>JAYKKI010000032.1:17945000-20535000 GCA_039881145.1 Druceiella hillmani | reverse complement strand
GCCTATGCGCCATCAGTGTGTACTCCGTGGTGCGTCGGGGTCCAGCAAGTTAGACGGGTGTTGCTGAGATCGCAGCATGTGCCCCTATTGGCGCTTACCAAGGCTTACAGAACTTGTTCAACGGATGCATTGTCGGTTTTGGTTGATCTCCTGCCTGCCGACCTTGCAATTGCGAAACGGACGGCGAAGTACGATGATGCGCGCAGAGTTTTTTTAGAGCATGCGACTAAATATTAACGTAGAATCACACAAAGACTTAGAACGTGGTATCCTTAGTCAAAACTTGGTTGAGAATAGTCCGATCTTCTAGTCATTTAGAGCGTTCGCAAAATGCGTTCTTGAAAAAATGGAGGTCCTAAATGATTCATTGAGAAGGGGACGGAGGGGGGTGAAACTCTAACCATGTCGAGTGGAAACGCTGAGACTGTAGATACGGGACACAATTGGGGAACTTTCGAAGGTCCCCTCTTTTGTATTAGGTGGATCGTTACGGGTCCCAGGAGGGGCCCCGCGACAACTCGATCAATTCAGATCGAAGAGTCAACTTTACGATATTTATCGAACTATTTCGATATTATCATAATATTTGAACCACAATATGATAAGCATATTAAAAAACATGTAAAGCACTGTGTTTAACTAACAATTCATCGAATATACACGCCTCTTAGGTTACGCAACATCTACATATATTTTCCAAAACCCATAATATTTACAAGTAACTTTCCTTTACAGAATGGTATAATTGTAATCCCCAATCAGTTCACAATGAGTTTAGACGTATTTGCACACAATATTTTTAATTTATGGTGTATTCGTATAGATGAAATAACACGCTTGGCGACAAACACATAAAGTCTTTTAAAGTTTTAATAATGAAGCTAGTGAAGAAACTACATACCACATATATTTTCATGGATGCAGTTACATAATTGTTGAGGAGCAAGTTCAATTCGTGTTTGGATTTTTCTTTTTAGGGCTTCGTTCTTTGAAAGGAAAAAAATGGAATCCTTAGAAGATGACTCACACGACTTGGATGGATTGCAATACACCTTTTTTTAAATCATCCCACTTGTTTCAGAAATTTAAAAATCGTCATAAGTCTTTAACATGGAAATGCATCAACCTTTATCTTTTATTGCAATAAATGCAAGAAATATGGTAATGTTGGATAAATACCCGTCTTGGCAATGATTAATTTATCGATCGTCGATGATTAATTTTACTTTTCTGACTAGCGCTTTCATTTGCATCGTTTTACATCCACACAAGCAACAGAGACGGCAGATTATGTACGTGGAGTAAATTACGTTGAATGGGTCTTACAATTATGTACTGAAAGTACTTGTTTTATCAGAAATGTTGTACAGAGACACTTTAAACATAAAATTTAGGGAAATATAAATATATTCCAAAACAAGGTTATTTTAATTTTAATTATTATGTAAGCATGTTTTCTAGTTTTTTTATTAAAGATAAATGAAAATTCCCCTCTTTAATTCTTACGTGAATATTTTAAAATTTTTTATGAAAAATATGTGAATTAATAAAAACAATAACAAATGATATGCCAAATTTCAAGTTTCTGCGTCGCTTGATTTTTGAGAAAATCGGTCTTGAAGATAGGAAAATATTAATAAATTGTCTACTGAATCTTTCACAGGCATAAATCTATTAGAAACATTTAAACAAATTATGAGGTCTGGATTAATGGCTATCGTTTTCCTATAACCTTTGCATAGGCTTCTAAAAACCCATATTTTTCATAATTTCAGTAATTTCGATAATAAGGCAGGGGTTACATGAAACCCTTTCAAATTAAACCCCAAATTATTTAGAGAATAAAAATAAATTCCTGTACTTAATTTGCCCTCCAAAGTTACTAAATGAATATTTTTGAGATGTGTGTTCGTTAATATGTTTTATTGCTATGTCTACGTAAAGCGATTTCTGACAAAAACAGCTGTGACGGGCGGACGGATTGACACGTGATCTTATGAGGATTCCATTTTGAGGTATGCAACCGTTAAATCAATTTTCTATTCTAGAATATGAATAACGCAAATGATTTGTTACTTTTTCACCTTTAATAATTTAATTAATATTTTATAAACATAGAATCTTGAGATTTCGCGTAGTCGAAGAAACCAAATTCCATTTTTTTGTAGGAATTAATTAAGCCACAATTTATGAACAGCAACTCGCCGTTCGTATACAAATTAATGCATCGCTGCATTTACAAATTTAAGTAAAATAAAAAATGCAGTATTTACAAATTAAAGTAAGATACTTGCAATTTTACAAGTATTTTACCTAAATTTGTAAATACGATACATGATTTTCTGAATAATAATACCTTTTGTCCAAATATTCAGTATCTAAAACTTGATTGCGTTTTGGATACTGAATATGCTTGATTGAACATACAAAAAATACAAAGAAGACATTTTAAAAAACAAAAATTAATCTAACTTTCACAAATATCGACAATTTTCCTATTTTAAAAATAAAATTATTATAACAGCATTTATTCCGAAATATAATAAACACCAAAAACGGCATTAGAGTTTTTTTACACCCGCAAAATTTTGAAATTTGTTTGTTGGGCTGTCTAAAAATTAATCATGAAAGTTGCATTAACGTTAATCATTATCAAGCCACGCGTGAGTAAGCTAAATTAAATTATTCGCCCTCGTAAATTACGTTATATTTATTAAACCTTTTTGTTATCAAACTAAGCATTGATTAATTAAACATTTAATTACCAATTTTATTCAAAGCGAGCTGATGATGCGGAAATGCAACTTCCAAGGAATGTAACCGAATTTTGAAGCGGAAATAGGAAAGGCAATGTTTGTGCGTCGTGAAAATGCACAGGTTGTTAGCACAATAAAGATGACGATAGTTCAAATACATAGGGTAATATGTAATAACTTTAGTTAAAGTATTGTTATTGTTACGAAGTTGCAGACATAATAATGTTCATGTAAATTAATAAGGACATAATTTAAGTCGAAATTCGTAAATTCAGCGTACATATTAGGCTCATACTTCTGTAGTTTGCATATATACGATTAGGCGATATATAAATGGATGGCTCTTACTCTATTTAAGATGTAACACGCATCTCGAATTAAACAGCCAGGCCAGAACTTAATTACTCTCGTCTAATTCATTCGTACTGCAACACATTACGTTGCACAAATTTCACGTCCCGACTTACGTATCGTACTACATGAATGTAAAATGAGCAGCATTACAGTAATGACCCACCATCGCGGAGCACCTTAGTTGCTTCTTGTTTACCGCCCGCCCTCGTCGCTTTATTTTGCTCAGATTAGTTTCGTAATCAGAACTATGTAGATTTCATTACAAAATATCGTGCAATTAGGGATTTTATGTATTCCGATGAATGCACTCATTTTCCCTATAATTAAAGAGTGTAATGAGAACAATATATGTGAAAACTTCTTAAGTTGTTAGAAGGTTACAAGTTCACAGCTTATTACATGGTACTGTCAAATTTAAACTATATGAACTTCTCGATATGAGCTTACATATGTGAATTTTTATGAATCTCTGCGAGCATTAGATTTGAAAGTGGTATTTTAAAATCACGTGTTTCAACTAAGCAAAAACTTGTTTGGATTTTTTTAGATGAAAGAGTTTAAATCAATATTTTAAAACCGTTTTAAAATAGCATGGACGAAACATTATTACGACTTTTTTAAATTGCTCCCAATTCCTTGACTGATAGGCTTACGAAAATATGTTAATTAGATATCGCAGCGCTATTGTTCTATAGTTCCAGGCATATTGCGCAACCATAAATAGGTGAAAAATTCATCTAATTTATGAATGCAACGAGCAATGTTACTCAAATTTCAGTTATTTATGCTCCCACATCATCTTACCTACTTAATGAGTAGAGCAAACGCTTAATGTTGCAGACAATGTTAATTGGACACTCGTCACCAGAAGTATATGAGTGAAAAGTGGATCTCGAGTTTAATTGAATATTTGGAGTGGATAGCTTGATTGCATTTGTGGTTTTGTGATATTGAATGTTTGATGTCGTTTTCATTTTCAAATAGATTTAATATGATCGAAAAAATTCTCTTATTCCAGTGCAAAAAACAATTATAATGAAAAAAGATAATCGGAGATAGTCGGTTGGAGGATTGGGAATTTTATTTCAAATTGGAAATTAATGTGCTTGCTCTATAGGAAACTGTAATATATATATATATATATATATATATATATATATATATATATATATATATATATATATATATATATATATATATATATATATATATATATATATATATATATATATATATATATATATACAGTAGCTTAGTACAAAGTTAAGTGAGCCAGTTACAATTAGCTGAATATACATAAAAATATAATATTTTATAACATTGCCCATACATATATATCCTTATACTACATGTACATGTAAGATAATCATTTTGTGATTAGGTCTTTTCTGTATACAAGATAAGGTAGTCATTTTATGATTTGATTTTTACTGCATAACACTATAAGAAAGGGTTATTCTGTGACTTGACCTTTCACAAATTGAATTTACTGATCTACTAAAGCTGCAGTAGCTTAGTATAAAGTTAAGTGAGCCAGTTGCAATTAGCTGAATGTACATAATTATTTCATCTTTATAATTGACCTGGAAGATGTTCTTTTTCTCTTGCGTACCTACATGCACATCCACACGCAAGGAAGAGTGTTACATTCAACTTTGCACGGATTCCAAAAATCACTCGCATCAGCAATATTTTACAAATTTACTTACGTTTGAAAACGATTGTGTACCGCTAAAGTTCCGACTAAGACCTTCTATTTTCATTATTTTGTAACTATATCAGTGCACTTTTTATACGGTCGTTTTTAAAGTCGATTCAATTTTTTGGTAAAAAGCTTTATTATATAGGGTAATTTCATTTAATTATTTTACAGTTTTACATGAAACAAAATATTCAACTTTTGGCGCAGTTGAATGAAAGAGATTACTTTTGTGGCAATAAATACGCTAAATATCTACTCATTTATGTGTATATTAAAGTCTGCAAATAAGTAGATACATATTATTGCGGAGAGCACACAAAATATCAATGGAGTTTTATGTCGACAATTAGAAAGTTTCCTAAATTTTACATGATTCTCAATGTATCGAGCGCTTGGTGTTATACCTGTGTATGTAGTAACGATAATGTGTACAACAAGATCAATTTCCTTGAAATGAAGTAACGGCAGAAAATTCAAATGTAAAACACTGTGTTTGTAAGGAAAATGGCGTTTTGAAAAGAGAATCGTATCTCCAATGCACTAATAGAACAAATCAAATTAATCCATTTCTTTTTCAAAACTGGGAATTAATGGAATCACTGATGAGACGGAAGTATTAATTGCACTTATCTCTTTGATGATTCCCTGAAATGATTTGAGTAAACAAATAAGTTTTTTTCACAATCGCCTACATTACTGAAATCGGTTGTGGTCAATAATAAAATATTATTAACCGACGCAAAAAGATGTGCGAAGGCTTTATTTTCCATAATACGCTGTAATATATAAAATTTGCTGTGCCACCGCTCAAGCTTATCTTGAGCTGTATTTCAGTACGAAAATGTATTACCATCTTTTTATACTTTGTGATCACTTCAACAACGGATTCTTGCACCTTAAGTAGTTTTTTGACAACCAGTTTAGTTTTATGTGAAGTACAGTTAATGACTACAAAGTGCAGCACATTCATGTCTGCATTTCTAACACCAATTTCATTGATTTACCATGAAAACAAAATATTTTTTATCTTAAATATATCTGCTTCTCACTCAGAATTGACACAACAGAACAAGAAACGAACCAGATATCAGTCGTACACAACATTTTTGCAAATGCATTTATCATTTCGAGAATGTTCTCTTTTACTTTCTCACATAAATTTTCGCAAACAAATTCAGTCAAACATCATAACGATTTTAAACTCTAGGACGCATATAGATGCTTTGTAAGTCTCACAAATCCAAAATATTCCACAAAATTAAAAAGCCAGCTTTCCATTACATTCACTTAAATACACATAATTCACAATAAGTATTAACCACTGGAAATTTGGCATTATGGTTATACCGCTAGTTACTTTGTCGACATAATTAAGAAAACACAACTATTTAAATCACTTTTAGTATGCTGGTGTGAGATGAAGGCAAAGCATTTATTTTTTAAAGATTCCACTTTTGTTTTTTACATTTTTCTAATACACTACCTTCGTTTCTACGTAACAATTTCAAAGGATGTTATTTTCTAAATGTTTTTTCTTTTTTAATAAAATTACTTACTTCTTCAATATTGGTTTACAAATATCCTTTTTCTTGGTGGTTGTCTAGATGGTCAAGATTGATATATTTTATTTCCTAGCGAAATTAAACAATAGTCAATATATTAAATTGAAAAATAAAGTGAAATTGGTTACTACATTTAAAAATAATTATTAGTAAGAAATTAAAATACCTCTCGTGTCTTTAAATTTAAAAAGGCCTAAACGCTTTAAAAGCTCTTCGAAATTTTTCAGAAATTTCTGAAACTTAAAAAGTATATACATTTTTAATTTTTCATACATGCATTAATTTCGAATAACAATTACTTTTTAATTCATTACTATTATGTGCAGGTAAAGAGATTTTAAAACTAATTTATACTATTAAAAAAATCATAAAAAACATCCTTTTTCTGTTACTAGATCCTAATTTATATCTCACGTTACCAGGGTACTTCGTTTATGTGCGAACCCCATAAGTTCCAAGAAATCGCATAAAGAATGATATTTCTTCTGTTGTCACCGGGACACATAGTTTGTTTCAAATGGGCATGATCACGTATTTATGTCTCACTCTAGCATTAAGTACAGTATTAAATTATTTTTACAGCGATGAGCTGGAACTCGTACTTTTCGCTGCTTGTACTACGCTAGTCTGACTGACTGTCTTGATCGCTGCATTGACAGTGACAGAAACGTACCGAGTTGGTACCGTCCAATGTACACAATTTGATTTTTTATGCGGTCATAGACTCCCGCACTAGGAGTTGTAAACTCACCTTTTTGTCGTGTGGTTGCAGTGGTATTCGGTATCAAGGGCTTGACTTAACATCCGTCTTAATTTTTCATCCTATATTATTATGTGACACAGCCTTATTTACCCTCTATGTATACATACTACTTCGCCGGCATAAATCATTCATCGCACCTTCTTCCCAAACTGATGTACGGGATATTATATTTCCTCACTGTTCCTTGATATGATTCTCGTAAACTGTTTCCTCATGAATATACCTTGTGCCTTATTGTACCAAATTCTTGTAATTTCGCTAGATCTCAATTTGTTTTTAATTTTTATTTATGTTATTGTTCCCAACAAACTGGGAAACTCAAATATACCGATAAATTTATAGTAAATAAATATATTAATTAATTACGACGCGCGATCCCCAGTAAAGCATTAAAGTCCAATATAATTTCTTTCGCCAACTTGAAAAAATTTAATTTTTAGTACGTTGCACAATTTTTACGTCCCGACCTACGTCTCGTAGAGAGAGAGAAGAGAGGCATCGCAATATCCAAACCCATCATCGCGGTGGATCTAGGTTTGTCTTTGTTTACCGCCCGCCCTCATTACTTTGCTGAAGTCAAATTAGTTTCGAGCTCGAAGCTACGAAAATTCAGTTGCCAAGTAACGTCCAATTTGAGGTTTTATTCATTCCGATGAATACAGTCGGTTTCCGTATAATGGACGAGTGCAATATTTAGGTCCCTTAAATTGTTAACTATAAGGAAGTTCACAGCCACAGGCATGGTGTCTTAGAATTTATACTACAGTATATCATTTTTATTTTCTAAATTTTGTTTCGACCGACCGATTTTCACCTAGTGTTTTGTATTCCCCGTCTGATATTGTCAAAAATATTTTTATTTAAAAGGGCTTGAAGTAGTATTTGAAAACTATTTAATATATTTTTCATATTTAACTAATTAAACGCAAATTACGAAATTTAATCCAGATCCATTGACTGATTACCTTACCAAAATTAATTGATGGATCTAACTGGCATTACTACCGCAGCATGATTTAGTTTCCAGTATCATCCGCAACCATGAATTCATAAACAATTTTTCCAACTTATGAAGTCACTATATCACGTTAGTAGATTACAGTGGCTTGTTCATTCATGCCTTTTTGCACGTCTAATGTGCAGAGTATTTGCTACATGTTACAGACGACATTAATTTAAAATTTATCACTGAAATTAGAGCAATAAGTGAATCTCGAGTTTATTGTAGTTAATTGTTTGGAGAGGGAAACGTTTAACTGTGCTCTTTGAGAATGTGTTGTTTATTTTGCTTTTAAAGTCTAAAAATAATAAGAAAAGAAAAATAATAAAGTTTTGGTAGGAAGACGAAGAAATGGGTTTATTTATATAAATTTAGTTTAATTAAATTACAGACTTTTTTATTTAAAAAAATTACATACGTCATTATTTTAATGGATATAGAAAATAACTATGCTCCAAAGATTTCCTTCAAAACTACCAAGTCTAAAATAATGTTATGGCAACCATATTCACAAAAATTGCAGCTTGATGTAAACTTAGAAGGATCTTTGTCACGTAAATATCTACACAATGCTAGTATTTTGTAGTAAAACTATATTCTGGGATAGTTCTGCAACCGACCTTATAAAATTACCGCGTTATTGTTTACTGTATAACTGTATAAAATAGATTCATTTTGTATTATCTGGAGACTTCAAGAAATTAAGTATCATCTTGTACTTAAAGGAACATATATATATTAGGTATATTTTCACATATAAACCTGAAAGACAATTTGGCTACTACCTTCCCTTTTTTTACTTATCTTCCGCATTGCTACTATAAACTTCTTTCCTGCAGAGTTTCAAAGGTATGAAAATACATATATTTGCCTCCTATAAGTTGGTAAAAGCAGGTGAAAACAATCTGTTCTGCACCCCTGTTCCAAAATAATTAGTTCATAGACGCCCCAAAACAGAGAGAAAAAATAATTGGCAATCTGTTTCTTTTAACCTGCATTATATTACATTATAAAATTTAATACTGGAGAAAATCTCAATATATGGATTTCATCCTCGCTAATCAATATAGCTTATTTCTTAAGATCGTACATTTCTCTTAATTTACCAAAATAAAAATTACAAAGATTGCCATCTACTAGCAATTATAAATACTTGCAATTATAAATACTCAGGCAACAAGTAGCGCCATCTACTGGCAGTAAAGTACCAACTTGTGGAAGTAATAAAATAAAACGTCGATTCGGAAACCACAAACATAAATTTCATTAATTTCAGCTACATAAATTTTGTAATTCCTCGCAAATTAGCAATCTTTTTTTTATATTGTATATAATTAGTCTTAATATTCCACATTCACTACGTTTGAGACAAAAGAACTATAAAATTATTTTAGGATAACAACAGACAAAATGCGCCCGATAAAAATGAAAATCATCCCCAATCCTTAAATTACGACTTGAAGTTTTGTGTTGATTATAATTCGATTCATAATTAGTCAGCTTGTTGATTTAACCAAAACTCCGTCGCTTAATGTTTGTCCAAATACTTTCCACTGAAAACAAAATACTCGCGTCGGCTCGCGAGTGAGAAAATAAGATTTGGCGTTATTACGTTTCATCTTTAAATAGAACTTCCGTGTGTTGTGTCGAAACGTAGAAACTGTATTTAGAAGCGAGTTTCGGCAAATATGTTTTCGCCTAACATTTTAAGAGAACGTTTAATTATTCAAACTAATTCTGCAACATTTTGTAAATTAGTAGGAACGCCGAAAGTTTTTATTATTTACATATATATATATATATATATATATATATATATATGTATGTATATATATATATATATATATATATATATATATATATATATGTGTGTGTGTGTGTGTGTGTTTATATATATATATATATAATACAATGGCTGAATATCTGTCTACTCGCTTATAACATGAGTTACATATTAATTGGTATAGATTTTCAAGTTACAGAGCTATATTGATATTTATGAATCGTGGTCTTGCACGCGAATGGACGTGGGATATTATGAATTACGTGAAGAAGGCAAGGGACATTGGGGGAGTTCGAACTAATTTGTCCAAAGAGATATTCAAATTCAGTCGTCAATCTGAAAATTGTCGGCATCACTACTTCTACGCGAGAGAAGTCGCAGAAAAAAGCTAGTATATTATAAAATGTAATATATTTCTGTTCATATATAAGCTCTCATATTTATCTCTGTGAATAATTCCATAAAATTTAATTTACTGCATATTGATTGATGACTAAGAATCGTTACAGAATATTTTTCATTACTTTAATTGAATTTAGTACTGTTTATAATTTACCTAGCTCCAGCACGACTGCAAATACAATATGCTAATAAAAACAAAGATCTGATGACAATAGTTCGACGTAGAGCAAATGACTATTAAATACGATGATGCTAATCGACACTAGAATGGTGATATATCATTTGATTTATTTTCAGTAATTATTTATTTCCATTTGATTTGTCTATTTCGTAAACATAGTATTTTTCATGTAGCTAAAGAAATACTCTTTCAGTAAATGCGAAAAAAATTGGTACAATTATAGCAAAAATATGTTGGCTATGTATAAAAATTCTAATTCATGGCGAAAGCTTCATTTGTATTTTCGTTACTAATGTCATCCACAAGTACTCATTTCCCTTTGTTGTTGATAAAATAAGAAATGATTTCTATTCTGAAAACGAAGTGATTCGTCAATATTTGCTTTCTTTTTTTTTATTAAAAAAATTTTAAATTTACTTTTTACTGCCTAAGACCATGCTATATTTATTTTTCCTCCACCCTTTCCCTTTCTTTTTTCTTTCGTGGTACTACTTTTCCGTTATAGAATTGCTAATTAAATTATGCATGCATATATCGTTACACCGTTCGTTCAAGTTTTTTTGGAGTGCTATGATATATAATTTAAGAAAAAAATTATATAACAAAAATTTCGACAAAATTACGCTATATTTATAAATCAGCTGCTTCCAGGTTAAAAAATTATCAAAATCCTAATATTTAGTAATTTAGTAGGTGTCCACGATACATTTTTAAAAACATTGCGATTTTTTTTATGTTTGAATTTTCACTTACAATTATTTTTATAAAATTACTGTTCTTCAAAATACTTATGTTTTGTAGATACGTAAGACTCATCAAAAATAATAGTCTGAACCTGTATAAATTCTTCAATTTCTCTTCCGAAAATAGGTCCCCATCCTCCATGTGTGAAAGGCAACTGTGTGGAAATGCAATTGAGGCAGTTACAACTATAGATTTATGATGATTAATAGTACTGCGCAAATTATCAAAGTTCAGTTTTGTTAATTACCCCGTCCAAATTTATAACTTCATATACTAGTATTTATTAAATTTTAATTTACATGTGATGAAAAAGTGTCAATGGATTATTTTAATTGATTAAGAAAAATTTCTAGGATGGCATTATTATTTCTGATCAAGGAAAAAAAATAATACAAGAAAAAAATTATCACATTTTTTCTACACAAAAACCATACTTTTGTGCAATTTGCATAGGTTTTATTTCGTCTGTTATCACTGGGATACATCATTTGTATCAAAAATACATGACCATGGAATTACCACGTTTCTGGTAGTGCTTATTGAAGTACATGTTTCTTAACTATGTAATAAAATTATAATAACTGCATAAATGGCTTCAAGGAATACATAGATTAGATGAGCTATTAAGTTGTAAAACAATTGAAACTCTTAACTGTTTAACCGGCTATAATACTTATCCCGTCATGTATAATAAGTTTTTCACTCTTACTAGATATACGATACGTATGGCAGGAAGTGGCTTCTATTCTGCAAAAAAGAGCCATTGATATTGGTATGATGCCAATTTCGGAAAAAACGAACCATCCTTAATCCTTTTTAAATTCAATCAATTCAAATTTACTTACCATGTTTTTGGCTTAATGATTTAATATTCAAAAGAGATAACGCAACTTGTTACTTATGCAATATCTGCTTCAAGACGAATGTTAATTTTCGTGAGGTCAGTTTGATAAAGGTTTAAATAAAATGTATTTATAGGGATGTTTATGCCTCCTATTCGTTGTTTTATTTTATCTATATTCGAATACAAAAGTGTAGAACTAAAATATTGAGATAAATTACATTTTACTTAATTCAGTCATGAGTAAAGCATTTCAACTCTTAAGATACGACACTACGCCATAACACCTAAATCTATCAAATGTCGGTTACAGGGACATAAAAGTAACGTCCTCCTTACAATTTAAATTCACGTATGACATCTTATGTGAATTGTTTATTTAATTAGTAGCTTAGTTAGCTTTTATTCGCAGCGTTGCTTGCGTGGTATTAGAAAATGTAAAACCTTTTTGAAAGAAATATTTATAGATTTCGATCAGATCATTTATTTAGACAGTTACAAGACATGTCTTTCAATATTTGTCGTAGTGCAGTACAGTGCACCGCGCGAGATACGTGATAGTAATCTGAACCTAGACACTCTCAAGAATTAATAATTAATCCATGAAATGAAACCCGTTCCACTGCCGTGAAAAATTAAATTAATAGCATTCAGTTATCCAAGCACGGGCATAACTTTTTTAATGCGTATGTTCACTCCTCCTCTCCTGAAATCTGTAGCCTAATTATATATAGCATATATTTTTAATCCAAGATATATATTATCTACATGCAAACTATTATTGAAAACTATGGGGAGGTTTAAGCATAAAAGAAAAGCGAAACAAACAAGTAAGCAGACGAAGTTTTGCATTGATTAGCAAGGATAATTATACATAGCCTTTCTTTTATTATGAATATATTTTAAGTTTATAAATAATTTCAATGGAATCAATTGTGCCGTTTAATCTTGAAACAAAGACAAACAGATGAACAGAAAACTTTTCACTTTTATTACTTTAGTAGTGATAGATTTTATATAAAAATTATAAATATGCCAAAAAAAAGCTTACAATTTTCGAAGAGATATCGTAAAGTTTTGTGTTATCTACGCATTTCATAAAGTTGATAACTTGGTTCAGACATAAATTAATTAGTAAATCTTTCAGTTACATTCAGTTAGTATAAAAGCAAAAGAAAAAAGTTATTTTCGTGCACTCTTTTTCTATCTGCATTAGTTTTTTGTGTCGCGTTATAAAATAAGGATCTCTTGTAATTGCTTCATATACATCTTCCATCCATCCTCCTAAACATAGCTCAGTCACAATTATGTTATACCAATATATAGTGGCAATCCACATTCTTACAGTCTATGTAGTTCTAGATCTATATACGTGAACTTGTGCAATATATTCATCATATTGTTCATCAACTGTTAAGTTGCAAAATGTAAAAAAAATTTCTTTTTAATACACTTACCTTCTTACACTATGTTACACCTTATGTAATATGTGTCATTTAGTAACTTCTTTAATCGCGTATCGCATTCAGTATATACTTAGTCGTATCGCATTCAGTATATACTCAGTCGTATCGCATTCAGTATATACTCAGTCATATCAGATGCTTCTTTTAAAATAAAAGGATAAATTTTCTCTTGTGAAATATTAACTTTCCAACTAATTTGCAAAGTGGGGAACTTAAAGGAGAGTGAGACACTTTGATTTTTAAGGCGTGGATTTGAAAAATATGAAAAAAAAATTAGATAGCATTTGATTAAAACTTAGCTTGCATGAGCAATTTCTAGAGATATAAGCAATTACGGAAACCAATTTGTGATTCTTTTAAATTATATCATACTAGGCAAAAATAAAATTGCATGTCATACGATCGAATTTTAGATTGCTCCTGATTTTTTATAGGCGTTATGAGTGAGCGTATATATGTTTTTTAAATTATTTTATTTAAATCGAGCAATACTTTTTTAAATAATATCTCTCTTTTATTAATTTCATTTGTCTTCATTTTAAATCATCATCATATTCTTAACATCTTTGGGCATTGGTTTTCTTGCATTGGCATTGGTTTTTTAATTAAGCATTGGTTTTCTTGATTTTATGAATTATGTCTCAGAGGTCGATGACTTAGTTTATTAGCTATTGAAATAATATAGATATATATATATATATATATATATATATATATATATATATATATATATATATATGTATGTATATATATATATATAAATATATATATATATATATATATATATATAGATTATATATAGATAAAAGGAGAAGAATTTATGACCAAGAATAATTGAATTAAGAAACTTTTATTGTTAATGGTCAAAGTAATTTTAATATTTCCGACATTGATATTACAAAAAACAATGTATATAATACAATAAAATTCGGGTCACCATCATTTTAATAAAAAAATAGATTTCAAAAATGATCGTACTCTAAAGAAACGACTCTCAATTTCTTTCAAACGTCATAATTTATATTTCTGCGATTCTGTTTGCTTATTTCAATACTTTTGTTGAAATCCAAATAAGGAGCAGTTGTGCACTTTTTCTGAACAGTGAACGAAACTGAGCCGTCACGCTCGGATCGGTGACGCGTTACAATTTGGTCGGTAAGGCTGAATCCGGTAAACTCAGTTTTCTTCGGCATCGGCCAAACGAACTACTTTTTAGATGCACCTCGCACAGTTTTAAAATATCAAAAGAAGTACTTTTTTACGCGTGCGTTTTTTTTTACGCGTGCGTTATTAAATTAAATTCGAATCTAAAGTATTTATAACTAATTTTAATTTCTATAAATCTATTGTTACATTCTTACGGGTAAACTAGTTTCCCTTTGGCATAGGCCAAGCAAGTTCACTGTCTAACATGGAAAACATCGTTTCAAGAATCACGTTTTATTTTTTATTAAAATGTAACTTGGGATTAATTTAATATAATACAAGCATGTAATTGTATTATATATATATATATATATATATATATATATATATATATATACATATATATACGTGTGTGTGTGTATATATATATATATGTGTGTGTGTGTATATATATTTATATATATATATATATGTATGTATGTATGTATGTATATATACACAATAACACATATAACATAACACTACACTTCCTGTCTCGTAATGATGTTTTACGTGGCCAAATACAGTGAAGTATGGCTAATAACGCGATCTAGAAGCCTCAGTTCGCCTCGCGTGTCTCGCCTCTTTGTTTTAATCAAATTAGCTCCGCGTTCGGTTCCACAGAGATCTGTTTGTGAGATAGGCAGCGATTTCGCGAGGATTTATTTGTTTCGGTGACTATAGGAGGCTCCCGAGGATGGAAGGGGTATTATGTGATGAGGGTGGAATGTAGATGGCAGGCGAAAATTATTTTGATAGCACGTTATCTGAGATGCATTAAATTCGATTTAGAATTTTCTTTGCATTTAAACTTTTTCTTTAAATGCAAAGAAAATTCTAAAGCGATTTTTTTCTTTGCATTACTTGTTTTTAAATGGAAAATTGTTCTGCCTGTTACTGTATCTGTATATTGCAAGTCTCTCTTCTCATACTGAAATCGTGGTAGATTTATCTAAAGGAAACCAGAGTCCTGCCACTCACTCAACTTTTCTAAAATTTCACTTGTCTATACTCTTTCCAAAATGCATAGAAAATGGCTACTTAATCCCGGAAAATTAATCAAAGTATAATTAATGTTCATCATGACTTATCGTTTATAGGTTCTCTCTTCGATCTATCTTCAGTTAATTTTTTTCATATTTTCGTTACTTTTTTATTTTTTTTCTTTATTTTATTGGTATCTCCATTTGTTTTTTATTTGTTTCATTCCTATTGACATACTTTTAAAATAGTGAAATAGTTTCATTTTTTCAAATCTTCTACCTATCTATATTGTAAATATAAGAAATTTTATACCAAACTGTACTGGTTAACCGTATTATTACTAATTTGCACCATTTTCCAAACGATGAAAATAGACGCACTATTTAGCTAAATAAAACTAGAATTGAAAACTTAAAACGTTATCTGTCGCAGCTCTGAAAAGCAAGTTCGTTACTTCGCACCAAAATATTTACCAAAAACTGCCGAAGACTTGAAAAGGATGCAGTTCCTACTATATTTGGTGACAAACGTAACTGTATTTAATTATAATTACATTAGTTTTGATTTACATTAAATAATAAACATCAAAATGTCAATTTGTAGATCGGTGCCAATTGTAAATTCATTCTTTGATGTAATGTAAGTATAATTTATGAAACGAATCAATCGGTGTTAGAAGGATTAGGAACTGAACTACCTGGTGTACTTACTTTTTTTGAATTTCATATATTTAGTTTCATGCCAGATGATTTAAAAATACTCAATATATAAGTGATTTTATACTAAATTTCCTCAATTTTTATTTTTAATCTAAAATGTCAAACATATATTCATAAAACTATTTTTTTTTCGTTGACATTTTTTGGGAATAGAAGCTGCTGTGTAGCCATAGTCTTCTTCTGCCAGCGTTGATAGCTACAATCGTTAAAATTACCTAGTCAAGATCTACGCTAGTATAAATTATTTCTTTTTCCTTTGTCTCTTTTACTTTACAATCTATAATTTTTGTCAATAAATGTTTGTTATGTATAATAACTAAATATTGGTATATTCCGGGCTTTCATCGCAGATGATGCAGAAAGCATTACAGAAAGGAATGTAAGGTTTTACTCCAGATTTATCAAAAGGTATGAGGAAAAATTTATTACAGTATGATGTATTGTTTGGGACTGATATAGTATTACATATGAGCCTCATAACGATGAAAGTACGAAATTATTGTGAAGAATAAAATATGACTGTATGTATACGGACTGAATTCGCAAAATGAAAGTAAGTAACTCTGCAAAAATTTTCAATTCAACGATGCAAGCGGTCGTGGAACTCATTTTTTGGAAGTGGTAAACATTTAATGTACAAAGTTCATTTTTATGTTTATCATATTCAAACATAATTCCATTTCGTGAATATTAATACTTTTTTACCACTTGATCCAATAGAGGTATGTAATAATTTTGTATATAATTATATTCGTTCACTTTCCCTTTCTAGTAAGTAATTTATTTCATAACTGAAACTTACAGAGAGCAGATATTCTAAATAATTCTTGGAAAATTGCCTTCTTCACAAAAATGTGGTATTTGGTGTATTTAAAATTCAACTCCATTTCCAGGCAACCCAGTGATTCCATGCACGAGTACAACAATGGCAGACACGGGCGAGATTATCGATTTCTTCAACGAGTTTTGAGATTGTGTTTATAGTACTGTTAAATGTTGCAAAAGTAAACTTAGAATAAGAGTAAGTAGGAAAAGTGAACTGTACAAATTTCCGGTAGAGGAATTCTAAACATTAGAAAGTATGCCATTTGTTGATAAAGTAGGTACATGGAAATATATTCCTGGTATAATCAATTGGGTGATAACTTTAAAAATCTTCCTTCCTTTAACACATTTTTGATATAGTAAAGGAAATTTATTTGCAAACTAATGTCAACTCGTAATATCAAATAATATTCACTAGAATTTTTTTTTGGCTAATTAAGATCTCAAAACTACAAAAATAACAACCCTACATCTAATACTTTCTAAAATTCCATCAAGACATTAATAATTACAGTTCGATGTTCATTATTTTGTTACAAGTAAGGACTTGCGTAAAAGATTATCCTATAGTTAGTTATATGTTTATTAAAACATTGGTAACGCAATTAAATTGATTAATTACTATTTAGAAAATATTGCTGACCAAAAATTAATGTAATTTTTTAAAATATTTTTAAACACTAAACCGAATCTATTGTAAAGAACATAACGAATTGGTGAGATTTAATTTCGTCAATATTACTATAAAGCTGGAAGTTTTTCAATTGTATATGACATTAAAGAGAATTTTTAAAGGTTTTAGCAGACCAAATTCTAATCAGTGCAGTTTTTTCCAAAACTTTGCTAAACAAAAAGTATACGAAAACTTTAATAAAAAAATAACAAATCGATAGTGTATTTTCTAACACTATGGATTTATTATTTTGAAAATTTACTGAAGTAAAGGGTTTTGTATTTTTCCCACAAAATTACCAGAACATGTTGCACATGTACACAAATTTACGTGGAATTATACGGAGATTAAAGGCGCACCGTTAGAGCTGCTTGCAAGAGGACTGCAGAAACCGTGGTTGGTTCTGGAGGTGACATCCAAATGACAGGTCGCAAATTAAAAAGTTTTCCGTTAAAATAAAAACTTTCAGACATGAAATTTGAATTTTTTTAAATGAAAAAAGGATAATTTTTAGTGGTGTTTTGGGATGTATGTATTTTTGCTTTCAATAAAAGTGAATTATCTTGTAATATTACAGCATATATTAACTTCACATTTGTTTTTAAGAATACTTTTATTACGTTTTGGGAAGTAATTCATATCTTTAAAATGGTTTAAAAGCATATATCCTTAATAAAAATATTTCATTTCCACTATTTTGTATATCTTATATACTTGTAATATAATTGAAAATAATTTGTAATTACGGCACAGAATATATTTTTCAATTAAAATGTATTTATATCCTTCAATCTATTATATTATATAAACCCACATTATTTTAGACCCGTATGGGCAGGTCGTAAATGGCAAGATGCACGCCATCTCTTTTTAACAGTGTTAAAAATATGGTAGGGAGTGAGCCCCATCTATTTAGTATATTATCTGTAGCCTGTAGTGCATCATTGGCTTTGAATTGCTTTTGTTTTTTTATTCATTCGTAACAATCGTGTTGTTCATTTTGTTAACCATACGAATTTATCATGTTACCATACAAATTGTTGTTACCATTGTTGTGTTAACCATACGAATTGTTGTTAATTTAATACAAGTTGTTTAGGCTACGATCAAATGATTCTGTTTTGCAATTAAGAAAAAGAAGTTCTTTTTACCATAATTTTTAGGAATAACTATATCCAGAAAAATTTTGAAATTTAAATTGTGACAATACATGTCATTAAAGCTATTTCTAAAATTAATTAGGCTATTCGGAACATTGAAAAGATAAATATGAAAATGGATTCTATCAGTAACTTTCATTAATTTGAATTACGACGTGTGTTTTTGAAGTCAACAATTTAATAATTGCTTAAATATTTTCAAAGAAATTCTAATTTTTATTCGTGTTGATAGTGTAAATTCGTATAGTAAATAAAGTTCGTCGCCAGTTCTATTGCAAATAAAGTGTCTAATATTATTTAGTAGTCCGATTTAGTTAAGATTCGGATCAATTACTAAACCCAGATTCAGTTAAAATTCGGATCAATTACTGGATTCAGATCATGGACGAAACTGTATATAATTTGAAGACAAGTGTTGCAAATATAAGAGCTTAATTTTAAAAAGCACTATTTGACTACGGATATCGGTCATTTGTGTCTTATATAATTAATAGGACAAACCAATTACTTAATACTGATTAAAGCAAAGTTCTCATTGAAAATGTTGATAGAAGCTGTTATAAGTAGAATCGTATAAAATTCTTTCTATAGAATATTTTATCAATTTAAAAATAGATCGAATATCATTTTCAGATGTTAATTTGCAAATTAACTTTTAAATCGTAAATAAAATGAATATCAATAATATTCTAATCAATGAAAGATATATCAATGACGAACGTCTCCTTAGAATTTAACAATGCATTTCATTCCGAATATATATCAGAGGATTTTATGGAACGCCTCCTATATGAGCTAAGCTTCATTAATAAGCGAGAAACTTCAAAAAAGTAACACAACAAAAAACAAAATAAGTTAACATCGCGTTAACATTAAATACGCTGTTGAAGTTAAGAAATATAAAAATGTTCAGTTTTACGCTTAGCCACGAGTGAACGTAAACTGATGATATAAGGCATTGCTGCATTGGACAGCAACTGCTCGGCACCGATACGGTTTCAGTACAGCACCAACATGGTACCGGTACGGCACCAGCACGTCACTGGTACGCACCGGTACGGTACGGGCACGGCACCGACACGATTGCCGTGTCATGTCACAGGTATTAGGATTGGCATGTCACAGGTATGGCATCAAACGACACAGGCACCACACCGGTACGGCACCGGCCCGGCACCAGCACGGTATCGGCACGGCATGGACACTGTATCGGTAGGATAAAGCCATGACACCGACACTGTGCCAGTAGGGTATCGGCCCGTGTTTAGTCGTATGTTCTAATTTTTCTTATTTAGCCTTTTAACTCGTATCATCTGATGAGCAAGAATCGTAATCGTTCCGATTTTTCTATCGAAACGAATTTTCTGAGACGCAGGCATCAATATTATATATTCAATTGTCTGATAATTGTGGATCGTTTGCGTTATGTGTTATTTAAATCGATGCCGTTTATCAAAATGCAAATGTCTTTTCTTCATTACCTGGTCTAATTTGACTCCAATTTTTAGTGTCAATTTGGCATTTGGTTGTGAAAAACAGCAAGAAAATAGCTAACTGAATACCAAGTTTAATTACAACTAACAAAAATCAAATTCAATATTGTTGACAATTTCATAACTGTTTCTTCATATATAATCTTAATAATTTAAAAGTAGATGTAGATCTACTATAATATATTTGTAGACCTATTATATAAGTTTACCCTTTATATATATTTATATAATATTACCCTTTTTCCGGGCAATGTTTTAAATTTTCAACGTTTTATTTGTATTGTTTACAATGAAAATAATACAATTCTTTTGGTTTAATGTTCGAAAAGCTAATCAAAATAATGTCACAAAAGTGCGAATGTTTATACAGATATATTGAATATATATAAGGATTGACATTTGTAATTTTTACTCGAAATTTGACACACAAATCGATTACAACCTGCACTAAAACTTATATTTTTGTCCTGAGATCCCTCTAACTTTTTTGTCGTTCATTATATTTTAAGATTTTTAATTGATAAATGATATATTTACTAATTTCGTCTATTTCGATGTTTTTAAAATTTTATTTTCTTATTAACTTTATATATTAATTTACCTTAAAACTAATAGGTATTTTTTATTCCATTTAAGTTCTCCAGTATATTATTAAAACATTATTATATTTTGATGCAAAATCAATAATTGGTTTTACAATTTTTGAAAAGAATTTTAATGGTTAACATTAAAAGTGTGATAGTATTTTTCTTAAAGTATTCTAAAGTATATTTTTTAATATCTCTGAAGTATTTATTTACCCTGCAATAAAAAAGCGAATAAAAGAAAAATTAGTCTCATAAAGCTTTTCTTGAAAAACTTCTCTACGTAGCTAAAAAATTATCCCACATTCAGTTTACAGTGTGCTAAATAAATTAAAGTTAGTATACCAAAGAAATATTGATTCCGCTTGAATAGTTCTTTTTCTAAACGATACATTCTTAGCAAGTCTCTGAATCCGATTCATAACAGATGATTCGTAACGCTGTAGGCGTCCTACACGATTCACATTCGACTACAAACTGGGAAATCGAAATAGTAGCTTCCATTCTCTAAAAAGATTTCTGAAAATTAAATTTAGATAAAGTTTGTAGTTTTACTATTATAGTTAATGGACATAAAAAGTGCGGGGTATGGCTATTGGATTGTGTGTGATACATGAGTGAAGTTTATTCAAATCGAAGATTGTAATGTAACGCAAATACACTCACGTAGCGATACACGTGGAAATAAAATCAATGTTTTTTGTAAGATTTATTAATTTCTAGTAAAAATACTCGAGCTAAAAATAACTTAATTTTGTCGGAACACCTAGTTGATTTATTGGAAGCTTTATATTAAAAATTTACATATTCTGATGACGAAGATGATAAACATGAGATTGCATGTAATTAGCTATAAATTCGTGAAGGTTCTCCTAAACATACGTTTTATGACGTTGTATATATTTGTACAGGAACTATAACTATTTTATAATGTATTTCATCCTTACCTTTCTAGCTTTTAAATTATTTGAATATGACACAAATGGAATGGTAATAAAAAAAAGATTCCTCAGAATACTAAACGCAATTATTAAACCTTCAATCTATAATTATGTAGACTGTTTCTTTAGCAAAAGTTTTATCTCGTTGCGAGCTTTCTAGTGAAGTAAAGACTACAGAGTAATTTTCGTGTCTATTTACAAGCAAGAAAGACGACTTAATCATTGTTTAATTTCTACGTTGCTTTGCGTGGCATATTGAAAAGCAAAGTTTTCCTTCAGAAAGTGAGGTTCAACAAATATCGTTTTTAACGATTTCTAATATCAAATTCCCAGAACTTTGGAAATATTTTAATTTAATTTTATTATTTTATATTCCCATTAGATGTGTATAGAATATTTCATAACAACCTCTCATAAAACGATATGGGTGAGTGTGGAGGTGTCTACGGGTAATAAAAGTGTCAAAAGTGTAACAAACACTTAAGTCGACGGGGCGAGAGAAATACTAAAGTTTGTACCATGCTAATGTCAATAATAAACGGTTTCAAAGTCTCAAATGTATTCTTTAGGATTGTGCTACACGGAGCGCCCGAGGCGGGGGATATAAAGGCGCAAACAATGTTTTCGAGCGCGTCTCAGTTTACTCTTGCTCGTCGTGTTAGTTAGTGCGTGGTGTGAGTA
The DNA here is from genome assembly GCA_039881145.1 of Druceiella hillmani. Taxonomy (NCBI): domain Eukaryota; kingdom Metazoa; phylum Arthropoda; class Insecta; order Lepidoptera; family Hepialidae; genus Druceiella; species Druceiella hillmani. The sequence goes on along the minus strand of JAYKKI010000032.1, from coordinate 20,512,201 downwards.
TAGTTAAACTAGTCCTAATGCGATCTGCGAATAAGATGTATTATATATATATATATATATATATATATATATATATATATATATATATATATATATATATCAATCGACGTCATTGGGAACTCATGTGTTTGTATTTGTTACATGCATCCAAAATGGAGATTGGACCATTTCAAAACTATAAGGTCCCAAAATATTTTATGCTTACCGAGGGAATTTGAGGTAAATTAAAATGAAGATGTAATGCATCGAGACAAATATATCAGAGAAAAAATTTAAAAATTCTCACCAAGTGAAGAAAGTTTTTTTAACCAATTTCAAAACTTAACATTTGACATTAAATAAAAATAATTTTATTTTGACCACGCATAACAAAAACAAACATTTAACCAATTACATTGACGTTATATAATGTATATTAGTTGGGTAATCAGGAATAATGCGAGATTAATATTTTATTATGCAATAACATTCACTTACTATGTTAATTTATATTGAAATAAAATATTAATAAAAAATAAAACGTAATTCTTGAAAGTATGCCCTCCGTGTTAGATAGTGAACTCGCTCGACCGATGCTGAGTGGAGTTTACCTATGAGAATGAAACAATATATTTATGGGAAATGAAATATATTTTCAATACTTCAGGTTCAAATTTAATGAAATATATAAAAAAGTAGTTCATTTGATATTTAAAAAAGTTTGCATGGTGCACCCAAAGAAGTAATCCACTTGGTCCATTCCAAAGGGAATCGAGTTAACTCGATTCAGTGTCACCAACCCCAGCGGGACGCCACATTTTCGTTCACTACTCAGAAAAATGGCCATGGAGTGCCTAAAAAAGTTTTGACTTTAAAAATTATTTTTATTAAAATTATTTAAAATATATGCTGCATGTCCATTTATTATTACTAGACTTCTAATTTAAACGAAAAAAAATTATTTTTTGGTAAAGTTAGAGAAAAATAATTCAAAGAAATTGTTTTTGGCATGTCTTTAGGAATTACGAATGAGAAAAACAATATGTTTTTCTTGATGTGATGTTCTTGTCAATAACAGTTTATATTTTTGAGAGCTGATCAACGGTTCCAACTTCAAATTTCTCATATAGATTTGGATTAAAAATATGTTTTCATGACATTTCGCAGTGCCTATTATCATTTATTAATAATAAAAGAAGATAAATTACAAAATGCATGATTTACACCAAGTGGATGGTACTTTTGGAGAAAGGAGCCTAATAGACGTTGCAAAACGTAAAGTAACGTCCTGTAATTGTTGATTAAGTTAATTAAAGCGGTTTTAACCAGACCACAATTTCGTCGACCTCGATTAAATAAGATCTTAACTACATTTTGACATCTATTAATTAGAACCTAACTTTTATGTTGAATTATTTGTATCACTCCATGTGATGGAGTACTTAACAAAGTTTTTACCTCTAAATACCTGGACTTAAAAGAATTATTTTTTTAACAAAATTTGTTTCAGTATATTTATTATTTCATAAAATTATTTATTAAAAAACCGGCGTATGGAGACGATTTGTAATTGTTTTAATTGTCGAAATGTAACGGATTATATAACAAGTATTAAAATTTAATTTCTTAATTTTTCACAACTACATTAAGCTAGGTGATATAGTATTATTTCTACATATTTAAATTCCTTACCACGACCTAGGTTTAGTTATATGACTACATTTTCAGGTGGGCAATTTGTAAAAATCGACTCTTAGCAACTTTCAGAAGCATTTAAATATTATACAAAACAATGGCGGAAGCGGGATTTGCGCGGGTTTTCTCTCTGTTTCCGTTGAGTTTATGGAAGGGGAGCGGTGTATTTTTTTAATATTTTATACAAAATATAAAAAAAATGATTTTATTACGTATTTAATTTATTGTATACCCCGGAAAATTGGCAATGTATAAATTCATAGAACAACATCAATTTAGTGTATTACCTTCACTAAAATATTTGTATATTGTGTAACTTTCGAAAATATAATAAAAAAATCACCGCTACCCTACCATTAACTCACTAACATAAACAGTATCAAAACCGGGCCAAATCCCGCTTCCACTATTGCTTTGTATTAGTTTTAAATACTGTTGAAAGTTCCTAAGAGTTAATCTTTACTAATAGCCCACCTGAAGATATTGTTCTACAACCTAGGTCGTGGTAAAGAATTTAAATAAAGTGGAAATAAGACTACATCATGTAGTTTCATCGGACTATCTCATTTCTCATATCTACTTATTGCGTGTACTAAACGTTTTCCCTATATGAAAGTAAACTTTTCTTTCAAAATTTGCAAGTAAATTCAGTTAGTACTTTGTCCATTACGACGCAAATTACTTTTTTCCTTTTCTTATTAAGGAAAATATTCGTCGCATTCAACGCCACAAATGTAAGTCTAAAAAGTTATACTAACCCAGTAAAACTTGTTATAAATAACTTTTACTGAATGTCACATTTAGTATTACACCTTCGTACATTTACGATGACAAGAGGAAAAACGATTGTTGGAAATTTGTTTTAGGTGTATCGACAAAAAACGACAAATAAATAATCGTTATAAAAACTGGTGAAATGCTAGTTGGTCTCGCGAATCGCGGCTTCCGCTCATATCATAAGCGAATTTGTTTACTGGAAAATGTTTAATAAATGCAGATACACACCTTACCTGTAATTTATTTTTAAGGCTAAATGTTTAAGTTTACTTTAAATTATTTGTGTAAATTCAACAGTAAATTTAAAAATTACATATATACATTCCGGACTTATCGCTAAGAGAGCTATCTCTATAGTAATAACAAAAGTATAGTATTTTTATTCAAATTCATAAATACACACGTTCATACAAAAAAATCGGCTAAAGAAAAGTTTTATAAGAATAGAAGGAAAGTATCTTCGTTCTTTTGTACACTAACAGCCGGTCTGATCCATAAATTTTAAATTGCACGCTATGGAAAAACTGTACTCTGCCTATCTCTGATAGATAAATTTGAAATGAAAAAATCCAACGGAAAACCAAGATAGTCGACATAGCCCTTAAAATCATAAAACTGAAGTGGCAATGGATAAACCGTATTTTCGGAAGAAGTAACAACCAATGGGATAGACGAGTTCTCAATGGAGAACATGAACCTCCAAGTGCAACGTTTTGCGACCTTCAGCTAGTTGGGCTAACAACCTAACGAAGACGGCGGGAAATGTTTGGATTCAGAGCGGGAACACCTCATGTGATGGCGCTCCTTAGGCAATTCCCTACGTCTAGTTACAAGCTAATGATAATGATATTTAAAGATGGACTTTATGTTAACTGTTCCTTTTATTTTATTAGTAGTTTTCTATGAGAATTAATTATAATTAATTATTTTTACTTTAGTTGAATATAAAATAACATGGTTGAACTTTCTTACATAAAAAGCATTTAACGAATATTCTAAAAAAAAATTATTGCATACTTCCAACGATTTATTTTACAGATTTTTCATGTTACCTATAACCTCTGCAGACATCGTTTTAAAGCACCCTTGCAATAATTGTTTAAACCTAATATTTCGTAAAATAATTCGGTACACTTCGACTAACTTTACTTAAATCATTGTAACAATTTATAGCAAATATATTTTGTCGTATATCCTACATTCATATAACTCATACGAATGTCTGTGCCATTAATGAAAGTATCCTTCAGACGAATGAACTGCTTTCGGTTGGATAAAAATAACTGAAACTTTCGTCTTTGTAAAATCCCGTTATTATATCACAAATAATATTGAATTTTACAAAGACATAGAAGAATTGTCTATCTTTAAGAGAGTTTCAAATTGTATATTTAAATCGGTATAATCAGTTCCAAAACTGTCTTTACTCAGAAATGGCGTGTGAATTCATCTTTTGATTTGTGGACTAAAAAATGGCCCAAGTAACGCTGTTACTACTAATTTTAACTATAATATTTAAAATGTCGTAAAATTACAATAAATGAAGTTAACGTTATTTCTATTCACGGTATATTTCCATATACTTCTACTCATGGAAGAACATTTATACTGACTTGCAATTTTTCCGAAAAGCGTAATAAAATTTTAAATCATCAAAAAAATAGGAAATTTTCTCCTTTGTATTTATTTATATGTATTATTAAATAGCCCTTACGGACATTAAACAATCTTACTAGATTGAGTTAGATTGTAATCTTGTTAATTAAATAATTTTAAAAAAATCGTAACTATAATACGAAATTACCAGAAATTTTCTCTGGGAAAATCAATACATTATCTGTCTATATACTTTACAAGACTGATCTAAAAATATTTCGGAAAAATTTGTTAAATTGGGCCAAGAAAGTGGGAATGGAACATGGAATGAAAACAAGGAATGTGAACAAAGAACATCTTGCATATTTCTGAAAAATACATTCGATTGTTCATGTTATCAGCATCATGTGTATGGTACAAATATAAAACAAATTACATTATATTATTTTGATCAGGAAGTCTAAACTGTCCATAGAAAAGTCCATGTTCTTTAAGCGGAATAAAAATAAATATCAAACTTCCTTTTTTCAATGCCTCTAAAAATATAAAATGAAAATTGTATAATTTATTTTTGGGGTCAGACCTTGAAAATAATTCATGAAGAATCATAATTACGTTTAAATATTTTACTACCATAGACTGAACTTACATAAAAAAAACTGCAGTCAAACGCTAAATTGCTTATTGTAGTGAGTGCACTACAAGACGTTTAACCCTTTTATTAACGTTAAAATATGGTGTATTTAAATAACGGGTTAAGATATTAAAATCAATATTAATTATATTCGTATTATTTTGTACACAGGATACTCTTGCCACGTCAATTTAACAAAATCTCTGTAATTCTAAAGGCATGGTAATTTAACATTAAAGCAGTATCTCTTCTATAATATTCGCAAACATTAAAGTTAAAGAAACAATTATTATTGTTGTGCTAATGTTGAATTTTACACAGATAATTTTATGCAAGTCTGTACTATGTAATTAGTACAAAACTGATCATCGAACTTAACTACAGTAGCAAATACATCTGTATTAACGAAGCAATTATGCGTGTGCGATTCAGCAAATAAATCCCTTAACAACTTGTTAAGCCGTTGGGTCGCGTTACACAGATTACAATGGCTTGTTCGTCGGAGCCATTACGCACAGTCTTTTGTGTGTAATGCGCAGAGTATATGAGACGCGCCGGAGATAACTTTAATTGGGAACTCGTCGCCATTCGACGCGAAATTTATTTTTAGTTCGGTTAACATGAGCCAAGAATTTCTTAAATTTTTTTGAAGGACTGCAATCTCTTAAATCATTATATAAAATTTATTTGTACGATTCCAAACTCGCGAGTTACAGTAGGCAGCTTTAGCAAGCTTCACACAGTGTATTTTTAGTCTCTTAATACGCTCAAAACGAAACTGAAATAGTTTTAATTCAGAGTTCTGAACGATGTGGTTTAATATGGATTACTCTCGTTAAATTTATGAGTTCTAGGATTGAGATTGTAAACTACCAACTATTTATCACCGTTATAATCCAATAAACTAATTTTATTAAAGAATATATCTCTCACTTAAAAATATTAAAACAAAATAGTGATGCCTAAAAATAATTTGTCCGACATACAAATCTTTAAATGAAAATAATATTATAAGAAGTTAATCGTTTATAAATAACGTTAATACATATTACGCAAAAAATAATGTTACTATAACATAATTTGGCTATATAGAGTAAAATAAAATTTGATTTGTAGTTCCGTTTTTGACTATTTTTGTCAAAACATTGGGTAAGGTACCCAATGTTTAAAGTTTAAAGTGCCGTCTCAAACTAAACAAAACAGTTTAAAGTGCCGTCTCAACATAGAACTCAATAATGTCAACCGTTTTTTTTTTCAAAAACCTTTTCTAAATATACATATATTTATATATATATATATATATATATATATATATATATATATATATATGTGTGTGTGTGTGTGTGTGTGTGTGTGTATATATATATATATATATATATATATATGAGACCTATTAAGTCTGTGAAAGACGAAAACGAGAGTACTAGATAAAAAAAAATAACGGTTATTATGTAGATTTGTAAATTTAGAGAAATAATAAAGTTATTGAATTTTGGTTTCATACTGTCTAATTTATCCGGTCTATTTTATTATTTTAATAAAATTTTAAATAGCTGTACTCATCACGATATTCGTAGTCATCAGGTAACTATAAACTTTTTAAAATTATTAACCTTAACATACAATCAGAATCCAAAATATTTCAAATATTAGTTAAGTCCCGTGGAAGGAGAAAATAAACAAATTGTTAAAACACTAGCATCAATAGCAAAAATATAATTAACGAATTATTAATATTAAATGAATGTTACTTTTATACAAAGTGAAAGTTTTATTTTAATACATCTATAATTATAAATTGCCACATGGCGACAAATAAAGACACTTGGAGACTGGCACCCGCTGCCAATCTTCAAGTAAAGAAAGCAAATATATTATTATAAACAACTTTCACAATTTAAGTTGTGATAAGATCCACTCCTTCAATCACTTGTGATAAGATCCGATTCTAGTATGTTTGTATATTGTGTCGATACTTGAAATTTTCAAATCGATTCGTGAAACCTTGATATGTGTGCGTTTTATTACAAATCTAATCTTCAGATTGAAAGTGCACTTGAATTCGTTTGGAAATAACGGACAGTGGAAATATATTTTTCCAGGCTGAGAAATTCAATTAAACTCATATCTCGCTAAGTCTCATTGCCATCACCACACTCTATTTTGTAGCATGCAAGAAAGACGTATTTTATTAAATTTATATTTGGGGATACTTGTCGTAAACGATACTATTTTATAGGTCGTACTATCACTTAAGACGATATGTTATGATGTGTGGACAGGATCAGTGAACTTGAAATGTTTTTGTGGGTCGATAATATCACAGCGAACCGGTTTCAGTTTGATTTTATATATGTATTTAGGGCTGAAACAAATTCAGACCCAAAAGTCAACTTTACGCTGTATATCGAACTCTTTTGATATTATCATACTGTTTAAACCGGAATATGGTAAATATAATAAAAACCTATAAATCACTTTGACGAAGGCACTTTGACGACTTTCCACGAATATACAATTTTCTTAGGCTATTATAGATGAGTTCTGTTACCTACGCAACTAGAACATATCATATTTTCCAAAGCCGATAATATTACAAGTAACTTTCTTTGACAGAATTGTATAATTATGATCTTCCACGAATTCGCAATAAATCTAGACCTATTTGCACATGATATTTTTCATTTATGGTGTATTTGAGTAGAGGAAGTCACGCGCTTGACGATGAAAACATAAAATATTTTAAAGCTTAGTAAAAAGGTAAGTAAAGAAACAAAGTATAAATTTTTATGCATAGAATTCTATAATTCTCGACCAGCAAGTTCAACCTTATAAGATCACTCACATTACAATGTGTCCGTTTGACACAATCGTTTTTCTCAGAAAATGCTAGCCATAGAAACTTGATATTTGGCATAGTAATACAATATATTAACCCGTATATATATTATGAGCTGATACTTAAAAATACAGTAATTTTAGAAGAGAAGGGAAGGAACATTTAATTACTTGAAACTTTTTTTAAATCGCAATAAACAGTGAGATAGTTACAAATATCTCAAAAATGTTGTAGGAAAACTGTAAAGATTATTCCACAGAACTATAGAGATTAATTAATGTGGACAGAGATATATTCTCGTTACTCAATTAAATTAAATATTATAAAATACTTATAGCGCTGAAAAGTTTATATTAGGGATGACCCATTATGAATTAAGTAACATCAATTCAAACAAAGTATGAGACCCTTGATGAGCGAGCCAGACTAGCACTTACATATTTATATAAAATGAAATAAACTATCATTTATTATATTCCATAAAGTGAAAAGATCCAATATACGTAAGTTGTGCGATCTGCTATGCTAGCTGGGGGTAGATGTTTTTCATTTTTGCATTCTTGCGAGCAATAAACCAGTCGGCCATCAACCCCCGAAGATCGAAGTCGTACTCATTGACAAATACAGCAACATTTGCGAATTGTTATTGTCTAATCAATTATCCGTGATAACCTCCTAGAACTCGTCAAAACTCATTATCGTACCAGAGCATCTGCCATCCGAGCCCTGGATGTAAGGAGCCGACCAGCAGGTGAACAGATCAGTGGATTATATTTACCTTTAGTTAGATATAACAACTCGCTTACTATGTCCATAATTGAGTTATCGAAATCGTATTAGGGGGTAAGTAAATATCATCGAATAAATATTGTGACTTTACCGCCCCTGATAAGTAAATTGTCATTTTTATTCTATATTAACATAATTTTAAGTTAGATCAAACCAAAACCTATTCTTGGGATGTATTAAAAAAAATTAATGGGTCTTCTTAAACTATAGTAGTTTAAGAAATCCCTTCAACTAAATTAAATATTTAAGGAAAGCAACACTAAACTTGTTTCTTATATAAAATTTAAATTGATGTCAGTAGTTAATATAATTTAAACTCAGTTCACAATTATAAGAAACTACGTGATGTAGTATTATTTCTACTTTCTTTAATTTCTTTACCACGACCTAGGTTTCGTTATATTAAATCTTCAGGTGGGATATTAGCAAAGATTCAATCAAGATCTTTGCTAATATCCCACCTGAAGATCGTGGTAAAGAAATTAAAGAAAGTAGAAATAATACTACATCATGTAGTTTCATTTAATTATGAATGATGAATTTCTACAAAATTAACGCCAAATATATTCAATATTTAAACTCAGTTCTTAGCCGGGAAACGAAGTAATAAAATGCAATAATATTTTCTTTGACCACTAAAGTAAGACCATTATTTTAATATGTACACATTTCTTTAATCTTTCCAGTTGTTGCTTTAAAAATTTATCACTTTACGAAATTTGAACAAAATAAAACTTCAAAAATGTCAAAGCAAGAGAAAAATTTCAAAAGACGAATTGAACTTCCACTACGAGGATTGCGTACACATTTAGGTACATATAAAAATTTAAGGGTACATTATATTTCTGTGAAATTATTTAAAAATATTAATTTTTCTTAACGTAAACATATTGCCTATCATATCTTTCACATGCATAAAACATAGCGTACATTTGAACAACGTTATATCGCGCCATGTAAATATGTAATAGTCTAGTACATTTTTCACAGACGTAACAAACATATATTTTAAACTCGTATGGAATTTCTAAAAACTTTTTGCAGACCAAAGAAAATATAATAATTTAGTCGATTACTTGTAAACTAGTAGAATCTACTTAGCTGTCATAATTTTGTTTTTAATCCTGAAGTATATACTTATAAATTTGAATCACTTAGATCGAAAACTGTAGAAAGTGTAAAACCGTGACAGGTCCGCCCTTCCGGACATGGCTTAGAGTTACATTGTGAGACAAAGAGCCTTTATATTTTGTTTCACTGCAGCTTAAATGTGCTGAGGATTTTTTGGATGAATGAATTTTTGATATTTACGCTCTTCGATAAATAGTCATGATCCTTAAATATATTCAATCTTAAATTACGATAACTTAATAACACTGTTCATTACTGATTAGGTAAATATTATTTTTCTTTGAATATTAAACCAAAAACAGAAAGAGCAAACGAAGCTTTATTTAATTTCATTATATCGACAATAAAATATTTACTCAGTATCTTAACTGTAAATTACTTACTCAATAAATATTATTCCTCTAAAAATTTCAATCAAAATCCAGAAGTACTCGTAGCAAACGAAACCTTATATAATTTTGTATGCTAACAAAATATTCAAGCAGTGTTTCAAAAATTTATTACAATTTTGAAGTTTAATCAAATTAAATCTGTTTAAGTTCTTCCATCTCTTAGATAACATTTTCTCATAACCAATATGAAACAGAGAAAAAATTTTAAATAATTAGATTAAATTTTTGCCTCGGTAATTTTTATAATTTTTTAACATTATTATAAATTTATAAATATATATTTTTGAACATTAAAATGAAAATAATTATGAACTCTATTTTATACACGTTCAATTCGAAGACAAACTTAAAAAAAATATGAATTTTAAAGTTTGACATATGAGCACTTTATATACGATGTGATCAATGCATTTAATAAAATTATTCCCTTTCGCTTTGATATTTTTATTTATTATATCTAAGAAGAATATTTGACTTTAATTGATGACTACGAATATTGCAATGTGTTCGACTATTTAAAATTGTAATAAAATTAAGAAAAACCAGCAGATAGCGAACACGAAACCTAAATTTATTAATTTTTTGTTTTTCTAAGTTTACATAACAACCCTTATTTTTGTCTAATACATCTTTCTTTTATATATATATACATATATATATATATATATATATATATATATATATATATATATATTATCCACTTGTCCCCTTTTTGCATAGTTTTCTATAATTGTCGACCTAAGTGATGTAATTTTGTTTAAATATACACCAAGTTTTACACATATGAAAAGTACAGTATTCAATATACGTATACTTACATTGCGAAAAATATTTTTTTGTATATAGTTTAAATGAAATACAATATATCCTTAAATGTTTATAAATGCCTAAATCTATACGAAATTCTCGTAGTGGAAGTTCTACTTGCCCTTGACAGATTGTTTTTTTTAACATAATGCTTTTTAAATATCTTTAGGAACTTTTTCTTGCTATCGAAGATATGTTTCACCGTACGATGAATTTAAAGTCGGCTTTATTAGGCTCTCTAAATCTTTAATAGTTTAAATTTTTATTGTGTTAAAATTTCGTAAATAATAAAGCAAAATTTCTAAAGCAGAAAAACAAATGGAAATATTAAGGAAACGTCTTTGAAACATAATAATCTAACTTTTATAACCAAAGAAAAAATTATTGGATTGTATTATTTCGTTTCCCAGACAACTTAATTTAAATTATGTTAACTGTTTTTTTATAATTTAGTTACTACTTAAAATACTAGGTTTTTTTTGTTTTAAAAACATTAATTAAAGGGCTTTATTAGACTACTAGATATACTATAATTTAAGAGGACCCACGAAAAGGTTTGTTTTTAAACTTCCCAAGAAGTCGCCCAAAGACTTTGTTTTAACCTCTGTTGAAATTGACCTGAAAATGATCTTAACATATAATACAAATGACAATTTACTTACGTATTCCATTCGCCTTTCGGAACGCTAATAATGATAACTTATTTTATTTAATAAAAACAGGTCAACTACACAATTATGGCTTGCTCATCGAGGCTTCCATACTTCGTTTGAAGTAATATTACTTTCAACACTAATACGGACTTTCTAGCGCATTAAATATTTTATAATACTTAATATCATTGAGTAATGGGATAAACATTTGTCCTCATAACTAAATTATTCTTTATAGTTCTCTGGGAAGATCTTTGCAGTTATCATAACCTCATTTTGGAAACCTATATAACTAGTCCTTTCAAACCACGTTATTATGATTAAAAAAAAGTTTCGAGTAATTAATTTGCCTTCCCCTCCCCCATATAATTCTTGTATCAATATTTTTGAGTGTCAGCTATTGAGATATATACGGACGATATAAGTAATAAAACACTATGTCAAATATCAATTTTCCACATCAAGTGTTTTGAGAGAAGAACGACTGTAATAAACGGACACACAGTTACATGAATGATTTTACAAAAGTCCCCTTTTTCCGTTTCGAAGTATAACCCTAACAGAAAATTTTAATTTTAATTTACTCGTCGAAAATTATGGAACGGTATCTATGAAAATTTATATGTTGTTTGTTTGTTTGTTTAAAATGTTTTATGCATTCATCGTCAAGCGTGTTATTTCCTGTACGCAAATACACCATAAATTCAATAAATATTTTGTGGACTCTATTTTGAGCTCATGAGTGATTAAAATTATACCCTTCTCTCATAGTAAGTTACTCGTAAATATAATAGCTTTGTGGAATAAAATATGTACAAAGTATAGGCAACAGAACTCGATTATAAGAGTCTAAAAAGCATGTATATGCGAGGTGTTGTTTCTTAGTTTAACAAAGTGTTTTTTATATTTTTTTAATATATTTACCACGTTGTGGTTTGAATAATATGATAACATCAAAGTAATTCAATAAATGGCGCAAAATTTACACTTCGATCTATATTTGTTTCTTTCCTAAATACATACATAAAACCTAAGTAAACAAAGTGAAACAAATTCGATATTATATTATAGACCAATAAAAACATCTCATGTTCGCTGATCCTGTTCACGCATCATAACGTATCGTCTCAAGTAATAGCACGAACTAAGAAATAGTTTCGTTTACGATGAGAATCTTCGATTTAATGAAGTTCATCTTTGGTGCAGGAAATTAAAGTTTGGTGATTTAAATTAGACTTAGCGAGATATGAACTGAATTGAATTTACAGTACCGGAAAAATATATTTCTATCATCCCTTATTTCGTAACTAGGCCAACTCAAGTGCGCTTTTGAATATGAAATTTACATTTGAAATAAAAGACAAACATCATATATTATTTCGATATTTTAAATTGATTGAAACAAATTTGATACAGGTTTGAATCGATGAAAACGTCTAGTACGTTTGTATTGGATTGAATCATTCATTTCGAATGGATCTCCTCACTAATAAAGTCTCTTGGGCAGTCCAACTGAATTATCAAAGTCATTTATAATAACATAGTTCTTTTCTTTACCTGAGTAATTTTCAAGTAAGTTTCTTTACTTGGTTAATCTTTAAGTAAATCAATAAAAGATAATCAAAAATATTACTGTAGACGATGGGTAATTATGCTTTAAAATAAAACTGACTTTTAATATTATTAATTCGTTAATCATACTTTTGGTATTGACTCTAGTGCTCACACTATGTGTATATTTTCATCCGCGGGACATGACCTGAGATTTGAAATAGGTAATCTGTAGGTAATCTTTCCTAATAAGGGACCTTCAAAGGTCCCCTAATAGTGTCCCGTATCTACCATCATACCTGCTTCCACGCAACAGGGTTAGGAGTTGTCCTTACGCAAAGTACTACGTCGTTTATCGCTTCCATTTTTTTCTAGAACGCATTTCACAAATATTTTAAATGACCCAAAGCTCAATCTACGATAACTAAAAGAAGCACGTTCTACGAAACCTTCTGCTTTTATTCTGCTTTCTCGATGTTTAACTGTAGTAAGTGTAGTAATGTGAGCACATTACAGTTAAACAAAATGTGCATTATTTCCTGCGTTTCACAACCGTAGGCATTGGCCGGACTATCCCTGGGTACAAACCTATGTAAATTTGTGCGGAAGGCACCATGTCCGAGATGGATGATTGATGTCAAAACTGCTGCCACTAAAGAAGAATATGATGTGATTACACCTGATTTCACGCTATTCGATACTATTGAGATCAGGGTCATCATCAGGGAAGAGTGTGAACAAAAGGTGTTCCGCAATTTAACGTGAGTTCTTAGTAAAACATCCATCTGATATTTTGACGGTGCTTTTAACACCGTCAAAAAGCTTTCCTAAGTTCCTCTCACTTCTGTATACAGTCCTCAGGAATCTGAATGTCCTATCTGGGTTATGAAATAGCAAAAATGAAAACCCCTAGTCTGCTTAACCTCTCTATTATAATTACACCAGCAAAGGATGAGGCCAATTTTTTTGTAAACACCTCTAGTATACAGGCAGGCAAATTCTACAATTTTACCATATGTACAAACCAAATTAATGTAGTCTAATACTAAATTTACAAAAGTATTTTTAAAATATTGACATTAGATTCAAATTTTAAAAGAATTGAGGAAACAAAATAAGCTTATCGGACCCATATAACAACGAAAAATGTTATATGCAAAAAACTACCAATTACGTCTGCCCTCATACATCTGCCCGCATTCAAATTGCTTACTTAATCACCTACCTCTACCGCACCACTCCATATCCAGGCAAAAAATTTCATTAGACGATTTAATATACATGTAGCATCATCTAATTATGTACATAAATACACTATGCATTTGTGTAATTATTTTGCATAGAGTAGTTATGCATTTTTGTGTCGTTTTACTGATACAGTGTAAGTAAATTTTTAAAACATTAAATTTGCCTATACTTTGTTTGGTTGAACTGACTCCGATGAAATGAAAACTGAATGTATCATGAACATGAGTATAATAAACTTCTCGATTTTTAAAACTCAATCTGGAATAGATTAATAGTTTTTATGCGTATTTAAATAAGTACACAGACAAAAATTTCAATATCAATATTTTTGTACTTTAATTATATGCTTCAATATTAATTTTTTTTCAACAATATCTTCAATGTACAGGCATAGAGAGAGAATAAACCAAAGTTGACCAAGAAATTAAATGCTGAAAGCTCTCTAATGAACTCAATTTTATTACAATTATCTAATTTATTGATTTATTTTTCTTTTAAACTCTTCGCCCAACTAACAGATTTATCCAAAGTATATGGTAGAATAGAATTACAAATGGCTCAATACAAGCACACAAAAAAACAACTAGTGGGATACAGAAATATCAATTGAATGAAATAAGGTAATTAATTCGGTAAGGTAATTCGAATAAATATAATTCTAACTAATGACTAATCGTGAACCACCAAGCAACTCCATACAAGCAAACAATTCCTGAAGCGATAAAAACTAACACTTCGAAATTTCATGTTACATTTACATGTTACATTTTGATAGATTACACACTCATTGTTTTTTGCTTTTATTACACTAAAATAATTACGAATAATGATAATTAATTACATTAATTCATTATTGACATGTAATTCTACTATTAATTACTTTTTATTTACTTCTTAAAAAAAGTAAATTAGATTAAAATCAGAACGCCCGTCTTATCACAAGAATAAAATAAAAAGCCAGCTGACATAAGACCCCGCAAATAAACAACGGCTGCCGTAATCTCGTGTTCGTCCAAGCAATTATCTCTGATTCTCATAAACCGGTCGACGAGCAATAAAACGTCACCGTCGAAGTCTTAGGAAAGCAGAGGTAGTCACACTGAGAGCGAAGAAACTATCTTCAAGTCTCGTTTTTATGAAACATTAAGTGAATATAAACCTTCATCTTTTTCAGATTATTTTATTTTTACTATTTATTTTATTTCTACGTTTAGTTTCATGTACTTTTACTATTTATTTTATTTCTACGTTAATCTTTTTTTTCTATATTATTTCTTTTACTATTTATTTTATTTTATTATGTATTTTTACTATTTATTTTATTTCTACGTTTAGTTCATGTACCAATCTGAACAATTTCAGGCAGAAATTGTACATTTTGACCAAATATCTAGAGCAAAGCGTCAATCCAATTGCTCGCAAAACCAAACGCGTCGGGTGTTTAATTAATCAAATCAACCTTTGACCTCATTACCAATATAACATTCTGTTAAGCAACTAATAAGAAAATTTCATAGTGAACATTATCTAGGGAAGATTTAAATATCAAATTTATTTAAAAATATAAATTTCAAAAAATTTCTTTTGAGTTTGCATTTGGAAAAGAACTTGGCGTCGCTTTTGACATAATTATAGAAGACTAGGACTATTTGATTGAAGGAACTTTTGCTCATTCTTCATATTTTTTTAACTTTCATTAGCTTTTCATCTCTTGTTTGGTACATAACAACATCAAAGGAAACTTGTGAACAATTGGAGGATTGAGATTCTGTCCATATATTTCTATATATCATTTTGTCTATATATTTTTAAATCTGATTTAGGTATTGTAATTTCAAAAATTCATATCGTTTTTTACCTAGAAAAAATTAGTTTCGGTTTATCTCTTTATTACAGAAAATACATCAATTGGACTAGCATAAAAACTTGGAAACTAGCATAGAACACTTGAAATTGAGTCGTAGATTTCCCTTGAGTTCTTGTCGATAATGAATTTTCAGATGGTCTTTAAGAAATAATTTTTCAAAATCATATTCCTAAAGATGTAGAATGGGTGTTCAGGAGATTCTTAATTATTTCTACTTGAAAATCGAATAAAAAAAAATGCAATCGTAGCCTATTTTTACCCAGTCCAAACCGAATTTTTTAAAACAAACAACCGTTTCAAGAAAAATATGTGCAGTAAATAATATTTTCAAAAAAATAAAAAAAGCTGATAATATACATATAAGTCTATATATTCTTCATCCTTCGAAACAAAGGTAAGTAAACAAACCTCATTTCCTTTAGCAAAAACCTCAATCGCATCTATCAATTTTTATTTTAAGCATTAAACTTTTTTCGTAACGGTGCATTTTAATGGTTTTGCATTTAAAAAAAATTTAGTGACGTTAAATACAACAGATCCATGCAAGAACGATGATTCTTACTTCTTTTGATATTGTAATTACACTGATCAGTAAAAGCACTTATGACATACGCGTATCGTACTGTTGGTGTTCTAGGGTTAAGAAGAGATTAGTAAAATAATTTATGAACCATTCATTTGAAATATTTTGTTTAAAATTTTGAACGAATAACAAATATCTATGATTATTTAAATATAATAGAAACTTAAATAGTTTGGAGTTATCGCCAACGTCAAGAGAAAACCTTTATAAAATTGTCCACTTTTGTTCTATTTGGGCAAAAATCCTTTTTTTTACCACATTAAAAATTTTGTTGCAAATTAATGTTGGCTATTGCCCACGCCCTGCCTATACCTAAATTTTCCAGTTTTATCAGTTCGTGACTTATTTAAATTCTCCTAGGTGCGCAAATAGTTTTTCTGTGCTGCTATAATGTAATTGATATTGGGAACGGAAATGGCAATGGTAGCCCCGACGGATGTTCTTGGGTTTGTAACTAGATTAATAGGTTCTTAATTTCCTTTAATCAGGGGGGTTTAAAAAAAAATGTTTAATGGTTTTTTTCAATTACAATGACTACACCCGTCGTGGGTTTTTTCAAAATTTTTAATTTTGCTTTTCATTTATTCTTACGTGATGACTACATTAAAAACTTTTTATAGTGTGTAGAAAATAATCAATTTCATATTATAAAATAGACTAGAAAGATTTATGTAAAAATATTAACTATATAAGAAATCTGGATAAGAAATCACCATTCAAAAGACGGTGGAATAAAATATATTTGAGTGAGTTATTTAGATAGTGGAATAAAATCTCTTTGAGTGAATTCTTTATTAGCTATCAAAATTAATGTCAGTTATGAAAATATGTCGTCAATAAAATATTATCCAAAATTGTGATGTTGAAACTAATTTTATGCGTTATTATTTTATATCACTTGTTACCCATTATTGTCACACTTCTTACGATTTATCCGTCACACTCTTAATAAGTAATTCGATTTACATATAATCTCCTTATCTTTTACATGTCAAGTAACTTCTGCATGCAACACTAAAGAGTAGTCTTAGGACCTTTTTAATGTGCTCAACACACCTATATCGAAGCACCTATAACAGTCGAACAGATGACCTTTTTATCATAGAATAAATTATTTTCATCACAGGATAATGTATTTTATATGTTGAAATAAAAAAAATACAGAGGTATTAAAATACTTTCCGGTTTTTGAAAACTTGCTACTGATATATATGATAAGAATTGATTGCACAAAAGAAGGCTTTTTCAATTACAAAGTCTTCTTTTTCGTATTTTTTTTTCTTTATTCTTTGCACTTTTGGCCATTATCAAGTTCTTGCAATTTGTCATACCAACGTAATTGAATTATAAAATATGCATATGAAGGAGCTGTAATATTACGATATTATTGCAATTTATTGTAGATAAAATTAAGTCTTGAAAAATAAAGGACAACGTTTTCAAAACATAAAAATATTTTGCGTCGTTCTCATTGACCGCATAAATAATGATTCACTATTAAAATGTTAGTGTGGCTGTACCTGAATGCCACTATCTGTCGGGTGGGAAAAATGTAATTTGGGGCGGATGTATCGTGCCGCTGTTACCGGCTCTAACTTCATTTACAAGTCGCCGTAATAGCTGCTTTACGGTGCAATCATTTCCTCGTTCGATGTATGTACTGGGACGGCTCAGGTTAAAATAAAAAGGTGGACTTGGGCGAAACGACTTCGGGCACAGGTGGTGCGAAATTATTTTTATTGTTAATACGTTTGTATAAAGTATTTTATCGTTCACTAAGGTTTAATTTTCTCTGCTTAATATGTATAAAATGGATATTGTATAAAATTCCAAACCTATTCAATGGATTTATCTAATGTCCCAATTTCTTTCATTAATTTTGTTTCTGTTTTGCATTGCAATGTTTGCAGTTTCGAGAACATTGAGAAGTTTGTACTTTGCTGTACGTTGTGAGATTTATACTTTGGAGAACATTGTAAGCTTTTTACTACGCTGAACGTTGCAAGTTTTTTTACTTTTAAGGACATTATAAGATTCGTATTTTGCCGAACATTGTAAGGTTTGTATTGTAAAGAACATTATAAGTTTTGCTGTTTGCCGAAAATTGTAAGGTTTATACTTTGGAGAACTTTACAAACTTTGTACTTTCCTAAACGTTATAAAACTTTTGCTTTGAAGAAAATTTTATCGTTTGTATATTACCGAATTTGTGCCTTGGAAACAATTGCGAGGTTAGTATTTTGGTGAACATTGTGAGGTTTATAACACTTTGGATAATATTCTAAGATTTATGTATTACCGAACATTGTAAGGTTTGTATTTTGGACTATGGAGAACATTCTAAGTTTTATATTCTGCCGAACCTTGCAAGGTTTCTATTTTAGGAAACATTGTAAGGTTACTCTTTGTCGAACATTGTAAGGTATGTACTTTGAAGAACATTGTAAAATAGCCACTTTTAAAACTTTAAGTAAATAAGAAGGATATCCAATTAAAAAAATATATATTTATATTTGTTTTAAAATAATTCAGATAGCGATGTAAGATTACGATTTTACCAGAACGAGATTCGAAGGTATAGTCCTTGTTTTATTCATTTTATCAAAATTAAGTTAGTCTGAAATTTTCGTATGTAAAACCTAAGCAAGTCATATGTATAAGTTCTTTTGCAAAATATTAAATAATTACATAGGCTGAAATTGGATGAAACATTTCATATTATATTAAAGATAAATTTTTAAATTAACATTTAAATAAATATTTACAATATAGATATATTATGACCAGTGTTAATAGGAGTTAATTTTTTCTAAAAGTAATCAGAAACAATTTAGAGAATATTTTGAACATGTAGAGTAAATGCTATTTGACATTTTACAAAATATATAAAATTATTTTATCCCAAAATATATAAAATTATTTACTTATCGTTTTTATAATATATTTTAGATTAAGTATTTGAAGATCATTCCGCAAGTTTGCAACTAATAAAACTATTTAAGCGCATTATATTTTTAAGTATTATTCTTTCGATACGAATTCTAACATCTAAAATAAGAACAAAAAATACTAGCGCAATGCTTTATATAATCTTTAAACATATAATCTGCTCGATATATTTTTCTTAGCGACCTATTATGAGCTGACATAAGGAACTTAAATATATAGATTGTAAAAATCCTTGATAATTTTCTTTTGTATAAATTAAAATGTTTTTCTCCTGGCATGCACACTTGACAAACTATTGGTAGGTATTGATGTTGATATTCATGACGTTTTCTTTTCCAAACTCTGTGACAATATTTTAAATATTGCACGTACGCACAATCTGCTTGTATTTTCTCATAGTCTACATATTGACATTGTCAATACTATTGCTTAACTTTAATAATATCGCTTTTGAGGGTAGTGCTATGTTTTGTTATATTTACGCTGTAGGGTATTTGAGTCGATTTCTGGACTTTACTTATTAATACTATTGCTTAACTTTGATAATATCGCTTTTGAGGGTAGTGCTATGTTTTGTTATATTTACCCTGTAGGATATTTGAGTGGATTTCTGGACTTTACTTATTAATACTATTGATTAACTTTGATAATATCGCTTTTGAGGGTAGTGCTATGTTTTGTTATATTTACGCTGTGGGGTATTTGAGTGGATTTCTAGACTTTAGTTATTAATAAACTATTGCTTAACTTTAATAATATTGCTTTTGAGGGTAGTGCAATATTTATATATTTACACTGTAGAGTATTTGAGTGAAACTCTTGACTTTACTTTTTTATTCTGATATAGTCACTCTTTATATTTTTTTTACAATTTTACTTTTTCTGTTCCCCTTTAAGTTACACGCCTCAAAAGTTAAAACATTGTTTGTCACAGATGTTTTCTCCGAAAATATTTAACTTGAAGTTTGACACAGGAATAGATCATATTAACCCGCATGTTTGTTAATACTAAGTAATTTAAAATATTTATGTGATAGTTTTAGAGGAGACAAAGTAGATAGTGGATTTTTTTTAAATTTCTTTTATTGGGTATCATTTGAAAGGGCTAATTATAATCAAATCAAAAATACAT
Source organism: Druceiella hillmani (assembly GCA_039881145.1). Lineage (NCBI taxonomy): Eukaryota > Metazoa > Arthropoda > Insecta > Lepidoptera > Hepialidae > Druceiella > Druceiella hillmani. Next base: position 20,491,579 of record JAYKKI010000032.1, on the reverse strand, counting down.
TTTAAATTTCAAGTGGACTTTTTTTAATTTTAAACTTCATTTCTCCCACCTTATTTCTAAAACTGCTGAACATAATATTCGAAAATACAGTGTTAGTAGAACTTAATTAGAAGATTACAAGAAAACTTTACCAATTATCCTATGTCTTATAGATTTAAAGAAATTCACAATATTTTTACACCTGTTGAAGATTCATGGATCTTTGCTAATGTTTATATTAAATTTGAGAGTAATGTAGAGTAGAACTCACAGTAATAACAATATTTTACATAATTATCTGAGATTTTAACTCAATAATTTCACTTCGAAAAGCATTTACGCACCCTCCATCATGCAGTCAAGAGACTGCTATAAGAAGGAAAAGAATAAACGGCCTGTTTATCTTGCTTTCTAAATATATGGGCATCTTCCTCTTCTGGATGAGTAAAGTACTCCAGACTGTGTTCAAAACTAAACCAATAAAGGCGTAATAAGTATCTTCTCTTCAACACCATTTTAACTCCCTTTTTAATCGATCACTGGTATAGAACACTGGAGCCATTGGAACCTATCATTTAATTAATCTTGTATGTATAGGTCTTTGTTGCCATTTATTTTTTTCTTATTTTACTAATTTTTTTTATAAAATACTATATATGGTTATACAAAATTTATTATGTCACATGTCATTCAAAAATTCTTCAAATTTTGCCACATAGTATTACTATGAAATGCTTGTTTCCTTAGAACATTTAATCTCTAAGCCGTTACACGGGCAAAAAGTTGCTTCTGAACGAGATAAATATCTTAGATATATTTAAATAGAGATCGTTAGCTGCCGACGTCTACTTTGGCTTTAACAAGAAGCTGCGCTGATCGGGCGATAGACTAAGTTTTAATGATGTGCTTGTAGCTGTACAAAGATGAGAAAGGTTGAAGTGGCGAAGCGATAGAGGTAAGCGTAAATATCGATAATTAGATATCTAGAGAGAGACTTTGTTATAATTTTGTATCAAAATAATAGAAATAGGAACCTGTTTGAAGGGGATGCTCTATCCTCATCTTTGTCTTTACTTATAAGTTGAAATCAAACTTAATTAACGCGTTTTGGAAAACTTTATTTCGCTATCAAGGCTCCATATCTCGACTTAACACTTATAAAAGCATTCGCTTGTAATCAGACTTTTTATTTTATAAGTTATGTGGGGTTCACGATTGAAAGAATGTAGATAGAAGCCAGAATGTTTTTCAAAATTTTCTGTGAATAAGATCTTGAGGTATTATTAAAAATATCCACGAAAAAATTGGTTCTTTCACCTACTTCCAGATTTGCTGAATTCAAAATTATAATTTCATCACAATCAAAAACAGCGTACTGGAAGTTCTTTTCAATTTTACTGGAAAAACTATGGCAATAATTCTGTAGCTCGTAGGTTTTAAGAAATTTAGGGTAATTTTACGCAAGTTAAATATATGCTAAGTAAAATATTTAAATGATGAAGAATTATATTAATATACTTATTTGAAAATTTTAATAGAAATTAAACGTACACTTATACATTTATGTTCATATATTAAATGTTATAATGTAAATTGGACCCTCGTAATACGCGTGTGAGATCTACTCGCACGTAACTTGTGTTATTTTTTCTTATGATAAGTACTCTAAATTTTCAAGTTGGGGAAAAATTAATGAAATCTAAAAATATTTACGTGAAACTTCCAAATGCCAAATTTCATTGAAATCCGTATAGCAGTTTAGTCACTAACTGTTATTTGTATACACAGTGAACGCATACACACATGCATGCGCAAAAAGACGTTCCATTTTTATTTCTTCTTCTAGTTTTCAAAAATAACATTCCATTAAAAATGACATTGGTTTTTAAAATTATGATATTGTCGTTCAAAAACAAAAAATGTAGAAAACTTTTTTAATTTTTTTATACGTATTTAGATAACATGGCAATTGTTTTTGATATAACATTACAAAATGTATACCAAATTCAAAATTTTTAGTGTACCGCCAATTGAAATATATGTAGAATTGAGTGCATTTTTGTGTATACAACATTTTTAAACCTTTGAAATTGTAAGCTGAGTAAAATTAACATCTGTTTAAAAGAGTTTAAATACTACGCTACGATGACCTGTCACGATCATAATCATTAAACTTTAAGCGGTTTTCAAGTTAATGAAACCTCCAAGCTATAGCCAGACGTAGATAAATGCGAGCGGAGGTGGTGGACGCAGCGATGGTGCGATTAAATTTACGACTTATTTTATAATCAAATTTGCATAAATTTTCAATGACAGAAGACTTCTAAATTTTGAAGTTTATGATGACTCAGCGGTTCACGAGAAGTGCGACTGCTCTTTAGAATATTTAAATAAAAGTATCGGAGTATAGTTTGATGATATGCAACACAATTTTGTAACTATTAGGTTTGTTCAGAAGCGAATGACGAGTATGGTATTAAAATAGTTTTAAGTAGAATTAACCTCTATATAACATTACATAAAAAGTGAAAATTGTTTGAAAATTTCTTTGAAACTTCTTTATAAACTTCTTTATATTTTCACTTACCTTAGTCATGCTACGAAATACATCCTACTTTACCATACTCAACTACATAATTCTAGTAACTTGTCGACTGAATGTTGTCGATATCCATAATCCTTTAATGTCTAAGGTCGATTCTGATGACGTTACGAAAGTAAATAAATACTTTATTAATACTACTATGTGAATATAAAAATTAGCATCTATTGTTGAGGAAGACGTTTTAAGGTCAAAATATTAGGTTCGTCTTTGTGTCGCGGTAAATAACTTAAAGAAAGTAGAAATAATACTACATCACTTAGTTTCATTTAATTGTGAATAATGAATTTCTACAAAATTAATATAAGTTATCCACTCTTAACTTCCTATAATAAGATAATTTAGCCCATCACTAATGTGATAGGAATTCAGTACCTACACGTTGGGACTCTTATAAAGTTGAAAGATCAAGAGAAGCATGAGAATAACCTCTGATAGGTTTCAATGGGCTGTTTTATGCTTTGGGTGAGTGAGATTATCGAAAGGATCAAAATTTCCTTAGTTTGGATTTTTACAATGATTGACTTCTTCATAATAAATCTGAGTGAATCGTTGCGTGTAGCATTGATTAGTATATTGCGTGTGACATCGCTTGTTATTTATCGGAATTTATGAAAAAAGAACACTCCAAATTTTCTTCGAGGAGTTTCCTTGTTCTGTTCTTTACTCGCCAAAAGTCAATTGCTAAATGAACACAAGGTCGAACGTTGCACGTTTCATTCTAAGGTCTTAATGATTGTTGTACCACATTATGTGGGTGATGACCTTTTAGAGTGTGTCTTAATTTTGTAATTTCCGCAGTTTTTTTTCTGGAGATGTTTATGAATTCCGTAATATTGTAATTTTTTAATTATTTTTGAAAAAGATCTCTTTTCTGATGACCTTAACAGCTCAAGAGATTCCATTTCTTGTAGCGCAGTTTTTTTGCATCAGCCCGTAAGTATTTTTCATAAGGGGTCAAGAGCGATATAATTAATAAAATTAATTATCTTTAATATGCATATTTAGGTGACAAATTGCAATATGTTATGGGAACTAAGTACAGACATGTAATCTAAAATAAATATTTGACAGGAGAAAAACAGGAAATATACTCATATCCTCCTTTTCTTGCGAAAAAGAAAGAAGAATTGAATCATGCAAGGTATAACTTTTTAAGAAATGAAAATTAAACGCGTATGTTAACGGAATACTTCATATGTTAAAATCTAGGTTATTACTTAGAGTGTATTCTAAAAACAAATTTACTAAATAAACGACGTGTTCTAAAATATTGTACAAAATGAAAAATAAATTTGGAAATGAACAAAATATCATACTTTTGATCGTAAATGGATATGAGAGATTAATTTTTAAATATATTGAAAATTTAAAAATATGGCATATATTTACTGAACTCACTAAAATACTGGTATATCGTATAACTCTCGGAAATGTAATAAAACCTACACCGCTCCCCTACAATAAACTCACTAACGCAAGCAGTGGGAAAACCCACACAAACCCGGTTTCCGCTATTGTGTTTGAAACATATAAATGCTGGTGGATGTAGAAATAATACTACGTCACGTAGTTTCATTTAATTGCGCATATATTTACTTTGATTAATTATTCGCACAAGGATAATCTTTCTTTGATTTACTGCTGAGAACATATCCACGAATCTTCTTAACCAAATCGCTATATTTAATTATAATAATTGTTACCTCAAAGTAAAAGTTCAACACTCATTTTAAAACTTTTCCATTATAGGGGTATAATATGACATTTAAAGCTATTGGCGAAGCCACAAGTTGTAATGTTTCCACCGAGAGTTAAGGAGGATTCTGTATTCACTAAGGGTAATTAGGGAAAGAAATATCTCTCGATGGAGGTTAATCCTACCAATATTCAAACTGTTATGCTGCAATCGTGAAAGTAAGAAATGGTAAAATATAAATCTTCAATTTAACTTGGTTAGTATCCACCGCTACGATGGGGTTTCTTAAATTGAATTTAACTCGATATTAATTTTATTGTAAGTATGAATTATATATTATACCGATTTTTAAAGCTTATATAGAAATGAAATATTTATGTAGTTACTTATACGTCTATTTTGAAGTACTTTGCTCTTTACAAGATATAGATGCAATTGATACTCTATAAATAAGTAAGCTAACTTAATTGTAGTTAAGAATTAAATGAGTAGTTATGAAATAACCAAGTATTGGCCCATTATTGAAATAAATTTTCCGTTTTTCTTATTCAAAGTGAACACACAGGTATATAAATATAATCGGTGACAACAAAATGTAGTATTTAATATATTGTTACTAAATTATATCAATTGTAAACTTCAGCGACGTTCCTTATTTTCTGTTTTCAAGGTCCCACAGCTCAAAAAGAAAAACAGAATATTATAACAGTTTGTCGCGACCCTTTTTCCAGAAACAGCTTTACGTAGAAAATTTAAACTTTGCCGCAGTAATAAAAGTTATCAACTCGTGCATATCTCAATGAATAACAATCAAAAATAGTTATACGAAAATTTTGAGCGAGGCAAATTAAGTATCAGAAATGTTTTTTAATATTCCATACAAAATTTTGCAATATGATTTGAAATGTCCAGTTATAATGGTCCTATTGTTTCATAATTTTAGACAGTATAATTTCAAAGATATACTGAAAAATATGTATCACCTAACTAAATATAAAATTCTGAAAAAAACAGGAAACACACAGATTGCCTACACAAAGAATGTAGGATCACTATAACAATTACAACATATGCCATAGTTCTTGAGATATTCACGGAAATGGATATGTTCCCCCTATTTAATGATATTAGGTATTATTAAATATATATATATTTATATTTATATATATATATATATATATATATATATATATATATATATATAATATATATATATATATATATATATATATATATATATATATTTCATTTGGAGTCTATGTTTTGTCAAACACTTTTCCTTTTTAAACTAACTTAACTTTTTATGACTATATTTAATTGTCATGTTAATTTCTCGTAACAATTTCTATACATGGGTTTATTTAGTGCATCAGCGTTGCATTTTGCATCTTGTGAGATTATTTTCATAATTTTCGTTTTCCTTCTTCATAATTTGAGGAAAATTAGAAATATTAAAGGTGTCGTGGAGCACCCGGTTGAAACGATTTTCCTTTTAATAAATAAAAAAATATTTCAGCACAATATAACATTGTTAATTTCAATATATGAAAAAATAATCTCCATCCTCAATGTCTATTGAATAACTTTCACATTTCATTCTTTATTGATAAAAAAGATCTTGTGTACTTATCTACGCGCATTAGAAGTTATATTTTTTCGTTTGCCATAACGCAAGATTAACTTTATTTAGCACGCAAATAATTAATGGAAATAAAATAAAAAACACTGGAGCGTGATTATAAATACGTTGGGTAAAATTTAAATTCAATGAAATAATTAAATTTAAAAAAAGACTTTAATTTAAAATTTATTTTTATTTTTGTGCTAGCTTTTCAATGGAAATCAATCATCGCCAAACCGTTTCTAAATTATCGCGTTTCAAATTTATTATTTTCTCATACAGAGTATTTTTATCTAGAAAAAAAATGAATATAATTTAAAATTTATTTTAAAATGAAAATTTATTATTTTATTTCAAAGTTAATTATTTTAAAAATTGAAATGAATATAATGAATTGTTAAATTTATTAAAACAATCTAAATAAAGTTTAATTAGCAATAAAAATTAATAAAACGCTGAAAATTTGTTGTAATTTATTAATTTTAATAACATAATCCAATGACTACGAGCCATGGAAAATAGTTCCTTTACACCAAATAATATTGACCAACAGGATTCTTTTTCAATTCACAGTACAAATAACACTAACTGTTGCTGTGAACAACTCATTAAAGTTATTTGCAAACTTCTTGTAGATTAAAACCAAATATATTTTAACGTGACAATGCTATACCCCAAATAAAATAGTGAAATGAAAAAATAATATTACTTGGATAGAGTAAGCTTCTCCACCTCAATCTCTCCGGACCTCTTACCTTTAAATAACCACATATTTCGCTTGCTTTCTAATCAATTATGTAACAAAAAGACGCAGATTTCAAAACGCAGATTATCTTAAGGTCGACTTGCAAAATGTTTCAGTTGAAAGCCCAAAGTATTGTACAAGGAAGAAGTATCCTCTACAAAAACCATTGGTGAACAGTAATAGATAATTAAATAACGATAGCGTTATATAATATAATTTATGATTAATTTTATTAATTATATTTATAAAATAAAACAACTTTGTACACAGTGATGGCTTGTTTCTTAATTGTAATATAAAAAAATGCTAATTACTGTAAGTTTCGCACGTACAGTTGAAAATAAATTGGAAGTGATGTTTAAAGCAAATTATTTAATGTTTTTTTTTTCTCAATAAAATCTTGAAATTCAGCATTTAATATAACAAATTACGTAAATAACATTACACATATGCAAAAATAAAATTGAAATATTACAAAATCATTACATAAACAGAACGACCATGGATGTTTCAAATAAGATACTAATTATTTTGTTTAATTATCTATAAGGTAATATATATTAAGTTAATTTTAAATTTAAATATTTTATACTCATCAAAAAACAGGGCAACAAATGAAATGTTGTATAGAAAATAAAATTCCCCAACATAAAATTGCCACAAAAATGGCACAATACCAGTGCCAACCCTATGTGTCGCACTTAGACGTGCAGATCCACAAACAAAACGCGTAAAGCAAGCTCGCTAGGTGCAAACTGCAAATATCCTTGTATGCTAAAAGTAATATGCAGTTTATCCAGTTTACCCTAAAATAAATTATGTAAGTTGTATGCAGTTTATCCAGTTTACCATATAATAACCATAATCTTTATAAGCTAAACTGAAAAAAATAACAAAATACAAGATTAGATTGCCTATAACTTTGCAATGATCTAATAATTCTATGCTTCTTTCAAACTACACAATATTAAAAACAATAGCTTATGGATATCGATACATGTAATAAACATCTGTGGTTTTTGCATTTATGGAATATTAATTACAGGAAAATACAAAATAATATTTTCCCTATCGGGATTTAAATCGGCATAATCGATTGAGTGTGCTTTACATTAGGAATTCTCATACTGTCCTGAACATTTTCACTTAACCTCCTGTAACCTTCTCATAAATATATTGTGTCTAGCTTTTCGTAAATCTGAACATTTTTTCTTGCTTTATTTGATTTTTTTTATTTTAGTGATTTTACACATATCTAGTAAATTCACTTTAATACACACCTAGTAAATTTAGATTGGAAAGATTCGGTATTGTTGGATAATGAAAAATGACGTAGGAGAAATAATTATAAAAATAAATATTACACATATTTGGCGTTAATTTTGTAGAAATTCATTATTCACAATTAAATGAAACTATGTGATGTAGTATTATTTCTACTTTCTTTAATTTCTTTACCACGACCTAGGTTTCGTTGTATTACAACATCTTCAAGTGGGATATTAGCAAAGATAGAAATATCATACCTGAAGATATTGTAATACAACGAATCCTAGGTCGTGGTAAAGAAATTAAAGAAAGTAGAAATAATAATACATCACGTAGTTTCATTTAATTGTGTATAAAAATAAATACAATTGATATGGAACATCAAATTGCCATCGATTTACAATGTAAATTTTATTCTGAATTGAAATAAAATAAGGAAACAGAAAATATCAGACCGGCATATTCGAAGATTGGGATAAATAATTTGTCTTTAAAGGACCTTCTAATATTTTTATTAAGAATAAGTACCTAGTATACGGACCTAATTTATTTTAAAATTTTACTGCTTGAAATGAAAGTAGCTTTTCTTTGAAGATAGAGATGTGTTTGAATGAAACGAAATGAGATAAGTTTCAGGGCGTCACATATAGCCACCAGTAAAATAGCCTTTGTGTATATTAAATTGGACTCTATTAGATATATATTTTACTTTCTATCTATGTACTTTAATTTTTTTAATATCTTATATCTTGGAGAAAGAAAAGTATGTAAAAATAGAATCAAAGGCGATCATCAATTAAGGATTCATATTTTCTTCAGCCAAAAAATACGATCATAAGTTTTGATGGATTACGACAACATAGTTTGGCAAAACGGACTTTTAATTCAGTAGTAAGAAGATTTTGAAGACCTGAAAAGGAGCGTGTTTTACTCAAAACACGACAACCAGTGACATTTACTTGACGCAGTTCATTTTGGTTGGATCGATTAGCAAAGTCATATCCCTAAAAATGGCATTAGTAGATATTGAACATTACGTGAAAAAAATTAGTCTGACTTTGAAAAAGCTTCTAACTACCAACGATAAGCTAGATCAATCAGGTCACAGATTATCAGAATAACCGAGATATAAATAAGCAGAGAAAGGCTATTGCATGTCTATTGCATTCAGATAAGGATGATATGAGAACCGATTCCTACTAACTCGCGAAGATACATTGTCGTTCCGGTAAATGTGTTGTGAGTTGTATATTTACATGGCACCATCCATATATGAAACCATCATTGACAAACCTTTCACCGTGCGATTTGTCAAGATTTCTGTTCACACTTGTCACAGTTATTATTTGGTCAGGTATAGCTTGTATAGTGACCAAAATCAACATCCTTTCACTTTCTTCTTCGTTTTTTAAAAAATAGTACAGAATCAAAAATACTTCGTTCATTCTGCATGAATGCGATCACACGATTCGCGACAGTTGCAGCAGACTGCCCTCCAATGACAAAATTATCGACAAGAAATGCTGGATAGTTTTGGGTATAAAAAACATAATTTCATTCGATATGCTTACACATATCATATTTTTTCCATAACATTTTTGACAGAAGTAATTTTTTTCAGATTCATCTTAAATAAAAAGATTCAAACTTTCGAAGTTTTATTAGAAAGAAATAATTAATTTTCAAAAGTTGTTTTTATTTCCAATATATTCTCAATCGTGATAATATTTAAAAGTTTTACTATCATAGGGAAATGTTTAAAAAAAAAACACCTTTGAGATAAAAATGTAAGCAAAACGAGGAATTAACGGTGTAGTCGATATTTTCTTGAGACAGATTCGTTTAATATTCAAATTCCCATAATGACTTTATTTGTAAATCAACACATCCTATCATATCGCTTTGACAACTGCATAGTACCCGGTGTGTTTATAGTGCATGAAGTTTAACCCATTGACCTGAGTATATTGTCATCAGAGTTGCGTTAACGAGCACTCACTAGATGCATTGTTGCAAGTGGCTGCACCTAGCGGGTTTACTGCATGCAGTTTGTTTGTGGATCTACACGTCTAAATGTGACACATAGGGTTGGCACTGTTTTCCTGTTTTACTGTATTCCGCTATTTGTTGCGGCAATTTATGTTGCGGAATTTTATTTTCTATAAAACATTTCATTTGTTGTTCCGTATTTTGATGAGTACAATATATTTAAATTGAAAATTACCCTTTAGATAATTAAGTAAAATAATAAGTATCTAATTTGAAACATCCATTGTCTTTCTGTTTATGTAATTTTGTAATATTTAAAATTGTTTGCGTATGTGCGATGCTATGTACGTAACTTGTCACATTAATTGCCAAATTTCAAGATTTTATTGAGAAAAAAACATTAAATATAACGTTGGAATAGTACTAATGTAGAGATGTTGCTTAAATATTATATTTAAATACTTTCAATTTATTTTCAACTGAACGTGCGAAACTTGTTCACGGTAATCGCAGTAATTAAGAAACCCGCTATCACTGTGTACAAAGTTGTTTTATTTTATAAATTTAATTAATAAAATCAATCTTAAATTATATTATATAACGCTATCGTTATCTAATTATCTATCACTGATCGCCAATGTTGTTGTAGAGGATATTTCTTTCCTTGTACAAATACTTTGGGCTTTCAACTGACACGTTGTGCAAGTTAACCATAAGATGATCTGTGTCTTTAAATCTGCGTCTTTTTGTCACATAAATAATTATAAATCAAGCAAAATATATGGTTGTATGATCCTAAAAAGGTTCCTTTTTCTTTTTGATCTGTGAGACCTTGTAAACAGGAAACAAAGAACGTCTCTGAAATTTACAATTTATATAATTTACTAACAATTTATTAAATACTATATTTTGTTGTCACAAATTATAATTACGTACCTGTGTATTCATTTTAAAAAAGTAAAACGAAAAATTAATTTCAATAATGAGCCAATACTTGGTTATTTCATAAACTACTCATTTAGTTATTAACTACCATTAAATTAGCTTCCTCTTTTAAAGAGTATCAACTTCATCTATATCTTGTAAAGAACAAAGTACTTACGAGTAAACGTACAAGTAACTACACAAATATTTCATTTCTAAATACGCTTTAACAATTGGTATAATATATAATTCATACTTACAACTAAATTAAGAACGGGTTAAATTCCATTTACGAAACCCGATCGTAACAGTGGGTAATAACTGAGATAAATTGAAGCTTTATATTTTACCATTTCTTATTTTCATGACTGAAGCATAACGGTTTGAATATTGGTAGGATTAACCTCCATTAAGAGAGAATTTCCTTTTCCTAATTACCTTTAGTGAATACAGAATCCTCATTAACTCTCGGCGGAAATATTACAACTTGTAGCTTCGCCAATAGCGTTAAATTAAATGTTATACCCCCCATAACGGAGAAGTTGTAAAATGAATGTTAAACTTTTACTTTGGGGTAACAATTATTATAATTAAACATAGCAATTTGGTTTCAAAGATTAGTGGATATATTTTGCAGTAAACCAATCGAGTAATGCAGTAAACATTCTTGTACGAATAATTTATCAACGTAAATCTATACCATATTTTTATCTTTTCGATATATCTTTCTAATTAATATTGACAATTTCCATAAAGTAACATAACACGCTATCTTGTTGTATTACTTCATGGAGTTTTACGTAAAAAACAATAAAAAATTGTGTTGTGAAGTTTAATTAGTATATTCTATTAGTATATTCTATATATTCAATATTCAAACCGTTACGCTTTAGTCATGAAAATAAGAAGTGGTAAAATATAAAGTTTCAATTTAACTCGGTTATTATCCAGTTACGATCGGGTTTCCTAAATGGAACTTAACCCGTTATTAATTTAGTTGTAAGTATGAATTATATATTATACCAATTGTTAAAGCGTATTTAGAAATATAATATTTGTATGTACGTCTATTTTTAAGTACTAAAACAAGAATATTAAAAATTCATACCAACAAAATATTGTTACCGTAATTGAGAATAATAAACTTATTTTTCATTAAGTATTTCTGACTGGATAAATAGGATATCATTTTTATTAATATCAAACTATTTTGCATCGATAACATTATATTAAATAGGTATCTCACATATGAATCTATTAATGATGAAAAGTATGACATTTTATTAATTTCTAACTATTCATTATTTCGTAACTCGCATGTAACATTTTAAAATAGGTCGTTGGTTTAGTCATTTTTTTTGTATTCAATATAAGTAATAACTTAAACTCTGGTATATGAAATATTCCATTAACATACGCGTTTAAATTACATTTCTCGAAAAGTTATGCCTTGCGTTACTGTCTTCTACTTCTTTCTTTTTCAAATTTAATTCATTTCTTCCTTGTCTTCTATTAAATATTTGATTTAGATTATATGTTTGTTCCTAGTTCCCATAACATATTCCCGTTTGTCACCTAAATATGCACATTTATGAGAATTAATTTTATTAACTATATCGATCTTGACCCCTTTTTGAAGATACAAAAAAATTTACAAGGAAGGATTTATATCTCCGTATATACGCTGCTTAAAGGCAGTAACGCTAATTTTTATACTTTTACTAAAAATTGTGACAAAATGTAATAAAATTGTTTTGTACTATATCCTGTTATCTAGTTACGATACTTCAACATTAAGTAAATGGTTAAATGTCGTGCACTACATTCACACCGGGTACTGCGTGCAATTTTCAAAGTAATATAACGAGATGTGATCTAAATGATCTCGTAAATAAACTCGATCAAATAAACTCGTTACGGAAATTTGAATATTGAATATATTTGGCGTTCATTTTATAGAAATGCATTATTCACAATTAAATGAAACTACGTAATGTAGTATTATTTCTACTTTCTTTCAGTTCTTTACCACGAACTAGGTTTCGTTGTATTACAACATCTTCAGGTGGGCTATTAGCAAAGATCTTTGCTAATAGCCCACGTGAAGATGTTGTAATACAACGAAACCTAGGTAGTGGTAAAGAACTTAAAGAAAGTAGAAATAATACTACATTACGTAGTTTCTTTAATTGGGAATTTGAATATTAAACAATATGTGAAATTGACACAAAAAATTTCAATTATAAAGGCAATTTGCAATTTTCCCATCAAGTTTTTTTTTATAAAGGTTCTTTTTAATATCTTCAAAGGATAGTAAATTTTTAAATACGATTATGATCAAGAATATGTTGGTAACAAAAAGTTATTTATAAATATTCATTAATTTTTTTTAATAAAAGTTTATATTTCTAGATCCGGCTCCCATTAAATTTCCGGTCTTGAAAACATGTAATTGGAATTAAAATTTATTTGAAGTCTTCATTTTTTCTTGTTTTTCAAAATAATCTACACACTTTTTAGAATTGTCAACCGAGCATAAGACAACACTCCCCCTCTTCCCTCCCTCCCTTACCAAACTTTAAAGAACAATTTTATTTTCATAACAAGGGAATATACATATCACCAATATTCAATTATATAAGCATCATCATTATATGTCACTTTTCGTCGCTATTTCAGCGTGTATACTATTGTAAAATTCTTTCGCATTTTACTTGAAAAAAATAGTTAGATTCAACGTTAAAACGCGAACCATCCGAATCTTTATTTTTTTTATCTCATAAATAATTAAACTATAAACAAAGCAAGTGGCAATCGGAGGGTACGAAGTAGGTGGATGAGGAAGTACAGTTCATCTACTGACAGTATTTTTAATGCCTAATAATGAAAACTCAAAAGATTCACATGGAAGCCAGCCTTCCTCTCAAATAAGAATCTGTTCGACTACCACAAGAGCGTTAACGCTTTTGTGGTAGTCAAACAGAATATTTATAATTCTTTTCCAAAGCATGATGTTCTTTTGCAGTTTATGTGCAGGATAATAGCTCTGCCAAATAAGACAGATTTAACGTGACAATTTAAAAGACAAATTTAAACACATTATATTAGGGTCTTCAATTTTCTTAAATTAAATATTGGAGGTCGTCATGGATAAGGATTATTGAAATGATCAAACTTCCTTGTTTACATTTTTCTGACCAATGCGTGGCAATATGATAGAAGATGATATGTTAACCTATCATTGTGAACTCAATGTGTGATGCCTTTCGCCCTAGTTGGAATTGATGCAGCAAGATCTTTCTAAGCTTTCTTCCTGAAATTTCCAAAATTTGCTTCGTTTTTTACTCGCTGCCTTTCAGTAGTCAAATCAACAGGATCTCAAATAACGCTATCTCTACCAGACACTTTCGGTAAGTTCCTATAATATTCCAAAACTTATTGGTCAAAAGTCACAGTTTATTAATAGCCAACTTAATATTATGTAATACAAAGTACAAATTTTTAGAAAAATTGAAAGACGTGTTCCGATGTGAATCCAAGTCATTTTCTCGAAAACCGCTCCCACACCGTGTACCCGTGTTTTACAAGTACAATGTGTTTACTTTTAAAATGTAACGCATTTGATAAAATATTTAATTGGTCAATTTTTGTTCCAACAATGAAAATTTGTACTTGATTTCAAAAACTTGCTGAGTTCAAACGTAAAATTTAGGTTAAATATCTAAAATTGTGTGTGTCTACCTTTTAATTTACGATTTTCTTCTGATTTCTTATACAGAAACCATTTGGAACTTGACGTTTATTTCTATTTCAAACCTTTTCTTCATCTGTCACATGTTAGATGAATTATATACTTCATCCAGATATTCACAAATATTCTTGATAAATAAAAATTAAAACGTTAACGTGAAAAAAGGCTACAAATAATGATCGTTTGTAGAAATAAGTATGAAAATTTTCGTCAAAACTCGTTAATAAAAGATTTTTGTCTTAAATAATGAGTTTTATTAATAGATCACAAACAAAGACACTAAAATGTTCGTACCTTGAATAACCTTTCCACCTTATGCAGTAATTTTGAGAGCAATTCTATTCCAGGTCTAAGGTACCCGCAGTCAAAAGACACTAATGCATAGTTTCCTTCTATAACGCTCTCGCCGTGGTAATCTACGGCAAGTTATTTGATTGTTATTGCCGAGTCCGTAATTGTTTTGATACTCGACATTTTGCCGAAAACTGCGTAATGTGCCACAGCCGTGAAGCGACGTCCTAATAACGGGATTAAGTCCCGTAATCCTCTTATGGACTTATTAAACTAATATACATTGGACATGTGGATGATATTATATGTTAGTTGAATTGTTTTTGAAAATAGATATATTAATTGAAACAAAAGTTAATTACGTTGCATCACAATATTTAATCAACAAAGGGATATAACTTGAGGTTGTTGCAGATATAAAGTTTTAAGGAAAAAATAACATGAATTATATATGAAAGGAATATCATTTCTTTTGTCGTAAAACATTTAAATTTTGTTTATACATAAAAACAAATAAAAATATTCTTTTTAGCCTGGCCGCCCTGTTTTTTTGGTTTACTGTGTTTTTTTCGACACAATGAATAATGTTAATTAATCTCGATATCGTGAGTGTGGTAATAATGGATTATCGACGTTAAGCTAGCAATATTAATATCGATGGTGATTTGACAATATTCGTCCATCCATTTCTTTTTATAGAAACATCGTCAAATAATATGTCCTCGTTACAGTTACTAATCTGTCAGACCATACGTGGTCTTTGCTTTGTGTTTAATTTTTGCGATAAAAAGCTGCAAATATAGTCACAAAAAATCTTCTATGCCCAAAGCGTAAAATAGTCAGCAGTATGATCTCGATTACTGAATTGTAAGTCAAAAACGAGTACCAAACATAGTTAAACTACTATAAATTAATTTTCATATAAAATAAACGCTTGGCGACTCAGTTTTATGATACATATATGACAGAATGTTTACAAGCAAACAACACAACATAAATTGGAACGAAAATGCTCTTGATCATGATGCTTTGATGATGATTTTATAATTACCATCGGCAAAAGTAAATCTTTCTTAGCCTAGTCCTTTGGGCGGCGTCGATGGGGCATCGTGGATCATGCACGTCCTTTAAGAGGGCGGTCGAAAGAAAATTATCCTAGAACGAAATTCACTTAAATTGATCAAACAACAGATAAACTGCTCTGTGTGTTAATAATGCACCATATTTCCAGAAATAAGTAACTGCTCGTTCAAGGGTAAATACTTGCTCATTAATTTCGGGATTTATCTTGCAACAATTATTTTATTTGCAGATGTAGGATAAGATAATATGTAGGATAAGGAATGCAATTGGCAAGAAACCGAGATAAATAATGTGTTCCATATATTACGCCTATGTTCAAAACATGGATATTCGATATATTTATTCTTGAATAATACCATATTACACATAGCTACGTATACCTCTATACGTACACCTGTGTAACAAAGAACATATCTATTATTCATACCGGTGATCCTGCGCATCAAACTCAGCATAAAAATTTTAAAGAACTGTATGACAATTCTTTAACTCTTCGTAAAAAAGTCACTATCAAAATAGCTATTCCGACGATAAATTAAATATGTTCTTTTATAAAAAAATGCTTCAAATATATTCATTTTAGTGAACAGAATCACCTACATAAATAGTTTAATACATTATACTATTACAATTTATACTATTATAAATTATTACAGTTATATATTAATTACGACATAGTAACCCCAATAATTTTACATAAAATAATTTTGTCGTATATAATTAACAAAATATATATAGAAATACATTTTAAAAATTACACACCAAAAAAAAATGTGTTATGTAAATTTACTGGGGTTACCATATCATATTTTGTTCAGCGACATGCTAGAGAAATATTTCTTAATTTTAAAAAAATTTACTTCTAATAAATTTTTAAACTTATGTCATCAGTTAAAGTGGAAATTTAAAAATGTATTCACGCTTAGGTCCATAGTATTACGAAAATTATCCCTTTTATCATCTTTAAAGGCAATACATAGAAGAAGTTTTATTGTTATTATTGAAACATTATCATTAAAACATGTTATTATTATTTTAATATGACGAAATTTATTTGAAAGACTTCAATTTAAAATAGTTTTAAAATATGGGAAGACCGTAAAAGACAGTTTTTCGAGTTCACATATTGAATAAACGTCAAAACGTCTACCAAATAATTCATTCGCAGGTCGTACCCCCCACAGAAATGCTTTTCTCGTAAAACTTTACATTAAGCTCGCCATTAATCATGTTTTTGAATTATGCTTCTAGGTATGCAATTTCCTAACTTTTAACAATAATTAAATGAAGCAAGTGTAATTGAAAATGTAAAGTAATTAATAAATATGTAAATCGGTATCAAAACTTTTAAAATTTAAAAATAAGTAAGTGACACGCTCACGGTAAACCTTAATTTTTTCCAATTTTTTCAGTTAAATATCAAAAAACGCCAAAAAACATTTTTATTTTATATCTAATATCTAGAGAAAAAATTCTTGGATGTAAATTTCCGAAATTCTCAAAATTATATCGTATTAAAACTTTGTACTTGTTTATGGAAGGGGATACCTAGCTAAACTCATTTTGCACTTAGCTGGCATATTTCTAAAATACCATACTACGGGCAAAACTGGATAAACTGCTTACAATCCTTGTATGCAGTTTATCAGAGAACTAAAATATATATTTTAGTATTAAGCTCTGATAAACTACATACAAGGATAAAGAGATACCAGCATTAAACAATGTTCTTCTAATGACAGGTGACTTCTAAACATGCTTATTACCTCAATATTGCACGCATGTAATATTCATTTCAATACATGTTCAAAATTCTACTGACCATTGGGTACTACGCTCGAGAGAAAATATGTTACTAAACTTTTTATTTCAGCCCTAAATTCCATTGATGCCAGCAATCATAGCAAGTGTTTTAATTTAATCTTCGTTTTCACAGTTATGGATCGTGAAGATTGCGTTTATACTGAATTTAGTAATATGGAAATATATTGTAAATCCTTTCGCTTTGTACGTAAAACACATGTGATACGAAAAAAAAATTAATGTATAAAGAAATCAAATTTTAAACTTTTTCGTGATTGAAGTACTGACGATGCGATGCGGCAGCAATATGATTCAATGGAGAGCTATTGAATCATATAGATGCCGCATCGCATCTGTACATAAAAAAATATTTTTTTAGATACAATTAACTACCTTAATTTAATATGTAGGTATTTAAATTTAAAGTTAATATTTACTACGATCTTTTTTGTCATCTATTGGCTTCTTTATTGGTATTTTCAAACATTTGTCTCAAATTAGCTTTGTCGATCGACGATCGTCCGTTTTTGTAGCGGTGCACTGTATGCTCAAATTAATCTGCAATTTAGACCTTACTTTTGGCGTATAAAAGGGCGTGTCGAAATCACCAAAATTCATTCAGTTTTCACTAGTTGGACTTATACTACATTGTATCGACATCTGACTACAAGTACTTGCCTTAGTACTAGCTTCAATATTAGTAAATAATGTGACCGTGTTGTGTTCTTTATTAACTTTTTTTCTTTTTAAATTATGCCATCTAAATACGCCGTATTTTCAACATGACTAGGACGTCGTTGTTCAGTAAATCGAAATTAAGCGGCTTTGTTTTATAATGAATGATTTATAACATAATTATTTAGATTAGGTGGTGCTTCCTAAATGTGTAAATGGATTTGTGTAGAAGTGAGAAAGTGGACGCGCGCAATCGAAGAGATTTATTGATTGGGTTTTTTAGTAAAAGTAAAATGCAGCAATTGTTTATGTTTTTAAAAGAATGCCATATAAATTTCAAAATTGGTCGACTGTCTGATACAAGGCAGAGAATTTTTTTAGACTAAGTTCTAACATATTTTAACCTTTACGATCTCACCGTGGGAATGGAAACATCATTTATTTTTAAATAAAAAAAATTATGGAAGTCTTGATTTAGGATTAATTTACATGAAAATGTTCATGTCTTATTTCATACAAAAATTAACTCGCATTTTTTTTTACAAATTGTTTTTGCGACTAATTATTTGCTATATTTTTTGACTCCGTATTTTTTTATAAGTTTCATTTAATTGTGAATACATAATACATAACAAAAACGAATAAACACGTGCACCAAAAATATAAATAATAATAAACAATTTCAAATATTAAATATAAAACGGCAATGAACTTAAGGTAATTAATAATTAATAAAATATATTATTTATCTGGTTTTTGTTAATAAGTAATTAGCGGTATTTTGTTTTAATTATCCTCCTATTAAAAAAATTTTAAAAAAAGAAAAAATAATTACTCACAGGGTATATACCTTAATGTACGCATCCGGCATTAAGAGTGCTATAACCCATTTTTTCATTTATCGTCTGATACTCTAATAGAAAATCTTTGTCTTTTAAAATACACTTTTTTAATGTATTTTATTATTTATAAGAAAGAGTTGGTTAGAAGTTTTTCATCGATACGAAAAAGTATGAACACAGGAATAAATTTCCAGTATTTTATTTGTAGTTTTTCTTTTAGGTCTTAATTTAAATGTGCATACCACTAAAATATTGGAATGTTATCATGTCCCGTCACGAAAGACTTTATGTACTACTGTAGAGTAGTTACCCTGGATGCTTTACATTTATTCAAGTGATAAATATAAATTGTTTATAAGTAGGTTGACGCAATGTCGGAAAACGTGTACAATATTTTTTCCTCAACGGGTGATCGTTAGTATCGTTCCGCCTTCCTTTGAGCGCGATTTCCATCTTACTGTGCTGTATCTGATTAGCTAGATTAGTGTTACAGTTACTCCTAGGACTTTGACGTAGTTTTATAAAGCGTTTGCTCCTTAGTCGCCTTTCTCAAGAAGAAAGTCAAAGGTACAAGGCTAGTAGATACTTCACAAAATAATACACCATAGTACTCTGAGTGGTGTCGCGCGTAGCAGTATTTGAAAATTTGCAGATTTTTAAACGTAGCTTATTAAAATATTATTGGGCGGAGGAATTATAAAAAACGTAAACCTTAACGTAACTATAAAAATTCTAGGAATATATGTGTGTGCAGGTTTTATCGCGGGGTATTTGTATAGTATTTTACGTTGTCGCACCTAAAAAAGTTTTCTTTTGCGTAATTAGAATGCAGTTTTCTGGAACCTAACATTGTATTAAACAGTATGGGTTTTATAATGTTAGTTATCATTGAATAATGATTTTAAGCAAATCATGGAAAAGATGGAAAGAAAATTATTTTAATTTTTTAAAAGGTCCACAAAAAATTAAAAGTTTAATAATATTTTATTTTGAGAATTTCGTAAATTTACGTACAAGAATTTTTTCACTAGATACTACATATAAAATAAAAATATCTTTTGGCGTTTTTTGATATTTAACTGAAAAATTTGGGAAGCAATGAAGATTTACTGATGAACGTGATTATATTTTTTTTAAATTCTCAAATAAAGTTAGGATATATATTTTTATATTTATGAATTGCTTAGCGTTTACAATTACACTTGCTTCATTTAATTATTTTTAAAAATTAGGAAATTGCACACCTGGAAACTTAATTTAAAAACATAATGAATGGCGAGCTCAATATAAAGTTTTAAAAAAACCTATGAATGAATTATTTCGTAGACTTTTAACGTTCATTTAATATATGAACTCGGAAAATTGTCTTTTATGGTCTTCCATAATTTAAAATTATTTTGAGTTGAAGTCTTCCAATTAAATTTCTTCACATTGAAATAATAATAACGTTTTAAAAGTAATGTTTCAAATATTGAATATATTTGGCGCTAATTTTGTAGAAATTCATTATTCACAATTAAATGAAACTACGTGATGTAGTATTATTTCTACTTTCTTTAAGTCCTTTACAACGACCTGAGTTTCGTTGTATTACAACATCTTCAGGTGGGCTATTAGCAAAGATAGGATAGATAGAATCTTTGAAAATAATTTTTGAATGATAAATACAGAAATTGGTGAGCAAATATTTACCTTCGAACGAATGGTCGTTGATTTTTAGAAATATCGCGCATCGTTAACATGCGCCAGTATTACACAGAGCAATTTATCTGTTGTTTGATCAATTTGAGTGAATTTCGTTCGTAAATAATTTTCTTTCGACCGCCCTCATAAAGGACGTGCATGATCTACGGTGCCCCATCGACGCCGTTCAAAGGTTCTATGCTGCTACATTAAGATAGATTTACTATTGCCGATGGTAATTATAAAATCATCGAGGAGGGTCAAGAGCATTTTCGTTGCAATTTATGATGTGATGTTATGCATTATTTCATATATGTATCATAAAACTGTTTATTTTCTATGAATTTATTACAGTTAAACTACGTTTACTATTCGTTGTTGCTTACGATTCAATAATCGAAATCACACTTCTGAGTGTTTTACGCTCCGGTCACAGAAGATGTTTTATGACTATATTTGCAGATTTTTTATCGCAATAATTCAAACAAAAAACAAAGACCACATATGGTCTAAAAATTAGTAACCGTAACGAGAACAAACAGACGATGTTTCTGTAAAAATAAATTGATGGGTGAATAATGTCATATTACCATCGATATTAACATTGCTGACTTAACATCGATGATCCATTATTATCAAACTCAAAACATCGATGTTATTTGAAATGTTTATAACAAAATCATAATTTTGTTAAGTAATGAAAAAAACAGCAAACCAAAAAAGGGAGCCTGGCTAAAAAAAGTATTTTTATTTGTTTATGAAAGCACGATTAAGGAAATGATATTCACACATAATTCACTTTTTTTTTCAAAAGTTTATATCTGTAACAAATCTCAAATTATATCCCTTTATTTATTAAATATGGTGATGTAACGTAATTAACGTTTATTTTAATTAATATATCTGTTTCCAAAAATATTTCAACTTATACACAATCTCTCATATATGTACCCCAATTGCTCTTATATGTACCCCACGAGGTACATATAAGAGCAATTCAATGGAGCCTAGACTAATCAGCGCTTGAGATGATTACGAGGCCTAATACCGTTATCAGGGTGTAGCTTCACGGCTGCGGCCCATTAGACGGTTTTCGCCAAAACGTCGAGTATCAAAACAATTACAGACCCGGTAATAACAATCAAATAACTTGCCGTAGATTGCCGCGGCGAGAGCGTTACAGAAGGAAACGACGTATTAGTGTCGTCGGAACAATGCCTACGGGTACCTTAGACGTGGAGTAGAATTGCTGTCAGAATTACTGAGTAAAGTGGAAAAGTTTATTCAAGGTATGAGCTTTTTAATGCCTTTGTTTGTGATCTATTATTAAAGCTATTTATTTAAAGCGATAGTCCTGTATTAAAGAATCTTGATGAACATTTAAATACGTTTTTCTATGAACGATAATTTTACTAGTATTGGTAGCAGTTTTTCATGTTAACTTTTTAATTTTCATTCATCTCAAATATTTGTCAATATCTGGATGAAATTTATAATTCATCAAAAATATAACAACTGGAGAAAACGTTTTAAATCAAAATAAACGTCAAGTTTCGAAGATTTTCTCTATGTGGAATTAGAAGAAAACCGTAATTAAAATTTACGCCTACACAAATTTATGTATTTAACTAAAATTTTCATCGTAGCCGTGGTGTGTTGGGTTAATCACGATGAATACGGCCTTTGATGTCATGGCGCACCGCGGAGATCCGGGTTTGATTCCCAGCCGCTCATCGACCGGGGCTGGACTGCAAAAGATTGCTCTCTTAGCAATAAGTCCGCCATGTGTATTTATTAGATACATTAAAGTACATAAATAAATTTTACGTTTGAACTCAGCAAGTTTTTAAAGTAAAGTGCTTTTTATTGTTGGCACAAAAATTAACCAGTTCAAATGTTACATTTTAACCGTGTACTAGTAAAATTTACAGTGCACAGTGAGTGAACGGATGTCGAAAACTTCCACGCACACACAGATAATTTAGAACTTGGATCTGCATTAGAACGCGTCTTTAAATATTGCTAGAATTATATTGGCTATCGTGTAAGGTACACGGTATTACATAATATTAGGTTGGGTACTAGTAAAACTGGTACTTTCCACCAGTAACTTTGTAACTAAAAGAGTCTGGTAGAGAGTGCGTCATTCGATATCCTGTCGATTTGACTACTGAAAGAAGTACATATATAAAAATATGTAAATCAAGGCCATAAAAGAACAAGATGAGCCAAAGGATCGAAGGATATAGAAAAATACATAAAGTCCACGGAGGAACTGTAATATTAATTGAGTTAATGACAGAGAGAACTTCAAGGTGGACAAAATTCTAGGACGAAAATACAGCGAGTTTTACGGCCACCTGCTCTAAACAAATATAATGTAAATGTTTTCCGACAGCACGTTAGCTCTGTATATTCATTTCACTCATTCTCTTAACTTCACTTGTTAAAAATAAGTTACATTCCGCATATAGCAAACCAAACTAATATACGATATCTGATTATGAGTACATAGTATTGTAGTATATTGTGTCTGTTGTGTAGAAATTATGTTATGACCAAGGGGAGAATGGGTCAGATGATTGGCTAGAAACTTGTTTTGTTTATAGCAATTGCTAACTTTGACATCAATTTGGCACGATACACTTAGACTGATTGAATGCTTAATTATAAGTTACCCCTTTTAAGATATTCTCTTCCCAAAGTATCTGAATTACAATTAACACATGTTTCTAAATATTCAGGTCATAATTATAACGGATGCTGGGATAGAACAGGTATAGCAATTGTTACGTTATTAAATTCTTTCGGTGACAGCGGACTATTTTGAGACACCTTTCATTTTCTAAGTCAGATACTTTGGGAAGAGAATATCTAAAAAAGGGGTAACTGATAATTTAGCACTCCATCAGTCTAA
Organism: Druceiella hillmani; assembly: GCA_039881145.1. Lineage (NCBI taxonomy): Eukaryota > Metazoa > Arthropoda > Insecta > Lepidoptera > Hepialidae > Druceiella > Druceiella hillmani. The sequence continues at coordinate 20,467,706 of JAYKKI010000032.1, read as the reverse complement.
GTGTATGCCAAAATTATGTCAAAGTTAGCAATTACTATAAACAAAACAAGTTTCTAGCCCATCATCTGAACCTTTCTCCCCTTGGTCATAATTTCTACACAACAGACACAATATACTACAATACTATGTACTCATAATCAGGTATCGTATATTAGTTTGGTTTGCTATATGCGGAATGTAACTTATTTTTAACAAGTGAAGTTAAGAGAATCAGTGAAATGAATATACAGAGCTAACGTGCTGTCGGAAAACATTTATAATATATTTGTTTAGAGCAGGTGGCCGTAAAACTCGCTGTATTTTCGTCCTAGAATTTTGTCCACTTTGAAGTTCTCTCTGTCATTAACTCAATTAATATTACAGTTGCTCCGTGGACTTTATGTATTTTTCTATACCCTTCTATCCTTTGGCTCATCTTTTTCTTTTAAGTACTTAATTTATAGATTTTTAAGCCTATGTACTTCTTTCTAATATGACAAAAAAGCAGAATTGATTATTTTAATAAATTGATAAGTCATACCTTTTCAATTTTCAGCTGCCGCTGACACGAGTGTAGATATTTAATAATAAAATTCTTGACATATCACCGTAGCAGTAGCTACGTCTGGTTGTTATATATTTCACTTAGTATCAAATATTTGATTTACCTAAACCTAGACAGGATCCTTATAATCGTTGTGTATGCATAAATAGAAAAGGCAATGGTGACTTCGATTTATGAAAATTTTCTAAATTATATTTTTACGTGTTTTCTAAAAAATCCCATTTTTCTCTTTACTTTTAGGTTGATGCCAAATCAGTTGGAAATATGGATCCATGACAGCACACTCCTCAGTCATCGATACTAATCGAATTGCAGCGAACATTTCAGTTCGTGTAACCACGTCGGTCGGAAAATCTAAACGAAGTTAAACAAGTATTGGAAAATCGAAACTCATCATCATTTAAATATCTTCCGTAGTATTTTCCGTAAAGCTAATTGTTTTTTACGGGAAGTCGAACAAAGAGGAAGCGGCGAAACTGAATTGGATTCAAGACGGGGCTAAGTTAGAATAAGAAAAGGTTCAATGGATATTTAAAATTATTGTATTTATTTACTTTATTTTTATAGAAACAATAATACATACGCTACACGCAGTAGCGTGTGTATTAATGTTTCTGTTGTAATAATGGGCGGGAGAAAGAGAATATAATGGGCGGGAGAAAGAGAATGTAATGGGCGGGAGAAAGATTGGAATGGAAACTTTCTCATATATCTTTCTCATTTATGCCGTGTGGAAAGTCATATGAAATTTCGATAGTTGCTACAGGCAATTAATAAACGTAATCTAAACTGAATGAGCTTGAAACTAATCAGTACCGATTCGAAGAAATTGTCATGCAATAATTTGAGAAAATAACAATAGTGACACCCTGACTTGGATATTCCGTATCTAGATTTGAAGAGAAATTAATTTATTTATCACAAATCGTCACCAATATGAAGTTTCGAACACAATAAATATTTAATAATACTTAATGTAATAAAAGTTCAGTAGTTTAGACAATAAAGAGGGGGAGGATTAGGGGAGATTAGTGCTATAATTTTTGCTATTCTTCAGTTACAATTGCCAATTCAAAAATGTTTGTATCAGGTGGCAATTATTGAAGTATATGCAGATTTGTATCCTTTTTTACAACCCTTAGATCCATAAACTTGAAATTTAAAGTTTATAAGTTCAAAGAGTTTCTGAGAACAAAAGCTGTGACAGATGACCAAAAGGACATGTAAGTCATCCTACAAGGGTCCAGTATTTTCTATGTGGTACGTTATCCTAAAAATCGTACGGCATCCATTACAAAAATATCGAAGTAAATTGAGAAGTCGAAAAGTAATAAAATGTAATAAAATGGAAGGTATGCTAATTTATAGAAAATATCTTTGATCCCTCTTTTTCTATTATAGTTGTAATTATTAGAACTGTAGTTACATTAGACTGTAACTGTAGTTACATTGAACTGTAGTTACATTGACAGGTCGGAGAAATGTGAATGTACTAGAGGCAAGTTGCCGAGTCACTGAGTCATTTTGTCACAGTGACTTTCGTGTTACCGTCCTGTTACTGTGATTGCTAACGAAATAACCAGTGATTTTGTCACCGTAATGATATTTATACTTTCGGTGAATTCGTTGTGATTATGGATCATACACTATACAGCGCACGGTGATTTTTTTCACAGACGAACATCTTCTTATTTCAGTCAAACAAGCGCAACTGGTTTACAAATGAATTCTCTAGCTCTTATTATTGTTGCGAATAAATCTATGTCATTGATATGCCATTTAACGTAAATATTAGTTTTATGATCGTACACATTCCTATATGCATTTTCCTTTATTTTCAAATATATTACAAAGTTCCAAATGATTCTTAATTTTCAACATGTTTAGGAAATCGTTTAATTCTAATATTTTTAATTTTTTATACATTGATTCAATAAGCACTCTTAGAAGCAGTATTGTAATTATTTATAAAAAATATAAATAATTACAATACTGCTTCTAAGAGTGCTTATTTAATCAATGTATAAAAAATTAAAAATATTAGAATGATATTAAAATTAAAATAAGTTTGATCCTTTCCCTTAGCTTCTGGCACAGAACGTAGTTAACATAAACATTAGTTAAATATTAACGTTATTAATTAGTCTAAGAAACACATTCTGTAAATCTCCGAAAATTAATCCGCACAACTAGAATTACAGTAATGGATAAACAAAAATTAATAAAAATATTATCTAAAATGCATATTTGTGGATCAAGAGTAGGTCGATTATTAGTGGAGCGTCTGTTATATATTAAGTGTTAATTATAACAGACGCTTTAATTTCCATACATTTTTATTCCACAACTTTGAAAGTTGATTGTATTTTTGAAATTATAATTTTAATGTCTTTATAACTAATGAATCTAGATAAAATATTTTTTATTGGATCCAACTATATTTAACCACCACTGTTGTTTATGTAGTTGAAATATTTCGTTTCATTATATTTCATTTATTTAATCATTTATGTACTGTTGTGGAAATATTAGTGACATTACACTTATAGATTTCAACAACAATAACAAAATAATTAAATATAAACTGCAACACGTAACGGTTACATACTTCAAGAAGTTTATTCTCACTCATAATGAACAAATTAGTCTGGTATACACGCTATCAAATTATTGAGCAGTTGTGTACCATAGGAAAGTAAAGAATTTTGATATAATTTGATTCTTGATACTAGTATAGTAAAAAGATAATGATTTAGGCGAGTGCACGTTATTTCCATGTACGAAGAGCCAGAGTTTTTCTTTCTTTAACACCTTAATGCCTAAATTCCTGCATATTTAAATACGTTAAATGCCGGTCGATTAAATACCTTAAATAACGTTTGGCAGATTTAATGGAATGGTTTTATTTAAATTATGTTACGTTTGCATTTTCCAAAACTTTCATAAATAAATGTTTAGTGAATTGCATTTTCCAAAACTTTCGTAAATAACAAAGATGAATTTTTTTAGCGTATCTGTCAAATTAAATACATGTATAATCGATATCATAAGCTGTGTAAATGTACTGTAGCATAGATTCTAGAAAATATTAAATTATCCGATCTATTTAGGATCGTATATTTGCACAGTACTTCTATTCGAAACAGATATATTTAAAACCTTAGTTTATTTTTGAATATCTAAAAAAGTACTTTGGTTTTTTTAATGATTTTTTGTTTTCATTTTCAAGCAAGCAGGTGGTTCGCTAGTGACTTGAAAAATAGATAATGAAAAAACCAACCACTATTGTGACGAATGCGGTGAAAATTACCTAGCAAATCTTAAATTCTCCGAGTAGGTAATAGAATCGATTATTGTTAAAATTTGATACACTGTCGAACCTGGAAAAAAGAAGGAAAACAGAATATAAAAGGAAAAGTTAAAATCTAGATTAAAGATTTTTTTTCAATCAGAAACTCGACAAAAAGAAATGAAATCTCGACAAAATATTACTAAACAGCCAAGTTTCTCTTTATATATATAGAAGGTTCCAAAAGTCTTAAGCTTAGTAGAAATAGTGGTATTTGAATTAGCCTATTCTAAGACACTTAAGACTTTCTATCTAAGTGAAAAGAGCATATCAAGTATAAATCAACGATTGAATATATTATTTATTCCAGTAGACTTCAATATTAGCAACGTGCTCCACTTTTTCTCGTTTTGTTTCACGTAGAATCCAAATCTATCCTCAAATCTTATCTAACAATTGCACAATGACTTTATTGACAACGTAAGTTGATATACAAAATTGTCAATATGTTTGCCGTTGCACTGACACTAACCTCCTTATTTCTATTTTGCCGTAAATTAAAATGTACCACGGAAATTTTAAGCGTACCCGCCAGCGGATAACAATGACTATCGCAGCGGGCAATAACATATTTATTAAAAAAATTCACATCTAACAAATCTCTGCGGTAGCTGAAAAGCTGGATATATATCATAATAAGTTCCATGATATAATAAAATCTATACTAGCATGAAAATTTAGTACGGAAACGACACGGTCTGGAAAATTTAGTCTTCGGTAAAATTTTGTGTGGTGCCAGGGTACAATATAAAGAAAAAGTTGTTATTTCTTGTATTTTATTTATTAAAAATTTACTTAATTGTAAGCACGTTTCTAGACATGAATAAAAGTTATATGTGATGAAATAATGTAATTAAGTATATTGTATTTATTTTAATTTCGAGTATGTATGTAAAATGATAATTGTCAAAAAACAAATTTGGAAAGCAGAAGATGTATATCTGCACAACAAATAGATCATGATTGTTTACAAATGCAGATGTTTTGAGAATTTCTAATGGGAATCATGTTTTCCTTACATTAATTTTCTCTTTTACTGGGTCATTTTGCAAGCATATCGAATTATTTTACGGAATTTTGCGAACGATATTTGATGATGAATGAGTGAAGCGTTTTATACAGTCTCCTCATGTTTACTAAAACCATTTTGTAACCATTTTATCAATTTTTTTAAAATGTCTCTAAAGTAAACATCACTAAGTTGAACCAAGGATGTGTATTAAGGGGATGATAATTTTTACGATACCAGTTGGTATCTTGTCATCATCCTGGAAGAAGTATGTAAAAGTAGGTAATTAAATTAAAAAGGAATGGTACAAATTTTAGAAAATATTTTTCTGCTCGTATTAACAAAAATTAAAATTAAACATCGGATGACAACAGCAAAATTACGACACGAAAAGCAGGATTTGCTCATTTCTACCTCTGCCCATTCGCGATTACATACATACTATTAGTATTTAGAGGCTATTTCTCCTTATTTGCTTGCTAGTGCCTGCTTAAACTTTTACGAAGAGTTATACTCAGGGTACTTGAACACGTCACAAATGTTGATCTCAACAAAATTTCTCAGATTGTGTCGTCACTTCGTAAGTAGGAGATGTCGTGAGGTATTAAATCGAAAGTAGAAAAGGCTTTTTATTGGTTTAACGATGAACGTTTTATCTTTATTTTATGTGATGGATACACAGTTTTACTCCATAACCATTTTATTACGCAATACTTTCGTCAAATATTTGAAAATTTCGACAAACAATGAATAAATTGGACCTTCTTAAAATACGGTATTTTCAATTTATTAATATCCACAGCGAAAAAGCTTATAAAAGAAATAAGCTATTCACTATGTGAGTCTCAAGTAAGAGACGATCCATCGATATTTTGTCGATTACTATTTATTAACGCGCATCAGTTAAAGACTGCTCAGCTTATCTGTGGTTTACCTTACTAAATAATTAAGTTTTAGTGAAATTTTTATTAATTACTCCACCCACGGTGTTACGGCGCTACGCTGACGGAGATTTATTATGGTCAATCGCAATTAGATGATCGAAAAGTGGATCTCGGCAGATCTTTCCTTAATTCTCCTGTGACTTCTTTATAAATGTGTCACTTCTAGTTCACCTTCCAAAGATTTTTGGTAAATTTATTACATTTTAACTATGTTTAGCCTTTGTAATAAAGTCAATTGCGTTTCGAAGGAAGAATTCGGTTTGAATATTTCCAATAATTTTTAATGACCCCGTATGTATTGTATTTATGTCGGATGTTTTTAAAAGTAAAAATTAAAATATTTCACTGACTAAATTATCGTTCACTTCTACATTTAAATTTTATTCGTCTTTGACAATTATATGTAATTATTTAATTTAATACAAAATATTATCATTAGGCTCTCGGAGATCTATGAAAGAATTTTTTTCAGAATGAACATACTTATAATTTTTAAATGAATGAAAATATAATGGTATGGTGTAAAAGTCGCAAACTTACTTATATTGCAAGAGAGATAGGCTGTATTGGAAAATATTTTATTCCCACGGAGCAAAAAGTTTGTTGAAAGGTATGTTTGAAAATAAGTGAATAAGATGCAAATTTAATTTAATTTATTAATTTTAAATATTCTATAAATGATGAAGTAATAAATTATAATGTTAAAGAAACATTAAGGAAACATTTAAAATATATTTTAAAAAGCTTTTTTTTGTTATACGAATCACTATTAAATTTAAATTACGAAAAAGATATTATTTAAATGTACAGATTCAACTTAGATCTGTATCAATATAAACCACGTGTTGTGTATTTACAAATACCTCAATAACTATCATAAATATAGGAGTAGTATCAGTCACTACACGCATGTAAATATATGTTTAGTGAGCAACTTCATACTGTTGATTTTTGTTGCATCATTTCTATTGAATCGTGCGTGCACATTGTTCCATAACACGCCCAAAGAAGTATAACTTCAATAATTTTTTAATCTTAGATTCCATACATAGGACAAGTGGGATAAGCTGTACTGAAAAGTATAAAGGAACAGAAATATTAGTTGGAACTTAAATATCGTGTGAAGTAAAATATCGTTTCCAAACATAAATAAATTTACAAATTATTTGTTACCGTTAAAGATTTTTGGAATCATTGGCAAGTACATGTTTCGCCCCCGCTTGCTCGTTCACCAAACAAACGAATGTAATTGTGCTATAAAAAAATTTAACAGTAACAGTAATTTACTAATTCATTTACGTTCGGAAATAATATTGTGCTACGAAAGTTCCAATTGAGTACTTGTATTTTCATTATTTTATAATTTTCAGTGCTTTTATTCGGCGGTTATTTAAAGTGGCTTCAATTTATTGTAAAACAGTTTAATTTCTTTAATTTTTATTTCTTATGATATTTTTTGTTACCCAGAATTTCACGAATTTACGAGCAATTAAGTATTATTGAAATTGGAACAAATGTTCGCAGCTTTAATGAAATTAAATGTATCCATATATTTTACGTACAAATATACACACATACATATAGAACCTTAGACCCTCCCTTTCCGCATTCCCTTTTCTGACTACGCCGTAGTTCAGTGTTCCAAGCCCGTATGTGCCTGTACATACTACTTATACGAGTATGCTTACTGATTTACTTCATTTCTTTGTATACATCCGTACATATGTGTCTATGTGTATTACTTATTTAGCTACCAAGAATATTTGGTTACTTTATGAATTTGTTTGTACTTACTTTTATAGCTACCCACGTATATCTTATTACCTCGTTACTTTGGATGTACCTGTATATATTTATCTATCTGTTAATTATATTATTTTCTCGCTTACGTCAAGACAAGTGAAACTAGTCCAAATTCAAAGAATTTGATCCTCATCAGTGAAAAGTTTCTGTCATTACCTTCCGACTTCATCATTGCACCCTGATTTTTAAAAGAATCAATTAGCATCAATCTTAGTAGCGTCTTATTAGATTATCGTTAACCCAATATAATTAAAACTCGATCAGGACATGTATGCTTTACGGTGTTGAGGTATTCTATGGTATACTTTCTAATTCCATGGTCAAAGTCTAATAAAATTTTCATGGAACTACACTTGTACGCTTCTGAATAAAAAAAAATATGGGAATTGATTGATTGCTGGAAACATTTAGGTAATATACACAAAATTCGTCTTTTTATACCATTTCATAAAGAGAATGTTCTCAATTGGACCATACTAAAAAAATCTTGGAAATTACCATACCATAGAATTCCTAAGTTTAGGCAAGACAGATCTAAGAATGATCTAATAAAGCACGACTAAAGATGATATAAATTTTTCTCTTTAGCAAAATTAGTGTACAATAATGGAGTCGAAATGTAATAATAGAAACTCTTCTCTGATGAGAAGTAATCTCATCTAGTTTGGACTTGTTTCACTTGTCTTTACGTAAATAAGAAAATAACGAATAAATAGGTAGTATATACATATACATCAAAGGCATGATGCAACTATGATATGGTAGCTAAGTAGATAAGTAAGCATATATAGGCTGGAATCACTGACTGCGGTGAAGCAAAATAGTGGAATGCGATTTATATGTCTGAATGTATGCATGTACGTCTGTATATATTCATGTATATGTAAAGATATATATGAATATAATAATGTTTAATAAACACCACACACGTTTGTACCGTTTTCAATAAATGAGCCAGTTTTGACTTCGAATTCATAGGTACTAAAAAGGAAAAACAAATCTTTTTCCAAAATTACAAACAGGTTCCAAAAAACCACCGAGTACAAAATTTGTGTAATAAAATACTGTAAGGAAATTTGTAATAAAATATTGTTTCCAAGCGTAAATTTCCTAAATACTGCTAGTACTAAAGATTCTCGGAGTTGTGCTAAGTGAAATCTAGCATTAATCTGTGTGTATGGGTTCACAAGAGCACTGAATAGTATGAAAATATCGGTACTTAGTTGGAACTTTTCCGACAAAATATTGTATCCGAACATAAATAAATTTGCAAAAGAGCAGTAGCAGTACTGCTTGAGATTTTTGGCGTGCCAAGTAAAATATGAGTGTCTAGATGTGTATTTATACAAGAGAAGAGGAAAGCATCGATTGGTACAAATTACAAAAATATCAGAAACGGTATTTTGTAAATTTATTTATATTCAAAAATTATGTTAAAATGATATCATAAAAGTTCACCTAAGTACTGGTGTTTCCATTATTTTATATTTTCAGTACGCTTCTTATTCGGTGATCATTGGGAGTTGGTTCATTTATTTTTTTGTAAAAACTTCTAATAAAATTTTATTAGAAGTCGATGAAAAAAGTAGAAAAAGAACATCATGTTGCTGAACTTAAACGTCACTTTCAATTTGTTTTTGCTAACGACGACTGACGTCTTGTCGGTCTTTTGAAATGCCGTTTCACATTGTATGTGTCTGCGGAAAGTGGCTGTAATCATTAATATCGGTCGTTGGCTTTAGTTTTATAATACTTTCACATTAAAACCGCTCTCTTTATTTATCAACTATCACTTAAGTTAACATTTATTTTTCATATCGTATTAGGGATGACTAATTATTAAAGATTAAAGCTGTGCAATGTCATTGACGTTCGACCACTATTTTTCAAATATTCATCGATATGTAATCTTGTATAATCATTAACTTTTTTAACTGTAAACATAAGAAATGTTAATGATTACACAAGATTACATATGGAAGAATATTTGAGAAATAGTGATCCAACGTCAATGGCATAGATATAAGTTACAATAAATAAAAATGTTATATTTGATATTTACCTGATGAATATACGAATAATTCGAAATAACCGATACTAGCAATTAGCATTCTCCTTTGAAGTTGCTAAATTAGAAACACAGTTTGGATTTTATACAGATGTTAAGGACTAAAGAAAAAAAAATTAAAAGTTAAATTATATTTATATAATTATTAATCGTGAATATGTAAGCAATAAAAGAAGTTAAATGAGTGTACTGACTTGATTTTTTTATTACTTTTATTATTAGTTTCCAATTTTGGAGATCATACATTTTTTTTTAATACCAATATCATGCGAGTCCCAAACCGTTATAATGATGGCATCAGTCAAAAAGGCAACCCTTTTGAGACATCTCTCACATTACGAGTGCCAGTTTGAAGAAAAAGTATATTTTACTAAAAGTGTAACTTACATTTCTGTATCGGGTAGGCAAATAAACATGACTCCTTTCGAAACAATTTCAAATTTAGAAAATTATAAATCAAAATATAAGGGTGTAGACATTCATTTGAGCTTTTGTCTTTTTTGAAATATTTTAAACATGGTCTTCGGTATTTCAGTTTACTTCCAAAAACGCTTCCAAAAATTCAGTTTGCTCCTCTTGGTTGCATCAAATCACCCTTCTGATGCGTCAGTTAACCTGTTTTCACTTGCACTTACTTTACAATATAATTAATAGAAATATTCGCGTATTAAGATTTATTATTCATGATACTCTTAGCCTCTTCAAGCACCAGGAGTAAATTGTTTGTACCAACACAATATTATTAAGTGCATATAGAAATGTACGCGTATTAAGATTTATTCTTCATGATACTCTTAGTCTATTCAAGGACGAGAAGTAAATTGTTTGTACCAAGCGAACTTAAAAGAAAACATTAAACAAAAATAAAAAGCTGATGTTCTGTCGGAAAATGAATACAATATTTCTGTCTGCGGCAGGTGATCGTAGACTCGCCGTATTTTCCTTTTAGCACTTTTTCCACCTTGAGGCGCTCTCTCTAATTAGGGCAATTAGTTTTACAGTTGCTCTTTGGACTTGGACGTAGTAATCTACAGCCATCGCTCCTTTCATTTTATCATTTTAGGGCGCAAGGAATAGTGTGCATAAGCTGCAGATTAAAAATACAATTATAGGAAAATCTATGTAATACTTCATAAGTTTTATATAAACAATTACAAGAACTGCAATTTGAGTAGATTTTCGAGTCAGGACGTTACTCTTAATTTTACGTTGCTGGAGTTTGTACTGAAGTTTTCCTTTAAATCATCAATAAATAAACTTCGAGATTTTTATACCACATTGATTAAGGTGGAATAAATAGCATAAACAGCGGAGTATTCTTTGTTCACAATTAAATGAAACTACGTGATGTAGTATTATTTCTACTTTCTTTAATTTCTTTACCACGGCCTAGGTATTACAACATCTTCTAATAGCCCACCTGAAGAAGTTATAATACAACGAAACCTAGGTCGTGGTAAAGAACTTAAAGAAAGTAGACATAATACTACATCAGGTGGTTTCATTTCATTATTTTATTACCGCTGGCTATTATTTGTTAGTCACTGATTTTTATGATTTCTAAATATTTTTATTCCTTTCCCAGACATTACTATAATTGAATATTATTTATACTGCTAATAGTTAGTTTTTTTATATATACAAATGTTTTTATAGATCATTATCGTATTTTTGTTCCTTTTGAATTACATAAAGAGAAAATAATTTGTAATGAAAAAATTGTCGCAAAGTCTAATTTCTTATTTAAACTAAATAAATAAATAGACTGGCTATCTCTCTAAGACACACATCATCCCGATATTTTTATTAGCTATCTAAAATCATCGTATAGTAATTGGAGTACGAATGTTGTTTTTATTATTTCGTGTGAAACTAAACAAGTATTATATAATATCTAAAATTTAGATGAAAATAACCTGATTATAAAAGTGAACATGACTCTTAACGTAAAATATTTAATAAAATAATTAAATTAGTCAAATTTAAACAATAAGTTAATCTAATAATCTTTGCTAACAGCCCACCAGAAGATGTTGTAATACAACGAAACCTAGGTCGCGGTAAAGAGCTTAAAGAAAGTATAAATAATACTACATCACGTAGTTTCATTTAATTGAGTTAAGCAATAAGGTTAAGCAACACTTTATCGAAACTAAATAATTATGCCAATATGTAAATAGTAAATTAAGAAAGAATATTTCTGTTTCTAATGATTACGTTTTATGTGATGATGGATTATATTAGGTTTTATGAAAAACAAAGGTATGCGGTATACTGGTTTTTGTGTCTAATTTTAAATACAATAATTTAGATAAAATATACCACACCATATTGCAGAAGCAATTGTCTAACTCGCGACTATCAGTCATAACATATTGTAAATCTATGGAACCCGGCGTTATGTAATTTAATGAGGGTAAGAATATAGACACATGTAGGCTTTAGAGATATTGCATATGAGTTTGTAAGTAGTTAGCTATGTATTTGAAACCAATATGTAAAAAAACAATTGTATTAGTGAGCCTAAGTTCGTTAAAGTAGGTGAAACTATCCTAGAACTGGTAATTTTTATTATGAAAAATATATAAGTGTAGACATATGTGTATATATATATATATATATATATATATATATATATATATATATATCAATGACATTAGCTCATTACCAAAGAATGCTTTGATTTCATATGCTAGTACCATGTGTTGGTAATAATTTGAAGATAGGTTTTTATTAACCAAATGGTTAAAATGACTAGATATCTGATCAATTTCGATCAAATATTGACAAAACGATTTTTATTTACTCTCAGTAGTTACTAAGACAGTACTCGAACAGATTGTAGGTTGGTTATAAACAATGATGAATTACAACAAATCAAACATTAAAATTGTTTTCCAATATATTTTTATTTTTCATGACATGGAATAAAATACTACCTCCTTCAAATTTTAGGCATAACGTGCAATTTGATTTGTTTCATATGGCAAAGAAAAGTAACCAAGAAATTGAATGGTCAAGATATAGCGTATCTATATAATATTACCCATATTATACAGATACGTCATACCTTTATAAAACGGACGAAATATATAGTTCCATCTAATGAGTACACAATTACGTATTCGAATTTAAAAAAACATGGACGATAAATGACAAGAGGTGAGCGAGTGCAACATAGGTGTGAATGGAATAAAAAATCAGTAAGGCTAATAGGATTAACCCATTCCTCATAGATGATAGCGGAATCATTCTTAAATGGCAAAATTTAGTTTGTTCTTTTCACGCTTGCTAACATACAAGTGTGACAAAAACATTTAAATATTGCTGTCTCACTAGAATCATCTTATTCTTGCCTTCTTGGTAATTCAGAAGAAATCAAAAAGAAAAAGGAAAAATTAAAGTAAAAAAATTAAAATTAAATATGATTTACATGCACCTACAAATTAGATATTATTAGGGGACATCATCTGGCGATAGCCGCACATCAAAACACTTTTTAATAAAGCAGGACGGCATTTCGATGGTTAGTTTCGTAAAATAAGGCAGTGACAATAGACAGTCACACACTATGAGTCATAATTCATACTAAAAAGAGCTAACGAAATTTGGGATATGTTACCATATTTTTTGAAAATCACTTTTAAAGCTCCAAGGACGTGTCTACATATTATAATGTCACTGAGTAAAACCAGTTATAAATATCTCTATTGGAGAAATACAGAAATACTTTGCACAAATTTCCATTATTTCTTGCACATAATATGTAATAACAGTTGATTTTAATCGATCACCAATGCATGACGTATATACCGTGGTTCAATGTGCTTTTATAAGTATATTTGTGTTTTATATTTTCTTTCAGCCTTCCAAGAATAAATATTATAGGTGTACTATATTTATACATTAGTCTCTTATATGTCCAAACGCATAAACAAATTTATATTTAATTTGGTCGCTTAGTGTGTTTTTGGCAAATCTATTGCAATGATGTCATTTTATTGACTAACTTCAGACTCATAATTTCAGATAAATAATTTTAGATCCATTTACACGCCTTTCACAAATATTTCTAACAATTTTGATCAATACTCTTTGACTGGCGCACTTCTGAAAAAAAATGAAATTGAGACTTCTAAAATGACTATTGACAAAATGTGTTTATATCTTTGTATTTCATAGGTAAGCCGTTCCGTTTTAAAGTACCAATAAATGTATAATATAGCAGATCATCTCCAATTCACATTGTGCGATACTTTTTAAAATAAGATTCTTTTTTTTTAATTTACTATATTTAAAAATAATTTCATTGAAATTAAAAAAAAATGTATCTAATCGACATATAAGCAACTAATCGATAGATTATTTTGCAACAGGATTTGGGATACTTCTTATAAATTATGATATCTTTACGATAATTTAATAATTGAACACCCCCACACGATATTGAAAAGGTCATTAAAAATATAAACTCCGTGATATGACCATTGTATTGCCCCTTAACCGTAGGTACTTATCCCACTTTGGTGGGAACTGATACAAAGTTTTAAATCAAAAATATAAAGACGAATATTTTGAATCTATTAATACATTATGTGATGAAAATAGAATTTTATTCTAAAGCAATTCACCAAGCGACAAATTCGTAAAAGATACCCGATTTTCAATGCCATCGAATATACTAGGCTTGATCATTTTGATTTGTCGATTTTTCTGTGATTATTTTCCCGCAATTAATTAACACACGTCAATACAAAACGGGTCAGTGTATTTTTTATTTACTTAACTAATAGTTAAAATTAAGTGAATATCATTGCCACGTAATTCCTTATAGCGAAATCACATAATTTTCGGTACTTTCTCTATATCGTCTACGGTGTCACAGTACTTGGTCGAAGAAAATTTATTATCTCCAATTAACGTTATAAGATCGACAAGTGATTCTCAGCAAAACTTTTATTGTCGCTTCTTTTATATAACTTCTTTATAAACATTCATGGAAAGGGTCACTGAGTTACTTTGTGTTTATTTTACAGATATTTTCAATAGATTTATTAACTAACTACATTTAGTACTGCAAGATAGTTGTATTGGACGAAATTATTTTCTACATATATATTTTTAATTAACTTATGATATCAGCAGAAGCGTTGCGTTTTTATCTAAAGCTACTATTGCAAGGTTATTATAGACATATAAAAGATAATTGCAAAGAATGAATAAGTTTACTATTCTGAAAAAAATAAATACAGAATGGTGGCCACTGAAGGTTATAAATATATTTAAAGAGAGGTTAGCGAGTTGGTAAATCAAAATTGCTTGTTTGCGAAGGATGAAAAAAATTAATCAGTATGAGTGACCAGGAATAATAGAATGTCATTAACACATCGAAGTTTGCAGGTTTTTTTATAAAAAAACCAATGCGGTTCAAGTTGAATCTCTGCGTTTAGTGTTACGTACCACTGAATAGACACATAAAGTCATCAAGGCTTAAACGAAGTCCGTATCAGTCTCGTTTCACGAACATGCAACCTCTAGATATACAAGGTTTATTTTAACCGTACTATTCTTTGTTATTTTTTTAATAATTTGATGGATAATGACAACAAAGGACTGTAGAATTTTTATATATTCTAATATAAATGACGCACTACATTTAAGCAATTAGATTGTTTGCAATAAAAGGTTATCTTAAATAATATGATGCCAATAACATTTGGTCAATATAAATCTCATCACATTCTCGACCTTTCTCAGATTTTTTCTAATACTATGGTTTTTTAAATAATTTTTATAATAGTTTTTCAGCAATGATTCAGGGTTCCATTGCAAAAAAAGAAATTGAAAAATTATTGAACTCGAATTCAAATAATTTTGTATTTGCTACACGTTACAATGTTCAAGGTCATAGTATCGTGTCGTCAACAATTTTGTTATCTCGTCCTTCAACTCTCAGATCCATCTCTAATGAGGAAATTTAACTTTTTTGCATATGATCTGTTAATTAGACCACTACTATATATCGAGTCAAATAAATAACATTAAACCTTCGTTATTCAATAATATATTGAATCCAAAAAATGGCATTAAACCTTTAATAATATTTACAGTTCACATCTGTTTTAAAATATTTAAATATACACAGGTATACAATAACATTTTTACAGGTATAAATGCATTATATTTAATTAGATTAAGGCATTTGGACTCAATGGAATCATATAATATATTGAATTCAGAAATTGAAATAAAACCTCACTTTCTTCGTTAATTCTTGTAGATGTTTTTCTATATACATGTGTTTCTCTGTGTATATAAACATATGCATGTGTTTCTGTATGCGTACATTTGTTTCTATATACAGAAACACATGTACATTAATAAATATAGGCACATCACAATATGTTCGGTAATTACGATGTTCATTAATATAAATTTATAATATTTTCTTACGTCAAGTTTGTTTAATGTAATAAAAATATATGGAATTTAGAAATTGATCTCCAAACTTACTTTTTTCATTAATATTTACAGCATGTATAGATACATATATAGGTTACTATGTATACAGGCAGATAATCAAATATTCGTTAAACCGAAAATTTTGGATTTACATAATTTTTTCCTTGTTCTTCAATATTGAAAATAAAATATTATTGAAATTTAAAATAATCTACTTTAATTGCAAAACTTATGTCATCTGTAGTACATACATAGATAGAAGTATATTTAATGGACGTATTGCCACATGAGCAATCTTTATGAATCAATTGCAAAAGTTAAACTTTAAAATTTAGTTACGTATAATACTAAAATATTTGATGAATTTACTCGTTTAAAAAACTACAAACTTTGAAACATACTGTAAAAAAAATAAAACATATTAAAATCAAAAATAATCACAGAGAAAAAATAAGAATATCGGCATAGTAAGATTAAGGAAATGGGGAAAGATGAAATTAAGGAAGGTAGGGAAAGGAATACGATGACATGTTTTTATCGACATTTTCGCTAATATATCTAGAACCATATGATGTAAAATTAGAATATTTTTTTTAATCTACAAGGATTTTAAAAAAAATTCTAATTTCCGCTCGCCCTTTCGACTAAAATTAAAAATAAATGTGACAATTGAATACAAATATTTTTAAGTGTTTTATATTAAAATAAATGTGGCTTATCATGTTTATCATTGCGCCAAATTTCAAATTTCTACGGCAAATAGTTTCAAGAAAGTAACCGAGATCGAGGGATAGACAGGACGAATATGGTAATATTCTTGTGTGGTTGCCGCTTTTTTCCTTCTGAGTTGCGAAACCCTAAAAACGTATTTGTGGTATGCAGTTAAGTTAGAATGAACTAAAGTACGTCCAACACCAAGTACAAAAAAAGTAGAAAAGTATAAAAAGTAGTAATCAAATTGTGTTCTGTGTATTTACACAAAAACTTTTCATCAAGCTTAAAACAATATGTACTTCGTGTCTGGGTGATTTTATATTAGAAACAAGTAAAAACTGACCACATCCCACAATATTATACAATCAAGATCAAATCACAAAATACCTCTATCTTACAGTGTTATGCAATAAAGATGAATTTGCAAAGTGACTTTGTCTTACATTATTATTCAATAATGATTAGGTCACGAAATAGCTCTGTCTTACAATGTTATGCAATAAAGGTTAAGTTACAAAATAGCTCTATCTTAGAGTGTTATGCAATAAAAATTAAGTCACAAAATTACTCTAGCTTACAGTGTTGTGCAATGAAGATATAGTCACATAATAACTCAATCACACGATGTTATGCAATAAAGATATATATCACAAAATAGCTCTATTTTTGAGTGTTATGCAATAAAGATTAATTCATAAAATTACTCTATCTTACAGTGTTGTGCGAATTACTCTATCTTTCAATCAAGTCACAGAATTACTCTATCTTATCTCGGCATGCATATATTGTGAGGCAGAGGATATATTTACAGATCTGCATATTATCACATTGCTGTCTTAAAATAGTCTTCCCTGGCATGTTATGTACGAATATGCGTGCATGCATGTTATGGTTTTTGGAAACCATAAAAATATTCTAAATTAGATATTACAAAACCACAAATGCAATCAAACCAGATTGATCGAGTTTAGTTGAATATTTGGAGTTGGTCCAAATATTCAACTAAACTCGAAATTCACTTTTCGTTCACACACTTTAAGTAACGTATGCATGATAGTGTTAAAGAGTGAATGCGTAAGTAACTGTAAACTATTTAACACGACTTAATGATTTCACAAAATTAATTAAAATTTATGATCTAAATGCAGTCGTGCTGTGGAATATGGATCCAATCAACGCATTTTTGTAATTTTATGGATAAAGAACGGGTGTAGAATTCAAGAACTTGTGTGAATGTTTTAATTAATCGTATACAATATTTTGAAAAAGCTATAAATTATTGCTTTAAACTCTTTTACCTATAAAAATTGCAAACAAGTTTTTGACAACACCAATTACATGGTGCGGAAATATCAGTTTCTAATCTACCGCTAATGTCGAGACGTCCTAAACCATAGTTATAATTTGACAGAACCACGTAATACGTTGTGAATTCGTATTCTTCTAAAAACATAAAAAATATTTTTTCTCTTTGCACTCTTCCACTCCAAGGGAACTGAGTGCATTGATCGGAATAATAAAACCTCAAATTGAATGCCACTTCGTAATCAAATCTCAGCAGTTCTAAGCGCAAGGTTAATTTGAGCAAAACAAAGCGACGAGGGCGGGCGGCAAACTAAAGCACCAAGGTACTCCGCGACGGCGGGTCACTATACTATAATGCCGCTCCTTTTACTTTCATGTAGTATGATACGTAAGTTGGACGTGAAAGTTGTGTAACGTAATGCTTTTCAGCACGAATAAATTCGGCAAGAGTAATCAGGTATGGCAGTTTACTTCGAAGTGCGTCTTGCATATCAAATAGAGAAGGTGCTTGAGCAATCAATAAACCGCAACTGGATAGTATATCTATCTATTCATTTAATTGTTGCCAAATTACTCACATGCAAACTATAAAAGTATGAATTGAATTCGTACGCTAAAATCGTACATTCTTATCTCTATTCTAATCAATTTACACGAACATTACAACTTCTTAACGATAAAGGAGAAAAATACTTAAACATATTTCAAACTATACTTGTTACGGATTAACCGGTATACTTAAATTACCATCATATTTGTATAAATTACCATCACATCATATTTTACCATCATATTTATAGCAACAGTTACTTCGTAATAATTTAATTACCTTAAAGAAGAAGTATTCTCCTAAGTTTAACTAATCAAAGTAATAAGTAATAAATAAAACCTCCTACGATTATCCCAATAATATCGGTGTATACTATGTCAGTATATACTATAAATTAGGTAACACAATAATGTCTTTTTCTGTTAAATAAGATGGAAAATATCTGGTCTTGTGGTTCCATAACACGTACATCAAATATGAAAAAGAGGCATTATATTTAAACTGAATTTGAATTCTCCTCCTAAGTTTGATTAATAAAAGTAATAAATAATAAATAAAACCTCCTATAATTATTTCAGTAACATTAGTGTATACCATGTCTATGTATACTATAAATTAGGTAACACAATGATGTCTTTTTTGTTAAATAAGATGGAAAATGTCTGGTGTTGTGGTTCCATAACACGTACATCAAATACGAAAAAGAGGCATTATATTTAGACTGAAATTAAACTGTATTACAGTAATACGGAAATTCAGTCAACATAATACAAAAGACCAATCAATTATGGGTCTGTTAAATTCAAAATATAAATAGTATTTTTAAATAGCATTTGAAATATATCTTCATCAAAAATTAATGAAATAATCTTCTATACCCTTTTTGACTAATTAATGATAAAACAGATTGTAATACTGTACAATATAAAAACTTTAGATTGTACAGCATTATATACTGTACAATCTAAAAACAAACTATATAAACCATTTTAAAACCACATTGTAAATTTATTGTCGATATATTTAATCTATAAGAAGACGCGTCGAATCGAGCGCCCTTAACAAATATTCTGTCATAAAATCATACTTTCACATCATAGGTACTTTCCATCTCTAGGTTTATTACGCACAAAAGTAAGTATTATCACCCTTTCTCCGAGCAACCTATGGTGCTCGAGTAGCTTTTATTTCAGTTGCTACTCAGACGTCAAAGCGGTTGGTTACAAACGCCTGGTGTCGAAAGTCGACGTGCAACTCTCTTCGGGACAGTTTTTGCTGCTTTATGTAAATGTTTTATATAATATGTTTATAATAATATGTGTGTTTTAATAAAAATATACATAAAAAAATGGCTTATAGATACATGAATAACGTAGACATAGCTCGTATTTTCCCTCAAAAAGATCGAGATCTCGATCGTTCAGTGACATTGGATCAGAATTGAAGCTTCTGGTCACTTATTAAATGTGGAAAAAATTTAAAGAATTCTATCTGTAGATATAGTAAGTAGATTGGACAAAAAGGTGTATTCATATCAGCAAGAACAGTATTAATAAACGAAATTTATATAAACGAAAATCTTTATTATAAATATTGCTTTAGGATTTTTATTTAAAAATTTCGTGACTTTTACTTAGCCATTGATATATTGATTTAATAAATGGAGTTAGGTTAGGTTAGGTTAGGTTAGGTTAGGTTAGGTTAGGTTAGGTTAGGTTAGGTTAGGTTAGGTTATGTTAGGTTAGGTTAGGTTAGGTTAGGTTAGGTTAGGTTAGATTAGATTAGGTTAGGTTAGGTTAGGTTAGGTTAGGTTAGGTTAGGTTATGTTAGGTTAGGTTAGGTTAGGTTATGTTAGATTAAGTTAGGTTAGGTTAGGTTAAGTTAGGTTAGGTTATGTTACGTTAGGTTAGGTTATGTTAGGTTAGGTTAGGTTAGGTTAGGTTAGGTTAGGTTATGTTATGTTAGGTTAGGTTAGGTTAGGTTAGGTTATGTTATGTTAGGTTAGGTTAGGTTATATTAGGTTAGGTTAGGTTATGTTAGGTAATGTTAGGTTAGGTTAGGTTAGGTTAGGTTAGGTTATGTTAGGTTAGGTTAGGTTAGGTTAGGTTAGATTAGATTAGGTTAGGTTAAGTTAGGTTAGGTTAGGTTATGTTAGGTTAGGTTAGGTTAGGTTAGGTTAGGTTATGTTAGATTAGGTTAGGTTAGGTTAGGTTAAGTTAGGTTAGGTTATGTTACGTTATGTTAGGTTAGGTTATGTTAGGTTAGGTTAGGTTAGGTTAGGTTAGGTTAAGTTAGGTTAGGTTATGTTATGTTAGGTTAGGTTAGGTTAGGTTAGGTTAGGTTAGGTTAGTTTAGGTTATGTTATGTTAGGTTAGGTTAGGTTAGGTTAGGTTAGGTTAGGTAAGAAAAATAAAATGTGGGTTTAGAAATTAGGTAAAATGAGTTTAAATGTACAAATGAAACATAAAATATGAGCAAAATACATAAAAAATAAAAGAAGGGGTTTAAGAAAAAAAAATTATAATAAATATTTTCTGATAATGAATATATATGAGCTATAAAAATTATAACATGTTGCGTATTTTAATCCACGTATATTAATAATTAATTCTAGAAAAATAACAATTTCTTATGCTCTTGTTTGCCGAAGTAACCGTGAAATATGGAATCCTTACATTGATATATCCTGTATGATAAAAAAATGTTGCTGGTTAATAATAAGTTAAAATTTCTGGCTTATTAAAGATATGAAATAATGTTTATATAATTATTATACGTTGAAACTTTCATTAAGCGGACTGCTTAAAATGGACCTAGCATTAAAAATTAGAATATAATATTTGAAAAAGTTGATATTTTTAGAATATAATAAAACAAACAATTCAATTATCGACAATCAGGTATAAGAAAAAAAAACCATAATAAAAAACAAAAAGCTAGTTTCATAAAGCACATATATCCATTATATTTTTAATATATAAAGACTTAAATAAAAATGATCATAAAAATTCAGTTACACAATTTTATTTTTAGTTAGTTGGGTAGCTATAAAACTAAATAACATCTTTTAAAAAAAATTAAAATAAGGCTAATTTGGAAACATCAATCATATTGTAACCACAGAGCGCTTTTAAATTGTTAAATTATTATGTTAAATTAAATTATAACTTATTATTAATTAACGGGGGGCGATATTTTAAAAAGATTATTAAATTATGTTTAAGTTTTAGCTATGAAAGAAAAATTGTAAACATATTTTGAACCTATTTTTTTCTTAAATTACAAATAGTTAACTACATCTCTAGTATAGTACTTTCGATATCCAGTACACTTCGTACATTACCTTTAATGTAGAATGAAATCTTTTGTGGTTCTGAGCTACAAAATATTTTTTGGTTAAAACAAAACGAAGAGGACACGTGGTCAAGGTGTGACCATGGAGAGGTTTCGCTTGGAGAGAATTGATACCGTGACGCTTTGTAGTTTACATAGAAAAGGATAGTAAGATGGTATCATACAGGTGATGTTAGGGATGGATATAAGATGATGTTAGGAAATTACACTTGATCAATTTTTTTCACTTGCTTGTAAAAATGTATATAGTAGTATTTTAAAAAGCAGATATGTGCCATAGTTAACGCTCCTTAAAAAAATTAGGCACAAGCAATGTTTGTATTCGTTGGAAAGTTAATTTCAATGTTGTATTTATATATTAATTTATTACCTTTGACTTTTATATAGCTCAGATAATTTTACATAGCTCAGATAATTAATTAGAGATCAGATAATTCCTTCAACCCATTGTCCATCTAAATAACACGATAGAAAAAGTAGAAAAAGTATTGTTTTGTTAGTTGTAGGTAGTTTTGTTAGTTGTAAATATTTTTTGTAACAAACATTTAAAAAATAAACAATGATAATCCTTGAGATTTTCTAGTAAATCCCAAGATTAACCAAGTATTAACGGTAATACCCCGAAATATTATAAAACAATATGCATATTTTGAAATGTATCTTAGTGTATAAAACCCAAATCACTAAGTGAAATAAACAGGATTTTAAGTACTGAAACTGAACTGGATACCAGAAAAGTGATATCGAGCTGTAGTGGAATTTTAACGGCGTTTTACATTGGGATTTATTTCCGAAGAAGTTTACTATTAAACCTGAGATTTCCTCTTAGAAATTAAATTCACTAACTAACAAATTAAGTAGCAAGCTGGACTGAGTTTATTTAATAACGCTATACTACACTACCCACTACAGAATATACTAGTCAAAAATTACAAAAGTTGGTTAAGTTCTGTAATTACATTCACCTTATTCATCCATGTTTGTGCCATCATAATAATAATCTTGTTCAGAACTCTAAGCAAGCGTTTACAAAATCTTTGAAAGTTTCAAAAACTGTTTCAAAGTTTTCTTTTTCCTGACAGTACTCGCATAACTTCAGATGTACCTTAATTGACTTGATTGTAATGTTCCTGTATTTACGATTACATTCTTTAAGCGCTTCCTTCCTTCCACCATAGTTCAACACAAGATGAGTCTCTTCAAGGATATTAAATAATTCGTTGTAGTGAAAATAATACCGGATTTTCCTGTTGCCTTTCTTGATAGGTCCTATAAGTTTTTCATCCCTGCCCAACCTTAAAATAGTACAATACTTCATTGTTTTTAAAGAATTTCTTCCTTCTTTCTATTTTGAGAATTTTTCACTTTCTGTTACATCTTTCTGTAAAGATAAATGTTCAAAAATCATCCTTGTTTACCCACCAACTGATCCATTAATTTACAAAATAAATTTTATTTTTCGAACTTATTTTGTTTTAAACACACTCAAAAGCAACCACACAAGTATAGAAACTGGTTAGAACACCTTATGCGTCAAGGGTTGTTTGTGATTACGTAAACGTGACGTATAAACATCAACACATTTTTTTAGTATTTGACGCATATCTGAGCTAAAACCTAAGATTTACCAATAAATGCTGGATAGATTTACTAAAAATAGTACAAAGTGAACAATTATTTTAAAATATTTCGGGGTTTTACCGTTATTTGGTAAATCTTAGGATTTGCCAGAAAGTTTCAGGATTACCATTGTTTGGGCTTTTACGTTAACGTGTACACAATATTTTCTTTTAAACTAATTTGGATCTCGAGACACTTCCAACTTTCCACTCTAATGGAGAAAGGAAAAATAAAGACTTTAAACGTGAAAATTAGACTGTACATTTCCATAATGAACAAATACGGGCGATTTTTATTTCAAAATTATGTTACCTTCCTTCAAGATATGTTTTCGCTTCACTAAAACGCTTTCAATGAACCTTGGTAATCAAAGGAATTTAAAGAAAGTTTATTCAGTTAGTAAATTGGTTTAAAATCGATGTTTTTGCTCAGAATAGCTAATTTAACTGGGTTTACCAACCACCACGTAGCTTATCGGGAATCGATACTGTTGCCTTTTTGACCGTAATTAATTTATTTGAAGATTCTGCGACGTAATATTTGAGAAATAAAATGATTGAAATTGAATTTTAACATTTCGTAATTATTATCTAAATTGGGTTAGGTTTATATTTTTTCGAAAATCTTTATACATTGCTTCAATTAAACACAAAATGTTTTAGTAAGTATCTGACACTTTCTCTCTTCCTTATCCTGTTTTTCTCCCTCTCTCTTTCCACCCTCCATCCCTACTCACTTCTCACTTTCCCTTTCTTTCTTTTTCTTGTCCTTTTTCTGTTTCTTGCGAACATTACGTCTAAGTTGGGTCAAGTTTAAAGTTTTTTGTAAACTTTTATGAATTGCATCAAAAATACTTTATTACGTATTACTCTTTCTGTCTATCTCTTTCGCTTTCTCTCTCTCTCTCTCTCCCTCTCTCTCTCTCTCTCTGCGTCTCTCCACCCTATCTCCTTTTCTCGGTCTTTCTCACTCTCTCACTTTCTTACCAAAAATTACGCATCTACATAAGACGGCACCACAAGTAGTGACTCAATTCTAAATACTATTAACTAGGGAAATAGACCGTAAAATTATAACATTTAGCGTTTTCTCTAAATAATTTGCGTGAAATATAAGTGGGGTGAGATCAATATATGCACTTATATATATGCTATTATTTCTTAATTTACAGGTTACGAAGAATGCTTTCTTGGACATTTTAATTCCGTTAATATATGAAATATTATAAGGATGCAGTCCTTTTTTTAAGATAATATGAAAGGAGACATTAAAATCACTATCTATTGCAGCAACCATGCATTCACTCAACGCATTCGTATAAGTTTCATTAATTATTTCGAATGATGAACGACACGAGTTACGTTAAACTGATTAATTTGCATTTGCGTTTGAAAAATTACATCCGTTGGTTTGTGTATATGTATGTATTTACGTATGAGAACACGTTCAAGTAGTAGATTTTGGCAATTCTTCTTTCTATGGATTGATTACTTATCACAAATGATTTCTGTTGATATTAATAAAGATTTGTCAAAAAAATTAATTTTTGTGAACAATTTTCTTGAAAAATTATTTTCCTTCATCCTCGAAGACTGTTCTCGGCGCAGTTTTGCGCGGATCGTTCCGCTCTTCTCACCACACCCGCACCTGCACTTTTCTTGGCATTATTTATTTAACAAATAATAAGAAAAAAAAACGCGGTTTGTGCGCTTTTGATTTTATCAAGTGCTAATAATTTATAGAAATAACTACGATATTGTATCACACCGTTGAATACTGGTTTATGTACATTGGCTTTATGTAGAAAACATGTTATAGCAGTTAACTATATTGTTTATTACTAACTTAAAATATAGCTCCATGACATGAAAATGTTGCCTCCATGACAGGAAATCTGATTATCGGTGATTGATCGGTGTAAATAAAACTTAAAACCTGTTTCTTGAACAAACTTTCGCAGTTTGTCGCTCGTAGCTAATTTCAGCAAAACAAAGAGAAGGAGGCACATGGCAAACAAAAGACGAGCAAGGTGCCCTCCGATAGCCGATTCTAATACCGTAACGTTGCTCCTTCTACGTTTACGTAGTGAGAGACGCAAGCCGGGACGTGAATGTTAAGCAATGTATTAAGTGAAGAGAGCGTCTTGCGAATCTGATGAAGCTTCGGTAAAAGCTTCGGTAAAATGCTTTGCTCGTAAATCGTAAGTAACAAATTGTGTAAATAATAATGTCATGGAACGAAGACTGAGGAATTATTGTTATATACTTTGTTATGTATTAAATGATGTATTGCACATTTCCATAGTAAATAATTGTGACAGATGCATACAAAAATCATCGTTTCCCAATAGTCTCATTAGTAATCATTACGTAGGTCATACTTAAAAAGAAATATTTTTTTTTACTTTCTTACTTAGTTGGAAATTTTTAATTTCTTTTAAGGGTTAATAATTTCTTCATACTCTTAAGTTAAATAAATTTTTCCCGTATTTAATGGGTTTTATTTTCAATTATCTGAAATATACTCTAAAATGCTTTCTTTTGTCTGAAGGCATTTTAGAGGAAAATAAAATGTATCTTGTATATTGCGATATTACTTTTGAACATATTGTTTTACTGAATAATATTACTTGTATTGTATATATTGCTGTACTATATATATAATTATATATTGCTGTACTATAATATAGGATTTACTAGATTACCGCTAGACGCTAATCATTTTCCATTTTTTATTTAAAATATACAAATAACTTTTAAATGCTGCATACTTTTTGCTAAAGGGGTATAGTTTTCTATTCAATTTAGGTAGAATAATTTTGAATATATTTGGCGTTAATTTTGTAGAAATTCATTATTCACAATTAAATGAAATTACGTGATGTATTATTATTTCTACTTTCTTTAAGTTCTTTACCACGACCTAGGTTTCGCTGTATTACAACATCTTCAGGTGGACTATTAGCAAAAGCCTTTTGCTGCCCACCATAGCTCACCTGAAGATGTTGTAATACAGCGAAACCTAGGTCGTGGTAAAGAACTTAAAGAAAGTAGAAATAATACTACATCACGTAATTTCATTTAATTGTAGAATAATCTTAACAATCTATAACAAACAGCAATAAATTTTAAGAAAATAGAAGAGATAGAACAGTTGGCAAAACATATGGCAAAGATATACATGTAAATAATAGAAAAAAAAAATAGGAATTAGGATCAAGCGAGCAGAGTGAGTAAGCTTAATGTGGGCCGAACAGGTTACAGGATCCACATTTTAATGAGACGGCATTTTGAATATAAAAGTTACTCACGTATGTTTTATTAAAATCGTGGCTGAAGCTAAAGATGTAATTTTTATAATTAAAATGAAATAAGATTGCAATGCAAGTTATTAGGGATTATAATTCTCTTCTATAGTTTGTAGTGGGTCATCTTTTAAAGATGGTTTTGGTTAGTAATAAATCAATGGTTCCAT
Source organism: Druceiella hillmani (assembly GCA_039881145.1). NCBI lineage: Eukaryota > Metazoa > Arthropoda > Insecta > Lepidoptera > Hepialidae > Druceiella > Druceiella hillmani. The sequence continues at coordinate 20,440,510 of JAYKKI010000032.1, read as the reverse complement.
GTAATAAAACACAAGTGTAAGACCACAGCTTTCAAAAGTAAGAGTGTGAAAAAATGTGAACGTGAAGCGTGTGAAGAGGAATGTTTAAGTGAATATCAGTTGATCTCCGGGTTATTAACTAAAATGACGTAAAATGTATGCCAATAACTTTGGTAGTTTCTGAGTTTTGTTTGTGCCGACAGGGAGATTTACAACATTTTATAAATTTAGATTAGTTTAAATAATCAAACATGGTAGTATCCAAACTCAAATATGTCTTACTAATATTATACTTTTAAAGTTTCATAATCAAACGGCAAAAGCGAAACCTTAATAATCTCGCTATGCCTATTTGTCTGTATATATGTCACTAGCTATTTCAGCTTAAGACCAATTGTAATAAAATGTACGTGAAAAGGAAATGAATTTAAATAAACAGGTAAAGAAAAATTATTAAGTTTTTTAAGCTTGTTCTCAACATCGAAATTGGTAATAATATTTATTCTACTGACCTTTGAGGACATCGAGTGGTACGTTTTCGAAATGTATTAAATACAATCAAAAATTACTAGCATTTATTATATGGTTTTGCAAATGTGATTCAACATCATAATTTTTGGTCAGTAGTCTGATAATTTAACTATAACAATTTAAATATAATTTTCGGACAATGGTCAGATAATTTAACTATAACAATGGTCTGAATAATTAACTTTTAACGAAAATTCAAATTCAAATATGTCTTACTAATATTATACTTTTAAAGTTTCATAATCAAACGGCAACAACGAAACCTTAATAATCTCGTTATGCCCAGTTGTCTGTATTTAATGTCACTAGCTATTTCAGAGACATCGAGAGGTACGTTTTCGAAATGTCTTAAATATAATCACAAATTAATAGCATTTATTATGTGGTTTTGCAAATGCGATCCAACATCATCATTTTTTATTCAGATATGTCAAAAAAATCGGGATAACCGCATTTAGTAAATAATTCTATGTAACATTTTCAAAATATTTACGTCAGTTTCTGACAGTAAACATTGTAGTGCCAATATATAAGGTATAGGTGACATGGGGCGAGGATGGGGTGATAAATTTAAAAAAAAATTAATTTTGTGAATTTCTGTACCACGGGAATAACGTAGACTATGGGATTAGTGAGGACTACGATAATACAATCAATTATGTTGGGTTATGTTGGATTAGGTTAAGTCGTCTTTACATCGATTAGATTAGGTTAAATTGAGTTGTGTTAAGTTAAGCCAAGTTTAGCATTGAGTAGGGTTACGTTAGGCTAGGTTTATATTATTATCGAGCATAATATATTTTTCGAGTGCAGTATGGAATTTTACAAAAATATTTTTTCCACTTCTTAATTGGTACAAAATCTCTCTTGGATAGATTTTGTACCAAAAGGAAGGGCTCCTTCTCCTTCTTCTCTCCCTACTCCTCCGACTCAGCTCCGGTGAAACGTTTTTAAATTTTACCGTTATTTTTATTCCGATCAAGGGTATCTTTGAGACGAAAACAAAAACTTACTTTCTTACGCTGCAAGGAACTTACCGCGGCGCGCACTACGTCAAAATCATACTATATGGGTCTGGTGCTGCATCGTAACTGGAAACCAAGTGTAACTATATAATTAACATATCGAAAAGAAGTCCAGTAATATTTACACAAGGAAACCAATCGTTTCAACTTTTCACTGCCCTATCAGTATATTTCACATGAAATTCATGTTCTGACAGGAGAAATGCGTAATTTTATGCATAATATAATAGATTAGTACTACGTACACGATAACTTATGTTTTTTCCTATTGTGTTACTCCCTTTTTATAATACGATCGTGTCATAATTTATACCAGAGCTTTCAATTTTCTGAAGGTGTTTTAACGTTCTGCGTAATAATCATGGTTTTACCAGCGTGAAATCGTCTATATAATTTAAGATTTCTTTTTTCAAAATTGATTTTACTTTTAGATCCTTTGTTAAGACTTCTCTGCACATATTCACATTTCGTTTAAGTTTATTAAAACACTTCACAATTATACTATTAAAAGCCTCAGCATAAAATATTTATAATTATATTTTATTAAAATATACTTATTTTCGTCCCAGTAATTACCTCTCAAAGAATACTTGATATCAACATTGAAATACAGATACTCGAAAGACCGATATGAAAGTAATTGGCATTACCTTTGATCTTGACCTCTAAGTAGATCAAAACACAACTTTTCATCAGACTTACAAATAACAAGCGTTTGTTAATACGCACGATCGGTTGGAAAATAGAAAATTTCTGACGTTGAAATTTAATTTTAAAAAGCTTTGTGCTGTAGTACTTAAGCTTTCTTGTTCAGTTTCCTTTTTCTTTCATTCGAAACTCGAATGCAAAAGCTCATTATGTTAAATAAGTGGCAATGTTTTTCACATTCGATTTTCATGTGTCATTACAGTTGACTTAATATGTTATCTTTGAATATACTGGATAAGTAATGTGCTGGATAAATACGAGGAAAGATCCACTTGCGTCGTATAATTATAATATCGATTGATTTCTATGAAATCATCGCAATATCTTACTACAATATAAAAAATTATTTAGCATGTTCTGTCAAAGTATCAACGATACAAAAAAGTTACGGCCGAGAAATGTCATGATCCTCAAACTTTTCGCTATATATTGGTATGCTGAATTGTAAACTTTTGAAATTAAAAAAAACGAAAAATAGAAAATTGAAAAGCTTTATAAAATTCGTTCAGCATATATAAACACATTTGTCTACATCAGGTTGACAAACGGGCACTTTAATACATACACACACGACTACAGTAATAAAAAAAGTATTACAAACATATTTCATTACGTTGTTCTCTTTACGCATATTGAGGCTTCTTTAAGTTATTAAATTAATAAGGAATTTTTGAACTAAACTCTTTCGCGAGCAAAAAGACTATTACAAAGAAATCTCTCTTAATACAATATTCACAAAACTAAACGTAGCACACTAATCCCCAAAATACAACATCACCATAGCAACAACAACATGACCGTCACTTCTCTATTGCAAGCACACTGTTTTAAAACGCTTTGTTGTACCAAAACTGTCAATGACATCCAAAATATTCAATATATCTTTAATCGAATGGAATCTTCAACAAAATGTTATGGAATAATTTTCACTATCAATTTAAAGTTGTATAAACTAATATACATTATAATGTGATCAAATAACGACAATATTAAATATAGAATTTTCTTTTCATTTTCAAAATAGTGGCAAAATTTCATAACAATATTTAGTTGCACATATTTTCTTTAATCTTTATATTTATAATAATGTTTCAAGTATTTGACAAAGTACTGAATAACTGTATCATGAAAACATTAATTATCCGAAAAAAAATGAAATAAAAAAACAGGGAAATACTCTAAAGAATTCGTCTGGTTAATTTTTAACATCAAATTATGAATTATAATATCAATTTACACAAAAACTAACTTACTTCCTTATACATTGCAATATATAATAATTGTTACACCTAAATACAATTCGGTATTAAACCCGACTGATAGCATATTTATGGACCACAATCTTGCATAGTACTTCTTGTCACTTATACACGTCATTCACAATGTAAATTTAGCTTTACAAATATTTATTTTCACAAAAAACGATTGAAATTTCAATTATTTGGTGGCGACGTTCAAATCCCCGCTAGATGAGTGGTCGATGTTATGAAAGCTTATATTAAAGCCTTTATCGGAACTACGCACACGTGCATTCTAAGCTCTATATTGGGCGGGCTAGCGCCCCAGAGACTAAATAAGATACCACCACCTAATTACTTTTAATGTACTGCAAGTCTTCTTCTGTAGTGTTATTTTTGCTTAGTTTTTTACCAAGATTACGTAGCTTAAATTAAATTCGATTTATTCCCGAATAATTTATAATGGCCATCTTTTATTAAACTTTTACCTTCATAAATTTTGTGTCCCAAATTCTTAGAAATAAAAATATACATTTTGAGAATTTTTACCTTATTAACTTAAAAACTATTACATTAAATTTAAAACCTCCGTTGATCGCTACGTGAAATTTTGGGTGATGTATATAATTGCAGAACTAAGTGTATGTATGTTTGTAATAATACTAATAGCCTTTATTCAGATCTACTTAACCTAATAACAATATTTTAACCCAAACATAAAACTTAAAACTTTATTCTAGTATTTGCTGCTTGTTTATTTTTTGTAGATCTGTTTGCCAATAGGCAAAGACCTCCTCCGACCTTTTCCATTCTGATCTTGCATCTATTGTTTCCATGTTAGATTGTTCATCATTGTCATTATTAATATATTTGTACAATTGACCAAAGATCCTTATATCCAGGCAATTTCAAATTCATCATCACAATACGTTCCAAGATACCAACAAATCCTTCCACATGTTTTTTTAAAAATTAATCCAACCCCATGGAGGTCCGGAGTCTTGCCTGTATGGTAAAATATGTAGTCCGAATAAGATGTGATATTTTTACTAAATTTTCTCACTTAACTCAGGCCAACGATGTTCCATTTGATTTGTTTTACATATATGTTTAATAGCAGTAATATCTATGTTTAATGGTAGTTTATTAGTATGTTAAAAACTAAGAAAAAAATAAATGTAAATACATATGCCGTCAAGTTTATAGTGACTCAAGAGACTGCACCAAGAATTTGATGGGTTAACCCAAATAAGTTTAATACTTACACGAGGTTATAATCACGAGAGTTATGTAACAGACCTAATGAAAGTAACTATTATCCTCTACTAAGTTACAAAAAATGTAAACCCCATATTGACATGAGGATTTCAGTTGGAAACAGAAATATAATTACTTGTCTTGTATAAATAAATGGGTATCTAATACGCTGAAACATATATTATTTAGTAGCCCAAGCTTACTTGGACTTACTAAGTCCTTTAAGTCTTCTGTAAATAGACATGGCTCTAAGATATTGGCCCTTGTTTGTTTAAACCTTGTAGGTATATAATAGTAATTCGGGCATGTTTATACGTATTTTCTTTTTCGATTATAATTAATATTCGGAAAATAAAATACGTATAAACATACCCGAACAGCTATAAACATTATAGTTTACGTTTTCTAACATTTTTACTTTAAGAACATTTTTGGAATGCCTTAATTATAGTCCCAGTCCTGAGGCAAAATATAAATTAACCTAAAAGCAATAGACTGAAATATTACCCTAGTTTTCTTAATTTACAGCAAATAAATATGATTGGACGTATTATTTTATTTGGCACTCAATGTTAACACAGTTACAACTCAAATATTATTAAGAATACGATTAACATTCTGCAAACATGAATTTGAAAAAACATATGGTACCATGCTAACTCTGTACCGCTATAAATATTGTATTAGTGGTGATTAGACAAGAAATCCTGGTTTCAATGAAAAATTTAATTTATAAAAAATTAACTTTTCCTTGCGTGAATTTTCTATAAAGGATTACAAATCAGTATTCACATACAAATTTTGGATCCTTATCCCATATAAGCAAGAAATTTTGAAAATATGAGGCACTATATTGTAGTTCTGATGTTTTAATGGTAAATAAAAACACCAAATTCCATACTACAGAAATTTTGCTACTTTCTGTAATAAAAAGTATATATGTTATTTCCGATCATGAGTGTTATTGTACCCAGTTTAATGAAAATGTTTCTATGCGTTTGGCCATGATTGAACATCACATACTTTTCTTGGTATTGTGTATTCTATGTGACCAAAGATCTTATTCCATTCGGTGAGTTTCTCCGTTATACCAACAATAGACTTACCAAATTTGATAACGATTCATAACTTAGTTACAGAGTTGTTAGATACAAACAACGTTTTTAGTCGGTCTAAAGGTAAGATACCACTCAATTGAAATTGCTTTACGCAAAGTCACTTTTATTCCTATTTCACGGAATACCACTACTCTGACGAATGTAAGTCAGTAGTTTTTTTAAGTTAGTGAATTAAGGGGGAAATTAATATTAAGAGAGTTTATGTTATAAAATTCACATTGAAATATTGATAGTAGATTTTGTATTAACAGCGTAATATCAAAGAAATTTTGTTGAAAGTCGCCTGTTCAAAAAAAATCTTCTTACCAAAAAATTTGTTAATAGCGAAAAAAACCTAACTCCTTTTTTCAAACTATTTACGAGTTATAAAACTCTTAAGTATAGTAATATACTCTTGATCGCAAATTATTATCATAGCTAAATTTAATCAAATATAACTAAGAAAATGCAAGACAATTCAATAAAAAAAGGTACCCGACAACAAAATTATATGTTAAAACTTCATTTATATTTTGGAGATATTTTCAATTATTTAGAAAATTTTCAAAACTGCATGACCCTTAATTGGACAGCTTTCAATTGCTACCAGCCTATCCTATAAGTTGCAAAAGAATAAAACATATAAAATATTGTGACAGAACATAAACGCTAATTTCTTTTTTAACTGACTCCCACTTTTAACATTTAATTCACACATAATTGAACTATGTTAATCTCCCAATAAATCGTAATTAAGATAATTGTTAATAAATTATTTATCATTTTCAACTTTATTAATATATGATTATTATTTGTACAAGTTTATTTATATGATATTTATTAAAAGAAAAAAATTGATTCGATATTAAAGTGAGATAGTAATGGAATATTATAAATATTCCATACTAAAAAATGTAATTACTAATAAAAATAAGATAAATTTGAAAAAGGAATAGGGAGGCAGATATGATACTGAGCTCATATTTAAATAATTTTTCAGACTGTTTAATAAAATCACTTTAGATTTATAAAAAATGTTATCTTCTTTTAGAATTCACATTCGCATTGGAATTTTCAAATGCGCGTTCGCATCGAAAGACGCATTTATTCATATTAGGATAGCGAGATATCGCTCTCTGGTTTCTTCAATTGCTCAGTAACCAACATATTACAATGAATTATGATTGTTCGATATAATTTGAAAATATATTTCTCAATCCGCTCATAGTATATTTTGATATTAAGTAGATTAAATTAAATCAAGAATATGATACTCAAGAAATATTTCAGTAGTTAAAACAAGTATAGAGCCTCTTTTCATTTCACACATTACTCATAATCCAACTGGCAATCTGTCACAATATATAAAAAATAAAATTTACATCATATATTTGTCCTGCATGCAAGTTTAATAATTTCCCAATATTTTTCTTCATACCTATTTTAAAAATATAAAATCCGCCATCATGTCGCTTCCACTGTCGAAATAATGATAAGCTGAGATTACACGATACATATTTTTTACTTTACAAAAATGACTTATCTTGGTCGTTATTGCTCTTGACTTGTAATTGCTCTTGATTTGTAATTATTATATAAGTTCAATGTTGCAGCCGCCGCAGTAGCTAGACTATAATGTAAATGTAAAACCTTGTGGTGTAACAAGTATTATAAGTGAAAGTCTTAATATTGAGCCGACAGATTTGGGGCATATTTTCAGAGGTTGTGCCATGAACGTTGATCAATGAGCAGTTTACGAAGGGGATAAAAATTAATTATTACAAATAAAATTTTAACCTTGAGCAGAATCACGCTATGGAAAATCTGTACACACTTGGACGTGCTTATATACCTTTAAGGGGTATATGGTTTATACACTAAACTGTTTACGAATACTTTTATAATTTCTTGATATTTATTATATTGCCTAGTATATCTTTCTTTTATAATTGTAAATGCATCTTGAATATCTTGAAAATCATCTTTATATTTTCTCGGTAATTTCATTAAACTTCTGGTACCGCTACATTCTTATAATTTTGGCTTTAGCTGTTTCAGAGACGGTAGAGGGGACGACGTATTTTTTGTGGATATTATCAGCGATATTTCCAGAAATATCTTATATAAAATTCTAAAGTTTCTCTACCAGAACTCGCATGAAAACAAAAAAAGGATCTAGTCTTTTATTTGCCTCTTCCAAAATGTTCATGTAAATATTTTTCAGTTTTCACATTATTTAATATGCGTAATCTAAGTCAAGTTGGCCTCTGTAATTAATACTTTTATTGACTTAAAAATAAAGGGTTTTTGCAAGATTAGTCTCTTTGTAATATAAGAGCATCACGCAAAAACTACTGCTTGTAATCTACTGAACAAGGCGTACCTCCACGCACAGTGTTCCACACTATACATCCAATTGACCCTCATTGAATTTTTGGGTCATCCGTACATCTGGTTGTGGGACTTTCTCAAGTTTCATTCCTCATCGGTTATCAATTTTTGGGAAATAAATCCGACCCATTGCCATTTCACTCTTCTGATCTTAAGCGGTATGATGATAGTTTTATTCTTATTTTGGATTTTGTTTCTTCAAGACATTTCGATTCCATCTTTCCATTGCTCACTTAGTGACTTCAAACCTAGGATTCAGGTCGAGAGTAAATATCCGTGTTTCATTTCTGTAGGTCATTACTGGCAGAACCTACAATGATTTAAATGAGACTTTGACTAGTAAATTTCTTTGTATTCAGATTAAGATCTAGCCTACATTTTATATCCTGCCAAATAGTATCTAAAAGATATATTTGATAGGTATAGAAAATTCAAGTAGTTATAAGAGAATTCGAAATTCACTAATTAGTGTTCAGACAGTAAATCGATTATGCGGGTTTAAACAATTATACGTAGAAACTTTCGCGGTACTCACAACGATTCAACTTAAAGTGTTAGATAATATATAATTTACTTCAATTCCTTTTAGAAGAAAAATTAATGAAAATAATGAAAACCTATTGAAAATATTTGGCGTTAATTTTGTATAATCTTAATACTACATCACGTAGTTTCTTTTAATTGTAAACAATGGAAACAATTTAACATTTTTTAATGGTCCATACCTAAAAAGGAAAACAAACTATTAAAAAGTCACTCACATTTCAGTCTGTCACAGCTGTTTTTCGCCGAACCGCTCAATGTTCTTTCGCTTCTGAAATTTGGCACAGTAATGAAGCATATCCACCCGCACTTATGTCTAAGCCAACACTCAAATATAATTACATGGAATTTGTTTAGGCAGTTTAATAACCCCGAAGCATTTTGTTAAATTTCACATACAGCATGGGGTATCGTTTAAACGGGCTAATTACAAGGTTTGCAAAATTATTTTAAGCATTATATCCTCATAGATATACTGAAATGCATACAAAAAATATGTTGCACCTCTCCAATTCCCCAAAATATTAAACCTAAAATTATAAAAAAGTGAGGTCTTATAAGCCTACATAAAAGATTCTAGAGAAAATATCCCAGATGTTATTGATATATTCACGATTTTAAATATATGGGGGATGAAATTTACCTAATTATGTTAGGTAAATTTAAATATTTACGGCGCTAGGTGGTCCATATTAGTGATGACTTAAATAAATTCGACATAAATAAAGTAATTTCACTTCAAATAACGCACCCTTGATGAGCAAGCCAGGCCGGTTTTTTTAAATAATCGTAACATGCATCCATGTACTTTTTTTATTAAGGTGCTCAATGGAATGTTCTCCCTTTAAAATTGACCCTGTTGTATCTCAGTTTATCATATTTTTTCTTCCACTCATTTTTCTGTTTTCATCTCTAATTATCCACGTTACAAAAATGTTACTACAAAATGATTTAATAATTGACATTATTCACAGTTTTCAAATTCACTATCAGAATTCCAAATCAATTAAATATAACAGCCATTGAATAACCACTTTCCTAGAAACGAGTTCGCAGGATGAATTTATAAAATAGACGAAAGCAAAATAAAATCTATAAATGGAAAAGAATATAAAAACATATAAAATTTGATCATACTACGAATAAGAAGTGAAATTATTTTAGTTAACCTCAAAATATAGAATATAAATAAAACAAATAAGTATAAGTAACATATTAAAGTACGATGTACCCATTATGTTAATACGTCCTACATCAAATATGAATTTAAATTTTTTCGTCTAATTTTCTCGATTGTATTCCATATATCGCATATAAAAACCTTAAATATTAACAATGTTAATAATTCACAACATTGAAGATTGTTTAATAACAATTAAGTGGAATATTCACAAGATCTCTAACAAGTCCAGCGTTTAAAGCATATATAAACCATTCTTGTATAATAAGATTTTTATTGTGTTATTGTCGTTGCTATGATTTTGTTGTAGTTTTAATAGATCGAGATTCGCATGCTGATTTCATATTGCGTGATTTATGTTAATATATTTCTCTATTAGTCTTCAAATTGGTCACGATTTATTTTAAAATATTCTATATAAACCGCACAATAAAAATTCGCCACGAACAAAATAATATTTGTTTGTTAGTAGCAAATTACCTTATAATTTTGTTATTAAAAATCGTTATCACTCTTTGTAATAAGAAACTGGTGTAACGAGAAAACTCGTAAGATTATCCTTGTGCAAAGATAATGACATGAAATAATGTAGATATAAATTGAAGCGACAACTCCTTGGCTACAAAATTAAACAATATTACGAGCATACTTAATGGAAAATCAGCACACACATATCAAATTCACAAACATATGAAAGACGGTAAACTAATAAACAAGGGCTCCCACTTTTAAATCTCGTGGTGTGTTGGGTTGGTCACCCGTGGTGTGTTGGGTTGGTCACAAGGCATACGGCCTTTGACGATGCGACGCACCGCGGCGACCCGGGTTCGATTCCCGGCCGTTCGTCGAACGGGGCTGGACTGGTGTTGTGGTTGGCTGTAAGAGATTTCTCTTGTAGCAATAAGTCCGCCATATGTATCAATTAGATACATTAGAGTAGATAAATAAATATATAAATAAATCTCAAAGATCTTACATTATTTCTAAAACTAAATAGTTACCCCAATTAAAACGCCAGTAGATGGAACAGGTGTGTTCGAAACACAAATTAACGGCTTCTTATTTATGACAAAAAATATGCTTACTTTAGAGATTCTTAAACCATTTAAATATTAAATGATATGCTTTCAAAGTATTAAATTAAATATATAAAAGAAAGAAAAAAATAACAGCCATAGTATATATTTTGAACAATTTCATTAAACCAAATGATCAAAAATTACAGTCGCAAAGCACACACCAAATTTCATAACCAAAAATTTCTCTCTAAATTTTCTGAACAAGTAACCGCCGAAGGCTAAAAACACGTAGCGCATTATAAAAAGGACCAAATTTATTTAATGAAATTCATTTCCGTTGCATCAACTATTAAAGCTTTAGAAAGGGCCAATATTTTTGGAAATCTCAACAGAAGCTCCAATGATATACCATTATCTAGTACTCGAATATTAATAAAGTGGTTTTTGCAATGTACTCTTCTAATGAAAGTAATTTTTCCTGGAACAAAAATGTATTACACGTATGGAAAATATGTCGTAAAGTAAAAATATACGTTACAGTTTTTAAAAGTCAGTAGTCAAAAGGCCAAGAGGAATACAAATGAACTTTTAAGTCAAAATATTGTATCGCAAATATCACTTTCATGAAGATTAGTAATAATTTATTATTAAAAAATATTCATTGATATAAATTAATATTTTTAGAGTCCTTATAAAAATTATTGTTAAAAAATTATTATATCGAATTTCATAGCTGCCGAAACTACTTCTAAAATAGTGAAAACGTGTCATAAATCTAGTAGGATTGGAAATGGACTATATATAGTCCATTTATAATCATACCGGATCGGTTGATATAACATATAATTCATACTTAATATAAAGTGAATTTCCAATTAAATTATACTCAGGAAATCCGGCCGAAACCGTGGTTAATAATTGAGTTTAAATCGCCGGCTAATAGCGCCCCCTCCCTATTGTAAATTACGATCTATTATTTTCAGAACCTTAAAAGTTTTCTTTTCCTAATTACCCTTAGTTTCACCGCAGAACCTTCCCCATTGATTCAAGGCCGATATATAACAACTTGTAGCTTTATGAATAGCGTCAAATTTAATGCTATATCCCCCAAAGCGGTGAAGTCATAAAATAAATGTAAAACTTTTACGTTGGCGTAACAATTAATATAATTGCAAGTCGCAATTCGGGTCAGCCTCGGGGGGGTTTGGAGTTTGTTTTTAGAAGCTGATCGATGAGAGGTCCTAAGTAGTATTTATTACGGATATTTTGTTTGTTTAAATTTCCGGAAAAGAAAATATCGAGAATGTTAAAAAATTTCATTTTTAACCATGGTATTTTACAATTTTTATAATTGCAAATTTATGAAAGTGCTAAAAAATGCAATTACATCTAAAAAAAAAGGAGCTGTCAATAGTTGTGATAAAGTATTTAAATGTTTTTTTATTTATTTCGCATATCATTATTTCGAGGCACAAGGAGTGAAAGGATATTTGACAAATCTTATAAATTTAGTGAGTTATGAAAGTTTAAAATTATCGTTTAAACAAAGACGATAATACTGAATTGTATCATTTAATTCGACGAGAGTTAATAAAATGTTACAATTCAGTCTTGAAATAAAATTATACAATCAGTGCTCGTTGTATTCGACCAAAGTAAGTGGGTGTGAATGCGATAGGAAAATTCCTAGTCTATGCTTAACATTAAGTTTGAAAGCACATAACTAGCTTATGTTTTAATCAGTTTTTAGAGTTTATTGAAACATATTATAATTAACCTTACATTTTCATACTATTTTACAACAAACAGCAAATTTAATAATATCCAGTTATCCAGTTATATAAGAAAATGTAGTGAAGCCCTGAAATACGGTTATAATAAAACTGTAGGACTGGCCTATTTGTACATTAAAGATATTTGCGAAAAAATGATTTAGAGTCACGTAATAAACTTAACAGAATATAATTGTTTTTTTATTCATTTTTATCTGTTTGTGCTTACGCGCTTGTTTTGAACACACAGCTTTAATTTTTTTTGGGAAACTTAAAGATTGACTTGAAGCGTAATATTTAGTTTTTATTTCACTCATTCTGCTCAATCTGAAAATTTGAGAATTTAGTATTATCAGAAAGTTTTTACATTGGATTATTATAACAAAAATTTGATACGTAGCAATTATGTATATATATATATATATATATATATATATATATATATATATATATATATGTATGTATATATATATATATATGTATATATATATATATATATACATATAAATATGATAAAATGTTTAAATTGGTGTGTCTCTGCCTTATACTATTTACGAAAAAAGGTTTAGTGGAATTTAGCAAAAGTAACAGAATAAAAATTATATATTGTTTTTGGAATGTATTTTCGTTGGTCTATGAGCCTGTTTATTTGTTCGTGCATTGCGCAAGAGAAACTAAAAGATTTCGATGAAATTTTCACTAATAGATTGTGTTGCGTTTGAAATAATATTTAGGCTATGTTTTGTCGCAAACGACCATTAAAAAAAGAAAATATGGCCATTTGATCTTTCGAAACCAAGTATACTTACTAAAGAAAGTTTACTTCTGTAATTATTTTAATAGGTGATTGTACGTATGTTAATCTTAGTTAACTTAATAATATTTTCTAAAGACACACAGAATATATCGCGGACACAGCTAGTTGTATAATAAAAATAATTTTGATTGATGCAAGTCTAAAGGAAAATGGGGAAAGAAATTGAAAAATCAGAAGCATTAAAGAAAAGGAACTAAACAAAAAAGTGTACAATGTATGTATGGTATATTTTTGTAACCTACCTTCTCTAGTTGCTGGCACTTGGATAAGTTTGGTTATTGTTTTTAGTTAATTTCAATTTCTTTCTCATTTCTTTTGAAGTGAAAATGTTTTTTTATTCACCTTGTCCAAAACTTTTTGGTGCGAAAAGATTTGCGCCTTCACGTCACCTTAACAGTGCAACGCACTTCGGGTATTTCCGACTTTAGGCCGAGTAGGCAAAAAGGAGCTAGGTCAAATACGAACGAACAAAAGGAAAGTCGAACGGCCGAGTATGTTTTATTTCGATACTTTCCCCAGTGCGCCATTAGCTTTGATGTAAATCACTGGATAATGTACGAAACGCGACGCAAGTCTTAGATCGAATCTGGATGCTCGTGTTTTTTTATTCTTTAATTGTATTTTAGGAAGTATTATTTCTTTACCGATTTCAAATCAAAAACACTTTTTAAAAAATTGTACTATCACATTTTTTCGAAAATTTTCATAATTTGACGTCATTTGATATATGTTTTAAATACACATATATGTGTTAATGAAAAAAATTGGATTGTCGGTAGTTTTTTTTTCGAATCCCACTACTCAACTTTTTTATTAAATTTTTTTGTAATCAAATTATTTATTAACGGAATTCGAATAAAACTCCCTCTTTCCTGCAGACGTACTCAATATATAAAGTACACGTTTGAAATTAAGATGTATATATTCTCTTTAGACAAATGTATTTGAGCGGAGCGATGAATATTTCTGTTAGAAGCGCTTGTGGCTCTGTAACGCTTACGAGTTAGATTTACCTATTCCCACCTCCAAGCATTTGTCCACGGAGATAAGAATATAAGGAGTGGGTTCACAGTTCGCATGCAGAGAGTATGTTCGCGTGTAGAGAGTACGTCTCGACAATTTTTTTGAAAGCGAACGCATGTCACATCTAGTCACACGTTAACGTCAGTCAGAGACAAAACACCCTCTTTGTGATATATATTTATTTATTTTAGAAAACAGTTGCGCATGCAGTCAAAAAATATAAAAAATTTAGCGCAAAGACATATAAAATTAAAAACAATGCCACTGATCATAAGTACAATGCCATTTGAAATTAATGAAATGTTAAGTGATGTACCGTACAACGATAGTTTTAAACTAAAAATATGGTATTTTCTACTATTCTGTGTTTGATATTTCGATAATATAAATTATTTATTAAATTCCTAAAGACAAGGATAAATATTTAAAATGAATAAATGCTATGAGACGTAATACTATTAACTAGTTATCGACAAGAAACAGTGCTCCTTACTTGCAACATTTTAGAACTGCTTTGTGATAAGTGAAAAAGGATACAAACTAATTTTTAAATATGCGGTGCCTTCGCTGAATGTATACTATGAGGTTTGTACGAGCAGCTTATACTTGTATATTATAAAACACAGGGTACAAAAATATACAATATTTTTTATTATTGGTTCGTAAATTGGTATCTGTACCCTTGATACTTAAAAATATTTTAAACTCCACAATTTATCACCCGTAGGTAAATTGAGCAAGACAAAGAGAAGGGGGCATATGGTAAACAAAGGACGTGAAGGATGCTCCGGAATAGTGAATTCCTATACTGTAACTCTGTTCCTTGTACGTTCACGTAGTAAGAGCTGTAAGCCGGGACGTGAATGTGAAGCAATGTATTAAAGTGAAGAGAACGTCTTGCGAATCTGATAAATGTAATAAAGCTTCAGCTCAGCGCTTTGCTCGTAAACCGCGGGTAACAAATTGGGTAAATAATAATATTATGGAATGCAGTCTGATGAAATGTTGTCCTTTATTTTGTTACAAATTAAATTATGTATTGCACATTGCCATAGCAAATAATTGTGACAAATGGATGTAAAAATTATCGTTTCGTACTATCTTATAGGCCCCACCACAGAAAGGATAAGTTTAGGTTAGTATAAGTTGTTTTGGATAAGGTTAGGTTAAATTGGAAATGTTATCGAGCATAGTTTAATTTTTCACAACTAAATGAAACTACGTGATATAGTATTATTTCTATTTTATTTTAATTCTTTACCACTACCAAATTTGTAAAGATAGTATCTCTCCAAATTGCCCACCTAAAGATATTGTCATACAACGAAACTGAGGTAGTGGTAAAGAACTTAAATAAAGTAGAAATAATGCTGTATCACGTAGTTTCATTTAATTGTGAAAAATTAAATTACGATGAATTGCTACAAAGTTGACGCCAAATATATTCAATAATCGAGCATAATAATCGAGATATATGTATATATATTCAATAATTAAGCATTATTATCGAGTGTGGTACGGAAATTTTTAGAAATATTTTTTCCAGTTTTTAATACATTTTTACAAGGGTTAGGCGGCTACTTTTTGTCTTAGTATTCCTTCCACTCAATTCCGGTGGCAAGTTTCCAAATTTTACCACTATTTTTATTCTGATGAAGGGTACATTGAAATGAAAACAAAAATTAGCTTTGTGACGCAGTAATATACATATTACTACATGCCTAGTCAGAATTAGACTCCGTAATCTGGAAGTTATATTCTAACTTAAAACCATGTGTAACTATATTATTAACGTATAGAAAAGACGCTCTTGTGATATTTACACATAAGAGCATATTGTTTCAATTTTTCTTTGCCCTATGTTTTTTACTATGCCACTACTATTTTTTTTTAAATAATGCCATATCATAATTTATATCAGAACTTTCTACATTTTCAAAGTGCTTTGATGTTCTGCCAAATGGCCATGGTTGTATCAGAATGCAACCGTCTATATTAAAATTGTAAAGGTTTCGTGTTTCCCAATTAATATTATTTTAGAACCTATATTAAACACTTCTCTGGACTTAGTCACATTTAATAGAAATTTAAATGAAACTTTACAAGACTATTACTAAAAGCATCTGTCTAAAATATTTTTAATTATATTTTATTAAAATGTACTTATTTATATTCCAGTAATTTCCTCTCAAAGAGCGCTTGATATCAATATTCAAATCAGAAAGACCGATATGAAAAATAATTAGCATTACCTTTGAGCTTGACCTCTAAATAGATCAAAACATATTTGTTCATCAGACTCATAAATAACAAGCGTTTGTCAACACTTACGATCGATTGGAGAATAGAAAATTTCTGACGCTGAAATTTTTGTGTTTTAGTACTTAAGCTTATTTGGTTTTCTTTTATTCGAAACTTGAATATGAAAGCTCGTTATATTAACAATAAATACGTGGCAATGTTTTCAGATTAGATTTTCATGTTACATTAGAGTATTCATTGGTCAGTTGACTTAGTCGGTTATCTTTGAATATAATGTATAAATAAAATGGTAGATAAAAACGAGGACAGATTTACTTACGTTATATAATTATAATGTCGATTAATTTCTAAGAAATCATCACAATATCTGACTACAATTTAAAAAAGTTATTTTGCATATTCTATCAAGTATTAGCAGTACAAAAAAGTTACGGACGAAAAATGCCAATATCCTCCATTGAAGTAAAGAGTTCTCATTTAATTACGACTAACTACAATGTTTATACCCGTACGGAGTTCATATGATACTGTACGTCTTAGAAATTCGTATTTATAAAATGTTAATCGTCTTCATACTGCTATTCACGTTACGACTGTCTATGGATTGAATTCCAAATAAAATAGCGCGAGCAATCACGCCGGTCTGCTGTAAATTAAGAAAAATGGAATTCAAGTCTACTGATTGTTTTATTAATTTATCTTGAGCTGGATCTATCTGTAATGTAGATATTAAAAAAAATTCTCAAAGCGAAAAGATTAGAAAATGTAAATTATATTATCTATAACATTAATATAGAAAATGTAAATGATATTATCTATAACAATAAATTATATTATCTATAACATCTTCACTATGTTTGGAAAAGAAAATACCAATAGATATTTCCGACTGAATGCTATATGCCCACGAGGCTTAGACAAATATGGACCAATATCTTAGGGCAGAGTCTACTTACAGAAACTTGCAGAGAAAGTCTAAGCAACCTTGGACTTAATTAGTAACATAGTTCAGCGCCTTAGGCACCTATTACTGTATATAAAACAAATAATAACATTTCTGTTTCCAACTGAATTTCTCATGAAAATATGCTTTTTTTTCCTTTGTAACTTGGAAGAGAAGTATTTTTATTAGATCTGTTCTACTACTCTCGTGATTGTTCTCGTGAACGTACTAAACTTGTTTGGGTTAACTAATCAAATTGATCTTTTGAGTTTCATGTACATTTAAATTACTGTTTTCTAAGTTAAAAACTTTGAAAAAAAATTTAAAAAAACAAACTAATAAAAAATTTACTAAAAATAATATAATTGAACTTTTCCAATAATTTTACCAGCTTGCACTTAGTTCTATAATTATAAATATTACACAAAATTTAAAAGTTGCTGTCAATGAAGGTTTCAATGTTCATGTAGATAACAAAATAACAAAGAACAGAGAGATAAACCATTTATAATTTTTTATTTCTAAGAATTTGAAACATGAAATTTACGGATTTAATATATAATAAAAGATAGATAGTCATTGAAATTTCGGGAAAAATCTAAGTCTCATTCAAAATATATTTTATGTAAAAACAAAATATTGCTACTCAATACAAATATATATATATATATATATATATATATATATATATATTTATATATATATATATATATATATATATATATATTTATATATATATTTTTTTTCAAAATTAAACAATGCGTTCGTTTGGAAAGTGTGTTCATAAAATGATCTATTTAAAACTTGAGTTTTTTTGATAATTAATATATTTGGCGTCAATTATGTAGAAATTCATTATTCACAATTAAATGAAACTACGTGATGTAGTATTATTTCAACTTTCTTTAAGTTCTTTACCGCGAACTAGGTTTCATTGTATTAGTCTTTGCTAATATCCCACCTGAAGATGTTGTAATACAGCGAAACCTAGGTCGTGGTAAAGAACTTAAAGAATGTAGAAATAATACTACATCACATAGTTTCATTTAATTACGAGTTTTTTTGTAATTATCACTTAAGTCTCAATTTGAGCTACGTAATATTTGTACAAACTAAGCAAAAATAAAATTATAGAGGAAAACGTACAGTAAATTAAAAATAGTTGGTTGTACACAGTTCGCCGGAGTAGACGCCCGCCCAAAACAGAGCTTAGAATGCACGCCTGCAAAGTTCTGATAAAGGCTTTGACAAAAGCTCTCTCGACATCGACAGACCACTCATCTAGCGGGGATATGAACGTTGCCGCCAACTAAATGAAGTTTCAATCATTTTTCATTAAAACAAATAGTCGGAAAACAAAATGTACATTGTGGATGACGTATGTAACTTACACTAAGTGTAAATATATTCGGGGTACCATGCGGGATTGTGGTAGTAAATCGAAATATGCAACCAATCTGGTTTAGTACAGATTATGTGCAAGTGCAGCAAATACTACCTATTCTAATGTATAAGAAAGTAAGTTAGTTTATGTGTTTTTTGTGTAAAGCTAATAATTTAATTCATGAAGTGATCAATCTTGATCGATGTATTTTTTTTGGTTATTGATACATTTTTCGTTTGTTTCTAATATTTTTCATGAACAAATGATAGTTTCCACCAACAAATAATGTTCTTCATAATGTTGATCAGTACTGTCAAATACTTGAAAGATTATTATACAGATTGAGATTAAAGAAAATATTTATTATTATGTTTTCCCTCGTTTCGAAAATGAAAAAAAATCTGTATCAAATATTGTTGCTATTAAGTGTCACTATAATTTATATAAGTTTATTCATATTTAAAAGTTATAGTAAAAATTACCTTATGGACGGAAAATTATAGTTCGTAAATATTCCAGCATTTTGTCGAAGCTTCTATTCGATGGCAATTAGAATAACATAAAGAAGAATTAGGAGAAATGCAATTTTCTAGGATTAACTTTAATATATGTACTCAAAATATATTCTTACTTTATTCTACAACTTATCAATATTGCAATCAGCATAACAAATAAATATTTTGAGCAGCGAAACTTTGAGAACTTGACATTTTTCGACCGTAACTTTTTGTTTCGTTGATACTTTAACAAAATATGCTAAATCGCTTTTTAAATTGTAATAACATATTGCAATCATTTCATAGAAATCAATCGATATTATAATTATGTCATTTTATTTATCCATTACATTCAAAGATAACTGACTAAGTTAATTGACAAATAGATACTGTAATGTCACGTGAAAATGTCTTCTAATGTAAAAATTTTTCCGCTCATTTATCGTTAATATAATGAATTTTCACATTATTCAATTAATAAAACTTCACAGCAAGAATATACACTTAATATTCTTGTAATTGCAATAGCTTATAAAATACTGAATATACGATGGAATAAAATACGATGGCAAAGAATACAAGCAAATTTACAATTTTTCAAAAACATTTTATTTCTTCGAGAAAGTTCTACAGCTTTATAAATTATTTCATATTTTCTTTAAAAATACATTTCAATAACATTTGGCATTTAAATTTTGCAAAGCATTTAAAAAGCTAAGACAAATTAGAACTAAAAATACACGCCCCTCTTATTACAGTAAGAGACTGCTTATTACAATTCACCAGATCATTTAAAAATTACACTATATCTTGACAAAGCGTCAAGTCTTTGTAATGCCTAACTAACTTAAGTTAACATAATATACCCTAACCTAACCCATCTTAATCTAATGTGCCTATGGAATGTAATGATGGTGCTCTATGGAATGTAATCGCAAATATAGATTTCCCCAAAAATAATACATTTGGTTCTGATCTTAGAGTTAGGAAATTTTATGATTGTATAAAGGAAAATTTCTAAATTCCAATGTATTTGAATGTATAATTCACCTCAGGTATTTAATGTGAGCTACGCAACGCATACGTGTAGGAACCACAGCTTCAAAAAGTAAGAGCGTGAAGAAACGTTTCACGGGATCAATTACCAACATTATCGTAACTTGGGAAATGTTCAAGTAATTTTAAGTTGATTTCTGGGTTATTAACTAAAAATAACATAAAATTCATTCCAATAATTTCAATAGTTTATGAGTTCCGTTCGTGCGACCAGAGAAACATTCAAAATAATTTTTTTTAATATTAGACTAGTTTGAAGTATCGAATGAGGAAACATGAAAACTATGTAAAAGCTAAAAATTAAAAATTACACAGAGACTCTTCAATAGTTCTGATTAATTAACTAAAACAATGGTCTGATTAACTTACAAGCAAGACCTACAAGATGATTTATAATTGGTCAACATTCGAAGAAATTTACATGCATTTGTTACACATTACGAAACAAAAAAATTTACATGCATTTGTTACACTGTGCAATACATCCTTTAATACGTAACAAAATAAAGAACAATATTTCATCAGTCTTCATTCCATGACATTATTTTTTACCCAATTTGTTGCTCACGGTTTACGAGCAAAGCGCTTAGCCGAAACTTTATTACATTCATCAGATTCGCAAGACGCCCTTCTTCACTTTAATACATTGCTTAACATTCACGTCCCGGCTTATATCTTTTATTACATGAACGTACAAGGAACAGCGTTACAGTATTGGAATCTACTATCCTGGAACATCCTGCTAGTCCTTTGTTTACCATATGCCCCCTTCTCTTTGTCTTGCTCAATTTAGCTACAGGTGATGAATTGTGAAGGTTTGTTTAACAGGATGTTCAGAAAATAAGAGGATAGGTTTAGAGTTTTATTTATTCCGATGTAAATAATTCAGGCCCCATTTTATGGAAAATTTGCAATGCAGTAAAAGTTGTTTAGCATATAGCGAAATATAGTTAAAATGACTACGAGTTAAAATGACTCGTATATCTTAAGTTGATAGTAAACAGCGTAGTTAACTGCCATCGCATGATGTCTACATAAAGCTAGGGAACTTAAACCAGTTATTCAACGGTGCGATACAGTATCGTAGATATTTCTATAAATTGCAAATACTCGGTTAAACCAAAAGCACGCTGGCCGCGTTTTTGTAATGTTTATTAAATGAATAATAGTAATAAAAAGATAAAAACATCGAGTAGTAGAGAAAATAGCAAGAAAATCCGCGCAAAACTTAGCCGAGAACAGTGGCCAAGCATGAAAAAAGGGAGTTTTCGAAGAAAATTATTTAGAAAAATTATTCTGTTTGACAAATCTTTATGAAAATCAGTAGCCATTTTTTTGAGAATTAATAAATCCATAAAAGGTCAAAGTTAGCTACCTGTACTTGTTCTCATACGTAAATATGTATACATGCACAAACCAACAAACAGACAAACATGTCATTTTTAAAAAGCTAATAAAGTCATAAGAAATGTTTTAAAATATTAAAAAACTAGCCGGTGCCCGCAACTTCATTCGCGTGAACTTCAGTTTAGGTTTTATCACATTTTCTTGTAGTGAAAAGTAGTCACGTATTCATTCGTCTCCATATGTACAAATTATAAGAAAATAGAAAGTTATAATATACTTACAAACACACAATAATCTCTACATATAATAAAATATGAAATATTTAATATGTTTACAAACACACAATAAAAATAAAAAGTCCTACCAACTTAATAACGCCCTACTTAATATATGCTCTTATGTAAGAATGAAATAATGAATATAAACACAGCATTTTAGTCAAAGACAATAAAACCAACGAAAGTTAAAAATAAAGTTTTTTTCTAACTTTAATAATCTAAGTTAACAAATAAGTATATTTACAGATATACGTAGAGAATAGTCTTCTCAAATTATATGAAATTATTCTATTTATTTATTTATTTTCGAACTACTAAATACCGTAGATAATTCCAGAGGTGGACGACCCAGACTTTACGTTACCGAGCCTAGCTGTTACCGATGTGCTCCGTGCGTCTTCGAATACGTGCTTTCGCTGCGAATCATCCAATGCCACGAGGCGCGGCGCGGCTCGCAGTGGCTTTGTATAGGCCAGCCGCAACCGACTAACTCACGAAGAAGTAGTAAGCTGATTCCTATTTAATATGGTCGACCATATTTATGAGAGTTCAACTTAAATTGGACATGTCTATATCTCTGAAACTATGAATTATTTTGTAACTTTGTGTTAATATAAACTTCCAATCATAGTTTTTTTACAAACTACAGTTAACAAAAGTTTTAATTAAGTGAACCGAAGTGCCTTTCTAGAACAGCTCGTATTATTTCAATTAATATAACTTTTTTGTTTGTAAACCGGTTGGAATGAAACAAACACTAAATGTTACTGGAATCTTGCAACAATACATCAGTAAAAACCGTATTTAAATTGGTTTAGCCCTTTCCGAGGTTAGCGTGCACAAACGCACAGACAAACAGACAAGTGGACAAAAATTCTAAAAACTATCTTTTAGCCTCGGTGACATAAATACAATGTGTATATATTGTTTTTTTTTTAAACATTTAAAGTACAGACACGACTCGTTTACGATTTTATTATACAAATAGATTTATAAATATTATCATTTCTTAATGGAAAAGCAATCTATATTAAAAGTTGACCACTTGTAAAATTACTCGAGTTATAATTAACTCTATCGCCGAAACTCCAGGTTGTCACTCTAGTCTATATAGATTGCACAGACCCGCAAAGTGTGTAATATATATATATATATATATATATATATATATATGTATATATATATATATATATATATATATATATATATATATATATATATATATACACGGATAGTAAGTATAACTCATGTCGTTCATCATACGAAATAATTAATTAGGCTTATAAGAATGCATTGAGTGAATGTCGTTTGTTACTGCAATACGACTTTGTTGTCAAGTTTTTTCCACCACAAGAGATTTATGTATAGTTAGCATAACTTGAGAAATCGTTATGACACGTTACTCGAATTACAGTGTCTAGTTTGTCGATATTATTTATTATTTAATGTGCATGTGTCGTTGTTGTGTATTTATTGTACATTTGTTATATTAAAGTTGGGGTACTCGACAGCGTCTGCAGCGCAAACAAGTATGTTTGGAGTGAGACTAGCTTAATTGTTCTTGTCATTTTTTAACGTTTCCTTTTCGTATCAATTTTGTAAAGAAGATAGTATTTCTTGCATATTTATATTTATGGTTCCGTACTTCAAAAAAACTGATCCGTTTTAATACCTCTCACGTATTAATGGAATTAAAATTCCAAATAAAGCATTCACGGTAACCTATAGATTATAAAATAGTACCAAATATGTAATTACATATCTCAGCCTCCTCATCCAACTACATTTCACGCCAATCATTTATAGAATACGCTAAATGTTAAAGCTCTAAACACCTTTTTCCAAGTTCATGATTTTTCAAATTGAGTCATTCGTTCAGAGGGCGCATTATGTAAGTGTGTAATTGTTGACGAGAAAGGTAAAGAGGATGAGGAAAGATAGAAAGAGGGAAAGTAAGGAGTAAGAGGGGCTGATGGAGGGTGAAGAGATAAAGAGAGACAAAGGAAACTAATTACGAAATGTTAAAATTAAATTTCAAATAATTGATTTCCAAAATTAGATCCATCGCAAAAAAAAAACTAATTACGGTCGAAAAACAAGAATTTGCTGATAAAAGAAACATTCATTAGAAATTTATTTGATTTATTAAGGTTCATCTAATGTAATCCACTTAACTGAAAACATGACTTTAAAGGAATGCTACAAAATTTTGAGGTAAAAATCGTTAGTACTTGCTCGTGGTGGAGAACACAGTCTAATTTAGAATATACAGTCTAATTTTCACTTTTTTTTCTTTCTGCACTATAATATAAGTGTCGAGGAATTAAAATTAATTTGACATTTAACACCAACATTTTCTAGCAAATCCTAAGATGTATCAAGCATTAACGGTAAAACTCCGAAATATTTAAAAATAATTGTTCACTTCGTACTTTTGCCAACAATGACTGGTAAATCTTAGATATGCGTCAAATATTGAAAAATTTCTGAGTGGCGGTTTGTACGCCTCGTTTACGTCCTCGCAGGCATACAGCCCTTCTTGTTTTGTTATTCAAGCAGGATGTTAGAACACGAAAATATATTTAGGTTTTCTAATTTGTTTCTATACTTGTGTTTTTATTCTTGAGAGTAATTCAATTAAAATGAGTTTAAAAAAATTGATTTTTATTGATTAATGGACCAGTTGATGTATAAACAATAATAAAACCAAAATTTATCCTTACAGATACGAGATATTAACGAGAGACTTAACGGGAAGTGAATAATTCTAAGAATGTAAAAAAAGAAGATACTGATTAAAAGATAATAAAGAATTCGGTATTTTAAGCATGGACAAAAAAGGAGGAAAAGTTCAGCATATCTATGAAAGAAAAGAATGGGAAAATCTGGGATTACGTCAATTACAATGAATTTTTAGTATCTGTGAAGGGACCCATCTTGCGATTGATTATGTTTCTTTTATTTGGATTTGCTACATAGTGTAGAACCAAAGTATAGTTTTATAAAAATTAATTTGACCATGGAAATTGAAATCCATATATTCTTTAGCAGCATAAATATCATGATCCAAATAAAATATGGCACTCACCTGTATCTGCGTGGGTGAGTATATGTAAGAGAGGAGAACAGCGGTAACTTGGCAGCGATTCTTAAATCTCTAGCACTAATAATTGCAAATTTATTTATATTCGGGAAAGATATTGTAAAGTAAAAATTCCAACTGAGCATTCGTACTTCCATTATTTTGTACTTTTTGATGGACTTATTTTTGGTGGTGGTTTGAAATCTGTTAATTTTTTTTATAAAACGGTTTTATAAGCAACTTTAACTAAATTTTTTGAAACTAAACATGCAATTGTAAATAATAATACTTTAATCTAAATATCCGAAACTTCCGATTTAAAAATTGGAATTGCAAATTTTTCAATTTTTTTATTTCAACTAAAATGCATATTTTGCAACTAGTATAGAACTTGAAGTTTTCCTTTAAACAAACTAAACGTGCAATAACGGACGTTAAATAAGAATAAATAAAAATAAATCTAACTTTGATAAATAGTGACAATTTTTATACACGTCATTTCATTATTAATTCTGAAAAACAATAAATACCAAAATTGCATAACAGTTTGATACACATGTCAATTTATAAAGGTTTTGAAAGCTCTGAAGAAATTAATCCCGAAAGTGGAATCAACGTTAATTACCATAGAGCCACGCTTGAGTAAACAAAATTAAATCAATCGAGCCCATATATTACGTTACCATAAACCAGTTTGTTAATAAGCATTCATTAATTAAACATTTCATTATTAACCTTATTCAAAGAGATCCGATAAAGCGAGAACACAACTTCAAAGGAATGTAACAGAATTTTATACCGGAAATCGGAAAGGCAATATTTGCTCATTGCGAAAATGCACAGCTTTATTTTCCAGTTCCCAACGCTTATTATGTTTCGTTGCAACGCTACCGTGGAGACTAAATATAGGGTGGCAATATACCCAGGTTATAGTGAAATATTTATTTTTCCTTTGTAAAAGTATTCAGTCGTGAGGAACTTTGTTAAAATGTGATTATGAAAAATTGTTAAAACATGTTATTAAACACAAATTCCAAAAAATCTTTCATGTTCAGTGTTATGTCTTTACTTTATCATCATAATTATTAATAGT
Organism: Druceiella hillmani; assembly: GCA_039881145.1. Taxonomy (NCBI): domain Eukaryota; kingdom Metazoa; phylum Arthropoda; class Insecta; order Lepidoptera; family Hepialidae; genus Druceiella; species Druceiella hillmani. The sequence goes on along the minus strand of JAYKKI010000032.1, from coordinate 20,413,988 downwards.
GTCTTATTTTGCTGATTTCTCAATTATACCGAGAGCTTTCATTTGACAACTAATATACCCACCATTTCAGTCTATAAGTGTTCATCATGTGGGAATCAAACAGACTATTTGCACTGCTTCCTCAAAACATAGAATTGGTTTCCTATTACATTATAAGAGTATTAGAGTATTTCTGTTAGATAACACAAACTGAACCAAGGATTTATTTGAATTTTTTAAATTTCTTTAGATTAAACTTTCACTCCTTCTAATTGTTACATTCAAAATTCCCTAAGAATAATTATTTACAGACATTAATGCACAAAACTGATGCAGAAAACCAGAGACAATATGGTTGTAGTTTTTATTGTTTAAAAACAAGTTTACTTTCAATACTCTATTTATTTCTCCCACGCTACGGATGACTCCTTCAAGATTTTATGAATAATGCCGACGACGTTAATACGTATACAAAATTACATGTATTATATATAATTTTGTATTCGTGGTTATGGTTGCAAAAATCCTATTTAAACATTGTAATTATGACAGCATAGCATTGTTCGTATTCATTATCATTTAATGTCTGCTTTCAATTCATTTAGAGAGAATTTTAATAAATAATATCTTGGGTAAATGTGCCCAGCTCTGTTATATGAACAAATCGTTTATTTTTTTATGCAAGACGACTTCTTTATAAAATAATTAAAACAATTATAAAAACGAACTTTCATAAATTTTACAATGCAAATTTATTAAATCGCCTTGTAAAATATCTCTACTAATAAATGCAAAAGTTAGTTCGTCTGTTAGTTAATTTTTCATGACTATATTACCGAATGGATTTGAAAAAAATTTGCCAAAAAGAAACTCGAAGTATTTAGAGTATATAATGTTGATATAAATTCAATATTCTGAATCACCTTTTTTATTCAACACCCTCTTTTACATGGCTACCATATGAAAGTGATATTGACAAGTGGAATAAAAAATATATAATTTATCCGACTGCGAATCGAAATTAAATTTGCTAATATGTATTTTTACAACAACGTATCACATGTTGTACAAAATGATACGCTACTAGATACACATAAATAACGACTTCAATGCATACAATAAATAAATAACATTCTACGAAATACAACGTGCAATACCTCAACAACATGCCGACAGCACAGTGGACCTAATAGTAGGTTTACATTTACATTGTCATATACACCCAGGTGATATCAGCAGCATATCATGAAGCAAAAGATAACATCATACCTCGTTTTCCGAGCAGTAATACACGTACGGATACTCATCATTGACGAAAGTCTAGGCTTGCTGAGAATCGCCGTCTGGCCGAATTTCTAAATATTATTATCGTTATAACACTTTAATTTTTTGTTATTTTATGGACGCCGCATATCAGATATGGAGTATAAAATTCGTCAATAAGTCAATTTTTAGGTGAATCAATTCGCGGATAACAGCTGGTAAGTTATATAAACATTTAAATTTGGTTGTAAAAAATAACATTAACCTCTTATTTAAAATGCTCGAAAAAAAATCTCGTGTAAAGATATATAATCTATAAATATTACCTTTATTTGGATGAAAATAACTTCCGAAGGAATACAACTCTACACAAACAGCTGTAGCAAAAAGATCTGATGAATTCAATATAATTTATTAAAACATTAAATAAAATTATGGGCCGAATTTGGGCGCTGATTTCCACACGTGATTCTACTTGCAAGCTAATTCTAATACTTCGTAGTGATAACAAAAATTCTTTAAAATATACTTAACATCATGTATTTGTCGTTTATGAGATAACCCATAAACGACCAAGCATTTTTATTATAAAGTATAGTTTTGAATTATACCAGAATTGCTAATCTGATATGCAAAAAACATAAGGGCGGGTGATTTAATTCGGTCTATAACATATCGGGATTCAAATTTAGTCAAATATCATGCCTCTTTTTATAAAACTTAAAATATTCAATCATTTCATATACAGATTATGAAAACAAAACACCGTACATTTTCGCTCATAATTAATTAAAAAAGGTATTGTTATATGGCCTAATTTATTGTGTACGCCAACGTAATATTAATATAGTAATCGTCGAAGTTTTATTTATTACCACAAAATTATTCATTCCCCTTGCCCACGCAGAACAGTAGTAGATATTTTGTATTACTTGATTTTTGATAAGCATACTTTATAATGAGAAAAAAACTAAGTTAATAAGTAATAATTTACTGTTGTCTATCAACATTAAATTATTCAGACATATCTCAAAAAGTTTCAGATTTTATTTAAAAAAAATACATTTGCTATAAATACATCATTAATATGAAGTGATTAATGGTAATGGGAACTTCTTAATAATTGAAAATACTAAACAAAACGTGCTGGTAAAGCTCAGAAGAATTCCTATTCTTGTAATATAATGAAATTATTACGAGGTAACTATTGGCCTCTAATCGTGACAATAATTATATATATATATATATATATATATATATATATATATATATATATATATATATATATATCTATATATATATATATATATAAATATATGATAATATGTAATAAGCGTAGTTTGAAATATTTATAAGAATTGTTCTCCTTTATTAGTAAGAAGTTATTATTTTCATGTAAATTCATAAGAACAGAGATGGAAATGCGCAATTTTAGAAAACGAATTCAACTTATAATTTTATATTTTGCATGCGAGTAATTTGGAAAAAGTAAATGAATAAAAAGGTAAAACATTCTCTGTTTGATACGTAACATACCTCTCGAAGTAAAGCACAAGACCAAGACTTCATTACTCTCGCCGAATTCATTCGTACTGCAACGCATTACGATGCACAACTTTAACGTCCAACGTAAGTTGGACGTTTCGATCGTACTACGTGAATGTACAAGGAGCGGCATTACAGTATAGCGACCCGGCATTGCCGAGCACCTTAGTTGGTTCTTGTTTACCGCCCGCCCTTGTCTTATACGTATTTAAATTTTAAAATTTAACTCTAGCAGTTTATTCTAAGATACTTTTCATGTAACAATAAGTCTATTAAATGTATGTCTATCTATGTGTGCATTAAAATCTAAAAACAAGTAAATAAATATTGATACAGAATATCTAAATTTTATAACCAAAATATTGCATATTTTTTGTGTGCGTGGCAACACCGAACTGTGGGGCGCGTAATTAATATCCCGATTGACGTAAACAACAAGGTGCAAACCCACAAATACGCCCAACATGTTTCACGTACTTCACTGTGGCTGCGTTCCTGATACAACCTATCCGATTTTTTCTTATTAAGGTACATGTGTTTTGTATGGACTGTAGGAATTACAAAGAAAAGGAATGTTTGATTTTAATTTTCGAATTGAATGTATTACATAATTTTATTAAGTTAAAATGCCTTAAGGTATTTAAATATCATCCATTTGTACCCGTCCACATTTGCGACATGTCGTACGTATCCGTCTATGTGTATATTAAAGTCTGGAAATAATTAAATAAATATTAGCTCAGATAATATAAGTTTTGTAACCAAAATATACTATTTTAAATGTCACTAAAATGTTGTATTGGTAATTAGAAAATATGACATGCAATAAATTATGTAAATCTACCAAGAGTTTCGACATATCGAACTTTTTTTTATACACCTGTTACACCTGTTATATTGAAACGTACGTACACCGAACTATACACCGTACCGTTATTATATTTTTATTAATTAAATTATAATGACTCGATCATTTATATTAAAAATGTGAATATTTCCCCATTTATTTTCTTACGATTTACCAAATTATTAAAATAAAACAAACAACAGCACGGTTTAAAGAGACCTTGTATATCCAAAGGTTGCGTGCGCATAACACAGATTGATACAGACTTTACGTAAGCTTTGATGGCTTTATGTACCTACTCAGTGGTACGAAAAACTAAATGCAGAAGTTCGACTTGCAACGGACTGGTCTTTTTATACAAAATCTGCAAACATCCGATATGTTAATGATGGTACTGCTACTCCATAATGCAGTCTCTGCTATTCCCCTTCCTATGTCTTGATTCATTTCTTCATTGTTCGTCAACAAGCCATTTTGATTTATCCATTCACCGGCCTGCTTGTAAATAAATTTTTAACATTACTTTCCACCTTTCCACTTATGTCCTTTTCATAATTGTAGTTATTTATTTTGTGACATTTTCTTTGACATACCTGTAATAATCTTGTAACAACAGCTTCCAAGAAAACACAACGATTTTTCTGTCATCGTTTGTTTGCTAAAAATATACAGAGAAAATATTTCCATCTATTAAAAAAGTTTTAGAATACAAAACGTAGTTATAACGTATTAAAATAAATCTAACGAAAATACTTGAAAATTAACATGAACTAACGCAGAAATACTTCCCATGAACAAGAGAATATTTACAAGGAAGCTGCATAAAAGATCTGCCGATATTCATTTGTCTACCTTTTAATATCAATTGGCGATAATATATTAAATGTTCCTCGAGAAAGAGCTTTAGCTCCTTAGACGTTGTAGAGAAAATACCGTAAATCATGTAATTCACCACAAGGACGACCTATTGGGAATTATCTATGAAAGATCTTCTCTAAATTTTATTTATCAGTTAAGTAAACAAACAATATAGTTTTGTGTTGATGTGTGTTAATTAATCGCGAGACAAAGAAATATCGAAAAATCTTATTTATTAGTGACGAATTCCTAATGTTAACATTGAAAATGAGCCATCTCATATCCAGATATATTTGATGATATTGAAATATGTGTATATTTTATGAATTTGATGCTTAATGAAACTGCTTTAGAATTAAATTATATTTTCATCACATAATCTCCAATCACATAAAATCTAAACTCTATTTTCATCTTTTCTAGATTTACAATTTTCGTTTCTATACCAATAAAAAATCTAAAAAAATCTTTTCTGCTTTTAATTTAAATTATTTCACCAAACTGCGATAAGTACCTAGGCTTACGTGAAAATACAATGCCCAGTCATATCACGGAGTTTCCACGTTTCAATGAAAAAGTATCTTAAATCCTGCTGAGACCTGATCGACAGATTATATATCTGTCGATAAATATATTTATCATTTAAATAGTATATGTGTATTAAGTGTAAATTAACGATAACGAAACCAGTAATAATGTGATAGACAGAATACTAAATTTTTTTATTCCCATAAAATGGTTTGGAAACAAGGTAAATTTAAAAAACTCCTACTTAACAAACAATCGTGTAATGTGACTTATACATGGTCCACTATAATGAATTTTGTTTTTTATAATTGATTGATACTTTAAAAGGGCAGTCTTGCTTATAAAATGAAAAAAATATAATTTCATTTTCCAAGTCTGTCATGTCTTTATTTTTATTCTTAAATACGCCAGTCACGAAGTATTGATCAAAAGCATTGGACATTTTGTAAAAGATTAAGAACAAAGATAGCAAATATATAAAAGTAAGTCTTGAATAAGGGTTTAAAGAGTCTAAAATGATATCATTACAGTAAATCCGCAAAAAAAAACATTATGTGATATACCTAAATAAATGCAAAAATATTTAACAACACGATCTCAGAAGGACCAATGTATAAAGATAATAAGTTTAGAAATATTTCTATCTTTTGTCCAATATAGACATTTGTAACTGGTTTTATCAATGACGTTATAATATATAGACACATCATTCGAACTCTTAAAGTGGTCTTCAAAAGTATAATAACAATTCCTAATTTTCACAATTAATTTGTAAATGCACACAAATATTATTTCATTTCAATTTTTTTCTTTCACTTTCTCTTTTACTTTTTAATGTCTTTCGAATGTCTAGAAAACAAGAATAATATAACTATAGTAACATAGAAATATACACGTATTCTTCTCACACTTGTATAATGTTAGCAAGTGTGACAAGGTCAAACTAAATTCTATCAATTACGAATGATTCCGCTTTCATTTACGAGGAATTAGCTAATCAGATTAGCCCAACTGATTTGTTATTCCATTCACACATAAGTTGTACTCACTCACCTAACCATTTATTGCCCGTTTTATTCAATATTTATTAAGTATCTGTGTGCTCACTAGCTATATATTTCGTTCGTATTGTAAAAGTATGTTATATTACACAATTAAATGGTTTGCTATGAAAAAAGATTCGAAATCGCGCGTTTTCATTAAAATGTAAAGGTAGTAAAATTTTCGTGATGGCAAAAATAAAAGACAAAAAAACAAATAAATAGAGCGATTTTAAATAACATTTTAGAAGTTGCTTAGTCGACACTATCACTACTTTACTGATATTTATTAAACGACAATTCTAGTATAATAGTATGTATCAAAAGAAAGCATGTATCTACATTCTTACTCTCACAAAACTGTACAACGCTGTGTACTTATCTAGTGCAATAATAATATCCACCAGTTACCTATGCATTAAAAGGGCTTTCCAAATAATTACGAAGCTCCATAACAGTGCAGCAATGCGGATCGTAACACCGTTAACGTGACGAGGTGTGATGAAACGAAATAACCCAACACGTACGGTAGTGCTGCGGCACTCGGAGAATGTTCACCTGGTTACATGCCGTACGCTTCGATGATATATCCGGTATGAATTTGTTAAAACACGGATGGGGAGAATAATTTGTAGAAGAATGGATGGAAGGTAAAAATATAGATAACAAAATTGCACAGCTTAATAATAAATATCATTCATAGAAACATAACGATTTCCAAATTCACACTGAATAACATTTACCTACGGTGTGTTAAAAAATAACTCATTAAGATTAACTAACACTTAATTAGTTGTCTTTTTTTAATAATGTATTTGAACAGTTTAATTATTTCAAATTAATTTAAGATATCATTAATGGCCTAGATCTTGTTCTATCTTCCCTTTCCAAAAGTAAATTTGCCACTTATTGTATAAATTAGGCAATCTACGATAAAAGCAAACTTCATTTTATTGGAACATTGCATTCCTTATTCATTTTAATTTAATTTAACCGAATTATTATAAGCACCACTCCAAGCAATAATATTATAATTAACTATACATTGAAAAAATACGATATATACTCGTAAATTAAGTAATTGAATTAATTTGTAAAAAAAGGTACAATATAATTTTTTTTTTTGGTTAATTCTATTGTATGCTTATTACATTTATAAAACAATCAAAACAAAATCAAAAATAATTTTAATGTTTGAAAATGATTATCATTATTTATAAATAACCTAAAATATGTTTGAATACGATCTTTGTAAAAACCGAAACTAATAAAAATGGTTTTGTCTATATTTGATGGAAGTTGGTTATACCTAAGCAAGATATCTAGCCATTTTAACCATTTGGTTAACAAAAACCTATCTCCAAACTAATACCAATACATGGTATAGCCGTATCGATAGCATATGAAATCAAAGCATAATTTGATAATAAGCCAATGTCATTAATATATATAACAAAATGTAGTGGCCCTAGTATAGTTCCTTGAGGAACACCAACAGTAACAAACTTGGATTTCACAATTAAATGAAACTGCGTGACGTAGTATTATTTCTACTTTCTTTAAGTTCTTTACCAACTAATTGTCAATAATGACTTTCTAATTGTGAATAATAAATTTTTACAAAATTAACGCCAAATATATTCAATATTTCAAAACTTGGGCTTACTAATACAATTGTTTTTTTTTTAACATATTGGGTTCTATTACACAGATAATTGCTTATAAGTTCATAACCAATTCCTCTAAAGCCATACATGTGTATATATTCTCACCTTCATAAAACTGTACAATGCCAAGTTCCATAGTTTAGTTGTTTAGATAACAATATATTTTTATGACTGATAGACGCGACTCAGACGATTGCTTCCAAAAGATTTAAAAATGCTAAAGCTTGTAGTAAACTTCAATCTAAATTATTACACATAAAATAAGACACAAAAACCATCTTTTTACCTTTGTTTCTCATAAAACCTGATACAATTTGATCATCATATAAAATGTAATCTAGATTTTTAGACACAAACATTCTTTCTTAATTTACTATTTACATATTGCCATAATTGTTTAGTTTCGCTAAAGTATTGTTTAAACTCATCGTGTTCAAATTTAAATTTGGCTTATTTAATTAATTTATTAAATATTTTACGTTATGAGTAATATGAATTTTTCACTGTTATGTTATTTCTGTCTAAATTCCAAATGTGTAATGCTTCTTTAATTTCACACGAGATGATACAAAACTTTCGTAATCCAATTACTACGCGGTTGTACATTATAATTCAAACGTAGAATTATTAAATTTACATGGCTAATAAAAATATTTTAAAAATATCTGGATGTGTTTCTAAGACAGAGATAGCCAGAATATTTACATATTTAGTTTAAATAAGAATTATAGTTTCCGAAATTGTTTTTATTAAAAATTATTTTCCCTTTATGTAATTCAAAATGGACAAAAATAGAATAATGATCAATAAAAATATTTGTATGCACAAAAGACTAAATATTAAGAAAATTAATTGTATTGTACCTATCTATAAAAATAGGAAAAGAATTTGAAAATCATAAGACGAGGGAAAAACATTATTTAGAAATCATATATATCAGCAGCCAACAACTAAAAACCCTCAATAATAAAATATTCAAAACTATTATGTATTAATTGTGAAATTAGGAAAAAATCAATTATATGTCTCGACCACATAAGTAGCATATGTGAGTAATGATATAATAAAAATCGATCCAAAAAAATTGCTTTTGTCCAAAGAAATGTTTGCTATTTATCCCACCTTAACCAACATACTATAAAGATATAAACCCCAGCAAAATTATAAATAACGCCCAACCTCAAAGAATCTCCCCTAACCGCGATTCCCATAATTCTTTATATATACCATCTTATCCTAAAACTTAAAAAGTATTACATAAATTTTCCCATAATTGCATTTCCAATCTGCTAATACCAAATACTAATATATATTACTCCATTCCTTACGTCATGAAACGTCCCACGATCCAAAGGAGCAAAGGCTTTAGAAAACTAGGTCAAAGAACGACTGTAAAACTAATTGTTCTAATCAGAGAGAGCGTCTCAAGATGGAAAAAGCGCTAGAAGGAAAATATGGCGAGTCTAACGATCACCTGGTGCAGGCAGAAATATTGCATACATTTTCCGACAGAACATCAGTTTTTATTTTTGTTTAATGTTTTCTCTAAACTTTGCTTGGTACAAACAAATCACTTCTGGTGCTTGAACAAGCTAAGAGTATTATGAATAATAAAATTTAATGCACATACATTTCTATATGCACTTATAGTCCATTCAATTTCAAGAGAGAATTGTTATAAACAATGGAATTTGACAGTTAAAATATAGTTGACACTAATATATATTCGATCAGCTGACGACTATTTATAAAATTCATTGTATTATACCCAGAGTATTATAAAACTGTATACACAATCAAAATATTTAATTTAGAAAGTTTTACTAAAAAATATTATAAATATAAGTATTGCACCATTATTTTATGGATACGAATTGCAAATTTTTACACAGTAAAAATGGACAGCCCTTCCTTTTTTTGCGAAATAGTCAGGCGCTGAAAAAGCCTAGACCATATATGCTATTCATTAATTTTACAATGCGTTAGAGTGAGATAGCTATAATGTGCCAGCTTACGCTGCTATATTTCTAGATTTTATTACCTTATATATAGATATAGTTATGGTATATTTTGGCGTATAGATTAATAAACAAACATTGTGACATATGTTATTTTCTTTTCAAATAAGTGTTGGTACTAAAATATTTTCTAATGTAGCCTACAAATTGTACACGTAAAAATGTTTTTGTAATAACTGAACTTTTACTATTATTTCGATGTATATGTTCGATGATTATCCTTAATATTAGACATATTTATTTCAAAAACATTAGAAAAAGCTATAATATTGAAATTCGTTAGAAGTTGGCCGCTCACGCAAGGATAAGATGGCCATTTAATTTCCGGGTCATTTTTCCTCTCTTTGCCTTTTCCGTTTCTTTTTTCTCGTGTTAATTTTTCTTTTCCGTTTCTTATTTCTTCATTTTCTGGCCACGACGATTGCAAGAATTATTGAATGGAGTGCAAATTACATGCGGCCATAATTTACAATCAATTCATTGCAGCCAATCTTCTATTTTTTCAGTCACGTAGTCATTTTCACTGGCTAATTCTATCGTTTCTTCTTCCTCAGAACTTGAATATAATTTCATTTTTTGCTTTTTAATATTAAGATTTTTCTTCATAATCTTATTATTTTTACTTTCTCGTTCCTTTTTTTCACTAACATAATCCAAGGATGCGAGTACCTTTGCTACTTGCTTGGACAGTTTCAGAAGCTAGTAACCATTTCTACATCTGGTTACATGTCAGTCAGGTACTTTGAAGGCGTGTCTTTCTGTGAGCATTAGATCTTTATGTTAAAGGCACTGTTGGTGGCAGTTCTTCTTGAACCCGTCCAGATGTAGAATCCTCAAGTATCATTGAAATTTCTTTAGTAACTGTCATTTTTAAGATTATCAGATATGTAAGCATAATCTGGAAAGAATAATCCTGAATTCAAATTTAGCGCCACTTCTGAATTTGTTATTCGATTTGAGATTATTTTATCGACAGGTTAACTCAATTATTTTATCGACAGGTTAACTCAATGAAAAAACAATATAAACACAATCAATTTTTAAAATATTAACACTACAACATCAAATATCAACGTACTAAAAAATCACAGATAAATTGAAACTTTGAAGTTTAAAAACACTTACTATTTAATTTTTTTTCCATAAAAAAATATATGCACATTCGAGTAGCAATCGCTCACCAATCTTAACTCAAGACATCTAGAGCAGACAGTAAAATTTTTCGTTTGGTCGTTTCATCAAACAGTCCATATAATTTTAATATTCTTACAAAAACAAAACGCTCTATAAGCGCCATAGTATACTAAGTTAAAAATAATATAATAATAGAAATATTATTCTGAAAAGAAAACATGTATCTACGTTTGTAGATTCGTATATATAGTTTAAATATTAATGTCGTGTGTCGATTGCTGCGGAAAATATAACATTTACCTCATCTCAAAATCTTCGACAAATAATTAAATATTTATTTCAAATTGACATACCTATATTAATTTTTAAATTACTTTAATAATCTGAAAAATATTTTAGTAGATATTAGAAAGAGAAAAGATGTAATACCCATTTTTATGACCAATACACCTTGATACTTAGTTAATAATAATATTTTGAAACCACACTTTCGTTCGATTTTCATAAAATCATCGGTTTATCAGATAAAAATGCCGATTGTGCTTATGAATTTTGCGGGGCAATAACCTTTCATTCTCCATTCGGATATGTATGTCTGGTAAAACTAAATTATTAGTTTTTGTTTTAAGGACAACAAATGCAGCTCCGTATGATTATCTATATGTCCGCCTATTGCACAAACACGAAACCTAACAATTGTATTGAAGTAGCCATATATAAATATACGTAATAATAAGAAATCTGAATTAATCTGAGCGCAAAGCTAGTATAATTATTTGCGACATTCATTATTTATATATTTACATGGGACACACTTCTATCTAAAGGTAGATAGATTCAGGAGATCAATCATATTTTTTTGTTTACTGTATACCCACGTATGGCAACTTATTTATACCACGTATATACAACGCTTACTTGTTTGCCACACTTATCAACGTAATGGCGAACTGACTTGTCGTTTACCAATATTGCTCCCTAATTGTTTAGCGTTTCATAAAATTATTTTGTGTTATATTATTATGTGTTTCATAATATTAAATTCGTTGTGTTAAATGTGTAATATTTTTAAATATGAGTGTGATTAAAATGGTGAATGTTGTTTTAAGGAAAGTAACTTTACAGCAGTCCGAGAATACATATCACTGTAAAATACTAAGGTTACCGTCATATCACTGTAAAATAAACACAATCAAAATGATCCGGGCGCAAAAGAAATCATATGTGGGGAAATAAAACACTACTTTTAATTTAAATGATATCAAACAATTTCTACTTGGAGCAATGTCATTTAATAAGCCCCGCGGCATGGCTGAAAAAACATTGTTAATCTAGACATACGATATAATAGATAGATTTATGATGAATATGTTATGCGAATAAGTTCTGTAATAGATATTATATGTTCTATAATATTGTTTCTCAGTGATATCGGCAAAAAACCGACCTCGCCAGCACTAGCATTAGGCACAACCATCTTTGGATATCGGTGTGAAGCCCAGATTCATTGTAATGTAATTGTTTATGTATGCAGAGTATTTTTTCTGTAAAATATTATTGTATTTCGTGTATTTTTATACATTAGCTCACCAAAAAATATTGTAATAATTACTCCAAAATTAAGTACTTGTGATTACTTCGCAATAATTTCCTGTATAACTTAACATTTAATTAAACGACTATTTTTATCGATATTTTTGGTATTATTTTATTACATGTCTTTTTTATGTACTTCACTTCATCTTACTTAATAGAATGTCTTTTAAATATGAAATCTAATATTGAATATATTTGGCGTTAATTTTGTAGAAATTCATTATTCAGAATTAAATGAAACTACGTGATATAGTATTATTTCTACTTTCCTTAAGTTCTGCTAATAGCCCACCTAAAGATGTTGTAATACAACGAAACCTAGGTCGTGGTAAAGAATTTAAGGAAGGTAGAAATACTACTACATCACGTAGTTTCATTTAATTGTGCATAAAATGTAACTTATATAAGTTATGTATGTATACAGTGTAAATATGCGCACTAATATATTTTTAATCCCTCATACTAAATAAATCCACATTAAATTACTAACATGAATGTAAGAAAAAAGTTTACAATACCTGAACTGTCAAAATTTCATTCTTTATAAACATTCTTTTTTCAAATTGAATAATATTGTGTATATCACAAGCGACCTTGTCGTTTTACAAGATCTACATTCGCAAAGCCAAAAGGATAGTTCCTTTGCCTTAGCGTTCTCTCAAACAAGATCGAAATCTGGTTCGCCGCCGACCTCGATCTTAGTTTGTAAGTCCAGTGTGTGTTCTATAGGTGCCATCTACTAATCGCTCGTATTGTTTATTTGGACCATAAGTGTAGCACATAGCAACATGCTTTAAAAAAATGTTATGCAAATTCAAGGAAACTGAAATATAGGCGCATAAAAGTAGGAGATTATAATTCCGAAATATTTTTCTTCTTAAATGTCAATAAATAAAACATCATTTTTTACTATTGTCTTCTGTCTTATTGTGCTTTATCTCCTTACAGGTTCGAATGTTAACGGAATTAATTTGAACACCCAAATTCAATAGAAAATTCATTTAAGGGTTAAACACAGTTCTTGACAGAAATATTTTACTAAAGATACGTCGCTAATTAGATACAAGTAAAAACAGGATAACTAATGAACCAGAAGAGCGACTTGATGCGTAGAAGAGTATCGAACAAAATCTTTCTTAGAAGTAAACTAAAATACCAAATCTTACCTTCAAAATACGCCAAAAAGTACAAAAACGCAAATGAATACCTACACAATTATGTTCTGTTTTATAAGTTTCTCACTTCGAAATTATTTTGAAAGGAGTCTTGTACCTTCCCGATCCAGACCGCGCTCGTAAAATGACGGATGTCTCACAAAAGCTACCTTTGCTGACGCCATAGTTGTATTGTTTTGTGACTAGCATAACCTTGGCATGAGCTCAAACTCGTACTTAAAAAATTCAACATTACAACAATGAATTTTGCGACCATATATTTTTTAAATCAGACCAGGAACCATATTTGAAAACTGAAGTGGCACGGGAAGTTTTCCAAACAGATGGTTAAATTTCAGAACTTAATGAAATATTTATTATAATGTAATTGGTCTGACGAATATGTCAGAACAGGTCTTCATTACATATGGAGGTAAACCATTAGGATTGGGAATATGTTTAGATTAAATTGTCGTTAATTTTAAAAATTTAATAAGTTCAAACATAAACTTTAAGTTGAATATCTACAACTGTGTATGCGTATCTTTTAAATTTTGGCTTTCTCCTAATTTCACATAAAAAAACCAATTGAAAACTCGAATTTATTTTGATTTCAACCATTTTTTTCAGCTGATATAACGATTTAAAAAAATCTTGTTCCATTTGTCACAATTATATTTTTAATGGAATGTAAACTCCATCGAGATATACCCAGATGCCAAATATTTTAAATATATAATAATTAAAACTTTACCGTTAAAAATTAAAACTTTAACATGAAAAAAGGCTGCTGATTTTAGCAAAATTATCGTTCATAGAAATCCTTTTGTAAACTTTGATAAGGATTAGTTAATAAAAGAGCTTTCATCTTAAACAGATCTACTAATAAGTCATAAACAAAGTCACTAAAAAGCGCATGCCTTAAATAACCATTTCACCTTGCTCTATAATTCTGACAGCAATTTGACTCCACATTTAAAGTACCCGCACGCAATGTTCAAATGACACTAATGCATGGTTTCCTTCTGTAACGCTCTCGCCGAGGCAATCTACGGCAAGTAATTTGATTGTTATTGCCGAGTCCGTAATTGTTTTAATACTCAATGTTTTGGCGAATACTGCGTAAGGGCGGGATTAGGTCTCGTAATCCTGCGCACAAAACTGAGCGTAAAATGATAGGAAATATATGACAATTCTTTAACTGTTTCTTAAAAAATTGCTGACAAAGTTGTAATTCCAATGAAAACAAAAATTACATTCTTTTACCAAAATATTCTTCAAATATATTCATTTTAGTGAACAAAATCACCCATATAAATAATTTAGCTCTTTATAATTGATACTATTATACATTTTTCATATTGTAAACTAATAATAATAAAATATCCTCAATAACTTAATATAAAATAATATATAATCCACAAAATGGATAAAGAAATAGATTTTATAAAGTGAAAATTTTAAAACATGTAAACCTTTACGCTTAGGTCTATAGGTTGAAAGTCCTTTTATCATTTTGAAAGACAATATATGGCAGAAATTTTGTTATTGTTATCATGTGAAAAAAATTATTTATAAGACTTCAACTTAAAATCGTTTTTAAAATGTGGGAAATCCGAAGTCTATAAAAAAAATTTCCGTTTTCGTGTATTTAATAAACATCAAAGCGCGTACCAAATAATTCAATCGTGAGTCTTATCAATCTTACGTCTTAGCCCAAAGAATTGCCTTTCCAGAATTAACAAGAATTGTCTATTCTCCCCATTGAACTGCTTTTCCAAATGTATATTAAAATCGCAATTCCCACTTAATTCAAAAACATGATCAATATTTACCTCACTGTCAATAAATAGAATAAACCCCATATGTGCGTAGATCGAGAAAGATCGGCAAAATATATCAAAATAATTATGAACATTCTGATCGTGGGTAGTAATATAGCAATCATCTCATTTTTTTCAACGCAATCCACGATTTGCAATCTCCCAAACCTCCTTTATCAAAAGCTGAGTGTCCTATAATATAGATGAGATCAGGCTTCATGTTTTGTAATAGATTTGACGGTCCGTGACTACATATGACTGCCCATAAAAATACATTTAAAATTCTCTAATAGTGATTAAGAAGATTAATTAGCGATGAAAATTCAACAAAGATAAATACACATAAAAAAGAAACATGTCAATATCTTATATAAATAATTCCATAAAAAGTCTAACTAAATCTAAAAAATATGTGTATGAAAGCTTTTTGTTAAACTTAAGTGAACTATGGTAATTAGTTGATTTTCTTACTGCATAAACAATAAACAAATATTACTATTTCTTAAATGAAATTATGCTATATAACAGAATAACTTCGTGTAACTTTGTACAAATTTAATATTGCTGTTTCTTGAATAAAAATTAGGGAACAGAATAGAACAATTTTTCCAGTCTGCGCTATTTTTGCTCCATCTGTAAAACTCAAATTTTAAACGAGTATATTCAGCACAATCACACACAATGACGTGAAACCTTAAGTGGGATTGCTCAATAGGACTACTCATTCGCTGGTTCCAAATTAATGTCTAATTTGATGGGATTGTAATTTTTTTTAAATCGATTTTAAATTCCAATTCGATTTCTAGGAATGCAATTCCCTAATTTTTAATAACAATTAAATGAAGTATGTGTAACTTAAAGATCAATCGAACGACTAAATCTATAGTATATAAAAAACAATCCTTCCCCTAGTATCTTCAAACAACCTGCTCTCCACAAACCCTCATTTTTCTCTAATTTTCGCTTATGTAGATACGGCAATGTAAAATACTATACAAAATCTCAAGAATTTGTATAAAGGTTGGTGCGATGTGTAATTAATTTCATTTAAAATCACATTTTCTGTAATTCCACAATCCAATAACATTTTAACAAGCACCGTTCAAAAATCTGCAAATTTCCAAGTGCTGTCACGCCCAATACTGCTCCAGACTCAAACAGTGTATTAATTTCTAAAATATCTACTAACATTTTACCATTGTCTTTTTTCTTGTTTCAGGAAAGACAAAGACGACTAAGGAGCAAACGCTTTATCAAAGTCCAAGGAGCAAATATAACACTCATTTAGCTAATCAGACACAGCATCGTAAGATGGAAATCGCGCTCAAAGGAAGGCGGAACGAGAATAATGATCACCCGCTGAGGAAAGAAATACTGTGTACGTTTTCCGACATTGCGTCAACCTACTTACAAATAATTTATATCTATCTATAGCATAGTGATTACTTTAGAGTAGTACATAAACTAATTCATGACATCTCGTTGCACGAACATTGCAATATTTTAGTGATGTGCACACTCAAATAAAGACCTAAAAGGAAAATTGCAAATAGAATACTGGAAATGTATTCCTGTGCTGCGACAGTTCATGTATTTCCGCAACTTTAAATGGAGATACCTATATTTACCGTTAAAAAGTTTCAAACCAGTTGGTTTGAAAGTTTTCTGGAAAATATAGTTTTTTCAAATCTTTACTTATAAAGTGCCAAATATCAGTTAGGAATATTTAGGTGTAATGGTCTGCAGTCTCTTCGAATTGGCTCTTATACTACGTAACATTAATATACAAAAACAAGCAAAATGCGATGCTTACCTGAGCTTCAAGAGTTCTGAGGGTTTTGAGTACTTGAAGTGAAATTATTTTATTTATCGGAAGTTATCCGTAATATGAACTTCCTTTTTCAAAGTAATAATATTTAATAATCCCATTATAATTAAGTAAGACCGATATTTATATTATCGTCAGTATCTTCTCAAAAAAAATCATATTTACACTTTTTCTCCAACCTTTACTTAGATTTCTAAAAATTCCCTTTTTTTATAAACGCTAAAAAATATTTTTATACCCTTATAAAAATCGTTTTTGAAACGATACCAACAAGAACACCTTTTAATAACTTTATTGAACAAATTTTAAACTTGGCCCCAAAGAATTTCTATGTCAATATTTTTGATGTTAGCTATCGAACGTGCAAGTTAATATCCTTCATAAAAGGATCTAATTTAAAATTCCAACCTAGAGCTGTTTCCGAGGAAAACGGCTATGATAAACAGACAAACGAATAAGGATGTTAAAAGGTAATGTTGCAAGGGTTTTGTTTTTCATTTGGAGGTAATCAACCACAAAAATCATTTTAGATATTCAAAAATATAAAATGCAAGAAAATTAAAAAGTGATAGACATAATATAAAACGTGAAAGATATGATATATGCGCATCACGCTAATGGTTTATATATATATTATATTCACCGCCACCCGAGTTATACAAGAGCCCCTTTCGAGCACATAGGAAGACGTTCAATACTGTGGAAGTGTACAAAAACCTTCGAAGGTTCTCAATATGCACCAAAAATGTTTAAAACTAACAGGGTTACACTCTCACTTCACCATAAACAAATCATTATGAAATTTTTATAACGCATTTAGCGAAGGCTATGAAAGGGATGTTAGCAGAAAAAATTTTGTTTTATTACTGAAGCGAAGCCTCATAAAACAGACTTCATCATAGGGGGTCAGCATAAAAAACCGATCGAGAGATAATGAACGTACCGTCACCCTGGCGGAGGAGCATCGATGGGGCCATGTAGATAAACATGTCGATACGGAAGGTGCGCGTCAATGTCGACAGAGCCTTATCCGTGTTCTCTCTCTACTGCTTCTCTCTCTCTCTCTACCTAACCGAAATAACGTGCTCTCTTTCATATGTCTCTTTCTCTCTTATTGGAATTATACATAAAACATAGAGCCTTCATTCTTACTGCATTCGTATGCCGCAGAGTAAACATGTGCTCAAACGTGATATTTTATTTAATTTGAAGGTTATATTTTGATGTTATTTAAATCGTAAAGTAATATTAATTAATCCAATGAAGCTTTTAGTACAATTCGAATGAAGTTTGTGGTAGACATTTTATATCTCTTTGAGTTATAAATTTATAGGTGGGAAGTGGGAGAAAGTGGGAGAGAGAGGTTCCACCGTCGTATGTTTATATAGACGTAAGAAGCATCGCTTCTGTTGTGTATCCACTAACTGGCACACAACCCTTAGTCAATAGAATCAGAATCAGTTTGGTGCCTCTCCAAGCAGCGGTTGATACTAGTCATTTAAAATCAAAGTAATAACCATGATACTAGTCATTTAAAACTAAAGTATTAACCAAGAAAATTTAAATTTGGTACTACAGCTCTGTTCTAAATATTATGGAAAATAATTTTAAATATTTCATTTTTAAGTCGGTTTTATCTTCCACATATGTTACAAAATAGGTATGCTACTTTTCTCTAATCGGACACAAGTAACTATTTGCTCTTCTAATTAGACACACATATTTATATTGGGTTGGCTAATAAGTTTTTAACCCCGAGTTTCTGTAAACAATTTTTGTAAAAACAATTATATGTTGCACTAAAGTATGCACCATTATTTGTTACTGCTTGCCCCCATCTAGTTGCCAGTAACAATATGCCTTTCTTGTAAAATTACAAAGACTGATTCAAAAAACTATGCGAGGTCGTTTTGAGGATCTTTTTCATCATAAACTGTTTTCAAGTAAATGGTAATTTACAGCCCTGAATACTGTACTGGTGGCCACGCGAACAGAATAGGCGACTGTCTTCACATCGTCGCTCCAGCGGGCGTGAGGGTATCCGCGCGCCCGCTGGAGCGACGATGTGAAGACCGTCGCAAAACCGATCGGACTAGCAACGGATAGACCCCGTTGGAGGACGGTGGAGGAGGCCTTTACTTGTAAATTGATACGCGAATAATATTAATTTAAAATATAAGTTTTTAACTTAACTTTTAGCTTTATATATATATAATACAAAAGAAGAAATAGATAAATATAAAAACAGTGGTATTTATTAATTTAAATGCAACTGTCGTATGATGCTAGCGTATATATATTATACATATATATATATATATATATATATATGTATATATATATAGATCAAAGAGGAAGAGATTTTACTATCAGATATAAAGAACATATTGGTAACTGGCGTAATAACACACCAGACACATCTCATTTTGAAAACGTCTTTTTGAAAATTACTATCACTCTCATGTCAACAATAGTCGATATATATTACAAGTAAATACAAATAGCAATAAACACAACAACCTAGAATCATTAGAAATAAACAGACGTATAAAAGACACCAACATTAATATATTAAATGAACAACCCAATAAAATATCATCACCAACTCAACTCGATATCTTCTACACATACTATAGTTAGACAACATTAATACTGCAGTTCACTTCAAATTGTTTATGCCTGGTCACATATTTAAGAAGATGCATCACGAAAGAATGGGAGGTATATATAATTAGTAATATAACCTTGTTCCTACCATTAGATACCCGTGCCACTGTATATATATATATATATATATATATATATATATATATATATATATATATATATTACTAAGAATAACTTTCGTTTAGTTTATTACATACACCTGAATACTTTACGATGTATAACCTCATAGAATAATATCAATTTAATTTATTACCTCACTAAAATATTTGTACATTGTAAAACTTTCTAAAATATAAACTCTATTGCCACCCTCCATTAACTCATTAATGTAAAAATTGGGAAAACCCGCTTAAATCCTACTTCCGAAATTGTCTTGTATAACATTTACATGCTGTTGGAAGTTTTGTACCAGTTAATCTCTTCAAATTTCCCACCCGAAGGTGTTGTCATACAATGAAAACTAAGAATTTGAATAAAATAGACATAATACTACATTACGAATTTTCATTTACAAGTTTGTTTTATCAAAAACCAAAAAGTCATCAGGATGATTTTGAGGTATTCACGATATTAGGGATATTTAACATCGTTATAACCACATATCCCCCACATATTATATACTTAATTATATTATGTAATATTAAATACAATATATTGTGTTAGGTAGTCCATTTTAGTAATGACTTTAGTCCTTATCAGTAATGACTTTTGAAAAATAAAGTAACTTAACTACAAAAGATGTAGAAACCCACGATGTGCGAGCCAGGTTGGTACTAGGCCGGTTTTTTAAAATCATCATAACATGCACGAGTTTTCTGATCCAGTTGCTTTAGAAAACGTTCTCCCTCCAACAACTAATCGAGTTGCATTCCATTTTGTCATATTTTTACTTCCATTCATTTTTCTATTTTCTTCTACAATTGTCCATACTATAAAAATTTCACTACAAAATGATTTAATTGCTGACATTATTATAGTTTCAATATCATTATTAGAATTCTATATCAATTAAATCTGATTTACTTTGCATAACCACTTCTATAAGAATGAGTTCGCAGGAATAATGTAAGTAATAAAAGAATAGGAATAAAATCTCTAAATTAAAAAAAAGATATATACATATATATATATATATAAATATATATATATATATATATATACATATATATATATATATATATATATATATATATATATATATATATATATATATGTAGAGATGTATACATATATATGTCGAAGTATTCAGAAGGTCTCACCACTCTTGTGTAATAAGAAGCTTTTTGTTGTGTTGTTTTAATATACCGAGATTTGCATATTGATTTTAAGTGACGTGATTTATTGGAAAACATTGTTCTTGTATCAATCAATTTAATTTTTTTTTTATTAAGAATTGTTGCATTATTTATAAGAACTTGATACGATGAGGAAACCATTAAGAATATCCCCGTGAAAGCAAAATGACATGAAATAACGTATGCTGTCCGCGGCTATAAAACTGAACAATAATTACGAATATATTCAATGGAAAATCAACTATCAGAGAAATATTACAAACATGAAATTCGGCAAACTAATAAACACAAGTTTCTACCTTTAAATCCAAAAGATCGTACGTTGTTTTTTAAACTTAATGGAAACGCCAGTGAATGGAACAGATACATTAGAAACACGATTAACGAGCTTCTTCTTTTGTGATAAAAATTTCTTACTTTAGTTAATTATGAGATTTTTAAACCATTTAAATAGGACATTTGATGTTTACAATTATTAAATGACATTTATAAATGAACTAAATAAATTGTAGCTTTAGTAGAGGTTTTACCCAATTTCTTAAATTTATATGATTAAAAATGTCAGTTGCAAAGCACACAGCAAAATTTCATAATCAAAAATTTCTCATTAAATTTTCTCGATAGATAATCTCCGCAAGCTAAAAATACGTAGCGCATTAAAACAAGGACAATTCATTTTATGAAATTAATTTCTGTCGCATCAACTATTAAAGCTTCAGGAAGGGGCAATATTTTTGAATACTTCCAATGATCTATTAATTTATCTAGTACCCGGACATATAATGGTTTTTGCGGTGTAGTCCTCTAGTGAAGGTATTTGTTCACGTAGCTAAAATTTAACACAAGTATGAAAAACATGTCTGAAAATCAAAATGAATGTTAAAGTTTTATTCATGCGCAAAAGACCAAAAAGACTCCAAATCCACTTTTAGGTGAAAATATTATATTATAAATATTAGTTTCTACCACAAATATGGTCTTAATAAAAATTAATATTAAAAAATTATTATATCCAAGTTTCATAGCTTTTGTAAAATGAAACTATATCAAAAGTAGTAATGCTCAAATCACAGGCTACTGCATTCCCTTCCCCTCCTGATTGTAAATTACGATCTATTATTTTTATATTGAGCCTTAAGAGTTTTCTTTTCCTAATTACCCTTAGTTTCATTGTAGAAGCCTCCCCTGCGAAATATAACAACTTGTAGCTTTATGAATAACGTGAAATTATATTCTATATCCGCTGAAGCGGTTAAGTCATACAATAAATGTAAAACTTTTGCAATGGGGTAACAATTATTATAACTGAAAGTCGCAATTTGGGTGAACTTCCCGAAGGTTTGGAGATCGTTTTTAGGAGCGAATTGATAAGAGTTCGTAAGTAATATTTATTACGCATGTTTTGTTTAAATTTCCGGAAAGGAAATATCGAGAATGTTGAAAGATTTCATTTTACACCATGGTGATTTACACTTTACATAATTGTGTGTAATGGTACATAATTTATGAAAGTGACGAATCCGTTTAAAAGGGATCTGCCAATAATTGTGATAAAGTATTCAAATATTTTTTTTATTTCGTATCTGTACGTCAAAGACTTTCGCGAAAAAAAATTTTGGGGCACATATTAAACTTAACAAAACATAATTAAGAAATATGAACAAAGAATAAGAAGATGTGATAATTTAATATTATCACTAACTTATTTACGTTACAAAAACATGACGAAGAAGTGCCTAGCTATTTGATGCATAGTAATTACGTGAATGCATAGTATATCCATGTACATTGTAGATAGCGCTACGCGGAACTACAACAAGGCGCCATGTGTTTTTAAAATAAATTGCTTACATTGGATAAGGATCTAAAACTTACATGTAAATCCTACCTCCTAAAAATTTACGCAGGTGAAGACGTGAGCAAAAGCTAGTTTTTTTTTAATTCAAGTCCGTCATTGAAGTAAAGAGTTTTTATCTAATCACTACTAACTACAATTTTTACACCCGTACGGAGTTAGCTATACGTCTTTCAAATTAGTCTTTGCGGAGTGTTAATAATGTTCATATTATTGTTCGTGTTGTGACTGTAGATTGAACGCTACATAAAATAATATGTCCGATCATGTCCATCTGATCTAAATTAAAGAAATTGTGATCGAATCTATAGATTTTTGATTAATTTATATTTAGCATCAGGGTTAGGTCTATCTGTAATATAGGTATTTAAAAAAAATATTCTCAAAGTGAAAATATTGGAAAATGTAAATTATATTCTCTATAACTGGTCATCTTCACTATGTTTTAAAAAGAAAATACCAAATAAACACTTCCGACTTAATACTATATGCCCACGAGGCTTAGACAAACATGGACCAATACTTTATAGCAGAGTCTATTTACAGAAGGCTTGGCAAGTCGAAGCAAGCTTGGACTTAAGTAACATGCTTTAGCGTACTAAGGACCAATTATTGTACGTAAAACAGTTAAGAACGTTTCTGTTCCCAACTGAATTTCTCATGGAAATATTCGGTTTTCTTCATAACTTGGAAGAGAAATATTTTCATTAGATCTGTTCTACGACCCTCGTGATTATGTTCTCGTGTACGCACTAAACTTGTTTAGGTTAACTAATTATATTCTTGGCGGTGTATTTTAAGTTTCATGTATATTAATAGAATTTGTTTCTTAGCTTTTCCCAAATTAACAAAATATTGACTGAAAATAATATATTTGAATATTTTCCAACAATTTTACCAGCTTAAAACAAATATAATTTTTTTGCAATTACAGACGTCACTCTAAATTTAAAAGTTACGATTAATACACGTTTTAAAGCTCATGTGATAGTTTTCAGGCGATTAAGAAAAGAGAGAGATAAAAAATTCTGAAAATATTTAGTTTTTTATTTCTAAAAATTTGGTACGTGAAATTTACGGATTAAAATCTTATAAAACACAGCGATCAAATATTATTCTGGCAAAATCAAAGTGTATTCAAATAAATATTTTATCTAAAATGATTTCAACGCAAAAACATTGCGATTTAATTTATGTTCAGGACAATGTCTTTATATTAGCATCAGTCAAAATGTCTGTATACAGGGGTTTATTTCGAACTAAAGTTTTTTTTGTAATCATTAATTCCGTCTCAATCTAAACTACGTAATCTTGGTACAAACTAAGCGAAAATAAAATTATAAAAGAAAACGTGCAGTAAATTAAATGTAATTGGCGGTACACAGGTTTTTCGCTCAGTTCGCTAGAATACATACCCGCCCAAAACAGAGCTTAGAATGCACGCGTGCGACGTTCTGATAAACTCTTTAACAAAAGCTCTCTCGACATAGACAGACCACTAGTCTAGTGGTAATATGAACGTTAACGCCAACTAAATGGAATTTCAATCATTTTTCATTAAAATAAATAGCCGAAAACTATATATTGTGAATGACGTGTGTATTTTACACTAAGTGTAAATATATTCGAGGTACCACGCGGGACTGTGGTGGTAATTTGAATTGTGCAACCAATCTTGTTTAATACAGAGTTGTGCAGCAAATGCTAACTATTATAATGTATAAGGAAGTAAGTTATTTTTGTGTTTTTCGCACAATGTTAATAACTTTATTCATGAATTAATCTCAATCGATATATTCTTTTGTTTATTGATATATTTTTCCTTTGTTTCTAATATTTTTCATGAACAAATGATAGTTTCCACCAACAAATATTGTTTTTGATAAAGTTAATCAATACATTGTCAAATACTTGAAAGATTATTACACATATTGAGAATAAAGAACATATATGCATATAAATATTGTTATGAAAATGTTATTTTTACCACTATTTCGAAAATGAAAAATAATTCTGTGTCAAATATTGTTGTTATTTAATCGCCCTAAAATATGTATAAATTAGTTTGTTCAAATTTAAGAATTATAGTGAAAGTTACCGATAGACAAAAAAAGAAATTTCGTAAATATTTGAGCATTTTGTCGAAGATTCAATTCAATGGCAACTAGATTGAATGTCCTAGAAATCATTGAAAATTTCGGCGCCACAAAAATGGGCGCATTGTTGGTAACCAACTTTAGACAAAGAGGAAATTATCAATATATTAGCTTTTGCCCGTGACTTTTAAAATTTGAACAATATTCAAAGATATAAAATAATTGAATATTAGTTATAGTGTGATAATTAAAATCACTAAACTCACTAAAAATTCAAAAATAAAAAAAACTTTTAAAAAACCGCTTAAATACGGCTTCAATTAAGTCGGTAAGTTAGTTATTTTGAAGTCAATGCCAGCACAAACGATTAACTTAAAGAAATGCTAAATTGTATTTTATAAATTCTTTATGAATCTATTTCGAATTGTCAATAAATAAAAAAATAAGCTTTAAAAACATTATAAATTAAATTAAATTCTAAATTTGTTAAGATCACTAACAATGCTGGCACCAACTTCAAACATAAGTAAGACTCAGCCTCAGACTCAGACAACTTCAAAAAAGTAGGTATTAAGAAGTAAAAATAATTGATTTAAACAAGGTACTTATGCGCAATAAATAACTAAGTTACTTATTTTTGAAGTCGGTGCCAGCACTGTCGTCCTACTTAAACAAATTTATAATTTAATTACTTTATATATAATAATATATATATATATATATATATATATATATATACATATATATATATATATACATATATATATATATATATATATATATATATATATATATATATATGTATATATATATATTGTTAAACAAACATAAAAAAAAAGATTCCAACGAATCTTTTTTTATGCATGTTTAGCGATAATTCTTCTGATTTTAAAAATCTTTGAATGACTTTTCTGAAGTCAAAGGAGATTTTCAATTAGTTGGAGTCTTTTTTTATATAAATTCAGCGATAATTTCTTACCGAGTGGACCTATTGCGGTCATTTTTTCAAGGAGGGTACTTTAGGAGTGGCCTCATATAAATGTGATTATGATCTGATGATAAGGTCCAAAAATAAATAATGGAAATTATCAGTATAGCAATCAGTATAAAAAAAAATTTTCAGTGGCGAAAACTTTCGAGATCTTGACATTTTTCGACCGTAATTTTTTTGTACCGTTGATACTTAGACAGAATATGCTAAATTGGTTTTAAATTGTGATAAAATATTGCGATGAGTTCAAAGAAATCAATCGATATGCTAATTATGTGCCGCAACTGGATCTTCCCTCGTATTTATCCACCATTTTATTTGTCCATTTTATTCAAAGATAACCAACTAAGTCAACTGACCAATAGATACTGTAATGTCACATGAAAATGTCTTCGAATATAAAAATATTCCCACTTATTCATCGTAATATAATAAACTTTCACATTTGAGATTCGAATAAAATAAAAAGGAAACTGAACAAGAAGACTTAAGTACTACATCACAAAGCTATTTAAAATTAAATTTCAACGTCAGAAATTTTCTATTTTCCAAGCGATCGTACGTATCAACAAACGCTTGTTATTTATAATTCTGATAAAAAGTTGTGTTTACATCTGCTTAGGGGTCAAGTTCAAAGGTAATATCAATTATTTTTCATATCGGGCTTTCAAGTATTTTAATATTGATATCAAGCACTCTCTGAGAGGTAATTACTAGTATAAAAATAAGTATATCTTGATAAAATATAATTAAAAATATTTTAAGCTGAAGCTTTTGATATACTTACAAAGTGTTATATTAAAATTCTATTAAATATGGTATGGTATTAAATAAGTACAGATAGGTGTTTAATAAAGAATTTATGAAAATAATATTAATGGAGAAATGCGAAACCTTTAGAATTTTTATATATGATTACCCCCTGATTCACATGGTTTCAAGTTGGAATATATCTTCCAGATTACGGACTTTGATTCTCCCTAGGCGCATGCCAATATATAATAATATTATTAAATAAATCTAAATTATCTATTACTACTTACTATATTATATATGGATACTTATAATATATAATATTATTAAAAATAAATTAATGATGTGAATTTTCTAACATATGTTAACCCAATGTACCCTAACCTAACCCAACTCAATCTAATGTAATACAACCTAATCGAATCTAATCTCTGTCTTTTGCATTTATTAAATCTTAAAAATTCCCACGATATGTAATTTTTCAAAATTCATTTTTTTAAACTATGATATGTATATTTTATAATGTATATGTTTGTGTATATATACATATCCGTAAACTGAAAATAAACCTGCTACTTACGAACAGAACTCACACTGGGGTTGATGTAAATATTTTGGAAATTTTATATTAAAGCATTTACTAAAAACTGTTATCTTGATTTCTTTTTATTTTTGACATATCTGAATTACGATATTGGGTCATATTCCGAAAATCATATAAAAAAGCGCTGGTGATTTTCCATTGTATTTTATGACATCTTCAAACGTCACCACTCTGTCCTCAAATTTCCGTAGAAAAAATGCCATAACCAAATTCGATGTCTTCGAAAAGCTTGAAAAAATTTTAAAATGTTTTTTTTTATTTATTACTACCTGTTTCTGTAATTTCACTACATCTTCCTGTGAATGTTATCTCAATCGATCTGGAGCTGAAAAATAGCCAGTAATATACATTCGGACAAATAGACAAGACGGAACTATCAAGGTTTCGCTTTTGCCCTTTGACTATGAAACTATAATATTAGTAATAAGTGTTTGAACCTAATTTTGTATTAAAAGATTTTGCGATTTTTACAGTCAAATAATCAGACTATTGTTATAGTTAATTAATCAAAACTGTTGAAGGGTGTATGAGTAATTTTCAAATGTTCAGCTTTTAAATACTTTTCTTGTTTCTTCTGATATTAAAAAAATAATTTTGTATGTCTCTCCCTCCGCGAAAACGAAACTCACAAACTACTGAAGTTATTGGTAAGATTTTTTTTGTTATTGTTAATTAATAACCCAGAAATCAATTTAAAAGTATCTAAACATTTTCGAGGTTACGATAATGTTGGTAATGGATTCCGTGAAATATTTCTTCACATCTTTACTTTTTGAAACTGTGGTTCCTACAAGTATCCGTTGCATAGCTCGCATTATTTACCTAAGGTGATTCATGCATTTAGATACATTGGAAACTAGAAATCTTCCTTTATGATTTCTAGATTCCAATGTATCTAAATTATGTAATGCAGATTTCCCCGAAAATAATACATCTTACAGTTAAGATGTATTCTTTTCGGGGAATTATATTCCATAGGACGCCATCTATGGCTCAGAAGCAATTCTCCAGGACGGTATCTATGGAAGAACAGTAGCTGAAATTCTAATTATTAAAAACTTTTTCGATATAATTCCAAAAAATGCAATCTGTGGTGCAGTAGCAAAACCCTTTATTACATGTTAATGATACGTGGTCATACTTAATATCGATTTTTTTAAGTAACCTACCTAAACAATTTCAAAATACCATGAGAACAACATAATTTCGTCATGTGAAACTATCGAGCTGGTTTTACTAACAACATAAATATTTAAAAGATAAACCAACATAACTGTAGATGACCATTATAATCTAATTATATTACAATATTATTCAATTTTAAGTAATCAAAAAAATGTCTCTAGATTCAGCCACAATTTAAACAAAACTATATATGTAAATGAAGTTTAGATTAAATCTACCTTCTAACAAATATGTAGATCGTCTAATCCCATCCATATTTACTCTATCATACTTTTGTACCCACGCTGCTCGCTTGATCTTAGTTCTAAAATTACTAGGTCTTAAGTTGATAGTAAACAGTGTAGTTAACTGCTATAACGTGACGTCTATATCAAACTATGGTATATAAGCAAATGTTCAACGGTGTGATACAATATCGTGGATATTTCTAAAAACTATGAATACTTGGTAAAACCAAAAGGAAACATATTGCGTTTTTTTTCTTATTATTTATTAAGTAAATAAAGCCAAAAAAGTGCGGGTGCGGTGATGAAAAATCGATAGTGACGAAAAGAACAAGAAGATCCGTGCAAAACTGAGCCGAGAAAAGTCGCCGAGCATGAAGAAAGAGAGCTTTTGAAGAAAATATTTTACAAAAATTATTTTATTTCACAAATTATGACGAAAACCAATAGACATCTTTAGTGAGAACTAATCAATCCATAGAAAAAGGAATCACAAAAATCGCTCAAGAATTGCGACGCATACATGTTCTCACACCTAAAAACGTATATACGCACAAACCGACGGACGGAGGCACATGTCATTTTTCAAAACCAAATTTCGATCATAAGAAATGTTTTAAAATATTGCTCTATCTTAAAAGTTGATCACTTGGAAAATTACTTAAATTATTATTAACTCATCACCATCACTCTAGTTTGGCACTCTAATCTACACAGAAAGAACAGGCCCACAAAGTATGCAATGTATTTACCGTATTTTGAAATTCTGCTTTAAATGAAGAATACATTTCTTACCAAAACATTTAATGTTGCCCAAAACCTGTAGAACATATTTGTCTTATAAACAACGTGCCAAAAGAATATTTTCTTTAATAGAATGGGTACTTAAGCAATTTAATACGAGCATAACTCACGTCGTTCGTCATTCCAAATAAATTATAATCAAGCTTATAAGAATGCATGGAGTGAACGGCGTTTGTTACTACAATTGGATTTTGTTATCTAGTTTCTCCAGCACAAGGGATTTGTGCTTAATCTGCGTAATTTGAGAAATGGTTATGACATGTCACACAAATTACAATTTCTAGTTGGTCTATATTATTCATTGTTTA
This sequence comes from Druceiella hillmani, assembly GCA_039881145.1. NCBI lineage: Eukaryota > Metazoa > Arthropoda > Insecta > Lepidoptera > Hepialidae > Druceiella > Druceiella hillmani. Next base: position 20,383,926 of record JAYKKI010000032.1, on the reverse strand, counting down.
AAGTGCATGTGTTGCTATGTATTTAATACAGACTGGTTGTGTCAAAGTCGGGGCATTCGATTGTGTCTGTGTCACAAGTTAGTCTGTGTGGGGTGAAACTAATTTGATTGTTCTTGCGATTTTTGTTATTTCCTTTTCTTATCAATTTGTAAAGAGAAAAGTATTTCTTGCATATTTGTTTTTATGGTTCCCTACCTCAAAAAAACGACTGATCTCTTTTAGTACCTCTCACGTATTAATGGAATTAAAATTCCGAATAAAGCATTCTCCGTAACCTATAAATTATAAAATAGTAGCAAATGTGTAATTAGATGTAGAGTCTTCGCCTCTTCTTTTAGGTCTCACGCCAATTGTTCACAGAATACCCAAAATGTTAAAACTCTGAACGCCTTTATCCTAGTCTATGATTTATCAAATTGAGTCATTCTTCAGAAGAAGCATTATTTAAGTATGTAATTGCTCGCGAGAAGAAAAGAGAGAGAAGGAAAGTGAGGACTAAGCGCCTCTCTTAATCCTCACTTTCCTTTTTTCTCTTGGATGGAGTGTGAAGAGAACGAAAGAGAAAAAGAGATTAGGGAGCGAGCGAGAGTCCGATACATACTAAAGCGTTTTGGGTCTAATGGAAGCAATGAAAAACAGTTTACGAAAAACTATTTACGAAAAATAATAACTTCGAATTTTCCATATATTTTGATATCTCGATATAAATTAATTACGGTCAAAAGAGCAACAATATCGATTACCGCTAAGCCACATGCGAATAAATCCCGTTAATTAGCTACCCTTTTTTACCCTTAATTGATTATTAAGGTTCATCTAAGGCAATCTGGTGAAGCGAAAATATATCTTTAAAGGTTTGCAACAGAATTTCGAGGTATAATCGTCAGTGCTTCCTCGTCAGAGAGTATAGTCTAATTTTCACCTTAAAATCCTTATTTTTCTTTTTACACTAAAGTGGAAAGTTGTAAGTCTCTCAAGATTAAAATTAATTTGGACGAAATTATCGTATAAATGTTAGTGTTAAAGCTTGTAAATCCTAACATTTATAGCAAATCCTAAGATTTACCAAGCAGTAGCGACAAAACTCCGAAAAATTTTAAAATAATTGTTCGTTTCGTGCTTTTGCCAGCGTTTACTGGTAAATTTTAGGTTTTACCTAAGATGTACGTCAAATATCGAAAAATTTCCGAGTTGAGGTTTATATGCCACGTTTGTGTACTCGCAGGCATACAGCCCTTCTTGTTTTGTTATTCAAGCAAGATGTTTGAACACGAATATATATTTAGGTTTTCTAATTTGTTTCTACACTTGTGTTTTTATTTTTGAGAGTAATTAAATGAAAATGTGTTAGAACATTTAGTTTTTATGGATTAATGGACCAGCTGGCGAGTAAACAAGAATGAAAATAAATGTTGTCTAAGAGGGAGATTTAACAGGTAGTGAAAAATTCGAAAAATATAAAAAAGAAAGATACTAATTAAAAACCTTAAAGTATTTGATATTTTAAGCATAGAAGAGGAAGGGAAGAAATGTTTTATGTACTTGTCAAGGAAAAGAACGGGGATAATCTGGTATTATATTCACTGCAAAGAATTATTTATTATCCTCGAGGGACTCAAGTTCCAATTTATTATGGCTTTTTATTTGTGTTTGTTACATAGTGTAGTATCATAAAAATTAATTTGACCATATAAATGAAATGTATATATTCCTTCATAGAATTCCTGAACAGCATAGCAGTCGTAATCCAAATAAAACGTGGCACTTACCTGTGTCTGCGGGGATATGTATACGTAAGAGAGAAGAGAAGCGTTAACTTGACACCTATTCAAAGAATCTCTAGCAGTGGTTGTATTTATTTATGTTTGGAAATGATATTGTACCGTAAAAGTTCGAACTGAGCATTCGTGTTTTCATTATTTTGTACTTTTCGGTGGACTTCTTTTTGGTGGTTGTTTGAAGTTTGTTAATTTTTTTTATAAAAAAGTATTATATGCAACTTCAATTAAATTTGTTGAAACTAAACATGCAATTATAAATAATAATATTTTTATCTAAATAAACGAAACTTCCGATTTCAAAATTACAATTATTTTTTGGAACAAACTAAACATAAAATAATAGACATCTGTTAATAATATACAAATAAATCTAACTTTTTTTAGATAACTTCATTACATTATTCATTCTGAAACACAATAAATAACAAAATTGCATTACAGTTTGACACAAATTCACATCTGAATTTGTAGAGGCTTTGAAAGCTCTGAATAAATTTATCTCAAAAGTGGAATCAACGTTAATTACCATCGAACCACGCTTGAGTAAACAAAATTAAATCAATCGAGCACATATATTATGTTACCATATTTAACCATTTTGTAGACGAAATAAGCATTCATTAATTAAACGTTTCATTACTAAACGTATTCAAAGCGATCACAACTTCAAAGGAATGTAACAGGATTTTGTACCAGAAATCGGAAAGGCAATATTTGCTCATTGCGAAAATGCAGAGCTATATTTCCAATTTAAAATGCTTGTTATGTTTCGTTGCAACGCTACGATGGAGACTAAATATAGTGTGGCAATATACCCAGGTTATTGTGAAATATTTATTTATCCTTTGTAAAAGTATTCAGTCGTGAGGAATATTGTTAAAATGTTAAGAAATGTGGTTATGGAAAATTGTCAAAATGTGCTATTAAAAAAAATCCAAAAGTCTTCCATATTCAGTGTTATGTCATGACTTTATCGTTATAATAATTAACGGTGTTTTATTTTGCTGGTGTCTCAATTATACCGGGAGCTTTCATTATTTGGCAACTAATATACCCACCATTACAGTGCATACGTGTTCATCATGCGGGAAACAAACAGACTATTTCCACTTCTTCCCCAAAACATAAAATTGTTTTCCTATTGCATTATAAGAGTATTAGAGTATCTATATTAGATAACGCAAACTTAACCAGGGATTATTGAACTTTTTATTTGAACGTTTTTAATTTTCTTTAGATTAAACTTTCACTCCTTCTAATTGCTACATTTATTTATTTACAGACATTAATGTACACAACTGATACAGCCAAGCAGAAACATCAATATTGTAGTTTTTATTATTTAAAAACAAGTTTATTTCAATAATCTATTTATTTATCCCATATTATGTATAACAATTTCAAAATTGTTTAAATAATGCCGTCGTTAATACGAATACAAAATAACACATAATAGGTTCAAAAATCCTATTTTTATATACTGTACCTTTATATACTGTAATTATGACAGAATAGCATTACATATATTCATTATTATTTAACGTCTGCTTTTAATTCATTGTGAATTTTAAGTAATGATATCTTAGATAAATATACGTAACTGTGTTATATAAACAATTCGTTTATTTTTTTAATCCACGCGAATACGTAATAGGTTTACTTACTTCTTTTTAAAGAAATTAAAACAGTCATAAAATGAACTCAACGCAATATCTTAAGTTTTTATAATGATAATTATTTAAATCGCCTCATAAACTATCTATATATATAATATCATTAATGCAAAAGGTAGTTCGATTCGTTAATTTTTCAAAAAGAAACTCGAAGAAGTATTTTAAATATATAATATTAATATAAATTCAACATTGCGAATCACCTATTTTTATTCGTCACATGGCTATCAAATGAAAGTGATATTGACAAGTTGAATAAAAAAAAATATAATTTATCCGACTGCGAATCGAAATAAAATTTGCAAACATATATTTTTACCACAACGTATCGCACGTTGCACAAAATATCACGCCATTAGATACGCATATATAACAACATGAATGCATACAATAAATAAATAACATTCTGCGAAGTACAACGTGCAACACCTCAACGATATACTAATAGCACAGTGGACCTACCTAGAATAGTATCTTTACATTTATGACGTCATATACATCCAGCTGATATCAACGGCATATCGTGAAACAAATGGTAACATCATAACACGTTATCCGAGCAGTAATACACCTGCGGGTACTCGTCGTTGACGAAAGTGTAGGCTTCCTGAGAATTTCCGTCTGGCCGAATTTCTATTATTGTCGTTATAATACCTAAATTTTTTGTTATTTTATGGACGCCGAATATCAGATATGGAGTATAAAATTCGTCAATAAGTCAATTTTTATGTGAATCGATTCGCGGATAACAGCTAGTAAGTTATATAAACATCTAAATTTGGTTGTAAAGAATTAAATTAACCTCTTATTTAAAATGTTCGAAAAAAAGAAAATCTTATGGAAAGATACATGATCTATAAATATTACCTTTATTTTGATCAAAATTACTTCCGAAGGAGTACAACTCTACACAAACAGCTGTCGCAAGGGTATCTGTATTCTGAATTCAATATAATCTATTAAACGCGTCCAATAAAACTATGGGCCGAATTTGGGTGCTGATTTCCACATGTGTTTACATTCCACATGTATCTACATGTAACTAATTCGAATACTTCATAGTAATAACAAAAATTCTTTAAAATATACTTAACATCATGTATTAGTCGTTTATGATATAACCCATAGACGGCTAAACATTTTTATTATAAAGTATTGTTTTAAATTTTAACAGAATTGCTCAGTAAATATCTTCAATCTTAAATATATTCGTGTTATGGTTATTCACAGCTACACTCTAATTACACAACAAAGCATGGTTTTTTTTTATTAATTTGAATGTGATATGCAGAAAATATAAGGGCCGGTGATTTAATTCAGTCTATAACTTAACGAGATTCCAATTTAGGCAAATATCATACCTCTTTTTAAAAAAGCTTATCATTTTGTATACAGATTGCGAAAACAAAACACCATACATTTTCGCTCACAATTAATTAGAAAAGGCATTGTAGTATTGCCTAATATTAATCTAATAATAACTAATATTAATCTAATAATCGTCAAAGTTTTATTTATTACTACAAAATTATTCATTCTCCTTGCCCACACAAAACAGTGGTACTTCAGAAATATCTAAAAATGTTTCAGATTTTATTTAAAAAAAAAATACATTTGCTGTTAATATATCATTAATATGGAGTTATTAACGGTAATGGGCACTCCTTAATAATTGAAAATACTAAACAGAAGGGGCCGGTAAAACTCAAAAGGAATCCTATTCTTGTAATGTTATGAAATTATTACGAGGTAACTATTTAAGTATATAGACTAATACGTAACGAGTGTAGTTTGAAATATTTTTAAGAATTTTTCTCCTTTATCTGTAAGAAGTAATGTTCATGTAAATTCATAAGAACAGAGTAATGTTCATGTAAATTCATAAGAACAGAGATAGAAATGCGCAATTCTAGAATACGAATTTAACTCATACTTTTATAGTTTGGCAAAAGTAAATGAATACATAGGTAAACTATTCAGTTACTATTTATTGATTTCATAAGCTCATTCTCTATTTGATACGTAACACACCCCTCGAAGTAAAGCGCAAGACCAAAGACTTCATTACTATCGCCGAATTCGTTCGTACCGCAACGCATTACGTTGCACAACTTTAACTACGTGAACGTACAAGGAGCGGCATTACAGTATAGCGACCAGCCATTGCGGACTACTTTAGTTGCTTTTTGTTTACCGCCCGCCCTCGTCGCTTTGTTTTACTCAAATTAGGTTCGTGATCAGAACTGTCGAGATTTGATTACGAAGTGGCGTCCAATTTGAAGTTTTATTTATTCCAATGAATTTACTCAGTATACCTGTAATGAGTTTTACCTTAATTACCTGTTCTCGAGTGGTTAGATGGCTACGAATTCACAGCATACTACATTACCATGTAATATGCTGTCAGAGTTAAGGACTATGTTTACGGGCCAAAAGTTCACATGATATTATATTACTGTATAATATGCTGTCAAGTTAAAACAATGGTTTGTGGGTGTCTCGATAATAGATTTGAAACTGATATTTTGGAACCACATAATGGTGTTATCAAAAACATGTTTAGAAATTCTTTGCGCGTAAAAGAGTTTAAAACAACATTTGACAGCTGTTTCAAAATAGTATACATGATTAATAACACTATTAAAACAAATTGTTTAATACACACTGATCTTTTGATTTATCAACTTACAAAAATGTGTTGATTGGATCCATATACCAATGCACGATTTAATTTTAAATATTTTACTGGACCACAATTTGTGAAGTTATTAAGACGCGTTAAGCAGATTAAAGGTGCTTATACACCCACAACCCCTGAGCATCATCGCACAGCATCTGACTAATAGATAGAGTAATTTTCGTTGGAAGTTTTGTAAAATGCATATTAAGCACAAAGATTGTAAATATATAAGTAATTCTTGACTAAAGGATAAACAAGTTTTAGATGGTCTCAAATTATATAATTGCAGTAAATCCGCAAAAAAAACGTTATATGACATAATAAAAATATTTAAGTAACACGATCTGAAAAGGACCAATGTATAAAGATAATAAGTATAAAGGTATTTCTACCTTTTGTCCAATACAGACATTTGTAACTGGTTTTACTCAGTGACGTTTATATAGAAAAATCATTGGAAATCTAAAAGTGGTCTTAAAATAATAACAATTCCTAAATTTATTTTATACTTTTTTACGCAACTAACCATGCCTTATTTTATGCAACTAACCATGCCTTATTTTACGCAACTAACTATACCTTATTTTACGCAACTAACCATAAAAATTCCATCATGCGTTATTACAAAGTGTGTTAATACACGGCTAGCGCCAGACAATGTCCCTGAATCACAAATCATTTATGATTTTTACTTTCATTTTCTCCTTAACTCTATAATTTTTTTCGAATTGTCTAGAAAACAAGAATAAGATAGCTGTAGTGAGATAGCAATAATTACATATTCTTCTTAAACTTGTACTTTGTTAACAAGTGTGATAAGGCCAAACTAAATTATATCCATTACGAATGATTCCGCTATCACTCACGAGGAACTGGCTAATCCGATTAGCCCAACTGATTTGTTATTCCATTCACACCTATGTCGTACTCACTCACCTCATCATTTATTGTCCATATTATTCAATATATGATAACTATTTGTGTGCTCACTAGCTGGGATTATATATTTCGTTCGTGTTATAAAAGTATAACCTATCTTTGTTATATTATACCATTAAATTGTTTATCTACTTTTTTTGCAATGGGAAAACATACGAAATCCCGCGTTTTCATTAAAATGTGAAGGGGGTACAATTTTCGCACTTATTTTTATAAGCATCTATCATTCCTGATGGCAAAAATAAATATATGAAAAATACAGCGATTTTAAATAACATTTTGCAAGTTGCTTAGCTGACACTCTCAATTAACTAATATTTATAAAACGACTATTCTAGTATAACGGAGTGATGTAATATTTTTATGTATAAAACTTAATATATATATGTCTACATGCTTACCTTCATAAAACTGTACAATGCTGGGTACTTACCTAGTGCAATATTTATAATATCCACCAGTTATCTATGCGTTAAAGGGCGTTGCAAATAATTAGGAAGCTCAACAACGTTGCAACAATGCGGATCGCAACACCGTTAACGAGTTGAGGTGTGATGAAGCGAAATAACCCAACACGTACGCAGTGCTGCGGCACTCGGAGAATGTTCACCTGATTACATGTCGTACGCTTCGATGATGTATCCGGTATCACTTTGATAAAACATAAATGGAATTGGAATATTCACAAATGGAATTCGATTTCTAAGTAATAATACTACGAGTGTGATCTTTCAAATAATTATATAATTTATTTAATTCCAGTATTTCATATTTTACTGAGGTGGGGCACACTAGTGTATAGAACGAGAAGAATAATTTGTAGAAAAATAGATAAAGGATAAAAATCTAGAATTGCATAACTTGATAATAAATATTATTCAATGAAACATTACCATTTCCAAGTTTACACTGAATGACATTTATGTAAGATGTGTTAAAAAATAATTCAGTAAAAATAATTAACACTTAATTATTTATTTTTTTTAACAGTATAATTATTACATTTGAACATTTTTTTAACGGTATAATTATTACATTTGAACACTTTTTTTAACAGTATAATTATTACATTTGAACACTTTTTTTAACGGTATAATTATTACATTTGAACACTTTTTTTAACAGTATAATTATTACATTTGAACACTTTTTTAACGGTATAATTATTACATTTGAACACTTTTTTTAACAGTATAATTATTACATTTGAACACTTTTTTTTAACAGTATAATTAGTACATTTGAACACTTTTTTTAACAGTTTAAGTATTTCAAATTGTTGGGAATAAAATATGTAATTGCAATATAATATGGATTTTATCAGTAATTATTTTATTAATTTTAGATAGCATTAATAGCCTAGGTCTTAATCTATCTTGCCTTTCTAATATGACACTCATTGGAATAATAAGTTCGTCAATCTACGATAAAAGCAAACTTCATTATGATTGGAACATTGAATTCATAACTCGTTTTAATTAAATTTAATAATTAATTTTGAATTGCCGATTAACCATTAACCGAATTATTGTAAGCACCACTTAAAGCATTGACGTTATAATTAAATGTACTTTTGAAAAACCACAATATATACTAGTTAAGTAATTAAATTAATTTATAAAAAAAGTGCAATATTTATTTTTTTGATTAGTTCTATTGCATGCCTATTCCAGTTCATAAAACAATCAAAATAAAATTAAAAATAATGTTAATGTTTAACTTGTAATTTATTATTATTATTTATAAATAACCTAAAATCTGTTTGAATACGCTCTTTGTAACAACCGAAAGTAACAAAAGTGGTTTTGTCAATATTTGATGGAAGTTGATAATACCTAAGCCACTCATTATTTGGTTAACAAAAACCTATCTTCAAACTGTTATCAATACATGGCACTACAGTATCAACAGGACATAAAATGAAAACAGTCTGATAATTAGCCAATATCATTAAAATATATATATATATATATATATATATATATATATATATATATACACGCACACACACACGCGCACACACGCGCACACACGCGCGCACACACGCGCGCACACACACACGCCCACACACGCGCACACACGCGCACACACACGCGCCCACACACGCACGCGCACACGCACACACGCGCACACGCTCACACGCGTGCACACACGCACACACGCGCGTACACACACACCCGCGCGCGCACACGCACGCACACACACACACGCGCGCGTACACACAAACCCGCGCGCGCACGCGCACCTACACACACACACACACACGCACACGCACATGCACACACACACACACGCACACGCACACGCACACACACACTTTTTTATTTTCACGCGAGATAATACAAAACTTTCATAATCCAATTACTACCCGGTTGAACATTACTTTTATTATTAATTATATTATTAATTTAAACATAGAATTACTAAATTTGTATGGCTAATAACAATATTTAAGAAAATATCTGAATCATATGTTTCTAATAGAGATAGCCAGTCTATTTATATATTTAGTTTAAATAAAAAATTATAATTTAAAAAATTGTTTTAAATAGAAATTATTTTCTCTTTATGTAATCCAAAAAGGACGATAATAATATAATGATCAATAAAAATATTTGTATGCATAAAATACTAAGAGAATTAATTATATTTCCTATCTATAATAATAAATAAATAATTTGGAAATCATAAGACGAGGGAAAAAAATTATTTAGAAACCATACAAATCAGTGGCCAACACCTAAAAGCCCTCAATAATAAAACATTTAAAACTATTATGAATTATTCACGAAATAAAGGAAAAATCAATGATATGTCTCGACCACATAAGCAGATATATATGTAATAAAAATCGATCCAAAAAATTGCCTTTATCCAAAGAAATTCTTGCTATTTGTCCCACCTTAACCAATGTAATATAAATATACAAAAACAAGCAACGTAAAATTATAAATGACGCCCAACCTCAAAGAATCTCCCCTAACCGCGATTCCCATAATTTTTCATATGTACCATCTTACACTAAACTGCATTTCCAATCTGCTAATACCAAATACTAATATATATTACTACATTCATTACGTCCTGAAACAACCCACGATCGAAAGGAGCAAATGCTTTAGAAAACTAGGTCAAAAAACAACTGTAAAACTAATTGTTCTGATCAGAGAGAGAGATCATATCAAGGTGAAAAAAGCGCTAGAAGGAAAATATGGCGAGTCTAACGTTCACCTGCTGCAGGCTTATTCCATTTCATATTGTATATTTATTATTCCATTCATATTGTATACATTTTCCTACAAAACAACAGCTTGTTTTCTCTAAACTTTGCCCGATACAAACAGTTTACTTTTCGTCCTTGAACAAACTAAGAGTATCATGAATAATATAAAATATAATACGCGTACATTTTTATATGCACTTAGTAATATTGTATAGATCGCAAACGACCTTGTTTGAGATAACGCTAAGTCAAAAGGTTAGTTCTACTGCCTTGGCGTTCTTTCAAACATGGTCGAAATCTGGTGGCCGATTTCGATCTTAGTTTCTTAGTTCAGTGTGTGTTCGCTACGTGCCGTCCGCTAAACGTTCGTATCATTTATTTGGTTCAGAGTCGTAGTACATGGTAACCTGTTTTATAAAATTTCATGCATAAAAGTTTTTGATTATAATTGGAAAATATTTTTCTTCTTAAATGCCAATAAATAAAACCTTATTTTTTATTATTGTCTTCAGTTTTATTACGCTCTATCTACTTACAAGTTCAAAGAAATTTATTTGAACATCCATATTAAATAGAAAACACAGTTAAAGCGTTAAACACAGTTCTTAGTAGAGATATTTCAATAAATATACGTCGCTAATTAAACACAAGTGAAAACAGGTTAACTGATGAACCAGAAGAGCGACTTGGTACTTCGAAGTGCAGCAAACAAATTTAAGCATTCTTGGAAGTAAATTGAAATACCGAAGACTACGTTCAAAATATATTAAAAAGTACAAAAGCTCAAATGAATGTGTTCGCGCTGACACTGTGTTCGTGATGAATGTCAAGACGTGTGTTCTGTTTTATAAATTTGAAACACAAAAGCTGTTTTTTTGACTGATGCCATCGTTGTAATGTTTTGCCACTTGCATGACCTTGATAGTAAAAAAGTTATGGTCAGAAAAATTGAAAACTAATATTCAAGGTAATCGGAAAATAAACAGGCCAATACATTGATTGCTGGTATCGGTTATTTCAAATTCGTATATTCATCAAATAAATGTGAAATATAATATTTTTGTTTATTGTAGAAAAGTAAAAGAGTTGAAGAAGAAAAAGGAGATATTTACGAGTAGTATAGTATTGGACGAGGCAATTTGTATTATACTCATTTCAATCATCACTTAACATTGCATAATATATTAAATTATATTAACCCCCCCTTAGCGTGCAACGTTACAATATCTGATCACTTCGGTCAAAATATTGTGCCTTTCCGGGTTGGAGTTGACACACACAGACACACACACACACATATATATATATATATATATATATATATATGTATATATATATATATATATATGTGTGTTACAATACTGAACTTAAACGTTAAACTCAAACTTCAAACTGAACTTAAACGTTACTTTCAATTTGTTTTTGCTAAAGGCGACTGACATCTTGTCGGTCTTTTGAAATGCCGTTTTGCATTGTATCTATCTGCGGAAAGTAGCTGTCATCGTCAATATCGGTCGTTTCCTTTAGTTTCATAATACCTTCACATTAAATCCGCTCTTTTTATTTGTCATCTGCCACTTCAGTTAACATTTATTTTATTTTTTATTTTTCAGGGACTCGTCATAGGTGTCCAACGTAAGAATAACGAAGGAGCTTCCCAAATTGGGCTCACACTAATATAGTCGTGAGAGTATTACGGTGTCTCCATTTTTATGGTGCTACTTTTTTAGCAACTAGTCTATGGGATTGTAAAGGTTCAGTAATAAGTTTAGCAGTATCTGTTCATACATGATTTACCCTCACATATAATTCAGATTTAATATCATGAATTGTGGGTACAAACTTTAATAAAAATAACGGATATATATTTATTATTGAAGTATTTTTAGCACCACTTATCAGTAATAGGGTGAGATACTGTTCCGATAGCGACGTGATTATTATACTGAATATTACTTCAGGAGGCAAGTTTCATTGTTAAAGTTATGGACTTTAAATTTAACGTTAAAGACAAAAGAGAGGTGTCAACTCGAAACCGCGAATATCACAATATTTGATATAATTTAATATTTTATGCAATGTTAAGTGATGATTGAAATAAGTATAATACAAATCGCCTCGTCCAATACTATACTACTGGTAATAATATATATATATATATATATATATATATATATATATATATATATATATATATATATATATATATATATATATATATAATTATTCTTCATTCGATGTTCCTGGTTTGAGCTGCCTCCTTAGAAATGTCTCTCCATTTCTGCTGGTTCGCTGCACTGCGAGAGCACTCAGTAACGGTAGTTTGCGTTACTGATTTAATTTGGTCCGTCTATCGAGTATGTGATCGGCCTCTAGCTCTCTTGCCCTCTACGTGGCCCTGTACCACAAGTCTTTTGATCGAATGCTCGTTCCTGGATATGTGGCCAAAGGATTTTAGTATTTGCAGTCGATGAAAGTCGTTCCCTGACCTTGAGTTCATTCAGGATAGAGTTGTTAGTGCGGAAAGGGGTCCAAGGGATCTTCAGTATACGTTTCCAACACCACATCTACAAGGCGTCAATTTTTCGGCGATCTTGTAAGTGCGGGGAACCAAGTTTCACAGCCTCCTGTGTTGGATATATTAGATTCGAAGTATATGTAACTCTGAACAACTTCATAGTTGGCAATATTATAAGTGTTCGTTTTATTTAGTTCAGCCCCCTCCACAATCATCACTAAAAAGGGAGTATAATTTAAGGATCCAAATGTATGTATGTGCGTAGAATATATGAATACGTTTAATTTCATCAAACGTCACAAACATTTGTTTCAATTTCAATAATATTGAATTGATAATAAATTCGTGACATTTTGGGTAACATAAAAAAATATACATAAAATTTTTAAAAAAAATTTAAACAATTTCAAATAACCGGTTGAAACTTTCGTGGCACAATATTACATCCGAATGTAAATAAATTTGCAAAGTACTGTTAGTGTCAACAATTTTTTGTAGTTAGTGTAACACTCATTTATGTGGGCAGTCATGAACGTGAGATAGGAGAAGAATATCGAAATGGCACTGATTCCAAAAAGCTGTAATAGTAGCAGTACTTAATAATTTATTTTAAACTAAGTGCTAATGTTTTTATTATTTTATAGTTTTAACTGCGCTTCTTACTCGGGAATTATTTCGAGTCTGTTCAATTTCTCTGCTAATATTAAGAGGATAAAGCTTAAACCACTCTACCCTATGTAGGGAACCCCAGGTTACAGATTATATTTATATAATATCCGCAGATTATTAAAATGTCAATAACCTTAACGGCATTTAGTTAAAAAGTGCTCATCGTTCCTCCTTGAAAACTGTATATTTTTCACTAAAGGTATATTTTTTTAATTTTAGGGTCACTTCATTACCTTTAAGCACATTTGTAACTTTTACGCCATACCGTTCTCTTTTCATTTATTTAAAATATTATATACATATACATTCTGAGAAATTTTCCTTCACAGTTTTTTTAGAGTCTAAGTTAAATTTTACATTGCATTAAATAACACATAAAATTGCCAATGTCGATTAAATTTAAATGTAGAAATAAACGATTATTAATGCAAAGCATAAGTGATCATTACAAAATTATTGAAAATGTTCAAACCAAATTGTTCTTTCGAAATGCAATAGACATTACCACAAAGGGTAAACGTGGTTAAAATTTAATGAACCTACCAAAAATCCTTGGAAAATGAACGAAATGTGATACAGTGACACATTTATAAAGGGGTCACATGAAAGGAGCAAAAAGAAAAGATCTGCGGAGATTCACTGGTTAATCTTTTAATTGCGATTGACCATAATAAATCTCCGTCAGCGTAGTATCGCGGCACCACCATGGGTGGTGTAGGAAAAACATCGTAAATCACGTGACCTCGGTGCAAGAGTAACCTTACCGGGAATTATCGGCGAACAAATTTCACTTAAAGTTAATTATTTAGTAAGGTAAACATAAGAAAAGCTGAGCAGCCTTTAATTGATGGGGGTTAATCAATAGCAGCCGACCACATATCCATAGATATTTTCTTTTAAGAGACGCGCATTGTAAATTGCTTATTTCTTCCTCATTCCCTATGGATATTGATACATTGAAAAAATAGTCCAATTATTCGTTGGTGTCGTAATTTTCATATATTTCACGCAATTGTTACTTAACAAAATGGTTATGGAGTAAAACTGTATATTCATCACATAAAATAAATCTCGTAAAATAAGTCTTTTTTTTTCAAAACCTTTTTTTTTTATATCAACATTTGTGTCGTGTTCAAGAACTCTGAAGATAATTATTTGGAAAGTACAAGCACACACTGGCAAGCAAATAAGGAAAAATAAAGTCAAAAATACTAACCGTATATTACACGAGTGCTATTAGTATTATTGAGGTCATTTCTACTTATATACATAAAAAATCAGGTGTAGCCGAACTGCCGGACAGAGTGGAAACGAGCGAATCATATTGTTGACCTTTGTATATCAATTTACCTTAGTTGTCAATAAAGTGACTATGAAACTGTTAGATGCTATTAGAAGATCTATGTGAAACGGAATGAAAAGAAATGGAGCAGGTTACTAATGATGACGGATGAAATCCACTGGAATAACTAATGTATTCAATCGTTGATATAAAGTTGTTTTACGGTTTTCATTCAGATAGAAGGTCTTAAATATCTTGAAATGTACTAACTCAGATCAGCGAAAATACCACTATTTCTATTAATAAGACTGAGACGTAGGGGTCTTATATATTTACAAAGATAAACTTGAACGCTCATTTACTAATGTTTGTTGAGATTTAATTTCTTTTGTCGAGTTTGAGCGTTCGAGTCGAGTCGAACGAGTCGCGTTTTTCTTTTGTCGAGTTTGAGCGTTCAAGTTTATCTTATATATTTATAAAGATAAACTTGAACGCTCGTTTACTAATGTTTGTTGAGATTTAATTTCTTTTGTCGAGTTTGAGCGTTCGAGTCGAGTCGAACGAGTCGAGTTTTTCTTTTGTCGAGTTTGAGCGTTCAAGTTTATCTTATATATTTATAAAGATAAACTTGAACGCTCGTTTACTAATGTTTGTTGAGATTTAATTTCTTTTGTCGAGTTTGAGCGTTCGAGTCGAGTCGAACGAGTCGAGTTTTTCTTTTGTCGAGTTTGAGCGTTCAAGTTTATCTTATATATTTATAAAGATAAACTTGAACGCTCGTTTACTAATGTTTGTTGAGATTTAATTTCTTTTATCGAGTTTCTTGTGTTTGGAAACAGATTCGACAATGCTAATCTTTTATCTGGATTTTTACTTTTCCTTTTATGTTCGGTTTTTTTTTTTCTTTTTTCAGATTTTATATATACAATTTTAGCAATAGTTAATTCCATTACCTAACCGTAAAATTTAACATTTTGGAGATAATTTTCACCGCATTCGTCATATAATGAACCTGACACTTTACTGATGACCCACCATATATTAAAAGTGTATTCAATACTTACATGTAAATAATATGTAATAAACATGATCCTTGGCCTGGTATATGAATTACCTTATGGATATGAAGCTGATTACCATCAAAAACCGAACTTTTGTTTTTTTCACGATAACATGCATCGCAGTACGTAGTTGATTTTTTTACAATCTACTTTTACAAATCAAAAGTTAACCATCTTCTCCAAATAAAACGAAATTAATTTTTTATTCCAAAAGAGACCATTATTTAAAAAATGGAATAAGCCTCATCCATTTCAAATAAAAGTAATAAGGAATACAAAATCGTAAATAGATCTGATTTCTTAATATTTTCTTGAATCACATCTATGTTACAATACATGTACGAAGCCAATACATGAAACTTGAAAGATAAACTAAAAAAAATGCATCTTCGTTTGTAGCGAAGAATTTCAGTCCTAGATATAAACTACGTATGCACTAAATTTCTAGTTCTTTTGAAAGAGATCTACAGGTTTTGAAGACTAAAATTTACTTTTACAAATCAAAAGTAAACCATATTCTCCAAATAAAAACAAATTAATAAGGAATTTAATAAGGAATACAAAATCCAAAATGGATCTGATTTCTTAATATTTTCTAGAAACAAAGCCAATACACACAAGTATAAAACTTAAAAGATAAACTAAACAAATTAATCTTCGTTTGTAGCTAAAAATTTCAGTCCTAAATATAAACTACGTATGCACTAAACTTCAAGGTTCTAGTTCTTTCGAAAGAGGTCTACCGGTTTTGAAGACTATCAGTTAGGGGGTGAGCTATGGAATTGTTGGTTTTCTGTTTCAAATACCTCGAAAAGCAACAAGGACATAAATATCAGTTTTGTAACACGTCATAATCAAACATTTGTCTCTTTATAATAAAAAAATATCCGATGCGCTTCGGTTAGAGTGCGATGTCTGGTAGTGCGACTCGGAACTTGATGGTGCACCTAGGATATAGGAAAGATATGTAATAAGCCCTAATGACAAAAACCACGGAATCTTGAAAGAAAATTTACGGAAATCTTGGAAAATCTTGAAGTAACGCATATTAAATAAGATCATTCCATCAAGTCTGTCAAATAACTTCACATGATGCAATTAAATATGCAGTTATTTAGGCATTAAGATGTTGAAGAAACATATGTCTAAAAGTTAATCGGTGCACTAAATTGCTCCCAGATAAAAATGTGAAACACGTCATATTAATGATAGAAGTTATTTACAGAAGTCTTGGAAAATCTAGAATCGCATATAAAATAAGATTCTTGCAGAAAATCTGCCAAACATCTCTACATTATGTTATTAAATAAGCAGATATTTAGGCTTTAAGATGTTACAGGGACAGAAGCATAAAAGTTAAGTGGTGCACTGTCGTGCACCCAGATACTGATAAGTAATATATATATATATATATATATATATATATATATATATATATATATACATATATATATTTAATGGTTTAAGTTATTTATGGAGGCCCTCAAAAATCGGGAGACAAAGCATATAGAATAAAATTATGCCGCCAAAACTTCTAAAGAACTTTGCATTATAACATTAAATATGCTGATAATCAGACATTAAGATGTCAAATGTAAACATTAGGTAATGCAAAACTTTGTATCGAAATAAAGATATGTAAGACTATGTATTGATAAAAGTTACGGAATCTTGAAAGAAAATTTATGGAAGTCTTGGTAAATTTTGAAGTACCGCATCTGAAATAAGATCATTCCATCAAATACCTCCGTACGTACTTCTGTAATTATTCTTTAAAATCTAAAACAAAATATGGAAATGTTTTGTTATTAACACGTTCAAGCGAGATACGTGTCAATCATTAAAAGAACAAGACATGTAGTTGTAAAAATTTAGATTCCCGCTAAATTTGATAATATAATTAAATAATAATTGCAAGATCTACAGTAAATCAACAAGTATCACAGTGCAGCAGTACTCAGAGAATATTCAATAAATTATGGGTTAGCATAAGAGATCTTGAGCCTAGAAAATTATCGACGTCAAATATGACTTTCTTAATATAGGAATAGCGATGAGTGGAATTCGATTTCTAAGTAACATTGAAACATTACTCTCAGTGGATATATCGTATACCAAAATATAATAATTCAAGGAATATAAACGTTTAATTAGAATATTGAATATATTTGGCGTTAATTTTGTAGAAATTCATTATTCACAATTAAATGAAACTACGTGATGTAGTATTATTTCTACTTTCTTTAATTTCTTTACCACGACCTAGGTTTCGTTGTATTACAACATCTTCAGATGGGATATTAGCAAAAATTAATCTTTGCAATCTTTGCTAATATCCCACCTGAAGATGTTGTAATACAACGAAACCTAGGTCGTGGTAAAGAAATTAAAGAAAGTAGAAATAATACTACATCAGGTAGTTTCATTTAATTGTGTTTTATTAGAAGTTATTCGTTTCTGCGGCTAATAGTAAATAGTAATCAACAATTAAATATTTGAAACTTTTGCTCCATATTAATCTTCATAGAAAACCATGTTTGTAAAATTCTATGATTCCAACCAATCGACCGATTTTCCTACACAAAAAAAATACAGCAGTGCAGAAGAGAACTTAACCGAGTTTTCTAAATAATAAATCGAACTCAGCAGCAAAGAACAGATGTTTCACTGTTAAATTTTCCAGTAATTAAACGGGAAAACTCGCTTTTCATACCTAGAAGCTACCTGCGCCCCAAAAAACCGAATTATATCACATT
The DNA here is from genome assembly GCA_039881145.1 of Druceiella hillmani. NCBI lineage: Eukaryota > Metazoa > Arthropoda > Insecta > Lepidoptera > Hepialidae > Druceiella > Druceiella hillmani. Next base: position 20,365,344 of record JAYKKI010000032.1, on the reverse strand, counting down.
TCTCTACTTTCCCACGGTATACATTTGCTCAATAACTTGACCGCGTGTTCACCAGACTAATTTGTTCGTGGTTAGTGAGAATAAACTTTTTGAAGTGTATATTCGTTATGTGTTGTAGTTTTTATTTAATTATCTTGTTATCGTTATTGAAACCTATAGATATAAAAACTGTAATGTTTCCATAACAAATGAATAAACAAATAAGATAATCACAACGAATTATTTCAACCACATAAGTAACAGTATTGATTCAATAGAAATGTATCCAATAAAAAATCATATTTTATTCAAATTCATCAGTTATGATGTAGACTTTAAAATTACAAATTTGAAAGTACAATAAATTTTACAAGTTGTGAAATAAAAATGTAGGGCAATTAGTGACTTGAGGTATGATAGACGTTGCGCTATTAATCAACCGACTTTTAAACCACATATATAAATTTTAGATAGTGTGTTTTTTATTGTATGTATGACTAATGCGATTCTCCATTACCACAATTCTATTTATGGTAATGGAAAAACGCGCTAGATAAACGCACTAAATATTTATGTCAGCTACTCGTACGTTCTCCGACAGACGACAAGGGGAAAATCGAATTTATTTAAATTTTACTCTCATTAAAACAACACTCTTGCTAATATTTCTTAATTAGTAAAAACAAAGTGTGAATAATTTTTAGTTGCTTTTGAAGTAATCAATATCAAAGCAGTGGAAAATATTTGAGGTAAACAAATCCCTAAACTTGTCACTCTTGTAAATATATTTTAAAATAACGAAAAATGCACATAGGACTGTGCACTACCATAAAACTAATATGTCCTTTAAATTGTCACATCAATGACAGGTTTATTTGTCACAATAATAAAAACGGGAAAATTAATTTGTAGCCTACTCCATGCGATGATTCCAGTGAAGGTAGCTGCGGTATTCGCTCGGGTCGTTGACTCTGAGCCCGATGCGTTTGGCTCCGTGACGCAACCCTTGGGTCGGTGACATTGAATCGGGTCCTTTCGGCATCGTCCAGTGGGTTCAACAGACAGTACAATTAAGAATTACATTCTATTTTAGAATAATGTTTTATTTTAGTATAATTTAAAATAATACGGGTATATTATTTTTCCGACTAATTCCCCGTTCGGCCAACTTCCTTTTACTTTCGGCTCTTTCCGCATTACAAGAGAATTTGTAATAATTTTTTAAGATAATAAACCTCATAATACACCCTAATAAGGTAACCTTATAAGGCCACCCACATATCTTATATATATATATATATATATATATATATATATATATATATATATATATATATATATATATATATATATATGTCATAACCGTTTTTTTTTTCAGAAACTACTACTCGTAGATCTAAAAACTAGAAATTAAATTAATTAGATCGTTTAAAAGGAATTAGATTGTTAATTAAATTAATTAAGAAACGAATTAAATTAAGCTGTCTTAACATTTTTTTATTAATTTTAACTAGTACATATCGAGAGATATACTGAAGAATAGTAAAAAAATATACTACTAACTCTCCTCTCCTTTTATTTTTCGAAACTTAATTTATGAAAAAAGAGGTTTTTATAGACCAATATAAAGGTTGTACGAAAATTATGACGATGACTCTTGATCTAAAACTACTTAATAATATTTGATGTTTTTAAATATTTATTGTTTTAGAGATTTAATATTGATGACAACTTATAATAAAGACATTGATTTCACTTCAAACGAGATACGGAACCCTCAATGCACAAGCCAAGCTCGTACTTAATCGATTTTATCAGTTTTCATTTTTAAATTTCTATAATTGTTGCATTGCAAAATCTTGGAATCGGTACTTGTTAGTTTCATTCTCATTCAGGTCAGATTCCAATTGTTAATTGCCTTTATCCATTAGAAATCTCAAATAACTTGTAAGGCGGCAGTTGAAGGAGAATGTCATTGCAATCAATTTTCCGTCAAAGCAGTAGCGTGTGTATTAATGTTTCTATGCAAATAAAGTAAATAAACATAATCATTTTAAATTTCCATAAATCTCTTACCTCTTTTATAATTCTTATCCTAACCTCCTCTTATCCTAACTTAGCCACGTCTTGCACCGAAATATTACCCATTGATTTTTTTTGTTCAGCTACTCCGCTTTCTCTTCTTTCGACTTCCCGTAAAACCAATTATCTTTACGGAAAATACGATGGAAGATATTCAAATGATGACAATTTTAAATTATCCAATACTTTTTAATTACGTTTAGATTTTCCGCCCGAAGTGCTTACGAGAACTGAAATGTTCGCTGCAATTGGATTAGTGTCGAGGACTGAGGAACGTGCTGTCATGGAGGCAAAATATTATTCTGTTTTTACTATTTCTGAAATTACTATTTCCGTTTATCCATTTTAACACAATGATTACATGGCACCTGCTGAGTATATATAAAATATTTAGCACTAAGTGAAAATCTAACAACCAGACATTGAAACTACTACAGTGGTGTATCAAGATCATTTATTATTATAGAATTACACAAGTCACATCGGCAGCTAAAAATTTTCAAACTCACCAATATGTTGAAATAATTGATTCTGTCATGTTTTCCATGGAAGAAAGAAGATATAAATATAAATATAGTAGTATAGTCTATAAATTAACTGTTTGGAATGTAGAAAACTTCATAAAGTCCACGAAGCGATGTAATACTTCATGAACTAATCAGAGAGAGCTTCAATATCAACAAAACGTTACAAGAAAAATACAATGCGTCTAACGGTCATATTCTCCCAACAAAAATATTGTAAACGTTTTCCGACAGCACGTCACCTATTTATTTTCATTTCATTTATTCTCATAATTTTACTCCTTAAAAGTAAATAAGCTTCAGGAAATAACCTTCCTGTATATAGCAAACCAAACTTATACACGATATCTGATTATGAGTACATCACTGTAGTAAATTGTATGGAAACTGTGACTAAGAGAACAAATGTTCAGAGCATAGGTTAAAAACTTGTTTCCTTTGTAATAGTTGCTAACTTTGACATAATTTTGATGTGATATACTTAGACGTATTCAATACAGAATTATAAGCTAACTTTTTTCTAAACATTGTATTTCGTAACCAAAACTTATAAAGTTAAAGTTAATACAAAAAAACGTTGCTGCCGCCGACAGACTTGAACAACGTAATTGCACAGTCGAAAGGTTACTCCAGTGTGTATTATAGTTATGAACTGAATATTTATAAAAACGTTTTAATTGTAATAAGACAAGTTGCTCCCCACGTGATATTGTATTTTATACACATTATGAAATCTTACCTTTGTGGGCTTTCATAGACTGTCAGAATTGAACGAAGGTACGGTTGTCTTCGGAATTATTTAGTTTCATAATGCTTAGCATCACAATGATTCTCTGTTTAAACCTATGTTCTATAAAACTTATTGGATTCCAAGCAAAAAGATTTCAGAATTCTTATTTTGTTACACAGATACCTATTGTTTTTAGTTCTAACCGGTAAAGGAATTTCGGAAAACTGAAGAAAAGTGGTTTTTTTTCCGCCTACCAGAAAGACTGTAGCAGATCGCGCACTTGCAACGGAGAAAGTCTGTCACATTGATGGCGTTGCTATAGTTACATAATTCGATAGCTCAGGTTAATTCTTTTCCCACTCATATGTTTGCTCTGTGCAAACTTGACAAACCATGTCCAACCATTGTGACATAACACTAGGTGAGTTGTTTAGTAATAAATTGCGTCTGTGTCACATTTTTATTAATCTTATTCACGCACTGTATCATTTTGAAAAAAATTTTGTTAGGCGAAATTTTACCGGATCGCTCATATGTATTTTTTTAATAGTTCCTAAATAATTTGATAAAAACGGAACACATACAATAATACTCTGGTGTATGTAGTATCTATTCGTCCAACAATTTGTGACATTTTTTAAAAAACTAAAAAATTTATGTATTTATCGTAGATTTCAATGTATATACATTATAGCTAGGCGGATTGCTTTTCGCTAATTAAATGATCACTACGTATTAAAAATTCAGTATCTTGAAAGATATAGTAGACTATAGACATATATATATAGTAGACTATAGACATATATATATAATAGACTATTAGTAAAATTTACAAACGTAACAAAATTTTAAAATATCTTAATGAAAATTGGAAAGAGATAGAATTAAATTTCATATTTGAAGTGATCAAAATTTCTTTCTTTGAATCTTTCAAACCAAAGCTTAGCTGCGTCTGAGATCAGTACACCTTAACCCATCGTCGTGCATATATTATATGAAGATTAAATTAAACTACGTGATGTAATATTAATTGTACTTTCTTTAAGTTCTTTACCATGACCTAGGTTTCGTAAAGAGGGTACATCTTTGCTAATAGCCCACCTGAAGATGTAATACAACGAAACCTAAGTCGCGGTAAAGAGCTTAAAGAGAGTAGAAATAAAAGCACACAACGTAGTTTCATTTAATTGTGAATAATTAATTTCTACAAAATAAACGCCAAATATATTTAAAATTCAATGATGTTTCGATTTCTTTTCACCCTCAGTAGTGTTGATGCATCAAGATCCCTCTAAGCTCTCTTCTTGAAATTTCCAAATTTTGTTTATTTTTTACTCGTTAAAACTCAGCAGTTAAATGAAAAGGATATTTGAATGAGTTAAGGAAGAAGATGTTCGCAAAGTTTAAATAACATTCAAAAGGTCAAAAGGGGCAGTTTTATTACTAGCCAATCAAATATTATGTAATGTAAGTTATAAGTGAACCAATATTTTTGCAGACTAATTTAGTGGCGTATTAATATGTAGATCCAAGTCTTGAGTTATCTGTGCGCGCAGGCAAGTTCTCGAAAGCCGTTCACGCAACATGTACTACCATAAATTCTACAAGTAGAACTATAAAATATAAGTAGAGAACAAAACTTTTACGTTTGAACCGGGCAAATTTTTGTCCCACAATTAAAGTTGTCGTTGATTTTAAAAACTCGATAAGTTCAAACATAAAATTTAAGGTAAATAGCTAAAATTGTGCATACCTTTTAAATTTCGACTTTCTCCGAATGTCACATACAGAAACCAATTAAAACTTATTTCATATTTGTTTTGATTTCAACCCACTTCTTCAGCTGATTTAACGAAGATCTTGTTCCATTTTCACATTTATATTTTTAATGGAATGTAAACTTTACAAGACATATCTAGATGTAAAATATTCCAGATGTATAAAAATTAAAACTTTAATGTGAAAAAGGCAACTAATTTCAGCGAAATTATCGTTCATAAAAATACATATGTAAACTTTCATAAGGATTAGTTAATAAAGGAGATTTTATCGTAAATAGCTCTAATAATACGAGTAAGTCATAAACCATGTCAATAAATAGCGCATACCTTGAATAACCTTTTCACATCAACCAATAATTCTGACAGTAATTGTATTCCACGTCTGAGGTACCCGCAGGCAATGTTCAAATGACACTAATGCATCGTTTCCTTCTGTAACGCTCTCGCCACAACAATGTACGGCAAGTTATTTCATTGTTATTACCGGGTCTGTAATTGTTTTGATACTCGACGTTTTGGCGAGAACCGTGTAATGGGCCGCAACCGTGAAGCTACGTCCTAATAACGGGATTAGGTCCTGTAATTATCTCATGCACTCATTAGTCTAGGCTACATCGGACGGCTCTTATATGTACCTTGTGTGGGATACTGCATATCAGCTGAAATACTTTTGTAAACAAGTAAATTAATTAATTAAGTTAAGAGTAAAATAAATAGGAACACAATGTTTATCTTACAGATTTGTTAAAAAAAGATAGCCAAGGCTCTAACACTTTATATTCTAATCTTATTACCATTTCATTTTTAAACCAATGTCGGTACAAAGTATGATAAAAACATCATTATAATCATTCATTTATGGTAGTGATGTGTAATAAATGGTATTTTATTTTAGTTATCCAACTGTGGATAAATAAAATGCAGTTACGTATTGAAATGTGTACGGTTTTGTTAACAAAGGGGTAAGTTTAAACGAATATTTTTGCCAAGAAACATGCAGTTCTAATAATAAGGTTGCTTCAAAACTTGTACGCAACAGCAGCCCGTTGCCCTCACGTCTATCCTTTCGCATTCGAATTTTAATGAAATATATTCATATAAGTAGTTATATAATAAAAAAACATCATTTTTCTTGATACCAGATTTAGCATGCGACTAATTTGTGTGGTGGAGTAATACATAGGCCCAATTGTAATGTCGCTTGAATAATTTAATACACGCTAACATTTTTCAAAATGTGTTGGCGGGGAATGTATTTATGTACAAACATTTTTTTATAAAACATGAAAAATGTATTTGCAACCATAATCTGAATATTTCAATAGTACCAAAAATAAATGTTTTTAAATTTTGTTATTTAATTCGGCTTAATTGTACTTACATGTACATCATGTTTGTAAATCGCGCAACATGTAAGTTAAATCTCTTGTTCACGTATTTCGAGAATCCAGAACCTGCATATAACTCCAGTTGTTTTAATCTTAAATTAACGCGAGTAACCTCGCAGACAAAAGAGCAATAATTTTAAAAGCTATATATATACACGACTGGGCATCGACAAATATTTCTTATAAAACATGTCAAGAATCGCAGACAACTACACAACTTAAATCGATTTCGTACTTATGGGCAAAGTTGAATGGAACCGGTATCCAACCAGTTGCTAATAAATATGTTGATATTTATCGATGTTCATGTAACTTAATGTTTCTTTACCCAATATCGATGTTTTAACATTGACAATGAAATACATGAGACATTGTAATTTCAATAAACAACTTCCTATAATTTTAATTTACGGCTTGATTTGAATAATGAATTAAATAATTTGCGGATGAACATATTTAATGTCAAAGTGAAGGAATTTTAGAATTTGAATATGAAAAAGAGTCATGTCCTGTTTATCACACACAAATAACATTATTTGTAGCCAGGCCATTCTGCTTTTTTTTGCAAGAACGTCTCCACGCAGTTTGTTACTATACATGGCTCCTATGATTAGTAAATGTAGCGAAATTTACTAATCATAGGAGCCATGTGTAGCCTTTGATTTTTGGTTTGAATTTGTCCAATAAAAAGGCTTCAAATATAGACTCGAAAGTTCTTTTGTGAGCTCAGAGTAAAATAATCAGCGATATGATCTCGATTACTGAATCATAATGTGGACTAAGTTCTAAACATGTTTAAAATACAATAAATTCAGCGCAATTCCACAGAAAATAAACACTTCACATGTATATAAAAATGTATACGTTCTACATGTATATAAAAATGTTTATATGTAAACAACACAAAATAAGCAACAACGAAAGGCCTTCTAGTCCTCTTTGACGATTTTATAACCACAATCGGCAATAGCAATTATTTCTTGATTTAGCGTCTTTGTATTTTAGACGACCTCGATTGGACTCAATAATTTCTTTCTTTGCAAATGTTAATATGTAAGATATGGAGGCAGAGATATATAATGTGTTCCATACATCACGCCCAAGTTCAAAACATGGATATTTGATATATATATTATTGATTAATACCATGTTACAGATAGCTACGTAAAGCTCTAAATGTATACCTGTGTAACAAAGACCATGACTATTATTCGTACCGGTGAGCCTGCGCATCAAACTGAGCGTAAAATGTTAGGAATTATATGACGATTCTTTAACTGTTTCTTAAATAATCGCTGACAAAGTTACGATTCCAACAAAAACAAAAATTTATACATTCTTTTACCAAAATATGCTTCAAATATATTCATTTAGTGAACAAAGTCACTCACATAAATAATTTTGAAGGTAATATATGGAAGAAATTTTGTTATTATTATTATCATGAGAAGAAATTTTTTTGGAAGACTTCAACTTAAAATCGTTTTTAAAATATGGGAAGTCCGAAGACCATAAAAAAATTTCCGTTTTCATGTATTTAATAAACACCAAAGGGCGTACCAAATAATTAAATCATGAGTCTTATCAATCTTGTGTCTTAACCCAAAGATTGCCTTTCCAGAATTGTTAAGAATTGTCTTATTCTCCCCACTGAACTGCTTTTCCAAATGTATATTAAATTCACAATTCCCACTTAATTCAAATATATGATCAATATTTATCTCGTTGTCAATAAATCAAATAAACCCCATATGTGTGTAGATCGAGAAACATCGGGGAAATATATCAAAATAATTATGAACATTCTGATCGTGGGTAGTAATAAAGCAATCATCTCATTTTTTTCAACGCAATCTACAATTTGATGCAATCTCCTTTCTCAAAAGGTGAGTGTCCTATAATATATAGATGAGCTCCCAGAACAATCAGGCTCCATGTCCTGTGATGGACATGACGGTCCGTGACTAGATATTATTACAAATGACTGCCCATAAAAATACATTTAGAATTCCCTAATAGTGATTAAGAAGATTAATTAACAGATGAAAATTCAACAAAGATAAATATACATAAAAAATAAACATGTTTATTTTTTATGTCAATACCTTATATAAATAATCCCATAAAAAGGCTGTAAATGTAGTAACAGAAAATCATAAATACTATTAAATGGGCAAATATCTGACTAAATCTAAAAAATACGTGTATCAAAACTTTTCGTTAAACTTAAGTGAACTATGGTAATTAGTTGATTTTCTTACTGCATAAACGATAAAAAAATATTACTATTTCTTAAATAAAATTATACTATACAATAGAATAACTTCGTGTAACTTTGTACAACTTTAATATTGCTGTTTCTTGAATAATAATTAGGGAACATAATAGAACAATTTTGTAAACTATTTTTCCAGTCTGCGCTATTTTTGCTCCATTTGTAAAACTAAAATTTTAAACGAGTATATTCAGCACAATCATACACAATGACGTATACCCTTGAGTGGGATTGCTCAATAGGATTACTCATTCACTGGTTCCAAATTTATGTTAAGTTTGTTGCGACTGTATTTTTTTTCAAATCGAATATGAATTCCGACTCGATTTCTAAAAATGAATTCTCTAATTTTGAATAATATTTCAATTAAGTATGTGTAACTTCAAACGCAAAGCAATTCCCAACTATGTCAATCGGAAGACTAAATCTAATATAAGTAAAAAATAATCCTTCCCCTAGTATCTTCAAACAACCTGCTCTCCATAAACCCTCATTTTTCTCGTAACTTTCACTTATTTAGACACGAAAATGTAAAATACTCTACAAAATCACTAAATCTTGTATAAGAGTTCGTGCGATGTATAATTAAATTCATTAAAAATTACGTTTTCGGTAATTCCACAATCCAATAATATTTTAACAAGCACCGTTCAAAAATCTGCAAATTTACGAGTACTGTAACTTACGGTACCACCCCTGATTCCAACAGTGTATTAATTTCTGAAGTATCTACTATCCTTTTACCTTTGCCTTTTTTCTTGTTTCAGGAAAGACAAAGACGACTAAGGAGCAAAAGCTTTATAAAACTGCGTCAGAGTCCAAGGAGCAAATGTAACTCTAATTTAAGTAATAAGAAAGAGCACCGTAAGATGGAAATGGCGCTCAAAGGAAGGCGGAACGAAAATAATGATCACCCGCTGAGGAAAGAAATATTGTATACGTTTTCCAACATTGCATCAAGCTACTTACAAACAAGTTTTATCTATCTATAGCAGAGTGACTACTCTAGAGTAGTACATAAACTAATTCACGACATCTAGTTGCACAAACATTGCAATATTTTAGTGGTAGCACACGCAAATTAAGATCTAAAAGGAAAACTACAAATAGAATACTGAAAATTTATTCCTGTGTTACGACAGTTCATGTATTTCCGTAACTTTAAATGGATATGCTTATATTTACCGTTAAAAAACTTCAAATTAGTTGGTTCGAAATTTTTCTGGCAAATATTTTTCTCCAATCTTTACTTGTAAAGTGACAAACATCACAAAGGAGACTGCTGTTCAGGTAGATACTGTTGGCATAAATGAAATATAGTACAATGGCAAACCTTATTACAACCCAGCTAATATTACTGAAGTTAGCAATATTTAGGTGTAATAGTCTGATAGTTGCAGCCTGGCTAGCTATTATCCTACGTAACATTAATATATAAAAACAGGCAAAATGCGAGTCTTGCCTGCGCATCGAGGGTTCTGAGGATTCTAAGTTCTACCGTGCTTGAAGTGAAATTATTTTATTTATCGAAAGTTATCCGTAATAAGAACTTCCTTTTTCAGAGAAATAATATTTAATAATAAAATCATATTTACAGTTTTCCTGCAACCTTTGCTTAGGTTTCTAAAGACCATTTTTTTATAATGCTAAAACATATTGGTATACCCTTATAACAAACGCTTTTAAATGATACCAACGATAACACCTTTTAATATTTTTTTTTTAAATTTTAAATTTGACCCCAAAGAATTTATATGTAAATGTTTTTGAGTGTTAGTTATGTGCTGGTTAATATCCTTCATTAAAGTGCCTAATTTAAAATTCCAACCTGGACCTGTTTCCTGGGAAAATAGCTATGAAAAACAGACAAACGAACAAAGATATTACAGGGTAATGTTGCAAGGGTTCTGCTTTTCCTTTGAAGGAAATAAACCACAAAAATTATCTTATTTGTTCAAAAATCTAAAATGCCGTAAAATTAAAAAAAAGTGATAGATGTAATATATCTGCATCACACTAATGGTTTGTATATATATATATATATATATATATATATATATATATATATATATATATGTATATATGTATGTATATATATATATATATATATATATATATATATATATATATATAAATATATATATATATATATATATATATATATATATATATATATATATATTCACCATCGCCCGCGTTGTACAAGAACCCCTTTTGAGCACGTAGGAACATTCAATAGCGTGGAAGTGTAACAAGAACCTTCGAAGGACCTCAATATGCACCAAAAATATTTACATCTAACAAGGTTAGAGACTATCGTTTCACTAAAAACAAGTCAGTATGCATTTTTTTTACAACCCATTTAGTGAATGCTATGAAAAGGATGTAAGCCGAATAATTTTATTTTATCACTGAAGCGAAACCTCTTTACACAGACTTCGTTATAGGGAGTCAGCATAAAAAACCGATCAAGAAGGAATGGACATACCGTCACCCTGACGGAGGAGCATCGATGCGATCACGTAGATAAACATTTATATACGGATTTTGCGCGTCGTCATTGATATGAAAGATGCGCGTCGACACCAGCAGAGCCCTATCCAGTCTCTTTGCTATTCTCTCTGCTGCTTAACCGAATTGACGCGCTTTCTCATTCATATGTATCTTTCTCTCTTATTGGAATTATACATAAAACATAGAGCCTTCATTCTTACTGCATTCATGTGCCGCAGAATAAAGATTTGCTTAACCGTGATATTCTATTTAATTTGAAAATTATATTTTCATGTTAATTATATCTAAATCTTCAGTAATATTAATTAATCCAGTGAAGCAATTACTATAATTCCAATGAAGTTTGTGGCAGATATTTTATATTTCTTTGAGTTATAAATTTATAGGTGGGAAGTGGGAGAAAGTGGGAGAGAGAGATTCCACCGTCGTATGTTTATATAGACGTAAGAAGCATCGCTTCTGTTGTGTATCCACTAACTGGCACACAACCCTTAGTCAATAGAATCAGAATCAGTTTGGTGCCTCTCCAAGCAGCAGTTGATACTAGTCATTTAAAATCAAAGTAATATCCATGATACTAGTCATTTAAAACCAAAGTATTAACCAAGAAAATTTAAATTTGGTACTACAGCTCTGTTCTAAATATTATGGAAAATAATTTTAAATATTTCATTTTTAAGTCGGTTTTATCTTCCACATATGTTACAAAATAGGTATGCTACTTTTCTCTAATCGGACACAAGTAACTATTTGCTCTTCTAAATACACACACATATTTATATTGGGTTGGCTAATAAGTTTTTAACCCCAAGTTTCTGTAAACAATTTTTGTAAAAACAATTATGTGTTACACTAAAGTATGCGCCATTATTTTCTACTACTTATCGCCATCTAGTTGGCAGTAAAAATATGCCTTTATTGTAAAATTCCAAAGACTTTGATTGAAGAAACTGTGCGAGGTCATTTTGGGGATCTTCTTTAACGTTGATTTTTTTCACGTAAATGGTAACTTAGAGCCCTGAATACTGTACTGGTGGCCACGCGAACATAGTAGTGTATCCGCGCGCCCGATGGAGCGACAACGTGAAAACCGTCGCAAAACCGATCAGACTAGCAACGGATGGACCCCGTTGGAGGACGATGGAGGAGGTGGACCTAAAAAGGAGTGCGTTTTACTCAAAACACGACAACACTTACTTGAAATACTTCATTTTGTTTTTGATCGATTAGTAAAGCAAGAATAGTAATTATGATAAGCCATTTATTCACAGAATACCACTTTACATATATACGTGATTAAAAAACGTTACTTATGTAATTAAAAATTATTAAGTTTCGTTATTTATATTATTAAAAATTATTATTAGAATATAACTTAGAATACATAAAATTATCATATATATAAAATATACAATTAAATAATTTGAATTTAAAAATAAAAGGTTCGTTCGCAAACAAAACGTTCAATCCAAGCTACAAATATATTGAGATAAAATTCTAATTATATATAAACATGAATTCAACAGGACTATTTTTAATATTACCATTATCTTTAGTTGGATACATAAGCTATATTAAGTATATTTTATTTTAATAATTTAAAACAAAGTGTAATTGTCAAGATATCTTAAAGCTAGACGTCAATTTAAAAACTCATATATTAAATTAATGTTATTCTGGTACCCATTTGCAAGTAAAGGCCTCCTCCAAAGTCCTCCAACGGGCTAGTCTGGTCGGTTATGCGAGGGTCTTTACGTTACTGCTCCAGTTTCTTTTTAATATCGGCATTTCTATGGCGATCCCTTATTTTTATACCTAGCATGCTTCTCTAGGTTACTCTTTGAAATATCTGAACCTTTTCTGATATACGCTCAGTAAGTGTCGCTGTTTGGCATCCTCATAAAAATGTTGCAAGGATTATTGATACTACGGCTTTCTTTTTGAGATCTCATGGGATTTTCTATTTGAAAATATGCTTCATCGCCCAGTACTTTTCCATAAAATCTTGATGCTTCCCTCGACTTCTTTGATAGTACGGTCTGCGAATTATGTTTTAACTTCCACTTCATATTTAATAGTCATTCACGACACCATTGATCCCGTAAATTGGCAGCCTTCCATTTGATATTTTATAGGGATATATCTGTTCCACTAGAAAAACTAATTTACGTAAAGTACGTAAATAAAAACGTAATAAAAATAATAAAACAAATCGCAATGAACAATAATTATAACCCATCCATAATCACAAAACGGTACCAGAATAAATCACGGAAAATACTATTCCAAATGTACAAATTCAAATTAAAATCAATTATAGATTCATTATGTACGTAGTTTATATATCAATAAACTAGGAAAACTCGTGACTAATTATAAATATGTAAATAATACCACATGTACGTATAGTACTGTAAATAACTTGGGTAACCCTACCTAATAAAAAAGAAAAAATAGATAAATATAAAAACAGTGGTATTTATTAATTTAAATGCAACAGTTGCATGCTGATAGCGTATACATATAGATCAAACGTAAAGAGATTTTACTCTCAGTTATAAAGAACACATTGCTAGCTAGCGAAATAACAAACCAGACACATCTCATTTTGAAAACGTCTTATTGAAAATTACCATTACACTCTTACCAACAATACTCCCTATATATTACAAATAAATATGAAAAGCAAACAAACACAACATCCTAGAATCATTAGAAATAACAGACGTATAAAAGACACCAACATTAATATATTAAATGAACAACCCAATAAAATATCATCACCAACTCAACTCGATATCTTCTACACATACTATAGTTAGACAACATTAATACTGCAGTTCACTTCAAATTGTTTCTGTGTGGTTACATACTTAAGAAGATGCATCACAAAAGAAAATAACAAAAGAATGGCAGGTATGTATAATTAATTATATAACCTTGTTCCAACCATTAGATACCCGTGCTATTGTATAAATATATTACTAAGAATAACATCCATTTAGTTTATTACATACACTTGAGTACTTTACAATGTATAACTTCATAGGACAATACCAATTTAAATAATTTTTTTTCTTTTTTTTATTCACAATTTTTATTAAAACTAGTTATATAACCAACGATTAATTTGTTTCTGAATTAATATACTATGTGCTGTCTAAGCTAAGATTTTCCTTTGAATCACTTAGTGTTCTATGTCTAACAAGCTCAAAAGGTTTTATTATTTTGAGTCTTTTAACAGTATTTTGTACATTGAGAGACTGGATACTTCTGGATTAATATTGTTTTGAATTTTCTTTTGGTGAGAACTAGCAAATCTTCTAATAATATCGTCTACAAATCTCAATATCAAGATCGCGATGGAGATCACAGTTACGAACATACCAAGGCGCGTTAACTACACACTTAAGCACTTTGTTTTGGAATCTTTGTATCATTTGGATATTAGACTTACTGGCGCAGTCTCACAGCTGTATACCATAACTTCAAATTGGGCGTAGGACTTGCTTATACAAAATAATCTTGTTATATATTAAAAGCTCAGAATTACGACCAAGTAACCAATACATTTTTCTGAACTTGATGTTAAGTTCGTTGCGTTTCTCAAAATATTGATTTCAAATAAAAAGTAGGAAAAATAATCCAAAATAACACATGAAATCTGCTCTTCGCCTGTACTGTACCATAGAGAAATTAAAGGTCTAAGAGACTAAAGGTCTTGCCAAGATGAATGTAGCTCCAAGAAGTTGAACATGTGGTGCAGGACTGTGTCATCAGAACAGTGTGCCGAACGATATGAACACAAACACGGCATATCTCCTATTAACCGCTATGGGACATAATCGACCACCTTCTGATTTCAGAATCCAACTTGGAACCACATACAAGACCAAAACCTCATTGAGATCAAAAAAACATGCCTAAATACATGACATATAAATATATATATATATATATATATATATATATATATATACATATATATATATATATATATATATATATATATATATATATATATATATATATATATATATATATATATATAGAAGTGAAATCATTTTAGTTAAGCTTCAAGATGAAACCAAGAAATGTGGAACTAAAAATGTCGAACACAAATACAACATATAATTACAATTACCGTTTTAAACTACGATATGCTCATAATATTATAATTACGTCGACGTATTCACAAGGTCTCACCACTCTTATGTAATAAGAATATTTCTGTCGTGTTGTTGTTACTGCTATGATTTTGTTGTTGTTTTAATATAACGAGACTTGCATCTTGATTTTATGTCATGTGATTTATTTGAAAACATTGTTCTTGTATTTGTTTGTTGGTGGTGAACTAACTTAAAATTTTTTTATTCAAAATCGATGCGTTATTTGTAGCAATGCGATACGATAAGGAAACTCGTAAGAATATCCCCGTGCAAATAAAATGATTTGAAATAACATATGTTGTCCGCGGTAAAATTGAACAATAATTGCGAATATATTCAATGGAAAATCAACATACAGAGAAATATTACAAACTATAAATTTCGGCAAAGTAATAAACACAAGTTTTCGCCTTTAAATTCAAGATATCGTAAGTTATTTTTGAAGCTAAATGGCACCCTATGGAAATGCCAGTGAATGGAATAGATGCATTAGAAACACGTATTAACGAGCTTCTACGTTTATGATTAACATTTCCTTACTTTAGTTAGTTATGAGATTTTTAAACCATTTAAATACGAAATGTTATGTTTTCAAACTATTAAATTACTTACATGAAAGAAGTAAAAAAATTATAGCTTTAGTAGGGGTTTTACCCACACCCAGATATCAAAGATAACCATTGCAAAGCACAAAAAAAATTTCACATTAAATTAAATTTCCTCAATAGATGCTTTGGCTATACCACATTTGGCTATACACATGGCTATACCACACGTAGCGCATTATAAGAAGGACAATTCATTTTATGAATTTAATGTTCGTTGCATCAACTATTAAAGTTTTAGGAAAGTTTTGTTTGTTTAAATTTCCGGAAAAGAAAATATCAAGAATGTTGAAAGATTTCATTTTTCACCATGGTATTTTACAATTTACATAATTGTGTGTAACGTTACAAAATTTATGAAAGTGACGATTCCGTTTAAAAAAGGAGCTGCCTATTGTTGTGATAAAGTATTTAAATATCTTTTTTATCTTGTATATCAATATTTCAAGGCACGAGGAGTAAACGGATATTTAACAAATTTTACAAATTGACTGAGTTATAAAGTTTACATTTATCGTTTGGATGAAAGCGATAATACTGAATTATATGCCCATTATATTCGACGAGAGTAAAGAGAGTAAATGCGATAGGGAGATATTATTACTCTATGTCTACCACTAACTTTAAAACCACATAATTAGCTTATGTTCCAATAATTTTTTACAGTTTGTTTAAATATATTTTAATTAACTTATATTTTCATAATATTTTACAAAAAATAGCATATTTAAGAGTACCAATTACTGTTATGTAAGAAAATGTCGAGAATCTCGAAACTCGATCTCGTTGGTCTATCTGTACGTCAAAGACTTTTACGAAAAAAAAATTTGGGGTCACGTATTAAACTTAACAGAACATAATTAAGAAATATGAACAAAGTATAAGAAGATTTGATAATTTAATATTATCACTAACTTATTTACATTACAAAAACATGACGAAGAAGTGCCTAGCTATTTGATGCAAGGGTAAGTGGTTGAGTAAGAAAACTGAATACGGGCAGACGCATGACGGACACATGACGGATCGTTTTTAGTGGTCTTCCGTACGTAAAATTCATCGATGTTGTATGTATTCGTTACAACTTTTATTAGATTCTTTAATTTCCTTAAGTTTGAATCCTTTTTCAATATTTATCAGTAAATTACTTTGATTCCTACCAAGTATTAGGCGTACTTTAATGCCTATAAGCTGTCGATAAAATTTTGAGAAGTAAATTTTGAGTACTATTTATTAAAAAAAGGTTTGGCGGAATATAATAAAAGTAACAGAATATAAAATATTGTTTTTGGAATACACTTCCTTTTGGTCTATAAGCCTGTTTATTCATTCGGTCATCAAGCAAGAGATACTTAAAGGATTTCAATGAAATTTCCCTAATAGATTGTATTGGGTTTGGGGTAACATAGGGGGGCGTGCGTGCTTGCGTGTGTGCGTGCGCGTGCCCCTTTCGGTTCTGTGGTTCGTGCAAATTGTGTGATTGCTGCCGTGCAGAAGGAACGAAGATGAAGTTTTGATCCTGCATTACTTTTTTTTAAACAGAAAAGAACAAAGTGAAAGGAAGGAGATTTTGGGTGCTACATAAGCTCTAACCGACTAAATGATAACTACGACAATTGTGGATGACGCAATCAAAAGTTATAGGCTAATAAGATCCGACACGAGACACAATCTTAACGAATCGCACGATAAATTTGTTATCGATGATAATTTCATAAATGAATGGTGCTATTAAAATGTACAATACGACACATTTTCCGGAATGACAGTGTGTGACAGTGGGAACCGGTTCTTACATTGTTTATATCGGGGAGCTGATCCTTGCCGGATTTTATAACTCTATGTCCACAATACCTGGTTAAAATAGGAATGTCAACCTTTCTCTAATCACATGATGATCTGCTTATTATCGTTGGTAACACTTACAACTTTTAAAACTTGTTTCAAAGATAACTTATTTAATTAACTGCAGCTGGTGTTGAATGGTGCAACATTTCTATAAATACTACTTTCTAGAGGTATGGTTCTGCCAATAATGTTTGAATGAATGATGAAAATTCTCAACGTAGAAAGTAACAAATGTGGTTTAGAAATGAACGCAGGTAAAATATGTAAAATGACCTAATTTTTATTAACTTTTAAATGAAAATTCGTAATGTAATTTATTTAAATTCTTAACCACAACCTAACTTTCATTGTATGACAATATCTTCGGATGGGCAATTTGAAAAGATTAACTCGTAGAATGTAAATGTTATACAAGACAATAGCGGAAGTATGATTTGTAAGAAGGGGGTTTTCCCAATTTTTACATTAATGAGTTTATGGTAGGATGGCACCATAGTTTATATTTTGGAAACTTTTACGATGTACAAATATTGTAGTGAGGTATATATATATATATATATATATATATATATATATATATAAACAGACAAAACATGTTTTGTCTCACAGTCCTAGTTAATAAGAAGAATTTAAAAGTATATTTGTTAGTTTATTACCTAATAACTCTGTAACCAAGCAATAAGTCATTACCAAATTTAATATGTTTATAATTGGTACGATACACTAAACACAAAAAAACAAAAACTTTGGTCATGAAGAATACACAATACCAAGAAAATTGTTTTTAGATGTTTGTTACTAAATCACGCCCAAACGGGTCAAAAAATTTTCATTAATCTTGGTTAATTCTTAGACCATAAAGTAGGAAAATGTCTCTAGTACAAAATTTGGTGTTTTTATTCAACATTAAAAATGTAGGTATACAATATGGTGCTAACTGTTTTTAAAACGTATTGCTTACATGGGACAAGGACCTAAAACTTGCATGTAAGTCCTGCCTCTTTAATTGAAAATTTACGCAGGCGAGGACAAGTTCAAAAGCTAGTTTTTTTATAATTTAAATCCGTCATTGAAGTAAAGGCTTCTTATCTAATCACCACTAACTAAAATGTTAGTGGTGATTAGAGTTCACATGACACTGAAAATCTTAAAAAATGATGTTTGCAAAATGTTAATCGTCTTCATACTACTGTTTAAGTTGTGACTGTTAATAGATTGAACGCCAAATAAAATAGTGCGTGCAATCATGTCCGTCTGCTGTAAATTAAGAGAAATTCGATTCGGGTCGGTTGATTTTTGATTAGTTTATATTTAGCGTCAGAGTTGGGTCTATCTATAATATAAGTATTAAAGTATTAAAAGAATATTCTCAAATTGAAAACATTAAAAAATATAAATTATATTCTCTACAACTGGTTATCTTCACTATGTTTGAAAAAAAAATACCTATAAATATTTCCGATTGAATATTATATCTTCATGGGGCTTAGACAAACATGGACCAATATTTTAGGGGCGAGTCTATTTACAGAAGAATTGGCAAAGTAACATGCTTTAGCGCACTGGGCACCTATTACTGTACATAAATCAAATAAGAACGTTTCTGTTTCCAACTGAATTTCTCATAGAAATATGTGATTTTCGTCACAACTTGGAAGAGAAGTATTTTCATTAGATTAAGTATTTTTATTAGACACTGAAAACAATATATTTGAAAATTTTCCAATAATTTTTCCAACTTAAAACAAATGCACTTTGTTCTACGATTACAGGTGTCACTGAAAATTTAAAAGTTGCGATTTATATAGGTTTTAAAGTTTAAAAGAGAGATAAAAAAATTTTAAAAAATGTATTTTTTTATTTCTAAAAAATTAGAAAGTAACATTTATGTATTAAAAATTTTGTAAAAGACAGCCATCAAATATTATTTGGGAAAAACCAGTATTATTAGTCAAAAAATATTTAATATAAAATGACTTCGACGCAAAAACGTAGCGATTTAATTTATTTTCTCTTTTCGAAAATGAAGCAATGCGTTTATCTGAAAAGTATATTTATAAATTTTATTTCGAACTGAAATTTTCTTTGTAATCATTACTTACGTCGCAATCGCCAAAAAATTACGTGGCATAATCTTGGTGCAAACTAAGCGAAAATAAAATTATAAAAGAACCATGTGTTTTTAAAACATATTGCTCACATGGGACAACAAAACATAAATAAAACATACAGTAAATTAAAAATAATCGGTGGTTCACAATTCGCTCGGTGCGCCGGATTACACGCCCGCCCAAAACAGAGGTTAGAATGAACGCGTGCGAAGTTCTGATAAAGGCTTTACCAAATGCTCTCTCGACATCGACAGACTACTCTCTAGCGGGGATATGATCGTTAACGCCAACTTAATGGAATTTCAATCATTTTTCCTTGAAACAAATAGAGAAAAAGCTAAATTTATATTGTTGATGACGTATGTAATTAATACTAAGTGATAAATATGTTCGGGGTACCATGCGGAACTGTGGTGGTAAATTGAAATATGCAACAATCTGATTTAATACAGAGTTGTGTGCAAGTGCAGTAAATACTAACTATTCTAATGTATAAGGAAGTAAGTTAGTTTTTGTGATTTTTACACAAAGTTAATAATCTAATTCATGAATCAATCTTAATCGATGTATTCTTCTTTTATTTATATGTTTTTCGTTTGTTTCTAATATTTTTCATGAACAACTGATATTTTCCACCAACAAATAATGTTTTTGATGAAGTTAATCAGTACATTGTCAAATACTTGAAAGATTATTATACATATTGAGATTAAAGAAAATATATGCATATAAATATGATTATGAAAATGTTATTTTATGAATAAAAATATCGAAGATGAAAAGAAAATTCTATACTAAATATTGTTGTTATTAAATCGCGCTGATATATATATATATATATATATATATATATATATATATATATATATATATATATATATATATGTATATGTATATGTATATGTATATGTATATATATATATGTATATGTATGTATATGTATATATATATATATATATATATATATATATATATATATATATATTCTTATCCTTGGATAATATGGTGAACAGTAAAACTATAGCATTGAGTTGCTCTGAAAAGAGATTTATTACATAAACAAATGTTTACACTTTTACAAAACAACTTATAACGTTAATTAATCACAAACTCACCTGAAAAGGGAAACAACATTTAAAGCTATTGCTTCACTAGTTCGTATCATTTAAGTATTAAAATATTATACTATATCATATTATAATTCATTGATCGTTTCTAAGAACATAACCTATTTTTCTATCGTGGCGTGGCGACATGTCCAAGTGACAGCTAGCACAGCTCATATGCAAACTTCATGCTGAATGAAGTGTCACTCACTTCGTTTACATCTCCCCCCCCCCCCTCCATAGGTAATTATCAAAATTTTAACGTATTACTACCACTGGAACGAGTTTTGTTATGTGGAAAAGGTTTGACTGTACCTTTTTGTGTCCCGTGTTTACTTTGTAAATTGAATTAGATATTTTCTCTATAATTTGATATGGACCAATTTTCAATTCATTTATTTTTTTCGGTTTAACCGATTTCCGTTTTCAACATATACTAAATCTCCTACTTATAATTCATAATTTTTTCTGTTTTTATCAAATCTTTTTTTATTATAATTATGTGATTTTATACTATTTTCTAAGGCAATCTTCCGGTCTCGTATTAATTGCTAGTTCTGTAATTTATTTTGTTTCAGTTCGTTTGGTAGAATGTCCACACTTTTTCCCTGCAGTAAATATTTTGGGGAGAACCCTGTCACATTATGTTCGGTTTCGTTATTTCGTGAGCAATGGTAGTCCAAGCGATCTTATCTCTTTTTTCATTAATTTTACAACGAATTTTATTGACCAATGTTTGGTTTAATCCATTAGAAAATGGTGCATTTACTGCAGTAAACACTATAGGTATACCTTCCTTTTCTAAAAAATACTTAAATTCTTTTGAATTTATACCCGGATATTGGTCTGACAGAATCAAGTGTATTTTATAATCTTGTGTTACTCTTTGGACTAGTTTTAAAAGTCGTTTGCATTCTGAGTTTTGGATGTCAAAATGTAGGCGTAACGAGTGAAGTGATCTACTAGAAGATGTAAATTCGTTTTTGTTGAACGTGCACCACCAAATCCACCTATGGTATCTATAGACACTATTTCGAACGGATATGTGGCTGGTCCTAAGTGCGACATTAGTCCAAACTTGTATGCTCCTCTTGATTTATTTTTTATACAAACGTCACAGTTTTCGCATATTTTTTTTATGTTGTCTAATAAATGTTTAGCTTGATAAAAGGGTTTTATTTTTTTGCTACTTGTTGTTTTCCTATGTGGCAATAGTAGTGATGAACTTGTTTTATAATATGTTTACTAAAGTCTTCAGTTAGTATAATCTTTTCATGTTTTCCAATCTTTTTATAATATATATTATTTTTATAAATAAGTTTATTTATATTCTCTTTTATATCTTCGTTTTTATTTTGATCTTGTTGTATATCTTCTATTTTAATAAAATTAACTACTTTTAAACTACTTTCTTCATTTTCATCTGGTTCTAACACTGGGTTTCTGCTTAAGGTATCTGTCTCTATATTATATTTTCCCGGAGAATATATTATTTTAAAATTGAATTGCGACAAATAAAACGTAAGATCTCCCAGTTCTTCATCCGTTCTGGCTTTTATATTTATTTTTTCTAAGGGTTTGTGATCTGAAAAAACCGTGAATGTTTTTCCTATAAGCCAATGTTGCCAGTATTTAACCGCCTCTTTTATAGCCAGACACTCAAGATATATAGCTTTTCTCTGTTTTTGGGAATTGTTTAATTTTTTGGAAAAATATGCGCAAGGTTTTTCATCACCATTGGGTTGAATTTGTTTTAAGATTGCAGCTATGCCTTGTTTGCTAGCATCTGTATAAATATTGATTGGTAAGTCTGTATCAAAGATTGCTAAGATTGGTTTTGAGCAAAGTAGTTTTTTTATAGTATCAAATGATTCTTGACATTTATCGGAACAGACAAATTTTTCTCCTTTTCTTAATAAATTATGTAGTGGATCCAGCGTTATTGACATATTTGGTACATATTTTCCATAGAAATTTATTTTTCCCAAAAATTGACGAACGTTTTTTGTGTTTTTGGAATCGGAAATTCTTTTATGGCAATTAAATTATCCTTTAGCGGAGTTACCGTGTTGTTTTTTTATATGCCCTAGATATTTTACCGAGTCCTGTGCAAAGTTACATTTCGTGAATTTTAATTTAAACCCTTCTTTTAAGATTGCTTCCAATAAGAAGCATAAGTGTTCTATATGTTTCTCAAACGTTTCTGAAAATACTAAAATATCATCTATGTAATTAACAGTAAAATCTGACAATTTATGCTTTCTTATAATACTACTCAGGATTCTCTGAAAAATGGCGGGCGAAGTTTTTAAGCCAAAAGGTAAACATGTCCACTAATAGTGTTCATTCTGGGTAACAAATGCAGTTTTTTTCCTATCTTCAATCTTAAGAGGTATGGACCAAAACGCCGAGTTCACATTAAGTGTTGAAAGAAATTTACATTTCCTCGTTTTTATCATTAAATCCTCGATTAGAGGAAACGGTTGCGATTGGGGAACTACAATCTTATTTAATTCTCGAAAATCTATGCAAAGCGTTGATCTTCTTCCTTCTTCTTTTTTAAATACTAGTGTTACCGGAGCCGCAAAAGGGCTATATGATTCCTCGATTAAATTATTTTCTAGTAGTTTTGATATTTGATGTTCAATTTCTTTCATGTCCTCAATAGAGCACCTATATGGTCTCTTACTGCAGTACTTATCTATCAATAGATCAATATGTGCTTCGTAACCTTTTACTGTACCTATATCATATTTATCTTTAGCGAAAATTGAATTATATTTGCATATCAATTGATCAATATCAGATCTTTTTTTATGATCTAAATGATTTATCGTAATATCAAAATCATTGAACTTTATATTTTCATTAAAGTTTATTTCATGTTCGTGAATAATAACTTGTTTTTCATTTTTATTTATCCCTATATCACTACCTGTACTGCCAGGAATTTGTTTTGTGATTATAGGTTGTTTTTCTTTGTTTTTTATGTATTTTGTCTTATTGTTATTGTTGTGGATATTTTGCATGATTTCTAAATTCTCATTTTGAGTTAACTTAAATTTTTGTATACAATCTAATCCAACTAGAAAATTATAGTCGAAGTTTTCTTCAACTAACACAAAAATATCAACATGTTTTTCAATTTCAAAAATTTTTAGTTTTAAAGTTACCATTCCTATTGATTTTTTTACGCCATTAATTGTTTTCAAACCTGCTTTTTTATAATGAGTTGGTATTTTTTTTAAAGATAATAACCTTGAATTTATTAAGGACACATTGGATCCTGAATCATAGATTCCTGATGTTTCTAAAATGTCATTTATTAGTAATTTAATTTTAATTAATGGCGACACTACCAGTTTTTTTGGTTAATTTCATTTAGTTCAGTCTCTAATTCTGAATTGTTTACACTCCTTATCTGATCGTTTTTTGTTCTATCATTATTTTTTATCTTAAACCAACATTGTGATTCGGGATGGTAACGTGTACCTTTATTTTCTTTTTCACATATTTTACACGGACTAACCAAGGCCTTACATTTTTATCTTTAATTTTACTTTCGGAAGCTATTATCTTTTTATCAAATGTTTTTTTATTTACCATGTGCTCTAAACTTCTTATATTATTAAATAAATCTTGAGTTTCCTTTAAACTATTTCTATCAATTTTATCCGCAATGAAATTCGGTAATCCGGTGGCGATTAGATCAATTAGAGTATGTTTATCTATGGACTTATTTATTTCTAATAGCAGTTTCTCTTTTTTTAATGCATACTCCAGTAATGAGCCCTGTCTATATTTAAATAACATTGCATACCTGATCGGTGACCAACTCTTATCTGCATATGTCTCACTAAAGTTTTGTTTCCACACAGCCCATTCTGAATTTATTGTGTATTTAATCAGCATAGAACTATACCAGTCTTTACAGGAATCTTCTAAAAATAACCTAAAAATTTCAATTTTTTTAATATTCGAGCATTTGTTGAAGATTCAATTCAATGACAACTAGATTGAATGTCCTAGAAGTCATTGAACATTTAAGGGCCACAAAAATGTATAAAGCAGTGCGCGTGCAAAGGAAAGTTGACTATAATATTGTTGTTCCTATAGTGATGACGCGTTTTGAGAATTAGCATATTACTTTTTGTTTTGTGAATATTTTGTGAAGACAGAATTCGAAAAATAGTATAACTATTTTTTTTGTTAGCGAACTAGTTTAGTTCAATTATTTCTTAATAATTTAATTAATAAAGTAGCCTCATTATTTATAAAGAAACCCATGTTGTAACAGACGTTTCTAATACTATTTTGAAACTTAATATTTTATTACTGTAGTTGAATGGCTAATAAAAAGCAAAAATCTATTCAATGTAGACAAATACATTTAAATATATTAAACGAATTTTAAAAAACTTTGCAATTTTCTATTTTTGTTGTTTTTTTTTATATAAAAAACACTTTTATATAAATGTAAAAGATATTTTATTTTAGAATTTTTAGTGATTTAATATTAATAACCAACTATACTCTCTTTCTAGTCTTTCTTAGAATATTGTATGTTAAAAGTAATTGACAAAAGCTAGTAGATAGATAATATCCTCTTTGTCGAAAGTTGGTTATTAACAACACACAAAAACGAATCAAAAATAATAGCCGCTCTTGAGTTGCTAACCATTGAAGAGTTCCGTTCTTCATATCCAGAATCCAATATCAGAATTTGCAAAGTAATAACTAGAGTAACAACTAACTAGTAGCAAATAAGGAGTTATATTATTCATCATCAGAATTCATCATCACATCCTGACATGGCCGATATTGTAATTGTTTTAATAAGTAACAACTGCCAGTAGGTAATATCTTGAATCATGTTTAATTTACAACCATCATTTAAGAAGTTCCATGATTCACCTCCAGAACTAATCATTAGACCCTGTCTTGGTCTATGGTGTAGTTATTTTGCAAAATAACAACTACCCTGAGCAAATATCTTGGCTTATAATTGATTTACCGTATTTGTTACGGAGTTCCATAGTTCATTTCCGGACCACACCATCAAATCATTATCATATTTACATGGAACCACCCGTAAAGTATCCTCTTTCAAATAAAAAAAATAATCATCCAAATCGGTCTACTTGGTAAAGAATTATCCCTAAACACACATAAAAAAAATATTCCGACCATTTGATAACCTCCTCCTTTTTTGAACTTGTAGGAGGTTTTTAATTCGTCGGAATCTTTTTTTATACGTTCAGTGATAATTTCTTACCGAGTGGACCAATTGCTATGATTTTTTTTATTTCAAAGAGGGTACTTTAGGAATGGCCTCATATAAATATGATTATAATTTGTTGATGAAGTCCAGAAATAAATGATGAGACTTACCAGTATAGCAATAACCATATTAAAAAAATATTTTGAGAAGCGAAAACTTTCAAAATCTTGACATTTTTCGGCCGTAACTTTTTTACATCGTTGATACTTGGACAGAATATTCTAAATCACTTTTTAAATGGTAATAAGATACTGCGATGATTTCATAGAAATCAATCGATATTATAATTGTGTGGCGCAAATGGATCTTTCCTCGTATTTATCCACCATTTTATTTATTCAATATATTCAAAGATAACCGACTAAGTCAACTGACCAATGAATACTATAATGTCACAAGAAAATGTCTTCGAATATAAAATATTATAAGTTAACATAATGAGCTTTCATATTCAAGTTTCGAATAAAAGAAAAAGGAAACTGAACAAGGAAGCTTAAGTACTACAGTACAAAGCTTTTCAAAATTAAATTTCGAAGTCAGAAATTTTCCATTTTCCTACCGATTGTACATATCAACAAACGCTTGTTATTTGTAATATTGATGAAAATGTTTGTTTTCATCTGATTAAAGGTCAAGCTCAATGGTAATGCTAATTATTTTTCATATCGTGCTTTTAAGTATCTATATTTCAATATTGATATCAAGCACTCTCTGAGAGGTAATTACTGATATATAAGTATATCTTAATAAAATATATTTAAAAATATTTTAAGCTGAAGCTTTTAATAGTATACTTGCAAAGTGTTATATTAAAATTCTATTAAATGTGGCTAAGTACAGAGACGTGTTTAATAAAGGATTTAAAAATAATATTAATGGAGAAATACGAAATCTTCAGAATTTTTATATAGATAGTTACACCCTGGTACAATCATACTTATTTCGCAAAACATCAAAACACTTTCGAAATGATGATAGTTCTGCTATAAATTATGACACGACATTACTATAAATAAAAGAAGTGGTATCGTAAAACGCAAGTAGCGCTAAATTCATAAAATATTCGTCGTTGCGGTACTTATAATAAATAATTATTATTAGATAATAAATAAATAAATAAATCTAAACTATCATAATGACCAACCACTGTTTCTAACATAAGATAATTCAATGTACCCTAACCTAATCCAACTCAATCTAACGTAATCTTATAACCCAAACTAACATAATACAACCTAATCGAATCTAATCTGTCATTTGCATTTATTACATTTTAAAAATTCCCACGATATGTTAATTTTCAAAATATATCTTTTTAAACTATGATATAAAATGTATATTTTATAATATATATGTTTGTGTATATATACATATTCGTAAACTGAACATAAACCTGTTACGAACGGAACTCGCACTAAGGTTGAGGTAATTTTTTCGCAAATGTTATATTAAAGTATATACTAAAAAAATACTGTTATCTTGATTTCTTGACATTTTTAACCTATCCAAATTACAATATTGGGCCACATTTACAAACCATATAAAAAAGTGCTGGTGATTTTCTATTGTATTTTACGACATGTTCAAAATTTCTCCACTCAATGTCCTCAAATTTCCGTAAAAAAATGCCATAATCAAATTCGATGTCTTGGAAAAGCTGCAAAAATTTTAAAATGATTTTTTATTTATTATCACTTGTTCCTTTAATTTTGCTACGTCTTCCTGTAAATGTTATCCCAATCGATCTGAAGCTGAAAAATAACGGGTAACATATATTCGGACAAATAGGCAAGACGAAATTATCAAGGTTTCGCTTTTGCCATTTAACAATAAAACTATAAATTATAATATTAATAAAACGTATGTAAATTTAGCTGTATCTGTGAGCAGTTTTATGAATTTTCCGCTTTTACGTACTATTCCTGTTTCCTCGTGCGATGATTTAAACTAATCTGATATTAAAAAATAATTTTGAATGTCTCTCTGGTCGCGCGAACGGAACTCAGAAACTACTGAAGTTATTGGCATGAATTTTATGTTGTTGTTAGTTAATAAATCAGGCATCAGATTAAAATTACCTAAACATTTTCAAAGTAACGATAATGTTGGTAAAGGATTCCGTCAAACATTACTTCGCGTCCTTAATTTTTGAAGCTGCGTTTCCTACACGTATGCGTTGCGTAGCTCTTATTATATACCTAAGGTGAATTATGCATTCAGATATATTAGAATCTAGAAACATTCCTTTATGAAATCATATAATTACTTAAATCTAAGATCAAATGTAGAATACATTTTTCCAGGGAAATCTAAAAAAAAACCAAAAGCGCACGTACCACTTTTTTTTCTTATTATTTATTCAATAAATAATGCTAAAAAATTACGGGTGCGGGTAATGACAAACTGAGCAAGAAGATCCGTGCAAAACTGAGCCGAGAACAGCCGCCGAGCATGAAGAAAGGGAGGTTTTGAAAAAAATATTTTTATAAATTATTCTATTTGACAAATTATTATGATAACCAATAGACATTTTTACTGATAACTAATCATTCTATAAAAAGAATAATCACAAAATTTGTTCAAGAATTGTGACCCGTACGTGTTCTCATACGTAAATACGTACACAAATCAACGGACAGAGACACATGTCAATTTTTAAAAGCAAATTTAGATCATAAGAAATATTTTAAAATATTGAAAAATATTATCACTTCTTAATGGAAGAGTTTCTATTCATGAAAATCTATATTGAAAGTTGATCACTTGTAAAATTACTCAACTCATAATGAACTCCATCACCATAACTCTAGGTCGGCACTCTAGTTTAAATAGAAACAACAAGCCCAGAAGGTGTGCAAGCCTGTGGAACATATTTGTCTTATAATTAACGAGACAAAGGAATTTTTTTTTAATAGAATGGCACTTAAGTAATTTAATATAACTCACGTCGTTCGTCATTCCAAATAAAAAATCAAGCTTGCATTCTTAATGCATTGGGTGAACGGCGTTTGTTACTGCAATAGGACTTTGTTATCAAGTTTTTCCGGCACAAGTGATTTATGTTTAATTTGCATAATTTTGGAAATCGTTATGACACGTTACACAAATTACAATATCTAGTTGGTCCATGTTATTTATTATTTAATGTGCATGTGTTCTTGTTGTGTGTTTATTGTAAACTGGTTGTGTCATAGTCATGGCACTCAACTGTGTCTGTGGCACAAGTTGGTATATGTGGAGTGAGACTAATTTAATTGTTCTTATGATTTTTTTTATATTTCCTTTTTATATCAACTTTTTAAAGGGGAAAGTATTTCTTACGTATTTGTTTTTATGTTTCCCTACCTCAAAAAAACGACTGATTACTTTTAATACCTCTCACGTATTAATGAAATTAAAAGGTCAAATAAAGCATTCACCGTAACCTGTAAATTAGAAAATAGTAGTAAATATGCAATTACATATCTCGACCTCCTCATTCAAGTACATTTTACGCCAATTATTCATAGAATACACTAAATGTTAAAATTTTAAACATCTTTTTCCAAATATATGATTTTTCAAATTGATTCACTTTTTAGAAGAAACATTATTCAAGTGTGTAATTGTTTTTTTGTTAATTGCGAGAAGAGAGAAGATCAGAAAAGAGAGAGAAGGAAAGTGAGGAGTAAGAGGAATGGATAGAATGGAAAGAAGAAAATAGATTAGGAAGCGATCGGTAGTCCGATACGTGCTAAGGCGTTGTGGGTTTAATGGAAGCAATTAACAACAGTTTACGAAAAACTATAAAAATAACTCAAGTTTGAAAATAATTACAAATTGTTAAAATTATATTTCAAATATCTTATTTCCAAAAAAAATACATCGCGGAAATAAATCTTCGAATTTGCCATATATTTAGCTATCTCCATATAAATTAAATACGGTCAAAAGAGCAATAATACCGATTACAGCTAAGCCACGTGCGAGCCGTTAATTAGCTATCCTCGAGAGAATACTGATATTAGACCAATTCGTAGACAAAAGAAACATTCATTAAAAATACATTTGGTTATTAAAGTTTATCTAAATCAATCTGGTGAAGCGAAAATATATCTTCAAAGGTATGCAACAGAATTATGAGATAAAAATCGTCAGTACTTGCTAGTGGCGGAAGTACTTGGTCGTGAAGGGAGTACAGCCTAATTTTCACGTTTAAAACCTTATTTTTCTTTTTATACTAAAGTGGAAAGTTGTAAGTCTCTCAAGATTAAAATTAATTCGTAGGAAATTATCGTATAGATGTTAATATAAAAGCTTGTAAATCATAATATTTTCTGGCAAATCCTAAGATTTACCAAGCGGTAGCAACAAAATCCCGAGACATTTTAAAATAGTTGTTCATTTCGTGCTTTTGCCAGCATTTACTGGTAGATCTTAGGTTTTACCTAAGATGTACGTCAAATATCGAAAAATGTCTGAGTTGAGGTTTATATGCCACGTTTACGTCCTCGCAGGCAGCCCTTCTTGTTTTGTTATTCAAGCAAGATGTTTGAACACGAATATATATTTAGGTTTTCTAATTTTTTATATACTTGTGTTTTTATGTTTGAGAGTAATTAAGTTAAAATGAGTTTGAACAATTAGTTTTTATGGATTAATGGACAAGTTGGTGGGTAAACAAGAATGATAGCAAATTTTATCTTTATAGGGAGACTTAACAGGTAGTGAAAATTTCTAAGAATATAAAGAAAGGAAGATACTAATTAAAAACAATAAATTATTTGGTATTTTAAGCATGAGCAGGGAAGAAAAGTTTTATGTACCTACCAAGGAAAAGAACGGGGGAATCTCGTATTATATTCACTACAAAAAATTATTTAATATCCTTGAAGGAACTCAATCGGAAGACCGATTGATTTTGGCTTTCTATTTGTATTTCTTACATAGTGTAGTATCATAAAAATTAATTCGACCATATAAATATGTATATTCCTCCCAGCATTAATGTCGTTATTCAAATAAAACAGTCACTCTTCTGTGTCCGCGTGGATATGTTTACGTAAGAGAGAAGAGAAGCGTTGACGACACCTTTTAAAAAAATCTCTAACAGTGGCTGTATTTATTTATGTTTGGAATAGATATTGTAACGTAAAAGTTCCAACTGAGCACTCGTGTTTTCATTATTTTGTACCTTTCAGTGAACTTAATTTTGATAGTTATTTGAAGTCATTTAATTTTATTTATGGAACTTTAATTACATTTTTCGGAACTAAATTTGCAATTGTAAATAATAATACTTTAATCTAAATATCTCAAACTCCCAATTTCAAAATTGCAACTGCAAATTTTTAAATTTCTTCAATCTTTATTACAACTAAAATACATATTTTGCAACTAGTATAGAACTTGAAATTATTTTTGGAACAAATTAAACATGTAAAAATAGATATTTGGTAATATAAAAATAAATCAAACTTTGATTAGTAGTGACAATTTCTTTTAGAGAACGTCATTATATTATTCATTCTGAAAAACAATAAATACTAAAATTGCATAATGTTTTGACGCACATGTGAACTGGTGATGGTTTTAAAGGCTCTGAATAAATTAATCTCAAATGTGGAATCAACGTTAATCGCCATCGAGCGACACTAGAATAAACAAAATTAAATCAATCGAGGCCATATATTATGTTACCATATTTAACCAGTTTGTTAACGAAATAAGCATTCATTAACTAAACGTTTCATTACTAACCTTATTCAAAGCGATCCGATTAAGCGAGAATATAACTTCAAAGGAATGTAAAATAATTTTTTACCGGAAATCGGAAAGGCAACGTTTGCACATTAGGAAAATGCAGTTATATTTCCAGTTTAAAACGCTTATTATGTTTCCTTTCAACGCTACAGTAGAAACTCGATATAGGGTGGGAATAAACCTAGGTTATGTGAAATATTTATTTTTCCTTTTTAAAGGCATTCATTCGTGAGGAACATTGTTGAAATGTAATTACAAAAATTGTTAAAATCTGCGATTAAAAAACTCCCAAAAGATCTTTCATATATAGTATTATATCTTGACTTTGTCATCATAATAATAATTGGTGTCTATTTTGCTAATTTCTAAATTATATCAGGAGCTTTCATTACTAATGTACCCACCACCTCAATGCATAAGTGTTCATGATATGGGAAGAATATTTCCACTTCGTCCCCAAAGCGTTAAATTATTTTCCTACTGCATTATAAGAGCATTAGAGTTTCTCTTTTAGATAACGTAAACTTAACCAGAGATATATTTCAATGAGACATTTTAGTTTTCTTCCCACGCTTTGTTAGCCGTCGCTTTGTTTTGCTCAAATTAGCTTCGCGCTCAGAACTGTCGAGATTTGATTACGGAATAGCGTGCAATTTAAAGTTTTATTCATTCCAATGAATGTACTCAGTTTACTTATAATGAGTTTTATCTTAATTACCTGTTCTTGAGTGGTTAGATGGCTACAAATTCACAGTACATTACATTACCATGTAATATGCCATCAAAGTTAAGGACTATGATTTTGGGCCAAAAGTGCGCATCATGTTATATTACCGTGTATTACGCTGTGAAATTAAAATAATGTTTTGTGGGTGTCTCGGTAGTAGCGGCAGATTTGAAACTGATATTTCGAAACCATATAACTGGTGTTATCAAAACATGTTTAGAAATTCTTTATGCTTAAAAGAGGTTAAAGCAATATTTTACAGCTGTTTCAAAACAGTATATATCATTAATAACACTATTAACACAATTTGAACTGTATTATATGAGCATTAGAGTTTCTCTTTTAGATAATGCAAACTTAACCAGAGATATATTTCAATGAGGCATTTTAGTTTTCGTCAGATTCAACTTTAACTCCTTCTTATTGTTACATTAAAAATTTCCAAAGATGATTTATTTATTTAGATACATTAATGTACACAACTAATGCAACCAACCAGAAACATCACTGTTGTAGTTTTCATTATTTAAAAACTAGTTTATTTTCACCATTCTATTTATTTCTCCCATGCTACTTATACTACCTTTAAGATTGTATAAATAATGCCGACGTTAATACGAATACAAAATTACACGTATTAGGTTACAAAAATCCTATTTCTATACTGTTATGACAGCATATCATTGCATGTATTCATTATCACTTAATGTGTGCTTTTAAATAATAATATCTTGGATAAATTTGCGTATCTTCTTTATATAAACAAATCGTTTATTTTTTTCGCCCACGCGAATACCTAATACGTTTACCTACTTCTTTTTAGTAAAATTAAAACAGTCAAAACAACGAACTCAACTTCAACTCTCAACTCTTGGTAAGTTTTTATAATGACAATGATTTAAGACACCTCATAAAATATCTCTACTAATATTGAATATATTTGGCGTTAATTTTGTAGAAATTCATTATTCACAATTAAATGAAAAGATTCACATATCTTTGCTAATATCCCACCTAAAGACGTTGTCATACAACGAAACCTAGGTCGTGGTAAAGAAATTAAAGAGAGTAGAAATAATACTACATCACGTAGTTTCATTTAATTGGTATCTCTACTAATATTATTAATGCAAATACCTTTTGTTCTGTTCCTTAATTTTTCATGACTATGTTACCGAATGGATTTGAATGAAACTAGCCAAAAAGGAACTCGAAGAAGTATATAGAGTATGTAATGTTAAGATAAATTCAATATTGTGTACCATTTTTTTCATTGAACTCTCTCTCTTATATGGCTATGAAATAAAAGTGATATTGGCAAATTGAATAAAAAAAATATAATTTTTAAAAACAATATATATTATCGACTGCAAACCAAAATAAAATTTATTCATATGTATTTTTACAACATATCACTTCAAAATATGATGCTACAATATACACATAAATAACGACATGAACACATACAATAAATAAATAGCATTTTGCAAAGTACAACGTTCAACACTTCAACAACATGCTCAGGGCACAGTGTACCTAATAGTAGGTTTATATATACAGGGTCATGAACACCCTGTGATATCAGCGGTAAGCTGTGAAAGAAAGGGTAACACCATGGCCGGTTATCCAAACAATAATACATGTGCGATTACTCGTCGTTGACGAAAGACTGCGCTTGCTGAGAATTTCTGATTTCTAACTGTTCTTATTGTTATAAAACCCTAATTTTTTTATGTTGTATACACCGAATATAAGTTGTGGAATATTAAATTCACAAAGAAGTCAATTTTTAAGTGAATCAATTGACGGATAACAGCTGATAAATTATATAAACTTTTAAATTTGGTTTTAAAAATGAAGTTAACCTCTTATTAAAAATGTTCGAAGAAAAAGAAAATCTTATGTGAAGATACATAATGTGTAAATATTACCTTTATTTGGATCAAAATAACTTTCAAAGGAATACAACTCTACACAAACAGCTATCGCAAAATGATCTGTTGAGTTCAATATAATTTCGTCATCAGATAAAATTATGGGTCAAATTTGAATAGTAATTTCCACACATTGAATTAGCTTACAAGTATAATCATATACTTGCAAGCTGATTCTAATACTTCGTAATTAAAAAGAAAATTCTTTAAAGTGTACTTAACATCACGTATTATCTCATAAACGACCAGAATAATTATTCCAAAAATTTTTTTTGTTTTCAATATAGTTATAAATATACATAATTGTTAAGTAAATATCTCCAACTTTAAATATATTCGTGTTATGGTTATTCACAGCTACATTCTATATATACAACAATGCATTACTTTTTATCATTATAATCTAATCTAATATGCAGAAAACATAAAGGCTTAATTCAATCTATAACCTAGCGGGGTCCAAATTTAACAAAATGTAATACCTCTTTTTCAAAAAACTTAAAATATTCCCATAAATATACAGATCACGAAACAAAACATCACACATTTTAACTCATAGTTAATTTAAAAAAAGCATTATGGTATAGTCTAATTTATTGTATACACCAACTAATATTATTGTAATAAATATCGAAGCTTTTATTTACTACAACAAAATTATTTATTCCCCTTGCCCGCATATAACTGTAGAAGATATTTTATATTTCTTGATTTTTCATAAGCATATTTTAAAATGTGGATATAGCTAACTTATAGATAACATTAAATTATTGAAACATTCCTAAAAAAAAACAAATTTTATTTTTAAAAAATGCCTTTTCTTTATATACAACATTAATACGAAGTGATTAATGGCAAAGGGAATTTCTTAATAATAGAAAATACTAAACAAAACTTTCTGGTAACGCTCAGACGAATTCTTATTCTTGTAAGGTAATGAAATTGTTAGGTAATGAAGTTGTTGTGGCTGTCGCCCTATAATGTGACGATAATTTAATTATAAAGGATAATGTGTAATAAGTGTAGTTTGAAATATTTTAAGTATTTTCTCTTTTATAATTTAGAAGTTGTAATGTTCGTGTAAAATGGATAAGAACCGAGATTGAAATGCGCAATTTTCGCGTGCGGATTCCCCTCATACTTTTATTTCTTGCATGCAAGCAACTTGGCAACAAGTAAATGAATAAGTAGATAAACTATTCCGTTACGATTTATTGATTTCGTAAACTCATTCTCTATTTGATGTGTAACATGCCCGTCGGAGTAAAGCGCAAGACCAAGACTTCATTACTCTCGCCGAATTCATTCGTACTGCAACGCATTACGTTGCATAACTTTAACGTCCAACTTACGTATCATACTACGTGAACATACAAGGAGCGGCATTACAGTATAGCGACCCGCCATTGCGGGGCACTTTAGTTGCTTCTAGTTTACCGCCCGCCCTCGTCGCTTTGTTTTGCTCAAATTAGCTTCGCGCTCAGAACTGTCGAGATTTGATTACGGAATGGCGTGCAATTTGAAGTCTTATTTATTCCAATGAATGTACTCAGTTTACTTATAATGAGTTTTATCTTGATTACCTGTTCTTGAGTGGTTAGGTGGCTACAAGTTCACAGTATATTACATTACCATGTAATATGCCATCAAAGTTAAGGACTATGATTTTGGGCCAAAAGTTCGTATCATGTTATATTACCGTGTAATACGTTGTGAAATTAGAATAATGTTTTGTGGGTGTCTCAGTAGTAGCGGCAGATTTGAAACTGATATTTCGGAACCATGTAACTGGTGTTATCAAAACATGTTTAGAAATTCTTTATACGTAAAAGAGGTTAAAGCAATATTTTACAGCTGTTTCAAAACAGTATACATTAATAATAACACTATTAACACAAATTTTTGAGTACACACTGATCTTTTGGTTTATCATTTTACAAAAATGCGTTGACTGTTATTACTAGCAAAGTTGGCTATTAGCAAAGACCTTTGCTAATAGCCCACCTGAAGATGTTGTAATACAACGAAACCTGCGTCGTGATAAAGAACTTAAAGAAAGTAAAAATAATACTACATCATGTTTCATTTAATTTAGTTTCATTTAATTGTGAATAATGAATTTCTACAAAATTAACGCCAAATATATTCAATATCAAAAAATGCGTTGATTAGATTAATATACCGTTGATGATGCGGATGACATTTTGATAACTAGTTCTTATCCTTTTTTACTTCTCTCGTACTTGGTGCTGAATAAACTTCAATTCATTCAAATTTTAATCGTTATTCACAAAATAATTGTTTACTATTTCGCAACTCAGAAAAGAAAAAGCGGCAATCTTACAAGAATATTTACTTATTCGTTCCCTATACCGTATATAACCGTAACGTTCCGATACTTATATACCGTATATAATATATGTTAACCTGCATTAATTCCATTATGTAACACCTTAAAAATATTTCTACTAAAATTGCAGCGAAATCACAAAGAAGCAGTCGAAAAAATATTTTAATTTTAATTACAACAGCAAGCTTCCAATTTTACTTTAGATAGTTGTAGAGATAGTAAGGAAAATGACCACAAAATTCTTATTGCTTTCCCTATCTTCCTTTAATTTAATCTTGCTCCATTTTCTTAATCACACCATGTCAATTTTAGTGTTTTTTGTTTTTATTGTAATATAATTTTTTTTAGTTCTTTTACCGTTTAT
Source organism: Druceiella hillmani (assembly GCA_039881145.1). Classification (NCBI taxonomy): domain Eukaryota; kingdom Metazoa; phylum Arthropoda; class Insecta; order Lepidoptera; family Hepialidae; genus Druceiella; species Druceiella hillmani. Next base: position 20,327,834 of record JAYKKI010000032.1, on the reverse strand, counting down.
ATTACTTTTTAGAGTTTTTAATAGGTTAAATTCAATAAAATATTTTATTGTCTTATACTTATTTAAATTTTAAAATTTACTATTGCAGTTGATTCAAAGACACTACTAATGTAGCGATAAGTCTATTAAATGTAGGTCTATGCATGTGTCCATTAAAGTCCAGTAATAAGTAAATAAATATCGATGCAGAATATAATCAATAACGTTTTTAATCAAAATATATTATTTTGTATTTGACTAAAATTTTATATTGATAATCTAAAAATATAACACGCAGCAAATTATGTAAATCTCCTATGAGTGCAGACGTGTTAAATATTTTGTTATAAATCTTTATATATAGTAACATACATGTATATCTATACACACTATAAATATTAACGAAGAAAAGTAAGTTTCAAGTTGATTTTCTAAAATCAATATATTTTTAATAAGCCCAAATATCTTGACATATATAATTTATATCTATCGAGATATGCAACATACCGAACATTTTGTAATTGTACCTATATTGACTGGAAACATTTTTCGTTTCGGTCAGAGGGGGGGGGGTCACTTGCAAAAACCTTATGTAACGAAACATATTTGAGCGAGTTCGCTTATAACTTTAGAAGTATAGCACCTACTGGCATTATTTTAGTACCCATAATTTAGAGGATAGAAGCCATTACTCAATAGTGCATATATCGATGGCGTAAATATCGCTGCAGTCGCGTGCAGAGCGACTCTTACAAAACTAAATTTACTATCGCGCGCTGTGTATAATTAGTGCTTACTCAGGAATACATTGATCGATTCGAGCGGGAGTGGGTGCTTTTGACAGAACTTACGACGTTATAATAGATGTGATACATAAAACTCATACTTCTGACCATTAAAAGTTATAGAATTAAAAAAAATATTGTGCTTTGTAGAGATTTGACGACTACTATAATATGGCGCTCACGCTGCAGTACGTAACGTATAAAACTGGCGTGCAAGAGTTCGGACAGCAAGAGAGAGACAGAGAGAGATTCCGGCCCTCGACGACCCGCTTTAACCTTAGCGGAACGTGTGCGTCTCCACCGGGAACGTGTTAGATTGATCCAAGCGCAGGAACCACAGCCATCTACGAGTGCGGTGGGTACACGTGGCGTAAGGAAGTCTCGAACACCACTATCTGATGTAATTGTGGCTGCAATGGTGGCAGAGAACGAGACCACCACATCAATATCTACAAGAAGGAGCCAGCTTACATCCGACAGCAACAGTAGAAGGCCACAGTTAGAACAAATTACACGTGCGCCTGGCTAGAGCCGATGTAGAAGAGGTTCCTGTCCCCAAGGTTGCCGTACATGCAGATACGACGGTTGCAATGTACAGAACAATACGACATTCTGAGACAAGTAATAAATATTCTTGTTAATGTAAACAACATAGTGCAAACCCACGATAACGCCCAACAGTTTTCATGTAATTCACTGCGGCTGCGTCCCTGATTTTTTTAATAAGGTACATGTGTTTCTGTATGCCCTGTAAGTATTACAAAGAAAAGGAAGGTTTGATTTCAGTTCGGGAATTCAGTATGTTTATTTATCTACTTTAATGTATCTAATTGATACATATGGCTGACTTATTGCTACAAGAGATATGCGATATGTCGTACGAATCTATCTATGTATATATTAAAATCTGAAAATGATTAAATAAATATTAGAGCAGATGATGTATATTTCGTAACCAAAATATACTATTTTAAATTTCACTATAATTTTACATCAGTTATTGAAAAATCTTATATTTGCAAGATATTATGTAAATCTACCAAAAGTTTCGGCTTATCTAACATTTTATTATATACCTGTATATATTGAAACGTACATATGTATCTATGTAGACTGCAAATATTAATGAAAAAATAATGGCTCGGTCATTTATATTAAAAATGTGAATATTTCATAATCTATTTTTTTACGATTTATCAAACGAAGATGTGTTAATGATAGTACTGCTACTCCATAATCCAGTCTCCGTTATTCCTCTTCCTATATCTTGATTTATTCTTTCGTATTTCGTAAACGAGCAATTTTGAATTGCCTATTCACTAGTCTGGTTTTAAATAGATGTTCATTTACTTCCCACCATTCCATATATATTCTTTTCATAATTGTAAACTTATTCATTCTATGACATTTTCTCTCACAGAACTGCAATAATCTTGTGCGAACAGCTTCCAAAAAAAATATAAGGCTGTTTCTGTTATCGTAAGTGTATTAAAAATATAAATATGATATATTTTCAACTAATAAAATTGCCTTATAATATAAAACGTAGTTGTAATATATTAAATCTACTGAAAATACCTGAAAAATTAACATGAACGAACCCAGTAATACTTCCCACGAATAAGAGAATATTTACAAGGAAACTGCATAAAACAAGCGACAACAAAAGATTTGCCGAGAGTCACTTGTCGATCTTTTAATGGCGATTGGCGATAATATAATAAATAGTCCTCGACGAATGGCTTTAGCTCCTTAAAGGATGTAGAGAAAATACCGTAAATTATGTAACTTCGCCACTAGGACGACCTTATGGGAATTACCTACGAAAGATATTCACTTAAGTTTAATTATTACTTAAGTAAACAAATGATATACTGACCACCTTTGTGTTAATGTATGTTAATTAATCGCGAGACACAGAAATATCGACAAACCCTATCTATCAGCGCTTGGTGACTTATTTTATTAGAAATATTTCCTAAATAAATTAACATTGAGAAAAAAGTATAATCAATATTATCTATCCCAATATATTCCATTGAATATATGCATTGAAACTTGTGTATATTTGACGAATTAAACTCGACTATCATCACATAATACATTTCTATATTTACAATTTTCGTTTTTATATCAATAAAAAAATCTAAAAAAATTATTTTATATTTCTGATTTTAATTGTATATAATTTTCTACCAAATAGCGACAAGGACCTAGGCTTACGTGACAATACAATGTCCAGACATATCACGGGGTTTCCACATTTCAGTGATAGAATTATCCTAAATCCTGCTGCGATATAATCTGTCGATAAATATACTTATCGTTTAAGTAGTATATGTTTATTTAGCGTAAAATAAAATGTTCGAATGTTCGATGTGTCGTGAAACGTGGATTTTGAAACAAAGTAAATTCAAAAAACAAACTCCTACTTAACAAACGACCGTGTAATGTGTCTCATACATGATCTACTATAATGATTTTTTTTATAAATGATTAATTCTTTAAAAGGACGTGCCTTACTTATAAAATAAAAAATATAATTCCGCTTTGACCCCAATCATTGTGGAAGTATGATATTCTTTCATTTTTATTTTTAAATGCGCCAGTCAAGCGTTGGAAGTTTTGTAAAAGGCGTGTTAAGAACAAAGATGGTAAATATATAAAAGTGATTCTTGAGTAAGGGATAAACAGGTTTAAAGAGTCTCAAATTATATCATTGCAGTAAATCCGCAAAAAAACCCTTATATGATATACCTAAATAAATGTAAAAATATTTAAGAGACACGATTTCAGAGGGACCAATATGTAAAGAAAATAAGTATTGAATTATTTCTACCTTTTATCCAATATAGACATTTGTAAATGGTTTTACGCAATGACGTTATAATATATAGACACATCATTGGAACTCTAGAAGTGATCTTGGAAAGTATAATAACAATTTCTAAATTTATTTAATACTTTACTGCCTTATATTACGAAAGTAACCATCAACGTTCCGTCATGCGTTAATACAAAGTATGTTAATATACGGCTAGCACCAGACAATATCCCCGAATCACAATTAATTCGTAAATATGCGCAAATATTATTTTCTTTAAATTTTTTTACTTTCATTGTCTCCTTTACTTTTTAATTTTTTTTCGAATTGCCTAGAAAACAAGAATAATATACCTATAATGAGATAGCAATATTTATATGTTCTTCCCACACTTGTACTTTGTTAACAAGTGTGACAAGACCAAACTAAATTCTATTAATTAAGAATGATTCCGCTATCACTCACGAGGAATTGTCTAATCCAATTAGTCTAACCAATTTGTTATTCCATTCACACCTATGTCGTACTCGCTCACCTCATCATATACTGTCCGTATTATTCAATATTTGATAAGTATTTGTATTCTCACTAGCTGGAACTATATATTTAGTTCGTGTTATAAAAGTTTAATCTGTCTATGTTATATTACATCATTAAATTTTTTATCTACTTTTTTCTTGCTATGGGAAAACATACAAATTTATTTTCTCCTTTACTTTTTAATTTTTTTTCGAATTGTCTAGAAAACAAGAATAAGATAGCTATAGTGAGATAGCAATAATTACATATTCTTCTTACACTTGTACTTTGTTAACAATTGTGACAAGGCCAAACTAAATTATATCCATTACGAATGATTCCGCTATCACTCACGAGGAATTGGCTAATCCGATTAGCCCAACTGATTTGTTATCCCATTCACACCTATGTCGTATTCACTCACCTCATCATTTATTGTCCGTATTATTCAATATATGATAACTATTTGTGTGTTCACTAGCTGGGATTATATATTTCGTTCGTGTTATATAATAGTATAACCTATCTTTGTTATACTATACCATTAAATTGTTTATCTACTTTTTTCTGCTATGGGAAAACATACGAAATCGCGCGTTTTCATTAAAGTGTGAGGGGGGTACAATTTTCGCACTTAATTTCATAAGCATCTAATATTCCTGATGGCAAAAATAAATGAAAAATACAGCGATCTTAAATAACATTTTGCAAGTTGCTTAGCTGACACTCAATTATCTAATATTTATAAAACGACTATTCTAGTATAACAGAGTGATGTAATATTTTTATATATAAAACTTAATATATATATGAGTCTACATGCGTACCTTCATAAAACTGTACAATGCTGGGTACTTACCTAGTGCAATATTTATAATATCTACCAGTTATCTATGCGTTAAAGGGCGTTGCAAATAATTAGGAAGCTCAACAACGTTGCAGCAATGCGGATCGCAACGCCGTTAACGAGTTGAGGTGTGATGAAGCGAAATAACCCAACACGTACGCAGTGCTGGGGAACTCGGAGAATGTTCACCTGATTACACGCCGTACGCTTCGATGATGTATCCGATATCACTTTAATAAAACATAAATGGAATTGGAATATTCACAAATGGAATTCGATTTCTAAGTAATAATACTACGAATGTGATCTTTCAAATAATTATACAATTTATTTAATTCCAGTATTTCATATTTCACTGAGGTGGGGCACACCAGTGTATAGAACGGGAAGAATAATTTATAGAAAAATAGATAAAGTGTAAAAATCTAGAATTGCATAACTTGATAATAAATATTATTCAATGAAACATAACCATTTCCAAGTTTGCACTGAATGACATTTATCTAAGATGTGTTAAAAAATAATTAAGTAAAAATAATTAACACTTAATTATTTATTTTTTTTAACAGTATAATTATTACATTTGTACACTTTTTTTTACAGTCTAATTATTACATTTGAACACTTTTTTTAACGGTATAATTATTACATTTGAACACTTTTTTTAACAGTATAATTATTACATTTGAACACTTTTTTTAACGGTATAATTATTACATTTGAACACTTTTTTTAACAGTATAATTAGTACATTTGAACACTTTTTTTAACAGTATAATTAGTACATTTGAACACTTTTTTTAAACAGTTTAAGTATTTCAAATTGTTGGGAATAAAATATGTAATTGCAATATAATATGGATTTTATCAGTAATCATTTTATTAATTTTAGATAGCATTAATAGCCTAGGTCTCGATCTATCTTGCCTTTCTAATATGACACTCATTGGAATAATAAGTTCGTCAATCTTCGATAAAAGCAAACTTCATTATTATTGGAACATTGCAATCATAACTCGTTTTAATTGAATTTAATAATTAATTTTGAATTGCCGATTAACCATTAACCGAATTATTGTAAGCACGACTCGAAGCATTGACGTTATAATTAACTATAATTTTGAAAAACCACGATATATACTAGTTAAGTAATGTAATTAATTTATAAAAAAGGTGCAATATTTATTTTTTTCGTTAGTTCTATTGCATGCTTATTCCAGTTCATAAAACAATCAAAATAAAATCCAAAATAATGTTAATGTTTAACTTGTTGTAATTTATTATTATTATTTATAAATAACCTAAAATCTATTTGAATACGCTCTTTGAACAACTGAAAGTAACAAAAGTGGTTTTGTTTATATTTGATGGAAGTTGATAATACCTAAACCACTCATTATGTATATATATGTGTATATGTATATGTATATTTATACGCACACACACGCACACACATGCACACGAGCGCGCGCACACACACATACACACACACGCACACGCACACGCACACACACACACACACTTTTTTATTTTCACGCGAGATAACACAAAACTTTCGTAATCCAATTACTATCCGGTTGAACATTACTTTTATTATTTTCTTTTAATTTAAACATAGAATTACTAAATTTGTATGGCTAATAAAAATATTTAAAAATATATATGAATCATATGTTTCTAAGAGAGATAGCCAGTCTATTTATATATTTAGTTTAAATAAAAAATTATAATTTACAAAATTGTTTTAAATAGAAATTATTTTCTCTTTATGTAATCCAAAAAGGACGAAAATAATATAATGATCAATAAAAATATTAGTGTACATAAAATACTAAGAGAATTAATTATATTTCCTATCTATAATAATAAAAAAAGAATTTGGAAATCATAAGACGACTGAAAAAAATTATTTAGAAACCATACAAATCAATGGCCAACACCTAAAGGCCCTCAATAATAAAACATTTAAAACTATTATATATTATTCATGGAATAAAGGAAAAATCAATGATATGTCTCGACCACATAAGTAGATATATATGTAATAAAAATCGTTCTAAAAAATTTCCTTTATCCAAAGAAATTCTTGCTATTTGTCCCACCTTAACCAATGTGGTATAAATATACAAACACGAGCAACGTAAAATTATAAATGACGCCCAACCTCAAAGAAATCTCCTCTAACCGCGATTTCCATAATTTTTAATATGTACCATCTTACGCTAAACTGCATTTCAAATCAGCTAATACCAAATACTAATATATATTACTACATTCATTACGTCCTGAAACAACCCACGATCGAAAGGAGCAAATGCTTTAAAAAACTAGGTCAAAAAACAACTGTAATACTAATTATTCTGATCAGAGAGAGAGATCACATCAAGATGAAAAAAGCGCTAGAAGGAAAATACGGCGAGTCTAACGTTCACCTGCTGCAGGTTTATTCCATTTGATATTGCATACATTCATATTATTCCATTCATATTGTATACATTTTCCGACAAAACATCAGCTTGTTTTCTCTAAACTTTGCTCGGTACAAACAATTTACTTTTCATCCTTGAACAAACTAAGAGTATCATGAATAATATAAAATATAATACATGTACATTTCTATATGCACTTAGTAATATTGTATAGATCGCAAACGACCTTGTTTGAGATAACGCTAAGGCAAAAGGATAGTTCTTTTGCCTTGGCGTTCTTTCAAACATGGTCGAAATCCGGTGGCTGATTTCGATCTTAGTTTCTTAGTTCAGTGTGTGTTCGCTGCGTGCCGTCCGCTAAACGCTCGTATCATTCATTTGGTTCGTACTCGTAGTACAAGGTAACGTATTTTATAAAATTTCACGCAAAGATGAAACTGAAATTTAGGCGCATAAAAGTCGTTGATTATAATTGGGAAATATTTTTCTTCTTAAATGCCAATAAATAAAACGTTATTTTTTATTATTGTCTTTAGTTTTATTGCTCTTTATCTACTTACAAGTTCAAATGTTGACGAAATTTATAAATTTAAGCATTCTTGGAAGTAAATTGAAATACCGAAGACTACGTTCAAAATATACTAAAAAGTACAAAAGCTCAAATGAATGTCAAGACAATGTGTTCGTGATGAATGTCAAGACGTGTGTTCTGTTTTATAAATTTGAAACACAAAAGCTTTTTTTTTGACTGATGCCATCGTTGTAATGTTTTGTCACTTGCATGACCTTGATATTTAAAAAGTTATGGCCAGCAAAATTGAAAACTAATATTCAAATTAATCCGAAAATAAACAGGCCAATACACTCGAATGATTTCTTTTATAGCCTTCTTATTCACCATCAATAGTGATATAAATATAATTTCATTTTTTATTTTCATTTTTTTTCTTGCTATTTTTAGTAAAACTGTGTAATACCTATCCGTTCGACAGTCCTTAAAGTCTGTTCAAACTCTAAACTGTGTTTCTAATTTAGCAACTTCAAAGGGGAACGCCGATTGCTGGTATCGGTTATTTCAAATTCGTATATTCATCAAATAAATGTGAAATATAATATTTTTGTTTATTGTAACTTGCTATAAATTAAACAAGTGGAAGTTCTTGAAATAATTTAATAAGAAAAAAGAAGTATCATGTACAGTTTTTTATTTCCAAAGATTCCATTTTATAATAATTACTTCGGATGATCCAGAAGTTACTTTCCCTCAAAGTTACAATCGTTTATTTAAAGCTTATGTCTCCTTTTAATATAAAATTATGTTTTTATTTACTTTTGGCGTGATTTGTGTTTATAGTTAGAAATTGTAATGATTAAACAACTTTATATATCAAATTATTTCTAAAAAATAGTAGCTATCGAGCGCTAACGACATTACTCAGCTTCAATCGTCAATATTAATTATTCCCAAAATTTACACTGGAAATATTAATTTATTTCAATATGTTGATCGATTACAAAATGTGTTCAGTAGCAGCACGGACATTCACCTTTGTTGCGACGATTGCGTCACCGTGATTGTGTCTGCACGTCAGTGGACACAGTGTACCATTACGACTTGAGTCAAACACAAAAAGAGTTGAAAAAGAAAAAGGAGATATTTTTGTTCAATAACATGAAACAGTCCTCTGAATCGGAAACAAAAAATGCTCATAATACTATAAGAACAAGAAAATAAAATGTGAACATATATTTAAAAAAGATACTTATTTACACTTTTTTGTCATATAACCGAATGCTATCAATGAAAAATTCAAATAAAATATGTAAAAGAATTTGTTCAAATCTTTTTATTATTTTCTAAAATAATTAAACAGATAGACATGGACATACGTTCGCTGCAAATTGACTAAATCTCTCTTCAATCATAAAAAGGCTTATTTCCATTGTGAACTAAGAATAAAGTCATAAAAAATCTAGGTTCAATTTTAGCTAATATTATTACGAGTAGTATAGTATAGGACGAGACGATTTGTATTATACTCATTTCAGTCATCACTTAACATTGCATAATATATTAAATTATATTAACCCCCCTTAGCGTGCAACGGCACAATATCTGATCACTTCGGTCAAAATATTGTGACATTCGCGGTTTGGAGTATATATGTATATATATATATATATATATATATATATATATATATATATATATATATATTGCAAAATACTGCTAATGCTAAAGATTTTCGGAGTCAGTGCTAACTAAAATCCGGAATTTATGTGTGTGTGTAAGTACGAAGAGAAGAAGAAGAAGCATCGAAATGGCACCGGTACCAAAAATCTTTATTTGTAACGGTATTTTATAATTTTTTTCAAGTTTCAAAGTTCAAATAAATACTGGTTTTTTAATATTTTATATTTTTTACTGTGCTTTTTGTTTGGTGGTTATTTGAAGTTAGGAAGTTTTTTTTGTAAAAAAGTATTATTACAAGTCGGTGAGAAAAGGAGATAAAAGAACATCATATTGCTGAACTTAAACGTTACTTTCAATTTATTTTTGCTAACGGCGACTGACATCTTGTCGGTCTTTTGAAATGCCGTTTCGCATTGTATCTGTCTGCGGAAAGTGGCTGTCATCATTAATATCGGTCGTTAGCTTTAGTTTCATAATACCTTCACATTAAAGCCGCTCTCTTTATTTGTCATCTGCCACTTCAGTTAACATTTATTTTATTTTTTATTTTTCAGGGACTCGTCATAGGTGTCAAACGTAAGAATAACGAAGGAGCATCCCAAATTGGGCTCACACTAATATAGTCGTGAGAGTATTACGGTGTCTACATTCGTTATTATAGCATGATTTCTGAAAGAACGGTTTTATCAGGATTCCTTTTATATAAATACAATAATTTAGTTAGTTTATTTATAATTTTAGAGTTATACAGTGGCTTTTTTAGCAACTTGTCTATGGGATTGTAAAGTTTCAGTAAGAAGTTTAGCAGTATCTGTTCATACATGATTTACCCTCACATATAATTCAGATTTAATATCATGAATTGTGGGTACAAACTTTAATAAAAATAACTGATATATATTTATTACTGAAGTATTTTTAGTACCACTTATCAGTACTAGGGTGAGACACTGTTCCGACAGCGACGTGATTATTATACTGAATATTACTTCAGGAGGCAAGTTTCATTGTTAAAGTTATGGACTTTAAATTTAACGTTAAAGACAAAAGAGAGGTGTCAACTCGAAACCGCGAATGTCACAATATTTTGACAGAAGTGCTCAGATATTGTGACGTTGCACACTCAGGGGTGTTAATATAATTTAATATTTTATGCAATGTTAAGTGATGATTGAAATGAGTATAATACTAATCGCCTCGTCCAATACTATACTACTGGTAATAATATATATATATATATATATATATATATATATATATATATATATATATATATATATACATAAATTATTCTTCATTCGATCTTCCTGGTTTGAGCTGCCTCCTTAGAAATGTCACTCCATTTCTGCTGGTTCGCTGCACTGCGAGAGCACTCAGTATCGGTAGTTTGCGTTAATGATTTAATTTGGTCCGTCTATCGAGTATGTGATCGGCCTCCAGCTCTCTTGCCCTCTACGTGGCCCTGTACTACCAGTCTTTTGATCGAATGCTCGTTCCTGGATATGTGGCCAAAGGATTTTAGTATTTGCAGTCGATGAAAGTCGTTCCCTGACCTTGAGTTCATTCAGGATAGAGTTGTTAGTGCGGAAAGGGGTCCAAGGGATCTTCAGTATACGTTTCCAACACCACATCTACAAGGCATCAAGTTTTCGGCAATCTTGTAAGTGCGGTGACCAAGTTTCACAGCCTTCCAGTTTGGATATATTAGATTCGAAGTATATGTAACTCTGAACAACTTCATAGTTGGCAATATTATAAATGTTCTTTTTGTTTTGTTCACCCCCCTCCACAATAATCACTAAAAAGGGAGTATAATTTAAGGATCCATATGTATGTATGTGCGTAGAATATATGGATACGTTTAATTTCATCAAAGGTCACAAACATTTGTTTCAATTTCAATAATATTGAATTGATAATAAATTCGTGACATTTTGGGTAACATAAAAAAACATACATACAATTTTTAAAAAGAATTTAAACAATTTCAAATAACCAGTTGCAACTTTCGTGGCACAATATTTTTTCCGAATGTAAATAAATTTGCAAAGTACTGTTAGTGTCAACAATTTTTTGTAGTTAGTGTAACACTCATTTATGTGGGCAGTCATGAACGTGAGATAGGAGAAGAATATCGAAATGGCACTGATTCCAAAAAGCTGTAATAGTAGCAGTACTTAATAATTTATTTTTTATGTTCGGAACTAAGTGCTAATGTTTTTATTATTTTATAGTTTTAACTGCGCTTCTTACTCGGGAATTATTTCGAGTCTGTTCAATTTATCTGCTAATATTAAGAGGATAAAGCTTAAACCACTCTACCCTATGTACGGAACCCCAGGTTACAGATTATATTTATATAATATCCATAGATTATTAAAATGTCAATAACCTTAATTGCATTTAGTTATAAAGTACTCATCGTTCCTCCTTGAAAACTGTATATTTTTCACTAAAGGTATATTTTTTTCATTTTAGGGTCACTTCATTACCTTTAAGCACATTTGCAACTTTTACGCCATACCGTTCTCTTTTCATTTATTTAAAATATTATATACATATACATTCTGAGAAATTTTCCTTCACAGTTTTTTTAGAGTCTAAGTTAAATTTTGCATTGCATTAAATAACACATAAAATTGCCAATGTCGATTAAATTTAAATGTAGAAATAAACGATTATTAATGCAAAGCATATGTGATCATTACAAAATTATTGAAAATGTTCAAACCAAATTGTTCTTTCGAAATGCAATAGACATTATCACAAAGGCTAAACGTGGTTAAAATTGAATGAACCTACCAAAAATCCTTGGAAAATGAACGAAATGTGATACAATGGCACATTTATAAAGGGGTCACATGAAAGGAGCAAAAAGAAAAGATCTGCGGAGATTCACTGGTTAATCTTTTAATTGCGATTGACCATAATAAATCTCCGTCAGCGTAGCATCGCAGCACCACCATGGGTGGAATAGGAAAAACATCGTAAATCACGTGACCTCGGTCCAAGGGTAACCTTACCGGGAATTATCTGCGAACAAATTTCACTTAAAGTTAATTATTTAGTAAGGTAAACAAAAGAAAAGCTGAGCAGCCTTTAATTGATGGGGGTTAATCAACAGCAGCCGACCACATATCCATAGATCTTTTCTTATAAGAGACGCGCATTGTAAATTGCTTATTTCTTCCTCATTCGCTATGGATATTGACACATTGAAAATATTGTCCAATTTTTCGTTGGTGTGTTTATTCACTGGTGTCGTAATTTTTATATATTTCACGCAATTGTTACTTAACAAAATGGTTATGGAGTAAAACTATATATTTATCACATAAAATAAATCTCGTAAAATAAGTCTTTTTTTTCAAAACCTTTTTTTTATATCAACATTTGTGTCGTGTTCAAGAACTCTGAAGGTAATTATTTGGAAAGTACAAGCACACACTGGCAAGCAAATAAGGAGAAATAAACTCAAAAATACTAACTGTATGTATTACATGAGTGCTATTAGTATTATTGAGGTCATTTCTATTTATATACTTAAAAAATTAGGTGTAACCGAACTGCCGGACAGAGTGGAAACGAGCGAATCATATTGTTGTATCGTAATCTTGCTACTGTCATCCGTGTCAGTGTAATGGAAAACAAATTGATGACCTTTATATATCAATTTACCTTAGTTGTCAATAAAGTGTCTATGAAACTGTTAGATGCTATTAGAAGATCTATGTGAAACGGAACGAAAAGAAATGGAGCAGGTTACTAATGATGACGGATGAAATCCACTGGAGTAAATAATGTATTCAATCGTTGATATAAAGTTGTTATACGGTTTTCATTCAGATAGAAGGTCTTAAATATCTTGAAATGTACTAACTCAGATCAGCAAAAATACCACTATTTCTATTAATAAGACTGAGACGTTGGGGTCTTATATATTTATAAAGATAAACTTGAACGCTCATTTACTAATGTTTGTTGAGATTTAATTTCTTTTGTCGAGTTTGAGCGTTCGAGTCGAGTCGAACGTGTCGAGTTTTTCTTTTGTCGAGTTTGAGCGTTCAAGTTTATTTTATATATTTATAAAGACAAACTTGAACGCTCATTTACTAATGTTTGTTGAGATTTAATTTCTTTTGTCGAGTTTGAGCGTTCGAGTCGAGTCGAACGTGTCGAGTTTTTCTTTTGTCGAGTTTGAGCGTTCAAGTTTATTTTATATATTTATAAAGACAAACTTGAACGCTCATTTACTAATGTTTGTTGAGATTTAATTTCTTTTGTCGAGTTTCTGGTGTTTGGAAACAGATTCGACAATGCTAATCTTTTATCTGGATTTTTACTTTTCTTTTTGTGTTCTGTTTTTGTTTTCTTTTTTCAGATTCTATATATACAATTTTAACAATAGTTAATTCCATTACCTAATCGTAAAATTTAACATAATGGAGATAATTTTCACCGCATTCGTCATATAATGAACCTGACACTTTACTGATGACCCACCATATATTAAAAGTGTATTCAATACTTACATGTAAATAATATGTAATAAACATGATCCTTGGCCTGGTATATGAATTACCTTATGGATATGAAGCTGATTACCATCAAAAACCGAACTTCTGGTTTTTTCACGATAACATGCATCGCAGTACGTAGTTGATTTTTTACAATCTACTTTTACAAATCAAAAGTTAACCATCTTCTTCGAATAAAACGAAATTAATTTTTTATTCCAAAAGAGACCATTATTTTAAAAATGGAATAAGCCTCATCCATTTCAAATAAAACTAATAAGGAATACAAAATCCTAAATAGATCTGATTTCTTAATATTTTCTAGAATCACATCTATGTTACATGTACAAAGCCAATACATGAAACTTGAAAGATAAACTAAAAAAAATTAATCTTCGTTTATAGCGAAGAATTTCAGTCCTAGATATAAACTACGTATGCACTAAATTTCTAGTTCTTTCGAAAGAGATCTACAGGTTTTGAAGACTAAAATATACTTTTACAAATCAAAAGTAAACCATATTCTCCAAATAAAAACAAATTAATTTATTATTCCAAAAGAGACCATTAATTTAAAAATGGAATAAGCCTCATACATTTCAAATAAAAGTAATAAGGAATAATAAATCCTAAATGGATCTGATTTCTTAATATTTTCTAGAATACAATTAATATTTTCTAGAAACAAAGCCAATATACACAAGTATGAAACTTGAAAGATAAACTAAAAAAAATCATCTTTGTTTGTAGCTAAGAATTTCAGTCCTAAATATAAACTACGTATGCACTAAATTTCAAGGTTCTAATTCTTTTGAAAGAGGTCTACCGGTTTTGAAGACTATCAGTTAGGGGTTGAGCTATGGAATTGTTGGTTTTCTGTTTCAAATACCTCGAAAAGCAACAAGGACATAAATATCAGTTTTGTAACACGTTATAATCAAACATTTGTCTCTTTATAATAAAAAAATATCCGATGCGCTTCGGTTAGAGAGCAGTGTCTGGTAGTGCGCCTCGGAACTTGATGGTGCACCCAGGATATAGGAAATATATGTAATAAGCCATAATGACAAAAATCACGGAATCTTGAAAGAAAATTCACGGAAATCTTGGAAAATCTTGAAGTAACGCATATTAAATAAGATCATTCCATTAAGTCTGTCAAATAACTTCACATGATGCAATTAAATATTTAGTTATTTAGGCATTAAGATGTTGAAGAAAAATATGTCTAAAAGTTAATCGGTGCACTAAATTGCTCCCAGATAAAAATGTGAAACACGTCATATTAATGAGAGAAGTTATTTACAGAAGTCTTGGAAAATCTAGAAGCAACACATATGAAATAAGATTCTTGCAGAAAATTTGCCAAACATCTCTACATTATGTTATTAAATAAGCAGATATTTAGGCTTTAAGATGTTACAGGGACAGAAGTATAAAAAATAAGTGGTGCACTGTCGTGCACCTAGATACTAATAAGTAATACGGCATATTTAATGGATTAAGTTATTTATGGAGGCCTCAAAAATCGGAAGATAAAGCATATAGAATAAAATTATGCCGCCAAATCTTCTAAAGAACTTTGTATTATAACATTAAATATGCTGATAATCAGACATTAAAATGTCAAATGTAAACATTAGGTAATGCAAAACTTTGTATCGAAATAAAGATATGTAAAACTATGTATTGATAAAAGTTACGGAATCTTGAAAGAAAATTTATGGAAGTCTTGGTAAATTTTGAAGTACCGCATCTGAAATAAGATCATTCCATCAAATACCTCCGTACGTACTTCTGTAATTATTCTATAAAATCTAAAACAAAACATGGAAATGTTTTGATATTAACACGTTCAAGCGAGATACGCGAAAATCATTAAAAGAACAAGATATGTAGTTGTAAAAATTTAGATTCCCGGTACATTTGATATAATTAAATAATAATTGCAAGATCTACAGTAAATCAACAAGTATCACAGTGCAGCCGTACTCAGAGAATATTCAATAAATTATGGGTTAACATAAGAGATCTTGAGCCTAGAAAATTATCGACGTCAAATATGACTTTCTTAATATAGGAATAGCGATGAGTGGAATTCGATTTCTAAGTAACATTGAAACATTATTCTCAGTGGATATATCGTATATCGAAATATAATAATTCAAGGAATATAACGTTTAATTAGAATATTGAATATACTTGGCCTTAATTTTATAGAAATTCATTATTCACAATTAAATGAAACTACGTGATATAGTATTATTTCTACTTTCTTTAATTTCTTTACCACGACCTAGGTTTCGTTGTATTACAACATCTTCAGGTGGGATATTAGCAAAGATTAATCTTTGCAATCTTTGCTAATATCCCACCTGAAGATGTTGTAATACAACGAAACCTAGGTCGTGGTAAAGAAATTAAAGAAAGTAGAAATAATACTACATCAGATAGTTCCATTTAATTGTGTTTTATTAGAAGTTATTCGTTTCTGCGGCTAATAGTAAATAGTAATCAACAATTAAATATTTGAAACTTTTGCTCCATATTAATATTCATAGAAAAATATATTTGTAAAATTCTATGATTCCAACCAATCGACCGATTTTCCTACACAAAAAAAATACAGCAGTGCAGAAGAGAACTTAACCGAGTTTTCTAAATAATAAATCGAACTCAGCAGCAAAGAACAGATGTTTCATTGTTAAATTTGTCAGTAATTAAACGGAAAAACTCGCTTTTCATACCTAGAAGCTACCTGCGCCCAAAGAACCGAATTATATCACATTTCTCTACTTTCCCACGGTATACATTTGCTCAATAACTTGACCTCGTGTTCACCAGACTAATTTGTTCGTGGTTAGTGAGAATAAACTTTTTGAATTGTGTATTCGTTATGTGTTGTAGTTTTTATTTAATTATCTTGTTATCGTTATTGAACCCTATAGATATAAAAACTGTAATGTTTCCATAACAATATGTAAATGAATAAACAAAAAAGATAATCACAACGAATTATTTAAACCACATAAGTAACAGTATCGATTCAATAGAAATGTATCCAATAAAAAATCATATTTTATCCAAATTCATCAGTTATGATGTAGACTTTAAAATTACAAATTTGAAACTACAATAAATTTTACAAGTTGTGAAATAAAAATGTACGGCAATTAGTGACTTGAGGTATGATAGACGCTGCGCTATTAATCAACCCACTTTTAAACCACATATTTAATTTTAGATAGTATGTTTTTTATTATATGTTTGACTAATGCGATTCTCCATTACCACAATTCTATTTATGGTAATGGAAAAACGCGCTAAATAAACGCACTAAATATTTATGTTAGCTACTCGTACGTTCTCCGACAGACGACAAGGGGAAAATCGAATTTATTTAAATTTTACTCTCATTAAAACAACACTCTTGCTAAGAGTTCTTAATTAGTAAAAATAAAGTGCGAATAATTTTTAGGTCCTTTTGAAGTAATCAATATCAAAACAGTGGAAAATATTTGAGGTAAACAAATCCCTAAACTTGTCACTCTTGTAAATATATTTGAGTTACTTGTCACTCTTGAAAATATATTTTAAAATAACGAAAAATGCAGATAGGACTGTGCACTACCATAAAACTAAAATTTCCTTTAAATTGTCACGTCAATGACATAGGTTTATTTGTCACAATAATAAAAACGGGAGAATTCATTTGTAGCCTACTCCATTCGATGATTCCAGTGAATGTAGCTGCAGTATTCGCTCGGGTCGCTGACTCTGAGCCCGATGCGTTTGGCTCCGTGACGCAACTCTTGGGTCGGTGACATTGAATCGGGTCTTTTCGACATCGTCCAGTGAGTTCAACAGACAGTACAATTAAGAATTACGTTCTATTTTAGAATAATGTTTTATTTTAGTATAATTTAAAATAATACGGGTATATTATTTTTCCGACTAATTCCCTGTTCGGCCAACTTCCTTTTATTTTCGGCTCTTTCCGCGTTACAAGAGAATTTGTAATCATTTTTTAAGATAATAAACCTCATAATACACCCTAATAAGGAAACCTTATAAGGCCACCCACATATCTTATATACATATTAATTTAGCAATAGCCTTAAACGTACCCATACCTCTGGAGCAAGTACGAAGTGCACATCGCGTTGCTACCGGAAGTTTGGACCGCCCGCGTAACATCGTGATACAACTGGCTACGCGACTCCTGCGTGACGACATTCTAGTGGCGGCACGCGTGCGTCGCTCTCTCACAACACGCTCTCTTCAGCTCTCAGTGCCCGAACAAAAAATTTATGTAGATGAACATCTTACGTTACACAAAAATACTTCACGCAAAAGTACGTGCCGCGAAAAAGCAGAAAGGCTACGAGTATGTTTGGGTACGAAATGGCAAAATTTATGTCAGGAAAAGTGCCGGGGATAAGTCTTCCGTAATCAAGTGCGAAAACAATATCCAGAAAATGTGACTATTCAACTTAATAACAGCATATTTACTCTCAAAATTACCTGGGTGTTATGTGTAATATGTGTAGAATGTAATCATTTGAGCTCTAGTGTTGATATTAATCACTTTTCTATGTTATTCACGATTGGAAATAATTTGAATTATTATTATACAGTCAAACAAAGTCGAAAATTTAAATATTGTTATAGTATCCAACTCCTGTATAGTTTCTTTGTCGATCTTTTAGTGTTATGTTCGTATTGTAATTGTCTGCTGGATAGGTTTCAGCTATCTTGTATTTCATTGTATTTTATTTCATTTATTCTAAGTTAAACTAACCATTCATTTGTAAAATATAAACGAACTAGCAAAATTATCAGTTTATTATCAAAATTGTGGCGGAATTAAAACCAATACTAATGAACTGCGCATGCACATTCGAACAAACGACTACGACGTAATCGTACTTGTCGAAACTTGGCTTCACCAAAACATATTTGACGCCGAGTTCATAGACGACCGATACACGGTGTTTCGACGTGATCAAAATCTATCCAGTAGCATTAAATCGTATGGAGGTGGAATTGTTGTTGCGGTTATGACAAAGCTTATTGCAAAGAGTTGCCGTCAATGGGAAAACGAGGATTTGGAGGAACTTTTTATTTCTTTGCGAATGAAAAATTTCTCCCTTATATTATGTGCTGTTTATATTCCACCGAAATTTTCGCAAAATATCTATAAAAAACATTTCCGCAATTTCCAAAATTTATATACTGATAATTTTAGTAACCACATATTAATTGTTGGTGATTACAATATTCCAACCTTAAATTATGGAAAATTGTCCCTATGGCATCATAAATGATAGCTCTGACCCCTTAGTTGTCCTTGTTACTGGCGTCACCTCGTTCATGAAATTGCAACAGCTTAATTACCTTAAAAATTGTAATAACAGGACTCTCGATCTTACACTGAGTAATTGTAAATGTAAATTCTCTTCTGCGGAACCATTACTTCGTGAGGACCGCCAACATCCTACTTTCCTCCTCACAATTGATTCCTGTCCAGAGGTCGCGATGAAAAAGGGTAACAACTCAAAATACAATTTCCGCAAGTGCGACTATACTGCAATGATAATAAAGCGCTAGAATCCATAAACTGGGAAAAGGAGTTCCACCAGCTTTCAGCTACCTGCGCTGTGGACAGATTTTATATTATTATTTTTGATATTATTAATAAATTAGTTACAAAGAAACCACAAAAATCCAGGAAACATACAACTTGGTACACTCCTAAATTGATACAGGTAAGTAAAGGTAAAGAAAAATTCTGGGTAAAATGGAAATTATACGGTAACTTCTCCGATTACTTAAATTTTTCTAAATTAAGAAGTCAATTTAAGAAAATATCCTGGTCTTGTTTTCGTGACTACGTCCACAATACTGAGAAACTTATTAATAACAACGTAAAAGGTTTCTGGCCATACGTGTCATCACTAAAGAAGTCAGAAGGATACCCATCGTCGATGAATTTCGAAGGTTATGAATCGAATGACATTCAAATGATATGCCAAATGTTTTCTGAGTTCTTCAAATCTACCTTTGAACGGAACCCACCTCTAGATCCAAATAATATTTGTGAATCCTTCAAACAAAACCTACCTCCTCATCACAATTTAGCACTTCAGATGGATATTAATATCACCTCCATCCGCTTCCAAAGAGATGAAATAACTAATGCCGTTAAGAAAATCAATCCCGATACGATTTCTGCTCCACTCACTATAATATTTAACATGTGTATCGCGCAGGGTGCGTTTCCCGGGTGCTGGAAAGATGCACATATAATACCAGTATATAAATCTGGGAGTAAACAATCTGTCGAAAATTAGCGGCCTATATCCATTTTGTCAGCAGTGTCTAAGGTATTTGAAAAAGTGGTTCACAATAGGATTTATCCGACATTGCATCGGCATATTATTGAGGAGCAGCATGGATTCGTACGGAACCGGTCAACATTAACCAACCTGTTATTGTACACGCAATATCTCTTTAAATCTATGGATTGCAGGACACAGGTTGATTCCATCTACACAGATTTTAAAAAAGCTTTCGACAAGGTTGATCATCTCATCTTGCTGAAAAAACTCTCTTTTAACGGCATAAAGGGAAATTTACTTCGTTGGTTCGTCTCCTATCTCAGCAACAGGCAACAAGCAATAAAAATTAACGGTTTTATATCACCTCATGTTCCCGTGACTTCAGGGGTACCTCAAGGTTCCATATTGGGTCCCTTTTTGTTTATCATCTTTATAAATGATATCAGCAATTGTTTTAAACACAGCAAGTTCCTATTATATGCTGACGATCTAAAGATTTTCTCCAAAATAAGAGATTCTTCTGATCATTCGAACTTACAAGAAGATCTTAAAAGACTAGATGCGTATTGCAGAATAAACAAGATACAATTAAGTCACAGTAAGTGTAAATCGATCACCTTTTCTAAAAATAAGATAATCTATTTTCATACCTATGATATAGGTGGTCATTCTTTGGAATCTGTTAATTGCATACGTGACCTTGGGGTAATGTTTGATCAAAAGCTACATTTTGATGTTCACGTAAAGCAGATCACATCGCGAGCTTATGCTTTGCTAGGCTTTGTCTTACGAACTACCAAACCCTTTAAGCAAATGAGAACGTATCGCATCCTCTACACAAGTCTTGTGCGATCTCAACTTGAATATACTGTTGCCGTCTAGAATCCTTACTATCTTACATATTCTGATATGATCGAAAGAGTGCAAAAACGATTGATAAATAAAAAATAAAAAAATATTTATATGTATATATATATATATATATATATATATATATCATAACCGTTTTTTTTAGAAACTATTACTCGTAGATCTAAAAACTTAATATTTTACTTTGATAAAAAGGATATCAAACCACATGTACTTAAATAGTTAAAACTCAAAAATTAATTAATTAGGTCGTTTAAGAGGAATTAGATTGTTAATTAAATTAATTTTTTTATTATTTTTACTATATAACATTTTCTAATTATGTAACATTTTTTTATTAATTTTAACTAGTACATATCGAGAGATATACTGAAGAATAGTAAAAAAATGTACAACTAACTCTCCTCTCCTTTTATTTTTCGAAACTATTAAAGAGGTTGTTTTAGACCAATATAAAGGTTGTAGGAAAATTATAACGATGACTCTTGATCTAAAACTACTTAATAATATTAGGTATTTTTAAATATTTATTGTTTTAGAAATTTAATATTAGTGACAACTTATAATAAATAAATTGATTTCACTTGAAACAAGATACGGAACCCTCAATGCACAAGCCAGGCTCGTACTTAATCGATTTTATCAGTAATCATTTTTAATTTCTCTAATTGTTGCATGGCAAAATCTTGGAATCGGTACTTGTTAGTTTCATTCTCATTCAGGTCAGATTCCAATTGTTAATTGCCTTTATCTATTATCGAAATCTCAAATAACTTGTAAGGCGGCAGTTGAATGAGAAAGTTGTCATTGCAATCAATTTTCCGTCAAAACAGTAGCGTGTGTATTAATGTTTCTATGCAAATAAAGTAAATAAACATTATTACTTTATTTACATAGAAACATTAATACTATTAACATTATACCTATTCTCATCCTAACCTCTTCTTATCCTAACTTAGCCACGTCTTGTACCCAAATATTACCCATCGATTTTTTTTGTTCAGCTACTCCGCTTTCTCTTCTTTCGACTTCCCGTCAAACCAATTATCTTTACGGAAAATACGATGGAAGATATTCAAATGATGACAATTTTCAATTTCCAAATATTTTTTAATTACGTTTAGATTTTCCGCCCGAAGTGGTTACGAGAACTGAAATGTTCGCTGCAATTGGATTAGTGTCGAAGACTGAGGAGCGTGCTGTCATGGAGGCAAAATATTGTTCTGTTTTTACTATTTCTGTTTATCCATTTTAACACAATGATTACATGGCACCTGCTGAGTATATATAAAATATTTAGCACTAAGTGAAAACCTAACAACCAGACATTGAAACTACTACAGTGGTGTATCAAGATCATTTATTATTATACATTTACACTAGTCACAGCGGGCAGCTAAAAATTTTCAAACTCACCAATATGTTGAAATAATAAATTATGTCGTGTTTTCCATGGAAGAAAAAAGATATAGATATAAATATAGTAATATAGTCTATAAATTAACTGTTTGGAATGTAGAAAACTTCATAAAGTCCACGAAGCAATGTAATACTTCATGAACTAATCAAAGAGAGCTTCAATATCAACAAAACGCTACGAGAAAAATACAGTGCGTCCAACGGTCATATTCTCCCAACAAAAATATTGTAAACGTTTTCCGACAGCACGTCACCTGTTTATTTCCATTTCATTTATTCTCATAATTTCACTCCTTAAAAGTAAATAAGCTTCAGGAAATAACCTTCATGTATATAGCAAACCAAACTTATACACGATATCCGATTATGAGTACATCACTGTAGTCAATTATACGGAAACTGTGACTAAGAGAACAAATGTTCAGATCATTGGTTAAAAACTTGTTTCCTTTGTAATAGTTGCTAACTTTGACATAATTTTGATGTAATATACTTAGATGTATTCAATACAGAATTATAAGCTAACTTTTTTCTAAACGTTGTATTCCGTAACCAAAACTTATAAAGTTAAAGTTACTACAAAAAAACGTTGCTGCCACCGACAGAATTGAACAACATAATAATTGCACAGTCGAAAGGTTACTCCAGTGTGTATTATAGTTATGAACTGAATATTTAGAAAAACGTTTTAATTGCAATAAGACAAGCTGCACCCCATGTGATACTGTATTTTATACACGTTATGAAATCTTACCTTTGTGGGCTTTCATAGACTGTCAGAATTGAACGAAGGTATGGTTGTCTTCGGAATTATTTAGTTTCATAATGCTTAGCACCACAATGATTCTCTGTTTAAACCTATGTGATATAAAACTTATTGTATTCCAAGCAAGAAGATTTCAGAATTCTTATTTTGTTACACAGATACCTATTGTTTTTAGTTCTAATCGGTAAAGGAATTTCGGAAAACTGAAGAAAAGTGGATTTTTTTCCGTCTACCAGAAAGACTGCAGCAGATCGCGCACTTGCAACAAAGAAAGTCTGTCACATTGATGGCATTGCTATAGTTACATAATCGATAGCTCAGGTTGGTATTCTTTTCCATTTTAACACTCATAT
Organism: Druceiella hillmani; assembly: GCA_039881145.1. Taxonomy (NCBI): domain Eukaryota; kingdom Metazoa; phylum Arthropoda; class Insecta; order Lepidoptera; family Hepialidae; genus Druceiella; species Druceiella hillmani. The sequence goes on along the minus strand of JAYKKI010000032.1, from coordinate 20,303,991 downwards.
GTTTTGCTCTGTGCAAACTTGACAAACCATGTCCAACCATTGTGACATAACACTAGGTGAGTTGATTTAGTAATAAATTGCGACTGTGTCACATTTTTATTAATCTTATTCACGCACTGTATCATTTTGAAAAAAATTTTGTTACGCGAAATTTTACCTGATCGTTAAAAACGGAACACATACAATAATACTCTGGTGTATGTATTATCTATTCTTCCAACACTTTGTTCCAACATTTTTTAAAAAACTAAAACCTTTAATACAGAAACTTTTACGTGTTTATCGTAGATTTCAATGTATATACATTATAGCTAGGCGGATTGCTTTTCGCTAATTAAATGATCACTACGTAAAAAATTCAGTATCTTGAAAGATCATAATAGATTATTAGTAAAATTTACAAACGTAACAAAATTTTAGAATATCTTAATAAAAATTGGAAAGAGATAGAACTAAATTACATATTTGGAGTGACCAAAATTTCTTTCTTTGAATCTTTAAAACCAATGCTTAGCTGCGTCTTAGGTCATTACACCTTAACCCATCGTTGTGAATATATTATATGAAGATTCAAAATTAAATGAAACTACGTGATGTAGTATTAATTGTACTTTCTTTAAGTTCTTTACCACGACCTAGGTTTCGTTGTATTACAACGCCTTTAGGTAGACTAATAGCAAAGAGGGTACATCTTTGCTAATAGCCCACCTGAAGATGTAATACAACGAAACCTAAGTCGTGGTAAAAAGCTTAAAGAGAGTAGAAATAATACCAAACAACGTAGTTTCATTTAATTGTGAATAATTAATTTCTACAAAATAAACGCCAAATATATTCAATATTCAATGATGTTTCGATTTCTTTTCACCCTCAGTGGTATTGATGCATCAAGATCCCTCTAAGCTCTCTTCTTGAAATTTCCAAATTTTGTTTATTTTTTACTCGCTAAAACTCAGCAGTTAAATGAAAAGGATATTTGAATGAGTTAAGGAAGATGTTCGCAAAGTTTAAATAACATTCAAAAGGTTACTAGTTAAAAGGGGCAGTTTTATTAGTAGCCAACCAAATATTATGTTATGTAAGTTATAAGTGAACCAATATTTTTGCAGACTAATTTAGTGGCGTATTAAAATGTGGATCCAAGTCATGTGTTATCTATGCGCGCAGGCAAGTTCTCGAAAGCCGTTCACGCAACCTGTACTACCACAAATTCTACAAGTAGAACTATAAAATATAAGAAGAGAACAAAACTTTTACGTTTGAACCGGGCAAATTTTTGTCCCACAATTAAAGTTGATTTTAAAAACTCGATAAGTTCAAATATAAAATTTAAGGTAAATATCTAAAATTGTGCATACCTTTTAAATTTCGACTTTCTCCGAATGTCACATACAGAAACCAATTAAAACTTATTTCATATTTGTTTTGATTTCAACCCACTTCTTCAGCTGATTTAACGATTTAAAAAGATCTTGTTCCATTTTCACATTTATATTTTTAATGGAATGTAAACTTCACAAGACATATCCAGATGTCAAATATTCCAGATGTATAAAAATTAAAACTTTAATATGAAAAAGGCAACTAATTTCAGCAAAATTATCGTTCATAAAAATTACATATGTCAACTTTCATAAGGATTAGTTAATAAAGGAGATTTTATCTTAAATAGCTCTAATAATACGAGTAAGTCATAAACCATGTCAATAAATAGCGCATACCTTGAATAACCATTTCACCTCACTCAGTAATTCTGACAGCAATTGTATTCCACGTCTAAGGTACCCGCAGGCAATGTTCAAATGACACTAATGCATCGTTTCCTTCTGTAACGCTCTCGCCACAGCAATGTACGGCAAGTTATTTGATTGTTATTACCGGGTCTGTAATTGTTTTGATACTCGACGTTTTGGCGAAAACCGTGTAATGGGCCGCAGTCGTGAAGCTACGTCCTAATAACGGGATTAGGTCCTGTAATTATCTCATGCACTCATTAGTCTAGGCTACATCGGACGGCTCTTATATGTACTTTGTGTGGGATACTGCATATCAGCTGAAATACTTTTGTAAACACGTAAATTAATTAATCAAGTCAAGAGTAAAATAAATAGCAACACAATGTTTATCTTACAGATTTGTTAAAAAAATAGCCTAGGCTCTAACTCTTTATATTCTAATATTATTACCATATCATTTTTAAACCAATGTCGGTGCAAAGTATGATAAAAACATCGTTATAATCATTAATTTATGGTAGTGATGTGTATGGTATTGTATTTTAGTTATCCAATTGTGGATAATTAAAATGCAGCTACGTATTGAAATGTGTACGGTTTTGTTAACAAAGGGTTAAGTTTAAACGAATATTTTTGCCAAGAAACATGCAGTTGTAATAATAAGGTTGCTTCAAAACTTGTACGCAGCAGCAGCCCGTTGCCCTCACGTCTATACTTTCGCATTCGAATTTTAATGAAATATATTCTTATAAGTAATTATATAAAAAAAATATATAATTTTTCTTGATACCAGATTTAGCATGCGACTAATTTGTGTGGTGGAGTAATACATAGGCTTAATTGTAATGTCGCTTGAATAATTTAATACACGCTAATATTTTTCAAAATGTGTTGGCGGGAAATGTACGAAAAAATTTTTATAAAACATGAAAAATATATTTGTAACCATAATCTGAATATTTCAACAGCACCAAAAATAAAAGTTTTTAAATTTTATTATTTAATTCCGCTTAATTGTATGCAACTTATTAAATGTTTAATGAAAGTAATAAAATAATGCCTGTAAATTATTACTCGTTTTTTTTCTCAATAAAAAAATTCAGTACTACTTACATGTACAATATGTTTGTAAATTGCGCAACATATAAGTTAAATCTCTTGTTCACGTTTTTCGAGAACCCAGAACCTGCATATAACTCCAGTTGTTTTAATCTTAAATTAACGCGAGCAATCTCGCAGACAAAAGAGCAATAATTTTAAACGCTATTTCGTATAATATGCACGCGACTGTGCATCGACAAATATTTCTTATAAAACATGTCAAGAATCGCAGACAACTACACAACTTAAATCGATTTCGTACTTATGGGCAAAGTTGAATTGAACCGGTGTCCAACCAGTTGCTAATAAGTATGTTGATATTTATCGATGTTCATGTAACTTAATATTTCTTTACCCAATATCGAAGTTTTAACATTGACAATGAAATATATGAGACATTGTAATTTCAATATACAACTTCCTATAATTTTAATTTACGACTTGATTTGAATAATGAATTAAATAATTTGCGGATGAACATATTTAACGTCAAAGTGAACGAATTTTAGAATTTGAATATGAAACAAGAGTCATGTCCTGCTTATCACGCACAAATAACATTATTTTTAGCCAAGCCACTATGCTTTTTTGCAAGAACGTCGCCACGCAGTCTGTTGCTATACATGGCTCCTATGATTAGTAAATGTAGCGAAATTTACTAATCGTAGGAGCCATGTGTAGCCTTTGATTTTTGGTTTGAATTTGTCCAATAAAAAGGCTTCAAATATAGACTCGAAAGTTCTTTTGTGAGCTCAGAGTAAAATAATCAGCGATATGATCTCGATTACTGAATCATAATGTGGACTAAGTTCTAAACATGTTTAAAATACAATAAATTCAGCGCAATTCCACAGAAAATAAATACTTCACATGTACATAAAAATGTTTACGTTCTACATGTATATAAAAATGTTTATATGTAAACAACACAAAATAAGCAACAACGAAAGGCCTTCTAGTCCTCTTTGACGATTTTATAACCACAATCGGCAATAGCAATTATTTCTTGATTTAGCGTCTTTGTATTTTAGACGACCTCGATTGGACTCAATAATTTCTTTCTTTGCAAATGTTAATGTGTAAGATATGGAGGCAGAGATATATAATGTGTTCCATACATCACGCCCAAGTTCAAAACATGGATATTTGATATATTTATTATTGATTAATACCATGTTACAGATAGCTACGTATAGCTCTATATGTATACCTGTATAACAAAGAACATGACTATTATTCGTACCGGTGAGCCTGCGCATCAAACTGAGTGTAAAATGTTAGGAATTATATGATGATTCTTTAACTGTTCCTTAAATAATCTCTGACAAAGTTACGATTCCAACAAAGACAAAAATTTATACATTGTTTTACCAAAATATACTTCAAATATATTCATTTTAGTGAACAAAATCACTCACATAAATAATTTAGCACTTTAAAATTGATACTGTTATAATAAATGCTATTATATATTATTCCAATTGTAAACTAAGTTTGATAGAGTATCTTCAAAAACTTTACATAAAATAATATATAAGTCGAAAGTCTTTTTATCATTTTGAAAGGCAACATATGAATGGAATTTTGTTGAAGACTTCAACTTAAAATCGTTTTAAAAGATGGGAAGTCCGAAGACCATAAAAAAAATTCCGTTTTCATGTATTTAATAAACATCAAAGGGCGTACCAAATAATTCAATCTTGTGTCTTAGCCCAAAGATTACCTTTCCAGAATTGTTAAGAATTGTCTTATCCTCCCCACTGAACTGCTTTTCCAAATGTATATTAAATATACAATTCCCACTTAATTCAAAAATATGATCAATATTTACCACGTTGTCAATAAATAAAACAAACCCCATATGTGTATAGATCGAGAAACATCGGCGAAATATATCAAAATAATTATGAACAATCTGATCGTGGGTAGTAATAAAGCAATCATCTCATTTTTTTCAACGCAATCCACAATTTGATGCAATCTCCCAAATCTCCTTTCTCAAAAGTTGAGTGTCCTATAATATATAGATGATCTCCCAGAACAATCAGGCTCCATGTCCTGTGATGGACATGACGGTCCGTGACTACATATTATTACATATGACTGCCCATAAAAATACGTTTAGAATTCCCTAATAGTGATTAACAAGATTAATTAACAGATGAAAATTCAACAAAGATAAATGTACATAAAAAATAAATATGTCAATATCTTGTATAAATAATTCCATAAAAAGGCTGGAAATGTAGTAACAGAAAATCATAAATACTATTAAATGAGCAAATATCTAACTAAATCTAAAACATACGTGCATCAAAACTTTGCGTTAAACTTAAGTGAACTATGGTAATTAGTTGATTTTCTTACTGCATAAACGATAAAAAAATATTAATATTTCTTAAATAAAATTATACTATACAATAGAATAACTTCGTGTAACTTTGTACAACTTTAATATTGCTGTTTCTTGAATAATAATTAGGGAACATAATAGAACAATTTTGTAAACTATTTTTCCAGTCTGCGCTATTTTTGCTCCATTCGTAAAACTAAAATTTTAAACGAGTATATTCAGCACAATCACACACAATGACGAGTACCCTTGAGTGGGATTGCTCAATAGGATTACTCATTCACTGGTTCAAAATTTATGTTAAGTTTGTTGCGACTGTATTTTTTTTTCAAATCGAATACGAATTCCGATTCGATTTCTAAGAATGAATTCTCTCTAATTTTTAATTGTAATTAAATTAAGTATGTGTAACTTCAAACGCAAAGCAATTTCCAACTATGTCAATCGGACGACTAAATCTATAGTATGTAAAAAATAATCCTTCCCCTAGTATCTTCAAACAACCTGCTCTCCATAAACCCTCATATTTCTCGTAAGTTTCACTTCTTTAGATACGACAATGTAAATTACTATACAAAATCCCAAGAACTTGTATAAAGGTTCGTGCGATGTATAATTTATTTCATTAAAAATTACGTTTATTAGTTATTCCACAATTCAATAATATTTTAACAAGCACCGTTCAAAAATCTGCAAATTTACGAGTACTGTCACTTACGGTACCACCCCTGATTCCAACAGAGTATTAATTTCTGAAGTATCTACTAACCTTTTACCTTTGCCTTTTTTCTTGTTTCAGGAAAGACAAAGACGACTAAGGAGCAAAAGCTTTATAAAACTGCGTCAAAGTCCAAGGAGCAAATGTAACTCTAATTTAAGTAATAAGAAAGAGCATCGTAAGATGGAAATGGCGCTCAAAGTAAGGCGGAATGAAAATAATGATCACCCGCTGAGGAAAGAAATATTGTATACGTTTTCCAACATTGCGTCAAGCTACAAACAAGTTTTATCTATTTATAGTAGAGTGACTACTCTAGAGTGGTACATAAACTAATTCACGACATCTAGTTGCACAAACATTGCAATATTTTAGTGGTATCACACGCAAATTAAGATCTAAAAGGAAAACTACAAATAGAATACTGAAAATTTATTCCTGTGTTACGACAGTTCATGTATTTCCGTAACTTTAAATGGATATGCTTATATTTACCATTATAAAACTTCAAATTAGTTGGTTTTAAATTTTTCTGGCAAATATTTTTCTCAAATCTTTACTTTTAAAGTGACAAACATCACAAAGGAGACTGCTGTTCAGATAGATACTGTTGGCATAAATGAAATATAGTACAATGGCAAACCTTATTAGAACCCAGCTAATATTAATGAAGTTAGGAATATTTAGGTGTAATAGTCTGATAGTTGTAGCCTGGCTAGCTATTACCCTAGGTAACATTAATATATAAAAACAGGCAAAATGCGAGTCTTACCTGCGCATCAAGAGTTCTGAGGATTCTAAGTTCTACCGTGCTTGAAGTGAAATTATTTTATTTATCTAAAGTTATCCATAATATGAACTTCCTTTTTCAGAGAAACAATATTTAATAATCCTATTATAATTAAGTAAGACCGATGTAAAATCATATTTACAGTTTTCCTGCAACCTTTGCATAAGTTTCCGAACACCATTTTTTGTATAATGCTAAAAAATATTGTTATACCCTTATAATAAACGCTTTTAAATGATACCAACGATAACACCTTTTAATAATTTTTTTTTTAATTTTAAATTTGACCCTAAAGAATTTCTATGTAAATGTTTTTGAGTGTTAGTTATCGAGTTATGTGCTGATTAAAATCCTTCATTAAAGTGCCTAATTTAAAATTCCAACCTGGAGCTGTTTCTGGGGAAAATGGCTATGAAAAACAGACAAACGAACAAATATATTACAGGGTAATGTTGCAAGGGTTCTGCTTTTCCTTTGAAGGAAATAAACCACAAAAATTATCTTATTTGTTCAAAAATCTAAAATGCCGTAAAATTAAAAAAAAGTGATAGATGTAATATATTTGCATCACACTAATGGTGTATATATATATATATATATATATGTATATATGTATATGTATATATGTATATATATATATATATATATATATATATATATTATATTCACCATCGCCCGCGTTGTACAAGAACCCCTTTTGAGCACGTAGGAACATTCAATAGCGTGGAAGTGTAAAAAGAACCTTCGAAGAACCTCAATATGCACCAAAAATATTTACATCTAACAAGGTTAGAGACTATCGTTTCACCAAAAACAAGTCAGTATGCATTTTTTTTACAATTCATTTAGTGAATACTATGAAAAGGATGTAAGCCGAATAATTTTATTTTATTACTGAAGCGAAACCTCTTTACACAGACTTCGTTGTAGGGAGTCGGCATAAAAAACCGATCGAGAGGAAATGGACATACCATCACCCTGGCGGAGGAGCATCGATGCGGCCACGGAGATAAACATTTATATACGGATTTTGCGCATCGTCATTGATATGGAAGATGCGCGTCGACACCAGCAGAGCCCTATCCAAGTTCTCTCTCTGCTGCTTAACCGAATTGACGCGCTTTCTCATTCATATGTATCTTTCTCTCTTATTGGAATTATACATAAAACATAGAGCCTTCGTTCTTACTGCATTCATGTGCCGCAGAATAAAGATATGCTTAACCGTGATATTTTATTTAATTTGAAAATTATATTTTCATATTAATTATATCTAAATCTTCAGTAATTTTAATTAATCCAGTGAAGCAATTACTATAATTCCAATGAAGTTTGTGGCAGATATTTTATATCTCTTTGAGTTATAAATTTATAGGTGGGAAGTGGGAGAAAGTGGGAGAGAGAGGTTCCACCGTCGTATGTTTATATAGACGTAAGAAGCATCGCTTCTGTTGTGTATCCACTAACTGGCACACAACCCTTAGTCAATAGAATCAGAATCAGTTTGGTGCCTCTCCAAGCAGCGGTTGATACTAGTCATTTAAAATCAAAGTAATATCCATGATACTAGTCATTTAAAACCAAAGTATTAACCAAGAAAATTTAAATTTGGTACTACAGCTCTGTTCTAAATATTATGGAAAATAATTTTAAATATTTCATTTTTAAGTCGGTTTTATCTTCCACATATGTTACAAAATAGGTATGCTACTTTTCTCTAATCTGACACAAGTAACTATTTGCTCTTCTAAATACACACACATATTTATATTGGGTTGGCTAATAAGTTTTTAACCCCAAGTTTCTGTAAACAATTTTTGTAAAAACAATTATGTGTTACACTAAAGTATGCACCATTATTTTCTACTACTTATCGCCATCTAGTTGGCAGTAAAAATATGCCTTTATTGTAAAATTCCAAAGACTTTGATTGAAGAAACTGTGCGAGCTCATTTTGGGAATCTTCTTTAACGTTGATTTTTTTTTTACTTAAATGGTAATTTAGAGCCCTGAATACTGTACTGGTGGCCACGCGAACATAGTAGGCTGTGAGGGTATCCGCGCGCCCGATGGAGCGACAACGTGAAAACCGTCGCAAAACCGATCAGACTAGCAACGGATGGACCCCGTTGGAGGACGATGGAGGAGGTGGACCTAAAAAGGAGTGCGTTTTACTCAAAACACGACAACACTTACTTGAAATACTTCATTTTGTTTTTGATCGATTGGTAAAGCAAGAATAGTAATTATGATAAGCCATTTATTCACAGAATACCACTTTATATTATACACTACTTACGTTATTAAAAAACGTTACTTATATAATTAAACATTATTAAGTTTCGTTATTTATATTATTAAAAATTCTTATTAGAATATAACTTAGAATACAGCAAAATTATCATATGTATAAAATATATAATTAAATAATTTGAATTTAAAAATAAAAGCTTCGTTCGCAAACAAAACGTTCATTCCAAGCTACAAATATATTAAGATAAAATTCTAATTATATATAAACATGAATTCAACAGGACTATTTTTAATATTACCATTATCTTTAGTTGGATACACAAGCTATATTAAGTATATTTTCTTTTAATAATTTAAAACAAAGTATAATTGTCAACAAATCTTAAAGCTAAACGTCAATTTAAAAACTCATATATTAAATTAATGTTATTCGGGTACCCATTTGCAAGTAAAGCCTCCTCCAAAGTCCCCCAACGGACTAGTCTGTTCGGTTTTGCGATGGTCTTTACGTTACAGCTCCAGTTTCTTTTTAATATCGGCATTTCTATAGCGATCCCTTATTTTTATAACTAGCATGCTTCTCTAGGTTACTCTTTGAAATATCTGAACCTTTTTTGATATACGCTCAGTAAGTGTCGCTGTTTGGCATCCTCATAAAAGTGTTGCAAGGATTATTGATACTACGGCTTTCTTTTTGAGATCTAATGGGATTTTCTATTTGAAAATACGCTTCATCGCCCAGTACTTTTTCATAAAATCTTGATGCTTCCCTCGACTTCTTTGATAGTACGGTCTGCGAGTTATGTTTTAACTTCCACTTCATATTTAATAGTCATTCACGACACCATTGATCCCATAAGTTGGCAGCCTTCCATTTGATATTTTATAGAGCTTTATCCGTTCCACTAGAAAAACCTAATTTACGTAAATAAATAAAAATAATAAAACAAATCGCAATAAACAATAATTATAACCCATCCATAATCAGAAAACGGTACCAGAATAAATCACGGAAAATTCTAGGAAAACTCCTGACTAATAATAAATATGTAAATAATACCACATGTACGTATAGTACTGTAAATAACTTGGGTAAAACCCTATCTAATAAAAAAGAAGAAATAGATAAATATAAAAACAGTGGTATTTATTAATTTAAATGCAACGGTTGCATGCTGATAGCGTATATATATATAGGCCAAACGGAAAGAGATTTTACTATGAGATATAAAGAACACATTGCTAGCTAGCGAAATAACAAACCAGACACATCTCATTTTGAAAACGTCTTATAGAAAATTACCAATACACTCTTGCCAACAATACTCCCTATATATTACAAATAAATACGAAAAGCAATAAACACAACATCCTAGAATCATTAGAAATAAACAGACGTATAAAAGACACCAACGTTAATATATTAAATGAACAACCCAATAAAATATCATCACCAACTCAACTCGATATCTTCTACACATACTATAGTTAGACAACATTAATACTGCAGTTCACTTCAAATTGTTTCTGCCTGGTTACATACTTAAGAAGATGCATCACAAAAGAAAATAACAAAAGAATGGCAGGTATGTATAATTAGTTATATAACCTTGTTCCAACCATTAGATACCCGTGCTATTATATAAATATATTATTAAGAATAAGATCCATTTAGTTTATTACATACATTTGAATACTTTACAATGTATGAAGTTATAGAATAATACGAATTTAAATAATTTCTTTTCTTTTTTTTATTCACAATTTTTATTAAAACTAGTTATATAACTAACGATTAACTTGTTTCTGAATGAATATACTATGTGCTGTCTAAGCTAAGATTTTCCTTTGAATCACTTAGTGTTCTATGTCTAACAAGCTCAAAAGGTTTTATTCTTTTGAGTCTTTTAACAGTATTTTGCACATTTGAAAGACTGGATACTTCTGGATTAATATTGTTTTGAAGTCTCTTTTGGTGAAAACTAGCAAATCTTCTAATAGTATTGTCTACCATCTCAATATCAAGATCGCGATGGAGATCACAGTTACGAACATACCAAGGCGCGTTAACTACACACTTAAGCACTTTGTTTTGGAATATTCGTATCACTTGGATATTAGACTTACTGGCGTAGTCTCACAGCTGTATTCCATAACTTCAAATTGGGCGTAGGACTTGCTTATACAAAACAAACTTGTTGTATGTTAAAAGCTCAGAATAACGATCAATACATTTTTCTGAACTTGATATTAAGTTCGTCGCGTTTCTTCTTAATATGTTCCTTCCACCGAACCTTGGCGTCGAGAGTCATATCAAGATATCTAGCGGTGTTTGCATATGGTAATTGAGTGCCATAAATAAAGACTGGTTGTTTTGTTATCTTTTTATTTGTAAAGTTGATATGTGTTGATTTGGATTCGTTCAATTTAATGCGCCATTTTTTTGTCCAGATGGCTACATTGCTGAGAGCAGAATGCAATTTTCTAGTTGAACCTTCCACAGTTTCTCCCACTCCCATTATTGCCGTATCATCTGCAAAAATGGCTGTTGTACTATATAACGTTGCTGGAACATCATTAATGTATATCAAACACAAAACTGGGCCTAGAATACTACCCTGAGGGACCCCAGCCTTAATTAGCTTCAAGTCTGAATACGAGTCTTCGTATTTAACCCGAAAGTGTCGATTAGTCAGATAGGATTTTAAGTGTTGGTAAAAGTGATCGGGAAGAAGTAATATTAATTTATGTAGTAGACCTTCGTGCCAAACTCTATCAAATGCCTGTGCTACATCCAAGAAGACAACAGAACATACATTTTTGTTTTCTATCCCTTTTTCAATAACATCAACAATACGATGTATTTGATTGGTTGTTTCTGATACCAAATTGATGTGGTGATATTAGGTTTCTTTGATCAAGAACAGGTTTGAGACGCCACCTGTAATTAGATCAAATCCAGGTGCTTTCTTCAATTTAATTTATTACCTCACTAAAATATTTGTAGATTGTAAAACTTCCTGAAATATAAACTATATTGCTACCGTAACATAAATCCATTAATATAAAAATTGGGAAAACCCTCTTAAATCCTACTCGAGCTATTGTCTTGTATAACATTTAAATGCTGTTGGAAGTTTCTACCAGTTAATCACTTCAAATTACCCACCCGAGATCGAGATGTCGTCATACAATGAGAGCTAGGTCGTGGCTAAGAATTTAAATAAAGTAGACATAATACTACATCACGAATTTTCATTTACAAGTCAATAAAAATTATGTCATTATACACGTTTTACCTGCGTTCATTTCTAAACTACATTTGTTACTTTCTACGTTGAGAATTTCCATCAGGTAGCATATCTCGTTCATTCAAATATTATTGGTAGAGCCATACCTGTAGAAAATACTATTTATAGAAATGTTGCACCATTCAACACCAGCCGCAGTTAATTAAATAGGGTAACTTTGAAAAAAAAATTTAACTGTCAAAAAAAGTTTTAAAGTTTTAAGTGTTACCAACGATAATAAGCAAACCATCAAATCACAGCCAGATTATTAGAATAACCTAGATACAAGTGACTAGAGAAATGTCAACATTCCTATCTCAACCAGGTGTTGTGGACACAGAGTTGTTAAATCCGGCAAGGATCAGCTCCCCGATATGGACAATGTAAGAGCCGATTCCCACTGATCCGCGACGACACACTGTCGATCCGGTAAATGTGTCGTAGATTGTATATTTTAATAGCACCGTTTGCATATGAAATTATCATCGATAACAAATTTATCGTGCAATTCGTTAAGATTTTTTCTCGTGTCGAAAGTCATAAGCCTATAGTTTTCGGTTGCATCATCTACAATTGTCGTAATTATTATTTAGTCGGTTATAGCTTGTGTAGCGCCCAAATTCTCCTTTCTTTCACTTTGTTCTTCTCTGCTTAAAAAAATAGTACAGGATCAAAACTTCATCTTCGTTCATTCTGTACGGCAGCAATAACACAACTTGCTCGAACCACAAAACCGAAAGTCGCACGCGCACGAGCGCGCGCACGCACGCACGCACGTCCCTCTATGTTACCCCAAACCCAAAACAATCTATTGGGGAAATTTCATTGAAATCCTTTAAGTATATCTTGCTTCATGACCGAATAAATAAAAAGGCACATAGATCAACGGACATACATTCCAAAAACAATATCGTATGTCCTGTTACTTTTATTGTATTCCCCTAAACCTTTTTTAGTAAAAAGTACTCAAAATTTACTTCTCAAAATTTTATTGGCAGCTTATAGACATTACAGTACGCAACAATAAAACTTATTTAACCTAATACTTGGTAGAGATCGAAGTAATTGACTTATAAATATTATAAACACATTCAAACTTAAGCAAATTAAAGAATCAAATAAAAGTTGTAACGAATACATAAAACATCGATGAATTTTCTGTACGGGAGACCACCGAAGACGATGTCGGCTCGTATTCAGTTTTCTTACTCAAACACTTACCCTTCTAGCACCCTTTCACCTCTGGGGACGTCCATTTCGCTTCATTGCAATATTTAAAATACGCGTAGCGCTATCCACAATGTACGTAGATATACTATGCACTCACGTAATTACTATGCATCAAATAGCTAGGCACTTCTTCGTCATGTTTTTGTAATGTAAATAAGTTAGTGATGAGTTAGTGTTCTTTGTTCATATTTCTTATTTATGTTCCGTTAAGTTTAATATGTGCCCCTAAATATTTTTTTGCGAAAATCTTTGACATACAGGTAAGCCAATCCTACATTTCTGTCGAACTTCTCGACATTTTCTTACTGACTGATAATTGAGTAACTGCTACTCTCAAATATGCAATTTTTTTATAAAATATTATTGAAATATAAGTTAATTAAAATATGTTTAAACAAGCTGTAAAAAATTATTAAAACATAAGCTAATTATGTGCTTTTAAAGTTAGTGGTGGACACAGAGTAATAATAACGAAAAAGTTTTACATTTATTTTATGAATTCACCGTTTCGGAGGATATAACATTTAATTTGACGCTATTCATAAAGTTCCAAGTTGTTACATTTCGGCATAGAATCAACGGGGAGGATTCTGTAGTAAAACTAAGGATAATTAGGGAAATAAAACTCTTAAAGCTGAATATGAAAATAATAGATCGTAATTTACTATCGGGAATGCTGTAGCCTGCGATTTAAACTTGATTACAAACTGCGGTTTTTGGTGGATTTCCTAAGTATAATTTAAGTAATTATTCAGTCATTTCACATATTGTATGAATTATATATTCTATCGACTTATCCAGTAGGATTAGAAATGGAATTACTCTGGAAGTAGTTTCATTTTTGATATAATAATTTTTATTTTTGAAATAATGTCATTTATGGTACAAACCACTATTTTTCAACAATAAATTTTCCCTAATCTTCATTAAAATAATGTTTATAATAAAATATTTTGATCTGAAAGTTGCGATTGGAGTCTTTTTGACCTTTTGTACATGAATAAAACTTCAAAATGTATTTTTATTTTAAGAGATATTTTCCATAAGTGTGATAAATTTTTGCTATGTGAAGAATTTCCTTCATTAGAGGACTATACTGCAAAACCATTATATTAATGTCTGGGTACTAGATAATGGCAGATCAATGGACATTTTGCCGTGATTTTCAAAAATATTGGCCTTTCCTAAAGCTTTAATAGTAGATGCAAGGTAAATTCATTTAATAAAATGAATTTCCCTTCTTATAATGCGCTACGTGTGGTGGTTATCTGTTGAGGAAATTTAATTTAATGAGAAATTTTTGATTATGGAATTTTGTTGTTCTTTGCAACTGTCATCTTTGATTTTCTGAATCTAAGAAATTGAATAAAACCCCTGCTAAAGCTATAATTTTTTTAGTTCTTTCTTGTAAGTAATTTAATAGTTTGAAAACATAAAATTTTGTATTTAAATGGTTTAAAAATCTCATAACTAACTAAAGTAAGGAAATTTTTATCACAAACGTAGAAGCTCGTTAATACGTGTTTCTAATGCATCTCTTCTATTCACTGGCGTTTCCATAGGGTGCTATTTAGCTTGAAAAATAACTTACGATATCTTGGATTTAAAGGTGGAAACCTGTGTTTATTAGTTTGCCGAATTTTAAATGTTTATTTATGTGTATGCTGATTTTCCATTGAATATATTCGCAATTATTGTTCAATTTTACCGCAGACAATATATGTTATTTCACATATTCTTACGAGTTTCCTCATCGTATCACATTGTTACAAATAACTCATCGATTTTTAATAAAAAAATTTTAAGTTAGTTCGCCACCAATAAACAAATACAAGAACAATGTTTTCAAATTAATCACATCATATAAAATCAAGATGCAAGTCTCGTTATATTAAAACCACAACAAAATCTTAGCAGTGACAACAACAGGACATTAATATTCTTATTACACAAAAGTGGTAAGACCTTGTGAACACGTCGACGTAATTATAATATTATGAGCATATCGTAGTTTAAAACGCTAATTGTAATAATATGTATTTGTATTCGACATTTTAAGTTTCACATTTCTTAGTTTCATCATGATGCTTAACTAAAATGATTTCACTTCTACATATATATATATATATATATATATATATATATATATATATATATATATGTATATATATATATATATATATATATATATATATATGTACATATATATATAGCTTCATTAGCATGTTATAGCTTCCAGGCGATTAAGAAAAGAGAGATAAAAAAATTCTAAAAAATGTATTATATTTAAAAATTTATTTTATTATTAAAAATTTTATATTATTATTAAAAATTTTATAAAAGACAGCCATCAAATATTATTCGGGAAAAACCAGTATTATTAGTCAAAAAATATTTAATATAAAATGACTTCGACGCAAAAACGTAGCGATTAAATTTATTTTCTCTTTTCGAAAATGAAGCAATGCATTTATCTGAAAAGTATATTTATAAATTTTATTTCGAACTGAAATTTTCTTTGTAATCATTACTTACGTCTCAATCGTCAAAAAGATTACGTGGCATAATCTAAGTGCAAACTAAGCGAAAATAAAATTATAAAAGAACCATGTGTTTTTAAAACATATTGCTCACATGGGACAACAAAACACAAATAAAACGTACAGTAAATTAAAAGTAATCGGTGGTTCACAATTCGCTCGGTGCGCCGGATTACACGCCCGCCCAAAACAGAGGTTAGAATGAATGCGTGCGAAGTTCTGATAAAGGCTTTACCAAAGGCTCTCTCGACATCGACAGACTACTCTCTAGCGGGGATATGATCGTTAACGCCAACTAAATGGTATTTCAATCATTTTTCCTTGAAACAAATAGAGGAAAAGCGAAATTTATATTGTGGATAACGTATGTAATTAATACTAAGTGATAAATATGTTCGGGGTACCTTGCGAAACTGTGATGGTAAATTGAAATATGCAACAATCTGGTTTAATACAAAGTTGTGTGCGAGTGCAGTAAATACTAACTATTCTAATGTATAAGGAAGTAAGTTAGTTTTTGTGATTTTCGCACAAAGTTACTAATCTAATTCATGAATCAATCTTAATCGATGTATTCTTTTGTTTATTTATATATTTTTCCTTTCAACGCTACAGTAGAAACTTGATATAGGGTGGGAATAAATCTAGGTTATTGTGAAATATTTATTTTTCCTTTTTAAAGGCATTCATTCGCGAGGACATTGTTGAAATGTAATTACAAAAATTGTTAAAATCTGCAATTAAAGAAGTCCCAAAAGATCTTTCATACTCAGTGTTATATCTTGACTTTGTCATCATAATAATTAATGGTGTCTATTTTGCTAATTTCTAAATTATATCGGGAGCTTTCATTACTAATGTACCCACCACCTCAATGCACAACTGTTCATGATATAGGAAGAATATTTCCACTTCTTCCCCAAAGCGTTAAATTGTTTTCCTACTGCATTATAAGAGCATTAGAGTTTCTCTTTTAGATAACGCAAACTTAACCAGAGATATATTTCAATGAGGCATTTTAGTTTTCTTCAGATTCAACTTTAACTCCTTCAAATTGTTACATTAAAAGTTTCCCAAGATGATTTATTTATTTAGATACATTAATGTACACAACTGATGCAACCAACCAGAAACATCATTGTTGTAGTTTTCATTATTTAAAAACTAGTTTATTTTCAACATTCTATTTATTTCTCCCATGCTGCTCATAATACCTTTAAGATTGTATAAATAATGCCGACGTTAATACGAATACAAAATTACACGTATTAGGTTACAAAAATCCTTTTTATATACTGTTATGACAACATATCATTGCATGTGTTCATTATCACTTAATGTGTGCTTTTAAAAAATAATAATATCTTGGATAAATTTGCGTATCTTCTTTATGTAAACAAATCGTTTATTTTTTTCGCCCACGCGAATACCTAATAGGTTTACCTACTTCTTTTTAGAAAAATTTAAATAGTCAAAACAACGAACTCAACGCATCTAGGTAAGTTTTTATAATGACAATGATTTAAGTCACCTCATAAAATATCTCTACTAATATTATTAATGCAAATACCTTTTGTTCTGTTCCTTATTTTTTCATGACCATGTTACTGAATGGATTTGAATGAAACTAGCCAAAAAGGAACTCGAAGAAGTATATAGAGTATGTAATGTTAAGATAAATTCAACATTGTGGACCACTTTTCTCATTGAACTCTCTCTCTTATATGGCTATGAAATAAAAGTGATATTGGCAAGTTGAATAAGAAAAATATAATTTAATTTATAAAAAAATATAATTTTTAAAAACAATATATATTATCGACTGCAAACCAAAATAAAATTTATTCATATGTATTTTACAACACATCACTTCAAAATATGATGCTACAATATACACGTAAATAACGACATCAACGCAAACAATAAATAAATAGCATTGTACAAAGTACAACGTTCAACACTTCAACACATGCTCAGGGCACAGTGGACCTAATAGTTTACATGGACCTAATGGTTTATATATACAGGGTCATGTACAACCTGTGATATCAGCGGTAAGCTGTGAAAGAAAGGGTAACACCATGGCTGGTTATCCAAATATTAATACATGTGCGGTTACTCGTCGTTGACGAAAGACTGCACTTGCTGAGAATTTCTGATTTCTAACTGTTATTATTGTTATAAAACCTTAATTTTTTTATGTTGTATACACCGAATGTCAGTTATGGAATATTAAATTCACAAAGAAGTCAATTTTTTGGTGAATCTATTCGCGGACAACAGCTGATAAATTATATAAACTTTTAAATTTGGTTTTAAAAATGAAGTTAACCTCTTATTAAAAATGTTCAAAGAAAAAGAAAATCTTATGTGAAGATACATAATATGTAAATATTACCTTTATTTGGATCAAAATAACTTTCAAAGGAATACAACTCTACACAAACAGCTATCGCAAAATGATCTGTTAAGTTCAATATAATTTCGTCATCAGATAAAATTATGGGTCAAATTTGAATAGTAATTTCCACACATTGAATTAGCTTGCAAGTGTAATCATATACTTGCAAGCTAATTCTAACACTTCGTAATTAAAAAGAAAATTCTTTAAAGTGTACTTAACATCACGTATTATCTCATAAACGACCAGAATAATTATACCAAACATTTTTTTTGTTTTCAATATAGTTATAAATTGTACCATAATTGTTAAGTAAATATCTCCAATTTTAAATATATTCGTGTTATGGTTATTCACAGCTACATTTTATATATACAACAAAGCATTACTTTTTTTCATTATAATCTAATCTAATATGCAGAAAACATAAAGGCTCAATTCAATCTATAACCTAGAGGGGTCCAAATTTAACAAAATGTAATACCTATTTTTCAAAAAACTTAAAATATTCCCATAAATATACAGATCACGAAACAAAATATCACACATTTTAAATCATAGTTAATTAAAAAAAAGCATTATGGTATAGTCTAATTTATTGTATACACCAACTAGTAATATTGTAATAAATATCGGAGCTTTTATTTACTACAACAAAATTATTAATTCCCCTTGCCCGCATATAACAGTAGAAGATATTTTATATTTTTTGATTTTTGATAAGCATACTTTAAAAATGTGGATATAACTAAGTTATAGATAACATTAAATTATTCAAACATTTCTAAAAAAAATACGGATTTTATTTTTAAAAAATGCCTTTTCTTTAAATACAACATTAATATGAAGTGATTAATGGCGACGGGAATGTCTTAATAATAGAAAATACTAAACAAAACTTTCTGGTAACGCTCAGACGAATTCTTATTCTTGTAAGGTAATGAAATTGTTACGACGTGGCTATCGCCCTGTAATGTGACGATAATTTAAATATAAAGGATAATGCGTAATAAGTGTAGTTTGAAATATTTTAAGTATTTTCTCTTTTATAATTTAGAAGTTGTAATGTTCGTGTAAAATTGATAAGAACCGAGATTGAAATGCGCAATTTTCGCGTGCGGATTCCCCTCATACTTTTATTTCTTGCATGCAAACAACTTGGCAACAAGTAAATGAATAAGTAGAAAAACTATTCCGTTACGATTTATTGATTTCGTAAGCTCATTCTCTATTTGATGTGTAACATGCCCGTCTGAGTAAAACGCAAGACCAAGACTTCATTACTCTCGCCGAATTCATTCGTACTGCAACGCATTACGTTGCATAACTTTAACGTCCAACTTACGTATCATACGGCATTACAGTATAGCGACCCGCCATTGCGGGGCACTTTAGTTGCTTCTAGTTTACCGCCCGCCCTCGTCGCTTTGTTTTGCTCAAATTAGCTTCGCGCTCAGAACTGTCGAGATTTGATTACGGAATGGCGTGCAATTTGAAGTTTTATTTATTCCAATGAATGTACTCAGTTTACTTATAATGAGTTTTATCTTGATTACCTGTTCTTGAGTGGTTAGATGGCTACAAGTTCACAGTATATTACATTACCATGTAATATGCCATCAAAGTTAAGGACTATGATTTTGGGCCAAAAGTTCGCATCATGTTATATTACCGTGTAATACGTTGTGAAATTAGAATAATGTTTTGTGGGTGTCTCAGTAGTAGCGGCAGATTTGAAACTGATATTTCGGAACCACATAACTGGTGTTATCAAAACATGTTTAGAAATTCTTTATACGTAAAAGTAGTTAAAGCAATATTTTAAAGCTGTTTCAAAACAGTATACATTATTAATAACACTATTAACACAAATTTTTGAGTACACACTGGTCTTTTGGTTTATCATTTTACAAAAATGCGTTGACTGTTATTATTAGCAAAGTTGGCTATTAGCAAAGGTCTTTGCTTTGGTCTTTGCCCACCTGAAGATGTTGTAATACAACGAAACCTGGGTCGTGGTAAAGAACTTAAAGACAGTAGAAATAATACATCACGTAGTTTCATTTAATTGTGAATAATGAATTCTACAAAATTAACGCCAAATATATCCAATATCAAAAAATGCGTTGATTAGATTCATATACCGTTGATGATGCGGATGACATTTTGATAACTAGTTCTTATCCTTTTTTACTTCTCTCGTACTTGGTGCTGAATAAACTTCAATTCATTCGAATTTTAATCGTTATTCACAAAATAATTGTTTACTATTTCGCAACTCAGAAAGGAAAAAGCAACAATCTTACAAGAATATTTACTTATTCGTTCCCGATATCGTATATAACCTTAACGTTCCGATACTTATATACCGTATATAATATATGTTAACCTGCATTAATTCCATTATGTAACACCTTAAAAATATTTCTACTGAAATTGCAGTGAAATCACAAAGAAGCAGTCGAAAAAATATTTTAATTTTAGTTACAACAGCAAGCTTCCAATTTTGCTTTAGATAGTTCTAGAGATATTAAGGAAAATGACCACAAAATTCTTATTGCTTTCCCTATCTTCCTTTAATTTCATCTTGCTCCATTTTCTTAATCACACCATGTCAATTTTAGTGTTTTTTGTTTTTATTGTAATATAATTTGTTTTAGTTTTTTTACCGTCTATATTAGTTTTTAGAGTTTTTAATAGGTTAAATTCAATAAAATATTTTATTGTCTTATACTTATTTAAATTTTAAAATTTACTATTGCAGTTGATTCAAAGACACTACTAATGTAGCGATAAGTCTATTAAATGTAGGTCTATGCATGTGTCCATTAAAGTCCAGTAATAAGTAAATAAATATCGATGCAGAATATCTAACGTTTTTAATCAAAATATATTATTTTGTATTTGACTAAAATTTTATATTGATAATCTAAAAATATAACACGCAGCAAATTATGTAAATCTCCTATGAGTGTAGACGTGTCGAATATTTTGTTATAAATCTTTATATATAGTAACATACATGTATATCTATACACACTATAAATATTAACGAAGAAAAGTGAGTTTCAAGTTGATTTTCTAAAATCAATATATTTTTATTAAGCTAAAATATCTTGACATATATAATTGATATCTATCAAGATACGCAACATACCAAACATTTTGTAATTGTACCTATATTGACGGGAAACATCTTTCGTTTCGGTCAGAGGGGGGGGGTCACTTGCAAAAACCTTATGTAACGAAATATATTAGGGCGAGTTCGCTTATAACTTTAGAAGTATAATACCTACCGGCATTATTTTAGTGCCATAATTTAGAGGATAGAAGCCATTACTCAGTAGTGCATATATCGATGGCGTAAATATCGCTGCAGTCGCGTGCAGAATGACTCATTCAAAAACTAAATTTACTATCGCGCGCTGTGTATAATTAGTGGTTACTCAGGAGTACATTGATCGATTCGAGCGGGAGTGGGTGCTTTTGACAGAACTTACGACGTTATAATAGATGTGATACATAAAACTCATACTTCTGACCATTAAAAGTTATAGAATTAAAAAAAATATTGTGCTTTGTAGAGATTTGACGACTACTATAATATGGCGCTCACGCTGCAGTACGTAACGTACAAAACTGGCGTGCAAGAGTTCGGACAGCAAGAGAGAGAGAGATAGAGAGATTCCGGCCCTCAACGACCCGCTTTAACCTTGGCGGAACGTGTACGTCTCCACCAGGAACGTATTAGATTGATCCAAGCGCAGGAACCACAGCCATCTACGAGTGCGGTGGGTTCACGCTGCATAAGGAAGTCTCGAACACTACTATTTGATGTAATTGTGGCTGCAATGGTGGCAGAGAACGAGACCACCATATCAATATCTACAAGAAGGAGCCAGGTTACATCCGACAGTAACAGAACAAGGCTACAATTAGAACAAATTACACGTGCGCCAGGCTAGAACCGATCTAGAAGAGGTTCCTTTCCCCAAGGTTGCCGTACATGCAGATACGACAGTTGCAATATACAGGACAATACGACATTGTGAGACAAGTAATAAATATTCTGGTTAATGTAAACAACATGGTGCAAACCCACGAATACGCCCAACAGTTTTCATGTAATTCACTACGGCTGCGTCTCTGATACGGCCTACCTGATTTGTTTAATAAGGTACATGTGTTTCTGTATGCCCTGTAATTATTACAAAGAAAAGGGAGGTTTGATTTCAGTTTGGGAATTCAGTATGTTATATAATTCTATGAAGTTAAAATGCCTTAACGTATTTAAATATCATCCATTTGTGTATCAACAATTGCGATATGTCGTACGAATCTATCTATGTATGCATTAAAGTCTGGAAATAATTGAATAAATATTAGAGCAGATGATGTACGTTTCGTAACCAAAATATACTATTTTAAATTTCACTATAATTTTACATCAGTTATTGAAAAATCTTATATTTGCAAGATATTATGTAAATCTACCAAGAGTTTCGACTTATCTAACATTTTTTTTGATATACCTGTATAAATTGAAACGTACGTATGTATCTATGTACACTGCAAATATTAATGGCTCGGTCATTTATATTAAAAATGTGAAAATTTCATAATCTATTTTTTTACGATTTATCAAACGAAGATGTGTTAATGATGGTACTGCTACTCCATAATCCAGTCTCCGTTATTCCTCTTCCTATATCTTGATTTATTCTTTCATATTTCGTAAACGAGCAATTTTGAATTGCCTATTCACTAGCCTAGTTTTAAATAGATGTTTAACATTAGCTTCCCACGATTCCATATATATTCTTTTCATAATTGTAAACTTATTCATTCTATGACATTTTCTCTCACAGATCTGCAATAATCTTGTGCGAACAGCTTCCAAAAAAAATATAAGGCTGTTTCTGTTATCGTAAGTTTATTAAAAATATAAATATGAAATATTTTCAACTAATAAAATTGCCTTATAATATAAAACGTAGTTGTAATATATTAAATCTACTGAAAATACCTGAAAAATTAACATGAACGAACTCAGTAATACTTCCCACGAATAAGAGAATATTTACAAGAAAACTGCATAAAAGAAGCGACAACAAAAGATCTGCCGAGAGTCACTTGTCGATCTTTTAATCGCGATTAGCGGTAATATAATAAATAGTTCTCTACGAATGGCTTTAGCTCCTTAAAGGATGTAGAGAAAATACCGTAAATGATGTAACTTCGCCCCTAGGACGACCTTATGGGAATTATCTAGAAAAGATATTCACTTAAGTTTAATTATTACTTAAGTAAACAAATGATATACTGGCCACCTTTGTGTTAATGTATGTTAATTAATCGCGAGACACAGAAATATCGACAAACCCTATCTATTATTAGCGCTTGGTGACTTATTTTGTTAGAAGTATTTCCTAAATAAATTAACATTGCGGAAAAAGTATAATCAAAATTATCTATCGCAATATATTCCATAGCATTGAAACTTGTGTATATTTGACGAATTAAACTCGACTATCATCACATAATACATTTCTAGATTTACAATTTTCGTTTTTATATCAATAAAAAAATGTAAAAAAATTATTTTATATTTCTGATTTTAATTGTATATCATTTTCTACCAAATAGCGACAAGGACCTAGGCTTACGTGACAATACAATGTCCAGACATATCACGGGGTTTCCACGTTTCAGTGATAGAATTATCCTAAATCCTGCTGCGATATAATCTGTCGATAAATATACTTATCGTTTAAGTAGTATATGTTTATTTAGCGTAAAATGAAATGTTCGAAGGTTCGATGTGTCTTGAAACGTAATTTTGAAATATAGTAAATTCAAAAAACTCCTACTTAACAAACGGTCCTGTAATGTGTCTCATACATGATCTACTATAATGATTTTTTTTATAAATGATTAATTCTTTAAAAGGGCACGCTTTACTTATAAAATAAAAAATATAATTCCGTTTTGACGTCAATGATTGTGGAAGTCTGATATTCTTTTATTTTTATTTTTAAATGCGCCAGTCAAGCTTTGGAAGTTTTGCAAAAGGCATATTAAGAACAAAGATGGTAAATATATAAAAGTAATTCTTCAATAAGGGATATACGGGTTTAAAGAGTCTCAAATTATATCATTGCAGTAAATCCGCAAAAAAACCCTTATATGATATAACTAAATAAATGTAAAAATATTTAAGCGACACGATTTCAGAGGGACCAATGTATAAAGATAATATGTTTAGAAATATTTCTACCTTTTATCCAATATAGACATTTGTAACTGGTTTTGCTCAATGACGTTATAATATATAGACACATCATTGGAACTATAGAAGTGATCTTGGAAAGTATAATAACAATTCCTAAATTTATTTAATACTTTACTGCCTTATATTACGGAAATAACCATCAACGTTCCGTCATGCGTTAATACAAAGTATGTTAATATACGGCTAGCGCCAGACAATATCTGGATCAGAATTGTCTGGAAAATAAGAATAATATACCTATAATGAGATAGCAATATTTACATATTCTTCCCACACTTGTACTTTGTTAACAAGTGTGACAAGACCAAACTAAATTCTATCAATTAAGAATGATTCCGCTATCACTCACGAGGAATTGTCTAATCTAATTAGTCTAACCAATTTGTTATTCCATTCACACCTATGTCGTACTCACTCACCTCATCATTTATTGTCCGTATTATTCAATATTTGATAAGTATTTGTATTCTCACTAGCTGGAACTAGATATTTAGTTCGTGTTATAAAAGTTTAATCTGTCTATGTTATATTACGTCATTAAATTTTTTATCTACTTTTTCTTGCTATGGGTAAACATACGTAATCTCGCGTTAAAAAAATAAAATGTGAAAGAGATACAATTTTCATACTTATATTCGTAAGCATGATAAAAAAACTGTGATGAAAAATAAAAAAAATTGTGATGAATATAGCGATTTTCAATAATATTTTACGAGTTGTTTAGTTGATACTCTCAATTTACTAATATTTATAAAACGACTATTCAAGTCTAATAGAGTGACGTAATCTTTTTATGTAAATATCTTTTTATGAAACTTGATGTATGCATGTGTCTGCATTCTTACCCTCATAAAACAGTACAACACTTATCTAGTAGAATAATTATAATATCCACCAGTTATCTATGCGTTAAAGGGCTTTCCAAATAATTACGAAGCTCCCCAACGGTGCAGCAATGTGGATCGTAACACCGTTAACGTGACAAGGTGTGATGAAGCGAAATAACCCAACACGTACGCAGTGCTGCGGCACTCGGAGAATGTTCACCTAATTACATGCCGTACGCTACGATGATGTATCCGGTATCACTTTGATAAAACATAAATGGAATTGGAATATTCACAAATGAAATTCGATTTCTAAGTAATAATACGAGTGTGATCTTTCAAATAATTACACAATTTATTTATTTCATTCCAGTATTACATATTTTACTAAGATGGGTTACACCAGTATATAGAACGGGGAGAATAATTTGTAGAAGAATGGATGGAAGGTAAAAATATAGATAACAAAACCGCACAGCTTAATAATAAATATCATTCATAGAAACATAACGATTTCCAAATTCACACTGAATAATATTTACCTAAGTTAAAAATAACTCACTAAAATTAACTAGAACTTAATTATTTGTCTTTTTTTAATAATTTAATTGAACAGTTTAATTATTTCAAATTAATTTAAGATATCATTAACAACCTAGATTTTGTCCTATCTTGCCTTTCCAAAAGTAAATTTAATAAGTTAGGCAATCTACGATAAAACCAAACTTAATTTTTATTAGAGCATTGCATTCCTTATTCGTTTTAATTGAATTTAATAATTAATTTCGAATTTTCGATTAACCATTAACCAAATTATTGTATGCACCACTCCAAGCAATAACATTATAATTAACTATACTTTTGAAAAAGCATGATATATGCTCGTTGATTAAGTAATCTAATTAATTTATAAAAAAGATGTAATATAGATTTTCTTATGGTTAGTTCTATCGCATGCTTATTCCATTTCATAAAACAATCAAAATAATGTTAATGTTTAACTTGTTGTTATTTATTAATAACCTAAAATATGTTTGAATACAGTCTTTATAACAACTGAAAGTAACAAAAGTGGTTTTGTCAATAATTGATTATACCTAAGCCAGTAATTTTAACTATTTGGTTAACAAAAACCGATCTTCAAACTGTTATCAATACAATAACTACAGTCAACAGGACATAAAATTAAAGCATTATCTGATAATTAGCCAATATCATTAATATATATATATATATATATATATATATATATATATATGTATATATATTTACATATATATATATATATATATATATGTATATATATTTATATATATATATATATATATATATATATATATATATATATATATAAATATATTATTAGAATCAGAAATATTCTTATTTAATTTATTTTCTTAATTCTTAATTTTCCGATCACCTTTATTATTAGTTTTCAATTTTGCTGACGATAACTTTTTAAATACCAACGTCATGCGAGTCGTAAACCATTACAACACCGGCATCAGTAAAAAAAGCAGCTTTTTTTGAGGCATCTGTCACTTTACGAGCGCGAGTTTGAAGAAAAAGTATATTTTACTGAAAATTTAATTTACATATTTGCATCGATCAGAAGCTTATAAAATAAAATATAAATCTGTAGACATTCATTTGAGCCTTTGTACTTTTTGGCATATTTTGAATGTAGTCTTCGGTATTTCAGTTGACTTCCAAGAACGCTTCATTTAATTCGCTGCTCTTCGACACACTAGATGCACTAAGTCGCTATTCTGGTTAGTTAGTTAACCTGTTTTCGCTAGCATCTAATTAGTTTTCTATCGAATTTAGATGTTCAAATAAATTTCGTCAACATTTGAACTTGTAAGTAGATAGAGCGCAATAAGACAGAAGAAAATAATAAAAAATTATGTTTTATTTATTGACATTTAAGAAGAAAAATTTTTGTGCGCCTAAATTTCAGTTTTATTTTTGCATGAAATTTGATAGAACAGGCTACTATGTACTACGACTATGAACCAAATAATTGATACGAGCGTTTAGCGGACGGCACGTAGCGAACACACACTAAACGAATAAACTAAGATCAAAATCGGCCACCAGATTTCGACCTTGTTTGAAAGAACGCCAAGGCAGTAGAACTAACCTTTTGACTTAGCGTTATCTCAAACAAGGTCGTTTGCGATCTATACAATATTACTAAGTGCATATAGAAATTTACGTGTATTAGATTTTATTACTCTTAGTTTGTTCAAGCGCGAAAAGTAAATTGATTGTACCGAGCAAAGTTTAGAGAAAACATTAAACAAAAATAAAAAGCTGATATTCTGTCGGAAAATGTATACAATATTTCTGCCTGCGGCAGGTGAACGTTAGATTCGCCGTATTTTCCTTCTAGCGCTTTTTCCATCTCTCTCTGATCAGAACAATTAGTTTTACAGTTGTTCTGTGACCTAGTTTTCTAAAGCCTTTGCTCCTTTGGATCGTGGGTCGTTTCAGGACGTAAGGAACGATGTGATATATATTAGTATTTAGTATTGGTAGATTGGAAATGCAGTTATAGGAAAATGTATGTAATACTTCGTAAGTTTTAGCGTAAGATGGTATATATGAAAAATTATGGGAGTCGCGGTCAGGGGAGATTCTTTGGGGTTGGGCATTATTTATAATTTTACATTGCTAGTGTTTATATCTTTACACCACATTGGTTACGGTGGGATAAATAGCAAAACTTTTTATGGACAAAAGCAATTTATTTTGGATCGATTTTTAATAATATATAATAGTTTTAAATATTTTATTATTGATGGCTTTTAGTTGTTGGCTGCTGATATATATGATTTCTAAATATGGGATTTTTTCCCTCGTTTTCTGATTTCCAAATTCTTTTTTAATTATTATAGATAGGAAATATAATTAATTCTTTTAGCATTTTATGTATACAAATATTTTTATTGATCATTATATTATTTATGTCCTTTTTGGATTACATAAAGGGAAAATCATTTCTAATGAAAACAATTTTGTAAACTATAATTTCTTATTTAAAATAAATATATAAATAGACTATCTCTCTTAAGAACACATGATCCACAAAATTTTTTTTAATATTTTTATTAGCCATACAAATTTAGTAATTCTATGTTTGAATTAAAAGAAAATAATAAAAGTAATTTTCAATTGGAGTTTTGTGTTATTTCGCGTGAAATTAAAAAACTATTATATGATATTTGGAATTTAGGTAGAAATAACATGGTAATGAAATTAACATAACTCATAACGTAAAATATTTATTAAATTAAATTAATTTAATTAGCCAAATTTAAATTATGAAACGAAAAAGTAAACAATACTTTAGCGAAACTAAACAATTATGGCAAAATAAATTAAAAAAGAATATTTCTGTTTCTAATAATATATATATATATATATATATATATATATATATATATATATATATATATATATATATTGCCTACGTATTCAGGATTTACAATGATTTAAATATAATTTCATTTTTTTTTCCTTTCCCATACTATTTTTGTAAAACTGTGTAATATCTACCTGCTCGACAGTCCTTAGAGTCCTTTTAAACTCCAAACTGTGTTTCTAAATTAGCAACATCAAAAGGGAACGCCGATTGCTGGTATCGGTTATTTCAAATTCGTATATTCGTTAAATAAAAGTGAAATACAATGTTTTTCTTTATTGTATCTTACTTTATTATATTACTATCTTAGTGAAAGTTGGTAGAATTTAATAAGGAAAAAGGAGTATCATGTACAGTTTTATATTTCCCAAAATTCCATTTCATGATAATTACTTCGGATGATCTTCAAGTTACTTTCCCTCGAAGTTACAATCGCTTGTTTATGGTTTATGTCTCCTTTTAGTACAAAATTTTGTTTTTATTTATTATAGCTTACTCCACATTATGTTTATTAAATTCCGTCGTCAATTTAATCAAAATAGGCCCCAAAATGGATAATCGTGTGATATATAAGCTACGTGGTGCAAGATGGCTCTGATATCCAAGAAATATATATTTTGATAGTTCGCTTTGCAAAAATACAATCTATCTAAATTTTCTACAATCTAAATTTTTGAATCGTTTCGTTGCTTCAAAATTATGTTTTAATTTTATTGAATAAATTATTAAAATCATCATTATTAAAAAGTGAAGCCATTATTAAAAATATCATTATTAAAAAGTGAAGTGGGTTATTGTACGACCTCGATATGACTTATTTAACAGTATAGACTAAAATCCATTTTTAGTGCAACCGATAATGTGGTCTAAAACAAATCTCCAAAAATATAACGTTATTATTGAGTATAGTATATTTAACATGCATTATTAAATGTATTTAATTTATAAATAAAACTTTATGGGTACACATGTTACGTATTTATTTTTATTTCTCTTAATTTTATCACGAACTTAATAAACTTACTATAATCGTATAAATTTTTCGATATTGTGAAAGCCGTATGTTGGTTATTCAATGAGGTTGACATGATCTATAATATTTGTAGGTAGAAACGCTAATGATTAAACAACTTTATATATCAAATCATTTCTATAAAATAGTACTCGAACGCTAATGACATTGCTCAGCTTCAATCATCAATATTAGTTATTCCCAAGATATACACTGGAAATATTCGTTTATTTCAATATATTGATCGATTACAAAATGTGTTCAGTAGCAGCACGGACATTCACCTTTGGTGCGACGATTGCATCACGTGATTGTGCCTGCACGTCAGTGAAAACAGTGTGCCATTACGGCTTGGGTCAAACACAGAAAGAGTTGAAATGGAGAAAGAGGAAATTTTTCTTCATTATCATGAAATGATTATGTCCCCTAAAGCGGAACAAATAATGCTCATAATACTATAAGAACAAGGGAACAAAATATTAACATATATTTCAAAAAGATACGTCTTTGCACTTTTTTGTCATGCAACCGAATCGCGATTTTGTGAGGTGCTATCAATGAAAAATTCATATAAAATATTATTTTCCTTTAGTTATTACCTTTTTATTATTTTATAAAATACTAACGTAATAAAATACTAATGGACGTACATTCGCTGAAAATTTACTAAATCTCTCTTTAAATCATAAAAAGGCTTATTTGCATTGTAAACTAAGAATAAAATCATAAAAAATCAATGTTAAATGTTTGCTAATATTATTAGGAGTAGAATAATATTGAACGAGGCGATTTATATTATATTCATTTCAATCATCACTTAACATTGCACAAAATATTAAATTATATTAACCCCGCTGAGCGTGCAACGTCACAATATCTGGGCACTTCGATCAAAATACTGTGACATACGCGCCATAGGAGTTGACACCTATCTTTTGACTTCAACGATAAATTTAAAGCCCACAACTTTAATAATCAAACTTACCTCCTGAAGTAAAACTCAATATAATAATCACGTCGCCGTCGGAGCATTCTCACCCTAGTACTGATAAGTGGTGCTAAAAATACTTCAATAATAAATATATATACATTTTTCCAATTTTTGTTAAAGTTGATGATATTGTATTTGAATTATATGTGAGGGTAAATCATGTATGAACAGATACTAAACTTCTTACTGAACCCTTACAAGCCCATAAACTAGTTGCTAAAAAAGTCACTATATAACTCTAAAATTGTTAAACGAACTAACCCAATGATTGTATTTCTGCAAATGGAATGCTATTAAAACCGTTCCTTCAGAATCCATGTTATCATAACGAATGCAAACATCCTAATACTCTCACGATTATATATTAGTGTGAGCCCAATCTGTGAACCTCCTTCGTTGTTCTATTGCCTATTCTCTGAAAAATAAAAAATAAAATAAATGTTAACTTAAGTGACAGATGACAAATAAAGAAAGCGGCTTCAATGTGAAGGTATTATGAAACTAAAGGCAATGACCGATATCGATGATGACAGCCACTTTCCGCAGACAGATACAATGTGAAACGGCATTTCAGAAGACCGGCAAGACGTCAGTCGTCCTTAGCAAAAATAAATTGATAGTGACGTTTAAGTTCAGCAATATGATGTTCGTTTTCTTTTTTTCTCACCGACTTCTAATAATACTTTTTTACAAAAAAAAGAATTAACCTTCCTAACTTCAAATAACCACCAAACAAAAAGCATAGTAAAAAATAGAAAATATTTTTATGATGCAATCACATTTTCAAACATAAAAAAATTATAAAATACCGTTACTGATAAAGATTTTTGGTACTGGTGCCATGTCGATACTTCTTCTTCTCTTGTTTCTTCTTCTCACACACTAGCAGTATTTTGCAAATGTTTATGTATATATATATATATATATATATATATATATATATATATATATTTATATATAACTATGCTATGTATATATATATATATATATATATATATATATAACTAGAAATTTAGGTAACAGGTAAATACTTGTGTACGGATATGCACAAACTTATGAAGTAACTAGGGTATTAATAGGAATAGCAGTATACACACGCACATAAGGGCTTGAAGAACTGAAATACGGCGTAGCCATAAAAAGGGAATATAATTAAAGGATCCATATGTATGTATGTGCGTAGAATATATGGATACGTTTAATTTCATCAAAGGTTACAAACATTTGTTTCAATTTAAATAATATTAAATTGATAATAAATTCGTGAAATTTTGGGTAACGTAAGATATCAAAAGCGATAAAAATGAAAAAATAAAAATGTTTAAAAAAAATTCAAACAACTTCAAATAAGCGCCCGAATAAGAGCACTTAAAACTATAAAATAATGAAAATACGAGTGCTCAGTTGGAACTTTCGTGGCAAAATATTATTTCCGAACGTAAATAAACTTGCAAAATATTGTTAGTGCCAACAATTTTTTGTAGTCAATGTAACACTCGTTTGTGTTTGGTATTCATGAACGAGAGATAGAAGATAAACATCGAACTAGCACTGATTCCAATAATCTCTAACAATAACAGTACTTGGTAAATTCATTTATGTTCGGAACTAAGTACTAATATTTTTATTATTTTATAATTTTTAAGTACGCTTCTTACTCGGGAATTATTTCAAGTCTGTACAATTTCTCTGCTATTATTAAGAAGGTTAAGCTTAAACCACTCTACCCTATGTATGGAATCACAGGTTACAGATTAATTTTCACAATGTCTGCAGATTATTAAAATGTCAATAACCTTAACGGCACTTAGTTATAGTATGCTCATCATTCCTCCTGAAAGCCTGTATATTTTTCACTAAAGGTATATTTTTAATTTTAGGGACCTTGTGCTTAAAAGACAGGCGAATCAGCCCTTTAAGCACATTTGCAACTTTTACCTCATACCGTTCTCATTTATTTAAAATATTAAATACATATACATTCTGAAAAATTATCTTTCACAGTTTTCTTCCAGTCTGATAATGAAATTTTTCATTAAATTAGATAACTCATAAAATTGCCAATGTTGATTAAATTTAAATGTAGAAGTAAACGATTATTTATGTAATATTGTCTTTTAAAAATATCCGATATAAATACAAACCATACGTGGTCATTAAAAAATTATTGAAAATATTCAAACCGAATTCTTCCTTTGCAACTGACTTTATCACAAAAGCTAAACGTGGTTAAAATGTAATAAATCTACCAAAAATCCTTGGAAGATGAACGAGAAGTGATACAGTGGCACCTTTATAAAGAGGTCACTTGAAAGGAGCAACAAGAAAAGATCTGCCGAGATTCACTGGTCGGTCTTTTAATTGCGATTAGCCATAATAAATCTCCGTCAGCGTAGCATCGCAGCACCACCATGGGTGGAATAGGAAAAACATCGTAAATCACGTGACCTCGGTGCAAGGGTAACCTTACCGGGAATTATCTGCGAACAAATTTCACTTAAAGTTAATTATTTAGTAAGGTAAACAAAAGAAAAGCTGAACTGCCTTTAATTGATGCGGGTTAATCAATAGCAGCCGACCAAATTTCCATAGATCTTTTCTTATAAGAGACCCGTATTGTTAATTGCTTATTTTTTTCTCATTCGTTATGGATATTGACACATTGAAAATATTCCAAGAAAATGACCTATAAATAGTTTAATTTATTCATTGGTGTCGTAATTTTCATATATTTCACGCAATTGTTATTTAACAAAATGGTTATGGAGTAAAACTATATATTCATCACATAAAATAAATCTCGTAAAATAAGTCCTTTTTTTCCAAAACCTTTTTCTCATATCAACATTTGTGTCGTGTTCAAGAATCCTGAAGGTAATTATTTGGAAAGTAAAAGCACGCACTGGCAAGCAAATAAGGGGAAATAAACTCAATAATAGTAACTATATATTACATAAGTGTTATTAGTATTATTGAGGTTATTTCTACTTATATACATAAAAATTCAGGTGCAGCCAAACTCCCGGTCAGAGTGGAAACGAGCGAATCATACTTTTTGTGTCGTAATCTCGCTACTGTCATCCGTGTCAGTGTAATGGAAAACAAATTGATGACCTTTGTATATAAATTGATATACTTTAGTTGTCAATAAAGTGACTGTGAAACTGTTAGATGCTATTAGAAGATCTACGTGAAACGGAACGAAAAGAAATGGAGCAGGTTACTAATGATGACGGATGAAGTCCACTGGAGTAACTAATGTATTCAATCGTTGATTTAAAGTTGTTATACGGTTTTCACTTAGATAGAAAGTTAAATATCTTGAAATATACTAACTCAGATCAGCGAACATACCACTATTTCTACTAATAAGACTGAGACTTTGGAATCTTATATATTTATAAAGAGAAACTTGATCGCTCATTTACTAATGTTTTGTTGAGATTTAATTTCTTTTGTCGAGTTTCTGGTGTTTTGAAACAAATTCGGTGAAGCTAATATTTTATCTGGATTTTAACTTTTTCTTGTGTTCTGTTTTTTTTTCTTTTGTCAGATTCTTCAGCATATAAAATTTTGGCAATAGTTAATTCCATTACCTAGCCGTAATATTTAACATTTTGGTGATAATTTTCACCCCATTTGTCACATAATGAACCTGACACCTTATTAATGACCCACCATATGTTAGAAGTGTATTCAATACTTCCGCGTAAATAATATGAAATAAACATGATCCTTGGCCTGGTATATGAATTACATTCTGGATATAAAGCTGATCACCGTCAAAAACGGAACTATTGGTCTTTTCAAGCTAACATATTTTTTTCAAGATAACATAGCAGTACGTAGTTGATTTTTTTACAATCTACTTTTACAAATCAAAAGTTAACCATCTTCTCTAAATAAAACGAAATTAATTTTTTATTCAAAGAGAGACCATTATTTTAAAAATGGAATAAGCTTCATCCGTTTTAAATAAAAGTAATAAGGAATACAATATCCTTAATAGAACTGATTTCTTAATATTTTCTAGAATCACAGCTATGTTATAATGCATGTACAAAGCCAATACACACAAGTATGAAACTTGAAAGATAAACTAAAAAAGTTCATCTTCGTTTTTTACCTAAGAATTATGCTTTGACATATGAGATCTTCAGCCTAGAAAATTATCGAGATCAAATGTGACTTTGTCAATGTAGGAATAGCAATGAGTGGAACTCGATTTCTAAGTAACATTGAGAAAGTACTCTCAATGGATATATTGTATATCGAAATATAATAATTCAAGGAACATAAACGTTTAATCAGAAATATATATTGAATAAATATTGAATATATTTGGCGTTAATTTTGTAGAAATTCATTATTCACAATTAAATGAAACTACGTGATGTAGTATTATTTCTACTTTCTTTAAGTTCTTTACCACGACCTAGGTTTCATTGTATTACAACATCTTCAGGTGGACTATTAACAAAGATGCAATCTTTCTCAATCAACTTCCGACGGATTTGGCAATAACGTAGAAATAAGCTGAAAAATGGGATTCTTTAGAAGTCAGGCGAAAATATAATTTGGACAATTTTCATAAATAGAAGTCACAATTACGATTTATGTTTATCCGTTCTAACGCATTGATTGGATGGCACTTGCAAAGGTTCAGATCATTGGTGAAAAACTTGATTCCTTTGCATAACACTTGCAAACTTTGACATCATTTTGATGTGATATACTTAGAAGTATTCAATATAGAATTATGAGCTAGCTTTCTTCTAAATGTTATATTCCGAAACCAACCTGAAATCATCTTAAAAAAGGCTTTATACTAAGGCTAATACGTTACGAAAGTGATGCAGACACAGTTACTTTATTTTTGCTCTCACATCTAGTGGTGAATTTTGAACAGAAAAATGTTTTAGGACAAAATGACAGTGGATAAGAACGAACCTATAAGTACATTCTTCTAATGTACGCATTGGTGTATGTACTCTTTGTGCGGTTTCATAAACTGTTAAAATTAAACGAAGGTACGGTTGCTTTCGTAATTCTTTGGTTTCATAGTACTTAGCACCACAATGAATCTCTGTTTAAACCTATGTTCTATAAAACTTATTGGATTAGAAGCAGAAAAAATTCAGGCTATTTATTTTGTAACACATATGGTATCTGTCATTTTTAGTTCTAATCGGTATCCGATCTTTTCCGCTCTAACACTCATATGTTTGCTCTGTGCAAAGTTGACAAACCATGTCCAACCATTGTAACATAACACAAGATTAGTTGATTTAGTATTAAATTGCGACTGTGTCACATTTTTATTCATCTGATTCACGCATCGCCTCATTTTGAAAAAAGTTTTGTTGGGCGGAATTTTACCAGATCGCTTATCTGTATATTTTTTAATGTTCCCTAAATAATTTAATAAAAACGGAACACATACAATAAACAACTTTCTGGTGTATGTAATATCTATTCTTCCAACAATTTGTATTATTAAACTTTTATTTATTTTTAGTAGATTTCAGTGTATACATGCATATGCTAAGCGGATTTGCTTTTCACTATTTCAATAATCACTATGTATTAAAAATTCAGTATCTTGAAAAATCGCAATTGACTATTAGTAAAAATTACAAACGTTGTAAAATTTTATACGTTAATAAAAAATTAAAAAGAGATGAAGTTAAATTAGATATAAGATCAGGGATACATAGTAATGATAAAGAATCAACAAAGTAACACCATTTTCAAAAAACTTTGGTAAACGTAAAAATATAAA
The DNA here is from genome assembly GCA_039881145.1 of Druceiella hillmani. Classification (NCBI taxonomy): domain Eukaryota; kingdom Metazoa; phylum Arthropoda; class Insecta; order Lepidoptera; family Hepialidae; genus Druceiella; species Druceiella hillmani. The sequence goes on along the minus strand of JAYKKI010000032.1, from coordinate 20,267,248 downwards.
TTTTGGCTGGCATAAAAACATACAATTTATTTCAAGATATTTATTCTTTTTTTAGTTCTTCAAAATAATCTACACACTTCTAGGGATTATCATTTGACCCCCTGTTATGCTATTAAGTATAAGTTCCCCTCTCTCCTCCCTTCCAAGACGTTAAAGAAAAATTTTATTCAAATAACTAAGGAATATAAAACTCATTAACCTTCAATTACATAAGCATCATCGTTATATATCACTTGTCGTCGGTATCTTCAGCCTATATACAGATATAAAATTACTTCTGAGTAAAATTGCTGCTGAGTAGATTTCTTTTGGATTTTACCGGAATAATTATTTAAATTCAACGTTAAAATACTGACCATCTGTATCTTTAATTTATATCTCATGAAAAATTAGACGATAAGCAAAACAGGTGACAATCGTAGGGCGAGGTCGGTAGACAAGGAAGCATAGTCTATGCTACGAAAGTATTTTTTCATGCGTAATGATAGGAACTCAGTAGATTCAAGTAGAAGCCGGCCCTCTTCTGAAGTAGGAAGCACGTTAGTGCTTTTCTGGTAGTCAGACAGAATATTTGCACTCATGTTTCAAAGCATAAATTTATTTTGCACTAAGAGAGCGAGATAATAGGTCTACCAAACAAGGTAAATTGAAGTTGGGACCTATTTAACAGGGTTTTTTAATTTTCCTAAATCAAATATTGGAGATCGACCTGGATGAAGATTATTGGAGTGATCCAAAAGCATTGGTTCGAAAGATTAAAAAAAAATTCTTTGAATCTTTCGAACCAATGCTTAGCTGCATCATAGGTGGGTAAACCTTAAACCATCACTGCGAATATATTATATGATGATTCGGTTTCTTTTCACCTTCAATGATATTGATGAATCAAGATCCCTCTAAGCTCTCTTCCTGAAATTTGTTTGTTTTTTACTCACTGAAACTCAGCAGTTAAATAAATAGGATATCAAATGCGGCCTCTACTGAAGACGTTCGAAAAGTTTAAATAAGGTCAAGCAGCAGTTTTATAAGTAGCCAAACTAATATTATGTAATATAAATTACAACTTAACCAATATTTTTGCATACTAATTTAGTAGCGTATTAAAATGTAGTTATCTGTGCGCACAGGCAAGTTCTCGAAAGCTCTTCACACACCATATACTACCGCAGATTTTACAATCGCAACTTACACAAAGTTAAAATGTAAGTAGAGAACAAAACTTTGACATTTGAACTGGGCAAATTTTTGTTTCCACACTAAATATTGTCGTTGATTTTAAAACTCGCTAAATTCAAACGTAAAATTTATGTTAAATATCTAAAATTATGTATGCGTACCTTTTAAATTTCGACTTTCTCCCAATTTCACATAGAGAAACCAACTAGAACCTCATATTTATTTTGATTTTAATCCTCTTCTTCAACTGATATAAAGATTTAAAAAGATCTTGTCCCATTTTTCACAATTATATTTTTCATAGGATATAAACTTCATTGAGATGTATATAGATGCCAAATATTCCAGATAAAACTATACGGCGAAAAATTATAATTTTAACAAGAAAAAGGCTACTTAATTTTAACAAAGTTATCATTCATAGATATACATACATAAACTTTCATAAAGATTAGTAAAAATTACAAATGTAACAAAATTTAAAAATATTTTAATAAAAATTGAAAAGAAATTAAATTAATTATAAGAATAGGGACAATATAGCAATTATAAAGAATCAAGATGGCAATGCCATTTTCAAACAACTTTGGAAAATCACAATTGGCTTGAAAATATAATATTTATTTCAAGATATTTATTATTTTTTTTGTTTTTCAGAATACTCTACACATTTTTTAAAATTTCATTTCACTTCCTGTTATGCATTTAAGCATAAGTGCTCCTCCCTCCTCCCCACCCCAGATGATAAAGAAAAATTTTATAGTTATATTATTAAAAGAGCTTTTGTCCTAAATAAATATCTCTAACAATAGGTCATAAACAAAGTCACTAAAAAGCTCATAACTTGAATAACCATTACACCTCACTCAGTAATTCTGACAGTAATTCTACTCCATGTCTAAGGTAAGGCAGGCAATGTTCGGATGACACTAATACGTCGTTTCCTTCTGTAACGCTCTCGCCGTGGCAATCTACGGCAAGTTATTTGATTGTTATTACCGGGTCTGTAATTGTTTTGATACTCGACGTTTTGGCGAAAACCGTGTAATCGACCGCAGCCGTGAAGCTACGTCCTAATAACGGTATTAGGTGCCGTAATCATCTCACGCTCTCATTAGTCTAAGCTACGCTGAACGGCTCTTATATGTACCTTGTAGGGGATATTGTACATGAGTTGAAATGTTTTTGTAAATAGATATATTGAATTGTCTAATAAATAATGAGCGGCTTTTAATTTTATATTTTTTTATTATATATTCTATTTAAAATAAATTTGTCGTCGATAGAATAATCGTCTTCATTTTGTACTACATGTCTACAACGCACTGGCAGGGAGTGGATAGTATTTGCGTAAAATTCGGGTAGTTTGGAATTAAACAATTGACCTACAAATTGTCGTAGATAGTCTTCATCATCAAAGTTTTTTTTCGCGTAAGGCGTGGTCGAGCGATCTAAACAAACAATAATCAGCGGATACTAAGTCTGGAGAATATGGCGGGTAGAATATCTATGTCTAACCAAAATCCAAAACTTTAAGGCGTTCTTGTTGGCAATATAAAAATCTGGCTACGGCTATGGCTGGTAAAGACTAAGTTCATGTAATACCCACGCACCCTATTTGAAGTCGTTCCCAAGCGGTGTAAATTATTATCTATAGTTCCTAGGGAGCATCCAAGCTCAGATGCTAGCAATCGGTTATCTTCTTAATTCCACCGGTCGACTAGATCGTGATTGATCACTCAGCGAATAATCACCGCTGCGAAACCGCTGAAACCATCCGTTTGCAGTAGCTTCAGATGCTACGCGTTGGCACATGTTAGGCTTAGCTTCGCCAGCATAGTAATCCGATTGGTCTCGTAGAGTAGAACAGTGTGTCACATGCATCTTAATGTAGTCCATATTTTATACGCGTTAACAGTGCAGCGTCTTAGTTACGACTGAATCAGTAACACCGAGCTGCTCCCTTTATATATCTTCTAGAACGTTCCGATATTTTCTATTAATAATTAGGTTGCTTCAAAACATACATGGAGCAGCAGCCTGTTGCCCCTGCCGCATCGAATACCAAGGATTGACATCCTTTTGCATTCGAATTTTAATGAAATTTAGCTGTATAAATAGCTATATAATAAAAGTGATATAATTTTTCTGGCTACCTATAATAACTATAGGTTGCTTCAAAACATGCATGGAGCAGCAGCCTGTTACCCTTATCTTTCGCATATCCCTTTATATGCAAGAAATATATATTTGCAACTAATATTTTAAAAGCATTTTTTTCTCAATATCAACAAAAATCAATGTCTCTGAATATTTGTTATTCATGTTCGGCTTAAAATCTGAACTAAATTTGCATATAAATGCAACTTATTAAATGTTTAACCAGAGAAATAAAATAATTCCCGTAAGTTGTGTTTCACTTTTTTTTTCAATAAAAAATTAAGTCCAACTTACATATACAACATGTTTGTAGATGGCGCAACATGAAGGTTAACGTATTTTGGGAATCCAAAACTGGCTTATAACTCCAGTCATTTTAATCTTAAATTCACGCGAGCAAACTCGTAAAAAGCGCTATTATGCATAACATAAACCTATTTGAAAAATATACAACTGTGCAATGACAAGTATTTTTCATAAAATAAATCATAGATCGCATGCAGCTATCCAACTCAAGTCTATTTCATACTTGCGTGCAAAATTGAATTGAACCGGTAGCCAACTAGTTGTTAACAAAGATATTAGTATTTATCGATGTTTACGTAATTTTATATTTATTTACACAATATCGATGTTTTAATATTGACAATTAAATATATGAGCCTTGATGATATTGATATATGACCTAATTTGAATAATGAATTGAATAATTTGTGGATATAAATATTTAAGGACGTATTTATTGTCAATTGCGCAAATAATTTCTGAACGAATTTGAAAATTTGAATATGAAAGAAATAAAAAAAAAAAAGTCATTTGTATCATCCAGCGACCACACAGGAATAAAAAATACTATTTATGCCGCCCTGCTTTTTTTAGTTTATTTTTTTTCTTTACTCAACAAAGTCATAATTATTAATGAACATCGATATTTCGAGTTCGATAATAATGAATTATCGCTATTAAGCCAATAATGTTAATATCGGCGGGGATTTCATAATATTCACCCCCCCCCCCTATTTTTTCTACAGAAACGTCGCTACGCAGTTTGTCCTCGCTACAGTTTACAATTACTAATCAGTCGAGCCTTGTGTGCTCTTTTGTTTTTTTTCAATATGGCCACAAAAGTTCTTCTGTGAGCACAGCGCAAAATATTCAGCGATATAATCCTGATTACTTAATCATACGGTGCACCTAGCAAGTGATCGAGATAAATAATGCGTTACATATATGACACCGACATTCAAAACAAAGATGACATGAATAATATCATATTACAAATAGCTACTAAAGATGGGCGTTTTAGGTTTCTTGTGTGACCTAGTTCAATCTAGGTCATTGGAAGTCGAAAATTAGTTCTTTTAGTTCGTTCTTTGCACCTAAAAAATATCAACTTTCTTTACAGGCTTGAGACTGGCAGTCTTATATCAGATAGATTGGCATATCATCAGTCACTCAACACTGTGATTGTTACTACTATTATTTATCTACAACTAGTCAACCAATTTAATAATCTAGACGAAAGTATAGAAAAATAATGTAGAAATCTGGTTTAGCGAAAATGTAAATTTCCCAGGTTTTTTTAGTTCAAGTGAAAGAATATGCATAAAAAAAACAACATTCAAAAAATTATGGCTCGCACTCGATTATTTCATTACAAATATTTTTTTTGGATTTTTTTAAAAATTCCTATTTTTATTTGCAAATTCAGTGTTGCTAAGAAGTAATTCGGACGCATAACTTTTAACTTATATTTATCTGAACTTTTTCAAATCAATTTTTTTTAAATAATCTCCACCGAGCCCTGGTTTTTGTATACACTTCGCTTTTTATTTATAATCTTTCATTTAAACTAAAAAAAATACATAAAATTCGCAATTTTGCTAAACCAGATTTTTTTTAAATAAATGTATTTATCTATAAACAAAATACTTAAATAATTTTTAAAAAACTAATCTAACTATAAGAATCACAGATAAGCAATGACAAATTTAAAAAAACTTGATTTTCAGAAAGTTTCACTAATTACTCAAGTTTTCTAACAAACTAAATCTATTTTAAACATAAATAAAATATAAGGTAACAAGAATATCAATATATTGTTTCCATATTCTTTTCATATTTTTTCGTATATTGTTTCCATATTTTGCTTCGTTTACGAGACGACCTAATAGTATGTTAGTAAAAAAACCTAATTAAACCTGCTAAAATAAGTAAAAAACTTAATCTAAACTACTTTATACTTTTTAGTATAAAGTAGTTTAGATTAAGTTTAAATCTTAATAATGCACTATCACATAACTAAACGGCGAATGTCAAAATATATGTTAACTAACAAATATCTATCGTTTTACTATGGTACAAACGATCTACGATGAATAAAACAAAGACAACTGACTGATTGAGATTTGCGACCTATTGATATATATCTCTCAAGAATTATACATTTTTGACAGATCGATTCTTTAGGACTGAAGGAGATCGAAATGAAACGTACCTATGATTTCAAGTTTGATCAATCTAGTACATTTAGTATCCCACTCTCTCTCTCTCTCTTGAGAATATCATTATATCCCTTCTTGTTCTCGCGCGGGAATAGATTTTGTGAATTAACGCCTCACGTCAGCATTGTTGCAAATATTTTGTTTGTTTCGCATTTCACAAATATCTTTTTCTGATTTAATTCCCTATGTATACACACATATTTAAACATATGTAACTATATAAGAAATCATAATACGTAAAGGTTAATTCGGTATATTGGATATGGGGCATATGCTTTTGGTTAAATGAACTAAAGAATGATACAAATTTGATTTTTGAACCCATTCGGTTAAAGAATATTAGTGAATTAGTTAATTTTATTCACTCAATCTTTTTTTCCTCATCTATAAAAGCTATGTATACCTTTCTACGTACACCTATGTAACAAAGAACGTGTGTATTATTGATACCGGTGATCCTGCGCATCAAACTGAGTGTAACATATAAAGAAACTATATGACAATTCTTTAACTGTTTCAAAAAAAATCACTGCTAAAGTTGCGATTCCAACGAAAAATTACATTCTTTTACAGAAATGTGCTTCAAATATAATAATTTTAGTGAACAGAATTATCTACATAAATAATTTACCAAATTATAATTGGTACTATTATAATATGTACTATTATAAATTATCACAATTATAAACTAGTTATGATAACTTAATAACTTTCCACATAATTTTTTTTCCTATATAATTTACAGAAGATATAGAAATATATTTTATAAGACGAAAATTTTTAAACATGTAAACCTTCATGTTTAGGTCTATAGTACACAGAAAACCATTATTTTTATCATTTTTAGACGCAATATATGGAAGAAATTTTGTCATTATTATTTTCATGTGAAGAAATGTCTTTGAAAGACTTCAAATTAAAATCGTTTCTGAAATATGGAAAGTCCATAAAAACAATTATACGAGTCCATATATTGAATAAACATGAAAGCGCCTATCAAATAATTCATTCGTGAGTCATATCCTCCATCGTATTGTCTACCATACCATCAATAAATGACACTAATCCCATATATGTATAGATCGAGAAACATCGCCTAAATATATCAGAATATTATAATAAAGCAATCATCTCATTTTTTTCGACGCAATTTACGATTTGATGCTATTTTCCTAATCAAAATCTAAGAATCCTACAATACATAGGTGAGCTCCCAGAACAATCAGGCTCCATCTGCTATAATAGATATGATGGTCTGTAACTACATATTATTACATATGACGGTAAATGACCATATGTTAAAATACATTTAATATTCCCTAATAATGATTAAGAAGATAAATTAAGACCTGGAGACAAATAAACATAAAACAAGATATATGGCAATACTTTACATAAATAAACCCGCAAAAAGACTGCAAATATAGTAACAAAAAATCAAAAATACTATTAAATGAGCAATTATCTAATTGAATCTAAGAAATACGTGAATAAAAAACCCTTTGTTAAACTTAAGTGAATTGTAGTAATTAGTTGATTTTCTTCAAATTGTAGTAAACATATGAATTATAGTGTATAATGACTGAATATAGTATGCAACAGAATAACTTTGGACAAATTTATTATAGCTGTTTCTTGAATAAAAACTATGGAATAGAATAGAACAACTTTCCAAACTATTTTTCTAGTCTGATGTATTTTTGCTCTATTTGTAAAACTAAAATTTTAAACAAATAGATGCGCGTACCTTTTAGAGGGTTTGATCAGTCGAGTTCTTCATTCACTGATTCCAAATTTAAGCCCAATTGTTTCGATTGTAGTTTTTTTTTAATCGAGTGTGTATTCAGATTCGATTTCTGGGAGTGCAATGTCCTAGTTTTTAATGATAATTCATAACTATGTTAATCAAAAGACTAAATCTTTAGCATGTAAAAAATAATCCTTCCCCTTTCATCTTCAAACAACTCGCTCTCCAAAAAACCCATTTTTTTCGCAATTTTCTCTGTTAAACATCAAAAAACGCAAAAAAAACTTGTTTATTTTGAATATAATATGTACATATGAAATATTATCCATAAATTTATAAAATTCTCTAATTGACATCTTCTCAAAACTTTGCTAAACCCTAATCCCCACTTTCCGAGTCGAATTTCCGAAAATCATTTTTTAATGACAACTAACATTATAAAACCAGTACTATTTAATATAATGCTATGCTCTAGAAAACTACATTTTAATGATACGAAGGAAAACTTATTTAGATACGACGATATGAAATACTACCCAAACAAGCCGCAATAAAACCTCAATAGACAGTATAAAGGATCATTCAATGTATAATTTCGTTAAGAGTTACGTTTTCTGTAATTCGTCCGTCCAATAATATTTTAACAAACACCGTTCAAAAATCTACAAATTTTCAAGTACTTCTACACGCGACACTATTCTAAATGTAATGGTGTATTATTTTCTCAAGTATCTACTAGCCTTATATCCTTGCCTTTCTTCTTGTTTCAGTTAAAAAGGCGACTAAGCAGTCAAAGCTTCATAAGCAACTACAACACTAATTTAGCTAATCAGACACAGCACCGTAAGATGGAAATCGCGCTCAAAGGAAGGCGGAACGATACTAACGATCACCCGCTGAGGAAAAAAAATATTGTGTACGTTTTCCGACATTGCGTCAACCTACTTACAAAGGAGCTATATCTATCTATAACAGAGTGACTATTCTAAAATAGTCCCTAAACTAATTCATGACATCTAATTGCACGAACATTGCAATATTTTAGTGGTGTACATACTTAAACCTAAACGAAAAACTACAAATATGAAAGTCGAAACTTATTTCCTGTATTATTATATTTCATACTTTTTGTAACTTTAAATGCAGATGTTTATATTTACCCAAGAAAACCTTCAAACCAACTTTTTTGTATAAAATTTATTTTTCTCAAATCTGCACTTTTAGAGCGACAAACATCTCAAAGGAGCCTTTCCAACAGATACTGTTGGCATAAATGAACTACAAAGCAATAGCTACGTATATTGCAGCCCAGCTGCTATTAATGAAGTTAGAAATTGAATATTTAGGTCTATTAGTTATAACCTATTCGAATTGGTTGTAATCCTATGTGATACTAATATATAAAAACCAGCAAAATGCAAGTCTAGCCTACGCATCGAGAGTTTTGTAATGTTCTTGAAGCGAAATTATTTTATTTATCATAAGCAATCAGTAATATAGATAGTTCTTTCAATATTCTTACAAGGTCACTAACATGTATCTCTGACTGTCCGTCTATCATGGCCTATTTTTCATAAATCATGGGACGTAGAAACTTAAAATTTGACGTAGTAATTCATATCATTAATCCAAATATTTCATACTAGCTGTTTTTCTTAATGTTTCGTATAAGAGTTGAAAAGTAGGTAATTGAAGTACTTAAACTTTTTTAAGTTTATATGTCATGTGGTGTATTATTTGAAAAGCATTGTTACGACGAATGTGAAAATATTTTTCTTTTATAATTTTAAATAGCATATTTAAAAAAAAATTTAAAAAAACAAAAATCATGAAAAAAATAAAGTGTGTTTGTAAAATCTGACTAGAATATTATGGGAAAACTATAACGATTATCTCAGATCTTACCGTTTTTGAAATATGCGACATGATTTATGCTTTTTAACTTTTCATAAAATTTTCAAAAACCGTAAAATTCCATTTGCGGAATATAATTTTTTTCGACTGCTTTATTCGACTCTAAAAACTTTCGATGTAAATGTTTTTGAGTGTCAGCTATCGAGGTATTTGCGGGTTAATATCCTTCATTAAAGTGCCTAGTTTCAAATTTCAAACGCAAAACTCTCTCCGTTAAAAATGGCTGAGACAAACAGACAAACCAACACATGCGTGGTGTTACAATGGTTCCGTTTTTCCTTTTGAGGTGAGGAACTCCAAAATGTTATCATCCCACTTAATCAAAAATCTAAAATGCAAAAAAATTAAAAAGAGGTTGTGGATTTAATTTTAATTCTTACTAATCAAATTAGGAGTCAATGCACTTGTATGGCGCTCGCTTTCCCTTTGCCTTTATCCATCGTTTTTTTACTTTCGTATATCTATATGTGACTGCCGATTAAAAAGTGCTTCGTCACTATAGTGATGTAGATATATTGTGTCTAAAACTACCCGGATTGTGTAAGAACCCCTTTAGGGACACGTAATGATACCCAGAAGTATACAACCTTTGGATGTCCTCATAGTGACCCATATGCACCAAAAATGTTTACATCCAATAAGGTTAGAGACTATCCCTGCACTATAAGCAATTCAGTACAATTTTTTTAATTTGGTTAAGCGAAAACTATAGAAGAAAAGTAAATACAATAATATTATTTTATTACTGAAGCGAAACCTCTTAACACAGACTTCAACGTAAAAATAACACGGGGAATCAATGTAGAAAAACCGAACGAGACATGAGGAACGTGACGTCACATTAGCGAAAGAGTATCGATGCAGTTGCGTATATAAATCTGTATATACGGAAGGTGCTACGGAACATCGATATCGATAGCACATTATCCGTATTCTCTGCCTACTGCTTAGCCTAAATTATGCCTTCATTCTTTCACAAGTCTTCTGCATTCGTACACCGCACAATAAATACATACTAAAACGTGATATCATATTTAATTTGAAAGTTATATTATCGTATTAATTATATCTAAATCACATAGTAATAACAATGAATACAGTGATGATTTCAGTACAAATCGAATAACCGATTCCACGGACTTCAATAAAAAACAACACTAACTTAGGAATACCAGACACATGCCAACGACACCAGAACCATTTATCCGTGTAGCAGGTGATAATGGTTGTCTAAAAACCAAATTTTTTAACACAGAAAGTTTAGATTTAGCGCCCTACAGTATGTTCTAAACATTATGGAAAAAAACATGAAATTTTTAGTTTTTAAAGTGGTTTTAATTCCCATTCAAATAGAGGTTACAAAGCTGATATGATAATTTTCTGTTAGGAATTATAGATTCTTTTATATTGGCAACACTGCTCTCTCTCTTTCTCGCAGCTTTGCAAACAAAATGGCGGATTACTGTTAACATGTGTAATTGTATATTAAGATTTTCTAATAATAAATAAGAAGTTAAACATATAAAAGTATTACTAATTCATTAAAATAACAAATATTATGTTACCACATTTCACACATGTTTTTGTTTATTTCATAGTTTTTTTTTTTTGTTTATTTATGATTGTTTTTTTTATTATGCTATTACACTGCTCTCCTTGCATCAACTGAGAAAGATATAGCGAATCCCTTCCGACGACTGAAAGCCACTGCTCTGGACTTTAGTCTGGCGATGAATCGTGAAAAACTGAAATAAGTTAGACCAAGCAAATAACAACAGACCCATAATTATGACCATAGCTAACAACGTCGGTGATTGCGAGGAAGAAATTCATAGGCGTTGTGCCGTGACTAGATCTACCATAAAAAAAACTTTGGAAGAATATGAGGAACATCAAAAATACTAAAGTTTGCTTGATAAGAAGACTAATAATAAGGAAGCCGGGTAATAGAGAGTGAGTCTACAAGATCGTCCAAATATCAATGTGCTAAAAATGTTGGGGTGGAGGTGTCTACTCAGAAACCCTTGGACAGCTAATCACACTAATATACAAATTTTCATGGAACTCAAAGTTAAAGAGAGATTATCGGCAATTATGCAAATACGAAATTCTTTTGACACGTCAACCGCAAAAAAAATCTCGTTAAAAAGTCTGGTTATACAGGGGAAAATGGAGGACAAAAGATTCCTCGGACGCTATCCCTCTCGGTGAATTAACATCATAAAATCCATCACGCACTCTACCTTCAATATATTAATGGAGACGCATCAACTAAAAGGGCAGCCAAAACATGACCACGACCACTCTAACAAGAAGGCACAACTCATTATTTATTCTAGACTTTATTGCATAAACACATGTATCAGATTAATTAATAATACTTGACAATCAACTATATATCAAAAATTTATTGAATTTTTTTAAAGAATATAAGTATTATGAGAAACGTATCCATAGAATATCTAAAAAAAATTTATATTTTAGAGTGCATAAAAAAGAGGATAAAATAATATTAAATTATATAACATTTTCAGCCGGCTATTGAAAATTATATCTTTATACTGGACAAATTTGTTCTTTTACAAAGTGATTAAAAACTAAAGTTTTTTATTTTAATAATGTAAATAAAACAACTGCAGGTTTTTTCAAATCTAAAGTTATCTATTTTACACAATAACTTTAGAAACATTATTATACAAGCTTGGATAAATATATTATTTGATCGAAATATTTACAAATATTACAAATATACATTAAATATAAAATACTATTGTAAAAAAAAGTAGGTCACTATAACACAGTTATCCCTGATATGGACAAGTATGGAAAAATAATCAGAATTAATTAAATTCGTATTAAACTAATAAGTATAATAATATGTCATTAACGAAGTCGCTTAAAACTTCACGCGACCAAACCTTGTATAACCATTTCCACCTCCACTCAGTGACAGCCATTCCACTCCAGATCCAGGCTACCCAGGCAACAATGTACTGTGACACTAATGCATCGTTTCCTTTTGTAACGCTCTAGCCGTGGCAATCTACCGTGTGTTATTTGATTGTTATTACCGAGTTCGTAATTGTTTTGGTACTCGACGTTTACCGGAAACAACGTAATGGGCCGCAACCGAGAAGCCACGTTCTGATAATGGAATTAGGTCCCATATTCCTCTCATACGCTTATTAATCTGGGTCTGCTCTAGACGGCTCTTACGGTTGCCTTTTAGGCGGTACTGTAAGACGTTGAAATGTTTTCGGTAACAGATATATTAATTAAATCAAAAGCACCTGTGTCACAATGTTTAATAAGCAAAGGTTATTAATGTTAATCACAATGTTTAAAAATCAATCTCTTATAGGTTGATTATGGATATAAAACTTTTAAGAAGAAGGGGTATATTTTTAAGGAAAAAATGTTTTGATTGGAATATCGGATGGTAAATTAATATTCGTCGCCGTGGTGTGTTGGGTTGATCACAATGCATACGGCCTTTGACGATGCGACGCACCGCGGCGACCCGGGTTCGATTCCCGGCCGTTCGTCGGACGGGGACTGGACTGGTGTTGTGGTTGGCTGTAAGAGATTGCTCTTGTAGCAATAAGTCCGCCATATGTATCAATTAGATACATTAAAGTAGATAAATAAATAAATTAACACTATTAATGCAGAATGCATACATTTACATGTTCCATTACAGATAAGTTCAATTTATAAAGTTGTTTTTTTATTATTATTCATAGTTATAAATTGAAAAATAATTTTAAAAACAGCGCTCATTACTATGTAGCAAAAACCGATTAAATATTATGTTTTATTACTAAAAAGCGACATCTAAATTTAAATTTCCGTGCATCTTTTGATGTAATTTTTTTAATTATTTAACTTTTTTAAGTTTTGTTTCTGTTTTATGTTTAATATTTGAAATTGTTCATTCTTATTTGGTGTAAATGTTTAAATATTTCTATTATATATTAAGTGTTGAAAGAAAATACAGAGTCGAAATAATATAATAAAGAATTCATTGCAAGAAAAAATTGTATAAAAAGAAATTGCAAGTCAATTTTTCTATGAAATAAAACTTGAACATTTTTGTGTAAATCAATCGGATATCAAGGTTTCATATAATTTTCTTTAATTTAAAAAAAAGTATGGTTCCAATCCCACGGTGAGATCATAAACATCAAAACATACTGAAACTTAAGTATAAAATACTTCACTGTATTCTTTCAAACTGTAGACTGATTTTGAAACTCACATAATATTATTTAAACCCAATCAACGAGTCTCTTGGATTATGCACATAATAATCTCTTTCTCCCTTCTACACATTTACAAATTTGAGAAACACCATCTAATCCAAATAATTCTGCCATAAGTAATTAATTATCAAACAAAAACACTTAATGTCGATATACTGAAATAACGATATTAGTAATGTTGAAAATACGTCAAATTTAGACGATATACTTGAATGGAAAAACAAAATCTATAAAAAGATGACGTGTTCACATTATTTACCGATATCAATTGACACAAACGTTTCAAAACACCAACAAAAAATACAACATAAAGAATATCATTCTAAATATTACCTTTGAATATTGAATTTATTTGGCGTTAATTTTGTAAAAATTCTTTATTCACAATTAAATGAAACTGCGTGATGTAGTATTATTTCTACTTTCTTTAAGCTCTTTACCACGACCTAGGTTTCGTTGTATTACAACATCTTCAAGTAGGCTGTTACCTATCTTTGCTAATTGCCTTTGAATTTAAATACCTTCATATTAAAAACCTTCATATTGGTAAATAAATTATATTATAAAACAAATTTATTTTAAAATCAGTTGCGATGCGGTAGCAATGGCTAATGCCAGTATCTCTCTGCCCTTTATCAATATGTATATATATATATATATATATATATATATATATATATATATATATATATATATATTTAAATATATATATATATGTATATATATATATATATATATATATATATTTGATCGGCTTTTGAAAAGTCACGATATATTTTTAACGGTAATACCAAGCCAAATACTGAGTTTAGATTACCTATTATTTTGCAATAACCTTGTAATTCTATACTCATTTCGACCTATACAACCGAAAAACTACAACGTAACGGTGAATATATGTAATATATATTTATGATTTTTATATGTGGGAAAAACTTATTATAGGAAAATACAGAACAATATTTCCCTTACCTTGCAGGATTATTCTGTTAGTTTGATTTTGGCGTTTAGCAAATCACACGGTATATCACGAAATTCCCAAATCTGAGCGTGATTTTCATAGGATGACATACAAAATTCTCTCCCTTGCATAACTAGATCACGACGTTGCTACTGAATGTGGAGGGATTTTATTAAAATTGGAACATAAATAAATTATAGCCTCGATTAACAGAATTATAGATGTAATTCAAGCGAACGAGGACGCGAGCAGAAACTAATAATATTTACAAGAAAACAAATAAATGTTTTAAGCAAGGTCATCAACAGACAATTCTTTTGGCAGAATAGTGCCAAAAGAATTGTCTGTTGATGACCTTACGTTACGATCGTACACAGCAATACTGTCATGAAAACGAAAGATGCGAAATTGAAATCTATAAAATAATGAAAAAACGACACTTATTAGGAACTTTGACGGTACAAAACCATTTTCTAACATAAATAAATTTGCAAAATACTGCTGTTTCTAGATATTTTTAAGAATCGCTGCCAAATCTGTGCTTCTTTTTCTCTCTTACGTACATTCACACGCACAAAAACAGTTAGTCCTACATTGTATGTATCAGTATATACTTAACTAACTAGTTACTTGATAACTTTTTTGCTTACATTAAGACAAGTCAAACAAGTTTACTACTCATTACTGAAGAATTCATATGACCACGTTTTCGGTCTAGCAATGCGGCCTGATATTACTAATGAGTTTATTTATGTCGCCCTGTGTCGTGGTAGAACTTCAGAGATTTTATAATTAGATTATCATTAGACCTGTATTACACAAATTCTATCACGGCACCCGTGTTATTACAATAAGAAGATAGAATTTGGTAAAAAGAATGGCACCTGTGCCTTTTATAGCATTTGAACAAACCAAGGAATTCTATGGTGTATCTTCAAATTCCGTAGTTGAATTCTAATCTAATTTTCATGGGAATACAGAAATGGATAAATAGATATATCCCAAGGTATATCTATCGAAACAAAAAAAATAGTCGTCCAAATCGGTTGGGAAATGTTGAAGATATTAGGTAGCATACAAAATATAGCCGAATTGAGAACATAATAATTTAATTAAGTCATTTTCTAAATTTTGAAAATAATTTTATCAAAATAAAATTATATTATTATTTTATTAAATTCATTTCAAAAAGTACAAAAAACGACAATGTTACTTTTAAATATCCTACTTGTCGATAAACACAACTTTAAACAAAGCTATTAACCCCTGTGATCCTTTAGCCTGGAGAAAAAACAAAAACTTAAAATTGAAAGAATTGAATCATATCTTTAAAACGAGTATTTGGCGTTATAATTATAACGTATTGGTTACGAAAGACTGATTCTGATGCCGAAATCCGCAGTTAAGTAATAAAGTTAAGAAAATGATGTATTGTGATAACGCAGCGATAACCCCTGGCGTGTTAGCTGGCGGCCGCACGAAACGATGGAACAGAGTATAAAAAACGATGCGCATTCACCTCAATATGCAAGTTCAGCATTTCAATGAAATCGAGTTAAGCGCACAACAGTGTTCAATTATTCACACTATTGCAACAACTAATGGTATTGGAGGCCACTCAAGAAACTTATTTTACACGCCTTTTACGATTTTTTTGCAAAATATTTTTATTCAAAGCCGAGCAAACATCAGCACATTTAATATCCTTGAAATTGAATACCCATAAGACGAACATACAAAATGATGAATATTTAACAAGGAAAAGCTGGAAGCTAAGTAAATTGTATTTAATTAATTATCAGTTATAGGAACAAATTAAATTCGTATTTTTCTGGAATTTTGTATAAACCTCTCTTACTGCATATACTAAATGTAACATTTTATAGGAAGATATAAACAAGAGTTAGTACTGTTTTATACTAACTTCTCTCAAAAAATTAGACAATATGTTGGAAACTTTCCTTTAGAATATTATATTTCCCAACAACTGGTTTTGGCCTATTTAGGCCATATTGCCGATTTACTTCTCAGTGCTAGGTTCACCAATTTGCTTAATTTAACGTCTTAGGACTTAATAAAAGGGATAAATTCATGCTCGTTGCTGTCATGGAATATAACATAAACTCTTCCCAGTCGTCCACTACATGAAATTCATTTGTGCTTCGGTCAATAACAGTTTTATGCCGAAACAGGCAAATCTGATCAATACTTATATGAAATATCATCTTCTCGCTAATTGTCAGTAATTTAAACGTAATTATAAATTAAAATGTAATAAGTTCTGTCTGGAAAAACTCAGAAAACACAATTTTCCATGTAACTATTTATAGTAATTCAATAATTAAATTACATATAAACACACGTAGAATTAAGTTATCCAAATAAATATTCCTGTATGTCATTGTAAAGCAACGCAGAATTTTTTGTGCACTCTCTCTTTCAGATGCACCCTATCTAAAAGGCGAGATAGTTTTATATTATGTACATAATTAAATATATACTAAACCGGGAATTGGTCAAAATAAAACTTTCTTAAATTATCGTGAGACCCAAAGTGTATTATACATATCGTGTATTATTAAATTATATTATTAAAAAAAGTAAGCAAAACAGTAAAAATAAAACGAGTTAAAAAGAAAATAACAGAAATATTTAATTTATGGTTTGGACAGAACCTTTTTCATCATCATTTTTAATTACGTTTAAGTTATAAACAAGGTATCACAAATGACCAATTCTTCTACATTACGTCACTGTTATAACAACTAACGCAAGAGCTACGCTATGAAATATTTTGCATTGCAGTTGGCAATTGCATAACATTAACATTAAATTTACGACTTCCTTGCTTAGTAGCAAGGCAAATACTGATCGAAATGTTTGAATTTTATTATCTTAAAATTTAACGTGGTTAAAGTGATTCTTTCAATCTATCCTTACTCACTGTTTGATTTTAAAGACAGAATTTAACAAAAAATGCACTCGCACGTAGAAGATCTCTATAATAATTCTAAGATAAATGGAACAGAGATTATTTACGAAATTCCCCAAAAATTATTTCTCATAATTTTTTATATATGCGCAATTGTCACTCGCAAGACTCTTCCTCAGAAAGATGTGGGTCTTTTCATAGAAACAACAGAAGCATTTCAAACATTTTCGAAATTGTCAATCCATGAATTCTTAATCTCTTTAATCTAAGGAAAAAAGTGAAATCAAGTTAAATAGAAACCACTAGGAAATGGAATAACTCTGGAATAAGTATTACGTTAAATTACTCAATGAGATTACCTTTATAAACAATCAAGCTTGCAAAATTTTCAAATTCTCTGTAATTAGACCCCACTGTACCACCATATATTAGCAGATTTTTGTAATCGAAAGAAAAATTTAACTGCATAATAAAAAAATTGTCACCATTATTTTATTCCTAACACTTTACATTTCACTTTCTTGGAAAATTCTTCCCCCTAAAAAGTTGCAAAGATAGTGATAAATATTTTGAAAAAATGGTAAAAAAACGTAAACATTTCAGTTTAGAGTTAGAACCACCTAAAGTACCAAAGGTAACTCGCGCCAAGCATGACCCTTTTTTGAAAGACGATAAGCATCACCACAAATCCGTGGACAATAAATGCTGGGCGGCTCATTGATACACTGCGATTCCACGATAAGAATGTTTAAAAGCGAACCACACAAAAGAAGTAACAACAAAAGATTCCTGATACCCCTTGTCGATCTTTTAATCGCTATCAGCGACAATAAATCTTCCTCAGCGTAGCGCGCCGGCATCATGGGCGGCGTAGATGGGACACCGTAAATCACGTGGGTCCGCTACAAGGGCGGTCGTGAAAGAATTATCTACCAACCAAATTCGGTTAAGCATATACATTTAGTTAGTCAAACAAAAGACGCGTGTTAATGAATCGCGGTGCTTCCAAGAGCCGACGACCGCTCACTCATTTATAATAATTGCTCACTAATTTCTGCGATTATTTTTCCGATAATTACTTTCTTTGTGGATGTTACAGGCAAAAATGTAATATAAATGCCAGATGGCCAAATAAAATATATTTTCGTATATTCTGGTTACCTTAAAACGTTATATATTTGACAAACATACTTCTTGATAATAAGATATTAGATGTAATTGTATTCATTTTTCACGATTTCCTAATTTAACATAAAGCTACACAACCGCTATATATTATAAAATAATTAGTTTGGGAAAAACGTAAAAGAAATAGTTTTTAATTTTGTAAAATTCTACTCGCTATATTTTTGATATTATGCATCTAAACAAATTTTATAATACATCTCAATTTTTAATGAATAAGTTCTTATTTCATGTATTTTCGTGTAATGCGACTAATACTAAATGATTAATAATTTTGAGTTCTCTCCTTGAATTGAAGAAAAAAAATGAAAAAAATTGTTTTGGTTATGTAGAAGACGTCAAACTGTATTTATTTTTCCATAAACCTCTTAAAACTATGAACTTTGAAGTCTTTGCGTGTTTATCTTCTTAACCGACTGGACAATTCCAGGACCATCGCAAAAATATTTCTCTTAAGTTGATATTACGTTGACTGGATACTCCATATCCTGGTTTTCAGAGTCCCTTAGATCAAAAGAAAAGAAAAACAAAATCCTAATGAGATCATCCATGTGTCCTCCGCCTATCTAATACAGTCCTTTTTTTCAGAAACTGTTTGATACAAAAACTTGAATATTTGTGTGAAATCTCAAAAGTTAACTTTCCGAAATACTTATATAATATATAACTAGAGATAATTTTCCGGCATTGAGGATACTTTTATGCTTTTTGCAAACTTTCTTTGTAATGTATTTTTTATTTATACAACCTTTAACTTCATATTTTCAGCCCAATATAACAGGTCAACTCTCACTAATATCCAGAATAACAAAAAGAACTGTTTTTTATTTAATTCTCGCTTCAGAAACCATAAAAAGAAAGCAAAGCAATGTTTTGCTCTTATCATTTGTCGAAATTGATATTTAAGAATTATTGAATATATTTGGCTTTAATTTTGTAGAAATTCATTACTCACAATTAAATGAAACTACGTGATGTAGTATTATTTCTACTTTCTTTAAGTTCTATATCACGACCTAGGTTTCGTTGTATTACAAAATCTTCTGCTGTATTACAACAACTTGGGCTAATAGCAAAGATGTTTGCTGTTCTCTCTGAAGATTTTGTAATACAACGAAACCTAGGTCGTGATAAAGAACTTAAAGAAAGTAGAAATAATACTACGTCACGTAGTTTCATTTAATTGTGGATTTAAGAATTAAATCAGAAACTGAAGCAGATTTAGACAATGCCTCTTCAGAAGCGACAATGAATTGAATTCACTTTTAGAACTGTGCGGTAGGAATCTTGCTGCCATTTTGGAACGAATAGTAACTAGGGATGAAACTTGAATTTATTGCTTTGAACTGCCGTAACTTTTCTAACAATGTTGTGTAAGTTTTCCTGATAATATTACACAATATTATTAAAGAGACTATAAGGAGCCACCAAAAGAAAACTAAGAAAATTTACCAATGTCTATTGGATCACAAGGCAATATTACAATAGTCAGGGGTGGCTTCGAATTTGTGTTTTCAGTTCGGCTTAACTTCTAGCGATTTCGTTTGTTTCAAAATTTGAAAAAAGTGTTAAAAGGAAAAAAATTTACGGCGACAAATACGTGAAAGAGGCAATTTTAATTCACTTTGAAGATAAAGTGAAACGCTATTTTTGATGGTGCACGAAAATCAATTTAACTTCCTTTCATACAAGACAAGAAAATTAACCGTTCCCGGAAAGCGTAGATTTCCATAAATCATGCCAAGGATATAAACTACAATGTTATGACAGGAATTAAACCGAATTTATTTTGTTGTTGCTCTAAGAATTAAATCACTCCCACAGTCATTGACTAGACGTATGGATTATCGCCGCTTTACACCAACTTCATCCACATTGGTTCTCTCTTTATTGGGACTAAGTTATTAGGGGTTAAGTTATAACTTTAAAACCTTCTGAGTTATTGAAACAAAATATTTCATTGCATTGTGCTATATATACAACGCATATTTTAGTTATTCATAGTATTGGTAGGAATAAACATTTTGCGGCAAAAATGTGTAAAGAGGGACAAGTTTGAAATTAAATTAATATTTTTATCACAAGACGAGTTCATTTAATCACATATTTTTATCACAATACAAGAGATATGTTCAAAGCAAAGAAAAATAGAGTAGATAGATTAAAGTTTACAGATAAATATATTAATATATTTTATAGTTAATATATTTATTTGTAAACTTTAATCTATCTACTCTAATTTTTTTTTGCATTGAACATATCTCTTGTTGTCAGTTACAAAGAAACTTGCGATATTTTAGAAAAACTATATGTCTCTTTTTAAGCGTAATATATTAAGAACCGTTCCTTTGTTTGATAACTTTAGTATCAATATTACTGAAAAATTGTTCCATTTTTATAAAAAATATTGAGAAAAAACCACGATTATATATTTTCTGCTCAACTTGAAAACAAAAGTGAATCAAGGCACAAAAAAATATGCTTCCGACAAGTTGTTTTAAGCGACTGTTAACTTTTAATCAGTGTGCCTCAACTTCTGTTACATTTTTTATCATTACTATGCCCCTATAAAATATATAGCCTATAATCTCCTTAAATATGAGGATTTTAACATACAACAAAACATATTGAAAGCAGGCGTGTATTTCCAAAGATTAGCGGAAAAAAATAAATAAACAGAAAAACAAGCTATTCCACTTTAAACTTCAATATATATTCTAGCCTATAAAAGGTACAGTGATTTTTGTAAGTAATAAAAAATATTGTAGAATTTTTAATTTAGAGAAAACTATATTTATTACTATTGTTTGTTATAAAGGTAATGTGCTAAAAATATAGAGCTATTCATTGGTGGTAAAGAAGTCAAAAGAGTACAATATTGTAAATATTTAGGTATTTATATAGAAAGCTGTATTAAGTGGAATTATCATATTAAGGAGATGATTAATAAATTAAGCTTTCTTTGCTTATATAATTTGAATTATTTAATTAATGAAAATAATTTGAAAATTACATGACATGCACTGATTGAGAGTATAAGAAACTATGAAATAACGGCTTGGGGCGGAGCAAACATATTAAAACCTTTAATCTCTCTGCAAAACAATATTCTTCAAAAAAATCTGTGATGATAATAATAATAATGATATGATGACTCCACTTAATATTAGAAAATTTTGTTAACTCTGTATTACTGAATTATAAGACTGTTAAGAGTTATTAACTCTTTATTACTGAATTATAGTAATTGTAAAAAGAAGTGTGAAGAAATATGTATTAATATTAGAACTGGAGTGAATTCATTACGAAAACAATAAGTCAGTTAGTCATAAGAATTCAAATTATACTGTTATTAAATATAACAATATGTTGCCTATCAGTTTGAAATATACCAGTGGTTATAAAAAGAAAATTAACAAAATGTTAGTTAATGGATCTTATCTATATAGTTGCTAACAGTGTGTTCTGATGACATTTAACTGTATTTTTACTATATTATTTAATTGTTCTTTTAATTTTTTTTTGGTTATATATAAAACTAAATATTTTTCTTTGTTTTTATATTTTCTTTGAAATTAAATATTTGGCTTTATAAGACTAATAAATATGTATGTATGTCCGTGTATACTTTTTGTAGTTTCTGGTTAAAATAAATAAAAAACTTGTATTTTTGACCCAATTCTCCTTTCTTTATTAAGTTAACTTAATAATATTTATAACTTGAATAGTTTAAGTGAATTTTAAAATGTACAATGATTTACATTTAATGTCATATGCGATTAAAAAAATGTCAAAAATATTAGACTCAAAAATAAATTGAAAGTTATTCTTTGATTTCTATTTTACTGACAAGTTACTAATTATTTAGAAATTCCCATATGATAGCTAAGTCAAGTTAATTTTTTTTCATATTACATTTCCGTAGTAGAGAAAATATAAATTCTACTTTCAAATGGTAGAATATTAAAATATATTGCAGATTCAAACTAATTTACGATATTGTGTGGCTAATAATATATATGTAATTTAATTATTTTATGTTCGATCATGTTCTTCATTTATTTTGACACAGTATTGTATGTTTTTTGTTTCAGGCAATTCCGTAACTCAAAATTACTGGAAACAATTTTAAATTCGATATGTGTAGGGTATCGTTTAAAAAGGCTTGTTATAAAAGTCTTAAAATATTAATAAAAATTTTTTGCATAATTTAGGTACTACGTATTTCGAAATATACTGAAAAATTTGCAAAACACACGTCTTCTTCCCCTTACTTTCAAAACAACTGTACTTAAAATTAGAAAAAAAACATGATGTGTGGGTAAAAATAACTCTAGATATGACAGTTTTTCTAGTATTCAGGATAATATATACATCTCCACTTATGATAAATACGACCCAGACTTACATTTTATTCGTTTCTTTTCTCTATTGTGACTCCACAATTTTATTTCAACCTGCGAAAAATGCATTAAATTCTTTTTTTCATATATTTCAAAACTTGACAACAATTGATATTATCCAGAAATTCCAGTCAACTATAAAAGCTTTTACTATAGAGGATGAAGAGAATACTTTTAAGAGGGAGGGGGATTTTTATAAAAGGTATGTAAGTGAGAAATTTATTAAAACTAGCCAAAGAACTCATTTTCTCAAATTAAAAAATATATTTTAATAGTATCGCTCTTAGAGTTTAAGTTCATTAATTAAATTTACATTTAATAACGGTTAACCTTCTTCTGCTTTTAGTTGTTACATCATATTTCTTTTATCCCATGAAAATAATTATCCCCAACTAATTCCTTTCACTGTTAAATGACGCAACATATCCCAATGAAGTTTTGTGTGTAAATAATATACGTCCTAAATGAAACGATAAGCAATATGTAATCACGTTAATATAACACAAATTGTGTACATTGTCTATTTAATGTTTGTTTTTTTTCATAATTGAATGGTTTCAGTGAAATATTTGATGAACATAATACATATCCTATATTTAAAAATTGGTTTATTATAATTATGTTATAATTTACAAGAATAGAGCAGTAAAATGAAACGCTAAAAAATTATGTCCGCCCAAGAAAAATTCGCGACGACCTAAATCATCAATAGGTAACATACAATAACTAAAAGTATCATTGTTAAACGTCATATTCAAGAATATTTATTATGAAAACTTATGAATCTTTATGTAAATAAATATAACTGTTTTCAAGTAAATATATTTAGCCATAAAAGTTTCTTTCACAATATATGCTTATCATTTATAGTTTAATAGTTATAAAAGTATTCATTTATCCTTGCGTATATTTTCGCAATACCTTCGTATTTGGATAGGGCGGGGAATTATTGGGGGATGGAAAATTTTTGCATATGCAAGAAGTAAAAAGAAAACGGAAAAGATCTACTTATATGCTACGCCGACGAAGATATGGGCAATTGCAGTTAATTATATTAATTAAAATCAGAAAATATCATATGACCCTTAAACAGCGAGGAATTTGACAGTATGTATTACAATTTTTGGAAAACTGTCTTTTTTTATGACTGCATTAATAATCAATATGTGAAAGTCCAGTATTTAGAGTTTTCATGCTCTTTAGATCTACCTTACTAATTAACATATGCTCCGACGATACGTGAAACTTCAACACGACTATTTCTTGATTTTGAATAAAAATATTCCACGAAAAAGAGAAAGGAAAATGTAATATTCGTATCTCGAAAGCACTCCAGTATCACTCGTCAGCGCCAAGGATGAGGATACAATGACGACATCGTAATTATCACTTGAGGAGCTCTCTGCAAGACGCGAGCTGATCCTTGAAAACTTTTTCTTTGATTTGTATTCCAGGCTGGAGCTTGAGACGTACTAATGGAATTATTCGAAGTGTTATTCATTATTACGATGAATTTTTGACGTCTAAATTTGATGTGGACAATTTTTCAGTCCGTTAAAATTATGAGAAAAATAAGCTATTTATATAAAATATATATTTTTATTGTATAATGAATTTTATTTTCATTACATTGTAAATCATTTCATAATTTCTGAATTATAGATTAAAAAAATAAACTTCACAGATTTTTTTTCATTTAAGTTTTTTTTCACTTTACTTTTTCTAAATTATACATTATACTATTTATAGATTAGTAAGACTCATTACTTGTCCATGTCTGTATTACAGATGATGCAAAAAATTATAAATGAATAGATGGAGCAAGATCTTTTCGTCGAGAGTAAAAGAGTAGCAAGAGTTCTTAAAGCAAATATTTGTTGTAGGAAAACGTTATTGTTACACAGAAATTCTTATCTAATATTAAAGCAATAACTCCTATTTAACTCTGAAATAACAAACTATTATCAAAATTAAATACACTTCTTAAATGAAGTTAAACGTTTGAATGTTTTGAAGAAAAATTATTCTTTTTCGAATTATGAGGGAATTAGATTTGAACACGCTATTTTTAAGAATCGTATCGATGTATCGTATCTATCGATATTCAGTGTTTACAAACACGTGTATCGGTGGATAAAAATAAAAGTATCCATCTCATCTATAACAAATACAGTCCCTTTACGTACGCGTGAACATCTCATCTGAATTGTACCACCTAGCATCATACTTTGCCGTAATATTACACGAACATACATAAGCGTATGATGCATGAATTATGAAGACGTCATCAGGATAAAGATAAAATCGTTCGGTCCACCGCAATGAAAATTTATGTGTGAGGTTTATTTAGAGTTTCATTTGTAAGTTCCACGGATTAAATACTTTTTTGTACGCAATTGAAAATAATAATTTTATGGAAGAAATGGCAATCGACATAGCTTCTATAAAAAATTCTTAAATTGCTTAAAATTTTGACGGTAATGGAAAATGGTTTTTGGTCATAAGTAAAAAACTATGAGGGTCAAAACTAAAAATAAAAGTGTAAATAAAGCCCTTTCATACGATACTCCATCTGATCACATTATCCCATTTTATCACCCATTACCACCTATTTTACTACCTCCCTCCTTACCCACCTTTAAGAGCTACGTCAACCGTATACCAGAATTGTGATGACCTGTATTTTTAATTATTTTCTAAATATATATGACACCTTCCTGTATAGTAAAATCGTAAAAAATACCTTCTTCAGATAGTAAGCACCTAGCATTATACTTTGCCGTAACAATATACGAATATATATGACACCATGAAGTATAAATTATTAAGATACATGATACCTTCCAGTATAGTAAAATAGTAAATGATACCTTCTTTAAATAGTAATAAATTTTATACCTTTCGGTAAAATTTTGATACCTTTCAGTAAAATATTTTTATTTTATACTGAGAATGCTCAAATATAAATTTTGTTAAGTAAATATTTTGTGAAAAAACTTTTAAAATCTCATAATCGTTTTTAATTTATTGCATTTTTCATGTAACTACAAGAAAAATATATTTTAGCACACCGAAGCCAAAAAAGCCGAAAAAAATTCCTGGTAAAATTCCCCGAGTTGTAATTACCCCTATCATCAAAACTCGACTTTGATACGCTAATTGATAATGAAGCAAAAACCCGCTATGTCTGCAGTATGGTAACCGTAATGACGAAAAAAATTCCTAAATGAAGTACAACTCTAATTATAATAATTTTTTAAGTAAAAACGAAATATCTATTAAATAAAAACTTCATTACGAAAGCTTAACATGTACTAACATAATGATCAGAAACATGGGCACTTGCATTCAAAAATGAAAAAAAAACTAGCAATATTTAAAAGGAAACTCTTGAGATGTGTCCGTAGTGGCCTCTAGACTAATGAGTCTGGCAAAAATAAACAAATCTTCGTCTATATAAACCATGCACAGATAAGGTGAGCTAGTCACCTCGAGCAAATGAACAAAGATAAAAACGCGATGAATAATTTAAAAATGTCCCAGTGTCCCAGAGCAAAAGAAAGACTGAGGCTAAAGCGCAACGAACACGTACCTACAACTTTCTAACGACATTAAAACAACAAAAAAGTCATCCCCTGCAAATTATGATGGAAAGCTGTCGTCGAAACAGACGACCATGTGTCGCACATATGCCGCACGTACGCGTTTCTATGCTAATTTGCAGACGACAACTTTTTTGTCGTTCGAAAGTCGTACGTGTGAGTTGCACCTAAGATGGATCCCTTCCTTTGAACGGTACAAATAATCTGAAGACGAAGAAGTTGAAAATTATACCGCGAAATAGATCATATTTTTATAAACTCTCTTGACTGTTGCGCTAGTAAAGAAAAATTATTACAAAAAATGGTCAAATTTTGACATATAGGAAGGAAAGACGGGGAGTCTTTCCTAACGAAAAAGTCAAAAGCGACTTTCACAGCGGGCAGCCAAAGTGATACTTTTTATCACTTTGCTATACGAAATACCAATAACTCGGAATGCAAATAATTAATGCGTCAGTTTTCCTCTTATTCACTCAAGTACAGAGAGAACCTTTCAACTCTCCCCTAAATGCATCCCCTCAGCTGTCTATGCTGCACCCATATAAATTATTATCGATCGTGTGTGTCAGCGAGATAGTCGTATCTTTATAATATTGAGCGTAATTAGAGTATAGCAATAAATAATTAGTAAAGCGTAAAATATAAACATTTCCTTCATTAACTTAACCCTGAATTTGTTCCATAATTTAAAGACCTAAATAAAGAATAGATATTCAAATATTTTACATATTAGGCGTTAATTGTATAAATTCATTTTAATTTAATTTTTCACAATTAAATGAAACTACATGATGTAGTATTATTTCGACTTTATTTAAATTCTCCACCATGACCTAGGTTTCGTTGTATGACAACGTCTATAGGTGGGCAATTTGTAAAGATTGACTCTTAGAAACTCACAACAGCATTTAAATATTTTACGAAACAATAGCGGAAGCAGGGTTTGCGCGGATTTTCCCATTGTTTACGGTAGTGAATTTATGGTAGGGGAGCAGTGTAGTTTTTATTATATTTTCGAAGGTTATACAAATATTTTAGTGAGGGTAATAAATTAAATGGATGTTATTCCCAGTAATATATTTGTACAACATCAAGGGCATCTAATGATTGGAACAAGGTTAGACACCTAATTATATGTATATGTCCCACTTTTTGTTTTCTTTTGTGATGTGTCTCCTTAGATGTGTTGCCAGGCTGAACCCATTTGAAGTGCACTGCAGTATCAATATTGTCTAACTATATTATGTCTAGAAGATATTAAATATGGGTGATGATATCGTATTGAGTTGAGACTATGAAAATTAAAATATTTCCTGATAAGGAAAATATAATCCTTATAACCATATTAACCGTAATGAGAAATAAAGTAAGAGCACAAATATGTTTAATAAACTTGCCTTTTTAACATTACATATTGGACTTAGCATCATTTTCTATCTTTTTTATAATGGCATTAAGAAATATCTTTCAAATCATTTAAAAAATACACCAGTTAAGTGGTTAATACAATATATTTCAAAATGTGGAAATGATTTACCAAAATAACGGTTATCGCTTATTATCCACGCAATAATTCTAAACTTCATAATACCTACATGTGGCTCATAATTGACTATGAAAATAATTTATTTAAACATCGTTTACTACTACCACTACCAAACAGAGCTTTCGACGTGAAAGCCTCCAACGAGGCGCTATGCGAAAGCTAGCTCGTAAAGTGCCGCTGCCCACTTTGCCAAACGCTGAAGGCGACAGCAGGAAATTGGTTTTCATTGCGCAACGTTTACGTTACGAGTTTTTTCTCGGCTCAAAAGAACTTTGGGAAATATTCCACTAATCTATCTAGATTCGTATTTTCCCATGTCTTTGCCACTTTCAGCGAGATTATGTTTGATAATCAAACCGATAGCAGGATGTCTGTCCGAATTAAATATGATTCAAAAATACCTCCTTTACATTAAAATCAATTCAAGATGGAGCTCGGATGAATCGATAAGCAATATATTTCTTTTATATCCTTACAACTAGAAAGCGCACATTCAATTACGACTCAAATCTTAGAGAATTTATCAGAACTGTAATGAATTTTCCAAAACTTTCAGAGCGAAACTGAAAAGTGTCTTCGTGAATAAACTTCGTGAAAAAACGAAAAAAACGAAAAAGCTCAGAGGCAATGATTTCTCATTAAGCAGGTTATTAAAATATATGAACTTTTAACGTAGAAATGCGACTGAACGATGTGCTTTTAAATAAAGTTTTTCAAATTAGGGACAGATGACGTTCATTTCCTCCGAATCTTTTTCCTTTTTGTCACGGAGCATAAAGTGAATAGTGTCGAGTAGACAATGCTGGTTTCGTATGATTTTCAGTTTGTTTCTTCCATAAAAGATTATCCTAAAATCTTTTATTATTGCTCTACAATTTTTAGTTTCATGCATATAAGCCATTTAAGTGCGCCTGCATGTGCGTATGCACATGCGTGCCTGTATATGTGTGTGTGTGTATGTGTATGTGTGTGCGTGTATGCATGTTATAGATATGAATTGAAGGTATAAAAAATGTATTAATGAATTTTGCTTTGCCAATGACACTTAGGTTTTGAAAATCCAAAAATCCACCAAAACGTATTTTTTCGTAAAGTGGTGGAATATCATTTCAATGCAATCTAATTATTTGTATTTTGATAAATTACATTAATTTACAATGAAACTATTGTATGTACTAAATGTATATTGTCTAATGTCGCGTACCACAAAATTGTGCAATATGTCGTTTTTAATGTATACTCTTTAAGGCCCTATTAAAAAATGGTGAAAACTTTATTGATGCTGAACTGCATCAAATAAAACTGCACAATAAAATAAAATTGCACAATAAAATAAAATTGCACAATTAATATTATTTACTGCAGCAATAAAATATAAGGCCAACTGAAAAATCGAAATCATAAGAGATTCGTTTTCACTAAAAGTTCCATGTTTCACTTTTAACAAAGTTTCACTTTGAAAAATTAATATATTTAAATCATATTGCAACTCGGTCCACGCTGAATAAAATAGCAATTAGAATGCAATAAATTAACTGCAAACTTAAAAAGAATAGAAGAGCTACGATTCTTCTGGAATTCATTGACTATAAACTGAGTTATCATTAAAATTTAGTGCAAATCAAAAATAAATTGAATTAAATGCTTTTAGAAATTATATTTTGACAAAATATTTTTTCACGATATAGATAACCCCTAATACCATGATTATATAAAAACTTATCATTACTGTTTAAAAATGTATTTCTTTTCGTTTAAATTATTTATAACTGGCACTTGGAACGGCAAAATCAGTTTAAGTGAGCTTGATCACTCTATATTGCAATGTTAACATGTTTAATGATAGCAATAAATGCCTATGAGTTTTTTGTTATAATTATAATTACTGTTTAAAAATTGATTTCTTTTGGCACTTAGAGCGGCAAAATCAGTTTAAGTGAACTTGATCACTCTACATTGCAATGTTAACATGTTTAAAGATAGCAATGAACATCAAACAATGCCTATGAGTTTTTTGTTATAATTATAATTACTGTTTAAAAATTGATTTCTTTTGGTACTTAGAGCGGCAAAATCTGTTTAAGTGAGCTTCATCACTCTATATTGCAATGTTAACATGTTTTGATATAGAAGTGAACGATCAAACAATGCCTATGAGTTGTTTGTTTTAATTACGTGCAATTTTTGAACATTTTCTTACAAGCAATTCATGTTCTCATTTATTTTCAGCTAATCCATCATTTGCTTGAATTGCTAAAGGACCACCTTTAAGCGTTATTTAATTACAACTTCGTTTAAGCGCTGTAATACAATAACGTTTCATTGATATATGACGATTTTCTGATGCCGCCTATCGGTGTATAAACCTAACCAATGTATTGAAGTATTTTTCTGACTATGTCAGTGAGATTTGTCGAAATTAATACAAAATATTTAACTACAGATCATGG
Source organism: Druceiella hillmani (assembly GCA_039881145.1). NCBI lineage: Eukaryota > Metazoa > Arthropoda > Insecta > Lepidoptera > Hepialidae > Druceiella > Druceiella hillmani. The sequence goes on along the minus strand of JAYKKI010000032.1, from coordinate 20,236,406 downwards.
ATAATACCGGTAAATATTTTTATGACGTAAATATTTTTTTAACTAGATAAGACCTGGGTCTTCTTCGAATTTCCATCCCCATACGTGATTATGGAGGTAAGATGGAGTTCACCACCTTCTTATCACTTAGGCTCAGACGTAGTAGAGAATAAGACTAGATAATTGGAGAAAATTGGTTGAAAATTGTAGAAGCCTATTAAGAATATACCCACATATATTGAATTTTACAAGTAAATTTATAATAATATAAGTTATTCTTATATATTTCATACAAAAATCTTTATACTTGAATGCTGTGGGTAAATTTCGTATCATGTTGGCATTAAAATTAATTATTATTTTTCTTGGATTTTACAGCAAAATTATCGGAACGAGACATGAACTTGAAACTTATTTTTTGATTGTTTTGAGTTACAAATATTTTTTGTTACGCATTTTTTTCAATAAAAGTCTGTCTAATCATCATATCTGTAAATATTTTAATAACAGCAAAAAACGTAAAGAATTATAACAATTCGGTACTTTTATATTACGTTTTAATATTTTGTTTAACTACCTTGTAGAATCGCAAAAAGCGAGTTATTACATTCAAAAATTTTCGGCCTACTCATTTTGAAATAATTTTCGATCGACAATCTTTTTATCATATTGTTAGTCTTTTAGCACATCGTTATTATTACACCTAAGTCAGTATACTATACGTAAGTGAGAAGTAAAAAAATTAAGTACTTAATATTTAATATAGTATTGTAATTAACTCCTTACTAAATAAGAGAATTCTTCGACAGAGATCAAACTATACCTAAACGTTGTTTATAGAAACTCTAAACGTTTCTTATTCACTGTAAAATAATGGGTAAAATTGTTTCATTTAGGCAAAGAATCGACCGAAGGTAAACATCTGCAAGGACCTGCCACCCTTCATTATCACTAAGGAAAAAGTCAAGCTAATGGAAGAAAATATTTTGAAATACAAAAGTACAAATATTTAAAGATTAAACAACTATCAGCAAGATATGATCTTTTAAAAATACCAGTATTGATAATTATAAATAAGTCAAAGTAACTTTTGACATTTCTTTCACTTGTTCAACAGGAACGACGTTTAAAAATATCGTTAAGTTTTTGTCCACCTAAAGAAGGTAATATTAATTTTTCAAATTTTAATAAGCAACTAACAGTATCAAAATGTACACTTAATTTACTATATAAAATATTTATAGCAACAGGGCATTTTCTTGCAACACATACATATCTCTAATCCTCTTAGGTACTTTTCTCATTGTGGATATATAGCTTAAAAAATACATCGAACTTTCTAGTTTATCTAACGATACGTAAGAAATTTGAATGATTTGAATATAATTTTGGGCAGTTATTGCTTAATTATACAAAAAAAACATGATACGATTTCATTCATATAATTTTCTTCGCGTGGTATTATTTATACATATATCAGCGAATATTGAAATCACACTAAATTTTAAGCTCATACCTGTTAGAAAAAGCATTACTACACAAAATATAAAACTTAGCATTTTCTTCAAAATCACGTTATATTTGGAAATTCATAATTTCCTTCCTTTCAAAAACGAATATTGTTTTTCCTCATGTGACTGTTCTGAGACAAATATCATCATACCATATATTTCCACTAACTTTCTGTTTTCCTAGTTAGAGCGTAATGTAAAATAAAATTGAGTTACCTACGTATTTTAATGAACAATAAAGACATCAAACATTTAGTAAGGTATGAGGAAAAATGGATTAAAGATATCTATTAGCGATGAAGAAAAACCGTATGAAAGTGTTAAATATACGAATCAGATGCGAGGCTGCTCCGCTCTCATCGAGGGTTTCGTGCCTCGTTTGAAGTGAAATTAGTTTATTTATATAGGTTATCAATAAATGGAATATCTAGCGCAATAAATACTTAAGAATAATATAATTATGCAGGGGGATATATACATTATCGTTAATATCTCAAAAACTATAACATCTAGAATAAGAGTTACAAAAATTCTGTTTTCATTTTCATAATTTTAAGTTGATTAGTTTCGGAAACAAGGAGAAGAAAGACATATTTTTATGTATAGCTTTTAGTGTATCTCTTTCTCTCTCTTTATACTTGATAAAATTATAAAGATATATTTTTGAAGTGTTTCCAATACCCACTCTATACACGAAATTTAAAAATTTGCTTTTTCAGTATTTTATTTAGTTCCCACATAATTTCCGCGTAAATATTTTCAAGTATAGCAAATTAAAAGGCATATATTGAGGTATATATAGGAGGTGTGCACGATATATGTGGGTTAATATGCTTTATTACTTTGCCAAATTAATAGTTTCTACGTCAAGAAGATTCAGAGAATTACTGCTGTGACAGACGGACATGTGAATAATATTGTAAGAGTTCCTTTTTTTCCTTTTTAAGCCACGGAATCCTAAAGAGTTAGGTAGACGACGTGTGAAATACATCCTTAGAAAACAACACTATATTTGTAATTAGATTTATATTACAATTATTTTGTGACGAGATTATATTTCCCACATTTTATGCATTCCTATAAAAGCGGGAAGACATTAGTTTAAATATATCTGTATAAAGAAACAATGGAAAAATAAGAAAATTTAATATTGCAGGAACCACTAACTTGGACCCTAGGAAGAATAAATGCTAGGCAGCTGAGTAAAGTGACTCTTAAATACAGGAATATTTATAAGCAACCCCCACAAAAGAAGGAATAAGAAAAAGTCTATCGAGACTTTCTTATCGATAAATATCACGATCGGCCCTAATAAATCTCTCTAACCGTAGCGCCGTAGCACCATAGGCGGCGTAGACGGAACTCCATAAATCAAGCAACGTCGCTACGAGGGCGGCAAGGCAAGAATTATCTACGTGCCAAATTTACATAAGCTTAACTGTTAATTTAGTCAAACAAAAGATAAGCTGTGCAACTTTGTTTTGACATATGTTAATGAATCGTGACCTCCCAAGAAACCGACCACCGCTTTCACGTGGGCTGTTGATTGCGCACTTTATTTCTCTCGGTAATTACTTCCTGTGTAAATGTTAACCTTACTTAAATGAAATTGTCAAATGATCAAGTCAGACTTGTTTCAATTTATTCCAGTAGTATCAAAGTTTGTGATTATATTATATATATTAACAAAAGCAAAGGCACTAACGATAATTATTATAAAATAGTTTAATGTAATGTAAAGTTATAACACATAGTTAACACATAGTTAAAGTTATAACACATAATAACAGTAGTAGTAGTAAATCGTTAAAATTATTTAAATTAAATTAAATTATTAAATTAATTCCCTATGAACAGAGGAAGAAAAAGAAACATCAATATGGAATAAAAAGGAATACAATGTCTAAAAGAAAGCAAACAATTAGCCTAGAGTAAAGTCAGACAAAGCTTTCATGAATGTGAAGCAAAGATTATAATCTTTGTTAATTGCCCACCGGAAGATGTTAGAAATTAAAGAAAGTATAAATAATACTACATCACTGAATAATGAATTTCTACAAAATTAACGCCTAAGATTTTCTATATTTTAGTCATTATCAAATTATCTTTTCTGCATAATTTCCGAGTACATAAGAACATTCTTTTAATTCCAAAAACTAATGAAGTTGGAGTATTTGATATTATTTAGTTTGAAAGTACTCATCAAAACATATTTTCTGAATTTTCCTCAGATTTTACATAGTCTTGATTGGAAATGGTGGGATGGGATACGTTGCAAACTACTTGAGAGCTTAATATATTGTACACGGGTCTAAAAAATGTAAAGTGGTAAATACCACTTTAAAAGGCCTTTCTAATGATATTCCACTGTTGGTTATCAATTTTAGTTACTTAAAATTGCCATGAATATTGAACAGTAATAAAAATGGAATGAAATTAAATTTCTATAGAAGAACTGTCGGCACAGACTTTATCAAGAGCCGAAAGTAACAATCGATAATGAGTTTTCATTCGTTTTCATTTCAAAATTTCATAGATCGCAAATGACTTCCCGGAAAAATTTCCGGGAAAAAGTTAAGTTAATCCGTTTAACCGTGGAGTATTACAAGTCCTCTTCACTCCTGGCAATCAAACTTAATCGCACTAAAAGCAGTGAAATTAAGTTTGATTTTAACACTATACTGAAGGTGAAATAAACAAGGTTTGTTGCAATAAATTTGTAATGTTTTAGTACACTTAAGTTCAAAAATAATAATCGGTACAACCACAAGGTTTTTTCAAGTTTCAAGACAATATTTTTGTAAAATTAACAAACGATAAGGGATCGTAAATAACAAGGTAACTTTTTATTATGTGTTACACACCTGTTACACATGCCAACATATATTATCTGAACTTGCTGAAGTATCTTTTCAAACAACTTTACTCTTTTTTACTCTTGTCTAATTTCAATCAACGGTATTTTTGTAAAATCGCATAAATACCTAAATATTTCAAGTTAATTCTTTACGACATACAACTACCAACACAACTTATTGAAGATCAGTGGAATAAAAATTGATTAATTTGCTATTTCTTAGATAATTTGTAAATATTTAAGATATATCTTTAGATTTTTTTATCGGCAATTTCGCCAAGCGTCAATAGCTCATTTAGTGAATCCATTTGAGGGCCATTATTATGCATAAATATATAAATTATCGGAGAAATAAACCTTGCAATAGACAGCCACATGCGAGTTGAGATCGGTTCCTAGCCGAATGTAAAGCCTCTCAGCTTAACTTTTGTTTCACTAACTTAACAGTTAAGCTTAAGTGAAATTTGCCCGTTTATAATTTCTGCTTCGTCGCTTTCGTAGCGTAACCGTGTGATTTACGGTGTCTTTTCTACGCTGCTCTTAATACTAGGGCATAATGATGAGGTAGATTTATTATCTCCGATCATCATTATAAGATCGACAAATTAATATCGGGAAATCTGTTTTTGGCGCCTCTTTTTTATCATTTTTATATAGAGAACGTATCTAAGTCACCTCAACTCTTTCCTCTAATTTAAAGGTTTTAAATATTTTTTAGGCTGGATACAGAATTAGTTGTAATGATGTTTCGATGAACGACTTCACTTTAGACGTCCTTTAGAGTTTGATATTACAGCCAGAGCAAAATCGACGTCATTACAATACATATATGTGTTTGAGCTTGTGCAGATATATTTAATATTTGCAGTGTTAAACATATTTAAGGTTATGTACAATTGGTTAATTGGGTTTCGATTTCATTTAAGAGATTGCTCTCATGGCAGAAAATTTAACTCAACTACTTATAGCCTATACATACTTAAGCTCACAATGTGAAAAGTTGTTTACACATTTCGTTTATTTAATAATTTAATTATTATCTGCTTGAGAATATAGACGAGTTCCCTTCTGAACGTATGACTTCTTAACTATACCATTAAAGTAATCAAATAATTGAAATTTACAGACAATTTTTTTGTCAGCTCACAATGTGAAAATTTGTTTACACATTTCGTTTATTAAATAATTTAATTATTATCTGCTTGAGAATATAGACGAGTTCCCTTCTGAACGTATGACTTCTTAATTATACCATTAAATTAATCAAATAATTGAAATTTACAGACAATTTTTTTGTCAGCTCACAATGTGAAAATTTGTTTACACATTTCATTTATTTAATAATTTAATTATTATCTGCTTGAGAATATAAACGAGTTCCCTTCTGAACGTATGACAAATCCAGTTCCATTTGCGGTATTTTATTTCATCGGAATTTTCTTGCATTATTCTAGCACGTCTTCATTATATATTTTCTCGTGCCAAGATATTCAAAGGATATCCCAAAAACAACAATTGATCATGACTTGGAATCACCTTGTGAGGTTTATTATAGCCTTCTATGTTTCACACTCATACAGCAGTACAGATTTCACGTAAATATTTCTTGATTTATGATAGGGTACTTACCCTATCGTAAATTTTCTATTTATAAACTCTCCATAGCTCTAACTCGCACATGGTTGTACTCTTACTTATGAATAACCCAAACCTAGAGACGTTTTTCTTTTTTTTCAAATTGCATCCCTCTAAAATATGTACTATAGAGTTGATATTTTAACAGAGTAATCTTATTTATTTTTGGAATAATGCTGATTAAACCACAGTAAATCTTTGTCATCAATATGTTATTATTATGATACGATAGAATATTTTTCAAGAATCAAAGTACACAATCAAAATAACCTTCATGCTGTGGCTTCATCAGTATTTTTCCATAAATAAATCAAATACTCTTTTCAATACAACACATATTTGGTAAGGATGTAGATTCAACACAAATCATGCGATGAATAGATGCTGGTTATCCTAGTGAAACAATTTACCTATAGAATAATACTCATAGGCAAACTGCATAAAGAGCGATAAGAAAAGATCTATCGAAACTTGCTTACTGATAGACATCTAGTACAACTATAACCAACTTCATCATTGTAGAATCGTAGTGCCCTGGGTGGCGCAAATTAAAAACTCGAAAAGCGCGCATCTGCTACGGCAGCAGCCCATTAACCGCGTGCCAAATTCATTTCAGCTTTACTTTTGCTTGAATCGAACATAAAATAATCTGAGCAATTTTATTTTGGCATATATCAATGAATCGTAATACTTCGAAAAACACCGCTTTCAGGTAGGCCGCTGATTACACACTTAATATTCTCCATGATCACTACCTTTGCAGCTGTTATCCTTGCAAAAAAGGTAAAATTCTAAATGAATAAGCCAATGTTTATCAAATATATTGTATCAATTTCAAAACTTAGGTTTTTACAACAGTACTAAAAATAGATACTCAATATTGCAATCCGATGCAGAATTATTTAATAGGGTAAACATATAAAGTAAAACATATGAAGGAAACCGCAATGAAAATTTTAAAAGGACTTTTACATAAAACGTTCATTAGTTCAGTCTTAATTTGCGCTTTAGGGGCGTGAAAAATTACAGAAAAGGAAGAAAACATTTCCTTGCAATACTTTTTAAATATTTAAGAATGATTTATTTACTTGATTATTTGATATTCATATTTAAACATATAGTAAAATTATAAAAAGTGAATTCTGTACATGGAAAATATTTCAAAACAAGTAATTGATTTAGCGTGTAGAACGATAGTCAACTATCATTCATAACCTGTTTTTAACCTGAAGCCAGAAAACCTGTTTTTAGAATCATTGTATCTGTTTGTTAATTTATTCTTAAAAAGAGCGAAATCTACTACACGTATTTTGATCAAATTTGGTATGGTAATAGTTTATATAAAAGCAACATATAAGATAAGCTTTATGTGGATGTGGGAAAGACTCCATGGCTTGATGAATATCGGTACTGTTAACAGCATCTAGTAGCGATTATATGGTACTGCCAAAGCCATCTATTAGCATTTTCGTAAACTTTACGCTTGTAAAGTTCTGAGAAAAAAATAAAAAGAACTAAAAATTCCTAATACCTTTTCTTATACTGAATTCCTTGCAAACAAAGTCACGTCGACACATCCAGTACGTGATAAAACAAAGTCTCACGCCGCTTCTGTCTCTCTGTGTATACGCGATTATCGAAATAAATACTGAACAAATTTTATTCCAATTTTCATTAGAAGATATAATTATTTCTCAAGGAAGGTTTATTAATATAATTTATTAATATTTTTCATATAAGTGCAATTAATGAAAATAAAGAATTCCATGTGCTTTTATTGTTAAGTCCACTTGTCTAACTAAAATAAAGCACTTCTGTATTTTCGTTCTGCGTATATTTTCTGTGTTCACCTTAGTTTTCATAATAATTCATACTCTATTAGAAATAAATACATCTTTGAATACGAAACCTGTATGGTAACCGTAAAACGAAATATAACACGAAACATAAGTATTATTATAATATTAGGGTTACATTCTTTATATGCGGCAATGCCCTATATTTCAAACAACATAATAATAAATCACGGTTGTTCGGTTAGGAAACTAGGACGCAATGTAAATTTAAGGTAATAAAAATTCAGCACCACTCAGCTACAATTCCACAATTTTATTCCTCATTTGTAGTTAAACACAGCCCATATATTGTCAAGACCATTTTTGCGTTTTTTAACTTTAATCTCGATCAACTAAATTACTTGCCAAGTGATAATGGCTGACTTTAATTAAATAAGTAATAGTCTAAATTGTCTCTTTCATTGTTAACTTATAGTAGTACACCTCTATAGTATACCTCTATAGTAGTTTGTCAACAAGATTGGTAATAATCTGGCAACATACAATGACTTTCGTATGAGATCAAATAAGACACATAGGTTATAGTCGAGTTATAGGATTTCCTTTCATTATTCTAGCTAGATGCAGCTTGTTAATATTTTAAGTTGTGTGTCAAATAGCAGTATGGACAAAATCACCAAAGCTATAGAATCTTGACATAATTGCAAATTGTAAGTCGCAATATATAATATAAACATATTAAGTAGGAAAATTTAAATTTTCAGTTAACGACCCACGGGGATAATAATGAAATAAAAACGAGCTCGTAAACAATGACACCTCCGTCTTTGCAGAGAGCTAAAAGTGACAATCGGAAATGGGCTTATATTTTGCGACGTTTTCATTGTGAAATTTTACTGTTATCAAAGTACTTCCGGGAAAATGTTAAGCTGATCTGCATTGCCGTGGATTATTTCGCGTCCTCTTTGCTTTCCGGTGGGATTATGTTTGCATCATACTAAGGGTAGAACGAACCTCGACGAAATAAATCGTAACTCTATTTATTATACAGGCGTTGAAAAATAGTATCCAGTCAAAAGCGAGTATCAAACTCACACACCAAAGTTCTGGACCAATGTGTATTTATCGAAAATGTTTTTCAGTGTTTTTCTCTCCCACTCCCCGCCACCTTTTATGTGTATATTTTAAAAATGAAAAAAAACAGCACTTTATATGTAATGCAATGCAAAATTATTTGGTTCGTTTTTAAATAAATTTTGTATCAAAGTGAAAACAAAGTGAAAACAATTGGTTCTTTGTAATTGCGATTCAAATGACCTGATCTATGTTAAATTGGATCAATATGCATAAAAAGATGTTTATATAATCCTATATTTAATCTTCCATTAATATAAGTTACACTATCGACTCGCTAAATTAATTCATACTATTAATAATATACATTCTGTAGTAAAACACTTTATTAGAAAGTTAATTCCAAGAATATAACAATTGGTAATATCTAAGCGATATAAATTTTATCTATAATATAAGTCGATAATAAAAATCTATAATATAAGTCGACCGAACTGACAAAGAGGACTGGTCATTGCAAACCTTAAGGAAATTGTGTAACCACATGAAACCAAACTACATTAAGGTATTTATGGACCATATAAAATGAAGGACCACATTAAATTAAATGGCACTAAATAAATTACGGACCACGTAAAAGTAAACTACGCTGACGAATCTATACAGCAAATGAGATTAAACTATATTAAAGAAATTATGGACAATATTAAACTAAACTATACCGCAGACATTAAGGACCACATGAAAGTAAACTACACTAAATAATTTATGTATTACACGAAATTAAACTACACTAAAGAAATTTTGTACCACATGAAGTTTAACCACACTAAAGAAATGATATATTACAGGAAATTAAACTACACTAAAACAACTTTGACCAATATAACTTTTCAAGACGAAGAGTGCTGAAGAGAAGGCAAGGTCCCCATAACCCTCATTGTGCGCGTCCTGCTCGTGCTTAACAGTTTCATTAAAATTATATTCTGTTATCTGCCTTATGTCAAATTTATTTGATTACTATTTTTTTTATCTACGTGACAAGTGTATGAACACTAGTATATGAATATGTAAGTTATGGATATTATGAAATACCCACAGAATAGGGATTTCAAGAACCTTATGACATGAAGCCTGAGTGATCTGTATATTTTCTTATTTCTTTGCTTATGTGTAAATTTATAAGATGTGTGTACATATTTATATTGTATTTGCGTCATTAGTGCTTTAGTTCAGTACTTCAATATTATCTACACTAAAATTATCCTGAATCTATGTTCACCTAATCATCAACTATGCAAAGCCAATTATGTGTAGGTACGAATTTATAACAATATACAGTAACATCGATCTAATTACACGCTACAAGATGTTTTGTTGTAAACATCACCCACAAACGTGTACATAAAATATTCAAACGAATTTGAATTAGCAATTCCTATTTCGAACCGTTGTTGCCCACAAACGAAGCAATTGTCGAAAAAAATAGACCTTGGATTTGTCTTAGAAGCCACGTGCGAACAGCGGTCAGTTCCCAGCCGAGAAGCTCATTAACCACCAGCCAATGGAAAACCGCTTAGTTTAACTTTTGTTTGACTTACTTAACAGTTAACTTAAGTGAATTCGCTGGTAGATAATTTCCGCCCGGCCGCACTCGTGATGAAGTCAAATAATTAAAGGTGTCCAATCTACGCTGCCACTACGGCATCACGTTAAAGATCATTTGTTATCGACGATATACGATGTACAAGCGAATATTGGAAGAACTTTTGTTACTGCTTCTTTTATTTGGCTTGTTGATAAAATTTGGAACAGAAATATGAAACGCGGACGAGTAACGTGGAAAATCACGGATTTGCGGATAACTTAAACCGGATATGCCACCTTTTTTGCGGATAACTTAACTTTAACTTAAAAAGTGATTTGATTTTATATGGCGACTATAAAGTTACTGTGACTATTAAATTATGACAAAAGCAGAATATTTTCCATGATACTGATCTCATATATAGAAATAGAGGCAGAAAAAAAACTTTTGACATTACAAAATATGTATGTGTATATGATGTGTTTGCAATAACAATTCTTTTAAATGTGCTTAACAATCCATTATGTTTTCACAAGACTATTTACATTCTTACTTATATTTCTGATAACATTAAGATACTGCTCTAGTAGCAATGGAAAAATATGTTTATATATTACCCCACTTGAGGTTTCATGTATAATTCTATCAAATAAATTTAAAGTAAATTTAATTGGAAATTATTTTACATTAGTGGCTGGAAAACAAATTTAATCAACATTGGAATTAGTTCAATCAATATCCCAAAAAATATAAAGTAATAACGAGAAATTATTGAACATTCATGTCAATACAATGTATGGAGCCTAAATTAATTTCTGTGTATAAAAAATGATAGCAGAAAACATTCAAATAAATAGCTTTAAATCGATTGTTTAAGTTTGGTCTGCATTTTTATTTATGCTTTTATAATATCCCTATACCACTTACTGGAAACTGCTGGGAATCATCACGATATTTCCAGAACTATAAAATCTTAAACTTAAAAATTCGGGGCTTGTGTTACACATGACTTTTTGGTGCTTTGCTAGAAATTATTTTTTGAATTCAATTGGGAACATGTGAAAATGAATGTCACTTTCCAATAATTTGCTAACAAATTTTCTGATGCACCTTATAAACAGATTGCCGACATGATAATGAAAATTTTACTAAAAGTTCATCAATAATATTCCGTAAAACTCTCATTACCGCTGTAATATTGAAACACATTTGAGGAAAGGATATTAATTCAGTGAAAAACTTGACAAGGATGCGGTACCCAATGATTTTCTAGAAAGTAGGATGTTTATAAAAGAACCACAAAAAAAGAAGCAATAAGAAAAATTCAGACTGAACTTGCATGTTGATGGGTGCTACGATCGGTCTTGATAAATCTCTTCGAACGTAGCGCCACAGCAAAGTATGTGGCGTAGACACGACACCATAAATGAAGCAACTTTACAACGGTAGTTCTCCATGCTGTTAATTTTGTCAAAGGAAAGGTAAACTGAACAACTTTATTTGACATGCGTTAATTAATCGTTATGTTCCCAGATTTCGACGATCGCTTTCGCGTAAATTGTTGATTAGGCGTTTTATTTTTTTTTTATAATTACTTCCTTTGTAGATGTTAATCTAGCAACAACGAAATTACCAAGCTCTCAAGCAAAACTTATTAGGATATATTGTGGCAATGTCAAAGATTTTGATTATTTTTATAGCTATGTTAACAAAAGGAAATGGACTCTCATTATGTCAATCTAGTATAAAATTATTAATTTGGGCAGAAATTTACAGCATTGTACATAATTATAAGTAAACTAGTTAAATGCATTTCTTCCCTTACATTGCTTGATCGTTGTAAATTCTATGGATTGAGTTATTTTTCTCGCTACATCCTCCAATGAAAATCATGAAATTTATTTGTAGCTAGCATTTAAGCGTTTAAATTAACTAATGAATGCATTACATGCATTTCAGCCCTTTATATTAAAAAGTACGAAATACAATATATAAAAGAAATTGAATAAGTTATAAATGGGAAAAAAATATTGTTACACAAACAACTTTTTAGGTCAGTTTTAATCTGTGCCTCAGGAATATGAACACCGACGGAAATTCAGGAAAAAAAGGAATAGCAGTGTCGGGCCCTGCCACAGTTATTTCCTTGAAAACTTTAATCGTTACTGAAATTAAATTATAATTTCATTTCAAACCGTTTAATCCATTTGCAACATACGTTTATTGAATGGAGGGTAGCGGTATGAGAAGTGTTGAAGTAAATAATTTTATAAAATATTTTATTAATTTGATTGGAGTACATTAAAATATTTTATAAAATTAATACCAAATAATAATCATAGAAAAGCGCGAGAGGGGCACAGATAATCCTTAAGTTCAATAAACTTGGGAACGCAGTAGTTTAAATATTTATTTCAACACTCTCACCAAGTTAAGCAATTCCCACTTTTGAAAAATTAATAAATCAAAGCAGATAAGTAACGAATGTCTTTAACACATACATAACATTTTCGCGTATAAAACATATTAGAGGAACTATTTTCATATGAGATTTCATCAAAGTTTTGTAATAAACTTTGGTACCCAGTTTAAATAAAGCATACCGATATACCAAAGAAATAAAACTTTTAGCATAACTGTAACATATCATACAGTTTTCTTATAACAACAATATAGAAACTTGAAATTATAAATAAAATTCCTTTTGTGCTGATTTACAACTTACAATGCCTATTTTATTTTTCAAGTATTCGAATTTACTTTTGCACAAAGGCTTTATAAATATATCTGACTCCGCTTACTAGTGCGTATATATTTCACATCTATTTCTTTTTCCACCTATTTCTCTCTAAAAAATTTACGTTCGATGTCCATGTGTTTGCAACGTTTTTGGTAATTTACATTTTTTATAACTTGAAGTACACTTTGATGATCCATGTTAATAGATATTAAGTCTTGGTTATATTCACCTATATCTACCATGAACCTTTTAAACCATTTTTCTTTTGTACTACTACTACATGCAGTCATTAATTTTGCTTGAGTAGTTGATAGTGCTACACTCTGTTGTCTTTGATCTGCTCAAGTTATTTGCTGCATTATTTTATATAAACAAACATCATGACACTGACCGCCTAGAGTCAATATCATTATCATAGTACGCATCATTGTAACATTCCATTATATATATATATATATATATATATATATATATATATATGTGTGTGTGTGTGTGTGTGTGTGTGTGTGTGTGTGTGTGTGTGTGTGTGTGTATGTGTGTGTGTATGTGTGTGTGTGTATTGTTTGTATGTGAGAAATGCGGACCTTAGTTTTTAATATCTCTCAAATTTTGTTATCCTTTTTACGACATTCCAATGTCTATTGTCATAACAATCAATAAAGCGACTTACTAAGCTAACAGCATACATGGTGTCAAGCCTACTTACTATAGCTACAGGCATTAAAAACCCTACTACTTCTCGGTATTACATTGTTTCTAATTTATTGTTTGGATATACATGTATGCATTTACCGTTGGCACGTTACGCTGGTAAACTTGATAAGTAGCTTTCCTATATATTTCGTTCTATGTAAAATCATGTAGTAATAACCTCTTTCTATTTGAAGACCAACAAATTTTTTGTTGACCAGTGACATTTTTTGTAGACCAACAATATTTTGGTATCCTTTTTACGATATTCCAATGTCTATTGTCATAACAATCAATAAAGCGACTTACTAAGCTTACAGCATACATGGTGTCAAGCCTACTTACTGTAGCTAAAAGCATTAAAAATCCTACTGCTTCTCGATATTACCTTGTTTCTAATTTATTGTTTGGATCTACATGTATGCATTTACGGTTGGCACGTTACGCTGGTAAACTTGATAAGTAGCTTTCCTATATATTTCGTTCTATGTAAAATCATGTAGTAATAACCTCTTTCTATTTGAAGACCAACAAATTTTTTGGGATCACATACTTTTATTCCAGATTTGTTTCTAAATCTTGTATTATTTTATTTAATATGTTTAGTTCACTAGAAATTATTTATTTATTAACTTTTATTTACAGTACACATGGAGGACTTATTGCTGCATGAGCAATCTCTTCCAGTCAACCATAAATCTTAATCCAGTCAACCAGGAATTATCAACCCATCGTCCACGTACAAGACCAGATATACTTTAATTCTATTCAAGTGACCAAGATACACAAACTTATAGCAGTGACTAAGTACATGCAAAACCAAATTTCTTTAATAATGAATCAAATATTTGATTCCAGCACGTAAGTGCTTGTTTTAAACCATAAAAATACCGATTAAGTTTGTAGTCATCAGAAGTAGCCGAGTCATGTAGTGTGTTTCATGAATAAAGCCTGAATTTTCATGAATAATGCCTGAATTTTAAATATATTCTTTGAATTCGTTACTTAGATACTCTCTCCATTATCAGTTTGTTACATTTTATTTCCTGGTATAATAATCTACAAGCATAACAGTGCGCAACACCAACTGATTTTACCTCCGGTGCCCACAAACATCAGAACAACAAAAATGTATTTTTACTATTATGCCACTTCGATATTGTTTCGGGCTTTTACCATCGAATGTGAAATTTTAATTTATATAGTCTTTTACATAAGGTATTTTCCCTATCTATTTTCGGGATTTAAACTTGAAAATATTTTTTATAACGACATTCCATTTGATATCAATGTTTTTTTTTCAATATCAAGCCCGTATAGTAATCTTAAAACACACATATTTATTGTATCAAATAATACCCAAAAATTGGAATTTATTAATAATTCCACATTAGTAAGAATTATCTGAAAATAAATCAAAAAAATTAGAATTCTTGCAATTATAAGTAAATTTATAACATAGGATCGACTATAGTTGCAAAATAATTTATAAATATCAAAATTCCACATAAAGCTTTCTTGAAACTGCCCTTTAAGTGTAAATTTATCGCTTAAACAAAGACTTTAAAAGGAAAAGTTCAAGAAAATAAATTCATAATGTAGATGCTATGGAATTTATTCAACTGGCTAGTGACTTTAATAGCAATCCAGATGCCATGCCTGAACATAATGTTCACGTACACTTGTAGTATGATAGTAAAGAATTTCTCACATCGCATAACGTAAAATATTTAAACCAAAAATGGACAACATCACCATCTCGAAGATTATAGTATCCAGATAATGCTTTGGGGACCGTATTACTTTAATTTGAATGTTAATTGCCAAAAAAAATAGCTGACACAAACAGTGATGTCAGTTTCAATGGAAAACTTGTAACGTGTATTATGTACACATCCGTTTATATATATGTTTGTGTATATGTATATGTGTGTATATATATATATATATATATATATATATATATATTTGTGAGTAAGGAGTATTAAAAGTTTAAGTATGGAAAGTTCCTTGAGAATAAAATTAAAACGATATTTAAAAATGTCATAATCAACTTTGTCAGGTGATGTTGTGACAATCGGAAATGCTTCCTTTTTATTTCTTTACAGGCCTACTGTAATTCATTAATTCACGTTAATACAAAGCCGCTCGGATTAACTTCTGATTTAACATGACAGTTTACCCATGGCGAATTTTTCTCGTAGATAATTTCAGACTGATTGCCTATACATGGTTCCGCTACCATGTAATTTGTACGTCACTTACGATGTAACGACGTTAAATTAAGGAAGATTTATATCGCTGATCGCGATTATAAAGACGACAAGTGAGTTTCGGGATATCTTGTGTTTCTTTCTCTTTTAGATAGCTTGCTCATAAATGTTCTTCTACCTATATATGCGTCGAAAATACCAGGCACTGGTGATTACCAGTTAATTTCAAACTTTTCATGTACTACATATTATACTCGATGCAGAGTTAATCGCGATAATGTTTGTCGATGCAATTAATAAAATCATTATAACTGTTAAAAACAAAAGCAGATTTTTGCCGTTTTATTTGCCTTGTGTATAAGGGTTAAAACTGAAAAGACTGAAGTTTGATATTCCAATATGAATGTGTCTGCGTGCGTTCGTCCGTTCGAGAGTGCCTGCGTGTCTGCACGCATGTGTTTGTATGTACAAGAACAATTATGAACTGACAAAATAAAAAAATCATTGATTGAATATACTTGGCGTTAATTTTATAGAAATGCATTATTCACAATTAAATGAAACTACGTGATGTAGTGTTATTTCTAATTTCTTTAAGTTCTTTACCACGACCTAGGTTTCATTGTATTACAACATCTTCAGGTGGGCTATTAGCAAAAATTAACTCTTAAAAACATCCAGCAGCATTTATGTGTTTCAAAAATAATGGCGGAAGCCGGGTTTGTATGGGTTTTCCCACTGTTTATGTTAGTGAGTTTATTGTAGGGAAGCGGTGTTTCGGATTTCCGAGAGTTATATTATATACAAGTATTTTAGTGAGGGTAATATATTAAATTTATGTTATTCTATGAGGTTATACAATGCGAATGTTAGTTAGTCCGGTGTATGTAATAAAATTAAATGGAAGTTATTCTCAGTAATATATTTATACAATAGCAAGGGTATCTGAAAGTTAGAACAAGGTTATACCACTAATTCTACATATCTCCCGTTTTCTTTATTCATTTATGTATTTATTTTTCTTTTTTTATTTTTTATTTATTTATTTCTTTGTTTAATATATTTATATTTAGATGTGTAGTTCGGCTGAAATAATTTGAAAAGTACTGTAATATCAATGTTGTCTAATTATATTATGTCTAGAATATATTAAGTATGGGTGATGATATTATGTTTAGTTGTTCATTTAATATATTAACCTTGGTGTTTTTTTTTATGTCTGTTTATTTCTAATGTTTCTAGGATATTAAGTTTATTGCCTTTTGTATTTTTTTGTAATATATAGGGGGCATTATCAGTATGAGGGTGATGGTTATTTTCAAAGTTAGCAAAGTGAGATGTGTCTGCTTTGTTATTTCGCCAGCTGGCAATGTGTTCTTTATATTTTGTAGTAAAATCTTTTCCTGTTTGACCTATGTATACACTATTATAGTCGTGACATTTAAGTTTATAGATACCATTCTTTTTATGTTTATCTATTTTTTTTTTACTGTTAATAAGGATTTTACCCAAGTTATTTAAAGTACTATAAGCACATGTTGTATTATTTATATTTTTATTATTAGTTAAGGGTTTTCCTAATTTGAGTGATACATTACCTATGTACGGGATAGATTTATTGTAAATTTTATTATTATTTGGTACGACCGGGTATATTTCTGGTATTAGTAATTTTCTTAATTTATTATGGTACAGTTTTGTGACAATTTATGGGTTATAATTATTATTTTTTGCGATTTGTTTTCATTTCTTTACGTAAATTAGGTTTTTCAAGTGAGATGGTTAACGCCCTGTGAATCATCGAATGGAAGGCTGCTAACTTATGGGATCAAGGGTGTTGTGAATGAACATTAATTATGGAGTCTGCAAATGTGTCTTTTCTAAATATACTAAATTTATGTTTATTATTTTTGCGTCCTATTGCGATATATAAAAAGTTTAGTTTATTATCGGATTCTTCTTCCACAGTGAATTTAATGTTGTTTTGTAGGGAGTTGGCAAAGTTAACAAACTGGTCTAATTGTCGCCGTGTACGTTTCCAACAGATAAGGTTGTCGTCAACGTATCTATAATAGTATACTATAATAGTATATATGGTCGCTAATTGACTGTTTAAGAGGCTGGTTTCTAGATTGTCCATAAATAACTAGGCTAAAAGGGGACTGAGGGAGAGCCCATTGTAAGGCCATTGACTTGTTGAAAAAAATTGTTATCGAATAAGAAATAATTTTGTTCCATGAATAATTTAAAGAGGTCTCTAATTATTGTTAATTCCTATTGAAGCATCGGAAGATGCTTCAATAGGGTTTAACCGTTTCTTTTCTAAGAAATCTGAAATAATATTTAGACAATCTTTTGATGGTATATTAGAAAATAAGTTTACTATGTTGAGTGATACTAATTTACAATTGGGTGTTAGGTGTATATTTTTAATTTTATTACAGAAATCAAGGGAGTTTTAGTGGTATATTTAGGCGCAAATCCTGTTTTATTTCCAAAGATCTTATTAAGGTGAAAAGCTAACTTTTTTGAGGGTGCGTTTGAATGAGATTACAGGTCGTATGGGTATATTTGGTTTATGAATATTAGGTTGTCCATAGAGTATTGGGGGTCTAGGGTTTATTTCTGTAACTTTACGTTTAGCGAATTTGTTAGGAAATATGATATTACAGGTTTGAATTCTTTATTTTTTTGAGTCCCTTTGTAGATTTATGAAGTATTCTGGTTTAAGGGAATCGTACATAAGTCATTATTTTTATATTCACTTTGATACAGTATAACTATAATGTTGCCTTTATCTGCTTTAGATAGGATGAGTTTATCTTTATTAATTTTAATTTTTAAATTACGTTGTATCAAAATTTCGTCATTAATGTGTGTTTTGGCTTTAGAGTATTCTTTACATATTATATCAGCAGCTTTATATTTAGTAAGTGCAACCTGGTTACAGAATGCAATCGTGGTATCTACATGTGGTATATAACATCAATTAAATTTATTACCCTGTCGTATATAACATCAACTTAATTTATTACCCTCACTGAAACACTTGTATATCGTATAACTCTGGGAAATATAATAAAACCTACACCGCTCCCCTATAATAAACTCACTAACATAAGCAGTGGAAAAACCCACACAAACCCGGCTTCCGCCATTGTTTTTGAAACATAGAAATGCTGTTGCTAATAGCCCACCTGAAAATGTTGTAATACAACGAAACCTAGGCCGTGGTAAAGAAATTAAAGAAAGTAGAAATAATACTACATCACGTAGTTTCATCTAATTGTAACAAAAGCATCACAAACTTCAAATTCGGCATGTTTGCCTCTTTGTGGAAGACCAAAAGGTGACTTCAAAAAATATGATAACATTGCCTGCAAAGCCTTTAAATATGTATACGAACTAGAAATCTAATATAACGAACTAGAAATCCATAATATCGAGATATAAATCATCGAAATATAACAAAAATCATTCTTCACACTTCACGTTTTTAAAAATAACGAAGTCAAAAGGGAGTCAAACTTGTAAGCCAAATTCAGCATTGAATATCGCCATAATCAGAATATTAGTATGGAATTAACAAAAAAGGTTTACGTGCACCAACGTACTTTATGAATGTTAGTGTGAATCGGGATTATTGAAATGTTAGTTCCAAAACTTAAAAATGTGTATATTTTATATGTCTGTTTTATTTTAACTTTATTTTAATTTCTTTGTTCAAACAAACAATGCAAAAACAAGCAATCTATTGAAAATTTCTTCAGATAAAACATTCAAGATAAGCCGTTGTGGGAACCGTACTGATAAAAATGTGACAAAGTCAAAATTTAACACTTAAAACCAACCTCACATTATGTCAATAGAAATACTCAACATGGTTGGATTATTTCTTATTAAGAATAGCAAACTTGTACAAGTTTTAAGATAAAAGAATAACTTCTAGAATCTAAGCTGGCAAACAACTTAGTCATTGCAACGACATCAACGCAGCAATCATCTTCTCTTACAGCGCGCTCACGATGATGTGAGCAACTTTCACTTGGAAATACTTTTCCGATCATACTATAAGTACCATCTATGCACCATCTATGCATCCTAAAACCCCCTCCTCCCACTCATCGTTTTGATGAAAGTACTCATGTAAACATCTAAACTCATACTCATGTAAAAAGAGGTTATATTCACATACGTGAATACAATCTCTTTAAAAAATATTATTTGTGTGTACTAAAATTATAACATTATACGATCAACATCACTCTTGATAGTTATTCTAAAATTGTGTTGTCAAGCAACAAGTTCACAAATCTTAACACAAAATACTTAAACGAACTTAGCTCAGCGATATCATCGCATTGGCACAAAGAAAGCAATTATCGAAAAAATAAGCCTTGAAAATGGTGAGCGAAATGCCAACAGCAGTCCGTTCCCAGCCAAGCTACGATTCATTAACACACGCCAATACACAGCCGCCCAACTTATGTTTTGTTTGACTAACTTAACAATTAAGCTTAAGTGAATTTCGCCCGTAGATAATTTCCGCCTTGTCGCCTTCGTAGGAGATCCGCATGATTTACGGTGTCCCGCTACGCCGCTCACAATGCTACGGCGTTACACTGAGGAAGATTTATTATCGAAAGTCGTGATTATAAGATCGACAAGTGGGTATCGAAAAGTCTTTTGTTTGTTGCTTCTTTTATGTGGCCAGCTTATAAAAATTCTTCTATCTACGGACCTACTCAATATCACCTCGCTTTCGTTTCCCGGGGATTTGCGGGTAATATCGTATGTTTCAAAGATTGATGAATTGCAAATATAGGTCGTTTTGGACTGCGTTAACTTTTAAATTGCAGCTATAACAGAATGTTCACGTAGCCTCCATATTGGCGACGTTGAAATTTGAGTTCGTATGAATTACTTTTATATTCTTACTTATACATTACATAAGCTTCAATTTTTATACCAGATATATTGTGTACCTAATATATATATATATATATATATATATATATATATATATACATATACCTATATATATGCCTATGTACATATATAGTTATCGAGATATATTTACGTTAGGTAACGTAAACAATTAGGATAGGAGCAATGAATCATTATATTGGAACGCAGTGTCAAGAAACTGCTAATAGCTGACAAGGACATTGTCGCAACTATAAATTAGCACTGAAATCAGCTATCCTTTATGTTTTCTCCTGGATCTATCTTATCCTGCTATATTCTTCTATAGATCTTATCTTACCATAGTATTTTATCACTCACAAAGTACAATGGCTCCCCTTTCACGTTGTCCAAGATGAAATTTTATTTATGTTTAGTGGCCAATACTGTAAAACATCTGTTTACTGACAATCTACTTATTTAGCAAAAGTAACAAAAGCCGAAGGAGAACAGTAGCAAAAGCAGAATATTTTCTCGTACTATGTAATAGATGTGATTATAATTATTGAGTCTGAGTAAAAAGCTTCAATTTAATCCAGAGCTTGCAAGCTTTTAAATTTGGGACGCCTTGAGTGGTTACTGACAGCTCTCTTTTTAAGGTCACTTTATTGTTACTTATCAAACGGCATTTAAGATGATCAAATACCATGCAGTACTTTTGTAAATTTCACGATATACCATCACACATTAGGACTCCGTCTGACGCTATCGCTGGTAGTAAAATGGAAACGAAATCAGTTACTTGATCTTTATATTAGATAACTTACTCCGTTATGTTGAAATGAAAACGGAAAAAGTTTATTTGACTTTAAAGTTACAACTGTAATAAATAACTCCCTTTAAAATTTCTAGTTATATGCATATATACGTGAAGAAATTATTTAATAAATTAATGTTAAGAAACTGCAGAAATTGTTGCTTTAAGAGTTATTTTTTTTTAAGTTAATCGATAAATAAGTAATAATCTAAGTATATAATATACATATATATATATATATATATATATATATATATATATATATATATATATATATATATATATATTTGTGTGTGTAATATCGATAATGGAAAACTGTTATCGATACCATATTGAGCCTAAAATGTATTCGAAACTTACTATCCGCAAAGAAAGGACTCGAGGCGACTGAGAGGAAAACACGGAAAATGCTAATTCTATGTTTTTCTTCTAATGTTTATAACCAAATCAAGCAAAAGAAGGGGCAACAAAATATCTTCCGATATTCGATTTTGTGTTCGTGATGGTCGATAAAAAATCATAGATATTAAAAATTACTGTCCGTACTTTTTATTTTATTGATTGTATCTAACCTTTTGTTTATTCATAATATAACTTAGTAGGCAATCGATATAAAAAATAATGTCATTTTTCGTATCAAATTAACGTAATCCGCAACGAAAACCTCAACTATTTCATACAGGTAGACATAACAATATCCTGTTACGATCTCGATAGCTTAGATTACGAATTTATATAATTCGATATTGAAAGCATTGTAACAAACAGTAATGAGATGTTGATATGAAATAAACATGTCGTTACTATTTGTTATGTTATAGCCTTTTTTTTGTTTTTTACTAATCTGCTCAATACATTAAAATAATCTAAATTGTAGATCAGGCAAGAATTTTGTTCAAAAAAAAAAGAAAAATACAAGGTAAGTATTAATTAAAATTACTATACGAAACAATACTAGGTTAAATCCACATATACAGATAGCAGAATTTAATGAAACAAGGTATTAATTTTTATAATACTTATTACGATACTTATTATATATATATATATATATATATATATATATATATATATATATATAATTTTTTGGATTCTTATCACCCCGTCTAACTGCGCACCATGAAAAATTACTAGTTTTTTTGTTCGATACTTCGATATACACTTCACTAGAATTTTCTTGCACCCATGCCTACGTGAATACCAACTCTGTTAACAGAAATATGTGTATATTCATAATTATAACATTGTACAGCTGGGTCAATCTTAGTATACATTGTTTTGTCGTGAACGTTATCCACAAATCTCGCCATAAAATACTCAAACGAACTTAACTCAGCGATTGCTATTTCGCACCGTCATTGTCCACAAAGGAAGCAATTATCGGAAAAATAAACGCTGAGTTAGTGAGCCACGTGCGAGCAGCGGCCTGTTTCCAGCCGACCCGCGATTCATTAACACATGCCAGTTCAAAGCCGCACAGCTTAATTTTTGTTTGACTAACTTAAGAGTTAAGCTTAAGTGAATTTCGCTCGTAGATAATTTCCGCCCGGCCGCTGTCGCAGCGAAAGCAAGTGATTTACAGTGTCCTCGCTACGCCGCCTACGGCGCTACGGCATTACGCTTAGGAAAATTTATTATCGACGTTCGCGAATACAAAATCGACATGCGAATATCGAAAGATCTTTTGTTGCCGCTTCTTTTGTTTGGCTCGATTATGAACATTGGAAAGAAAACACTGTATTAACACTTTCCGTGTTTCCTCGTGTTCGTTCTCTGCGGATTTGCGGTTAGTAAGTTTCAACACATTATAGGCTCAATATGGTATCGATAACAGGTTTCCGTTATCGATTTGGCTATTAATGAAATCGTTGTAATAATTACGACTGTTATATTTTAGCAAAAGCAGAATATTTGCTATTTTATCGATATTACCTATATACGTGTATGTACATGAATATGTGTGCAACATTAAACCAGTTAAATATTTTGTGCAATCGGTTACATTTTGCCACAAAACCACTTAGATTCTGACTTATATGTCAATTAGCTTCAAATTATAACTGTTATAAAGCAACAATTTCTGCTGGATTTGAGTTACTGAAGAACCAACAATTTTCTGATGAAAGCAACAATTTATTTACATTAAATTATTAAATAGTTTCATATGCACATAACTGGAAAATTTAAAGTAATTCTTTTTTAAACAATATTACATTTCATGCCGGAAAATAAATTTTGTGGTTTAAAATATCAATATCATCCACTGTCAATAATAATAACAAAAAATATTAAAAATTCGTATTAATACAATATCTAAAAATACCAGTATTTCTAATGCTTGAAAACCGATAACAGAAACTCCTCAGTATAAATCAGTTTAAATCAGCTATGTTAGTACTGCTTGCACTTTTATTGACATACTAGCCTTTTTCCGCGGCTATAACGGCGTAATATAAAGCCGACCAACTTAAATTGACATGTATATTCCACTTGGCTTCTTGGTGTGTGATATATATATATATATATATATATATATATATATATATATATATATATATATACATATATATATATAATGTTTCAGATAGTAATAAGTAAAGACATTTTTCAGAATTTTTGGCAAATTACTAACTGAAAATAATAATCATGAAAAAGCGAATCAACAAACAAAATGTGGTCATACCCGTTTTTGCAAGGACAATACCGGAAGGAGTAGATAACTTAAAATAAGTACATATCTGATTTTAAAATATTTTATGAGATAGTACTATTCACAATTAAATGAAACTACGTGATGTATTTCTACTTTCTTTAAGTTCTTTACCACGACCTAGGTTTCGTTGTATTACATCTTCAGGTGGGCTATTAGCAAAGGTATATTTGCTTATTTCACATCTGAAGTGGTAAAGAACTTAAAGAAAGTAGAAATAATACTACATCACGTAGTTTCATTTAATTGCGAATAATGAATTTCTACAAAATTAACGCCAAATATATTCAACAAGAGAGTACTATTTTATTCCTATGAGATCAAAGACGTAAGAGCTTATTCCTTCTTTAGATTACAGTATGGTATTCACGTATATCAAGCGCAAGTTCATCTCTTTATGCGAAGTGACTCTATGCCCGTCTGTCTGTCCATCTACATATAACAGCCGTTTCACTTACAAAATATTACTTCTATAAAGCTGAAATTCGACAAAATTACACACATTGCCAGAGCTATGAAGTTATGAAATAAGGTCGTAAAAAAATGATTTAAGGTACATACCCTATGTTTAAAGCGGGATAATTTTTTTTGCAATCCTCTTTATGTAGGATGCCGTTGAACGGGTCTTTTGAAAATTTAATGATACGTCTTGAACACTCTTTCCATACAGGGATCATTTTATGAATAATTAAACTTTGAAATGATCATTTTTATCAAAGTTCGTATCCTCATCCTATACCAGCCAAATCGCTATTTTTAATATCTAAAAAGTATTTAAAAAACAGTACTCGTATATATACAAATATTTTTTAAAAAATTATCATAGCTAAGTAAGCTCTGCTATTGTATAATAAACGTATATTTATTATGTCTGTCGGAGATGTAATAGGCAAGATATTTATACATTTACATGGTGAGAAACGAGATTTAAAAATACACCATGTTTTTATACCTGTCAAAGATATAGTAGGCAATATACTTGCATTGTAAAAATTAATATTTATACATAATGTAATAAAAATTATATGTGCCCTTGAGGGTTTATAAGTTTGATATTTATAGAACGATATTTATAAGGTCATTTTTTTTATCGGTAAGCTCGATATTTATAGAACCAGATAATGACACTTCAGATTTTATCGGTAAGCTCGATATTTATAGAACCAGATAATGACACTTCTACTCGTACGTTTTTCTACTCCATTTTTCGTCGTTTAACTGCACATACGAAAATCATTGTAGGTACGGTTTTTAAATTGAGAATCTCATTATAAAGTAATCTTGTTATAAGTGTTTGAACCCTTACATAAAATCGTACTGCCTGGAGGGAGCAGATTGGGAAAGTCTTGGCCTGCACCAGGCTCTAATGCAGGCAAAAAAGAAGATGACGTTATAAAATACCCAATGCTAGTTTTAGCTTCTCAGTATGAGTTAGTTTCTATTTGAAAAAGAACATATAAACACTCCTAGTTAATCACTTCCATTTATTGAGAAATTATCTTCGGCAGACCACAAACGGATGGCCAAAATTAATAATGATATTTCAAAAATGCTCTACCGCTTTATTATTCAACTCGTTGCTATGTGTGACTCGTTTCGAGAAGAGATTCATTACAAAGCCTAGGAAAGAACAGAACCAAACAATAGATAGTAGAACCACACAAAAGAAGTAATAAGAAACAATCAGTATAAACCTACTTGTCAACGTATGCTACGATCTGTCAAAATATATCTCTCTCAAGGTATCGTCAGAGTACCCATAAATTAGGCAACTTTGTAACGAAGGTGGCCCGTACTGTTAATTTAGTCAAACAAAAGACAAGCTAAGCAACTTTGCTTTGACATGTGTTAATGAATCGTAATGTCCCCAGATACTGATAACTGCTTTCACGAAGAGCATTGATTAGACATTTTATTTTTCGCTTCATTCTTACCAAAATTACCTTACCAATAATTAACAAAATTTGTAAGAATATATTCCATACATGTATTAATAAAAAATGGGAGGTCATTATTTCAAACTATTTTAAAATTATATAATTTAGCATAAAATTATAATACAGTGTTTAATCATATTTAAACTATTTAAAAGCATACCCGACATGCGAGAAAAGCAATAAGAGATATTACCTTTCATATTTTTAAATAATGCGAAATACAATAACTAAAATAAATTTAAAAATAATGGTGAAAAACAAAAATACTGTCACATGAAACCTGGCATCGATTTCATTTCAAAAATGCTTGCAGCACTTTAAAGGATCATTTTAGAACTATATACTTGTCTCCTCACATCCGGTATCGACTTCAGGTCAAAAGTGTTTCAAAGGAACGTTTAATATAAGTAGATACTTATTTGGTAGTGGCATTTAGAAAAAAAAATAAATTTAAATTTTCCTCAATATTTAGTACCCAGCGACATCCTTTTTTCATTACGTTGTAATTATTCGTGCGAAAATTCGAATTGATAGCTAATTTTACGTTAACGAGAATTCCGTCAAATTGGGTGAATAAAACTAGAAAACCTGCAATTACAAATTAATTTAAAACATACAACCGCTTGACTAGAGTTACAAAATCATACCTGTATCATGCATATATGTGCGCCGCCATGGCTTTTTTAAAGCTGTTCTTTAAATGTCGATCATTTAAACTTAATCGACCAAGTTATACACAAAATTCTAATGGTCAACTTCATAATGGAGGTAATCGAATTGATTAACTGGTTAGAGACCTAGATGATAATATAGATTTCATCCTTGGTCACATTCTTATGGCATACAACTTTATACTTTACTTTATAGTATATCGCCATCGTGAAGGTGAGAAGACTACTGACACTAGAAACTCTATCCGTTATTCTATTTAATTGCACCTTATCGAAATTTTAATTTGAGTGTTAATAGGCAAGAGTGCTGACAAAAAATAGTGATATTATTTCTAACCGAAATCTCGTAAAATATGCATTTTATTATACATGTTACATTTTAGGCGAAAAGTTCCATGAGAATAAAATTAAAATTAAAACGAGAACATAAAATGTCATTGTCGACTTTGTCTAGTGACAACGTGACAATCGAATTTTTTTTTTATTTTTTGACCAGCCGTCTATACCTGGGTATACTCGACTATAATTCGTTAACACACGTCAATGCAAAGCCGCTCAGCTTAACTTTTTTTATTGACTCAATAGTTAAGCATAAGTGTATTTCGCCCGTTGGTAATTGCCGACATAGCTTGTGGAGCTACTTAATTAGACAGTTCCATTTTATGTCGCCTCCGGTACTAAGCACCACACTCAAGAAGATTTATTGTCGCTAATAACTATTATAAAAACGACAAACGAATGTGAATATATTATTTAATGCTACTTCTTTTAAAATATTGAATATATTTGGCGTTAATTTTGTAGAAATGTATTATTTAAAATTAAATGAAACTACGTGATGTAGTATTATTTCTATTTTCTTTAAGTTCTTTATTACGACCTAGGTTTTGTTGTATTACAACATTTTCAGGTGGGCTATTAGCAAACATTAACTATAAGGAATATCCAACAGCATTTATATGTTTCAAAAACAATAGCGGAAGCCGGATTTGTATGGGTTTTCCCACTGCTTATATTAGTGAGTTTATTGTAGGGGAGCGGTATAGGTTTTATTATATTTCCGAGAGTTATACGACATACAAGTATTTTAATGAGGCTAAAAATTAAATTGAGGTTATACAATGCGAATGTTCCGGTGTATGTAATAAAATTAAAGGAAGTTATTCTCAGTAACATTAATTTTTAAGTACAAAACATTTTTGGCCGTATTTTTATTTATTAGATTGTTATAAATGCACATTTCGATGGACGCCGCTATACTGATTACATGGTATAAACCTATGTTTGCTCTACGGTTTATCGAAATGTTCTAGTGCACATAAGTAAAACTATTTTAGGTATGATTTATTTTTGACAACATTTTATTTCAAATTTTATGCTATTTTTCCATAATTGACTGTTTCCAAATATTTTTTACACTTCACTAAATTAACTGTTTTATTTCAACACTATTTCCATTTTTACTTTTAAACTAACAATACTAAAGCAAGCAATCTGGCTAAAATTCATCCAAAAGAAACTTACATCAAATGACCGTTCTGTAAATCACACTCAACCTCATAATATGTGACGAACATGGTTTGAAGGTTTCGCGTCAAGAGTAACAAGCTTGCACAAGTTATAACAAACAAAAAATAATGCCTAGAATCTGAGTTATCAAACAACGTTACCATAACAACGACATCAACGCGATATAATATGCTATTCCCTAACAACATAACCATAACACCGACATCAACGCGATATAATATGATAACCCCTAGAATCTGAGTTGTCAAACAACGTAACCATAACAACGACATCAACGCAATATAATATGCTCGGAATATGCTATTCCCATTATAACTAAAACAACCCGTACCACCTATAATCTAACACTAGCGAATCTAACTAATTTTGGTTTAGTTTTTGTAAAATAAAAGTTTAAATATTTAGTGCTGTAATTCGAGACAGGACATATCTTAACTTAAACTTATAGTTTTAGTAGTTCGTTGGTTTTATTCGTCTATTTCAAATAGTGAACTTCCGTAGTCAATCCTTCCTTCAGATTTTATAGGCCTTTGGAAATGCACATATGTACATGCGCGTATACATACATACAAATATACAAAACCTGACGTTATTGTTGTTTATATATCAAAATCGAAAAACAACCTGTTTCCTTACTTTCATTGACTAGCGGACACTAACGCAAAAGTTTCATCGTTTTATTGAAAGTTCTAATATGAAAATGATATGTGTAATAAAAATACTCCATGTAAGCATATAAACGTGGAACGTCTCTTTCGAGATATGAGATGACAATAAAACATACATTTTCAGATTGGAACGAAATAAAGAGTGATTTGAATGGACTTTTTTAATTTCATTGCTTACATGTAAATACTTAAGGCATATATACGTATTCACATTTATACTTTTTATGTGAATACCGTCTCTTTAAAAGAAGTTACATGCTAGAATTATGTCATTGTACAAATAACACCAATCTCACAAACCTTACCACATAATATGAAAATGAATTTACCTTCGCGATTTCACTTTCACGTCGCTTATTATCCACAAAAACAGCCAGTGTCAAAAAAATGTGAATTGGAATTAGTAAGCTCCCTGTGAGTTAGCGGTCGCTTCCAAGCGGAACTTACGATTCTTTTACAAACGCACACAGCCGCTCAGCTTATCTTTTGTATGAATAACTTAACAGTTAAGCATAAGTGAATTTCGCCCGTAGATAATTTCCGCTCGGTCGACCTCGTAAGGGAGCCGTGTGATTTACGGTGTCCTCCGTGGCTACGCTCGCTCACAATGCTACGGCGATACAATGAGGAAGATTTATTATCTAAGATCGTGATTATAAGATCGACAAGTGGCTATCGGAAAGTATTTTGTTGTTGCCTCTTTTATGTGGTTTGCTTATAGACATCCTTCTATCTACGGAACGTGTCGAAGTTATCTCGCATCCATTCTTTGAAGATGCTGAACGCATAGCGAGTTGAGATGATATTTAGATAACTTTTATATAGTAAATATAACTTTTATATAGTAAGTATAATAGAATCCTTTCCAGTTTGTTTTTTTTGGAATTGTTTGCCATCTAGGTACAAGCGTACTTAAATTACTTTATTAAAATTTATGTTTGTATGAGTATATATGTGTGTTTGTTTGAAATTTCAATTGTAATTACGTAGATATTTTATTGTTTTCTATATATATATCGAAGCCTCATATACCGCAAATTAATATATATCCTTATTTGTGCATTACTTTAATTTAAAATAACGAAAAAAGTTCACCTGAATTAATTCTTGTGAAAACTTACAATAAATTGTCAATTGTAAAATTAAAATAAATTGCCAGCATTTTCTTTTATTTTCATTGTTAAAGAAAGTTTATTTAGATTTTTTGATGAAATAAAAAAAATTAATTTTAGAATGCTAATATTTCATGTTAAAATTAATTTTAAATTTAATTCAATTAAAATTTAAGCATTTTAAAATTAGGATATTTTTAATGTAATAATTTTAAAATTGAATTAATTTTAAGATTATATTTTATTATCATACCAATTAATTTTTTCTTATTTTATAATTTTCAATTTTTTTCATTAAATCGATTGAATTAAATTTAAGATTTTTTAACATTAAATTTTATTTTTCTAAAAATTTAATGTTTTTTTCATTTTATTACTCTAAATTTTTTTTTATTAAATCAATCAAATTTAAAATTAACTTTAATTTTAAATTTAATTATCTTAAAAATAAAAATTTCATTATTTATATATTTTTTTAGTTCAGTTATTTTAATTTTTTTAATTAATTTATCACATTTAAAATTACTGTTTGAATTAAATTTAGTTATATTAAAAATTAAAACTAATTTATTTTTATTTTAATTATTTTATTTTAAATTTAAATATTTCAAAAATTTAAATGAACTACTTGAGGATTTCTGGCAGTTCTCTCTACTGTAAGCCGCGTAAAAGAACTTCGTTCCAAAAACACTATGATTGCAGTTAACTTCCAAAATGTATTGAAGATGGTTGCACTTCGTATATGGTTTTACACGTATTTAATTATATATTTTTCAGTATTTTTACGAAATTTCGAGTTAATAATAAGATCATATATATATATATATATATATATATATATATATATATATATATATATATATATGCATATATATATCGTCTTTCAAAAAAGTCTGAAACCTACTTTTAATTATTTATCTTTAAAATATTTACGTTTACGAAATTTTGAAGTTAATGCGCACATGTTTTTTTCTCTGTACAATTTTGAATCTCCAGTTCACCATTTCAGGGGTTAAATTTAAAAAAAAAATTATCTGCCTACATTAAATAAAGAATTAAGACTAAGAATACACTAAGCACTAAGAATACTTTATAAATAAATAACTGTCTAACAATTTTATTCCTTTACCAAATTTGAACCCCTATTTTATCTGTTGAGGGGTTATTTTCTAAAAAAAAATGTAAAACCCGTGTCCATTTATTTATATTTAAAATAGTTTCAAAATGACCTTAATGAAACTACGATATTATGAAGTTTCGAGTTAATTTTTTTCATTGATTTTTTTTCACACTAACTTTGAATCACCATTTTACCCCTTTAGGGGTTGGTTTCCAGAAAATACTGTAAAACAAGTATTTAGCTATTTACTATTTAGAGTGCTTCCAGAAAGTTTCGAGTTAATAGGACCATTAATTGTTTTTATGAAAAACTTTTTTTTAATGAAAACCATTAAATGTCGGATTTTTTTATTCTTCATTAGTGGATGCCTATGTTATATAGGAGGCCTCTATAATCCAGGTTTCCAAATCCCACAGTTTTGGAGCGACGATAATGAATCGGTCGAGAAATGTTATCTTACATGTCTAGATTTTGTGTATAATATTTAAATAAAAATAAATTTTAGTGATGTGTACATAACAATATAAAAAGTTTCGCATAAACATACACTCATACAAACATACATTTTAATAGCAAAACTTTTTGAACACCACCAATGCAAGGATCCTCTTAATGTTACGAATTCTGTAAGAGTTAAAATTTAAAGGTTAACGCCTAAGCCTAACGTTAAGCTACCTCGTTTAATGAAACATCATCGCAACTCACTACGCGTTAAGCATAAAAGAATCTTTGCTACGTACAAAATTACCCGCAAATCTCCAGAGAATGGACGGAAGATGACTTTCACACATTCAGTAGATATGAGAATGTTTATAACCAAGCCACATAAAAGAAGCAACAACAAAAGACTCTAATATCCACCTGCCGATCTTATAATCACGATCTTCGATAATAAATCTTCCTCAGAGTAACATTGTAGTCGTAGCATTGTGAGCAGCGTAGCGAGGACACCGTAAATCACACGACTTCCCTACAAAGGCGTCCGGACGAAAATGGTTTACGGGCAAAATTCACTTAAGCATAACTGTTAAGTTAGTCAAACAAAAGATAAACTGAGCGGCTGTTTATTGTTGTGTGTAAAGAATCGTAACTCGGTTGGAATTCGACTGCTGCTCGCATGAAATGAGTGAACAAGTCACTCATTTCAGGACTTATTTTTTCGATAATTGCTTTCTTTAGGACAATAACGAAGCGAAGATTAAATCGGCAAGCTAATCCGTTTGAGTATTTTGTTTTAAGATTTATGAACTTGTGGCCTAACGACACAATCTACAACAAATACATACTTATATTGATGTTATTTTTGTAATGTTATTTTTTATATATTTAAATTAGTTCTTTTAAAGAGGCGACTGAAAAAAATACAAACACGAATACATAAATGCACCTTAGATAATTGCATATAAGCAAAGAGATGAAAAAATATTCAAATCACTCTTTATGTCAATCGATCGTGAAAATTCACATTCCATTTACATCTGTATTTTCATGAAAACGATGAAACTATTGCATTAGCATCCAAAAGATGGGAGGGGGAGTCAATGACAGCGATGAAGGCAGGGTGTTTCAAAGGAAATATGTATAATCATGAATCACGTAGAAGTATGTGTGTATGTATATACGTACACCCTGTTATACCCTGTACTTACTAGCTGTAATGCTTACACAGCAACGCTTTCATTATTCTCATGTTGATATTATATACCAGTCCAACTGCCAGATCATCACCTTACCATGATGAAGCCCTATTCCCAATCTCATAAGCATACTTCGCTCTCAGATATCTTGGCACTTCTTGTCCTTTATAAATTTTAGACGGAAGTCCCACGGGATCACATCAATTTAGCTCAATTAAGTCCTTAGTCGTAACCCAGTGAAACTTAATTTTTAGTTATAATTAAAATAGATTTTAATAATTTTATATAATTGAAGACTAAATTAATTTTTAAAAAGTTATGTTTAAAAGTTGCCATAACAGTATGCATATACTTATAAAATCTGAAAGGAGTTTCCATTTGACTGCGAGTTTTCTTTTGAGTGTCCAGCTGAATGAACAAAACCACAAACTTTTCGATTCGGAAATTCGTTGTTATGCCATTTGGGTTATGCCATCGAAAAGTTTAAACTTTTATTATGCTAAAACTAAAGAAAACCTAGTTTTATTGGAATCGGACAAGCTAATCAGTATTGGTGTATAGGTGGTACCCATCATTTAAGTTATAATCAAAAAAGTGTCTCCGGGGTTAAAGGCGAACATTTTAATTTTTGTTTTAAACGATAGAAAGTTACTGGCAGGTCATGTGCGTGCTATATAGACATACAACTGTCGCATTGACGTCATTGCTATGGTGAAGTTCTTTAACTAATCTGAGCTAGATTCTAAAGATTATTCTTTTCTGTTATTACTAGGATAAGCCTGTTCATGTTATTAACCAAACACAAAGTTGGTTGGTTTAGTGTTAACAGTGGTGACTGTGTCATATTTCTATTAATATGTTTTACTCGTTTGGAAGAAAGATTTGTCAAATTGAAAAGAATATTTCACTAATACTGATTCACACTGTCATATTGACATGTCTAATACTCGCATTGAGGAGTTACCTGTTTATCTTCGATTACTTATTTTTTGATAATTCTACAATAATATTATGGTGAGGATGTAGATATAAACCATTAATATGAAAAAAAGAAAAAATGTATTATGATGAGCTTAATTTAACTTTCACGATGCGGCAGTCAAGCGTACTCTCACCGGAAAGCGATAAAAACGAAAAATAATTTAAGGCGAGGCGGACCAGCTTAATATTTTTCCGGAAGTTTCTTGTAAACAGTGAAATTTTGTAACAAAAACATTTGAAAACAGTAAACCTTTTTTGACAAGAAGAGGTGATAATTTTTCATCTGTAATCTTCAAGATGATGGCATTATCCATCGTATGCTAGGTATTTTATTTTATGCGAAATAAAAGGATAAACAATTGTTTGTTGTCAATGATAAACAATTTTAAATGGAAGTAGAAGGAATCTAGATTACTATTTAGTTCACAACTTAGTGCTATGAATTTGACATGTAATGACGTGTAAATTTTTAAAATAATTATTTAATTCAACTAAGTCGTTAGTATTTTTTAACGACATAGATTGTCGAATTTGTACCACAAAAAGAGCATTGATAAGACCTATGACGATATTTAAACACAAATAATTTTGGACTTAATAGTGAAAGCCTTTATAAATAAATATGTGTATTTAAACTACTACTCTTGCTTCGTGCCACTTTCTTTTGTAATTATAATACAATCTTAGTACAGAAAAAGCACACATTTCTGACAGAACGAGCATCATTGTGAAAGCTACGAATATGTTATGTTTAATATAGAAAATATAAACAGAAAGAAAATACAAGAGTCCAATACATTGACTATGTGGAGCATTTTATTAATTCATATGCGAATATTTCCATAACTGAAGCAACTTAATCTTTTTTATTCAGCGTTTTCATAAATTGTCCTTATTTTGAAGTCTGTTTGATGTTATTTGATCGTTGCTGATATGTGGTAGTTAAAATATCGTATTTCAAAGACAAAGTGAAATGCTACATGAAACAACTTCTTCAAAACTATTTAAACTAGTTTATTCAGTTGATAGCATTTTAAGTTTATCAGTGTTGCAACTTGACAAAAACCATTTAAAGTTGTTATCAGCGTTGCTTGTATGTTTACTGGTGTTACAGAAAAACATAGAAATTACTTAATATGTTTGCTGGTGTTACAAGTTCCGTCAATGGATTAAGTAGATACTTTAGATAATTTTTCATTATCAGTATGGGCACAACATTCCGCGATAAGCATTGTCCTTCTTTACAAGTTCTCCTCTCCTCTCTCTTTACAAGGACCCTTCTAGATGTGAATTTTCAGTTCGTTATATATATATATATATATATATATATATATATATATATATATATATATATATATATATATATATATATATATTTAAAGCAATTGTGTAAAATATGTTTTCATTTTTTTTAAATCTACCTTTAGGTCTACTACTAAATGGCCAGTTTTAGCATAAGATGGATTATTATTTCTTTAAGTTATCAGCTAACATTTGTTTCTCTATATGTGTTGATTAATTCATTTTATAATTTAATTTTTAAAAAGAATTACTGTTGACACAATAAAAACTAAGATAACCCATTGATATTACCTGAAATAAAGATAAGAACGTAAAAAGTCTTGTGGCTATAAAATATATAGATTGTAAAAAATACACATACATAACCATTCATATATTTATACATATAATGCAATTACAAATATTTTTACCTACCTTTAGAACTAAGGCCAATAAAATTCCAGAAGTTTTACTATCGCTGCAATTCAAAAGTCAAAATGACTTCATTAATGTCATCTAAAAAACCGATGATCACAACACCATCGAGATTAACACTACATTGAGCATAATATAAGCTATAAATATAATTAATTAACGTTAAATCCTCAGAGAGTGGCATTTTGGATGCTTCTCTAGATAGAAGATCGTTTATAATTAAATCAAACAAGAGAAGAAGCAACAAAAGTTCTCCTGACATCCGCCTATCCTTTTATATTAAATCTTCTTGGGTGTAGTGACATAGGACCGCAGACGAATATATAAAGGACCCGCCAAATCACGCAGCTGATAAGAAATTATCTACTGACGAAATTCACTTAAGCTTAACAATTATTTCTTATGTTTATAAATAAATATGTGTATTTAAACTACTATTCTTGTTTTGTGCAACGTTCTTTTGTAATTACGATACCGACTTAATACATAAAAAGTACACATTTCTAAGAGAACGAACATCATTATGAAAGCTACTAGTATATTTTATTCAAAACAAAAGTTGAGTGACTTTGTATTGACGTATGTTGATGAATCGCGGTTCCGCTGGGAACCAACTGCTGCTCGAATGTGGCTCGGTAATTTCACAGTTTACTTTTCCGAATAATTGCTTTCCTTTGTAAAAAAATAATGGCGCTCAAATCAAACAACCAAGTTAAATGTGTATTAGTATTTCATGATAAGGTGTATGTTGATACTTGGCAAACTTGTTGCTTGATTTGATTAAATGTTAGAGTACAGATATAGATTAATTCTGTGTGTTAAACATAGACGTGATAATTTTACAGAAACTTTATTCAAGCAGATATATTCGTAGATAAATGCTGATACAGAATAAGTTGAAGTATTGAAATGAGAAAAATATAAATATTTTAGATGTTTATGTGAAACTAATAAAGTAGAAATTAATCAAAATATACAACCATCACTTGATACTAAAGGTTATATGGGTGTATCATAATGAATAAATTTGAACATATTGGTGTTTATGTTAACGTAAGTATTATTTCATTGTATTTGTATATTGAAATAAATTTGTTTTAAAACAAATGAAAGAGTAAAGTGTACATTTCATATCATTAAAAAAACATAAATTCTCAAAGGTTCAATGGCCAATTTAACTTATATTTTATCGATTGCTATTTTTAAATCACGGTTATTAAACACAGTTAACATTTATTAGGATGAAGATCATTTCATCTACAGTGGGTTTGACAATCAAATATATTCTTAATGGGGATCAGGGAGAAAGCAAAATAATTTGCGGTAATATGCATAAGTTTAATATTTACGCGGAAGTACTTTATTAAAAGGAAAGTTATGAAATGTCAGCGTCACAAAATGGAAGAACGAAAAATATTCCGATTGTGACCTCGGTACTTAACGATCCCCTTTTAATTTTATTCTCATGGAACGTTCCATTCTTTTACTTTCAAATTTCCTTAAACATAGCAAACATTTTACAAGTTTTCTATTGAAACTTATATCGCTGTTTTATCTGACTCTGATCTGATCTGTTCACTCTTACCAATTAACATTCTCAATAAGCTACATCTGGCTAGAATAACGAATAGACTTACAAAAGAATCAAATATATACTATAATGGTCGTGATGGTGATATCGTCCATTTTTGGTTTAGGTATTAAACTTTATGGAAAGGGAAAAGAAAATCCTTTGATGTCAGTGATAAAGTTAAAATACTGTGAGTATATAATGTTTAGGGATGGCGTACAGATTACTATATAGGTCACTACGGTCGTAATCAATTCGATAATAGCTAATTACAAGTCTATTTTCTAAAATTGTCTTTTAGAATTGTTTTCATTATATAAGGAAACAAATGGTTAAATTTAAATTATCCTATATAGAACAACACGACCAAAGTTTTTTATAAAGGTTTTAAGAAAACCTTTGGCAACCTTGTCACATAATCACCAATGATATGTTTATTCTGCTATAGTCAAGTGATATGTTTTAAATTAATTTCTATTTGCAGGTGTTCTAGTTTCATCAACTTACTTGGAAATGATCTTTTATTTTAGTGAAATTAGCTACCAATTAGAATTTATGAGTTAATAATTATAACTGTATGAAAAGAAGAGTATCGATGGGTATGAATAAAACAAATAAAATAATTAAAAAGAAAAATCCCTATGTTTTACGTTTATCCTACCCCCGTAGAATAGAAAAATTTAATGGAGAATCGTTATAAAATATCTCTTTTTTAATAAATTTAAATAACAAAAACATTAGCAACAATAAAATGTGGAGGAGTTTTATTTGGAGTAGACAGAGGTATTGGAAATGTGCCATGTATTTCAATACCAAAAATAGCTTAATTCTTTTAGACATTTTGATCAATTGTCATTACTACAAATTTATCTAGGTGTTATATTAGCGCCAGTAACGGATGATATGGAAAATTCCTTACGTCAAGGACAAATTAAATTGTTATTGCGAAAATAACAGTTTGAAACTATATCGATGTGACGGAAACCTAACAATAGGTTTATGGGTGTTGTTCGTTTCGTCTTCCGATAAATAGAACTCTCTTTATGGTACTTATTTCTACATCGCCACTAGCACGAGAATCACCTACCAGCATTGTTCTTTACAAGTTTTCCCCCGTCCTCTTATTTACTGGCTGTGTATTTCTAGACCATACACTGTGTATTTTCCGAGCTATGTTCCTTTGTATTATGAAAGTCATTGTCCAGAAAATTTCTTCAACTTTTTTGTAGTTATTTTTCGGTCCATTATAAGGAAACGTGATATAAAGAACATTTAAACGTATCCTCTTACGTATCCTAGTACCAATGTCGAAAAGGTGGCCTGCAAAACTCATTCGATTTAGTTTTGAAGGTTAGAAAAAATTTGTTTTTCTCTAAATACTCCTGTCAAATAAATAAATAAAAAGTACTTCTAATATTCCTTTCGAACGCTACGAGAAATTTGATGCGATATAATATCATTTTCAAACTTCAATAACTAAGAAAGATATAGTGCCGCCATCTTGGCCTCGTTTAAAAGAGGAGGGATAAATGTTTGTGCCAGTACTACAATGACATTCGTGATGGCCGGACGTCGTGAGTTGCGTCTACAATATCAACCCACTATTTTCGAATGATAGATTGGACATTTGCAAGAGGGATTCAAATAACTTCAAGACCTATTGCTCATATCCTTACCTTGCCTTCAATAAATGTTATTTTAAATATAATAAATTATACCAATACACTACACACGTTAAAAGTTTTCACGAAAATATCTTTGGCAGTATCCGACACTTGTTTCTTTTTTTCGTATTATTTAATATTGATTTTTATTTACTTTCTCATATATAGGGTAAGAAATGCGTTTAATAGTTTACCTATAACTATCAGCAATACTCCAATTTTCTGCTCAATTAGATAATTTTCCATGAAGTTGAAATAGTAATTGCCTCTTTTTTTGTTAATACAACTGTAAAATATAATCAAAATCTTTGCCATTACCAGAATATGTTCTAACATGTTTTGCTAGATCACTCGGTAATTTTATATTTGTAAAGCTAACAACCGTAAAGGAAGCAATTATCAAGAAAAATATACGCCTAATCAATGAATTACATGAAAGCAGCCATAAGTATCTGGATATATTACGATTCATTATCAAATGACAATACAAAGTTGCACAGCTTATATTTTTTTAACTAAATTAACAGTAGCTCTCGCTGCGAAGTTGCGTGGTTTATATTGTTGTGTCTACGCCGTATACGGTGTTGTGACGCTACGTTGAGAGAGATTTATTACGACCGATCGTAGCACCTCTTGACGTGTTTAGACTGATTTTTTTCTTACTCCTTCTTTTATGTGAATTGCTTATAAATATTTTACTGCCTACGATTTATATCCTTGAGCTACATGGGATCTATTTTTCCTAGGTTCTGTGGTGAATTTATCCTTTCTCTAAATAAATTGCAATGTTAAAGCGGTAATTAGAAGATTTATTGTAATATTCCTGAGAGATCCTTAGTAAAATTTTCACTGCGTATTGGCAGTTCGTTCACATGACGCAGTAAAAATTTGTCAATAAATATATATATTTGAAAGTGTGAAAAATTTAATGTTAGTAATTGTTAATGTTCTCTTTTGAATATAAATTAAAAGTCACCGCCGTGGTGTGTTGGATTGATAATAAGGTCTTTGACGAGGATCCGTATTCGATTCCCGGTCGCTCGTCGAGCGGGACTGGGCTGGTGTGCTGGTTGCCTGTAAAAGATTGCTCTCTTAGTAATAAGTCAGCCACATGTATCAACCGTGTACATTAAAGTACGTAAATGATACCGTGTACATTAAATGACATAAATGATGTACTTTAAATTCAACATTACTGGGGATGATTTCGATACGTTTAAATATAAAACGCAAAACCTAGGTGATAAAATAGGATTTGTTATAAGTTGAGAATGTACGTCCGCAAGTTGAGAAGTTTTTATTATATTTCCGAACGATTGAATCGTTCGGAAACTACGAACATTTACTACATACATAGTCTAATCTCATAACTCTATAACGGTGTGAATCCTGGATACTATATTATTTTTAAGAAATGTATAAATATTTCATTAATATTTCAAAAATTTGAAAAAAAACATTAAAAATGTATCGTATTGCCCAATGAGATCGAGCGAACAGAATGACAGGTGTGACGCAATTTTCTACAATTCTGGACATGTGTCTGTTATAGTAATTTAAAATATTCGAAATTGCAAGCCTGCAGGCATTTGCTTTGAATGAAAAGACGACTGCATTTGATATATGTCGATATAAGGCTGCGATGGAAAGAGGGAACAAAGTCGTTTCATAGTTTAATAGGCTTTTACATACTTAATCTCATGGATTTCAACTTTTCATAAGATATTTTCTTTATATTATATATCTAATATATCTTAAATTTGTAACAAGTCTTTCATTGTTTTTATCATTTCATAATTCCCGTACAATATTTTGCATCCATTTTCACACCTCCGTTGAGTAGGAAAGAAAATCTCCTCTCAAAGAAACATAAACAAGTAAGTGGTGCATTCTATCCCCAGATTGTGTCACGTGGAAGCGAAGATAGATATACGTACCAAATTTCAAGTTTGTAAACTTTATAGTTACGGATATTTTGTGATGAGTAAGTCAGTGAGTAGTATTTGATTACCTTACATACCTTACACACCCTTACCCACATGCGATGAGTGGCCATTAGGAAATGAGGATTTATCTTCGCGACTTTAATACACAGCATCTGAATAAAATGAAGAACCTATCCCTTTACAGTAATATCCACCTTGTCTTATACACTTATTCCATCTTTTCTCCTACTTCCAGAAGCATTCCTGAAAATCGTATCAAGGTATAAAGCCTTCAAAACCTGCGTCATACTGCTGGGTGGTCTCAATCGTAAAAGAAGAAATAAGAAAAAGTCTAAAAATGCTCGTCAACAGGTGCTACGATCGATCGTAATAAATCTCTGTCAGCGTAGCGTCACAACACCGTATGCGGCGTAGACACAACAATGTAAAACACGCAACTTCGCAGCGAGAGCTACTGTTAATTTAGTCAAAAAAAATATGACCTGAGCGAATTTGCTTTGACGTTTGTTAATGAATCATAATGTATCCAAATGCGGACGGCTGCTTTCATGTAGATCGTTGATTAGGTGTTTATTTTTCTCTATAATTGCTTCCTGTACAGATGTTATATTTAAATAAATGAAATTACCAAGTAATCAAGCAAAACATGTTGGAATAAAATCAAATGATAATGAAATTAAATTCTTGCTGACAGCCATACGTAAAGTATTGAACTCATTTTAAACCCTAAATATGAGAAAGAAAATGAAAAATTAATATTAAATTAAACGGAAAAAAGAAAAACGGAATGGCAATGTTGGATACTGTCATAGATATTTTCGTGAAAACCTCAATCGTATATAGTATATTGATATCATTTAATGCATGAGCAATAGGATACATGTAGTTTTGAAATTATTTGAAACCCCCTTGCAAATGTCAAATCCATTGATCGAAAAGGGTGGGTTGATATTGCATATGCGCAGCTCGC
Source organism: Druceiella hillmani (assembly GCA_039881145.1). Classification (NCBI taxonomy): domain Eukaryota; kingdom Metazoa; phylum Arthropoda; class Insecta; order Lepidoptera; family Hepialidae; genus Druceiella; species Druceiella hillmani. Next base: position 20,194,369 of record JAYKKI010000032.1, on the reverse strand, counting down.
GTCGTCCTACTGCCACGAATGTTGTTGTGGTACTGGCGCAAATATTCATCCCTACTTTCTAAAACGAGACCAAGGTGGCGGCGCTGTCTTTCTTATTTATTGAAGTTTGATAATAACCACTGTTATTTTGTGTTGAAGATTTTCTTAAAGTTTGTATTCTTATTTTTGGTTATTGAAGTTGGAAATTATTTTGAAGGAAATTTTCGCTTAATTGGGCATAATTATCTCTCCACATCCGACACCGATTTTAAAGATGTTTTCACGTCAAAATTCACGCAGGGTTTAAAATGAATATTTTGAAACTCATTTTTTATACTTATTTTATAGGGGCATTTAGAGAAAAAAATATTATTTAAATTTTCTTAAACCCTATGAAAACGGATATAAATAATGAAAATTATAGTATTCATAGAACTAAAAACGAATGAATTGTATGGACCTCCTTTTAAAAATCGGTACTAGGATACGTAAGAGGACACGTTTAACATTTATTTATATCACGTTTCTTTATAGTGGACCTCAAGATAACTACAAAAAAGAAAAAATGAAGAAATATTCTGAGCAATGACTCTAAATATACAAAGGGCGCACAACCAGGAAAATGCTCAGCGCATAGTCCAGAAATATATAGCTAGTAAATAAGCGGAAAGGAATATTTTTTTAAAGAATATCGCTCGCAGCTGACTCCCGTACCACTGTCGACGAGGAAATAGTACCATAAATAGTCTAATTTATCGGACAACGAAATGCCCATGAACGTGTCGTTAAATTTATGTATCGTCGATATGGTCTCAAGCTGTTATTTTCGCAACGGCAATTTAATTTGTCCTTGACGTCGGATATTTTTAATATAATAGGTGATTATCGGCGCTGATATAACACCAAAATATATTTGGAGTAACGACGATGTATCAAAATATATATAAAAATTAACCTTTTTTAGCTATTGATATATGCCCATGAATTGCCAACACCTCTGTCTACTCCAAAATAAATTTCTCCATCTTTAATAAAGAAATCCTTCCCACGTAACCTAATGAAAATATAAATTAATTTAAAACAGAATAATTTAACTGTAGTTGCCTAAACATATCTCAAACATTTAATCAAGTCAAGCAACAAGTTTGTTAAGTTTCAATATAAACCTTAACACAAAATACCAAAACAAATTTAACTTGGCTGTTTTAAACCACGTTATTTTTTTTTACAAAAGAAACAATTATCCGAAAAAGTAAACTGTGAAATCACGAATAGCGAGCCACGTGCGAGAAGCCGTTTGTTCTCAGCCAAAGTGCGATTCGTTAACATACTTCAGTACAAAGTTACTCATTTGAACATTTATTTGACTGACTTAACAGTTAAGTTTAAGCCAATTTCGCCTGTAGATAATTTCGGATCCGCTGACCGAACGACCAGGCTGTGTGATTTGATAGGTCGTACCTACGGTCCTACGGCACTATACCAAATATGATTCATTATAAAAGGACAAGCGGATGTCATGAGAACTTTCGTTGTTTCTGCTCTTGTGTGATTTGCTTATAAACGGTTATCTATCCAGTAAAGCGTCCAAAATGCCAATGTCTGAAGATATACCATTAATTAATTATGTTTAAACATATATTATTCTCTAAGTGGTGTTAATCGCTATGGTGCTCTGACCAGCGATTTTTCTTTAGATGACATTAATCCAATCAATATAACTTTGTATTATAATGATATGAAAAGGTAAAAATTCAATTTCGCCCTTTCACTGGCCTCATTTATAAGAGTGAAAACGTTAGACATTACGTTATATATATATATATATATATGTATATATATATATATATATATATATATATATATATATATATATATATTACATAATGTTTTGTTTAATCGGTTACCATTTCTCACAAGACTATTTACATTTTTAGTTTTACTTAGATTAATATTAGTAAATAGCCTTCGTTGCAATCGTATCAACAGTTATTCTTTGCAACTATTCAACGATAAGATTAATAAATCAATACATATACATAAACAAATGCCAGCATAACAAAATAATGAAAAAAAGCCATTTTATGTGAAAAATTGACCATTTTGTAGTAGACCCAAAGGTAGATTAAGAAACGGGGGAAAACGTCGTTTACGCAATGACTTTAAATATAACGGACTCTTAATATAACAAACAAGAAAGTCAAAGAAGGCAGTAGTCCAAGAAAAACTTCTAAAGAAGAGCAATGGTTATAGCGGAATTCTGTGCCGATACTGATAATAAAACATGATATAAAGTATCCAATTAATCAAATAATGGGACTTGTAATACCAATAAACGTATTGAGTAATTGCATACAATATCAATAACAATTTTATGTGATTTTTGTCAAGTTGCAACACCAAGAAAACCAATAAACTTGAAACACCATTAAACACATGAATTGGTTTACATAGTTTTAAAGAAATATTGTTGCATATGGCATTTTAATTTTGCTTTAAAATACGGTATTTTCACTATCATATATCAGCAACGATATGTAACACCAAATAGACTTCAAAAGAAGGGCAATTTCTGAAAACACTGAATGAAAAAGATTAAGTTGTGACCGCGATTCTCCACATTGTCAATGTAATTTGTATTTTTTTTTCAATGTCAATTTCATTTGTATTTTCTTTATGTTTATATTCTCTATATCAAACCTGACATAACTTTCATAATCATGTTTTGCTCTCTTAGACATGTGTGGTTTTTTTGTTCTAACTCCGTATCGTGGCCATAAAAGAACGTATTTATTTGTAAGGGCTAGTAAGCCTTAAATTATTTGAGTTTAAATAATGTCACAAGTCTTATAAGAACCTCTTTTATTTTTTGTAATCAACCATGTATGTCATATAAAAACAGGAACGACTTAGTAGAATTAAACTCTTATGTATATACCATTACATATCGAATTCATAAAAGAATAAGTGGTGACCTAAATTGTTATCTAGATTACCTCTATTTCACCTTACAATTTTTTGTAACTGACAACAAACAAGAACCCTCCTTTCATTTCGCATAAGACAAAATATCCGACCTGCAATGAATAATGCCACCATCTTGAAGATTACAGCAGAACATTTGTCAATTTTTGTTATTTTCAAAAAAAGTTTATTGTTTTGAAACGTTTATGGTGCGAAATTTCACTGTTCACAAAAAAACTTCCGGCAAAATATTAAACTTATCCGCACTGCCTTAGATTATTTCGCGTCTTTCTCGATGTCCGGTGAGAATATGCTTAACTGCCGCATCATACTGAGAATAAAATAAACTCGTCATAATAAATTTGGCTTAATTTCATATTAACGACATATATCTACATCCTTACCATAATATTATTGTAGAGTTATCAAAAAGTAAGTAATCGAAGATGTTTATCTTATGTTTAGTTTATGTACGCAGGTAACATGTCAACAGGCCGGTCTTAAACAGTAAAACTGAAATATTCTATCTTAATTTCATAATTTGTTACATATTGTTATCTGTTATGTCAAAGTTGTATTCTAAATTTAACTTCCAATCCAACAACATTAGAAAGAGTAGTCTAGCGAAGATTCCTCCACACAAAACTTCCATCAAAATGATTGTATCATGAACTAATAAAATATGACACAGTCACTACTGTTAACACTAAACCAACGAACCGATTAATATTAAATCATCAACCCTCTATAAGGTCACATGCATGATAGAAATAATTCGACAGAAAAGAATAACTTCTAGAATCTGAGCTGTGAAATAACGTAACCATAACAACGATATCAACGCATTAGTGATATTTCTATACAGCACTCGTGACCTGTCCGTGTTTGCCTGCCAGTGCAACTTTCTAACATTTGAAAAAAATTAAAATTGTTGCCTTTAACCACCGAGATACTTTTTTCGATTATAACTTAAACAATAGGTAACAACCTACAAACTAATACTGACAGTTTGTTCAGTTTCAATACAACTAGGTTTTCTTTAGTTTTAGTAGAATAAAAGCCGTTCAACTAAGCACTACTAAGAAAACCCGTTGCCAATCGGATACTCCTTTCATATTTCATACGCCTTTTAAAGTTCACACACCTAAGTACATACGTTATATTATGACGAATTTAAAGCATAACTTTTTAATAAACAATGTATTCAAATGCATCCTTGAATTATAAATTATTATAAAAAAATATTATAATAAATTTAATTATAATTAAATGTTTAGTTATACTGGACGCGGACGAAGGACTGAATTGAGCTGAGATGGTCTGACCCCACGGGATTTCGGTCTAGGATTTATAAAGAACAAAAAGTGCTGAGGCATCTGCAAACAGAGTACGCTGATGAACCTGGGAACAGGGCTTCGTCATGGTAAGGTGGATTGTCTGGGTTCCGGACGGCTTTTATCATATTAATATGAGAATCAAGTGAACGGCTCTGTGTAAGCATTACAGATAGCAAATGCAGGGTATAAACAATATGTATGTATGTACACACACAAAGCTTCCATGTAATTCATGGTTATACACATTCTCTTTCAAAAGATCCTTCTTTCATATCTTTCATTGACTCCCATTCTCTCTTCTGGATGCTAACCTAATACTTCCAGCGTTTTCATGAAAGTTTATATGTAAATATCTAAACAAGCAACGTCCCTTCGAGACGTGAGATGCAAACTGAACATGAATTATCACGATCGAAAACATAAAGAGTGATTTGAATACTTTTTTTCATTTCTTTGATTACATGTAATTGTCTAAGGTGCATATATGCATTCGTATATGCATTTTTTAAGCGAATGTCGCCTCTTTTGGAAGAACTTATTTAAATATACAAAAAATAACATAGTACAACTAACATAGATGTAAATATACACCATAACATTGTGTTATCAAGCAACAAGTTCCCAAATCTTAACACAAAATACTCAAACGGATTTAACTTGCCGATTTCATCTTCGCATCGTTATTGTCCTAAAGAAAGCAATTATCGAAATAATAAGACCTGAAATTAGTGAGCCACATGGGAGCAGCAGTCCATTCCCAGCCGAGCTACGATTCATTAACACACACCAATAAACAGCCGCCCAGCTTATCTTTTGTTTGACTAACTTAACAGTTAAGCACAGGTGAATTTCGCCCGAAAATGATTTCTACCCGGTCACTTCACGGTCACCTTCGTAGGGGGCCGCGTGATTTACGGTGTTCACGTTACGCCGCTCACAATGCTACGGCGTTACGCTGAGGAAGATTTATTATCGAAAATGGTGATTATAAGATCGACAAGTGGATATCAAAGAGTCTTTTGTTGTTGCTTCTTTTATGTGGCTCGCTTAACATTCTTCTATCTATAAAACATTTCAAAGTCACTTTCCGTCCATTCTCTGGAGATTGGCGAGTAATTTTGTATCTTTGAAAGATTCTCTTGTGCTTAACGCATAGTGAGGTGTGATAATGTTTCATTAAACGAGATTGCTTTAGACGGCGTTCACTTTTAAATTGTAGCTATAATAGAATTTTCCCATTAACAGAATACTTGCTTTGTTGACATAAATAGATATTAAAAAAGTTTTGTTATTAACTTTTTTTCTTTGTACCAGAGCATGTTTGTTTAAAATTTTATATATAATTATATACATATCTCTTTAAAATTTTAACTCTACAACATAAATAATTAAATATATGTTTTACAGTTTGTTTTAGTAATGAACCACTACGGTGGTGAAATGGGGCTTAAAATGTTTGTAGATAAAAAAAATTAGATGGCTTAAATAACTCAAGTCATTGTGAAATTACTCTAAAAATAAATAAATGAACATGTATTTTACAGTTTTTTTCAGAACTCAACACTTTAGCGGATGCAATATAGTTTCAAAATTGATAATGGATTGAAATTGTTAGACAGTTATATATATATATATATATATATATATGTGTGTGTGTGTGTAAATTAAGAGCGAACATTCTTGACATACTGTTGACAGCTAAATCAGAGATTTTTTTTAAACTTAACTGCTACTGTGGTAAGCTAGAGTGACCAAAATTTTACAGAGAAAAACTTGTTCGTATTAACTTAAAACTTTGTAAAAGTAAAAATTTTGAAGATAAATAATTAAAAACATGTTTCAGACTTTTTTGTAAAAAATATATAAATATACATAAATATATGTATATATATATATATATATATATATATATATATATATAACGCAAACTAACTAACATATTAACGCAGAGTCAAAACGGCTGGCTCCAGAAACTTGATATTTGGCACAAAGGTTACATATGTATCGTTGACATGCATAGTTATTGCAATGACAATATTTCATAATATGGATAGAAGTGCTAAGTTCAGGTTCTAACAAGAAATTAATTCGCAAAAATGCATAATTCGAAATTTAATTTTTTGATCATTTAAGTTTATTATAGAATATTAAGAAGAATTTTAATAAAAATCGGTTCTGAAAACGTGATTTTGTGTCTATTGTTTTTTTTTCAACTCTTTATATACACATATTTGTCTAACTTACTACAAGCGCGTTATATTTGTCTATATAAAAATATGACTATAAAGGAACATGTCATTCAGAACTAGCGTTAAGTCAAAAATATAACGTAAATATGTACATAGCAATTTAAAACATATGCATAAAAAAAAAGTACAGTAACATAACTCCAAATCTGTAGCATATGTAATCCAAACAAAATACATGTTTTAATGATATTCTACAAACAGTATTCTATAGTATTTGAGTATAAATATTAAGTTATCGAGTTGTCTTCCCTCAGTTAAATATCTTGAACAAAAGGGGTCGCGACGGTCTATAAAAACTACTATCAACTGACATGAGCATTGTTACAACTATAAATCAGCACTGAAATTAACTATCATTTATGTTTTTGTCCCTAGTCATTACTTACTATAGTAGGAGGTCATCACTGACAAAGAACAATGGCTCTCCTTTCACGTTATCCGAGATTAAATTTACTCTGTTTTTTCTCCTAAAGATAAATGATTCAGGATCAGTGACCAGTACTGCAAAACATCTGTTTGCCGACGATTTAAATTTTTTTCCCGAATAAGTAATAGTTATGATTGTGATTATTTGCGCTGAGTAACTCGCTTCATTTTAATTTAGGGCGCACCGATACTTGAGACCTCCAAGTGCGGGCATCTATTATTTTACGATCACATTATTGATACTTCTAACACTGTAATTAGGATGACCACATGTTATGCGGTACTTCTGTAAATATTATGATATAAACTATTATATATTAAGACTCTATCTGACGCTTTCATTCGTGAAAACAAAAAATCAGTTATTTAGTCTTCATATAAGATAACTTAAGTCCTATATATATATATATATATATATATATATATATATATATATATATATATATATATATACATATATATATATATATATACATATATATATATATATATATATATATATTACAGAAAAAATAAATATACATTTTTAAATACAAAGTATTTTTTGCAGTTGATTTAATTCCCTTGTAATTTCTATGAACTTTTTACAAACCCAACCATATGTCACAAGTTGGTCAAATATCACTCGAAAACTAATAGAGCATAATTTTTTTTTTAATTTCGTTATATATACTGTTGTGAATATTTTTCTATAGTCGAAAATAATGGTTTAGCTGGTAGGAGGCGGGGACACGTGAAAATTACTATTTGAAAGCTTAATATTCCGTAAACGGATCCCTGCATTGAAAAATTATTCATCGCATGCCCCCAATATTTTAAAAGACCTTTCTATGGTACCCTAGATAATGGAGTGTAGGGAAAAAATCAACCCGACTTTACATGTAGAAGAGATACCCTAAAATACTTCCAGCATAAAAATAACTTTGTAAATATTATAAATATATACGACCATGGCAAATTTCAACTTTATAACACTAATAGTCTACAAGTTAAATGGCTGTAATATACAGATGGGCTGGCAGATAGACAAACGGACATAGAAAAGCCACAAAGGTTACTAAAGAAACCTAAAAATGTAAATTATTTTTTTTTAATTGTCACTGCGTCATTGATTTGATTAGAAAAAATTGAGAAAAAGATTTTTGAAAAGTTCAAAAAATGTATTTAATTTTTAGATCAACGACTTTTACAAAGTTTCGCGTTAATACCAACATGTTTTTTCTCTGTACAAAGTTGAACTCTCCAGTTCACCAATTTAGTTCACTTTAAAATGATCCATCGTTTTCAGCTGCCTAGATTATATAAAGTATGTTCACTCTAAATTTAATAGTTTTTTGAAACAATATTTCATCCCTTTAGGTTGATTTCTAAAAAATCTGTTAAATACTAGTCAATTTATTTATATTTAGAATACTTTCACAGTGAGTTGAGTTAATAAAACCATCTAATATTTTTTCTCCACACAAATTTTGAGCCCCATTTCACCACCATTTCAAAAAACTGTTAAACGCATGTTTAATTATTTATGTTGTAAAGGGCTTCTAGGAAGTACCGAGTTACTTCTTTACTAATTTTTTTTCACTCAAATGCTGAACCCATTTGACTCCTTTAAGGGTTGGTTTAACAAAAAACTTAAAAACAAGTTTTTAGTTATTTCTTTCTTAGAGTGTTTTTAGAAAGTTTCTAGTTAATAGGACCTTCTGATTTTTTTTTCATAAAAACGTCGAACCCCACACTTTACCATCTTAAGTGTCGATTTCCAAAAAACTGAAAGCATGCATTTAATTATTTACTTCTTAGAGTGATTTTGTAAAGTTTCAAATTAAAATAACCATTTTTTTTTTTTCTTACAAATTTTGAACCCCTATTTCGCCTCACTAAAGTAGAATTTTGAAAAACACTTCCTTAATGGATGCTTATATTATATAAGGAACCATTGTCAAGATTCAAAAAACAAATGAATCTATCAGTGAGTCAGGATTTGTTACTTTATATGTATAGATTCTTGTATATAGTGTTTCAATCAATTATACCATATAAAACAAAATAAAATTTCAAAATGTTATGCACATACTAATGTATAAAATTTCAATTACACTCAAATAATTTCAAATACACAAATATGAATTATAATAATAAAAAATTGTTGAACACTTATTTATGCCACTAAGGCAAGGATCCTCTCAATGGCAAGAATTATTTTATAGTTACAATTTAAATGTTAACGCCGTCTAAAGCGACCTCGTTTAAATGTAACATCATCACAACTCACTAAGCGTTAGACGTAAAAGTATGTTTCAAACATACAAAATTATCCGCAAATCTCCAAAGAATGGACGGAAGGGTACTTTGACACTTTCCGTAGATAGGAAAATGTTTATAAGCGAGTAACATAAAAGAAGTAACAACAAAAAACTTTATGTTATCCACTTGTCGATCTTATAATCACGATCTTCGATAATGAATATTCTCCTGTATAACACCGTAGTATTGTAAACGGCGTAGCTAGGACACCGTAAATCACGTGGCTCCCCTACGGAGGCGACCGGACGGAAATTGTTTACGGGCGAAATTCACTTAAGCTTAACTGTTAAGTTAGCAAACAAAAGATAACCGGAGTGGCTGTTTATTGGTGTGTGTTAATGAATCGTAGCTCGGCTGGGAAACGACTGCTGTTCGCATGTGGGTCACTAATTTGAGCTCTTATTTTTTTTTTGCTTTCTTTATTTATAATAACGATGCGAAGATGAAATCGGCAAGCTAAATCCGTTTGAGTATTTTGTATTAAGATTTGTGAACTTGTTGCCTTAGAACATAATCTTCAACAAATACATACTTATGTTGATGTTATTTTTTGTACATTTAAATTAGTTCGTTTAAAGAGGCAATATATGCTGAAAAAAATATAAATACACATACATATATGCACCTTAGATAATTACATGTAAGCAAAGAAATAAAAAAATATTCAAATCACTCTTTGTGTCAATCGATCATGAAAATTCATATTCCATTTACATCTGTATTTTCATGAAAACGATGAAACTATTGCGTTAGTATCCAAAGAGGGGAGGGGGAATCAATAAAAGTGATGAAGAAGGAGTGTTTCAAAGGAAATATGTGGTATCATTAATTACGTAGAAGTATGTGTGTTTGAAGTATCATGAATGACGTAGAAGTATGTGTGTTTGAAGTATCATGAATGACGTAGAAGTATCATGAATGACGTAGAAGTATGTGTGTTTGAAGTATCATGAATGACGTAGAAGTATCATGAATGACGTAGAAGTATGTGTGTATGTACATACTCATTATTACACCATCTACTTACTAGCTGTAACGCTAACGCAGCAACGCTCTCATTATTCTCATATCAATACGATAAAAGAGACCAGTGGCCAGATCATCACCTTACCATGATGAAGCCCTATTTCCAGGCTAATAAGGGAACTTGGCTCCCGATGTCTTGGCATTTCTTATCCTTTATACATCCTGGACGGAAGCCCCGCAGGGTCTTCCTTCCGTTCCATCTCAGCTCAATTTAATCCTTATTCCGCGTCACTCGTAATTCAGTGAACTAAATAATTGTAATTAAAATTGGTTATATACGACTTTTTGATTAAAACTAATATTGCTTTTTTCCTGCAATTGCTCTATTTTACTTTTTGAATCAGCATCTAATTAAAACGATGAACTGTTACCAGAGATATATTCATTATCCATTGTAGGCATTATCCATCGTAGTTCAGATATTTTATCTTATACGAAGTAAGGGTAGGGGGTAGGGGTCCTTGTTTGTTGCCAGTTATAAACAATTGTAAGTGGGTGTAGAGAGGACATAGATTACTATTTAAGCTACAACTCGGTGCCATGAATTCCATATTTCATTTAATTAAGTTGTTAGTATTGTTCTGTGACATAGATGGTTGAAATAAAACAACAAAGGAGTTCTACCTACTGCTATTAATTGAAATAAAACTAAAAATGTAAATAGACTGGTGGCAAATGGTAACCGATCATACAAAAAATTTAATATATTTAACAGTTCAAATATACGTATATACATACATATATATATATATATATATATATATATATATATATATATATATATATATATATACATATATTTATATATATATATATATATATATATATATATACATACATATATACATATAACGTAATGTGTAATGTTTTTTACCGTCTTCACTCTGATACATGCGGTAAATAAAATGTCAAAAATTCATGGCATCTATGACTTTATTCATGGCATCTAAATATCTATGGTCAAAACACCATCGCGGCTAACACCATATAGAGCATAATGTATGCTGTAAATATAATTAATTAACGGCAAATCCTCAGATATTGGCATTTTGGACGCTTCCCTGGGTACAAGAATAAGCAAATCACACAAGAGCAGAAGTAACAAAAGTTCTCCTGACATCCGCTTGTCCTTTTATAATAAATCTTCTTTGATGTAGTGCCATAGAATCGAAAATAGGACCCGCCAAACCACATAGCCTGGTAGTTCGGTTAGCCGATCGGAAATTATTTACAGGCGAAAGTCACTTAAGCTTAATTGTTAAGTCAGTCACACAAAAGTTAAGTTGAGTGACTTTGTACTGACGTGTGTTAATGAATAACGATTCGACTAGGGAACCAATGACTGTATTTAAACTACTACTCTTGCTTCGTGCCACGTTCTTTTGTAATTACGATACCAACTTAGTACCAACAAAGCACACATTTCTAAGAGAACGAGCACAATTATGAAAGCTACAAGTACATTTTATTCAAAAATGTCGTGTGTTAATAAATCGCGGTTCCGCTGGGAACCAACGGCTGCTCGCATGCGGCTCGCTAATTTCACAGTTAATTTTTTTGGATAATTGCTTTTTTTTACAAAAAAATAATGGTGTTAAATCAAATAGCCAAATTAAAATTGTTTTAGTATTTTGTGATCCGGTTTCTGTTGGTACTTGGCAAACTTGTTGTTTGACTTGATTAAATGTTAGTGTACAGATATAGCCTGATGCTTGTGAACAAAATTATCAAGTATATGTGTAAACACAGACCTGACAATTTTACAGAGACTATACATATGAATATATCATTTGATAAATCATACTATAGAATAAGTTGAAGTACTGAAATGGAAAAGATATAAATATTTTTTTAAATATTTACGTTAAATCTAATAATACGCGTTATTAAAGCGGAATGTTAGGAGAACTTATAAAAATTTAAATTTAAATTCCTTAAAATTCCTCCACAGACCATAAGGAAATCCAGTATATACACCTTCCCTTAAATACTGCAACGCGATGTATTTGTAACACTAATCAACTTTTTTAATCTTCATTTAAATCATTATATTCTGATTATCTATATGGAAAAATAACCAAAAGTGTATTTTTAAAAAACTTAGGTTTTGCACCTTTTACAAAATTACATGACATGACGTTGACTATTGAGGTCAATTTATCAAAACCAGAAACCAAAATGTACTTTGGCTCTTCGCTAAGATCTTCAAGTTTTTTTAATATGCGAAGAATATTTCATTTAAACAAAGCCAAAGTTAAATCTGGTACTTTCGTTGTCGGATCAAAAACAAAGAAAACAATTAATGGTATCCAATGAATTTCTACAGCTACTTAATATTCACTAAAGACAAGCCTACGACAACTTTAAGGCAGTGGTTTCTCGTTTTTTTGGAAACAACAGCTGAAAATTACAAAGAGCTTATTTCAATTATACTTGACGAATTTAGACTTACGTATTGTAGAATGTTCCTAAAAGTGCGTTCGTTACATACTTACGTAGATCAACTTAAATTAAAGATATCATGGGTATCTGTTCGGCAGAAAAAGACCCGATGAACTTTGAAAGTCTTTATCTATGACAATAAGATGAGAATATTTGGTATTGGGTGGCTAATAGGATAAAGTACATACTCTAGCGGGAGAAACAGGTAAAATGTTAATTTCTAAATTTTTTTCATATGTTCTCTTATCAAAATGAATTATTTTACTTTTTATTGATATGAAAGATCAATATTCACGTCAGAACTTGTTTTATTTTTACACACAATAAACGTGTGAAAGTAGGCAAACATGCCCAGATTACTCTTTTACCAAAATAATCATTTTACGTATTTTTATATTAAAGACAAAAATTTGTTATATTATTTAATAATAATTTATTTAATAATTAGGTAGTTTTTTTCTCTACTGGCTTTTAATTAACCTATTTTTCCATGAGATAGTAGTAAAAGACAAATTTAAGAATAGTCAACTATCGTATTATATTATTTAGAAAATGTAACACGGCTCAGACGTTTATGTAGTTTCCCCTTATACTATAAGTTAACAGAGAACTCTATTATAAAACAGAATATATTTAGTTTGGAGAGAGATATTTTTCCTAATCAAGTAACTTCTAATTAAATCTTAACATGGTTTAATGAAGATTTAATATTTTACCATAAATATAAAAATATAATTATTTTCAATTTTATTTCGACCATGTGGAGACAAATGAAGTTACGTAAATTAAATATGACAGAAATTTTATAAACGGCTATCTCATGAAATTTATTTCATCTACTTTTCCCAAAACGTTTTAAAATAAATATATTGTGCACTTTTTAACAGTTTCTAAGATTACCTTAATAAAAATACAGACAGTCACACGATCAATGTATATAGTATGTAGCAACTTTGAGAGAAATACTATTTTTAAAAGTTAAATCTTGATCGAAATTTTTTATGTAATTTATACGAGTGACTCTTAAGAAAATTGGCCAATCAGGTATCTGAACACGTATATTGTTTTACATAATCTATATAAAGAAACCAAAATAATTTAGGTGAAAGTTTTAATAAAAAGCTATTAGTACAGAAATTTTTTCATGATAAAGTGGTTAAAGAATCACATGAAAAAACAATAACCAGCCAAGTGCAGCCAAGTCTCGCACATCGAAGGATCCGTACTTCGTGTGATGTGACATTACTTTATTTATCATAAATAATCACTCATCTTGTAGACCACATTAGTGATTATTATTAGTGCTGTAAATATATAATAATACTTTTAGTAAGGAGTAACAAGAATCATCGTTATATTTTACATAAAACCTTTGTGTAGGTTTCTAAAACCCTTGTTTTTTCGTAATTTTTGATCCAGTAGTTTTGGAAACATATTTTGTACATATTTTTAGTATAATTACGAAGACGTACTAAAATAATAAGCACAAATATGTTTTGGATTCTATCATTGTGGAAAACTATATAATAATGGGGAATTTTTAAAAAATATTGGAGTATTTTATTTACCCCCTACTCCACTTTTCTAAAAAATGTCCAATAAATATTGTTGACTGTTAGACTTGTCACTGTGGTATATACTTACCTGTTAATATACTTTATTACTAGCGAAAGTTCAAGTTTCACGTTTCTGTGTCATTCTGATGGATAAACTTGACATTATAATGATTTCCTTTTTTTTAACTAAACCTCGAAAAGCAGAGTTACAAACTATTTTTTTATAGAAATGTCAACTACAGAAAGCACTACACTCCTCTTACTAACATTTACATAGCAGAAAAAAGTAAATATTATGAAAATAAATTCCCAAAATCCACGAAATGGAGGTTTTTAGTTTATCTACATGCGTGTCTTATATTTATACTTATACAAATAATATACTTATGCATTTTGCGAACTTATTGTCACGTGTGCAGGCTCTTCCAGTCAATTAAAACAACAAAAGCTCAAAACTTAAGGTTGTGAGAGACTCTAATAGTCCGTCAGTGAGACGTCATAAAACTAACGATTCATTAAAACATAACAATTATTAAAAAAAACAACTTACTAAAAATAAACCTAATAGTAACTAAATTAACAAATAATTTAGGAAAAGGCAGTGTGAGAGAAGAAGGAATAAGATACGAACAGGGAATCAGAATCAGAACATCTTTTCAAACGACCTTTGAAAACCTAAATAGAAGATGTGTTTAGAATATCAGGATCAAGTTTGTTCCAGATTTTGGCAGCATGTAGAATAAAGGGGCACTCGTAAAAGATAGTGTTATATTTAGGAATAGGAAGTATAAGAAGAAATTAAGATCGTAATCCAAGTCTATGATACATTAAGGTTTTAAATTTAGAATTAACATTAAACTAACTGCAACGATTCTTCAATGCATTGATGAATAAACCTAGATTGTTGAATAAACATAGATGAATGAAACATGAATAAAACTGGGTCGATCGAGTATTTCCATTCAGTTAATATAAATTTTACAGTTTTCTAGTTTATTTAATCAAACTTCAGTGGAGTTAGCGCTCATAATACAAGTATATCGACATAATAATCCGTAATGTCCATAATAATCTAAAACAAAGCTAATAAAAGTCTGGAGATCTATTACAATTAGAGTAATTATGGATACAGAAATAGTATATTTATATGTTAATAAAATAAAATAAGAAAATATTTCCCTTCTAACCTTTCTTGTAAGCTCCGTGGGTATTAACATAATAATCCATAATGTTCATAATAATCTAAAGCAAAGCTAGTAAAAGTCTGGAGATCTATTACAATTAGAGTAATTATGGATACAGAAATAGTATATTTATATGTTAATAAAATAAAATAAAATAAGAAAATATTTCCCTTCTAACCTTTCTTGTAAGCTCCGTGGGTATCAACATAATAATCCATAATGTCCATAATAATCTAAAGCAAAGCTAGTAAAAGTCTGGAGATCTATTACAATTAGAGTAATTATGGATACAGAAATAGTATATTTATATGTTAATAAAATAAAATAAGAAAATATTTCCCTTCTAACCTTTCTTGTAAGCTCCGTGGGTATTAACATAATAATCCATAATGTTCATAATAATCTAAAGCAAAGCTAGTAAAAGTCTGGAGATCTATTACAATTAGAGTAATTATGGATACAGAAATAGTATATTTATATGTTAATAAAATAAAATAAGAAAATATTTCCCTTCTAACCTTTCTTGTAAGCTCCGTGGGTATTAACATAATAATCCATAATGTCCATAATAATCTAAAGCAAAGCCAGTAAAAGTCTGGAGATCTATTACAATTAGAGTAATTATGGATACAGAAATAGTATATTTATATGTTAATAAAATAAAATAAGAAAATATTTCCCTTCTAACCTTTCTTGTAAGCTCCGTGGGTATTAACATAATAATCCATAATGTCCATAATAATCTAAAGCAAAGCTAGTAAAAGTCTGGAGATCTATTACAATTAGAGTAATTATGGATACAGAAATAGTATATTTATATGTTAATAAAATAAAATAAAATAAGAAAATATTTCCCTTCTAATCTTTCTTGTAAGCTCCGTGGGTATCAACATAATAATCCATAATGTCCATAATAATCTAAAGCAAAGCTAGTAAAAGTCTGAAGATCTATTACTGTATATTTTCCAATTACAGTAACTATGGGTACAGAAATAGCATGTTTATATATTAATCAAATAGAAAATGTTTCCCTCATAACCTTTCTTATAAGCTCCGTGAAAAATATAGAGTTCATATATAAATTACCATGCGCATGAGACACTATTATGCTAATATAAACTGCTGCTATGACTGGTGATAATATTTTGAAAACAAATTACACAAAATAAGATTAATAGAAACTTACCCTATGTAGAAACCTTACGTATAAAACTTAACTGTTTAAATCGGGCCCTTCACTCCACGTCCAGACCACTCCCATTCTGTTTCAACCGAATTCGAATCACGTAAATAAATACTTACTCAAAATAGAAGTTTAATAAAGAAGCATACAAAGACAGTATCTGTCACGTTAAACGGATACGCATGTATACGAGACGCGTGTATACAATATGTCAAAATGAAACAAACATACGTCGAACGAAATACGGCGCCGACTCCCGCGATGTTTATTAGGGCTTTTACGAGAAAATGGGGCGAGCTGCACATTAGACACATCATCATTATTTTCCGACAACAAGTGTACGTCATCCGATTTATTCATTTTTCCGATGTACGTTTCAATGTTTATCAACACTTTCAATATTTTTAAAAATTCCTATTTACAGAAATATTAACCAATTTTTAATTATATTCTGGTCCACAAAAATTCAAATTGAGCATAGAAATTGATTTCAAGACTAGTCAAAGTAGATTAAACTATAACTCATTCATACAAATAATATATAAATAACTAAAGCTTTCCATACAACTGTTCCTGGTATGTCTGATATCTTAAGTGTTAAGAATTTTAACCAACTTTCAACATTCAATGTAACAGATATATATATATATATATATATATATATATATATATATATATATATATATATATAATAATAATAATATAGTTACATGATTATGAAGAAAACACAGAGGGATGAACACATATGACAAAATTATAAAATATATAGTAAATATCGAATATATTTGGAGTTAATTTTGTAGAAATTCATTGTTCACAATCAAATGGAACTAAGTGGTGTAGTATTATTTCTACTTCATTTAAATTCTTTATCATGACCTAGGTTTCGTTGTATTACAACATATCCGGTAATAGCCCACCTGAAGATATAATATAACGAAACCTAAGTCGTAGTAAAAAACTTAAAGAAAGTAGAAATAATACTACATAATGTAGTTTCATTTAATTGTGTATATAGTAAATACCAATAATGATTAAATTTATAGTGGAAACCATGAGTTATATACCGTTTTATAGACTAACGACTTATTTGACTTATTTTGAATTTTGACTTATTTTGAAGATTGTTCAAGATGCTATTTTCTTGTGGTTATCAAACCTATTTAATCTCTTTTAATATTCTTGATATTATCATTTGCTTCATCTGTTTTATTATTTTTGTGTCAAGAATTAGGATCTAAATATGAAAAGACAAATATACCGCAAATGATTTTGCAAAGAAGTTTTATTTCCTTTCTTAATATGTGAAGAAAAGTCAATTTTACCCCAGTTTTGAATATCCTTCAAATTAATTCGACACTTTTTTCTTTAAAGAGCTTAATGTAACTTCAAACATGACTTACTTGGCACGAACTAGCCAAAAGTTAAATACGACGAAAAGAAATGAAAAAAGTCTTTCAGGTTACTACTGCATTTATCTTGCTCGTCTTTCTAAGAATACGAATAACTTAAAGGCTAAAATTAAACATTTTTAGTAGCTAACATGAAAGCATGATATAGATTCTATCATCAGCGAAATAATTTATATTTTCTAGATTTTAATTCGTTTTCGCAAAAGAAATGTGACTAGTATGCGCTCGAGTTCGCAAAAAATGCCTGCGGACTGTGCTTAAGCAATGAGAATTAATAGACATATAGTTCGGTTTAAAGGAGACGTTTCTGTTAACCAGTGGATCAAGGGAATACCCAATCTTGTCGCCTATGAAATTTTATCACGTCTTGTACCAATTGAATACTTATCTAAATTTTAACCTTCAAAAAACAAAGACCACAAAATAGTACCAGTATCGACAGTTTTAGAAAAACTCGACATGATAAAGTATTATCTCTTCTTTATTTATATTCTTTACCACAACCTAGGTTTCGTCGTACGACATTTTCAGGTTGGCAATTAGTAAAGATTATAAGATTTGTAAAGATACCAATCTTGTATTGCTTGGAAGAATGAAACTCAGATTAATGAATACCCCAAATAAGATACTTTAAGTTTATTACTTTTTTCAGGCTAAACATAGTAGAACCGCTCCGATTTGAACACAAAAAGTCAAGATATGAATACATTGGTCTCAGAATACGTTCTCAGTTGCACTTTTGAAATATATTAAAAAATCTCTCTTAATAAATGCGCAAAGGCCATCTTTATAAACGCACATTAATTTTTTTACGAAAATAAAACTAAGAAAAAAATCTAATGAAGTCCAAAATAAATTTTTAGAAATTATTGTTTAAGCAATCAATACCGATTATATTTTTATTGCTGTCCTTGTCTAAATTAATTAAAAATATACTGTTAACTGAAATCGACAATCTTTCCAAAAGAATTGTCTTTTTCGCTCTTTTCGAATTTTACGTCACTATATTTTTACAGGGTTGTCAAAAATAGCCAGTAAACTTCGAGTCGAGTCGAACATGCAACTTTTACGGATTCATATGTTACATGTGGAAGATAGAAAGGGAAAAGACCTGCATTTGTTGCTTCAAAGATTTACTTAGAAACAGAATTTACAACTATTATGAAAAAAACCTGACTTCGTAAAAAATAAAAGGTTTCTCATTTGTCTGATGGATGATTTAAACAAAACTTTTAAAATGTTTATTTTTTCTTTATCTCTATTTTTAAGGTGCCATTCTTATTCATCTATTCCGGACCGTATGATATGTGTACTATTGCCGACCCCTTTAGAATGTAAAAAGCTGATAAATACGATTAAAATTCACACTTCAAGAGTTCTGCTAACAGATACGTACACACACACACGTATATATATATATATATATATATATATATATATATATATATATATATATATATATATTTATTTAAATATCTAAAGCTATTATAGTATTTCCATTAAACAATTCATAATTATTTAATTTATTCTTAACCATCTAAATGTACTACCTAGTACATCTTTCACAGGTTTAATGTGAATAACTTGCTCGCCTATTCTACTTTAATTTCTAAATATAAAAAAATAATTCGAAACACTTATTTTTTTCTCTTTTTTTTATCTGTAGGTATTTTACTAATTCAAATATTCCTATTACTTCCTTACATTCTCATAAAACTTTATCACAATTAACTTTAAAATAAAGAGTACAACAAAATTATAAGGATTTCGTTTTTCATTTATGGCTACGAAACCCTAAAAGTGGGTTATCACTAAAACACAACTTATAAAAAAGACGATTCAAAACTACAATTGAAATATAGTTCAAAGATCGGAAAACTTAAAACCAATTTTCTTCATATATCCAATACAATAAGAGAATTGAACACGTTTTCACGTCTGTAAATTTCGTCGTCAAGATAGAAAAGATTATAAAAAGTTTAACTCAACAAATCAAACTTTTAAACTAGCTTTTAACCTTTATATTACTACTTATGTTTTCAATAACCTGAAGTAATTCTGCAATAGAATTTATTCCAAAAATGGTGTCACAAGATTAAATCGTTAAATTTAATTTTGGACTTGTTTTCGCAACTTTCGTTGAATTACGTGTATCTATTAATAAAAAACGATATCACAAAATAACTAGAATTACCTAGTACTAACTGTACTAGAATTTATACAAACTAATCCATTCATACCGCTCTATTTTCATACATACAATTTGAGTAATTTTCTTGTGAACTGATAAATCCAAATAGACGTAGTACGCAGAGATTATGACTCTACAATAACGATTTTCGCAGCTAAAATGTAACAAAATAAACTTTCTCATTTATAACTGTAAGTATGGATACTTACGGATATAACCGCGAAAATTTGCTACCCGTTCATTACACAATTGATTTAGGTTAGAATTTTAATGTACTAGAAATGCTATTAGTTTACACAAAAAAATAAGAAAAATAAAGCTGGAACTGGTTCTTCGTTTCCAAGTTATAGAAACGTTATAGAAACTAATTTTTGCATTTATCCACGATGTGGTAACGGAAAATGATAAATGTATAATGAAACGTCTGACAAACAAAAAAATAACCTAACCGGTATAATGCGATAAATGAGAAAATAACATAAAAAACCCTCTAGTTGATGAAGTACTGATTTGAGTAAATCCCTTAATAATTCGATTTGATAAATTTGAAAATAAAAAACTTGTCATGTATGAAAAGAATTAATAGAACCCCTACTGCAAGGATTCCGTGCTCTTATATATATATATATATATATATATATATATATATTTGTGTGTGTGTACGAAAATTGAAACGGTAACTATGCACCCCTACATAGTATATTTATTTTTCCCTATATAATTATGTGTATATTTCAAGGACGCAAAAAAATTATATACCATACAACTTACTGTTTCTTCAATTTATTAACGCAAGTTAACAGAAACCATTTTCCATTGCAGTATTTAATAATTTTTGTTCAAACATTTTCACGTGAACATTTAAAATGTTGGAAACAGAGGTTGGGGCACTTTCTGATACTTAGGAGACGCATATTTAGTAAAGTCATATACCGGTTACTTCCTCAGAAAATGAAATGAAAGGATACTTAAATAGAATTGAGCGAAAAACCCAAAACCTTGGACTCAATATCAATCGAATGAAAATAAAAATTATCATCCTCGATTAAGGAAACAAACTTCATAACCCAAAAACTCTACAAAATTTGAAAACAGTAAGTCCACGAAAAGATATTTTTCATCCCCAAACTTGTGGATAAAAAAATTTAAATTGTTGTGACTTTATTTTATGTGTTGAGGTAACTACATAGATTAGTTAAGTTAATTTTTTTTACGATCAAATTAAAGTTATGATTAAAAGTAAATTACCACTTACGGATGGCAAGACGGACAGACAGACGTAATAATATTATAAGGGTTCATTTTTTGCCATTCGTCTGTGGAACCCTAAAAAAGACGTAATACCAAATTGTCTTGAGAATAGTGTGACCTAATATTGCAGAAGTATACAAGAAAGCACTACAATATTAGACAGTCGAACACGAAACATTTTCAGAGATTTCCTTTCGTTCCTACATCCACTGAAAAGAAATCACGAATCCTTTTCTCTTCGTCCCTTATTCCATTCAAATATGTTTTTCTTAAGTTGTAGCATTTTCAGATAGATCTTAGATTTTCACATAGATATATTCTGCTCAAAACCTGTGTAAATTGTCCTCTTTATAGAGCAAAGACCAGCCACGGTGCTTCGCCACTCTAATCCGATCTTTCCATCACGAATTGCTTCACTACAAGTCTTGATGATACTTTTCAGTTTCACCAGCTCCGTCTGCCGCGAGGTCTGCTTCGGATGGCGACGTTTCTTCTTTCTATGAGAGTTCCAATTCAAAGTCTATTTTGGGATAACTAATTCCATTTTCAGCGTTTTATTTGGTTCACAATCTAAACCTTACATCGTTCTAATAGACCTTCAATAGATATTTTCTCAGAGATTGTTAGGTCAAACTGTGCTGTTATCGAAGTACCCTAGATACTGAGGTCTTTTTCAGCCCCCCCCCCCCATGTATCTTACACAAATGCCAAACAAATTTTGATGTTGGACAAAATTTCTTTCGGATTTAAATCTCGGTATCAGTTTTACATGGGACGGAGTTGGGTAAAGGTTACCCTACCTTTAATTATTCGTAAAGCAATATCCTCTTCGGTTCTCTTCATCTCATATTCACGGGATACGTGGACGTTATTTTATTTTCTATGTACCTATAAGCAACGATGTTGTGGTGTTCACACCAAATTTTAATGTGAAACATCCATATCTAATTGTAAAAATACATCGAGATAATATTATTTATTAAAATTTGAATTACACTGAAGAACCAATTCAATGATTACACTGAAGTACAAACAAACGATACAATCACTAAATTAATTAAAAAAATAACATGGTAACAACAAATATTTACGTATTATATATTTCCGAAATATATAATATGAACGAAAGGGCAGAATGATAAATAAAATGTTGTTAACTAGGATAAAAAAAGAATTTCAAATAAAAAAGCATTGTTAAAAAATGTATTACCCACTACGTCTTTAAATGAAGGAAAGTTGAATGATGAAAACATTCATAAGCAGGAAGTCCCAATGCGAAGGAAAATCTTACAGAATCTCCGCCTATTAACTCCGATTAAAAAGAAGCTGATATCTAAAACCACTTCCACAGATTAACACTGTACATTGTGTTCGCTAATTTTGTAATCAATATATAATTTATGACAAAGAGAAAAGAAAACTTGAAATAGTTAATTTGACCTGTTCACCGCTTTGAGCAAATCGTTCCATGTTAAGCAAATTCTCATTGTGCACTTCGCATTACAGAGGCGCACGGGCACGCCCACACCGTGCGTTTGTTATTGTTCCTTTGTCGAAACAAACGTGAATATATTTGTGTATTACTTCAGCACTCCACAGCCAGGTTCGTGCCTCGAATCCCTAATGAGAAACGAGTAAAATTACCTGCTGCTAGCGAAATTGAACCATGTCTCTTCTACGAGTTGTAACAGACTAAACAATAATATTAATAAAATGTCCTTAATTGAACATTACGAAATTATTATGTACGCGCAATACTGATTAATAATACGAGAAAACCTAGGTAAAATTTAGTTATTTATTTGGTTGGCAAAATATTAAAATACATAAGGCAGAACGCATAAAGACATAACACATAAAAGACGTCACGTATAATACGTAAGTAACAAAGAATATTTCTACTATTTATACAAGTGATTCTATGTATCAAAATGGAGTAAAAAATTTTAAGGAATAATATGAGTATTCTCAACCGTCTCTGAAATAACCACTATCAAAATTGCGATTTCGAAAAAATGTACATTATATATATATATATATATATATATATATATATATATATATATATATATATATATATATATATATATATTACGGTGAATGTCTAACAAAATCATCGTTTTAGTTTTCCTTCAACCTCTCCAAGGTTTCTAAAAACCTTGTTTTTCATAATTTTTAGATATTTAGTGGTATTTTTACACATCCTTCAGTATATATCTTAAAATATACTACCTAAAATCATGAAAAATATTTTTGGGTGTCAGCTATTGAGATATGTGCCGATTAATTATCGCCATGGTAATTTTATCGCTATGATAAATTTCAAGTTTCTTCCTAAAGCGGTTAAGAGAATATACTTCCTAGCTAGAAGGGGCCAAACCAACATGTATGTGATATTATAAGGAGTCCATTAATGACAAATAAACTATTAAACTACTACCTTTTTACCATTGAGTCAAAAACGCTTTTTACCACAGAGTTGCTGAACGAATAACGAACCTGCAAGCGTCGGATAGTTGATGTAAATTATGCTACTTAAAAAAGCTAACATGACTCTACATACTACCAGTATGTACAGCCAAAACACCGAGAAAAAGATAGTCTGCGACTAGCGTCACGTCATGTCACACTCGTCAGGCGGCGTGAGCAAAAGCTGGGCGGGCGGCGTGATTGATAAGGACAAGAGAAGGGCGGAGGCGGTGCGGACGTGGTAATGGCTCCGACGCGGGCAATGTATTGGTTTATAATGGGGCGGATTGAATCTGTCGCTTAGAAATTAAATGAGACACGACTTTTCACTCAAGCAGATGTCCTTGATGTGGTAAAAGCAGATAGTTATTTGTTTAAGTATTA
The DNA here is from genome assembly GCA_039881145.1 of Druceiella hillmani. Lineage (NCBI taxonomy): Eukaryota > Metazoa > Arthropoda > Insecta > Lepidoptera > Hepialidae > Druceiella > Druceiella hillmani. The sequence continues at coordinate 20,170,012 of JAYKKI010000032.1, read as the reverse complement.
GAAGCCGATATTGAATATGTATTGAGCAACTGAAACATATTTTGGGTAATTACTAGAAATAAATTATTTATTCAAAATTCAGTTTTAACTACATAATACGAGTATTTTTATTTCATAATTTCCAAACTACTTTTTTCTGTCTGCTTCCAAAATTGTTTAGATATACCTGTCGATATATGATAACAAAATCTTGATAAATGAATCGTCTTACAAATTTTTCCTAATTTAAAAATGGTGGTTCTTCCCTCAGAGATGACAGTAGAAAAAAAATTGAAGTAGGTTCATTTAGATCTTTAAAATACAATAGTAAATCCCGTTATTTGAACCAAAAAAAGTAATATGTTCGTTAAGTATTTTTATTTGTTTACCATCCTCTACCTCCTAAACTAAAAATGTTAATAAATAATTATAAATATACATAATATAAAAATGTTAATAAATATTTATAAATATATATAATATAAACACAGTCTGTTTAAAATTTCAGGCTTCTAAAAATCCTGTTGTTAATACTTTTTAAAGCCTTACAACTAGCAATTTCAGCCGATATCTGTCAATACATATGGCATTTAATAAAAGTTAGAGTACTTAATTCGCCACCTCCTAAAATTTACATACATTTTTTCCAATATTAGCCGCTGAGATAGGTGTGCGATAAAATGCTCTATTACTATGCCGGTGCCGGTTAATATGCTTTATTACTATGCCGGTGTGAGTTTAATATACTTTATTACTATTTCGATGTGGGTGAATTTGCTTTATTTGTATGCCGGTGAGAATTAATATGCTTTATAACAATACCGGTGTGGGTTAATATGCTTTATTACGATGCCGATGCAGGTTAATATACTTTATTTTTATGCCGATGCGGGTTAATATACTTTATTATTATGCGGATGCGGGTTAATATACTTTATTATTATGCCGATGCGGGTTAATATACTTTATTATTATGCGGATGCGGGTTAATATACTTTATTATTATGCCGATGCGGGTTAATATACTTTATTATTATGCCGATGCGGGTTAATATACTTTATTATTATGCGGATGCGGGTTAATATACTTTATTATTATGCCGATGCGAGTTAATATACTTTATTATTATGCCGATGCGGGTTAATATACTTTATTATTATGCGGATGCGGGTTAATATACTTTATTATTATGCGGATGCGGGTTAATATACTTTATTATTATGCCGATGCGGGTTAATATACTTTATTATTATCCCGATGCGGGTTAATATACTTTATTATTATGCGGATGCGGGTTAATATACTTTATTATTATGCCGATGCGAGTTAATATACTTTATTATTATGCCGATGCGGGTTAATATACTTTATTATTATGCCGATGCGGGTTAATATGCTTTTTTGTATGCTGGTGAGCGTTAATATGCTTTATAACAATACCGGTGTGGGTTAATATGCTTTATTACGATGCCGATGCAGGTTAATATACTTTATTTTTATGCCGATGCGGGTTAATATACTTTATTATTATGCGGATGCGGGTTAATATACTTTATTATTATGCCGATGCGGGTTAATATACTTTATTATTATGCGGATGCGGGTTAATATACTTTATTATTATGCCGATGCGGGTGAATATACTTTATTATTATGCCGATGCGGGTTAATATACTTTATTATTATGCGGATGCGGGTTAATATACTTTATTATTATGCCGATGCGAGTTAATATACTTTATTATTATGCCGATGCGGGTTAATATACTTTATTATTATGCCGATGCGGGTTAATATGCTTTTTTGTATGCTGGTGAGCGTTAATATGCTTTATAACTATGCCGATGCAGGTTGGTATGGATTATTACCCCGCCGGTGTGAGTTTAATATGCTTTATTGTTATATAAGTATATATATATATACATATATATATATATATATATATATATATATATATATATATACACATAACTTTCATTCTGCGATTTTCAATTTATCAATATTCCGTACTCATTTAAAAGAATTGTCCTTTACGTACCCAATCGTACACGACATCTAACTTTATGGTGTTTAGCTTCTAAACCATTTTAAAGTATTATCGACGTCACCCAGGTTATCGTCAGTTGAACATAATTTCAATTTAAATATAGTGCTCAACTGAGATTTATGACCTAACACAAACACTTCACGTATTGCTAAAACTATAAGCAAATTGACATTGTTTATGTTGGCTAATAAATTTAATGAGTACCTGTATTATAAAAAACGCTTACTTTTTTTTATAATAAAGGCTTACTGTTTTTAAAAAGGTATTAAAAAAGGTTTAAAATAAAAATCTAATAAAAAGCTCTTAAATATTTGTCTCTTCTCGCGAAAAATATAATTTTATTTTGTTACGGAAGTCGCATGCTTTTTCTAGTAATATTTCTTGCATTCTAAAACTATTTTTTTTATGTCACCTTAATAGTTTACTACTTGTTATCCAAAATGTACACAAAACATGTATAAATTTAGAGAATTTAACAATTTAAAATTATTTATATAAATTGATATAATATTCGTTTAAAGATCATAAGAAAAATAAAAGGGCGTGCCTGATATTTAGAGTTGTCGTGAACCGAATCAAAATGTCGACAAATTTGTAATAATGCCATCATCACATATAATAATGCTATCATCACATATATACAGATTAATAATGCCATCATCACAATGCCATCATCACATATAATAATGCTATCATCACATATATACATATATACAGATAATGCTATCATCACATATATACATATATACAGATAATGCGTTCATCACATATATACAGATAATGCTATCATCACATATTTACAGATTCTATACGCTTTTACACTCATGTCTATATATACCATTACTGGTAATATTCATACTGCAGTGAACTCCCAAATTTCGATGAGTTAATAGTTTCTAAAATGGGCCAATTAGTTAATCCAACTGTAATCTCGGTAAATTGTTATTGGTGGAAAGAAGCTTTACTTCAATATCAACATAAGAGATTTATCGAAATTCTGTATTTTTTTTTCAGTCACTGCCTTTATAAACATAGCTTTTCTTCATCACTTGCATTTTTTGACAATTCAAAATCTTCATCAAGAGATCCAGCCAAATGATATCAATAATCAATATTTCATTAAAACGCACGTTTTTAACCGTTCGTTCTGTATAATATTGAATCCACCTCTGTCAATACTTTCATTAGCTTTAATTTTCTATATAAATGTAAATATCTAAATAAATAAAATGTCATAAAAATGATTTGATGTTGTAGCTCAATTTGACAGCAATTCACGACTGGTGCAGTCTCCATACCCTTTCACTAATTTATAACGTTTTAAAGAACACTTAAAGATCCAAGGCCTTATTTTCCCAAGACCTGAATTTATATTTAGAAAACCCATTCACGTCCCTCATTAATATATACCGCTCGCCTTTTATGACTATTCTCAAAATATATTCAAAATTTTACGCTTCTAAATTATCGAATAAACTGGATCATAAGCTCAGAAATTCACTTCAAGCTCACTTTTCTGAATGCCTACAAAAATGGTCTCAAAAAGACCTAATTCCACTTAGGTAACGGAGATACCTATTTATTTATATTGTAATTACCTGAAGATACCTATTTATTTATATTGTAATTACCTGAAGATACCTATTTATTTATATTGTAATTACCTGAAGATACCTATTTATTTATATTGTAATACCTATTTATTTGTTGTGTTACTTTGCGCTTCACTTTTTTCAATTTTCACCTCCAGACGTATTAAATTCAAATCTATATATTTTTTTGAGAAAATTTTGTTCATTTGTGTAGTTTCCACAATTGTCTGCAGTTAACTCGGTCAATTTATTATTGTTAACTGGCATATTGGCAAAGTCATATTAACTTTCAGTTTTTAGACATAATTTCGTTATATAACAGTATTAGTGGAACAATTTTACATTTTTACACTTTCTGAATTAGGCGCTTGAAATTTTGCAAGTGTTTAACTTTATGTGAAGATGTCAATAAATATGGAACAAAGCATCTTAAAGATCATGTTAACATGCCTCCCCAGCTTTTCGCGCATTGTATTGAGAGGAGGATGCATACAATGAATCTCATCTAAATCCACTCTGCGTGTTCTGACACGCTCTTGGACGGATGTTTTTGATTGTTTACGTATTCTAATTAAGAAAAATATTTAAAAATACCAATTAATCCGTTTCTTTATAAAACTACATTACTAAAATATTATTCGTTTAATATCAATTTGTTAACTATGAAATAAACTGAAAAAAACATTATTTTCATTAGGTTTGGTCACATTTGTTCCCCATGTCGTTTCCTTTATGCCAAAAAGGTAAAATTTTACTGTTATTTAACAGTGCCTTTATTTAAATTTTAATAAAATAACAATATTAATGCTCAATGTAAAGTAAACCCCCAATAAATATGGATATGATCAGGTGCACTATTCAACGATTATAGTTTATGAATTATTAACCGTTTAGTGTATTTCTAACTTAACAATAAACTTACTCAAATATTTCTCCATTCTGGTTAATACCACTAATTTTACAATTACTTCTCCTGGAAACTAATTTACTCTACTGACAATTAACATCAAAACTTTTAAACATACAACTTAAAGGTGAAAAAAAGTTGTTTTGGTTTTACTTTTGCTAAAATAGAGTAATGGGCACTGTTAATGCTCATGAAAAATGTGTTAAATATTTCTAGAACCTGCACTACGAAGGTTCCGTCAAAACCTAGGCACAAGTAAGTATTTAAGGGTAGAGAATATTTGTATTAAACTATTTAAATATTATTTTTCACCCTGTAAATATCTTATCTATAACCTGTCGTTGTGACAAAAAAAATGTAATTTTTTCTAAGACATTTATTGCCTTTCGAGTCATTGTTCTAGCAATATATGCAGTTATACAATATATGCAATTTAAAACACTTTCTAAAAAAAACGATATGTGCATTTCCAACAACATCTATTTCACACAAAATTCTGAATAAATTAGTTTTTGGATCCTTACAACTTGCTCATTCAGTCTAGATCGTACACAATATAAGGAATTAAAAAAATATTTAACCAAGTGCTCTGCGAAAAAGCCTTCAGTTTAGGGTCACCTGTCCACTTACCGTCTTAAAATTTTAGGGGAGCATCTCTAACAGGAGGTTTTTTTAATCTCTTGGTAAATTTCCACAAGGAATAATCGATGATTTTGATGGCTATGGAGTTGCTAATTATCAACCTTTAAACGATTCAGTTCTAGATTCTATGATTTTCTTAAGAAGATTAGTTACCCGGTTGAATACTGCTTCGCCGTCCAGGTATCTAGGCGTTTGCTACTTATTGCGAGCTTTCCTTTTTAATTATATATTTGTCAAATGTGTGGTTATTTTTTATAACCATTAACTTAACATGAACAAGACATGAATGCGATGATACACAAGAAAGTCAATGTCCATTTTAGCAAAAGGTGATCAACATGAAATACTTCAACGTACTATTTGACACATACTTACGCTGGCTCGTACATATTGAAAAAACCATTGCAAAATTACGAAAACTGATGTTCATTTGCAAAAATTACACAATATTGTAAACCTATGATATCAATCTATTTTGCGGTAGGACAATCGACAATTAACTATCTACACGTAGCTCGGGGTAGATTAACAAGATCTGGTATGAAAACTTTAAGTACTGCACAGCGGGCTCTACTTAGAGTGATTACGACGAGGCTACGTTAACAGACGCACATTTTGCAGAGTTTTCATTCCTTAATTTTCAACAACTGTATAATAAAATGATTCTTACAAGACTACGTGTGTGTGCGTGTCCGTGTACCCCGCTTTTTGCGTGTGTGTGTGTAATGTTTACATATGTATATCTGTGTGTGTATACGTGTATGCGTGCGGGTGTGTGAGTGTGTGTGTGTGTATGTGTGTGTGTATGTGTGTGTGTATGTGTGTGTGTGTATGTGTGCGAATGTCTGCATGTCTATGTGTGTGAGAAGGTTGTATGTCATAAGTCATTCTTTTATAATACCTATTTGTTATTTTTTTTAATTTAACAATAAATACGAAAATATGCAAAATCATTATAACTGAATTTGTTGCCCAATAAAGAGACACGCACAGATATTAACGCACCACACACAGGAAAAAAAGTACAAAGTACACCACGCATAGGAGTAAAAATATATTATATGCATCTTGTGGGATCATAAAATGAAAAAATATTATGTAAGTACGAAACACTCTTGAATATTTAGGTTATATACAAATATTTATTTACTTATCTAATAATAAAGACAATGAATACGAATAATGTAACTCGATAATACCATTACCATTCTTTTAATTTACAATTTGCTTTTTCTACTCCATAAAAATGGTTTCTGTATGGTAATATTGCAAAATATAATTGCAAGTACATACAAGAGGCTACCAGAAATAAAAAAATATTCCATTCCACAACTTTAAAATAAATTCATAACGGGATACATATTTTACAAAACCGGACACAGACGTAATCGCGATAATACTTCACGATTCTTTACGGGGTCACGTAGTTACGTAGTCACACCACCCACGTCATAACACGGTGCACGTAGGATCCCGGTAACGTATGACCTGACGTCACGTAGAATATAGGAGCGCACCGCGTGGCGCATACTGATGGAGCCTTCTGGCAAATCGCACTGATAGGAAAAGAGAGAAGGCACTGGACACAGATCCGTCTGACCTTGTGGGGTTCATAGGTTTTTATTTTGCATTTTGTGTCTCGTTCGTATAATATATAAAAAAACCTATTATGTACGAAAAAAGCTCATACTACAATAGTTGCGTGCACACTTATGTACATATGAAGATTTAAGTGTACACAATATTTATGTTAAATAATTTACAAATATTAATATTATTTTTGACCATATAAATATAATGCCTAATATACCTTTTATGGGTATAAGAATATATTTAGAATCAGTGTTATAGTTGTCCAGTAAACTTTAGATAAACATCTAATAAAACTGTTATTTTATCATTTTGATTTAATAATGACAGGGCCAATAGTCAGCAGCGTAATTTTATCAGTTTGTCTCTTATTCGTGTATGTATAAACAAAACGACCAATAGCAAAACAGACAATTATCTTTTCCGCTCCGCGCTGACTTCACCGCCCCTCTGAGCTAGCTATGTTGTACCCATATAAATTATATCGATGACGTCTCCAATAAATTCGTTGTACGCCGGCAAAACAGTCATACCCCCATGAGGTAAACTCTACATCAGCATTCATTTCTTAGACTTTATATAAAAGATGTATTCAAAAAAGATATCACCAAAGGCCAAATTTCCACTGAAATTATATAGCTTGAAAGTGTAATTTAGTTTTTAAAAAGCTTTGTCAGACAAGCGGACGAAAAAATACCAACAGTAAATGTTCCATTTCAATTTCAGTAGAACATTTTAATAAAACTTATGGACTTAGACATGTACAATGAAATCTTTGCCCATAAAAAATCATATTATATCTTAACTCATAATAAAAATATTTTGGTCAGGTAAGCTCACAAGTAAGCTGCTTATAAGACCACGAGTGATTCCACGGTAAAAATGGTTACGAGATGAAGACGGGTAAATAAATTACGACCACTAAATCTAACCTGCTACTCAGGGACAAAGGAAAAAGCTTGAAATATTATACCTACTAAACATTGTATTTTTGCGCATTGGTGAAATTTAGTAATAACAATTCATTTCGAAACCTGTGGCAACAACAATTTATCACGCTACACAAACAGAGTAAAGAAATTCGGCCAACTGGGAATCGGACTCGCACATCGAGGGTAACTCATTCGAAGTAAGATTACTTTTTTGAATATAAACCATTACTAATATCGGTTTTCTAACCCAATATAAATTTAATAATGCCTAATATAAAGGGAACGACAAGTATAGTATTGTGAATATATCAAAAAAATTGAACCCTGAACCATCAGGCAGTATTTTTAAAAATCTGGGAGCAACATTTTGTTCTGCGCACTTTTCGGTATATGTCTAAAAATTCACTACTTATAACTATAAAACAATATTTTCTAAACACCTTATTACTAGCCTTTTTAAACGATACTCCACGTACTACATCCAATTAAAAAGAAAATGTTTTCAAGTATTTAATTTGACCTCATAAATTGTAATATGAATATTTATTCTATATATGTATATATATATATATATATATATATATATATATATATATATATATATAAGCTATTGACATAAATACGAATTAATGTACTTTATTATTGTAAGTTTCTACCTCAAGCCATTTCGGAAAAAGTATGGTTGAGACCAACTGATATTGAGTAATCGTGAAAGGGTCCAAGTTTTTTTTCATTATAAGATATGAAACATTAAAAATAAGGCTATCTCATTCTCTTAAATATAAAACTTTTACATACTTTCTTCCAGACTTAAACATCACAAAAATCTAGCGTGCCAAACAATCAAATCTAATGTAATCCAATGTAAGCCAAACAATCAAATCTAATGTAAGCCAAACAAGTTCTTGCGTATTACCAATGCATATCGTTTTATAACCACTCAACAAATTCACAACATAGACATATAATGGATTAACAAATCTATCCAATAATATGCTATTAAACACGAAAAATGACTCCGGAGCCACGCCCACGTAGAAACTATCTGACTCTTGAATATTACCTAGGAATTAAGAAGGCTAAAACGTATTTTTAATTTATCAAGGAGATTAATATTGGTAGAGTAAATACGACTTACTTAAACTTACTCGAAAATAAAATTAAGTGTATTTCGTCAATGATAATTAATTAATTGTGTACAATTTCACATTAACACACGTGTCGTATACTCGATTGTAAGATGAAATATGGCGTTCAAATAAAGACACGTTTGATTAAAATCTGGCGAAGCATTTTTCACTGAAAAGTATAAGATCATTTATATAGCGTAATTCAAGATTAAAGGAGAAATCACTAATAAATATTCCATTCCCGGGGTAAATCAAGCTGGTAGCGGATATATTCTAAGAATTTTACTCACAAATAAATCTACACCAAACACACGACAGTATTACTATCGTACAAAGTTAAATTATTTTTATCAAGCCAGTGAGCCCAATACAGAAGGATTTAAAATCTCCGGTCTTATTACGCTTTTGATATCTGTGCTATCAGAATTTGTTTATTGGCGTCTATACCCTTGTAATCTATACTATTAATAAAATTATAACAGAGAAAAATAATTTCTAATGACTTTTCATATTCTGAATTTCACGCAAGTAAAACCGTACGGTACAGCTAGTATTTCTTATAAATAGAGCTTTTGAATATTTTTTTATTAATTGGTTTACTCCTTAAGAATCGATTTTCATATATAGCACCCGGTATGAAGTTTTATGAGGAGTAAAATCAGAAGTTCAGAGCGTACGAAGTTCAGAACGTTAAAAAAATGTAACCATTAGGTGGCCTCTCCGCGTAACATTTCTGTGCATTTTTAAATTGAGATATCAATATGTTAATTTGGCCTTTTCTTATGGCCTAATCGCAACGACGGAATGTGACACACATAGTTTACTATCGTTCGCTCATATCAATATGTAATCATTAAATGTCATTTTGTTTGAATATTTGGTGTCTTCTATCCTACAAAATTAAAAAAATCTCTTTTAATATTAACTTCCTAGACTCGTATTAATATACAAAACCTAAAACCAGATTAAATAACGATTACGTATGATCGGAGATTTGTTTTGATTAAATATTTCCACCTGCGCAGTACGTACTGCGCATCATTCGTTAGGTAATTTCTTTAATTGACATATCGAATTATTTACTGTAAGCGTCGTTCGTTTTGGCTGAAAGTATTGCGTTTAACAAAAGTACTAAAACGAATACAAGAAAAGGAATAATACGAAACAGAGAAAAGGCTATTGTTGCAGATATTGATCTCTGACAAAGATGTAATTGAAAATAAACGCGCCGACGGAGCAAACGTGAAGATGAAAAAACTTGCGACTCTAGTGCCGAGAAATATAATGCTAGTGGTATTATATTTTTCGTAAGTACATTCAAATGTTCATGTTTATAACAAAAATAGAATACGGAATTAATTTGCTTGCACGAAAGTAATTACTTTTTTTTTACATAATGTACTGACAAAAGTTTAATTCTTTAAGCAAAAGAAGTCAACTGTGCCGACTTTGGCTTAATAAAAATGCCAAGCAGAGAAGAGAGTTGGTTAGGGAAATGCAGCAGTGGATGGCCACCGGTCAGTTGCTTCAGATAGAAGAATTAAAAAGAATATATATAAGGCATGAATAGAGCAGAGACAACGAAGTTAAGCTCGAGAAGCTAAGGCTCGTGCTGATGTTACAGAGGGAATTGAAAAATAAATGAAATACGTTTTTAGATTACTAATTTTAATTACTTACACTAATTTTATTTAAATACACAAAATATAATGATTTTTACTATATTTTGCGTTTTTAATTTTTTTTTTCTTATTTCGTTTTCATTTTTTATATACTTTTTGTATTATTTTTATTTTAAATACCTTTATTCTTATTAATTTTTTACTTCATATTTTTTTTTAATTTTACAAAAAAACAGTCAACTTTTCAATAATAAATCATATAGTCATTATTTTGTTGTATGTAGAAATACAGAGTAGCACGTTGTTTAAAACATTTAAAAGCTAAAAATAGTTAATGTTTATATTTTTGATCTTACACAAAAATGGTGGTAATTTTTTATTAATTGTTAAAGATGCATTTATTTTGTCAAGCTTTGTTAATAAGGGTTTATAAGTATACATTATAATTCGGTAAAAGATTGGTAAAACAAATGTTCAGTGAAATGGTATATTAACCAACTAAATATGATTTTCATATTGAAATCCTATAAAAGAATGGTTTGTATTATCTATTCCAAACTAATTTAATGTACCGTTTTATTGTTTGGACCATATAATCCATTTCATTACCACAATTTTTACTTAATGTAGATTCTGTCATAATTTGTTTAACAATATATTTTTGCAAGTATTTATTAAATTACCAAATACGAAGATTTATATGTGTTGATAACTTCCTGAATTAAAGCAGTCGCTGGCTCATATCATCTAGTCTAAACTAATTGAATGCACATTTTAACATTCTGGCTATAGGCAAAAATTCAGATGACCTAAGTTTAGAGCATTAAAAAAATGTAATGTAACCGTTAGGTGGCCTCTCCGCACAACATTTCTGGGCATTAAGAAAATTCATTAATTTGGTATTTTCTTATGGCGTAATCGCAATGACGGACTATAACACAAGCAGTTTACTATCGTTCGCTTATATCAAGATGTAATTATTAGGTGTAAATAATATTTGGTGTCTTCTATCCTACAAAATTAAAAAGTATCTTTTAATTTTAACTTCTTGGTCTGACGTTACTAAATGTTTTAATTTTATATATATATTTGATCATGTTTATTTGTATTTTACTTAAAAATAATTATATTGTCAGCATTTTTTATTAATGAATTTTACGAGTAAACTACCAGTCGCGAGTCGGAATTGACACGCACAATTTTTTTAGTTACTTTTGTTTTCATACTCACGAATTACCGTAATTATAAAATACCTAATTCTTAATTCTCATTACTTGTGCGATTCTTATTTCTTAGCACAAGCAGAGTTTTGATTAAAATTTCCAATCTTTTTGTTACCCAGTGTCAATATATGCAGGTCAATATGTTTTATCACTATACTAAATTTCAACAGTTTCATTTACAGTTACGTAAATGGATCTCGTTAAAGATCCGTTTTTTGAGGTACGTAACCAAAAAAAGTTTAAGTACGTAACCAAACGTTACCAAAATTTTTTGAGGTAAGAATACACCCGTGTGAATTAATTTAGAACGGGCATCAAACTCAACATTATATTAACACTTACGTCCTTATCACTACCGGCACTCACCCAAAGAGATGTATTCAAATAGCGTGAGAATTGCTGAAGTAAAAAACACGCCTCATACGCAGTGAACAACCGTGATTTTCAAACTTTAAGTTCTAAAATCATAGACCTTCAATATTAAAATTAATTAAGAAGTACATGAGTTCAAATGTTTGTACACTCCTGACAAACGCATCAATCAGCATCGATGTATATCATTAGATTTCCACATCTACATTTTCTGCAAATCTTTAGTCTTTTATTTACGAAATAGTTAAATTTACCAACAGTAAAAAAGTTATATGCCTAAAACTTAAATATCTACAACTAATTTTCAAAAGTAATTTTCCTGAATTTTACTTCGTGAGTATTTAAAAATGTTTGCAGTATTGTGAGATGTTATTTTTTATTAAATTTTTCATCAAAAAGTATCCATCACACAACCCCCCCTCCTGTCACTATTTTTATCTCTGAAAGTATTACTTTGAATACTCTTTCTTCAAATTAAACAAAAACGAGTTATAAAAATACATAGGTAGAGGTCTATCAGAATTATATAAATACAATTATTATGAGCTTTTTCGTGTGTTTTTAATTTTTTTTTTAATAATGCCATTATTATACATCGATGTGACAACAGCAGAATTCTCTTATTCTTTATTATTTCAGCATCGACTTCGTATTCTATTGGAAAAATTGACATGTTCTGCCTTGTGTACTCCGAGATCGTCAAATAACCATTAAAATGGCATCAAAGGAACTGAATTTGGGTAAGACGTTCACAAAACTCTAAGAGAAATTTTGAAGAAAGAGAAAGTGTAAGCAAAGATCATTCCAAAAGTTTTTTCTCCGGGAAAAAGACGAGGAGCGTCGGGTGCTATGAGGATTGGATTGCTTTCGAAAAAAATACCGACTTTCTTGATAAAGTCATTGCAAGAAACGAAACCTGGATTTATGAGTTTGATACTGAACTAAAATCCCAAAGCGAAGAGTTAAACCGAGTTGGTGAGCTGAGAAAAAAAAATTCAGAATTCGAGATCAAACAACAAGAAAATGATGATCTGTTTTCAGTTCTTTAGACATCGTGTACCGAACTTAATTACCGTCATCAACCACCCATTATACCTACTCGATTCGGTGTCTAGTACTTTTTATTCCAGAAAGCAAAATCATACTCCGAGGGCGGCATTTAAGAGACATGTTTTGAGAGACCGTATAACCAATGACGAGGCAGCTAAAACACCTAACAATGGAAGTATTCAAGGATGCTTTCAGTAGTGAAAAAGGGTGGCGCAAATATGTGTCTTCGGACAAGAGAATATTTTGTAGAGTACGCTATTGAGTGACTCGATTAACCGTCAAATTAAAAGTTTATTACACATGTAATGCTTTCACCCAACTTGATTGATATAATACGTTTAACTAAGATTCTGTTCCATTCGGCGGGGATATTCCAAGGCCACAATGGTGTATTATCTTGCAAAATTGAAAGAAGAAAAAATAATTTTAATTAAACGCTTTTAAATTATTGACTCAATACTTTTCTAATAAAATTCTAAGCAATAGCATACAAAACTGAAAACTGGTATCGCAGTCGTCAGTCATTAATAAGAGAATAACAAATAACAAAAATATTGCGTATGTATGTGTGAATCACGATTGAGAACCATTTTCGCAATGTGGGAGGTGGGATAAAACATTGATTTTTTTCCTTATTTGACGCGTTTTAACGTATTTTTCGTTTTTCATTTTCATTACGCAAGGCTGACTAGGGGCGGACTCGCGCTTTGTGCGTGCCCGACATTTTTCGACGACGATTTTTTTATTTACTTTTTTCAAAGAACAAACATGTGCGAAGGTATGCGCGACGCGTTTAATAAAAGGAAGGCGGGGTGACGCGCGACTGCCGGGCCTACGGAAGGAAGTCGAGGAAGAGAAGGCCGTTATTGATTTCGTTTATTGAATATAACGCGAAGGGCTAACTGATAGCTATTTGACATGTGATGTAACGATGCGCTGATTAGATGTCAATTTATTGATTTATATATTTATTTATTCAAGCCTTGCCCGATATATCGTATAAACCAAAAGGTCAGATAAGCTTAGTACCCATAATAAATACAAAAATGTATTACGGAAGAATCAATCAGAAAACAAAAATAACAGCTTCTATATTTTAGAGGTGTACAACAAATAATAATAAAATCCCTGCAAACCCTTTCCTGTCAATAAAGCACAAGAAAAGCACGTCACCGATTCAAGATAAAGCACAAGAAAAGCACGTCACCGCATTCACGTCACCGATTCAAGAAACCTACGAGAGGAGAACGTTACAGAAAATTAATGAAACTATACATCCCTTTGACTAGAAAATATGATCTAACAGAACAAAATTGTCATAGAATATAAGGTCTAACAATTAAATGATTGTATCTAATTTATTCTTAGAAAAATTAAATGGAGTAAATAGAATACATTAGTTTATAGTTTAACATTTAGCAAACAAAACCTAAAAATGAAAAGTATTGAATAGAATTTAAATTTCATTTTAAAATGCATATTTTATGCAATACTAGGATAGGAAAAATTAAATGGGGTAAATATAATACATTAAATGGGGTAAATAGAATACATTAGTTTATAGTTTAACATTTAGCAAACAAAACCTAAAAATGGAAAGTATTGAATAGAATTTAAATTTCATTTTAAAATGCATATTTGATGCAATACTAGGATAGGAAAAATTAAAATATTTTTGGGCCTCTTTTACATACATACAGTCGTACATTATTATTTTTTAATATTCTTTTACATATTTATTGGTATCTGTTTAACATGTATATAAGTTTTTGCGACATTTTATGTTCCTGAGTCTAAAACTTTAAAAACTGTGAAGCTGTAAGAAAGATGATGAATAAGTGGAAACTTTAAGGGTTTCAGGATGTAATAGAGAGAACCGTGAAAATAAATATATTCCCAATGCCGAAAAGTTATGGACATTATTTTGAACAATTTTATAAATTATTCTATCAACCACAAAGGCAAGAATAGTTTTCTCATTCAAAAGAAAAGATTTTAGCTTATTTAATTGCATTATCACTAGCATTATTCACATGCGCATTTAATATTAATGACATTGATCTATATCAAATTGCATTTTACATAAAATGTTACAAAACATGTAATTTTTAACACGCTAAATCTAATATGGAATTAAATTAATTAAAAATTATAAGTTAGCTCTTGTTTTTAATTTATACCACGTTAAAAAAAATTTGCTACTGATTTCATAATCATCATCTTATTTTTGATATATAAAAATATTTAGTGGTTTATTTTCAATAGATTATAGCATCAAAACTACAATCTCATAGATTATTTTCAATACATTTTAGCATCAAAACTACAATCTCATAGATTATTTTCAATAGATTTTAATATCAAAACTACAATGATGGTGTAAATAGTGCAGACAATTTTTGCTAAGTCTGTGGTACGGTGATATTAGGTAGTCAAAGTTGAGGAAACTTTTGCTACCAAATAAAGAGGATGCAAACTTCCAATATTACAGAATTTAAATTAAAAAGAAGGAGTCATCTTGAGTACCTTGCATACTTTACTTGCAATACTTTTTCCTGTAATTTACTCAAGTAACAAAAAAAAACGTTCACTACATTTCGGTCGTCCAATAATAGACAAGGGGCCTACCAATCATGTAGATGACTATTACTTTTACTTGACACTTCCAACTTAGCATGGTGTATCGAGAAAAAAGAAGCAAAACGTTGAGTACCCTAAAGCAGCATCAGTACCATACGGAGTCGACTTGCCTATTTCTCAACCTTCTGAAAACTACCAGCAGGATACGAAGAAAGAAATCAGCATAATGAAAGTTGACTGTAATAAAACGTCACAAATTTCGAATTCTTGAATGAAAATGTTGGTACTGATAAACCTTATAAACTTTCCGAAGGTAAATTCAGTGACCTTATAGAGTAATTACTAGTATCAAGACTTAAACAATGGAATTTACAGCGACCGGATGTCAAAATTAGTATATACAGAAATCGCCAAAAAAGACTTAATAATATATATTAAATCAGAAAACAAGCTTCTTGCTCGTCATAACATAAACGGCTTAGTGAACGCTTTGAAGATTGAAACAACCCGCAGGATCAGATACTCTTCATATACTCCTCAAAGCCGAGTTTAAAAGCAAATCTTTTAAAACCATACACAGCCTTCAATTTCATTATGCTATGTGGTGACTTGTAAAGAAACATATGAATATAACAAATTAATTTTACACGTATATCATACTCAGAGCACCAGTTGCATAGATGTGAAGATATAAAGTCATTGCTTTATTGTTGGGTTTTTAAATGGATTATACGGAGTACTGTTGTTTCTTATGCAGATGAGATAGTTGACATCGCACATCATCCCCTAGTTGGATCCCAATAAATATTTCTCCCACAATTACATATTAAATTGGGACTAATAAAAAACTGTAATAAGACTTTTAGGGTTCATAGCAATATCAACCATATAACTGGACATTTATTCTAATAGGCATAAATTTTTAGAATTCCATAGTCTATTTAAAAATAGCACCCTTACAAATTCTTCATGTCCATGTGTTCGTCTATCCACCAGAGCTTTTTCAGTTTAAAACTAACTGTGAAGTAATTTCAAATAATTTTTTTTAAACATTTCAGTCTTCGTTATTCTGCAACCGCATTATGTGGTTGGTTGCATGTTTTTTTTAAACTTTTGGAGCTGTTTAATGTGTAGGTCACTGTTTCGAATTTAATATAATGCATTGACAATTGTCTGCAGCACTTTATTTTGGGAAGTTTGTATTTGTTTTCCTACAACATCCCCAAATTTGAAAGTCATCGTTTCAGATAAGTTTCAAAAATTATTTTTATAGATTTTCGTTTTATTCTCGACTGGAAATTTTGAGTTTCGCTCTAACAGCCATGGAAGTTGCCCGATACTTTACATTTAATAATTCTTCTTTTTTTCTAGGTTTTTTATGGAAGAAGTTGAATTGCTTAAACACGAAGAAAAAAAATTTTTTAAGTGCTCCTTCCCACTTTCGCTCTTTTTTCCTGTACATTAAACTTGAGAATTATTTTTTTAGAAACTCCAACGAGCGGAATATATTTGAAAAAGTCTTCTAAAATACAAATCGAAATAATTTAATAATATTTTTAATACGTCATTTTTTTGTGAGACCCGAATTTCTAAAGTATTATGCAGTTTGTACTCTGCCTCGCCACGTCTATTCTAATCTTTTAACCATTTATATAACAAATCATAAAAACTGCATTGAGTACTACATTACAAAAAATCATTTTAGTCGATTTTAATTAATAATTTATCGTTCGACGTATGAAAGACACATTTGCCAATATAATTATTTACAAATATTTTTATAACAATTCTGCGTGCCTTAAAATGTTTAAACTTTTTTTATATAGCTAAGTATACGGAACTTCCGTAATCTATTCATATTCGAAGAAGTGCTTACTATTGTTTAAATGATTGAAAACTGAATCTAGCAATCAACAACAAAACAAAATATTACAGTCAGAACTCCAAAATCATTTAATTATTACGTAAATGTTCTCCAAACCAAATCACTTTTAGAAACATTACAACGAAAACTTTTCGAAAATCTACTCGTCTGCGAATACTACCGGCAACTCGAATCAAACATCATTAATGTTTAAGCAGTTGGTGGACAATGGACTCAATATAATTGCCTGCAGCTTGTCATAACAGTTATTTGAAGTCCACTTTAAACTTGTCTGATGTTAAGTGCTAAAGTAGGTTTGAACACAAATTACTTTCAATATTAATACTAACTGAAAAGTCATCTTAACATCACATTGAAAGATCGTCATTTTAAGATAGTTCTAAGTTAAATTCAAGATCGTAATTTAACCAAAATTACAAAATCAAAGGTCAAGTTTAAACTGGGGTTTTAATTTGAGATATATTTTAGTTTAAAATAGTTGACTTAAATATAATGCTAGAACGTATAACATTTCTTCCGTTTCAGACTATTTTCTCTTCATCAGACAATGAGATATTTATTATTTTTATACCTGTGAAAGATATGAACCATTTGAATATCTGTGAGGTGCAGAATAAAATAATGTTAAATTATTATTTCTTCCTAAAATTTAAAGTGTAATTTGTCTTATTTATTTATTTAAAATAATATATAAATAAATCTGACCAAATGCGCGTCAGAATACCCGCAAGGTACGATAAGTGTCTATACAGATGAAATAAAGAACGTGTATTTTATTCATATCGGTAATTCTCTGCATCAAACTGATTATATCTGAGGCGTGTTTCTGTAAAAACAGCAAAATTTGTTAAGAGGTAATTGCAACAAACGGTTTATAAATTTCATATTTTTCCTTTTTCTACTTATTTTAATGGACAGAATCACTTGTATGAAAAATAGAGATATTCCATTTTACACTCCGTATATTTTTACTTTGGTAATTTTAAATCAACCACAATGACTTAATTTGAAATGTATGCCCAAATCTAGAATTTTTTCATATTTTCCAAGGTTGAAAAAATGTAGAGAATGTCATTATTTAATATTTTAGAAATGAGGCTTAAAAATTTAAAATAGTAAATAAAACCTCTATTCGACGATATGACCCTTATTCTTACTCTTGCTCTACTTATATAGGAAAAAACACTAGCTTTCTTTTAATATTTTGCTGCATATTAATTAGATATCTTTATATGACTAGATACATGGTAAATCATAAGTCTGACACTAGAATACAGTGTTTAAGTGTGTTGTTTAAGTGTTCCTTATTTAAAAAAAAAGTCAAACTACAAACGATTACGTCACCCCAACAACTTTTTCAAAAAGAGGTGAGTTACCTAAGGATACTCAGTCCATTACCAGAACACAATTTTAGTTAATAATGTCGAGGTTTATTAAATGTAACCTTCATATTTTCAAATTTTTCAATCAATATGCTCTCTTAAACATAGTCAAAAATATACGGAAAACAACTTCTTATCTTAACAATTCTCTAAGAAAAGTCACAGCTGGGCAAGATCGTGCCAAAGTAGAGATAGATTAACATCAAGAAGGATGAGAAACATTTGGAATTATCAAGAATAAGTATCCACAGATAAATGTGTAAATACTGTAAATAAGGTTCCGACTGATTGAGAAAACTGCCTCTCTGACCTCAATGTATTAATCATTTTTTCCATAACAATAATTACAGCTTACATACTAAATAGCATTACAAATATACTTCTGCTTAATAAATATCAAGGTGTGAAACATACGAATACAAAATTATACTATCGTTTCTTGTTAGTGAATTCAATATTAGTACCATTATGATACTTCAGAACGTCATAGTCTAAATTTTGATGCTCTTACACCTATATGATATTTCTCCTATATGATAATTCTCTCGAATTAAGACATAGTGAAACAAATAAAGATTTGTTCGTAAACCAAATGAAAGTTCTACCCTGAGGGTTATATGCTGTGAATTTTACTCAAAATTTGTTAGCTAGTTTCACTATAAATATGGAGAATGATACTATGATTCGCCATTACTTTCTAGTAAAATATTTGTTATAGTAAATTGATTTCCAAAGTATCATACAATAATATTGATACGTTCCTCATCAACTGTTAAATTGAACCAACAGATCCCGAGTTTACGATCTGCTACCAATAAAGATAAAATACCAGAAATTATTTCTTATCCTAAAAACATGTCCAAGATTATCTTTTTTAAAAATTATGACGACTAAATTTCCAAACTAAGTATTTTAAAATGCTCTTAAAAACAAAATCGAACAATCTCTAATCATTGCCAGCAGCCGAATAAAAGTAAGAAACGTCCTTAGAACTAAGTAATTACAGCGCCGTAACGCTTCTTTAATCTCGCCTCGCGATCCTTGACCTATCGCCAGATTTAATCTTCCCAAAATTTCTTTATTTGAATTAAATTCAAAAGTCCATCAAATACACAAATCCATTTAGCCCGCATTACAGAGAGATAAACGAACCCATCTTGCGTCTAACACAAAAGGTTTTGGAATAATCTCGATCCCATCTCTTATTTCAATTTCCATTGACCCAAATCGGATACGGAAACTTGACCTCGCTCTGTGTAAGCTCTACGCATTTTTATAATTAATTCGTCGACAAAGAGCCGTCGATTGATCTGCGCTTGAAAACGGACGCATATGTTCAATGATGCCTAAAAAGTGCGTCGTGATAGCGAGACTATGTTAAGATTTTAGTTTACCGATCGGGCTTGCGTAGACAAAATTTTGTCCAAATTTCAGTTCGTTTCATGGATAAACCAAAAAATTTTATTGAAGGAAACCTAGAAATCAATAGCAAAATTTTTAAACCGTTATTTTGTCTAATTATACCGTATTATTACCGCTAAATATCAAATAATAAATTGAAAAATGACACGTTAAATTGTAAAAGAAAACTTTATAGCAAAAAGAGAATGTTTGCAAGTTTCATATTTGATCAAATGTGAAACATTGCCAATAGGTATAGTTAAGATACTGCAATAAAATTATTATCATTATAATAATATAAACCACGAGGTTTATCCTACAAACTCCAGATTCCTACAAACGACGTTATGTCATACATACACATGATATATTATTTATCACGCCATCTTTGCCATACTAACTTTTTTTCTTTATCTGAAAGATAGGCTTTGTAAAATATGGTAATCATGTTTTATGACACGAACAAGTACAGCGTTATTAAAAAAAAACTTGCAAGTACGTGTATGTATATTTCACCCCCTCAGTGTAATTGATCAATAAAGATACGATACCTTTACTGCCTCATTAATGTTTCCTAATAGAAAAATCAGTCTGTTTAGAAAACTTATGGTTAAATATGAATAACGTAAAAACTGCTAAAGCTTTGACACATAACTATATAATATATAGAATTGCTAATGTTAGCTCTACCATATAGAATTGCTAATGTTAGCTCTACATATAGTATATATAGAATTGTTATTGTTCTGTTTCAATCAAAATACATATTTTCTATTTCACCTGTATAATACTAATCAAAATTAAGTCTCACCAAAAAACTGAATTGGTAAATAAAGAGCGTATTACGTATTTTTTACTTCTTTTTTATTATTTCAGAATATATTTGTTTTCTACTCATACACATTTTTGGTTTGCATAATACGAGTATAAAATAAAGATATTTATAAGAAAAATTATATAAAAATATACACTTTCTAAAGATGTTTAAAAAGTCATTCGAACTAGTACTGTTATATATTTTATTCGTAAAAAATTCATCTCACGTTTAACTGAGGTCACTTCTCTAGCCAACAAAACCAGCAAGCTTACCCGATGAGCTTTTCAAGAAATTCGCAAGCATTAGTTACCAATATGTATACGTTACATCACAAATAATCGAAATATGATATTCCATATCAAAACCACTAAGGATGAGATGCGACTTGTCTCTTCTTCGAGTTCAGCTGTTCTTTTCATCCGTCACAATAGATTTTGATTTGTTGGTAGCATACTTTTAAATTGTGAATAATCAAATAAAATATATTTCTACAGTTCCGTGGTCAAACGTCAGAACTGAAATTCTTATAGTATCGTCATATCCATCCCTCTATCTATTCTTTCCTATGTGTAACACCATTGCAAAAGCATTTCAGTTTCTACAGTTTCAGACCTATAGCTATGTGTTAACTTTGCTTACAAAGGCTTCACGTGGGATCTACAGTTTCAGACCAATAGCTATGTGTTAACTTTGCTTACAAAGGCTTCACGTGGGATCTATAGTTTCAGACCTATAGCTATGTGTTAACTTTGCTTACAAATGCTTCACGTGGGATCTCAGTTAATATGAAATAAAATTCTAAAACACTTTGTTTTAAAGCTAACTGTTTTCGAACAACAAGTATTTTAATTACATTCTAATTACGACTTCACTTTTGGACACTGCGAAATACTATGCTACAAAGTGACGAGCTGCGCGTTTCTCATGCTTCAATTCTCCTAAAAACTTTCAAATCCCATTATTTCAGTTATCATGGATCAATAATGTTTAAATATGTAGGCAACTATGAAACCCAAAAAATACTTTGAGTGTAATTATTTGAAAAAAGTATTTTAAGTGTCCCAACAGGCACTTGGGCGATCTTAGTTTAAAAATACCACAAATGAAATTTTAACGACAACATCACCCACCTGACCTATTTTATTTTAATAATATCACGAATTAAAATTTAACTGCAACAACACGTACCTGACATGTTTTATTTTAATAATATCACGAATTAAAATTTAACTGCAACAACACGCACCTGACATGTTTTATTTTAATAATATCACGAATTAAAATTTAACTGCAACAACACGCACCTGACATGTTTTATTTTAATAATATCACGAATTAAAATTTAACTGCAACATTATGCGCTTGGCCGGTTTTATTTTAATAATAACACAAATGAAAATTTGACAGTAACATCACGCACTTTGCCGGTTTTACTTTAAAAATACCAAAAATGAAAATTTAATAATAACATTACGCACTTGACTACTTTATTTTTCAAAAATACCAAATATGAAAATTTAATAATAACATGCACTTCGTCGATTTCATTTTAAAAGTACTACGCGGAGTTGGCTCCTTTTATTTCAAAAATGTCAAAAATTCAAATTTTATAGTAACTTCAACCATTAGCCATTTTATTTTAAAGATGCCAAAGAGGAAACTTTAACAGTAACATCACGCACTTGGACCGTTTATTTTTTAAATGTTTAAAATGAAAAAGGAATGACCATTTTATATGGAACATTTGGACTAGTTATAAACATGAATGACTTATATACCATATGTTAGGGTAGCCATAGTTAATAGGTAACCATATTTAGGATATACAAAAACAAATATGACTTTTAGCTCAATGGAATAGCTTAGGTCTTCAGTAAAGGCATAATTGTGTATGTTTTGAGGTTATAATTGTTTGACAAATGTTATATTTAATCATATCGTCAACACTTAAATGGATTTTCAATGTTATATTTCTAAGTTTCTATCAAAAGGCCTACTTTTATATTAATTTTATTCTAAAGGTTAATTGCTTAATCTCTACCGTTCTTGGCAAACGATGAATAGTATTTTATAGCATGTAATGTGCGTGTGAAATTGTGAATTACATCGTTTGCCCAGTTTATATTATGACCATAGATTTATATACGGTTAAGGGCGCCTGTGATGCAGTCGATGTAGGGATATAGCAAAGATAGGGTATGATATCGATTAATCGGAAAAACGATGTTTGATCTGGAAACATTTACTTTCAGATCGACTTCAGTACTGATATCATAAATGTACAGGAATCAAAAACGCTTAATCAATCTGTTTTTTATTTTTGTATATAGTCTGTTTTAAATATATTCATATTTTATTTGAGGATTTTCCTTTTATATTCTTTTATGTAAAAATTATACATGATTTTATATCATTAATGCGAAATAATTAATAAAATTGAACTAAGCTTATTTTATATAATACAAAATATTTACCAATAGATAAACACGAGAAGAAGCAAAACTTTTATTTTCCACTTTGTAAAAATTATCAAGATTTTATTCAGTAAGTATAGCCTCGCCAGTTTCGTGAAAGAGATTTGTGAAATGCAAAAGTACTTATTATTTCTGGTAGAGTTGAGTGAAAAAAAAATGACTAAATTAAATAACTTTTTAGTTAAATAACTTTTAAGTACTTTAACAATTATTTCTTCAAATTGTTGAGTCTTTCAAACCTATGTTTTGTTTTTATTTGCATGTGCAAACGAAAACTTTTATAGTTTCAAGTATTTCTGTAAAATATCCATTACATATATATTTGATACATTTGATATTCGACACTTTCATGCAAGTGTTTAAATACTATCTATACTTGCTTCCGATATCGATTAATGAATAAAAGTATCAATAACATATGATATATAAATGTCACTAACATGTCTACTTTCACGTTAGGA
Organism: Druceiella hillmani; assembly: GCA_039881145.1. NCBI lineage: Eukaryota > Metazoa > Arthropoda > Insecta > Lepidoptera > Hepialidae > Druceiella > Druceiella hillmani. The sequence goes on along the minus strand of JAYKKI010000032.1, from coordinate 20,145,925 downwards.
CAATAAGAAAACTTTTTTTTCTCGAGGCAATGGATTGTCCATCATATTAAATATTTGATATATCATATTTGAATTTTCTTCACTCTAGAAAAGTTGTAAGCCTTAACAAAAAAAGAGTAATAATTTTAAATATAAGCAAGGAAAAATTATTTTTATATTTCGCCTTTGTTCATGACTAGGCCAAAAATGGACATCTCTTTTAACGATAAAACAAACCACGATATATTTCAATCTTGTAGTTTGTAGCTGACCACTATAAATACTTTCATTTGCAAACCCTCTCTCATAACAGTCAGAACGAATTAAATTTATAAAATTGTCAAATTCCGGGGAGCTGAGAAGGATGTAATTAATTTTTGTTGTTATACTTCTTTAGGCGCGTTATGAAAAAATGATTAGAGTGAAATTTTAAGATTCGTCACACAAAAGTTACAGTATGAAGTTGCAGCGGTTGCATCGTCGCCTCTGTTCACTATTTTCATATTCATAGTATTTATTTTCCACATGTTCCTAGTGTCTACATTCACACACGGATTTTAGTTTCATATAAGTGCGATTTATATATGTGCTGATAAATTATATTCAGTAGTGATTTAAATTCAATATTTTGATTAATATATTTACTATTCGTTAATATTAGTGAAACAATTGTGTTTATAGACTTTTTCAAGTGCTCCAATATAATTGAGGTTATTTATCCGTATGTATTATTTATTGATATAAATTAAAATATTATTATTTAACATAATTAATACTAAATATTATTAAATTATTAATGTTAAATATTTATTATTGGTTATTCAATATTTTAAAAGTAAATAAATAAATTTAATAATAAATTCGATTTGAATTCATTGAATTTAAGTTTATTCATTTTTTAAATATTGTTATCATTTTCTTACTTTAATATTCACTTTTCATTTTTATCAAAAAGTTTTCATTAAATTTGTTCATTTATTTTTATAAATATTTATTATTTTCATTTATTCAATTTAATAATAAATATTGAAAATTAATGTTTTAATTTGATGTTTAATTTAAATTTTTATCACAAATTTTTTATTAAATGTTTTATAAAATTCATTTCTTTATTTTGAAAATATTAAATATATTTATATATAGAAAAGAGTTAACTTAAATTCAATTTTTGAAATTAATAAATTTATTCATTTACTTTTAAAATATTAAATAATAAATATTTAAAATTAAGAATCTTTTAATAATTTAGTACAAATTATGTCCTATATATTTATTGTTCTCTAAATTTTATTTTTAATAATTTTTTTATGTATATGTATATACATGTTTTTTGTATATATACGTATATATATATATATATATATATATATATATATATATATATATATATATAATTAAATTACTAATTTACAAGTTTTTAAATTTATTATGAATTATTAAATAAATTTAGTCATTACCGGAATGTTATTTTTAAATTATGTCCACTGTTATGGCAGTGGACATAATTTAAAAATAACATTCGGATAATAAGAGAATTTATGTTACCCTTAATGTAAGAAAATAAATATTTATTTATTTAATTTTTCAAATTTAAACTGAACTTTATTGACTGTGTTGACCTTTTCCAGTCCTTTTATTATTTTATTGTAATTTATTATTTGCGCACAATTAAAAACTATTTTTTAATGAGGCCAAAGAAGTATAACTTCTCACACGCGTACATAAGTACACGCACCCTTTTTATTTTTTGTATTTTTCATTTACCCGTATCTTTCATATACCCGAAGTATCCTTAAAATTTTAAACACGAAACGACCATAAAATCGATTAGTTCTTTTCCATTGGCGCCAATAACTGAAAATTTGCAAGCACTACGTATCGCGAGGAAAAATTTTTCGCCCGTTTTACTGTGCTTACTTATAAGAAGTTAATATTTCGTATGTAATTTTCGTACGTACGTTTTAAACAAACTTTAGGGTAGTATGTACATTTGTCCAATCTGCGTTGTTTCGTACATTATCTTGTTTCCGATTTTTTATATAATTATTATTGAAATTGCTGGGTAATATTGAGATTATCTAGGTTATGCTGACATTAACGGAGAGGCAGTCTTTAACGGTATCACATCTACTGTCATTGACTATATCCATTGACTTGACGCTGACTGTTATTCTATAAAATATAAATCAAATATCAAAATACGTACATCGGAGTTGTATATTAGTGCAGACAACATTAATATATCCTTCATCCACACGATAATTTAAAATAAACAGTTTATTCTATTCTCCCATAAGTTATTATGACTCATGACGTAACGGATCATGTGTATGTACCTGTCACATATCTGTCCGTCGCGATGAATTTGAGAATGACATTAATTATGTATACACGGTTTCGTATTGGTGCGATAAGACATACGGTGATGTCTATGGACTACATAACACTACGGCGACATTCGACTCAATTGGTTTTAATGACGTCCGGAATAAACTAGTTACTAGGACTTTAAATAGTTCTGCAAAGATTCTATGACAAAAAATCTCACTAATTATTCGTCGTATTGTTAAAAGTGCTTGTTTATTAATAAGTGAACTTAAGTCATGTTTTTGAGTGTACTTAATATGGGGGTGTGGCAGTTTCAACGTAATTTCTTAATGATAACTTGATTATAATTAATGTTTTTTTTCTGTATTATATATCAATCTTTTGGCACAATAAATTCAGTCGGTTACTTATAGAGTGTTAGTGTTCTGTCTTTTGAGTGTTCTGTCTTTAGAGTTCAGTGTGTGTGTTTTGAGTGTTCTGTCTTTAGAGTTCAGTCAAAAACGAGAAGATTCAATTAAGGAGATATGTGTGTTTACCCCTTTGTTTACGGGTCCGTGGTTGTATATTAGAACAATTTTAAGAAAACTACTGAAATAATTAAAGTGAGATTTATAACGGAATAAAGTTAATAAAACACAGGAAATAAAGTGTGGTGAAAAAGTAGTTTGAAAAATCTGGTTATTCTTTTCGATAGACTTTTTGAATTAACGATTATGTTTTCCATTATCCTAATAACAAATGAATTAAGGAAACGAAACTGTGCTTTAGGACTGCCCCGAAAACATAAAATAAATAACTGGTAATTTTGTAGGACCATAATATTGGTGATTTTAATCATATTCTTGGCCTATCAATTTTATAATCAATAATATGATATCTATTTTGCACCTATGTTTATGAATTTGGTATCTTAAAAGTATAACAACCCAAAACTTTAAAAATATCACAAATAAAAATTTAACCCCATCATCATACATATAGTCAGTCAAGTACGAATAAAACTCACACGACGAGGGTTCCGTACGCATTTAGACACAAACGTTTAAGATTTTATAAATATCGATATATTTACGACCTAAATACATTGTCTACTATGTCTCTCACAGGTTTAAAAACATGGTGCAAATTGAATATATTTGGCGTTAATTTTGTAGAAATGCATTGTTCACAATTGAATGAAACTACATGATGCAGTATTATTCCTACTTTCTTTAATTTCTTTACCATGACCTAGGTTTCGTTGTATTACAACATCTTCATGGTGGGTTATTAGCAAAGATTGTTAGATCTTTGCTAATACAACGAAACCTAGGTCGTTGTAAAGAACTTAAAGAAAGTAGAAATAATACTACATCACGTAGTTTCATTTAATTGTGAAAACCATAAACTGACCTGTTATAATATAAATCAACAACGAATAGGGCAAGACATATAAAATGAAAATTTAGAGAAATGTGTATTTTGAGTGTGCGCTTAAATGAAAAATTCTCAATTTAATACATTGAAAACATTAGCTTACTTCACTGAAAATCAATTCAGGAAAAAGGTAAATTCGATTGAAATAGGACTTCGAAAAAGGATTCACCACATTCCTTCCGGATATCGTAAAGCTCCTTCCAAACGGATGTATTTTATCCGAACCTTTTTTCCTGTAATCTCATTATGTATGGGTTTCTATAAAATAGACGTTAATGGTGATAAATCATTTAAAATTAGATTTCGATAGTGAAACTGATAAAAAATATAGCAAAATACAGCATTAGTTCATTATCTGTTTGACTAGTAAAAACGTATCCATTATTAACTTGGATGGTTCTGTGCATCGAACTGAGTAGAAAACGTTAATGAGATATGTCATTTAAACGAATAAAATGATTATTTTGTACAAGAACACGCTTTAAAATACACTCAGTTTTATGCACAGAAAAATTTATAACAGACACGTTTTTGTTACAGCTGTACATACGTATACAGACTCCCGTAAAGAAGGTTTTCAAACATTCTATATAGATATATACAGCTGCAATCAAAATTTGTTTCTTATTCATACAGATGATTCTATACACTGAACTGAGTAGAAAACACTAATGAACCATATGACAATTTTCAAACGTTTCTGAAAAATCACTTTACAGAAAGGTGGTTCAAACGTAATCAGTTTAATTAGTTACATGTATGAATAATTGATGCGTTCTTTATTATACTCTTTATAATGATGATAATATGATGTTAATAATCTCTTTATAATGTTGTTAATAATATGTAAATATGGATGTGTAATTAAACTAAAAATATTTATTAACACTAAAATAAGTACCACCATCTAGCGGAGAATTATAAAACTACACATTGATTTGGATAAATATAAAAGTCAATAAATTTCCATAACGGTTTTAATATAGCAATAGCTAGAGTATTTTTGTTTACAAATAAATATTTTCTCATTATACTTTCATTATAAATCAAATATATCCTCTACTTTGATACTCAATTCTACTAAAGTACTACAATCCTTAAGTTCATTTGATAATTTTGGAGATAAAGCACTATTGCTAAAAAAATTGTAATACCACATGACCGAGTCTGGGTATTTAAAAAAAACATTTCTTTACCCGCGCTATGGCTAGAGTTGATTTCAATACGTCACCAAAATGTGTTACGAGAGTAACGCGACAGGAGAGGGGAAAACACGTGGTGCTACAGTTTATTCCTTCCTGGGTAAATGAACCAAGTAGAATATTTAGAGATATATACAATTTAAAATTTACATTATTTTTGTCCGTTGAACACAATAATATTTTTCGCGAACAATATTTTTAATTAAAATATATTAAAATAAATCACACGCCGAACGATTATGAATAATACGACAAAGGACTTTGACAAGTAATGAACTAATTTCACTCCAAATACATGGATTTGCAGGTACATTGTCTTTCACAGTATCACACCACTATAAAAATTGCCCTCTTAAAATCGCTTTTTATTTTCATTTCAATATGACCTAATTTATGATAAACATGTATATATATATATATATATATATATATATATATATATATATATATATGTATATATATATGTATATATATATATATATATATATATATATATGTGTGTGTGTGTGTGTATGTATATATGTTAAAAAATTGTATCGAATTGAAGGTAGATAGATAAAGTGTTACATGACAATCATTTAAACCCATTACATGACAATCATTGTGTTTTTAATAACAATTATTTTTTTAAAGTAGATCTGACGGAAATCACGCACCTTGGTATAAATTCGTCTTCCTTAGCAATTTTAAACGAAGTTAAAAACTTATAAAATTTTTGTTTTTTAGGGTTTCGTACCTCAAAAGAAAAAAAGAAACCCCCATAGGAGCACTTAGTTGTCCGTCTCTCAATCTATCAATACCCTTTTTCTCAGGAACACGTGGAAGAATCAAGTTAAAATTAATATCAAATATTTAGGTTTTGTTGCTACACGATGTATATAAATCTAGTTCAGAATTTGTCTTTGCACGTGGGTTGCGTGATTTTAACAGTACCAAATATATAAATATTTACTCAGAAATATAAATCTACAAAGGTATAAAATACACTACAATGTGGGACAGTACTATTTACTTGGAAGTATTGATTACTGTAATCGTAAAGAATTAAATTGATTACACTCGCCTTACGACGGAGCCCATATCTTATATAATATAACAGAAAATGTCATATATATTTCATGTAATATAACATAAAAGCCACATAGTTGCTTTAATACATAACAAAGAGTGTAATAAAGCAATAACAAATTTTGGTTGTCCGAAATATTTTGTTGGTTTATTAATTTCGTTCCTACATTACATATTTTGTCAGGTAGAATTGAACATTAAACATTTGCATATCAATTTCTATTTACCCTTGATTGCATATTACATGGTACAACTTCTAAGTATTCATAATATACGTACAAACATTTATCATACTTTAACAAATAGTGACAGTACCAATATATTGTTAAACCTTAATTATCCAACAAAATTATTTATAGATGTAGTACTTGAAATGTAAAAGTAACTTTTAAGATAAATATAACATACTAATGCAAACATTTTCACTCAATATCTAAATCTAATAGGCAGTTTAACTATTCTTCCTCATCGAGTAGTTTTCTGGGAGGTATCAGTCACATTTGGTACCAGTTCACCCACGGGGTTATTAGCAGGTGTAATTGTTACTGCTGGAGTACGTTGCTCTACCGCAGGATTGAAACATCTCCTGTAATTACTGCGACTTCTTTTTCCTCTGTTGAGACTCCTGGAATTACGTACACTCAGTGCATCTATCTTCATCTCCAAAGCAACAAGCCTTATTGTGATCTCTGCTTCCGCTGGAACTGGTATCATTTACACAGCTGATACATCAGACACTTGCAGGGTCTTTTCGATAATCTAATCCGCCATTGCTGCAAGTGTTTCTAGCAAGAGTTTTTCGTCGCTGACACTTAAAATGCTCACTTCACATTCATACTGCATTCGGCATCTTGTCAAACCAGAGATTTCAATATGGTTTCTGGCATTTTTACACCAAGTGATTTCATTTTTAGCAGCAGCTGACTAGGTTTCAAGTCGCTTAGTTCCAGACCTGTAAGCAGAAAATACTGTCCCAGATATTTTCCATATATTTCGGCTCCAATTGAGCAACTAAATAACTGAATTTAGTTTCGGTAGAATGCCATTTAGAACCAGGAATATTTCGATAATTTTTTGATATCATATGAAAGTATACACATTAAAAACAACATAGCTGGAAAGAAATTCTGCAGCTGTTGATTATTTATTGTAAAAACAAATAATTTGAAAAATTTTATACCTGACGATTTATTTCACGTATTCATTTATCACTAACCATTTACTACACAATTAAAACATAATTTGTTATGAATTATTATGTATTTATAAAAAAATTAATTATCGAAATTAAATATTTTCTTTTAATATGTCAATTTAAACAACTACATTTTGCTTAAATGGTGCCAACATTCAAGAAACAATAAAGTCTATTTGTATTATGGTATATATCTTTTTTGGATATTTTATGGCATATATTTCACTCTGTAGTTGAAATATATTTTAAATTACGTACTATTTTTTATTACGTACTATTAATTATTTACGTACTATTTTTTTTTCATTTTTAAAAAAGTTTAATATTGACAATATTTATTGTTGATTATTTAAATTAAGCCCAGCTAGGCCCGGCCAGGCTGGGCTGGAATTTTGCTTATACTTTCGAAATACTTATAATAAATATTTTTTGGAAATATACATTTTTTGTGGAAGTTTTTTGCATTTTTTGGTTTTTTTTAAACAATTTTTTAATACGTTAACCACGGCCAGAAATTATTTTAGTTACATATATCATTTGTATTTTTTTATACGTAATACGTTATAAGTTTATATCTCAAAAACTAATTACCGTAATTATATTTTTATAGTAATAGCAAATGCAAAAGTTGAGAGTCGTAAATTAAAAAAGGAACCATAAATTAAATATTTAAAAATAGTGAAACATATTAAGTTGGTATAATAGATAATTGTTTTTATTTGACGTTTATGACTGTTAAGATTACTTTTTTTAACGTAATTTTCAAAAGTTTATTTTAAGTGAATTAATTTCATTGATTTTTGAATTCCTTTGTGTATGTGTCAAATGTGTAATGTGGGAAAAGACTATGATTAACAAACGGATTAAGAAATAATAAAAAGTACGTCACATTTATACGATTTTTTTTCCAATTTTGTTTTTTTTTTAAAAGGAAAAGACAAAATTTCACATAATGTATGTCTCACCTACATAGGTCTCACCTACAAAATTTTTGCTTTCATTACGAAATCAAATTTCTTAGTTTAAAACTAAAGAATAATAAGCGAGGCTAAAGAAATATGTCTGATTTTGAAAGAAAAAAAATACTTAAGAACATCATAGAAAAAAGCGACGAATATATTTCGAAATTCTGAAAAATGTATACTTATTTAAACAACATACTAGAAAAAAGAAAAGTCAAATACAAAATACATCCCGACCCACTATCTATCTCATCAGCAATCTCCTTCACACAGCCCCACTATACGTTCAACATTAATTACCCCCCAGCAGGCTACCCGACACTCGCACGAGAGTGCATCCGGCCGCCATCGACACCGGAAACTCTAACACCAGGCGAGCGGATTTCCGGTAATAGCTTTTCAAGTTGTTTTGCGCTATTGTGGCGTCTCCACTTCGAATGGCTGTCTGCGATATTGGGATCGCTCTTTTGCCACCGAGTAGCTCTGAAGTAGCAAGCTGAACAAGCTATTCGCTCTATGTTTATTGTCCCTAATCATAGTATGTAGAACATAATGTCGTATGAATCATCAAACATCATTAAATCTCCAAGCCTTTACGTTTATTTAAATAAAGTTTTTGTCTCTGTTTTCAAAATGCAAAAGTACTGTTCAATTTTATCCTTTTAAACTTTATCCTTTTTCAAAGCTTTGGTCGAAAGCTTTTTAGACTAGGAAACATATTAGCATTTATGTACAATGGTAGTACATTTATCCCTTGAATTTTATTGAGAAGGTTTAGATTCTGTTAATAAATATCCATAGACAATTGTGATTTGTTGCGCTATCAAATCTTACTTTTGTTGATTTTTGAAAAACCAATCCAATTCGCATTTGTTCTAAAAGGTTAACTCTGATAAAAAGAAATTTTCATCTCAATCCATTTTAATAACAGCTCGTTTCGAAAAAATATTTTTAAATATGTCCATTTTCTGCTTTTTACTTATCAATTCAATGATTTCTCAGCCGATTCATTTTTAATAGAGCATCATTACGAGATTATTCACCAAAACCATAGATTCACAATATTAGGAAGCAAATGACATATAAATAATCGGCCAATATCTAGCAAAAATCATAATGACTGACATACTTTAAGTTTCTTCCTTTTCGTCGTTACTTGTAACAGTTTGACCGAGATCGCATATATTTTCTTAACTCTTAAGAGTTGCTTGTAAAAAATACTTATAGAAATAAAAATAGTTATACAAATACAAATAGTTATAGAAAATACAAATAGTTATAGACTACATTATATTTTTAAATATCAAAAAGGGACCAAAAAACCATTATAGACATTATAAACACACTCCGATAATGGAGACCGCCTAATATGTTTCTGTATCACATTGGGTTTAACTTTAAATTTAAAAAAAAATAGAAAATATAAAGCTAAATAAACTATGGTCCAATATTTAATACCAGCTTCTGTCCGCCGCTTGCATGCGTAGATTAAGGGCTCGAAAAATTAATTCTACTAACGTGAGATTAAATGATGTCTTAACTGAAAAGCAAAAATATTCAAAAAGGCGATCATGATAGAACTTTCCCCTAAGTGTATTTTATAAAACACTGTTTGCGGTATCAGAATGGTAAAAATTGTTGATTTATCAAATAAAATAAAAAGAAAAGAATACCTATTAACATATTTTTTTCTATTTTAATAGGTATTACTATTCTTTTATTTTACAGTTAATTATTTCTACTTTCTTTAAGTTCTTTACCACGACCTAGGTTTCCTTGTAATACAATATCTTCAGGTGGGATATCCAACATCTTCAGGTGGGCAAAGATCTTTGCTAATAGCCCACCTGAAAATGTTGCAATACAACGAAACCTAGGTCGTGGTAAAGAAGTTAAAGAAAGTAGAAATAATACTACATCACGTAGTTTCATTTAATTGCGAATAATGAATTTCTACAAAATTATCGCCAAATATATTCAACAGCTAATATTGTAAATTATTATATATATTTTATGCATGTTGTTTTATTGTTGATGTTAAGTACAAACTTGTCACAGCCTATTTTGAGGATATTTATTTTTAAAAAGGTTGTAGCAATTTGAAGTTAAAAATGAACATTTTAACGTTTACATCAATATATTCTTAACAAAAAAATAATAAATACAATAGTTGAAAATCAAAAAATTCGATTAATCTCTCTGAAACTTTTTGTTTGGAAAATGTTTCTGGTACAAAGATGAAAATATTGTTTCGGGAAAATTGCATACTATAAATGAAAACATGCTGCTGGTAAAATGTTTAAATCTTTTTTTCCTTATATATGACTATCACCATCAATACTTGAACTGGATACAATTTTTCCTTTCTTTTAAATGTGTATGCATCGATATTGGATTTTGACTCTTACTTAGTTTATTTGGCTTACTCTAACTTTTTCCCTACTTGCTCTCTGTCCTACGCTTTCTACAAACTGATGAGCCAATCGTCTGCTTTCATAACCTATACCTGAGAAAATCTACTCAAACCTTTTTGCCTAGCTTACATAATTTTTAATAAACTTTATAATTACTTAAATAAACAAGCATCGATTTTACTGGCTCTTTTAATGATTGTAAAGTTATAACTAAATAGAATTTAGATTATTGTCAGTTTATACTATAATTAAATCTTAGACGAAGCCTTTGCTAAACAAGCGTGCTGATCTCTGAAACCACGTGTGATTTAAGAAATAATTTTTGTGCTGAATCCATACTTTAAGGCAGATTACAGACTATATGTCATTTTACTAGGAAAGCAGGCGTTTAGTAACTGTCGGGGGAAGCAATATATTTAATATAATTCTATGATTATAAAAAAATGGATTTTTATTTTCTCATTTCTTTTGTGTCATGTTTCCAGAATATTTTGTAAAAATTTCAAATAAAATTTTCATTAAGAGAAAACTTAACTTTTAAAACATCACTCACGGACTCCAATATATTTAAAATTCTACGCCGGTGAAATCGCGGTGCAAAACTAGTTAGGTATATATCTATTCAAATTATTCACTACAACCCATTTTATAAGGTTTACACCTTATTCTTATTTGAATATTATAATAGAGAAACAAGAAAGTTGTAGACCAAAAGACGTACTAATTAAAGTCTTATTAACGAGTATAAACCTCATTAAATGTGTTGCAGTGAATACTTCGAACAGATATGCACCTAGCTAGTTTTTACCCGCATTTTCACCGGCATAGAATTATTTTAAATATATTGGTGCACATGAATAATGTTTTAAGAGTTAAATTTTCTTTTAATGAAATTTTTATTTAAAATGTTCACAAAGTATTCTGGAAACAAAACACAATAGAAATGAGAAAATGAAAATCTATTTTTTTTAATTTTAAATGGTATATATGCTCTTAAGGCAGTGTGTTTACGTACAGGATTTGGGCTCTTGAGTTATGGGAGTGATCAATTTAATCTACACATCTATAATAGGTGGCGCGATAAAATAAAACGCGAATAAATAAAAACACTGAGATACATCCTACATTAAGTGTACTATATCCCATTTCATGAAATAATCTTTGTGTTAATTTTAATAATTAATTATGTTTTCGCAAAGTCTCATGAAAATGTTTACAACTGTTTATGTGCTTGCTTCCGTAACAAACAACGAAAACCAATATTAGACTTTCACATGAACAAATCCGTGGTTAATAGCATATATCTTCTGTTATATGAACTATGTGCATGCAAAATTTGGTAACGATCTGTTGCTTGATTGGGAAGATATTAAGTAACGAACACACAATTACCCAAACTTTCGCGTTAAAATTCGTATATAAACGTCTTAAAACTTTATTATTTAAATAAGTTTTATGTAGGTACATAATTTCCTATTCCATAACACTGTTTAAATTTATGTCGAGATGAAAGTTTATTATTTTATATCATTGTAAAAATAATCTCGGTCAGATTGATCCATCCCTGATACGGAAGTAACATGAGTGGGACTCACACTGATTATCTGAAATGTTTGCACCTATTGAGTTGGAATTAGAATACATACGCCTGACAGGTAATTTTATCATGTTAACCTAATTTTCACTTTCCACGTACAACTTAAACTGGAGCTTATTTTCCACTATATATTTTTTTTTCAAAAAATTGTAAAAAATATTATTTTCACATCCTTTTAAATCGCTCTTTTCATTAATAGCTCAAATGATAAATGAAACTAAATTAAAATCTGACTACTATATTTGCCCCTCTAAAATTTACATACTAATATTTTAATGTTGACTTTATATATTGTAATGTACAACTTCACGTACTTACACTTCTTTTTAATATATTAAAATATCCTCAGAGCCCAAATTATCTTAGTGGCAAATTTAAAGATTTGTCTACTCACGGCCCTGGACTACGATCTAAAAATTCACTCACCTTACTTATTGTTAACCTTAACTTTACCTCTTATAAAAAATCCTTCACTGTCCAAAAAGCAAAAATTTTAAATCACATAGATCCTGACACCAAGAAAATCACATCCCTAAAAATTTCCAAAGATCGATTGAAAAAGTCCTGCCTCTCCTGAATCCTTTTCCTTTGTGCCCTTGTCCTTTCCTGTATTTCCCATCCCAAATCATGTCAATAGTTTGTATTAATTATACTTTTGTATTTTTTATTTGTCTAATATACTACATTTAATTTTTTATTGTAAAATCTCTTACAGTCTACCAACTAAATTTCAATACCAATTGTTATAGTTGACTGGAAGAGATTGCTCATATAGCAATAAGTCCGCCATATGTACTACGTATAAAAGTTGATAAATAAATAAATAAATATATATCTCATATACGAGCCAATATGCTCTATCACCATCACGTTAATTTTATATTTCTACGTCAAATGATTTCTAAGAAAAAACGACCGTAGCAAATAGATAGATGGGCACAAAAGTGACGTTTTAAGAGTTACGTTTCTTCTTTTGAAGTACCCAATCCTAAAAACAAGAAAAATACAGGTTACGAATCAATAAACATGTAGAATATCGGCCATTATTGTCTGTTTAAACTATAAAAAACAATTATTTAAAAATAAAAAAATGCGACTTCGTGAAAAAACAGAACAAAAAAATAAAAACCACAAGTCACATTAAAAAAGCCAATAGTAAATTACTCTCAAATATCAATAATAATATATAATTCTCACTATGAAGAAATTTATGTATTTTAATTTAAATTTGCATATAAATCGGGACGCTTTGATTTGACAGCTGAATTGCAGACCAGTCCCAATTATCAAGCATTATTTTAAAAATATATTATACTTTAAACAGATAATTATATTTTAATTAAATTTTCATGGCAGTCGTTTGCTCTTTCATTATATTTATATAAATATAATCCTTTCTATTACATTCGTATATACTTCGGAATGATTGGGATATTGAAATAGGTACATAAATATTTCAATGATATGGCATTTATTAAAATCCGTTGACCTGATTCGTCGCTACAAGTGAATGAAGAAGAGCATTAACCTTAAATATATAAAAATAATCGTCTATACAACAACTTTTGTGGAGCTGACATGCACGTTAATGATATAACAATTAACATTATTATTCGATGCATCGTATATAGGTTAAGTTACCGTTAGACAAATACCCTTACAGTTACATACTAAATATTCAAACAAGACTACTCTATTCTCAGTACCAAAGCTGTCAGAAATTAATTATATTACGATATTCCCTCTGGGAATGTAACTAATCGTTATTGCCAGGACACTAGCCAATCAAAGATGACACGAACTAACGTCTCTTCCTTGTCAAATGACGAATTTACGCAAACATACTGCAATGCAACGCCCGTGCCTCCTCTGATTGCGTTGGAGTATATCTCACATCAGTCTTCCATTAAGCTAATCGGACAAGGATATATGCAATCTCACTCATGCCTTCACACAATTAAAGTAAACCCATCCGTCCGCTGTCTGTTCAAGAGCACGAACGTCTCGTCGCCGTCACATCTCGAGAGCACTGCACTCGTTGCAACTTCCAACTAATTGCTAATGCGGTTATGTGCACAGAGGATGCAGGCTGATTCAGTAACAGAATTAAATTAGGATTGAAGCGAGCGTAGTCTTTTGTTACTGATTGCTTTTTAGTGTTTACTCATCCAGTGGCAAATAGTGATTATTAAATAAAATTGTATGTGTGACATGTAAGTAAAGTGCCTTGAACCGATTATATTTTACAAAATTATGGATTGTCAGGCGAGGATATTTCAGGAAAATGTTGAAGGGAAAAGTATGCGACAAAAGTCTCAAATGTTGTCAAATATACAAATTTTGTGTCCAATTGTAATAACATTTACGTAACGACTTAATGAAGGCTATTTTCGTTTGTTTTTAACTGATTCAAACTAGTCTCCCTTCACGTATGTGATTTTATGAGGATCACCAACATAATCGCAATTGATTTAGTTTCAATTTAAGAAATGCTATTTTTATAGCCGATTACTTCGTAATCCATTAATTAATTTTAATTTATAATTTCTTCTTTATATTGACCTAGAAATCCTATTAATATTTTATCTAATAATTTTTAGGCAATATGAGCACAATGAATATAAAAACCGGCTAAATGGATGTAGCAATACGTACTGAAAGGATTCTGCAAATCTCTCCTGAAATTAAACATGATATTTAACAAAATAAAACGTCTTGTTAGCCTACATATTTTGCACTAAATTTGTTTAAAATATTCGTATAAGAATTAAAGAGGGGTTAAGCAAAGTACACAAACAAATTTTTTTTCAATTTTATATATCATGTGGATATCATTTGAAATAACCTATTATGAGGAACACAAAAATATTCCTTTCTGCATTTTAAATTGCATATTTATAAAGATGTCTAAAAAAATATGTAAAAATAGAGCATCCCCACCCCCTTCTTTCCGAAACCACTGAACCGAATTACTAAAAAACAGGTTTGGTAAAACTTGACTACAGATCACAGGATTATCTCTATATTATAACCATAGCGACTATCTCTATATCTTATAATATTTGCACCATGCTTTTCCGTTTATGTAAGATAGAGTATGCATTATGTATAAGTTGTAAAAAATTAATATTTGTATATAATTTAATGAAAGTACTATTTCTTTTTAACTGTTTATAAATGTCTAAATGTGTACGGAATCCTCATAATGCGGGCTCTACTAATACTTAACAGGTATTTCAAACCTGAAAATTAAAGGACGTGAGTCACATTGCGTTACTTTGAAGTGTAATATTTCATAAAATGACTTGAAAATGCAAAAAAAATCTAGCTTTCGTTTTAAAAACCCTATCTATTGATATCCACCTCAATTATATGAATAGAAAATATGTTTTGCTTCCTCTTCAAAAATGTTCAGAACACTAAAAATATAAAAAATAGTCGTTTCTTCCAGAAATACTTTGTTCGTATCAGCATTACCATACTTAAAAAAATGTTACCAAAAAACACAAAACTCGAGTGCACAAAAGATTTCAAGTAATAATTCTAAAATTGTTAGTTCTTTTTAATTTTGTTCGTTAACAATTGTTGTTTTGCAACAAGTACGATAGATTATTTATTTTCTTCTCTTCATGCGCTTTCATTTGATACTCCACAAGGCATTCTTGTTTGAAGTTTTGTTGAAGTTTTGTTAATATTTCATAAGTATGTTATGATTACCATATTATTTTTCTATGACCTCATATAACTTATAACATTCTGAACAGCATGAGACTTACATGCATATCGAATTCAGGAAAATCTGTCCTACCGTTCGGTTCCTACTAGGGAATAAGGAAAGTTACATATGTAGCTGTACAGACTTACCAAAGGGCTATAATTAAATAATAATAAACTTTTTTCAAAAGCACAAATAGCTACAAAACTTACAGTGACAATCAAATAATATAACTGGTCTTTAAAACAAAACAAAAAGCATTTTTGGGTTAAGCGATGGTTACACCAGAGCTAGGCAACACGTTGTCACCAGTCGACACGTAAGTAGCAGCACGGCACGTCATCATCCAGTGCGATGCACGCAGGCATGGAGCTCCAAGTTGTCCCAGTGCTTCGGCGGTTGGCGATTATACTCTGTCTTACTCATCGGCTAGCCAACTCTGTCGCTACGCTTTATCTCAACTTGCAAGTATCCGCATATTTATTGTTGTCCATACTTTTATATATAAAAGTCATGTCGTGCAGAAAAGTTCATTCAATTATCTGGACTTCTATATCTTAAAAGGTATTTCATTAATGTAACTCTAATCAAGTACTCATTTCTCATAAAAACATACAAGCATATATCCATACATCATTTTAAATACTATAAACGTCTTTTCATACACTCTTGTATTAAGGCATTCTGTACTCCAGTAAAAATGTATAACTAAATTGCTCATAAGTTTTAATTTATGGTGAAAATATCACTTTAATTTAAAACAAGAATTAAAAACATAATAATTATCACTTTACATTTAATTCGACTATTGAACGAATGGATGATCCTTAGTCAGCAACGGATTGAGAACGACCACTAAGCCAATATGCTGTTGTAGGTACTTCAGATTCACAAAGTCTTTCTCTACGACTTGTCTCTATTTCTTCCGGTCAGTGGCCGCAATGTTTACTCTATTGAATTCAAGTCATTGGTTTTTCAAGTTTACCTTGATTTATTTCAACCATATTGTCTTTGATGTAGTTAGCTGAACTTTCCACTAATCAGGTCAAGTTCTGGTCAGGTCAAGTCCGACGCTGGTGAATTTGATGCTCGATGGTCAGTTGATTCCGATCGAAGTTGGATGATGTCATTGGTGATATAGTCACCGATTAACACTTTTATTGGTTCTATTTCAATGATATTTATCTCAACAAAATATACTGTACAAATTAACAGACTACTTCAAATACATTCCTACTGCTACAATAAATCGTAGAATGAATTTTCTTTAAATATATGGTACTTTAATAAACTTAATCAGTACAAAGATTTTCCTTTCACGAAAAATAAAAGAGGCCGTTGCAAATAAAAAAGTAATGGTGTGAATATAAAACAGAATCAAAGTAAATCGGAACTACCCACAGAAATGCTCTGAAACTCAAGGTTCTACGTTCATCTACAGTAGAATGTTCCTACGCCAAAAGCCACCTTAATTATACAAGTGGAAAAGCGATTCAAAGAAATGGCTCCTTTCCACAAATACAATCTGATCAAATAAATTTAGCTGCTATTACTTACCTTACTCCGTCTGCTAACAAAATTGGAACTGGATCTAAAAATCTGTAAAAAGCTTTCCGGCATTTGCCCCTACAGGAAAAATGTATAAAGAGGTAGTAGTAGGTAATTTTCCGGGCAACCGTTAATGCTAGATGTGGTTACAATTTTTCCTTTTAATTTTTTTCTTTATAATCGCATTAAATAAATGAGATTTTTTATGGAATCTAAATAAATACGATTAATCTTGCGGCGGGGTTTTACTCGAGAACTTTCGTGTTAGGTAAATGCGCTAGCTATTCAATTTGGTTAAACAAATTTCTCAGTGCAGTATATAATAGGCGGCTGTGTAAAGTAGCTTAAACTATGTCGCAGTGTATTCTGTTACAAATTCAGAAGTAATTAAATGTTTTCTATGAATATATAATATCAACACAGGGAAAATATTAACGACGATTTTATTCGAATGCCATCTATCGTTGTTGTTGGTTAGATTTACAATGAATAAATAGTATATTTGATTGCTCATATTGTGTTTTATTTTAAAATAAACAAATACTTGTCTCAAAATTAAAAAAAAACAATTTTCATCTAATCACAATTTATTCATTTAATATTCAGCTGATCTTTATGAGTTATATAGATAATTTAAATAAAAATTCAACGAAGAAAGCAGTTTCTCCAACAGCTGAATATGTTTATTTATTTATTTCTGCAAACTTAGAAAACTAAGTATACAGTGGTAGACTTATTGCTACAAGATCAGTCTCTTACAGCCAACCACAATGAATTGGATGAGGACATTAAGTGCTGTTCAGCACTTAATGTCCTCATCCAATTCAGTGTGGCAGACTGTAAGTGATTGTTAAATATTAATTAATTCTACTTAAAAGATAAAATATATAACATTATGTGCTAGTAAAATAATATTCATTAAAAACCAAAGCAAAACAAATCTTTATGAGTAGGGAGGGACAAGGATTATAATGGAAAGGATTAAGATCTGCCAAATTATGATAGATAATGTATTTTCAGACGACTTTTGAACACAGACAAAGAGGGCGCACTTTTTATATTTGTAGTTGGTTCATTCTACAATCGAATGTACGGTAAAGGAAAAATCCGTTTGATGTTGGGGGATTAGGAGGATATACTTATTTTTGGATCATATTTCGAGCTCGTGGTATGACGGGTATTGGTAATCTAGATTAGATTTAAGGTATGTAGGTGTAATGGGATTATTGAGGATATTATATACAAAACATAGAAGATGAAGGTTGCGTCGATCACGAATCTTTAACCATTTAAAACGTGAACGATAAGTCGTTCTAATTTATTGAGTAAATGTTCATTTAGATTAGAATAGCACACATCCCCTTAATCAAGAATAGGCAGAATTAAAGTTTGACAAATTTGTATTTTAGTTTGCAGTGGAAAAAAAATTTAAAGCCGTTTGAGAGAGTGTATTTTGAAGAAAATCTTATGACTAACATCATTTACTTAAGAATGCCATTTGAGATGTTGGTTAATTAGTTGGCCAATATCTTTTACAACTGAACTAAAAGGAATAACATAACCGTTAATCAATAGCTGTGGTAACTCAGATATAGATATTATTGACAACAGTTTTGTAACTATCGATAATAGCCTGCGATTTAATTGGGTTAATCAAAAGATCATGCCTGCCAGTCCACTGACTGATCAAATGTAGGTCTGCATTTAATATATCAATGCATGAAGACATTTTAACGACATTACAGTGAGAGTATATTTGAAGATCATCAGCATATAAATGATAGTTGGAGGACGTTAGTTTTTTAACTTCAGGATCAATGAAAATATAAAAAATAAGTAGAGAAAGAACACCACCTTGAGGTACTCCGGCAATGAGACTGGTCCACTCTTAGTAGTATTCAGAAATTTTGATTACCTATTTATGGCCACGAAGATAGGAATTAAACCAATCAACACATGGTTGCGACAGATTTAATGATTTAATCTATGTATCAAAATGTCGATGTCCACAGAATTGAAAGCATTAATGTAGTCCAATAATATATGAACAGATAGTTGGGTATTGTTCGTAGCTAGGCGCACATCATCAGTCACTTTCAGCAGTGCTGTTGAAGTACTATGCCCTGACTTAAAGCGAGATTGCAGTTTGTGTATTTATAATTTTTTTTTTGTATTGTGTATTTATAAATATTTTTATTTGCAGTTTGTGTATTATATTTAAGAGTTGCAAAGAAAATGTGGAAATCATTAATATTGACAGGATATTGCGTTGTCTCATGTTGTTTGCCAATACCCAAAGTACCTAGAAATTTCCAAATATTGGAAGATGTACATTCGTTGATCTTTTTGCTGATATAATATTTTTTTGAATATCTGCACATTTGCGATAGATTATTTCTCAGTAATATATAATATATACGATTATAATATATAATATATACGAAGGGATGTGGGATTCCTCTTATGTTTAGATTTGGCCCTATCCCGTTTCCGCATAAAACATTTTATGAAATCATTGACCCAGGGAGCGGCCTTTTTTCTTAATTTTATTCGCTTTAATGATGCATGATTATTAATTAAGCTAGTAATATCAATGGTGAAATTCAGCACCATATCATCCACATTATTTAAACAATTAGGTGTAAGAATATAGTTAGGTGTAGTCAAGTTATTTAATAACCGCCATCTTATGTAATCAAATTAAATGGTTGATGGCGCTAGTGAAACAAATTGATTGGTTAAGCTAAATTTACGAAAATGTAAATCAAATAAAATATTTTGATTTTTGGAAAAATTTAGTCTGCTGTAAATTGACTATAAAATTCAATTTTGCGTTTAATTCATGCGTTACTTAATGGTGTTATTTTTTTAATATTGTTAACAGATAAATGTATACATATGTTTCCATAATCTCGAACATATTCAAGACATCTCTGCAAGGTTGGTAGATACATAACTCAAAATGAAAAGAAAATACAAAAATATTTTTTCATTTCTTCACTTGATTCTCTTTAACATTTGTTTTTGTTTTCTCTAACAAAATTAGAAAATGAAACATTTATTGAATCATCCTCAGCGTCTGTGTGTCGCATGTATTTTTCTTGGTAAGCATTTGACAAAGAATATTGAGAATTATTGCAGAAAGTAGTAAATCTATTACAAACGTCACTAGCAAAGAGTTAAAAAACTGTTGTGTGAATGAAGAGCAAAAAATGTACATTAATCATATCGATGCAAGTGTCAAAATAATAAAGACCAGCCAATTTTTTTTAAAAATTCATATTTTTTCGCAGAAAATATAATTGTTATTTTACTCTAAATTAATTTTGTTATAAAAAATGTACCAAAACTTATTTAAGTCGTCTTGCATCTAGAACTTCATCTTTGCATCTAGCCATCATGGATGGCGTAATGAGCACCAAGAATTAAAAAAAGGAAGAATTAAGAAAAGATTATTCTATACCATTTATTGGTTCTGGAGTCTGCTCTATAAGAGAACAAAATATGAACGAGGGCAGGGTAAGACAGAGAATGTATTTTTTGACCCTTTGCAGTCATTCATTTTGATGCTAATATGATAAGAACAATCTTTGAAAACGTTACTTGAGAAATGCTGCCACCGTGCACAATTATTTTTATTCTAATACTAACTACGCCCTCGACTTCGTTAGCATGAAATTCAATTATGATTATTGTTTATAATAACCGTCATACCCAAAAATATTGACAATGGATGGCATTGGCAGTACCAATATCACTTAATTGGCAGTACCAGTATTACTTAATGGTGTTATTTTCTTTATATTGTTAACAGATAAATGTAGGCATATGTTTCCATAATCTCGAACATGTTCAAAAAAATATATATATAAAAAAGATATTCACCAAGTCACGGTGTTTACTTATCTATATTATCCAGATGAAATGTATCCTATACGTTGTTCAAGAGAATAAACTATTACCATGCCAAAGTTTGCCAAAATCCATCCAGTAGATTTCACGTGATTGAAGAACAAATTAACAGACAGGTAAAAATTCTAAAAACAGGTTTTCTGATCTATATTATCATTCTATACTCTAAACCATTCACCATTTTAAAATAATTTCCATGTACAAAATAGACTCTGTTACAGTTTTATTACGCGTATAGATTATTTCAGATATTGCAAATGCTAATAAATATCACAACTCATACTATTTAAACAATAACCAAAAATGGCATGGCATTAATTTTCATTTTTAAAACAATGTGAGAGACTCGAAGTTGTCGTTTTAGGTTTACTTTCAGGGATTACCTTCAACGATAATAGTCCGTAAATTATGAATAATTCAAAAAAATTATATAAGTGTTTTTACTTATATAAATTTTTACAACATAGTATAAATAATCACACTTTGCTCAATCTTGAAATTAAAATTATGCATCTGTTGTATAAACGTGACTTTAAGTAACATCGGTATAGAACCTTTGGGGCGCGAAATGGACTAACATTTGGCTCGTATTTATTAATTTCAATA
This sequence comes from Druceiella hillmani, assembly GCA_039881145.1. Taxonomy (NCBI): domain Eukaryota; kingdom Metazoa; phylum Arthropoda; class Insecta; order Lepidoptera; family Hepialidae; genus Druceiella; species Druceiella hillmani. Next base: position 20,123,983 of record JAYKKI010000032.1, on the reverse strand, counting down.
TTCTTTTCTTCTCTTAAATTTTGCTTAAAACAACACTTTCTTCTTTTAAAGTAGTCCCGTAAAATAATAAGTTACACCTCACGAGCTAATAGCGTACTATAATTGTATATATTCATGTATCTAAAAAAAATAATATACGACAGTTCTCCACGCAAAGAAAAGTAATTTTTAATTTTGACATTTAAAAAGGCAATCGTTAGTGTTGCCAGTTTAAATAATAAACAAACCATTTAGTATTTATTTTGAATTCAGACTAATATTATTACTAAGAAGCAAATAATAATTCGTTTATACGGTAAGTGAGACATTATCATATCAATAATTATTAAAACAAGATTAATTTCAAAATATTTTCAAATGGCAATATTTTATATTTCCAAATTGTAAACAAGAAGAAACCATTGATTGCCATTGATTCACCAGGGCGTATTTCGACATTCTTCCTTCAAAAAATATACAATAAATAGAAAATAAAATTTTAATCTTTGAAATACATATTTATATGTAGAAATATGTATTATTTTAAATAGGAAAATTCATACCGGAAATAAAAAATATTTCAAGATATCGTAATTCTTTCTCCGCTTAACAGATATCACGTAATGATATTTAGGAGAGTACATTTAGGGGAGGGTTTGCCAAAATGCTGGCTATAAAATTTAAAAAACGGTAAAATGCAAATTCAATTCACGCCTTCCGTAATGTTATATCATATTATATAAAAGCTTAGTAAACAAATATTTTAAAAATATACAAGGAAAAAGAAAAACTAAAAATTTATTTGCCATGTAATGATTCCACATAGAATTGTAAGTGGACGATTTTTTTTCTTTTACTTATACTTTAAGAAATTCCTTCAAGATATGCTATGAGAAATTTCTATATGCTATGAAAATTTTAATATGCTAGATTATTAGTAGTACCATTAAGAGCTTAATGAGCAAGTCAGTAACAATTTATGTGATACTTGAAAGACCGTATGTATATTTTCATTGAATTAGAAACTTAATACAATTACGGATTTATACAAAACTTCGGGCGATACCTTTGGCCATCCTTGAAAAATGTATCTTGATATACAAACAAAAAAGACAGGTGGATGACGAATTGATTTTTTTTTCATTTTGAGGTAGAATGAAAAAAAAAACAGTAAAAGCTAGTACCGATACTTAATGTGAATAAAAATTATATAAACCAGAGATCGATTTTTTTTTGAGAACGGCTTTTTAATTTTGTCAGCATTAATAGTCTATCTAAATTCCATCGTAATCACTGAATTTCAGTCACATAACTACACCCCTGTCAATAAAATAAGCGCACACACGAACCGCTCTCCAACTTGTAAATCAAATACTGCGATGGCTAATTGGCTCTAGAAACACTTGAGAAATAATTATTAAACTTTAAGTTAAAGGTGATTTAGACAGATGGCTTATGGCGCTATCAAATATCACACGCGTTTAATAGCATCAATGATAACTGTTGAAATGTACCTCGTATATTGACTTAAACGCGAACCTTCCAGCGATACTACAGCGATACTTAATATGCTTAATTGCATTTGTTTGTCTGTCTATCTGTACGAAAAGATTTAATTCAAAATCTGCTGTACTTATTGATATTTAGACACAGGTTTTACATAATAATCCTGGGATTAACATAGTTTTTGTTTGGCGTTATATCTCAAACACTTCCGAAATTACTGTGACGAAAATGTTACATAGAAAATTTAACAAAATTTCCGCCACATAGACGGTGGGCATCGGTAACCTGTAGTTACGATGGACAGGGAAAAGGGCACAAATTGACATAAATGCGATACTACAGCGATACTTAGTAGGCTAACCTTCCCACGATACTATAGCAATACTTAGCAGGCTAAATGACATTTGTCCATCTGTCGGTACGAATGGATTTAATTCGAAAACTACTGAACTTATTGATATTTAGACATAGGTTATAGATAGTAACCCTGGGACTAAAATAGTTTTTGTTTCACGTTCAAACACTTCCGAAATTACCGTAATGAAAATGTTACGTAAATAAAACAAAATTTCCGCCACATGGACGGGAGACATAGGTAATCTGTAGTAACGACAGACAGGGGAAAGCACCCAAGTCAGCCTGGACAGGATTTAAACTATACTAATTATTTGTGTGCAACATAAGAGAATGAGATAAACGCATTAAAATACTGCACTTGCATTTCTGTATTCAATGCAGATGAAGTCGCAAGGTACAGTCAATTAAAAATATATATCTTAATTTTATTAGATATTTAGATCCCATCTAAACTATTTCAAAACGTCATACAAATTGATCTAAAATTATAAAAATGATGAGGCTATCTGTATTGAATTTGTCTTTATAAAATTATAGGAATGATGAGGATGTCTATGGTGAATTTGGGACGAAATTCTATGGTTTTTTTTATCCTAATCAGATGGACTGTTGTTAGATAAGAAATTGAAGTTTCAAAAAATTAAAAATATTTATAAGTCACCCTTCGATGTAATGTTTGGTACATTCGTTCGAATGTCATTTAATAGATATTTAGAAGTAAAATGACGATTCGATTTAGGGTTTTTCTTTACGGTTCCTTAGTCAAATTACAAAAGAGGGACTCTTAAAATTTCTTCGTGTCTTTCTGTACATCCATATGGTCACAGCAACGTAACTCTTTTAATTTAAATCCAGTCTTAATGAAAGTTTACAAAAACACATAGCTTAATTACGCCAATAAAAGAAATGAGATAACTACAACTTTACGTCCCACGGGTACAACTGTACCTTCTGCCTTGATATCGACTAACGCGACAGTCTCTAGTTTTGACGGTATAAGTACCTATAACTCGTATAACTCGAGTAATTCCATAAGTAATAAAGTCTCGACAAAGCTTTTTGAAAAGAGGAAATCGTCCTCTGAAATAATGAACCATATTTTAATTTATCAGATGTTCATAATCTAAATTTGCCATTGGAAAACAAAATGAGTCTACATTCGTTTATCTGTATGAAGTCACCTGTTCACAATTCTTGACCGATTATATCCATTCTTTTTCTACCATTTGCTTAACAGTCAGATTAGAAGCCTTTTGATTTTCGCAATGACTCATCAAATAGTTTCGCATATTTAAGACATTTGCTACAAAAAATGCTCAAAACATTTTCTACAAAAATCCCCAAAATATTTTCTACAAAAATCTCCAAAACATTTTCTACAAAAATCCCCAAAACATTTTCTACAAAAATCCCCAAAACATTTTCTACAAAAATCTCCTTTTTCGTTCTCTGCGCACTGTTCTCGACAATGCTTCCTCGTCTTCTTAACTATATTTTTTTTTATTTTCCCTTACGACTGCTTATTTCACTATATTACAAATGTTTATTTCATAATGTAAAATATATAAAAAAATTAAAAGTGTATTTTCTATTTCATGAAAAATAGAAAAAATTGCAGTGTTTGGATTTAGAGACCATTTTTGTTTCTTTATATGAACTTGTTCTTAGAATCAAACATGGGGATTAAAAATACTTTTTCACGGATCCTATCTAATGGGATGTGATACGAAAGGCCAATGAAAAGCAATCATATATGTTGTAAACACTTAATTGTTAAAGTGCCTCTTTTCTCAGATACAGATACCCCATTTTCCAAATTTACTTTCCACCTCTAACTTTTTAATAACTTGTGAAAAATCTGGGAATGATAGGGGCATTAAGTAAAATATATTCTAGGTAGTATATTTACATAGTGGAAACTGGTTTTAAGACAAGTAATAGTTTAATAAAAATACTGTGTACCTTCATTTTTTAACATTCATATTTTAAACATAGTTTGAGTTCTACTAATTAGTAACAGGTTTATTCATTTTAAACCTGGTTTACGAAATATATGTTTAAAATTAATAAACCATGATTGTCACACTGGCGCGTCGATAGAAGGCCTGCGTTTCTCAGGAAGTAATGTTAAAAGGAATTATTACGTTTACTTCATTAGCATATAATATAAAGTATGTATTAATTAAACGTTATTTTCATGAGCATATTAAATGGTTGTCACCATATGGATGAAACCATGTATCAAACCATGGTTTGATGCATTATTTCATCCATGTTTAATTTAACGACCACTTCTGCATCTTTTTTGTCACCATTAGAATATAGATAAGACGAATTATTCAAACTATAAATATCTACCTTATTTTAGAAATAAAAATTATGTACCGTTTAGTTTTTTAAAAATCACTCCAAAAATTGTGCAATTAATATCACCAAATATAATTTTATTTAAAAGCGCGGCGAGCGATTTGTCTATAAAATTAAGTCAATGTAAAATTATGTTATATTAACATTTTGAAAAAAACTGTTCAATAAAACATTTTATAATAAATTTTGGATCTTACTGTCACGAGATAACTACCTTATTAATATGTTAAATAGTAGCAGTGGCAATTCTGTTAAGTAGTCATTTAAATAGTGCTTACCTTTAATCGGATGATCAGTAACCTTGTTATCAAATTTAGTATAAATTCGTCCATCCGCTGTAGAGGAGATATCAAACACATAAGCACACGTAAGCAGGAAATTACGGACGCATGCCCGTATGGACGGACACACGCTTGCACGCACGCTCGCACACAAAAACGTAGATATATATATATATATATATATATATATATATATATATATATATATATATATGTATATATATATATATATATATATATATATATATACGTATATACACTGAAAAAGGATCGTTTAAAGTTCTACAGGGTAATTTGTTTATTGAAATTAATGAGTTCCAGGTATTTAATATAACGTTAATTGATGTATTATACTATTAATGCTGTCACAGGTAAGTAAGCATTACATAACCTTATACTATTACATTAAAATCCTATCTAAAATTGGAGATTGTTTTACAGCTTATTTATTCAGTATTTGCAAATAGCGCAGGCTAATTAGGTGACAATGCAAACAGATAAGCCGCGCTCGAGTCACGCACGTCAATCGCATACATGCTTATCTGGGCCTGCTTCTATTATAAAATTCGCAATAACATTGTCGAAAACAAATTACTTGCGAAACCGTATCACGTAGAACAAGGTACAAGGTGGTTATACCTTACTTTTGTTCTACTAATATAACTGTACCACGTTAATGCTGTACCTGTTTATGGGTTAGAGTTACAAAATACTTCAAAAAACTTGTTAAGAATACTTTCAAAATATTACATTTATGTCAATAATCTACGCACCTCGACTCTGACAATTACAAAGTTATCACGAGGTTTTTCCTAGAAAGAAAAATGTCTTAAAAATAGATACTCAAATAGAACAAATATTTCATTTTTTCATCCATATAAAACCTTCAGCGAATTATACAACGTCGGCCTTAGATTTCATCAATGTAATAAGCAGATTTCATTAATGTAATAATCAGGTGTCGTTAGCCAACTTATTTTTTATTCAAATTTTTTTTTCTAAACAAACTATAAACTTATCGACAATCCCCAAAGCTGATTAGGTATTCATTTTTAGTCCTCCATTAAATATATTCGATATCGAAAACTTAAATAAGGCGTTAAAAATTTACGCAGATTTCCCATTACTGAATACATAACTTTATATATTCCTTTCGTTAGTTTTCATATAGCAAAAAGTTATGAAAAGTGAATTAAAATTTTTCAAAGTTCATGTTACTAAGGTAAATGTATTCTTCGATAATAGTTTTACAAAATATATGTGACAAAAACATATCAACAACTATATATTATGTCATCAAAAATATTTATATCCTATCAATGGTTTAATAAGTCTGTACATCACTTTTTCTAATGTTATACTTCTCTTAACAGCTATGCAGACTATATTCCCCGTTCTGAAATGTGTGTACCTAAAATTAAGGTTAACATAAGAATTGGAAAAATTCGCTTGAAATATTTTTTAAATTTATGTTAAACAAGAGTGGAGATAATATTCATCCTTGTTGGACGCCAGCCTAAGTTTTGAAGATAACCGATGCTGCAAGACCAGCCATTGTACCTTCCTCGCAGAGTATCAACCTCGCAAATATTTTGATAAAACCATTTCAAAAAGTATTTTCCGCATTTCCAACTCTACTAACTGACAGTATAAGTAATTCTAAATGTTGCTGCTATCTACCTCTCTTTGAGGATTTGCTCCTATATTCCTCTTCCTTTAACGAAATCGAATAATCCATTAGAAATCTAAGGATAGTTAAGATTGCAGTCGGGTGTTAAGTTAATAACATGAGAAATAAGAGAATAAGTCTGTGATTAATATACTTTTTACCAAAACCGTGTTTATGGAAAGGTGTGACAATGGATTGTCACCAATTAGTAAACCATTCTTGAATATTTATTTCCCAGTACATTTTGTCTAATATCTCTACTGATCTATGAGAGATCGCTACCACGTTCTCTCGTAGCTTCAATGCCTTCACTAGGTATTCCATCGACTCTAACAGCTTAGATTGTTTTGCACACTTCACCTTTAATCAATTCGATCGAATCGTTTGTTAGATTGACATTTATAAGTGATGCTTTTATGAATATCTCAGAAATTATCCTCCTTAACCGGATGATTTCATGTTTGTACATTTTAGCATTCATACTGTCCACTTTCCATCATATGATCGCCTTACCCTTGCTCTAAGAAAAGTCCATCATTCTTATCTTTGGACAAGATGAAGACATATTTCAATAAATAAATCTCAAATTGTCTTCTTTATTTAAGTATTTTAGGTCTTCGAATGTTAAATCTAAATCAGGGATGAAAAGTGCACTTTAGCAAAAGTCAATTGTTTATTATTTTTCCTTATTTTATCAAAAAATATTAAAATAAACAGGGTTGTATGACCTATTTTGTAAAAAAATATGGACGTTTTGCTTTCCGTACGAAATGTTTTCTGTATGAATTGATGTTTGGTAAAAGATAATTTAATTATATTGTTTTCAATTAGATTTTTATTAAAAACGCCTAAAAAGTAGTTTAAAATTTGATACTTCGCGATGCAGTTAACAATTTCTTACTACCCTTTGTAATTGTCAAACTCTTTTTTATGAGTATTCTTTCAGTACAAAAAAAGAAAATTTCACTTTTCTAGAGCGAACCAAAATCTAAGCGGATGTCATCACTTGATTACATGGGCAGAAAACATATCAAAAACATTAAGTTCTTAGCCTAATTCGAAGTTTGAAGTCAACCACTATAAAACGTCATCTTGTCCATACAAGCAAACACAATAGGCAGATAACATAGAAGTGGACCACTATAGACACATTACTCCTTTTCTTTAATTTCATTATATGTACTATTCTTGTGAATACATTTCAGAAATTCAAAAATACCCATAGGGGGTGACGACATCAAAATCTAAAACAAATTGCTTCTTTAAAGATTAATATTTCATAAACGAATCCATGTATCAAAAAGTGTTCAAGGCTTACCCAATATTTTTGAAATACATTTCAACCATGCCCTATGTAATGGGATTTAAACCTAAGGTAGGTACCAAACAAAATTGTTTTTTAAATTTTATTTCATAACTTTTTAGACCTTATAAATATGTAGAACCACGTCAACCTTCTTTCAGTTTTATAGCATTGATAGTCTGGGAGTAAAACGGCTAAGACGTACAAGTAAACAGACAGACTGATATAATGAAACTATAAATTTAGGGGAGACAAAGAAAGTAATCGTATTTTTAGGGTTCCATATCTCAAAAGGAAAAACGGAACCCTTAAGGGATCCATTCCCTTGTATGTCTGTTTGCCTGTCACCGTTGCTTTTCTCAAAAATCGCTTGACGTAGAAAATATTCATATGAAAATTTTAGGGCGAAACAATTAAATAATCAAAACAAAATATTATTTTGTTTATAGTACGGGCATTGTTACATCGTGTAAAAAGTATGAAAGTATGTCCCCCTCTCTATTTGCGAGGATAATTAGTATTTGTAGTCTAAATGTATTTCTGTTAAACTATTCCGTCAAGTTACGTAACCTTAATGTTAACCGTAACCCAAATTTGCAATTTCTCCTATTGCGTAAGATATTCACTAAAAGAGAAAATTATAAGAATCCAAATTTTATGTATTAAAATATCTCTAAATATTATTAAAAATGTCCACGCTATTTTTGGCAAAACCATTTAACCCAGAAACTTTACATTTGGCACTGGGACAAAGAGTATTAATCTGCACGTATTCTTGAAGTTAATAATCAAAAAATTTCAACCCAGAATCGAAGTAATTAAAACTAAAAAGATGTGCATAAGTTCCTTTTGAAACGTAAATACTTACCAACAAAGTATTTTTTTGAAATTCCATCCTTAGGGAAAAGTGGTGTCAAAAAGTTTTTACGGTAAAAAATAATACAACACGAATATTGTTCAAAAATGCAGAAAAGGCATTAACCAAAAAAAATAATCAAATACTTTCTGATTAACGAAATTCAACCCAAAAAGGGAATAAAAGAGTGTAGAGAGTCCGTATGTTGATATGTACAATAGGATGTCAAAATTTCTGTAAAAAAATAATGGTAAATTTTAATATTAATCAGAAAATAATGTCATCATTGTCTATGGAAAACATTGTCTGTTCAAGTCACTTCCGTTTTTGGTATTCCACATTCAAAAAATAGCTGTGAAAGTTTTTCGGTTACCTTTTTTTAATATTTAAATTTTAACAACAATAAAAAGTCCACACATGTTGACAAAACCGTTGACAAAAGCTTGTGTTTACTACTATAAAACTATGAAGGGGTGTGTATAAGAGTTTTGTACACTGATGACGATTTTTCAAAAAACTGTCCAGGTTTTTTTATACTTTTCTGTTTTCTGTATGCCCGTTGATTCGAGTATCATGCAAAAATTAATGGACCGATTTGAATAGAACTTTCGCTAAAATTAAAAATTTAATTTCGTTTTGTCTCCTTCTAATGTTTCCTAAGGAACATTTTGGTTGTCTGTCTCTATTCATTTACCTGTTTGTTTATTTGTTTTAACATCTTGTGGAACTACTAAATTGATTTAAATAAAATTTTCACTAAGGTACTACTTAAAGTAGAATTTAAAGAACTTGAAATTTAATTATTAGAACTCAGTCAGTAATACCAAGCGCGCAGGCTGAAACACGCGCGCTTGGTACTAATGATAGTGATAATTATTTGAGTACTAATATTATCTTAAGTGAATTACTGTCTTAATTTGAATAAAAATTGTCGAGACTATTGGAGCGATACAATTTAAAGCTTCAAACTAAGATGTAAGTTATTTTTTCTTGACTTTACAAGTTAATATTTTCATGCTATAATAGCTAATAATGCTCAAAACACTTACTATACCTGAGTGAAAGTGAAAGAAAATAGAGGAATAATGATTGACAGGTACATCCTTTCCATTTCTCGAGCCAGACAATGTTTTTGATTTTTAATAAAATAATTATTGACGTGGATGAAGTTAGATTAGATTATTTTGAGTTATGTTAGGTTAAGTTGAGTTCTGTTGTAACTTTTACGCTTTTCTACTAATTAAAATATAATATTTTTTATATACTCAATATTACACTAAATTTTCCACCAATGATATAAACGAAAAATAGTTACGATAAAAATATTCTAACGATTTTTAGAGGTAGAGGGTAAACAATTTCCTTTCGAAGATTGGTTTTCGTTCTAACGTAAAATTAACAAAATCTATTAACTGTGAACAATGAATAATTTATGACCTTTTCTGTTGGTTAAAGATCAGTAACCGTCAATTTATATAATTTTGTAATTTACTTCAGAATTTACTTGGTTTACTTAATTGCCAATGTCAATACAAATGAGATGTATAGTCCTAGGTGTACGTAAGTGGACCACACCATTACCGTTATATCTATTTTTCCCATTTCCCAGTTTATTTTGTAAGCAATACGAAAATAAAAACTTTTTCTAAGTTTTCTAAGTAATTTTTATGATATGCGAAAACTTACAAACAGAAAACAACAAATTATTTCTCAACTTCTTACAACGTTAAACTATATTTGACTTCTGGGATCCTGAGATTTAAAATATTAAACCTCATCAAAACCCGTCTAGTAATTTTATACAAAATACGCATAGAAATAAACGAAATTTCTAAAACGGTTAATTACTTCTCTTGAGTTCATTTATAATTCTCCGAACTTACTTCTTCAAAAGCAGCATCTTTAATGTTGATTTGTTTCTTACATGTCCAGATGTACAAAAATATACAGTTGTTTCAACAACAAATATATAAACAATAGCAAATTACGCTAGTCAAGAATGACACTTTTGTTCAGCTTGCATCGCCAGCTCGCACGTTGAACTGTCTTACTCGCCTTTATGGGGTCCGCGAGCTGGCTACTAACGCCATTATACGACCGCTAACTTTTCCCCGCATGTCCCGTAAGCCCCGGGGCCTGTCCCGAACCTGTCGCTTGTTAAACTATCGCGTCCCTAGGTGACTGCGCGCGATGTGTTCCTAATGTATAATGGATTTAACTAGTTGTTAAACATTTTGATTCCTGTCAACCGTTGCGTTGAAACATGTCAAAACCACCACACCTAGCTTTCAGTATATGTATGTAGCCCAGTTGTACGATCGTTAGTTTGATAATGCAGTATTAATGAAAAATACGTTATAATTGGTGCAACCGTTTGTAAATATTTCCGTGCATGCTTTTAATTCTTTAGCGATCTCTTTTGGATCCGAACAGAACCCTGTTGTTGTTACATTGTTTGTCTATTGCTCTGTCAATTAGAAGCCTCTTATTTTAAGTTTATGTATACTCTGGCTCTTAAATAGAAAAAGCTGTGTGGATCAAATTCACACGTATTATGAATTGCCTTAAGTCAACTGTTTGTAATTATTTTCGTGCATGCAACATGCATTTTTTCACTTAACTATTTCTTGGACATAGAGCTATAAACGCTGGCTAAAAAGTATGTGATGTCGGAAAAAAACGAGTGAAAGTAAAATTCAAATTCAGATATAATATTATTATTTTATAAAAAATACCACATACTTATGAAATAAAAAAAAATCTCTAGAAAACGATCTCATTGTGGATTTTTATTAACTCTGTCCAGATCTCGTTGAGGTTAGACACACATAATACCATCTGTAAAGTCTAAATTCTGCAAGTTTCATTTACGTACTTATACCGTGTATCCCAAATTTTTAAATACGAGTGTGGTTCCCGTGGGACTTTTTATAATTCGTTCATAATATTAATATTGAAGGAATTTTGATAAAATGGAATATACGAAATGTATGGAATATATGAATCAGGCTTGATTTTGGTATATACCCATATACAGAAATCAGGGGTGGTTCACGAAGGATATTGGCTAAGCGTACCATAATATATTCTCTATAAATGGATGACTTCAATTTAATGCTTACTGGTACATTTTTAACATATTAACATGATAGACCTATAGTTTTGTAGCAACTATAGCTAAATCTTTATGGTGTTCCAATGTTCAGAGATTTCCCGTATGTACAACACTTCATTTCATTAATTAGCTTTTCATCTGATAATAATAAACCAATCTGCAGATTAGTACGATTAGTACCATAATTTGATGACCAACAAATCATGGCTTACAAGAACAAACATTGCAAATTGCTAATACATATTTGAGTACCAGGTTCTTTGCTTCTAGGTTGCTCCAAATTACATGCTTGCCAGTATCCCGTGCTCAAAATTTAGACGTTCTGAGTAATGATAATAAATCTCGTAATATCGTTTATAAAATGTGTTGTAGTGATCTATTGGTGATAGTGATGAAAGGATTTTTAAAAAAGTTAAAAGAAATGTAAGTTATAGCCCGAATTGACTCATAGGCTACAATATTTTACTCTATAGCTTAAAGAAACTCGTATGTGTATATTATCCTACAATCATATCTTAGTTCTGAAAATAGGTTTGTTATTCTTATAATTGTCTCTAATAAATAATATTCAGCATCATATATAACTAAAAAATAAATATTGAGATATATCTGGTACTACGAAGGTATCAAGTTGAAATTAATATCAAATACTTAGGTCTACGGTCCCTTAGAGCTTTAAAAAAATCAAACTTCTAACTTAACGCAATCAAAAAGAATCCTAAAAATATGGCCCTCATAGCTCATGTTTTGACACTCGCAAATAAACCTACAGGGTACTTCCCGTTGACCTAGAATCATAAAATTTGGCAAGAAGCAATGTCTCATAGCACAAGTAAAGAAAAAAATCTGAAATCGTTAATTTGTAGTTATATTACAAAATATTTTATGTAAAATATGTTATATAAAATATGTTATACCACAAAATATTTTTTTAAATATGCACCGGTGAAAGATGTAGTAGGCAATATATCTTTGTAAGATGTAGTAGGAAATATGTCCTTTTAAAAAATTAAAATTTTGTAAATAGTTTAATAGCAATATTATGTACAATTAAATGTTTGTAAATACCAAAATATGTACGAAACCTTCGTAGTCCGAGTTCCACTCGTGCTTGACAGGTTTTTTCATTTTAAATTAATAATTAAAACAAAGGCATTTTAAGAACAATGCAAAGATTTAACTGTTCATTTACTTAAAAATTCTAAAAGTAATAAATTATATATATATATATATATATATATATATATATATATATATATATATATATATATATATATATAATAAAAATATTATACATATTATATCTAAAAGTAATAAATTATATATATAAATTTATAGTTAAAATAAATACAAAAATAAATTCGTAGTTAACATATACGTTAAATTAACAATTTTAAAATCGTTCTCCGAGGTTGGTGTTTGAACTGAGTGTTTTTGTTCATACTCGTATTACATGAACAAACGTAATTTCGCAACAAAAAACATGGAGATATTCGTTGCAAGTTTTTTTAAACCATTTCATTTATAATGAAATAATCGCTTAAAATAATCAATTAATCGCTTTTAATAATCTAGTTTTTAAATACTCCCTTTTTGATGCATATTCCGTTATTTAAAAAAACACCAGTGAATTTCACATTTTTGCTAAACTGAACAGTGAACAATTCTTCTGAAATAACGAGTTTGACAATTTAAGAAAAATTCAGTAAAACTAATAACAACCTCTCTGATTTCTCTATTTCAATTAATCTATAGTTTTTTCTTTAAATGTACAATATATTTAATTAATAAATTTAATCTTTTCAGCGCAACTTCTCAAACCTCACGAGCTATTCTAAAAGAAGCACATAATTAGTTTAAACACAAACTAATTATAAACCTCTCGCTGCTTTAATTTAAGATTCATTTACGACACAAAGCAAATTCTCATGGTCTAGCATTTCCTATTAACATACGGAGAGGGGCGCGCCCAACAGGAAACCAAAAAACATTTCCTTTCACCGGAAACTCGCTAAAGCTTTTGTGGAAAGACGGCTGTTTGAAGCAACTATTTGCTTCAGTTTCCTGTTTGCACTTCGCAGGAAATAGCGCCAAATTAAACCTTTATTGTGTCCTTTATTTGACAGAGCCTTGCAAACCTTTGCGCCTATATAAAGTATACGACCGGTCTACGTTCAAATACACCGACGGTGTTGAATAACACGTGAAATTCGTGTTATTTAGAACGTATGTTGAGCTTGAAATGTTTGAACTTGAGTTTCGAATGTTTGTGATGAAGTTAGAAATTATATACGCAGGTGGCTAAAAAGGTTTTCGGCTTGGAGTCTCGTAATTTAAATATCTTTATTAGAGTTCGTAGTGAAACGAGGAACCCTTATAGCTTAGTCGTATCGGTTTGTCTGTCACAGCCTCGCAGCTTTTATAACTTTAAAAGTATATGCTTGAAATTTTGCAAATGGATTCAGTTTTATTAATACATTGCTAATTGAAATCGTTATTAAAACCGATAGTGCACCCACGCATTTTTTAATATAATTTTAATATTAAATACTTTGTTTACTCGGGTTTACACACGTGTAAATAATGCGATGAGCTGGAATTAATCAATTATATCTAATAATCAGGAAAATCAATGAAAAACATAATCGATGCCTTTGGTTATATACTTGATAGAAAAGAAACTTAAGAAAATTTGGTCTTAAATCTAGCTAAGGTTTACGAATGTAAGAATATATTGTAGAATTTTAATGTTTTAATCTTTAAAAAGGTCAAAGTTCTAATACATTTAAGAGAGCGACGAAGTGGAAAAAATATATAAATTTACACGCAGTTTTTTTTAATTATATAAGCAGTTTGACGATGAAGATATTTGGACGGTACAAAAATTGTCGAATTGTTTGTTAATCAGATGATGTTAGTCGACGAACAGACTTGTTACCTTTTGTTCCACGTACTCCGTAATGGTTGAAGTTACTTCGGAAAGAATTTGTAAATAATTGTTTTATTCTTTCTTTACTATTACTCTATTAAATTTTTATTAGAGCAGTTGTAACTATAAAACACCATTTTCTCTAATAACTTTTGACCTACCGAATCCATTAAATTGTAAAATAATATTGCGTAAGCAGAATCTCTACGACTTCACGCACAGACATTATTCGGTAGTGGGTCGGGGTACCGTTCTGTAAAACCTTTTCCGTAAAGACAAGTTGACCACCTCTTCCTAATCGTTCATGGAACAAAGTTACACGAAAAGACGGATATAAGAACGTAAATCGAACGAAAGTAGAGAGTTCCGAGCTACCGTTTGAAAATTTCGGAACGCAATACGATGATTGGTTTATTCTGATCCATTTTAAACAAAATTAACTTACACTACTTATATTTAAAATGATTTAAATTTTCACGAACATCATAAAAGAGATAGCCTTACAGTTATACTGAAAATTATATTTGAAATTTTCAGAATAACTGTAAGCCCATCTCTGTTATGATGTTCGTGAAAATTTAAAATGACGATGCTAGCAAAATAATTAAAGTTTTTTCCCCTCCTTAGCAAAAATCTTCTACATTGAAAATTACGAAATACAATACGGTCTTGAGACATTTTTAAATCTAGTTTTAACAAAATTAATTTACACTGTCTGTATTTGAATTATCAGAATTACTATAATCCCATCTTTGTTATGATATTCATGTAAGGACTATGCCAGAAAGAGAATCAAATTTATCCTCCTTGGAAAAATTATTTTGTATTGAAAATTTGAAAGCACAATACGGTGTTGACACGCTCATATCCGGTTTAAACAAAATTAATTTACACTTTCTGTATTTGAATTCTTAGAATGACTACAATCCCATCTTTGTTATTATATTCATGTAAGGACTATGCCAGAAAGGGACTATCCTCCTTGAGAAAATGTTCTGTATTAAAAATTGGGAACCCAATACGGTGTTGACATATTCAGATCCAGTTTACCTGTAAAAAAAATTAATTTACACTCTTTATATTTGAAATTCTTGGAATGACTTTAAGCTCGTCTCCGTTATGGTGTCCATATAATGATAATGCTTTATCCTTCTGACCTTATTCTCCTTGGAAAAAAATGTTAAAACATTACCATATTTTTGAACACAACTCACATCTCAGACGGTTGAAGATTCCGATCGACGCCAATTTCACACACTTATATTTTTATTTAACATATTAAAAAGTCCTCAGAGTTCAAATTTTCTCATTGGCAGATTTAAAGACATGTTTGCTCACTGCTTCGAGTTACTCTCTGAAAGCTTACTCACCTATTTCCAAACATACCTCTACCTGTTACGAAAATCCGTCACTGTCCAAGTAGTGAAACTTTGGAATCAACTCGATCCTGACACTATAAAAGTATTCTCAATAAAAGTTTTCAAGGATCGAGAGAAAAATGTCTACCTCTTCTGAACCCTAATCATTTCATACTACTATTCTTTCCTTTTTCCATACTAACTTTTGTTAATATTTTGTTTCATTATTTTTTTTGTATGTTTGCTCTTGTCAATATTTGGTATCATAATTTCATTTTTTGTGTTTTTAATCTTAATCTAAACAAAATAAAATTGAAGTATCTGGCTGTGATTTCGAAATAACTACTTTTTGATGTGAAACATCTAATGGCGCGTTTAGTTGGAAGTTAAAAGGTTCTGATAGTATGTCGCGATGTGCTATTTGACCAACTTCGCGTCTTGTCGGTTCTTACCGACTTAATTCGGCCAGCTTCGCGCCTTGTCGACTAACGGTATTATAAAATTAAAAATATATTTTCAATAGATTGTTAAGAAATATTTCAATGATAAATTATTTTCTAAAAATAAAACAATAAAATAAAATAATATTTTATTATTAACAAATGTCTATCTGAATATTTGTTTCTTTGTTCTCAATTCTTTCAAATAAAAATATTTCAATATAAATATATAAAAATATTAATACGTCTGCCAGACGCCCCATGACAGCTCACAATTTTTCAAGCTCATATAATTATGTGCATATTATCAAGACACCAACACCCGTTTTTAAAATATTTTCTCTGTCCGTTCGTCCTCGTCAGTCTTCGAAACAGTTTAACCAATTTTGACTGAACTTTCACAAACAGGTAGAGAAATTGTCAAAAAGTAATGTAGATAACTTTTTACCCTATGTTCTATATTGTTCTACATTAAAAATTACAATTTTATCGAACTCTTTGTTTTGTACGTATCACATAATTGAATTTTATTGAAATTAACTTTTTGCGACGCGACTCAACTGAAAATAATATACGGGAGTAATCTGGTGAGCGTGAGACGGTCGAGGGTCCTCGCGTTTTCTATTGCATCGACTTCTTTCTTGTTACATATACGTTCTCAACCTTTCTCAGCGCTACACAAAGTACATGTTACTCGTTTATTTTGAAGTATTGCATATAATTCGACTTCGTTATTTTATTTTATACAATTCGGGATTTCAGTTTCTGGACTTGTAATAACTACATTTCAAAATACATTTGCTTTGTATAACTGGCATAATTTAAATATGTTTTTTTCCTGTCATACGTCCTCTGAGCCATACGTTTTTTTCCATAAATACTTCCAGTTATTTTTATATAATCCTTTGGATATTAGAGCACGATTTAAATGTAATTATATTTGTATTGTATATATTTTACGATTTTATCGAATAAGGATTAACAAATGAAAGCGAACGAAAATAGTAACGCATTGATTTAATTTTGATATTTTAAATGAAACTGGCCAACTTTAATCAACTCTTGACGTTGTTGATTAAAGTTAACCAAAATAGTTAATTTCCGAAAGTTCTAATACCAATTTCAAATGAAATTATTCGAGTTAATTTTGATAAATAATTACTCTTATCTCCGTAAGGCGATACACGCCTTTCGAATACAAATATTTTGAAATCAAACGTGTAGTTCCAGATATTAGTGCAAACAAACAAAAACCTTTTCCGCGTCATATCAAATACGCTGTTATAACATGACGCTGTTATGGTAAGCCTACCATACAAGGGACAAACATTGATGCGATGTTAAAAATGTGAAAACTGAAATTTAATTATTTTGAGCCTTGATGGTTTTTATGCAGACGTGCGATAGATATTGTCAATGTGAACGTGAACTGTTCATCTAACTTTTATACTAAATTCATCTGTATTGTAGCACTACACAATTTCACGGTGTGGACCTTCTAAACTGTCTCCGTGGGAGTACCAAAATGTGATATAGTTATAATAACTATTACCTACACAAGTCACCTGATATGTTCCAATAAATATATAAATATATATGTATATATATATATATATATATATATATATGTATATATATATAGATATATATGTATATATTTATATATATATATCTATATATATATATATATATATATATATATATATATATATATATAGGTTACAACTTATAACCCCGCCATCTCCGTACACAAACTTTTCAAGTTTTTATATATATTCAATAAAATCAATCGTTAATTATATAGAGGCGGAGCTAAAATTCATCCTTGTAGAAATATCTTGGTCTTTGACTGAAATACCGGTGAAATTCGACTTCCGTCTTTAAATTTTCTATGATCAGGCTGCATAAATTTGATTATTCCGTACTTTATCGTCGATGCAACTATAAATAAAATAAAAGTGTAAAATTTACTTGTCTGTACTTAGAAGGAATTTAAAAAAAAATTTAGGAAAATATAACAAAAGTAATAGAACCCAAAAATATTTTTTTGGGAATTCTTGTGTTTGAGTGTTGTTTTTCTATTAACCAGTTCACTGCTTCGCGTATCGCACAAAAACAGCTAAAGGAATTTCATTACAGTCACTGGTGGATTATTTTTTGGGTCTAGGTGATATAAGCCACGTTTCAATGCCATCGACTAATGAAAAAATATGGTAATTTGACATTTCAATAAAAGCGCACTTAATTCAAAAAAGGTTTATTTTTAATTTTTTTATAATAAATGGCGGTTAATGTTATAATTAACTAAATAATATTTTCTGAAGATCCACGCAAACGAAGCCAATGATATAGCTAATTTATAACAAAGTTAATGTATAATTATAATACTTATTTTCTTTGTATAAATAAGCAATCACGTAATATTTAATAATACACTTTCGCAGAACCTCGGTTTAAGCTAATATATCGATCGTTCACTGTTACACTACAATCCATCAGAAAATGAACTAAAATTAGATACGTATGCATATCCCTTGCATCGTTTGATATTCCAATAATATTCATCTAAAAAGAACTCAAAAATTCTTCTCTGCATACTGTCAAAGGCCACAGGTAACAGAATTATATGGCGTCCGGTGTATCCGTTTCCGTCCAATATATGTTAGCTGGACGTCCCGTATTTATTGGGTGAAAATAGTTGCGCAAGTTGTACGTAACGCTCCTATTGTTGTTCCCTTTTCCTTTACCTTTTCCGTTTTCCTCCAGTGTGTACAGAAACTGCAATAATGCTAATAAAATAGAAAGTATTGAATTTGTTTTGTAGATTTATTATGGGTATTTATAAATTTATTTTTCGGCTATCAAACTATGGACTTATAATCGCTTCACGTCTATCTGTCCTTTGTTTTAATAAATATAAATGGAAGACGATTTTTTTTCACATTTTAGTGGATTACATTAGATAAATCTTTTGAAATGGAATTAAAGGTCCATTGTTTGGTTCCAAATCCCAAAACGCAAAACAGAATACTTATGATATTACTCGTGTGGATAGTATATCGATATTTATTACAAATAGTAGTAAAAATTGTAGTAGTATTAAGATATATAATAAAAATTATGCAAAATATAAGTCCTCCTCCCTTATTTCTAAAATTGCATAATCAAAAATTATGAAAAAATCGAAGTTTACAAAGCCTATTCAAAATTTATAACGAACTGGATGTAATAGTTTTTGAGATATTCATGATAACATATAGTTACAGTCGTAATCATAGTTTTTATCCAAAATTGTCACAAACATTCTCAATCATGTCAATAGGTACGTAACAAATAATCAACGAAAAAATAAGCAAGGAAAAAAAATAATTGAAAGACAACAACCTAAATACCTATATGTCGTCATGTCATCGTCCCCCCCCCCCCCTAGTAGATGTTTATTGTGCTAGAAAGTTCATATTAATGATACCTTATGAAACATATTTTTCATTTCACTTCAAACGAAATACGGAAGTCTCGACGCGTGAACCAGACTCGCCTTTAGCCGGTTTTATTTTTTATATTTTGAAGTCTCTCTCTTCCTAAAACTATAGTACTATTACAATAGAATATTTAAAAAAAATAAAAATTGTGCCTAGTGAATAAGTCCATTCAAAACTATTCAGGGCATTGCGCTAATGATTTATTTTGAATTCTACAGAATCTTACTGATGATGACGCTGTAATGCCCAGACTAGATTTCTAAACGGATAAAAATCGTTGCCCTTACCACCAATTATATAACATTTGAAACCAATATTTTAATGGTCATCACACTGATTATTGAGGTAATCTATATAATACGATATATCTTTGCAAAATTAGTGAACAAAAGGTGACGTATTCGCAGGGTTTCGGGCAGTTATTACTTTTTTGTCTAAATTTAATTACTGATATAATTGTACAATACATTAAAGTTTAATAAATATCTACAAAATTAACGCCAAATATATACAACATTAGAGTTTACCCTATAATATTAAAAGATATATATGGTTTTATAGACAAAATTGAATACGTACGAAGTCTATTAATCCATGTTATTCTTTCGTTAATCCTTTTTTCTGCCATGAAATGAGCCACTTAACCGCATATCAAAGGTTGCTATCGGGCGCGTACGATAAAGTCAACGTAAAAATGTTCTACTTGCTTTCATAATTAGTACTTTTGAGATAAAAAAAACCACGGTCCAAATGGTGTTCTATTAATATTAAACCGACTTGTAATGAAAAGTCGCTTTTATGTAAAAAATGTTGCAAGTGTAGTATGGTATTCCGCCATTAATACTCGAGTTGATCTCAAACTATTCTAACTGGAGTTCTGTATATAAATTGTTTAAAGTCGCAAAAACTTTGCTATAACAGAAACCTATCTTATTTAAAGAGGTCTTGCGATTAGCATGGCTTAAACTCAAAGCAGCATAGGTTCAACTATCTCCAAAATAACCTTAGCTATAATATTTTTTGTTTAAATTCAAAATGTTTGCAATACAGACCAATAATTCCGGATACATATACTCCATTCCATTACAGAGGAAAATGATACAAAATACTAGTAATACCTTTTAAATAATTGTTTCAAACATTATATACACTAATACATAACAGTATACAAAATACACTAGTATTTCACAGAAAGAAATACAATACAATGTAACAATCCTCACCACAATAAACCTCAAACACTAAATACACATGAATATGTAAAAGAAACTCAAAATAAATTAATATTTCACAAAAAATACCACGGTACCAACATAAATTAATATTTCAAGTTTCAGTATTCAGCATTAATTTTCTTTGACTCGATATATACGATTAGACGTTTTCCTTTTCCTGATGGAAATATTGTCCGTTACCAGTTGACAATCTTTCCATAAAGCCTGCCGTGACGACCGAGTGTAGGCCCATGCCATGCAGTGTTTCATATGTGATTTTCACTTACCCACGTCTCATCTAAATATAATTTTTTACTTTGTTTCTGTCATTTCTAAAATTGTCCCTCTTTCCTCCACTTCGAACTGCCCTGTTTATATTTATATATATATATATATATATATATATATATATATATATATATATATATATATATATATATATATATATATATATATATATATATATATATATGTCTGCTTCTAAGCTCGTCCCATGTAACATGGACAAAACCTGCGCAAATGATGCGTTTAGAATGGAAATAATATCTATATCTGCTTATTAGTTTTGAGTCTTTGCAAAATAAGCAGTTGTCCTTAAAACAAAAAAATATAATTTATTTTTTGTATCAAAAATATACTTTTTTTAGTGTGTCTATTTACATTATATTCACACGATTATATAGATATATTATGCATTTAAGAGAATAGATAGAAATACTAGTGTAATGTAATGTTACGTATACAAAATTGAATTATTACAAAAGAATCACAAATACTTAATTTTTGAGTAATCATTAAATAAATTGTCCTTAAAAAAAGTTTTAATTTAATTTTGCCTGACATACGTATCCGAATGCAGAATACAAGATAATAGCATACTGGGCAGTGAAACATTGTGAAAATGCTCTGACTTGTAGTGCAATCTTATATATTATGTTTTTTTGGCAGTCCCGTTCTAAAATAGTTTTCATCCATATTAAACAATTTGAACATAACGCATATACGTATCGCTTATAATGTTCTAACTTGTAGTGCAACTCGTATATATTATTTTTCTTTTGGCTATCCCGTTCGGACATAGTTTTCATCTATATTAAACAATTTGAACATAAAGCAAATACGTCTCGCTTATAATGCGCGTACTCTTAATATGGCCCGGTTATCTTTGTATTACGCCGTCATCATTTAATAAATTACAGCCATCCGCCAGCAATTGGTGAAAAAATAAAATTAATTCTTAATTTTTTTGGCTAATTGTCTCGTAAAATTCATAAACGTAAATCGATAACTTTATCTGATAAACTGATGATTTCACGGTAGTTCGACGAAATAATATTATTAACAAAGTCTTAAGGTGTTATTGATCATAAAAAGGACATTACACTTCTTCTCTTTCTAATGTTTATTCAAATATTTTTTTCTAATTATGGAAAATATTGTAGAAATGAATAAAAGTACGTCAATTTAAAGATTTAATCATTTATCGCAGATTTTGAGTGGGTAAACATGGCATTTCCCATAGCAGTTTACACATAGATAAACGTATATATGTACACTATGCCGCTAATAAAAGGTTTATTTTTACAAAATCATTAAAATGCATCACAACGAATCACTACGAATGACAGATGCATTTCGGCACCATGACAGATGCATTTCGGCTCCCGGCCGTCTCTCGCTATTCGGGATAATCAGCATACAATTCCTCTTATAAAAGAAACTACCAACCAGGTTACGGACTTTACTGTCGTCTGTTTAACTGAACGTCGGCCAAACACATCGAATAATGAATCATTTATGAAAAAAAAGAAAGAGAAAAATTGATGAATGTTCAAACACCCGGCCGGAAATCGAACTCTTAGCCTTTTATTTTTTTTATTTTTTTTCTACTTTAATGTATCTAATCGATACATATGGTGGACTTATTGCTACGTGAGCAATCTCTTACAGCCAACCATAACACCCGTCCAGCCCGCTCGACGAACGGCCGGGAATCGAACCCGGGTCTCAGTGGTACACTGCGTCGTCACAGGCCGTATGCCTTGTGATCAACCCAACACACCACGGTGACGACATAGTTTTTTTCATATTTCATTCCAGTCTTTTAGACGAGTGTTAGAATCTTATTAGTTATTATATGTATACAAAGCAAAATATGTATAAATAATACCGAATATTAACAGTAAAGTTTTTTCTAATTTTTTTAAAATGAATATATCTAACATTAAAAACAATAATCGAAAATGTACATCGAAATAAGAGTGAAAGCTTAGCTATTAAAAAAGGTCCTAAAATGCGTATAAAATATGTATTCGATACTGTAAGATAATACTAACAAAACTAAAAAAAATAATATGTCACAATGTTTATTTATCACCTTTACGTTAAATACCCTATACATATATTTATATTAAACGCAATCAAATAAAGTAGTGTTAACTGGCTCATTGTAGCTATCTAACTCTAATACCGTATGACATATACATGTTATACGGTCTAGACTTGTAGACTTCTGTGTCAAAATTTCTATTACCGAAAAGTTTTGACTGACTTTGGCCTAATCAAAATAAAGGGTTATCTATTTTTTCCCTCTGAATTTCACAGTTTATATTAGTAAAATAATGGTATAATACTGATATTTATAACATTATTTGTGGTGACTGTTTATTAAATTAATGTAGTGATTTATACATGATTTTATAACATTTCGGGTATACTACAATTTGTAAATAGTCGTTAACTTTAAGTATTCTACCATATTTTTGCTAGCCATATTTTAACTGTCAAATTGGTTTGTTCACAAATTCTCTCATGTATGAAGATGTTAATACATTTTTTCGATAATTAATGAGCTCTCTTTTGATCTAGGTTTCAAATGTTCAGACAAAGCGGCAAATGTCAATAACATAACAACGGCATTAACGTGACAGTTATCCTTCACTAGTACGTGCGCCTGCTTTTTCCTTAAAAACTTTCACGTGTAAGCTTTTTGCCTTTACCTTCGGAAATACTTTTTTCGATTAAAACTAAAAACAACAAGTAATGTTCGTTTGCAAGCCAATTAGTTTTTCCTTGCTCTTTGTATGACGCAAGTTTAACTTTTCGGTGGTATGACTAAAGGACCAAACGGGTTTATCAGCTCTAAGTATTTGTTTGTTTCACTGAGTACTGTCAAATAGAAAAACTCCGCAGAAAGTTAAGCGCTACCTTCAGACTTTACTAGTTTCGAAAGGACACATATGTCATATGTACATACGTACATACTACATACATATCCTTTCTTTTCCTTCCTTTGAAAAACCTATGAAGTCACAAGGAGTCCTTAATTAGCTCATTTCCTCAAAATATTAATATGAACTAACGTAATACAATACGAATAAAACAGTTTCGTGTTAAGTTTAATTGAGGTACATATTCCATATTAAATATAATAATTCCCTTGTTTTAAGAATTTATTAAATATATTATTTTCACTTTTTGCCATCGGTCATCTATTCAAAACTCATACAATTTATTCACCCCACGTGTCCAATCTTTGCACCCCTGTCAGCCACCCACTCATCCCAACCTGTCCGTAAACCCTAAAAAGTAGGCCACATTAGCGACGAAAGCCGAAACCAGCTCTGTATATGCCCGAGCGACCCTCTAAGTAAAAAACGGTGTAAGCCTCATCAGCACGCTGCCACACGCCCAATTATATGTGAATATGATAACTGTGCTTTTAAAAAAACTCCAAAGGTTTTGTTTGACCCCGATAGCAAAATGGAGTAAGTGATACTTTAAAATTATGCTTTAGATACAATGGTAATATTTAAAGTTGTAGTCCGTGTTATCTTAAAATTGAACCGTCAAACTTGATGCAATAAGTATTTCGTATTTCGATAAGATATTCAAATCACATTTTAATGAAAACAGTTTTCTTTTTTCCGTATGCTACTATATTTTACAATTTACATTTATACACTTATAACAATATAAATGTTGTATAATTTTTCCTAAAATAGCTGACATATACATACAGAAAATCGTATATAATAAACGTGAAACATTCGAATACACGGTGTGACATCCACATAAAGATAATAGTTTGAGACTGGAATGAAATAAAAAAAAACTATTTTCGCAATCACGATTTAAGTAAACAATCTGTCTGTACCAAATAATTGATGGTTATTTCTACTTTACCCATGTTTTTTTTAACAATTATTTCAAAATGTTTTGACCAAGTATTAGAAAATAAAAGAATGGAGTAAGTTCTTTTGTGCAGTTTTTTTTTATTTTTATTGAACGTTTATTTTTTGATTTTATTGTTTTACATATGAGTTCCATTCACAATTAATTGAAACTACGTGATGTAGTATTATTTCTACTTTCTTTAAGTTCTTTACCATGACCTAGGTTTCGTTGTATTACAACATCTTCAGATGGGATATGAGCAAAGATTAACTCTTAGGAACATCCAACAGCATTCTTTACTATTATTTGATAAGAATCTTGATTCTTGAAATTGACGATTCTTTGCTAATATTCCACCTGAAGATATTGTAATACAACGAAACCTAGGTCGTGGTAAAGAACTTAAATAAAGTAGAAATAATACTACATCACGTAGTTTCATTTAATTGTGAATAATGAATTTCTAAAAAATTAACGCCAAATATATTCAATATGAGTTCCATATTAAATTAGATTTATATATATTATAACCACATATATATATATTTAAGTTGTAATCACAGGTTACGACTTAGTAATGACTCTTAATAGTTTAAACCCTATTCTCGCCTTTATTACGGTACACAAAAACGTATATATAATAAACAAAGTTATTTACATTTATCAAGCTACGCAAGAAATTAAAAATGAACAGAGTGTTCACAGAATTACATTCTTAACGAAGAAAATACGTTTCTGTTAATAATACTGGAACTGGTTATCCTTATACCGAAGAACGGAAAAAATATTAAACACTACTTTCATCCCCGGGCGATGGCAATGAAGTTTCGCTACAAATTCCCCAAATGCACTGCCCATTTGTTAGTTATTCTCTTTACGAGCACTCGTGAAGCTGACGTTTATATTTATATAAAATTACCCATAATGATTCAGATGGTTTTGCACAGGATTAAGAGAAGTTTAAATTTCTCAAATTCGGAAAATATTAGATCTGGACCGGATAATGGGAGACAAGAATTAGGATCTGCAAAATTATTATACAGGAAAAATGTGTAGAAAGACACAAATGACCAGAGAGATGAAAAACCTCATAGATAAAACATCGAAAAGGGTGGATCAACATAAGCACCAAATCACCAAATATTAAGCTGTTGACAAAATTAAGATAAACTTGATCGTCGTCTTCATGCAGAAGATAGCGGACCAAGAAGCGATTCTGCAAAGGATCTGAAGTTGAACCATTTTAAAAAATAAAAAATATAACTAAATATATCAAATCAAAAAATAATAGATCTCCCAGTCCACTGCTTGAAATAGACTTCTCCCAATGCGCATATCATTGGAGGTAATGCCCAAAATCCCCACGCTGCACTGGTGACTTGACCACCGCAGTGCGTAGATTTTTGCACCAGTAGCGTTGCTACCAACTCGACGAGCAATTGGAAATCTAACCCGACCAATGGTGCTTAATACAACTTAATGTATCGGTAGTGAAAAAACAAACATAAGTAATAACATAATAAATATACTGGCATATAGTCACTACAAAAAAAATTTTTATTTCTCTTAATAATATACGGTTACACATTATAATACTTTGTCCTGAAAGCTTGATGCATTTAATCGTATTTACTAATTTCGTATGTGTGATCAAAGGAGAGAAACGAAAATATTTTATTTAAAAAATATTTAAAACAGTAATCACCGAGGAAATTAAATGTTGGCTTCAGCAAATTTGAGTTAGTTATGTGAAAGGTGTTATGTTAAAAAGGAAAGAGATAGCCATCGTTAATTAAAAATTAGCTGCGATAAGTTTAACAATTTTAATTGAAAAAAAACATAGCAACTACGAATAGATTAGTACTATGAAGGTTACGTACATATTTATATGAAACTTCGAATGTTTAAGGATATAAGTATGCTATTTTGTTGTAATAATACAAAGATTCATATTATTTTTCAGCGTAAAAATATGTTTTCTCTTGTAAGCTGTAAGTTAACTTCTTGTAATTTTCACCCACTTCTCACGACGTATTTATTTGAAACTTAGTAAACTTGGGCAATTCTGATGATAATACCATAACATGGTACCATTGAGCTGATATGGTGGTGGAGTAAAGAGGTGGTTGTAGGAACTTTTGAATGGCGAAGAGAATGCCCTCTAACTTTAACTCGTTTGACTTTTCTCAACGAATCCCCTTCTTACATATTATTACTGAGAAGATCCAATGATGGAAGAAGGAGGAGATCATGATACTTTCTTAGCGGCTAAGAGTAAACTCGTCAAGTATGAGCTCATTTCACTTGACGTCTTTCGCCTTTATGCAAGGCTCCTTATATTCTAACGCTGAAAAAATATTTTAAAGTTTGAATGAAATTGAAATATTACAAAATGCATGGGTATTATCCTTGTTTATTTCCTTCAATTAAATTTGTAAGGAACTTGATTGGTTGCATAGACTTACAATTTCTAGTATTGTAAATTTGTGTTCAGTCTTAATTATTTTAAACTCTGATAAAAATTGCTTTTGGCCATGCATTTTTTTTTCTTTTTTAATCAATACATTGATAACCACTCGGCCTTTAGTTAAGTAAGGCTTTATTCTCTGACTGTTAAGTAAGAGAGTAAAGCTTAGTTAATTTCACCCGCCTGGAGTGCACATTAATATCTTGAACATGGGGTTTTTAAGAAATAAATAAGTCACAAAAAAACGAAAAGAAATGTTAAAATCTACTTGTTTTGTCTGTTTTATTTTCTTTTAAATTCGAAACAAAATCTGGTGATTCCATATTCCGCAAATTGTTTAAAAGATTTAATTCTTTAACAATCTGGATGGACCATAATATCAAGGGATTTTAGTAAAACACGCAGATGGGGACCCGGGAATGTATGTAAAACCCTTATCCTTTAACAATTTATCCAGTTCATCTTTTCACAAAAAACAAAAATCTGAAAAGCGTTAAATTGACTTAATTTTCTTAAAATAATGAATATTTACATGTAACATGTTCAAAACTAGCTGGTCGTCCCAGTTTTGCCCGTGAAAAAAGAGACAGTTGTTTTATTTCCTTTTAAACATATTAATTGTTTCCGGTTAGCAATTTTCCAAAAACGCTGAAATAGGTCTTTCTTTATATCTACCTAAATGAGAATTTTCATATCTCCACATTGAATTATTTCGAAATTCCCCTCCAATCTTCCCATCCTTATTTTCACGTGTTTGATCACGTGCATGAAAATTATTTCTTAGTGCGCATCTAGAAATCATCAGTTAAAAGAAATGTATGTGCCAAATTACAAGTTATTAGACTGAATAGTTCCGAAGATTCCATGGTGAGTCCCTCAGTGAGTAGGCATTAATTGGCTTTCATATGTATACGTAGATTTATTTGAATTTCCATTTACAAATACTTGTTATAGAAGAAACATTATAATATAGATCATTGTGCATATAAACGAAGGGCAAGAAATTTTCAAAACTATGAATGAAGAACAACGTCGATATGCTATACCTATTTATGCCTTAACATTGATTCATTACTTTTGATCATACTGATTTATTACATTTTAATCAAAAATAAGTCTTTCTTCTTACGAAAACAAAATAGCCTTAGTATTGAATATGTTTGGCGTTAATTTGGTAGAAATTCATTATTCACAATTAAATGAAACTACGTGATGTAGTATTATTTCTACTTTATTTAAATTATTTACCACGACTGGTTTAGTTGTATTACAACATCTTCAAGTGGGCTATTAACAAAGATCTTTGCTAATAGACCACCTGAAAATGTTATAATACAACGAAACCGGTCGTTGTAAAGAACTTAAAGAAAGTAGAAAGAACACATTACGTAAAGACTACATTACGTAGTTTCATTTAAATGTGGAAATCCTTAGTAATTAAAGATACTTGTTAATAAATGCAACTTCAGTTAATATTTTTTTTTAATCACCTAGTACTCAGTAATGGTTCTCCACCTATTCCTTATTTGATACTCGCTAAGTGAATTTTGCAAGTGAATAGGGTATCTATCCCGGAAAATTATTTTGAACCTTTCAAAATACCCCACATCTGTCCATAAGTATTTTATTTCACTTCCGTTGAATGCGAGGACGAGCAAATTGTATCAGCAGATGCGGAGGATACTTCTTCAATTCTATTTCCGGCGTTACAGGACCCTCCGTTGACCACTTCAACCCCCCGCACCGTACGCGCGATGACCTGACTTTATTTTAATAAATGACATTTGGAAAAGGTCGTTGAAAAGTGAACGTGCGAACAATGTGAGCATTATAGATGCCGGGTGAGGAGGGACGGGTAGACAGGTGACACAATTTTTTACTTAACCCCTGACCTAGCTGATTATGGTGACCTCGAACTAATATCGTCGTGTACCCTGATTGTGTGAAGGGCAACCTTCGTGTGATTGTCGGGTGTGATTTTTTTAAATGGATTTCGATGTTTAGCTATTGCGCTTATAAATATATATAAGTGGACTATCGATACAAACAAAACTACGTACAGGGAAGAGAAGATCATAAAATTGGTCAAAATTATTTTCAAACCTTTAGATATTTACTTGTGTAAATGATAGTAAGTAGACAGTGAGCAGCCGGCGCCATGAATGAAATGTAGAACATTATCATTAGATACAATTTTACTTCAAGGTGATTTTTGTTTTATCTACAATTTCAGAAATGCTATCATGGCATCTTTGAATAATTCACAGCTCATTCTATAATTTTTTCTTTCCTTTCTTTAGTTTTACATTAAGAATTTTTAGTTGAACATCAATATTTAAGGGATGAAGATTATGGCTTATCGAGCTTGTTATTTTAATTCCTCGTATTAATTTCAGATTTTTTAATTTTGTTAATTTATAACTTTTTAGGATTACTTACACGCATAATTTCGTATAGGAAACTGGTATTACAAGACTTATCGGCTCATTATGGTTTCGGATAGCGTGCAATGTGTAAATATTAATATGCTTAAGCATAACCAGAATCGACTTCTTCATAACAAAGCCCGATGACACTCCATAACTTTTTCATGTTTACCGCACATATTTTAATGAGGAATTTTAAAATAAAAGAAAAAATTTGAGCATTTTGAAAAAAAAAACAAAGAAAAATTTGGAAGTTTTTCTTCTATTATTAAAAAAAAACACTAATTCTAAAAACACGAAAAAAACTCGTATCCAAATTACAAATTATTATCACAGATTTTTCTCTTAAATGAAAAGTTATGAACTAATGGCTTTTTATAAAAAAATATAAATTTAGTGTTAAATATCCCGTAGTAAAAAGAAAGAAATAATTAGTGGAGTAAAAAAAACATATAGTTTAATAAAAATTATGTATAAAGACCATTAATAAAAGAATAAAAATATTATCGTTTGAAAGATTTATCTGATTCTTACTCTATCAATAGATCGCGTTTTAGTATTTTATATCCCATTACGAGTATTTACTTTTTTCGTATATAGTGCTTAATGCAAATCTGCGATTTGAACAGCATCGTGTAATATCATGAACTATTTTCGTACAAAGCCCGATCATATTTGCAAGATTTGAACATAAGTTCATCCCCAGCAAATGATAAAAGTCTGACTTTTAGGCCGCGGAAAGATAAATACTTGATTATAACTATTAAATTTTACTTGAAAATGAATCCGCAAATAACAATTAGCCCCGGGGCATAATTTTCTAAAATATCCAACTTTAACAATCAGAGTTATGGAAAGAGACAATTCTAGTATTCTTATCGATTTCATCATGTGGCAAAGTGATAAAAATATGAAAGAATTTAACACAATCAAGTTCAATGCTGTGATAGATACAATATTCAGTTTTAGACACACCGCTCTAACTCATTCATCTATACCTATCTAGCCAGCAACAACTTGGCTGCTATTTTTTATCTCACTATTTTTATGGCTATTTTTCTGAATTGATCATTTTACGACCATATTAATTAGTAATGCGATTATTACTACCGCTTATGTTGATCAGTTCTTCAATCCTTGGTTTCGACTCAAACTCGACAGTTTTAGGGTTCCATGATGAAACTAAGAACTCTTAAATCTTCGCCAAGTCTGCCCAACGTCCATCCTTACATCTTTCACGGCCGTAGTGTTTCCACAGTTTTAGACTTAACTATGGACTATGACTAAGGAAATGCACAGCAAAATTCGAAAAAAGTTATATTTCTAATACTGCTACATACATGAAAAATTGTTGGGGCATAAATCACCGAGGCAAAAATTTATCACGCATATTATCAAGGTGTGCTTTTCGTATCAATTTAAAAATATTCCTCCCGCCCCGCTTTCTGAGTCCTATAAACATATTTTTTTAAACAGTTAAATTTGAATAATCATAAACCAGGTTCGATTCTTCCAATTATTATCATAGTATTCGGCGCCAGCAAATAGGTCGAAAGTTAGCCAAAGCCCTTGGCAAAGGTGAATTTTTATCCTCCACGAAGTTCTGACTCCGAGCGTAATTAAATTATCTTGAGCTGTCAATATTTAATGGAGTTAGTTACCTATCGGTGCCTTATTCTTATCTTTATATACACCGGTACACCCTCTTAATTGAGGTTTACTTCAGAAACCACCACCCCTATGATCGCCTTCTATTGTTACAAAAACTCATTTCGGTACTTAGCGCAAACGAAAGTTCCTAAAACGAAATGTGCAAAATTGTAATCATTTTTTTAACTTTTTTTCAATTTTAGTAAACGACAAGTTTTATCGATAAGTATACGACGTTCAAACATACTTTTTCTAATAATTTAATTATTTCATAAACACATCACTCGTTTTCTCCAAAACTATGTTAACCTAATACTAATTCAAAAGTTAATCCAAAAGTGAATTCGTTTATTTGTTTATGTGTCACACTTCAATTACTTAATTGATCTTTACCAAACTTTGCACACTAATCCAACTTATTACAATCAAATAATCCAAAGCTCTAAATATTGTGATCGCAGGTCGAATCTGAACAATCGAGTCTGACTCTAAATTCATAGTGAAAAAATTATTAAAAAATATAAAAATAAACGAACTTTTTAAATGTAATTATAGGGATATAATAAGGATATCTTCTTGCCAAAATACAACGAGCATCACTTAAAATGACTCCGCATTCCAATACTGTCATCCTATTTACATATTAAGTTAAAACATTTATTACTAGAGACATTTGGAAATTTTATCTAAAATTTTTTCTTCATTCCTGGTCAGCTTGTACCTTGAAATTATGACGCATAGAATAACAAATTTAGTAAAATACTATTTTCACTACACTAATTAAAGAATGTGGACCTTCTTTAAAAATAAAATAAAACATATTAAATTACAAGAGTAATATAACGCAACACAAAATAGAAACAAATTAACACTATTTTAATTCAAACAATATTTATTTATTAAGGTATAATTAAATCAATAAAACAAGTATTTTATTACTAATAATTATGTTAATAAAAACGCGTATCATATTTAAAACTAATAATGACTTATTTTAACATATTTACTTTTCACAATTAAATGAAACTACGTGATGTAGTGTTATTTCTATTTTCTT
This sequence comes from Druceiella hillmani, assembly GCA_039881145.1. Classification (NCBI taxonomy): domain Eukaryota; kingdom Metazoa; phylum Arthropoda; class Insecta; order Lepidoptera; family Hepialidae; genus Druceiella; species Druceiella hillmani. The sequence continues at coordinate 20,091,351 of JAYKKI010000032.1, read as the reverse complement.
TAAGTTCTTTACCACGACCTAGGTTTCGTTGTATTACGACAATCAAGACAACACCGGAAGATGTAATACAACGAAACGTAGTTTCATTTAATTGTGAATAATGAATTTCTACAAAATTAACGCCAAATATATTCAATATTTAAAATTTACTTTTATTCGTCATAAACAAAACATTACTTTGTAGCGTAATCGCAATCAAACGGTTAGGTTATAGTATGTCATGGAACAATGAAAATTCCGACGTGATAAGAAAAAAATTATGGCTACACGAAATGGAGGTCGGCTTACCAAAATATGACATAAAATCCTTCGATATACAATCTTTTTACTTTCTAAGGAAAATCTCTTCTAAGTATCGGAAAAAAAGAAATATGTCCTATATTTCTTGCGCAGAAGGAATATAAATTACCTGTCATTATTTTAAAAGCGAAATCGGAGTTCGTTATTTCTGAATTGTATATTCACAGGGATATCGGTTATTTCTTAATTGTGCCAGCCAGAAACCAGGGATATCGGTTATTTCTGAATTGTACTAGACAGAAACCAGGGATATCGGTTATTTCTGAATTGTACTAGACAGAAACCAGGGATATCGGTTATTTCTGAATTGTACTAGACAGAAACCAGGGATATCGGTTATTTCTGAATTGTACTAGACAGAAACCAGGGATATCGGTTATTTCTGAATTGTACTAGACAGAAACCAGGGATATCGGTTATTTCTGAATTGTACTAGACAGAAACCAGGGATATCGGTTATTTCTGAATTGTACTAGACAGAAACCAGGGATATCGGTTATTTCTGAATTGTACTAGACAGAAACCAGGGATATCGGTTATTTCTGAATTGTACTAGACAGAAACCAGGGATATCGGTTATTTCTGAATTGTACTAGACAGAAACCAGGGATATCGGTTATTTCTGAATTGTACTAGACAGAAACCAGGGATATCGGTTATTTCTGAATTGTACTAGACAGAAACCAGGGATATCGGTTATTTCTGAATTGTACTAGACAGAAACCAGGGATATCGGTTATTTCTGAATTGTACTAGACAGAAACCAGGGATATCGGTTATTTCTGAATTGTACTAGACAGAAACCAGGGATATCGGTTATTTCTGAATTGTACTAGACAGAAACCAGGGATATCGGTTATTTCTGAATTGTACTAGACAGAAACCAGGGATATCGGTTATTTCTGAATTGTACTAGACAGAAACCAGGGATATCGGTTATTTCTGAATTGTACTAGACAGAAACCAGGGATATCGGTTATTTCTGAATTGTACTAGACAGAAACCAGGGATATCGGTTATTTCTGAATTGTACTAGACAGAAACCAGGGATATCGGTTATTTCTGAATTGTACTAGACAGAAACCAGGGATATCGGTTATTTCTTAATTGTACCAGCCAGAAACCAGGGATGTCGGTCATTTCTGAATTGTATAATCATCAAATAAATTTCAAAAATATTGTATTCATTTGTTGCGCTTACCCCAAATTATTTAAATGAAACTTCTTGCCATAATGTATTAACAGAAAATTAAATATCGTGTACAATTTCCTGTTCTGCGAAAATTTTGGTTCATGACAGTTACGTCGAATGATTTTCAAGTTACTCTCTCTCGAAGTTACTATCGATTATTTATAGTCTATGTTCCCTTGTAACAAATGTAAGAACAGTCATGTTTTCATTTATAATAAATTAAATTAAACTCCGTTGACGAATTAAATAATAGAAGAAAAAGTCGCCAAATGGATAAAAAAAAGTGTGTGCATAATTATACATGCGTGTTAAAAGTCTGTTTGGCATATTTAAGAATATCTTTATTTAGCACGCAAATAATTAATGGAAATAAAATAACAAAAGGACTGGACCATGATTTTAAATACAGTTGGTAATATCTAAATTCAATCGAATAATTGAATTATTAAATTTACTAAAACAATCTAAGTAAAGTTTAATTAATGATAAAAATAATGGAATGTGCTGCAAATTTATGGTAATTTATTAATGTTAAGTGTTTGATAAAGGGTAAAGTAATAATTTATAATTCAAGTAAATACAAACTGAAACTTAACCTCACTTAGAGAAATACGCTTAAAATATATTTTAAAAAACTTATAAGCACTTAAGACTTATAACCTTAAGTCGCGAATTTTCACAATAAAAAACATCACGCATTATATAAGTAGCGCAGCAAAAGCTCACTTAATATTATTGAAATATATGTATGTTTTTGGCGTTGTGCACATATATATGTTATTAAAAAGTATATTCGTTATTAACTTGGTTAAAAGATTAGTCTAAAGAACATGCACAATCAACAACGTAATCAAAAACAAACCTCCAAAAATGTAAAGTTAGCGTTAAGTATGGTGTTACTAATAGTATGTATTATAATTTATTTAACTCATAAATAAAATTTGGTACTGGTACTTATTGTATGTATTTGTTTTCAGTTCTCATATTAGTATTCCTTACATCTATCAAAGTAATACAGACGATGGCTTACCATATTCATTTTATCAGAATTATACAAATTCTCATATTGAATATTTTGAAAGCCTCCTTAGGTATTATTCAAGGCTAGCTTGTTTAATAATATCGATAATTTTTACAATGATTTGAGAAGATGATATTTTGAACAATTTAAAAAAAAAGGAAATAGAGCTTCAATGTCATTATTTAAATTCAGTCGTCAATATTTATTTATCACTAAAAATATTTTTTTTCAATATGCCAAATGAATGAAACAAAATAAAATAAGTTACATTGAGTTACAACTACTTTTTATAAAGTGCCGTACGACTACTGTACAACTACCTTCGATGCGGTACTTTCCATAGTGACGTGGGTATATATTCCCCTTTGACGTTCACAACGAAGAATACGCTTATTGCTAAAAATTTTAATAAATGCACACAAAAATCATCTAGTTTCTAACCACGATAACTCATATAATTTATTTTTAACCATGTTAAGTAATCATTTGATTCAAAACCAAAAATAAAATTATGTACTTTTATCCCAAGAGGGCGCCCATAAATATGAAGAACTTTTCTCGTCCTAGCCGTGTGGGATATTTTTAAAAATCTTTAAGCAGAATATGAACTTATTGCAAATCTCACGAGAGTGCGATTTACTATCAACTATACGCCAGTCTCTATAGTAATTTTACAAACTTTTTTAAAAATTAAATTATCGATTTAATTAGGTTAAAAGGTATAAAAAAAAAAAGTTATTTAGGTATAAAAACCTATAAATTTGATATAGGTATTTGGAAAGAAGAAATCTTCCACTAAAAATCGGTTACTCGGTAATGTACTCCGACTTTTTGCTTAAAATTAGCCTATCTGCCGCGGTACCTGCTGCCGAACTGAATGGGATACGTTTCGACTGAGGCTATTTAAAAATTTTGAAAAACCTTTGTTCTTTTATTCCTTTGTTCCTTTCATCGCGAGAAATATTTTTTGTCGAAAAATTTTCTCTAAAACCAATGGTTCAGCAATTATAAGGAAAAGAAAAATTAAACTGTTTGCAAATATTAATCACACTAACATTTTTCATTCCTGACAATTTTGTTTCAGTCTACACCTAATTCTCAGAATTCAGGATTTTTCAGATTTTTTTCCATCCTTTGAAAATAAATGTGGTTAACAGCAGTGGTTAAAGGTTCTTAATGAAAAATGTTTAAACAAATCGATTGAAAAAACATGTCATATTGGTTCAATAAATATTCGTTTGATAACCTACAAGATTAACTTGAAAGAGTGTTTTTTTAATTACCCGGTTAATAAGTTTGCTACATAGGCATATACCTTTATTTAAACAACAAATAAAATAATCTACTATAAAATTTACTTCTGTCCAGTGTTATTAAAGTTCTCACTAGGATACAAGAAATTATACCTGTGATTAGCAAATGTAGTCATCCCCTATTTTCGTTAATTATAGGCTTATTTTCTTTTTAGTCGAAAACCTCATTCAAACATTAACGTTGCGGGAAATAAAATATAAATAATGTACAAGTATGCATAAATATTTATCAGAAAATATCAATATCAATAATTGTCATCGATTGCGAAAGTGTCTCGAAACATTTCGAATTTAAACAAGTCCTTAAATGCAGTGGATTTTGATTATAACGACGACCGAGTGACCTTTAAAATTACGACACTGTATTCACATGTCCTAATTTGCAAATATAGGGATATGAGATACAAAATAATATGCAATTTATATACACAATATATTTATTATACATTTGTTTTAATTATAATATATTAGCTACATTATATATTATTGCATAGACTGAGATGAAGAAGGTTTATTATTCCAATGAATATTCTGTTCTTTAAAGTAAATTTTTAAGTTTCCACACCAAAGAAACAGGACATCTTCAGTGTTGTCACAGCACCAATGGCATCTTCAGTTGTAAGAATTTCTTCACCCTTCCACACTTCAGTCATCTTTTTCTTCTAGCTTTGTACTCGATGAAACCACAGTTTTAATGATTTCATCATTGCTCAGCTTACTAGTTGTAAAAACTTGATTCTCAATTTTGATGTAAGTTTCCCAATCTGCAGTGTTTATGTTCCCGGAAGGTATTGTAGCCAGCTGTTTCAGTGACACATTGTCCAATTCATCATCAAAATCATCAACTGTTGTTGTGATAGTCGAGGATCTACAGAAACCAGCACGAGAGAAACATTTTTTTAATGTCTCTGAAGTGACTTTTATTGATGCTGTTGTTATCATCTCAGCGGCATCTAAAAGATTAACGGGAAGGGGAGAAGCATTTTTGATGTTGTTTATCATTTTCAATGCAAGAATTTTTCGATAATGGATCCTAAATATTTTATTTATCCCTTAATCAATAGGCTGAATCACTGACAGGGTCTTTGTTGGTGTACAAGCCAGGTATATGTTTGTTAAATTCTCGGTTTAAAGGTAGGCTAGACAATCGTCAATAAATAAAAAGATCTTTTTATCATTTCTTAGCTGAGAGACCTATTTAGGCGAAACTTTTAATAATCTCTGATGTCGTCCAGGCTTTATTGTTTACTTCGAAGTTTACTGGCAAAGTTCTGACATTTTTGAAACATTTTGGTTTATTGCTTACCTTATGACTAATTACTTGCGTTTTTCACCGTTTATCCTTGAAACAATAAGCACGGTAATTCATTAATTTGGTAGTTTTCTCCCTACACGTTTTTCTCCTTTAAATGTTAAGGTTTTATCGGGAGTTAACTTAAAAAATAAACCTGTTTCATCAGCGATCCATATTTCACTGTCATTTCACACGTCCGTCAATTTGGGAAAAACTATTTTTAGCCAATTGTCACAATTATTTTTGATACACTAGCGGCTTAACCGCAAATTTTACCAACCAGAATATCATGACGTTGACAAAATCGGTATATCCAGCTTTCGGAAAATTCAACATCCTGTTTTTCAAAAAGTTTTGCAAAATGATTATCCTTTTCTTGTAAAAGGCGACCAGTTATGGGTACACTTTGGTTTCTCTGTGCCTTAAACCACACTTGGAAGGCAGTTTCCACAACTTAATGCAATGACTTAAAATTTTTCTTGACGTTCAAAATTTTTTATTCAAAACACTCCAGTGTTTTAGCCCATTTTTTCCACATGGCTGATAACGTAGAATGCGATACATTGAATTGCCATTTTTCTTTCACAGTAAATGTGAGGTACAATTGACTAGTTGTAATTACCATATTTTCCACTCACCAAGACACAGTAGAGTTGTTTCAAATAACGCTTATTTATAACTGATCTATATTACTATTTATACCCTACCCTAACTAATCTATCTACCAACATTCAACAAAACAAAAGAAAACAGCAGCCAACAAACAAAAGTTTGTGCTAACACATGTTGACCATTTGTGAATATAAACAAAAGATGACATTCTGAACTATTGTGTCGTCGTTCAAATGTTCGCTACATATGCGTACCATTTTAGGGATTGGTTATAAAAGACTTCTCTAAAAGCAATCTCTGTAACCAAAATCGATGCTTTATAAAAAGTTGCTATACTCGAGCGAATTTCCTAGGACTATTAGATTGCTTTTACCGGGAAGTATATGTAACAAAAGACGTTAGAAATAAAATATGTGCATGTCTTATGTAAGAATTTATTTCAAAATGTTTAAGTTGACTACATATATAATTCATACATTTGAAACGTTTTAGAAAGTGTAGGTGACACAATAAACCAAAACTAGTGAGATTAACATCGACACTGGAATATGTAGGTAATATAGGTAGCAAAATCGATCGAAACCAACTAGATTGACAACACCGCCAACAAGATTGATGACCCCACGAAGGCATATAGATAATGTAGGAAAATCCAACGAGATTAAAAACATCAGCAAAAAAATTGACTACGCTTTAAGGGTATATAGATAATTTAAGCGTCAAAATCAAACAAAGCCAATGAGATTACCAACACCACCGACGAGATTGGTGATACAACGAGCTTATGAAGATAATTATAAGCAGCAAAATCAATCAAACTCAATGAGATTAACAACACTGTACTAATTTGTAAATCCTGAGTAATCATCGCAATTATCTGTGATAGTAATATAAATTAATGAATCTAGTACCAGCATCGCGCTATTTAAATAAGAAATGTGTAGCTGTCATAGCAAAGTGTAAGTGACTTTTAAATTATAGGTACGGAAACTTCATGGCGCGAAGGAAAAGTCACACTTGACCGATTTCTTTTTTGTGTTTGTGTTTGTGTAAGTTTTTTTACACGTTAGATTAATGTACTAGATTAATGTACTGGAATAATCCATCCGATTACTGGTGTTAGCCCAATCCATCTATCCATCGTCTTCACTATTTCTCGAATCTATTATATTACAGCGATTGTGTTCATTCTAGATTATATGTGAAAAATTGTCTCCCATCTTAAAAAGGCAGGCTCGTCCAACATACGGCCCCAGGGCAACGATGCAGCCCGCAAAGGCATCCGGCCCGCGAGCTAGTTAAAACTTCAAAAACATCAATAGAATATTGTGCAAATACTCATTAAAAAATATACCTATGTCAGTTGCACTACACTAGTCGATAAATGAACCAATAACTGATAGTCAAAATTAATAATGTGTACATATTGGTAGGTAGGTACGTTATGGAACCCAGCGTTGCGATACGGTACAAAACATGTCAGTCTAATTGTCTTGCTCCCGCGGACATACTAGTATTGTAGTTGCAAGGAATAATCAACCTTATAGTCTCCGCCATAGAGATTCTTTACATTTAAAATTTACTATGCTACTGGCCTCCTACCGTTTCAAAAATAATAAACCTGGCCTTCCACACAATTATATTGGTCACCCCTGTTCTAATAGAATAACTTATTCAAATAAAAAGAATCATAAGAAAAGATAACTTCACAATATACAAATTTTCCAAACGTTTAAGACGTTTTCCATTAAAATAAGATATTTCTATATCATATTTATAAACATGAAGCAAATGGCCTTACGGCAGTAATAACATTATTGGATTATAACAATATTTCATTGAAAAGAAAATTCTCTCTTCAGATTACTGCCCGACTGAACCTGAATATCGTGTAGCATTACCCTAGATTCGTTTACACCAGCGAACACGGGAATCGGGAGTTCATTGAAGCGATCCTTGTTATCTGAAGTCGCTGTCTGGAAAAGGTGGAAAGCTGGATCGTGTCTTTTGCCCAGATTGTGATATTCCCCACACTTGTTAGGTGTATAAGATATTTTAAAATTTTTATATTCATATTCAATTTTTATATTCTATAGCCCCTAGATAGAACAAGCCATAGTCCTATATTTTGCACGATTTATTTGATTTTTTAATACAAAGCCAAAAATGCCTTCGTGAGTGCGTGCATGTGTACGTGCGTGTGTGCGTGCTTGTGTCCGTGCGTGAGTGCGTGCGTACGTGCATGCGCACATATATTTACGTGTATAACTATTTTAATGTAATTGTTAATTTATTGTTAGTTGTGAGCTATAAACTAACCTTATTGGTAATGCTGGTGAAAAAGCTATCATTTTTTGTGAATGATAAAATAAATAATTAAATTCAGATAACATAATTATATTTTCGATTTTTCTTCCAATTTTATCGATTTTGTAGCAGATTTTTATCCATAAATAAATAATCATTATTATTATAAATTTTTAGCGAATTTCCGCAACAGAAATGACGCTCCTGAACTACACGTCGATAATTCTACAACATATCCAGCGATCTTACGTAACAGAAGTCGATAGCAAATAAGTATAACTAATAGGCATTCAAATATATGTATATTTTGTGTGAAATGCTCCTATTGGTAACATATGGGAAACCTGATCTTTGAGTTTTTTGACAAAAGTCCTCAGGAAGCAAATAAAACTATACATGTTCAAATCGGGCGTACACACAAAGAGTTCCGTGTTTACATTATTTAAAATTATATAAGTTTTGATAAGAAAATATGTATTTTTCAATTTATAAAACGTAGCGAAGATTAGTGCTTGTATAGACGAGGCGCTTTTGCGCGCGCGACTGATATCGCAGGCTTCGGTTTACTTGCAACAACAAGGAAGCATATACATTCATAGCACGCTCTGATACAAGCACCATTTCGATAGTGCATTCTGAAAATATCTGTAGAACGCGCGCTTTACAGGCACTCTACAGACACTTCGAAATACATGCTTTGCCTACAAACTGTTTAGTCAAGTATACGCTTTGGAGGAACATTTTTATACCGAACTTCTAATAGAAAAAAAATGTAGAGCCCGGCTATTTATTATGTTACATTATTATTTATATTATCTTGCCAATCAAACTGTCCCTCATAGAAAAACATTTAGCACATTAATCTCCTATGAGCTAGCAATCAAGCTGCATCTAGGTACAGTTACTGATTCTAAATTCACTTTTTCCAATGTCGTTTCTTCTACGTCTTCAATCCTGCATCCGTCATTAATTCCAACGTAATTATGCAATAAAGTACAAGGTCGATTAATATTTTGTGACTGTGAAATCTATACGCACGTCTGTAAGTCTGTGAAATATTCGCTACATGTTACATTCAATATATCTGCCATATTTTTCGATATGTGTTAATTGTGTACACGATATGGATGCACTATATTTGTCATAATTCCAAAGGCTTCATCGCCGACAAAAAAGTGCGACAATAATACTCAGTCAACATTTATACATTTTTGATCGGGAATTTTAATGTACAATACATTCATCATATATAATCACTGACTGGTGGAAAACTGAAGAATCTATTCTTTTACCATACACCTTAACAACAACATAAATATAACAATAATTTGCATCATATGCAGTCATTGACAGCGTAGAGAAGAATTATCATGTCATCATCATATCAATCTCATAATTATAATATATAAACCTGCGTGAGGTGGTTCACTAATCTGATATGTTTGCCGTTAGCAACGCTGGTTCGGAAAATTAGGATTTTTTCAAAACCACTTACCACTTCCTCTCGTTTTTCTGTTGTCATTTTTGACATATACATCTCCTTTAATTTATGCCAAATTACTGAGCAAACTCGTTGCACTATAATTGAAACAGCCGATTTACCAGGATGATATCCATGGTGCAAATCCTCGAATGAACAGCTTGTTTATAATATGGCTGAAATAAAATACTTGATTGTATAATTTTCTATATCAATTTTTCCTTATTGGGAAAAAGTAGAAGGGAATCGGGGACAATTATAAAAAGGAAGATAAGAATCTAACAGGATGGAAAGCGTCTAATCACACTCCCTATGTCTGCTTCAAAAATTTCAATTCCCTCAGAAATAGATGATAGAGAAATAGATGATAGAGTAGATGACGTTACTCTCAATAGTCCAAATAATGAGGACATTTTACTACAACCAGACGACGTAGTATCACAAACACAACGCAGTGTTAGGGGTCTAAAAAGTTGAAAATTAATCCCATTGCTAAACATACTGTCACAATGTTGGAGAACAGTTCAGCTTCAAAATATATAAAAGAAGCAGTATGACCATCAACAAGACGCTGACAAGTTAATCATCCTGTCTTAAAATTATGCTACTTTTATTCTAGTTATAAGAACATATTTAAAAAGATTAAAAAATATTAGAGTACATAAATTTTCCAACGACGACAAAATAATAATTATTATTAAATACATTACGTGGTTTGCCACGTTCATAAATTTTCGGGGAAGTGACATGCGTTAATCATGTTGGGGGAGTAAGCGAGCACTTGTTCCTTTACTTATCCACTCTTTTATGATTTGAAATATACTCGTAGCCCGTTTTTAAATAAAATTACAGAAGAAAGTGAATATTTAATTTCTAAACTTGATGATTGCATCAGTAAATAAAAATATTTGTTGTATCATACAAATATTTACTGACCTGATGCTAAAAGTGTCATAATAATTGCAAGACAACATTTATCAGTAAAAAAAATAAAAATTAAATTCAAATACTGTAAATTAAATCCCTCGTAAAATAGCGAACACTACAATCGCGGATAAGTACAAGTTTATACTGTTGTAGTGGTGCCCTTTTCGAGAAACTCACGACACCCAAACTCACTTCTCACCACTTCCTCCCTCCTCTCCACGTTATCTAACAACACGTGAGTAATACCTGCATAGCCCAAAACCTACGCTAATTGTATCAAAAACCCTAAAATTTAAGCATTCGAAGGTAAACTTAACAAAAAATTCCTGCGCCTGCTCCCTATTGTGATCTTCCCCTCACTTGTTTTTCCTCTTAAATCCTATCCCATATTTATTTTTGGCAAATATTATATTTTGTCAATATATAATATGCAACAAAAATAAAAAAGAATAGGATTACGTAAATATACATATATATTTTGTGTTTTATCTATTTTTTTATAATTTTTTTTGTTAGCTTGCTAGTTTATTTACTATTGTGTTAACTATTTTTTTATTTTACAATTGTCTTTACAATCTATTGCAATCTTCCAAAAGATATTATATTCGATTACTTAGTGCTTTAGTTGACTCAAAGAGATTATTCATTTAACAATAAGTCCGCCATATGTCTTGGAAATTAAAGACAATTAAAAAATGAAATAATAAATTAACTTTTTAGCGTTGATCATGGTAATTTTTGAATTTCCGTACACATTTAGGTACTATAACATATAGGGATACACATTTAATTTTGGTACTATAATATATTAAACATTGTTTTTTACAACGCAAATATGTTATCAAATATACATTTTACGGGCATAAAAACATAATTAGTTTTCACAAATTATACGTTTCCCAGATCTAGAATAACCACTATAATTTTCCTGTACCTTCTAGTCAGATTTTGCCAACCCTATTTTTAACGACATTTGGTTCAATAATATTAGAACTAAAGGGGTGAATGCTCTATTTTGGTATATTTTTTCGAATATTTTTTTAAAGAGGCAATTTAAAATTGTAATTTAAAAATTGTTGTGTTCTACGCAACAAACACATCCGAATAACCATATGATATTAATTTTGTTACTTAAAAAGATGTATTATATTCCAAATTTCAAGTTTTCCACCGTATAGTTTCCGAGAAAATCGGTTGTGACCTACGGACTGACAAACAGGCAAGTTAATGACCGTATAAGAGTTCCATTTTTCAGTTTGAAGTTTGGACCCTAACCAACTAAGCGATGTAGGAACTTACTCTAACCTAGGAAAAGAAATTCCACTTTAAAAATAAATGACATATTCTCATTAAATAAATAAAAAAATAAAGAGCTTAGACATCTCATAAAAACCTGAAACTTGTCGAACACAAACAAATCGATCACTGGCAAAGTAGTTTGTAACCTTTTCAACTGAACGATTCCAGATAACGACGATCGCTTCACTTACCTCTCGATCCTCGTGTCCGTTGATGTGGACAAATCAAGTGCTAGACAGCACTCTAGTTCAGCCCAGCAGTAACCTGAAAGCGAGGCTTCCTTTGAATTGAATATTTTTATGTTCCAATAATCTTTATCCGCAGGAAAATACATTCATTGAGATACGTATGTGGACGAGGTCAAGGCGGACGTAAACATCAAACATTATTAAACTTTATTGGCCCTCTTTTAATATTATCTTCACATTATTAAGAAATAAAATATGTTAAGTACGAGGAGAACTCGTAATATGACTGTTCCGTAAATATATAGGCACACATTAACAAAAAAATGCACTTGATATTTCTGGTAAACAATTTACAACTATTGATATTATTTTTGTCATGTAAACATTTTGTCAATTATATCTTTCACAAGTTTTGCACTTGTGAAACGTATACTTATCATATTATGGATATCTTAAAATAGGAAAAATTAAAAATTTAGGAAAAACTTTAAGTAAACTTCTATTTACGTATTTTTTTCATAATTTTTAACTAAACAGTCTAGGAGAAAGGAGAATATATATTTTTACATTTTCAGCAATATCTACAGAATTATGTTACGGATAATTGTAAAAAATTATAGTTGATCCTGATAACGCTAGAAAGATTCCAAAACAATTTTTAATATATTAAACTATTTGGATAATTAAGTCTTCAGGTGATACGATTTTTTTTGTCATTTGTTTGTAAATTACCACATTTTTCATATTTTAGTCGTCATTAATAATTACAATTTTGCTTAATACATTTGTTTTTGTTTCTTAGGGTTCCGTACCTTAAAAAGACGGAAATTTTATAAAATCACTCACCCCGCTTCTAACCTATAACTTTAAAAAACATTACTTCGAGAAAATATTGTATTGAACCATTTAAAATGTTATCTGTATTGCACACTCACTTATAATTATATTTTTAAGATACTGTTTCGTATTCCACACTCACTTATAATTATATTTTTAAGACACCGTCTCGTATTCAACACTCACTTATAATTATATTTTTAAGGCTCTCTCTCGTCTTCCACACTCACTTATAATTATATTTTTAAGACACTGTCTCGTATTCCACACTCACTTATAATTATATTTTTAAGGCTCTCTCTCGTATTCCACACTCATTTATAATTATATTTTTAAGACACTGTCTCGTATTCCACACTCACTTATAATTATATTTTTAAGGCTCTCTCTCGTATTCCACACTCATTTATAATTATATTTTTAAGACACTGTCTCGTATTCCACACTCACTTATAATTATATTTTTAAGGCTCTCTCTCGTATTCCACACTCACTTATAATTATATTTTTAAGGCTCTCTCTCGTATTCCACACTCATTTATAATTATATTTTTAAGACACTGTCTCGTATTCCACACTCACTTATAATTATATTTTTAAGGCTCTCTCTCGTATTCCACACTCACTTATAATTATATTTTTAAGACACTGTCTCGTATTCGACACTCACTTATAATTATATTTTTAAGACACTGTCTCGTATTCCACACTCACTTATAATTATATTTTTAAGGCTCTCTCTCGTATTCCACACTCACTTATAATTATATTTTTAAGACACTGTCTCGTATTCCACACTCACTTAGAATTATATTTTTAAGGCTCTCTCTCGTATTCCACACTCACTTATAATTATATTTTTAAGACACTGTCTCGTATTCCACACTCACTTAGAATTATATTTTTAAGGCTCTCTCTCGTATTCCACACTCACTTATAATTATATTTTTAAGACACTGTCTCGTATTCCACACTCACTTATAATTATATTTTTAAGGCTCTCTCTCGTATTCCACACTCATTTATAATTATATTTTTAAGACACTGTCTCGTATTCCACACTCACTTAGAATTATATTTTTAAGGCTCTCTCTCGTATTCCACACTCACTTATAATTATATTTTTAAGACACTGTCTCGTATTCCACACTCACTTATAATTATATTTTTAAGGCTCTCTCTCGTATTCCACACTCATTTATAATTATATTTTTAAGACACTGTCTCGTATTCCACACTCACTTATAATTATATTTTTAAGGCTCTCTCTCGTATTCCACACTCACTTATAATTATATTTTTAAGACACTGTCTCGTATTCCACACTCACTTATAATTATATTTTTAAGGCTCTCTCTCGTATTCCACACTCATTTATAATTATATTTTTAAGACACTGTCTCGTATTCCACACTCACTTATAATTATATTTTTAAGGCTCTCTCTCGTATTCCACACTCATTTATAATTATATTTTTAAGACACTGTCTCGTATTCCACACTCACTTAGAATTATATTTTTAAGGCTCTCTCTCGTATTCCACACTCACTTATAATTATATTTTTAAGACACTGTCTCGTATTCGACACTCACTTATAATTATATTTTTAAGACACTGTCTCGTATTCCACACTCACTTAGAATTATATTTTTAAGGCTCTCTCTCGTATTCCACACTCACTTATAATTATATTTTTAAGACACTATCTCGTATTCCACACTCACTTATAATTATATTTTTAAGGCTCTCTCTCGTATTCCACACTCATTTATAATTATATTTTTAAGACACTGTCTCGTATTCGACACTCACTTATAATTATATTTTTAAGACACTGTCTCGTATTCCACACTCACTTATAATTATATTTTTAAGGCTCTCTCTCGTATTCCACACTCATTTATAATTATATTTTTAAGACACTGTCTCGTATTCCACACTCACTTAGAATTATATTTTTAAGGCTCTCTCTCGTATTCCACACTCACTTATAATTATATTTTTAAGACACTGTCTCGTATTCCACACTCACTTAGAATTATATTTTTAAGGCTCTCTCTCGTATTCCACACTCACTTATAATTATATTTTTAAGACACTGTGTCGTATTCCACACTCACTTAGAATTATATTTTTAAGGCTCTCTCTCGTATTCCACACTCACTTATAATTATATTTTTAAGACACTGTCTCGTATTCCACACTCACTTAGAATTATATTTTTATACACTGTCTTGTATTCGACACTCACTTATAATTATATTTTTAAGACACTGTCTCGTATTCCACACTCACTTAGAATTATATTTTTAAGGCTCTCTCTCGTATTCCACACTCACTTATAATTATATTTTTAAAGACACTGTCTCGTATTCCACACTCACTTATAATTATATTTTTAAGGCTCTCTCTCGTATTCCACACTCATTTATAATTATATTTTTAAGACACTGTCTCGTATTCCACACTCACTTAGAATTATATTTTTAAGGCTCTCTCTCGTATTCCACACTCACTTATAATTATATTTTTAAGACACTGTCTCGTATTCCACACTCACTTATAATTATATTTTTAAGGCTCTCTCTCGTATTCCACACTCATTTATAATTATATTTTTAAGACACTGTCTCGTATTCCACACTCACTTATAATTATATTTTTAAGGCTCTCTCTCGTATTCCACACTCACTTATAATTATATTTTTAAGACACTGTCTCGTATTCCACACTCACTTATAATTATATTTTTAAGGCTCTCTCTCGTATTCCACACTCATTAATAATTATATTTTTAAGACACTGTCTCGTATTCCACACTCACTTAGAATTATATTTTTAAGGCTCTCTCTCGTATTCCACACTCACTTATAATTATATTTTTAAGACACTGTCTCGTATTCCACACTCACTTAGAATTATATTTTTAAGGCTCTCTCTCGTATTCCACACTCACTTATAATTATATTTTTAAGACACTGTCTCGTATTCCACACTCACTTAGAATTATATTTTTAAGGCTCTCTCTCGTATTCCACACTCACTTATAATTATATTTTTAAGACACTGTCTCGTATTCCACACTCACTTAGAATTATATTTTTATACACTGTCTTGTATTCGACACTCACTTATAATTATATTTTTAAGATACTGTCTTGTATTCGACACTCACTTATAATTATATTTATAACGCACTCTCTCGTATTCCACACTCATTTATAATTATATTTTTAAGACACTGTCTCATATTCCACACTCACTTATAATTTGATTTATGAAGACAATGTTTGAGATTTATTAATAGTAATAAAAAGAAAATCATTTCCAAAAATTACAAGGCTTTGGTGTGTACAAAAAAAATCTTGCCCACGATTTATGCATGCCGGTTACCAGTCCGTACACGTACGTAAATTACAGGTTAATTGTGTTAACATCTTAAATTATAACACATTGAAAAGAGCATTTGTTTTCAAGGATTACAGCAATATGGCGCTCACTTTAATTACGCACTTTACTCGTTAGTGTGAAATAAAAAAATTCTTGCCCACACTTTACATGTATCGGTTACCTCTCCGTAGGTAGATTATAAGTTTACTATATTAACGTCATAAATTGTAGGACCTACATTTAAAACGGCGTTTATTGGTTATAATTACAGCAATATACCGTTTATTTTACTAACAAACTTTACTCAATGGTGAAAACAAATAAATTCTTGCCCACACTACACATTTAGGTTACCTCTCCGTACATAGATTATTGGTTTATTTTCTTAACATCATAAATTATAGGACCTAGATCTAAAAAGTCGTTTATTATCAATATTTACATTATTGAGTCGTTCACTTTATCACTTTATTTACAACAAAACGCTACTAAATTCGGCATGTATAAATCGTATGGTATAGTAATAAAATTACTATCATCCATGATTTCGTTATGTGACATACTAATGACACGAAAAGTGTAATTAGATATTTACTACAAGATCACACTGAAACGGCTAGATATATACTTCCAATGATACTCAGAACTTGGTACTAGTTTACGAGTCAAATTAATATATATGCTACTTTTTCACCCATGATATGCCATATATACTGGGCCTATGAAACCAAAACCTTCACCTTTTTTCTAAAAACAATAAAATGTTGCATTTTAATTTATAGATCGATAGGTTTATTTGGTGAGCAACAAATCCCATGGTCTTAACCAAAAATACACACAAACGATGCGAGAATCAAATAAGCGACAACTAATGGAATTATAAATGGAAATATTCATAAAAAACTACCAATTGAGAGCTCAATCTAAGGTATTTATTCACAAAATGTTATACCAATAAGTCTAAAACCACATAAGCTATTAGTACGAATATGATGAACTATAAGGGTCTCTAGTATGATTATGGAATCATAAAAATAAGTAATCCATGCAAGCGAAAACACAGGCAAGAAACTAGTTACATTGTGTAACTAGTTTTTTATTCTTTATTGTAAGAACTGAAACGTAACATTATGTTTGTTTTATTGAATTAATGTATTAAAGATATACCTAGTTATTGTATTAAAGATGTACCTAGTTATTGTGTTAAAGATGAAACTAGATATATATCTAGCACATACCATGTTAGAGATATACCTAGTTCGTATATTAATTACTGCGACACACGCCGGGTGTCAATTAACGACTCGACTCCGAGAGGATATTGCGGATTAATTTCCTGTCGTCCTGTTCAGCGTGTAGATATCAACTAACGAAAAGCCTGAAAGGTTTAGTGCTGGCGATGAAATACTAATTAAACATGTTGAGTATTTTATTAGTTCCATATGTATTTTTGTTTCACAATACTCTTATTAGCTTGTTTTTATTTTGCAATAGTGTTATTAACGAACAATTTATGTAGTAAATTTCAATTTAAGAAATGTGTTGCCGTTTACAGACAAACACAATTTAGATATTAACCTATGCACAAAAATCCCCACGTCAATATTTATTATAAATATCAAAAAAATAAATATCATGAAATAAATTGAAATACAGAATATTAAATTTAATATTATGTACTGTAACATGGATTTTTTTTACCATGAAGTGATAAGCTTTCTGCAACTTTGTCAATGATAAATGTTAAGTCTATTAAAATTTTCCCCGATTTTGAAGCAAATAGAAATAATGATCTCAAATCATCTCCGATACGACATCCTTACGTTTAGTTTTTCATTCTGTCATTTTTCATGTCTTATATCGCAATGAAAAAATTTAGAAAGTATTTGCTCATTTATTAAATTATAGCAACTATAAACAAAATTTAATTTCCAAAATATAAATACAAATATTTATTGAATATATTTCACGTTAATTTTGTAGAAATTCATTATTCACAATTAAATGACTACTACTTTGCTAATATTCCACCTGAAGATGTTGCAATACAACGAAACCTAGGTCGTGGTAATGAAATTAAAGAAAGTAGAAATAATACTACATCACGTAGTTTCATTTAATTGTGTACAAACATTTAATAAAATCAATGGGAAATGATAAACAATTGCCAATGTGGAGTATACTCACTGTTTAAAGTTAAATTGTGTTATGTTGGAAAAAATAATAAATATTCTCGATAAATAAATATTCTGATTCGTCAACCTGATATCTAAATACTGAAATTGATCTATTTTGAAGTTACGTACTTCAAAAAGAGAATCGAAACGCTTTGACAATTCATATAATATAATGTCCAAACCCGTGTTCAACCATCGATCACAACTCTTTGGGCTCAGAAAAAGTTTGACGTGGAAACTTGACATTTGCCACAGTTATAAAGCATATTAGCCTTCACATATCTTATATGGAACTTTTAGAGGATGGTGGTAAATGAAATACTTTTGCTAAACAAATTTAAAAATTCCATATATCGTTTGAAAGGGCTAATTATAACGTATCAAAAATATATTTTTTATGATTTTAGGTACTAAATTCTCAGAAATATAAGGAAAAATGCAAAAAAATACTTTCTTATTTTTGAAACTACTGGAAAAAAACTATGAAAAAAGCAAGGTTTTTAAAACTTTACTAGAAGATTACAGAAAAACTACAGCGGTTATCGTGGATTTCATGATTTTTAAAACAAACTATGTTTTTACGCCTGTGAAAAATACAATAGACAATATATATATATATATATATATATATATATATATATATATATATATACGTTTTGAAAAATTTATATTGGTAAATGGTTTAATAGATCTACTATGTACCCTTAAATATTCATAAGTACCTCGATATGATATGTACGGAACCTTCGTAGAGTAGTACTTGCCACTATGTTTTTATTACGTCTTGCAGTTTAAGATAACAGTATTAAATTGTCTTTATTTCTTATATAAATATAAGAAATAAAGACCTCAGTTCTCTGAATAATAACAAAACTCAGAACCATTATTATATACTTTCAATTATAAAACTCAAAGCGACAATTTCAATATAGTGATATAAATGCATATCTGTCATTTTTATTTAATAATAGCAACTTTAAAAAGAATTATATCATCTTTACCTTGGAGGAGGCTTTTACCCGAAGGGGATCCATTCAAAAATAATTTCTACTTATAATGTAACAACATCACAACATATAAAATATTAATGAAAATAATTATTTAAGATTCAATTCTAATTATACTTAACTTATTTTTAAACTATATTTAACTATGTTAAATCGTTTCTAATTATATTAATATCTATTGATAATTTTGTTTGTTAAATGTACAAAAATTATGGCATTTTAATTTTTGCATAAAATTTAATTTATTTTTTTAAAAGTATCCATCAAGTTTCCGCGAATCTTTAAAATTATCAATACAACTGCATCTCGAAGAAATCCCAACTGCGACCACTATAGCATTGGATGAGAAGATTAAGTTTATTTTCCTATACACCCTGCATCATCTGAACTACAAGTCTTCGAAGCGGGAAACTCTCATTGACAAGTATAAAAAACCATTAAATAAAAACACAAAAAACCATTTAAATTTCACCCAAGAGCAGTGGTGATAAAATTAGGCGATATAAGAGAGAGGTATATTTGTATCGGTACCAATTTTTTACTGAATGACATGAGACATACTGATGATGATTGAATGAGATGATGGAACACAAGCACCTCGCGAGTATAAGTCTCTAAGACCCAAGCTTTATATTCAAACTCAACATGTTTCGATGTGATGTGCTTTTGTGACGCAAAACTTCTAGTACTTAAACAATTCTTTGAATCAAAATTTTTACAATTTGTGGAAGTCAATCCGGGTTCTACCTTTTGGATGTTATGGCTACAAATTTAGTCTGATTACTGTTAATTTTTTTGTGGCTAAGGATAGCTGAGTGACAGGCCTTTCGAATGAATTGAAACAGATTACGACGGCTATACATATACATACAGATATATATATATATATATATATATATATATATATATATATATATATATCCACACGCACACACACACACACACCTGAATGAAGTTAGTAGATGGACAAATTTGATTCGATACTTTCAATGTGGTGACGGTCCAAAGGGTAAAGAAGTTCTAGCGTGTGTATCAGGTATGGCTTTCTTATCGCAAAAATAATATCATGAAATAAATTGCATTACAGTATATTAAATTTAACATTATGTACTTTGATATGGAATTTTTTTAACAATGAAATGATAAGATTTATGCAACTTTGTTAATGATACTGAGGTGGGTAAAATATACAGAAAAAAAGGAAAAACGTGGACAAATATAAATACAGCTTAAAATAACTGATACTATTTACAATAATTATTTTAGGAATAACACATTTACCTCTTGTTTCAAGTTAAAAGATGACGTCGCTATGTTAGATGCCAACGTAGGTTTTAAATACCATTAAACTTGAAAAAGCACTGAAACCTAAAAGTTATCGCTTACAAAAGTAAAAAGTCACGAGTGTAAAGTGATTTTAAATTATTCATGAAAGTTCCAGAAAAACATTTTTCACAAAAAATCGCGTATGTTTCAAAGTGCCCATTCCATTTTGTCATTTCTTTCTCCGCTTAGTTTTCGTAGCCTACCAGTGACATATTATTACGCTGTGTAATCAAATTTCCAACTGAGTATTTTTATAAGGAATCTGACAATTCTACTCAGGATTTTCACAAACACTACTACATTACGTTACAGTTCTCTAGGTCTTCAAACATTCCCCTCTGAGGTGCACCCAAGAGGAGAGCGTACTAGAGTCTGAAAAGGGTAAAAAACCCACCAGTGTGAGTTTGAATCCCACAGGATTATACCTCGTTTGAATTTTTTTATTATCATAAGGCATAATATGGACTTTTTAGTTGAAATAAATACCAGCATCTGGTGAAGAAAACTACATTACAAAAACGGCTTGCTTATAAATTATACATGTGTCGCTGTTAATTAATTCAGTATATAGATTTCCCTTACGATAAATATTTAAAACGAACCTATCACACAATACATGCACGCAATACACGTGCACGTAAGGACACACGCACGCATGTACCCACGAATGCATAGAGACACACATTAGCTTTTTTTTATATAAAAGATTCTTAAAACCACCAGCAACCAATACAGACTTCAAGTCTCATTCCCAAGGATTATACCACATTTACTTTACTCTTCCGAATCCCGTAATAAATTTTATGGAACCTATTAAAAATCAATATTCAGGAGCCAATTTCAATTATAGCGTAATAATCAAACGAGACGATTGCCTCGCAATTTGGCGCCTACAAAGACTTCAAAAGCTTGCCTATCGACAAAGTTGAAAGTCCCTACAAAATGCTGACTGCGAGCTTAATTAAATTATCCTGAGCTATCAATATTTAAACGGATCAGTTCAGTTAATCGAGTTAGTTACCTTGAGCGAGCGGATCGAGCTCTTTTTTTTTCTAAACACCGAAGCTCCCTCTTAATTAAGATTTATTTCAGAAACCACCATCTCGAGGCCAGTCTTTTGTTGTTCACACTGAGCCTGTAACGTGGGGGGAAATAGGCTGCATGTTCGAAGAATTATGGTCGTTGTTTCTTTAATGCGATTTATTAGTCGTTAGGAACCTTCGTCTAATATTGTATGAAAACTTTTGGTGTGTAGTATGATTACTTTATATACAAAATAATCCAAAGTTAAATTATTAAAATCACCAATTTTATTGTACTTCAAGTAAAGTTCGTTTTAAAATTTCGTTTGATACGCTTATATACTTTCAGTGGATGTTAATTTATTGCGTTATCGTGAACTTTATTGCGAAAAAATGTCTCGAAACATATTAATCATTTCTCTAGACAATGACGACCGCGACTCTGGACTTGATGTTTTTCAATTATAGTTAGTGCAACATAGCCAGTACCATAGTACCATAGTACCAGTTGAAAAGAGTAATTAATAATTTTCAGTTGTAGCTTTTTTTTTAACTTGAGCAGCAAACCCGTTATAACTATTGAACCAAGCAGTTTGAAGCTGTAATTTACAACACCGGCAGAGTACCACCAAACCGTCTTCCTGAGCTTCTTCAGGCTAATTTTTTATTTCAAACACTATTTTTCTTGGATTTAATGATTATATCAAACGTATAAGAAAATTATAGCCACTTTCATCGCAAATATAACATAATCATTCAGTATTAATAATCATGCACAATTGCTTTATTTTTTAAAACTTAAAAAAATAGAAAATATTTTCTAATTTAAAAAGAGAATAAAAACCAAGTGTATGACTGTCTTTGTGTATGTATGTGTTATCTCCCCTTCAATGAATCGACGGATTTAAATGAAACCAAGATTATTAATAACCCAAGACAAATCACGCACTATATATAACTATAAATGGTTTGAATAATTATTAAAACAATTAAGTAAATTAATTTATAGCGACATCTGTTTCTTTTATGAACATTCATTATAATCTCAATATGTTGAAACACAGTTTTATAATTCTCCACTAGATGACGGTATTTATTTTAACTAAATGTTTTCGGGTTCCGTACCTCAGAATGTGAAACCGAGTGCTTATAGGATTTCCGAAACTACTTAATTTAAAATTTCGAAAAACCAGAGTTGTCACAAAGTTGGTATTTAATTTAATTTTAATAATGATTTTTAATTTGATATCGCATTTATATTTACACATTAATAACTCGATATTATTACTATCAACAGACCAGGTGCTCCACGACCCTCTCTTGGGTACATCTCAGACGAAGATATGTCGAAAATCGGGAATTACATGATATAATACAATATTTTCTGCACTAGAAATGGGCAAAATTGTTATTCTGTAATAAAACATAAGGCACTCATGCCCTAATCTATGACAGTTGAATGCAATACTTAATAATTAAACAATTTTTTATAAGGAGAAAGTATTTATTTTTATAAAAATAAATACTTTCTCCTGCTTTATTTTAAAAGCGAATAGTGATAATAATTTTTTTAGACTTACCTTTTCCTGTTTCTAAAATTATATTAAATAATACATTTCTTGTCCTTGTTAAGAGAGAGAGGCGATCTCAATAAACTTAAAAACCTGAAATCAGTACTTTACGATCTACAAATATATACTTTGGTGATAAAATTAAAAGTGTACCAATTATCGTACGCAAATATCAATTTTATAGGGACTACAATATTACATTGACAGTTTAATAACTGATCAGGTTTTAAACTCATTTCCATATAGGGGAATATTTTCGAATGTCATATATTATCAAATCTTGGGGACTTGACAAAATGTTGTTGGACAAATATCGGAGATATCGCTGCGCCATGATATCAAACATTTTTCACATCTGATGATTAAAATTATTTAGAAAATCCATTTTCTTCGTGGCAAAAAATAGCCATTATAAGAAAATTTTTGCAATAAAGCGACTATTTCAATCTAAACACGGATACTTCGAGAATTAAAATGTATTTAGGTTTAATAGACCGAATTCAGAAAATGAATGTCATTATCATATCATGAATTTTAAAAGCAAATGAGTAAATTATAAAACCTGAAAGTCATTGTAAGAAGCAAATTCAGAAGGACCATTGGATTTAATTATTTGTTACCATTAAATACCAAACTTCGTTACTAAAAATTACTTAACAATCACACCTAACATTATTAATGTCAAAGTGAGTTTGTTCGATTCATAGACTTAATATACGTATTAAGTCTATGGTTTGATTATTTCATTGATCGCTTTCACACCTCAACAACCGATCAAAAAAATAAATTGCTGCTTCGGACATTACCGCAGTCTGTTTCGTGACAACTTTAGTCGTGTACAAAATATTTAGATTAAATTTGTTGTAATCATTTAATTATTTTTTTTAATAATTCTTGCAAATTGCAAACAAAAATCAATGTCCGGCTGCCATAAATCAGAATAGTAGAGCCATAAACTGTCATTCTTGAAAACCAGACCAAGATGGCGACGCCATATCTGTTTTATCCTGACTTATTTTAGCTTGAAATTACTTCGCCGGAAACAGTCGTTTAATTGACCGAGATTATCTCCCCACACCCGGCATCGATTTTAAAGACGTTTCCACATCTTTAAAATCTATGCCGAAATAACTTCGTTGGGGGTAATAATGTGAACGTAACATACGTCAGGAAAATATGTAAGAGAAAGTCTACATCTGTCGACTACAAGGTACAGACTTCTTTTCCCATGCTCTTTCTTCGATTCTGAGCATATCATACTACTTAGCAATTTCCAATAAATTTTAAAAACTACACTACCATTTTTAATCCTTTTCATGTGGGCGAAACCGAGAGTTGAAGCTAGTATAAACATACAAAGAGATACTACAAAAAACCTGCGGAATATGGAAACCTGCCGGAATTCAGGTAACCGGTCATCAATAAAACAGCAACTGCAAAATTTCTTTGTTTCAAACATAGTCACAGATACATTTAACTATTAAAGGACGAGTTACAATGGAAGTTAAAAATAAACAAAAAAAAACGTAAAACATTTATCCTGATTTTTATTTTTACCAATTCAGCCAATGTAATTGCGTTCTTATTCAACTATCAAAAAATTAACGTAACGTATGCTTTTTAAATTTTAATTTTCAAAATCCTTTTTCTGGGGACAATTTTTTTTCAATTGTACTGTAATTTGTAATAAATATTGATTTCTCACATGACCTTGTCATATCCTATGAAATAGGAGGATAAACATGACACACCACAGCAGCACCTATAACCGAAAAGGTGATTAGCGCAACATTACCCCCGTGGGGACGATCTCGAGCTCGATAACAAGCTACCGCATTCCTAATTCCTACGTCTATAATATTAACGTGCTTATTATAAACTTTGCCTTTAACAAGCTTCCCCGGGGTATGGAAGATTACAATGTTGACAGCCTGCAGCGGCTTTGCTGCTAAAACCGTACACAATTTTGTACTTATAAATACTAAGGATAAAAAATATTGTTTTTTTTTAAACGTTACCTACGTGTGCCATATTGCCAACTACATATTTCACAGGCGAAAATATGGTACATATTTTAAAAATTATTTATTGTATATACTCCCCGATGGCTGCTACAGTATTCCTGTAATCTTCAATAAAATTTTACTAACTCCATTCTTTTCATAATTTTTAGGTCAGTAGTTGCTAAAATAAGACAAGGGGATGCCCTATTTTCGTATATTTTTAAAGGACATCAGAAAAGATGGAAGTATAATTTCGTTTGTATTATCTTTTGTGTATGTTACTTAATGTCTCCAGCATTTTTCAACCGATTTGGATAGTTCCTTTTTTATTTGGAAGGGAATACTCCCAGTATAATCCTAAGAATATTTGGTTAGTATCTGACTATGAAAATTGAGGATATACTATATAATTCCTCATTGTTTAACAGCATGGGTAACGTTATCGAGTTTGGATAATATGGGTTTAATGATAATCTAATAAAATACGACTCAGGATGACATAAATTTGCTCTTTAGCAAAATTAAGGTATAATGATGGAACCAGAAGGTGTAGATAGGAACTCTTTAGTGATAAGGAGTAAACTCGTCGATGACTAGTCGTTTGACTTATCTTCGTAAAGCAAAAAAATAATAGGGTAAAAAGGTAGGTAAGTTGGTACCCAGATTTCAATGCTGAGTATCTGCTCGAGAGCCACAATACTGTTTTAAAAAGAGCAGTTCCTTAAGTCTCACGATTTAAGCAAGCAGTACCTCTGCAGCATCAGGACTAAGGAGTTGGAACCCGGAGTTCAATGACAAAGTCTCTGCTTAAGACCTATAATACCATTTTAAAAATAGCAGATCTTCATGTTTTACGGTATAAGCAGGCAGTACTCTCACTAAACTCCGTGTTCCTTCTCCTCAGTTCTCATGCCGTTGAGTATAGCTCACTTAAACAGTGAGACTTCAGGACTTCTTGTTTTTAATTAGGAGTGTGGTTATCAAGCAAGGACTCTGTCATTGAACTCCCGATTACAATTCCTCAACCTGATGCTGCAGTAAAATGGCAATACACATCTCCGGCATTAATCAATCAATTTGGATCATCCTTTTTTATTTTGATTGCCCTCGTAAAATATCATAAAAATATGGTTAGAATCTGACCATGGAAATTCCAAGCAAACCATAGAATTCGTATAATCTAATAATAATGTCTCTAAAATGTTCATACAACTATGGGAGGCATCAATCTGTCCTTTAACAAATTCAGTGTAAAAGGATGGAGCCGGGAGATGGTAACAAGAACTATTCACTAATGAGGAGTAAACTCGTCAAGTTTAAACTCGTTTCACTTGTCTTGACGTAAGCAAGAAAACACATAGGTAGGTAGCATATAGGCTTACATAGGTAGGTAGGCTGATACAGGTACATAAAGAGGCATGAAGACATAGGTTGGTAATTAAGCAGGTATGTGTATAAACAAATGCATGAATTGACTAAACATTAGTAGGTAGGCAGGTGAGTAAGTAAATGTATAAACAAATGCATTAATTGACTAAACATTAGTAACTAGGTAGGTAGGTAAATATATGCAGGTATATAAAATCCTATAGCAATTAGAATATTAGGAGGCAGGTAAGTACGTGCAAAACATACAAAAGCATGAAGTAACTAGGATATTAGTAGGCGGATGTACAGTGCGTAAATATATATAAAGATTAAAAGCATGACTACGGTTAATCCAAAAGAAGGAATATGATTTATATGTTCTTGTGTATATGTGTAAATAAATATGAATATATTTAGGTTCATTAAATTCTGCAAACTTCTGTTCCGATTTCGATAAATGAGATATTATTGATGATTAGTTCATCATATATTCTAGGTAAAGTATGATATCATAGACAGATGGAAAAATAAAACTTTTCTCTAAAAAAATTTAACCAACTTCAAATAACCATTAATAAAAAGCGCACTGAAAAACATAAAATTAAAAAAAATAAGAGTATTCAGTTGGAACTTGTGCGGTACAACATTGTTTCCGAATATAAATAAATTTGCAAAGTACCGCTACTGCTAGAGATTTTTAGAGTAGGTGCCAAGTAGCTCTCATTGGTATCTGTGTATGTGTGTGTACACATAGTACATACATGTACACACAGTACATGTAATTCAGAGGGGAAAGAAGCGTCGACTCGACACCAATTCGGAAATTATCTGACAGTAATATTTTGTAAATTTATTTATGTTCGGAAACGATATTGCACACCAAAGTTACAACTGAATATTTGTATTTTAATTATTTTATACTTTCAGAGCGCTTTTTATTCAATTTAAAAATTACTCGTTATAATATACTCTTTCAAATAATACCCGATGTGATATACAAAATTGAAAAAAAGATCAATTTCGAGTACTTTATTTACCCCCTCTTTAATTAATAAATGAATATTTTAAAAAGATGGCTAATTCAAAATATATAGTTGTATGAGATGTATTTCTACGCCAAATTTCACGTTTTTACACTGAAAGACTTCAGAGAAAATAGGCCGTGACAGACGGACAGACAGCCATTTGAGTGATCTCATAAGGGTTCCGTTTTTTTCAGTTTGAGTACCTAAAACTCGTAAAAACGAAAGAATTCAAATGTGATATTAAAACTTATTGTACAGAAACCGTACAAGATGCCACCAACGCTATATAGTGACAAATTAATGAATTTTGGTTATACATTTTTTCTTGTGAAATCCCATAGCGTTATTTATAATACCTAAATATGGCCTAGCAAGCTGTATGCGAATAGTTTAATAATTCATATAAACAATGCAGTGTTCAGTTTTTAAAAAATCTAATCACATATTCCGCTCGTAATTTATCGTCTTTCATTCGCAGACATTTACAATTTTTCGTCTATAAAATACTACATTCATATTGATAAATCTCTAAACATTCTTATATCTGTGTTATTCAAGTGAACTCTAAGTTTCTTGCAGCGTCCGTATTCTTAAGAAAATTTGTTTAACAAAGAAGTAAAATATATCGAGACCTTACAGCATGCCGTCGCCCTCCTGTGATAATTAAATGAACACTTAATTACAATAATGTCATTTTTAAGAGTTCCGTAACTCAAAAGGAAAAAAGGAACCCTTATAAGATCACGTTGTTGTTCCTGAACGCGCAGATGTATCAAGTTGAAATGAATATCAAATACTTAGGTCTACTGTCCCTTGGAGCTGTAAAACCAAGTTACTAAATAAAGCCAGTCAAGAAGAACCCTAAAAATACGGCCATTTATGCCACATTTTTTGATACTCGCAAGTAAATTAAAACCTACCCTGTGTCTCTTGTTTTTGTCAAATTTCATGACTAGATCAACGGGAAGTGCCTTCACTTCCCGTTGATCTAGAGTGATGAAATTTGACAAAAACAAAATCTCACATAACAAGTTTGTAATTATGAATAAGTTTTTAATTTGTAGTATATCACATACAAAAAATATATATTTTTAAATATACGCCTGTGAAAAATATAGTAGAGAATATATTTTCATTCCAAAAAATTAAAATTATCTAAATAATTTAATAGAAATATTAAGTTTTTATAAATTCGTAAACTTGTACAGAATTCTCGCAGTGCGAGTTCCACTTGAGCTTGACGGGTGTTTTTGCATAAAACCCCTGTAGCGTATACTAAACCAAAGTTATTTATA
Organism: Druceiella hillmani; assembly: GCA_039881145.1. NCBI lineage: Eukaryota > Metazoa > Arthropoda > Insecta > Lepidoptera > Hepialidae > Druceiella > Druceiella hillmani. Next base: position 20,062,395 of record JAYKKI010000032.1, on the reverse strand, counting down.
ATGTTTATTAAATATGGTATAGTGTGTTATATAAAAGTATTTTAATGATTCATGAAACAGTACAGTGTTCAGTTTTTTTTTCAAAAATCTCATCTCAAATATACCAATAACTTACTGCAATCAATGACATTTACAATTTTCTGTCGCATACATACAAATCTATTTAGAATTGCAAAATATTACTATTTTCTTAAGGAGTAAAACTCATTTCAAGCAACTTTAAACAATTAATCTTTGTTTTACAAATTTTCATAATCAATAACGTCTTTGTTGTGGCATTACAATTCAACACGTTATTTATCATAACTTAAACCAGCACGGCTAGAAATTTTAATTTCGATTTGAAGGTTACATTCTCTCACGTATAATATTCAACTTTGAGTAGTTTTTCTGAAAATCATATTTTACCCATGTGTTAAAAATGCATGATTTCTATATATTCATTCCAAAGCTGCAATATTTAATAAACAAATATTCTTATTATTTACGAAAATTAATTTACATGCGAACGAGATAAAAGTTATAATGACTAACTGTAATGTGTCATTATTACTTATATCTCATTAATTACTATTAGTATGTTTCATAAATTTTTATTAATGGTACCTTTATTACTATTATTATAAAAATGATATTAGAAAGACTAAAAAAGGTTTGATTGTATCAAGATCTTTGTACAAAAAAAATCAGTTCATAATTGATTACATTAATTATTATATTGCGTAATCAACTTGATAAACCAAAATAACACCTTAGACTCGACCATATGAATAAAATAAATCGTATACATCAAGAGATATATTAAAATTATGTCTAGAAAAATATTAAAAATTTAAAAGTTCATAGCATAGCTTAAATTACACTTTAATTACACGAAAATATTCAAAACTTATACTGTCATTTCCAATGAGAAAACATATTCTACAAATAGTTCTATAAATGATAAATTCTAAATGGACATAACAGTTACCAAGCAGTTAATTAACGCAACTCTGAAGCTAATCGACGACTCCGAGGCAAGGAAATGTCACTTGATTAATTGCTCGCTGGTTTGATCAGAAATATTAATTTATAACCTCATTCATTTACATAAGGTGATTTATCAACTTCATACCTTAAACTCTTTTGCTGCACGTTAAAACGTTTAGCTTCCAATACACTCTACATAATACAGTAATTGACCTTTCCCGGATTCTATTAATTCAACTGAATAAAATCGCTAATGACACATATTAAAATTTTCCTTTCAAAAAATGCAAATCTTCAATTTTTGCAGCCAATATCCGTATTTTTATAGATATGTCCGAATAAATATAATTAAACTTATTTAATACTAATTTTTTTTTCTGAAATACTTCATCACAAACATGGATGCAGACAAAAAGTCAATTCAATCATATAAGCTTTTCGAAATGAAATTTCTTTGGATTACAGTAAAATTCAGACGAACCAAAAAAATGTAACGAAGCACGAATTTCATCTTTATGGAAACAAATTGAGAACTACTTTAGTAAGCTTTAGTAGTCATAGTAGAAAAAAACGCTTTTAGTGAAAATATATTGTGCTACAATGAACTACTATACTCTGTTGGATCTCTCTAATAGCGTAGTACCTTTCCTACTATAATAATTTCATTCTCAGAAAGTTACGTTAAAGGATAAAAGGGACTTTTTTTATTTGTTGCTATTAAATATGAGTCCATATTGAAATTTATTATGTTTTAATGTCTGAAAAAAATTATCAAAAACATTACCCTTTAATAAATTTATATTTACTATAAAATGAATCTTAATATAATTCTAATTCACAGGCGTCTATTTCATCTTACATTTATAATGAGTGTGTAAACAATATAAATTAAATACACGAACCGAGCTAATATCGCCCACTAAGCGCAGAACCGGACGATGGGAGCATCCGCCGCCCTGTGGTGCTTGCACCCGCCTAACTCGATTACAGAGAGACACCCGCCCGCCTAATCAAATATACTTTAAAACGTCCAACGCTATCCTCCAAAGAAGCGAGCACTTAAAATTAAGAAGGCGCTTTTATATTCAATAATGCTAAGCGTCGCGACGTAAAAGCTTTCGAGTTATTAGCTGATAAATAATTGATTAGGTTAACGTTTTCGTCTCTGACAGCGGAGGCATTGTTCTTGTCGGATTGTGAGGGGCTGTCGCCCACCTAATTGTCGGGTGTCCGTTATGAGCTTAACCGTTATTGGAATTCGAATGAATTTATATCGACATAAAGTATCGGAAGATTTCTGCGTTGCAAAGTTCGGTAAGAAAATAAATAATTCTTAAAAAAATAAAAGCGCAACGTGACATTGAAAAATTGGAAAGAAACAAACTTAACATTACGTACAATAAATACATATTTTAATTTATCGTGTGAAATACTTTTTCACATTAATATGATACACCAACGTTATGAAAACAAGTTTTATAAGAAATATTTAATGTAAGATCTCAAAACAGGATCTTACTTTATAATATTTTTATCACATTAATCGATCAGTTGATCGATCTGTTGATATTGAGCAAATTTATATTTCTCATTTCTCGATAATTAAATTGTTCTACCTACCGATAAGATTTATGTCTAATTTTGAAATAATTCGTACTTTTTAATATTACATTAGAAAAGGAGTAATGGCCAAATATATGTTTTCCTATTTCAATTAATATTCATCGTATTATATTTAAGACTGGCAAAAGATATGATGATTAGCAAAACTCAAGTGTAACAATTATCAATTATAAATAAAATATATATTGTTATGGATACTGAAAATATGGTGATAATGGTTCTCCTATTTCAATTGACATTTATTGTATCAAATTTGATACTGGCAAAAGATATGACGATTAGTTAAACTCGAGAGTGACAATTATCAATTATAAACAAAATATATACTGTTATGTATACTGAACATATGGTGATAATGGTTCTCCTATTTCAATTGACATTGATTATATCAAATTTGATACTGGCAAAAGATATTACGATTAGCAAAACTCGAGAATGACAATTATCAATTATAAACAAAATATGTACTGTTATGTATACTAAACATATGGTGATAATAGTTCTCCTATTTTAATTGACATTCATTGTATCAAATTTGATACTGGCAAAAGATATTACGATTAGCAAAACTCGAGTGTGACAATTATCAATTTTAAACAAAATGTATACTGTTACTCGTATGTATACTGAACACATGGTGATAATGGTTCTCCTATTTCAATTGACATTCATTGTATCAAATTTGATACTGGCAAAAGATATGACGATTAGCAAAACCCGAGTTGACAATTATTCAATATGAACAAAATATATACTTTTTGTATACTGAACATATGGTGATAATGGTTATCCTATTTCAATTGGTATTCATTGTATCAAATTTGATACTGGCAAAAGATATGACGATTAGCAAAACTCGAGTGTGACAATTATCAATTATGAACAAAATATAAACTGTTACGTATACCGAACCTATTAACCCAAACTACAATGAAAATAACAGAGAGTAAAGGTAGTTCAACAGTCTTAAATAAAAAGAAGGTAAAGATATATATCAGTAAACATAATCAAATTAAATAATTAAATAAAGAATTTTAGAATATTGAGTTTAAGTTAAAATGAAAAAGAATTTGTTGCGGTAAAAATAATTTTCAATGTTTAATATCTAAAATAGTATTGAAAGAATGATTTCATTAATCAAAATTCTTACGATTGTTGTAATATTCAATTAACATAGTCAATAAATTGTGATGAATGTAGTCATAAGTGTAAATTTACTGATATTTGATGTAATAATAATTAACATAGTCAATAAATTGTGATAGTCAATTACGATTGTAGTAATATTCAATTAACATAGTCAATAAATTGTTATGAATGTAGTCATAAAGATTGTTGTAATATTCAATTAACATAGTCAATAAATTGTGATGAATGTAGTCATAAGTGTGAATTTACTGATATTTGATGTAATAATAATATAAAACAATTAGTTATTCCTTTCAAAGAAAATTCACTAAAAGACCCACTGTTTATAGTCAAAAAAAATTGAAAGCACATCTAAAGACTAATCTTACATTTATCCAAAAAAAGATACAAGTTGTGTGATACACACTGGTGTTCTACAGAACTCATTTAGCTAATCGTAATAACTATCGCCATAATATATTATTATGTGACTGAACACTTCAATGGGCATGTTTTGTTAAAAGCTATTTTTATGACTGTCATTTCTCACCGAATTTATTTTCTCTTGTTCCTAGCTGATTATCACATCGTGTTTGTATAAAATACAGTCTAATGAATCAACGATATATTTTCAAACATCCAAAATATCAATCCATTTGCTTCCAGAGTTTCTATGTAACTAATAAACACAAAAACAAATATTTGTGTACATTGATAGGTTCTTATAAAAAAAAATCATATGCAACTCGATGCACATGACAGAAGTGAAACTTCTTTAGTGATCTAAACCTCGATTTGTAAGGGTTAAAACGGCAGAGAGAAAGAGAGAATATGTTAAGTATAGGTTCATAGATTGTACTACATTCGTATTAGAAGATCTTTATACTGTACATTCAGAAAAAAAATATAAAATGGATAAATATTAATAATATAACATATGCGTGGTACCTCAGCTGTTCATACATAGCATGTGAGGCGAAAATCTACAACGCGCGATTGCGCGACACTACCTTATTCAATCTCTTTGTATCGTTGTATACACGTCGCTTTCTTTTGCTCCACTTCCATGGCGTCGGAATATATAGTTCTTTTTCTCTTTCTCCCTACGTCATATTTTTCTAATCTTACATGTAACGAAATGTGCCTAAACGTGACCCGACCTTAAAATTTAACTTTCAATTCTCGTCCACTTATCGATTATCGAATCGCACCTAAGAAGTTCACTTCCGAAACGTTACATCATGTTTAAACATGCAGTATGCTATATATACGCCGGGAAGCTTGTTAAAGGGTGAAATTTAAAATGAGCACGTTAATATTATGGATGATGGCAATAGGCATATGGTACCGGGTTAGCGAGCTCGCAATCGTCCCCGCGGGGGCAATGCCGCACTAATCACCTCGTAGGTTATAGATTAATGCTATATGTGGCTTGTTCTATCCACGAGGTCGTAGGATATCACAATGCGTTAAATCTTTTGGTGGTTTCTTGCTTTTTCTTAAATTTCACGGAAAAATGGTTCGATACGAAATTAAAGCTTATAAAACTTTCTACAAGTACAATTCTATATATGTCTTTCATCAGACCGACATTTCTTTGGGTTAAAACCTTTCAAAATTTAACAAAAATGGGATTGATTTTATCCTATTAATATGAATATTGACTGTAAAAATATAAATTATGATTTGTGGATAACATCTGATCTTTATTTGATCTTGAAGCAGAATTAGCCACTTTGTTCGAAAAAATTCAAAATTCTATTTCGAATTCGGGTATTTTCCCTAAATTTTAAAAGGTCATTACATGAAGAAATATTAATCCGACAAAAAACGTACAAAGAATATTTCTAGTTTAGTTTTGCACTTTAGTTTCACACTAAACCATTTTTCAAGAAAATTAAAAGAACGATAAATCTGTGGAAGCTTATAACTATTTTTTTTTATTTTATTCTACTTATAAATATTTTACACCTGATCAATAGAAATAAATTATAATTTTTACTTATTAATTTATAACTTCGATGTGTATTCTTACATCGAAGTTCATCTTCCTGGCGTTAGACGAGGTATACTTAGAAAGCGCTATGCGACAAAAATATGTCCCAATTTAAGCGCTTCTAACTCCAAAAGTAATAATTATAGTGCAATAAGGAATCAAATAGATTGCATAGTTCAAATTATATCTGTACTTTTTAACTCAGTTCAAATTATATCTCTACTTTTTAACTCAGTTCAAATGATATCTCTACTTTTTAACTAATACAGAGGCATTACAAACTTTAGTTAAATTTCATACACACGGTATGTTCTTCTATGGAAAAAAACAAATTTAGTCATAAAAAGCCAACAACGTCTATCCGATATTTATCACGCTATTTCCTATTACAAAAACTATTTTTCATAAATCAATGCCATCTGTTACCGACGACTGTGCACCTATGCTTAAAGCCAAGGCTTGAGAACGAACGCCGAAAACCGCTGTAACCAAAGCAATAATCGAGCAGCCGCTAATTCATATTCCTGCCGAATGAAGCTGTAACTAACGCGTTAATCGCAATCTTGCGCAAAAAGATCGAATCATGTTTAAGAGACGGTACAAATCCACTTGAGTTTACGTTCGAGCACAGTTCGAGTTGCAGTTCGTGATCAGCAGTTAATCAGTCCAAAGAAAAGATCCAGTGCACCCTCTTTCAATAATACAGCGGTCAAGATAGCTAGTCCATATTAACAGTCCACAACACCGCCTGTTCCTAATTTGTTAGACTTTATTATATTAATTTCGAAAATGTCTGAAAAAATATAAAAAGTGGCGTAGTACTGCGTTTAACGTAGCACTACAATTGCTATTTTGTCCTTTTAAATTTTTGGCATTTTTACCATAAGAGCATTTTTCTCAATAACTTTTCTAAATTCAAATTATAATTGTTCATATTCTTAAAATGGTATTTTATTCTTTCATTTTTTCGTTTTTGCCTACGCATTGCCTGTCCGGACTGAGCCAACTGAAGCACTATTTATTAATAACTAATTATGATAAAAGACGCTATATTAAAATAACGACGATTACGTAAAATTTCGTGATATACAGAGGTTAGAATAATTTTTTCAGTAAATTTCCATGACAATAAAAAGGTAATAAATAAGAAAGGTAGGTGATAAGAAAAAAAAATCGGGTTTACGTTTTGAACATCAAAACTCGATATATTCTATAGTTCGATAACATAATAACACACTTTAGTAGGGTTCACAAAAAAAATATTTATGAGAAAGAAATAAAGATGAAATTATTATGTCAATTACTAAAACTATGATGAAGTATCTGGGATGAAGGCCAATTTTTGAAGATTATATATATATATATATATATATATATATATATATATATATATATATATATATACATTTACATTATATATATATATATATATATATATACTCAAATAAATTTAAAAGACATTTTAAATTACTCAATCGATCTTCACCGAGGTCAAGATAGCAGAAATCTCATTAACCAAGCAAAGATAATCATTCATTTATTCATTCGACGTTCAGGACCTGCGTCTGACAACGACTGACAATGTTCAGGCAAGGAGATCGCTTTCTCATTGGCGTTATTTTGGTCTTGCAGAGTGCAGATGGTTACATTAGAGGTGAAATTGCCTGGAGGATTCTGAGCGTTTCCTAGAAACGACTTCTGTCGACTAACCCTTCTATCACCAAACCACCAATAAAGATAATAAAAGCATTTAGCAAAAGTGGATATTATTTTTAATTGAGTTGAATTCCTGAAAACGCTTTGGTAATGTACTCCGCATTTTCTTAAATATTTCTAACTTTCATTATTGTAAACCCTTTTAAATCATTTTCCAAAATTCATAACACTAAACCCGACACCCAAAACTCTTATTTTGCTACTTTACTATGAAAGCATATGATAACTAGACAATACTAAAGACCACTTGAATAAATTAAATCTCCTATGAATTTTGTTTATTCGTTACATCTTTGGCTACCGAAAATACGACTTGATTTGTAAATTTAAATCTTGGCTCAAGAGAAGGGTACATTTCATACTGTTTCGTTGATCTGGAATGTTTTAAATAATCCCAGTAGTCTTTTGCCTCTTTATTATAGCTTAACCCGCTGGAATAAGAATTGGACTCTGCGATATGTTTGTAATCGATTTTAAATTTTAAAAAAATAATTTTGTTAAAAGAAATGTTTAATACATAAATATTTAAATGTTTCATTTTTTATTCTTTTTAATATTCAGAATAACGAACCGACTCAGCCCTGTGTTTATTTTCACCGTAAAACATATTGTAATAAATTAATTTGAAGTTACTGTGTATTTTTTCATCTTAATTTAGATACAAGAGCATTCCAGGGTGCAGTTATGGAAAATATACAGGATATTTCACGTAACTGTCGTTTTATATACATGTATATATACATATATATATATATATATATATATATATATATATATATATATATATATATATATATGTATATATATATATTTATATGTTGTAGCCATTTAGTTAGCTAATTGCCGTTCAATCATAGGTCTAAATAAATTTTGGAACGAAACGCTAATGGACTTCGTTCATTTGCCAGGTGATTTTCTCAGCAAAAATTTCACTTAAAAATTTATTTACCACAAAGATAGAATACGGTGGCCCAATTATAGACCTGAACTATAAAAAGTTCAAATTTGATTTTGGTGGAAAATGTCGCGTACTACCCTTGAAATTTATTCACTGAAACTGGGAAATAAAAAAATTTCTTTCAAGGTTATTGTGTAGTCAAATGAAAACTAAATAAAGCATAATTTCAACAATATATACGATGCATTTTTTAAAGTCATTTCGATGAAAACGCTTAAAAATTGCTTTTCCACGCCCTTATTAACAGAAGGATATTGAAGAAAAATATCTGAAAAAATTACGAACATAAGTAATTAAGTTCAGATTGAGCGAGAATTACGGAGACTGAAAAATTCTAGCGGGATTGTCATATAAAATTTAATTGTTTGTTACCATATAACTGCAGAGCCATTAGTTCTAGAGAAAAAAACAATTAGATAAAAACATACTTCACGATGTAAGGAAGAGCTTTTGCCCTTACACGTTTTTCATTTTATTTCTACTTTATTCTTTACCACGACCTATGAGTTTATTGTAGGGACACTTACTAACGTAAGCAGTGAGAAAACCCGCGCAAACCCGGCTTCCGCTATTATTTTGTGTGATATATAAATGTTGTTGGAAGTTCCTAAGACTTAATCTTTGCAATATCCCACCTGAAGATGTTGTAATACAACGAAACCTAGGTCGTGGTAAAGAAATTAAAGAAAGTAGAAATAATACTACATCACGTAGTTTCATTTAATTGTGAAAAAAAAAATTAGATAAAAATATACTTCACGATGTAAGGAAGAGTTTACACGTTTTTCAAAATTGTTAATTGGCTCAGTCGAAACACCAAACCCCCCCTCAATCAGTTCCGTGTAAACGCTGTTATACAGCGTAGGCGTGGTCGGTGGTGTGCAGCGCAACAGATTGTTGCCTTTTAAGCACACAGCCGGAGTGCATTACCATTAATATTTAAGTGGGGGGCTGATGGCACAGAACACTAATTGTGCAAGTATCGCTTGCATTTGTCAGATTTTTTTACTTAAACTCTTTTAAAATAATCCTTTTGTTTAATTATACCCAAATGAACGCATATTATAAGAAATTACTATCTGTCATAAAACAGGAAATTATGTTTGTTTAAAAATGTTCAAATATTTATAAAATTAAAATAAAACTTTAGCTTAAATAAGCTTTTTTACGAAAGTCTAAGATAATAAGAATTGGGGAAGGGGGCATTATATTTGACCAAACATTCACTTAGTCGGCTCAACTCCACTTAGATGGATGATTGAACGGCGACGCCATTTAGTTAACGGGTCAGACTATTAATCGAATGGATGGTTACGCTAGATGGCTGCGACACACACACTTTGAAGCTTGAAATACATGAGTAATGATTATAATTTATCTCTGGTGGAAAGCTTGAAAAAAGATGTTAAATTTATCCACAAAACTTAAATCGTTTTTAATTTATCGCCTGGCGACTCTTCCGCTGGAATTCCACTCTTAAAGCCAAATTATTAATTGAGTGGCTGATTAAATTATATAGTTGCGACCGATACATATTAGCATTTGAAATACATATAATTTATTTCTGCGGAAAAACTTGAAGAAGTATTTTGAATATATACATAAAGCTTAAGTCATGTTAGTCATATCGGATAGAGTCGAATTATATAATATTATTTATATCTGATGCATTCAAATTCTGCTTTCAGTAACTTCATAAAAAATCCAATTCAATTGAATAAGGCATCGCCATATCCTAACGGCCTCGTTGGCAGGACATGACGCACCACATCGTCACCTGCAAGCGACGAGGTGATTAGCACGACATTACCCCCGCGGGGACGATCGCGAGCTCGCTAACAAGCTACCGCATGCCTGATGCCGTCCTCTGTAATATTAACGTGCTCATTTTAAACTTTACCCTCTAACAAGCTTCCCCGGGGTTTTCTGTATTGTATAAGTCCCACTTGTTGGCATGTAAAGATAACGAAACTTTTTTCGAACAGAGATGTATTTTCGTATATAAATATTTGTTCCCGGTTTATTAAATTGCATGAAGACGCTGGAATAAATTCGACTAATATTACGTATATCCGAACAGGATATCTTTATTGAATATTCTATCATATCTTATTCACTTAGGAATAAAATATAAAATTTCAATGAGGAATGGTAAAGTTGTAAATTTAGATTTAATTTTTGTTACTTTTACTAAGGCATTTATAAAAAGATACACCTATTAAGATGTTCAGAAACGTTATCTCACATACCTGCAATAGAAAAGGTTGTACATATATCGACATCAGAGTAGTTGTTAAGATGAGCGAAACGAATCCTACACTATCATACAATTTGTACATTTTTGTGGTATACTTCATAATAAAAGTTTAAAACAGTAATTAAACGTGACGTCGAAATGTGCTAATCGTGACCGTTTTTCCAAATTTTAAATTGTTGAAAAAAAAATTCGCTTAGTTTTATATTTAAAATGTTGCGTAAATAGCATTGCCAGCTCTGCTCATTTCAACGTATTATTAGTAATACAACGAAAGCCTGCTGTAGGCATCACAGTTGTTGATAATTCTCCTATGCTTATTATATTTAAGGAAATTTTCAAGCATCGTTGTTTAATGTAACTTTTTCCAGATTATTTTTTAATTTTGCTAATCAAAATTGCTGACTAATACTTTTGATAGTTAACTCAAATGTTTACTAACCGATATCTGCGTCAAATTCTCAATATCAAATGGCCGATGATAATCACCAACGGCGAGCTGTGAACCAAAACCAAACAACGTTTAATCGGTGAACAGGTCTTGCGACAGAAGAGGATTGAAGTGAAACTCTCATGGTAGAAATAATCGAGGTGAACCCCGAGAAACCTGGAGTTTATTTCTTGCCACAGAGACAGGGGATATTGACTGACTGACTTGGCAAAAAACTCGCTCCGTTGGCGTATCTCATCGAAGCCATTTACTCTCATAGAAAATATGGAACGCCACTAAATAAATCGTAAAGATAAAATAAACAATAAAATATGTTTACGTTAATTTTTCAATAATAGTTTTAACATTTGTAAAAAAATTCAGTTATTTCATTTCAGTTTTTTACTCTCACCTATAGTTTGTAGAATCTATAAATACATAGGAAAGACTGTAGTCCTTAAACAGAAGATAATTTGCAGCATATTCCTACATTGAAGCACTATAGCACTAAGCGACAAACTTCAGCCACTCAATTCATCAAAAAGCATGCCTTACACCAGCTTAAATTGATTGTAAAACCCCCGTATATAAATAATTTGCTTATAAATTTTAAAACTTGCATTCAAAATGTGTTTAAAATAATCCAAAACTCATTTTCGAGGCAAATACATATGACACCAAATTTTCAATTAGGGAACAAAACTTTAGACGAAACATATTTCAGATATATGCTTTATATGGCAGTCATTGGCTCGATGCTATCCCATTATCTCGTTCTTATACTCCTAATAATAACAATTTATATAATTAAAGGAATGTTAGCATTTCTCCCTTGCATGCAACTTTAACTGCAAAATAACATCAGCTCTGTGCCAAAATAAAATAATCCTTAGTGACCAAATGTTCATCAACTCAGGCTTGAAACACAATTATTCTCCGCGAAAACGACTAAATGTAATCTCACTCGAACTCTCCAGATTCTGCGGAATGTCTCCAATAAAGCTATCCACCTTCCGCTTAGTGTGAGCCGTAAAAATACGCTGCGCCCCATTATGAGGCGGGGGCCGCTCCCCTTCGTCCCGTCATTAAATCACGATGCAGCCGTATGTCACTGAATATAAAAACGAAAGGTGCGAAGGGGAAATCAAAAAGCAAAAATCGTTAAAAAAATTAGGTCACTATACTTCTCAGTATTTTACCATGGACCCTCTCTGTCCTTCTATTTCTTGTACCACGAAAATCAGTCTCTATAAAATTGTAACTAATACCTTCTAAGTGTATTCTAAGTATATCTTTCTAAGTGTATCTTTATACGTCATCTTTATTTCTAAGTGTATCTTTATACGTCCAGTTTCATATTGTCAGACAATATAACCACGATTCCATGATATCAAGTATATTATGTCATCGTGTATGGTGATCTACCAATGGGTGCATTCGTATTAAGAATACTTCGCATGAAACGACTAATATCCTTATGCTGGAAAAAACTTTTAAAGAGTTTGTTAGAATTTTGTAATACATACGATTATTAACAAATAAATTTAAATGCCAAACTGAACGTGATACTTAGATATCCTTATATTGATGTATATGAATGTGTGAGACAGAGACAGGAGAATTGACTAGGCACCGATTCCTAAAACACATGTCGGGTGTTTTAGGTTGCAACATTGTGCAAATGTATTTATGTTCGGAAATAATACATATTACACTGCATAACTTCCAACTAAACAATCGTATTTTCACAATTAAATGAAACTACGTGATGCAGTTTCTACTTTCTTTAAGTTCCTTACCACGACCTAGGTTTCGTTTTCTTACGACATCTTCAGGTGAGCTATTAGCAAAGATTGCTAATAGCCCACATGATCTTTGCTAATAGCCCACCTGAAGATGTTGTAATACAATAAAACCTAGGTCGTGGTAAAGAACTTAAAGAAAGTAGAAATAATACTACATCACGTAGTTTCATTTAATTAGAAATAATGAATTTCTACAAAATTAACGCCAAATATATTCAATAATCGAATTTTCTTTTACTTTATTCTTTCCAGTGCCTTTCTTATTCAAAGGTTGTTTAAAGTAGGTTAATCTTTTCCGTTAAAAAGTTTTATCCTTTCGTATTTAGTGCTTCCTTTGTTATTCAAAAGGTTGCGAACTCAATAATTAAATTCAATAATACCCCATTTATTAAAATCAAAAATTTTATTGAATCGAAGTGTTTAATTAAACTGTTTAATTTAATCAAAGTATATTCATAAATACCTGCATACGTACATATATGTGTACATAGGGACGTATAAACAATATTGCCCACTTTTGGCTTCGCATTGGCCGTTATTTCACGCCTTTGTATATACCTGTACATACTTATCTACCCGCCTACTTAATAGCCTTACTTCACGCTTAAAACACGCAAAATTACATATACCTGTGCATACCAATATCTTAGTCCTTTTTTGCCTTTGTATCAATCCGTAAATTCTTACCTACCTTTCTACTAAAATCCTAACTAATTCATATTGTTGTATGTACCTACTGTACATACTTATCTATCTATCCGCAAAAATTCTAGTTGCTTCATACCTTTTTATATACCTACACATACTTATCTACCTACCTACCTACTGATATCTGAATTGCTTCATATCTTTATATCTACGTACTTACTTCAAATCTATTTTATTACTTTTGCGTTTGCTTTTACTTACGTCAAAAGAAGTCACATCTTCACTTTTTAGCTCCATCATTAGACCCTAGCTACTATGTGTGACCATGGTATCCATGAAGGTAAGCCAAACGAGTCTAAACTCGATGAGTTCACTCCTTACAACTAAGGAGTGTCACTACCTTCCGCTTCCATTATCAGACCTTCGCTACTAATTGTGACCAAAAGACTCATCCAGACAAGCAAAACTATAACAAACACGGTGAATCTTCTCCACGCCATTGAGACATTCCTTTCGCTTCCTTTCGACTCCCATACTACGACAAAAGTGTCATTAAGAAAGATCAAACGAGTGCAAACATGATGAATGTACTTCTCTATTTCGGAGTTATTACCAGTATTTTCCAGTATCATCATTAAACTCCAGTTACAGTTTGTGACCAAAAGATTCGTCAAAACAAATCGAATGAGCCTTAACTCGGTGAATCTACTCTTCGTCATTGAGAAGTACTGTCACTACCTCCCAGATCCATCATTACATCCTGGTCATAATTAGTAACCAAAGTGCATATAGGATGTATCAAATGAATTCAAATGCGGTATCCAATTACTCAAAGGAACCTTGTACTTTCATCAGTTGAGGTTTTCCTTAGGATTAAGTTGGAAACCTACCCTACATAATCTACAGATGGATAGATAGACGAACAGATGGACGAAAGAATGGACAGACGATATTACGACAAAAATACCTTTCAGACCTCGGGCCAGAATCTTACAAAACTGGAACTAGTATTACAACCGAAAAATATAGCCAATTACAAATTAATAAATACTATTAATTTATAAATTAAATTTATACACTGTACACTTATCAAACAACATGTAACCGGTTTAATATTTTGAACATAATATGAATATAATTCAATAAATATTATGTCTATATACAAGTTGGATTTGATTTCAGAGTAATCTAAATATATACTATATTTAGATTACTCTGAAATGGCTGGTAGAAATAGTTAATTTGACTTAAACTTACCGCATTATATACTGGAATTGTGCATTACTTTCAAATAATTATGATCGAAACTGATTCCGTTCTTCTTTAATTATCAGTAATTATGTATATTTTTCGTCAAAAATATCGATATACACACATAACTGACTTGTTGCTAATTGACAGAAAAGATTAGTTGCGTAGTATATTTGTTATAAATTACGAATGGTTAAAAATTGTTAAGGAAAACAAAAAACTATCTGTATGTAATTCAAACAAAGAAAATTAAAATAAATCGTACTATATAGAGTACGTGATTAAAAGATAAAAAAGCAAAATAGTTTAAAAGAAATAAGATGCTTTTACACCGTCTTCAAAGAGATTTGTTTCTGGTTTTTCAATCCAAATTAAATTGCAAAATAATGGTTATTATATTATAGCATTTTCATTTCATTAGTTTGAAGTATTATGAAAAACGTTTACATTTTAGTATTATATATATATATATATATATATATATATATATATATATATATATAAATTCTTCCTGTTTTTAGGTACAAAGGTACTTACATTATTGCTATAACCATTTAAATGATGTTTCATTATTACATCCTATCAGAATAACCCTCAAGACCTAAATAAATTCTAGAAGATCAAATGCTTAATCATGTATCTTATAATTGGAACAAAAATCTCCATAGGCTCTGTATGTGCTAGATCAAAAAAAAACTCTGTAAGCGCTAGATCAAAAATCCGATATGTAGCCGGCAAATATATTTTCATCTAATCCTGTTTCTACTGTTTATATACTTGACAATTTTAAAATATATTACAGACAAAAAAATTAAAGATTCAACAATCTTGGTTTAAAGGCAATCTTTTTTAGAAATAGTGTCACATTTTAATAAAGTCCGATTGGTCCCTGGTACATTTGGAGACAACAATCTGCCACATATTTTCAAGCATAGCAGATTTTCCTCTTCTACAAATATTTGATCGTTACACTTTCTATTGCCCTAATATTATTAGCAAGAAGGGAAATTGTTCTTTGTTTCAAACCCTGTAAGAGACCACAGTCTGATTCCTGGTAAGATATAGTTCTAAGTAAAAAAATACTCAAATATTTAAAAATAATTTAAACAACCTTTACTCACTGAATCGCGGTCGCATAAATTATTTTACAAAACCCTTTTTCCAATCTGCGCTATAATAGGCTGCGAAGGTCGCAGTGAATGTGTGATAACGGATGCTCAGAGAGGTTGAGAGGGGAGGTTAAACGAAAGAGATTTCCCTCGTATCCTTTCTTTTTCAACATTTTTTCTGAACGTAAATTTGAATTTTAATATTTTACTGGTAAAAAGTTAGTATTATTTACAATGGATACAATTATCCTAACCCTAGTACAGTACGACTATTAATGTCACGTAATCTTGTAAAGAAAACGCAATTAAACACTTTACACATACATTAAATGAATATTGTCAATCTGCATGGAAAACACTAACTACCATTAGTAGAAAAGGTGGTCGATAGTGACAGGACTAGCTGACTAGAATTATATAAAAGTAATCATAATTCGGGTAATTTTACAAATAATCAACTTTTAACGTAGCTTTTTTGAAAAAAGATTTTCCTCTAAAAAGTCATACCATTTTTATCAATATTAAATATAATCAAATTTTCCGTAGGCAAAAATTACTTGCGTCTGCGTCCATTGATCCGTACGTATGCACGTATACACGAACGAAGACACGCTACAAGTCACAATTCCTGACTGATTTTAGTGATTATTTTTTCTATCGATTGGTTAACTACCAGAATAGAGACCTATTATAGACTTTTACAGTGAATTGCCAAATAATTTATTTTTATAAAAAAAATTTCCAAATATTTTTTCTTTTCGTGCTAGGCGATTGTTTTCGGTCTCCATTTTGCGCAAATCTTCCTGCTGCTTTCCTCTGTCGTTCTTAACTTTTTTTTTGAAGTGAAACTACTTTGAACGCGATGAGAATAAACATCAAAATCGAATTTTATACAACGTTTTGAATGTAACGAATCTTTCGTAAAAAGGACGGAAAATAGGTACTTAGCTAATAACCGATAGAGAGAGATAAACCAAATTAAAAAAACACAAGAAGTGTACGCATGCGCGAAAACAAACAAAAATGGCGCAAACAAACAAAAACACCAAAAAATCCAACAGGTAAAGTAATAGACATGTACAAAAATTTTCTTAGGGCTAATGACAAAATTAAAATTAAAAATTAAGTTACACGCCTTAACCTTAAATTGTTCAATATTTTATCCACAAAAAGTTTACTAGCTCGGCTTGTGCAGTTATGCTACAAGCAAAACCAACACAGCCGGTTTATAGCTAGCACCTGTTAATGTATGTACATATACAAATATATACTCAGACATACATTTATACACATATGAAATACAGATATACATACACACACATATATATACACACATACATACACGTACACATACACAATATATAATAATATTAATAATTATTTTAAATACAGGTATTATATACAGACATATAACTACATACACATTATTACCCATAGAGGAAACATAGCACAAAGAAAAGATGATACTAATAATAAATATAATTTAAATCAAATAATTTCGAAGAGTCAATATTTTCCGTTTATTTCGTTTGCATTTGCTGGGTCAAAAGCCACTTACGGAGTGACCTTTTAAAAGTAGTTATGTGTGTCAAAAGTAAACTGTGAAAATTTTGTCGATTTATTTAACTATTTATGATTGAGCTATTACTTATTTTGCATGAACTTCATCCATTACAAAATTAAAAGGTATGTATTTAATTTATTTATAAATACCCAATAAACCCGCATATATAGTTGTAAACACAATTTACAACAGGAGCAATACATCCCACTTCCTTCAGCTGTATTTAGCCGTGTTCTGGTTCTGGCATGGTTGTTACTTCTTTTTAATTGATCATTTTCTACACAATTAAATGAAACTACGTGATGTAGTATTATTTCTACTATCTTTAATTTCTTTACCACGACCTAGGTTTCGTTGTATTACAACGTCTTCAGGTGGGATATTAGCAAAGATTCTTTGTATTACAACATCTTCAGGTGGGATATAAGCAAAGATACTTTGCTAATATCCCACCTGAAAATCTTATAATACAACGAAACCTAGGTCGCGGCAAAGAAATTAAAGAAAGTAGAAATAATACTACATCACGTAGTTTCATTTAATTGTGAATAATGAATTTCTACAAAATTAACGCCAAATATATTCAATATCAAGACCATTTTCTACTTTAACTTATATGAAGGTTTTATTAGCTATTTACGTTAATTTATAATCACACATTATTAATATTTCTGAATGTATCAAAACCTCCTGATATGGATTTAGTACAATATATGGACTTACGCTTAGGATATTTTTTCTTTCTTCCTCTGCTGTTTTACCATATACTTACAAATTGAGATTCAAATCGTCAAAGAAATTTCACTTTTGTCACGTATACTGACTTGTATGCACTCCTTTTTTGTAATTTTAACTTATTCTTACAATCGTTTCTTTAATTAAAAATAAAAAAACGAGCGGCGTGTACTTTTGATTTTATCAACGATTAGGTTTTATTATCAAATAGCTCTTCTCCATTATGATGTAGTATTAAAACTATTTATCACATTTATATTTCAATATTTAAAATTGGGATTACCGTTTGAATTATTTTTCAATATATCCGCCGTTCACAGCGTCGCCTAATAGCCGCGCATTTCACCTACATTATGGCTATTAGTATTTATCAATATCCTTTAAGTATCAATTGAAATTAATTGCAATAAGAAATTTAGTTTATTTATGCGGAATGCTTTTGTTGAGTCCTATATTTTATTTCATAAATATTCATATTTTAACATACATAAACATTTTCAGGCGTTAAAATACTCAAGGTATTTGTTGTTTTTTTCTGCTCAGACCTCACGAGAAATAACTTGACAGTTTTTGTTGAATAATCCTGTAAAATATAAAATTGTAGTTTCATTAAAATTCGTCCAGTGCATTTTGCAAGATACGCGCCCGGACAAACTCTCGTTATTATTTTTTATAAATATGTGTAAAATATTCTATTCAAAATTTTATATTGCTCTATAAATATTTTTTGATCGTATAACGAACATTGATACTTCACAAATTCCAGAATTTTCCCAAATTACTGTAATCCTTTTTTTATAACAGTATTGTAACAATAAGAATTGAACTTTTGTATATTAGCTCAGTATTGCAACAATAAGAATCGAACTTTTGTCTATTAGCTCAGTATTGTAACAAAAATTGAACTTTTGTCTATTTAAGCATGTGACGCCGGGCATTGTCCATCATAAAAACGGACGTCTGTTTTAAATTACTATTTCCCCACCGACGACGCCTGGGCCTCCCTGATCATAAAATATATAACTTACAACCCTCATGTTACACACTAGCTTACGCATATTACACTTCCATTGTCTTTAATTTATCCTTCCAATATCTTAAGCACATCATTTAAATTTTAAGTTAGAAATAATAAATCATTATTACGAAATATTGGGACGAGCAGACTGATCAATACGATCAAGATTGATTAACGTTGAATTAATTAAATGTTTAAAAGAATGACACGTGTAGTTATACCTCATACATAATTAAAAAAAAATATTTCAGCATTTTTTTATAATTATAATATATAAATACGAATAAAACAAAATGCAGTCAAAGTCCCTTTTTCCCAGGAAAAGTAGGGTCGGGCAGTTATCCCAAACATGTGTTTGATTCTCTGAGGATATTACTACTTCTACTACTAAAAATCTTTGATTTAATTTTCATAGATATGGACCCTTAAAAAACTTTATTTTTCTTTTTAATCAATTTAATTTATTTACAATAACACAAACAATAGTATCGATTGTTTCTAAAATAGTAAAACTAATGTCAAAATAATATTTATATTTATTGTAACTTACTTCAAATTATGAAGATGAACTTTCTTGACAGAATTTAGTAACAGAGAAAATATCGTTTACAATTCTTGTTTGCGATTATTCTTTTTATTACAATTACTTCGGATGATTTCTCCGAATTTGCTATGGGCTATTTATAACTTATGTCTGCCAATAAAAGTAAAAAATCATGTTGTTTGTTTATTATATCTTACCCCATACTAGGTAGATTATAACCGTGGACGAGTATTATAATATGAGAAAGTCTTAAAAAGATCTTGCTAGCAAGCATCTTTGCTAATAGCCCACCTGAAGATGTTGTAATACAACGATACCTAGGTCATGGCAAAGAACTTAAAGAAAGTAGAAATAATACTACATCACGTAGTTTCATTTAATTGTTATTAATGAATTCTTCTTAACATGATTATTGAAAAATGTAGTCGTAAATATACGAACGCGAAATTAACTTGGATAATTTAACTTTGATAATTTAGTGTAACGAATAGATGCAAAAGATTGTTATCAAAAAAACAAATTTCAAAAAATAAGGTTATGTTAGTGTTAAGTAGAACATGTTTAATAAATGTATTTTGGTGCATATTAATGATATCCTCATAAGGAATACTATCCTCACATCTGTCACAATAATCTTGACAACGGCTTACCCAGTACTAAATAAAGATACCAAAATCTTATGAGTTGTTCGATATTTTGAAAATCTTATAATTATTATTCGGTAAGGTTGATATGTTACGTAATGTTGGTAGTTTTGTAATTAGTTTTGTAATGTTGGTAGTTTTTGTAATTACATTTCTTCATATTTTAAATAATATTGAAAAGCGTCAACGACATTTCTTAACTTGAATCGTCAATACTGTTGCATTTAATTAGGAAGTACACTTTAAAAATTTGGAAACTAACCCTAAGGAAACCTCCATACGTCAAAGAATACATTTCTTGACGTTATGTTAAACGGAAACATTATATTCCCATAAAACAAAGAAAAAATGCCTGAGAGCACTGCTCACACACGGACTAAGATAAAGGAGGTAAAGAGACGACTAAAATAACCATACAAACCCACATAAGAAAACACATTTCCTCTGTAAAAAAGACATAGCTGCAAAAAAGACAAGATTTATCTTTTAAAGCCCAATGTTACGGGTGTATTAAATTTAACGACATTGGTTATCACGGTGTTAAAAATTAGCATATTGCAAATATGTTTCATTTACTTATTAGAATAGAAATGTTAACAGTAGAGGGGTATGCGCGACCCAATTGGCCGACTCAAGTGACCCACGCTGTACATTTACGAATTTAAAATGCCTCCAATATTTGGGCAACAGTTCGAAGAGCGATATAAAACCACAGTTGATGATATAATTATAATACCTTCATTTATGCATCGGGTACATCTTTGGTCTCAAGAACTAAACATATTTCTAAGTACGGGTCACGGCTAAAATGATTCAAGATCAGACCAAATATTTAGACTGACTTCACATATTTACGCTTATCTTCTATACACTAAAAACTCTAAGAGTCCTAATTATCTGATTCGTAAATTTAAATAATTTTCCGCTCACGGCCATGTGTTACGTTCTGAAAGCTTACTGACTCTATCTATTCTCAAATATACCCTCTACCTCTTACGAAAAGTTCTTTACTCTCCAGGAAGTAAAATATTTCCTTCTTTCCAAGGATCGTGTGAAAAAGTTCAAACTCTCCTGAACCCTAGTCCTACAGCACTCTTGTCCGATCCTTCTTTCATACTAACTCATGTCAATATTTGTATTCTAACTCTTGGTATTTTTTAACTGTACTGTTGCTATTTTAAATTACAATATTCTTTGCAATTAAAACAAACATTTTTTCAAAACTTTTCGTTACGGTTAAAACATTTCCCTACATCTTACGAAAATTTCTTTACTCTCCTTTCAGTAAAATACTTCGTCAAAAACATTCCTTATAACGGTTTTTAAGGATCACGTGGAAAAGTCCCACATCTCCTAAATCATAGACACACTGTGCTCTTATCATATCCTTCTTTCATAATAATGTTAATATTCGTGTTCTCATTCTTTGTCTTTTTTTAAATATACTGTATATTTTATAACATTCGTTACAATCAAACGAACATGTTTTTTGTAAAACTTACCGTAGTTGAAACATTCCTCTACCTCTTACGAAAAATCCGTTCCTCTCCATTCAGTAAATACTTCCACAAAAACATCCGTGATAACTGTTTTCAAGAACCAAGTGGATGTGGTTAAGTTCTGAAAGCTTACTGACTCTATTTATTCCCAAAGTATACCCTCTACCTTTACTCTCCAGGCAGGAAAATATTTCCTCATTTTTAAGGATCCTATGAAAAAGTAGTACCTCTCCTGAATCCTAGTCCTACTACGCTCTTGCCCTTTCCTCCTTACTTCCTAACTCATGGTAATATTCGTATTATTACAAATAAAAATTTTCTAAGCTAATATATCTTTAGTATTCCACAGTAAAGGTTAAAATGGAAACACTTATGATCTCGCCCCTATACTCGTACATTCTGATTTTTTGTCTGTTTTAAACTATTTTATACGATAACATTCTTCACAACGAAAATGAAGATTTTTTCGAAACTTTTCATTATTGTTAAAACATTCCATTACCTCTTACGAAAAATTCTTTACTCTCCATTCAGTAAAATACTTCGTCAAAAACATCCCCCGTAACCGTTTTTAAGGATCGTATGGAAAAGTCCTACCTCTCCTAAATTCTAGTCCTACTGCGCTCTTATCATTTCCTTCTTTCATAACAATGTTAATATTTGTGTTCTCATTTTTGGTCTTTTTTAAGTATACTGTATATTTTATAACATTCTTTTTTACAAACATTTTTTTTCAAAACTTATGGTTGTAGTTGAAACATTCCTCTAGCTCTAACGAAAAATCTGTTCCTCTCCATTCAGTGAAATACTTCCGCGATAACTCTTCGTAAGGATCAAGTGGATGTGGTTAAGCTCTAAAAGCTTACTGACTCTATTTATTGCCAAAGTATACCCTCTACTTTTTACGAAAAGTCCTTCATTCTCCAGGCTGGAAAATATTTCCTCGTTTTTAAAGATCCTGTGAAAAAGTCCTATCTCTTACGAACCCTAGTTGCACTCTTGTCCTTTCCTACTTTCATACCAACTCATGTCAATATTTATGTTCTAATGTTTTGTCTTTTACTAGTATACTGTTACTTTTTTATAATACAACATTCTTTACAATCAAACAAACATTTTTTCAAAACTTATCGTTATGGTTAAAATATTCCCCTATCTCTTACGACAAATTCTTTATTTGCTCTTCATTAAAATTCTTCCCCAAAAACATTCTCTATAACTGTTTTCAAGAGACATGTGGAAAAATCCTACCGCTCCTAATTCCTAGTCCTACTACGCTCGTGTCCTTTCCTCTTTCTACACTATTATTATATTTTACTATTTTATATTATAACATTCTTTCCAATCAAATACTTTTTTAAACTTATTGTTATGAGTGACTGTAAGAGACTGCTCCTATAACAACAATTCCATCGAATTTAGTTTGAATTAAAGTTATCAAATATATAAAATAAATAAAGCGACATGCCACTTTATTTAACTTTTAAAATAACTTATTTCACCTTTGCACTTTGTATGACATTATTACTAACGTTATTATATGGAGGCGATAAGTAGACTGACAACTTTTTTTCATTTTCATGATTAATAACAAATGCAGAATCGACGTCAAATAACAACTAAGAAAATGAATCGAAAGGAGCAGATCAAAACTTTTATCGATAATGCCAAAGTTCAACGAAAAGTGTCACATATTTTATGTAACGTATAAAGCCTAAATGCTGTGCGCCGCTGAAAGTTATACGTCTTCATGTGTCAAGGGTCGTCTCGAAAAGTTATAACTTTCATAATTCATCATTTCAATTCTCACATCGCGCTCCTGGCCTTCAGCGCCTGTCATGTGTGCCCTTTAGTTCGTGTATAAGATGTGAGCGTTTATATATTTGGCAGATGTAGGTATATCTTTCCTATTGGTACAATATATATATATATATATATATATATATATATATATATATATATATATATATATATATATATATGCATATATATCATGTAATATGTGTTTATTTTTTTACATTGTACACAATTGATAAAAAATAGCAAATTTACTATTGGACTAAAGCAATATCTTACAGCCAACCAGAACACTAGCACAGCCATATGTGATATTGTGTTAGACTGCAATAGCCTTTACAATTACCTGAAAAAAAAACATAGGCAGTTATGGGGGCTGTTGGCAGAAGAAAAAACTTAAAACTATGAAATAGCACTGGTTTTTTTAAATATTAAAATCAACTGTAGTATCAAAAATTAAAATTTCTTAATTTGTAAATTAAAATTCTAGTTTTCACATCTATCGACACTCCAAATAACATTTATATATATTTTTATATGGTTTATTAATTTTTCTATATAAAAATATTAACATATATAGTACTCACTGTTGTACTGCACAGTGATCCTACAAATAACCAATTAAAATAATAAACAAACTAAAACACAATTTAAACAATGCACAGTATACACACATTGAACTTTCTATGTAATCAAATTAACTTTACTTCTATAGATACACAGCACTAAAGCTACACAAAACGTCACCCTTATAGCTACACAATATATACTGCTATTACAGCATGTCGGTGACGCGAACTCACAACATTTTACCCATCCCAAAAGCGTCCAACGCCCACATCATATAATCGGGTATATACTATATGTTGGTATATATTTACATCCACGCGTATGGACATATACATATATATGGTATATATATATATATATATATATATATATATATATATATATACCCATGAATACATACATAAATACCCATGCTAATTAATATACATAAACCTACAAGTTACATGGGATGTAGAAAAAACTAAGTTAGGAAACATAAGAAGTAATAAGAAGCAAAACTTTTTGTTGTATATGGACAATATAAATTATTTTACAACTTAGTAGCATGTATTGTGAATGACCTTCCATAGAAAGCTGCATGATGCTTGGAGATGAAGAGGGTAGAAGTTTTTCAAAACGCGAACCAAGGTCATGCTCGTCTAAAGCAGTAAATTTTGATTTAAGACATGAATGACTTACTCGAATAACACATACATATTTGCTGTGTAAAATTTCTAAGCTAATATATATTTAGTGTTCCACAGTAAAGGTTAAAATGGAAACACTTATGATCTCACCCCAATACTCGTGCATTCGATTATCTATCATAGTGTTTCAAAACTTGGAAAGCTTAAATTCGTACTAATATAATAAAAATCAAATATTTACTCTTGTAAGTATTTTTGTTTTTTATGTGTATTTTTGTCTTTTCTTTATGCGTTTTTTTGTCGTTAAATTAAATTCCTACTAACATAATAACATCAAATATTCACTCTTTATAAGTATTTAAATGGCAAAACCGCTTTCATTGAAATTTTCCATATGATTGATATATTTAAAGATATATAATTACTGTATTAATTACAAATGCTAAAAAAGTCGGCGGCAGTATTTACCCATCGTTAACAATTAACATACAATAAATTTATATTGTGAAAACTTATTACATGATTAAAGTACCATGACGCCCGGCACTACTAAATGGCGTTCTATATCCTTTTAATACCACGCGGGCTAAGCTGCAGATAAAAGCTATTTTAATATATAAAATTAAGTGTTTAAATGTTGAAACAACAAAGAGAAAGAGGACCAAAAAAATATTCCAAACATGTGACTATTCTTATCAAATGGAAACTCACGTAAATACTGTAAAATTCAATCACATGCGGAACAAATGATTACCAAAACAATATTTAAACCAAAAGTTTTAACACACGCCACCCAATTATTTGTCCAACTCCTTCCAATCTTTGTCTATAAATTGACTTTGTGGATTTCATGAAAACGGCAATAAAATATACAATTTTCCTTAAATTCTTAATGCAGTATTAAGATGATACGAACCTCATATTAATTTTCCTTGTTTTTTAAATATTTTTTATATATTTAAGTCGACCTTATTTACAGATCGAATGCATTCGGATATTGAACGAATAAATAAATAAATTTACTCTGTTATAATATTCAAAACCAGAAATATACAGAAAATAATAACAAATAGTTACCTGAATTTAAAATTCAATGTACACATAAGTTTTTAAAATCAATCATATAAAATTAACCATGTCTGCATGTAGTATTTATACAGTTATTCATATAACGAGATTATAAGAATGATAGAAATAATGAAAATTAAACCATCCGTCACCAGAAGTGCGTTAATAATTTGCTCTAAATAACGCCAGCTGATATTGGTTTATTAAAATGAACCCCTATATATTCGACCCCTCGGGACATTACTCATTAAATCTCTCTTCTTTAGGCTTATGCATATCGATGAGTCAATATTCAAATACTATTCCAATCTTCCTTTAACAGATTGAATTAGACAAACTAGCAAGCCGGCCACTCAGTTTCAAAGGTCATTTGGGAAATAACGCCAGTTGATATTGGCTTATTTAATTTCTAAACTTACATATATCACGTAGTAATTCATTCCATATATTTAAATACTTGCTGAGCCCGCGACTTCGTTCACGTATGGAGCTATATAAAATCAAGACTGACATAAAGGAAACTTTTTTTAGTAAATATACATATGCAACGGTCAAATTGTCATTTTCAAGTAAGCTTTCTTTTAAGTAAGTATACATATTCCAAGGACAAATTACCATTTCAAAATTTTTTTTTAAGTAAGTATACATATTCAAAGGAGAAATTGTCATTTCAAGGTAAACTTTTGATAAGTATGTATACATATTCCAAGGTCAAACTGACATTTCAAAGTAAACTATCTTTTAAGTAAGTATACGTATTCAAAATTCAAATTGACATATTTTCTTTTTAAATAGTCAGTTATGATAGAATATAGCCTACATGTTCACATTTCAACTCTTGCCACGCCCATTTCGCCAACGCATATCAGGGTGGAAAATTTCATTGTGCGATTTTTACCATTTATCCATGTATAAAGATATACCATGTATATAGATATATCCATGTAAATAGATATACATTTGTGTAATTGCTACACATCGAGTAACTAGGCTTTGTTGTTGTATTAGTGTTATATAATAGAATTTTTGAAACTTTCAAATTCGCGTACCTTTTAATCGAGTCTACTGATATGGACGAAATAAAAACTATATATTAATTCCAGTAAAAACACCATAATCATTAACCTAGTAGGTAAGTACTTGTAGTATTGTTTTCAATACACCTACCAAGTAACAACGGCCACACATCGAAAGCGGTAGACGATTTCAAACAATTAAACATGACCATGCCAAACAATAGCCAGCACGCGGTAAACAATGGCTGCAGACCGCGCATCACAACGCCTCGGTCCGTGCGACCGAACCCTCACTCAGCGCGGTGCGCGGAGAGCTCCTTCTCTGCATCCTTCGGCGGTCGGAGGCGAAATGTGAAACGCGCCAGTGATGGGGCCGTTTTGTCGATCCCGCGGTACGGGTACATCCTGTGTGCTCGATACGCGCTGTGTGCATGAGATTATCTCTCGGCAATCGTAAATATGTCGCTGCGCTCTATCTCGGTCTCCGTGTGTTGCCCTCTCTCTTTCTTGATATCGTATTGGTTTTGTATAAAAGTGCATGTCACAGAACCGAATTTATTCAGTATTCGCTACCTTGACTTCTGTTATATTGCATCGCATTCCACACCTGAAAATGCTTGCCTTAGTACTCGCTTCAAGCAATTTTTACCTAATGCGTGTTTAGTCAAGCATACGGACAGACAAACATTTTAAAAACTACCTTTTTATATTCTATTACTTTTATTCGCAAGCCTTAATATTTTTTTCATTAATATCTTCAATGTATAGATAAGCCAATTCTACAGTTTTACAAAATGTATAGATTAGTGATCTAACGAATATAGATTTTTAAACATTCGCGAGTACGAACGCGAATGTGTATATACGGCACCGGTATTCGCGAATGTGAATACGAATACCCCCTTTTAAAGGATGACGTCGTTTAGGAAACAAATGTTTAGTGGATCTAGTTTTTACAAGACTTCAGCAAAAAAGTCTACAAGGAAAAAAGACTTCAAAGCTTTTATTTTTGAAATTCTATATTCCAGTTCTCTAATTTGAAGTAAAGATTTTATATGTTGCGTAAGAAACAGTTATTTACTTCATTGGAAGAAAATTTACATTTGTATTTAAAATACTGTTCGTTATTATAGTAAAAAGTGATAAATTAAAACGTTTAATACACCTTATAATTTGATATAAACAATATGTACCAATTTTTTTTTGTTTTACGAAAGGAATTATTTAGTTTTTTTAGTGTCAGAAATGTTGTGTGGATGTTGGTGTGTCAGAATTGTTGTGTGGATGTTGGTGTGTCAGAATTGTCGTGTGGATGCTGGTGTGTCAGAATTGTTATGTGGATGTTGGTGTATCAGAATTGTTGTGTGGATGTTGGTGTGTCAGAATTGTTGTGTGAATGTACCTTACATTTCAGTGACTAGACAATTTGCGTTAAGTTTAAATAAGACTGCCACGTTACTACCGTTGTTATGTCTGTGTTGTCTGACAGCTCAGATTATCTGAGGTTATTCTTTTCTGTTATCCCTCGAAAAAGACTGCTCGAAATCGAACTATGGGGTATTTGATTTAGTATTAAACATAAAAAAGGATTGACACAACGAAGGGTTGTTTGATTTAGTTTCAAATTTTGACTGTCACATTTTTATTAGCATGATTTATACCCTACCTCATTTTGAGGATAAGTTTGTTTAACAAAAATTTTCCCTAGATCTCTCGGTTATAGATTTCACTACTTTAACTTAAAAATATTTCCATGGTCCAATTTTACAATTTGATATGTACGGTTAAACTTTCTTGTAGGTGCTCATGTTGTCTATAATCTCAAATATATATAAATCAAGTAATGGTATAAATCCTTAACTCAAAAATATTCCCGGTATACTTCGACTACCTTCTCTTAAATCGTTATTGTTTATTATATATTATGTCCAGTTGAACACTATCAATTATATGATTATAAAAATTTATCGGATAGACCGTTCTTATATCAAACTCTGAAAAACGGACAACAAATCTCTCCTCTTTACAAAATTAATATAATGATATAACGCTCAATGAGTTCAGACAAATCTGTCAGTAATTATAAGGGTGGTTTTACAACATTTTACAACAGGAATTACGTATACTTGTCTAATCTCTTTTAAAAACATAAAACTCTTAAACATACAGTGCGGTGCGATAAAAAATATTTACGAAAAATTTCGTGGCTTCATACGCAAATATCAATTTCAGAAATCATTTTT
The DNA here is from genome assembly GCA_039881145.1 of Druceiella hillmani. Taxonomy (NCBI): domain Eukaryota; kingdom Metazoa; phylum Arthropoda; class Insecta; order Lepidoptera; family Hepialidae; genus Druceiella; species Druceiella hillmani. Next base: position 20,033,184 of record JAYKKI010000032.1, on the reverse strand, counting down.
GTAGTTCCCTTTTCTTATGGAAAAATCGACAGTAACCCTTAAAGTTCTATAATTACTGCTCAATCCTAATTACCGTGATCATATTTACCATGACCATACACTGAATATTTTGTGAAACTTCTGGTTTGATTCTGGTTAAGTTTCTGATTTGCACTAATACAATGAGAATGAAGGTAAGAGATTAAATATGAAAAGATTGACAAGGAACATTTGAAAAGAAATTAATGAAAAAGAAAACATGGATGAAAGAACAAGAAGTTGGATCTGAAAATAATGATATGGAAGGCATGAAAAAAAAAGAAAAGAAAAATGAAAAACGTCATTGGTTGCACAATATGTTGGAATTATTGAAGACGTAAAAAAATAAACAGAAAAGAAGATGTTAAAGTCACAAGGAAGTTAGATGTAAAGAAGGTAATAAGAAAAATATGAAAAACTTAAATGACGATGGATATGCTGCACGTGAGGAAGAGAGGTTAACCCATAACAAGGCGAAATACCAATTAAACCTAATAACAAACTAAAATTTCCAACAATTTTTTCCTTCCTTTCTTCCAGCAATCGTATTCTATAATATTCACATAAAAATAACGTTTTTTTCATATTGGTCTGAATATTATGCACTCAATAATTTCTGGAATTGTATGCCAAAAAAACGTAAAAAGGAAACATTAAAGATCATACTTATTTCTGTTTCAAACTTATAAATGTTTAAATATTCGATTTAGATTTGAAATTAACTATTTTTTTTAATTTAATATTATCGGCTATTAAGTTCATTGATGAATGATTTGAGATATAATTTCTCATTTAATCAATCAGACTACATAAAAAGGATTTTTTGTAAAATATTATATCTTTATGAATTTTGAATATCTATTGAAAATATCCGTAAAATTAACGTTCCTTTTGAGAAGTTATTTTCAAAAATTTCAATACTTTAATATTTTTAATCTTTATTTTTAGTATCTATTGAAAATATTCTTAAAAAGAATATTCCACTTACCAAGTATTTTAAAAAATTGCAATTCTTAAATATTTTTAACCTTTCTTTTTAGTATCAACTAAAAATGTCCATAAAACCAACGTCTTTCTTTTTAGTATCAACTAAAAATGTCCATAAAACCAACGTCTTTCTTTTTACTATCAACTAAAAATGTCCATAAAACTAACGTCTTTCTTTTTAATATCAACTAAAAATGTCCATGAAACCAACGTCTTTCTTTTTAGTATCAACTAAAAATGTTCATAAAACCAACGTCTTTCTTTTTACTATCAACTAAAAATGTCCATAAAACCAACGTCTTTCTTTTTAGTATCAACTAAAAATGTCCATAAACCAACTTCCTTTTAACAAGATATTTTAAAAAAATACACTTTTTAAATGTTTTTAACCTTTATTCTTTTGAAAATATATAAAAATATTTAATTTTATTTTTAGTATCTACTAAAAATATCCATAAAATAAAAACAATGTTCCTTTTGACAAGTTATTTTCGATTTTAAAGTTAAAATCGAATATAACTTGTCAAAATACATAATTGTATTTAACGTTTATTTTAGTAACCAAAATAAAAATTAATTTAATTCGTTTATAATTAAAAATAAAATATAAACTTTGAAATTAACCCTTTTTGGCAAAGAAAAAAGATCAACTCATTGTTATTAATGTGACATTATATCAAAAACGCGCATTACACTCCGCCGCCTCTTTCGTAACAAAACATGCGCCTCCGAGTATGACAACGACAAAGAGTGTTTTCGATACTATATTAACAATTTATCTTTGTCACTTTGGGCTCACTGTATCAAACGCATTACTCAGCAAAATAAATAAAAAGCGTTAGCCGCCCAGTTCCGTCGTGTCCAGTGACAGGCGCTAAGCATTCTCTAAACGAGCCGACACAATGCTCAGCAACAGGGACACTTCATCAAGATGCTGAGGGCGCGACGGCGCTCATGAATAACGTCTGGGGCGCGCATTAGAAGAGACATGGATACAGCGCTTAAGGAGCTGTCAGCAATGTTTCATCATCCGATCTCGTGTTTAGAAACTTTTTGTATTGCAAAATATTTTTTTTGAAAGCCTATGTGATAAAATCATTCCCAACTAAATCAATCCAACCCAAATTTAAATAGTAATAAATTTGGCTATTTTCGGTGATTAAAGGAAAAGTTGCACACATGGTTTGACTAAATAATACGTAAGCATATAATATAGGATCTCGAGTTATATAATAAACTGGCCGCCTCAATTTATTAGTATGAACTTATGAGATGACCAAACAAAATCACATCACTTCTTCCTCAAAGCTTGACGTTGATTTTGTATTGCAGAAGGTAGCATATTTATAGGAGAGCATAACAGTAGTTCTGCCAGAAAATGGAAACTAAACATGGGAACTCTTTAATTCTGTTTTTTATTTTTTTTTCTAATTTCATTTTAATGAGTCGCCTGTATGAACATTATCAGAAAAATTTCCTTTTCTGAATTTTCCGAACCAATGCTGGGCTCCGTCTTAGAAAGTGAAAAAAAATCCAATGTAGCAGTGTTGCGACGCTCGATTTTTGTGCTGAACGGAATTCACAAAACAAAAACACAATAAGTGCTATTCCTGAAACTTACACATTTTACTTTTTTTATTCGCCGAAATTGGTTGCTGTCTGAACAGAAGATCGAATGCCGTGCTCCTTACGTACACCCCCCCCCCAGAGATTTTTCGGAAAAGTCTGTAAAATTTTAGGTATCGCTCGAAAAAATATCGATTTTATTAATTTGCTAATTTTACATTTACCCCTAGATTTTACTCCCTCTGAATTTTCCCTTACACTGAACGTTCCTCAAATTAATACTTTCAACGTAGCAGTCGTACTTAAAAAGGCTGTCGTTTACTTTTTTACCATAAACGGAAGAATACAATAAAGAATTGATTTCTCCATTCCTCAAAACTGATGTTTGACGATATGGCCTTTCAGTAATATATTAATCTATCCCTTTTTTATCCTTAATTACCCCCTGGATTACATGGACTTAACATGATACTAGTTCTTAAAAATATACATGACATATGGTAGGAACTTTATCCCGATTTTCAACGTAAAACTGCGTCAGTACTGCATCCTCAAAATATCTTTACGATTCAATACAATCACTAAATCAATTTTAGCTTATTCTTTATTTTTTATGCTTGAAACAACTTTATTAATTAACAAAGTTTATCAAATTACCAAGAGATGACGTTTATTTCCAATGAACTTTTTTCCTTTTATACCACTTTTATTAATTCACTTCCTCTATCCGCGACAAACATACCAATCAAAAACTCGACTAGTTCTAACTAAGCTAGAATGTTATTATTTTTACTAAATATTTTCTTTACACCAGCATCGTTTTCGAAATATTGAACAAATATAATTGAAATATAATTGAATATAATTAAATTGTTTAACTTTATGTGTATATATATAAATGTATATGTATATATATATATATATATATATATATAACTTTTATTTATAATTTATATATAGACTTTCAAGGTAACATTGGGTTTAATGTTTTGGATCAATGAAGATATCACCTCACCTCCACATTTAAATCAAGGCCTTCGCAATAAATATATTCTTACGAAATTCAAGAAACCGAATTCATGTAACGTTATTTATTCCATGTTATTTATTCTATATACGGAAGAACCGAGTACACTTCTAGAGTTAGATCAAACATTGTGCAGCATGTATTGAGAATACCTTCAGGTTTACAGTTGTAACTAACACGATCAAAATTAACCCAAAAACTAAGTTTATTATTGCGTTATGCTCCAGAAGTCTAGTTATGGGTCAATATATAAATCGATCATACACATATGAATTACATAAGAATCATATGACGATATAGACCAGTGATGTTGGTCAAAGCGACCAACTAATGATCCGGAAAATTAAAAAACGTTATGATGTTTATATATTTTGCAGATATTATGAAAATTTTCGTCGGCGCAAGCCTACTTGCATGAGAATGTTAAATGGTATTAAATCAAACCATGGCTCGATGCATGAACTCTAATCCCTTAAGACTAAGCTCGAACATATCGACAGATCCATCTAACACAAGATCTTATATGTGCGACATACGCTATGACCAAACAAAAGAGCCAGGAATTTAGTCTCAACAATGAACTAATTGACACCTTGTCCACTAGTTTCTCGTACGCTCAAACTTAAACCTCGTTGTTGCTCGAATGCAGACGCTTGATGGTTTTTATTTAATTAATTTCTATGGCATTAGCATTAGGGCGCAAAAATCGCCTTTAAATTTAAATTATTAAATACAATCGATTAAAATGGGTCTACAGACAAGAATCGCCTTCCATAGAATTTAAAAAGCGACATCTCGGAAAAGTTAAAGATCGTGAAAAGGTAATACCTTAAACTAACTCAATAAAAGACCCCAATTTAAAGAGGAACATGGTCCTTTTTACATATAGCTGTAAAAAGGACCATGTTCCTCTTTAATAATTTAACTCTAAAATGTAATGAAATAAGAAGAGCCAAACTCTTGTAGAACTTTGTTAAAAAAATATTAATGAATGAGTTAGATCTTTGCCTGTACATCTAGATTTATTAAATATTATATCTATCACAATATTGACTCTCCTCTATTGCTTTTCTTTAAGGTAGGATCTTTGAAAACATTTGAATGTTCCCTTTACATAACTCTGGTTCTTGAAGTGATAAACATCTAAAAACGATTCACTACGGCCAAGGTCACGGTGTTTTAAGGCTAACTTATCAAAGAGGAACTTGGTCGTTTTTAAACTTATGTTTTTAATAGGATACTACTTTACGTGTAAAAGTTAAATAGTAATCATTTTCAGTAGCACTAAAAATCCCTAATCACATACTTTGAAACAGGATACTCAATGCGCTAAGTTCAACTCGCATTTGTACAATTTGTTTATTTGTATTTGTACAACACCAGATGGCCTAATAAGCAATAGAATTACAAGTGAGTTCCAAACATTGTCGTATAAGAGTGGCTGTAGAAATTCGGTCATAGTTTCTTGTAAGTAGTATTTATAAGAACAAAAATTATTGAAGATACCTCATTGGGGATCTAAATTGGGGATCTTTAACATGAACAGATTTTGAAAGACCCATAGTTTCACGTTGACTCCGTCTATTTACATATAAATTAAAACTTATAATTTTGAAATCAGATTAAGATAATAATCTATACAAGATTAAAAATATTTAAACTTTAATTAAATCTTATTTTAATACAGAGAATATTTCCTCATTTTGAATTGGATTTAACTGAATTAGATCCAGGTCCACGTCCACTTAACCAGGCTTTGAATGGTTATACAGAGAGTAAGAGTTTAGTAAAACCAACCATTGGAAAAACTATATTAACAAGGAAACTTTGACTTATAAAAATATTTTTGTAACTCATAGAGGTCACATCGTACAATACGTTTAGAACATTGTACATTTATTATTCCTCTTTTTAATTTATAAACTACAATATTTTTACCATAAAATAGCATAAACAATTTAAGAAAAATTCCCAATTCATAATTTTATTGATGGATGCCTTAAGAAATTACCCGGGTATTGAACTAGGCTTTAACTTGCAAGCCGAAAAGGTTATAACCACACTAATGACATCAAGATTCACCAAGCTTCCGTCAGAGTTTACGTTTAGTCCAGCAGACAGACTTGAGAAAATTCATACTGAAAGTTTTATGTTATACACATTGTCGTAACAAGGGTAGTACGATCCGTGCCTTAGCACAGGAGGTAGACTTCATGAATAACAGCAATGATTGTGTAGAGGCGTAATCAAACATCAACGGACTTAAATTACAGCACTAAAACAAGACAAATTACAGATAATTACTGTACTTATTATATATTAACTGATACTTTTATATTTTATTATAACATAACACTTTTAATAAACACTTCCAACGTTTCGAAATTCTGTGCCTTCCTTCAATGTTATACATAATCTCCTAATTAAATTTACGTAATAAGCACGTATTTTTTATTTAGCTTGCATAATGCAAAATCTGTTATATGTGTATATTTGTTGATTTATGTAAACTCCAGAATAGGTCGTACTAAAACAATTAATATTTAACTAGCGACCCGTGCGAAGTCTTCGCATTATTTATTCCATTATGAAGCTCAGATGACAGATCAAACAAATATTTTACTAAAATTGACATATAGAGGCGCAAGTATCAAAAGCATTGAGCTAAAGCGCCACTTTATTTATACGTGAGTGGATTTGAAATTAAACAAAAATTTTACCGACCGTCAATCATATTGACGTTGAGCCGTTAGATGGCAGCATTGCTGTTTTGTGTATATAATTTTAATAATTAATTAATTTGCAAAAACAATAGCAATAATAATTTTTTTAGTTGTGGATGCCGGTAGAGCAAGCAATTATCTATTAAATGATATATAATTTATGTGGATTAGTTGTGAGGTTTTTTCTAAAAAGGGAGAGTAACATCTTTACCTTAGCGTATTAACATATATGATGATGATGATGATGATGATGATGATGATAAATTTTGAAAATACACCGAAAAAATTTCTAAGGATTTAAAGTTCTTTTCAATATTAAATATAATATTAGAAATTTAATTCAAATTTTATAAGCAGTTTTTATGTTATGCGAGTACAATTAAACGATTAAACAAAACAATAAACAAGCCCACCGACAATCATTCCATAAACTCAGTACTTAATACCCTTCCTTTTGTTTCTCAGCAAAAAAAATAAACTTTTCCCAAAATAGCAGGTTTAGCATTAATTCTTAGATTGGAAATAATCCAGGAAATGCGCACATAGTCGACTGGGGGATTTTTATAGACACTGGCTGGTGTGAATACGGAGTTTTCTAAAAATGAATAAGATGGAATCCGTGAATAATTAATTCGAACTTATTACATGTGTTATCAGAGTATACTAATATTTTTGAAGTATGAAAAACGGTACAGCGGCCACTTCTGTGGAACAACGATTATTACGAATGCACCGCGTTTCGAGGAAAATTTCTGCCCATCTTCTAGATCTGCGTACCTCTAATGTATGTTGGGTTATTGTCAGTCAAAAAATTATTTAATTGCTTACTAAAACGCTAGAAATCAGTTTTAATTCTTAGCTACTGCTAATAAAATTATTGTTTAGGGATATTTCATTTTATTCCGTGAATTGAGGCTACAATCAAGTTTAAAGGCATTAAATGGAATTCCACAATTAATAAAGTATAAATTTTTATTTTTCCATATTTTTTCTTCAGTTGTATAATTTCCTATTAATTACGTTCGATTGTAATTAACAAAATAAATCATATTACGTCCCCAATCAAACACTTCGTATAACGTCTTCGGTCAAAAAATGTTAACTATAAAAAAATTAGTTGATTACATGTAAATTTTGATATCATAATCGTAAAATATCATGAAAATAAAGGTTAATAAACACCATTATAAAAATTGATTAAAATAGAAGTCAACGATGAGTTTCCAAATTTAATGATAGAATAGAGAGTTGGGATATGAGCCTGTCTCATTAGTTATCTTAAATACAATGAGCCTGTCTCATTAGTTATCTTAAATACAATGAGCCTGTCTCATTAGTTATCTTAAATACAATGAGCGTTGTTAAAAGCGACGTCGCAATTAAGCATTGCCATCCCCGTCTAGACATTCAATTTAAATCTTATAATTCAGTTATTTACCTTTTTAAGGTTTGTCAACATTTTTTTCACTCCTCCTCAACCTGTACCTTAATTTTATGATTTAAAAAATACAAGAAATGCCAAAAGCGTATTGCGTTCTGATGACGAAAGGGATAGACATAAACAATTGGTATTTACTTCCGTTCTGGTGTCAAACTAGGTCGAAAGCCAGTAGAAGATGCTCACATCAGGTGACATTCGGTTTCCCGGGACCCTAGCAAACAACAAACTCTCCTAATCAGGTCACATGTACTTAATGTATTTGCAATGCATATTCAATTGAATTCTAAAAGATTATCACATGCTATTTTATGCATCGGTTCTACTAGTTCGATTTATATATTTATCGGAAAAATGGATATTTGCTTACGGAGTGCTCAGACAGCTCCAACAAGAAAAGACTTCGTCCAGTTATAATTCACAGTATTTATTGAAACTCTTTACCGACTTCTATGCTGGATTTTATATATCAACACATAGACTGATTTCTACAGTCACATTTAGTACCCAAGAAACTTTACTTAAATTCTAATATTTACTCTGATTTACCGAAAACTTTGCAAACGATTCACAAAAGTGGTTTTCCAAAGTAAACAAGTATAGGTCCTTGTGGGTACTACTCACCTCTGCTGAACTTTTTAAAGGATAGTGAAAAGACGTGTTTTTATGTAAATTCAGACCTAGCTCACGAACTGTCAGCGTAGTTTCCGTTCTAAGCGTCGTACCGTTTGTATACTATAAACCCTCGTTGATTCTATTTACTTCTGCTAAACTTTTTAAAATGATAGTGAAACGAGTTGTTTTCATACATATTCAGGCCTAGCTCACGAACTGTCAGCGTAGTTTCTCTTCTAAACGATCTACCCTTTATCATTTTTCAACTGCGAACATTTTATTATTCGTAGACTATGTGTCTCCTGAGATGAACCGAGAACAGATGACAGACGTATCTTAGCGACTTGAAAAATCTTTTGATAAAACTTAAAAAATCTTTGAACAAGGTAAATTTGGTTCAATTTTTTCCCAACAACTTTCGATAATGAAAGAAGTTTTTTTAGATCGGTTATTTTAGAATGAAGTATCACGTTACCAAGTTTGAAGTGAGACGAGGTAATCATTTAGAACCCTCTATTATTTATCTTAGTAGTACAAGTAGCGGCGTTCATAATTGCAAAATACTGTGCCGTCTGCCGACGATTTAAATTTGTCTCTGGAAATAAATGATAGTATCGATTATCTGCACCTTATAATGAAGTCTGAACAACAAATTTTAATTTAACATTGGAAGTGCCCACACTGCTTGCTCAGTCTCATTCCGAAGTTCTGGTCACGTATGCGTACTGCATAGTAGGTTCCGGTTTTACAAATATTTCCATTGTTTGAGGCCTAAATATATTTATGGACGCGTGTCTCTCACTTCATAATCACGTTACTGATTGATATAAGATTGCATATATCATACCTGAATTTATAACTAAGATAAGAGGTTCTATTTAACGTTCTCGTTAATGGTAATTTAATTACACATACAGAAAATGTGTTCCAACTGAATGTTATCTGTTTTATAATTAATGGATGTAAAGGTGTACATACTCATTTACATCGGATGACAATGAAACAATAATATTTTTTTCTAAGATCATGCGACAATCAAACAGTAAGAGAAGAACCTTTTCTGAACAATACGCCGCGATCCATTCACGCAGGCACGGAGCTCCAGAAAGTCCACTTTTCTGTGCGTTCGGTGGCGAATAAAAGCGAGCACGTTTGGTGCGGGTAAATTTATAGACACACGAGGCAGCTACGAGCGGACCTCGCATTGTTCGACTGCTATGTTCTGTCTAATTCATTGTATGCCTATCTTTATCGTCATGTTCAGTCTCTTTTTATTTACCGTTATCTCCTTTTAAGACCACACATTTTCGTGTATAAAAGAGCATGTAGTGGCAGAATTAATTCATTTTAATTAATCACCTTCTACACTTCAAATCGTATTTTATTTCATCGAATTACAGTAAAATACTCTTTCAAATGTAATTTACACACATTTTTCTCAATTTTCATTTTACGCGTTGTCAGTAAGAAAGAAGGTAGAAGACCTAGTCCTGCATTTATGAAAAAATCGTGTTCTAAACTCGTTTTTAATAGTAACAATCCAAAAATACACTAATTGTTATAAATTTTATATCAGTTTAGGAAAAAAGGAACAGCGTGAATTTCACGTCCATCGGAACTTCATATTAAGACAAGAATTTTGCTCATAGGTTCGATTACAATAGATTTTAATAATTACATTAACATACATATGCATGAAAGCGTATATTGTGCAACTTTCTTCGGATAAGCTAATAAGGAAACATGTCTTTCATTATTTTCTATAAAATTATTATATCTTAATTAATTTTTAATGACAATTATAAAAATTATGTATAATCGGCCACCGCGATTGTTTTCAGATACCAAATTACACCAAACAGAAAAAATAAAATTGTACTTTATATATACGTATGTTTAGTTTTGTAAAACAGAATCAAAAAAAGTTTAGAAAAAAGTGGTGTTGTTTCCAGTTGAAAACTTCTGAAAATCAATGTCAAAAACTTCCCAAAAACGATTTTACACCCCATTTTTATTACTCGTCTGTACCAGTACCACATACTGTACTTTCAACATCTCAGTAGAATTAATTATCAACCATCTGATAAATTTTAAGCTTGGTCCATTTGTCTTTTGTAGCTTCGAAGCTTTTCCGTGCTAATTAAATGCTTTACGAGCTCATAACTGGGTAATAGGTCCGGAGGGTTAAGATCTCGTAACCCCAGCAATTTCACGAATTTCTAAACTAAATTTGTAGATATTCTTAAGACGTTGAATTAAAAGACTCAGTTAAGGTCAATTCTCGACCCAAAAATAAAATTGTTCCTTCAAATGCATGATACAAAAACCGTATGAAATCCCGTGCAAATTATTATCGTCATTGCTTAAAACTTATCAAACTTTTTTTTACTTATGACTTACTATAACATGTTATAAAATATAACTACACATCATTAAATTTTGGTGATATTATACAACGGATACAAATATATAAACATAATTTCATGTTAGAAATAATTAATTACTATTCAAAAGTAGCGAAGTTCATTTGTCTAAATTAATTATTGAAAGTCATCTAAACTTAAATCATATGGTGTAATGATTGTAATAACATTTTGCGTGCTTTATTTTCATAATTTTTTGAATTGTATTTCTCTAATTGTATAATATTAAGAATTCTTTTATTAATTGATATATTTACTAAAGACCAAACAGCTAAGAAGATAAAACGACCAAACAACTCGGACATAATTTCCACACACATATATGATTGCCATTATATAATGAATTTAAACTACCTTACATTCAAGTAACTTTGTAAAGTTCAGGAAAAATCTATTTAATAATGCGCCAATATATTACGCTTCCATAGTGCTGTCTCTTGTTAACTTACAGACCACATAGCCGATATTAAAATCATAATATTATAGGTGTATTCGAGAAATACAAATGTCACGTTGCTTTGTTATAAAATATCTCGACAAACGTCGTTTTCGGTTGAAAATTATAATTACATTTTTGTGTAAATTACGTACCTCCTTTTTGTGTGATAACTTATAAAATATCAATTTAATTTTAAAATGACATTCGTATGCTCGTGGTATAAATGAAAGAAAATTCATAACCAAATACACCACGATTTTTAGCAGCAGTGTTTTTTCGGAAAAGCAACTTGAAGCGGGAAAGATTCAATTAACATAATTTTAATTCCATGTGTAATTCTATTTTCTCTTGTATGGCTCCTTTTATGTTCGTTCTTGTATGCTTTATTGACCAGATACTAGTTATCTTATTAGCAATGAATGTTATATTGCATACATTACGATAAGAATCAACTTAAAGGTTCAAAAGTTAAAAGAGTTAACGTTAAGTGAACGTTATGTGGTAGGATATAAACGTATGTTACACCTATATACGTGCCAGTGTAATATAATTTACGTAAGTTATTTTCATAATACTTACTCTTACATTTTTAAAAATCTTGTCGTTCAAGAAATTCGGTGATATAAAAATACCCATGGAAATATTCCTTTTTACAATTTTTTTCTACATTCGCGACTTACTTTTATATTAACAAACGCTGTGATATTTCAGGCTAATTAGTTAATTAGATTTAATGATATTCTAAAGACGGGCGAACAAAACGTATTTCGCAAAGGGGTTTCGTTCTTAACGGTCCAATGTATACTAGAAAGCAAATATTCTGACATAAATTGTACGATCAATTTAAAGCGGACTATAAATTGTATGAAAGCATTATTGTGAACTATAAGTTATGTGACCGCTTTATTACAAACTATAAATTGTATGATCACTTTATAACGAACTATAAATTGTATAGTCACTTTATCAGGAACTATAAATTGTATGATCACTTTATTGTGAACTATAAATTGCATGATCACTTTATTAATAAGTATAACATTACTAACAATCAACAATTACTGTCCCTAATCAAATACAATTTACTGATAGTGAATCTAAGTTTTTTCTAAAAAAATAATATTCAAAGATTTATTATTTTCACTTAACACAGCCGCTCCAACAAGAAAAGGCGCTAATTTCATCTCGCAAGAAAACCTCAACATAACATACGTATAAATCTCATCCGGTAATACACGCTGTAAATTCCTCGGATAAAACTACCTGCCTCCCTTTTAGGATGAGCCATAAAGACTCATTACGGAACCCGCACCCCACATTTATTCTTTCCCGCATTCATTAAATCACTGTGGCATCGTATTTCTCAAAAATATAAAAGAAAGGAAAGTGTAGAAGAAAAATCAACAGGTAGAGATAAGTTCATTAACATAGCGACCGAATGGAGCCGCACGGAGAACTTTTCCGTCAGGAATATTTTGACGCATATCTGATAAAACAAAGTATGTTAATTTAATTCATGAATTACCATATTTAGCATAGCCCATTTTACGCCACAAATTAAACATTCCTGTAACAATCAAGGAATGATTCAATCGGTAAAATAAATATTTTTGTTTTTTGTGTTGGGTGTTGACTTGCTCTGAATCGACACTTTTACATGAAATGTATGCACTTGATTTGATATAATTAAGTAAATTACACTAATTTGTATAGTGTCTAATGTAACAACAATCTAACTGACTCAAGGTTGAGTCATGTCTAATTTAACATTACTCTAAATCAAAGTTGAATTGTGTCTAATGTAAAAATAATCTGACTGTACCAAAAGTGAATTATATCTTACGTAAAGAAAATTAAACTGACTCAAGGTTGAATTGTACTAAATATCACAACAATCTAACTGACTAAAGTTTGAGTCGTATCTAATGTAACGTTAATCTAACTGAATCAAAATTTAATTGTGTCAAATTTAAAAACAATCTGACTGTCTCAAGAGTGAATTGTATCGGATGTGACAATAATCTAAATGACTCAGGTTTAATTGTGTCTAATATAATAACAATCTAACTGATTCAAGGTTGAGTTTTTCTAATGTAACATTAATCTAACTCAAAGTTGAATTGTGACTAATTTAAAAATAATCTGACTGTCTCAAAAGTGAATTGAATCTTATGTAACGATGATCTAACTGATCCAGGTTGAATTGTATCTAACAACAATCTGACTGATTCGAGATTGAGTTGAGTCTAATGTAACCATAATCTAACTTACTCAAAGTTGAATTATAATTAATGTAAAATAATAAGAAATAAAGAATTTTCTTCTATAACCAATATCACACTTTAAAAGCATACTTAGAGAGTAATAATTGGTTTAACCCGTAAACAATCGAATTTATCCTTTTCTTTGTTGACATCTTTCGTATTTATAAAATAATACCATCAACAAAGAAACATTTACATGGATGAATAATTGCAACGCAGAAGAACAACTTTTATACCACCGATAACTGGCTTTTTTTTGACGGCGGCCAACTTTCCATTAACAATGAGTAAGTCAAGAAGCGCGCCGCCGACTAAAGGTGTTCCGACTCCGTCAACGCATATTCAATCGAATATTTTGCCAGTTTCTCTCTTAACGGGTTTTAACTTGTCAGCTTGTAAGGTTTTAACTGGAACGGCGAGAGCCGGACGAGGTCGTTCGATTTTTTATAGCTTTGATTTTGAAGGGACGCACCTTTCCCTTAAAGCATTATACATTACATATTATTTGTATCGATTACTGTCGACTATATACAAACACAAAATAAAAGTAAAAAAGGTTATTTAATTGAGAAAAAATGAATATATCGTACTAATAAACGAAATATTTTTTTCAGCTCTAGTTGCCTTCAATACAGCGGTTACCAGTACAACTAGCCTATATTTACATACTTCTTAGCAGATATTTCAATTAACTTTCTTTGTTGACAACAGTTACAAAAACATTAGCTGCTGTCAATGAGGTCACTACTTGTATTCAATCCAATAGAAAACCAGCTGCACGGACCCAAAAATAAAATACCATGATTGCGTTTTAATTTAATTCTTATTAATACAATAATTATTTACACTTAATTTATAAACAACATTTTCAAAAATTTAGCTCTTTATTATGTATTTTATTCAAGTACGGAATTATATGGCCTAGTCTGGTAAGCCAGTCTAGGATGGCCAAGTAGCCCTTATGGTCTCGTTATGTCTACCTATCCATCTGTATTCTTCAGCTCAATTACTCTATCATTATTGTACCTCTTGAGACAAAATTTAGTAAATAGACATTAATAACCCAAAATAAAAAATGATATTTATTAGCAAAAAAAATTGTTCTCGTTCTCTCATACTGTGAAAAGAAAAACAGGGCAAGAAACTTTAACCAACTTATTAAGCGGGGTGTTGTTAAATTAGACTTTTAAAATAGAACAAAACATCCCTTAGGACTAAATCATTATAATACTTCTATGTCGAGATATTGCACTCAAATTCGTTTACAAGTTGTCCGGGACCACTTCCTGTATTGTTAAAGTAATGTAAAAAATATAAAAGAATAAACAGGTATATCTCTTAGTAAATACTTTCAATGAATATATTGTAGTACATGCCGGAGCACATAGAGTTTCAGAAAAATTTTGAAAAACCGCTTGAAGGAAAGATGATATTTTTGTCAAGGTGAAGTAGCTATTGTGATCTATTACATAAATTTTAAAACAAGTTACATTTCAATAAAGAAATGGATAACTTTATAAACATTAAGGCTGATAAATTCGATATGAAGATAGATACTCAACTGCAAAATTTACCTATCTCGTGCGCAGTGAAATAGGTGTAACATTATTACTGACAATGTTAAATAATACTTATGTACCTAACATGAAATTGAAGGTGAATTTTAGAGATTCTAAAGTATATTATATAACATGGTTACGAAACCCTATTGCAGGCATATTCGACACGCCTTTGATCTTTTAATGTTGCTTTTAGAATGTCAAGTTTGAGTTTTAAAAAAATTATGGGAAACACCAATGGAATACAGTTAATGTTCAAGTATGTACGGCCCACGAAAATAAATTCAAATAACAGATTGGCGAAAAACAATGAAGGACAAAGCAGTATTCCTTATTTAGTATGTGTTACCACTTCTATATCGAGTATTAATATTTCAATTAAGTCAGCATTTTATTGCCATTAAAGCAATAATGTTTTCATGACGTTACTACACGTCGTCATCAAATTTAACACCGAATATTTTCATGTGTCCTTTAATATATTTGAAGTGTCCTAGGTTGCCCCTTGTAAGAAAAATAAAAGCATTTTAACCGTTTGTGTAATATGAAAACGTGGCGGCGTGGCGTTTTTGTTCTTTAAGTGTTAAATCCAAGAATAATATTGCTATTTTTGGAAGATCCAAATCTTGGACTGTCATTCAATTTGTTTCAATGTCATTAAATTTTGTGTGGCTCAGAACGACTGAGAACAAATAAATCTCCATTTTAGCTCTCTTGAAACTCGACTTCGGTTAAGGTATTTAATTTCAATCTTTTAGGTAACAGCAATCTTTTTATATAACAGCAACAAAAGCAATAATCGTCGTAACGGTTACATCTTTATGAATGGAGTGGAGAATCAAAATCTCCTTTTCTTCCCCTTTGACCATAGGCCCACTTTTCCACGCGCAAATGGAGCATTCCTGATGGGCCATGACTTGTCCTGGTTTGCAATTCTAGTCTCAAAATAAGCATGATAGACATTTTCAACTTATTATATTCCTTCATTAGCTATAACAGTTTAGTTTATTTACATTAAAATAACTTTTTCGAGATGAAACAGGCCATAACCAACATCCTGTAATAATTATTATCAATATGTATGAATGCACTTTTTTATAAGTTTTTATGTCATCGATATATCGATTATTTATTTAAAATTTAAAAAATTCACCTGGGCGCATTTTCACTCTATTTACTTAAATCGTTGTTGATCATTACCCAAAAAGTTATTACACATTTTATTTCTATCCGAAGACATAAAGTATGTCATATATAGGACAGTGAAAGTTCCATGTCAATAGGATAAGCCGTTTTAAGGCCGATCCTGAAAAACAGACAAATAAATGAAAGCTTCCTTTTTATAAAATCTGTATATCAGTGTGCAAGGAAAGTTAAATTATCTTTACGCACATAATGTCACTGCTTTAATTCAATATAAAGGATATCGTTTTAATCTTTATACGGAACTGAGGGCACCACTAACGCTAAAAGCATAGCACGCTAGACGGCGTAATTTCGTCACAGATTTTTGTGACACCAATGATCCATTTACAATCAATTGTGAGATGAAATTGGGAAAAATCCTTTGTATTTATCTTTACTTTATATAGCTGGATGTATATCTAAACTGATATTCGAAAGCTCGCCAATATCTATATTGGTTATTTTCAGTCAATTCCTATACTTTAGCCAAATAATATAAATATATAGATATGAGCTTTATACTCGTCTGCTAAAAAATTTAATCAAAATTCTACTAGTATTTTTATTCAACTAAATATTTAGCGCTGCATAGAGTTTTTTCCACAAAGAATACTCGTAAATAAACAAATTGAAATGTTTAAATAAATAACTCAAAACCGACAACAACTCACAGAGAACGCTCCAAACATATTCGACCCTAAAGCGGTGCTGCAATAAATAGCCATACATCGGTACACAATTCCATACTTCACTCCGTTAACTTCGCCAGTTCAATGCACCTGCGACCCTCGCGTCGCACGTAAGGGATCGTTGCAGTTCTGCCATCGACATTGTCTGCAGGCGCTGAATGCAATGCAGCGGACAAGTTTTATATTGTTTCGTTACGTTTTAAAACATTCAGAAGTTACGCGTTTAGTCGTACATCTGTGAACACTTATCTGACACTGGTCTGAATAGAATGTTACTTTATGATTTCATTTTATGTGTACGTATCAGATGAGACATGAACAGTATAGGTGAAATATTCTAGTTATTCTATAATTTATTTATTGAAAGTCATTATTACCTAATGACAAGAATTTTGTTAGAAAATTGATAAGAATGTGCGTGATATGTGCATGTGTATATCAATTATGCGTCTTACATTTTAGTGATAAGCAGTTAAAAAAAAAATCTTGTGTGAATTTACACGTGGTAGAAGTGAAACCTTTAAAAATTTTATATTTTAATTTTTAAGTTTAATATCAATTTTTAATTTTGATAAAAACTAAAATAATTAGAAAAGTTTTTATAATTAATAATATGTAAATAAAATTGATAAATTTCATCTAATTTTATAATTAAATTAAATTAATCTCTTATTTCATTTTTTTGCACATCTATGTTTTTTTTAATTCAGAAAATGATCGAATACACACAAATTTAAAGTTTATTAAAATTTACATACAAGTACTCACAATCATTATTCACAATATCATTTTCAATTGCGCGTATAAATACGTATTAACACACGTACAACGCTGAGACCCAAGCAAACTCTCGCTATGCCTTGATAAACACGAGTGGAGGGGGTACAAAGCAGAGCACAAAAAGAACCACGAACATAAGAAACATTGTATAATGCTTCCTATCTCATTTTCTCCCACGTTAAATCTTATGAATTTATGTGTCTGTCTCTTTTTACTGTCGCTTTTTCGTTTCATCGACTTTCAAATTACAACGATGCTAAAGAAGTTTTAACTTCAAAAATTGTAGTATTTCAAAATATATTTAAAAGCTTTAAAGTTTTGCATCAACCCCTATTATTTCTGGGGATAAAAATTCTAAGGCAGAAATCTAAAAACGGTCAGAACGACACTTCCAATTTAATAAAATTTGTATAAAACTGACAATAACGTGATATAAAATTCACCTGGGTTTGGTATTAAGTAGTCACTAGATGACTCTTGAATATTTAAGTTGCTTTTGGAGTAAATAGTATACGAGTATGTATCATATAGCAAAGCAATAAAAAAATCTAAATAAAACTAGTCACATAGATTATATTTTAAATTCAATTTTTAAAAATTTAAATTTACCGTGATTATCGGCTTAATTTATATAAATGTTGCACAATGATTTACAATTACACAGATTGTTTCTTCACATCCTATTATTTGTAATTTTTAAGCATAGTTTGCGATAATTACCATGGCAATAATATAAGCTATTGTCGGTAAACTTACTACCTTGGAAGGATGTAATCAAATATGTAGGATTTTTGAACAGGAAAAAATATTTTCTGCTCGTTAATTCGATCACAACAGAGATCTGAAACAGCGGAAAGGAATTTTATTAATTAATCCTTTTGAGACCTGAGAGTTTACTTATACGTTTTTAACGAGACCCTGATACTCCATTTTAACTTCATTACGATTCGCTACGAAGTCTCTATAGCTGTTACAACGATTGTTGAATGTAAAACATACTCAGTCAATTAACTGATAATTGTAATCCAATCAGTATTTTCCAGGAGAATTTTTAAAACCTTAAATAGTAGCGGCTATATTACGATATCTAACATTTGCTCTGTGTTCACATTTTTTAAATTCAAAATGGCATAGCTGTATAAAATATATATAATATATGTTTTTACTAAAATGAGAACTTTATATATGTATATATATATATATATATATATATATATATATATATATATATATATATATATATGTATATATATTTTTTTTTTTATGTAACCCCTTGAAAACTTGCATTAAATTGTAAAAATCGAAACGAAAAACGGGTTAACGAAAACTTACAGAATACTAGTTTTTTCCAATAGCTTCAAACCCATGGTATTTTAGCAGCTCTATCTTTTAGCAGCTTCATCTCTATCCTCTCTTCACCTCAAGCATTTCCCAGTGTTTTTCTGGGGTAAATTCTGGCAGATGGAGTATCTCCACCTACCAGAATACTCCATCTGCCAGAATTTACCCCAGAATCAAAATGCCTAATTATTGCCTAAATATATGCAAGAATAAATTATTACATGTATAAGTACTAAACTATAAATGATAAATGTATAGTACCAAGGGAACTTTTGTTGCTGAGTATATTTATTTGCTGACCGTGAAAATTATTTACATAAGGAATTTATAAGTTTTAACAATAAATATTCATGAATATGATGTTCAGTAATTTTCTTTTAATCATTAAATCTCTTATTGTTTATTACCTGTTGATTATATGCATAAGTCGTAGGGAACTTTTTCTATAGTTTTGGTAACACATAATTTTTTGGCGTTTATGTTCACTGCTTTGCTTCTGTAAATGATAGCTAATCATACAACTGCTATTTTTTATTACAGGTGTATTATCTATTCGCAAACTTTCATTGAATATTATAGAACTGTTCAAGCATAAAATAAATACAAACAAAAAAACGGACAAACTTTCAGTTTTACTAAATTATTAGGGATTAAAATACAACAGTAAAGTATAATAACGGTGAAAAGGAAAGCGAAAAATCCACCAGTTGCTTACTCCACTTTAATGATTTTCACGGTTTCCAGAATATAACATTTATAAAAAATAGAAACCAAAGAAAAAGAAATCAAATTGAGAAATATTTTTGGATTTCTATCTAGCAAGTGCTTTTATTTCATTAAAATATTTGTTAATGAGTTATATAACTCATTTGTAGGAAACACATATTGGTAGGAAAAAGAGCATAAAAAAGCTATTCATAGAAGACCAAATAACGGGAAAAGGACCAAAAGGTCGTTTCCGATTAGATGGTCGGACCAGATACGAAAACTATCCGATGAAGCCATAAAGATGCCCAAGACCGGGACCAGTCAAAAAGAATAATGAAATTCTGCTAGTCGCCAACTCCAAGCGAACGCGACTCACAGTCATAAAGAGATGATAATTGAAATTAAATATAGATATGTTCTACAGAACTACAAAGACATCTCCGTCGCAAAGCATTTTCACACCCTTCAAGTCGTAATTTTCATATGTAACATGATATAAACAATAGTCTGAATTTTTCCCAGAGTTCCATAGTTGAATGGAAAAACGATTCCCTTATAATTTCTCTATGTTCGTCCGTATAATACAGTAACGTAATTCTTTCAGTTTAAGATCACCACACAAGTGTTTCGTATTAATATATAATTTAAATACCAAACTCTCTGGAAACTGAGTCATTTTACACTGGGTTTACGGCGCCCAATAGATATGTTTGCAGTACATATTTCAATGTGTAGGAGTACAGCAGAGCTGTAACACATGGAGCCTCGATTTCGTGTATAGTTTCGTGCTCAATTGAACTACTATTGAGTACTATGATGTTAGTATATTGTTGCACCCTCCATTGACGTACGTACATTGATGCCCGACGATGATGACACGACGATATTTGATGATCGCAACACATACTCGTCGGGAGCTGTCACATTGCTATCTGTATTGCTTTCCGGTGACGCCTTCACATGATCCATGGATGTTTAAACTGTTGATGGACACTCTATGCCCGAGGGGAGAGTAACGTAATAGCTTTGCGTCGTTTCTATCATTTTTTTCTCGACGCAGTAGTAGTTCTCGCATTTGCTCGGCCCTGAACTTTTTAGTTTTCTTGGATTCCTTTTAACATGAGCTTTCCTCTGATTTGCGTTTTCTATAATCCCGAGCATATTTACTATTTATATAGCCAGATGGTCCGGACCACATAATCGCTTTGCGTCATTTTTTCATTTTGTTTTCGACGCTGACGTAGCTCTCGTACTTGCTGACACTTAGACTTCGTTGAGTTCTTGGGTTTTCTTTTTGACACGAGCTTTCTTTCGATTTACATTTTTATATAATTTCGAACCTATTTACGACAGCTTTAATTTTTTTGTAATTTTCCATTTTATATCAATGACACTTATATTCCGGCAAATATTTTATAGTCTCACTTTGCCTCCCAGTAGAGCTCTTTAAGCTCTTCACTACAACATCCAAATCTACATGCTGGCTAAACGCGTTATCACTCTACACTAATATATAACTTTACATAACGCACGCACTACACTATTCCGATAAGGTCACAGACAAAATAAATGCTGTAAAACAAGTGGACAGACATGCTCTATCCATTGTTGGTTAACGAGCGAATAGACGTTTTCACGTCACAAAAGATTATTTATCTTCTCCTATACTCTCCATACCTCGAACATGGGGTGATTTTTTTATCATGGACCCCATCGAGCAGAATGTCGCCGAAGATGTCTTTTAATATGCAATTGAAAATATTTAGTGAAAGATAGTCACAAAATCGTCGTTCAAAGTGTCCTCCTTACAGTCTAGCCACTTATGGGAAAAATGTATAAAACATAAAAATATTAAAATTTATTTGCAATTTTTTTTTTCAAATTAATTTATCGCGAAAATACAGGCAACCAAGTTAATTGTCTTACGCCTGCAGCTGACGCACCCAGCAAAATATTTACATAGCAAAACATAATGTTTTTTAATAATCTATCAATAAGATCACAAATTATATTATTCAGTAGGGCGGATCCAGTTTTAATAATATTTTTTGTATTCGTTTTTATGATTTAAAAGATTAACTTGAAACTTTGGATATCTTAAATAAATAACACATAAGCACGTTTCGTATTAATTTCTTTTAACGATTGTTTCAATAAATACTTTATTGTATTATTATTCATAGTGATTTTCTGATTGTGAATCGAAAATTTTAATGCTGTGATATTACAAAATGTTTCACCGATATTTAGGTTTTACTATCTTGCAACCCTAATTCTAATACTATGAAACTAATAAAAAGCGCAACACAGCATAATTAACAAATAGTTGAGGATATAAACGAGACTCCAGAAGGAATTTTGTTCCTCTTATTATGAGAGATAATGTGATTTCAGATGATTAAAACAGAGACATTCCAAAAGCACTACGTGTGTTTCAATCTATTTGATTCCCTAGTCTTATTGAATTAACACAAATATTCACAATACATTCAAAATAGAATCAATCAAATTTGATGGTAACGAGAGAGTGTCCATGTTTTTAGACACATTTCTTGGTTTATAATCTATTCCGTTAGAAAAAAATATTCAAAGATATACCAGGCAATATATTTGCACATGAACAATATTATTTTAAATAGTTGAATAGAAACATTACCAACTTTAAAATACTTAAACTTATCTATATTCGTAATTGTGTAAAGAAACATCAGAACGCCAGTTTTCCTTGTATTGTTCGTAACTACCAGGCTTCATTATGAATTAAATTGAATCGAAATTTAAAAAATACATTCTGTGTGCCAGCTCTGACGAGCGAATAGACTACTTGTTATTTATGAATGTCTTGGAATATATAAAATAGGTAACATTGTATATAAATATAAATGTCAATATCATCTATCAATATATCTCTTACCGTTAAGGCAGCGTTCATAAGAAACGCATTAGCTCGACTGTTTTTTCGTTGACTTACGTTGCAAAACTGGTCCCCATGAATTTTTTTCACGGTATAACATACAACCTATGTCCTTTCTCAAGGACCTTTCTAGATATTGGTGTAATAATTTTTTAAATCGAATGGTTTGGAAATTACAACTTAGAAAATTTAACTTTCTTGTAATATATGAAAAAAAATGTTTAACGGGATAATATATAACCTATTTCTATTCTGAAGATCCTTTCTAAATATTAGTGGAAGAAGTTTTAAAATTGGATGAGTAGTTTCAGAGATTACCTCCTACATCCAAAGGTACAAAATTTACCTTTTTTATAATATATTAATTTTTTTAACGAAATAATATACAACCCATGCCCATTCTGAAGGTCCTTTCTAAATATTGGTGGAAGAATTTTTGAAATCGGATGAGTAGTTTCAGAGATTACCTCCTACATCCAAACGTACAAAATTTACCTTTTTTATAATATATCAATTTTTTTAACGAAATAATATACAACCTATGCCCATTCTGAAGGTCCTTTCTAAATATTGGTGGAAGAGTTTTTGAAATCGGATGAGTAGTTTCAGTGATTACCTACATCCAAACTTACAAACTGTGATATTTTTTAACGCTCTGAACTTCGTAGGCTCTGAACTTATGATTTTACTCCTCATAAAGCTTCATACCGGGCGCTATATATAAAAATCAATTCTTATGGCGTAAACTCCAAAAATTGTTTAAATGTTCAGAGCCAATATTTGCAATATTCCATTTGTACTTCAACTAACACTTGCTGGTATTTCAGATAAAACTTACGTTATTCTTCGACTAACATACATTTTCTATTAAGTGTTAATTAGCTTATACTTCAACTAACGCTTAGCATGAACTTCATCTAACACTAAGTTTATACTTCAATTAAAACTTATCTTCTACGTCAATTAACACATAGCTTGTACTTCAACTAACACTTAGCTTGTATTTCAACTAACACTTATCTTCTACTTCAATTAACATTCAGCTTTTACTTCAACTAACATTTAATATGTACTACAACTAATATTTAGCTTGTACTTCAACTAACACTTTCTTGTATTTTAACTAACACTTAGCTTGTACATCAATAACACTATCCTTTACTTTATTTTGTTAAATTATATATTGCACTAGTAGTAAAAATCAATCGTACCTTTATCTTGAGATATCAAAAATACCACTTCCAATTAATAAACAAATACACCGTTTGTGACGTATAATTCTCCTTACAGATATTAACTTATCCAGTATTTATCAGTTAATACAATCACTCCAACAGACGAAAAAAGATGTTATCTCCCCAAAAAGTCTGAATGTAAATCTCATTCGGGACGATGTTTTGCTAAATCCCTACCTCGTATTTAGCATGAGCCATAAAAGCATTTTATGTAACTCACAACACATTTTTCCTTTTCCCCATCCATTAAATCACGGTAGAGTCGTATTCCTCAAAAATATAAAATAAAGGAAAGAGCGAATGGGAAATCAACAGGTAAGTTCATTAACATAGCGAGTGACTTGGGCCATTTGGAAATTGCTTACGCAAAGTAGTAAAGTTTTTCCCTGAAGAAACATTTTAATAACGTGTATTTAGTAAGATGAAAATGATTCATTTTACCTATTTATCATAACAGTTAGTGAAACAAAAAAATACCAATGCTTTTAGTGTCTGTGTTTTAGCCCCATAAAGGTAAAACCTGTCAAATAATAGTAGAAGTCACCCTACAAGTGTTCAGTACACATTTAGGAAGTTTTAAATATATTTAACGATACATAGTATTTCCATTAAACTATTTACAAATACTAATTTAATCACAACATAAGTACGCTGGCTGCTGTATCTTTTACAGACGTCAAAAATGTACATTTTAATATACAAAATTATTCATGCAGTTGATTTGAGTTAACTTGTACGAAGTTACCATGATCTTTTCACACATCCCAACTTCCTATTATAAGTTGGTCTACTGTTACTCGTAAGCTAGTAGAGCCTACTTAGCTGTGATAATTTTCCTTTTAATTTTGTTATGTGTATTAATATTGTCAGATACAGATGATTAATATGTGTATTAATGTTGTCAGTTGTCAGATACGTATTCTGAGTGAACTGAAGTGTTTTCAACAGGATACACTCTTTGAAACGTCTTCAAAATTTTCTACAGACTAAAATGAAAATCTACCTTTGTCAAACACTTTTATTACAATTAATCGATTATGGAGACGTGTGCTATCCTGATCTTAATGAAGAATATTTGTGCAAGTTGGAACGTCTTCAAAATTTATGCATTCGGTATATCTTCGGCCTCAGAAAATATGATCACATTTCTGAATACAGGTCACTTCTCAAATTGCTGAAGATCCGTGATCGACGCCAACTTCACATACTTACACTTCTTTTTAACATATTAAAAAATCCTCATAGCCCAAATTATCTTAGTGGCAAATTTAAAGGTTTGTCTGCTCACGGCCTTGGGCTGCGATCTGAAAGTTCACACACCCTATTTATTTCTAAACATACCTCTACCACTTATGAAAAATCCTTCACTGTCTAAGCAGCAAAAATTTGGAATCACCTGGATCCTGACATCAGGAAAATCACGTCTATAAATATTTTCAAAGATCGAGTGAAAAAGTCCTGCATCTCCTGAAACCTTCTCCTTTGTGTCCTCGCCCTTTCCTGTCTTTCACATCCCAAATCATGTCAATATTTTGTTTTCTTTTTTGATTTACTTTTGTATTTTTTTCTCTAATGTGCTATTAAGAATTTTCATTGTGAAATCTCTTACAGTCTACCAACTAAATTTCAATACAAATTGTTATGGTTGGCTGGAAGAGATTGCTCATATAGCAATAAGTCCGCCATATGTACTATACATAAAAATGAATAATAAATAATAATAAATAATAAATATTGTGAATGTCATTTAGACATTCAAAAACGATTTTATTTCATAACTTTGTAGAGACATAAATAAGTATAACAATGCCATATTTAGGCTTTCTAGCACTAGTACTCTGCAAGTAAAACAGCTGTGACATACAAACGGACAGAGATAGACAGACATGGTAAAATTACAAAGGTACAAAATTTTGTTACGGAACCATAAATTGCGAAATACCGATGTCCGCGTTAGTAACGTCCAGCTTTAAACTTTACTGTTTCATTATGCCTATAGATGTTGTAGAAACATGTAATAGACTTACGCACTTCCATTATTTCACTAGATTAGTTACGATCTAATCTATAAATGTCTATGCAAGACCTTATATATTAATGTCGTTAACATATACGTATAAAACTTAATTCTGTCGGAGTACTCGAATCGACTAAACGGAGTTATTTCCGGAATGGCTGAATAAGTAGTAAGAAATCAGATTAACGTGTTTACACAAATCAAATTGACGTGTTACCATTTGATACAATAAATTGATTTATGTGAGTATTTGCCAAACTTTTCTAAAAATACTTTCTACGTGCATTTATGACGCTCGCGCAGAGCGGAATTTTCCTGGTAAAGTATATTTCATTAGATCTGTGCGCTGGGAAACATAACTTTAGACTTACAAGAAATTATTTTAAACTTTCCGATCTATTTTGATTTCATACTTGTATTGCATTGTATATCGTAGACGTCTCTTTTCGTAGACGACTTTTGAAACCTTACAGATTAAACTATACAGATTAACCGAATAATTTTAAAGTAAAATTCGAATAAAATGCTAATAATTCGAATATTTCTATATTTTTCAAATGCACGGCTTTGAAATGGAAGCTCAATATTTTGGAAACAGACAAAATTATAAGCGCCACTTGTTTGATGACGGACCTCTGAAAATAGCCTATAAATATTTCCAAATGACAATAGAAGCAAGATAATCGGATAAGAAAAATCAGGACATGTACATTAATAAACACAAATAAGTTATCCATGATTAGATTGACATTTGTCTTACAAAAACTACAATAACTCTCCAAAATCCTCACAATTTTATAGAAGAGTTTTTAGAATCTTATGAACTGACAAAATTGTTAAATTTAAAATAACGAACCATTTCCCTAACAATTAACCAATTGTCGTCCACAGATAATTTTCATAAGAAATAAACTTTACGGCGACTTATTTTCTGGCAAAACACAAGTCAATATATTTTATTATTGGAATATAAACGAAAGCGTTTTGCTTCAATTTTAAGTATATTTTATTGATTAGTACTAGATTAGATCACTCTAATATTCAATTAGATACATACTTGTTTGGTAATACTCACCAATGATCCATTTGCTACGCATATATTGCTACGCGTATATGCGCATGTAATGCTTGATCGCACCGGCATATTATTAAAAACTATTCTTTATATCATAGACGTTATAATGAGAGATTTTAAAAAAACTTGGCTGGATCATAATCAAACCATTTTAGACGGTGACTAGACAAACGGTTTTTGGCAAAGAATTGTTTTACTCTTTACCTCACAACCGGAGAACATATCTTCTCCAAATTATAATACAGTCGTGTCGATCTCGAACTAATACAAAACGAAACAATTTAATACAATCTACAATAAAATTAGATTAAAAATGGTCTAGTGAATTGTGAATGATGTGCGTTATTTCACTTGTAGTTTTATAACTTATACAGCGAAAGTATGAAATGGAAAATATCTCGGCTTTATTAAAATTAATTTCGGGGTAAAGTACCTTCTTTTATTGATATTAAATTGACTTCCTCGGAGGAATAAAAGCAATTGATGGTATACTATATCTAACAATATTTGCTTTTCCTATTCCACGTAAAGCATTCCTAACGCAATTTTAAAAAAATAGTTAATTTCTAAACAACTTTCATTGCGACGTAATTATATATGTAAATAATGTAAAACATATGTTATAATCTAGAAATACCCAGATATTAAGTTGCATCGAAAAGCACTTATCTTTAATAAAGAATAATGATAAAATTTTGCTAAAAGGTAATTCTTCTAACATACCATAATGAAAATTATGTTACTTTCTAGTACATTTGTTGATAATTTAAAGAATCACCATCTAACTGTGATGATATTTCCATTCATAAAATCGACTAAATGCTCCAAAACATCGAAGAATGAAAATTATCTGCACGCATATTACGAAATGCAGAGACTAAACAGCTCGAATCGAATTAATGCGTGCAAGTTAGATGGACATATTCTAAAAAATGTGTTATTGCGTCACGCTTAGCTTTCTGCAATTTTTTTTATAATTGGAGTTTCCTTAAAATAAACACTAAACTTTTATTCAAAAACTTTTCTCATTTGTCAGTATTATTTAAAAATAATAATAATATTACACGAAACTTAAAAAGTCTATGTAATTAATTTATACTCAAAAATAGCTAGAAGAGAAAGGAAATTGTACATATCGTGCGAAATACACTTTAAAATAAATTGGCGTAAAGTTGACGTAAAGTTAATGAAAGTAATCTTCAGTTCAGGGAGGGTAATAAAATATATAATATTTTACTTATACTTCGCTTACCAATTGACTTACTAAAGTTGTTAAATTGCCAGTCAACTGAGCAACGTAGTTTAAATTGCCTGTTAATTGAGTAACCTAGTTTGAATTGCTAGTTAATTTAGTAACGTACTTCGAATTACTAGTTGACTTGATAACTTAGTTTGAATTGCCAATTAACTGAGTAACGTTGTTTAAAATGCTAAAAATACAAGTATTTGAACTCTTGAATCTCCTTCTCATATTCTCTGTTTAGTTTATCTGGTATAATCTGGCAACTTGCTGTGTTCAAAAATTTCACCTGCATGGAATTATGTTAATATTCGCGTTCAACGCAGTTTCAGGGTCAGGGGTATATCAACCTCGGGGTCAGGGGTATATCAACGAAAATACTCGGGATGGTCACCGAATAAATAAACCGGTCTCTTTCTATCTTGCACTGTTAATCAGCACTCCCCGACTCTTATTATATTTTTTATCACTCATCTGCTCCTGTGAAGTATAGCGTTATTATAATAGCATATAATCTTCCTCAAAGTATGGCCTTTCAAAATGTTAAACAAAGAGAATTTTTGGAATTGGATGTGTGATTAATGTAAAGAAACAAATAAAGGAACATTTCTGTTTTCATTTTATATATTAGAATTGGCATGTATTAAAGTATACAATAACTTTTCTGCCAAATAAAAATTATATTATCTTTGTCGTTTTTATACTTTGCGGCAATGAGATTGCTATACCATTGCAACAAATGATAATACTCTAAAGCCAGGATATACCTAACTAAACCTCTAGTGATTTTGGTAAATCATGAATGATAGCAATACAAAAGTGATTCTATCTCTATCTGCTTAGAAATTAAGCAGATAGATTTTATATTTATTAGATATTGTTTGAGCAAAATAACGTAAGTTTTCAGCTATCTCCGTTCTTTGGCCGTTATAAAATACCTTGTAGCGTAATACTCGTCATATGCATCTAGCTGATAAATAAATTGCACCAAAAACATAAATGTTAAAAAACCCAGAACAAATTCTTTTTCAGAAATAGTATGGTAAGGTGAGATTTTGATAAGAATATTTTTAATGTAATTTTAAATAGCATGAAAACATGCTAAATTCAAATTTGATAAGATTTTAGTAGGTATATTAAGACATGCCTCTGAACTTGGCGTTGGTTTAGATTTCAACAATTTATTAGGCCAACACTTCCATAGGATTACACAAAGGAAACTTGTCTTGGACTTTATGTTTGATGAGATTTCAGATTTTTGTTAAGCATTTTTCTAAAATAATTATAATTATATACTCATATTCTATAATTTATTTTTCTTTGATTTATCTGGCCTTATTTCCTTTTTCCGTTAGGAAGCTTTTTCTAGTATAAATTATAGCAGCTATCTGTACTCTGTTGTAGAATTTTTTGAGCTTTTGATCTTGTTAAGATCAAAGTTTGTTAAGGGTAGAGTACCCTTTCAAACTTTTAACTTTTAAAATAGGAACATACGCTTGGCCATAGGAAAATAAATAAAAGCAGACATCAAGTATATCTTTGACAAGGCTCAAATCTTGGCTTTTATGAAGAATAAAAAGACTAAACAACAGATTTAGAGTAACTAGTAATTTTAAGTCTGCGGGCAAAATAAACGTATTAAAACTATTCTCCTACATCCTTGTAGTACTCGACTGCCATATTTGCATAGCTTTTGGATCATTAATGAGCGTAAATACTTATAAATTGTAAGTTTTCACTATGTGATTATTATGGGGCAAATTATCCTTAATGCCACGACGACGTTCCACTATAAACTAATTTGTGATCCAAAAGTCATCAATAATTCTTAAGAACTCAAATACTCTTTTATCCAACAAAGAAGCCTCATACAATTTACAGTAACTTTAGCTCCTTTAGCACGTATTAAATATAATTTAAGCAATTTAATTTATAAAATTAAAATTAATATGTATTTTGTCGCGTTTGCAGATGGATAACATTAGCCATTCGAATTTTTTTTAAATAATTAACAGACAATTTTCACCAACGTTATTTCAAATTTTAATAAATAGGTAAAGGAATTACACTTAAGCAACAATGTTTTTAGGTAAAATTAAAGCCGAAATATAAACAGTTTGAGAATTAATAAAAGAAACATTCTCCAGCAAAAATGTAGCAAACCCATTTCTCACGACAAAGCGCCAACGCTTAAACATTAATCTCACCCAGGAAACTACATTCTCCGCACGGTGTTGAACAGCTCCGATAAAGCTATCTGCTTCTCGTTTAGCATAAGCCATAAAAACACACCAGGCCATTATGAACCACGGCCTCGGACTTCCCTTTCCCTGCCATTAAATCACGAAGCCGTCTCCATATAATGATAAAAACGAAACGTTTGGATACCTCCAAATATCAACAGGTAAAATTTGATACATTTATAGTGAAATTGCGCCCTTCGTTAATTGCTTCTTTAAAATTCATTTAAATTTTTTTAGTGAAATTATATCCTTGAACAATTATTAGATATAACATTAATATTTTATGGTGCTGAAATGCAGAATTTATCATTAAGTTCAGCTAATGCTAAGCAGATGTCTAAAATCCGTTTCCGCCAAGTTGTTTTCAAACCAAGCTATTCAAATTGGTGCAGCAGACAGTAGCAAGTGACAAATAATAAAATTATTCCTTTTCAGTGAAAAATTAGCCAAGAAAATTGCAATTTCAATACGTAAATGTCACAAACGCCATGCAATATTATCAGCGCAAATCAAGTCTTTCGAGAATTTGGAATGAAATTAATTCTCGTCTATGGTATGCAATGGAAGATACATTAGCCACCTGTAGATTGCGCAAAACAAAACTAATAGACTTTTTCGTGAAACAAAACGATTCGTTGTTGAGAATACAATCTTAAAAAGTGAAAAGAGAAGGTTGAATTGTAAACAAATTTTCCGTGCTGGAATAGATTTCAATTGTACCATCATCGCTGCATTTGGTCATTGTATTGCCAAGATAGCTAAAATTACATAGATTGTCGAATATTTGACACCATTCCAACACGGCCGTTTTACTTTAGGATAATTCCTGAAAATTAGCCCGTCAAGTTGGTTAAACACCAACAAGTGCGAGTAATTATATAGTTACCTCAAAGAATGTTTCCTTATTGAATAACTAATGAATTCATTAAACAACCGCATTAAACGAATATCCAACTTTACTTATTAAATTCATCCTTTGCATAAATTACTTCGCGAAACCCTTTTTCTCCAATTCGAGCAATAATAGGTCTCTAAGGTTTCCACCGTGAATATATATTCGGAGACCCTTGCGGGGATGGGTTTATATTACAGGTACCGTTTACGTCCTCAAACCACAGCATTAGTACGTTTTGCAATATACGCGTGCAGTATATTATTTGACCCATTTGTCGCTAATCGGCACTTGTGTTAATTAATTTTATCAACTTTACTATAGAAAATGGCAAATAATTTTTAAAAACAAGCAAATAACTCGAATAGAGTATTCCGTTATAATCATAAGCTATGTATTTCCGCTAAATCGATAAGCTGTCATTGTTACAAGGGACATTGCGTGAAAAATCTGTTAAAAAGCAACGATTCTGTCTCCTTTCTCATTTATTTTTATAAAGATATTAATTGTCAAAGTTAAGAATTCTCATTTATATTCAAATTATTACGTATTTTGTTAAAAAGAAATTCTTTTGCGAAATTATTGAATAAAATCATAGGGCACTTTACCATAACTAAAGCTATAAAAAAACGTTAAGAATAAAAATGGTAAGAGTAAACAACAACAAAAATATTATCTATTATTCTTTTTACGAGTAATACGATAAAAAGTAATTGTAGGAAAAGTTTTCGACTAAGTTCAACAAACGTAATGATTAATAAATATCGGATGATAGTTTTTACCAATTTAGCATAATTGTTAAAAAGTAATTATCCTAGATAAAGACTAAGAGATAAACATAAATGTGTATTTATCCCAATAGCTTCCTAGCATTGTATCATATGATATTAACAATAGAACGCCATACTGAGCTTATGTACCTATAAAGCATCTGTCTACTAATTCCATGTTGACGCAAATTCTGCTCGATGTATAAAGTGCGACCATGTGTAGAGTAGCAGCCTGCTACTCTGCAAATGGTCCCGTTGTGATAAAGATGAATTATCGTTGAGACAATATACGAGTACACCAAATGTGTCTTATACCTTCCTGCGTTAACTACAGCTAGTTAAGTAAGCAGCAGATTTAAAATATGAATACTAACATTTATGAACCACAGGTCTTCTGCAAAACTTCAGTATCGTAGAACTAAATTTGCCTTTGCCTGTTTCTTTTTTCATACTAAATAATCGTAACAAGAGTGTAATAATATATTTTACATAAATATATAACGAAAGTCCACCAAACTTAAGGTCAACTGTTTAGAATTTTCTCTCCTTTCATTCAGATATGAGTTTTCATTAATGTAAAGTAGTTGAAATATTCAGGAAAATTAGTGAAATTTCACGGTATGACAAATATCTTAACATTAAGAGTAAATGATTATATTAATCTTAAGAATCCTCTTTTATCGAGCTGAAACCTAAATATTATATGTCAGTAAACAAAAATGTGTCAATACTCTACATGTGGTTTGTCTTTGAAGCTTACTACAAATTATTGAATTGAGATGATAACATTGTTACTCAGCTTCATAGTCCTGTTCATGTCAAGACGTTTGATATGACCGTAGATAAGCACACTGGATAAACGAGAACACTCTATCTATTGAATTCTTATCATTTTAATCATAATTAGCATATTCTATATAATATGTAGAAGTAGACTTTAAAGATAGCAAAGCGAAATCGAAACAGAAAGTGATCGGAGAATCGGAGAAAAGGGAATTTATATTTAATTCTTTGCAACTTATAAAGTTAAACGCAAATATTCCAAAAAAATCGAACCTGTAAAACAGTCAAAAACTAGGCCGACTCTCGTTGAGTTACAACGAGAGTCCCAACGATACGAGTTACAACGCGTAAACGAAGACAAGGATGAAACATACGACTGAACACGCGCTAACGGTGATAGAAAACATTTACTCGACGACGCGCGCGTCTTCACTTGTGGGGTAAACTTTATTCAAAAAAGTCGGCAATTGTCGGCCGCCGACTCTCCTACGACCTATAAAAGTGGGTCGATTTCGTTGCGCATAAGAATTAATATTTAATTAACTAAAACAAAATAGGCGGCATGAAAAATATTTTATTTCTTTATTAAGAAATACAAAACATACAATAGCTACTCTACTAGTTTATAACCTGTCTGTTAAACTATCATCGTTTACCAAACATTAAAACAAAATAGATTATCACAGTTATGCATGCCGAACTCATTTCGATCAAGTTAACTAACGTATTTAGCATAAATGAAAATAAATTGCCTCACCATTAGCTATATATAAGGCAAAGTCGTAAATAAAACATCAGAAAAGGTAATAAATATAATAGTTTAAGAAAGACACACAAAAAATCATAAACGCGGATTAGATATCAACACGAGCTGATAATTTTTCATTGCTTTGAGATAATTTTACGTTATTATTTTAAGTTTGAAAGTTTTATTATCATTCATAATTTAGGTCTCGACATATAACCTAAATAAACTTAACATACATAGTCTAATCACGTTTTCAGAGATGACGTTTGTTTCTACACATCCATTAATTTTTTTAACAACTAATCTTCTAGTTATATGAATACTGTATGAGTAAGTTCTATATAATGGCACTTATTGAAAATTAGCATTAAAGTGTCTCGCTAATGGCTGCGGGTTGTCGAATATAAAAAGGAAATGAATGTTATGTGATTTGCATTATTGTAAACCACAATTTGAATTATGTCTCTGAAACATTGTTCCACAGTTTTATTTATTATTTGTCTGTTTGAGACTTTAACGTAAACATTAGACGGTTAGATGATTATCACTTTACGATTAATAAATCTTTCCGTGATTTAAGATATTATACATTATAGAATTAAAATATTATGGACAATTTTGTTGACGAGAGTTGGGCATTGGGCATGAAAATAATTATTTAGATATGAAAAGTATAATAATGTTTAATCCAATAATAAATTTAATATGTTATATACCAAGGATATCAGCATCATGTTTCTTATGTAGTTTGGAAGCATGTAAGTGACGTATTGTTAAAAGGAAGTGGTACAGGGTTCGGATTTGAAAAGAGTTACGAAGAATTCAGAACGTATTTCGAACGTATTCAATGGGCACCAAAAAACTGTAATTAAAATAAGACAAACTGCAGGAACCACTCAAAATCTTGAAAAAAATTCATCAACTCTAGTCGAAAGTTACCTTAGTAAATATCACTTTAAGAGGCCAAAATATCGCAAATATATAAATTGTCACGGCACTCTAATTCAATCAATCGACCATCAATGAGATCAAGATAGTGAACCGAAACAATTTTTAACGACAAGATATCTCGTAGATTGCTGAATATTTTGGGCATCCTGCACCGTTGAGAAAAGTCGACGCACTGTTTCTGCGTGTTGTTTCGCAATTGGCTCGCCGTTTATGCGCGAATTTGCCGAATATTCTTGAACGTAGCGATCTGAAACCGGTGAAAGAATACGTAAGTCATGACTTTTTTAATTTACCGTACAACTTCAGACAATTTCCTTTGTAAATTTTTTTGCAAATTGCAATTTTATATGTATTTATGTATATATATATGTATATATATATATATATTACGCATAATCGGTGGGGATATAGTGAAATTATCGAAAATTTTTATCGTCACATCAATAGCGTCATTGACTTAGAGGAAGTTCATTAAATTGAACGGTAATATTATTTACTTCGTCTTTACTATAAAGTTTTAACAAAAGTTGAAGAATATTTTCCATCAAATGTATATCTGCTTTACAATCGTGTGAGACTAGAAGTAATTTGTGAGCAAAGGGAAGAATTATGTAAGAAGACGCTGCCTTAAATGACTTGTCAGATGCGATGATTTCCTAAACCTGTCGAATAATGCCTCCGCCGCTCGCCTCACACCTCCCGCGCTGTCGCAAAGCGGATTGGTGACAGTGAAATATTCTTTCATTATTGTTCCTTGTGCTATTGTAGAATATGGAGCTGTAAAACAGTTGATGTTCTTTTACCAGCGTCACTTTAAATTATTAACCTGATTGTACCTTCTGCGAATCGGACGACTTAGAAAAGTGAGATTGGTATTCAGACACGTGAAGGATAGATGGAAGCACAAACGTATGAAGTTTAAATGATATGTCGTGCGAATAAATAAATGACGAGTACGGTTGGCGAGCTGTAGGAACAAGACGGAGCGGGCAGGGGAACAGGGAGAGGACACAGAGCACAAGTCGACCGCGTCCCAAGTCGAACAGTTAGCATTATGTAAATCCTATCTGGACGGGGTCTGGAGGGGGTCGAAGAATTTGTATATTAAATATTTTTATAAAATTTTGTATGGCGGCCTGTCTGGGATCAAATAGAAGCTAAAAACCACTTTTTTATAATTTTGTGCGTCTGCCTATTTATTTGCTCGAGCCCTTCTCCAAGACTTCCGCTGCGATAATACTTGAAGTTTAATTGTCCCAATTGAATATTGCCTAAAGACTTGAGATTCAATTAGTGATGTTCGCGTGACAAGAACTATACGTGCGGTTTCATTGTGAATTTATCAATAAATTAAGTGCATATATTGCAGTGGCGTGCAGTGCTCTTTGGGAAGGGCAAGGTGTGAAGAGACAGACACATAAAAAATTATATAGATATAAACAAACGCGCGCAAGCGTCCAGCCACCGCCTCTGATAGCGCTGAAAAGGGCATTGAAGGTGTAATACATCGGAAATGTGTCTCAATAATTGAATCGTAGGCGCTCAAAAATAAACTCTCGACGTGATTGCCCAGACTTATCGAACTATAACCTTAATCGTGACCATGAAAAGCTAATCCTTGCTCCTTGAAAAAACGATTTAATTTAACAAAACATTTTATTTAAAATCCAACTTCTGATTAGCCATCAATACATTTTTTGTCTTAAATAAAAGAATGTATATAAAAAAGACGTATTGAAAAGAATAAAAAATGTATTTCAAAAATGCTTTTCTATGAAGAAACGGTTGTCAGTTGGCTGTTAAACTGTTTTTTATTTCTTTTTTTTTAATATCAATTCCTCTTTGTATTTGCAAATCATTTGTCCAGAAACATAATAATAATAATGAATAGAGTGTTTGTCGGAAAAGTTCTTACTTAAACTTCCTTGGCAAAGTGCATTTTTGTACAGGGACTTTATTCAAATCACTTTTTTTAATAAAATAATCGCGGCCGAGTCCTACTTTCGGTTATTACTTCGTTTTTAACAATTTTCTTTTATTTAAAATAAAAAAATACGGAAATTTACATGTTTGCTAAACTGAACTTTTTGCACCAATACTAATCACAAAAATTATTATGAAAATGCCGTACACTAGATCTATTTCTGACGTATAATTGCAAAATTGACTTCGATCTACAGTTCTCAATTACACTATTTTTCACTAAAAGAAAAATTGAAAAATCCTAGCTTAACCACGTAATAAACAGCAACATTTTATAGTAACCATTGTTAACTTTCACGAAAAAATGCACATCAAAAAATAAACTAATAAAATATTAATTTAATGCACAAAGAAAACTTCACTGCCAAAATATATTTCACTTACAAAATATAATACGTATATTTAAAAACCGGACAACTATTAAAATTATAAAATTATTTTCGGAAGAAGACGATAAACTGACGGCGAGCTCGTTAAAATAACACAATGTTTCATTATGTATATACAAATGTCATAATTACGGCATTATTTCGGTCTGAATATAGCCGTCAATCAAATAAGCTTCTGCGTACTACTACTTTTTGTAATTTCATATATTACAGGCATGAAGTTTGTACGTTTTATCTAAAATTCCAACAACCGGAAACGTTCGCTTTGTGTGTGCGAACAACAAATAATTTATCGAAGCGTGGGTTTCGCTTGAATAGCACAATTTGAATACGTTTAAACTTTCGTAAATATGTTATGTATATATGCTAAATGTTCATTAAAAGCTGCGTGTAATCTATCTTCTAAATAAATATATAAACAAATCAACAAAATATTGACAATTTACTTTTCATACACATGTACAAAGCAGCTGATAGCAGTAGTGAGCGCCATTTTCGTTTGTCGTCACGCATGCGTACACTCCTTGTCCTATGCGATCATGTTCATCTATCTCTCTCAGTTGTTAGCTATGTACTGATTTTCCGTCTTTGCGACAGATTCGTTACATTCAAATGTTACAACTAGACGCTGCATGAAAACGTTTCATAAAAACGTTGCATGAAATTTAACCTTGACATGTTACTTCCATCGCGCCCAAAGAAGTTTCACTTCAATTACCAAAACTCACAGCGATTTATTCTAAAGTTCAGGCTAATATGTAACTTTATCTTAGCCTGTCAAAGTATTCTTCAGATGCAAACGATACTGAACAAAACTTGCTTCGCAACAAGAAAAATATGGTCAAGTGCAACCGATACTTGCATAATTGTTGTTACATGCACTTAGTGTTATTGGTAATGCATTCCGTGGGGCCCGTACACTACGCTTCCCACCAACAACCCCACCGGTACTGTATCATATCGCGTATGTTTTGAGTAGGGTGCGTTTCGATTAAGGCAAATTAAACATTTTGAAAAATGTGTAAGGATAAATGTTGTAGAACGTAAGAAATATATTTTGTCGCAAAACTTTTTCCATAAAACCGACGGTTCAGCGGTTCTAAGAAAACAAACAATTAAATTGTTTTTAAATATTAATCGCACAAGAATTTTTTCTTTTTAATACTTTTTATTCAGTCTATACCTAGTTCTCGAAGCTCATGAATTTTTTCAGATTTTACTGAGCCATTTGTTTAGTAACAAAGGGGGACAGCAGTTTTTAAGTGTTTTTCCCGAAAAAATTTGAAGTAGATTGATAAAAAAATACATCACATAAATTATTGAGTTTGTGTTTCATTAAGTTTTTATACGGGCCCCTACACGACACTTTGAAAATTTTTCTTTTTTTGTTTCTTAATTTGCTTTTTATATCTCACGTCTATAATCCACTATAATTTATCTCTGTGCTAAATTTCAAATTTTTGCATTCAATACTTTCCGAGAAAATTACCTGTGACAAACAAACAGATAGACACTATTATGACCCCATTAGTATTCCGTCTTGGCAATTTTGCGACATGGAACAATAAAAATCGATTGAAGCGAAAGTGTGAACAAAAAATAAAATTATTGGTTATGATCTCCAACTGGATGTGAGAATAAAAATTAAAACCTTCATACACAGGTACCTAAAATGTTATAACAAAAGCTGTACTAACATTTTATATAGGAGCATCCAACCATAGCGGGCTTCCCCCCAACTTTATTATATTAATAAAATAATATTAAATTTGGACATAGATACTTTTATACAAATATCAAGGGTATTCCTTATTTAAGTAACATAATTGAGTCAGCGTGAACTATTTACTTTTCGTCCTAAGTAAAGCTTATCAGCATCTGCTGGTGCCGGAGTACAATGTCCGCATTAGTTTCGATAGTGTGCGCCTATATGCAAATATATTCCACTTTTTATGGAATGAACGAGGAAACAAAATTTTGTTCGGAATTTTCAGCAGATTAGCGAGTGCTTTATGTGCTCAGGGTTTATAAATGGGCTTATGAGTTTGCAGTATTCCATATAAAACGTATTTGGTGGGTGTATTACCTGCCGCATTGGGTAAAAAATGCCATATTTGTGCGTCTGTTTCTTTATAGGTTATTTTATCCGCAAACACCCTGCGTATTAAAAAGGAATTGTATGAGAATGACTTTTCCATTTTGTGTGAATTTTGACTGATTTAAAAGGGTTTTGAGAAATTTCTAGACGTTCATTTGAAGACTAGTTTGCTTCCTTGCCGAGAAAAATTGTACCTTGATACATATTTATGAAGCGTCATCCACCCGCAGTCTATGTAACCACAAAAAACTATTACAGTAATATTTTTACCATTTTGTGATCTGATACGTAATATTCAGAACATTTATTTGAAGCTTGGTTTAATTAGCTGCAGAGACAATACAGATTTATGGAACGTAATAGCAACATTTTGACCGTTTTTTGTGATCTTATAAGTAATATTCTTGACATTTATTTGAAACTTGGCCTAGTTTGCTTTGCTTGGCATCAATTTAGCCTCGATACAAATTCATGGAGCGCCATTCGTCGGCAATTTATATAACCAGAAACACTATTACAGCAACATTTGGCCATTTTTTGTGATCTTATACGTAATATTCTAGACATTTATTTGAAGCTTGATTTGCCTGATTTACTTTGATATAAATTTAGTCTTGATACAATTCATGGAACGCCTTCTGCTGGCAATTTATATAACCAGAAAACTATTACAACAATATCTTGACCATTTTTTGCGATCTTATACGTATTGTTCTAGATATTTTTATGAAACATGGTTTGCTTGGTTGCTGCGACCAATTTTGCATTGATACCAATTCGTGGAGCGCCATTCACCAGCGATTAAGTAATCAGAAAAACTATTACAATAATATTTCAATCATTTTTTACGATCTTAACTATACATTTAATAAAAATGTAACAGAGTAACTTCTGTATATGGAGAATATGTTTAAAAAAGTGCGTATGATATGAGAATAGAAGCCGGGAAACCTTTTTTTTAGAATTTTTGTCTCTCTGTATGTTATTTTGTGCGTCAATCAAGCAAAATCTACTTGAACGATTTTGACGAAATTTGAAAGATATAAACAAGAGCTAAATATGAGACAGAAAAGGCAATGTTTTCATATTCGGAATTGCATGCAAGTGGAACCCTGGGGCTCGGCTAGTAGTAATATTTTGACATTTGTTTTGGGTAATTCTCACATCTTATACCTAATATATATTTTTGGATTTACTATTTTCTTTCTTTTAAATAAACCTGATAAATTTTCGGGAAATATCTGTGCAATAAATAGAATACTATTTATTTTATGTATTATGAAATCTGGTGTACTTCTAGAACTACTCGTGAATATTAAGTTCATTCTATATAAAAACAATGTATAATAGTCGTCGCAGTAGTGTGTTGGGTTGATTACAAAACATACGGCCTTTGACGACGCAGCGCACTGCGAAACCCGCTTCGATACTCGGCCGCTCGTCGAACGATGCTGGACTAGTGTTATTGTTGGCTGTGAGAGATTGCTCTCGTAGCAATAATCCCGCTATATGTATC
The DNA here is from genome assembly GCA_039881145.1 of Druceiella hillmani. Taxonomy (NCBI): domain Eukaryota; kingdom Metazoa; phylum Arthropoda; class Insecta; order Lepidoptera; family Hepialidae; genus Druceiella; species Druceiella hillmani. The sequence continues at coordinate 19,992,568 of JAYKKI010000032.1, read as the reverse complement.
AATATGTATCTAGTATTAAAGTAGATAAATAAATATTTTTAATTTTTTCTTACTTTCAACAAAATAGATGACTCAACTCTTTCCATACTTTATTAAATAATTATTAATTTTCCATGCTTTTTCATGCATTTATTTCACGTGTTTCGTTGTATCATATAAGTAGTTTTCATTTAATATTCGGGGGGGAAAATATTTTCCCATCTCTTAGTTTATCATTCAAAATCGAGTCCAAATTTAAGAATTTCTAAATATAAAATTCGAAAATTTAATTTAAATTAGAACATTATTAATTCGTATGAGTTTTCAAATTAAGTAGTTCACATTTCGGAACATAGTCACAGTTAGTTAAAACGGCTTCGATGAAAAGTACTGAACAAAGGCGCAACCCAACGGGTGCTATGTTGTCACTGCCTTCCTCACCGCCGAGGAAATCACAAAAAGCCAAATAAAAAGATAAAAATGTATTCACAAATCATAAAAACCACTTTTTTAATGCTCAGATGGTAGTCACTGAAAATCATTTCGAAAATAATACTCCTTTTGACTTCTTCCATTGACCAAAATCATGAATTCATAAATAAAATGTTACGCACAATACAAGCATTTATGCTTAATCCGAATACCTTATGAAATTCCAAATATACGAAAAGATTTGTGCTTTAATCAAAATGTAATTCATATTTTTAGAAATCCTTATCTAAAAAGCAAAATGGAATCCTCACAATGAGACTTCAGTGTATGTCTGTATGTCGCGGCTGTTTTTCTCGAGAATTACTGTTGCTAATAACTTCAAATGTGGCACAATTGCAGAATTATTTTACATTACTGAATAAATTTTGGAGATATTTTAGTTTTATTTGAAATGGAGACTAGAAAATTAAATCTAGAACAACGTCAAGTAGGATAATGTACGAGAGGAAAATGTTTTTTCTCAAGCGAGATCATTTTTGACTTATGACTAAAAATACGCGAAAAAACTATTTCTAACCCCAGTTCTCCGAAGTTTGCAGACCTAGATTTCTAAACACAAAAATAAAGATATATTTTTTTTTAATTTATGGATCAACAATTCTGAATAAACTGCATAATACCCACACGGTCAGAAGTAAACAGCATCAAACTAATCCGCACCCATTCCGATCAGTAAAACATCTTTAATTTACTCTTTCTTATATTTTTCATTAACTTACATTTAACAGTCCAAATAACCTAGATGGCTAACAGGATATCCTGTTATTTAGCCAAATTTGTAAATGGGAAAAAGTTACCAACGCTTAAAGCTCCGGTATAATTGCACAAGTTGCTAAGTCGACATTTTTCATGGGTCGAAATACGCTTTGAACAAGCGTAGGAGGCTTCTATACGGATGAGGAAGTTATCATTTCAAAAGTTTAGCAAATCCTTCGGCACTAACAAGTCGACGCTACCCGGAATTCCGGTCATACTAAGACATTTAACCCGTTTGCTGGATTGTACCTACTAATTATAATACGATTTTATTAACTTTACTTGTATATATGTATGAATATAACGAAAGTTTTCAAATAAATTTTCACCCACTTCCAAATTATTTAAAATATTACACACGTATCAAGAACCGATGACATTACAATAAATCCATAGTTACGATGTGGTATTCTCACTAATATCAAATCATAAAAAATGCCTAAATTTTTATTACAACTTATGTACACTAGAGTGAAATTAATAATTGTTCCCCGTTAAAAAATAGAAGTCACTTGATGGTCTCCAAATAGAAGAACTTAATCGCTCAAAGCAAACGGGGAGAGCTCCATGTTATGGCGACGCTTTAGATAAAATTGCCAGGTTACGCGAACATGAATAAAATAAATTCAAGGTCATGCCACATTACATATAACATCAATTTTTTAAGACTAAAAAAATAAAATTATATTTTAAAAAAAACGGAAAAACACGCTTTTTAGCAATGTGAACTAAAAAATGAAAAATTCTATTTTTGTATAAAGATTTTAACCAAGAGGGAAAGGACGTCTATACATATTTAGGTATTTATAAAAATTTAAAGGTACATAATATTCCTATTAAACTATTTACAGAATTTTAATTTTTAGAAGAAAAATACTATTTTCTATATATTTCACGGGCTCATGTTTAAAAAAAATTGTTTTTGTGTGAGATAACTACAAATTAACGATTTTTCTTTTACTTGTGCTATGATACCTTGCTTCTTGCCAAATTTCATGATTCTAGATCAATGGAAAATACCCCGTAAGTTTTGATTTATTTGCTAACACTAAAAATACGCGCTTATGGTCGTGTTTTTAAAATTATTTTATTGCGTTGACTTAGAAGCTTGATTTTTTTTAAACTCCAAGGGATCGTACACCTAAGCATTTCACTCGTTTTGATTTGTTTCATAATGACTTTATCTTCAAAAATAGCTAAAGGTGCTCCCTCACCGGGAGCATTTGCCCGTAATGTAACGTTACAAATTCGAGCATTACATAAGTGAGGGAGAAGAACCGAGTATCTGTAATATTTTGATACAACTTCAATGCACACCACTTGTAAATCATTGTGTCGCAGACGCGGAGCGCATTGTAACGTAAAGCTCAGAGTCGAATCTGAAATGTTATATTACAGGCGAATCCGCTCGGTGAGGGAACACCTTAAGGATAAAAAAATTTACGACAACTAATATCAAGCTCCCAATGCTTTTTCCATTAAAGTTAATTTTTATGGTCATCGGAGACATCCTTTCGCCCTTGATCAAAATCTTTATATTTAAGGATTATTTTTTATTTTTCAATTCATATTGCTATAAAAGCATGTTTTTTAGCTTTTTTTTCAAACTATACTTTTTTGTTATCCGTTTATACTCATCTCAGTTTTTATCGTCAGACGACAACTGGAATGAAGATTAATTGAGGATAAATATTTACTCCCAGTCGGATTCAACATGAACATAAATATTTACTGATCTGAAGAAATAACGTGTAAGGACAATGTTTTTATAATTATTGTAATTAGTAAATACAACATTATTTTTTTAATAATTACGACACATATTAGAGAACAAAATTCAAGATAGGAAATTAATGACTTGTAAATATTTTGATGACTTACTGTAGCTTTCGGTTCTAAAGGTATATTTTTGTTATTTAAATATATTTAATCAACCGTATGAATATATAAATTACTAACCTAAAAACTGAAGTATAAAAAGGGCTATATATTTTGCACATAGTGAAAATATGCATGCCGTTTATGATTGAATATCACTGTCATTAATAAGCAATAAAAAATTATATGAAAAGTTTTCAGTTCATATTTTTAGACAAGGGTATACACAATCATTAACAAAGGATGCTATGGAATGTTGAATGACATTTACCATACATTCTTTTAAAGTATTTTAACATTTATGTATAATATCACGATAAGTCAAGAATATTGATCTCGTTAGTGGTGATGGTGCACACAAATGTTTTCATTTTTCGTATGTTAATATTTACGAATTCATTTTAGTCCGAAATTTCGAAAATTAAATAGTACACACAATATCATATTCCTACAATAATTAATGTTTCGAAACGTTGCAAACGACTGTTTACGCATTTATTATCAATAACTAAATAAACAATTATCATGTCGGCAAACTCAATTTTATTTTGTTGAAATAAGAAGATCTAATTTCATCCCTTTAACTTAAATCTAAAAAGTAGGATCATTGTGATCATATGTATTTATTATCAATACTTACATAAACGATTATCGTGTCGGCACACTCAATTTTATTTTGTTGAAATAAGAGGATCTAATTTCATCTCTTTAACTTAAATCTAAAGAGTAGGATCATTGTGATCATTTGTATCATTTTTCGCCACGATTCTCTTGTTTCAGCTCACTTTCTTTCCAAGTCGCCAATGGGCAATTCTGTTAACGACATAGCTTTCGTGCTGTGACAGACTACATGTTATATTTTTTAGATCGAGGGTTGAAAATATTACGAACATATTATGATACGAATAATACGGGAAACCTTGGATATAAACATAGCCACGTATGAAACGTAAAATATAATTAGTATACAGAAAAATTTAAAAAAAAAAAATTTTTAAATCTAAAATTTTACTAACGAAATGTATGTATAATTTTACATAGATTTCATAATTCTATATAAAATTATACCTCTATAACTATCGCAAATATAAATCATAAACAATATATTTTCCCTTCTTCAAAAGTCACTTCATATCCTACTGAAGCCCCCCTCCAAATAAATGTGAGGACTACCAAGTGAAAAGACGTGTTGCATTCGGCGCTACAGAGATACGATGGTTACATGGCCATTGCAGAGATGTCCCGTGTCGTTTGTAACTGGCGCGACACGTTGAAGAAGGTATACAATTTTACCGGAAGTGACACAGTTGTGTTCATAACAACATGTGAAAATAACCTGTGAAGTGAACAGTCCCGTTTTTCTTTATTTATTTCTCATTTCATTGCTGAGAATTTAACTTAGAAATTCAGTCCCTCCTATGAAATATCGCGTAAATAATTGACAGCACCCTAATTCGATTCGTTAATGCTCTTAAATTGAATATCTAATGTTTTAATGTGAGCCTCATTATGGCGATTTAAACACCTTTTTAAAATAGACGTTACGTTAAACGTATTTAAAATCATATATTTATAACATAAACCATTTTAGTTTCGAATTCCGCATCACTTAAATCGCATTGTTTGTGTGTTCCTAAATTTAGTATAGTGTAAGTTTAGTGGTGTTCAATAATATAGACAAGAATGTCAATAGTCACTGTATATTTTTAACAGATTCTCTTTTTTGTCTTAAAAATATGTCAATATAACTAAACCGAACAATTTTCAAGGTATATTATTATAATTTTACTCAGATTTTTAAAACATAAGATTGAAAAATGAAAGGAGCGGGAACAAGAGGAAATAATGAATCAAACTGAAAATATCACATCACAATTTAAATCGCTTTTTAAGACCAGTTTACTGGTACACCACTTGACGAAGTCGGCGAAAAAAGTTCGCCTGAAATTCCTATGCATAGGATCTTACCTCAGAAAACAATACGCAACCTTTGAATTGACTAAACGCATAAACTAAACACATAAACCTGCAAAAGAACTTACAAAATATTTAAAAAGATACAGCCACCGCGCTGTGATATATGTCCAAAAAGCGAACGAACAGACGTAATGAAATTATAAGTACGTACTCTAAAAACTGTAATACCTAAATTGTTACTGGTACACGATTCCATTAACAATACTAAATCAAATTAATTTCGTCGACAAGATTATCGACAAGATGATTTAACACTGGTGTAAATGTCAAATGAATACTATTAAAACAAATTAATTCATATTATAATAAATAAATTCATATTATTTACACGTACACCTTTATTTTACATATAATTAGGCATATTATTCGGCACACTGTTATTTATGAAGTAGTCATTTCTGTGCGTGTTTGTGAAAATAAATGCAAAAATTACAATGTCAATTCTTAAAAGTTTACCTACAAAATGTACAATTATCTTAATTATTTCGATGTATACTGCACAATCAAGGACAGAACAAGCAACCATTGTTCTAAACAGAGTCATTTTAGCAAAATAACAAAACATAAATTAAATTCACGAGCAAAGTCGACTGAAAAAAGGGTTCTAAATATATATATATATATATATATATATATATATATATATATATATATATATATATATATATATACATATATATATATATATATATATATATACATATATATATATATATATATATGTTCCTCAATAGGTAGCACACAATAAGCGCTTTAATGATAAATAAAGGCACTATTGCTAAATATCGTATTCATGGATGTTTATAGTAAATACTTATGAATAAAAATATAAAGATACATTTAGCTATAGAAGTTCCTTTGACACTATATACTTACCAATTATAATTATAATTATAATTATAAAGATAATAATTTATCCTTACGTATATTTACTTGGTACTTACTTGTTTCGACCGGGAGGCAGATTCTGGTGGGTGGAGTTGTTGCGCTGAAACTTGCAATGACTAGACAATAGTTCTCTGAAAGTTATAATACTCAAAAAGTGAAGAAAGGGGAAGGGATCTGCTTAAAGCACTGACTTATCTTTCCAGTTTAAAAGACTCCAATTTCGCCTAAAATTGGCCTTTGCTGTTACAATAAATTAAGCCCAAGGGTAAACGATGAATATAGCGGATGTTCATCTGGACTTATCGTGATTTTCCCGTAGACTATATTATGTGGCTTGTCCTTTTCTCGCAGACTATATATAAAGTAAACAGCATTTACATATACTGGTTCCAAACAGTAAAGCGAAAAAACACGTTGTATAAAAGAACATTCTATAATAATCGCTTCGTTCTTCCAATTGCATTCCAAAATATCTAAATCTGCATATTTCTCTCTTATTGCCGATGACAGCTTAGTACAAAAGAGTAAGTATTAAAATTATTTTTTTAATATAATTTTTAAAATTTGTTAAACATATTCTATTTAAAATACCAATTTCACGAGTTAATTATTGCACACATTTAAAGTCCAGACTATCATCGTATAACGCGTGCGACATGACTCACATCACAAAAGCAAATGTTAAAAGTCAGCTCTCGCCTAAACTTACCAAGTAAGTCTGGTTTGATTATAATGTGTATATCTATTTCTGAAAAGAAATTAAATGTTTTACAATTTTCTAATATTGCGTGAACAAAACACTGTATAAAACCTAGTATTTAATTAATCTATATTGAATAAGCTTAATAGCTTAAACGAACTATAGAACACGCGATATTAAAGAATATAGTTTCAGATCATTCATACCAAGTTTAATTGACGAAAACATTCCTTTTTTAAAAACAGCCTTTTCATTATTTTTAAATAAGTAATTTGCAGGAATTCCCCTGAACATCACCTTCAATGTTATGCTTTTCATATCGCCTTGTATTTAAAATGACCCATTTATATAAATGTAATATATTTCAAATTAATGGCATGACTTGTATTCTAGAAACGTAGATCGAAATAACCTCTATAGTTGATCAATACAAAAATTATGCAGCTTTTGTAAAATGTAAAACTCGAACGACTCCCGTACTCTTGTTACTGATGTGATTACTTTTTCACGACTCACTAATTACAGCGCTGCAAAAAAAAAGACAAAAATAAATAAATTGTCTTTTGTTTTTATATAAACAAATATATATGACCACGACAGTACTTTAAACTTAATTTGACATATCCTATAACCGACAGCTTTATAAACGAGCTTCCAGACAATACCAATATCAGTGTACCGTATCTGATATCGTTATTTCATTTGAAAATATTTACCTCTTGTTTTTCCACATCAAAAGGATAAATTAATGAAAATAAACGTATTCTATGTACCTAACATTGACGCAGGAAATAATATCATAGAAAAGCTAAGGGTTCAAATAACATTTTATTTGAATAACGGGAGGAAATTTTGAATTTTATGCCGTATAAAGTATACATTCATTTTCCGTCCCGAATTTTATGCTGTATAATGGCATTCATTTTCCGCGCCGATTGAAGCTCAATAATACACCTGCGTCGGAGTACAATGGTCGTAAATTTTCGTAATAAAATATATTTTCGATATTTTTGTGATCAAAATGCGAAGATATAATTTTTATTCAATATGTCTACGAATATTTTTTTCATAACGAACACGAACATTTGCATATTATTACGTGCTTTAGAGTTACATAATGGTACAAAAGTTTCACAATATTACATACGAAATGTCTTTTGTGTAAACGTTATGTTTTCACTTATTAAGTATATAACTATTGGGCTTTTTTCCCTAATTTCAATTACCAATAACGCAGTTTGTTATGTCGTCATATTTTTCGACGCTCTCAACATAACAAACTAAACTGAGAACTCACGACATGCGCACAAAACCTAGATATACATGCATCTAAGACTAGAACCTACGATACGGAGTGGGATATGGGTCCCTTAATACTCTTAGGTACTTATAAACATATTAGGGTACGTAGCCTCATATATTTATAAGTATGTATCATATTGCCTAGTATATATGTTAAAGGCGTAAAAATTTCGCAAATTTCTAAAAAATCACGTTTTTCTCAACTCATGAGTACATACTATGTTTGTACTTACATACTATGTTTAAATGATACAAGAAATAACGGGTTAGGTTAAGACTACGTTTTGCTGAAAAATGCAAGGTACTATATTGATTAAACAATAAATTTACGTGTACGTTGCAAGTATTTGTGATCAACCTGTTTCTGTATGTGTATTCACATCTAGATGTTACGCGAAAGGAGATTTACATATTTTCTCAGTTAACAACATCTCGGACTATTTAAAAAATTCATCAATTAAAATATTATTTGTTTGTAATAAGTATGTCGGAGTTTAATGAAAAAAAATTGAGCGCGTGCAACCAGTTCACGTGACAAAAGTGAAACTTCTTTGGCGATCCTAACCTCGATTTGTAAGTATATAGCAAGGGGTAAACCGAAAGAAAGAGAGAGAGAAAAAAGTGGAAAATATTCTAAAAGACTTGAAGGAAATTTTTGAAACAAGAGATATATCAAATAATTTAAGTATTTCCATTAATCAAAAGGTTGCCAAATGATTTAAATTTATAATAAATGACCAAAATAAGTAAGCCATTTAAAAAATTAAACGCGATGCCCATACCAGAAGACGGTTAATTGCGGCTATTTTGCTCCTGTTGTAAATTATATTTACGACAACTATATATGCTGGTTCGTTGCGGATTTATAAATAAATTAAGTGCTTCTTAGCCCTTAGCCTTATAACGGACGACGTACACGCAAAATTAATTAATTAATAAATCAATCATGATTAGATAAACAAATCGACAAAATTTTTAAGAGTTTACTTTTGAGAAAGGTAACGTATAAAACATCTGGTAACATTAGTGAGCGCCAGTTATGTTTGTTTTTGCGCATGCGGACATTTCTCTTCTTATTCTATAGAGTCCATCTTTCTCTCTCCGTTGTTATCTAAGTACCAATTTTCCGTCCTTTATGCGATAGATACGTGACATTCTGACGTCACGTTGCTAAGACGTTGCAAACATGCAGCCTGTCGCGACCTTCATATTTTACTTTCATCACGCCCAAAGAAGTTTCATTTCAATACATAATGAGTAAATAATATTATTGCGGTACTTCTGTATTTAGTTACCCACCCCACTTCTATTCAATCCACTAATGTACATAAAGACTAACCTGTTGTTAATGAAATAAGACATGAAATATGTTTTCCTATGACTAAAAACGTTTAAAACGATAAATAAATGATCAAATATAGTTTGCGGTCCTTCATGTATTTATTATAATTTGCAGATTAAGCGTTTACTAATTTCTAAATACAACAAAGCTATAATTTGCTCCGCTAAATGTAGACCTAAGGACACAGAAAAAGTATCGATACTTTTCAGCACTGAATACATTTTCTTCGATACTGATACTTTTGTTCGTGATACCTGTTAATCGATACTTTTACTCATCTGAGGACTTTACAGCAGGTGTCACATCGAAATTCTGTCCTTAATATAATACTCCAAAACCTTCTTTTTTTAAATTGACACTAATTGGTGGCCATAGAATATTACTATTAAGTATTGTCATAATGGCGATATTTCATAATGTTTTTAATTTAGGAATAGACATCATTCTTTTGTTCCGTTCCCAGCAAAACAAACAACTTAGCACTATGGAACGTTTCAGTACTTAACTCCTAATGAAACGACATTTGACAAAGTAGTATTGTCAAATGATTGTGCAGTGGAAGAATGGAACATTTAGAATTTTATTCACGTTCACTCTCCTCTCTATGCGGATGAAAATTGTTATACCATTTGCAATAATTTTTTTATTTACGCAAGCATAATTTGTATTGTAATATATTTAGAAAACCTTTGACAGATAGAAGTTGATAGAATATTATAAAGTCATTAACAAACATCTGTAAATGTGAAATATGTTACTGTAAAAAATCATTCCGGAAAAGCATTGATATTTTGATTCAATACCGTATGCCTACGTATACTAAACAAGAGGAGCTGATACACCATATTTTAAAAAATATTTAATTGTACATCATAAAAATTGAACGTGTGTTTTATCCATAAAATTGCTACCTGAAATTTTATTTTATTCCTTTTAGCTTGTATTTTCCTAACAGTACCGACTATTGAAAAATACCATTTTCTGAAACCAACTTGCTAACAGACACTTATTCATGCTCGATTTCATATTTATATTTCAATAGCAACGAAGTCAGTCAGGCGGCACTGAAACATTATATTCTGACACAAGGGGAAACAAAATCCAGTGATTCGTGTTTTTTTTTGTATTCATCCATGAATAATAAAGTGAAATGTAACATATTATAAGCAATAATGTTTTTTCATAAACATGACGCATTTACGTGATGTGAATGCATTCGGAACGAACTGCCCTAATAATTGATCAACCCCTACTGGATAATTCTGAGCCTGCTGGATACCGTTCTCTCTCTCTCTCTTTACGACGCCGTGACTGTATTCATCAGAATAATCAGTTTTATTCCTAACTACTACTAATAAAATTGTTTAGAAATATGTCATTTTATTTCATGAATTGAGGCCACAATAAATTTTAAACGCATTAAATATGATTCCTCAATTAACAAAGTATAATTGTTTATTGCTCGTTATTTATTATTCAGTTGTATAATTTCCTATTAATAAGGTTCGATTCTAATTATCAAAAGAAGTCATACTACGTCCCCAATTAAAGACTTCATATAAAGTCTTCGGTCAAAAAAACGTTAATTATACCAAAAAATTAGTAGATTATATGCAAATTTTGCTATTTTCATCATGAAAATAAAACTTAGTTAAACACCATTGAAAAAATTGATGAAAATGGAAGTCAATGTTGAGTTTCCAAATTTAATGATAGAATAGAGAGTTGGGATATCAGCCTGTCTCATTAGCTATCTTTAAAACAATGAGCGTTGTTAAAAGCGACGTCGCAATTGAGCATTGCCGTCCCCGTCTAAACGTTCAATTTAAATCTTTATAATTGGGTTATTTACCTTTTTAAGGTTTGTCAACATTTTTTTTACGCCTCTTCAGCTTGTACCTTGAAAAATGGTATATATATTAGATTTAAAAAATATAAGAAACATGCCAATAGGGTATTGCGTCCCGATAAAGAAGAGGATAGGCATAAACAATTTATATTTACTTCTGTTCTAGCGTTAAACCAAGTCGAAAGCCTGTAAAAGATGCTCACATCAGTTGACATTCGGTTTACGTGGACCCTAGCAAACAACAAACTCTCCTGCAATGCATATTTAATTGAATTCTAAAAGATCGTCGCAAGCTATTTCATGCATCGGTTCTACTGGTTCGATTGATATATTTATGGGAATGATGGATATTTACTTGCGAAGTACTCAGACAGTTCCAATAAGAAAAGACTTATGGTCCAGATATGATTCACAGTATTTAATGAAACTGTTTACCGACTTCTATGTTAGATTTTATATATCAACATATGGACTGATTTCTATAGTCACATTTAGTACCCAAGAAACTTTACTTAAATTCTAGTATTTACTCTGATTTACGGAAAACTTCGCAATCGATTCACAAAAGTGGGTTTTCGAAGTAAACAAGTATAGGTCCTTGTTGGTACTATTCAGCTATGCTAAACTTTTTTAAAAGATAGTGAAAAGAAGTATTTTTATGTAAGACTTCAAGTAGACTCTAAGTGTTTCAGACCTAACTCACGAACAACTGTCAGCGTAGTTTCCGTCCTAAGCGGCGTACTGTTTATCAACAACTATAAACCCTTGTTGATTCTATTTACCTTTCCTAAACTTTTTTAAATGATAGTGAAACGAGTTGATTTCATACATATTCAGGCCTAGCTCACGAACTGTCAGCGTAGTTTCTCTTCTAAACGAGCTACTCTTTATCATTTTTCAACTGCGAATATTTTATTATTCGTAGTCTATGTGTCTCCTGAGATGAACGGAGAACAGTTGACAGGCGTATCTTATCGGCTTGAAAAATGTTTTGATCGTACATATAATAATATTTTATTGAATATGAAATATCACGTTACCAACTTTGACGTGAGACAAGGTAATAATTTAGAACCATCTATTATTTCTCTTAATAATACAATTAGCGGCGTTCATTATTGTCTGCCGTCTGCCGAGGATTTGAATTTGTCTCTGGAAATAAATAATTGTTTCGATTATCTGCATCTTATAATGAAGTCTGAACAACAAATTTTAATTTAACATCAGAAGTGCTCACACTGCTTACTTAGTCTCATTCCGAAGTTCTGATCACGTATGTGTACTGCATAGTAGATTCTAGTCTCACAGATATTTCCATTGTTTGAGGCTAAATATATTTATGGAGACGTGCCTCTCATTTTATAATCACGTTATTGATAGATATAAGATTCCTGATATAAAACTAGGTGTTAAGGTTATATTTAACCGCAATTCTACTTCGTCCGAATTTCTAACTAACGTGTTAAGGTTCTAACGTCCTCGTTGTTACATATACAGAAAATATGTTCATACTGAATACCCAATGAACAGGTAACCTGTTTTAAAATTGTTGGATGCAGAGTTATACATACTCATCTATACCGGATGATAATCAAACAATGAAATTTTTTTTAAAAAGACATACGACAATCAAACAATAAGAGAAGAAGCTTTCCTGAATAATACGCCGCGATCTATTCACGCCAGCACGGAGCTCCGGGAGGTCCACTTCTCTTTGCGTTCGGTGGCGAAAAAAATCGAGCGCGTTCGGTGCCAATATATTTATAGACACGCGGGGCGGCTACGAGTGGACTTCGCATCGTCCGACTGCTATGTTCTGTCTAATTCATTGTATGCCTACCTCTATCCTCATGTTCAGTGCCTTTTTATTTACCGCTATCTCCTTTTATAACCACACATTTTTGTGTATAAGAGAGCATGTTATGGCAGAATAAATTCATTTTAGTTCAACTTCTACAGTTCAAATCGTGTGATATTACAACGAATTGCCGTAAAGTACCCTTTCATAGCATACTATTTACACACATTTTACTCAATTTTTATTTTGCGCGTTGTCAGTAAATAAGGAAATAGTTGCGTCATTTACAAAAAAATAGTTTTCCGAACTCGTTTTTAATAGTCACTGTCAACCAACTTAATTTAAAATGTAAATTTAAAACTTTAACTTTCATCGTACTTACAATAATAAATAGATTCATAAAGGGGGTATTTATAGTATTAAAATTTACATTTGTTTCAGTTGATCGGTACTGCTAGCACCGACTCCAAAAATAAGTAACTTAGTTATTTATTGCAAATAAGTAGATACTTATTTTGAGTTAATTATTTTTTACTTTTTAGTACTTACTCTTTTGAAGTCGGTTTTTTAAAAGATATTTTATTTTACAACTTTTAGTGATTAATATATTACTATTAATAATCGCAATTGATTTTCGTTCTTAGAATATTGGATAATTAATAAACGTCACGGGCAAAAGCCAGTATATAGATAATTTTCTCTTTGTATAAATTGATTGTCAACAATACGTAGAAATGAAGCAATAGTGGTAGCTGCCAATGGTTAGTTGTCAGCTATTGAGGGGTTCTCCATATCCGAAGTCCAATATAAGATTTTGCAAATTAAAAACTACCACTTGAGGAGTTCCGTTCTCCATATCCAAAATCCAATATCAGATTTTGCAAAGTAATAACTAAAGTAACAACTACCCGTAGTAAATATCTTGAATTACGTTTGATTTACTACCATACGATAAAGAGTTCCATTCTCCATCTCCAGAACGCATCATCAGACTCTGACATGATTGATAGCGTAGTTATTTTGCAAAGTAACAACTACCAGTAACAAATATCTTTACTCACTTCCATTTTACTATCATCCGTTAAGGAGTTCCATTTTTCATCTCCAGAAGTCACCATCAGACCCTGACCTGGTCGGCGGTGCAGTTATTTCGCAAAGTAACAACTACTAGTAGTAAATATCTTTAATCACGGTTGATTTACTAATATCCATTAAGGAGTTCCATTGTTCATATTCAGAACTCGTCATCTGCACCCGATGTCGTAAGTGGTATAGTTATTTTTCAAAATATCAACTACGCGTAGCAAATATTTTGAATCATAGTTGATTTACTGCCATTCGTTAAGATGGATGAACAGTACGACTATCGTTCATTTCCGGACCTCATCATCAGATTATCATCATATTTTTATGGAATCACACCTATAGTATCCCCTCTCAAATAAAAAAAGAATCATTAAAATCGGACAACTAGGTAAAGAATTATAGCTGAACATACATAAAAAAAAGATTCTGAAGAATTGAGAAACTCCTCCTTTTTTGAAGTCGGTTAAAAATATAGCAACTCAATAAATACATACGCACTGACTAGCTTTATCACTTATTCTCAGAACAAATGTAAATTTTATTTCGGTTTTGAAAAAAGGAAGAGTGACAATTTCACTCCATCGGAACTTCATATTAAAACAAGACTTTTGCTCACAAATTCGATTGCAATAGATTTTAGTAACTACATTAACATAAATATGCATGAAAGCATATATTTTGCAACCCTTAAACAAAAATAAATAATTTAAAAGTTTCAACTGAAGTGTTCCAATAAACTCTCACACCAAAGGCATTGAAAAATTAATAAATATTTGAGAAAAAGTTGTATCAAAGTTAATTTTCAGGAATTATGCCAAAATTTGGGGTCGTTATTTTCAGAAACTAACGTTTCGAATAAGCTAATAACGAAACAATTCCTTAATCATTTTCTATAAAATTTATATACCTTTATTCATTTTTATTGATAATTGTAAAAATTCTATATAATCGGCAACCGCGATTGTTTTCAGACACCAAATTACAACAAACAGAAAAAATAAAATTGTACTTTATATATATGTATGTTTAGTTTTATAAAACATTATTAAGAAAAAGTTTAGATAAAAGTGGTGGTGTTTCCAACTGAAAACTTCCGAAAATCAATGTCGAAAACTTCCAAAAAACAACTTTACATCACTTTTTTATTACTCGTCTATACCAGAACCACATAATGTTCTTTCCACATCTCAGTAGAATTAATTATCAACCATCTGATAAATTTTACGCTTTGTCCATATATCTCTTGTAGCTTCGAAGCTTTGCCATGCTAATTAAATGTTTTAAGAGCTCATAAGAGGATATTAGGTCCGGAGGGTTAAGATCTCGTAACCCCAGAAATTACACGAATTTCTACACTAAATTTGTGGATATTTTTAAGATGTTAAATTAAAAGACTCAGTTAAGGTCAATTCTCGAAACATAAAATTATTCTCTCAAATGCACGATACAAAAAAATGAAATCCCGTGAAAATAATTATCATCGTTGGTTATAGCTTCTTAAACTTTTTTATACTTGTGACTAATTTTATCCTGTTATAAAACATACTATATATTTTTAAATGTTGGTGATCTTATACAGTGGAAATAAATATATGAAATTATGTTAGAAATAATTAATTTCTATTCAAAAGTAGAGAAGTTCATCTATCTAAATTAATTATTGAAAGTCATCTAAACTTAAATCATATGGAGTAATGATTGTAATAACATTTTGTATGCTTTATTTACATAGTTACTTGAATTATATTTCTCCAGTACCTTTAATTATATTAAGAATTCTTCAATTAATTAGTAAATTTACCAAGGACTAAACAGCTAAGAAGACCAAACGAACAAACAACTCAGACATAATTTTCACATACATATATGATTGCCATTATATAATGAATTTAAACTACCTTTCTTTCAAGTAACTTTAAAAAGTTCAGGAAAAAATCTATTTAATAACGCGCCAGTATTTCGTGTTTTCATAGTGCTATCTCTTGTTAACTTACAGACCACATAACCGATATTAAAATCATAATATTATAGGTTTTTTCGAGCAAAACAGATGCCGCCTTGTTTTATTACAAAATATCTTTACAAATATCGTTTCCGGTTAAAAAGTTTAATTTAATTTTTGTGTAAATTAAATACCTTCTTATATTGTGTCACAACTTTTGAAATATAAATTTACTTTAATTTTAAAATGACATTTGTGTGCTCGCTGTAGGGGAAGGTGGGCATGAAAGAGCCATGTTTTGAAAGAGCCGCTTGCATTTTTAATCAACCTTATGAAATTAACGCCACTTCAAATTTATTTTCGGGTGGCAACATTGATAATCTATGACCCACAAAGATTTGACAGTTCACCGAAGCGTAATGGCGGAGCAAGACCAAATCAAAAAAAATCCTGTTCAAAAGTAAGTTTTATGCTGTTATTTTAAACGCCCTTACGATAAAATATTTAGATTTAACTTTAAAATTGTGTTACAACTTGGGTGTGTATTTATTTCAGCTTCTGATTGTGACATTTAATTGATATAATTCGCGATTTAATTTCATATTTTTAAGGTAAGAGTTTATTATGGCGACTTGCCATGAAAGAGCCTACCAAACATGTGACCAAAGAGCCGGCTCTTTCATGCCCGGCTCTTTCATCACCTTTATTTCGACCTTTCTTATTTTATTTTTGTTTTGTTATAGACGTAAAAATGTCATCAGAACAAGTCAACAAACCCAAGAAAACACGCAAGAGACCTAATGTTTCTACAATCAAAGAAGCAGTGAACGAAATAGTATTTCAAAACCAGTCAATAAACAAAACCGCTTTGGCATTCAATATATCTAGAGCTTATTTAGCAAAAATTGTTAAAAAATTCAAAACTTCCGGTGA
The DNA here is from genome assembly GCA_039881145.1 of Druceiella hillmani. Classification (NCBI taxonomy): domain Eukaryota; kingdom Metazoa; phylum Arthropoda; class Insecta; order Lepidoptera; family Hepialidae; genus Druceiella; species Druceiella hillmani. The sequence continues at coordinate 19,975,646 of JAYKKI010000032.1, read as the reverse complement.
AAAGACTTACAATCATTGTCCAAATATAGGCAATAAACGTATTTTCACATTAGATCAGGAAAGTAAACTGGCTGATTAACTTAAAACTGCATCCAAAATGTGTTATGGCCGGACAAGAAATCAAACCAAAAAATTAGCATATGCAGTAGCCAACAAGATATGCCCAGAAACATGGTCAAATAAAAACATTGCTAGTGATGATTGGTTCAGAGGATTCATGCAGCGAAATAAAGATCTGGCCATTAAAAAACCAGAAAGCACATCACTTTCAAGAGCGACGAGTTTTAATAAAACTAACGTCGACCAGTTTTTTGATAAACTATCATCCGTTTATGGAAAATATGAGTTTCCTCCACACATGATATATAATACAGATGAAACTGATTGCAGCACTGTGACTAATCCACCTAAAATTATTGGCGAACGGGGATCAAAACAGATAGGTCAAGTTACATCAGCAGAGCGAGGAACGCTGGTAACAACGCTATTTTTCATCAATGCTTCAGGAGGTTTTCTGCCCCCGGTGTTTATCTTCCCTCGTGTGCATTATAAAGATGTTATGCTAAGTAATGGACCCCCTGGAGCTCTAGGAGTTGCAAATTTGTCTGGATGGATGAACGAAGAGTGCTTTTTAAAAGCTCTGGAACATTTTGTCTTACACGTCAGACATTCAATTGATAATCCCCCATTAATACTGATGGACAATCAAAGCTCACATGTTAACCTAAGTGTGGTTGAATTTGCCAGAAAAAATTCCATTATCATAGTAACATTTCCACCACACTGCAGCCATAAATTACAACCCTTGGATGTTTCTGTGTATGGTCCATTCAAAACACGATACCGTGTTGCTATGAACGAATGGATGCTGTCGAATCCTGGAAAGACCATTACAATCTACCAAGTAGGTCAATTTGTGAAAGAAACATATCTTCACGCACTTAGTTCAAAAAATGTAACTTCAGGCTTCAGCAAAACTGGGATTTACCCATTAAATAGCAACACATTTTCTGATGAAGATTTTCTCTCTTCATTCGTGACAGATAGACCCGAACCATTTAACGATATCGACGCTAATCAACGCGAAGCAACTCCTTCTACATTAAACACATCTTTTCCCAGGACTTCTGGATTGCAGAGGAGCGTAACTCCTATTAATGAATACTTGTCACTATCTCTTTCTAGCGAACAACAAATGACTCCGGAGCAGGTCAGGCCCTTTTTGAAAGCGGCGCCTAGATTACAAAAACAGAAGAATCGCAAAATGACATCAGCGATTATCACTGACACTCCAGAGAAGGACAAAATTGCGGAAAAAGAGGCAAGTAACAAGAAAAAGTTGGTGAAAAACATGACTACAAAAAAGACTGTTAAATGTTTAAAGCCAAAAGCAAATGATGATGGCAACAGCGATCTCAATGTGTCACTGCTCTTCGGATTCCGATAATCAGGTGTTGTCTCTAATTAAGAAAAAGACTCCAGCTTCTGAAGCAGTCCTAAAGTCGAAAGCTAATACGGAGATTTGTGTGGTTTGTAATGGGCTTTACAGTAAAAGCAAAGAGGAATGGTATCAATGTAAACTTTGCGATCTTTGGGGGCACGAGACTTGTGGAATAAAAGGAGCACTTAATTATTTTAGCAAGAAATGTTTCTGATTTTATTTTTCTACCTCTAGTTCCTAATACCGATATGAAAGTCTGATTAATGTTAGGTAAATAGGGATGTTTTAGGAAGATTTTTATTTTGAATAACTTTTTCACGTTAATAAATACTTCCTAATATTCTATATAATTAATGTATACTAGTGATCTCATATAGTACTTATAGTATTGTGATATAAAGTGCCATTTCTTAGTTATATTGTTCAATTTTTAAAGAGATTTATCTAAATAGTTTGTTATATCGTGTGAGACTTTTTCATAAAATCTGGTGGCTCTTTCAATGACTACACGCTATGAAAGAGCCGATTTCCTTTTTTTTAAAAAATGTGAAGTTTATTATTAAAATGTTTCTTCAAGGAATAATTGATAACTGTATGTTAAAGAGCAATAAACAAATTTCTAATTTAAATATAAACCATTTAGTTTCAATGACTTTCAGATATTAAAACGAGTTAGTTTCCAAAACTGGCTCTTTCATGCCCATCTTCCCCTATATATGAAAGAAAATTCATTATCAAATACACCATGATTTTTAACAGCAGTGTTTCTGCAGAAAAGCAAGTTGAAGCGGGAAACATTAAATTAACATAATTTTGATTCCATATCTAATTATATTTTCTCTTACATGACTCCTTTTATGTTTGTTCTTGTATGCTTTATTGACCAGATATTAACTTATTAGCAATGAATGTTATATTACATACATTACGTTATATAGGTTTAAAAGATAAAAGAGTTAACGTTATGCGATGCGACAAAGGATATAAACATATGTTATACATATGTACGTATGCGAGTGTTATATAATTTATATAAATTATATTCAAACCACGTTTCAAGACTGACTTAAATTTTTTTAAATCTTGTCGTTTAAGAAATTCGGTGATATAAAAATAACCATTAAAATATTCCTAGTTACCATATTTTTGACATTCACGACTTTTTTTTATGTTAATAAACCTTTTGATATTTAGGCTAATTAGTTAATTAGATTTTATAATATTCAAAATACGGGCGAACAAAATATATTTCGCTAAGGGGGTTCGCTTTTAACGGCCCAATGTACACTGTAAAGTAAATCTCCTGACATAAATTGTACGATCAATTTAAAACGAACTATAAATTGTGTGAAAGCATTATTGTGAACTATAAATGATGTGACCGCTTTATTACAAACTATAAATTGTATGATCACTTTGTTACGAACTATAAATTATTCGGTCACTTTATAACGAACTATAAATTGTATGATCAGTTTATTATGAACCATAAATTGCATGATTGCTTTATTAATAAGTATAACATTACTACCAATCAACAATTACTGTCCCTAATCAGATCCAATTTATTGATGGTGAATCTAAATTTTCCTCTAAAATAATAATATTCGGAGATTTATTAATTTACACTGAAAACAGCCGCTCCTACAGGAAAAGGCGCTAATATCATCTCGCAAGAAAACCTCAACATAACATACGTATAAATCTCATCCGGTAATACACGCTGTAAATTCCTCGGATAAAACTACCTGCCTCCCTTTTAGGACGAGCCATAAAGACTCATTACGGAACCCGCACCCCACATTTATTCTTTCCCGCATTCATTAAGTCACTGTGGCGTCGTATTACTCAAAAATATAAAAGAAAGGAAAGTGCAGAAGAAAAATCAACAGGTAGAGATAAGTTCATTAACATAGCGACCGAATGGAGCCGCGCAGAGAAGTTTTCCGTCAGGAATATTTTGAGGTATATTTGATAAAACAAAGTATGTTAATTTAACTCATCGATTACCGCATTTACGAGTAACATAGCCCATTCCACGTCACGAATTAAACATTCCTATAAAAAATAAGGAATTATTCGATCGTGGTATAATTATTTTTATTTTCTAGGTTGGGTGTTGACTCGCTCTGAATCGACATTCTTAGCATGAAATGTGTAAGCTTAATTTAATATAGTTAACATAAATTACTCTAATTTGAATAATCTAATGTAACAACACTCTAACTGACCCAACTTTTAGATGTGTCTAATGTAAAGTTAATCTAACTGACTCAAGTTGAATTGTATCTAATATAATAAAAATCTAACTGACTCAAAGTTGAATTTTCTCTAATGTAATATTAATCTAACTCAAAGTTCAGTTGTGTCTAATGTAAAAATAATCTGACTCTCTCAAGAGTGAATTGTATCTTATGTAACGATGATCTAACTGAGTCAAGGTTGAATCATAACTAATAAAGCAACAATCCAACTGACTCGAGGTTACGTTGCGTCTAATGCAACAATAATCAAAATTTAATTGTACCTAATGTAAAAACAGTCTGACTCAAGATTGAATTGTGTCTTATGTAACAATATCCTTTACAAGCATACACAGAGAGTAAGGATTGATTTGACCCGTGAACAATCTGAACAATCGTCTTTATAAAAGCATACCATCAACAAGGAAACATTTATATGGATGAATAGTTGCAACGCGGAAGAACAACTTTTGTATCGCCGGTAACTGGCGATTTTTTGACGGGGGCCAACTTTCCTTTAACTCAATGAGTGCGTCAAGAAGCGCGCCGCCGACTAAATGTCTTCCGTCTCCGCCAATGTATATTCAATCGAATATTTTGCAACTTTCTCCGTTAACGCGTTTTAACTTGTAACGTTTGGAATGGCGAAAGCCGGACGAGGTCGTTCGATTTTTTATAGTTTTGATTTTGAAGACACGCATGCATTAAAGCATTAAACATTACCTATTATTTGTACCGATTATTGTCGACTATGTGCGTTACGCATTATACAAACACCAAACATCGGTAAAAAGGATTATTTAATGAGGAAAATAATACATATCTCTTACTAATAAACGAAATAATTTTTTCAGCTCTAGTTGCTTTCAAAACAGCGGTTCCAGTACAACTAGCCTATATTTACATACTCCTTAGAAGATATTTCAATTAACTTTCTTTGCTGATAACAGTTACATAAATATTAGCTTCTGTCAATGAGGCCACTACTTGTATTCAATTCAATAAAAAACCAGCTGCACGGACCCAGGCAAAATAAAATACCACGATTGCGTTTTCTTTTATTTCTTTTTAATACGATAATTATTTACACTTAATTTATTAACAATATTTTCAAGGCTTTAACTCTTTATTACATACTTTATTCGAGTATGGAATTATATGACTCAGTCTAGTAAGGCAGTCTTGGATGGCCAAGTAAGGAGCCCTTATAGTTTCGTTTTGTTTGCTAGTCATCTGTATTCTTCAGCTCATTTACTCTATCATCATTGTACCTCTTGGGACGAAATTTGGTATACAGAGACATATTAATAATCCAAAATCGAAAATAAAATTGATTAGAAACTAATCTTTTTCTCGTCCGCTCATGCTTTAAAAAGAAAAAGAGGGCAATAAACTTTAACCAACTTATTAAGCGGGGTGTTGTTAAATTGGTCGTTTAAAATAGAACAAAACATCCCTTGGGACTAAATCATTTTAATGCTTCTATATCGAGATATTGCCCTCAAATTCGTTTACAAGGCGTCCGGCACCCCCTCAAATTTTAAAGTAATATTGTAAAAAATATAAAAGAACAAACAGGTATATCTCTTAGTAAGTACTTTCAGAACTGCTGAAAACAAATAAATCTCCATTTCTGTTAGGTTATTTAATTTCTTTTTTATTTTTTTGGTCAATTCTTTTTATGTGACAGCAACAAAAGCAACAATCGTCATAACAGTTACATCTAGATGAATGGAGTGGAGAATCAAAATCTTTTTTCCTCCCCTTAGACCACAAGCGCGCTTGTCCACGTGCAAATGGAGCATTACTGATGGTCCATGACTTGTCCTGATTTGCAACTCTAGTCCTAAAATAAGCATGATAGACATTTTCAATTTGTTAGATTCCTTCATTACCTATAACAGTTTAATTTACTTTAAAATTACTTTTCAATGGGAAACAGGCTATAACCCACATTCTATAATTAGGCTGCACTTTTTTATAAGTTTTAATATCATCTATAAATCCAATATTTTATAGATTTAAAATCTTAAAAATACTTTATACGGAACTGGGGGAGCCACCAATGCCAACTGCATAGCACGCTAATCCCACTAGGCGGCGTAATTTCGTCACACGTTTTTGTGACGCCGATGATAGATTTACAATCAATTGTGAGATGAAATTGCAAAAAAAATCCTTTGTAGCAAGAAAATCCGTCGGAGATGCCATTACCATTTCCGTTTCCAATATCAATTACATAGTAGCAGTACAGAAAAGCTATTTGCGAACCTAATAGAATTTCAATTGGTAACGAACTGATAAAATTGTAAAATGTTAGGCAAGGGCAGAGCGGGCATAGCATTATGACTGTGCTTAATATCTACAGCCAGGAAATTTCTGGGAGTAATATTTCATTCGTAAATGGATGCAAACAATATTTAATTAATTTTTTTTTACTCTATGTCTTTGTTTTTTTTAATTTCCAAAAGTGTAAGCAAGAAAATAAAAATAAGATATCAGTATTTAGTTGTGCTGGTCACACACTATATCACATGGGTAATTCCGTCATTATTTGTGGGGAATAGTCTAATCCGATTAACATTACCGATTTGTTATTCTATCCACACCAACATATGTATATTGTTTTGTTGTTCTGATAATTACTTTTTCTTTCCTGTATACAGGTTTTTCATTCGATATCTTATTGTATTGTCCGTATTGTTTTATATTTGGAAGCGACTGTAAAATGTCATAGTGTTTGTGTACTCATTAACTGGAATCAATTTTTCCTTAATTTCGTAGGGCACATATTTCGTTCATATTATATAACGTCATTACATATGTACTAGTCTAAATTCGGATTACTGTCTCTTGTAATTTACAAAACAATTGGATATAATAAATGAAATATAAATGAAAATGGAAAATTTTCAACAAAATCTTAAAAAACCCACTTTCCAATTAACTTGAGGTAAGAATTTATATTTAATAATTAATACTTTATCTAGCAAAGTAATGTAGACATGAGCTTTATACTCGCCTACTAAAAATCTTAATCAATGTTCTACTACTATTTTTTTTAACTAATCGCGTTACGCATTTCACGCCTCATAGAATTTTTTCAGCAAAGAACACTCTTAAATAAATATATTAATTTTTTTAAATAAGTAACTCAAAACCAACAACAATTCGTAGAGAACGCTCCAAACATATTCGACTCGAAAGCGGTGTTACAATAAATAGCCGTACATCGGTACGCAATTCAATACTTCACTTGTAGCTCCGTTAACTTCGCCAGTTCAATGCACCTGCGACCCTCGCGTTGCATGTTAAGGATCGTTGCAGTTCTGCCATCGACGTTGTCTGCAGGCGCCGAATGCAATGCAGCAGACCAGTTTTATATTGTTTCGTTACGTTTTAAAACATTCAGAAGTTACGCTTTTGGTCGTACATCTGTGAACACATATCTGACATTGGACTGAATAGAAAGTTTCTTTATGATTTCATTTTATGTGTACGTATCAGATGAGATATGAACAGTATAGGTGGAGTTTCCTTGTTCTTCAATAATTTATTTATTGAAAGTCATTATTGATTAATGATAAGAATGTTGTTAGAAAATTGATAACAATGTGCGTAATATTCATTACCTATTTTGTATGTGTCCTAATAATTTCTATATATATGTGCATGTATATAGAAATTATTAATACACATACATTTTAGTCATAAGTAGTTAAGAAAATTGTAGTATTTAAAAATATATTTAAAAGCCTTAAAGTTTTGCATCAACCCCTGTTATTTCTGTGGATAAAAATTCTAAGGCCGAAATCTAAAAACGGTCAGAATCCTGGCAATAACGAGATACAAAATTCACCTAACGCCATCTATAGTGGGTTTGGTAATTGTTATTAAGTAATCACTGGATGACTCGTGAATACTTAAGTTGCTTTTGATGTAAATAGTATACAAATATGTATCGTATAGCAAAGCAATAAAAAAATCTAAATTAAAACTAGTCACGTGGATTATATTTTAAATTTAATTTTTAAAAATTTAATTCTCCATAATTAATGGCTTAATTTATATGAATGTTACGCAATGATTTACTATTCTTCTGATTGTTTCTTCACATCCTATTATTTGTAATTTTTAAGCATAGTTTGCGATAGCAATAATATACGCTATTGTCGAAAAACGTACGATAATATGTGGGATATTTTAACAGAAAAAAATATGTATTGCTCGTTAATTCGGTCACAAAAGAACAGAGATCTGAAACAGGGCAAAGTGATAAAAGATGAAATATACTTTTCAGATTAACGCTTATAATACATTTTAATGATTAATCAATCCTTTTGAGACCTAAGAGTTTGCTTATACGTTTTTTAACGACACACTGATGCTCGATTTTAACTACATTATGATTCGCTACGAGGTCTCTATAACTGTTACAACGATTGTTGAATATAAAGCATACTCAAAAGTATTTTCCAAGAGAATAGCTTCCAGGAGAATTTTTAAAACCTTAAATAGTAGCCGATATATTACGATATATAATATTTTCTCTGTATACACATTTTTTTAATTCAAAATACTATATAAAATACTTATATAAAATATTTTAATAAATTTCTTTACTAAAATGAGAACTTTGTGTACACTTTGGGGATATAACCGCATGATAACCTACATAAAATTGTAAAAATTATTTTCAGTTTTTTAAAATCATTTAAATTAAGCTTGTCAACAATTTAAGGAAAGTAACAAATAGTGGCTAATTAACGAAAACTTATAGAATACTAGGTTTTTCTTATAGAATACTAGGAATTAATTATTACCTTTATAACTACTAAACTATACATAATAAATATATAACGTCAAGGGAACTTTTATTGCTGAGTATATATATTTGCCAACCGTGAAAGTTATTTACAGAAGAAATTTATAAGTTTTAACAATAAATATTCATGAATATGTTGCTCAGTAATTTTCTTTTAATCATCATAAATCTCTTATTGTTTATTACCTGTTATATGTACATGTCGTAGCGTACTTTTGCTATAGTTTTCGTAGCGCATAATTTTTTGAGGGTTCATGTTCACTACATTTATTAAAAAAAAATAGAAACTAAAACAAAAGAAATCAAATTAAGCCGATATAATAATTACCAAATGCTTTTATTTCATTAAAATAGTTGTTAATAAGTTATAAGTAGGAAAATGAGCCTAGAAAAACTATTTATAGCAGGCCAAATAACGGGAAAAGGACCAAATGGTCGTTTTCCGATTAGATGATCTGACCAGATACGAAAACTATACGGTGTGCCCCTAATCGACACCATAAACATACCAATTCAGAATCGCGTCGCAAATTTTTGATGAAAACGTCGAGATAAAATTACAACAAGTATTTCATATTAATATGTCATTTGAATACCAAAGTCTCTGGAAACTGTATCCGCTTACAATTGGGTTTGCCGCCTCCAATAGATATGATTGCAGTGCGTCTTTCAATGGGAGTCCAGCGGAGCTGTAGCACGTCGAGCCTCCATTTCATGTATAGTTTCGTGCTCAATAACATCTTAGTATATGGTTGCACCCTCCATTGACATACGTACATTGATGCCCGACGATGATGACACGAAGACGAAGATGATCATAATACGTACTCGTTGGGCGCTGTCACGTTGTTGCTAACGATCTCTATATTACGATTGTCGTCTGTATTGCATTCCAGTGACGCCTGCATAAGATCCGTGGACATTTAAACCGTTGCTGGATACTGTATGCCCGATGGATCAGTTGCGTAAACCCTTTGCGTCGTTTCGACGCAGTCGTAGCTCTCGCATTTGCTAGACCCTAAACTTTTTAGATTTCTTGTATTCCTTTTGACACGAGCTTTCCTCTGATTTGCTTTTTCTGTAATCCTGAGCGTATTTACAATGCATATAGCCAGTTGGTGCGGGCTTCATAATCGCTTTGGGTCATTTTTCCAATTTTGTTGTCGACGCTACCGTAACTCTCGTATTTTCTCGGCCTTGAACTTTTCAGGTTTCTTGGATTTTCTTTGACATTAGCTTTCTTTCGATTTTCCATTTTTTTATAATTTCGATCCTTTTTACGACAACTTTAATTTTTTTAATTTTCCATTTTATATGAATGACACTTACATGCCGGCAAATATTTTTAATGTCTCACTTTACCTCCTAGTAGAGCTCCTTATGCTCTTCACAATGACATCCAAATCAGCATACTTGCTTTCACGCTATACTAATATATAACTTTCTGCGACGCTAATTCGCAACAATCGCACGCATGCACCCACACTAGTCCAATGAGGTCGGATGCAAAACAAGTGCTGTGAAACAAGCCGACAGACATGCTCTATCCATTATTATCGATTGATATATATTCATAATTTATGACAGAAGAAAGTTCAACCAGCCATCATATACTTAACGAGCGAATAGACGTTTTCACGTCACAAAAATGTAATTAATTTTAAAGTAACTCTCCATACATCGAACTATGGTTTAGAAGATTAACTTAAAACTTTAGATATTTTAAATGAATAATGCATAAACACGTTTCGTATTAACGTTTTTTAACGATTGTTTGGATAAATATTTTATTGTATTATTATTCACAGTCATTTTCCTATTGTAAAATTGAAAACTTTCATCCCGCGATATTACAAAATTTTTCACCGATATTGAGATTTTACTATGTGGCAACCCTAATTCTAGTATGAAAATAACAAAAAAGCGCGACATATCATAATTAACAAATAGTTATAGTGTATATACGTATAGGATATAAACGAGACTCCAGAAGGAATGTTGCTCCACTTATTATGAGAGATAATGCGATTTCAAACAATTAAAACAGAGACATTCCAAGAGCACTACGCGTGCTTAAATCTATTTGATTCCCGAGTCTTATTGAATCGACAGCAAAGATTCATAATCTATTAAACGTTGAATCAACCAAATTTAACGGTAATGAATGAGTGTTCTTGTTTTGAAACACATTTCTTGGTCTATAAAGGAGGAGTATGGAAATAAAAATATTAAATGCTCAATGATATACTAGGCAAGATATTTACGTATGATAAATGATATTTTAAATATGTAGTTGAATAGAAATTTTACGAACTTTAAAACACTTGAACTTATCTATATTCGTAATTGTGTAAAGAAATATCAGAACGCCAGTTTTCCTTGTACTAAGCCTGGTAGGCTTAGTTATAAAATAAATTGAATCGAAATTAAAAAAAAACATTGTGCGTGTCAGCTCTGACGCGCCACTGGAGTTTACTCCTTAATTACGATTGTCTTGGAATGTATAAAGTAGGCAACACTGTATATAAATATAAATATCAATATCGTCTATCAATATGTCTTACCGTTAAGGCAGCGTTCATAAGTAACGCATTCGCTCGACTGTTTTTTCGCTGACTTACGTTGCAAAACTGGTCTCCATGAAATTTTTTTCACGGGATAATATACAACCTATTTCCATCCTGAAGATCGTTTCTAAATATTGGTGAAATAATTTTTGAAATCGAATGAGTAGTTTTGGAAATTACCTCTTAAATCTAAACTTAGAAAATTTCACTTTTTATAATATATAAAAAAAATGTTTAACGGAATAATATACAACCTATGTCCATCCTGAAAGTCCTTTCTAAATATTAATGAAAAAATTTTTGAAATCGCATGAGTAGTTTCGGAAATTACCTCCTACATCCAAACTTACAAACTGTTGCATTTTTTTAACACTCTGAACTTCTGATTTTACTTCTCATAAAACTCATACCGGGAGTTATATAAGACAATTGACTCTAAAGAAGTAAACTCCTAAAATTTTTTAAATGTTTAGAGACAATATTTGCAATGTTCCACTTGTACTTCAACTAACACTTGCTTGTACTTCAGGTAAAACTCACGTTATTCTTCTACTAACATACATTTTCTACTTCAATAAATACTTAGTTTATACTTCAACTAACACTTGGCTTGAACTTCATCTAACACTGAGCTTATACTTCAATTAAAACTTATCTTCTACGTCAAATAACACAAAGCTTGTACTTCGACTAACGCTTAGCTTGTATATCAACTAACACTTTCTTGTATATTAACTAACACTTGGCTTGTACATCAACTATACTATCCTTTACTCTATTTTGTTAAATTACATATTGCACTGGGAGTAAAAATCAATTGTACTTTTATCTTGAGACATCAAAAATACCACTTACAATTAGTAAACAAATACACCTTGTGTGAAGTATATCTTTCCTACAAACATTAACTTATCCAGTGTTTATTATTTAATACAATCACTCCAACAGATGAAAAAAGATGTTATCTCCCCAAAAAGCCTGAATATAAATCTCATTTGGGACGATGTTTTGCTAAATCCTTACCTCGTATTTAGCATGAGCCATAAAAGCATTTCATCGAACGCACACCACATCTTTACTTTTCCCCATCCATTAAATCACGGTAGAGTCGTATTCCTCAAAAATATAAAAGAAAGGAAAAAGCCAATGGGAAATCAACAGGTAAGTTCATTACCATAGCGAGTGACTTGGGCCACTTGGAAATTGCTTACGCAAAGTAGTAAAGTTTCTTTCTTTAAGAAAAATTTTAATAACGTGTATTTAGTAAGATGAAAATGGTTTATTTTACCTATTTACTATAACAGTTAGTGAAACAAAAAATAAACTAACGCTTTTAGTGTCTGTGTCTTAGCCCATAAAGAAAAAACCTGTCAAGTACTCGCGCTACAAATATTCGGTAGACATTTAGGAAGTTTTAAATATATTTAATGATACATAGTGTTTCTATTAAACTATTTACAAATATTAATGTAATCACAACATAAGTATGTTGCCTACTATATATTTTACAGACATCAAAAATATATATTTCAAAATATATATGTAAACAACAAAATTTGCAGTTAAATTAAGTTAACCTGCACGGAGTTTCTATGATCCTTTTACAGATCAAAACTACCTATTATAAGTTGATCTACTGATGATTACTCGTAAGCTAGTAGAGCTTAGTTAGCTGTGATAATTTTTTCTTTCAAATTTGTTATTATACTAATATATATAACAAATTTATAATATTATATATAAAGGGACAGACAGATAGAGAGACATGGTAAAACTACAAAGGCACAAAATTATTTTACGGAACCATAAATTTCGAAACACCAATGTGCGCGTAAGTAGCGTCCAGATATTTAACTTTATTGTTTTTTTAGACCTATGGATGTTGTAGAAATATGTAATAGACTTACGCACTTCCATTATTTCACTACATTAGTTACGATCTAATCTGTTAATGTTTATGCATTTTATTTATTTATTAAACTTAATTCTGTACTCAAATCGGCTAAATAAAATTATGTCCGGAATGGCTGAAGAAGTAGTAAGAAAATATCCATAGCGATAAATCAGATTAACGTGTTTATACAAATCAAATTAACATGTTACCATTTGATGCAATAAATTGATTTATGTGATTATTTGCCAAACTTTTCTAAAAATACTTTCTACGTATATATATGTCGCTCGCACAGAGCGGATTTTTCCCGATAAAGTATATTTCTTTAGATCTGTGCGCTGGGAAACATAACTTTAGACTAACAAGAAATTATTTTAAACTTTCCGATCTATTTTGATTTCATACTTGTATTGCATTGTATACCGTAGACGTCTCTAACTTTTGAAACCTTACAGATTAAACTATACAGATTAACCGAATAATTTTAAAGTAAAATTCGAATAAAATGCTAATAATTCGAATATTTCTATATTTTTCAAATGCACGGCTATGAAATGGAAGCTCAATATTTTGGAAACAGACAAAATTATAAGCGCCACTTGTTTGATGACGGACCTCTAAAAATAGCCTATAAATATTTCCAAATGATAATAGAAGCAAGATAATCCGATAAGAAAAATCAGGACATGTATACTAATAAACACAAATAAATTATCCATGATTAGACTAACATTTCTCTAACAAAACCTACAATAACTCTCCAAAATCCTCAAAAGTTTATAGAAGAGTTTTTAGAATCTTATGAACTGACAAAATTGTTAAATTTAAAATAACGAACCATTTCCCTAACGATTAACCAATTGCTGTCTACAGATCATTTGCATAAAAAATAAACTTTACGGCGACGTATTTTCTGGCAAAACACAAGTCAATATATTTTATTATTGGTATTATAAACGAAAGCTTTGCTTTAATTTTAGGTATATTTTGTTGATTAGTACTAGATTAGATTACTTTAATATTCAATTAAGTCCATACTTGTTTGGTAATACTCACCAATGATCCATTTGTTACGCATATATCGCATGTAATGCTTGATCGCACCAGCATATTATTAAAAACTATTCTTTATATCATAGATGTTATAATGGGAGATTTTCAAAAAAACTTGGTTGGATCATTCTCAAACCATTTTTGTGCCACCGTCTAGACAAGGCTTTTTGGAAAAGAATTGTTTTAGTCTTAACCTCATAACTGGAGAACATATATTCTCCAAATTATGATACAGTCCGTGTCGATACCGAACTAATACAAAACGATACAATTTAATACAATCTACAATAAAATTAGATTAAAAATGGTATAGTGAATTGTGAATGGTGTACGTTATTTCACTTACAGTTATTAATAATTTTAACACTTATACAGCGAAAGTATAAAATTAATTTCGGTGTAAAGTGCCTTCTTTTATTGATATTAAATTGACTTCCTCGGAGGAATAAAAGCAATTGATGGTATACTATATCTAACAATATTTGCTTTTCCTGTTCCTCGTAAAGCATTCTTAACGCAATTTTAAAAAATAAGTTTATTTCTAAACAACTTTCATTGCGACATAATTATATATGTAAATAATGTAAAACATATGGGATAATCTAGAAATACCCAGAAATTAAGTTGCATCGAAAAGTACTTATCTTCAATAATGAATAATGATAAAATTTTTCTAAAAGGTAACTATTATGACACAATATAATGAAAATTATATTTCTTTTTAGTACATTTGTTGATAATTTAAAGAATCGCTGTTTAACTGTGATGACATTTCCATTCATAAAATCAATTTAATATTCCAAAACATCAAAGAATGAAAATTATCTACACGCATATTACGAAATGCAGAGACTGAACAGTTAGTTTTATATCGAATTAATGCGTGGAAGTTAGATGGACACATTCCAAAAAAAATCTGTTATTGCGTCACGCTTAGCTTTCTGCAATTTTTTAACAATTGTGGTTTCCTTAAAATAAACACTAAACTTTGATTGAAAAACTTTTCTCGTTTGTCAGTATTATTTAAAAATAATAATAATATGTTACACGAAACTTAAAAAGTTGATATAATTAATTTATACTCAAAAATAGCTAGAAGAGAAAATATATTGTTTAAGTGTGTACGTATCCTGCGAAATACACTTTAAAATAAATTGGCGTAAAATTTACGTAAAGTTAATGGAAGTAATCTTCAGTTCAGGGAGGGTAATAAAATATATATTTTATTTATACTTCGCTTACCAATTGACTTACTAAAGTTGTTTAAATTGCCAGTCGACTGAGCAACGTAGTTTAAATTGCCTGTTAATTGAGTAACGTAGTTTGAATTGCCAGTTAATTTAGTAACGTAGTTCGAATTGTCAGTGGACTTGATAACTTAGTTTGAATTGCCAATTAAATGAGTAACGTTGTTTAAAATGCTAAAAATACAAATATTTGAACTCTTGAATCTCCCTCTCATATTCTCTGTTTAGTTTTTTTTACTTTATCTGGTATAATCTGGCAACTTGCTGTGTTCAGAAATTTCACCTGCATGAAATTATGTTAATATTCGCGGTCACCACATTTTGCGGGGTCAGGGGTATATCAACGGAAATACTCGGGATGGTCACTGAATAAATAAACCGACCGGTTTCTTTCTATCTTGCACTGTTAATCAGTACTTCTCGACTCTTATTATATTTTTTATTACTCATCTGCTCCTGTGAATTATAGCGTTATTATAATAGCATATAATCTTCCTCAAAGTACGGCCTTTCAAAATGTTTAACAAAGAGAATTTTTGGAATTGGATGTGTGATTAATGTAAAGAAACAAATAAAGGAACATTTCTGTTTTCGTTTTATATATTAGAATTGGCATGTATTAAAGTACACAATAACTTTTCTGCCAAATAAAAATTACATTATCTTTGTCGTTTTTATACTTTGTGGCAATGAGATTTTTATACTTTGTGGCAATGAGATTACTATACCATTGCAACAAATGATAATACTCTAAAGCCAGGATATACCTAACTAAACCTCTAGTGATTTTGGTAAATCATGAATGATAGCAATACAAAAGTGATTCTATCTCTATCTGCTTAGAAATTAAGCAGATAGATTTTATATTTATTAGATATTGTTTGAGCAAAATAACGTAGGTTTTCAGCTATCTCCGTTCTTCGGCCGTTATAAAATACCTTGTAGCGTTATACTCGTCATATGCATCTAGATGATAAATAAATTGCACCAAAAACATAAATGTTAAAAAACCCAAAACAAGTTCTTTTTCAGAAATAGTATGGTAAGGTGGATTTTGATAAGAATATTTTTAATGTAATTTTATATAGCATGAAAACTTGCTAAATTCAAATTTGATAACATTTTAGTAGGTATATTAAGACATGCCTCTGAACTTGGCGTTGGTTTAGATTTCAACAATTTATTAGGCCAACACTTCCATAGAATTTCACAAAGGAAACTTGTCTTGGACTTTATTTTTGATGAGATTTCAGATTTTTGTTAAGCATTTTTCTAAGATAATTATATACTCATATTCTATAATTTATTTTTCTTTGATTTATCTGGCCTTATTTCCTTTTTCCGTTAGGAAGCTTTTTCTAGTATAAATTATAGCAGCTATCTGTACTCTGTTGTAGCATTTTTTTAGCTTTTGATCTTGTTAAGATCAAAGTTTGTTAAGGGTAGAGTACCCTTTCAAACTTTTAACTTTTAAAATAGGAACATACGCTTGGCCATAGGAAAATAAATAAAAGCCGACATCAAGTATATCTTTGACAAGGCTCAAATCTTGGCTTTTATGAAGAATGAAAAGACTAAACAACAGATTTAGAGTAACTAGTAATTTTAAGTCTGCGGGCAAAATAAACGTATTAAAACTATTCTCCTACATCCTTGTGGTACTCGACTGCCATATTTGCATAGCTTTTGGATCATTAATAAGCGTAAATAGTTATAAATTGTAAGTTTTCACTATGTGATTATGTGATGTGTGAACTAATTTGTGATCCAAAAGTCATCAATAATTCTTAAGAACTCAAATACTCTTTTATCCAACAAAGAAGCCTCATATAATTTACAGTAACTTTAGCTCCTTTAGCACGTATTAAATATAATTTAAGCAATTTAATTTATAAAATTAAAATTAATATGTATTTTGTCGCGTTTGCAGATGGATAACATTAGCCATTCGACTTTTTTTAAAATTATTAACAGACAATTTTCACCAACGTTATTTCAAATTTTAATAAATAGGTAAAGGAATTACACTTAAGCAACAATGTTTTTAGGTAAAATTAAAGCCGAAATATAAACAAATTGAGAATTAATAAAAGAAACATTCTCCAGCAAAAATGTAGCAAACCCATTTCTCACGACAAAGCGCCAACGCTTAAACATTAATCTCACCCAGGAAACTACATTCTCCGCACGGTGTTGAACAGCTCCGATAAAGCTATCTGCTTCTCGTTTAGCATAAGCCATAAAAACACACCAGGCCATTATGAACCACGGCCTCGGACTTCCCTTTCCCTGACATTAAATCACGAAGCCGTCTCCATATAATGATAAAAACGAAACGTTTGAAGGTAAAATCAACAGGTAAAATTTGATACAGTTATAGTGAAATTGCGCCCTTTGTTAATTGCTTCTTTAAAATTCATTTAAATTTTTTTAGTGAAATTATATCCTTGAACAATTATTAGATATAACAATAATATTTTATGGTGCTGAAATGTAGATTTTATCATTAAGTTAAGCTAAAGCTAAGCAGACGTCTAAAATCCGTTTCCGCCACGTTGTTTTCAAACCAAGCTATTCAAACTGGTGCAGCAGACAGTAGCCAGTGACAAATAATAAAATTATTCCTTTTCAGTGAAAAATTAGCTAAGAAAATTGCAATTTCAATACGTAAGTGTCACAAACGCCATGTAATATTATCAGCGCCAATCAAGTCTTTCGAGAATTTCGAATGAAATTAATTCTCGTCTATGATATACAATGGAATATACATTAGCCACCTGTAGATTGCGCAAAACAAAACTAATAGACTTTTTCGTGAAACAAAACGATTCGTTGTTGGGAATACAATCTTAAAAAGTGAAAAGAGAAGGATAAATTGTAAACAAATTTTCCGTGCTGGAATAAATTTCAATTGTACCATCATCGCTGCATTTGGTCATTGTATTGCCAAGATAGCTAAAATTACATAGATTATCGAATATTTGACACCATTCCAACATGGCGGTTATTACTTTAGGATAATTCCTGAAAATTAGCCCGTCAAGTTGGTTAAACACCAACAAGTGCGAGTAATTATATAGTTACCTCAAAGAATGTTTCCTTATTGAATAACTAATGAATTCATTAAACAACCGCATTAAACGAATATCCAACTTTACTTATTAAATTCATCCTTTGCATAAATTATTTCGCAAAAACCCTTTTTCTCAAATTCGAGCAATAATAGGTCTCGAAGGTTTCCACCGTGAATATATATTCGGAGACCCTTGCGAGGATGGGTTTATATTACAGGTACCGTTTGCGTCCTCAAACCACAGCATTAGTACATTTTGCAATATACGGGTGCGGTATATTCTTTGACCCCTTTGTCTCTAATCGGCACTTGTGTTAATTAATTTTATCAACTTTACTATAGAAAACGGAAAACAAAATTTAAAGATAAGCAAATAACTCTGATAGACTATTCTATTATAATCATAAGCTATCTATGTTTGCTAAATCGATAAACTGTCATTGTTTTAAGGGATATTGCATGAAAAATCGGTTAAAAAGCAAGTTTTCGGAGATGGCGATTATTTTTACACATCAAATACATTTTTGAACACTAATTTTGTACTTATATGAGTACTGTATGAGTAAGGTCTATACAATGGCACTTATTGAAGATTAGCTTTAAAAGTATCTCGCTCGTGACTGCGGGTTATCGAATATAAAAAGGAAATGAATGTTATGTAATTTACATTATTGTGAACCACAATTTGAGTTATGTCTCTGAAACATTGTTGCACAGTTTTATTTATTATTTATCTATTTAAGACTTCAATGTAAACATTAGACGATACTTTACGGTTAATCAATCTTTCCGTGATTTCAGATATTATACATTATAGAATAAAATATTATGGACAACTTTGATGACGAATGTTGGGTATTAAGCATGAAAATAATTATTTAGGTATGAAAATTGTAATCTTTTTTTTATGCAATAATAAATTTAATATGATATAAAATAGATACCAAGGATTAAGTTTCTAAGGAAGTTTGAAAGCATGTAAGTGACGTATTGTTAAAAAGAAATGGTACAGGGTTCGTATTTTAAATGAGTTACGAGGAACTCAGAACGTATTTCAAGAGATTCTATGGGCACCAAAAATCTATAATTAAAATAAGACGAAGTGCAGGAACCCTACAAAATATTGAAAAAAAAATCATCAAATCCAGTCGAAAGTTACCTTAGTAAATAACACTTTAAGAGGCCAAAATATGGCGAATATATAAATTGTCACGGCACTCTAATTCAATAAATCTACCATCAATGAGATCAAGATAGCGAACCGAAACAATTTTTAACGACAATATATTTCGTAGATTGCTAAATATATTGGGCATCCTGCACCATTAAGGAAAGTCGGCGCACCGTTTCTGCGGGTTGTTTCGCGATTGGCGCGTTTATGCGCCAATTTTCCGAATATCTTTAAACGTAGCGAGCTGAAACTGGCAAGAGAATACGTAAGTCATAAATTTTTTTAATTTACCACACAACTTCAAACAATTTCTTTTGTCCATTCAAAGGCAAATTGAAACGATTAATTAAAAATTGATGTCTACCGTTGGTGAAAACTTTGTAGATATATATACATATATATATATTACACATAATCGGTCGGGATACAGTGAAATTATCGAAAAATTTTATCGTCACTGTAGTCTTAATAGCGTCATTTCCTTAGAGGAAGTTCATTAAATTGAATGATAATATTATTTACTTCGTTTTTCCTATAAAATGTTAACAAAAGTTGTGGAATATTTTCCATCAAATGTACATCAGCTATAAAATGGTGTGAGACTAGAAGTAATTTGTGAGCAAATGGAAGAACTATGTAAGATGGCGCTGCCTTAAATGACTTGTCAGATGCGATGATTTCCTAAACCTTTCGAATAATGCCTCCGCCGCGCGCCTCACACCTCCCGCGCTGTCGCGAAGCGGATTGGTGACCGTGAAATATTCTTTCATTGTTATTCCTTGTGCTATTGTAGAATATGGAAGCTGTAAAACAGTTGATGTTCTTTTACCAGCGTCACTTTAAATTATTAACTTGGTTCTACCTTCTGCGAATCGGACGAGTTAGGAAAGTGAAATTGGTATTCAGACACGTGAAGGATAGATGGAAGCACAAACGTATGAAGTTTAAATGCTGTATTGTTGGAATAAATAGGCAAATGAATACTACTTCCAGTTTGTTATTTTGACTGTAAGCTATTTATAAATTCAATATAAAATCATAATTTATGCATATAAATAAAATTGAATGTGTGATTTTTGGATTATCAGTATTTAAATGTTTTTTTCCGTCTGTATATTCATTTTCTATAACGAATCGATAGCTTCTATGGTACAACTTCTAAATAATAATCCTGGGATCATTGTAGTTTTTGTTTATCCTGATACCACAAACGGTTCTGAAGTTAGAATGAAGAAAACTAAGTAGAAAATTGAAGAAAAGCTCAGCCACACGGATGGTGAGCATCGTTGGTGAGCTGTAAGAACACAACGGAGCAGGGGAACAGGGAGAGGAGACAGAGCACAAGTCGATCCACGTGGGATTTAAACTTAAATATGTCTAATATAAGATCATAATATGAAGGCATTAAATCACTACACTTACATTCTGGAATTCAATGTGGGCGGAATCACAAGGTACCGCAAGCATTATATAAATGCCACCTAGGCGGAGAATCAAAGAGTTTGTACATTAAATATTTTTGTAAGATTTTGTACCACGACCTGTTGTGTGTTTTGGCTTCTACTTGGTCCCAACCAAGTAGAAGCCAAAAACACTTTCTTATAATTTTGTGTATCTACCTATCTATTTGCTAGAGCACTTCTCCAAGACATCCGCTAGGATAATGCTTGAAATTTAAATTAAAATGCAAGCCATGTATTGTCCCGATTAAATATTTTCTAATGACTGGAGATTCAATTAGTGATGTTCACGTGGCAAGAACTATATGTGTGGTTTCATTGTGGATTTATAAACAAATTAAGTACATATATTGCAGTGGGGTGCAGTGATTTTTGAGAAGGACAAGCTGTGAAGAGACAGACATAAAAAAATTATATACAAATAAACAGAGGCGTGCAAACGTCCACCAATAGCGCTTAAAACGGTATTAAAGGTGTAACAGATTAAAAACGTGTCTCAGTAGTTGAATCGTAAGCACTCAAAATCAATAAACTCATCGAACTATGATCTTAATCGTGACCATGAAAAGATAATTCTTCCTCCTTGAAAAAACGATTTAATTTAATAAAACATTTTATTTAAATGCAACTTTTGATTGGCCATCAATACGTTTTTTTTTCCTTAAATGTAAGAATATACATAACAAAGACGTATTGAAATTAATTAGGGCTCGGACAGGTAGGTTATTTCATTATAAAAAATTTATTTCAAAAATGCTTTTCTATGAGGAAACGGTTGTCAGTTAGCTGTCAAATATAAATGTTATATCCTCACTTTATGCTATCTACTTTGCGTAATTTCATAATCTCATTTTATTCTTTATTTCTTTTTCTTTTTAATATCAATTCCTTGTATTTTTTTTATTTGCAAATTTCTTGTCTAATGTTACTAAAATGGCAAATAAGTCGGAAAACTTCTTACTAAAACTTTCTTGACGAAGTGTAGTTTTGTATGGGGACTTTTTTCAAATAACTTTTTTTAATAAAATAATCGCGGCCGAGTCTTTTACTTCGTTTTTTAACCATTTTCTATCATTTAAAAAAAAATATGGAAATTCACATATTTGCTATGAAAATGCCGTACACTAGATGTATTTCGGACGTATCATTTCAAAATTGACTTCGATCTACAGTTCTCAATTACACTATTTTTTTCACTAAAAGAAAAATCTTAAAATCCTGGCTTACCCACATAATAAACAGCAACATTTTATAGTCACCATTGTTAAATTTCACGAAAAAAATGCACATCAAAAAATAAACTAATAAAATATTAATTGTAAAAACAAAACTTCGCTGCCAAAATATATTTCACTGACAAAATATAATACGTTTATTTCAAAACCGGACAACTACTAAAATTATTTATAAAATTATTTTTGGAAGAAGACGATAACCTGACAGTGAGCTCGTTATAACAATACAATGATTCATTGTTTATATGCGAATGTAATAGTTAAGGCATTATTTCAGTCTGAATATAGTCGATAATCAAACAAGATTCTGCATACCTTGTGACTATGAACTGACGTTTTGAAGTGTGGTAATTACTTTTAATTTCATATGGACCAATTCTGATTGGAGAAGTTTTCGTAATTTCGTACATTATAGGCATGAAGTTTGTACGCTTTATCTAAAATTCCAACAAATGGAAACGTTCGCTTTGTGTGTGCGAACTACAAATCGTATATCGAAGCGTGGGTTTCGCTTGAATAGCACAATTTAAATATGTTTAAATTTTCGTAAATATGTTATGTATATATGCTAAATGTTCAGAGCAGCTGCGTGTAATCATTTGTGAGGCACTGCGCGCCACTGATACGTTGTTAGTTTTGTAATGGATGAAGTACACACAAAATTAGTAATAAATCAATCATAAATATATAAACAAATCGACAAAATATTGACAATTTCTTTTCACACACATAACGTACAAAACAGCTGATAGCAGTAGTGAGCGCCATTTTCGTTTGTTTTCACGCATGCATCCATTTCTTGTCCTATGCTATTGTGTTCATCTATCTCTCTCAATTGTTAGCTATGTACTGATTTTCCGTCTTTGCGATAGATTCGTTACATTCAAATGTTACAACTGAACGTTGCATGAAAACGTTTCATAAAAACGTTGCATGAAATTTAACCTTGACATGTTACTTCCATCGCGCCCAAAGAAGTTTCACTTCAATTACCAAAACTCACAGCGATTTCTTTTAAAGTTCAAGCTAGTATATAACTTTATCTTACCCTGTCAAGGTATTCTTCAGATACAAACGATACTGAATAAAACTTGCATCGCAACAAAGAAAATACAGTCAAGTGCAAGTGATACTTGCGTAATTGTTGTTACACGCCATCACTTAAATGCTATTAGTAATGCATTCCGTTGCGCCCGTACACTGCGCTACCCGCCACCGACCGCACCAATACTGTATCATATCGCGTCTGTGTTGAGTAGGAAGCGTGTCGACTGAGGCAAATTAAACATTTTGTGAAACGTGTAAGGACAAATGTTGTACCTTACACCGTGACAAATATATTTTGTCGTAAAACTTTTTCCATAAAAGCGATGGTTCACTATTAATCGCACAAGATTTTTTTCTTTTTAATACTTTGTATTCAATCATTGCGTAGTTCTCGATGATCATGATGTTTTTCAGATTTTTCTGAGCCACTCTTTTAGTAACAAAGGGGGATAGCAGTTTTTCAGGGTTTTTCCCGAAAAGTTTAGATATATATTGATACAAAATACATTACGTAAATTATTAAGTTCATGTTTCATTAAGTTTTCATACGGCACCCTACACGATAACTTTGAAAGTTTTTCTTTTTTTTATATTTCTTTTACTTTTTATATTTCTCATCTATAATTGTTTGACCATAATCTATCTCTGTTCCAAATTTCAAATTATTGCATCGAATATTTTCGGCGAAAATTATCTGTGATAGACGAACAGACAGACATTATTATGATCCCATTAGTATTCCGTCTTGACAATTTTGCGACATGGAACACTAAAAATCGCTTTAAGCGAAACCGCGGGCAAAAAATAATGTAATTGGTTATAATCTCCAACTGCATGTGAAAATAAAAAGTTAAAACCTTCATACCTAAAATGTAACAAAAGCGGTACCAGCATTTTATATATGAGCACCTCACCCCATAGCGGGAGCCCCTTCCCCCGACCTTTACTAAATAGCAAAGATATGGTTTAATGAAATAATATTAAATTTGGACATAGATACTTTTATACAAATGTCAAGGGTATTCCTTATTTAAATAAAATAATTGAGTCATAGCGTGGACTATTTACTTTTCGTCCTAAGTAAAGCTTAATAATCTGCTGGTGCCGGAGTACAATGTCCGCATTAGTTTCGATAGTGTGCGCCTATATACAAATATATTCCACTTTTTGTGGAATGAACGAGGAAACAAAATTTTGTTCGGAATTTTCAGCAGATTAGCGGATGCTTTATGTGCTCAGGGTTTATAAATGGGCTTATGAGTTTCCAGTTTCCAGTATAAAACGTAGTTGGTGCGTGTATTACCTACCGCATTGAGTAAAAAATGTTTTAAAAAAACATCCTGCGCATTTAAAGGGAATTGTATGAGAATGGCTTTTTCATTTTTTGTGAATTTTGACTTATTTAAAAAGGATTTTGAGAAAT
Source organism: Druceiella hillmani (assembly GCA_039881145.1). Classification (NCBI taxonomy): domain Eukaryota; kingdom Metazoa; phylum Arthropoda; class Insecta; order Lepidoptera; family Hepialidae; genus Druceiella; species Druceiella hillmani. Next base: position 19,950,967 of record JAYKKI010000032.1, on the reverse strand, counting down.
TTCTATACTAATTTGAAGATTAATTTGCTTCCTTGCCGAGACAAATTTTACCTTGATACATATTTATGGAGCGCCATCCATCCGCAGTTTATGCAACCAGAAAAACTGTTACAGTAATATTTTTAAAATTTCGTGATCTTATACGTAATATTCTAAACATTTATTAGAAGCTTGGTTTGCTTAACTGCAGAGATCAATTAAGCCTTGATACAAATTCATGGAACGCCATCTGTTGACAATTTATATAATCAGAAAAACTATTACAGCAATATTTTGACTTTTTTTTTAATCTTATACGTAATATTCTAGAAAAACTATTACAGTAATATTTCGACCATTTTTTGTTATCTTGTACAGAATATTCTAGACATTTATTTGAAGCTTGGTTTGCCTGGTTTGCTTTGTTTGGCATCAATTTATCCTTGATACAAATTCATGGAGCGCCTTCTGTCAGCAATTTATATAACCAAAAAACTATTACAGCAATATTTTAACCATTTTTTGTTATCTTATACGCAATGTTCTAGAAAGTTATATGAAACATAATTTACTTGCTGGCTGAGACCAATTTTGCCTTGATACCAATTCGTGGAGTGCCATCCACCGGCGATTAAGTAACCAGAAACACTATTACAGCAATATTTATCTTAAAACTACATATCATAAAAATGTAATAGAATAAATTCTGTACAGGGTAAATATTTTAAAAAGAGTGCTTATAATATGAGAATAGAAGCCGGAAAACCTTTTTTTAGAATTTTTGTCTCTCTGTATGTTATTTTGTGCGTCAATCATGTCAATCTACTTGACGGATTTTGATGAAATTTGGAAGATAATAGCTTATAAACAAGAGCTACATATGAGAGAGAAAAGACAACGTTTTCATATTCGGAATTGCATGCAAGTGCAACCCTGGGGCACGACTAGTACGTAATATTCTAGACATCTATTTGCAGCTTGTTTGCTTGACTACAGCGACAAATTTTGCCTTGATGCAATTTAGTGGAGCGCCATCCGTCGGCAATTTTTGTAACAAGAAAAACTACTGCAGTGGTATTTTGACAATTTTTTGGATAATTTTCACATCTTACACGTAATATATATTTTTGGATTTACTATTTCCTTTCGTTTATTACCATACCTGATAAATTTTCGGGAGATATCTGCGCGACAATAACATAAATTGGATATTTATTTTATGAATTATTTATTTTATGTATTATTATTTATTTTATAAATCTTGAGTACTTTCTGTAACTATTCGTGAATATTAAGTTTATTCTGTATAAAAAAACAATGTATTATAGTCGTCGCCGTAGTGTGTTGGGTTGATTATAAAGTAAACGGTCTTTGACGACGCAGTGCACCGCGGGACCCGGTTCGATTCCCGGCTATTCATCGAACGGGGCTGGACTGGTGTTATGGTTGGCTGTAAAAGATTTCTCTCGTAGAAATAAGTCCACTATAGGTAAAAATATGTATCAAAGATTAAAGTAGATAAAATTTAATATTATTATAAATTAAATATTTTTAATTGTTTCTTACCTTCAACAAAATAGATGACTCAACTCTTTCCACTCTTTATTAAATAATTATTTATTTTCCATGCTTTTTCATGCATTTATTTAACGTGTTTTATTGTACCATATTATTAGTTTTCATTTAATATTCGGAGAAAACAGTATTTTCCATCACCTAATTTATCATTCAAAATCGACTCCAAAAGTAGGACTTTCTAAAGATAAAATCCGAATATTTAGTTTGAATTTGAATATTGTTAGATTGTATGAATTTTTGAGTTTTCAAATTAAGTAGTTCAGATTTCGGAACATAGTAACAGATAGTTAAAACGGCACCAATGAAAAGTAACGCACGAAGACGCAACTCCAACGGGTGCTTTGTTGTCACTGGTTTCCTCACCACAGAGGAAATCACGAAAAGCCAAGTAAAAAGATAAGAATGTATTCACAAATCATAAAAACCACTTTTTTGATGCTCAGATGGTAGTCATGGAAAATAATACGCAAGCATTTATGCTTGATCCGAATACCTTATGAAATTCCAAATATACAAAGAAATTTGTGCTATAATGAAAATCTAATTCATATTTTTATCTAAAAGACAAAATGGACAGTGAGATCCTTACAGTGACACTTCAGGTGTATGTCTGTATATCACGGCTGTTTTTTTCGAGAATTACTGTTGCTAATAACTTGAAATGTTGCACAATTGCAGAATTATTTTATATCAGGGAAATGATTTTGGAGATATTTTATTTTTATTTCTAAAGGAAAATTGGAAAATTAAATCTAGGACAACGTCAAGTAGGATATTGTACAAGGGAAAAATATTTTTTCACATATTCCAACTTTTTTTTTACATTTTAAGCGAGAAAAAAAAATTCTACCTTCAGTTCTCCAAAGTTTGCAGATTGATTACTACACACTCATAGAAGTCTTTGAATATATATTACAGGAAAACAAAGATACATACAATTTTGAAAAAAAAAGATTTATTTATTTTAGGGATCAACAATTCTGAATAAACTCCATAATGCTCCACAGTCCGATATAAATTGCATTAAATTAATCCGTACCCACACCGATAATTAAAATATAACTCCGAAACCAATTCTTAACTTGCTTATGTATATATATATATATATATATATATATATATGACACGATTTTATTAGCCTCACTTTTATGTAAATATGAATGTAACGAAAATTTTCAATTAAGTTTTCACCTACTTCCAGACGTCCTAATTATTTAAAATAATGCACACGTATCAAGAATCATTAACAATGCAACAATTTCATAGTTACGATCTGGATGAGTATACCACGGTTGAGTATACTGATCTAGTTGAGTATACTAATATCAGTTCACAAAAAATACCTAAATTTTTATTACAACTTATATACACTAGATTGAAATAAAAAATTGTTCCCCGTTAAAAAATATAAGTCACTCGATGGTCTCCAAACAGAAGAACTTAATCGCTCCAAGCAAACAGGGAGAGCTCCATCTAATGGCTACGCTTTAGATAAAATTGCCAGGTTACGTGAACATGAATAAAATAATTTTGATTTCATTGCCACGCATAAAATTCTAAAACGCAAATACCCACATTACATCTAACATCAATTTTTTGAGGACTAAAAAAATATAATTGTAGTTAAAAACATGCTCTGCTAGCAATATCAACCAAAAAATAAAAAATTCAAAGATTTTAACCAAGAGGGAAAGGACGTCTGTACATATTTAGGTATTTATAGAAATTTATAGGTACATAATATACCTATCAAACTATTTACAGAATTTTAATTTTTAGAACAAAAATATTATTGTCTACTATATATTTCACAGGGTCATGTCATGAATCTATAGGTTTAGATTTATTTGCGAGTGTAAAAATAAGTGCTGTAAATTTCCGTCTTTGTAAAGTTTTTTTATTGCGTTGATTTAAAAGCTTGTTTTTTTAAACTCCAAGGGAACGTAGACCTAAGTATTTGACATTAATTTCAATTTGATGCCACCACGCGTTCCTGGGAAAGAGTTTTGTCAGGCAGACAGACGGACAACGATGTAAAAAAGGAACCCTTATATGATATAAGGGTTTATTTTTTCGTTTTGAGGTACAGAACCCTGAAAAAGTATATCAACGGACGAAGAACCGAGCATTACAGTGCGCAACCTATAATATACAATCTGTAATATTTTGATACAACTTGTAACATCAATGCGCACCAATTGTAATTTACCGCGTCGCAGACGCGGAGCGTTGTATGTTGTTGTTGTTGTAACGTTATGCCCAAAATCGAATCTGAAATGTTACATTACAGGCGTATGCGACCGGTGAGGCAGCACCTTAGGGATAAAAAAATTTAGGACATCTGATATCGAGCATCCAATGCTTTTTTTTACATTAAAGTTAATTTTTGTTGTCATCGGAGACATCCTTTCGCTCTTGACCAAAATTGTTATATTTAAAGATAATTTTTAATTTTTAATTTACATTGCTATAAAAGCGTGTTTTTTAGTTTTTTTTTCAAACTATACTTTTTTATTATCCTCAAGTTTATGACCAACTGGGATGAAGATTAATTAAGGTTGAATATTTACTCCCAGTCGGATTCATCATGAACATAAATATTTACTGATCTGAACAAATAATGTGTAAGGACAATGTTTTTATAATTATTGTAATAACTAAGTACAATACTATTTTTCAATAATTAGGACACGTAATTTGAAAACAAAATTCAAGATAGAAAATTAATTTACTTGTAAATGTTTTGATGACTTACTGTAGCTTTCGGTTTTAATGATATATTCATATTGTCTAATTATATTTAAGCAAGAGTATGAGTACATAAATTACTTACCTTAAAACTGAAGTACAAAAGAGCAACATATTTTACACATAGTGAAAGTTATACATGCCGTTTACGAAAGAATATCACCGTCAACAAGCAATAAAAAATTATATGAAGTGTTTTCAGTTCATATTGTCAGACAAGGGTAGACACAATCATTAAAAAAGGATGCTATGGAATGTTGAATGACATTTACCATACATTCTTTTAAAGTATTATAATATTTATATATAATATCACGATAAGTCAAGAATATTAATCTCGTTAGTGGTGATGGTGCACACAAATGTTTTAATTTTTCGTTTTATTATATTAATATTTACGAATTCATTTTAGTCCGAAATTTCGAAAATTAAATAGTACACAAAATATCATAGTCCTACAATAATTAATGTTTCGAAACGTTGCAAACAACTGTTTACGTATTTATTATCAATAATTAAATAAACAATTATCGTGTCGGCAAACTCAATTTTATTTTGTTGAAATAAGAAGATCAACCCGTTAACTTAAATCTAAAGAGTAGGATCATTGTGATCATTTTTATAATTTTTCGCCATGATTTTCTTGTTTCAGCTCACTTTCTGACCGAGTTGCCAATGGGTAACTCTGTTAGCGACATAGCTTATGTGCTGTGACAGACTACATGTTATATTTTTTAGATTGAAGGTTGAAAATATTACGAACATATTATGATACGAATAATACGGGAAGCCTTAGATATAAACATAGCCACGTATGAAACGTAAAATATAATTATTATACAGAAAAATTAAAAAAAAAACAATTTTTAAATCTAAAATTTTACTAACGAAATGTATGTATAATTTTACATAGATTTCATAATTCTATATAAAATTATACCTCTATAACTATCGCAAATATAAATCATAAACAATATATTTTCCCTTCTTCAAAAGTCACTTCATATCCTACTGAAGCCCATCTCCTAATAAATGTAAAGACTACAAAGTGAAAAGACGTGTTGCATTCGGCGCTATAGAGATACGATGGTTACATGGCCATTGCAGAGACGTCTCGTGTCGTTTGTAACTGGCGCGACACGTTAAAGAAGGTATACAATTTTACCGGAAGTGACACAGTTGTATTCATAAAAACATATGAAAACACATTCGCGTAAATAATTGACAACAACCTAATTCGGTACGTTACCGCTTTTAAATTTAATGTCTAATTTTATAGTGTGAGCCTCATTATCAAATCTCAAATACATTTTTCTAAAAGACGTTACGTTAAACGTATTTAAAATCATATATTTATTACATAAACCATTTTAGTTTCGAATTCCGCATCACTTAAATTGCATTGTTTGTTTGTTCCTAAATTTAATATAGTGTAAGTTTAGTGGTGTTCAATAATATAGATAAAAACGTCGGTAGTCTTTGTATATTTTCAACAGATTCTGTGTTTTATCTTATAAATATAACAATATATAACTAAACCAAATAATTTTCAATTCGATTGATTTATAAGGTACATTATAATAATTTTATTCATAGTTTTAAAACGTAACATTGAAGAATGAAAGAGGCGGGAACAAGGGGGAATAATGAATCTAACTAATAATATTACATCACAATTTAAATCGCTTTTTAAGACTAGTTTACTGGTACACCACTTCACGAAGTAGGCGAAAAAAGTTCATCTAAAATTCCCATGTAAAGGAGCATACTTCAGAAAAAATATAGTGCCTTTGAATTGACTAAACTCATGAACTAAACACATGAATCTGCAAAAGACTTACAAAATATTTAAAAAAGATATAGCTATAGGGCTGTGATATATGTACAAAAATCGGACGAACAGACGTAATGAAGTTATAAGATTTATAGTTTAATACGAACTCTAAAAACTGTAGTACCTAAATTATTACCGATATACGATTTCATTAACCAAATTAATTTCGTCGACAAAATTATCGATAAGATGATTTAACACGGGTGTAAATGTCAAATGAATATTATTACACAAAAACTAAATAAATTCGTATTATTTTCACGTATACCTTTATGTAACATATATTTAGGCGTATTATTCGGCGAACTGTCATTTATGAAGTAGTCATTTCTGTGCGAGTTTGTGAAAATAAAAGCAAAAATTACAATGTGAATTCTTAAAAGTTTACTTACAACATGTAGAATTGTCTGAACTATTTCGATGCATAGTGTACACGTTGTTCTAAACAGAGTCAAATAACAAAACATATATTAAATATCGCCAAAGAACAGGATTGTAATTCACTAGCAAAGTCGACTGAAAAAATAGTTCTAAGGTTCTGTTTCTAACACAGCAATCGCTACGTAACGATAAGTGTCGACTGCATTGCAAAACAGTATTTTAACGGGTTTTATTGCGGTATCTACTTCTAACGTAGCGATAGCCATTCACTGCGTGACGATAAGTGCCGACTGCGTTGCAAAAAATGTTTTAACTGGTTTTATTGGGCTGTCTGTTTCTAACGCAGCGATAGCAATTCACTGCGTGACTATAAATGCCGACTACATTGCAAAAAGTATTTTAAGTGGTTTTATTGCGCTGACCGTTTTTAACATAGCGATCGCAATTCACTGCGTAACGATAAGTGCCAACTGCGTTGCAAATACAGTTTTTAACGGGTTTTATTGCGCTATCTGTTTCTAACATATAACGCTATATATATTCGCTATCATTGTGCTTGCTCTTACCTTTGTTCGTCTGTCTGATATAAATTAATAATTCTACGTTTAAAATAAATAAAATGTTAAAAGATTCTGAAGGTTTCTACCTATTTTATACGTTTCTACCTATTTTATACATCTTTATACATTCTATCTATTTTATACATCTTAACGTATATAACATACCTTCCGTCACTTAAGTTTAATAGACCTTATGGAGAAACGTTAAATTTTTTTGATGATGCATAATCTTGGCTCTTTTAGGAATTAATATATCACAAATATACTTTAAGTCTACGTCAAATATATATATTGGTCAATACAATTGAATCTCCCGCGATAAAGAATATTTCTATCGATTTGATCACAATTATTTTTATAACGATATCGATATCTTCTTTTGAGCACGAATATTGCATTAAGATTGTATGAATTATCGGATATTCACTTTTCCTATAAACATTCCTTTTTTCCTTGTGAAAATTTTCGTAACTTATAAATTAGTTTGAAAAATCAGTAAAAGGCCTCTTTTTTCTCTAATTAACTTGACGTTCAAAGTTTTATTTCGGTTGTCTTAATTTATCGTCTCACGAGCATTCCCCGGTTCGTCCCTTGGCATTTTCAAATAAAAAATTAGATAAAAAAAGTGTGTGATTCTGAATAGCGTATATCACAACCAGACATGGAGATATAGTTCAAGTTTATAGATAAACTTGTAAGATAATAATTAGATAACCAATTCGAAGTTTTAAAGCAAAAGTTTAAAAAGCAAAAAACTTATCTAAAGTTCTTAAAGATTAACCTAGTCCTGGTTGAAGTCAGTAGTTCGTAGACACGATCAATCATCTTCAGTATTTTTATTTATTACGCGAATTTTGTTATATGAACTTAAAGTACCTTTTATATAACAATACTCACAAATTTTGTCCAAAAAATAATAAAACTTTAAAAAAGTCCATATAACAAAAGTTAAAGGTTGTCTGTTTATTCGTTTGTTTGTCTTTACGCTTAAATAACTCAACATGTATCGATGTAAAATTTTATACCTGGATAACACATATACTATATTAATTACGCTATCATTTACAGGGCTGTAGACGTTCCTTTGACACTATATACTTACCAATTATAATTATAAAGACAATAACATATCCTTACGTATATTTACTTGGTACCTACTTGTTTCAACCGGGAGGCAGATTCTGGTGGGTGGAGTTTTTGCGTTGAAACTTATAATGACTAGTGAGTAGTTCTCTGAAAGATATAATACGCAAACAATTAAGAAAGAGGAAGAAATCTGCTTAAAGTACTGACTTATCATTCGAGTTTAAAAGACTCCAATTTAGCCTAAAATTGGCCTTTGCTCTTACAATAAATTAAGCACAAGGGTAAACGATGAATATAGGGGATATTCATCTGGTCTTATCGTAATTTTTCCGTAGACTATATATAAAGCATACAGCATTTACATATACTAGTTCCAAACAGTAAAGCGAAAAAACACGTTGTATAAAAGAATATTCTATAACAATCGCTTAGTTTTTCCAATTGCATTCCAAAATATCTAAATTTGCAACTTTTTCTCTTAATACCGATGATAGCGTAATACAAAAGAGTAAGTATTCAAATTATGTTTTTAATCCGATTTTTAAAATTTGAAACAAACATATTCTATTTAAAATACCAATTTCACGAGTTAATTATCGCACAAAATTATATTCCAGACTATCATCGTATAACTCGGCGACGCGACTCACGGCACGAAAGCAAATGTTAAAAGTCAGATCTCGTCAATACTTACCAAGTAAATCTGGTCTGATTAAAATTTGTATAGCAATTTCTTATTAGAAATTTTTTTTTTTTCAAATTTTTAATACCGCATGAATAAAACAGTCAACAAAACCTAGTATTTAATTAATCTGTATTGAATAAGCATAATAGCTTAAACAAACTATAGAACACACGATACTAAAGAATATAGTTTCATATCATTCATAAAAGTGTACCAAGTAAACTTGACGAAAACATTCCTTTTTTAAAAAACAGCCTTTTCATTATTTTTAAATAAGTAATTTGCAGGAATTCCCCTGAACATCACCCTTCAACATTGTGTTTTCGTACCGCCTAATATTTAAAATGACCCATTTATATAAATGAAATATATTTCAAATTAATCGCATGACTTGTATTCTAAAAACGTAGATCGAAATAACCTCTATGGTTGATCAATACAAAAATTATTTGTGATATATAAAACTCGAACGACTCCCGTACTCTTGTTACTGATTTGATTACTTTTTCACGACTCACTAATTACAGCGCTGCAAAAAAGACAAAAATAAATAAATTGTCTTTTGTTTCTATATAAACAAATATATATGACCACGACAGTACTTTTAAACTTAATTTGACATATCCTATAACCGACAGCTTTATAAACGAGCTTCCAGACAATACCAATATCAGTGTACCGTATCTGATATCGTTATTTCATTTGAAAATATTCACCTCTTGTTTTTCCACATCAAAAGGATAAATTAATGAAAATAAACGTGTTCTATGTACCTAACATTGACGCAGGAAATAATATCATAGAAAAGCTAAGGGTTCAAATAACATTTTATTTGAATAACGGGAGGAAATTTTGAATTTTATGCCGTATAAAGTATACATTCATTTTCCATCCTGAATTTTATGCCGTATGATGCCATTCATTTTCCGCGCCGATTGAAGCTCAATAATACACCTGCGTCGGAGTACAATGGTCGTAAATTTTCGTAATAAAATATATTTTCGATATTTTTGTGATCAAAATGCGAAGATATAATTTTTATTCAATATGTCTACGAATATTTTTTTCATAACGAACACGAACGTTTGCATATTATTACGTGCTTTAGAGTTATATAAGGGTACAAAAGTTTCACAATATTACATACGAAATGTCTTTTGTGTAAACGTTATGTTTTCACTTATTAAGTACATAACTATTGGGCTTTTTTCCCTAACTTCAATTACCAATAACGCACTTTGTTATGTCGTTATATTTTTCGACGCTCACAACATAACAAACTGGAAAACCGTGGCGCCCAGAAGGAGGGCTTGGAACAGTCTGCTCGAGAAGGCCAGGGTCTACCGACGACTGTCGAGCCACTTATGAATGAATAACGCGGTTGCTTAAAATATATTAAAATATGTACGTTCCATATGTGCACAAAACATAAACAAACATGCTCTCTACGAGAGAACCCACGATACGGAGTGTAATATGGGTTCCTTAATACGCTTAGGTACTAATAAACATATTAGAGTAATAGCCTCATATGTTTATAAGTATATATTATATACTTATAAATATATGAGGCTATTACTCTAATATTTAATGCAATAACATAGTTTAATTCATACACACGTAATGCTATGCAAAGATCTTTGCTAATATCCCACCTGAAGATGTTGTAATACAACGAAACCTAGGTCGTGGTAAAGAAATTAAAGAAAATAGAATTGATACTACATCACGTAGTTTCATTTAATTGTGATTCTACAAAATCAACGCAAAATATATTCAATATTTTCCCATTTCGTTTAAATAACTCTATGTAGACTTCAAGAAGAGCACAATAACAGATAAATTCTTTCGTATCGTGAAGTATCCGTACTCAAGCTTTGTACAAAACTTTTCCATTACGGAAACGTCTATTTAATCTGGATTCAATCAATTATCAAGAGCTCTTTTTCTTTCTTTTTCCTTGAATATACGTATAGTTTAATTTAAATAGTTAAATATAACATAGTTTAATTCATACACACGTAGTTTAATTTAAATAGTTGAAGATAACATAGTTAAGTATATGTTATTTTCATTGGTTCAACTTAGGCACTTTTGCATCGACCTTATTTTAAATTTCCCATTTCGTTTAAATAACTCTATGTAGACTTCAAGAAGAATACAATAACACATAAAATCTAGTGTATCGTGAAGTATTCTTACTCAAGCTTTGTTTAAAACTTTTCCATTATGGATACGCCGATTTAATCTAAATTCACCCAATCACCAAGAGCTTTTTTTTCTTTTTATTGAATATACATATAATTTAATTTAAATAATTGAATATAACATAGTTTAATTCATTCACACGTAGTTTAATTTAAATAGTTTCAGATAACATAGTTAAGTATATACTAGTTTCATTGGTTCAACTTAGGCACTTTTCCATCGACCTTATTTTATATTTCCCATTTCGTTAAAATAACTCTATGTAGATTCAAGAATAGTACAATAAACTTAAATTCTTTCGTATCTTGAAGTGTCCTTACTCAAGCTTTGTTTAAAACTTTTCCATTACGGAAACGTCTATTTAATCTGAATTCACCCAATTATCAAGAGCACTTTTTCTTTTTTTTTCCTTGAATATACGTATAGTTTAATTTAAATGGTTAAATATAACATAGTTTAATATACGACAGTTTAATTGGGTCAACTTAGGCACTTTTACATAGACCTTATGTTATATCCTTAATTTATACTTTATTCAAAGCTCAAGACAGCAATGTCGAAAAATTATTAACAGGCTATTGAGTGAAGCGCGTTGAATATTCACGTCCTGAGGATGCATGCTTTATTTTCGAGTGGCGTGTCAACCTCAAGTTTTAACGATATAAGTAATTATAATTCGGTTAATTTTACAAGTGATCAATTTTTACCATAGCTTTTTTAGATACAGGATATCTTGCTATAATAAGAGAAATCAATTTTATAACTTTCTTAATATTTATTAGGTGCGTTAATGTACGCACGTAATAACTCCGTCGTAATCCGTGCGTTAATGTACGCATATGTACGTATGAGGACACACTACAGGCTGCAATTCTTCATCGATTGATCACTGCCAGATTAAAAACCGATTGATTATCGTGAAATAGTTTAATATATACAATAAGCTACAAAATAACCCTTTTTTTCATGACCGGAGGTAATTTTGTACTTTTCTGCTTACCGCTCCTCGTTCTCTCTGTTATTTTTAACTTCAAAACTTTTTAACTCTTTTTGTTTCGCATAGGATCAAAGGCGTAGTTCGTGACTATATTTTCCACAGATTTTTGCCTTATTCTTAGTTATAATTAACTAAAATAAACTTATCGTATACCTAAATACAAAAATATGAAAAAGAAAAATCAATATAAAAATAATTTTGATAAAAGCAAAAGATGCAATATATCCACTTTTAGGTTACCTACAATTTGCACTTATGACAACTAAACATTTGGACATTTTTCAGCGCTATTAATAATTTGAATGAGCGCAAGAAGTTGCTGCGCAGATATGGAGGGTATATATGAAAAGTTTGAGAATCAACCGTGGTCTAAAATTCGGTATCGTCTAGAATTCTCAATAGCACGATGGGCTGCTGCTACTGGTTATGCTTATTTTCTTTATCTCACAATTTACACTCATCGCAGGCGATATTATGTTATGAGTTTATAGGTAATGATGAAGAAAATCATTACAAATTATTAAGTTTCATTGTCATAATGTTCTTTATATAGAATAACTAAGTTGATTCTTGAATATTCTCATACATTAATCATTTCCATGCTTTTGATTATGCAACTGAATCTTTGTACTATTTAAAATGTGATTTATACTTAAAGAAGATATGAATCTTTAAATAAATATGACTGAATTAGATTCGTTAATAGAAGTCACCACTGCTTCTGCGAGCACTACTCGTTTTATAACAGACAAAAATACATTAATTCTTGCCATTAAATATAAATATATTTATTATTCCACAGTGTCACTTATAGGGCCTGATTTACCCAAACCCAGAATCTTCGCTTTGCTGGAACCAGGAACAGATTACCTCACTCACTTTGGAAAACCAGAACTTTCAGCAAAGGATATGTAATACCGATATCTATCTGTAGTTCATAATCATACATACGGAACTTTGCCGGGCAACCCGCGATTTGCGTGGTTTCATACCGTCCGATCCACATTAACATGACATACCCTGAACACCAACTTAAATTGAAACAACCTGGGAATTATTGATAACATACGATATCACTAGTCCTTAGAAAAATATTAGAATAAAATATAGATAAGTTTTTTTTTCTAAAATACTGCTTTCTGCATTTTATCTAAACTACTGCTTTCTAGTATACTTAAGTACTTAAGTTGGATATTTTACAGTACTTAAAATTACTTGCGGTATATTGCAATTCAATTCGGTATAATCAATAGTAAATATGACGCAGAGCGATTTTCCGAAGCGACAGAACTAACAGTACTAATATCTACTTCAATTATGCGTGCCCTGCGTTGTTCAATCTTTGCAGTCTATTTATGCTGAATGCCTGTAATGACCTCAACTGTTGGAGCAACTCTTGCCGTAAGACATTATTCATGAGTAAAGTCTCAACCAAAGCTTAATAAAGTATCCTTTTTGATCAATGTCATTATATTGGCTCTTTTATATAATATTTAACTTGTCTTCTGACGCGACAGCGTGTGGATGGTGATTGCTTTCGATGTATATTTTATAGTTAATAATTGGGCTGTTCATTAGGGTATAAGCGTTATCTATTGTTAAAAGTATTTTGCCTTTGCTATAGCCTTTGAATTACATTCTTGTCGATCAAATTAAATGTCATTTAAAATAATGCTGAAATGCTGGTTCTTCGACCAGCATTTAACCAATATGTTCTGTGTCACATCTTTCGTTTTAATTATGGGTTAGGTTAAGACTATGTTTTTCTGAAAAATGTAAGGTACTATATTGATTAAACAATAAACTTACGTGTACGTTGCAAGTATTTGTGATAAACGTATTTACGTATGTGTATTCACATCCAGGCATTACGTAAAAATAGATTTACATATTTTCACAGTTAACAACTTCTTGGACGATTTAAGAGAATGCATCGATTAAAATATTATTTGTTTGTTATAATTATGTCGGAGTTTGATGAAAAGAAATTGAGCGCGTGCAACCAGTTCACATGACAGAAATGAAATTTCTTTGGCGGACTTAACCTCGATTTGTAAGTATGTAGAAAGGGGTAAACCGACAGAAAGAGGGAAAGAGAAAAAGTGAAAAATATTCTGAAAGACTTGGAGAAACATTTTTGGAACTAAGATATATAAAATAATTTAAGTATTTCAATTAACGCAAAGGTTGCCAAGTGAGTTAAATTTTTGTAATGCAAAATATACATGTGTATGTGTGTGTCTGCGCGAGTGCGTGCGTGCGAGCGTGCGAGCGTGCGTGAGTGCGAGCGCGCGTGAGTGCGAGCGCGCGTGTTTGTGTGTGTGAATGTGTGTGTGTGTGTTTGTGTGTGTGTGTAAATATATATGTAAAGATATAATATAAAAATAAAATCTTCGTATATATTTAATTTTTATTGTCAATTAAATCAGCCTATGAGATAAATGTTGACTCCCTGTTAACCAAAATAAGTAACCCATTTAAAAAAATAGCCGCGATGCCCGTACCAGAACACAGTTATTGCGGTTGTTTACTCCTGTTGTAAATTATATTTACAAGTATATGTGCTGGTCGTTGGGAATTTATAAATAAATTAAGTGCTATTATGTTAGCCTCGTAACGAACGACGTACACGCAAAATTAGTTAATTAATAAATCCATCATAAATAGATAAACAAATCGACAAAATTTTGAGAGTTTACTTTTGAGAAACGTAACGTATAAAACATTTGATGACATTAGTGAGCGCCATATTTGTTTGTTTTCGCGCATGCGTACACTGTCTTCTTATCTTATAGTGTCCATCTATCTCTCTCCGTTGTTATCTTAGTACTTATTTTCCGTCCTTTTTGCAATAGATACGTGACATTCTGACGTCACGTTGCTAAGACGTTGCAAGCATGCTGGCTGTCGCAACCTTCATATTTTTCTCTCATCGCACCCAAAGAAGTTTCACTTAAATACATAACGAGTAAATAATATAATTGCAATACTTCTGTTTTCAATTACCCCACTTCTATTCAATCCACTAATGTACATAAAGACTAACCTGTTGTTAATGAAATAAGACATGAAATATGTTGTCCTATGATTAGAAACATTTAAAACAATAATTAAATCATCAAATATAGTTTGCGATCTTTAATATGTTTATTATAATTTGCAGAATAAGCGTTTTATTAATTTATAAATATAACAAAGCTAAAATTTGCTCCGCTAAATGTATACTTACGGATACAGAAAAGGTATCAATACTTTTCAACACTAAATATATTTTCTTCGATACTGATACTTTTGTTCGTGATACCTGTTAATCGATACTTTTACTCATCTGAGGACTTTACACATCGAATCCCTATCGAAATTTGTCCTTAATATAATACTCCAAAAACTTCTTTTTTTTTAAATTGACTCTAATTGTTGGCTATAGAGTACTACCATTAAGTATTGTCATAATGGCGATATTTCATGTTTTTAATTTAAGAATAGACATCGTTCTTTTGTTCCGTTCCCAGCCAGACAACCAACTTTGCACTATAGCACGTTTCAGTGCCTAACTCCGAGCGAAACGACATTTGACAAAGTATTATTGTTAAATAATTGTACAGTGGAAGAATGGAACGTTTAGAATTTTATTCACGTTCACTAGTCTCTCTAATCGTTTCCACGATCTGTTTCCTGTTTTTCTTTTCTTACTTTGGTTTTTATTTTAATTTAAATAAAACGTTGAATAATAAATTCCTTGTTTTCTTCTTTTGCGGATAAAAAAATTTATATCATATGCCATAAATTTCTTATTCACGCAACCATGATTTGTATTGTAATATATTTATAAAACCTTTTATAGATAGAAGTTGATAGAATATTATAAAGTCATTAACAAACATGTGTAATCCCTCTCTCTCTCTCTCTCTATCTCTCTCTCTTTCTTGCCTACTTATAAGAAGACGTCATATTTTGAAAAGTTGAAAAACTTGCAAAATTTCATTTATGTAAGATGATACCTGAATCTTTACAAAGCTATCGATATTTTCATTCGGTGAAAAATATGTAAAATTTACTAGAAATTATTAGAAGTTCTAGCCCATAAAATTATATAAACCGAGCGCGTGCGGAAGAAGAATAACCAGCATACTATTGTTATTGCTATAGCTATTGTGTCATTTGTTACTCTAAATTCAAACTCGGCCATTGTGTTTTCTTTTAAGATATTATTCTCTATAATTCGTTATTGGTTGCATTTTAGTAATTTAAAAAAATCATTTCAATTTCATAAACAAAAATATTTAGTTTAAAGAACCCCGTAAGGCGAAGAATTCGTCATAATAGCTTAATTGTGATAACGCGTTTCTCCTTTTCTCAGTATTTATTAATGATGTTGTTAAGAATATCTGTAGCAATTACCATCTCTATGCTGATTACCTACAAATCTATGCGCATTAGGACCTCGATTCCTTATCAAAAACCTTATCCTTATCGAGATCTAGCTTCAATTGGTGAGTTCGCTCATGAAATGGGCTTTTAGTTAAGCCAAGCAAGTCTGAAGCTATCATCATTGATAGTCAAAGACTGATTTCTAAAGTAAGTCTACCTAATTTATAGAAATTAGTACTAAATAGTACAATAATATCATGTACGTCACCTGTTAAAAACCTTGGCCTAGTTTCATCATCCCTTAGTTGGCGCCCTCAAGTAAATGATGTTAGTCGTCATGTTTTCAACAGGATACACTCTTTGAAACGTCTTCAAAATTTTCTACCAACTAAAACGAAAATCTACCTTTGTCAAACACTCCTGTTACCGCTAATTGATTATGGAGATGTGTGCTATCCTGATCTTAATGAAGAATATTTGTCCAAGTTGGAACGTCTTCAAAATGTATGCATCTGGTACATCTTCAGACTAAGAAAATATGATCATATTTCTGAATACTTCTCAAATGGCTGAACATCCGTGATCGACGACAACTTCACATACTTACACTTCTTTTTAATATATTAAAAAATCCTCAGTGCCCAAATTATCTTACTGGCAAATTTAAATATTTGTCTGCTCACGGCCTTGGGCTGCGATCTGAAAGTTCACTCACTCTACTTATTCCTAAATATACCTCTACCTCTTACAAAAAATTCTTCACTATCCAAGCAGCAAACATTTGGAATCACCCGGATCCTGACACCAGGAAATTACGTCCCTAAATATTTTCAAAGATAGAGTAAAAAAGACCTGCCTCTCCTGTAACCTATTTTTTGTGCCCTTGTCCTTTCCTGTCTTTCCCATCCCAAATCATATCAATAGTTTGTTTACTAATACTTTGTATGTTTTTATTTTTTTTCCTAATGTACTATAAATAATTTTCATTGTAAAATCTTTTACAATCTACCAAATAAATTTCAATACCAGTCGTTATGGTTGACTGTTAGAGATTGCTCATGTAGCAATAAGTCCGTCATATGTGTTATGCATAAAAATTTGTAAATAAATAAATAAAACGGTTTCTCCAAAACCGCTGTTGTACTAAGAGGTAAAAAAATTGTAAAATATTTTCTTCTTTCCCTCAAAAGATTACCGTATCGCAACTTGTTTTTCCACATATTGCTGCTTTACTTGAAACCGGAATTAGGATACAACGCCAAATCCTGGAAAAATGGCGTATTTACCTGATACAAATGTACAACATCGCTTTAATAACATACATGTAATAAACAGTTTTTTTATGAAGCTTCCGAGTAATATAAATATGAGCGCACTGTACAATATCTCTTTTTATTACTCGATGAACAAATATGAATTTTTTCCACATCAAACGGATAAGTAAATCAAAACGAACGCGTTCTATATACTAAATATTGACTAGGGTAGTAATATCATGAAAATTTAGAAGATTAATCTTGTCTGAAGTATATAATGGTGCTTTGTGAATATATAAAATTTTCCAAGCTAATTGAAGCTTTTGTAATCTGCCGGCGCTGGCGTACAATAGTCGTATTTTTTTCGGTTATGTGTACCAATATAGAAAAATGTTTAATTTATCAATATTTCCATTAATATTTTGCTGATTGATACCAATTTTTATTGTTGATTTACTGAAGTCGATAAATAATTCATGTACACTAAATTATTATCGGTAACTAACAAATGTGTGACAGAAAAACTGATAATGACACATTTAGACATTTAAAAAAAAGAATTATTGGAAAAGGTCAGCATGTGTGTTAGTTTATCAAAATAATCGCACCGTTGTATAAATTCGTATCAACTTTTGTGTTTGGAATTTTTTTTATAAATATATTTATGCTGTTTGTACATATTTGTTTTTAACCTCAAAATTTCGGGCATTTTATGTCTAAAAATTACAAATCGGTTAAAAAATTACTCCAACAATTGTATAAAAATGGTTTTTACATTATTGGATCTTTAAAACCTAACAATATGCCAAAACTCGTTTCCTCAGAAAAAACTAATGAAGTCACATCTCGTACACAACTGAAGTAAATTATGGAATATGGAGTAGAAATATATTTGTCTTGTTTTTCTCCATTCTGGGCTGATCGAGGAATTACCGCATGAGAAATGTTTTAAATGGTATTTAATAGAATCACAGTTAAAATGACTCACTATTGTAAAGGACGTGAAGTTGTAACTAGAACAGGGAAGTGGTACCATGCGCACCCACTAAGTTAACGCTTATGTCGTACTGAATTTCCCATCTATTAAACACTCAATATACATTAAAATCATTAACCATCCACATCCTGTCATATATGAAAATATATAAAACATCCGCTAATAAATGAATAGTATAAAAAACTAAAAAAACACGCTTTTATAAAATAGTACACTAAAAAGCAAAAAAAATTATCGAACCTGTTTTCTTTGTCTACTCAGTAAAGAATTTAATGTAAGCCATGTTTTTTATTGAATATGACATTTGAGTATAAAAGTGTGGGGCCCTTTGGTTTGATATCTAAGTAAAATTTTAAGGGTTTTCATTCACTTAATATTAATTTGAGAAGCAAAATTATTTATTTTTTAGAAAAAGCGACCAACGCTTTATACTAAAATTTTACGTCTTTTACTTTTGTTTTAAGACTGTAATTTTTTTTAATTTCATAAAATTATTGTATCGTCATCAGTTCTTAATACGTATGCAATATTTTACATAATTCAGATATATGCGAAAATTTAATTGAAAAATTCCCTTATTTTTTTAAACAATTATCTTCTTTGTTTTAAACAATTTTTTTTTTATTTTATGTAATTATTGTATTTTCATTAGTTCTTGATGCGTGTGCAAAATTTTAAATAATTCGAACATCTGGAAGAGGTGACAGTTTAATTGAAAAATTCCGTTATTTTTTATTCTTGAACATTTTTAAGTTTTAAGTTATTTTTAAGACTGAAATTTTTTTTTAATTTTAGAAAATTATTGTATTGCCATCAGAACTTACACACAACTGCCAAATTTTATGACTATACAACAAATAGAAATGAATTTCATTACATCAAGTCGACCTAATAAAAGCTTATTTTAAAAGGGCAAACATTATATTGATAAGAGGGACACGTTATCAAGCTTTGGACGAGGCGGTATTCACATAAATTATGTCTCGTGACCGAAGTTGCTCCGACGGCTGAGGTCATTACTAAGACGCAACTTACATAGGGTTATGTAATTGTACTTACCACACACATGAAACAAACCTATTAAGTACGAATATACTCGCACTACGAGGGTCGTAAACGCGCTTGAGCACATATAAATATTTAAGGGTACGTAATATTTCTATTAAACTGTTTAGTAATGTTAATATTATTTTTTACCATAAAACTCGTTGGTTGAATTACTCATAAGTAAAGTTACTATCACTCACTTTATATTTAGCTCATTATATTTTTTCTTACAATGCAGTACATAAGAAATGTTAGAACCGAATTACAACTTCCTACGAAATGCCGGTTTTGGGGTAATAAAAAGGATATGAAAAAATCATTATTTTTCTCTGAAAAAAAAATATAAATGTAATTTCTATACTCTACTCAAAAAGCCTTTTTAACGATATCCCACATACAAATGCAGAAAAAATTCTGACCCCTTTATGACCCTGACATATACAGAGCCCCGATGAGTTATAATTTTAAGCCATTTAAAATAAATCATTATATTTCTCTGAAAAAAAAATTAAAAATATAATTTCTATCCTCTATTAAAAAAGCTCTTTTTGGCGATATCTCACACAGAATTCTGACCCCTTTACATATACAGAGCCCCGATGAGTTATAATTTTAACTCAATTAAAACAAATCGTTATTTTTCTCTGAAAAAAAATTAAAAATATAATTTCTATCCTCTATTAAAAAAGCTCTTTTTGGCGATATCTCACACAGAATTCTGACCCCTTTACATATACAGAGCCCCGATGAGTTATAATTTTAAGTCATTTAAAACAAATCGTTATTTTTCTCTGAAAAAAAATTAAAAATATAATTTCTATCCTCTATTAAAAAAGCTCTTTTTGGCGATATCTCACACAGAATTCTGACCCCTTTACATATACAGAGCCCCGATGAGTTATAATTTTAAGTCATTTAAAACAAATCGTTATTTTTCTCTGAAAAAAAATTAAAAATATAATTTCTATCCTCTATTAAAAAAGCTCTTTTTGGCGATATCTCACACAGAATTCTGACCCCTTTACATATACAGAGCCCCGATGAGTTATAATTTTAAGTCATTTAAAACAAATCGTTATTTTTCTCTGAAAAAAAATTAAAAATATAATTTCTATCCTCTATTAAAAAAGCTCTTTTTGGCGATATCTCACACAGAATTCTGACCCCTTTACATATACAGAGCCCCGATGAGTTATAATTTTATGTCATTTAAAACAAATCGTTATTTTTCTCTGAAAAAAAATTAAAAATATAATTTCTATCCTCTATTAAAAAAGCTCTTTTTGGCGATATCTCACACAGAATTCTGACCCCTTTACATATACAGAACCCCGATGAGTTATAATTTTAAGTCATTTAAAACAAATCGTTATTTTTCTCTGAAAAAAAATTAAAAATATAATTTCTATCCTCTATTAAAAAAGCTCTTTTTGGCGATATCTCACACAGAAAAAAAATTCTGACCCCTCTAAATATAAAGAGCCCCGACGAGCTATAATTTTAAGTCATTTACAATAATATATCTACTTTTTTACCACCGATCAACATATTATGTTAATTTCAGCTTTCTATACTATTTCGTTTAGAAGTTAGGACAACCAACAACAGACAAAAAGATGGGCGAATTCACAGACGGACAGACGACCTTGCCACAACAATAAGGTACCATATGAATCCTTCGGGTACTGAACACAAAGAAAATCTCTGCCCGAAAGGTAATACAATAAACTTGCCAAATGGCACTTGCCAATTCATTTAAAGTTAATGAATAAAAATATTAATAAAAATAGTCATTTTTTTATAAATTTTTCATATAGTGACAATAGTATTTTTCCTATAAATATTACAATGCCGATTCCGATGAAATCCTGATAGGTAGTCATAATTACCAAAACCTCGGGATTTAAATTTTAATACTTGGTTTAGTATCCTTTCAAAACAACTTATTAAGCTAAATTTTCAAAAATTTATAATGAATTAATACAGTATTTGTTAAGTTATACGTTATAACAGGGAAAATCCACAAAATAAATTTAAAAATTACCAAATAACAAAAAAAATTAATAATATCTAGAATACTTTTTGCCACATTATTTCTCTTAACATCTTCGCGAAACATTTTTCATTAATATTATAGCGCGTCTTATAAACAAAAAAAATATCCTTTTTGACCAACTTGAAGTTTTAGAAAGTACTAAACTAAAATATTAATGAAACTACTAAACTGAATTCCTTCGACACAATGATGTAAACCTGTTTTTATGGGCACGGGTAGATACGATCACTATTTAAATGCAGTTCTGAAATTAAAACTATGGGAAAAGTATTTTATGCATAAACCGTACAAGAATGCCTTTTCCCAAAAGATTTTAAGTGTATTATACTTGCCTGAAACTGGACAAAACATATTTTCTTTCTTTTCCATATGTACGAACCCAACAATTAGTCCACTTTACCAGAAACACCAACCTGGTTCTTAAACGTCTGCATCGACATCTGCTCCAAATGGGTGGTCACTTTTTTTTACATATGAGTCTGCTAAAAGCTTAAGCTAATAAAATATTCAATTACTTTAACACTTTATTATCATCAGAGATCGACTCAAAGAGAACAAAAAAAACAGTAAACTATTGGCTCTTTACATAACTAGTTATTATACATAAGGAGATAACGCTTTCAAATATTGAAAAATATGATAAACAATTTCAAGAATTTGTGAAAATGTCTTTCGATAATTCTTCGTTTGTTCTATCGTCCATGGTATTTTTATCCCATTGATATTTGAATCGATTTTTTCTTTCAGTCTTCGCGGTACTAGGCGTATGAGTTGCCGTACCCCACGAGGGTACGCTACCGATAGGCTCGGACATTCCAGAACTCGTATACTTCGAATCAAGTTTTTCCGTCCGCAGTAAAGAATTCCTCAACGATTCCAGCTGCAATTTTGAAGCTTCGGGAGAGTCACAGGACATCAGCTTCGTTATCTGATACAAGTTGCAAGTGTGCGTAATGTTCTTTATTTTTTCTGGTACGCCTTTTATTTTAGAAGTTATGACTTGCCTCTCAGTCTCGTTGACTTGCAGAATTTCTGACTTGATATTTTCGAATTTGAGTTTCGTTATCGACGTTATCATCTCCGTACGTTTTATTTTCATTCCTTCGTCCTTGACGTTTTTATTCCTACGGTTTTTCTTAGACATCCTGTTCTTCCGCAATTTATTGCCGCGATTAAATTTTGTTTTACGCGTGGTTTCAGGACTTTCCTTCTTCTCTCGCTTTTCTCGTTTGTTCATCATTTCGCGGGAGTCACCATATATTGCTTCAAACTCGGAGCGGTCAGCTGATTCGACAATCGTTAATGGCATCCTGAACCAATTATTTTTTTTCCGCTTATAGCCTTTACGTTTCTTATTAAACTTCAAACCGATACGAAATTTATCTAAGCAATCAAAACAGATCTTACATTCTGATCTTTTGATTAGCTCTTGTATTCTCCCCATTATTTCTCGTGGATTTCCTTTAGTACTAGAATTTTTATATAGGTCCTCTTTCGGGATATCAGCAGATGGTTTCCAATGCATGGGTTTAAAACTAATATCGGCGATACTCTTATTACAATTACTCATATGGTACGTAACGTTTACATCCTTTATAACTAGGGACCCTTTTTTGCCTGCAATAAATATAAAACAGTCGAATGAATATAACAATAACATTAGGTGAAAACGCGATTGCAATGAATGGTAATAACAAAAAATAGTTGTGTGGTTTTAGGAAACCACGATGAAAGTGAAACTTTTTTCAGATTGTAGGCATTTAATTGAGAATTTTTCGAAAGCTACTTGATTTAGGATTTTAAAAGTAATATTAACTTAAGACGTGAAAAAGGAAATGATAATAGTAGACAAGATATATAACTATGAATGTTTATTTTACTCTGCGTACTAAAGTACAGAATACATAAATAAATACAATGTTCGGTATGATATATATATACATATTAAAAACGTAGATCAATATTTATATAAATCATTGAATTATTTTAAATTTCGATTATTTGATCACTAACGTCATCTTCGCTTTGAGTCTCACAGTTTATAAATGTAAATAATATTTTGTGGTAACTAAAATAAGTAAACATTGACATGCATTCTATTTTTTCAATGTGTCTGGTAAAAACTGCATCGATCGTAGTACCATACCAACGCTGCACAGCTGATGAGAGCTATAGGTACCGCCATATTGGTTTCTTTACCCCCACTCCGCGGCCGACTGTAATGCGACATGCGATAGGTAAACGAAATATTCTGAGGCGATACAATAAAAGTTTCACTTTAAAAACTTGTTATATTTAACACGTTTAAAAAAATTGGTAATATACAACCATGGCGACAGTGGATAAAACAGGATATATTTAAATAAAATGAATAAGCATTTGAGATAAATTATAAACTAGTATTAAAGGCTATAAACTAAAGTTTTGTGCTTCTACTGAGAGAACAGTAAAAAATAAAACCATTAAGTATGAAAACAACTCATGTACGAGCATTCCAAGATTCAATACCTAGTTTTTGTTTTGAATATCAATGTTATCTTTCACTATGTAAATACATTGCCTCGCGTCATCTTCCATACCAGGCGCGAATGGAATAAATATTTAAAAAAATTGTGAGCCATCATGGGACGCCTAGCAGATGTATAAAACATGTGATGTGAAATATATCTTAATAATCTATGAAAACATATTTAAAATTGAATAATGCTGTTAGCCGATAAGACGCAAAGCTGGTCGAATGGCACGTCACGACGTACCATCGGAACATTTAAGTCCTATAATATTGAAAAGATTGACAAATAAATCCAAGAATTTCTAAACTAATATTTCAAAAATATATCATTTATTCTGTCGTCCAAAAAAAAAACAAGAATGTTTTTAACGATGTCGCGAATTGCACAATTGTAATATATAAGAATATTAATTAAGAATATTACTAATCTTATAGATATATTGTAAATGGATAAAAAACTATGGAAAAATAAATATATTACCCTTGATCACTGATTAGAACTGTTAATGATATTAATGACATTGACAATATGGTAATAGCGAACAGATGAGAAGTGTCAGAATTATACATATATAACTCCTTAAGACTCTACAGCAAGATGTCGCGTGCATCTACATGTTAGAAATTGTTTACCGTCACTACTTTTGCTTGTATGAGAGGAGACAGCAAAACATTTTATCCAAATTCGAATGCGATCCGAGCTTCCAATTTACATAATCTGTACAAATTTTATGCATATAACATGTATAGTTTAGAGCCCAAATGGATGTGATAGACGGCCAATAACCGGACGAGAGCACTAGTGTTCCTTCGTCTACAGAAACCTAAAGTTTTTCAGTTTCCATATCGATCGAAATTTTATCGATACCGATCATCGGACTTCAGAACAGCTTTCATCACATATCTTTCATACATATTAAATGCTCTAATACCGCTTCGCACAACGTGATGTTTAACGGCTCTAAGAAAATCAATTTTTAATAGACCTTTTTGAATAAAAGACTTCATGAAAGATTTTAGTTTAAATAATCCATAACTATCCAGAATTACATGTCACATTCGAGTAAAGTTTTATGTAAACTAAACTTACTATTTCCATTTGATTTTTCGGTTATGTCCGAGAACGTGGGCAGCGCTTGTGGAGGGTTTGGAACATTTGAATCCTTTTCTCCCATTTCGTCTTCATTAGGGGCTTCCACTACCAGTTTCTCTGCAGGAAGAAAAATGAACTTCAATGAAGGAACGAACAACTAAGAATTATTCAGATAACTTCAGGATAGATCATAGACAGGAAATGTATATAAAATACGTATTAACATTATGCCGTCTCATGATACCACGTTAACTATCGAACTAATGCCGGTGACATCACACTGGTATCGCGCGCAAAGCTATCAGATATTTAATAATAAACATGTATGTATATTATAGTAAAAAATCTTACATTTATTTACATATCTCGAAAAATACTGACGACAGCTGCTAGGATTTACGTGAGATTTAGCGGCCCCAGAGAAAGAAATCTTGGTCAACTGTATGCACAACAAAATGTTAATGTAACATTTATTATCGGTGCTAATGTGGTATATTATATGTGAAATACTATAGAATTACTCTAAAATAAAACAATAAACAATATTCTATGCATAATTATGTGTGTTTTCATGGTATCTGTTAGAAATTAAATGATAATAAAAATTCTGCAAAACCGCAACTGCGAGTATAATTTATTCCCCATAATCGATAACAGAGACAAGGACATAAAAAAATAATTGCAAATATGTTTAAACGATGTTTACTTCGCCATTTCACCCACATAAAATATTTTAATTATACCGCCTCTCCTTTCATTCCATTTAATACTTTACATCATCGCGTTTTAAATTTATTATTCTTTTAAAATTATAATGTTGCAAATATATAATTTTTAATATATTTGCAACACGCCACTGATTTCACATAATTTACTACTTTGAATAATGTCAGTGACCATTCGCATGAACCAACGGCAAGGAAAACTATACATATTTAAGAGTGAACGAAGTACATGCTCCGAAAGAACTCTAGGCAATCACGAGAACATCGGTAAAGACCATGAGATGAAAATATTATTCGAAAGCAAATTACACGTCAGTCTCAAACAGCTTCGTATTGCTCACAATATAAATTATATACAAGATCGTAGTTCTTACGTTTACGTTAGTTACGTTTCATCAAAGGTTTAGCATAATAGCTGAAACGCTACAAAATTGTTCTGTAACTCTGAAAGATGCCTTACGAAATACTATTTTATAGTTATTATAGATGTATATATAAAATACTAACATATATTATATATATATATATATATATATATATATATATATATATATATATATATATATATATGATATATATATGATGATATATATAAAATACTAACATATATTATATATTTGTTAGTATTTTATGTAGTTTTAGAACACAGGGTTTACTGTACCCCGAAAGACGAAACCCGGTCGGATGAATTTGCTACAGTTAACTCTTATAAACGATATTTCAGAAGACATTCCTGGCGTAACTCGAATTACAAATAGTACTCTTTGTGTGTTAAGAGAAAATTGTAAAAAAATAAAATATTATTCAATAAGATCTATACATAAAAGGCAATACTCCACCCGATGTATTAAAATTTGCCATTATTTTTCGGCTTCCTTTCCTAAATAAAAACAAAAACAATTTTGAATTCCAGTTAACTTTAACAAACCTAAAGAAATAAATGTTATGGATAGTCAATACTAATAAAACCTAGTTCTAAGAAGCTCAAATCAATATCATGACGGCATTCTTCATGTGGAAACTATTTTCTAGAAACTAGTAGTTTTTACCTAGTCGCATTTTGGTTCCCCCTCATCGCAATGAATGAGATCGATTATTGCACAATAGTTATAAACTTCTTATAACTAGCATACGCATACAGGTATTTTAAATGGTATACACTAACAGATATGAGAGGTAACTTTAAAAGTTTTTAGAATATCAAAAATGGAACTAACTAATAAGTTTGTGATCTATCTAACATTCTGAGATAACTGTACTTTCATTGACAACGGTGTTTTTAAACTTCGGTAAAATTATGCTCATGACGATGACTAAAAATGGCCCGAATTTGCTAACAGGTCACACTCTTGTCAGTTCATCGTGAGCAACGTTCCTTGCGCAGATCGTCACTGAGAATGGTGTGTAAACAGTAGCGCGGGATGAGGCTTCATCATAAAATGCCAATCGGAACTTATCATAATTTATTGTTGACTGAAACTATAACGAAATCCACAAAAAAACAATCTAATAAAATTTTCTAGTGTATTGTAAACTTGATCTATAATATGTTACGAATCGTAACTTACGATATAGCGTACTATCGAGAGCAACTGCCCCATAAATTTACGGCTAGACCCCTTTAAAGAGAGGGTTTTTAAAATTATTATTATTATATATATATATATAAAAAAAAAAAAAAAAATATATATATATATATGTAAATATATAAATATAATATTTATGGCAAATTTTAAGCAAATTGAATATTTTTTATTTTTTTGTGCATCTGAAAATGTCTGTATGATTTTCTTTAAAATGTATACGTTTAATAATAGGATCACAATCGATATTTATAATACGAGATATAAAGTTAAACATGGAGCATGAAGCATCCAATCAGTATACGCTTACCTATGAACTAGTACTCGGTCAATACCAAAATAATAAAACCGATTTAATTATTTACTATAAACACCTCGGTAACCCTCTGTTAGTCAGTACTCGTTATTCAAAACATTTAAATGTATTTAAAATTATTCCATTAACGACATTTTGATTATGTGACATGATAACATGATTTTAACATGATACCTTCTGCATATTTCTTAAAATATTACTCCATTGCTTCTTGTAGGAATTTAAATTTAAATTATAGAGGTATTTTCAAAATTATTTTAAGGCAGATTTTAATCTATCAATATTTTTTATGTCCTTATATACTACTTGATGCTCAAGCCTATGTTCAGTTAAACAGGTAAAAAGTGTAAAATTTTAATGTTAACAGGTAAAAGTTTAATGTTAACTTTTTCAAATTTATTCAGCTTAGACCGAAAAACTGTCTGCTTGCTGAATCAAGTGGTACGCATATCTTTGCCTATGTGGGTGTATGTGTATTACCAGATAATATAGAAATTAAAAAAATATTAAAATTTACATAAAGATTTTCACATTTATATTGCATTTTAAAGACGCCTTCCGATACATTAGATATAAAAAACCCCAATGGTGAGCGACATTTTAATAAAAATATTAAATGTTGCCATTGTAGCTGTGAATTTTTATACACATACGAATACATTAACACAAAAACTTCAAGCTGCTTTAATGAAAATTGTATTCGCAGTGTGAAGTTCCAAATTTGGCGGGACGCTGAAAGAATTTTTCTTTAAACTGGAGTCCCTGGACACATCTCAAATTTTATGACCGATATATGCGATAAACTTATTATTTCCCGGAAATAAATATTATAAAGCGCATGGTAACTAGTATGTTTAAAGGAGAATGTCTTGTACAGTGTGATTTTGTGGAAAATTATGGTTTAAAGGATTAAATTTAAAAGTCTACTGGATTACTGGATTACGGAATATTGGAACAATAACGAACATTGTAGCCACAGCCCTTTATTACAGAGGAAAATAAAGTTTGAGCCAAAAAAACTTAGTTATTTTTTCGGCTAACTTAACCCATGACGCAGATGATGACAATGATAACCAGACGAAATTAAGACAGTAATTAATAGCAGATAACAGTTAAATACTAGGAAAAGATAAAATGTTTTCTTTCACGTGTGAGGTGAAAGGAACCTGCAATGGAATTGAAGACAGTTTCAGAATAACTACAAAAGCACCAACCCAATCTCCAAATGTTGGACCCTGGTGTTTTTGGTCTAAAAGGAGTAGATGTTAAAAGGACATATAAGTACCATGCTTTCATTCCAACCTAAGAAGCTCTTCAGATAAAAGTAAAACTGAGCACTGCTTCGCTACTGAAAGTCACATTTAATCAAGCTAGAAAGAAGTTTTAAGTAATTAATTAATAATTTGCAATTTCACATAATTGCATAAATTTTTCGTAGTTTTCTTAAATAAACAGAATCTTATCCTTAAATAAATTCATCTTAAATCTTAAATAAATTCAGAACGTATTGTATATAAATGTTTATATTTTTATTATAATAAATTTATAAAATAAGAATTATTCAGGCAAAATATCTACTTTCAAAATCCATAATGCATTTGCATTTATTTAGAAGACAACACACTCTACCAATCGCGAAGTAGAGTAAGTTGTAGGTAAATGCACAATTAAATGACTCCAGCTTGTTCTACGTTTGAGCTTATATCGTCAATATCGATTTTGATCAGATTTTGGTCAAATTTACAATAAATTTTTAATGATTTTTTTAACCTTATAGTACCACTTAAAAGAATATTTAAAAAATCCAAAACGTGCAACTAACCAAATTTTAATAAAAAATCTAACTAAAAATACCTCTGTATCAGTTTTCCTCAAATTGCGAATCCATAAAAACAAACAAGGGTGCAATATTTTAACTAACTGCTACATAGAAAATTACGATGTCTTTTGTAGAATAATTTAAGAGGAAAATCGTTGAAATTTAAAAATAAATTCAATTCAATTAAATATGGAATGCCCTCAATGTAGGAACGAATTTAATTTTTTCCTTTTGAACGACCATTAAATTAACTTTTTAATATTTTAACATACATCTAAAATGTGATTATTGCACATCTTCTGCAAGAATTATTGACATAATGATACAAATATTATTTAATAAAGGAAAGTAAAATTGCTTCGAAATTCTATTTAAACATCTGTTGAAATCCTAAAATCCATTAAAAAGTTCAGAGTAACAGCATATACAGCAAAAATGATATAATTCTAGAAGTCGGTTAAAATATAAAAAATACTTTCTTACTTCGAAACAAATAAAAGCAACAATATACACCATCGATTAAAAAAAAAATTCAGTAATTCTAAAAGTGATAAACGTTAACAATGGGCTACTTACTGCCATATATTCGATTGAAAATTATCAGGAAATATATTATGATGATACATTTTATTAACATCATTATAAAAATAAATTTCGTATGCACAACACTCTTTAAGCTTATAAATCTTAACCTATTTTTTACATAGTCCCAGAGTGTATATTTTTTCATGAAAAATGTTTTTTCTCAAATTTGCTCATGCACAAGTAGATTCGTGCATTTTTTTAAATTTTGGTTAGAAAAATTTACCGTCAAATTCTTTTTTATAAACACTTATTTCTTATTCAAACACATTCTGCATTTATATATCTTAAAATTTCTTTAAATCAAATATTAAATACAAATTACTGAAACCGCAATTTATCAAATTTAATTTTGCGTCTTTCTCTGTCCACGACCGGTACGAATATGACATTTTTCTGTACAGTGTTCTATTATATAAGATCACTGTTGTATATTATCATATGGTAGCTCATTGTATGTGTTATATTTGGTAAACTATTGGATTGTTTTGAGATATTAAATTCTAATTGAAACACTCGCTCCGACATCTTGAATAGTTTCAGCGAAAACACGCTTGCGTCAGCCGATTGTCATCGGTTCGGCGTCGAATTGTCTTCGATATGAAAGCAAATTATCATTAGCTGAAAAATAAAGCTATTCGTTACAATCAGCCATTTATTGTTGACATTTTTCAACGATTACGTGGGTCAGTTTACAGACATTCATTGCAAGATGACACCAAAATATATTGTTAAATTCAATATGAAATTGCAGTCAAATAAATAACCAAATATTATTGAGAAATCCTTAAGTTACACATAATATCTTGGAAAAATGAAAATTAAACTGTTTTTATTCGTATTCATAGCAAAATGACTCGTATGAAATCATTTCTGTAAAAATTAGTATAATAGCTTACTATAGCTTTATACTAATTTTAATGTAACAGCTTACTGATAATTAAATGAAACTACGTGATGTAGTATTATTTCTACTTTCTTTAATTTCTTTACAACGATCTAGGTTTCGTTGCATTACAACATATTCAGATGCGTTTAACATAGCATTAAACATATTCAATAATAGCTTACTATTATATATAATTATAATAGCCTACTATAGCCTTATACTAAATTATCAGTACTATCAATATAACTTTTTATATCGCTTAAAACGATTCTGCATTAATTTTAACTTTTAGCTAACAAAAAGACTAATTTTGTTCCATAGCTGCAAAAGTTGCGCTACGATTTGTTAAAATGGCGTTATCTAATAGCATAAATTCGAAAAACGTTCAAATACTTACACCTCATATCGCAGTGATAATATATTTGTGGCATAATTCGGGTAGTTTATTATCTTGTAAATACATTAAATTTATACCCCTTTAGACTACGAAGAAGATAGTAGAAACTCCCTTACGTATAGTTTGACCTACGTAGTACAGATGATAAGTTTATTGAAAGTAGTAGAATTATATTAATAATATTTTATTAATATATTTCTACTACTTTGGTCATAAAAACTGAGTTTAAGTATATAATGTTTCAGATTCACAAGTACTATTTCATATCAACTTTGGTAAGTGAATATGTTTTAAACATAAAACCAAAGACTTTTCTTAAAATAGCCAGATAAGCAATAATGACGAAATCTGACACCACATTATCCTTGTATCATTTCTTGCTGTCTTTTGCATTTTTTTTTTCTTAAAATTCAACATTCGATTGAATTCATGAATATTTTATTATACTAAAAAGATTATTTTAATTTCACTACTAATTTTAATATGAAGAGAATTAAAAAATCTCTTTGTTCTAATAAAGGTTATTGCAATAAGAAATCATTATATTTTGAAAAATTTATTTTTATATCCATTCATCACCCAAATCAAAAATTGTTATGTTTCGTTATAAGTGTTACTTAATATTGTAACTATGAATTTTCAAATATCCCTTAAAGCCTTACAAAAACTTAGTTATGCTTCACATACAGTTAATTACACAAGAGCTTATGCACAATAACTAGATGTCATCGGATTAAATGGAGGATGATTAACAAATAAAAATGAATTGGTTTAAAGCGAATGAAAGCAGTTTAGTATAACTTGATCATACATCGCAATAATCAAACATTCACAAATTGATTGCGGTATATCATAAAACCATAAGTCGATGCATCACGGTAAACAAAGGCATGGCGAGGTATTATGTTGCACATGCTGCCCAAAGAATCATAATCGATTAAGTAAACAGATTCACGGGGCGAGAGGAAGTCGATAAGGAATTTAGCGACCCTTTACAAAGAGACTAGAGTCTTCAACGATTGCCTACTCTGCCACAGTAGTGCAGAACCAGACGATCATAAAAATATCCTATAAGATTTGTACATACGCATTGCAGCAAATATAGGAAGCGCCCTCGAAAATTAATACTTTAATATTATAAGGTAAGATGTAAATTTTTAATTAAATTTATTCCTGATTCATAAACTCTTGTGCCAGTGATAATTTGCGTAATAAAAAGAAAAGATTAAACAATTAATACTATATTTAAAAAAATGTTTTATTTTTCTAATTTTATAGAAATAAATTAAATTAAACATATAAAAGTTAAAACTGTGTCGCATTTAAAATTATGCACAGTGTATTTGAAGACCTCTCTGATAAAAACATTTAGCTTTTAAGGACCTCGAAAAGAGACAGGTAGTTCAAAGGAAATATAAATAAAATCCATTAATTATAATTAATTGGTGGTTCAGTTATGGTCTCATCTTTATAGTTTTGATCAGCATAATGTTTCAACTCGTAGCCCTTTGTAGTAGTAGTACTGGATGTAGTTATGATAGCACCGATGTTATCAGTAAATGTGTTAGTGGCCAACTCATACTTCGTGGTGGTCTCATACTTGGAATCGGATTTATCTGCCTGCAGCAAACTATTCCTCAACGATTGCAGCTGCATTTTAGATGCTTCAGGAGAGGCACACGGCATCAACTTCGTGATTTGATACAAGTTGCATGTGTTTGTAATATTCTTTACTATTTCAGGGGCACCTTTTATTTTAGATGTGACAATTTGTCTCTCGGTTTCGTTGACTTGCAAGATCTCCGATTTGATATTTTCAAACTTGAGTTTCGTTATAGACGTTATGGTTTCCGTACGTTGTTCATTCAATCCTTCAATCGTATTTTCTTTCGACTTGATCTTCTTCTTGGATTTACCGGTTTTCTTTGATTTCCTATTGCGACGGGATTTTCTTTTACGATTATGTTTAGGTTTTTCTGTCAGTTCTCGTTTCTTCCGCATGATTATTTCAAGAGAGCCACCTTTAACGGCTTGAGGATCGGGGTGATCGAGAGGTTTTATTATCGTTTTCGGTTCGTTGAATTTTGCATTCTCCAGCATTCGTTTGTAAGATTCACTTTGTTTTTTAAATTTCATAGTAGTCCGAAATTTCTCCAAGCATGCTCGACAAATAACACATTCTGAACTATCAATTATCTTTTCTATTTTCTCCTTCAGTTGCCTATGATGTATGTTGTTGTCGAAGTTAAAGTTATCGAACTTGCCAACGTTCGGTTTCGGAATACCGGCAAATGGATTCCAGTGTGCAGGTTTGAAGTTTATGTCGGCGATACTCTTGTTACAGTTACTGAGGTCATACGTGATGTTTACGTCCTTAATAACGAGGGCCCCTTTTTTAACTGTAATGTAACAAAACAAATAATAAATACCATGAAAAAGTGTAGGTGACTCGCATTAAATGTAATAACTGATCTGTCTTTCAATACTTCATTAAAATTTTGCAAAACAATATTTTAGGGCTGGCGATTATAATGAAAAAAATTTAATTATTAATAATACTTTTGAATAATTGTTGATCATCTTATTTCAAATTGTTTATTGGCTCCGTACCTTGTATAAGATAATTTTAACCAAAAAAATGAACTAGTATGTAAGTAATCAACACCTGGCCATAATAATTTTTTCATCATCAGACTTCATAAGACAGGAAATGGCGGTGTAGTCATTACCAAATATTTAAAAAGAAAAACATTCAGAAATATAGACAGTGATCAAGTAGTGGGAGAAAATATAAGGTCATTGTACATGTATTTCTAAAAAATATTGTTCATGCGTAGTATATACGACGCATAACCTTTTTTAATACCATAATTCCTAGCATTACTGAATTTATTCTTATCTCTTGACCCATGAATAATATTGCTATTTTTGTTTTGTAATTATTAAGATGATGATGAAATGTCTAGTCTTCCCAATCTTCCTATGTGGACCGGTAATCTAGTCTCTGGGTGTGAAAAACCGTCAGAAGATAGATGCGCTGAAAATGTGGTGCTAAAGGCGTCTTTTAAATGTATCCTGGACGATGTTACGCACAAATGTGTCGATCCTGAAACGTCGATCTAAAGTGTTAAAGTTCTAAAGTTCTTCATCCATATTTCTAGAAACGAAAATTCCTTAAAACGTCTTGTAGTACAGAGAGGCCGGCAAAAGAGCCCCAAGCCAATCATCAGCAGATTATGCAGATCTTATTAAGGCAAAGACGGGATGCAATGCACGTGCGATGCCATCGACCGCTAGAAATGGAGAAGAATTGTTACCGTAACAATTGCTAAAAAAACCAAGATTCTATGTGCACTTCTTCACCATCTATATGAATCAAGATCACTATGGCAAGAGTGCCCCACTGAAGAAGACGAAAATTATTAAAGTAGCTCACGAAGGCAGTGAATCATAGGAAAGTAAAATTTTCTATAGACTATCTTTACTTACCACGTCCATTTGGTTTGTCAGTTATTTCAATGAAAGTGGGTAGCGCCTGATGTAAGATATTTGACTTTCTTTCTTCAATTTTGTTCTCAATACCAGTTTTCGGAACCCCTTTGGCTGTAAAAATTAAATCGAAATTTTATTAAAACCTTATACTTAAAATAAAATGAAAACATGTTTACGCAGTTTTTGAAGAAAACGTGGATTAAGAAAATCGATTAAAAAGATAGCGATTATTTTAATATTCAATTTATGTTATGAAAACATAGATCGAAAACAATTTTTGTATATTGAGTGCAAATTTACTTGAAACGTGACTCTACGTTGAAGTCATTTGCGGAACACCTCCCTCACGGGTTAGATGATTATGTGGTAGATTTTAGAATTATTATTACCGAAATCGTACATCAAAATCATACCGAAATCATCATACAGCAAATAAAATAAATTATAATATAACACAACACTCCTACCGCATGAAACTCTCTAATAATTGCGGGGAAAAATTATAAGAGAAAATGATATCCAAAATTTGTATAACGAAATCCATTTTAGATTTCTTACTCGGATAATAAATAAGTATATATAGAATTTTAGATAATATAAATAGTTATATATAGTGTATATATATATATAACTACGGTAATATATATAGTATATATAGAATATCGTATATTGAACATTAAATAAATTAATAAAGCATATCTAAGAAAAAATCACTGCACTGAAATCGATTTAATAGTATGTGTAATTAAACGAAGAACTGTAAGTTTTCGATTACATGTTAAGAAATTAAATAACAAAATGTGTACCTTGCATATGGTGTATACAATGATGTGACCTTGAAATATAGCATACATAACCGAGTACAGGGTTATTTTACTCTATATACACGTTATACTCAAATAAAATGAATAAAAAATATGGCTCAAAATAGAACCAAGCAACAAATCAATCCGCAAGAATTATTATGAAAGAAATGGAGTATAAAATAAATAACGTATTTAAAAGAAAGAATCATATTGAAAACGAGATAATTAATTTGTCTCTTAAAGGCCATTATCTCTAATAATATCTCTATATAATACGACATCATTGACTGGATATAATTTATTTATAGGATTTATCACCAAAAAAATTCTGTATAATAATATACTTACTCGCATATATACGATAAAAATAATCAGGAAGTATATTAATATTACACCTTTTAAAGACCATTATCTCTAATAATATGTCTATATAATATGACATCATTGACTGGGTATAATATATTTATAGGATTTACCATCAAAGAAATTCTGTATAATAATATACTTACTCGCATATATACGATTAAAAATAATCAGGAAGTATATTAATATTACACATTTTATTAGAGTCATTATTATAATATACTTTGTATGCACAACACTTTTTAAGCTTATAAACCTTAACCTATTTTTCAAATAGCTCAAGAATGTATATTTTCTCATTAAAAATACTTTATTGGCACACCATTATTTCACATATTTTAATATAAAATAAAACAATTTATTAAATCTTTTCTATTACTCAAATAAAATACATTTTAACGGAATAATATATCAATTTTTCTGATCTTATTTGAACGAAGACGATTTTGAAATTGATTTTCGACCACCACGGTTCACAAACGACTTGAAAATAATTTTTATTCCGGAGTCGATTCGGTTTTATAAGCAGCTCTGGAATCGATCGTTGTGCATTGTTATCTCAACTAACGATATGTATACTACATTTGGTAAACTATGGCATTGTTTTGAGATTCAAATTGGAATCTTGACACCGTGGCCGTCATCTTGTATTGTTGCTTGAATGCTTGCGTCAGTCCTTCGTCGTTGTTGAAACAAATAATTATTGATTGAAGAATGCATCTTAATGTTGTGAGAGGTTATTTAATATTGACATATTTCAGCGGTTAGATAAACCGTGTTTGGAGATGTTGAATGTGGATGATTTCAATTTAGTAATTGTCGGATTCCATTCGAGATTTCAATGGATTAATCGGCTTATAGCAAATGAAATATGATCCGGAAACTGTGGAGATATGCACAGTGTTCTTAATAAAAGTAACGTCATATATTTTTAATACTTTTCCATTAATATATGTCAATGTTGTCTGAAAGCTGAATGTCTTCTGATTGAACCTATGAAAAAAATAAAATTTGTAATAATGGATTTGATTTCAAAATTTTCTCGGTGCTGATTGGGAATTTTTGTACTGATATAATATATATTCATACTTCTATGAAAAGCAAGACAAATTATTAATAGTATATTCTATTATTCCTAATCAATGGATTTGAATTCAATATTTCCTCGGTGCTGGTTGAGAATTTTTGTACCTATATAATAGATATTTGTACTTCTATGAAAAGCTAGACAAATGAATAATAGTATATTCTATTATTTGTAATCAAATATACAGGTAATGTCTAAATTAAAACCGGCCAAATGCAAGTCTGGCGCGACTAACGGACTTCATACCTCGTCTAAAATAAACTTTATTCATCTTAAGACACCACTAATGTGGAATAGCTAGCACAATAAATATTTAATAATACCCAAAATAATTAAGTATCGAGTAAACATATATTTGAGATTTCGTGATTATCTTAAAAATTATGATCAACCATTGCGAACTATCCAACTATCTCCAACCATTGCGTAGGCTTCTAAATACCCTGTTTTGGGGGACATATTTTTTGTATATTTCTCAACATATCTCTAATACTTTTTTGCATGTTACGCAATATATCTTTAATATAAACTACGTAAAATTATAAAAAATATAAAAATATATTTTTGAGATCTTCATAAATTATTTATATTTGTCGTCGCTGTGGTGTGTCGTATTGATCACAACGTGGCTGGTCTGGTGTTATGGTCGGTTTTAAGAGATTGCTCTCGCAGAAATAAGTCCGCCATATACACAAGTTGAATAAATTAAAGTACATAAATTACTCCCTCAAAACTAGGCCAACCCTTCAAAATTTCGACGCAAATATTTTTGTTATTACGTTTTATTGTGATGTCAAATTTCAAGTATCTACTATTTCTGGAGAAACAGACTGTGACATACGAATAGGCAGATACACCTGAGTGACATTAATAGGGTTCCGTTTTACTTTCTGAAGTACAAATCTCCAAAAAAAACTAGCGTGTCCTCCATGGACTAAGCGGTGGAGGTGAACTTCCATTAGTAATTCCATTCTACTTTATTATCCCTATTTAAAAAACATTATATGTAATACTATAAAATACACATGCAGTGGTAATGATCACGTGTAATAATATAAAATACACATATAGTGGTAATGATCACGTGTAATAATATAAAATACACATGCAGTGGTAATGATCACGTGTAATAATATAATATACACATGTAGTGATAATGACCACGTCGTTAACTGGTTGTTATTGCTATGTTAGCTTTATAACCGTATCGCCAAATTTATTATCCTAGTTATTACTGAGATCTTATTACTATATTCATCTGAGATCTTAATCTTGTTTTGTGATGATAATATTTTAATTTCCTTTCATGATCACATTGTTATCTGACTGTTTTTATATTCCAGTAAAATGTTTTCGACCGTATCGTCGAACTTATAATTTTAATATTAACTGATATCTTATTATTATCTTAATTAGAGATCTTAATGTTAATCTGAGATCCTATTAATTTAATTTTTTTTTGTGTTTTTAAATGTAATAAACTAAGATGTCACCTGCTTTCATAATAATCACGATTTTAACTGTCTGTTATTGAGACATAATGTTTACAACTCTATCGTCGAGATTATAATTTTAATTTGAACCGAGATCTTACTATTGTATTAATCAGAGATCTTAATTTTAATCTAAAATTTATTAGTTGAATTTCGCTTTATTTTATGTCTATATGTAATATACTAAAATGCTCCTGCTATCATAACGATATCAGTAGCATTTTAGTTTATTACATCTATATAACGATATTAACTGTTATTGGGACACAATGTCTACAACTCTATCGTCGAGTTTATAATCTTAATCTAAACCGAGATCTTATTATTATATTAATCAGAGATCTTAATTTTAATTTGAAATGTGGTTGTTTAACTTTGCTTTATTGTATTTTAGATCTAATAAACTAAGTTGCACCTGCTGTCATAATAATCACGTTTTTAACTGACTGTTATTGGGTTGTAATGTTTACAACTCTATCGTCGAGTTTATAAACCTTAATCTGATCTGAAATCTTACTATTATATTAATCAGGGATCTTATTAGTTTAATTTTGCTTTCCTTTATATTTAGATGTAATAAACTAAAATGCACCTGCTATCATAATGATCATGTTTTAACTGACTGTTATTGAGACATAATGTCTACAACTCTATCGTCGAATTTATATTCTTAATCTGAACTGAGATCTTACTATTATATTAATCAGAGATCTTAATTTTAATCTGATATCTTATTAGTTTAACTTTATTGTATTTTTAGATATAATAAATTAATTTGCACCTTATTAATTTAATTTTGCTTTATTGTATTTTAGATGTAATAAACTAAGTTGCACCTGCTATCATAATGATCACATTTTTAAATGACAATTATTGGGATGCAAGGTATACAACTTTATCGTCGAGTTTATAATCTTAATAAGAACTGAGATCTTATTAACAAGAACAAGATATTGTAACAAAGGCATCTAGTAAAAACTAGTTTTAACTAGAGAAAACGCGATGTAAGTAAGAACCGGTTTTAACTGTAACATATATATATATATATATATATATATATATATGCGTGTAATGATGTGACTACTGAAATACAGCCAATATATTTTATTTTCATTCTACATATTTATATATAAAAAACAAGTGTGTTTTATGAAAATTCAGACACATTTTATTGGAAATAATATATCTTCAGCGATAATTTCGAATCGCCTGAAGGTATTGTCGTTAAATATGAACCTTTTTCTGAATTTCGAAGAATGCAAGGTGAATACAAATTTTTCTAACTTTACAGGAGAGCTATTTAAAGTTTAAATTTTTCCAAAAACGATTCATTCAAAAACAACTAGAGAATCTATAAAATGAATAAACCTACCTTTATCAAAATATAATGATCAGTTTTTTTAACAAATTTTTTCAAAATTTTAAACTTCAAATTCTCTTGTATTAAGTATATAAAATTTTACTTAAAAAAATTACGTTTCATTCATCCATTTGTACTAATATTCAGTCTATCGATGACGGATGATTTATTACAAGCAAATCCGGGATGAAAACATTCTGTGTTCATTTCCATGCTAATTGCGAAATTTTAAAGAAATCGTTAGAATATTTAAGGCATAAAAAGGAGACATACAAATAAACGAATAAACTCAATATCATATTTATAATACTAGTTACGAGTCTGTGTTAAACGAAAAGTGTTTCTTGGCGACTATTTGGCAAAAAATAACAAGTGGCAAATCATTGAAAATGTCAATATGCAATTAAAAAAACTCAGAACGTGCCAAAAATTCTGACATCTTCAGCACTAAATAATGTAAGATAGTTTTTGTTAGTCGTATTGTTAATTGAGGGTTTGAGTTATATAGGAAAATACTTGAAGCTCATTCCCGTCACCCGTAAAAAAACTTGCGTATAATTATTGACGGACTTAACAATAAAGCTAGAAACATATTATCGGACGAATCTCTATATCTGACCATTACCTATTACACCTAAACGTGCAAATTATCAGCAATAAGTTGCGGACGTGAACTTGAGCGCTCGGACGTCCGACAAAAATCTGGCTCGCATCGATAGAAGTGCACGGGGTTCAGATGCGTCCGTTACAAGAATGTTACAATTCTCTAGAATGCCAGCGCGATACGGCACAACGTCCGGATGTGACTGTGTAAACTGTGTAGGTCTCCACTGTCAGTCACGACTTAATCGCGTCCAATAATTTATTCCCAATTTAGGCGGACATAAGCATTATCGTGTTCAAACGACACATGTATTAAATCGGCAATAGAAACATTTCCCACTAAATGCCATAGTTTTTGTTGTATAAATATATGGTGAATTTCACTGTAGCCCTAGCGGAAACTTAAATATCTGACTAAAATTCCAGTCCATCAGTTGATATTTTTAATTCTTCCTTTAAACAATCCCGGCGATTTTCTATGATTTATCATTTATGGCGTAAGTGTTTTTAAGAAGATGTTATCTGCTTAGTACATTTTCAAAGGTTCTACTGT
Organism: Druceiella hillmani; assembly: GCA_039881145.1. NCBI lineage: Eukaryota > Metazoa > Arthropoda > Insecta > Lepidoptera > Hepialidae > Druceiella > Druceiella hillmani. The sequence continues at coordinate 19,909,511 of JAYKKI010000032.1, read as the reverse complement.
TATTTTAAAATGCTACACATCTTAGATAGAATCTAAATGTAATGTGTCCATGGAATGAATACACCGTTTCGATTCAGAATCAACCACAACCATTTTACAAAACAAACCATTTTTCATATTTAACGTTATTAGGGATACAAATACTAGTAAATATGGAATAATTGCTCTTGATAAGGATGAATACAAAGCGATGTATAAAAAGAAGATAGACAATATTGTTATTGAACTAGCGGTTGAATAGTTTATTCCAATTTACATATTTTAAGTGATAACTTCTTTAAGCGCAACACTGCTACATCTGACCAATACCTAGCACTTTTTCTAAGCAGTAAACGAAATTGAGCCATCACACTCTGGTCGGTTACCCTAAATAGTTATCACACTCGGATCGGTGACGCTGAATTGGGTAAACTCAGCTGCTTCCGGCACTGGCCAAATAAACTACTTCTTTGGGCACACCATGCGCCTAAAATAGTAGTTCCCTTGAGATTTAAACAAATTAACTACTTTTTAGGCGTTATATTTAATTAAATTTGAATTTGAAGTGATTACCACATATTTCCATAAGCTTATTGTTTAATTCTTACGGATAAACTTGGTTACTCTCGTCATTGGCCAAACGAGTTCACTGTCTGATACGGAGTGCATCATTTCAAGAATTACGTTTTATTTTTTATTAATAAAAATTAATATAATATACGTATATTATTGTATTTCAAAATGATAATCTCGCGTTGTTCCCGATTCGCTTCACTAATATCCATCATATGACATTAATGTTATTATTTTATCATTACATATATTTTAAAATTAGAAATTTCACTTCTACCGTGTGGTCATAAGCACGCACTAGACATTTTTAATTATTATCCGTTCTTCGTTTATTTTTTATAAATTTTTTTGGCCACATATCAAGAATAGCGAAGCCATCTCCAGAATCTTTCTTTCATCTGCACAACTACACTTTCTTCTAAATCGTATTCTTTTCGAATATCTGCATTATTAATTATTTATCTTTAACTCATTCAGCGTATATTGCGCAATGATCTCGTTTCAATCCCATTCTGATTACTTTCGCCCTTTTCTTATGCAATTAAATACCATGTGGTCTTGGTTTATTTTTTATAATTTTTTTTGACCACATATCAAAAATAGCGAAGTCACCTCCAAAACCTTTCTTTATCTCCACAACTACACTTTCTCCTACATTGCATTCTTTTCCGGCATTAATAATTCTTCCATTTTAACTCATTCAGCGTATATTGCGCAATGATCTCGCTTCAATCACATTCTAATTACTTTCGCCCTTTTCTTATGCAATTAAATACCTACATCTGTACAAAATTGTTATCGCTGATTTAACAATAAGTACAACTACTTCCGGTTTCTTCCATATATTTTAATTCATCACGACTTCAAGATGAGGGCGCCATCCATTCTGTCTCAATTACTTCATATTATATATAGACGTGTCTACAGCGCTCTAAGTGTGTCCTCAAGAAACAAGATAATTATGTGGTCTTCAAAGCAACAGTCTATTTTATATAGGTCCTTTCTTTGACTCTATCCTTTTCTATATATTCCGCGTATGAGCGGTAAATGGAACTGTATTTTTTGTTAATTTCTTTATAATTACGTGTTTGAAGGTACTCGTCATCATTTTATGTCATCCTGTTGCTTGACAATTAACTTCCTTAATAAAGAAATTCATCCTCTTGCTCTATAGCCACTTTATCTGTCTTATTCTGCACATTGCTTTGCATTCCAAAGAGCTGTATTAAAAGTTGGTTACTTGTTAAATTGTCCGAGTTATTACTAGTTAATAAAAGGCACATGTCCGTGGCGTGAGCAAAATTAAATAAAACGTCTCTCAAAAGTATTGATGCTGAGATACAATCAAATACTTTTATGGAAATGTATCCCAAGTCACGTTGCTGTAAGTCTAACGAGGCACATAGCCCCAGCTACCCTGACTAGTGAAGGGATGAAATTATGAAATAACGACCGTTACTCAATGCCGCATAACGAGCGACATTCATCCAGTGGCGCAGCACAACCCCCATTAGATATTGCTATCTGTAGTATGTATTAAATAAAAATGAGCGTTTATGCTTACATATGTCTTATGAAGTCTTACTTTACGTGGTTTACGCGATGGATTAATTATGTTAAAAAGAGCAAAACGTCTAACAGCCGTAAAAGTTTTAATGTTAAATTCCGTGCCTTACAAAATTTACGTTATCTGCAAATCAGATCCTAATAATCCCAGCGTCAAACACATATTCAGAATTTGATTTCGGTAAGGGTCTTCCAGTCTCTGTTCTTGAGGATATAATTATGAAAATTGAAGCAGAATATAATGACGCGCATAATGCAATACAGACCTTTTAATAAAAAACACTAAATACAATTTAGAATTTTTTAATTCATCGCAATCGACACTAACACCTATATGTAAAGTATGGTCAAAGGGTTTAACCTACCTTAGCATATTTATGTTACGATTATTTTTCCTACTTTCTAACTAACAGAATTTTACCAAAAAAAAGTTGCAAACAGTTGTTCTGTCACATAATAATTTAGTCTAACTTATTTCGAACGATGACATAATATATGTATATATGTATATACTACATACATATATTCAGAGAGACGTTGGTATTTTTATTTGCAAAAATTCATACGTCTTTACTATTACATGAAAATTTCATAAGTGAAAGAAAGTGACGTGAAAAACTATATATAAATGGAAAATTGACCCAGTTTCGACTGCTGATCGCAGCACCATAAAATGTCATTTGAGAGAATGTAGTTCTTATATATATATATATATATATATATATATATATATATATTTGTGTGTGTGTATATTTGTGTGTGTGTGTGTTTGTGTGTGTTTGTGTGTTTGTGTGTGTGTGTGTGTGTGTGTTTGTGTGTGTATACACGGTGTCCGTTAATAGATGTCGGACAAAGAAAGACGTCGTTGAAATAAAATGTAAAACACACTCCCTTTTCCAACTGATTGCAAAAAAATATTACACATAACTCTTTTTAACACACCCAATACTTGCCCGGAGTACGGTTTTACCTGCAGTGGTGATGTCTTCGCAACTGTTCGCGGGTTATTCCCCCGAGCGGCGCTGAACAGTGTGCACAAGTATCGTGTGTACGAAAAAGATGACAAATAATTATGAATATTACTTTAAATTTTCTGAATAAAGTCAAGGAATAACGCCTTTCTTTTCACACAGCGTGTGTATATATGTTTTAAATAACTCAACTACCAAAGAGGTGAAATGGGGCTTTTTAAACCCATGTTTGGCAAATGGCTTTGAAATTACCAAAAAACTATTAGAAAAAATAAATAATTTAAAAAGTATTTTAAACTTCCTAAAAGTTCTCTATAAAAATAAATTATAATTAAAGGTGTGTTTTACAGCTTTTTTTTTAAATCAACCTCTAAGGCGATGAAACAGGTATTCAAAGTTTATAATGAAGTTAAATTGTTAAACATTATAAAACATTACTTATATAATGTAGATAGGCTACAAAATTTGTATAAAGACAAAATATTAGATGGTCTTTTAACACTAAATTTCTTAAAAGTGCTCTAAAAATATTAATTAAAGACACGTTTTGTAGTTTTTTTTTTAATCAACCCAAAGTGACAAAAAGCAGCACAAAAGTAAAATTGTATAATGGTTCTATTAACTTAAAATTTCGTAATTAAGCTTGTAAAGGAAAAGCTTATCCAAGAACCTGTTCAAACGTAATATAAAACGAAAGCTCGTCGTATCTTCCAATCTGCTTGCAGGACTTTATGACTGCATGAAGACGATCAACACTGATATATACAGCACAAGAAGAGGTAGCGCTTTGCCAATCGCGCTTTACGCCGCGAAAACTTTTCGTTTAAGTCTGTGGAATAAATTCAAAGATTACCTGTCAGGAGACTTTAAGCAGTAGATTAAGATACAGGTAAAAGTCGACATAGAGTATTTAATGGGTGATGTATTCCAAAAATGCTTATCAGAAACTGAGCAAGCCGTGTCATTATTAGTTTAAAATGCTCTAAAAAAGGAACACACACATTGCCTTAAAACTGTAACTTAGCCTGGCAAATATAGAGATTCCCATATACAACATGTTTGAACAGAGTAATCTTGCCTAAGTATTGAAAGTACAATTATTAAAATTATAATCTCGAATGAAAGTACTAAGGTGTACGAGAAAAGCAGTGAAAGGAGACACATTTAAGCTTCGAATATAAGTCTGCAGGACATAAGTGGTAGCAAAAACCTAACGGGTGGTGTAAGCGTGTTATTAACTTTATCAGGGGTGCCTGCAGGAACAGGCACTGATTAAATCAAGACTTAAAAGATTTTCTTTGTAGCCCTCGTTTAAAGTACTAAAACTAACTAAAAATATGAGAGTACTTCTGAGAGGCGATGAGCTTGGCCGTCAATTTTCAGACTTCAAACTGGGAATGGTGATTATTCAAAAATAGACTTATGCGACTAGTATATTTGCCACAAGTTTAAGGCAATGCGTGTGGTCCTCTTTTAGAGCATTTTCACCTAATACTGAGGCCGCTTGCACAATTTCTTATAGAATTTTTTTGTGACTATGTGATAAATTGTTCAAACATGCCCACATAGAGATCAAACCAATGGAATGGTTTTATACGAAACATACTGACACCAAAAAATGATTTGGTAGTGATGACTTCTTGCTTAAAAAGAAAAAGCAATGAAAGAAGCGAAAAAAAGAAGAATTAATAAAGAAAATAATTTCAATAGACACGGTGGTAAACACAAAGGCAGCCAGGATTTTTTGAATATTCTAAATTCACCGTGTCTTTCATACTCGCAAAAAATGGGCAAAAAAAACTCTATGCAAGGCAGTATTTAAAAAAAATCTAAAAGATCATCTTAATCAACTCAAAGCGATACTTACCCAGTAACACATATACTTATTAGTACTTACCATTTCGTCGCCATTTTGTTTTTGCTATTAAATTCTAATGTATTTGCTCGTACAAGGATAATATAAACAAATATTTTCTCATTGTGAAGTAGATATGTGTTTAATATTTATAATTTTCAGATTACGCCAATCTTTCACAAGATTTTCATAAGAATTGTTCGCAAGACTAAGTTCATCCTAAATAATATAAAAAAAAATTTCTCATTCTAACTAATATAATAAATGCGAAAACAAATTTTTATGTTCCATTTTCACAGCTCAATTCTTCGACATATGACCATGAAATTTGTCATTCAGAAGGACTTTTATCTTGGAGAAAAAAACTAATTCCATGCGGGCGAAGCCGTGGGAAAAAGCTACTTTAAATGTAAGAATTTTCCCTGTTTCACTAAAATAACGTTAACATGTTTTACATCTGACAAATCGAAAACCTTATTTTACAAAAAAAAGACAATTTTAAGACTGTGTTGTCTGGTGATACAACATTGAGTCATATGAAAATTATTGAAGAAATTGCAGTGACATCACATAATTTTAAAAAAATTATACAAATCCTCAAAATTTTGCAAAAATTAGGGGACACTATTAAAAACTATTGAGGTGTTTTACTAAATTGTTTGTTTTAAGTTCTCTCAATAAACGCCAGTAACATACAGTAGGATGCACGAGACCTATATCAGAGAAAAGGACCTTGATTACACGCAGGCGTGTAATGATGTGAAAGTCCTTTGATGCAATGAAATAAGCAAATTTTCTATTGTTCATAAAGAAGATCAAAGATTTTCCATTTCATATATATTTTCCATACAAGGTTTTCCATTTCATTTCCAAAACAAAATCACTTGCTCAACTTACAGCAGAGTGTCCATGCGTTATTTTAGCAAATATATAAGGTGCGGTGAAATGTTTTTGCTAATGTGAATATTAGGCGAAATGTGATTAAAGTAAAAAATAAGGTTCGCTGGTACTGTGGGCTTTTTTTAAACCCGCAATGAGCCACAGAGGTCACTTTCTTTTGTCTAAAAAAATCTTTCAGGTTTTCTAGGGATTATCACAAGACTTAATTTCATGAAAGACTTTCTTCTCTCTATTATTTTCATGATCGAGATTTATTTAAATTTGAAACAATATCTGAATGTTAAAGAAAAACTGAAACAGTTGCTACAGCTATCCTACCCTGGTATAAAATGGTTTTTACTGGACAGAAGAGCTTTTAGTAAACATGTTTTCTTTCCTTTCATTGTCTTAATATTTAAAAAATAAATGAAAATTCAACACAGTTATCAAATTTACTTCAAATTCCAGCTAGTTGTGTCAACAATTAATCAGAATTCCATCTTTTTTCAGTTTAGAAAGATTACTTTTCGAGTCTTTACGCTGCTTTTTCTATATTCATATTCTATGGTATGTATTTAGTATAATATAAAATTCGACACTGGTCTTATTACTTAACCAATTAATTAATTATACAGGCTGTGATACCCCAACAGGCCATACAGGCTGTGATACCCCATGTGATGTTTGAAGTTCAAATTCCTTGTTCATCTGAACAGAATTGGCTACTATACTCTGTAACGTACACATCTTTCTATGATAGCAAATATTTAATATCTGAAACAAAATAGATTTGTGCCTTGTAATTAAAATTCAACTACGTGAATATTGCACAATCAGTCAATTTTTATTAAAACATCCCCCAAGATTCATCTTCACGAATTCAGCCTAACTACCTGCTTCAATTTATTCCAGAAGTTGCACAGTCTCTTTATCATATCGAAAATAATTTACCGAAGTTAATTTTAAAGTAACAAATATTTCAAATAGGTCCAACATTAGCTCCCTACTCATACTGGAGACTCGCGACAACTGAGATTGTCGACATCAGAAGCAATACGTTTTTTTTTCAAAAGTGGGTTCTCATAGAAAAAACCACACATACGAATATACGATATTAGATTAAAATCTTGACTGGCAAGCAACCAATTAGATGTGGTGACGCGGTTATGTCTTATACGTTGCTTGCCAGCCAAGGTTTAGTCATTCCTTGTGTGTGAAACAGTGTTTTACAAAAAGAATGAAATTGGTCAAATTTGTTTTTTTTTAAATATGGAGGTTATGGAGATGAAATTCTTGCTGATTAATTTCCTTGGCCATAATTTGAAATCGTCTGCAGCAACTGTCTATAAAACACAAACAGATCCGTGATGAGTGTTGCACATATATTTATTCGAGACAATCAATGTAAATAATGTTCTATTGGGTGTTTTTTGTAGCATGGAGAGGATGTTGAACTTACAAAATATATTCATAGACTAAAATATATCTAATGTACCCTTACACTCCACTGCTGTCATACTTAATGGTTAAATTACTAACACACTTCACAGACCTGTTTCGGCCAATGTGAAATATTCTTTACTCTTCGGCAAGTATTAATACATATCAGTCGTAATTCTAATCAATAGTATAATATTAATATATCAGCTGAAAATACGCTGGCGCGTTATTCACGTTTTAACCAACCGTTCGGGACTATTATCCTCTCATTGTACATCCTATATCATAAACAAACATATTTTTAAACCGCGTCTCTTTCAGCTAATCAGGATTACCATCAAAGCTAATCGCAGACGATAGCATAAATACAAAGAAAAAAGTGGTATATTTATCAATTGTGTTTTATCGAATCTAAATTGAAATTGATTATTTTTAATGTAAATGTTATTCTGTATTTTGATGAAAAAAACTGTCATTTTAGGTCTTCCGAAAACCATTCCATTACTTTTTTACTATTTAGTGTCAAAAGATGCAACATTAGAACTTATTTCTATAGATTTTGACGAGTTTATTCCAATTTATATGTATTCCAAACACAACTTTGGATGCATACCTAACAAAAGATTTCATTGTTATGTTTGTAACATAGGCGCTGAATGACGCTGAATATATAATGCAGAATCATTCAGCAAATATCCCTCCATCTTTTTATTACCTTTATTAATTAGCGCCATTTGCGGACTTCTATCTATATTTACCTCTACGGGTACTTAATATTTACTATAAGTAAAGTAATACCCCGAGTTGCGCTGCCTCGCTTTGCGTGAACTCCGAGTTACACGGCTTCTTTATATTGTGTTCCCGTTTCGGCCGACTACTTGGATAATTGCAGGTGTCACTTTCAACAACATTCACACATGTGTTTCGTGTTATTTTGCATTTATTAAGTCTGCTTTGCCTGGAAGTTAGATTCGAAATTTGACAATGGAGATGTTAACTAGTTATTAAGTTTATATTACATTAAATTGTCGAGCGCATTACATATACTTTATCAAAGCGTTTCCAAAAAGGGATACCAAGGATTGATTAACAACATTGGGACCATTTCCACGCAATTTTAACACAAGGTCCCAATTAAAAAAGTTCCATATTTTGGAGAACATAAATTATAAAGATAAAAGAATTATATGACAAAAAGAATAAATAAATAAATAGCGCGTTACAAGGAAATTTTACAGAAAAGAAGGAAATTCACATGAAATTTTGCATGAAAAAGTATTGTACGAGTTTGCCAAGCTATGTAAAGCTATTGTAATTTATATGTATTTACAAAAAAACGCCAATTTGAATTAGGCGTATTTTGTCAGTCACATCTATGGAGTATCTTCGTGGTATCACTTTATTATCTTCGTGGTATCACGCTACCTTTCATTAAGTTAGAATATTTTGTATAAAATAAATTCTACGTATCCACTTTTATTTTAGACATATACACAGGAATTATTAAAAAACAGATTGTTAAAACCCAGCCAACTAAAAAGGAAATACATTGTGAACAGGATCAATGTATGCTGGATAGGTGAAATATAGATTAAATTATCAGGAGTGAGTATGGCTTAACGTGGGTTTTATTCGCACTCATAAGTGTCTCCACAACGCATCATACCGTCGACCGCAATGCCAATTAATTGTGCAAAAAGCTGTTGCGCAGCTATTCATTTCGAGTCGACGCAACTTGAAATAAAAATGCAAAGTAGTCATAAAGAGCCATTTTTAAGCGGAACTTATATGCCCAGTTTCAAGATTAGAGAGAATGTGAAAATGGAGAAAGTTTAAGCGCGACGTAACAGATGTGACGTCACGTGTATTGGTATAATTTAAGAAGATGCTGTAGAGTCTTATATGGGCTATAGACTAGAGGAAGTGCTGGCGACAGCGAAATAATGTAACTTTGAAGATTGCATTAAGCGCGATAAAGTCTTACCATTATCACAAGATACCACAAGGTACTTCGCACGAAATTGTCATTTGTTTTTTTACAAATTGGCAACAATAAAAAAATTTATGTTTCATGTCAAAATGCATTTAACGCGAAAAATTTTCTTTTGATGATTTTTTGTAACTTTCGTTAAGTTCTCAATCAACAAATTTATGATCGACTTCGATCGGCATTTTGTTGTAAAGCCCCCATCTTAAGCTACTGTATAGAATTAGTTTGACGAGTTCAAGCGTGGTCGTACTAACCTGAGTAATGGTCTACGTGAGGAAAGTCCCTCAACCCCGACAATGAAAACAACATCAATGCTATGCGGCTCAAGATGAAGATTGACAAAAGCGTAATCTATAAGTAAATTCGAACAAGTTTAGTAATTGGTATGAATCATGAACAGAAAATTCCACATAAATATATAGGTATCAGGAAGCGTTGAGCTAGGTAAATGTCCCATTATTTGACCGACGCTTAAAAAAAGACTCGGGTCGAGGTCTCTAAAAACGTTATATTTGGCATCATCACGGATAATGAAAGCTACATCGACATACTGTTACGAACGCGAAACTAAGAAGCAGTCTGCGCAGTGGGTATTTCCTTCTGAAAAGTTATCTTCAAAGGTGAAGAAAAAAGAAGTGCTAAAAAATATGGGTGGCTCGTTTTTGGGACGGACAAGTTATTAAGCAACGATTGTTGTGGGAAATAAAAGAACAGTCATTGCAGACTGGTTTACCAGCTATTTTTTACCTTTTTTTAAACAGTAGAATCCTCCCCCATGACTATGCGTCCGTACAGTCAGAGAGAGTGACGACCGAATAGTTGACTACGTCGGGTGCAGAAATTATGGAACTTCGCATCAGGCAATGTCTATTTATTCTCACGAATAAAAGATAAACTGCGAGGAATACAATTTCCAGATACCGAAGCAGGGGTGACTCTCTCCGAAAAGGTAAAGGAACAACTGCTTTACTCAATGGTTTCATCGAATGAAACGATGTATAGAGGGTTAGTGATCCCACTAACCCTCTATTTACCTCTATTTATCTCCAACTATTTTGGAAAACAATAAATAAATCACAAACTTGTTCATTGGTTCCGTTATTGATATTCTAAGAACTCTCATATGTATAGACAATCCACGTCTAAATGCACCATCATTTATTATGAGGTGTACTTTAATGCTCACGCCACATCAAAAACTGACTTGCATTAATTACTGTGAATAATTTTTAAGAAACGACCCTGCATTGCCTGCTTTGAATATTATTTTAAAGCGCTATGGAGATATTAAAAATATAGTTTTCCCAATTAAATATTATAGAGTGAATCCTAGATTCAACGATATGACCCAAAGAGCAAGCAGGAATCGGTGCAAATGCTCATTAAAAGGGATGAAATATCCAAAAGCGCATAGTAACTCTGTGGAAAGATTTTTTGGAAATTTGATGTAATATTGTCCATTAAATGTGGGGAAAACCCAATCAGTATCATCGTAGAATGCTACGCTTCTGTTCTAAAGCAGGTGAAAAAAATAATTTTTCTACTCTCACGTAACGATTTACATAGTACAAATTACCAAGGCTGACGTATAGCATTGTGAATGTGACGCAATTAACCACTCGCCATTTAATCTAGACTTAGATCCTAATAACTTTCCTTTTTCGAAATTTTGAGAGTTACCCTCATAAAAAGTAATTACAGGACATTTCATCAGCGGAGATCGATCGGATTAAAACCAATATGTAAATTAATTGATCAAAGCGATGCACGTACCTACTTATTATTGAAAATTGCTTCGAAATAAAAAATAGGGTAATGTAGTAAAATTAAAAGTAAACCTTCTACGATAGGTTAAGTTAGATTCATTAAAAATCTGTTGTAATTACAAAATTTACTAAAAATCTCATCGGTGGCTAACTTCTTAAATCTTCAATTTTCAAACGAAATTTAGTATGACACGATCTTAATAATGAATATATTCACGTGTCGTTAAAAGTTCTACATAAAAAAGATTTTTTTTACCTCTGTCCACAATTGATTGAATACCTCTCGCGTGTATTTTATGTACAAAAATCATCCATTGTAAATTCAAACTTATGATATAATACATATACATTTGCAAATATGACGAAATAGAGAAGTTGAATCTAGTTTTGGGCGGGAGACCAGTATCAAATGGTAATAATAAATAAGCGCATTATTTTTATAAAATTGTGATGCGTTTATTAAAATAACTATAAGAAGTTTAAAAACGACACGATAATGATTATAATTATTCTTTTTTTCTATGATTCCATTTTTTAAATTCTTTTATCAGAAGAAAAGGAAAGCGTTTACACATTGTTCCTATGCCAAACATAATGAAATAGACGTGGTTCACATAAGAACAATATTCGATAATCATATTCTCAATAGTACACATCTAGTACTAATCTAATACCGCATTTCTCCCGATTTGTTTCCGATTAAATTCGGTTCCACAAAACAGTCATGAATTAAAGGAAGGGAATTAAAAATATATACGCAAGAATGTCGACAAAAATAGTAACCATATTCCTAGCCATTTTAATTGTTAATTACTATTTCTTCTGCTACCCTAGGTTCATTACTGAAAGAAACACTAACTTGTAGCAGACGATAGGAACCCCCAAAAATATTTCATATTTTTATGCACATTTTAGCTCTTGGAATATTGATTTTTAAAATGCTTATTGTAATCAATTTTTCGCCAACTATCGTCCTATCATTTTTACTTTTGATTACCCGATAACATACTGTCACTTTTTTAATATGTATAATCAAATCATTTATTCTTCGTTTCAGCAGTCAAATATATAAGATATGACTAAATGTTTTATTGCATTTCGAAATTATCTGTAAAAAATAACACCCTGTAATTATAAAATTAATTAAATAGATCATTTTTGTTAACAATGATGTTATTTACTCATCATAATGAAAGAAATTCAAATCACTAACGCGGTTCTGTTCCATCACGTCAATTTTCCATCACAAATGTTATTATAATATTTGTCATATTTTAAGTTGTTCAAAAAAGTAATATTGATAAATTTGTTAAAGATCGACTTTCCCATAAAACTGAAATACTTTTATTACTACTATTTACTTTATCTCTCTTTGAATCTACTCTATGCATTTTGTAAGTGTTACATCGACCTCAGAGCACAGCTGTGAAAAAGTAATGAACGTCAAAATATTTCTCTCTTGGTTTAGTAAAAACTAAAGTGTGTTAAGTAACAATAAATTATGTAAAAAGCTAATTACTTAGATAACTTTCAAAATAAACGACACAATAAGTTATAAAGATGTTTAGTGTGTTACACAAGTCTTGCACCAAAACGGGCGTCTGGAATTTAATCCGTACCGTTGAGGTTAAGTCACGGTCGAAGCCGATTGAAATATTTAACAGAAATTATCATTTAACTAAGAATATCCGTCATGTCGTCGTGTGTTCGCTGCCAGCAGTACGATATGCGTCCACAAACACTACCGATGTATTAACGAAATCAATCGAAAATATACCAGAACCTCCCCCAATACCTGATGTAAGTTCAATCGCAGAAGTCGTATCTAGCGAGCCAACTTTCGCTAGTTTGGGTCTCGGCGGCTACTCACCTGTAGGTCTGGTTCAAAATGCCATGGAATTTTTACATATATCACTAGATGTCCCCTGGTGGGGAGCAATAATGATCGGAACAATATGCGTGCGAATCACCATATTTCCCCTAGTAATTATGGCTCAAAGAAACAATGCAATTATGAATAATAATCTGCCAGAAATTCAATTACTACAATTAAAAATGACACAGGCTAGGCAGACGGGTAACCAACTAGAAGCTGCTAGATATGCACAGGAAATGATGACTTTTATGAAGACAAAAGGATTGAACCCTTTGAAAAATATGTTGGTCCCACTTGCACAGGCACCTTTATTTATTTCTTTCTTCATGGGCCTGCGTGGCATGGCCAATTGCCCTGTTGAGAGTATGACTACTGGGGGTTTATTTTGGTTCACAGATTTAACGGTTCCAGACCAATTTTTTCTCCTACCTATCATTACTAGTGCGACGATGTATGCAACAATCGAACTTGGAACTGATGGAGGTCGTCTCGATGCCCAGAACATGCAAATGATGAAATACGTATTCAGGGCACTACCACTAGTTATGATTCCATTCACAATAAACTTCCCTGGCGCTATATTGGTTTACTGGTGCTCTAGTAACTTTATATCCTTAATACAAGTTGGGTTTTTAAGAATACCATCCGTTCGCGATTACTTTAAAATACCTAAACTAATGAAACATGCACCTGATAATTTACCAATCGCCAAGAAAGGTTTCATTGAAGGTGCAAAGGATTCTTGGACGAATATGAAAATATCAAGAGAGGTAGCTGACCGACAAAGGGTTGATGAAGTAATATTCACAAGGGCTGGTAAAGGACCTTTGCAAAAAACATATAAAATTGACCCAACAAAACCAATTCAGACTGTCCAAGCGAAGGAGAAGTGAATATTCTATTTAATGTTTAGTTCATAACATTAATTGTAACAATAATTATAGAATAAAAATTACAATGTCTTCTTATTGTAGATACGCATATAAAATAGTAATAAAATTGAAAGAACTACCTGACCTGATTAATGTTTTTGAACTTTGATTAATATGTTGTTTCGCCTTTGAAATAAAGCTTTCAAGAAATTTTCAAAATTTCGGTGCATTGTGATAATATCTGAAAACAAAGCAATACTTTTTATTTCATTTAAAGTTACTACTAATAATGTTGTTTCATCCAAGTTTTTTCATAATTTGCATATTTATAATGTTTTTTTTATAAGAAGTGTCCAGTCCGGTTGGCTGGGTCTTAATTTGAAAATCTTCAGTGTCATACTTTCTTATATAAGATTGTTACCTATGCCTTTGCAATTTTACATACGAGAATTCTAAATTATAAACAAAAGTTTATTTTGATCAATCGAAGTATAGACCAAAATTGTCAATACGCCTTCATCATTTTAGTGACATTAGATTATCACTATTGACTTAAAAGCCTGCTGAAGAGCATTCTACCAAGTCTTGGAAGACTCTGACACCTTTTATAAACCACATAACTTGTTTTAGAAAACTTTCCTAAATTAGTAAAAGTGATTAGTGAGCAAAGATCTAGTAAATACAACAGGCAATAGAGATTTTCCTGTTTCTGCGACCTTAAAATGGTCTATTATGCTATGGGTGATCATGTAGTTTTGTATAGTAGTGATGAAGAAGATAAGTCTCAATAAGTTGCAAGCTTTTCTATCATTATTACAATCCTTGATAGTACACATGCCACAATTGTGATGCCAAATCACATGAATCTGTAATGGATAACATAGATACAAGATCACCTAAACCCTGACCTGGCTGGTTACTGTTTTGGTTCTTTCCTTTTTTATTTGGTCACCTGAACCTAAATTATCATATAAAATACACTTTTCACCACGAGTAACAATTCAGAATTCCACTGATGTTCATACAAATCAAAAGATAAGCATTTTCCATACATTCAAATGACATAGACATCAAAACATGTATAAATATGGTGTTCATCATTATGCAACTAAAACATACATTTGTATATATTACTCTTTCTCATACTCTTAACGTATTATTTTACGCAGTTTAGATCTATGTTCTATACGAATGAACTACGTCTCTCCTCCCATTTGCTATATATATGTTGGTTCTCTCTCTAACTGCCAATGAATATTAAAAAATTTGTTTCTAAATAATTACGATATATTTAATGTATCAACTCACACGGGGAATGTTACACTTTTGATTTTGTTTACTAGTGTTTTTGTACTTCCAGAATGAACATAGCAACTAGTATGAAAATCAGCACCTTCATAAGTTAATCACAATAAAATCTGGAAATTGAAAACCTTTATAAATTTTAAGAGTTTTTGTCAATTGTTATTACATTTCTGTATTTTGTAGTTATACATTGTTATTAATCAAAATTTTATCAAATTTTTAATCACATCTTTCTCTATCTTTATGCACGAAATTTTTTCACTCGTATACATACTTTTGAACTAATCTGTTATATTGATACTAAGAAGGCTATGGACTTCAATATTCTTATCTCAGTTGTCATAATTGCACTTTCTAAAAAATGAAACATCTAAATGAAATTTAAAAAAAATATCTTGCTGTATCAATTATTACTCTATAATAAAACATATTTGAAATTTTTCAACTTTTTCCAGCAACCCTAACTAATGTAAATGCAAAACTAAGTTTGTTTGCTTATTTGTTCTGCTTTCCGGAATCAACTACTCAACTAATCTCTATGAAATTTTGCCTGACATGGATATGAACGTAAAATAACAAAATTATATCAAAATAGGATTTATTTTATGGAATATATGTATAAATAAAATTGACCATGTGCTAGTTGAACTCGGTCATGAAGAGTTCCATTGCATCAAACAATATTAAACTGTGAAAAATAAAATTATTGCTGTGGTCGGTACCGAAAATATCCCATATCTCAAAAACTATACAACATATCTTCAAACCAATTTTAGTTGAAAGTTCGTTACACGTTCTACTGCCTTAAATTTTTTCAAAATTTTACACACATTAGTTGAAAAGTTAGAGGGGGTGAACAGTTTAAAAGTACATATATCACCAACTATAGACTTAAATAAAAAAGTTATTCTGCATCCACATAATTTTTTAAGACCTATGTAAAGATGGCCCAACGCCTATGTACACTGAATTTTTTTTCATCCTTCAATTAAATGTATGGAATATTATTTTTTCCCTAATTCCACTATTTCATTATATAGCGTATATACGGATGGATAAGACGAAATTATAAGGGTTCCATTTTTGCCATTTGGCTATGGAACCCTAAAAATCATTCCATTGGGGATAAGAGATTGAACATAAGTATACAATGACACATCGCAGCAATGTATGCTCTGCTCTTACCTACTACAGAGTGCAGGCTTTTTTTCTTCTCACGCAATTTCTTCGATTCTGTGTGTCGCAATTTCCTTAACCATTTCCAAAACTAACATACTATTTTTCAGGAGGGGCTTTTTATTCATTTTGGCCACCAAGCGGAGCCGCTGGACATAAGTATATAATGAATTCAACATTATGAACGGTTAGCACCCTTTTCACCCATTTTCTTTTATTCTACACCATATTCTTTTTTTCACTAACTGTTGAAGCAAGAAGAAATCTAATAGGCATTCCATAAGTACATCATTAGCTCAACACAAAAATTACTCTAATTTATGTATAAATGAATTATCTATACCCATTATAATTCATGTTAATTAGCTTAAAAATTTCTCCGAATAAAATGATTAATACAGTGTACTTAAATCATTTATATTTATAGTATTTTTGGCATTAACTTTAGCTATAATAATATAAAATTAATATAATTTTAAAAATATTGAAGGAATAGTTCTATCTAATGGACATAAATATGTGATTTTAAGTTGGTTTTTATTTTTCCCTAGTACCTTTTTTGGTAGGGAGAAATAAATTTTTCAGCTTTCTAAATTTCTATCCAACATAGGATTAAGTTAAAAAAATTTCCTCCTTCTTGCTCTTCTTGTAAATTCAGGTCTCATAATTACGTCATCTTCCAAGTTAGATCCTTGCGTATGACTGATTGTGTAAAAAACTTTTCCAAGCCTTCAATATTAAATTCTTCTTTTCCTGAATCCGTTAGTATGTGAATATCCGATATTTGAATAGGTATAAAGCCTTTATCTTCCATATTTCGCACTATATATTGAATACCATTTCGATCAAGAATGAAGAAGAATGATCTCTTTTAATGTTAACTCTATAA
This sequence comes from Druceiella hillmani, assembly GCA_039881145.1. Taxonomy (NCBI): domain Eukaryota; kingdom Metazoa; phylum Arthropoda; class Insecta; order Lepidoptera; family Hepialidae; genus Druceiella; species Druceiella hillmani. The sequence goes on along the minus strand of JAYKKI010000032.1, from coordinate 19,892,374 downwards.
TTATTCAGAAGTTTCCTTTACATTAGCAGGGCAACCTTTGAAAATGACTCTGTAACCATTTCTTTCAAAAGCAAAAGTTCATTTGAATATTGTGATAATGTATTGAGCTTTTTGTTAAAATGACTATTCATTTATTTCCAAAGCAAAAATTCATTTGAATATTGCGATAATGTATTGAGCTTTTTGCTAAAATGACTATTTCTTTCAGAAGTAAAAGTTCATTTGAATATTGTGATAATGTATTGAGCTTTTTGTTAAAATGATTATCCATTTCTTTCAAAATCAAAAGTTCATTCGAGTATTGTGATAATATATTGATCTAGCGATTTGTTAAACAACATGGTTTAGGCAGAAAGAATAAAACTCCAGTGATTTATTCCTTCCATAATATGGTTTTTTCCAAGTTTGTAAGCACCAAGTGGCAAACAAATTTATATCTTTTATACTCAGGTTGCCAGAGAAACACTGCCTGTATTTACTGTCCTCTGCAACCCCCCAAACCCTGCTCTCAGGCTAAAATTATGTTTCACAGTGATTTGAAGAAGATACTAATGACTCAGTTTCATGTGAACCTATAATGCAGTATACTTCGATTGCTGATTTGTTAAACTTAACTTCAGATGATGATATGTTATACTCCACACTAAAGGATAAATTCTTTTGTAAACTTCTGACCCCGTCTGATGGGGAAAGAAAGTCCAACTATTCTTAAAATTTAAATATCAAGAAATATATCGATGCTTGTTTTGGGTTAATTTTTCCTTAATAATTAGTGATAGTCAAAATCTCAGTTCATCCACTCAAACCGAGTTAGCGTAATCATAAATATACATTATTAAGCTATTAATAGTAGAATGGACAATCTTCATCAACTCTATTAATATTCTACATTGCAAACAATTACAGAAATCTTTGCTGCTCAACTGCCCATGTTCGACAAAACTTCTCAGCAACTCTGTAGTTCAGTGATATTTAACCAAACTAATAGATTCCTTGATAACATCAGTATTATGAACTTTACTCCAAAAGTAATTTTTTTGTTTGTAAAAAAGCAAATCAGACCAAATATTTGATATAACTTTTTACATACAAAGTTACAAAATTAACAGTTTCCACATTTGCTTTCTTTTCTTTACCAGTTTTCCTAAAACTTGGTGGATCTAGTCACGCTTCAAACATACATTTTGTTCAAAGTGTGTACTATTAAGAACCTAAAGAAAAATAATAATAGAATCATATAGGCTATATTTGACTTTAAAATAAAGAAAAAACCAACGAAGGTAAAGATGGGTTACATAGTTGAATGACAAATCTAATCTTTAATCATTTACTATCAAATATGGTTATGATAATAATAAATTTTGAAAACTATTTGTTTATGATTCCCAGATAAGATTATGTAATCTCTTTGTGATAATACTGACTAAATACTTTTAGGGGTGAAAATAAAATGTTCTAATAATAGTGCTATTGCTTAATATTATGACATTTTTAAAGAATCTCACTCCAAGAGTTTGATTATTCAGTGTACAGCACACTACACATTTTAAGAAAATAAAAGGGCCATGTGATAAATAGTGACTTTCAGAGTAATTATTTTTAAAAGAAAATAATTGGTAAAATGTGTGTCGGAACACCGCAAAGTAGTGTTCCATAGTTATTTATATCTCTTGAAAATGTGAACTCAAGTTTAACTGAAAAAGTTATAATCAAATTAGGATTACCACCTTCCTGTTTTCCCAGGACAAGTCCTGTTTTTAATGTGTCCTAGCATTTGAGTAGATTTTAAGAAGTATTTAGCTATTAAAGTTTCTTTGTAATGTTCTGTGTTTTAAGAAACAAACTGTTTTTACATCATACCAACACTGTGCTGCTGTTTAAAGGACGCTTCGTTAAAACAAAGCACCAACGTGTGCACTACTTGCCATAACTTTCAGACTTAATATTTGTACATCCTCTGCTTGCTTGGGCTAAATTTCTGTTAAATTAAAATACATGTATTAATTCATTATTTCGATAATTGTGACAATATCATAATATACACAAGCCCATGGTATCCTTGGATTGGTACCATAAATGCCTACATTATCGAAATGGCAAAACAGTTTGATTTAACTGTTGTGAATACTTTCTTTGAAAAGAAAAATTAACATCTTATAACATATAAGAGTGGCAGCTTAATCTCGCAAATAGATTATTTTCTATGCAACAAAGCAATACATAAATGCATTAAAGATTGTAAGGTCATACCTGGGGTAGCTCTCATCACACAACACAAACTACTAGTACCTTGCTAAAAACTCCCATCTTGGTTCTCAAAATTGCAGCTTGATTCAAAACAACAATCACGCATAAAATGGTATATCATAAGCAGATCTGAAATACCTTTATCGAAGAGATGAAGAAGTTTTTCGAAAACTCAATATCAATTTCTGATCTTAATACTCAGTGAAATGAGCTCCATTCTTTCTGTCTGAAAACAGCTAAGATAAGTTTAGGGAAGACTAAAAACCAACAAAGATTTTTCATAGTGGAATGAGGAAGTAAAGGTGACATTCAGGAATAAAAAGAATGCCTTGAAAAAGTGGCAGGCTTCAGGATGGGACGCTGATAAAGACGTATATTAAAAAGCAAAAAAAGTAGCAAAGTCCTGTGTAGCAGCGCAATTAGAAAACGAGATATATAAACTTACAAAAAAATGTCAGAATCAGACGAAAGACATAAAACGCAGCGAGTATATAAAAGATATATCTCGCAAACAGCTAACCCGGAACGAGCAAGGTGGCAAGAATGGCACTGAATCCAAATCCCCCAACAGAAGGCCCTATTGAAGAACTCACAACATCTGAGATGAGGAGATAGGTTCCAAAATGAAAAATAAGAAGTCGATTGGGCCAAACGAGACCACCAGTGAAGGTGGGGAAATTTTATTGAAAAGGTTTGAGAGCCAGGATCCAAATTGAGAGCCAAAATTATGACTAACGGAATAAATTATGACTAACGGGTCCCGAACATGTGGAGAGACTAAACAAATTTGTCAAAGTTATCCCTAACCAATGCGGGTTCACCAGCAAAATGGAAACGACAGATGCAATAAACAGCGTGAATAAACAGAGTGAAAATTCTGATAGAAAAATATAGATTGCGGAAGAAAGACCTACATCTTGTATTTATCGACCTAGAGAAAGCTTTTGACTGCATACCTAGAGATCAGCTTTGGCAAGCTTTGAGATCACAATTAGTCCAGGAACATTACATATCCTTGATTAAAAATCTATACCAAGGAATAACCACAAGGGTTAGTAGCCCCTCAGGCCAGACAGACAAATTTGAAGTTAAGGTCGGAGTTCACCAAGGATCCACAATAAGTCCGTTATTGTTTAACCTAGTTATGAATTATATCACGGAACATCTTATTGCCGAAACTCAAATAGCAGTACAGGAACAACTAAATGCATGGCAACAAGTACTAAAGAGGCGAGGTCTTAGAGTGAACAGAGACAAGACTGAATACATAGGTGTGATATATCTGGAAATAATGCCAACGACAACTCATCAGTGATGATCGAAGGAACATCTCTGAAGAAGGTGAAGCAGTTTAAGTATCTCGGTTCAGTCGTAGCTCCGAAAAACAGCACTAAAAGACTAAAATGGATATCACTTGCTGGAATGTTATGTGATGCTAGAATGTCTATCAATCTCAAAGGTCAGGTTTACAAGCAAGCAGTACGACCAGCGTTGATGTAAGAGTCGGAATGCTGGCCAATCAGAAAGGTGGACGAACAAAAGATGCACGTCACAGACATGAAAATGCTGCATCGGGCCGGGGGAGTTACAAGACTGGACAGAATAAAAAATGAGTACATTAGAGGAACAATTAAAGTTGTAGAAATTGAGGAAAAGCTGAGAGAGAATCGCTTACGTTGGTACGAGCACGTTATGAGGTGCAACAAAGACCATATAACCAAGGCAGTGTTAAAAATAGAAGAAGGAAAGAAAGGCAGAGGTTGAGCCGCTGCCACCTGGAAGAGCACAATAGATTAAAATTATGAATTTGAACTCAATGACAACACAAGATAGACTATTATGGCGAAAATGAACGAGGAGGGCTGACCCAAAATGAGAAATGAGACCATAGCCAGGAGAAAGAAGAAGAGGAAGATAATTGTGACGATGGCAAAATTGCAAAATTCTAGATTTTGAAACTGTTCCCAATGAAAGTTTAGACATAAAAATAAATAATTAGCTTCAAAAATAGATTATGAAAATATGCAGCATTTTCCAAATACAACTTTTGTGGTAAATAGAAGGTGATATAATTGGTGTTGCTCGCCCAGCCCATGATTTTAAGCAATGCTATTCATTACATATGTATCACTCTTCCCATAAAAATAGAGTCAATAGCTGTGACATTGTGTATATTTGGTGTTATAATTGGAGTTGCTCGCCCTGCCCGTCATTTTAAGCAATGCTATTCATTACATATATATCACTCTTCCCATAAAAATAAAGTCAATAGCTGTGACTATCATTCTTTAGTGCTCTGCAGGGAGAGAAGTTTTGTTATTAAGTTGATATAGAATACACTCAGCTTTAGTCTCATTTGTTTACAAAAGAATAAGTAAGATACTATGAACGGTTAATAGAATATTTCTAAGTTTAAATAAATATCTGCAATATATTCTGCAGTTTTCCAACGATTATGTGCAAGCTTACATATTTCTTGTTCATTTTATAATGTCGATAATCGAGAAGAATATTGAAATATCTAAGAATAAAAGTAGGATTATTTCATTACTCAAAGAGAGAATAAAAATTAACTTTGACAGCTGAAAGTATAAACAATTCTAAAGAAGATTTAGAAAGACGAAAAAATAAACATGCTTTGACTAAAAGTTATATATGTGTCTAACTATATTCACAGTTTTAAAATTTCTACTTCATAAAAAATTATGATCGAAATATAGATGACTCATTGATGCTATATTGTATCTACACTTTTACACTGCATTCTATTTTTCCCTGTCCTGGTTTTTCCATCATCTTGTCCAGATTTTCAAAACTTAGGGATGACAACCCTAAATCAAGTGTTCGTATCTAGAATTTTTACATATTTTTCAGACATATAATTGAAAAATTAGAAAGTGAAATGTATTGCTTAATATTTCATTTTCAAAAACATATCCGACTATACACCAGTCAATGATATGCAAAAAAAATTCATCCCCTCGTTATATACATGGCAAAGGAACTTATAAATATTTTGATTCATCATCATTATCAGTAGCTCGACAGTCCTCAGTGGAACCTGGCCTTCTCAAGCAGACTATTCCAAGCCCTCTTTCTGGGCGCCACAGTTTTCCAGTTTGTTATGTTGAGAGCGTCGAAAACACTTTGTAAGCATTCCGCCCATCTTAATTTGGGTCTTCGTCTTCCTCTTGAGCCAGTTGGTTTGGCCAGAAAAATTTGTTTTGTCATTCTATTTTCCTTCATTCTAATTACAGGGCCGGCCCACTTTATATGTTGAATTTTTAAAAATTTTATTATATCTGGTTCCTTAAATAAGCAATAAAGTTCGGCACTAGTTCTCCTTCTATAAAACCCATTGTCAAAGAATCCACCAAAGATGGAACTGAGGATTTTTCATTCGGAAATTGCAAGGGTTTTTTCACCAGTTTGGGACAATGTCCATGTTTCAGATGCATATGTAAGTACTGATCTGATTAACCTTTTATTTAACAGTAGTTTAGTGTCTCTTCTGATATTATTGGATTTCAGAAATCTTCTTAGTCCATGAAAGCATCTGTTCGCTGCAGTTGTTCGTCTCCTCAGTTCTGGAGCCAAATCATTGCCAGTGTTGATTTCAGATCCAAGGTAGATGTAGGAATTCACCCTTTCAGATTTGTAATCACCTATTTTAAAATGCATGGAAAAGTCAAAGTTGGTCGCAAATTGCAAGTATTTGGTTTTGGTCTGGTTTATTGAGAGGTACATTTTTTTGGCCTCTATTTCTGGTGCTAGAAAAGCCTGTTGTAAATATTTTGCTAAATAATTATTAATTAAGATGAATATTGAGATCTATGAAGATCATACACTTGCAAATTTAATTCACACAGGACTAAAGCTGTAGTAACAGAGATTGTTACAGACGGATAACCGTACATAATGAAATTATAATGGTCCCTTATGTCACCACAGAACCTTCATAAGTACCCATATATAGATGTGAGTACTTATGAAGGTCTAAATAAAATTTAAAATCTACCTCATTCTAAATTTTATCCATCATTGTTACTCATTTGGAAAATTAAATTATTCAAGTTTGATAATAAAAAAAACAGACTGTTTTATCTAACAGACTTACAAAAATTCCATTTTTGTTTTTTGTGTGAAGTTGTTCATGCATAAAATTATGTATCCAACCTATAACAATTTTACACATGCCTGTGCATAAACAAAAACAGTAAGGGGAAAAGTTCAGTCTTAAATAATAACATGAAACTTTTAGCATTCTGATAACGTAATTAAACAATGTTCTGCACAAGAAGCGGACGTAAAAGTCAATAACGTCTAAAAATATACCTAGACAAACTATCTAGTGAGAATGAAAATTTTAAAATTTTAACTAAGTATTAGAGACTTTATTTAGACACTACAATTGCTCACTGTGGAACAAAAAAATTAAGTACAAAATTCCCAGCATAACTTTGATACGTATTCAACAACCTAAGCGATTTTATACAATATAATGACACGTGAGGTAAAAGAAAATTTATTAAGTGGAAGATGAAAGAATTAAAGGTGACAATTTATGAAAACCGAGTAAGACCATTAATGGAGTACAGTAAATCTATTTATCACACTATCATTTCAAAACACTTGAAGTAATAATCCATACGACTCAAGAACTCTCAAACCTTTTTTTCATTTAAATATCTAAGCACAGTGCTTACTTATATGTATGTTTACAGGAATATAGCAAATTATTTATAATATATTTAAAAAAGATGTATGTCTCATTACATAATCTTCATAAATTCTCTAAATTATGACAAATGTTATGGTGACATTTCACAAAAAATTGAGAAATCAAAATGTCACAATAAAATCAAGAAATTCAAATTTATTCATAGATATAGAATTAATTTATACCAATAAACATTTTTAAAGTGCTATTTTAAATTCTCCATTTTTCATAAAGCAGTCCTTGTATTGACTCCATACCCCAGATACAATACATGGCAATCTTTATTCAAGGTGGTATGAGGAAATTAAATTAATAATACAGAGTTACTTAATTCCAGGCTGAGAGTTTTCCATTTCCTGTAGCATAACCAGCTTCCATAGTTTTAATTGATGTAAACCACTTGAAATGCAATGTATTAAACATTTATATAAAAATACACATCTATCCAGAACACAATCCCGACCCCCACCTGCTTTACAAATTTGAGGAAACATTCCACAAAATGAAACGCTAACTAATTCAAAACATAATTTATTTACAATGAGAAAGTTAACTTAATTACATTTTTAATGGATAATCAGTTTGTGCTTTGGACAAAATTTCTGACATCACATTTTCAATTTATATTACAAAAATAGCATTTAATTTATTCCAATTGTAAGCTCCCATTTATACTTATAACAATTCATAAACCCGAAAAAGATTAAAATTTACTCTAACGCTTCTCTTTGCGCAGTTTCCATTAAATTGACAATGACCAATTTCAAATCTCTAGATTGTTTGCATAAATTTTATTGTGACAAACTCTTAATATTTTATATAAAGTAGTTTTAGTCAAAATCAAGTCCAAAATTTCTTAGTCATATTGCATATTTATATTATATTAATGAACAGATATGTAAGGTGTATTTTTTGTACAAAATGTAGGTAATATTCCACTTTCTTACTTTCATTAGTATTTTTTTCTTTTCATGTAATCAGATATTAATTTAACCAGATTATAAATAAAAATGGCATTACAATTTCATAAATATAAGCTAAGCCATTATTATTATAACACAGTACGACAGCAGAATTTTTGATAATATAAAATTTTTTAGTATATTAAAAAAAGATTCTACTGGGTGGAGATTTTGAATATTTAATAAAAAATCCTCGATATACAAAGACCCTGTTTAAAATATTTTATAGGAAAAAATTTAAAGGAAATAAAATTTGAACTTCAAAACAAAGTCTATTTTTTAAACGTATATAACTTCGTTAATTCCAAAAATTGACAACAATATTAGTTTTCTTTTCATAATGTTGAATTCATATAGTGAATTCAACATTATCAAAAGCTAGTACCCATTTCGTTCATATTCCTAAGTTTGCTATACCACAGCAGCAACACTTGTACGTAACATGATATTAATTTCAGTTGCACATATTTTTAAATATTCCCTCCCTCGTAAAATTTACCTATTTTGTATTTAATAATCTCTCTCGCCCCTAAATATTGTTCTAGAGTATTTCATAACATGGCTTAAACTTTAATAATCAATTCATAATGTGCGCTGCAATAATAATGAACCACGATGATATTAAATAGCATAAAGAATTATTTATTCTAAATGAACAATAAAACATAGGCCCTTCCTTTTATAAACGATACACATTATAAACCAAAACCAATTATAACAACTAATTTGCCAGTTCTAATTCTGAAGGGCAAAACTCATGATTAATACCTGTATGAAAAGAAAAAAATCTTTAATCATCTTCAGCCAACAAACTCAAAATAGATCACAAAAAATAGACCTAAAATCCGTGTATTTTTCTTATCTCTTCTCCAAATTGTAGGATAAAAAGGAATTTTAAACTTTTTTAACCATACCATATAATGTCTGGCAATTTTAGGTCTCTTTAGAGAATACCTAAAGGTGCCAAAACTAAAAACATATTAGCAAAAGTGTTTAGAATGACGTATCATTTTTAAAAATGGATCATTAAGAACTAACAGACTTTTTCACATTGATTTCACAAATTTTTTGTTTGTCTCACAATACTATGTATTTATTATAATTTTTGACATAAGAGTCAAAATTAATGTCCCAGTGGACTAAATAATGTTTTACAACTTAACAATCTGATGAATTGTCTTTTGTAATAAAAAAGGATGCCACTTTAAATATTGCTAAGACCCCACAAAAAGCAATAACTTACAAAGCCAAAGACAAAGCAATAACTTGCTAATAACACATATGTATAAATATGAACTTGCATAACAAAACAAGGGATAAACACATCTCACCAGGCAAATATTGAATCAGGTGAGACAGTTATTTGTTTAAAAAAAAACAAATATCATACATTACTAATAAAGTATACTTTAGTAATAACTTTATTAACTTACATTTGTTATTTCTTTATTTTAATTTATGGTTTTTTGTCAGCTTAACAATATTTACAGACATATCCTTTATTTTAAAAAGAAGAGAAAATTTAAAAAAACTTAAAATGCTCCCTCTAGTGCACTAAGGTTTCAATTCTGCTCGTTATGTCAAAAATATCCATATTCGATATAAATTTCATTAAACACTTGTTTGCTTACTTAAACAGAGTTGTTAATTTGATTTGTTGTCAACATACATCCATGAATTGGCAATGCTTAATAATACTGTCCATTCTAAAAAAACAACAGCTAAGAAGCAAATATATCAAAATGCGTTTAAAAGCAGACTTAAATATACTGACAATGTACTCTAATCAATTAACCAAACCGTAATTAACACACTAGTAACAATCATACTGAAAAAAGAAAGCATACATTTTGATCACATGTTATCAGAATCTTAATAGCACCATGCCTTAATCCGAAATTAATTAACAATATTCAACATAGACATTGAAAAATTTAACACAAATTGTAATAACTAATGACATATTCATACAAGCAAATTTGTTAAAAAATATTAGTGAGAACATCATTAAATTGAATCTTAACTTGTTAATAGTATCTGACGTTTTATCTATTTTTGGTTTCACTAGAGTAAACTTATTATTTTTATTTTGAACTTTATGGAGGCACACTACCAATATTAATATTCAAGTATTTCAGAATTATATATATATATATATATATATATATATATATATATATATATATATTATATACATATATATATATATATATATATATATATATATACACATCCAAAATATTACAGCAACATACCTCTCTTGACTACCAAAATAATCAACCTCACAAGAACAGAGTCCCAGCAGTCATCAAAACAATTTCCGAAAGGGTTTGGAGAAATCCACTCCAAAAAGAGCAAAAAAATTAAAACATATATTTTCATTGACAACACCGTCAGAAATTATTTCTGCAATACAATAAAACCTTGGACTGAATTTTACCGAACAATAACAAACAGAAGAAAAATTATTTTCTCAAATTAAAAAATCTTCCTGATACAAGATGTAGATACTCGAATACAGCGGAAAAAAGTGAAGAGGTGATCTTCAGGTTTCAGTAATGGTGTGTGTTTGTATGTATATAAATATGTATATATTTAGTTTTTACATAACAAATGAAAGTAAATGATAAAAATTTAGATTATATAACTACATACAGTATTATATATTAATAATACTCATTGAAAGAAATTTTAAAATAAAACTTCTTTCTCTTCCAAATTTCTTTCTGAATGTAGTAACCAATTAATTAAATCTCAGGGCTTTGGTAAACCGAATACCGAGCCAATGATCAGAAACAAGCTGACAATAAGCTCTAGTATGTGCACTCAATACATTTTAATTATGTCCAGATCAAGCTAACAATACATCGTGGCATATAAAATAATTCTGTGGCATACTGAAACATATTCAAAACAGTGAGTGGCCAATAATGGGCTACTCGCTGTTTCACAAATATTGGCCAAAGAATAACATAGTCATATATTGTAGATCTAGTGTGGCAGCTAATTCAAATAACTATTGAAACAGATGCTATCAATGAAATACTGCTCACAAAATGAATACTTTTCGGATTACACATGCCAGTACTGTTAGCAAATTCATGTCAAACTTCACCTTAACGATACTTTTTATTGTTTCGCATTTTGCATCCAATAATTAAAACTTAATAAAAATTAATTATTTCTTTCAATCTCAGAGGGATTGAAATTGGGTAACTTTCCAACGAAATAATACCCATATCTGTATATGAAAAAATAATGAATGGCACTTTTACAGAGTTCATGTCTGCATGGCATTTTGCTATATAAAATTATACCCATGTACACCAACATAATTGACATCATAAGTTGTCACAAAAGATGACAAGAAACCCAATATTAATTTGTAGAAAAAATGGCCTAATAACTAATTTACAGATCTTAATATTGGCAAATAAACATGTATCAATTTTATAACAGAACTTTGCTGGATTTACGTAATATTACTAAAATTCCTTCTATAATTTATGTTGAGTAATTAATCGATTTTGATTAATGGAAGGTTTATTCTGTAGTGTCAATGTTGACAAATGCTATAAAATAAATAAACACAAATTTTCAGTAGCTTTCTCTCAAACTATTCGAATAAAAAATACAATACATAAAATAGAAGGGCGATTTCATATTGTGCAGTGTGACCTCAAGTTAAAAAAGCATGAATAAAAAACTAACAAAAACGTATTTAAGACCATGACACAATCACAGGCAGGAATCAGAGTATGAAGTACAACACAACAAGACGTACGATATAAAAATGTAAGGTACTTTGATGGTAACATTAATAAAATTTACACCAAAACAACACTTTAAATTGAGAAATACGAAACAATATTATTAAAAATATATTTATAAAAGAAACCAAACGACAGTCCTACAATCAATATCTATAGCGTTGTATGATCATTTACCAATCCAACATCATTGGTTCTTCCATTTTTTGTGTAAACTTTTCAGATGGTCGTATGCCCTCATAGATATATTTAAACTAGGCATTATTTCATTCAGCCCATTCTCACCTATAAGACTTAAACCACCTAATCCTAAATAGGTATGCATAGGATCAGGTCCCGTATCGGGCCACTTAGAAAATCCCCCTACATGCTGATCCTGAGTATCGTAAACATAACGCCTGTTTAATGAATAATTTGTCAAATGTAAGATGTCTAATATTTTCAATGATGCGCCTATCCAGAAACTGTAACATGTATCATCGGGTTTGTTTGGACGCCCCTGGAAACCAGATGTTTGTCTATTAACAAGCCACCGTTTAAGTCCTTCTGTTTGTATTGGAGTTAACTTATCTAACTGGTTTGTAAGACTGAGGGTTGCAATGGCACAGAAAGTTGTTCCCCCGTGTGATTCCAATTCAGGACACTGTGCAATTCCATAATCATAACCCTGGAACAAAATAATACTCATTATTAAATAATTATAAACGAGAACAAAGAGAAATGGATGTAGTTATCATAATTGTGTCTCAACTGAATCTTAAAATAATTTCCATTTGACACAAATCAGGCCTAGTAAACTACGTGTAGTTTACTAGGCCTGATTTGTGTCATAAAATGTATTATGATCTCTTAAAACATATTACATAATGATGAAATTATACTCACAATACTGTCTAATATATATTTAGTCGCCTTCTCAATATCAAACCCAGACCAATCATCTAAAATATAGCTGATGCAAGCAGCGCAATAGACAAATCTCATGTCAGACTCGCACCCAGACAATGTTGCTGAAAAATTGCCATCTTGTTGCTGCAAAGCTTTTACCCCTGGTAATTTAAAATAATAAAAATTATTATAGATACCCTTAACCGAAAAGCAAACATTGAAATCCTTACCGTATAAACTTGGCAAAACATCAAACTCTTCTATCAAAAAAATTTATTATAAGATTTAATTGATATTGGTATAGAAATAAAACCATAAAATGAATTAAATGATTACTTCGAGGTTTTTATTTTTATTACTAATATAATAAAACGTTTTATCAGCATTTTATGACATACTGAAGACGGCATATCTACGTTTTATTATATTCTGATAGCCATTCTAACAATATGAAATTATTACTTTTATATTCTGATAAACAAATTTACAAATTGTGTTTAAAATTTTACAAATTTAGGTCTGCTATTAATACCATTCACAAATATCTATGGATAACTGCTCCAATGTTATAATGGGACAGCCACTCAGAAATGTGTCTATACCAAAATCACAATAAAATAATGCATCGAAAAATGGGCCAACATATTCAATGTAAGAATGATTTGTAAATCTTTAGAAACCTCCATCGCTATTAACTGCAATGTTCTTTAAATGAATATTACTAAATTGTTGCCAAAGTAATGCTTTACATAAAAAATTATGACATGAAGCAGCCTTCGTAAAACTGTAAATAATTTTTTCCTAGACCAATAAAAATTTCTTTATTAGTACAGATTGATATCACTGTTGTTTAGCGATATAAAAACAATGAATAATTTGAAGGTCTGCATAATTTTTAAATTGTTTTTCAATTATGATTGTATTAAAACTTACGGTTTACAAACATTAATTGGATGGCAACCATTTCAATGTTATGTTACCATACTATAAATTGAAATACTTCTCAAAAATACATGTTCTTTTAAAAATATTAAGGTAATAAATATACGTTAATACAAGCATATTCCAACATTAATAACAGAAACCATTTTATACAATTTTCTTTGTTATTTAATGTAACAATAATAAATACATAAGATTTAAATACATCCATGGACTACCATTATCTATTGAACCAATCTATATATAAACTCCTAAATAAAATTAATGAGCTTCTCCTAACTTGCATGTGATGAAGATATCATCTGTACGTAATCGAAGTATGTTTTTTTAAATGTTGCTTACTTTAAACCTATGTTAATAAAATGTATTTCTCCGATATGCAAGTCTGTAACATATTAATGCAAATATTTACCTGCGATAACTGCTTTCCTATGTACATGTGATAAGTCGTCGCCCAATATCAACAAAGTGCACAAACCAGTATAGGTCATAGCCAAATGTCCACATTTATAATGAGCATTGCACGGTTCTAAATCAATGTTTACTGTAGTTGATCCTTGAAATCCACATGTGGACATGTCATCCTCTGGAAAAGAATTTGCATTTATTCATGATACCTATGAATTGTACGAGAGAGTATACATTTTCATTGCAAATGAGCAAAGCAAAATATTTATATTGTACCAAATTGAATTATACATTATAAAATTTGTAAACAGAAAAGATATTTTGTATGAATTGTGAAAAATTGAATAATAAATAGGAAACTTATAGCACATATTTTCAAAGGAACCACTGGGTGACATACAAAATATCAATAAATTTCAAGCAAAAAAACGTGTTGCTCTGGATACATCAAAATATTTTCTGGATTACTACGACTTCCCAAGAAAAACCATTGAAAATTACATTAAACACTCAACATAAACAGCAACTCATTCCATGAAGCCTGGAATTTAATTTTATTATTTTTTAAAGATTTATTAATAAGTAAAATATTAGATTGCTGTTCAGGTTGGGTATTTTCTTACGTAGTTAAAAATTAAGTGTTTACTTGTTATGACAATCAGCCATATTATATACTGTGGTGCATTGAAAAGTTGGCGGCCTGAACATGAAAATAATTATATTAATTTACTGAACTATTTTTATTTTTCAACATTTTCATAATGTATCTCAATGTACTTGTTCCATCTAGTTTCTGAAGTATATACTCGTATATAGTGGCCAGGAATAAGTGTCGGACAAAGAAAGATTTTATTCCTTCACTGAAAAATAGTTAATTGCCCTTAAAATAAAATTTAAACGATGACTTTTTTTCCGAAAATTGAAAATAATATTCATAATTATTTGTCATCTCTTTTGTACACACGATACTTGCACACATTGTTCAGCGTCGCTCGAGGGAATAACCCGCAAACAGCTGCAAAGACATCGCCATTGCAGTTAAACACCGCACTCCGGGCAAGTATTGGGTGTATTAAAAAGAGTTATGTGTAAATTTTTTGCACTCAATTAGAAAAAGACCGTGTTATACATTTTATTTCAACAACAATTCATTCCTTGATAGTCAACAAATAGGGTCTTTCTTTGTCCAACATCTATTCCTGGATACCGTATACATAAACATATAATAAGTATAAGTAATAGTTTGGATTTGTTCGTAAAGGATGTCTATAATCTAATATATATATTTTTCATTTTAAGTCTGCAGTTTCCCATAATCAATTTTTCCAATGTTTTCTTCAATAGTCAAAATTGGTTGCTGTGCAAGACCTTAGGTAATTACTCTGCTCCTTTTAAATTCATTTACAAAACTTTTAACAGTTGTACATTATGGAGCAGATGCTCTTAATATTGCCAATATTTCTTCACGGATCTGCTTCAGTGTTAACCATTTTGTTAAACAAGATCTTAATAACAGACGGATGATCCATTTTCTTCTATATTATACACTCGATGCCAGATAAATAGCTAAAATTCGGAACCAAATGCAACGTAAAAATGAATTATTGCACTGTGAAAACTAAAGAACTTCAATATTGAAATTATTTTTATACGAGACTGCAAACTTTTCAATCCACCTCGTATCCTTATATACTAAGTTCTCATGCTCACATTCTATTTTCACTTCATGAGGCTATTCAAGTATTTCCAACATTTTTATATCAACAAATCATTAATTCAAGCCACTTCACAATTTCTAAGTTATATTCCTATTTATCATTTCAACTATAAAAAATGTGTGTTTTTATGTTTTACATTAAATTACTAATACACTGAACAAGTACATGTGATATGAAACCTATCCTAATAAATTTGCTGTCTTAAGAATAACATGGACTAAAATGTCAAGCTCCAACTCTATGAAGCTTATCACTATAAAATAAAATAGCCAATTAAATGTTTGTAATGACGAGTTTGAAGGACAAAGTGTTTGGTAGTTGTCTATACCTCTTGAAATTGTTGACACAAAATTACAAAGTAATTTAATGAAAGTAAATATTGAAAGTCGTAATGAAACACTAGTACCTACAATTTTTAAAAATTTTAAAATACATGGCGAAAATGTTCTCATTAAAAATCACTTTGAAACAGATGGAATTTAAAAACATAAAATGGTGAAGGGAATTCAAATTTTAATTTCAATAATCTGTTCAATTACATCCTATTCGAGAGGTTCCACCAAAACAATTTTTTTTAAAACGAGTAATGTGATTGGCATAATCATGTAAAGTATCACATTTCCAAGATAAAAGCTCATGCTGATGGCGCCTTAAGTAAAAAAATAAAAACATAACTTTGATAGCTTATATCTTGGAAACGTGAGACTTTATGAGATTTTCACACAGAATATTTCTTGTTTTTATTGATGTCAGCTTTCCATTTATATGGGTTTAATGCATGACCACCATTTTGAAAAAATTCTAGAGTAGGTAACCAAATTCGTTGTAAAATCTTCAAACTCGTCATTACAAACACAAACTTACATATTAATGTAAGTTTGTGTTGTTAATATAATGTTGTTGTTAATATAATTATAAAGATAAGAGAAGGACACAAAAAGAGTGAAAAACAATTTAAATTGGCAAATGAAAATAGAAAACCCGTTTCAAAGGATTAAATACTAGTCAATAGTCTGGCATTACAATAAATAATATGGAGAAGTATGTAACTTACCCTCATTCTTAGGCACAATTTGCAGTTGATATATCCAACTAATAATATTACTTTTTAATTGATCCGACATAGAAGAGAGCGACTTAAGTAAATCTAATCCAGATACGGAGAAAAAGGCTATTGTCAATCTGTAAGAAAAAATATTCCTTGATAATGATATAAGAGAATTTATTTCTATTGAAATCTATGCTCATTGATAAAATTGACAGGCCAAGGTTGATCACTCATTGAATTACTTATAGCTTTAATGAAACTTGTTTATTTTGACAAACGAATCAAATAATATCTAACAGGAAAAAAATTTTGAAGGAAATAATGTTGTACTTTACCTCGTTGTATCATGGGCGGAAAGACTTCCGGGAAGAATATTAAGAAACCTTATAAAATATTTAACATGTTGTCTGTGTGCTAACTGAACAGATTCATCTTGTTCCATGATTCGATATAAAATGGTTCCAGCAGCTGGTCATAAAAATAACTTCAATTTCACAAACATTAATTTCCACTTAAACCATTTGAAATATAAAATGGCTCGTATAGCTTATCACAGACGTATTGAAAAAAGACAAGACGACGCTAGTTCTCTAGTAGCAATGCGAATGTTATCTGAGACCATAATATACTTGAGTCAGAGCAGATCATGTTATATTTGAAATCCTACACATCTCTTGGAACTGTCACTTATTCAATGTCAACTGTATTTTTTTTTCTTGAGGTGGACATGGAAACTATTTATAAAATATCAGTTTATTAGTAGAGTAGTTCAAGGTGATATGGCCAGTCCGGTAAGAATAGTTCATTGTTTTTTACTATAAGTCTCTAGTTGATATCAGTAAACGACATTCACTAGTGCATTTCTTAAAAAAGAATGTAATAAGAAGTTTTTAACTGAAAAGTCTGAATTGACCTAAATTTTTTTTAAGTGTTCGTAATAATCATTTGTAGAATTTTCGGTCTTGATAATTATAAACATTTTCCTGTTAGTTAAATGTTATCACCTACCTTGAAAGGAGCCGTGAAAGAAATTGCAAATCAACAGTTCAATTGGATAAGAAAGCAAATATTTTATTAAGCTTATATAGCCATGTATGTTTGAATTTTCCGTGTGTATACATAGAAATTATAAATGGACGTCATACCTCTTCACGACATAAAGAAATGGACGTCCATCATGCCTTTATCACTGTTCGCATACATTAATAGTAAATATAAGCAAAATAAAGAATCCAAAGAAATATTAGATTCTTTGACTTGTGGGTCTAGCATACAGACATCTATTATATGGTATAATAGAGGCCTGTGATTTAGTAATAGAACAGTTCAGCACAATTATAAAATAAGCCAAACAATAATCTACGCTGTTGACCACCTTATCTTTAGTTGAATGGCGATCTCATGGGTACATATCTAGTAAGATAGCCAATGACAAGTCTTGTTATTTAATTTACATTTCATAAACAATTATTTATATAGTTACGATAAATATCTGGCTCCAAAAATGAATACAAGTTTAATAAAAAGTTTAAGGATTCGTTTTTATTTTAAGCTTTGAGATGGCTTCCTAAAAAAACGTAACACATAGACGTGTTATCCTAAATTACACTACTATCGTTAAAAACTTAAGCGTTAGATACCTACTTGGAATATAGAGTAATTATTCTAAGGATACCTAGCTATGTATCTTATTTTTATCATATAATTCTTTCGTATATACTTGCAATAAAATTATTAGTTACACAACTTTCATTATGTTTACAAGTTACACCTATAACTTCCTGGTGTTACTGTACTAATGAAGAAAATTAAATGCATAACATTCCCCAGATTCTTTTGAACAAAAATGTAAATCTTACCATAAGATTGCTGCAAAATGTTTCTTACATTATATTACATTTTGGTTCCTAACATAACATATACTTAAGAATTTTAAAACCGGCTTACTGTTGGAAAGTGCACATCTAATCAGAACCATTTTGTTACTTGAATTGAAATACTGCAATGAGAAGCAAAGAAAATGTTTTTCTTACATAGTTTTTCACTTTATTCATTTTACAATCTTAGGTCAAAATAAAATAAAAAATGTTCGAAAAAATGTTATAAAATGAAAAATGTTCAGTAGCATGTTTTGTTTAATATCAACGATTTAAAAGTATTACAAAATACAAATGAACTTCTTATAACATTATTATGAAATTTTGAGTAACACTGATTAAATATCAGCAACTACAACACTGATTAAATTTTATAAGTAAAAAACATAATTAAAAGTTCTCAAATAAGTTTAGGGTTTATGATATTATCAAATAAAACAAATACTATGTTTCAGTATATTTTTAACATATATTACAATTACAAAACATTGTTTGGTTTTAAATATTTTTACAAAATATTAAATTAATAATGGTAACAGCTTATTATTTTAGACAATAGCTTTAAAAATATCTTTACAGCTGCAATTTTTGCCCATAGGTCATTTTGAAAGGCATATTATAAATACATGAAATATAATTGATACGTCATGCGAAAAAGATGCATAGCAATACATCAAAGCTAAAAGAATTTATTCGAAAATTAATTTACATAAAAAATTAAATTTTGAAATAATTTAAAAGAAAAATTTTCTTATTAACAACTATTATCTTCTTGTATATAATAATATATTTTAGTGAAACTTATGTGTACAATATTCCGACTTATGTAAAATAGGAGTTACATAATTTTCTATGCTGCCTGAATATTTTAGTTTCACTTTTATAATGATCCTATAATAACTTCAATTCACACTAGTAGTAGCAACATATATAAAAGACATCTGATTAATAAACAGCATGTCTAACTTCAATAAATTGGGTATAAATATTATCAATTAATGACTGCAATAAAAAATTGTGTTTTAAAATTTGCGGCTAAACACCGAAGCACAATTTGTCTGCCAATTGGAGCATGTGATGTCAAAATGCACCACATGGATCGTAATATACTAATAGACAGCCAATTTCAAGTAGTTGCATAAGCATGATAGTGCAGTCTTCTATATATTAAAAATGTGTATATTTCATTGTCTATGGGTTAATGTTGCTACAAATGTGCAGGAACTTGACATGTGCTTAGTACAATTTATAAATATTTTTGCAAGCATAACTACAAATTTTGAATTGTATTGTCACTTATCAATAAGATACGTATTGTATCAGTCACTGAATAGTAAATATACATATATTTATATTTTGAGTGAAAGAGATAGAATCTCCCCTGTCCAATTTATTTATTTGGGACATCGGGACATCATAGAATTTACATATCACGTGACTAAGTATTTTGACTTGAAGTTTGCATGACCACATAATAAATTTTATTTTTAACTTAAAACACGTTTCTCAGAAAAAATATCACAATTCTAGGTTTGTGAGATACATTTCGAATAATTTTAATCACTTTTTCCAAAAATTGTCAAATAACCTATTCTCTGTGCGACAACTTCTAATTTCAATATGAAAATGAGAAATTTAATCCCCTAGACTAAAATTTTTCCTCCAACATCTACCGACGCAAAAGTAATGTTCTTCAGATCCATATTTATGGCCTCATGCCATACAAAACCGACACCACTCGAACGATTACATGATAGAAAAAGAACAATCCTGCCACCTATTATTAACAGATGATGGTGGAATTTTAGCATTTGCACGTCATTGGTAAATTTTGTTACTAGCCAATAAAAAGATGAGCAATACTCCTATTTGTCTTGTCATGTGTCTATATTACTCTCATTTCTAGTGTACTTCTAATTATGATGAAAACATAAATTAAACTTTTATCCCTTTCGATCCAAAATGTAAACTAGAATCAACCTTTCCTTTCTAAATACCTGTCTTGTTTTAAGACTATGTTCATTGATTCGGAACTGATTTTCAAATACAAGATTTTTCATTGTCAACTTTTCTCACTAATACTATTAGGAGATCCCAAATGATTGCCCTCTGTTGATTTTAGTAACCTTGAAAGTCTTTTACCTATCAATTTTGGATATGCATTCGTCTTCATCAAAAACTCTTTTGACTGGTGTGTTACTGCACCATTTCTAAGTTGGTACTCACATAATGCATGTAATGGTAGTAAAAGTTTGGCTTTATAACTATAATTATTTTCCAATTGTTCCAAAGCTTCAGCTGCTGTTTCCAGTGTACTTAGACATCCTTGTGTTGGTTGTGTTCTTATTATATAACTACTTATTTCATTACTCACTAATTTCACTTGCTTCAAAGCATGTAACATAGGACTGGATGCATATATGGCTTTTGCCTGTGGCCAAGTACCATCAATTAAAACTAAGGTATATGTAGCTTCACAGTCAACATTAAACGTTTTTATATCAACGGCGGTTTTACTTGGATAAAGTAATATTGTGTTCGGTGACTTAAGTATGTTTGTCAAATTGTTATGTTTTGGTTGTGGGAACTTTTTCCCTTTATAAACTATGCATTTTCCATCAGCCAAACCAAGTTCCAGCATACGAGCTGTCCGCAAACAACGTTTTTCCTCAGCAGGATGTTGAAGTAAAACCAATTGACTTTTGGGCACCAATCGCTCCGTTGGCAAAAAGCCACACCAACAAACAATTGATGGTCGTCTGGAAATAGCAAAAAAATTAAATTTAAGTGCATTTATTAATTACTTTTTACAAATTTAAATCAAACATTAATGAACGCACTAGATACCCTTGCATTATTAAGTTACTCAATATCTCAATAGGCCTTGGTGAAAATGATTAATGATCAAAATTATGGAACGAGAAATAAGTTAACAATATATTGTGTTTAGCTATTAAAGGCCAAAAACTAGAATGAATTTGATAATAAAGAGTGGAAATGCTTTTATGTATAAATTATTTGTTATACAAAAAAGAAGAAAATGCATTGGCTACGTAACTAGTGAAACTGAAATTTGAGGTTATTTTTCAATATTGTGCCAAATGATAACAAAAAGCCAATTACGGAGAAGAAAACTGTATGTTTCTAATGAAAAAATTATCTCCATTAAAACAAATCGCGTGTATCCGACACACTGATATAAATGTAATCTTCGATAGAATTTGCAAACATATTAAACGTTCGCTAGCACTGATAATAAAAAAAAGTTTTAAAAGCAACTAGAACACAGTTTGAAAGTACCTAAACATTATTATATAGTTTAATGAACGTTTAAAAAAATAACTTACAAGCAAGTCTCGCAAATATCTCTCATTTTCGGAGGATCAGCAGGTATATTGGATAAGTCATCCCATGCTTCAAATTCCTCCATTTTTAAAGAATAATTAGAATCAACTATTAAAAATAATTACAACTAACAAAAGGCCATTTTCATTCTTAATTGCGAACTATTACTAACCACAGATCAAATTGAATGTCAATTTTTTTATAAACTGTCATGCTGTCATAATTTGTTCTAACTTTTTTTTACATAAATGCTGCTTTGAAATTATGATTCTTATATTTTTTCAGAAACGATTATTTTTAAAATTTTAATTTGTTTCTAATAAGCGAACATTAAACTAATATTACAAATTTTTCCTTAAAACTTATATATTGCCTGTAAACTTTGAATTCATACATTATTAAAATATTGAATTATTTACTAAAAATTTTTTGTTTACCTTATATTCTTATAAAAGCAAATAAAAAACAAAGTTGTTGGCAATAAGAAAAGTACTTAATATTTTGATTAGACAGTCAGTAATTAATTCACTTACATGATATTTTGATTATTCATATTTAAATTTTATGAAATAATATAAAAATAAATTGTTGTGAAATTAAATGACAAAAAAAACTACTCTTAATATAAATAACAAATGAGAAATTAAATTTTGAATAATTAATATTAGAAACGAAATTTATTAAATAAAATTATTTTGTCTATTTAATGACTTCAAATAATAATGTTATAGTTTTACTTATTAAATCGTTTATAAAATATAAATTCATGAACAGATACATAGTGTGATAAAAAAAGATTTAATATATATTGTTTATTAAAGAAAATTAAAAATAGAATTTTCTTTTTTTGTATTCGACCCAAATAAAATAAAGCTGTCTAAATTTTAAATAAATAATAAAAAAAAGTTATTATTTAAAATATTAAAAAGACGTAGATTTTATTTCTTAATTTTCTCCTTTTTATTCAAACATTACAATTTTTACAGTTCTTATGTTCATATTTTTATATAGTGAATGAGTTTTTGTTTATATTAATTATTTTTTCATTTTATCGTGAAGTACTTCAAGGTACTTATGTACTTTATTCAAATAATTCCCAATGAATTGACCCCAAAACATCTGCTGCGACGCCATTTTGCGTAATACCGACGTTTAATATAAGTTGAACTACTGACAATTATCCTTCTCTTTCTAATAAGCGTTAACTGTATATGACGGAGGAAGATAGTTTGATTTGTTTAGAACGTAATACAATATGTAGTTTTATAAAGGATTTGTAAACATGGAGGCTATCTGTTATGCTTTCGCGTAAAAATATCAACTTTATCAAATATTTGGTGGTTTTAAGTGGAAAAATATGTCGGTTAGTGCTTCAATACTTTAAACGGTATTGCGAATTTGTATTTTTATCATTGTATGTAATGATATTTATAGTAGTGCGGATGTTTTTCGATCGTTGGATGTAAACGTATGCACATATTTGGCGCCAATGTACCAAAAGTTCGTTATTTAAGTGATTTGCGAATTTATGTTGACTGATGAAAGATAATTTCTTCTACCCATATATCTCTATCTCGATAATATTTGTCGAATTATCAAAATTGTAACGTAAACGAATTCTTATTGCTCAGAAACCAGTCTTGCCAGTGTCGTCACAACTGTCATTATCCATAAATCATGTCCTGGCAAAATAGTTACATTTTATAATGTTTCTTCCTGTTTTTACAGCAAGATGTATTGAACAATTCGTGGCTCATGATATATTTTATCTTATTGATTGTACTTTTATATATAATTTAAGGGTTAAAAGGTTATAGTATGAACTATTATTTAATTCGATCGCGGTAATGAGGAATGCTGGACATCAACTAGTTGACAATTGCTTTTATAGTATCCAATTAAAGTGAGTTTATTCGTACGATACAATATTTAAACGGATTCTACGATATGTAATCTTTTCTTAGTGAAGTGATTTGTATTTTTGTGACATTGATAAGGCTTGGAGTAAATATTGCTTTTATTTAACTCGAATGTTACACGATATATTTGGATTGTCTGCTCTATTTTCAACCGATGTGAGCTATTGCAAAATTCAAATGTTGTGCTTTTATCATATTTGACTAGCGATTTTGACGTATTTGATGTAAAGCAAGTTAATTTAATGAAAATACAATTGGATAATTGAATACGATTGAAATATAGATTGAATTTCACTAGATTCAATTATTTCGTCGTTTCTACGTCGTTCGATGTTATGTCAAAAGTAATAAATTCAAAATAAATTTTTCACTCTCATTTTTATTTTTGCTTATCGTGTAAAATGATCTTATTTTAATTTACTGTTACAATTTTTTGATGCAACTTTTATTGATATTATTTTGTAGTGTCCTTGGATACTGAGCATAATGATTAATCACGACAGGTCTTATTGAAGTGTTTTATTTCCCAGTTAACTGCCATACAAATTTCATTAATTAATATAAGGTATATTTAAAATTGGAAGGAGTTTAATAAAATAATCAATAAATATATTTGAAACATTAATTTTATTCATCATCTCTAAATAAATCAAGGATACACTTTACTTTGAGTACTTGTGAAATCCTACTTGCTATTAAAGGATATATTTTAAATATAACTATATTTATACAATCAATTATAAATAGTTCGGAGCAGTTTAAGAAAAATTTTAGTTGTGAAAGTGTTTTATATTTAAATAATATGTGTTTCAGACATGGGCACTGAGTCGCCATCAATACGAGATACAAGCGGTGATTCCCATTCAAACACACACTCCGAATCAGAGGTATACCTTTTTTTTATTTATTTTATTTTTATACAATGTTAATATAGACAGAATCTATATAATTATGAAAAAAAATCTTTCACTGCTTGGAGGTACTGTATTTTCTGCTAAAATCAGACATTGAAATATTAAATGTCATTAATTTTATAAATGTTTTACCTTTAATGTAGAGGATTGGACAGTTTGATCTAATAAAGTAGTATTGGTTGTGTATCTCTGTACTATCTTAATTGATTATCAAAATTCTTTAGGGTACTTACTAAAGAATGTATTTAATTATTTCAGTATTTGTCTATATAAGCATTCTTTATATTATTTGCTTTAGAACCATATTAATAAAATCTGTCATCGAAGAGAATTTGTATGATGTTTGAAATAAATATTCCAGCTTATGTATGTATAGTATTCAGTAGTTTAACTTTTTTGAGTTACTTTCTACCTTTTCAAGTGCCTTCAAGAATCAGGCCAGAAAGCAAGATTCTCTAGCCTCATGGGACAATTTCTTCATCTATTTCATTTAATCAGGTCGTCTAGCTATCTTTTCCTCTTTCTTCTTTGTTGACGTTCAAATTTGTTTTCTTCCAAGGCTAGTTGAGAACTTTAAATTAACTTTTTCTAACTAAATTTGCACAATATGACAATTTTCTTCTCCTAATTATATCAATTAGTTTTCGTTTTTCACTTGCTGTTTTACTTGTTTTACTTTGACTTCTTCTTTTGTTGTTTTACTTATCCATTTAACCATAAGCATTTTCTTTAAAGAGGACCACATCTTAAAGAATTAGATTTCAACGTTTTAATTATTGGGGAGTTATGCTTCACACCTGTATAAATAGGATGGGCGGATGGATGAATTTCTAATATCTTAATTAATTTTTACTGCATTTCTTCTTAATATTTTTGGTATTACCTTCAGTTAATGTATTTTTTGTAAGCAAAATTCAATAATGGCATAAAATCACATTTATTTAAAATAATAATTTTTTACAACTTTTATTTCTTTATATATTATTTTGAATTTTAAAAAAATTGTTACTTTTACTTTACATGCGGTAACATTAAACATAAAATATTTCTGGAGTGGATTTTTTATTTTTCTAAAAATGGAACTTAGGTAATTTTAGAATAGTTAAGTATTTGGTCTTTATAACAAGGTGTGTATAAAATTTATATTTTCCGCGCATTTTTTGTGGATCATTTGGATATTGCGGCCTATAAACTTAACATATTAGTTAAGCTCAACTGCGCCCATGACTTCATTCACATGAACCTTTGGATAATATTATTATGTTAAATGTAACATTGAAGGTTAAAATACACGTAACGCCTTTTATAGTCATTGTAATATGAACTTTTTTCACTTTGAATTAAAATTTGAAATTATCATGTTTTCTTTTTTAGTAGGTTGATTACAATGAAACGAAGGCTGTATAAGTCAATTCTTTCAGAATTCCCCAGTTAAAACCACATGGGGATCCTTCCAGTAGTTTTTGTGTGATGTGTGAATAAACAAACATACTCACAGAAAATTCGAAGAACAATATATTTGTGTTTCATTACTTTTGTTAAAAAAAATTATTTTGGGGATGCCTAAATAATTTTTTTTCATAAATATCTTCAATGTACAGACATGTAAATTCTACAATTTTATAGACTAAACGATCTGATAAGTGTTAAAAAAGTATTTTTCTTAGATTTGTAATTTGTGATTAAAAATGTTAAATAACATGGCTGCGATTCCCATATTTACTACTTATTTATTTAAATACAATACAGCATATAGCAGGAAAGAAATTATATATTTCAACAATGTAAATTAAAGAATGATATATAGAAAAATCAAAGTTCTACAATAGTATATGTAAATTATTACGAAATTCGAGTCATCCAGTGTAATTATGTTCTCAACCTTGTATGTAAAAAGATGGTGATTTTGCGAACTGATGTAACTGTGGATACAAATAATAAAAATAACCATTCCTTTACTTGACGAACTGTCAGTTTTGAAGGGGTACTTTTAACTACGAAATAACTCTAGTATGCTGTCAGGACAAAGGTCAAGGTCTTATTATTTCATAGTTCCCATATTAGTCTTTTTCGTCTTAAGAACTTAAATTTAAATTTTTTTAGTTGACTTATGAGGTTTTGTTTAAAAAAAAAACACAATTTAAACATGTATTGTTGATTTTTATGTACTATTGCATATGTAGCTATTATAATAGGGCTATTGAATAATATAGTATGATTAAATCAAATCAGCTTCTGGGATTCAAATCCTGAAGACAGCAGTGACGGTCAATATGTCAGATTCAGATATGTATGCATAATAACTTTTAATATAGCATATAATAAAATATGAAGGCTAAAAGCAGTTCAAATATTCAATTAATGAAAAAAATATGACATTGTAGTAATAAGAATATGACAGTAATTGTGTGTTTTTAACTTATAATATAAACTTTTATCTAAAGAATGTCAAAAAACATCACAACATATTAATCACGTAATTAAAAATTTCAAATGTGTACCGATTATGTAAATTTATAAAAGAATTTCAGATATTATCTTGAGGAAGTTGAGTGAATTTCACCAAAATCGGTAGTGATTATCTCCAAAATCATAATAATTAAACAAGAAGGCTTAGAGTTTTTGAATTTATAGGTAATTAGGGTAATTAACAATCGAAGTAGGTACATAATATAAAATAAATTATGCAGAATATATATATATATATATATATATATATATATATATATATATATATATATATATATATACACACACACATATAAATACATACATATATACATACAACACACTACAAAGAATTATAACTAGGCACAATGTAATCATGACATAACATTCAATATGCATTTTTTTCAAATTTTTGTAGCAACATTTTACAAGATCTTATAATAAGTACATTAAAAAAACACTAATCTTGCACAATATATTAACTTTTGAAAGGGTTCCTTGAAGGTACTTATATAAAAAAATCATTCTAATATATAACCACCCACTGTTTCCAGTCCCTTTTGAATCTTGTGGGAGTAAATATATTGTTTTATGGTGGTTGTAAATTTACTAAGATGTTGCATTTAGTTGAAAGTGTACTTAACAATGGGTGTAATGCTGACTTTAAGTTCATAAAATATTTTAAGTTTTGAAATATTTATGACCTCTTTTTTGTCAATGTAGCATATCCAAGATATGTACCATTTTTGAAAAATTTGTGGTCCTTGCATTGGGAATTTAAATATTTTTACTATGTAGATCAAGATACATATTTTATTTCAAATATCAATAGCTAAAGTAATGAATCGTGCATTTTTATAGTGTTTTGACTTTTAGTATAATGTGTAGTTATCAAATAAACATTAATGCCCTTCTTTGTATTACAGTAGTATCTACAATTAAGTCCTCATATAGATTTAATTAAAAAAAATCAACAATTGAAAAAAATTAGATTCTCATGTTAAAATGTATCCGACTTTTATTTTCCATGTAAGCTGTCATGCCATTGGTTCAGAGCATATTGTGCAAATGCATTAGTAGATTTTCTCATATGATTCAATAAGTTGGATTAGGATGGATTTTTACATAAATTTTTATGACAGGTGTAAATCTTTATATACTCCCTCAAGTTATTTTCACTTTATTTCCAGAATAGCGGAAGCTGCACATATTCTTCCAGCAGTGATTCCGAATGTGAAGGCAACAACGTCACGCAGAATACAGCTGGTCGGAAATTAGCACCACAATTCTCTGTTACCTCTTCTGACACGGGTTTAAAGCTCAAAATAGCAGCGATTCCACGTGAAAAGACATCAACAAAAACCAGTCCACGAAAGAAAGCACCAGTTAAAGCCACAGCCGTGAAGCAAACACCCAATAAAACTCCTGTTAAAGTCAAATCTGAAGACCCTAAATCCGTATCTCCCGTCACCACGAGGACGACACGGAGTAAAGATGGCACTCCAGGCCAGAAGGCTAAACAAACGACTACGAGAAAAAAATCAATATTATCAGAATCTAGTACCAGCTCTGAGGGTTCTTGTAGCGACTGTTCACAGACAGATTCCTCGAGCGACGAAGAGGGTATGACTAAATCTCAAGCTAAATCGAAACCTGCGACTCCGGTTAAGAAAACGAACCGAACCCGCAGAGCAAACTCTAAGTTGTCTGCGTCGAAGGTCACCCAAGATAGTGATAGTGATTCAAATGTGAAGAAGCAAGTTAGTGACGGTAATAATGGTGAAAATGTTAGTGCTGAAGGCAAAGGCCGAACATCTGGGACAAGTGTTAAGGGAAAAACTCAAAATGTAAAGGTAGCAGTTGTAGGCAACGCTAAGAAGGTCAAGGCTGAGGATGTTGCAGAACAAAAAATGCCAGCAAAGAGAGGACGAGGCAGACCACGAACTAAGGTAAGTTACATCATTTTATTTATTTTATATGTATTTAAACTTGGAAACTTAACGACTTTTCAGTTTTTGAATGATCTTTTGAGTATAATGAAATGATCTACAGAATAGTTTAATCGATGCTAATTATACTTACTTAAATTATGCTTTTTTTTTGCCATTTTCTTGTATTTGATTTGTGTTATTACATTTTTATATTAATTTTGTTTCACTACTTTTACACTCATATTTTTTTCAACGGTTTGGTCAAATTAAAAAAAAATAAATTTGAAAATAGAGTCATTTTTCTCTTTTGGAAAACGTGTGTTTGAGTTCTTATTCATCATAATATTAACTCAATATATAGTAGATAAAAATTGCCCCACTTCATCACTAGCAAGCAAATGTTCTTTAACATTAGTTGTAGCATCTGATCCCATTCTTTTATAGTTGATGCTTATGAAATTTAAAAAAATTGTGTGTGAAAGTTTTCGCAATCAAACATAGTTGATGTGCATAACTGTGTCAAAAACCATTCGGCAAATTGCGAATTTATGCCGACAAGTGTGATTAGTCACTAATCTCAGTTTATTTGAGGAAACCGCAATTTAACCATGTTTATTTTATCTTGTGGCTAATTTGAATTTAGATATTGTTTTCTCTGATAATTCACAATAAGTTATATAGGAACTTAGTCATAATTCCTAGTTACCATTTTTATTCAAAAACAAATGTCAGAACCTGTGGTTTTAGAATCATAGCATGGCTGTTAACTTTCTACCCTACCAAAAATATATTAACTGTATTCGTTTGAAATTTAGTATTTGATGAAGCACTAGGACATCATTCTTCAATTTTTAGATTAAAATATGCTAAAGTGACATTGAAATTTATATAAAATGTCCTGAAGATTGTAATATTGTTTGTCTAGTAAAATAGTGTGTTTTTATATGCACTCTGTCTGCCCATTCATCAGAGATCGTTATAGATATTTCACATTTTAATGCATAGTGCATAATTTTGCCAGATTTAATTTTGCAGAAAATCAGGGCTCGTAGCTAAAAACGGTACAAAGGACTAAAAATCATGATATGGAAAAAATGCAATTTTCAATCCTTGAATGAAAATATTTATTTATGTTTCGCAATCAATTTAAAATCATATTTAATAGAACTTTACATTCATAATCAATTATGTTTATGATTCATAAAGATTTTAAAAAGCATAATAACTAGTCAGTTACATAATTTTACAACTAAAATAAATTGAGAAAACTTTAAGAAAGGAGACTAGCGAAAAATGTGTGAAAATTGGTACTGAATTTCGTGTAGAAATTGGAAAAAAATCTGTAATTACGATTATCTGGGTTTCACAATTATTTTTACCGGAATCAATTAGAAAATGAGAATTCAAAATATTTAAAATGAAGTCCTTTTTATTTATTCCTATTGGCAACAAGATCATTTTGTTACTATATTAATCTATACTGTCAATAAAATTGTAACAAAGTGAATTCTGTACATGGAAAATGTTTAAGTGTGATTGATTGAGCATAAAGAAACCTTAGATTTTTTTTAATCGGAAAGTAAAGTTATGTTGACTAAAGTTATAAGATAAATAAATAAAATATGCTGTGAAAGTGACGTAAAATAATAAATAGTTATTTGACATGACAGGTAAATCTGACAGTTACAGCAATAACAACTAAGTACCAATGAAAAATGACTGACAATTTGACAGATACGAAATACAACATGGGGAAACACTCAATATTACTAAAAAATAGCTATTATTAAAAAAGTAAAGAATGACAAATTAAATGTTTTTGATTATATTTCTCAGGATAATTATCAACCTATGCATGTCTTGATAATTATGAAATATAATTAACTCTTCGAACCTTGAAATTAGTCACTTATTAACACTTTTTTTAGTAACATGATATATGTTGACAATATATAAACTTTGAAGTTTTTGGTTTTTTGATCATCAATATTCTCACCGCATTTTCTAAGCCTCATCTTTAGACGAGAAGGTGTGTAAATATCTTCGTTATAGATAGTCACCTATCATTTTTAATACGAAATATTTGAATTAAGACCTGGATTACTGTAATCCAGTGTCAGATGATGTTTGATTAAACGTGAATTGTGCATTTTATTAATTATACGTATAATTAACAAACCGTCACCACGTTTGACATGTTTATCTGGAAGTTTGTTTTCGTCGGTTTCTAATTAATGAACCAATTTATTTTTTAGGGTTCTGTACCTTAACACATTGGTGTTGGACGGTAGGATCCTTGTTTTTACTAGCAACTTGATATTTTTTCATTTCTATTTTAAAATAAATTCACAAAACACTATCTGACAACCGACCGACGCCCGTATCCTCATGTATTTGTTCACTAACACAAATATTTTTTCTTAGAAATCTTCGATGTAAAAAGTTGAACTTTAGCATATTTAAGAAGCAATCATAGTGCGAGTTGTATTCAACAGATTTCTGTAGGGTATGGTATTAAATCACTGCAATTTTTCAGGACATTGTTGGGAACAAAATATATGAAAGATACAGAAAGATACTTAACACACTAAATTAGAGCAAGTTCTTATTTATAATACAAAATTTGTATAAATATTTGTGACAGCTGAAATTATTAAATTTATAACCTCACATTGGACATTTGTAATCTTAGTGGTGTTTGAAGCAAATTAACAGCCTTTTCAAACCTAACATTTTGAGTGGGTGGACTACAGTTTTACGTGAAAGGCAGGCAGTGTGGATTATGTTATACTTTGGTTTACGTTACGGAAATGATTTCTCTAGTTTTGGTAGTATACGAATCTATGTGTACGTCCAAATACTATACTCATCCCTATAATGTTATTGGAAGTATATAAATTGTTTATTGTTCAGCGTTTGTTATAACTCTATTATAAATATGTTTTTTTGTATTTGCACTTTTTTTTAATTGTGCCACTTATGTTGTTTGTTATGACCTGAATAGATTTTTTTTAGAATCAATTACCTGTATATAACTGTTAGTGTTGCTAGGTTTATATAACCGTTAGTGTTGCATAAACACATTCGTATCATATAAATGTGTTTGTGCAATTTTCATAACTATTTTGTTTTAATTTGTCTTATTTTAGGTTATAACGCTTTCTACTAAAAATAATATGTTAAGTTCCACTGAGATATGTATGGAATTTACTATTATGTATTTTTATTAGATATTCTTAATATTGTAATGCAATATAGTATAAATTCAATTTAAATCAATTCAAATGTATATTTAATGCGAACATTAAACCAGCATGATTCAAACTTATGTTTGATTTATATGTAACTTGGTTTTTATTTGTTCAATGTCATAATATTGGAAAGAATGGAAGTTCGTGCAGTTTATGCATAGGAAATGTACAATACTTTTTAAACTATTGCAAAATTGTTTTCACAACACATATGTATACATTATTTACTTCATAATTGCTGGAAAAAGTTGTCCCACATTGTAATAGATTTATTAATAAAAGCATTTGTTATGAAAATCAATAAGTTTTTGATCAATAAGTCATTTTAAATTTATTTTGCCCTGTCAATTTAAATGATTGTACGACAACATCTTCAGGTGCGTAATTTGTAAATATCTATCAAATATCTTTACAAATTGCCCACCTGAAGATGTCATATAACGAAACCTAGGTTGTGGTAAAGAATTTGAATAAAGTAGAAATAATACTACATCACATAGTATCATTTAGTCGTTCTAATTTCTACAAAATTAACACCAAATATATTTAATATTTAGATGATTGATTGAACCTTTAGCATATCCTAATTATTCCAAACAGTTTCAACAAACTGTGAATTTGATCCAGTTATGCTTTCTAATTTTCTAGTATCTAAACATCTCAAGACAAAATAATTTCATTATTTTGTCAATTTCTTTTTTCCTTTTGTTTCATTCCTTTCCCATAATATTTATTTTGTTTCCAAAATTAAAAATGGATCTCTTATGAAATCACTTGGTTATCCGTCTGTTCATCTGTCTTTTATAGCCTTTTTGTCAGAAAAAACTTAAACTATCAAGTTGGCTCGAGATATTAAGTTGTAATGTCATTTACTGAGGTCTACAGCCTTGCATTGCTGTAAAAATTTCAAGTACTATGATTTACGCTACAAAAAAAGGAGTCTTACTCACTGGTTATCAAAACCTATAAGGGTTACTACCGGTCGACCTACAATCTTGAAAGTCGACATATTGAGAGATTCATAATTCTATGTGGAGTTTTCTTTTTTTTCTAAATATGGTAGTGAAAGATGTAACTAGGTAATATATTTACTTTCTGAAAAATTAACATTTTGTAAATAATGTATAGAATTATTATATGGCATTAAATATTTATAAATGACCAATTGTGTACGGAACCTTTCTAGTGCGTGTTCTGATCTTGTTTGATAAGTATTTATAATTATTGTTATTATAAGAATTTTATTGCATATTGCAAACGATGGTCCTGTTGACGTTTCTTAATCTTTGATTTTTTGTTTATTTGCACTTTTTCTTTTGATTTCTTCTGCCTCTTTCAATCGAAAATAATTTACATTGCCTTTTGATATTTATCTGCTGTTAGATAGAAATTATCCGGAATTGTTAAAAAAAAACAAGTTTATTTTATTACCTTCAAAGTAATCCCCGTTGTTTCCAATATAACTGTGATAATGCCGGACTCAAGCTTCCATACACTTCTTATAGGCTGAAAGTGGTATGGCCTTTAATTCCCACTGCGAATTCCGTTTCATGTCTTCAATAGAATCAAAACAGATTCCAATGATTGGCAAGTTCAATTTTGAAAACCGGAAGATGTCATAAGGTGCTAAATCTGGTGAATACGGTGAATGGTTGATGGTATAATCGAGTACTATCGTCATGCAAAATCCATGAGTAATCCTTCCACAAATCTGGCCTCTTACGACGAACATTCGCACGCAAACATAAAACATTGGTTAAAATTCCATAAACATTATTTTATCAATGTTCAACTCTCGAGCGAACTCTCTAATACTGAAATGACGATATTCAAGCACTTGTGTTTTTATTTTTTCGATGTTATCGTCAGTGGTAGAAGTTGAATGCCATCCGGGACAAGGCAAACCTTCAACCATTTCACATCCCTCTTTGAACCATCATGTCACTCGTATGCCTGTGTTTTTGGCATAGTTGAGTCACCATAGGCATTTTTAATGATTCAGCACAAGAGACTTCGTTCGAAACACAAAATTTAAGGCAAATTCTTTATTCAACTAATTTATCCATAATAAAATTCGCAGATCAACTTTGAGGTCGACTTAATATGATAGCTGTTGTAAACACTCCTTTTAAGTGATTAATTTTTTTATGATTCTGAATAGTTTTTATAGATTGAAAACTTTGTATAAAAACTTGTGATTTATGACTACTTTTCTATTATGTGATATTATATCTATTCTGTTTATTATTTTGTACTAAACACTGGAATGTTTTATACACAAATGCACTATTCATTTCCTGGAGTACTACAAGACATCTCTTTATTGTTTTTTCGTTCCACCCTCGTCATTCATTTGTTGTATTCTTTTGTAGTAAAATACCTCTGTGTATTCATAAAACGTTCTTTATTCGCTATTAATCTTTTTTAAATTAACTACATTTATCATGTACAATAAAAAGATTGTCTTAGTTCCATTACTACAAAATCATTAATAGAAATGTAATTTTTTGGATGATTTAGCAGTGTTATATCTAAACCACAAAACTTTCATGCAATCAATCTTCAAGCAAAGGCTAAATTTGTGATGATAATCTTATAGAAGGACAATTCATAAATAGTGAGAACTCCTATTAAAACTTATTTAAGTTTGATGGAATTTTAGTTATTTTTTCATGTTCCTTTAAATAACCTCGCCAGTGTTTAAAAGTAAAGTGGGAACAGACTGAAAAGTTCCAGCTATTGTTATCACTCAAACCAACAGTTTTGATTAACTTATTACATTTAGCCTTTTTAATTTACCGCAGCCCGTATAATAGTTAGGTAGCTTTTTAGAGTTACATTTTAAAATTAAAGAGAGATAAATTTTTGTTAGATATCATATAATATAAATTCTTTTAAGTATATAATATATTATCAAACTCTACTGCAAGCTTTGAAAACTAAGTATACAGTGGCGGGCTTTTTATTGTAAGAGCTATCTCTTACAGCCAACCACAATGAAATAATAAATGAGAACAATAAGTCCTGTGACAGACTGTAAGTGATTTTTAATGCAGATTTATTATGCTTACAATATAAAGTAGGTAACAATGTATGGTAATTAACTAAGATTAAGTAAAAACAAAAGCACAACAACACTTTATGGTAACAACAACCTCTCCTTAGGGTTAAAGAATGGATTACGATTTGCCCATTATGATATATAATGTAATTTCAGATGACTTTTGAATGCAGACACTGCGAGTGCACTTTGTATAATGTGGTCAGTTCATTTCACAATCTAGTAGAATATGCAATGAAGGTAGGAAGAATTCTCCATAAAACTTAGTTCTATGCTGGGGGATTAAGAGGGTGTACTTACTTGTTTTTCGATCATAATTTGAAGTCGTGGGATGACAGATATTGGAATCTATATCTGAGGTATGAAGGTGTAACGGGATTACTGAAGATATTATATACAAAACATAGAAGATGGAGGTTGCGTCAGTCACAAATTTTTAACCATTTAAGTCAAGAACGATGCTCGGATATGTGGTCAAATTTTGTAAGGCCCAATATGTATAGAATAAACAGATTTTGAAGTTGTTCTAATTTATTGAGTAAACATTTATTTAGATTAGAATAACACGCATCTCCATAATTAAGAAAAGAAGTAAAGTTTGACAAATA
The DNA here is from genome assembly GCA_039881145.1 of Druceiella hillmani. NCBI lineage: Eukaryota > Metazoa > Arthropoda > Insecta > Lepidoptera > Hepialidae > Druceiella > Druceiella hillmani. The sequence continues at coordinate 19,856,317 of JAYKKI010000032.1, read as the reverse complement.
TATACTTTAGTTTGAAATGGACAAAATTTTGAAGCCGTTTGAGGAGAGTGTATTTTGAATAAAATCTTACAACTAACATCGTTTAGTACCTGAAAAGTAAACATGTAACTTAAATATTTGTCAACCATTTTTCTCAGAAATTATTGGAAGTAGAAATGTGAAATTTGACATACTTATAGAGCATATCAACCTTCATGTATCTTATTAGTTAACACACAAAAATATTTATATGAAGATATTATAGCGGTTAAATTGAAAGTTTAAAAAAAATTCTTCGTAAAGTCATATGCCGTTTCAGGGTATCGAGGATTCAAAACTATTTTTTTTTTCAAAATTGTATATAATGTAGATGTAGATATATTGCTAATAATATCCATAAAAATGCCCCCTTGTCACGATTTCCTCTTGTTTTAATTTACTTGATAATATTTGTTTAATTGTTGAAGTGATAATATTTGTTTAATTGTTGAGATGAAGTTATTTGTAGGTGAAACTCTAAAAAAATTACTATATTTATTTCTCATTGCATATTTTATTAACACGCAATTTATTTAGAATTATCTATTTAGTCAGTATGACATGGTGTTGTAAATGATCAATCAGTAAGTGCAAATTTGTCATTTCAAAAGAGTCTTCATATTTAAGACCTATATTAAAAATTGTTTATATCTAACTGGCTGAATATATCTACATAGCTTCACCATTATTGGCATCTGTAAGCTGGCATGGCAATTTATTTTCAATATTGCGCTTTAAGGGCTATCCTAAAATTGTAAACTTTTCACCTGATTTCATTACCTCTACACCTCGCTTACATTTTTTTATTACACATAAATATTAAATACAATATATTCTATAATCCTTTCTTCATTATTTATACAATTTTATGCAAAAACTTATAATAAAATTATGTTTCTTACAACATATTATTTATATAAGCAAGTAATTTTTCACCGCATTTTTGCTTAGGTCGTTTATTTTTAAAGGAAACGATGAGTTTGTGGAGCAAGGGAAAATCTGAAAAAAAGTAAAAAAGGATAAACTAAAGAATAATTTTTGGGACAAAATTTATTTGCAGACGACACTATGAATGAATGTATGCTAATATTTGATATGAACTATTCCTATATGAAATGTTATCTTAATCCGTTTAGTTGTTACAAAATAATTGTCTGAGAGAGAACTTAATCTATATCATGTTCAATGAAATATATTATTTCTTTTTTAATGGGTTCTTATTACTGTCTTATTTGTAATAATTTTGAATTAATAAATTCTAACAGATAAAGTTAACTAGCCTTGCTAATATAATAAATTGCTGTGATGCTGTTAAACACATTTATCATATACAATACGCTAATGATGATCGGCTTAACTACTATTTAACACCACCAGTGAAAGTAACTGATAGTCTCCTCGTGCTAGGGTGACCAGATTTTGTGTGGATGACATGTGATCGACAAAAAATATTTTTGAGCCCTCACTCATAAATATATATTTTTTCTTTAATGTAGATAAGATATTAAAGCTTAATATAATTTAACTGGTTGTCTATCTCATTGCACGATAGTGTTTTAAACTTACTCAAGTTACTCTGTTTTAAAACCTATAATGATTATTCGGTCCTGTTCATTTTACTGTAATATGAACAGAATTATTCAGAAATACGAGGTTGTCATCTTTGTTTAATGAGTCTATAAATATTTATAACAAGTAAATCAAATCAGAAGCACTAAGCATAATGTGTCACGAAAAGTTTAGTAAGTATATTAAGGGCTTGTGTTATCTCTATCGGTTGATTCAAATATAATTTCAACTATCATCATCATATTTGGCACGACAGCCCAGGGTGGGCCAAGGCCTTCTTTTGAAGATTCTCTCAGGAAGTTCTACTCTTCATCTGGGTTTTCCAGTTCTTTATCCTGAGAATGTTAAAATCTTCTTCCAGTGAATCGATCCATCGTAATTTTGGTCTACCTCTTCTACGAGTTGTTAGAGGTTTTGCGATGAAAACTTTCTTTACTGGGTTTTTATCTTTCATTCTAGATACGTGGCCAGCCCAGTTCATTCTTTTGACTTTGATGGTTTTTATGACATCAGGCTCACCAAACAACCTATAGATTTCTGGGTTAAGACGTCTTCGCCAAATACCATTTTCCTTGACACCCCCAAAAATCCCCCTCAGAACCCTTCTTTCAAAGGCTGCTATTTTATTCTCTCCAGTTCTAGTCAAAGGCCAGGTTTTTGAGCCATATATTAGAACTGGCCTAATAAGAGTTTTATATACTAATAATTTTGTTTTTCTTGTAAGAAAAGAAGATTTAAGGATGGAGCTTAGTCCAAAAAATGCTTTATTTGTCTATGATATGCGATTCTGAATTTCAAAGATAGTGTCATTCTTATTGTTAATACAAGATCCAAGGTAAGTAAAGCAGTCAACTGTTTCAAATGTTTGTGAGCCAATCTCCAAACAATTATGTGCATTATTTGGTGGAAATTTTTGTATAGCCATATACTTATTCTTGGAGTCGTTTATTGCCAGACCCATTTGATTTGCAGCTATCTCCAAAGACAGAAAGGCCTCTCTCAAGGCTGGTAGGTTTCTAGCAATTATATCAATATCATTAGCATACGCTAGGATCTGAACTGATTTGTAAAAGATGGTACCCCTAGTGTTAATATCTGAATCCCGAATAACTTTTTATAGTGCAATATTAAAAAGCAGACACGAGAGTGAGTCGCCTTGTTGAACACCATTATTGACACTGAGATCTTCAGAGAGGGCGTTGAATTTAATTTCAACTATATTTTGTCGTTTGTCATTACATTGATACTTATTTACTTGAAATTAGCAATGTTGCTGAAATAGACATTTATAGAGGGATCACATAAGAGTTTTACTTCTGTTTTGTAAGGAATTTTATTTAGGATATAAAATAAAACATTTCCATTACAAACAGAAAGAAATGTTAGAGTTAAATAATTCTAGCTTTTTAAAAACAGTTTTATGCACAACGCAGACAAACTACTTTTGTAGATGTTGAGTCGATGGCCAACAAGTGATGGTGTTCGGTGGCTGACATTCCATCGCCTCAATGCATATGTTAATAGGCACTGGCCATCGACTAAATATCTCTCATCTCTGTCAGTACATGTTCAGTCATAGCTTCTATTCTTTTCTCCATTTATGCGTCTTAAGTCTTAATATTCATATCGGCGAGTGTCTACCAGAGGCACTTTCATTTTTTTATGACTAATTTTTTTGCGATATGTACTAGTTTAAAGTATTATATGTCATATGTAGTTCTCTGATTGTTGTCGGTTGCCTGCATTGTACATTATACGCTTTGATCGTCACGCAGGTTAGTAAAGTGTCATAAGCACCACATTATTCTTTTTCGATATGCATATTCAACATTTAACATACTTCTTCCATTTCTGGTATTATAGAAAAGAAATTCCAAGGGTAATACTCAAATACAAAGAAGTCACATGTGGGCTCAAAACCATCATTCATTCATTATAATATATTTTAAAATTGATATTTTACAAATGTCAAATTAACGAAAAAAAATGTTTAATTTTCTATATAGTGTGGAGATCGCTTAAAAGGGCTAAATTAAATAATAGGCCTAAAAATTTTTTTTTCTTGCGGTTCTTCAGATATAATGAAAAATATGCCTTTTTTAAACTGTTCAATCTAAAATTATGAAAAAATAAAGTTTCTATTTTAGATTATCCTAGATTTTATAATTTTTAAAATGTACACCATTGTTTTAACGCCTGTGAAAGGTATAGTTACTAATATATTTACGTTTTGAAAAAATTATATTTGTGAAAAGTTTAATACATATACTATGCCCACTTAAATGTTTATAAGTACCCAAATGTGTGCGGGAATCCTTACAGTGCAGTTTCTACTCCTGCTTGTCAGTTTGAAACTATTTTATTTAATTTTCAATTCATATATATATCACTTATGTCATTACGGGACCAAAAACCCCATAGTCACCCTATCGCCGTATGCGCTCTCACCCTTGCATAGTGACAACACCCCACAGATTAGGGTTCGCTTCGTCGGCGACCCGCGCGGGTTTTACGTACCCGCTTAAATTATTCGGGGTATAATGGCGTGTTGAGCAGACGGTGACGTCACGCCCGTGGGGAGATCGAAGCGTCAGCTTTTTACTTGTTATGATTGGCGTCGTCATTTCGGAAGGGTTTTTGACGAAAGCGGGCGCGGGTTTTAGGAAATGCCGAAATTTGAGATGTCGGAAGGGAAGGTGTGAAGGAAGTAGGGGTTTTAAAGTACAGTGAGTAGGTAAACGAACATCTATATTGTGATACGTAAGTGTTAAGTTGTGAGAACTAATTTGTATTATATTAAATTTGACGTATTTTAACAAAGAACGAAAAATGTGAGTGGGTGTACAATATGATTGGTTAGACAGAGCTAGAAGAGTAGATACAGAGCTGGTTACTATCACTCTACATGATCGTTTGTAGAACAGATTCGACCGGGCGCCAGTTTTATTGTTGCCTAGGGAATATCCGCCGCTTAAAGTTTATAGCTGTTTGTGTAGCTATAAATTCGTTTCTTTTAGTTCGTGTTCCAACTTTAGATGCCTGGAAAATGATGTAATGGAAAGATAGAGTAAATTACTTTGAATGTTTTTGTTAGAAAAAATTATGGATATTATCTATGACATCACATTATTTTCAATGTAATAGAGTAGGGAAGCCTTTTTCTGTCTCGGTTTATATGCAACATTTCGCATAAATCTTTCTCGCTTTGGAATTGCTAATTTTATTAAGAACTAACAATTCTTTGAACTAGCAACACTTCTACATCTTAAAGTCTTTCCCTCAGGGGGTGCATCCACTGCATTTAACAGATATTTAAATCAAAATGGATTATTAAATTAAAAACATTCATGAAAATAAGATAATTATCGTCAGCTAGTGAATAATTATGGTTATGAAATGGTTGTTTATAAAAGAAACAGATGTCTCTGTTAAATAATTAAGTAGTAATTTATTAATTAACTGCTCATTTGCCATGAAGAATAGCGTGAAGATTTCTATTCCAGATTTTGACTGAGCTTCTGATTTATAAAATTGCAAAGTTTTATTAAAATGTTTACTGTGTTTTTCTTGCGTAATAACCGTCTTATTAAATATGTAGATATTGTAGTACACTTTTATTAAAAAAACGCAATTTTTGTTTCTTGTATTTTTAATGCTGATCTAAAATTTTAAAATATTAAAAAAAAAAACAAAAAGTAAATACAATTTTAAAAACTTGCGTGGTTTCAAGTAACTATCGTGACGTCATAAGCTATAGTTTTATAAAATCACTTTTCGGGTGTCATCGTAAGTTTATTATAGAAATGTGATCTTTGATAGCCTTTATATATTGAGATATAACGCAATACCGTGTGCAAAATTGCAAATTTCGTTTAGGTTAGTTGCTTTTACGAGATTGATTGTGAGTAAAAGCGTTTACGCACTATCCATTATGCACGACCAGCAAAGATAGACGCCGCAATAAGAAAACAAAACGAATATACGGTATATCTTTCTATCTCGCTTTCTCATATAGGGGTATGTCTATCTCGCTTTCTCATATAGGGCGTCTCTCTCTACTGGTTGTGTAAGATGCGTGGTGTGTAAAAGCCTTAACGATAAATGGGAACAGAATAACATTTTCACGTTCAGTAGGCATCATATAAATAACACGGCGGAACCGGATGTAATATACAGACACATAGCTATTAGTCACAATTTAGTGCAAACATACTACTTGCGCTTATTCTTGTCTGTCAGCGTAGATTTAACAATGATAGGTCTTGTCAACACATGCAAATCTTGTTCTAATTTTGTAAGCCGATCTAAATAAGGCTGTGTGAATAAGTCGTATTTCCATTGTCACGCTTAGCTTGTATTGTATGCAGTATTTGGACTGCATTGTATTTCTACGAATGTAGAATGTAAAGAATGAAATGTCTTTGTTTCCAAAAGTTTTGTATCCAGTTCAGCGTTAAAGGTTGACAATGATGTAAGCAAAATTTGTATTTGTCTCTGCTTTCTTTGTCTTTAGATCTCTTTTAATGTAACTGATGTATAAAGATAAGTGAAGGGGCGGCGACAATTTCATTAGCACTATGACGTCCCGTGATATCACGTTGTATCAACGCGATAATTATCGAACAAATGCCGGTGACATCCAATAAAATTTTAAAAATTACTAAGTTGTAGATGTAACACCATTGCGATTTTTATGTTTTCTTTAGATTGTGCAGAGAATCTTAATCACACGCGTGGACACCAAGTGTTACGATGCATAACACCATTGCGATTTTTATGTTTTCTTTAGATTGTGCAGAGAATCTTAATCACACGCGTGGACACCAAGTGTCACGATGCATAACACCATTGCGATTTTTATGTTTTCTTTAGATTGTGCAGAGAATCTTAATCACACGCGTGGACACCAAGTGTTACGATGCATAACACCATTGCGATTTTTATGTTTTCTTTAGATTGTGCAGAGAATCTTAATCACACGCGTGGACACCAAGTGTTACGATGCATAACACCATTGCGATTTTTATGTTTTCTTTAGATTGTGCAGAGAATCTTAATCACACGCGTGGACACCAAGTGTTACGATGCATAACACCATTGCGATTTTTATGTTTTCTTTAGATTGTGCAGAGAATCTTAATCACACGCATGGACACCAAGTGTTACGATGCATGCAGTTTTCTCGATTTTAAAAGAATAACCTTAGAAAGACATAATAAACATAGAGAGACAACTTCTTTCCGTTATGCTATTTTTAAATTTAGTTTCGTTAATACGCGCAATATTCCTTAATATTTATCAAATTTAGCAATTATACTAACCGACGAACGAATCCTAATAACTGTTACAAATTTTTAGATCTACGGGACGCGGAGATTGTCCTAGAGCCTTTTATAGATAATGATGATACCATAGTTATTAGTACACGTGAATATTAATGCATTATTAAATTAAAATTATTAATTACAAGAAATATTTGACGAGATTAAAAAAACTTGAGAGGTGTCAAGGGACACCCGGATGGAACGAAGTTCCTTTCGATTAATTATTGAAGGAATTTTAATAAAATTTTATTTCTTTTAAGTTATAATAATAATTATTGTTATTATTTTTTATTTATTATGAACAAAAAACCTGTATACACTCAACAAAAATAATCGTCGCGACACCACACTTTTCAATGCGAAATAGAAAGACGAAACGAAAATAACTGGCTCGCATTCTATGAGAGAGAGAGAGACAGACAGAGAAACACGCGTACGCCGCACGGCTTGCAGCGCGCCCGCTAGCAACTATAGCAAAAAGTGTCGTTACAACTTTTGGTCTTAATTTTTTCTGTCTAGCCCCCTTTCGCAACGCGCGATAAGGAACTTTGTTCCAAAAATTTAATAACATTTTGCGTATTAATTATGGCTGCTTATAAAAGAATCGGGCATTGTTTTATTTAATCAAGTAACAGTATTGTTGAAGCAGTGAGGTCAGACTTAGTGGAGAAGCAATCAATTTATATGGGTAGAGCGTCGCAGCTTAAAAATAAAATCGTCTCTTTCGTCCTCGGTGGTTCTATTTGTACATGCGTGAATGAGAGAAAAACTAAGCCAATAATTTTTTGTATTTCGAATTATTTGTACTTCGTGTAGCAAAGTGATAAAAAGTATCACGTTCGCTGCCCGTTACGAAAGCCGCTTTGTCTTTTTCTTTAGAAGGAGGTTCGTAACTCCATGTGCTAAAGTAGTAATCTGAATAGTGCGTGATTTATCTTGGAGCACCAGTAAATTTGATAGTAAATGTCGCAAATTTCATCTGAACCCGTCGATCCGTTGTGAAAAAAATAGCAAACACGCACACGCAGGCAAACCTAAAGAGACATACTAGATGAAATATTACACAGATATGAAATTGTTTAACATTAGAACCGTTGTCCAAGAAAGTATACTATTCTTGATATATCTAATTATAAGTTATACGATTCTTTACAAGAGGTATTATCTGAATTTTATCTAGTTTTTTTAGTTTTATCTTATCTCTGTTACCCTATCAACACGGTGTATATTTGCTCTAATGAAAAAGCTTCATTTGTTTTCTCTTTATAACTTTAATTAAATTATTGCGTTGACGTTTAACATTTAAAAAAATTTGGGCCGACTCGGATATGTCGTTTGCGTCATCGCATAGTACTATGACTATTCCGTTGTCATATGATCAAGACATTGTCAATTTTTTACTTGCAAAAGTAAAAAAAAAAACAATGACAACTCCTTACGTTATATTTAAATGTCGCAAATGCTACGTTTTTTAATGAGCATATTTTTCGTGAATCGTTGATTGACTCAAAATTAATGTAAATCTCCCATCATATATTAAATTGTCACTTTCCATTGACAATCTAATGAATAAATGTATTGTAATTTGAGTTGTATGTAAAAAAATGTCACTGACATCCGCGCAACTCGCAACATTGTTGACAGCTGACTGACAAATAATTACCAATATGGCTAACCGACCATTGCGCCGCTATTCGGTCCCTTTGAACGTGTAAGCGTATAAATATAACTTATAAATAACTCGTTGGCCGTGTTTTTGTACAGTACTTATATATTATCGCGAGACTGAATCGTTTAGGGCTGAGAGCGATTGAAGCAGAGTGGGGTCGGCGAGTGACGTAACGCGCGCAGGGGTTGGTAGGGTGGTTGTGGCGTCAGCTTGCGCTCGTTGTTTGTTATCGGTTTAGGCGTGACGTATTTGCTGTACTGTTGGATATAAACGTGATAGTACTTGTAGCGTGAGTTGCTATTATACAAAGTGTAATTTAAACTTGTGATTAATTTATAGATTTTTGTTGTACCAAATTTTAGGTAAAATAGTGTAAGTTCACGTACATCTGGTGTGCGGATTGTATGCTTCAAGTTATTATTAAATCTACGTAAACATAAAGCGTGCGTGCTGATATATATTTCTGTAATTTCGGCATAAGTGTGTTTCTTCTGAAATAAACTGTTAGACTATAATTCATTTCGTTCCAAAAAAAAATTTTTGTAAACTAGTCAGAATGACAGTTCAGGTGTTGTAAACCTTTTTCTTAGATTGATGTTAATAACAATATGGAGTTACTCGGTTTTGATTTATGATTAAAAACATAATTTTTTTATTGTTATACACAAAGTGCGTAGAGATAATGCCAAATATTGACATTAAAGTTTTTTCTATTAAATCTACGTAAACATAAAGCGTGCGTGCATATATATATATATATATATATATATATATATATATATATATATATATATATATATTTCTGTAATTTCGGCATAATTGTATTTCTACTGAAATAAACTATTAGACTATAATTCATTTCATTCCAAAAGAAAATGTTTGTAAACAAGACAAAATGACAGTTCAGGTGTTGTGAACCTTTTTCTTAGATTGATGTTAATAACAATAGATATGGATTTGGTCGGTTTTTATTTGATTAAAAATATAATTTTTTTATTGTTATACACAAAGTGCGTAGAGATAATGCCAAATATTAACATTATAGTTTTTTCTAATGTTATTTTTCAAATAAATAATATGTACGTTAATCATTACATTTAGTCATCGAGAATGTGCAACCAAATAAGAGCAAAAGCATAACTATTATAAAAAATAGTGCCCTAAACATGTAAATCTACATTGCAAAATAATACTGACACTTGTTTGAAAATAATATGTCCATTTTTTGTTACTACCCTTACGCTAAATAACCCTGTATACGTATAATTATATTTGTTATATAGCAGCTATATTCTATCTCGTTCACTTCTGCCTCTCTTAAGCGTCACGCTAGAAAGACTGTCGAATAGCGTATATGGATAAAACGAAAGTCGAATATCGTATATGGATATAAACTTCGTATATTCTATAGTGCTGTGTTTCTGTCTAAACTCAAATTGATGTTCTTGTATGCAGTTTTCTTTATTACATTTATCAATTTGGAAACTTTTTATTTATACCAAGTCAGTTAGCTGGATTATTTCCGAAACAGTGGACGTGAAATCGGCTAATATAGATGGAGGGCACGCAGTTCTCACACTCGTTTGTTTCATTCTGCTCCATTCAGGCTTAGGCGGTCAGCCTTCAGTAATTTTGACGTACTTTCCACATTGCATTTTCTTGGTACAGCTACTTGAGGGTGTTATGAAAAAGAAAATATACGATATGGGAAAAGGAAAACAAACAAACGATACAATTCAAAGATTCGCTATGTCGTACTTGTTGAGTTATTGTTTATTTCTACACAAAATTAAAAAAAAATGTATTTACGTAAACATTTAATTAGTCTTATTTAATTCTAAAAGTTTATCAGCGAAAAGAATTGACACGTGATCAAAGACTTGGGCGCTGTCTCGCTGGAAAAAATTGTTTTAAAAAGTAAACAAATTGCGGCCGGAAAGCGTGAATGTAGCGCTCTCACGTTCGTCAACAGCCTTGTAAACAACTTGTTGAACGCACTGTAGCCACCGGGCGTCTGTTGCATTACATAATAATAAATAAGTAAATATTATTACGATACATTGCGTTGCTTACTGGTGGGGAGGCATCGCACGCATGTGTGTTGTTCAAACAATGCCTCAATGGCGTTAGGGAAGAGCTGTGGGAGTGACAGTATCGATAAATTACATATTGTTAGTATTAATGACAGTAAAAATTGATAAATTTTATAGTATCTATGTATGAATATTTTAAAACGTTAAAATATGGACATGGAGATAATTGTATCATAAATATTATAGAATTACTTATAAAGTAAATCTTGTTTGTATTATTAAAAGGCCGAGGGGTAATTTCGTAGCATTTTGCCAACAAAATAAATTATACCTATTGTTGTCTGTCCATTATTTAATAAAACGTTTTTTGTAATGCTCTCTCTGAATGTTCATTGAAATTGATATTGAAATATGAATTAAAATCATTAATAATATTAATTTACAATAAAGAAGTTTCGCTTCCACGTATACGAACATTTTGTTGTGAAATGGCGTCACTTAATGTATTTTATATGTATTAACATTGTGTTTACACATGAACTTGCCAGGGTTAACAGGATGGCTTTCATATTATGTCTATCAAGGATGGTTACTGCGGATTGTAGTTGCAGGTTGTAACAAAAAAATGGGGTGTGGCTGTATCATGGGCACGGCCGTGTGTTGTACGTGAATACGTCTATGTAACGGGTTATATTTTTTAAATGAAATATTTTTGATAATATTTTTTTATTTTAACACCTTAATATTTTCACTGTCACTACTTTAAACTAATGTTTTATATACAATCGAAAGATTTTGACGACAGCTGACGATTAAAACTTAAACGAACATCGTAGCTTTTCCGAATCAAAAGTTATACTAATTGTAAATCTCGATACGCAGCAAAATAACCTCAAAATGGCGGCGCTTCCCCCTCCACCGCGCGCGATACGTCACTGTTCTCGCTTATCGTAATGAATTTTTTGATCCTTTAGCTATCCAGTGGTATAATTTAATTTTTGATGTAGATGTTAGATTCGAAACTGCAACGCCAAACTGTATCCCCCGATTTTGTTACCATTAGGTTTTTTGGATTCCCACCGTATGGTAGCTAATTTAAAGACGTTTTATTATTCGTACAGATGATTTCGTGCGTTAAACTGAGTTTATTTGAAGCGCATATCTTGTAAAAATAATTTTTTTTTTCTATAAAATGGTAACTGGACGGATTTTTCAGAAACGGTTTAGAATTTTTATATAGTGCCTAAACTTTTTTATCAAGCACTGAATCAATTTGAAGCATTGAATCATCTGCAGGGATAACAGACACGTTTATTTTTGCATTGTATACCAAGCAACAAATACACGTTATGGATATATATATATATATATATATATATATATATATATATATATATATATATATATATATATATATATATACATACATACATACATACATATATATATATATATACATACATACATACATACATATATATATATATACACACACATACATACATACATACATATATATATATATATATATATATATTATATATAAGGCAATCTATAAAAGGAGCCGTACAACATCGATCAGACTAAAGTAAATGTTACGAAGAAGGTGGTACAAATTAAACAAATGAGCATAGTAGAGACAGTAGTTTTCTTGAAAAAATTATATAGAACTAGGAATGTTGTCAAAAAAAACTGGAGAAGGATTAAATAATCTTTGCATGAAGGAATAGGTGGAAAAAAATATGGAATTGGGCATTTTAAATTTTGTGCATATTTTATGATGAATTTTAGTTGTCTGTGTTGTGTAACTTATTTCATAACTGGCAGCATAGAAAGCGGCGAGTGTTGGAAGCAAACAATTCTGTTTTTGGAAAGTAGAACGGGAGGGATTTCTTTGAGTAAAGACAGAAACCGTGTACAGACTTACCACATTTTTGCATTTTGTAAATGCAAAAATGTGGTAAGTGTAATTTAAAAATTGGAACTCTGAAATACGGTTGTATTTTACGAGATGCAAGCCATTTTCAGTGTGGACATTTTTGACGTGATCAAGTATGGAAGGAAAAGCCTTTGATACGTCTAGAAGTAAAAAATTAATATTTTTATTTTTGGTTGATGATTTAACGTTTTTTCTATAGCGACATTGCGAACTTATTATTATTGGATCTATTTATGAGTGTCTAAAATGATGAACGTCGGTTTTTAAATTATTATTAACAATTAAATTTTTTTTAACATTGTGTTTTACTTCACTTATAATGAAGTTTTCGTGTCAAGAATTTTAATGATTGTGAATAACATTAATATGTAAAAATCAAAATGTCGATGTTTGTAGTACATCACTAAGCCGCTCTTTGGACGTCCTCTTGAATTGGTTCTCCATTGTGCCGCGTGAAAGAGTTGGTGCATAGCGTCAATTGTGATGCATTCAGTGATGTTATGTTTTGAAGAGTTATGAGCTGCTTGCTGCGGCTAGTTCATATTTAATTCATTCATTGATTGGGGTGTTCGAGGGGTGTGTATGGGGAGATAGCGCTTCGAGGGGACTCGATGGCCACAGTTTTGTATGGTTGCAGCGGTGGAGGAAATAATAATTTGGAACGATCGATTATAAAGTCGTTTGCGTTTAGGATATCCCGTTATTATTTATCTATTTATCGATTCATATCTATTTATACACTTTTTTATAAGACGTCTTATATTATGTTTTGCACATCCTTATTCCTGTTATGTAAATTTCTCTGCAAATTTATGTTTCATTCAGTTTGTTTTCATACATAAAATTAGAAACTTTTACTTGTCGCGAGCTCCGTCCCTATTTTAAACCGTTATGCTGCGTAATTAACGGCTCATAAATGGAATATTGGAATAACTCGTAAATGGAACAAGATACTCCCGCTGGCAGACGCGAATGGAGTAAATACATTTGTTTATTTTCGGGCAGCCGACTGAATTTTGTTTTGTGTGGGTATTTCATTATACACTTCTTTACAAGACGTCTTATGTTATATTTGCATATCCTTATTCCTATTATGTAAATTCCTCTGCAAATTTATGTTTCATTCAGTTTTTTTCATACATAAAATTACAAATGTTTGCTTGTAGCGAGCTCCGTCCCTATTTTAAACCATGTTATGCTGCGTAATTAATTAACTGATCATAGTTGGAATATCGGATTAACTCGTTGAATGGAACAAGGTACTCTCGCTTGCAGACGCGAATGGAGTAAATACATTTGTTAATGTTCGGGCAGCCTAGTGGATTTTGTTTTGTGTGGGTATTTCATTATACACTTCTTTACAAGACGTCTTATGTTATATTTTTATATCCTTATTCCTATTATGTAAATTCCTCTGCAAATTTATGTTTCATTCAGTTTTTTTTTCATACATAAAATTTCAAATTTTTGCTTGTAGCGAGCTCCGTCCCTATTTTAAACCATGTTATGCTGCGTAATTAACAGCTCATAGTTGGAATATCGGATTAACTCGTTGAATGGAACAAGATATCCTCGCTAGCAGACGCGAATGGGGTAAATACATTTGTTAATGTTCGAATAGCCGTGTTGGGCAGCCGAGTAGATTTTGTTTTTTGTGTTTCACTTGCACATGGCTTTTTGGGATCGCCCCCTATTATGTGTTTTGTGATGATTATGATATGAAAAAGGTGGTACGACTGATTCGATTATAGATTGTTAGATGAAGAGATTAAACATTGCAGGATTTGGTCGAGTGCCTACTGTGATTATCGCAAATTTGGAGTCGCTTTTCTTGAGGGTTGTTTTTTTGACGTGGACAAGGGTGTAATTTATAAATGTATCACAATTTGGGCGCTTACATCTCTGAAACTAATAGTTATATAGCAAAACAAATATGTCATTAGATGGATCGTGAAGTCCAATATAGAAATAAGGGATGACTCTGCTTTTTAGGGTTACATCAAAAGTCTGTCACAGTTTTTCTCAGAAACCGTTTGACGTAGGAACTTCAAATTTGGCATAAGTAAATGAGACATATTTATTAATCCGCATAACTCACAATAACTAGCACTCAAAAATATTTACATGGAAATTTTATGTTTAGTAATTAAGTACTCGGAACTTTTTTAAATTCCGTATGTGTGTGTGTATATATATATATATATATATATATATATATATATATATATATATATACACATATACACATACATATATATATATATACATATACATATATTATATATATATATGTATATATATATATATATATATATATATATATATATATTTTATAGTGTTCGATATTGTTAGAAAGAGTTTTCGTAACTAATTATTATAAAATTTTATCTATTTTAAAGGTAGTAAGAATATAATGATGATTTTAGATATCATAGTATTTAAGCTATTTCCGATAATATACGTATATGTATCCCAGCTTAATTGTATCACGTATCATTAAATAGTTATTGCGTAAGGATTTGTTAGTGATAACATATGCTGCTCATATGATATAATCAGTGAAGTAATTTCAATGCAAAAAGAAAAAAATCCTAGGAAATTAACGCCATCTGTTCCTAATTTGGTAAACTTTATTAAAATGAGACAGTAGCGGCGTAGTTCTACCCAGCAAGTTACGGCACAGTTGCTACTGTGTTTCTTTCGATGTTTTTCGATTAGATTATTTCTGTCTTCTACAGATTTATTATTTATGTTATTTAAATTGTTAGAATATTTAAATCACGTTACATATCTTTATTAGAATCGTGGATTGTACAGTTTTTTTATACAGTACTTGTATAGCTTTTTTCCATACATAAAATTTGATTTGCGATTAAAATTAAGCATTATTCCCCGATATTTGTATATATACTACATACAATTTTATGTTATTCCGAATAAGTAGATATTGACGATTTATAATATATAATAGTCAGTACCTTTTTGGATAAAATAACAATGTGTATTTTAATTAAACTAAAATAAATAACAAAATGTTTTTTTTTAATTAAAGTAAAATAATTTGAAAAAGCTTATTCAGCTTTGTTTTATTAATGAATAATATATGAGATTGTGGGCGTATATAGTTATTACCAGAGCGTGTTGCGATACGCAGCTAAACAAGACAAATATGTTCTCAGCGTTTGCTTTAGGGTTCAATCCGAATTTCACCTTTCTTCGCATGCTGTATCTTGCCTTACATCACCGCATCGTTGTTCGCTATTGAAAATCACAATCAATCATAGCGGCGTGTTTTATATACGATGGAGTTTCTTTTTTTCGTAAATTAACTTTTACACTTGGTATTTCTGCAACTAAGTCTTATGCGAGGAAAGGATTATGACTTTGTTTGACTTTAATTGAAACTTCTTTTGACTTTTGTTTGACCTTAATGGTCTTGTATGTCGATCATATTTGGAAATCATATATTATGTTTTCTTTTTATTATTAATTTTGACATCAATGTTTCGCAGTTTTTGGTATTTGGAGGGTCATATCAAAGAAAGATTTTTTTTTTTAAATTTTTGTTATCCCTATAATGCGGTTGTAAATCTAGCCAAAAGTTAAAAATATATAGTATTTATACCTTTAAGAGAAAACATATTTATTGTTGATTGGGTGCAAAAGTCTAATGATCGATCTGATGTAAATTCCGCCAAAAAAACTTTCATCAAAATGAGGCAGTGTGTGAATCACATTAATAAAAAACGAAGCAGTTTCAATTTAGTACTGATTTAAACAAACAACTATTGTGTCACAAATATGGTCGGACCAATTCATACCAAGAATAGTAGATTTGTCCGAGTTATATGCAACAGAAAAATATAATCTTTACGATTTGAGCTGTCACACAACGTAACTATAGTAACGTTCTTAACGAGACCGTCATCTTTTTCTACTGTACATGCGTGGTCTGCCAGTAACTTTCTAGTACACAAAAAATTCAGTTATTTGCCTTTGCCTCCGGAAATACTTTCTGACATTAACTAAAAGCAGTAAGTGCCATCCATAGTTAAATATGAACAGCCTGCAATTACTCCTGTCTTAATTCAATTACTTTCTCTTGTTTTTGTAGGACATAGGTTTAAACTTTGTGGTGGCATAACTCAAGGGCGGAGCGATTTTTCAGAACTCGGAAAATTATCTTTTTGGGCCTTTCGCTAGGCACTATCAAATAAAGTTTTCAATTGAATGTTCTATTCAGATTTTGTGAGGTTTAAAATTACATGTACATCGTACACAGCCACGTACTCCAATGTGATTTATTCATTATTCACTAATATTTTCTTTGGAGACCCCCTTCTTCTCTTACTTTTATTTACCTCTCTCGAATGCTAACGCATTACCTTTATCATTTTGGTTAAAGCGTGGAAGTATCGAATAATATTATCCCTAAGTTAAATAACTAGTGCGTATTTAACGGACGTCAGAAAAATATAATGAATTATTTAAAAACTATAAAATTTAGATATTAAAATTAGTAGTTTTTCGGTAAATTTGTAGTAACTCGGCTTTTTTATAATTTTAACTGAGGGTGTATTTCTGTTAAACCTTTTATAAATGCGACTATTACTTTTCATTAAGTAAATATATTGCCTAGTGTCTATTTCACTGTTGTAATAAAAATATGAATTATTTAAAAACTAAAATTTATATATTAGAATTAGTAGTTTTTGGTAAATTTGTAGTAGCTCTTTTCATATTTTTAACTGCGGGTGTACTTCTGTTAAACTTTTTATAAATGCGACTATTATTTTTCATTAAGTAAATATTTTGCCTAGTGTCTATTGCACTGTTATAAGAAAAATATTATGAATTATTTAAAAACTATAAAATTTAGATATTAGAATTAGTAGTTTTCGGTAAATTTGTAGTAGCTCTTTTTATATTTTTAACTGCGGGTGTATTTCTGTTAAACTTTTTATAAATGCTACTATTATTTTTCATTAAGTAAATATATTGCCTAGTGTCTATTTCACTGTTGTAAGAAAAATATTATGAATTATTTAAAAACTAAAATTTAGATATTAGAATTAGTAGTTTTCGGTAAATTTGTAGTAGCTCTTTTTATATTTTTAACTGCGGGTGTATTTCTGTTAAACTTTTTATAAATGCGACTATTATTTTTCATTAAGTAAATATATTGCCTAGTGTCTATTTCACTGTTGTAAGAAAAATATTATGACTTATTTAAAAACTAAAATTTAGATATTAGAATTAGTAGTTTTCGGTAAATTTGTAGTAGCTCTTTTTATATTTTTAACTGCGGGTGTATTTCTGTTAAACTTTTTATAAATGCGACTATTATTTTTCATTAAGTAAATATATTGCCTAGTGTCTATTTCACTGTTGTAAGAAAAATATTATGAATTATTTAAAAACTAAAATTTAGATATTAGAATTAGTAGTTTTCGGTAAATTTGTAGTAGCTCTTTTTATATTTTTAACTGCGGGTGTATTCCTGTTAAACTTTTTATAAATGCTACTATTATTTTTCATTAAGTAAATATATTGCCTAGTGTCTATTTCACTGTTGTAAGAAAAATATTATGAATTATTTAAAAACTATAAAGTTTAGATATTAGAATTAGTAGTTTTCAGTAAATTTGTAGTAGCTCTTTTTATATTTTTAACTGCGGGTGTATTTCGGTTAAACTTTTTATAAATGCGACTATTATTTTTCATTAAGTAAATATATTGCTTAGTGTTTATTTCACGGGTATAAGAAAATATTATGAAATTAGATTTTAAAATTAGTAGTTTTTCGGTAAATTTGTGGTAACTCTGTTTTTTTATATAATATTAACTTAAGTTGTATTTTTGTTAAAATGTTTATAAATGCTACTATTATTTTGCAATAAGTAAATATATTGCCTAGTGCATATTTCACGGGTGTAAGAAAAATATCAGGAATTATTTAAAAATTATGAAATTTAGATTTTATAATTTAGTAGTTTTTCGGCAAATTTGTAGTAACTGTTTTTTATAATTTTAGCTCAGGTATTATTTCTGTTAAACTATTTATAAATACTACTATTAATTTTCATGGAATGATTATATTACTTAGTGTGTATTGAAGGAGTGTAAGAAAAATATGAATTACTTAAAAAATTAGATTTTAGAATTCGTAGGTTTTAGTCAAATTGTAGCAACTCTGTTTTGTTTAGGAATTTCGGAACATATATAGAACTATGTGAAAAAATAGTTTTAGAATTCTTACCAACTAGCCTTCGATTCCTCATAATTCTTATGACTTTAACTGGTACTCCACACGGTTCAAATCAACAACTTTTTTATAATACCAAGCTCTTGTTTTTTTTTAAATTTCTAAATAATTTTTAGATTCTTACAGTTATGGGGTCAGCAATCTCTATTAGGTACTGTGCTAATTTTAAACTTTCTATGGCAAATGGTTTTTTAGAAAAAAAACGGTCTTGACAGTTCACTGAGTGTTCCGTTTTTACGTTGAGGACACCTTATTTCATCCGTCAAAAAACGACGGATGAAATAAAGTGTCGCGCAAATTGTCACACGGTGCTTCTTACGTAGACAGTCCTGGCCTTTTTTGTAGCTATCTGTTACAAGAAAATCATGATGATTAACATAATCGTGACTGGAGGACGTGATTGTGACGGACGTTGGTGCTAGAAAAAAATGCTAGTAGAATATTTTTTGTACTTTCCGTATGTGAGAAAACATACTGTGGCTAGGTCAAGTTCTCACGACAGCGGCGCGCCATGTTTTAGGGTTATTCATCGAAGATATTGAGTTTTTTGTTAACATAATAAACGTTTTTCGGTGTCATGTTCTAATTTTTAAAATAGCCACTTTGTTTATATAATAATGAATAATATAATCAATTTATTAATAGCTTATGGTCGCGATTTTATTCGCAATACCAGATCAAATAGCATTTTGGAAATATTGGTTCATAAAAATGGCATTGTTTTCGCGAATTGTTGGCCTTTGCGTCACGAATCTGTTTCGTGCCTTGCTCTCTGTAGCAATTCATTCGTCAAGCGTAATGAGTCGGTTGTAAGTGTAACTGAAAATGTTAAAATAAATATGACAGAAATGTTTTGTCTTTTTGTCAGTTTTTCTTTAGCGAATTTAGGTAAAACGTATAAAGTTTTGCAACGAAAATTTCATTCCATTTTTGAAGTTTGTCTATATAATTGATAATGACGACGATAATGACGGGATTGATAATGACGACGATCACACTGTACGTCAAATTGAAGTATAATGTTTCACAAACGGAGCTCAAAATGAAAAATGGTAGATAACAATAATAATAATCACTTATTTGTGGATAGAAAATACAACAGGTAAAATAATAAGTATGTATACGTACAGACATTTTCTTAGAGCTATTAACAAAATAAAAATTAAGTTACACGCCTTAACTTAATGTTATTCAATATTTTATCCACAAACATGTAACTAGCTCGGCTTGTGCAGTTATGCTATAAGCATCACTGATACGGCCGGTTTACAGCTAGCACCTGTTGATATGCGCACTCTCACATACACACATATATATATATATACACACATATACATACGCTTACAAATACACATACATAGTTTATAGATGTGTGTGTATTTGTATGCATTTAAATATGTGTATTTATATACATATATACATACACACATACTCACATACATATACACATAAACACACACACACACACACATATATATATATGCAGACATACACGGCATTACCTAAGGAGGAGACATAGCACAAGAAAAAAGAAGTAAAAACCTAAATTCGAAAAACAAGAGTAAAAGGGAAGATAGTAATATATATAACATAATAGATAGAATCTCAATGTTGTTTTAGAAATACTGTTCAATGGCATCCCCCCTCGATGAGATCTGCGAAAAAAGAATTCGCTTCTATTTTACATGGGGGGAGTGGGGGGAGCATTAAAACAATTTGAAGCATTTTCTTACACAATATCATGCACAAAGCTTCTTTAAATTTAGCAAATGACAAGAGTGTGACGGACAGAAAAACGGACGATGGAACTATAAGAGATGCATTTTTGCCATTTGGGTACGGAACCCTGAAAACTACATATTATTTAAATACTAAATACGGTTTGTTATATTTCTTTTTATTGATTATCATATAATTATGTTAAAGATTTGTGAATGCGTAACTGCAAGAATGACGCATGTTATATGTAATTCTGTCGTATAAACATAAAACTTTGTTTATACGACAAAATTACATATAACATGGTTATTATTAGTTATAGAAATAAAAGTTTATTAGTTATCGCAGAAAATGCGTTTTACAGAGTAGTGTTTTGTATATCCAGCCAAAATATGCGTCACCAATCTGATGACGTCTTAGTGCTAACGTCATTGAGGTTTACGATAATAACACTTGTTATGTCATTGTTTTGAATGTTTTTAAAGTCAAATATATTTTTTTTCATACTGAAAATGAACAAATGTAGTGTCCTCCAAGGAATGCATATACATGCACATACGCGCATTATATGCGTATCCTTGTCAACAAGACTCCAGATCTTTTATCAGATATTTTAACTAATTAAGAACGAAGTAAAAAAATTAAAAACATACAAAATTAAGAACGAAGTACGAAAATTAAAAACATACAAAATTAAGAACGAAGTACAAAAATTAAAAACATACAAAATTAAGAACGAAGTACAAAAATTAAAAACATACAAAATTAAGAACGAAGTACAAAAATTAAGAAGATACAAAATTAAGAACGAAGTGGTTCAAATTACATCAATAATTATTTCCCGAAAACAATCATTCAAGAGTTAATTAACTTAAACTTAACTCTTCAAGAGTTAATTTACATCGTAAATCGTTTTTTCTAATGCAATTTCCACACTCGAAAATTCCTCACTGTTCACAAAAGTAGTCATTAACATGGTGACGTTAAATTAATATTTATATCTGATCTATTTGTACTGTAGAAAACAAATTAAGATAACTGTTATAAACACTCGCTTTACATGCTTAATACTAACGAAACGACAGACAGTGCCGGGAGGAATAACATCGATAATGTCACTGGATTCTGATTGGCGCTTAAAAACATTTTACGTAACTTATAAATAATACTAGCGTGACCCGTGCGAAGTCTTCGCATTATAAATTATTCAACTCAATTTAATAAATCAAAATTGATTGCAGGTATTCAATTCATTTCTAATTTTTCACACTGCTTATTACGTTTTTATTCCATTATGAAGCTCAGATGACAGATCAAACAAATATTTTACTAAAATTGACATATAGAGGCGCAAGTATCAAAAGCATTGAGCTAAAGCGCCACTTTATTTATACGTGAGTGGATTTGAAATTAAACAAAAATTTTACCGACCGTCAATCATATTGACGTTGAGCCGTTAGATGGCAGCATTGCCGTTTTGTGTATATAATTTTAATAATTAATTAATTTGCAAAAACAATAGCAATAATACATTTTTTAGTTGTGGATGCCGGTAGAGCAAGCAATTATCTATAAAATGATATATAATTTATGTGGATTAGTTGTGAGGTTTTTTCTAAAAATGGAGAGTAACATCTTAACCTTAGCGTATTAATATATATGAATGATGATGATTTTGTCATGAAAATCAGTATTTCTCAATTTTCACTTTATTATAATACGTGTGGAGCATGTATTGCATGTGAACGCGCTTAAGATACAGTTGAAGCGACAATGATCTAATTTTTTTTCAGACTATTGAAGTACGTGGTAAAAATTAAATTTTCTAGTTCGTTATATGGATTACTACCTAATTTTCTGCATAATTCTGTTTTCACGTAATTAAACTATACCTTCGTGTATTTTATTATTGTAATTGGTCTCGAATTGAGAAAAGCTATGATGCTACGGTGAATTTTGTCGACATAGTTAAGAAACCCTGGAAATGAAAATATTTTGAAAAGCTCAATAATAATTTGGGAACGCGTTTACTTTATGACATAGAAGACAATTCTTATTCCTGATAAATGGTCGTCCAATTATCAATTATGAATCGGTCGTATTGGGACTAAGGCTAATCGTTCAAATATATGGCATTATATACATCGAGGCAGGTTGACACAATTCGAAGAGAGCTTTGTCGTCTGTTAGAAAATAAATAAATCGATTATCTCGAGGTCGAGCTTGTGATCGAATATTTCACGCTTGCGATCGATTGTGGACCAGATCTGTCGCTCTATTGTGGACCAGATCTGTCGCTCTATTCGCTCGCGGCCTATCGATTAGTACGCGGCGGACCTGACGCGATGCTTAATGCGAGGCGCCGCAACCGGCGGCGTCGCGCACCTGTACCGATCTGGTTCGCGTGGCTTTTGCCATAAGGAGGATACACTTGAATTTTCGTGGCGTAATCTGAGACGGTGTCGCAAAAGCGGCGTATTATGGTCACTGTTTACTAAAATCCGTTTTTAGATGGATATTGCAGAAATATATGTTGCTCGGCTTTGAATTATATAAAATAGCTTCACTAAACATAGCTGAGATCAAAATCTGGATTAATTATGTAGATGAGCAAATTTTTATTTTCAAAATAGTGGCATTTCAAAATGTTAAAAAAGTCAGTAAAAAATCATCTTACAACAAAAGCGCACAAACGATACATCTTTCTTAAAACACTTTGTCTACATTTTTTCCCATCTCTTAATGGACAAGAAAAAACACCCTAAGCTGTATTTCAATCTAAACGCCCATAATGTTTATGTCATCTCCATAAAGCGCCATTACATTTTGATAAATATTTGTTTTAAAAATGACATATATGATTCTTCTGTGTTCATAAACGAAAATCTTGGCAAATAATTATTTTTCTCATGTAGCGTAGGTAGGTATTCTATCTAAACTAGATACGTAGATAAGGTCGTACAAAAAATGAACCCGTTATCAACAAGCCAATGGCACACCGTGTCGCAGTTTCTACTTAAAGGCAACTCCGAAGATGACTCTGTATTATTTCTATATGAAAAAAAATTGATTTTCACGAAACTTCCCAAACCAAAGTACCAATAATATTTTTGAATAAGTTTAATGCAAAATATTTTTAACTCGTATATATTGTCTCATTATTATTTCTACATTAAAAATTATATTTTTAACGTAGAAATAACAATACAGGTACAACAGTACAATATGGGTAAGGAAAAACCACGAAATTCCGATTATAAAAATCTCTAATCCAATACGTATTGAAACAAAAATAAATTTAATTGCATGACATTTGTTTGTGGACGGTATTTATTAATTCAGAATAAAAAAAAATTCATTTTCGAAAATCTAGAATTTTCGATTCTGGTAAAAATATGGTTTTATGCCGTGATTATACATTTCCATAGGCTATATGCTATTACGCTTTGTCAACAGGTAAGTGAGAAAAATCAACTACGAATATACTTAAGAAAAGGTAGCTAGATAATTTTTATTACCAAAGCGTCGCATTTTTTTTTCATATAGCACACCATCCTAATTTATTTTAAACGATCGCGACTAAGTTATTAAATCCCTTGGCAAACATACCATTCTAACAAAGGTGTTAGCATAAACGACAAAGTCATTGCACGGATAGGAATTAGAGACTCAAAATGAATGTATCCCGGCTGACGTATGCTCAAACCTGGTCCTTATACTTGATTAACCTGTCAATTGACTACGTCGATTACCTCTGTGCAATAGGTGACCGCAAGTGCTATTGTTGTCTTGGGCGTAGCAATTTGTGTTATATCTATTAACTAAATATATGTCGATAATTTCTAATAATATACAAAAGGTAATATTAATTTCTTAATTCATATCTTAATTTAGCATCTTAATTTGTGGGTTCTGTCTGGAATCTCTTATCCGATGATTGCCACGATAATGACAATTTGACATATTACGACCTTTTACAAAGATATTAGGTTGGCAACTTATAAACCTGCCACTTTTTCTACCGATTTTTGGAATGTTATAGAAGTTTCTAGAATATTTCTTGTAGTGTATATAAAGAGTGCGGCATTCGAACTTCTGTTCAGTTTGCAATTTAGTAATCAGAGAGTAAAGAATAAATTAAAAATGGTAGTATTTCAAAATGTACTTAGAGGACACTTTCTTCATGAATGTCGTTTAGAGCGAAAAACTAGCGAAACGTCACGCTATATATATGCAACGATTGGTGTAGGTATGTCCTCTTACTACACAGCTAAGCACTGGTTCCAAAGATTCAAAGAAGGGAATTTTAACCTGTGCGATAAACCTCAACCAAAACGACCTCCTACAATTTATTTAAAAAAAATTAGCCGTATTGAAACAAATCCCAGATTAAATTCGCATTGTTTAGCAGACTTATTTTCATGTTCTTGTACTGCAATGGAAAAACAACTTCAAGCTTTGAGAAAGAAGTGGAAATATTCCGTTCGGCTACCACATAAGCTAACACTCTTTCAATTTCAGAGGAGAGCTAATGTGTACTGGAGCTACTGAGTTCCAATCGTACTCACGGGAGGCTAGAATATCTGGTTACAGGAGATGAAAAGTGGGTGGCTTATGTTAATTTTTAGCGTAAACGCCAGTTGCTGGGAGCTGGAGAAAAAGGTGTACCTAGACCACAATATAATATTGAACAAAATATACTTTTGAGTGCATGGTGGGGTATAAATGGAGTTATTAATTGCGAATTCTTTCGAGTTAACAGTACAATTACAGCCAAGATTTATTGTGAACAATTGAGCAAGGTCACCGGTAAACTCCCTTCAAATCAAAGCAAACTTTATTTTTTACATGACATTGCTCGACTCCACGTAGCAAGAGAGTTAGATGTAGTATGCTACTCCACCCACCGTACTCTAGATCTTTCGCCATCTAATTACCATCTATTTCGCTCTCTGTCTAATAATTTACTGATAGAAAATTTAAAGACGAAAGTCATATAAAAATCGAAATTCACTGGTTTTTCAGTGAAAGGCCCAAATATTTCTACAAGGATGGAACTTTAGTTCTGCCTACACGCTGGTGACAAGTGTTAGATACCGACGATGCTTATATAATTAACGATTAATTTTATTGACTACATATAAAAGATGAAAAGTTTATGTATAGATATGGCGGGTTTATAAGTTGTCAACCGAATATAATGAAACCATCAACAAGTAATGGACATTTTTAAAGTGAGTGTAATTATTGCGATTTGCACAATATGTGTAAGTTACTTCCTTTAAAAATTTAATTCTAATGTTGTTTTATCCATTCGACCAATTATGTTTTCAGTTTACATGTAAAAGTGTGATTGTATATGCATAGGAGTTACTTAACACAATTGTATAAAAGAACAAAGTGTTAGTTATTCGGACTGTTTTGTGACACATCCAAAAAACCCTTGAACTTCTCAAACAGAGAGAACGATTTTGGTCGTTCTCTGTAATTGTTTAGAATACCATTAAATCTAAGACTTTTTTTTATAAATTAGGATCCTAGAAAGAACATTTTGAGAGTAATCAAGTCCTACAGAATCAGATGGTTGGGACACGTTTTTCGGCGGGAAGATCTGGACCCAGTTAAAAAACTGAGTTTTGCGAACATTGAAGGTATAAGGAGAAGACCACCTACAAGGTGGTTAAACAGTGTAGAAAAAGACTTCAAATTTTGGGGGTCAACAGGTGGTGAAACCTTGCATCAAGTTGCACTGCCTGGAGGGAGCAGATTGGGAAAAGCTTGGCCTGCACCAGGCTGTAGTGCTGACAAAGAAGAAGTATCATAGAAAGTCGTCACGCGTCACTGTGTTGATAATCGTTATTGCTATTTTCACTTGAATTGTTATCGCTTATTAACCATACGATCTGTAAATATGTCAATCCGAAGATTATAAACTATTGGACCTCGAAAATCTCCTGTTAATGGATAAGCCGCTTCTGTGGCAAACCCCAAATAATAAACTACCAAACCTTTATAAAATTAATACGTTTATATAGACGCCAGGTAAATTAAGGGACAATTTATTGTGCAATTTGAATAAGAGGATCCTTGGAATATGAACGCGATATGCTACAACATAGCTGTTATTTCCATCGTCCATTAATGCATAGAAGGTTACATGCTTGCGAAATTGGAAAAAGAAATTTCTTGTTCTCTAGAATTAGCAGTAGTCGAGGAAAACGACCTGAGTCAGATATAATAGATGCTGGTCGCATGATATTTAAAGATGGCTAAATTCTTTGCAAATCACAAAGGTCACAAACGGTCGTCGGAAAGAGAAGAAATTAGGGAAAATAAAAGATATTTATAATGCAGTGTTGGAAAAGCAAAACGGATAAAAGTTAAAAAGGACAAATACAATCAAAACTTCAAAATACATCAAAAACTTTAAAATCAATAAAACTTCCGTTCGATCTACTCACGCTTATCTAATTATTACATTATCGATCTTAAAAAATATTACGGAAAGTAGCAATAATCATAGCCTACTGATGAACGACGTAAATATAATTGTTTTTTTCATAGAAATTTTTGCATGGCGTGAAAGTCTGGCTGATTAACCATGTCTTATTACTGACATACCTCCTTCTCTTCATTCTCATATTTTTACATGTCCCTGTTCTCAAGTTAATATGTGCAATTATACCACCGTATATACAGTATATCGTTGTATCTATTTGTAAGTCCAGCCTCAACTTATGAAGTGCCAGCATTGATTTCATCCTAAACCTTCAACCGTCACTAATTTTACTAATTTTGTGTTGGTAGGTAGATTTTACCCGTGTTGATTTTTACGTTGATATGATGAAGACATTTTATTTGAAAGAGTTATCGACCAAATCACCCTAGTAAAATAATTGGAAGCTTTCATCTACAATCTTCTATTTTAATGACTTGTTATATTAACCGTCTTTAATATAATCATGTAAGTCTTTACGTTTTGTTTCATATGTATAATATTATTCTCTTATACTTACATTTATAATTCAATGCAAGTGCAATATGAATCGAAAGTTCCTTATAATTCTAGCTCCATATTTCGTAACCTTGTCTGCGACTGACATTGTCTGTCTCCAGTTAACAGGCGATTCAGATGCAATTGTCGTCCTAGACACAGTAATTAGAAGATATCAATTTAAATGTATATCTCTGGGTGGAGGTCGCTCGGAGGGCACAATGCGTATACTCGAAGGTCGCCCTGGCTTGTTATTTATTATTGTTGTCTAGCAGCCCACTGCAAGTATGTATTATGTACTTAGGGATATTGTTATTATCAACTGCGGTTGAGGAATATTGTAGACTTTGTGTATACATGTTGTTCGGCATTACATGGACGTGTTATGTCATATAGCTCGCCGGGCCGACGGATGGTTATACTGTATTTACTTTGTAAACGTGTGCTTTGTTTCGAGAGAAACAGTTGTCGAAGAATAGGTATTTTGTGGTGTGTGTTTTGTGATGTTATGTTTTCAAATAACCCATGATCGTGTCATGTTTTATTTTTGGTTGTAAACATTACCGGATAATTCGCTCTGTCTCCAGAGCGTTGAACGGTAATTATAATTAATGCTCTCTTTGGATAGATTAATCTCTGTTCTAGTGCGAACCATCTCCAGCAATTTTTTATATCTTTGTCTTTATATCTTTGGTTACTAACATGGAATTTATTACTTAAGTTTAATAACCATCCGCAATAGTATTAATATATTGTAGGAAGATACAATGAGTCACTTTTAATGACATTGCAATAAAGGGTTGCTTGTAGTGAGAGTTAGAAGTTGTTATATGCTTTTTAATACGCTTAGAATGGTGAGTAAAACTGTGTTTTGCTTTATATTTTTTATGCCTATGCATTTGGTTACTAACACAGTATTTATTACTAGAGTCTCAGTAATTATCTGCCAACGTACTAACGTATCATTACAGGAACGTTGGTACAATGAGTAAGTTTTAATAACGTCGTAACATGAAGTTGCTTGTAGTAATATTCAAAAAGTGAGTCCTAAAATGTATCCCGTATAAACGACCAAATCAGAGGGCATACGTTCCTCATATGGGTGTTCTTATAAGTACTACTTTAATTGCTACACAGAACGACTCATCGGCGGTCTCTCCTAATTAGCTAGTTGTAAAAAATAGCTGCGCTATCGGCGGAGAGATCTTCTCTATTGCAAATATAAACGCTTTGATCTGTTCAAGACTCGTGTTTCCGCAAGCAGATTGTGTATGCAAATGCCGTCTCGATACAATGCGGCCGATACAATTTGTATACACGGGTGCGTTTGTACGTAGAGATAGATGGATACAAGCCGATAGGTTTGAGCCTATGTTGCGGGTATGTAATATGCATTGCAGTGCACCGTCGCGAATGGAAAGGTTGTATCTTTGTCTCGTTTTTTAGTGTAAACGAATAGTGAAATTTAATTTTTTTTTATAAATTACTAATTATTATTATATTTTGAATACAAAAGGCTTTCAATTATGTCGAAATGGTTAATCGTCATGTTTGTACCTTCTTCTGTACATACAATTTTGAAGCATAAAAGCTTCAGATGGAGGTGTCAGTATTTGGCCAGAATGTTTAGAAAAAAATATTGAAACTTCATATATGTAAAATGGGGGGAGGGGATTCTCTTCTCACGTCCTCGTTTGAGGAAAACGTCATTGAACAGGACTTTGAAAATTAATTTAAATTTCATATATTATTTATAATTTTAAGAATTTTTTGCGAAGGGTTTATCTTCATGATCATTTGCAACGTTCCCCTTTAATGTTTCCATAATGAATTCGAAAAACCTGAACAAATCTAGGTGTTAACAATTTATTTAAACTTTAAAATAAAATTATTTCGATTATTTTGTATCAACAATCTCAGGATATATAGGGACTACTACGAAACCTTACTTTACGCGTGTTTCGATACTTGGCCGATATATAGTGCTTACAATTAATTAGTCTTATATCCGTGCTTTCGAATTCTCTTGTAACAAAGTATTTTTCAAAAATCTATATATTATACATTTTTGAAAAATATTTTGTCGATTGAGTCAATTAGAGTACCAGATTAAGTATTATTCTAGTGAATCAATACTAACCTACCTTGTTGGTTTGAAATTGACTTAGAATTCTAAAAATGGTCATAATTGCTCTAGGGTTATTATAGACCAGGTTGGACAAATACAAGTGGACAGGTTTAGATTAAAATTTAAAAAAATCATATACTTATGAATAATATCAATATTTAATTGATAAAGCGAAAAGCATATCGATGTCCAAGATTGTAATATATTTACTCTTTGAACCAAAACGTTTTTTTAAAAGATGAAAACGTTTTATTCAGAATTGCAGCAATGAGTTTTTGTTATACAAGAAATTGGCTGCTGCACATGTTACGTAAAATATGAAATACCATAGTGATTGTGGGTCGAGAAATTGTTGCAACCTTTTCGCCGGCACGCCGCTACCGCGGTTACACCGCGCTGCAAGGTAGACTGCAGCCACTCACGCAGCGCGAGCGCGCGCGTGTTTACATTAGGCGGGGTGGCTAAGACTGGTAGTGGTGGAGCGGCGGAAAGCCTCCGCGTCCTACGGTCGTCACCCCGATTGGAATTAAACATTTTTCACGTAAACTGGTTTGATAGCGAGCGACCGGACGGAGGGGGGAGGCGCGCCGGCCGCGGCGGGGGGAACGCGAGTCGCGAATCGCGCGGCCACGCCGGTCATTAGCGTGTCGAGCGACGCACACCGCGCGCGCGCCGCCCGACGACTGACTGCGCGCGACCCGCCCGGCCAATTGCGTGCGCGCCATCTCCCGCGCTTTGTGCCGTTCGAAATTTGTTTTGTGTTGACGTTTTGTTTATTCCTCTTTTTTTTCTTTTCATTTTGCTTTTCGGCTGCGTTCCGGCGCTCGGTTGGGGTGTCGGATTATTGTGACTTTGTAAAAGAGCGAATATATTTTTGGCGCGCGATCCTTCCGCATAGACGATATTGGTCGCAATTTGTTTTGTTGACGTTCGACGGTTGTGTGTGCTTTTGTGAGTTTTTTTTTTAAATTTTCGCGTAGCATCCAGTGTTTATTAAAACATGTGACTAGCAATTGTTATGCAATTTTTTAGTGTTTCTATTCATATATTTAATAATTGACATTTAATTTAATAACTTCGGGTAAATCTTTATGTGATATAATATAATAGTGCGAAACGATTTAAAATTTGTTGATAGTGTTTGACAATAGTAGTGAAATAATATTTGACGAAATGTATTAATAGAATTATATGCCAAGTCAACTATATTGAATATTATATTTACGAATCAACGCGTTTAGAACAAACCGTCCACTGACTCTTCCTCTTATAAGAATAGATTAAGTTAACAACATAGCATTTACTTAAGTATAATTCAAACAGTGTATGAGCGAGCCACAATGACATTTATCGTCTTTCGAGGTGAATATTAACAAGCGGACAATTCGAATACTGACGTCATTTTTACCAAGTCTACCATAAGACAATCGATCGCATAGATTGCGCTCCCTTGTAGAGTTTCCTTATCATTTCCCGATAAGGATGCGCATAGAGGTGGTCGTTTACGAAGTTGCTTTGTTGTTATGTTACTCTGTGACACGAAAAGTGCGAAATATATTTAAATATATTATTTTGATATGTTGACGTAATAGCGACATTTCGCTACGTTTATCTTATTATAAAACAAAATTGTAGCTCATAAGTATTGACAAGTTCTGTTACTGAAATTACAATGGCAATAGACAAAACCTACATTTTTTTTATAATCGAATTAACATTAATGCCAGTATCAATTATACAATTAATAATAATTACAAGTTGTTATGTAAAATGTCGATGTTTCTGGCTTTAGATGAGCATAGTGGAGGGATCAATGTAAGATGTGTTTACTTGGTGTGACGAGGACTCTATCATACTGGTTACGAAATACATATTATATAACGTAAATAATATTAAAAATATTAATAAAAAAGTAACCACTACTCTGATAATATAAACCACAAAAATTAAAAAAAATAAAAGTTGTATTTTTGTTTTATAAACGTCATTGTTAATTAATTTTCTTTTACCTTTGCTCTTGCGCAGGCGCACAAGTAGCGTTATAACTAACTAACGTGGCATACACAAATAAGTATCTATTGAAAAGATTTACGATCCGTTCATATTGTTAGCCCTGCAGAGGATGTGGAGGTTATCCAGTGGTTGTGAACTATTTGCATTTTGCCATTTTTTATCAGAGTTGAAGATTTGGACGGACATATAAGAATAGAAAAAACTGAAAAAGAAAGTAGTTAGGCTTCAAATTAATTTGGAACATGTTGAGAAATGAACCATAGTAAAAGAGAAAGATTTAGAACCTGTCAGTGCAGGCGTTCATCGTTGCCTACCCTGTTTCGGTGCGAGATAAAGATGAATGATATGTTTGTTTGTAAATATGATGTTTAATGAATTTATTTTGGCAACCTGGTAACATGCAATGGCATTGATGTCATTTGCGTGGCAGAATCGCACGCTTATCAGTTTGATCGATGACTTTATATAAATGGGGCAGTCAAATGACAAGGCTCAAAGAATTGATTACAAGGATTTCTATATGTCATACGTAAACTATCGAAGATTACAATTTTTATCTTTAAAATTAAGCGTACACCGGTTTTTGGCCTTATTGATTATGAAACTGGAATTAAACTTTCCAGCTAACATAACTTTATTAAGATAATTGTTATTTCTCATTGTTTCTTAAGCATTTTTTGCGTAGGTGTAGAATATAAATTTTGTACTGAAACGAATAAAACTGAAATACCGAAGTTAAAAAAAATTATGGTCGGCTCAAACGATACAAAAAATCATCATATATATTAATACGCTAAGGTTTTAAGATGTTACACTCCCTTTTTAGAAAAAACCTCACAACTAATCCACATAAATTATATATCATTTTATAGATAATTGCTTGCTCTACCGGCATCCACAACTAAAAAAATTATTATTGCTATTGTTTTTGCAAATTAATTAATTATTAAAATTATATACACAAAACAGCAATGCTGCCATCTAACGGCTCAACGTCAATATGATTGACGGTCGGTAAAATTTTTGTTTAATTTCAAATCCACTCACGTATAAATAAAGTGGCGCTTTAGCTCAATGCTTTTGATACTTGCGCCTCTATATGTCAATTTTAGTAAAATATTTGTTTGATCTGTCATCTGAGCTTCATAATGGAATAAATAATAATGCGAAGACTTCGCACGGGTCACGCTAGTTATTGTAATATTTATATCTGGATTTATAACTGTTATAAATTTGTTTCAGCATATCTACCCCGTCAAATAGTTTTAGCGTTTTCAAAATTATATAAACTTAAAACATGTTAATTAATAATTTCATCCGTCTGAATTATTCTTCTAATAAATTTTCTATTTTTCCGACAAACGTTTTCTTATCTGTTGTAATTCGTAAGGTAGAAAGAATACACCTTGTCGCTTTCAAACTCCTCTGTTCCACTTTGCTCCTGCTTCTAGGGTTTTTCGTTCATAGGGATAGTTCAGCAAAACTTTTATTAGGACATCGCCCAGATCAGCTACCGAGTTTGCCTTCATCGCCTCGATCGAATCAAAGTTTTCATCTTTCAGCGCCCGTTTCAATTTTAAGAAAAAGGAGTTGTGTTGGAAATCGTCTCGTATTTCGTTCGAAAGGAGTTTATCAATGAACGAGGCCCTCTGAATATAGTATTTCGTCTCCAACCGAAGTTCGATACTTTGAAACCTAATGTTCATTTGAATATGTCCTTAAGCTGAATATATTTTTCTACATCTTAAGTGACTTCTTAAAATATATTGACTTCAAAATTCTTTTGTATTTGAGATGAAATCCTTACAAGTATAATGTCTTTCACCGACATATGATGCTTTCTATCGGAAATTTTTTTGAAGTATTTCTAGAAAGCTATCTTTGATATTCATTGAGATCAATATTGACATTTAAATTACAGACTACAAGATGGTGCTGTTCGTTATTTTATAAATAAAAAAAATTTAATTGATATCTTGAAAGTTTTTCGTTATATTTACTGTAAATAATATATTTAATGACAACACTTTGTTAATAATCTTTACATTGTATAATATTAATAATAATCATTACGTTACATAGAGAATTTACAATTGCTGACTATGGGTCATGGTATTCATGCAGATTTTTTTTTTAATTTACCAAAAAGCAACAATTACTTGTGAAAATTGCTCAAGGCGAAACATTATTGTTAGTAATCTTTACATTGTATAATATTAATAATAATCATTACGTTACATAGATAATTTACAATTGCTGACTATGGGTCATGATATTCAGGCAGGTTTTTTTTTAAATTTATCCAAAAGCAACAATTACTTGTGAAAATTGCTCAAGGCGAAACATTATTGTTAGTAATCTTTACATGGTATAATATTAATAATAATTATTACGTTACATAGAGAATTTACAATTGCTGACTATGGGTCATGGTATTCATGCAGATTTTTTTTAATTTACCCAAAAGCAACAATTACTTGTGAAAATTGCTCAAGGCGAAACATTATTGTTAGTAATCTTTACATTGTATAATATTAATAATAATCATTACGTTACATAGATAATTTACAATTGCTGATTATGGGTTATGATATTCAAGCAGGTTTTTTTTTTAAATTTATCCAAAAGCAACAATTGTGAAAATTGCTCAAGGCGAAACATTATTGTTAGTAATCTTTATATTGTATAATAATAATAATAATCATTACGTTACATAGAGAATTTACAATTGCTGACTATGGGTCATTTTATTCAGGCAGGTTTTTTTAAAAATTTATCCAAAAGCAACAATTACTTGTGAAAATTGCTCAAGGCGAAATATAATTGTGCTCGTGATGAAATGTTATTGTTGTACTTGATTGTGTTCAAGCACTTGTTGAACCCAACGGATTCAGTAAATATAATACTGCAGTTCAATGCTCGATTTTCTACGTAATTTTTCTCTTAACCACGTTTCCTTTTTCTCGCAGCTTCGCTCACGCAAATTTTTTTTATAAACGTGACGTAGTTTTTCTGCAGAATATTCAATCCAACCCGGTATATTTCATCAGTATTTGGGACAGTACTATCGAAGAGACTGTACTATCGAAGAGCTCTCTTGTAGACAATGTTTTAGTTTTTTTTTATTAATTGGGATAAAAATAACGCATACCTTGATTTAACTTTAAGCTAAATCCCTGTTGCAACACCTATAAAATACACACCTATAAAATATTGATCATATTTTTTCTGTTTTGTAAGGCGGTTTTTTTCAAGTATTTCCATCACGGTAATCGAAAAAAAATTGTTTTAACTTCGTCATATTGTTTATATTCTATTATTCGTTGTGTATAAATATTGTTCTGTCTTACGAGGTGACTTTTTTCAAGTATTTCCATCGTGATTATCAAAAAGAAATTCTTTTTACTCCGCCATATTGTTCATATTCTATTATTCGTGTGCATAAATATTTTTTCTGTCTTACACGGTGGCTTTTTTCAAGTATTTCCATCACGATAATCGAAAAAAAAAATGTTTTTACTCCGCCATACTGTTCATATTCTATTATTTGTGGTACAAAAATATTTTTTCTGTCTTATAAGGCATCTTTTTTTCAAGTATTCTATTACGATAATTGGAAAGAAATATTTTTTGTTCAACCATATTCTTCATATTCTATTATTCGTCGTGTATAAACATTTTTTCCGTCTTATGAAGCGGCTTTTTTCAAGTATTTCATCACGATAATCGAAGAAAAATTAGGTTTTGGTTTTAACTCTACCATATTCTTCATTATCTATTATACTTAGTGTATTTAGCATCAGTTCGTATATAATGCTTAATATAGGCAATAACAACGTCGATTACAAGCAAAAAATGGTTTTAATATTATCATAATACAGTTATTAATGTCTAATTAATGTCTGTAATAAGTGTTCGCTTTGTTTATGCGATTATGTTGTTAAATAAGACACCTGTCAAGACGGCCGGAGATGGAATCATCGTGTTGTTGTAATAGTTGCTATTAAAGAGCAAATTGCATAACTAGCTTCTTTTTTGTAGCTTTTTATTTTTGAGCTTTTGTTGACAAGAGGGATACAGAAAGTATAAATAATGAGATACGTGGCGTTGTCTAGTATCTGTCTACATCATTTTATTTTTCTGTGGCAAAATTTTCTAAACTTGTTCTTAAGAATATTATTCTATGGACATATTTCTGTAACTGGACTTTCTAATACCTCACGTGTCTTTTGTCATTTTTAAACAAGCACAAAATTTGTTCAGTGCTTTTAAGTACTCATCGCTTTTTGGTCTTATCCGACCCTGACATTTCGATTTTGCAATATTTGACGTCACGTGCAAGCAAGTGGTACCAAGTGCCAACAGAAGACTCATAAAACGTTAATTGAAATGCTTTCATTTATTAATTACCTGTCCTATTTATTTATCTTCAAAAACGTGTCGGAAATTGGTTCTCGTGCTTGACATATTGTTATAGAGTATACAGTCGTGGCCATGGCTTCATTAATATTGTTTGTTATGAAAATGAAGGTGCTCTGTTAATTAAAACAAGCGGAGCGAGCGTGGCGCGAAATGCGCGAGCGGTCTTATCAGCCGTTATCGGCGTTCGTTTTTGTGGCACGTCCCGAATCCGACCGCCTATCTGTGTCGCCGTGCTAGTAATTATAACTCGTTATATAATTATTGACACGTTGCTCTGTCAGCGAGCGTCTTTATCTCACCGGTTCAATGTTGCGTTGAAGAAATTGAAAAAGTATGACTAATGAATGTCGAATCAGCAGGAAGGATATGGTGGGTTTTAAAAATATTGCTCTTTTTGATATGGTCTTCTGCCTTAGTGACTGATTGAAACGGTTAAGAACTTTTGTTCCAGCTAGCGGCTTGAGTTTTGTTTCGAATTCTGTGTCAAAACAATTGTAATTATTGGCTAAAAAGCTCCCCAAACATTACGTGTAATATAAATATATATATATATATATATATATATATATATATATATATATCATCCTATCCTGATGTAAATGTGTGAGTGGTTGACTGATTTAAATGGTTAAGAACTTTTGTTCCAGCTAGCGGCTTGAGTTTTGTTTCGAATTCTGTGTCAAAACAATTGTAATTATTGGCTAAAAAGCTCCCCAAACATTACGTGTAATATAAATGCTTATCACGCTCGAAACAAGTTTTGAAACTCTGACTTCTGGTTCTCTATATGATTCTTGCAATCCCTAGGAGCTTGGGAGACGTGGGAGCGAAACGAACACTAGCTACTTGCAATAAGTAGACCGTCAAAATAGCAGCCAGTGATACGATAGGTTGTCGATTATTGTCTGACAAGTATAAATAGCACATGTTGTCAAAACTTCGGATATATAATATTTCCAAATAATACTTTTATGCAGATGAAACTTTCATAAATTCTTTCAAATTACTAAATTGATCTAAAATATAGCCTTCGGGAATAAATACGTTTAAAATTGTTGAAAACTTACTCAAAATTAGACCGTCAAAATAGCGACCAGTGATACGTTAGGTTGTCGATTATTGCCTGACAAGTATAAATAGCATTTGTTGTATATTTCCAAATAGTACGTTCATGCCGATGAATTTTTCATAAATTCTTTCAAATTTCTGAATTGGATCTAAATGTAGTTCAAAATCATCGCGAATAAATACGTTTAAGATTAACTGAGCTACATGATGTAGTTATTTCTACTTTCTTAAAGTTCTTTACCACGACTTAGGTTTCGTTATATTACAACATCTTCAGGAGGGCTATTAGCAAAAATGCCATTATTGCGACCAATCTTTGCTAATATCCCACCTGAAGATGTTTTAATACAACGAAACCTAGGTCGTGGTAAAGAACTTAAAGAAAGTAGAAATAATACTACATCACTAGTTTCATTTAATTGTGAATAATGAATTTCTACAAAATTAACGCCAAATATATTCAAATACGTTTAAGTTTGTTGAAAACTTACTCAAAATTGTTTCAGCTAATAAACAAAACTTAATTATGTGAGACGATAATTTTTTTGACATTAAAGTTATATTAACTCGTAGTAGCACGTCATGTCTATCGGCAAATATCTTCTAAAAATGGTGTCGTCCGAGAAAAACATTGAAATTGTCTGTTTCTGGTGAAAACCATAGTTTTTGTTTAATTGGCACCAGGTATAACTCTGCTCACTTTAATATTTTGAACTTGTAGATTCTGGAAAAAAAATGTTTTTATGTCTGATATTTGTATTTCTTAAGTAAACCAGAGGTGTAGTTTATTTAGGATAGTAAAGATCTGCTTTTGTTTGATCTCTGCTATCGTTACGTAACCATTTAGTTTCCAATGTTTTTAAAAAGATTACGGCAAACAAAACAGTTGAAATAATTTAATATCAGTTTACGTTAATAATCAATAAATTTGGACACAATTATTGCTTTTTAATTGAACGTAATGTTTTGACACTCTTTCTGTTTTATGGTAAATTGTTTGACGAAGTACTTACTCATTTACGTTTAACGGGGCTTATATTCTTATTTATGTCAAAAAGCTTATTTTTTGGCACACATCACTTGATTTTGGCCCACATCGCTTACTGTACTCATATGCCTTCATAAATTTTAGCTGCTCCTGGATTCGTTCCAATCGTCTTATACTTCGATAAATTTTTAAAATGGAACCGGCTCTCTTTCGTCTTTCGTAGTATGTAACATGAATTAGTGTCGTTAGATTAATTGCAAATGAAGAAATTATTATCCCGTGTAGTTAAAATTTAACCTCCGTCCGTGTAAATTAGGCCAGGTCATTCGGCATGAAAAATATCATCGCATCAGTGTCAAAAGCAGATCTCGTATCATACACGCTCGTTTAGGCCAATTTATGGCTCGATAAGAGGTGTCGCTAAATTAATAAAGAGTCGTATCGTTGCACTCCGCTATCTGCCGGGCCGGGGCGCGAATCGGGCGCGACGAGATTAGCGAACTCTTAACGATGAATTATGCGCGCGCTCAAGTAATCGTTATGCGTTTTTAATTCGCGAACGTTGCCCGCGCCACTTGCGGCCGTCGCTTTCGGCGACGTCGTCTTGTGTTCACTCGGTCGCCCCCGAGTGTTGGGTGGTGACGCGTGAGTCACGGTCGAGTAATGACCAGCGTTTTTTTTGGGTGCTTAATTAAATTTAAGTTGTGGCAAGTGTTTTTTGTTTGTTTGGTAATCGGATAGCTGTGGCGTTTCATGCCAGTCGATGAGTTGACGCTTCGTCTTTATTAAAGTGTGGGTTTTATTGTTTTTAATTTGATACCGACGGTCGTGAAATGCAGGATTTAGTATCGCACAGGAGTCAGCGGAATGATGAAACCGCTTGTTAACTTATCTGATCGTGAGACACTTCTTTGTATTAACTCTGAATTGATAAAAAAATTAAAAGATATGAAGTGTCTTTTTAAGAGAGTTTTCTAAAATCAAAACACAAATTGCACCGCATTTAAATACAATCAACATTGATTCACGCATTTGAAATGAATAGGTATAAAAGGCTTCCTGAACAATTACGTAACTATAATTCGCAGAAGATTGTGTAGTTATCAAAAAGGAAGCATTAATTATATATTTATGGATAAAGAGTCTTAAAATACCAGAGGACCGCTTTTAATTGTTTGTTTTTATGCTAAGAATTGTAGGATATTTTAATCGACTTCGTAATGTATGAATTAATTAGAAATAAAAATGTCGCAATTAATAATACACACCTTTAATAATACCGATCGTCGCTTAATTAACGCCATTACCCCTCGAATGGATGAATACAAGTCTGAGAGGCAAAAGCGATAAAAAAGTATGCTGTCGCAACCGCCTTAGAAGTGAAACTTCTTTTTTAATTTATTATTCTAAATGGAAAAACGGAATATATTAAGAAGTTGTACAATAAAAATAAGAAAATTATATTGACACAATATATGTCGTCTACAGCACCGACACTAAAGAAAACTTATGTAGCAGTACTACTAGCGAAGGGGGAAACTATCCATTGTTTGTTCCTCCCCACTTTCGTTATAGCTTTGTTTCACCTTTCGTTATAGTTTTCTTCCTAAACATACGAATAACACTAATTTGACAAAATAAGATACACTTATTGGTACACTATAAGGTACAAATATTTTTTTAGCCACTGTACACATATATCGCTTTTGGCGTACCGTCCGCACTTTAGGCGGCAAACCGCTTTTGCGATGTTAAACGTAAAAAGTCTGTGTTATTTATTATTAAATATACAAGATTGTGTAATTAATATTTATGAATCGTTAAAGGCTTTGAATAATTGTTTCTTTTGAGTTTAACGTGTGTAGTTCCTTTGGAGAGGATGTGGTAATTATAATTGTATATGTTCTCATCCGACTCGGTCGATAATGGTCAGTCGGTCGATTTTGTTCGACTCGATACGTTCGATTCTTTTGTTTTATTATTATCGTTATCGATGTGCATTTTGCGAAGGCCATCGCGTTTTTATCATTGATAAGACTTGTTTATTGTGATAAGGGGGATTTTCAAATTGCACGGTGTGTATTAATATCGCAGCGTTGAAATGGTTTCTTATTACGCGTATTTATGTTTACGATAATGGTCAGAATTTATAAACTACTTGATTAAGCGAATTTTTTATGCGGTCGGTTTCGCTGATGCTGATAAAAGCTACTGGAACTATTAATGGTTAGCTTCGGTTTCGTATCGTTTTTTAAAGTTGTTATTACCATGTGGGCGGCTTACACATTGATGGAATTTATCGGAGGTGTGGCATCTATTTTTAAGGAATTTAATTTCGAAGCTGGAATGGATCGGTGTGTCGTTGGGTTTTTTTCTTAGATATTTGCCGTGATGGCGGATTTGAATATTGAGTCATTTGCTATTAATTACTTTCGTTTCGTTATCGTATATTGCAGTGGCATATCAGATTTTCGTTATTGTTCGTTTGTTTGGAAGAAGCATCACTATGTCTCTCGTTATATCGTCTCTCGATACCAGCGCCGTCCGTGAAAATGGATTTTTATAGTTTTCGATATGAACCCGAAGCCTCCAGTTTCATTTATATGGGAATTTGATTGAAGATATATTAATTTATCATCGTACTCCAGAATGGTAAAGGTCCTTTTCAACTGCCACTGTATTGAATCTGTATATATTTAAATTCGGTGTATTATTTAATTGCTCATTGAGATGTAAACAATAGGAACCAAATCGCTTCACTGGCATAGTAGTACAGTATAGTACTATAATTTGATATAAACTTGGTGCTAACAACTTTTCCATCATAAGCACACCAACATAAAGGGTATCGGTTTCACACTCATAGAAGAGAGTTTTTGACCTTTTGTTGTTTTTGCTGTAATGAGCTATATAAAGTTTTGTTACCTCCCCTGATTTTGGAGGCATCACACAAAGTTCTATATCGAATTATTGGCATTTTTGTAGTCCATTTTTCTTATCTCTGCATTAGTGTGTGCAAGAAACATGTTGGCTTTGTATAAATATTTAATTCACTAAGTTAATCGGTGTATCCGTTTATACAATTTGGTGTATGAAAGAACTAACCGATGCTACCGGTCACATTCAGTACTTGCCATGAAGTTATTTCGAAACTCAACGAAGATGTTAGTTTAGATTTGATAACTTATGGTGTACAGCAGAACTAACAGATATTAGCGGTTATATTCAGTATTTACCATGACGTTATTTCGAAACTTAAGGAAGATGTTAGTTTAGATTTGATAGCTTTAGGTGTGTGGCAGAATTAACCGATGTTACTGGTCACTTTCAGTACTTGCCATGAAGTTATTTCGAATCTCAATGAAGATGTTAGTTTAGATTAGATAGCTTTTGGTGTATGGCAGAATTAACCGATGTTACCGGTTACATTCAGTATTTGCCATGAAGTTATTTCGAATCTCAGTGAAGATGCTAGTTTAGATTTGATAGCTTTTGGTGTATGGCAGAATTAACCGATGTTACCGATCACTTTCAGTACTTGCCATGAAGTTATTTCGAATCTCAATGAAGATGTTAGTTTAGATTTGATAGTTTTTGGTGTATGGCAGAATTAACCGATGTTACCGGTTACATTCAGTATTTGCCATGAAGTTATTTCGAATCTCAGTGAAGATGCTAGTTTAGATTTGATAGCTT
Source organism: Druceiella hillmani (assembly GCA_039881145.1). Taxonomy (NCBI): domain Eukaryota; kingdom Metazoa; phylum Arthropoda; class Insecta; order Lepidoptera; family Hepialidae; genus Druceiella; species Druceiella hillmani. The sequence continues at coordinate 19,814,472 of JAYKKI010000032.1, read as the reverse complement.
TTGGTGTATGGCAGAAATAACCGATGTTACCGGTTACATTCAGTATTTGCCATGAAGTTATTTCGAAACACAATGAAGATCCTAGTTTCAATTTGATAGCTTGTTTTTTTACAATTCCTTACGGGAGATGGCGCCTTCCGCGCAGATTTGTACAGGTTTGCATTGAGAAATAGTGCGAAATGTACTTGCGGTTACGAAACGCATTGCACGGAGCATATTTTGTTTCATTGCGGTGAGTTAGACGACACGCTTAGAGTTTTATTGGAGAGCATGCGTCAAAACAGTAGAGTAGTCACGCGGTTTCTTAAGCCGTGGTTTTTTCTGTCACCGTACCGTGACTCGGTTGAGAAATGACCAGTCTTCAAGTTATTTACAGCGTTCTTGAAAAAATGGAGGTTCCAAATGGCTCATTGCGAATGGAAAAATTGTAATCCTGTTGTGTGAAAGTGTTTGATGGTAGATACGGGACACTGCTAGGGCGTTTCCGAAGGTCTCCTTTTTGTATGAGTTTTGGTCATTACGGTCCCTGGACGGTCAACCCGATGTTGACGTTAGCTAGACTTTGTGATGAGACTTTAAAGAGCGTTCATCAACATAGCAGAGTAGAATCGCGGAACTCTTTAGGGCGTGGTTCCTTTCGTAACCGTGCCTTAGTTGAGAATGGACTGATCTTTGAATTGTGTAGAGCGTTCCCTGACGTTGTATAATAAATGGCGGTGTTGAATGGTTAATTGCATAGGAACAGCTCCAAATTGTAATGAGATCGTTCTCTCTCTCTCACTCTCTCTAAGAAACCGTTACTCTAAATTGGAGTAACGGTTTCTTATCACCTATATGAATCTTCCAAACCTTCATCACAGCTTGGGCAATAAGCAAGCGAAGCTGGTAGTCTGAAATAGCGGCCAGGTGTCATAAATCAAGACAAATCTCGAAAAATTTGTTACGGATGTCATTGGAAATTGTACCAAACGTTATCAGAATTTTTGAAGCTTGTAGCTTTCAAACAGTCAACCATGTCAAATAAAATATGGATTACATTTTATGTAATAGGGTATTTGACTGATATCGATATTTTTTGTAAAAATGTTTTGAAACTGTGCAGTAGGTTTAAAAAAACCTTGTGATGAAAAGATAATGCATATAACAAACAATTAATCAAAACTTCTAAATAAGAAAAAGTGTCAATTTTTTTGTTCATTCAATTGAAAAAGTTATTACGAATTTAGTTTCCACAGAAAAAAAAGAAGAAAATTAAACGCAATATTTAACGAGATATTAAAAATATTTAATAAACTCCCTTATAATGAATGCTATATAACTGGCCAGTGACGTCATAAGCCAGACGTGTTTTGTACGGGGCGTTTTCGCGCGAATCTTAGTTCGTCAGTTTTTAAGTCGTTATAACTTTGTAATTAAAAGTCCTAAGTACGATATATTTATTTTAATTGTTTTTAATGTTATTACTTATTCTATTCTAGTATTTAAAAAAACATAGTCAAATACCCTGTTATTTTGATTGTTCGTGAAGTAAATAGGCGCAAGTGATAAGTTGGAAATGTGGCCAGTTTAAAAAGTAATGAATTGGGTCGTGTATTTTGATTGTATTTGAAGGAGAAACAATTGAATTCTTGCATAATTTGTCCGTCCAACGCAGTTTGGTAAATATATATATCTACGTAAGTAGAGTCGCGACATTTTGCCGCTCAATTGCAGTAAAAGCTTTCCAGTGCTGCACGCTTCAAAACAAATTACCGGCTTGACGTGTGTCGCGAGTCGCTCCGCGAAACGTGAACAAATTACCGCGAACCGTAAGTCGCGAAGTTCGCGCTCTGGCCTTTTGTGCGTTTGAATTAGGAGCGTTATGGTTTATGTGAGACTTTTTTTTCGTGTCATCGCGTTTAATGTTGGCCCTCTCTCGTGCCGCGTGCCAGAGTTATTTGCGTTTCTAGTATAACGAGTGTCGGCCATTAAGTTGGAGTAATCAATTTGCTATTTTTTTTTATCGATTGGCATTTCGAAACTCTTGGAGTTACGTTTCGATATTGAATTAGAATTGGAATGTGTTTTAAGGTTTGATTCGTTGGTGCGATTTCGTGGAATTTAAGTGGTCGAGTGTCGCAAAGACAATATTACATATCTAGTTACTTTTATTACTAAAAGCGCAATTATGATCGTTGATCGTGATACAAATTTTAGTTGTATTTTTAGCTATTGCAAAATTTAGCAGTATATAGTATGTATGTGGAATTTTATCCAGTTGTCGATACTGGCTTAATTTGTCACATACTATAGTCAAATGGAAAAGTTCGACAATTAATGGCTGGATAATGATACGTCATAAGAACCACGTAACAGAGAATAGATTTAAAACATTTTGATTTATTTAATATTTCACGCTTATATAGAACGGTACAATACAATGGTAACAAAGGCGGCCCCGTACGTCGCTCATGATACCATCTCGTCAGTGCTGCTATGTTGATCTTTGAAACCCGTTGCGGCCACTACGTTTTATAATTTTAATCCACAGACAAACCGCAAATTTTACTTATTATATTGCCTCTTTCATGTTAATTATTTTTTTTAAATATTGTCTGAATCTGCTTCTTTAATAAAATAAAGAGACATTTTAAAGATTCGTTTTTAAAATTAACACTATGGTAATACCTTATCAATGATCGCGCCTTATTAGAATCAAAGTTCGGGTTATAATTTTAAGAGTAAAGTATATAGTAAAATCTTTGCAAAATATTCAAAAAAATCAACCAAAACAAATGTAAAGATAACGCGCTAAATAACGCGTCACATATTACTACGTATATTGCATTTCTGTCGTCGTAAATGGCATTAACTATCATGTAATGCGTTACGCTGATTATACTCCGAATTTATGGTTGTTTGTCGATTAGAATTATAAAACATAGTTGACGTAGCAAGCTTCGAAGATCAACGCGACGTCACTGACGAGATAGCCTTTTTAATATTTTTTTTCCTTCAGATGTCAAGGTATATTGAATTGTTATATAAATTATACTATATTTAAACAAAGTGAACAATTTTTTTTTATTAACAAAAGTGTCAGTGTGAAAATATTTTACTTAAGATTTGTGTCTCTCATTGTTGAAGTGGTGGCAACAATCTATAAGGTACGAGAAGTGAATTCTGTGATTTATAAACATTATTCCATTATTAGTGTATGTGTGTGTGTCTGTGTGTGGTATTGTCGAAGTGCGTGCATATAGCGATATTGTGACAAGTGTAATGTTGGCGGCGGGCGGAGAGGCTCGTCGGCTGGGCGGCTAACGGCCGGCTATGATGCGACACGCGCCGGGCCCGGCGCCGCCGTGGCCCGCTCCCGGCGAGGTCTGGGAGTATGTCAGTCAGCTCGTCAGCTCCTACCATAACCAGCAGGCTTGCCAGGTCTGTCTTGATTAAATTTTATGTGGTTTCAATATCTGTATTATGATGTTATTTTATTGTATAAAACTCATTCCATAGAGAAGAGTGGTGAAGATTATAGAGGAAAAGTTGGATCGGTAAATATGTAAGAGAGTGTATATAATGTATTGTGAAGGAAGGCTAAAACCAAATTACGTAAGTGCTGTGGAAGTGTCTGCACGAAAGGATTGTAGTGAAGGTTTACTATATATAATTAACACGTTTAGTGCATTCATTTTGCCAATATACATTGGCCCGAGTGGTAAACTTCATTGAGCGATTTAAAATACACGTAGCGCCATCTATTGATGCACTATATAGGTTTAGATATATTTTACTAGGCTTTGAGTAGCTACGCCCTTCTTTTTGTTGTTGTACTAATGAATTGGAAATAAATTTGTAAAAATATTGAATTGACATCATCCGATTAAGTGAACCGATTACAATGAAATAATATTTGTTACTTCAAGTTGGCTCCATATTTTTTTTTCTAAAAAGTTCATCTAAATTGGGTCAGTAGTCTCATGTGATGCATACATACAAACGGATAGAAATTAAAAAAAAATAATTTAATGCATTCGATTGTTTTCCATGTCTCCATTTCTTCAAATATTTTTTTTGGGAAATATGTTCAATGTTATATGTACAGATTAATTTTGTTAACCATTTTACAATTGCTTTTAACAGCAATAAAAGAATTTTCAAATATAAAATATTAAACGTTTTTTCTCAAGCGAATTGTTCAGTTAAGTCACTTTTTTACCTTTTCTTGTTTTTTTGTTTTTTATTTGTATATCGTTCAACAGCAAAAAAATACGAATTAAATTAAAAATAATATAAAAAATAATTTCTTGCAAAAACGTTGTTTCGAAAAAAAAAATTAATCTAAATTATGAGCGAATTGTGTAGCTATCTAAAGCAATATTTAGTATAGGTTTTTTTTCAATTAACTAAATAAAAATTGTGAAAAATTACTTTTTGAATTGTGAAAAATTACATTGGAGGGTGTTAAAACCATAAATTGCGGTTGTAATGATAGAAAAAGGGTTGTTGTATTGATGTGACGTAAATATAGCTAAGCAAGCTATTATGCGGATGTTGAAAAAAAATATGGAAAGTGGGGAAATATGGAAAATGCATGCGTAGATTAGGTATAAGAATAACTTAATAAAGGTAAATTAGGGAAGAGTAAAATAGAAGAATGAGGTATATTATAATACAGTATTTTTTTCGTAATGGAAACTACCACCCACTGGTCTGTGTGGGTGACTGTGCAATTCCAAAGTTACTGCAGTTGTGTTTGGACTGGTAAAATTATTTCTACCAGCAGTAAGGAAGGGTATAAGACGAAAACTTGAGGAGAAACTGATTTCTTCATTTTTATTACAATGAATTACGAAATTACCGAAATATTGTATTGTACATATACACAAATAATCAACCGTTTTACTGTCGGCATTTATTGCAAACAGTCTATTTATAAGTTAACCGAGCGAAACACGACACAAGCGGAGCGTAATGTGCTAACAGAATGCCTACAATGAAGATTGTCAAACCGGCGTTAACCTTGAGGAGCGGCCCGGCTCGTCGCGGCCGCAAAACGACAAAAACGTAGTACAAAAAGCCTCGCGCCGCAATAATTAAATATGGACTTTTGCGTAATAAACAAACGACATTTGACGTATCGATGGACAGTCGTTTTGTTCTGTCTAGGTCTGTGTGTGTTGTGTCTCACCGATGATATATATGGCCGTGTACAGGGTGTTTAGTAATAATATGTTTAAACATACTTGCTTTTAGATTGTCGTTTGGTTAGACAAATCGAATGTTGATGTTATTTTTGACGTAGAACTGCATCTTACTGATCTTTAGACGGTGATCTTCCAGAGTAGCGCGCTTACATCTTCTAATTCTATTAACTCATGATCAGTAAAAAATGACATTAATTTGTTAAACCCAATCTATCAGATACTGGCGAAAATAAGCCAATTTTTCTCACCAGAATGGACACAATATATTTATATACCAAAAAATGCCCACTATTGAACATATTGGTAATATTTCTGACAAATATTATATAATAACTGACAAATCTAAATATATTATTTCTAAAAGGTGTTTTTTGGTCGAGCGGCTCGATCTCTTTAACTACTGCACCAAAAAAAATAAAAAAATACCCACTTAAAGCTTATGTTTTCTACTTTGGGTGAAAAATATAAAAAAATTCGAAAAAAATATTTTTGTTAATAAAAAAATAAATTTTTATAACAATTGGCATGAGCGCCATCTGTGGGCGACACATCAAATATCTTAGCCAAATTGTATACTTGGAACACGCTAGATGGCGATATAGTGCGAAGACTTCGCACGGGTCAGCTAGTATTAATATAATAATTGAAGATATTTGCAAAAATAATTTCTTAAAAAAATGAGATCATGCAATGACTGCTTTGTGAATGGATCGAAAATATTTCCTTTAAACGTCAGGATTGCCATAAGGTAAAAAAATTAACCTTATTTGATTTTTAATAGACAAAAAAATATTGTGTTTTTTATAATACCCCTTACTTAAAATACGACTATTTTATTTTAAAATATTGATATAATTAACCTAATAAATAGTGTTTATTTTTGTGTACTCAAATCGTAAATTATTATTGAGGTAGCCCAAATATCTGGGTTACCAGATTTGAAAACATTGAGAACTGTTATTTAATAATGTGTCAATTAAAATTATGTCAAAATCACTGTTCTATTTACATTCGCACGCTGTTATTTATGTGCAACAAGATTATTAGTGTGTTTTCAAGGATTCTAATGTATTTTTATGGTCTTAATATCATTACATTCCCTTTGCTGTTTGATATTTTCAAGTAGACCGGATTCGCTTGTTTGCCGAGGATCTTTTAACTTTCTAGTTTTAAATTCATAGTAGCATTACAAAGTTCAGTTAAATTTCGTACTATTTTGTATGCTATATTCCCCAATAGAATAAACCAACTTGTAAGAAACTAAATCCTAAAAGAAATAGACTCTTAGAAAGTAACGTACTTTTTTCTACGCTGGAAGTTGCTGTACAGTTCCTAATGAGACTTTCTTTTACCAAACGAGACATTTGAGTGAGTTGATCGGTTTGTTTAAATTTGTAAGATTGAAAAGCACGAATGACAAATTTGAAGGATGAAGCATTTAATTGTTCCCTCATACCCTGTATCTATTTACGTATGTTGCCTTTTACATTGTAGATTTTCTTTTTGATGGCATATTTAACTAACTTATTTAGTGTATGAACATTTTATTTTGCATATATGTTTGTTTATTAACTGAAATAGTTATTCTTTAAATTAGATAAAATAATACAAATGAACAAATCTAAATAATAAATAAATTATGCTATTGAAACTGATTGTTTTTTTAATGTTCATAATTTTATTTAAACCCGACTAAATTTCAAAGGAAAGTTTAGTAAAACGATTGAGTTTTTTTATGATAAACATTTTTAGGCTAGTGGATATATATATATATATATATATATATATATATATATATATATATATATATATATATACTTTTTTTATACCTCGTTTTACAAAGTTGTTCTTTAAAGAGATGTGACTAGCATATTAAGAGTTATACAAATAATCCGTACGTTTTGATTATTTGTATATCCTAATTACAATATTATGTGGTTCTGTGGTATCGGTATTAATTCGTTAATTATTTTTATATAAAGTAGAAACAATGCATTGCATGGGATTCCGCAAAGTGTATCCTCGCCAAATTTTTAAACAAAGGAAATTAGTCCATATTTCGTAATGAATGTTAAACGATAATTAACCGATAATTGAATATTGAATAATTGAATTAACCGATAATTGAAACATTTGAATCATGAGAAATGTATAATTTTACTTGAAACAGAATTTGCAATAAAACATTTGGTGTGTTATGAGCGCAGCCCTACATAAGTGTTAAGTTTTTAAACCGTTTGATCCGCGAAAGTTACCAAGACTTCCAGAGCGCACAAACAGTTGCATTTTGCCCTTTTGCAGTTACGAAACTCGCCGCTCTAGATATATAAAAACGTAATTTGCTTAGTTAAGAGCAAAAACGAGGTCGTTTACGTTCTTTGAAATTCCTACCTTTTCTTGCTTTAACGTATAACGACATTTTATACCACTGCAAGCACTTTGAGGAGAGATGTTTTATTCATAATATGTTGCACGTCTTTAATTAATTCGACGTTAATTAGTAGTCTGTAAAGCGAGGTTATTTTGACATTTATTTGTTTGTTATTATACATCTTAACCGCCCTGTATTGAATACCTATATACTCGCGTACGTAGCTAAGTTGTTATTGAGAGTCATTCATTATGCTAATTCGTCGATCGTGGCGGAGCGTGATAAATTCATTCGATATGCAAATCGATCGTAATTCTTAATATTCTTATTATTAATATCTATAGCAGCGGACATAATGGCGGTTGGGCAACGGTTTTGATATTTGAGCCTATTAACTTTATAAATCATCGCACGGGAACAATGTGCGAGTATGGAGTACTGTTTTTAATACGCGCTCCCTTACTTTATCGTAATGCGATTGTCTTGCTAAGACCGGACAAGAAGCTCCGATTATTTATAGTACTTAAGGTCTTAGCGTGCTTAAATTGTTTCGATAACTCACTTTTATAGGCATATAGACCTCAATGTTTTATGTCATAATATTTATATTAATATTTAGGTACAAACGGAAGCAATTTAATACAAGTCATCGATGTTGATAAGGAAAATATAACTGTATAATACAGGGTTTCCCAACCTTTTTTTTGTTGAGGCTCCCCGGACTATAAATTATATTTTCATGCCCCCCCCTTTACTTTTTCATGCCCCCCCCCCTTTGATTTAGTAAATTAAATCAAAATGGTAACTGAAGTTTGTAAATACACAAACTTAAAATTTTTCGCAAGTTTGTGGTAATAATAATGAATATGATGTTTAATTTCATTAATTTTATGCATGTAAATTAAACATTACATTGTAATGTTATTTGTTAATGTTGTTTGTATATTTTTTTGTTTTTTCTTTCTAAAATACAAACGCTTTCCGCCCCCCTTGACATCCCTCTATGGATATATACATCTCCTTGGGAGGCGCGCCCCCCTGGTTGGGAACTCCTGGTATAATACATACACTTAGTTACTTACATGCGTCACATATACGTGTTAATTTAAATCGCATTTTGTTGATACAATTATATGAAGCTGTATTAATAATACTACGATAACTACGATACAAAAATAAGTATACCCTCCTAATCCCTCAACGTAGAACGGAATGTTATGGCGAATCCTTCACATTCTTCTACATTCCAGTCGATTGTGGAATGAACTGACTACAGATATACAAAGTGCGTCCTCATTGTCTGTGTTCAAAAGTCGTCTGAAAATACGTTATCTATCATAATTTGGAAGATTCTAATCCTTTCCATTATAACCCATCGTTGTTCCTCCCTACTCCTAAAGTGTCGTTTTGCCATATACTATATATTTTATTTTTTCAAGCAGAATTACTGTTTAAAAATCACTTACAGTCTGCCACAGCACTTTTCGTTTCGCGTTTTCGCGAACGTTCTCATCCAATTCATTGCGGTTGGCTGCAAGAGATTGCTTGTAGCAATAAGTCTGTATACTTAGTTTTCTAAGCTTACAGAAATAAATAAAAAATAAAATAATATATTTTTCACTATAAATATACATTTTATAATACAAAGTTACTTTTGTAGTTGAATAAGTCACTAGTATGGAGTTCCTGATTTTTTTATAGGGCAAGCTATATGTCATAATTTGATCGATTATTACTCTTAAGCTATATATATATATATATATATATATATATATATATATATATTGTGAATATTTTTAAGTATTCAAAAATAGTGGAGGGCATCCTCCGCCCTCGTAACTCTCACGTAACTAGCAGAAATGCCCATTTCAAAGCTTACTATTTCGTATACGGATCCTTGCATCGAAAAAGTATTGTGATATACTGCCAGTATTTTTGAGACATTTTCAACTATACACTACACAATGGGGTATGCGAAAAAAAGTTCATCCCCGTTTTACATTTTACAGGTTTTTTAAAAATCTTATTTCATAACTTTGTAGGCGTTATGGATATTTATAAACGTGTAAAATTTCGGGTTTAGAGCAATAATAATCTGCAAGTAAAACGGCTGTGCAAAACATACAGACAGATAAGCGGACGGACTAACTGTAAAGCGAAATTATAAGGGATACTAGTTTGGCTACGGACCTCCAAAAACTGATACAACATAAATCGTTGTGTACTATTTCAGATTATAAAATATACATGAAAAGCTTATATATTTGAAGCTATCCAATTGTTTTATCATAAAAATAATTATCGTCTGTTAAAGTTACATGCTTATAGTTTATGACCGCAATTAAATGAAACTACGTAGGATTATTTCTACATTCTTTGAGTTCTTTACCACGACCTAGGTTTCGTTATATTACAACATCTTCAGGTGGACTATTAGCAAAGATTATAGTTTATGAATTATGTGGAGCCCCAGTTCTGTAAAAAACTTGATATTTTATATACCCACTGAGTTATAAACTGCATATTGTAACGACTATATGAAAAAAAAATGTTTCTACTTATGTCTAGGCCAAACCGGATCACGGTCGCTACTTGATACGAAACCGCCATTATTTTTAAAAACAGTTTTATGATGTCTATTAATCGTTTGGATACAAATCACTTTTAAATCTGATATTATCTTCGCGCATTATAATTTTATAGTAATTTAGTTTAATTTTCAGAGCGATGCTAATTTAATAACTTATTCGTGTGTGTTTCTCGCTTACTTATGCAAAATTTTTATAGAGATAAAAATTAAACTTTTTTATATTTGAATAAATCATTTGAAACGAATAGTTCTACGAAATATACAAGGCAAATAAAAGGTACAACGAATCACTTCGTAAGTAATTAAATCTCTTGAGTTTTATTTCGTTCTACGAAATATACAAAGTCAAATAAAAGGTACAACGAATCACTTCGTAAGTAATTAAATCACTTGAGTTTTATATAGTTTTACGAAATATACAAAGTCAAATAAAAAGTACAACGAATCACTTCGTAAGTAATTAAATCATTTGAGTTTTATATAGTTCTACGAAATATACAAAGTCAAATAAAAGGTACAACGAATCACTTCGTAAGTAATTAACTCACTTGATTTTTATATAGTTTTACGAAATGTACAAAGTTAAATAAAAAGTACAACGAATCACTTCGTAAGTAATTAAATCTCTTGAGTTTGATTTCGTTCTACGAAATATACAAAGTCAAATAAAAGGTACAACGAATCAGTTCGTAAGTAATTACATCACTTGAGTTTTATATAGTTCTACGAAATATACAAAGTCAAATAAAAGGTACAACGAATCACTTCGTAAGTAATTAAATCACTTGAGTTTTATATCGTTCTACGAAATATGCAATGTCAAATAAAAGGTACAACGAATCACTTCGTAAGTAATTAAATCACTTGAGTTTTATATAGTACTACGAAATATACAAAGTCAAATAAAAGGTACAACGAATCACTTCGTAAGTAATTAAATCATTTGATTTTTACATTTAATATAATATTATGATGTGATTTAAGGTGACACTTGATTTACATAAAAGCGAACAGATTATGGATTCATCGAGTTCTGGCAGACAATTTGCAATTTTGTCGTAATATTGCACATCTGGTGCAACAACGTCACAAGTGCTAAAATCTATTTTTTTACAGGAAAAATATTTGAAGATTCCTAACTTTATGATGACAGAGATTCGAGGATTTTACTATTGGTGACACGTTTATAATAGGAATTCAGTAAAGAATGTGCGGATTGCTGCATCGGATCCAGATGCTTATTGCTCGTGTTTTGTGACATAACTACTTTTCTAAGTTTTGTTTTGCCGTATGTGCGATATATAAATATAGTTATGAAGTTGGAGACTTCTGCCAATTTCTATTTCTTTTTTTTCCTTTTTATTACGACAGCAGAATGGATGCTTCCTGCGAAACGCATTATGATTTCAGTAAAATTATACTTTTTTTATAAGATTGAGTGAGCGATACGGCTCACTCACTCGTAAGTAATTTGCCAAGCTGTCGCGTTCTGAGAGGTTATGCCAAATCTGCTACCTTTTCTATATATTTTATATTAAATATCTCGTGAACCATTGATCTTGCTATAAAATTAATAACCTTTTTTTGTAAAGCATTAAATTTTTTACAATTTTCGTCTCGAAACCACTACAACATTCCATTTTATAACGCTTAAAAACTTTCAAGTATTAATTATCCCAGATTATTTTGTAAACCACTGGTCATACGCGTAATTTGCTCAAGTGTAGCGAAGAACTTGAATGTGTCATTTGAAGTATTTTAAGGCCATTGTCTCTTTGTCTTTGTGGTTTTTGGGTAAAGAGGAAAATCCGTTGATATTGATGCGTATTTAATAAAATGACAATTTAGATTATATTATGACAACTTTAATAATAGCCGTTTACTCTTCGAAGGTCAAAAAGGTATTATACAACAATTAGGAATTACAATGAGTTAACTATTGAATATATTTGGCGTTAATTTTGTAGAAATTAATTATTCACAATTAAATGAAACTACGTGATGTAGTATTATTTCTACTTTCTTTAATTTCTTTACCACGACCTAGGTTTCGTTGTATTACAACATCTTTAGGTGGGATATTAGCCACAACATCTTCAGGTGGGATATTGGCTAATATCCCACCTGTAGATGTTGTAATACAATGAAACCTAGGTCGTGGTAAAGAAATTAAAGAAAGTAGAAATAATACTACATCACGTAGTTTCATTTAACTGTGAATGGGTTAACTGTTAAAATAAACGCAGAGAAATTGAGATGTTTGTTAGCAAGAATGAAAATTGGGAATATAGTGACGGAAAATGGTAAATTTTAAATAGATAAAGAAAGGTTTGTTAACGTGCCTTGGGTCCGACCCAGGATTTATTGAAAGATTTATTGGTAGATTTTTTTTATGGAAACGATCTATTTGCCGTTTCAGTCTATCTCATTCCGTTGATATTGTGAATGCTACATACTTTGTGCGTATGAGCACAATATACAGGTGTTAGGAAGATATCTTATACATACAGATGATCCTGTTAAAATGGTAAGGAACTATATGAAAATTCCCAACCTTTTCTCAAAAAATCTCTGTCAGAGTTGGGATTTCAATAAAAAAATTAATTTTTTTTATGGAGACACGCTGCAAATATATAATAAAAAAAAATTTTTAATTAATGCATCAAACAGAATATATATATTTAAACCGTATTTCCGCAAACAAGAATTTAATTTTATATAGGTGTAAGATGTGTATAATTTGTTACATTTACTCGAATATCAAAGCAATAACTGTTAATTTTTTATCGTTATGCAATATTTGGCCTTCGTTTCTCTGCTGTGTTCTACCGTCACCTACGAACATCTAAAATAATTATAGTTTATAAATAGAAAGAACAAAAATGATCTTCAACTGCTTAATTCCTTAATTGATATTGATATTAATTTTTTTCTATTTACTTCGTACAAAGGTCGATAGTTTAACTACTGTTAATAAACAGTACAGCACAGCCGCGCAAACTTTCTTACGAAACGCAACCCTGTGTATATATTTTTTATCTCGATAAACGTTTATTGTAGGGCTTATAAAGTATTTGAATTGTTGGGCTCATAAAAGTTAATCATTGTAGCCTGCCCTCACTGCGAATGCGTGCAATTTACATTAGTTGTATGAGTGAGGTATTCTGATTAGATTTTCCCCGAGAAAACGAGTTACGGCATATTGCTCGGCTTATAAAATGTTAATATTGTAAAAGTTTAAAGAAAATTTTGGATGTCTTAAGAAAAAATTGTATACGTTTATTGTATGGCTTATAAAGTATTTGAATTGTTGGGCTCATAAAACGCTATCATTTTAGTCTGGCCTCATTGTGCGAATGCGTACAATATATATTAGTTATATGAGAGAGGTATTCTGATTAGATTTTCCCCGAGAAAACGAGTTACGGCCTATTGTTCGGCTTATAAAATATTAATAATGTAAAAAGTTTCAAGACAATTTTGGATGTCTTAAGAAAAAATTGTATTTTGAAATTTTGTTTTCTCTATATTCTAAATATTAACGATAGAAAAAAGATTAGAAAACGGTTCGGGATATTTACAAAAATTGCCAAATAAGAAATTTCATTCAGATAGGTCGACTGCTTTACGCGCTTGACCAACGGACGGACACTAGACACACGTACGTACATACATTTCTTAATTTTTTGTTTTTAGATTCTATTTATGCAATATAATTCATTTTCATCAAAAACTCTGGTTCAAAATTTTTGTACGGATAGTAGGTTTAGTACTTTTTTCACTTCGTAAGTCACTCGAAAGTAAGAAATCTTTGCAGAATACTTTACAATACAACTATAATCCAATAAATTAAATAATCTGCGTGCCATATTAGCAGTATATCCCCCATGTGATATCATTTTTGTTTCGCGCTCCCAAGGTCGCGGCAGAAAGGTTATAGCCGCTGTGAATATTTTATTGCACACGTGCTTGTACGACTGTACTCATACCAGTATGTTATTTACTAGAATTCGTGAAGTATATACACGTTTGTGACATATGTGTGTGTGTTTAGATGGAGTCGTTGTCGAATTCTAATGATTGCAAAAAAAATGTTTAGGTATCCATTCGTTTTGTTTTATTGGCGTGTTTTTCTGGAGGTTGTTTAACGGTCGGTGGCCGGGTTGTTCTTTTAGGTAGGGCCGGTGATGTTTTTGCAAACGTTCGTTGTTTGTAGTAGTGATGTACCCGTCTCTTCTATGTGTGTTTTGGTCTAAAATATGTCCACTTTAGATTCTTAAAAGTGACAGAGCTGTTTAGTAATATACTAACGTATTTTTTAATATGATTTATAATATATGTTTAGTTGTTATCGGTTTAATATAGATACATCTACGTATAAACTGTGTGCATGTAGACTAAGGTGTCTTTAAAACTTTGAAAAATTAACTGCCTAAGGTATTTCTTCTCTTGTTCGAATGTGTTGTGCGTATGTAGAGAATCACGATCAAGAGTTTGGTGTTAGTTAAACTATTATTCAAGTCACTATAAGACATTAATATATTGCATTTTCAGGATGAATGCTACTCAACTTTTGTTCAACCAATCATAACTTTTGAGAAACGGGTTTAACGTTTTAAGTGTGAAAAAGAAATTTAAGCTTATATTAAAATTTATAGGTTATCGAGAATTTTTGTTATTTTAACTAAGTTTTCCATTTTTTAGTTAGATCTATTTAATACTGAAGTTGTAAAATATTTAGTTAGAAATAGTTTGTAATACTCTGACTCGGATTCTACAAATTTAGTAGACGATCGCGCTTAATTATATTGCCTTTAATTATATTCAGCCAAAACTCACTTTTAACAGAAAACAAATTACTTGGATCAGCTAGATGACTTCTGTCAAGACTAGTAAAAAGTTAGCCTTTGAATCTGTTGTTTTTTTCGTTACGATGTTTTTCTGTCAGGTAATGTGTCTGGATCCTATTCTGTGGTGAATGTTTGCGTTGAAAAAGTTGCATATAATCAGAATGATGATTTAAATTTAATGCAATTCACTTTTTCTATCAATAATGAAATAAGCAATAATTCCGTCACACCATATCGATGTCTAGGAATATTTAGTTTTATCAAACTTGGGAACGTATGGATCTTTTATAAAATATTTATATACTTATATAAACACTCTGCCTTGTTTAGAAGCGACTACAATGCGTCACATAGTATACATACTTACCTCTATTGTTGTATTTTTGTCGCTATATACTGACGCACAATTACGTTTTCGCTCGCTCTAAGTCGCCGTACTCTGTGGCAACGTATGGATTTGCTGTCAAATATTTATGTACATATCATTGAGGCTTATTAAGCAGCGATAACGATGCGTCACATAATATACCTACTGCCTATGTTGCTATCTATATATACAATGACTACAATTCCATTTTCGTTTGCTCTTAAGTTGCCTTTTGTCTGTGGTATAACAATGTATGGATTTGCTGTAAAATTTTGTAAACAGGGGCTTATTAAGTAGCGATAATATGCGCCACGTAATAAACCTACTGCCTTTTATACTATCTATACATAGATCGACATACAATTCCTTTTTCGCTCGCTCTAAGTCGCCTTATAAAATTCCGTTTTCGCTCGCTTTTAAGTGGCCTTACTTTATTGTGTTTCAATCATGTTGACTCGGATTCAATCATATCTTAGGCTATCTAAAGTATTGTTTATAATTTTTTCTCGTTATCATCGCTCCCCCAAGTCACTAACGCAACTAGTCACACTTGCGTCGTATCGATGAGATCCGTTTATTAATAACTTGATAAATAAATAATGATGTTTAAAACTCTCGCGGCCAGTTCCGGACTCGTGTGTCTCTATTTATTTATTTTATTCATAAAACTTAAGTTTAAATAACTAAATTACCAATGGCTAATTGTCATTGTTCATTATTGCCGTGAGTACACAATGTTATAAACAAAAACAAAAAGTTATGTTCATATATACGCTTAAACTCTAGAACAAACTTGTTTGTGACATTTGAAAGGCCTCTCTGTCTCTCCTTTCTTTTTCAAGTAAATATTCAGTTTAATTTATTAAATTCATTTTTTTTCGTGCGTGCGTTTCATTGGATAGGCTTTTCCAAGTCAAATTGAGGTTTCGTTTACCACTTTTCATAGTTTAGCTCTGTTTACGTAATATTTAAGCGATGTGTAATGGCACGCTCGCTCTACTTTTTAACCACGAATTTTGAAATTATGAGAATATTTTAGATAATATTTGAGAACTTAATATTAAAATTATTTCGATTAATTTGAATCAACTATTTCAAAAAATATATGGACAAATATGGAACTCTACTCGATGCGTCTTCCGACATGTACTTGGTCGTTTTTTTGCTTTTAATCCATTGTGATCCTCTGCAAGTACTACTTAGTTTTTAATATAGAGTGTATTGATTGAGTGGAATGAATACATTGAAGTCTTGTATATACAAAAAAGTAAAGTTAATCTTTTTCAACATAATAAAAATGATACGTCAGGAATGTGGAAATTATGTATAGGTATAAAGAAGATATTTTGACGAAAACTTATTAAAGAATATTTTAGCTGGAGACGGCCATGTAATTATTTCAATTCGAAGTTGGGCGACGATAGAATGGGACATCGTGTCTTCTAAAAAATTAAAGGAACCTGTCGTTTTGACATTCTGTGATACACCCGTGCCTATGGCATCTCTTATATATTTCATTGTTATAGGTCTCTACAAAATGTTGCTCAGAGTTAATGAAATATAACGGAAGTAAAAAGTAGTTATAATTGCTTGTAATATTCGGGACTATGTGGCTGCACAAAAATAAACTCCTTTATTATATTCACTTTCTATACTTTACTACGGCAGGTATGCACGCGAGCGATAATTAACGATGTCGTAAGATTATATAATACGTTAATTATTCTTTGATTCATCTAAATCGTCTGTCATAAATGTTTATTGGTTATTTAACGATTATTGCGTTGTCGTCTCGATATTGTGTTTCTTGTAATATAATTAAGATATGCAGCCACAAGTATGAAATAAGAAACGGATCGTAATAAAGAGGCAATGTGGGAGTACATTATGATATTGGTTCCGAAGTTTATGGGTGGAAGTTATTTGTGGGATTGTAAATAAGGGCGATAAAAGTCAATTTCGTTTGGTTAAGGTCGGGTACTTTAGTTCTACTTTGAGGAGTGTTAATGTAAGATGCAGGCTGAACTATTCGAAATTATTCAGACAGACCTTTTAAAGTGTTAATAATGATGCGTACTCCATCGTGATATATATATATATATATATATATATATATATATATATATATATATATATATATATATATATATATACAGACATACATACATACATATACACATACAGATCTAGAGGAAGTGCAGCATATTTGGAATATCAGTTTGTTTTTAGGGAATAAATAGAAAAGAAAACGGGTTAATATAATACAAAATTCATTAAATAAAAGTTATTAAACTTTAATAATACACACAGTCAAACAAAACAAACACTTAGAACCTTCTCAAAATTTCTATTAAACTACAAATTCCAAAAATGTGATTTTACTTAGGGTGCAGATAATTTGGAATATCCAAATTATAAAATATTTCAAATTATATTCGCCTTTTCTTTGACAATTGCTTACACTTTTTCTTAGAAACTAAATAAATCTTTTAACTTTGTTACAGTCTTTAGTTAGGTAATCAATCTTTATGTAATCTAAAGTTTAAATATTTTTAATTCAAATTATGTTCACTTTCGGTATTCCAAATTAACAACATGATATCCTAACCTAAAATTCCATGTCACATTTTTAATTCTAGAAATATACAGAAAATCAAAGCAATGTGATATACTAATAAGAACACTTATTATTTAAACAATTACAATAAATTTTGCGTATCATATAGGCAAATTGCATTCTTACTGAAAAAAGTTTTCAAAGTAGACGTTTCGTTCCTGTATGGTTGTCAGCGGAAATGTCAAGAGCGACGTGTTCCTTAAGTACTCATTTACTTCCTATATCAAGTGACGTTATGTTTACGAAAAAAAAACACACACATGGCGTTTACATTAATTTAGGTATCCCAGTATTCCAAATTACTTGCAGTATTTCAAATTTGTTGCATTTCCGCTATATTTCCTTACGACGAAATGAAGACGTATTGTCAATATGAACGTAAAATGTTTTTAATGAATCTGAAAAAAATTTGACCGTTATCGAGACATTCGTCTTCAAAGTTTGAAGTTTAAAAGAAAATTTCAATTTTTGTGTCATAAAATTGTTTTAAACACATTTAGGGTAACCAAATCTAAATACTCCGAGAAGAATAAAACTTTGAAAACGATCAGAAAATAGTTTTCCAAAATTAAATATAACTTAAATAACATTTAATAACATTCGCAAAATGTTGATTGACATGATTTTTCCATAATGTTCATTATAGATGTAATGTCAACGTTCCAAATTAGAAACACTTGAAAAACGACTTCATTAAAAGTTTTTAAAATATTGAATTTTTTTTTCAATCATTCAAAATAATAGTCCGAATCAATACGTGAAATTATGTCGTAAGGAAACCATTGTTCTTTTTCAATTTCTTATATTGTGTGGAATATCGTTTATAAGAGCCTTAAAAATATGACCTTCCCTCATCCCTTTACTTTTTAAATTAAATTTGGAATTATTTTTTAAATTAAATTTGGAATTATTTTTTTAAATTAAATTTGGAATTATTTTTTAAATTAAGATTGGAATTATTTTTTAAATTAAATTTGAAATTATTTTTTAAATTAAATTTGGAATTATTTTTTAAATTAAGTTTGGAATTATTTTTTAAATTAAATTTGGAATTATTTTTTAAATGAAATTTGGAATTATTTTTTAAATTAAATTTGGAATTATTTTTTAAATTAAGTTTGGAATTATTTTTTAAATTAAATTTGGAATAATTTTTTTTAATTAAATTTGGAATAATTTTTTAAATTAAGTTTGGAATTATTTTTTAAATTAAATTTGGAATAATTTTTTAAATTAAGTTTGGAATAATTTTTTAAATTTAATTTGGAATTATTTTTTAAATTAAATTTGGAATTATTTTTTAAATTAAATTTGAAATTATTTTTTAAATTAAGTTTGGAATTATTTTTTAAATTAAGTTTGGAATTATTTTTTAAATTAAATTTGGAATAATTTTTTAAATTAAATTTGGAATTATTTTTTAAACTAAATTTGGAATTATTTTTTAAATTAAGTTTGGAATTATTTTTTAAATTAAATTTCGAATTATTTTTTAAATTAAATTTGGAATTGTTTTTTAAATTATAAAAAAGAAGGTTTTACGCAAAGGTTGTAGGAAAACTGTAACGATAATTTTAGATGTCATGGTTTTGGAGATATTCACGATAGTTGTATATGACTGTATCTAATTATGTCAGTTATTATTGCACCAGGAAGTCCGTATTAGTAATTATGATAAAGTATATTACTTTATCATAGTTTATCACGTCAAACGAGGTACAGAACTTTAGGGTATCCACTTATAGATTTCTTCCAGACAATTGTGGTTTATATTCATTCATATTTTTAATCTCTTAAATATATGAATTAACTGGAAGGCGAAAGAGTTTGAAGGTTTATAAAATCAGTTTTGAAGAAACATCTGGAAAGTAAAACCACGGAGGGAGCTAATAATATAGACATAAATAAGTTAAGCATTTCGAAAGTGTTTAGTCATTAGATATATTTTTTTCATTTAAGGTAGAAAATTAAGTTGCGTTTTCCAAATATTAACGTCTGCTAAACGAGTGATTTGTGTGAAAATTTCATAGTTTCACGAAGGTAACTAAAAAAAATGTATCATGTGAGATTACGTGGGATACGGTACTAGTCGTTGTTGGCTATCTATATATAATAAACATAAAAAAGCTACGAAACGAAAACTCTATGGAACTTTTTGATAGCGTACAAAATTTGGTGTAGATATAATCAAATAAGTAATTGATCTGAATCAAATTGTCCACGTACTAAGGCAACAATCGTTCGGCGGCGAGCGTACGCGGAGCGAGGAAGCACGTGTCGCGTCGAAGCCGGCGCGCAACACGTGGTCTGGCACGACGCGTCGAGGCACGCCGAATGGCACTGGGCGTCCTTGAGTGCGGTGTGTGCCTGTGACACCGCGTCCGCTGCGCTAATTGGAAGACGACGCTCGCCGGCAGAGATGCGGCGACGGCGTGCTTTTATAATGAACATCAATTGAATGTCGTTTCGGAGAGCTGCGGGGAGCTATACCGATGTACTTATTAAATAGTTTTATTAAACTTTATAGAACATAGTATGAGACGATCGGACTGCTGTACTTGTTGGATAGAAAATAAATTTGAAAATAGTAACGCTAAGTGATTTTTTTCAAGCGATATGTCTGTGTTTGAAATCCCCTTGTTATTATACTTGGTGCTCTTTGTTATATCACTTTCATGTTCAGGTTCACGGCGTTTGTTTGTCTGCCTATCGTAGGCGTTCTAGAGGAGGAGGGGAGGGGGGATATGATATATATTTTTTGATGGGGTTCCTGAGAAAAAAAATTTCGTCGTCCTAATCTGATAGATAGGGAAGTAAGGTAAAAAACGTTTCAAAATTATTTTTATGCACGTGTAATATTATTATTAAACTATTTACAAATATTGATCATTTTCACCAATATATATATATATATATATATATATATATATATATATATATATATATATATATATATAACAAAAATTGTAGAGTCAAATGCCCTATAAAATATTGAATATATTTGGCGTTAATTTTGTAGAAATTCATTATACAAAATTAATTGAAATTACGTGACATAATATTATTTCTAATTTCTTTAAGTTCTTTACTACGACCTAGGTTTCATTATATTATAAAGTCTTCAGGTAGCCTATTATCTTTGGTAATAGCCCACCTGAAGATGTTGTAATACAACGAAACCTAAGTCGTAGTTAAGAAATTAAACAAAGTAGAAATAACACTACATCACGTAGTTTCATTTAATTGTGCCCTATAAAAGTTGTAAAATAGTTATTGGTTTCTCCAAATATAAATTTTTACAAATTATGTTTTTTAATCAAAATTGTAGAAAAAACAACGCTTTACAAAATTGCTATTTTTCATTTTAAAATTTGATAAACGGCAGGCAAAGTGATTTAAAAAAACAATTTTTTGCAAAAACTTCAACGCACTGCAATTTATAAAGTAAGCTGTTACGACATGAAGAAAATTAGAAAAAAATTAATGCTCTTCCAAAAATTGTTTATTATTTTCGTCAATGGTTTACGAGATATTTAGTTCTAATTTTTTCACAAAGATGGCGGATTTTGCATAACCTCTCAAAACGCGTCAACTTGCCAGATTATTCAGGACGCCATTCTATCAAATTGTCAACAAAAAAATTAAAATTTTACTGCATCTGAAGAGAAAAAAATGGAACCCTCAAAAGATCACTCACGTGCCCATCTGTCTGTTACAGTCGGTTTTCTCAGAACTGTTATTAATCCACATTTTCCTCAATATATTTTTGAATATCAACTGTACTCAAAAATATTCATATGAGAATTTTAGAGCAAGCCTTAGTCGTATGAAACCGCAAATTTTGTTCATCATTTTTTATATTTATCACGTAGAATATCAGTACTTATAATTTCAAAATTATTTATTTTGAAATCATACTAAATTAAAAAGCTATTGCTGAAAACGTCTACAAACTTTTTCTCGGAAACGTTTGACGTGGAAATATAAATTTTGGCATAGTTATTAGCATATTAGCAGGCATTTATCTCAATATTTAACACTAAAAATAGGCAAATAAAATCCTCGACATTTTTTTTAGTATCAATTTATCAATCTCAATTTTATGTGGTTGAAAATGTGCAAAAATATGTCGTTATTAATTATCGCCCAACACAACTAAAATTAAAATTATTTAAAAAAAAAACAGAAATTTACACCAAGTTTACTAGAAAACTAATAGTGTTTATTCTAAATTTCTAGGTTCTAAGTCCTAAATTTTTAGGTTCTAAATTTTTAGGAGTAAGTTGTTTTTTCAACAATTTTGATTAAAAAACATACTTTGTATAAATTTATATTTGGAGAAACCAATAACTATTTTACAACTTTTATAGGGCACAATTAAATGAAACTACGTAATGTAGTGTTATTTCTACTTTGTTTAATTTCTTAACCACGACTTAGGTTTCGTTGTATTACAACATCTTCAGGTAGGCTATTAGCAAAGATAATAGGCTACCTGAAGACGTTGTAATATAACGAAACCTAGGTCGTAGTAAAGAAATTAGAAATAATATTATGGCACTTAATTTCATTTAATTGTGAATAATGAATTTCTACAAAATTAACGCCAAATATATTCAATATTTTATAGGGCATTTGACTCTACAATTTTTGTGTTTGAAACTTTTTTAAAACAAAATTTTTTAATGAACTTGGCAAATTATTCAGGACATGTTTACCTTTGCAATATTGTTAAAAAAAAGAAGTATTTTTGTTACAACTAGCTAAGTGTTTAGTGGTTCTCAATTTTACGGGGAAATGGGCGGGAAGACATTCATCGTCCCCTTAATAGGATATGGAAAGGTAAAGGAGAAAAATTTGAGAAAAGTCGGTTGAAATTATGGGATCCTAATTACCATACGTATATACTCGTATGTATAGGTATGTATACGCATACACAGAGTTTGAGAATAAATATACACAGAGTTTTGAGTCATGTAAGTATAGATACTTTTCGAGTCAAGTCTTGATATCGGGTTGGATAGATATTCATGACATTACATCATCGCTGTTTATGCCATCTTTAAAACAGCCAGGATCTATTTAGAAGATGTCCCAAAATGTTAGATAGATAGGAATAAAATCTGATCTCCTTGGCCATTGTGGGCATATATGTATATACACGTAAATTCAGAAGCAAAACGAAACGAATTACGTAAGCGATTGCGCACAATGTATGTGCGCTCTTCTCGCCCGCGCACAATACCTGCGCGTCGCAACTGTGCAAACGGCGCGCGGCGACAAAGCGTTTGCCGTCGACACCGATCCATTGTAGCGTACTCCCCCCGCTCGTTCGTGATTAAGAAAGTTTGTCGCGTCTGTGGCGCATTCGGCCGTG
Source organism: Druceiella hillmani (assembly GCA_039881145.1). NCBI lineage: Eukaryota > Metazoa > Arthropoda > Insecta > Lepidoptera > Hepialidae > Druceiella > Druceiella hillmani. Next base: position 19,791,111 of record JAYKKI010000032.1, on the reverse strand, counting down.
GGCCGAGGGCAAATAGACGCGAGGCGGTTGCTAGTTGGGAAAGCATCCTTAGGTTTAGACGCTGATCTGCGCGTAAAAGCGCAATAACAGGTTCTTCTGCGGGTAAAAGCGAAATTTTGTTCGGTATTATATACTGCTTATCAGTCGCATATGAACCCTTAGGTTTCCGTTATAAATATCTCGTTTATCTTAAAGGGGATTCACCATCATTCCATTCCCGGCCATTCATCGAGCGGGGCTGGAATGGTTTTATGGTTACCTGTCAAAGATTGCTATCGTAGCAATAAGTTCGCCATATGTATCAATGAGATAAATTAAAGTAGACAAATAAATAAATAAATTTTGTCATTAAATCATTGTAGTTAGTATTCTTCGAAGTTTACGAAATATCTTTTACTTTTGAGTTGTTTTGTTGAAATGTAAAGTTATATAATTTCAATACTAAGCTCAAATGAAAAAAAATTGCGTTTTTTTATTTTGCAGAAACAGAAAACACCACAAAACGTCATGATACAATTAAAAAAATGTGTTAAGTACGAGTAGAACTCGCATAAAGAGGTTTCTGTATGCAATTAGATTCTTACAAATATTTAAAGGGCACATAGCATTTCTACTTACTTAACTAATTATATACATTTTTTTTCACATCGCAAATCTTTTGCCTACTGTATCATTAACAGGCGTAAACAAATTGTGACATTTAGAATCTTCGCTATAATTTTCTTACAATTTTTTCGTAGGTTTGGGGTTGGCGTGTTTGTTTACATGTATTTTAATATATATCTAAAAATATACTATTAAAAGTTATGAAAAAATACTTTTCGAGACCCTTATAACTAACATTTTGAAACAATAACCCATACTATATATAAAGTTTAAAAAAAACGAGTGTGCTTTAGACCACACGACTGAAGTAAGACTTCAAATTCACAAAATATAAACTTTAAAATTTTCTATAAAAAATAATTAGCGTCAAATTTTGATCTAAATTAGTTTGAAGATATTTCCGACCAAATGTGAAGGGTGTATGTGCGCTCGATTTAACGCCGCACGCGTTTGTGCATAATATAGATTTAAAAAATGGAGGTGTATACGCTTGGATTAAGGCCGAACACATTTGTACATAAAATAGATTAAAAAATTTCCTTTTCAATTTAAGAATATAAAAAGAAAATGATAACGACACTTGACATTTTTACAATTTTTGGCTGTTTTTATTTTTAAAAATTCGGCTTTTTTACGTTTTGTGAAAATTATTTTTTTTTGGATTTTGTGTAAACACTCGATCCTTTGCATAACTCCGGTAATTACTATTCTAATGTAATGATCAATCTTAGTATTTTTTGTAATTTCTTACGCTTGTCAAGATAGTGTACTCAAATTTACAATAATATTATTCTCTGCATCGAACTAATTAGAAAATGTTAAGGAACTTTATACCAATTGTCAGCTGATTCTGAAAAAAAAACACTGTCAATTTTGCGATTTCAGGGAAAACATTTTTTTTACAGAAACACTTCTTGTGTATAATCACCTATATGAATAATAAACAAAGAAGGATCTAAAGAAAAATAAAATTTTGAAAAATGATCAGTAATGTTAAATTTTAAAAACTGACTAAAATCTACGAACGAATGGAGTATTCTGCGCTAAATCTCAGAAATAAATTTTTTGTTTAGACCATTTTAGTCACGAATAATGCTTGGAGTAAAATGATACGTGGTCCTGGAGTCTGCAATTAATAAGTGGATTACTAGATGACTAGCGTGGCCCGTGCGAAGTCTTCGCATTATAAATTATTCAACTCAATTTAATAAATCAAAATTGATTGCAGGTATTCAATTCATTTCTAATTTTGCACACTGCTTATTTTCGTTTTTATTCCATTATGAAGCTCAGATGACAGATCAAACAAATATTTTACTAAAATTGACATATAGAGGCGCAAGTATCAAAAGCATTGAGCTAAAGCGCCACTTTATTTATACGTGAGTGAATTTGAAATTAAACAAAAATTTTACCGACCGTCAATCATATTGACGTTGAGCCGTTAGATGGCAGCATTGCTGTTTTGTGTATATAATTTTAATAATTAATTAATTTGCAAAAACAATAGCAATAATACATTTTTTAGTTGTGGATGCCGGTAGAGCAAGCAATTATCTATAAAATGATATATAATTTATGTGGATTAGTTGCGAGGTTTTTTCTAAAAAGGGAGAGTAACATCTTAACCTTAGCGTATTAATATATATGATGATGATGATGATGATATATATACGTTTATTACAAGGTTTACTTCGTTATCATCCTTTTTTGATTTTGTTTTTTTTTCTGTCTTAACATTTATTGGTTAAGTGTGTTCTATGTGCTTCTAATTGGAAGCTATTTAAATAATTAACGGTAATAGTTCAATAAATTAAATTTATGGTCACTTACGTATCAAAAAGAAGCCTACATCCGAAAAGAAGGTTAAAATATATTTCCAGGACATCGGTTGCGTTAAAACTTTCTTAAATCACTAATTACTAAGATAGTTGAAAGAGAGGAAAATCAAACTAGTTTTATATTAAAACAATTATGGTATTTATCCTTAATAATTTTCTTCATTTTCTTCAATGCGTAGATCCTATTATGATCATACTTTCTTCAACTTCGACGAATAATGGTTACGTTGGATAATCTATTTTTTCGGTGACTGATTTAGTGGCTATTTTCTTCTTAAATTTAGTATTATTTTCATATTATATTCAGCATTGATATCTTCAATATTTTAAATTGCTTGCCAGACTTTAAATATTACTTGTCGTTATATCACTATTTCACTTACCTCTTTCTCTGATGTTACAATGTTACAGAACAGTTACAAAGTGATGTAAGTGTTAAAGTTATCTATTTACATTGTTTAATGTACATCATAGTGTGGAACCTCGTCGAGACGAATGATGAATCTGTATGCAGACGGCGTATAATATTTTCTCTCGATCCTCAGCCAGGATGCCTACACGTAATAACGTGTTACAATTATATTATTAGGTAACACGGTTTGATGTTATTCTCGACGTTGTGGACTTTTTTTATTGGACAAAAAATATTTGAGTATGCTGCGCGTTACGGCAAAAAACGGAACGCCCAGCTAGACTCGCGTACAAATCGCGACGATAAATTATGTTATGTTGCCCGTGTAGGTGGGGCGTTTGCCATATTAATAGGATCGTCTTCGAATCGCCGATGGGTTTATAGTCTTGCTGTGATTATATTAATGATATATCTGTTTTAAATTTTGCCTGTTTAAGCTGTTAGTGACGATGGATTTTTAAAAATGTTTATAATGTCTGTCATTTGAGTTACGGTGGAATGTAACACAAAATTATTCTCACATTTATTATGAATATATTCTTGTGTCATTTTATATATTTTTCGATTTTATCTACCCATGTTTTTATTCATTATTTATGCGTTTGTTATTGGCGATGTAGCCAGAGTATTTAGATGATACATTTTTTAATATTTTTTCCAATAATACTTCTTCTTGTCGAGTGTCTTAATTTTTCAACTTGTCATGTAAATTCTCGCGTGTATTTCGTAATGATCTCATTTGCATAGCACTCATTTTGTTTCACTGAAAGGCTTAGTTAATTTTAGACGCAAATGTGCCATTATACGAGCTACTATTGTTGTTTTAAATTTCTTTTGTTCTTCGCAATTTTCCTAAGAGCGCCATTCTTTCGCTCACTTCTCCGTATGCGCTTCCATTTTCGCATTGTTTTTCGTCTTTTCATTCTTTAAAACGAAACTTTCTTAATAAACAAACGTAATTGTTATACATAAGTAAATACATATGTTCTCAATGTTTAGTTGGCGTAACGTTTTTTTTATTTGTGTTGTTAACGCTTTTTTATTTACTTAATATTTATGTATTTTTCCTTGAGATATATTTAGGATAATACTTCTCATTATTATGAACGTAAAATGTTGTTTAGCGAATGTGAAAAAACCCAACCGTTTCTAAATTAATCGCCTTCAAGCTCGCAATTTAAAAAAAAGTATCATAAAATCCCTTCAATACATTTATTAAATCAAATGATACACGGGGGTATAAGTAATGACATTGATCAATTTTGGTGGCATCTGACAGTTGATAGTGTCCAGTGTCTGAAACTATAAAATAGCTGTAATATACTACAATATTAAAAGTTAGCTGTTGCTCGCACTTCCGTTTGCGTGGAGATTATGGTGTTGAATTTTAACAATTTTAAAGACTTCTCCCGAAATCCTGGGCCGCCGTTGCTGCTATTCATAGCGCTTCCTGCTTGCCCGCAATCTAGGACATGTCTCGTAAATATTAACATAGCTCCGAAACCTCAACGCCTGCACTAAACTTTTATATACACACACAGGCGCTCACACGTACACATATATTGTTCCATATTCGTAATCGTAAGATGAAATCTCAAAGAAAAAGATATAAACGATCGTATTTGCAAATATCGTTGTTCGGCCAATTGATTAATCAAACAGCGCACTATCGATGCGGTCGTCGACTAGTTACGCCAGTACCTACGCGGCGCGGCACATTATCCGGCGGCCGCACGCACACATCGAGCCGTCTCGGCTAGGCGGAGAATAATATTTTTTCCCCGGTGCCGATGGACCTTCATGGTCATCTTGCCCGCGATGCTGTGGCCAATATTAATTGGCTTCGGAAGCGTTGCGAATGATCGCGACGAGCGAGATGTTGTTTTGTTATTATTAATGCGGGCCCGACGGTTTTATTATGCAGGCGACGGGTATGGTGTCGGCTCATTTAGTGGCGCGATGGACGTTTATGGAGGCGGGGGTAATCATTTTATTATCAAGTAATGCTCGTTTAGGAAAGGATTCAATGCAATTATGAGGGTGGAGCCTTTCGTAGTTGATGCGGTCCATGTTACTCGTGGCACGTCGATTTGTTTAATATATGTTCTTGCGTAAACTTTTTCATACGCAATTGTTTAGTGTTTTTAACAAATATAGCTCCGTCGGACTGCAGCCAAGTTTAGTGTTAGGTTATTAGCGGCTGATAATCGGACAGTGATTCGTTTATTGACTTTTTCAATAACAAGTATTAAGTTTTCATCAATAAATTTGGATTACTATATTTGTAAAGCTCTGTCCAAGTCGGACAGTTCTTAATATCAAATTATCCGTAACGATTTTAAGGTCTATCCAACTTTGGATAATGATAGGTGGATATAAATTTAAGGAACGTGAATTTGGGTAGTATATCGTCAGAGATATACTGAAATTATGTAAGAAAAAGACCGAAAAGCGCAGATCGGGTACGCGTAGTAGACTTTTCGTGAAAACGTGAGGATAAAATCATAACAGATTTTTCGTATTACTGTGTAATTTAATTACCAATGTCTGGAAATTGCATTCGCTTATAATTGGGTTTGCCGCGTCGATAGATGTTTGCAGTGCGTCTTTCAGCGGGAGTCCAGCAGAGTTGTAGCATTTTGAGCCTCGATGGCACGTACGGTTTCGTGTTCAGTAACATCATAGTCTCCCGTAGCAACCTCCATTGATGTAAGGACATTGATGCCCGACGATGATAAAACGGTGATATTTGGTGATCGTAATACTTACTCGTTTGGCACTGTTAGGTTTCCATCGATCTCTATATTATCACTGTTTTCTATATTGCCTTCCAACGGCGCACGCACATGATCCGTGAACGTTTGGATTGTCGCTGGACACTTTATGCCTGATGAGCGAGCCACCTAATGCTTTGTGTCGTTTTTTAAGTTAACTTTCGATGCTGTCGTAGTTCTCGTATTTACTCGACCCTGGACTTTTCAAGTTTCTTGGATTCCTTTTGACGCGAGCTTTCCTCTGATTTTCGTTTTCTATAATTCCTAGAATATTTACGGTTCGTATAGCCCGGTGGGCCAGCTACATAATCGTTTTTTCATTTTCACTTCGGCGCTGTCGTGGCTCTCGCATCTGTCGCGGCCCTGGACGTTTTAGGTTTCTTGGATTCTTCTTGATGCGAGCTTTCCCCTGATTTTCCATGTTCTATAATTCTGTGCATATTTACGATTCATATGAGGCATCTTTAATTATTTTGTAATTTTCCATTTAATATCAGTTTTTCTTATATTCCATCGAATATTTTCAAAGTCTCACTTTGCCTCCTAGTAGTGCTCGTCAAGCTCTTTATAATTATATGCAAATCTGCATGCCAACTAAACGTCTTTTCATGCTACACCAACTTATATCTTTACACGACCCTTATTCACAACAATCACACGCATGCGCCTACGCTAGTCCAGTGACGTCACAGGCAAAACTAATGCTCCACCACGAATACGGACAGACACGTTCTACCGTTGTGTGCTCAACCATTGTTAACGCATTATTAGTCCCGTAGTTATTAGCGATTGAAATCTGACGGTAATTTGTAACACAAGAAAGTCCGGCCGGTTATCACCAAACTTAACGAGCGAATAAACGTATCAAAATGTCCCCTTCCTGTATTCCTGAAACAACTGAACCTAGAATTATGAAAATAAAGTTTTTAGATCTTTATTTTTTTGGAATATGTCTCTGTGAAAGATATAGTAGGCAATGTATTTACATTGTGGAAAATTAATATTTATAAATAGTTTAATACAAATATTATATACCTTTAAATGTTTATAAGTGCCTAAATGTGTACGGAATCTTCATATAGTGAGTTCTACTGGTACTTCACAGGTTTTTATTGGGTGATTTTCCAGGCATTATCTTTTCGTTTTTATAATTGTGACCTCTTCTTTGTATAGATTAATTTTTACTCCAATTTTACCCTTTTTTCGTGTTTCTTTAAGTTATTTTTTTTGTTAATAAATAACCACGGCGGTCCGTAAAATGTATTATATAAAAGATGTACTCATTTCTCTATCGTTAAACAACCGTATTGCCTCTAGTCTCACGCTGAAGCATAAGGAAGTTTTATCTGCCTGCATTATCTGGTTGCGTAACGTAACAATAGTGGTCGAGTGAGTCGGCGGGAGGCTGCATCGATGCGGCTATCTCGCGATCCTCTATCGATGGCCGCCGAGATAAGCCTCGAGGCGCTCAGCGCGTGCTGCGTTTGTGGCGAGAGCGGTAGGATGTGGCTTGATGCGCTGTAATACCGTCGAGAATGTGCGCGGTCGAACTTGACCTCGTGCAGTCTGCATTAGCATGATTGATAGTCGTACTCTTTGTAACGTTAGCCTTTTTGGTTAAAACCTGATGATTTACGGGGAGACGTAGATCTATGCGGCTTGTATACGTGGAATCGGAAAATCGTGTCCAATACTAGGATACGTTTACTTCGTGACACTGTAATAAAATTTGCTCATTCCTAATCCTAACTGTAATATTATAAATACGAAAGTTTCTTTTATTTATCCTTCTTTCACAACGCAACGGATCGTTGTGATTTTATGCTTAGCGATAGTTTGCGGATTAGGAAAATTATGTAGACTTCTTTTTATCCAAGGAAATCTCATTGCTCTGGGAAAATTCTTATTTGAAACTCAAAAAGAACGTAAACGGAATAACGAAGCAACGTCGCAATGTAGCAACAATATAAACGAGAAAGGTAATCGCTTCCTTTAATCCCTAATTTAGCGAGGTATATTATTGTTTTCATTGTCATTTATATTATAAAGCTATGAAAATAGAGACTTAGAGTTTAATTTCCCTTAATAATTTAAGATTTCGCTACATGTTTTAATTTCTCCATATAACTGCAGCCACGCTAGGGAAGCCGCGGGTAAAAGCTAATAACATTACGTAAATGATAGTTATTATAACTAGCTTTACCTATTTTCTATATACAGATTTTTACGGTATATATACGGGTTAAAATTGTATATACGAATTACAATTTTATTTTGAATTCCTCTCGAATATATAAGATAAAAAAAGCTATAACTTTATTTCGATTAAATTTTTTAAATAGTAAAATATTTGTTTATTTTCAACGTTTTTTCAATCGTAAATACATTTAAACGACCCATTGGCATAAACAGAACTTCAATGACAAGGAAAACTAATGAAAAACCCTGAATTACCAGTAAAACCTATTTTTATTTCTGTGAAAAAAATACTCGTATCGCTGACTATTCAAGGCCAAATAATGAATTGGTCGCGTTGCGTCGTATCTCTTTCATATGGCGCCCGGTGTGAGTGCATTATATGAAGCTTAACCCTTTTCTTAACGTTGAAATAGGTCATCTCGTGAATGTGATGATATATTAATTCTATTTTTTATGTACAATGTTTATATAGCTCTTTAATAATTGCTTTACTCATTTATTTAAGTCCTATGTATAATTTGCTCGCTGATCATTCTTTAATGCAATGGTTCCCAACCAGTAGTCCGCAGAAGCCAAAATATAGTCCGCGAATGATTTTAAATTTAGCGGTTCCTATTGAGTCTTTAATTAAAATTTATTACATTACTTGCAGTCTATTTTTATTATACCTACGTTGTGGTCCCTGCTAACAAGAATGATGTAAAAGTGGTCCCTGGCCAAGAAAAGGTTGGGAACCCCTGCTTTAACGCATGTTCAACGTGGCTTTATTATCTCAACGTACTTTTCTATAATATAATCTCATCGGGTATTGATCCGTTAAATTTCACGTGACTTCAGCGTGGCATCATAGGCATTTATATAATGGTTTTCATGTGACACCAACGTGGTATCACTGCGTAACGTAGTGTTACATAGATATTTGTGAAGTGACGTTTCTTTACGATATTGAATTCAAAATTATGAAAATACGATGAAGACGGGATATTAGCACCTATAAATATATAGTATTTGTATATAGTTGATTTGGTCTTCATCAACGTCGCTTTATGTGCACACATATAAATAGCTGAGATGTCAAATTATAATTATCACTATTACCTCATTTTTACAGCACGGTCCAGTGAATCGCTACGTCAATGTGGGATGCGTTTTAATGCTAAAGGTAATAAATACGTCGATATTATGATTGGCACATGAGTTGGCTCACATGCGGCAAGTGTTTAGCGTCTATGAAGCAATTGAGGTTTATTATGATTGCTTCTTACGTGCGGCATGACGATTCATTGTGTGTTGAAATAGCGACAACGATGCGCCGTACCTAATTATGTGCCGGCGCATGATGGACTCTTATAATGACGCGATGTCGAAATCTGTGGACGGGCCGTAGACTGCCGTCGGAATGGATGTACCCGTTCGTCATGCATCTGTTTATTAGTTGATATGAATCGTGGCTACTGAGCAGCGGAGATCGGTTATTATGACTCAAGTGGTATGGTGTGTATGGAGGCTTTTTTTTGAAAATTTAAATCCACTCTAAGCATCATATAATACGGTATATTGAAGTGAAATATCTGTACAACTGCCATTCGACAACGTCACGGCAGGCATATACTACAAAATATTTCTTTAGCATTTAAATGTACGGTGTTTCAGATTTAAGTGAAATATCTGTACAACTGCCATTCCACAATGTTACGGCAGGAATATACTACAAAATATTTCTTTAGCATTTAATTGTACGGTGTTTCAGATTGAAGTGAAATATCTGTACAACTGCCATTCGACAACGTCACGACAGGTATATACTACAAAATATTTCTTTAGTATTTAAATGTACGGTGTTTCAGATTGAAGTGAAATATCTGTACAACTGTCATTCGACAACGTTACGACAGGCATATACTACAAAATATTTCTTTAGCATTTAATTGTACGGTGTTTCAGATTGAAGTGAAATATCTGTACAACTGCCATTCGACAACGTCACGACAGGCATATACTACAAAATATTTCTTTAGCATTTAATTGTACGGTGTTTCAGATTGAAGTGAAATATCTGTACAACTGTCATTCGACAACGTCACGGCAGGCATATACTACAAAATATTTCTTTAGCATTTAAATGTACGGTGTTTCAGATTGAAGTGAGATATCTGTACAACTGCCATTCGACAACGTTACGGCAGGCATATACTACAAAATATTTCATTAGCATTTAAATGTACGGTGTTTCAAATTAGCTACAATGACTAACTCGATCCTTTCAAACCTGGGAAAGAAAAATGATATGATAGGAAATTCAAGTAAAACCCTTCTGTTAACATTTTCTTTTATTATGAGTTTATCTTTAGTTTTTATTTTTTTCATGAAAATGTAAAAAAATCATGCATTTAAAATTTAGTATACAACAAAATTTTTTTTTAACAAAATTGCGCGTTTTATACAAATTTAAAGGTGTGTTTAAAATTTTTTAAACGCACGGTGACAGATCAGCTCCTGAGTAACTCAGTCTTTTATAACGTATGCCTATATTTTATAATGTATAGGCAATTAAAATCTATTCATTACTAGATCTGAATACTTCTGGCGACTTAAATTAATGAGTCGCACCGATTACATTGTTTAAAAGAATTTAAGTCACATTTGATATTTATAGATACTCGAAGTTGTCAACTTGAGTGTTGATAACAGAGTACATTTTTTCAAACGATTTTGATTTTAGCTTACAGGTAAACCTTGTTTTCATCCATTCTAAGTTTCTATTGGTTACAATTTTGCTACATCTATCGTGGTGGGGTCGTCATCTAGCCAACACGTAAAGCGTGTTGTGCTACAGGGTGGGTACTCATAATTACTTAATTGCACCTAACAAACAGGCGCAGACCCCTTTGTCGACTTGCCCCCTTTTATTCGTAATTATGTCAAAACGTTGTGAGACTTAATTTTACAGGCAATATACTTTTAAGGATTTAATTATTTGTTTGGGAATTACGAGTTATAAAAATTCTGTCTTCAAAATCCTGCAACTTGGGACAATACGTGTTATAAATAGTATTCTGCAGATATTTAGACTCTTGGGGAAATACGTGTCATAAAATAACACTTTTAAATTTGTTCAAACTAATATAAAATTAGTACTACAAATGATACTGCAAAATACAAATTATTTGAACACAATATGAAGTTGAACATTTAGATAGTAATTTCTATATAGGTATATGTGCTTATTTCGTAACACAGTCCTTTCAAACCTCTATAGCTCTCTAATTTTTTTTCATTTTTAAAATAAACATTTTTTCAAATAAATATTTTTTTCTTTTTCTCAATGTGACGGGAATAACATAGGAAACTTAAATAAAACTTTTTACTACAAATTTCTCTTACTATGAGTCATTTTCGATTTTTTTCATGAAAATTCTATTTTATATTAATTTACGTATGTTACATGGCGGTGTAGTGTAGAGTATAGGATTTTTTCGCAACACAAAATATAAAAAGTAGTTCTATTCCAAGAGTAGTTATATAACATAAATACTTATATAGAATATGCCATCTTCAGACAGTTTATGGGCAAGAATACATAAATTTTGTCGAATTTATTCTGCGATAACTCGTAAAGTGTTTATATGGAGGGGCCATAAATGTCTTGTTAACATTTGAATGAGTATACTGCTTAACTGCTAGGTATAATAATGAATATATTTGTGTTAATTTAATTAACTTTATTCGTAATATATGCGAATATGAAATGAATTTGCCCAGTCTGGTTTGTGTTCGTTAGAGTGTATGAAAGTTAATATGTTTTATTCACTTGTAATGAATGAATAAAGCGTACAATACACGGGGAAGCTTCGAAATAAACATTTCTTTGTAGGTAAGTTTCCTTACGGCATTATTCTGCTTTAATAATTGCAAAATTTGATCGTTCGCCTTTTTCCATCTTGCATAACCAGTTTTCTGTCGTGTTCTCAAAAGCCATTGTTGGTGGAAATCTATTAATAAAATAACTGGCGTAACTCTGGCAGCGCCTTCTCTGGCTCTGTTGATATAAAAATTATGTATTGTTATGCAACAAAGATGTTACATTTTTAGAAAATAATGAATAACCGACGGGATGGCAGGGATTTTGGCTGGAGATCTTAAATTGTGGGTCGAATATGTTCCATAAAAGCAAATCGTTTCGTAAAGATAAATACTTCATTAGTTTTGGGAAATCCGTACCAAATGTTATGGAAATCCGTCATGCCTTTCACGCGTAGCTGAGTAACAAACGTCTACACGTCATTTTTGTGAAATTAATATTCCACGTGTGCGAAGCTGCTAATAATACACTGTCTATGTATTACTCCCTTACACGAAATATGCGCACACAAAATTTCGTAGTTATTCGTTGCTTGATTGCAAGGTTATTAGGTAAGAAACATGGAAATTTTGCAATTACAATATTGGTGGTGTACAATAACAGGGACAATATATTATATCAGAGACACGTTTAAATGTAAAGTTTTTTTTATTGCATTCAGTCATTTTTCAAGCATTATCTCACGATAAACGAAAAAAAAATGTTTTTCAATTAATGTACATATAAGTACGTATTGACGGCACGCATCATTTTAATCTGCAAAGCTATCTTCCTTTATAAGCTTCTTTTATAAGCTGGTTTCCTGAATCCAATAGTTAAAAGCTGGGAATTAAATATTCGTGTTGTATCGATAACAATTAAACTGAAATAAAAGTTTAACTAAAGAGTCGATTCAGTCCATAAAAATATAATTCGAAACGCAAGGTCGATATGCTGGCACTGACAATGGTACTTGGACATCGACGTTCGATTTCCATTTGTTTAACCATACTCGTATTCGTCACGGCATATAAAACGGTAAAAGCAAACATAACATTAATAAAATAAAGAAGCCCGCCGAAGAAACACCCTATCAATATTTAATTGCTGCAAAAGTTTATTACATTAAGACAACTGATAGGTACGCGCGTATTGTGTGAGAGAGCGTACGTGCACGGGAACATACAAGGGGCACGGGCAGTAAAGATGATTGCAGACGACTGCCATAATAATCTTAAAGGCTAAAGAGTTTTTTTATTATATTCGTAAAGGTTGTAATTTTTAATCGGCTTTAACTAAGGCGAGTGTCCTTTATTAATATTGCCTTTTATTTGTGTTCATGTGTGAATTTTAAATGGATATACTGATTGGATTAAAACGATGGACAAAAAAACGATGACAAAAAAAGGATGTTTTAGGTGTAAGATCAAAAATTTAAATATAAAGAGACGTTATTTACTCTTTTGTTCTATAAAGTTTGTTTGAAAACATTTTGAATATTTTTGAAATGTGTGTATCTGGTACGTAAATTATTAAGTACCAAACATTAAAAACGTACGTAATTACTTTAGAACTATTGACAGATATTTTAAGCGCTCATGACGGCGATGCGGCACTATAACTAAAATTTATACTTCCCATTAATTCAAGAATAAAATTAAGTAAGATTAAATGAACCCCTTAATTACGAATAATGTTTATTAACCCTTAACTATTATAATTTTATTAAACTGCAATATTTAAAAACATTAATTATTATTTTTAATTTTTTGTATAAATATATTGCCTCCTTGTGTACCGTAAGAAAAAAAGATGATTTCCCCTAAACGACATAAAAAATCAAATATTAGTCCTCGTTAAACCTGAAACGGACTAATTGACACCTTCGTTCTTCGACTCTGTTTCTTACCCCAAAGAGTGTCGCATGTTTTGAATACACCTTGCACACTTGTGGTGTTCATTCGATTATACACGCTATAGTACACGATTCAAATCAAGAACGCCCTTGAGCTCTGCCCGTGTGCGCGCGTCCTAAGAGATAATTTAATCACGCGCTACGATCCGTCGTACATCATCGTGCATACGTTCCTTCGTACATACCGGCTGGGAGATTTCACCGCATCTTGAAATTGCATTGACATTTACGGTAAACGCGGCTCGGCTTCTTGTGGTACGTTGATTGTTCCGGGACTTAGTGTGTGTTGCCTTTTGACATTTTGTCGGCCGCGCTACCAGCTGGTAACGGTTGGCTCACAGCGATCGCGCTTTGCTTTGAGGTGATGTGATACTGAAAATTGATTTTGTACGTACGCTATGTGTGGAAGCGATAATTGTAAGTGTTTCTACTTGGAGAATATGTAGACTACTTATCTTGTATTTTTTTTCTTGCAATTTTACAAACTAGCGTGACCCGTGCGAAGTCTTCGCATTATAAATTATTCAACTCAATTTAATAAATCAAAATTGATTGCAGGTATTCAATTCATTTCTAATTTTGCACACTGCTTATTACGTTTTTATTCCATTATGAAGCTCAGATGACAGATCAAACAAATATTTTACTAAAATTGACATATAGAGGCGCAAGTATCAAAAGCATTGAGCTAAAGCGCCACTTTATTTATACGTGAGTGGATTTGAAATTAAACAAAAATTTTACCGACCGTCAATCATATTGACGTTGAGACGTTAGATGGCAGCATTGCTGTTTTGAGTATATAATTTTAATAATTAATTAATTTGCAAAAACAATAGCAATAATAAATTTTTTAGTTGTGGATGCCGGTAGAGCGAGCAATTATCTATAAAATGATATATAATTTATGTGGATTAGTTGTGAGGTTTTTTCTAAAAAGGGAGAGTAACATCTTAACCTTAGCGTATTAATATATATGATGATGATGATGATGATTTGTATATGTTTGGTATGTTACTAGTAGCTATATTAGAAATTTATCTGCTGATGTTGAGACTAGATGTTACGTGACGTAATATTGGCAGTCGTTATATCTATATGGCGTATTTAGTTATATAACGTTTCTCTCGAATTTAATTCTCATTTCAAATGGCTCAAGTACTCATAAATTATTATTGAGCATTCGGAGCGTTGCGCGCTGTTGCCTGTGGGAGGCCGATGACACTTGTCTATCCAAACGATCCGAAGATTGCTCGAAGTCATCGACACTGAACTGCCTGAAATCGTTGAAAAGGATTGAATTGTGAGAGTTGCGTTTGTTTGTTACCGATTTGGAGGATATTGGTAAATATTTGTTAACCGGGAATTTCTAGCTCTTCTCTCTCACTAGATTCCGTCAATAATCACTTTGTAAACGCCGTTATTTCAAAATGAAAATCGATGAAGGTTAGCTCTGTTAAGATAATGTTAAAATACGAACGAAATGAGCATCTTATTATATTTCTGGCAGTTGAGAACTACACTGTACTAGTTGTAGTCGTATTATTATATTTTTCAAAACAAGCGTGCTTGACCGCCAAACGTGTTAGAAGTGAAATATTTATATATTATTATTCTGAAGGAAAAAAGTTAAATATTAAAAAGTCGCAAAATCAAAAAAAATTTTGACACAAAATGTTTTATTATTCTGAATATGTGTTACTAGCTGACCCGTGCGAAGTCTTCGCACTATATCGCCATCTAGCGTGTTCCAAGTATACAATTTGGCTCAGATATTTGATGTGTCGCCCACAGATGGCGCTCATGCCAATTGTTATAAAAATTATTTTTTTTATTAACAAAAAGATTTTTTTCGAATTTTTTTATATTTTTCGCCCAAAGTAGAAAACATAAGCTTTAAGTGGGTATTTTTTTAATTTTTTTTGGTGCAGTAGTTAAAGAGATCGAGCCGCTCGACCAAAAAACACCTTTTAGAAATAATATATTTAGATGATTCTGAAGTTTCCATGTTTTGCAATGACACAGACGAAAATTTATACGCTAACTGTCTCAGTATTACGAGGAGAGATCCAAAAATCTGTGAAATGAAGAAGGGAGGGTGGGATACATTCTTATTTGGTAACTATGTTAATTAGGAACTCATTGGAAGTATAAAGTGAAATGTCAAGTCCCTAATGTCATTCTTTAATGAATAATCGTCCCTTACAGAAGTAAATCTGGAAGTGAACTGCGAACATGGAGCAAATCGAACTGCGTGTTGTGATTAAATTGCTCATGAAGCAAGGAAACTCCTCAAACCATCTTAAGTAAGGTGGAAGTTGTTTACGGAAATCGTTTCCCTGGTAAAACCATGGTTTGCATGAGACATGATCTATTTAAACGAGGTTGAAACTTGATGGAAGACGATCTCCGCCCATTGAGGCCACCACGACGGGTATTGTCGAAAAAGTCGAAAAACTTATATTAGAAGATGCTCGCCTGAAGAAGAAAGAACTTTCTGCATTAGTTGGTCTATCAAGTACAACAATTTTGATAATCCTATACAACCATCTGGCATGACTAAAGTCAGTGTAAGATTGCTCCCGTAAATGCTTACGGCGTCGCAAAAGCAACAACGAACGTTTAAGAAGTTTTTGAAGCTGTTAATGTTATGTTAATGTAATGAAATTCATTTCTAGATCTAATAAATGTATTGAGCTTAAGGGAGATCATATTGAAGAAGAAAAAAGTTTCATTATTTTATTTAACTTGCAACCCTTCTGTTCCGTAGACTTTTGGGCCTCCTCTCGTATTAATATTTAATATTATAAAAACACTAAACGATTAAGTATAGTAATAAGACTGAGAGCATAACGAAAATTGAAACAAGCTAGACTTGCTTTCTGACTGCTGTTCACTGAAGCGCGTAGTGGTTGGATGCGGATTCGAAAAGTATAAAGCCGCGCTCCTCACTATCAACGTGTTTCATTTTTCCGTACAGCTTCATTTCTCAATGATGCGAACTTGCGCTACTGTGGCAAAAAGTCACTTCAGTAAAAGTCTCAAGTCTGCAATCGTTAGCGTTTTATAACAATGACCTGGTATTTTTCCGTGACCTAGATTATAGCCAATTTTTTCTAAACAAATACAGCGTAATTTTTTTTTACGTAAGTTTACAAATTTATGGGATCTAATTCGACAACAAAATATAAAGTTAGTATAAGCTTTATGAAGCTCTGTTAACCTAGGTAGAGACAGCTATTATAGGGTTAAAACAATTAGTGTACGGTTTGATTTCACTTGATGTTAAGAATCCGTGACCGTGACGTGTAACGTAGAATCGTTTGTGCAGAGTAGGAATTTTCATAAAAGTTATCATACTTAGATTTAAAATCTTGCAAATATACGTTATTAAACGTCGTTGTAAATAAATGTTCATTCATATGGATTTAATGTCATTAATATACACAATTAAATGAAACTACGTGATGTAGTATTATTTCTGCTTTCTTAAATTTCTTGCTGAAGATGTTGTAATACAACGAAATCTAGGTCGTGGTAAAGAAATTAAAGAAAATAGAAATAATACTACATCACGTAGTTTCATTTAATTATGAATAATGAATTTCTACAAAATTAACGCCAAATATATTCAATATGTCATTAATATACTTTCACTTACGGTAATGAGGAATATATATAAATATATCGTTGGCATTTTTTAAAATTTATATTTATTTCGATTTGTAAGCGAAACCAAAGTCTTTAATCTTTAGGTTTGGCGCTGTATATTACTTTGCGAGATATACTCAAAGTCGCCTAGTATTCAATTTACCGTGAATATTCCCACGCAGGTTATTGATAGTCGGGACACCCACGTGCTGGGTCACTCTTGGCTTTGTTCGGTTAGCGAAATAGACATTATTATTCCAATAAATATGTATATAGCACGGAACGTAAACCTCGTACTTGGCTGTGCACACATTAGTCCTAACTTAATTTTAAAATGTTGAAATGTTGCTATAATTGTTAAAAGATATTCTGTGTTAGAATAAGGTCAATAACTAAAATAGATTCTTAATACGCACTACTATATTAGGAACTTATTAATTATTTATACCCGATTGGGCGAAAACAAATCTAGGGTTATTTATATTTTAAGGCCGTGTCTATGTATGCGAGACTCTTCATTCTCTCATAATATTTAAATGGCCTAATGGATTTTAACGAATTAGCTATTGTTATTTGTCAAGATTGTCTTAGTACCAGGAGTGTCATATGCCATATGACGTCACAAAAACGCCGGTTGTGTATCAGCCAGTGAGGGCAGTTATTATAGAAATTCTGCCCATCGGGTGATATCGTCATTCCCTTGAGATGTTTTGGTACGGAGTCTGATGATTATTGTGGAGATGGTTCTATTGAAGTTAAGTTCTGGAATAGTGTGTTTTTTGGTTTGTAGATGAGTAAGTTTGCGGATGGCAACTGCATCAGAATATGTGAGTGTTAAGAATTAGGATGTTTGCGGGCTTCTTTAGCAAGGTTATTTACTTGTTCGTTGCCGAAGATGTCGATTTGTGCCGGAATCCAATGTAGGGTACAAGTTTTTCTAGTGGCAATTATTTTTTTCATAAGTGTAATAATGTCCTGTGCAAGTTGAGAGTTGCATTTATAGATTGCTTGTAGTGCAGATTTTGAGTCGTAGAATACAACAATGCCTCTATAATGTTGAGCGTCTTTAGCATGGAAAATATCCAGAGCTGTTTTAGCGTGGAAATATCCAGTACAACGTGGTTTGCCATGACGATATACTTAATGACAATTATTTTGACTATTTGACGATACATACGATTATTTTGTCTACCTGACCATGATTATACACTTAATGACAATTATTTTGTCTATTTGACGATACGTACGATTATTTTGTCTACCTGACCATGATTATACACTTAATGACAATTATTTTGTCTATTTGACGATACATACGATTATTTTGTCTACCTGACCATGATTATACACTTAATGACGATTATTTTGATTATTTTATCATTTACCCGTGAAAAATGTGACTTATAACAAATTATAACGTAGATAACAAACTTATCTTATCCATCTTAAACAATTAAAGTTGTCTAACAAGACAATCCTTTAGGAATAAATTTTTAATCTGATGTGAATATATTAGACTAAAAGTTCCTGGCGCGTTCGACGCTGCTGCACCTGCTTTCTTCGCTCTTTGATTATCTATCCTAAACAATTAAAGTTGAGTCGAATCTTGAGGCATCCTAAGCAAACTAACAAAACAATCATTTAAGAATAATTTTTTAATCTGTGAATATATTTATTAGACTAAAAGTTCCTGCCGCTTCCGACGCTCGTGCACGTGCTTTCAACGCTTTTTGCTATACTCAATATCAAGAAAGTAAGTACACGAGGATAATCGTTTTACGACCGCCGTTATCAATGCGCAGTAAAATCGTATCTTTATTGACATCGGCTTACGAGTGTAGGTCGTAAAATTTAGTAACTCCACGATATAGGCTGTGTTATATGCATTTAAGTCGTACAGTTGGTGCAAGATGTTCATTACGGTGATTTGTGTCGACTTTAATACCGATTATCGGCTTGTGAGTGGAAACGTTTCCTGTCTATAGTACATCGTAACTTGAACAGTGTATTTAATAAAATTTATTCGCAGTATTAATAATCATTTTGCATGTAAACGTGTGACTGACTAGAGGATGTGAAACATCTATAAGCGCAGGTATAAACCGGATCGTTGGCGTGGCGACGCTTGCCGTCGACGCGGGCGACGGGTCGCCACGCTATACTAAGGTATATATATAGTCTATATGTAGTAGAGTGTACGGTATCGACTACGCGACCCCCTCCTCACTCAGTTCGACGCTGTTGTTTACAAGTCACCATTTTCTGTAAGAAATTCGTAATACTTTATTTTTTCATTATGCTATATTTAGTTCCTGTAATAATCTTGTCTTTTTGTACGAACACGATGTTTCACATCTGCCAGGCGCCCTGTGACGGCTCACTTTTTTATTTTATATAAGATTTATTTTATTTATCTACTTTAATGTATCTGATTGATACATATGGTGGCCTTATTGTTACGAGAGCAATCTCTTACAGCTAACCATAACACCAGTCCAGCTCCATTTGACGAACGGCCGGGAATCGAACCCGGGTCCCCGCAGGGCGCCACATCGTCAAAGGCCGACAACTATTTTAGTGATAGCAGAAAAGCTAATGACTCAAAGCAAAGTATTCCAAGAAATAAAATCTTGAGTGAAGAAATGTTTAGTTATGGTTATTAAATTTTTTTCCTGTATATTTTGTATTGGTTAATTTGTAAAGCAAGACTTTTTTTCTTATTTCTTTCGAAAGTATATGACAAAAATAATCTATAACATTTCTTGATTCGGGCCTTTGTTACGGAGAATTAATTTATTTTTCAATTTTTTTTTAATTTCAACATTTTCTCTATCATAATCACATTTAAACGTTTTATTATTATAAAAATAACTTTTATTTTAAAAAAACTTGAGAAAAACACCGAATTACAATATAATCGATTTCCTTTTTTGCGAAATAATACTCGTATGGCTCACAATCAAGGTCGAATAATGTGTTAGGTGCTTCGTGTCGTATATCGCTTTAATGATGACGCGCGGCGCCCGGTGTGCGAAACTGCAGGACGCATAACTCTTGCGGTAACTTAGAAATAGTGTATCCCGAAGAAGAGGACATACGCAAAAAAATTATAACTTATAATCGTTCTTATTTTGTACTAAAAACCCATAGAAAATGACTTGCTATACCTGTATAACTCGTCGTTAAAAGTTATGCGTAGGCATTATAAAAGTTAACATACTATTAGAGCGTATTATTTTTTTCAAATTGAACAAAACTTCTTGTGTAATAAAATTAAGTTATTGAAATTAAATACCTTTCGCTGAAGAGAAGAAGAAAAAAATTACCAACTTAGTGTCGAACCATGCATAAAATAAAATTCCGTATTCCGCGTTTGTCTGCAATTGTTGAATTAATTGATGCAAATTAACCGAAATATTTTTAATTGAAAGTTCTTATCATCTAGATTTTTTTAGAATTTATGAAAAATGAAAGAAGAAGGTCAAGATGGGCCATGATTGCATTTTGTTTTATTCGCTTTTTTATAAAATTATTTACAGTTTGCGATTCGCCAAATTGGTTTTTACTTATTTATGTATGAATTCACACGAAATCTGACTATTTTCTTCACACTTAATTTCAAGTTTATAGGCTTTACATTTCTGGAAATTTTGCGATGAGTTAACCAATGAGTGATATTTGGTTTTTATATATACTGATAGATGATACCCGACTCGATAAGATGCGCGAAAACAAAACGTTCACCTCCACTAAATTCGTAATGATTCCTTTCCGAATAAAGTGCTAATTAATTTGCCTGTAAATCTTTTAATAGCATATGATCACTAAACTGTCATTAACGAACGTGTTAAACAAATTCTGATCCGAGCGTGTTTAGAACACGAGTCTTAACGTAAGAAATGTTTCGCGATGCCCTGCAAACTTATAAATTACCTGGCTTATTTCAGTGTTCTTTAACATTATATATCGTATACATACGTCTGAGCAATAAACGCTAAGGGATGATGAACCCTTAGCATTTATTGCTAGTTAACTTATTGTTGTTTTAGTTACTTAGTGCGTCACGAGCGTATTTAAAATCTACTTAAGACGATCCTCAATAAATTCGGGTTGACATTTATGAATAATTAGTTCTGGAAAAATTAAATTATATTTCATCTAGCCTATGCCCGCGTCTTCGCGCGTCTATATTTTATTCTATGTTATAGAATTTGTTCTCCGTCGTCAGATAAAATTCCAAAAAAATCCTGTTAAACGGATTATTACAGAACAAACTGCCGCTTATTTATAGGATATATTGTCTCCAATAAATCTATATATACGCAGTAGTAAGTGTGTGAATGATGACAATAAAGGTTAAAACTTCACTTGAACCGCGACTTTCTTCTGTGTTTAAAAAAAATGTAACATCACAATTAAGAACCTATTTACCACCGAATGATACTTTATCTTGATGAGATGATAACTTAATCTTTGTTAGGATCGATGGATCCTAACAAAGATTAAGTTATCATCTTTGAATTGTGTTTCATTCTTACTACTAAACATTAATTATATATATATATATATATATATATATACATTTACATATACATATACATAAATATATATATATATATATATATATATATATATATATATATATATATATTATTCGACGTGATGTATTATTATTTCTACTTTAATTAAATTCTTTACCAGGACCTAGGTGTCGTTGTATTACACGATTTTCAGGTTGGCAATTTATAAAGATGTTAACAAATAGCCCACCTGTAAATGTTGTAATACAACGAAACCTAGGTTGTGGTAAGGAATTTAAATAAAGTAAAAATCAAACTATGTCACGCGGTTTCATTTCGTTGTCAAAAATTAAATTAAAATGAATTTCTACAAAATTAACGCCAAATATATTCAACATTTGAAATGTCTTCCTGACCCCAAATATTTGAAGTTTAATTGTAAAACTTTGTATCACGTTTTCCAGATTGTTGAATTCGAGTTTAAAAATATGTGTTGTTGTTGATGTCAGATTGTGTATGTAAATAGTACGGTCCTATCGCAGATACACGAGCGCGTTTAAAAGTTTTTCTAAAAATATGTAGAATTCTGAAAATAAATATTTTGTTAAACTATGGTCATCAACTTCTTTTATAAATGTAAACTAAAAAAGTTATTCCATTAAAACAAAATTGTTTACTTTGCAAGTCCATTTTCAATATTTTTGCGATGTTTCATTTCCCCGCCTTTTATAGTCTTGATATACCAAAGATATACCCTGTAGAGAAATATAAATATGTCACAAAATTCAATAAGTCAGGGTCCCGATACAAGAAATTTGAAATAAATGCATTTTTTCGATGTTTTTTTGTTCCTGCGCCACGCACAGGCATTAAATTTGGGTCTGATTCTAGTGTATACTCTGTAGTAAAACAAAAAATTATATTCGGTTTTAATGTTTATCATATCCTGTAGAGACGCAAAAGGTACATGAAGAAAGCTGTCTGTTTAGGAGACATTTCTACATCAATTACCACTCGACTTATAAGTCAATACTGTATTTGTAAAACGTTCTGCAATAACACATGTGGTTTATCATACCAACTGTAGGCAGTCATATAAAATTGCGTAGGGGAATATACATTTTTAACATATTGTTTGTAAAGTGGAGCAGCGGGTTTAGCTTGCACAGGTGGACCCGACATTATCTTTCAAGCCATTTGTTTAATTGGCGAATAACTTAGTCTGTTTATGCGAAGTCGTTTTCGACGCCATATACGACCTCATTGATATGTGTACGAGTCGTGTGTGATTGTGGAATGTGTAATAATAGATATTATTTTCTCTTGATTAAAGTATTACATATTTAAGAGTATATTTATTTATTTACAAATTTTTAAAAGTAGTACCCTTTAAAGAATTTCCCTATAGATTGTATACAAATGTTCTAGCGGTCCTGCCATATTTGGAAATTTTTGGACGTTTCCTTTTGACCCCAAGGGGATCTAGTGGTATTTTCAACTCTAAATTTAAAGAAAATATATTTTGGTTCGTTTTCTATATTTCGAAGAAAATAAGAAACTTCAAACAACAAAAGTGGACTTGTATTATCGGGCGTCATATTTTTGTGAAGACTTCAATCGCGAATGTACTATTATGGAAATCAAGTAAATATTTGTTTTAAATCTTTTATTTCATGTTCAACCAACATTTATTGAATCATGTAGCAACGTGAGAAATAGTATATATATGGCATTGAATCCATAATGTTAAATATATTAATCAAAAATCGTTTTTGAAGTTCGAAATTAATCCTTCATTTGGAAGCGATTTTCCATCCATACTCATCATCGATTTTCCATCCATACTCATCATCGATTTTCCATCCATACTCATCATCGATTTTCCATCCATACTCATCATCGATTTTCCATCCATACTCATCATCGATTTTAAAGACGCTTTTACGAAAAAAGTCTTCCTAATTTTTTTATAATTCATAATTCCCCAATTTGTCCAAAATATTGTGCCTTTACGGTAATAATATTCTTCTTTCATTGTTTTATCGTACGGATGAATATCACGTAAGAAATGGATATTTTATTTTTAGCTTAAACTTTTATGTGAAGCGGACCCAGATCATGATTTACATATTGCCTGTTACGTGCAATCCACATAACCTCGATACCTTCCTACCAACATTTTTAAGATCGCCATAGTTTACTTATCAGTGGGCAATAAACATAAATGAATAAAATAATTTACCAGGATTAAACCACCAGGATATATCTGATAACAAAACTCGATAATGCTGATATTTGAAAATAAAGAAAAATCACAAGGTGTAATGTCAGAAGAGCAGGTAGATGGTGTAGCTAAGAAGCGCTTGTTTTCAGTATTCGTGATTTCTAGAAATGTTTCGGTAAATGGCAGGATCACTGAAGGAAATGTGTCAAATTTTTTCATTTAATTGTTAAAAACCGTAAATAAATAAATTTATAATTCCTGAACTAAGATTTGATACTTTTAGCACGCACTATTCAAAATGTATTAAATATATCGAATCTAACTCGTGTAAGCGTTGCGTTGGTTCGGAGTAACTTTTAAAAATGATCTAATTACCATTGTTAAAGTGACTACACGAATATAAGTCTTTTGTAACATTAGACATATTGCAATAGTGCTCTTGATTATTGTGCAATGATGTGTTGCTAAAAATAATGTGTTTAAGTCGTTATGTTTAAATTTTAGTACTCAAACAAGCTATCGGGCCACAGAGCTAATTCAAAATTTATTTTGCCTAAACTAATATTATATACTTTTAGCACACACTCATATACGCAAAATGTATTAAATATATCGAATACTAACTCATATAAGCCTTGCGTTGGTTCGGAGTAACTTTTAAAACTGATCTAATTACCATTGTTAAAGTGACTACATGAATATAAGTCTGTTGTAACATTAGACATATTGCAATAGTGCTCTTGACGATTGTGCAATAATGTGTTGCTAATAAATAAAGTGTATAGTCGTTATATTCAAATTTTAGTACTCAAACAAGCTATCGGGCAACAAGCTAATTCACACGGTGCTGTTAACGATTAGTTAGCGGCCGATTTTGTAACTTTACAATTTGATATGTTGACTGTTTAAAAGTGAAAACAGATACTTTGTAGAGATCAATTAATATATCATAAAGTTTTTCCGCATATTTTAGTGGAACTGAGTTGATAGCGTTGACGTTTATGAAAAATTTACGTATCTGCTAAATAAATATTTTCCTTTACACTTTTCAACGCTGAATTATATCAGCAATGTATTAATAGAGTTATTGAATTTCCAATTCTGATTATTTAAAGATCTTCATCGATATAACTTTATAAATTGTATGTATACATTTTATTACCATATTAATTATATTCTCATTTTATACGGATACCTATATAGTACAGACTTGTCTATTTTTTAATAGTTCTCTTCAATAGCATTTAATTTTTACGGAACTGAAACACACGTACGGGTGTGTAAACAACTGTATGCAAGTAAACATTTCTCTAAATATTAATGAACTTTTAGATTTAAAAAAGCTTATAAGTAGAAGCGCTACAACTTTAGGAGTACTTACATTTTGGGCTAATTTTAGAAGACCTTGTCAGAAATTTTAGTTTTAATTCTTCCGATTCAAATTTTGTTCGACGGTGTTTGAGTTCAAGTAAAAGGTCCCAATGGAACTGTAGCAACGCTATCTGTTGTCTATGTGTCGGTCTGTCGGAGGATTCTAACATCTAAACAGAATAAGATTCAATTTGTTGATTTAAAATTATACATAGTATGGAAAAGGACTTACATTATATTTCAAGATTGATCCGCACATGTTTCGTATGTTTTTTAATATATTTTTTTTATAAACAAAATGATTTGGTGTACCATCAAAATTGCCATTTTAGGGTTCCGTACACAAAGTTGCCCTGTTACTAAGCATCCGCCGTCCGTCTGTCGGTCGGTCTGTCACAGGGCTGTATTTTTGGAACCGTAATAGGTAGACACATGAAATTCTTAGCATACGTGTTACTATAGCCTCTATAACGACAATTAAAAAATCAATAAATCAGACTTATTTATATTTAAATTGTTATATGAACTTCCGTAAGGAACCCGGGAATTGCGACTTTTAGACTTATTTATATTAAAATTGTTATATGAACCTACGTAAGGAACCCGGGAATTGCGACTTTTACTCTTATTTATATTTAAATTGTTATATGAACCTACGTAAGGAACCCGGGAATTGCGACTTTTACTCTTATTTATATTTAAATTGTTATATGAACCTACGTAAGGAACCCGGGAATAGCGACTTTTACTCTTATTTATATTTAAATTGTTATATGAACCTACGTAAGGAACCTGCGAATTGCGACTTTTACTCTTATTTAAAAGGTTTACTTATATGATTTGTTTAAGTTATTAAAATTTCAATTCACTATAGAAATAGCATAAATATACATTGGGAATAAGGAGACAATAAGGAATAAGTCCAGGCAAGTTCCGCGAGCGATGGGCGCGCGTCGATACGGCGCGCTAACGAGCTCGACGCGCGCCCATTGTCCCGCGCGATATCGACGGGGATTATCGCGCGAGTTATGGGGCGCGTTGCGGCTAGGGGCGGCTCTGTCGGATCTACATAACTGCCGATGGAAGCGCCTAAGTCTGTTGCGCTTTACACGGAGCAATGTCGGTTGAGGTGTGTAGGAGATTTTGCCATATTTAATCTGCCAAGTTTTTATATAGCACCCCTTGCACTTGCGAAGTAGTGTGCCAGTAGCATTTTATTATCTCTGAGAAGAGGGTGCGATATTAGCTCCCTTTTTAAATTTTGCAAGCAAATTTTAGAATTAAACAGATAATTTTGTCGTTATAGGATTATACCCGCGACTTTATGTGCTTACTGATGACGTTTTTTTTATAAATATACTTCCACACTTCAACTTTAGTCATGCCCGTTTCGGTCCGGGTGGAAAACTTCATTGCGCGTTTTAAAATGCAATAGCACATTTTTTACATTATGCAAATGAAGTTTAAGGCGTAAAATACACGTACTACGCGTCGAGTAGGTACTCTTTGTTGTCATGCTAATGCAATATAAATTAATTTTTGGAAATGTTAAATACGATTTTTTTCGGATTAAGTGGATCGATTGCAATGAAATAAAAACTTCAGGTTAATCGCTATATATGTTACTTCAAGTCAATCCCCATATATTGAATCTTAATTTCTTCATGATGCGTGCACAAATAGACAAACATTTCAGAAATTATTATATACGTTAGAAGAAGTTTATTTTCGATTAATGATTCATTTTTTGAGTTCTTCGGCGCAGATATTATCAACCGAATCCGAACCGAGATATTCAACTTTTCTTAAATAAATGTTTTAGATACATAGCTGATCTTAACCACGCATATTTAATAATTATTTTGAAAAAAAAACCTTATTAAATTGTGTTTTGAAGACAAAATCAAAGTCATTGAGATCAAAACCTCTGGTTCCAAAAAATATCAGTTATGGTCAGCGAATGTCTCCAATGTTATATTAAATGTACATATACCTTTAGGGCGGCAAAGAGTTATGTTTATTACTAAAATGTTTGTTGTTACTCTCTATTATTACGTACGTATTTTAACTACGTTAATTTTTTAAACATTTAGCGCACGTACATCATAGATCGCAATTCCTGATAAAAATACCTGTTTAGGTTTCCGTACGACAAAAGACAAAAAATGGAATCTTCATTCAGGAGTTCGTCCTTACGTAGGTCACAGTTGTTTTACTCAAAGACCGTTTGTGTAGAAGCTTGAATTTGGCCTAATAAAGGCCCTTTTTGACTCGCATTTTTCGCATTAGTAAGAATAGGAAAAATATTTGTCTGAGAATCTTGTAGGGGAAAATTTGGTTTAAAAAATCTACTTGTTTTTAGTAGATTAAAGAAGCGGTTTATATCTACTTGTTTTCACTAGATTAAAGGAACGGTTATAAGGATTACAAAACTATTTTCTTCATCAGAATTTTATGTCAGATATTGCTGAAAATATCCACGAAAAACATATCACCGCATCCTCTCTGAAACTGTTTAAATTAAAATATATTTTCCCAAAGCTTCCTGGAAAAATGTAGTTATCATTCTAAAGCACAGAATTATTAGAATATTCACCATACTTTATCTTACGTCTGTAAAAGATATAGGAAGCAGTATACATGGTGAGGAATATAATAATTAATATTTTTGATGAGTATAATAGAAATATTTTGTATTCTAATATGTTTAAGACATTTATATGCATCCACGTTAGACACTTCACCCAGGACCCTCACAGTGTAATAAATTCTATTGTTACACTGTGGTAATTATATGTATTAAATTATATGTGCTCAACAGTTTTTTTTATTTTCTGTTTTTGATATTAGAATAAACTAGTATTAAGTTTGATATTAGAATAAACTAGTATTGAGGTTGATATTAAAGTAAACAAACTAGTATTGAGTTTGATATTAGAATAAACTAGTACTGAGTTTGATATTAGAATAAACTAGTATTGAGGTTGATATTAGAGTAAACAAACTAGTATTGAGTTTGATATTAGAATACACTAGTACTGAGTTTGATATTAGAATAAACTAGTATTGAGTTTGATATTAGATTAAACTAACATTGAGTTTGATATTAGAATAAACTAGTATTGAGTTTGATATTATAATAAACTAGTATTAAATTTGATATCATTCGATATTAGAATAATCGCATCCTCGTATTTTAAAATATACTAAGTTTGAAGCGAATATTTTCGAAGGCTTTTTGACGTGAGTTTATTTATAATTGTCGCAAATTACGTTTCGTTAAAATTTATTTATGACTATTAAGAGTTACAAGGAAAAATAGAATCTTTATAAGATCAGTCACGTGTCCGTCTGTCAGTCCGAGTTCTCAGAACTTGTTGACGTCAAAACTAGAAATTTGTCAAAATGATGAAGCGTATTAATCTGGCTTATATAGTTGACACTCTAAAATATTCTTATGAAATCAAATCATGACCCTAATATTAGATGCATGAAGCAAATCATTTCTCGAAATTTGTTTTATAATGGCATATATAGTGTTGGGTGTCACCTGAAAATGACACTTATAACGATACAATCATTTTTTTTACAGTTTTTGAGATATTCACGATTGGTTTACGCCTATGAAAGGATATATAAGCAATATGTTAATATTAAGAATAATAGTAATATTTGTAAATATAATAGAAATATTATGTACTTTTAAATGTTTATATGCGCCTAAGTGTGTACGGAATTCTCGTAGTGCGAGTTTTACCCGTACTTACCAGTTTTTTTTATTCATCATTTTGATAATTCTGACAGACTGACAGATACTTTGTCTTTTCTAATGAATTTTTGGATATTAAGATATTGCTCATTAGGTATATTACCATTGAGATGCTTATTTGGTTTTTGCTTTATGGTGTCTTCGTATGTATCATGTCCGAAAGCAATTTTGTAAAAGGTATTTTTATTATTTATATTTTCGCTGAATCAGGAAATCTCATCTTAATTGAAAGACAGTATTTATCCGTGCGTGTACGTAGGGATAGAGGAAACCCTTGGTTGTTCCCTCAATCCTAATTGCCTATAATCAAAATCAATTAATTATACAATATTTTTTTGAATTACGGCACTGAAGCTTCCAAATACCAAATAATATTGGTATTTTACATAAATATGGTAAATAAATGTCGATTTGTTCAGGACGTTTGTAAACCAAAATAATTTCTTGGTCTTCAGGATAAGCCACTTTTATATCGGTGGTAGCTTTTGTAATTCTATATAACGTACATGGCTCGAAATATTTGTTCCGGATCTCCTATATAGGGTATATAAAATTGTACGATTATTTGTTTAATCAAATTTAAATTGAAATTATTAAATTAAATTAATTTTTTTTTATTTCGTTTTTATAAAATATTTAATCGTCACGATCTAGCTATATGAATTCATATTCAGCGGCACTATAGCCAGTGCGTTTCCGGTTAAACCGCACGAGGCGACATTTTGAACTAGTGCATGAAGCCAAGTGATACGGTAATCGATCGATTCAATTATGTTGCGAGCGAAACGGGCTCTGCGACAAGTACAGCGTTCGTTCCGTTCAGTACGCTAAGTGAGGTAGGTGCCTGAGCGCGGCGTTCGTTCAATTAACTTGTGCAGTAACTGGCATAACTTTATGCGAACTTTAATGGGTGTACAAGTCTGACTTGAATAAGGAAATGTGTGGATATGTTATAGATATGTGGCGGTTATATAAATACATATAGACGATAATATATTTAATATAAGTTACATGTATAGTTAAAAAAAGCTAAACTAACAGGTTTTTGTGATAAAAGGACTAATGAGACTAATTAAACTATTTCAAAGCTCCATGACCATGACCACCTCCTTCCTTCATCATCAGACCCTCCTGGTTGCAATATATAATCAAAAGGCTCATTGAGACAAGTGCTAAGAGCTAAACCTTTAAGCAATAAGTTTACTGTTAGACATTGATAAGCTCCCATGATCACCTATGCAAGAATCCATGCATGCATAAGAGAAATAACGAACAATGTAAATATAACATAAACGTCTGCCACATGTGATATTTTTCTGTGATATATCATTAAATCAAAAGCTTTTCATACTATTATTGTACAACTTCTGAACGCCACAAGCTGAATGAAATATCGAGTGGTATTTAAAAAAATTAGAATGTTTTATATTAAAACTAGCTTATAAAGAAGTCGCAATATAAAGTCGCAACTTCTGAACGCCACAAGCTGAATGAAATATCGAGTGGTATTTAAAAAAATTACAATGTTTTATATTAAAACTAGCTTATAAAGAAGTGGCAATATAAATTCGCAATGTTTTATATTAAAACTAGCTTATAAAGAAGTCGCAATATAAAGTCGCAACTTCTGAACGCCACAAGCTGAATGAAATATCGAGTGGTATTTAAAAAAATTACAATGTTTTATATTAAAACTAGCTTATAAAGAAGTCGCAATATAAATTCGCAATGTTTTATATTAAAACTAGCTTATAAAGAAGTCGCAATATAAAGTCGCAACTTCTGAACGCCACAAGCTGAATGAAATATCGAGTGGTATTTAAAAAAATTACAATGTTTTATATTAAAACTAGTTTATAAATAAGTCGCAATATAAATTTATCGCACTTATGGCGTGTCAATCTTTACGAATTAATGTGAACGAAAAGTGGACGCTCTAGAAATATCAATAACCATAAACAATCTCAATCTAATTAGAGAGAATAGTCTGTTATATCAATTCACTGTGGTCCGGCCACGGACAATTGAATATTTGTTTTTTTGATGTTCTGTGACAGTTTATAATTTTTCGAAGTATTTTTCCAAGTGCGAATTCTTCCATATCCTAAAATATATACTATATTATATAGATTTAATCTAAAATATTAGAAGGTAAACAAAATGTTATGCAGGCATATTATAGTTCCAGTTGGCCTTGGGATAAGAGTGAATTTTTCGATGTTTGCAAAATTTAAATTAGCATTTTTAGACGCAGGTGATAATAGGGTAGAAAGCAAATAAGGGGCTAATTTATTATATTTTATTTTAGGAGTGAATGAATGAAAGCCTTTTCCAAGTTTATTGAACTTAAAGATGAGACGGAACCCATTGGGTTAGGATTTATAAAGATTATAAAAATACTTTATAGCCTAGTTGTGATACGAGTTATTGAAATTCGTCCAAACTCTGATGTTTATTAGAAAATTTATTATTATCTATGCTCTACGTGTTGCTATAGCGACGTTTATCTTTACCGACTTGATTATGAAGTCTCTCCAGTATTTCGTCAGATCATGATAAAGGACCACTCGCCGATGTGGCAACTAAAATGTCGTTATATTTCATAACTTAAGGTATTCATTGGGAAGTTTACCCCAATTACTTGAAACTGTTGCGACGTTAGTATTTTCTCTGTAAGAATTTAGCATTAAAATTACTCCATGTCGGCTGTTAATTTATCATTCCAACGTCGAAATGTTTGTCGGCGCGACATTGTCAGAGTACAACAATCGTGAATCATAGCCGTCTCTTAATGAATTATTCGATTGTGTTTATGATAATGCTCGCGTTTATTACAATGTAATGTTTGTGTTTGTGATTTTGATCATATTGCTCCATAACGAGCGTGGTATTTATTTGTTTCAAAGTAGTAAAGTATTGTAGGATGTATTTCATAATAATTTTAAATTTATTTAAGTGATATTTAGATTTTTTAAAATATGTTTGGATATTGGACTCGATTATTTTGCGGGTTTGTGTGGTGTGTTACTATAGTAACCTATTGTTACGCTCCTTCGCTCGAGAAAAAAACAGGTATTTTTGCGATCTGTTATCTACTGGCACGTTGTAATAGCTTTTTACGAATATTTTTAAAATGTCAAGTGCCAAACTGTTCGTAGGCTCGATTTTTTTTGGGACCTTGTCCTACGTGGGCTAACGGTACATTGGCCTAGTTATACCTCATACAACTGGTGCACCCATTAGGTCAGACAATAGATTTGTTAGTGTTGTAATACAATTATTATAAAGAATAATAAACGGTAGAAGCTTATCATTGATACTAAAATTAATAATAACTTAATCGTTTTAAAAATGTTTCGATAGTTAAGTACAATATAATTAATGCAAGGGTTACGTTTATGCTTTGTTACATTACAAGGACGATGTTAAGGTTATCGCAACACATTTTAATGACTAATATATAATACTAATTAAATAATTTGAATTTGAAAAAATCGGTCAGGTGCAAGCTATACTTGCACAATTAGTGATCCGTGCATTCAGATTTCCATTTAAATAATTATTAATGTACTTCGACTACGTGCAGCGCGCTGCACTTAACTTTGAATGCTACCTGTCGCCGACCAATACCGTATCACCGTACCACCCCTGAGTGGGGAGCCGGCTGAGCTAAATTAAAAATATTGAAAAAATAGTAATGAGAAAACTCGATCCTTACATTGGGAGAAGAATTGTTTTGGTAAAAAAAAAGGTTTTCTTTAAAACCGTTGGTTTGGAGAAAAAGTTTTTCGAGAACCAAATATTTCTGGTAGCATTTATAAGGGAATAAACAGTTGAATTGTATATAACGATTAGCCGCACTGGAATTTTTCCATCCTGACAATTTTGGTTCATTCTACGTCTAATTCTCAATGTTCATAACTTTTCTTAGATTTTTCGGAGGGGTCCTTTTAGTGAAAAGGGGTGACTGCAATTTTTAAGTGTTTTCCCCGAAAATAGTTAAATAAATTCTTTAAAAAATGTGTCATATATGATGTTGAACTCTTGCTTCAATCAGTTTACATTTGACACCCTTCACGATGTCCATGATTTTTTTTAAATTTCCCCATTTACCCCCTGAAATTAGCCCTCAGAATAAAAATTTTTTATACATCACGTCTTATTCCATCCATTTTTGTGTTATATTTCAAAGTTTTACGTAGAATAGTTTCCGAGGAAATCGCCTGTGACAGAAAGACTGACGGACTCCTGAAGTGATTCTATAAGTGTTCCTTTTTGGCAATTTTCTCACAGAATACTAAAAATATGCAAGTATTTGGTAATCGCGAGGGATTGAGTGAAAAAAGCAATATGTTGGAGCATTAAATTGTATTACGTCTCTCTAGTTACATGTTGGGTAATGTATAGATTTATTTATACGCGGACAGTCGGTACGAATAAGGCTCTTTATATATGTATCGATAAAATATGTAACGTGTCAATTAATTACCATAGTATCTAGAATAAATGGGCTTTCTGCACGCGGGCAGTACACACGTGGTCTGCAACAGTTTATGCCTTTATTAGGTAAAAAAACTTGGCGAAGGAACTGGGTGACTGTACATAGCGTTTCCTCTACTTATAATCTAGTCACGTTTGTTTATACTGTCACAGTATCATAGCTCTTTCAGCTTAAAACCGATTGTGACGAAATTTAATTGCGAGACATAGTTGAATTATGTTAACACATAGGCAATTTTTATATTTTTGTTAAAGTGCCTGCTCATACATCGGATTTGGAGGTGAACTATTTCTTTCTTATGAAACTTATCGAGTAGAGTGTCATTGAAGACGTCTTTTAAAACGCAATCGAGCGCCTAGTAATATTTTCTATATAGCATCTTCACGTTTTATAAGTCTCCATATCTTTTTGGAATGCTCCAATTTTTCAAAAATGAGAAAAAGTAGCAAAAAAGGCATTTAGGTACTTCAATATTATTTCGGTCAATTTATATTAAGATTCTAGCTGTGCCTCATGTAAAATACGGTTTCACTGTCAATGCTATTATTATTATTATCATTACTATTCCTAAAAACGCTAATAGATGTCGTTGGTAGTACCAATATCGTAATATTCGCCAAGTCAGGTTTTTTTTAAATTGGTAATATCCAGATAAAATGTCGTATATGTTGTTCGAGGGTATAAACTATTACCGTACCAAATTCCATCAAAATCTATCCAGTAGATTTCGCGTGATTGACGAAAAAGTTAACGTACAGACAGGTAGACAGAGAAAAATTCTAAAAACAGGTTTTCTGGCTTCTATTATCATTCCAAACGTTCACTCTTTAAAATATTTCCAATGTGCAGAATTCACTCTGTTACAGTTTTATTATAGATATGTATAGATTAAAGAGATATAAACAACCAGTTATTTCTTTTACGTCCGTTACGTTTATTAATTGTTTAAACTTGTACGTTTACTTATATGTATAGGGAATCCTCGTTACGCGACTTTTAGATACATAATATTTTGCTCGTTCAAGTTAAGTTGTAATATTCGTATCGTTTTGACATAAATTTACAAAAGCCCGTGTAAGATATACTAGGCAATATATTTACATAGTGAAAAGTAATATTATTATATGTAATAGTTTAATAGAAATAGTATGTATATTAATTGTTTAAACTTGTACGTTTATTATATGTGTAGGGAATCCTCGTTTCGCGACTTTTAGATACATAATATTTTGCTCGTTCAAAGATAAAAATTAATGAATCACCTTTTATCTGCCCTTGAGTCGCTAAGTTGTAATATTCGTATCGATTTGACAAGAATTTACAAAATTGTATGTAGAGTTAGATCTGATAACTCGCAGATAGTGCCCGAGGATGCAAGTAAGAAAAATCGCCGGTCCAGAATTACTATTTGTATGGTTACTTTATTACATTAAAAAAAGAAGTAGGAAAAACATGTTCCTCACATTTATTCTTGTCAGCTAGTTTGCAAATATTTTACAGTATAAAGGTTTTCTTAAAATGAAAGGAAAATAAGTATTATTTTAAGATTAGTTTTAAAGTCTAGAATATTTGTAAATAAATTTTAGTTATGAAAACGTATCAAGTATATGTAGATCTCGCAATGCGAGGGTGTCATGTACATTTAGGTACTCATAAATGTTTAAGGATGCTTAGTATTTCTATTAAACTGTTCACAACTGTAACGTTATTAATTTTTGGCAATGTAAAGATATTGCCTGCTGTATCTTTCACAGCGTAAAAATATGTTGCATAATTTTCAATATATGTTTGAAGATGTTATACCTAAGGTTAAAAATATTTTTTTTAAATATTTTTGGGACATTTTTAACTAGTCCTTTCAAAAGGTACCTCCTGATTTTTGAGTGTTAGCTGATCATTATGCTTTATTACTATGCCAAATTTCTACGTCCAAGCGATTTCTTAGAAAAATTCCCTTCACACACCCATGACACGCGTGGTCTCTTGAAAAGTTTCTGTTTTTCATTTTGAGGTACGAAATCCCAAAAATGATAAAAGAAATCATGCTCGACTGATGACATTGTTAATAAAGTGGAGTTTTTTTATTGTGAAAAATTGAAATCTTTGGCGTCGGATTTAACTCGATCTTGATTGAATTTTTCAGTAAACGAAAGTAGTTTTTGTCTCTAAAATGTTAATGCAGCCGCATAGTCACTTGAAATATAGGTTCAAATATGGTTCAAATTGTTTAACCCCCACTTGGTAAGAAAATGATTATTAAAAAAAATTGTGTGTGTCAGCTCCGATACGCGAATGGAGTTTACTCCTTAATTACGATTGTCTTGGAATGTATAAAATAGCTAACACTGTATATTAATATAAATGTTAATATCATTAAATGGAAATGGAAATTCTTTAAAAAAAGAATATTGACAATATAATTATTTTCAAGGAAAACACGAATGAACAAGATCAAATTTATACAATAAAACTAAAAACATTTAGTAAAGTCAGACTAAGAAGTTAAAATTAAAAGAGACTTTTTCATTTTATAGGATAGAAGAATCCAAATATGCATGTATAATGACATATAAGGATTACATGATTGATATAAACGAACGATAGCAAACTAAGTGTATCACACTCCGTCATTGCGATTACGCCATAAGAAAATGCCAAATAAACGTATTGATATCTCACTCTAAAGATGCGCAGAAATGTTGCGCGGAGAGGCCACCTAACGGTTACACTTCTTTTAACGCTCTGAACTTTGTACGCGTTGAACTTCTGATTTTACTCTTCATAAAACTTCATACCGGGCGCTATATATGAAAATCTATTCTTAAGGAATAAATTCCAAAAAATCTCCAGCCGATGTCTTGCCTGTATATTTGAGTATCTATCTATATATATAGAAGAACTCTTGTACGGTTAATAAAATAATTAGGAATTTAGAAATAACTGATCTATTAAAGTTTTAGTTGGGCGGTTAATATACACCTTCCTTATTGCGGTTAATATACCCTAAGAGCAAGTAGCTCGTTGTCTTGCGGACAGAGATAACTTCCAGGAAGGCGCGCACAAGTGAAGTTATGCCCCTCCATTCACCATTACAAACCGGCGGTACGCGGAACTGCTCAAGAGCCGGGGCACATAAATCGTTTATATTTAATCGGTAACTTACATGAAAGTTTCGATTGCAAGTACCCGCCGCTACTCCCACGAGCGCACGTCTCGATATAATGAGTAAGCGTTAACAAGACGCGCGCGATATTATGTCGTTATGTGTTTTTGCGCTAAAACGCCTGATGTATTGCGGAGTCGGCGGCGGCTGTGGAAGTGAACGACACCGGCCGATGGAATCTAGTCAAGTTTACGTCGGTGCGCGTATCGTTTATCGCTGTAAAAGGCAATATCGATATTGGTATTCAGCGGCGTGTTCGTAAGTCGCTCGACTGGGAGCCGATTATGTATGTACCAGCTGGCTAGTGGCAGGCCGGGCTGCGTGCCGCGGTTAGGGCTGCCAGCAAAGGAGAGTATAAAGACTACAATAGTTTTATTTTTAATTGACGTCGTGTTTCTGTACCAATTCTTCTTGTAACGATTTTATTAATATTTTTTTATTATCGATTTTATTGATAAATTAGAGTTGACGTTGAATAGTTAAATTTATTTTCAATAAAATATATGAATTCAATTGTTGCAAAATTACCTATGAAAACTTTGGTAACCAATATAACTGTACTGTGTATGTGGGAAATTTTGAATACGAAAATAAAAAAAAGTAAAATTAATTAATTTAATAATATTATAAAAATATGATATATTAATTATAACAGTTAATTTATAACAGTTTGCGTACGTAGAATATACACCACGTAATTAATTATGTAAAGAGAAAATATACGTCTTCATTATAAACTTTATATACTGCGTGTACTCCTGTGTATATATATATACCTACACAAACACGCATACGCACGCACGGATCCACGCACGCGCGCATACACACACAAACACCTAGCAATTCTCTCGTTCCACCGTAGTCGGCCTATCGCCGAGTATACCCGAAGCGCGTTGAATCGTTTGACCGACTCGGCTAGCACCGACTATCGGAT
The DNA here is from genome assembly GCA_039881145.1 of Druceiella hillmani. Classification (NCBI taxonomy): domain Eukaryota; kingdom Metazoa; phylum Arthropoda; class Insecta; order Lepidoptera; family Hepialidae; genus Druceiella; species Druceiella hillmani. The sequence goes on along the minus strand of JAYKKI010000032.1, from coordinate 19,753,390 downwards.
TTAGTTTCAGAGTTAAATTAAACAAAGTTTTCATTCGAGAAGAGGGGGTTAAATAATGTATTTACTTTAATATGCTACGAAATATGAGTTGAAATGGTAGAAAAAGTACTACATTCCAACACACGCGTTATTGGTTGATATTGATCTGTATCTAAATTTCTAATCACGATTCGTACAGAGAAATATTCAATTTGCGTCTCGCCTACTTGCGTCTCGACTCTCGCCTAGCGCCAAGCTATATAACGAGCCGGCAAATTGGAACCCATGTAAGAGCACTATCAAACAAACTCTATCTTAACAATGTTGAGTACTTGAATAATAACAATTTAGACTTGTCACTTTGATTCATGCGCCTCGCTTAATCCACGTCGTAACCTCGCTTAATACTGAAACGCGTACGCGATCTCGGCTTTCACTGTTCCCATTATATTTATGACTAAGCAAATGTATCTACGTCCGAAGATATCGGCCGATATTGCAGTTGAAATATCCACGCATTAAATGCACGTAGAGTCGAAAGTTCCCGGGCGCCCACGCGCGCGATCAGGCATCGCGGCACCGGCGCGCGATTAAACATTAGCCAATACAAATAGATAAATAAACATTAATTCATCGACACATTCACACACCTACGGCTGTCGCATTGTATTGTGCGTTGTGCGCGCGTTTTGTCGCGGGGCGCACCGCGCCGAGTGATTTAATTGAGTGCTCCGGCGATGTAAATTGCTGGCATTAGCCGGCCAGATAAGATCATCCACGCCCCCTACCGGTTCGGGGATTGTCGCGGGCGGCACTCAGACGTCGGAGATAGGTATTGTTGCGAGATGTACTACATCTGAAGCTTTGGCGAGTTTATTTGTGGGCGAAAGGAATACTTTGTTTCTTAAGATATGAATTTTGATAAGTTTTGTGCGGAATCAGTTTTAAGCACTGAGTTATTGATCTCTATTTTATCTTACTGAATATTCTCGATATGTATTGTTGCGAGATGTACTACATGTGAAGCTTTGGCGAGTTTATTTGTGGGCGAAAGGAATACTTTGTTTCTTAAGATATGAATTTTGACAAGTTTTGTGCGGAATCAGTTTTAAGCACTGAGTTATTGATTTCTATTTTATCTTACTGAATATTCTCTATATGTATTGTTGCGAGATGTACTACATGTGAAGCTTTGGCGAGTTTATTTGTGGGCGAAAGGAATACTTTGTTTCTTAAGATATGAATTTTGATAAGTTTTGTGCGGAATCAGTTTTAAGCACTGAGTTATTGAACTCTATTTTATCTTATTGAATATTCTCGATATGAGCTGTGAAAAAATTGTCATAAAAAAACTTATATACGGTACTAGATGCCGTGTAAATAAAACGATCACAGAAAAATTAATCTGATGAAAGTAGTAAAAGATAGGAATACTTGAAAAAATGTTTTTTTATATCACAAATGTTTTAAAAATCCCTATTAATATTGCAAATATGTCTTTTTTTTGTTTGTGAAATATATTACGTATCCTTATCTAAATTTTCATCCTAATAGAACGAATTGTATAAACTAATTAATAAGAACTATGTGTTTCCCACATAGTTCGTTTACTGGAAAACACATAGCTCATATACTGGAAACGCACAGTTCTTAAGAAATAACAAAAAAAATTCTCAGGGCGTCACTCGATATCGCTGGTGCTGCAACTAACTTTTTGCTTAATTAATTAATAATATTTAAGTTTTATATTTCACTACGAGATTCTAATTATTGCAAAATACCACTTACGTAATATCAAATACGATCTTAAATCAATTTTTATGCAGTCGAAATACCTGGTAATAATTAGTTAGTTAGAAATGTTATGTGAAATATTTAACGTAAAAGTAGATCGTTTGACGTGAAAATTGAACTTATTTGAATTGAACTTATTGAGTTGAAATATTTATCGTAAAAGTAGATTGATTGTTTTTTTTTCTTACAGTCTACCAACTAAATTTCAAGACAAATTGTTATGGTTGACTGGAAGAGATTGCTCATGTAGCAATAAGACCGCCATATGTACTAGACATAAAGTTAATAATAAATAAATAAATAAAAGTTATGTCGATTTGATACTGGATATAATTACTAATTTTAATATTTTTTTTTAAACAAAGTTTATAGAGAAATTGAGGGAATAAAACGTTTAGATCTATAGGGCTGATATACATACATACATGGGGTGGATAGCGTTGGCATATATCCAGACCTAAAATGCGCTGTATTTAACTCGCATTTACTTATTGTTTAAATTTCTATGTCTGACAATTATAGAAGTATATCTGATTGGATTCATGATCATCCCAATACCCTTTTATCCGTCTCTACTACACAGAGCTGTTTAATCGTTCAAGATGATGCTTCAAAACATACAGATTCCATGTTACAGCCGCTTCATTCCAGTTAAATAAGTTTTCTTATTTTAATTTTTTTAACGATTGACCTACAAGGTAAAAAAATAGTTACGTTTAAAAGAACCGTAGATGCGCTTGGATGGGTGTCAAAAATTTTCGAGCTGATCGTGCTGGAATACGACATTCTTATTACAATCTATGGACATAAATCGTGCGTATATTAAATTGAAGTAAAAATAAATGTTATTTTTCACAAAAAAATTGCAGGAATTGGTAAAAATGACTGTGGCAGAAGACAAGATTACTTAAATATCCTAATAGATATGGTCTATGAGTATGAATAAGTCGTAAATAATTATAGATGTATTTAGTTTATTTAATAAACTGTTTATTAAATAACATGGGTCATCTTGATGTGTGAGTTCCAGTAGTTAGAATTTTTTTTTAAATCGAGTTATATTTATATCACGCTGTCTTCTAACAGAGCAGACCAGCAGTCTTAGTATACTATGTTGGCATATTTCTGTATCTTCCTTTTACGTCATAAGATCAATTAATATAGCATTGTTGTTATTTATCACAAGGCCTTATCAGAACAAAGTCGTGTACCTTTTGTGAATCTATCGTCTGCTTTTACGTAACTTAATTGTGCTTTAACTGTCAGCCTATACTGATTTTATTGATCAAGTGCCTCGGTGGTCGGGATATAGCGTTTTTTTGTCACTTACACGCACGCTCCTTTATATGCCAAAGTATTGCCGGAGTGCACCGTGAGATGCGAGCGGTTGCTAAGAAGAGCGTACGACGCGGCGTCCGAGGCGGCGCGGCGCGCGGTTGCAGGTATAGCGCAATCGGCATGCGGCCATTAGTATGCGCCGCGTCGCCCGGCGGAATGAGTGCAAGTGAGCCGCGCTCGCTCACTTACTCCGCTGGTTGTTTGTTCGTTTGTATGTATGAATGTATGTATGTTTTGCGCAGATAACTACTTTATTACTTACATATATGAGTGTTGTATACGGGTGGGGTGAGTTTGATTGTTTTTTTTTGTTTATTATTCTTGCATGTTTTTGTATCAGGTTTTGAATTATTAGACTGTGACTATACTTGGGTTGTTTGTAATACATTAATAAAGTAGCTTAATTTACATTATCTTTTTTAAGTTTATGGTATTTTTTAATACTTTACCTAAAGAAAACTGGGAATATAATATTTAACACATTTCCAGTTTAATGACAATATTCTATTTTTGTCTCACTATAGTGAAGGTTAAGAGTCGTGACCTGCGTGAAGTTTTTAGTGACTGTTGAAAGTTCTCTCCTTCTGTTGCAGCTGAATTGTTTGGTTTATCGCGTTTGCGTTTCTCACGCACTTGTTCCAAAGTATTATTCAAAAAATGATTATATAATTGTACTGTTTTGCTCGAGTCTTTTGTCCTTTGTCAAAACAGTCGTAATATGGAAGAAAGAGTAATATTTCTTGACATACTGAGTAAACTAAAGAAATTAGTTTGTCATGACGCGTTCTCTATAATTCTGATTTAAGTATCAATTGTCATCAATTAATGTTAAATATTTAAATTCTAATGTGATTTAATATTTTTTTTACAGGTAAGCACTATACGGCTATATATGGATATTACAACAAACACCGTGAAGATTAAATCCGCTAGGTAAGTCACGATTTATCATGCTTTCAATTCGGAAAGTAGTATGTGATACATGCCACTATATATTATACAATAAGTAACAACATACTGATTTAGAAGTGGAGCTTAGGAGAGTGAGCCCCGCATAGTTTTGGCTCGCGAAACGAATAAACGAGCGGCTGCGTGATCTTCTTTGAAGTTTCTAGGAACGCTTGGCCACAATGGCAGCATTCTTGGCCCTAGTTGCGGACGCCAAATGGGAAACTAATACGACGAACGTGATATTTTAAATCGCTCTTAAAGAACGGCGGACGCATTATTTGTTCGTGACTTAGCAATTTTTCCATAAGCAGCTCCGGGCTTATAGATACACTGCGGCGCTAAATCAAAGTCGAGTGTCCCATAGCCCGCGCGTTACTGCACATCGATCATCCGTCTCTCCTATTAAGTACCGGGTGTTTATGAGCATATAGCGATATTAAATTTTCTTTCTTGATACTAAAATTTAAGCTAATACGTATTGCTAAATACTATCCGCCAAAATAAAAAAGGAACCAAGTTTGATCATAAGAACAAGAGAAAAGGATGTAAAGTTCCTTAAAACTTTCAGACGATAACATTATTTAAAAGGAAAAATATTACTTGTTTATTACGTAATCTGCATTGCAAGTTTTGTTGACGCATGTCATTTAAACAAACATAATAAATATTAGTGTGTCATTTAAATAAACAAAAAAAACCTCTTTGTTGGAATTTACTCCGTAAGAATCGACTTTCATATATAGCGCACGGTATGAAGTTTTATGAGGAGTAAGATCAGAAGTTCAGAGCGTTAAAAAAAGTGTAACAGTTTGTAAATTTGGATGTAGGAGATAATCTCCGAAACTACTCATCCGATTTCAAAAATTCTTTCACCAATATGATGTAGGAGGTAATCTCCGAAACTACTCATTCGATTTTAAAAATTATTTCGCCAATAATTAGAAAGGACCTTCTAATTATTGGGATAATAAACAACATATGTCCATCCTACATAGGTTGTATATTATACCGTTCTAAATTTTCATGGGGACCAGTTTTGCAACTAAGTCAACGAAAAAACAGTCGAGCCAATGCGTATTTTTATGAATGCCGCCTTAACGGTAAGAGATATATTGATATTTATATTTATATACAGTGTTACCTATTTTATATATTAATAAACTCCAGTGACGCATCGAAGTTGACACGCACATTGTTTTTTTTTCTACGTAATTTATATTGCAAATTTTGTTAACTCGTGTCATTTAAACAAACAAAATAAATATTACTTGTTTTCTACGTAAACTCATTGCAAGTTTTGTTGGCACGTACCATTTAAATAAACAAAAAAAATACTACTTGTTTACTAAGTAATTTACATTGTAAATTTTGTTAACACGTTTCACATAAACAAACAAAAGTTGATATGTCACATATCAACTTTTGTTTGTTAAACAAATCACAAACAAAATTACAAATCTGTAGATTAAATGGATTTTGTGTTATAGAGGGATCGAAAGTGGCTTGTAATCGTCTGTGTAAATAAACATCAAATGGTCAGTTTGATATGATACACGCAAGATTAAGCTTTTTTGTAGATTTTCAGGTCAATTACCAATATCTTTACAAGTTTTTAATGCAGCTATGGTGTTTTAAAAGTTTAACTCAAAAATGGCTTTTCCCATTTAAATCGTTATTGTTCATTACCAACTTTCTAAAGAAAATATTATGTACCCCATTTTTATTTAGAAGCCATGGCTTTATACTTACTTAAGCCCATTAGCTTATAGACTTATAGCCCATTAGCTTTAGCTCATTGACCACTGCACAACATTGAAATTTTTCTCTTTATAAAGTTATAGAATGACAGCTTATGTCTCGGGTTATCTTTTAGAATCGTTAGAAGTGATTTAAAATATAATTACGCCAAGTTTTTATAACATTATTTCAATATTTCTTAACTTTGTTTAGAATTTCGTAGTAATTTGAAGCTATTAAATTTTGTCTTTTATGTTAACGCTTATTTCTATAAATTTATTTTATGAACAAGAATAGACTACTGTTTTTAAATTGCGATGTATCGACTGACACACTAGAGTTATGAGAACGCGGAAAATTTTAATCAATGTTTCTAGATTTATATTTTTATATAATCGAAATAAAATTTGAAATGTGATTGGAAATATTTGTGTTGTCAATATTTCTGACGAATTTTGCTAAACCTTATCGAGTTGTTTCGAAGTTGACAAATTTTTAAATGAAAGCACTTTATAACCACCTTGTAAGATAAATAGAAAATAAGTAGTACAATCGGATTTTAAGATTTGTCCAAAGCATCTCTCAGTAAAGTAAGTAGTTTTGGTGGCCACGTTGCAGGATGCCGCCCGACTGACGTATCCGCCTCGGCGTTCGACAAAGTGAATTAAACAACACGTTGAATTATAATGTGTAATCCCTCGGGAGTGCACCCCTCTGCTTCGTTCGGGGCCACCTTTCATTAAAACCTACCTACCCGGGTCGGGTATTATTGCGCGTTAGGCACCTGGTTTATTTAAATGAAGTATGACATGCGTACTTGGGTCTTTATAATAATAGTAATAATTATTATACCGCCGATGCTAGTTTGTGTTTACGCTGCGCCGGTGGCATTGTAGAGTTTCTGTGGCTTTTTATTTTGATATATGAAAGGGATTTTAGACGCGTGTATATTTTATTTATCTCGTTGTCTACTAAAGACCGTGATGAAGTAGGAAGCGTTATAAAACGATAAAGAGCCATTAACCGTTTTAGTTTTAGTGTTTGGAATCTATTAATTTGACACTGAGAATATATTTTCTGTTTGTCATATTTGTATTAATTTGTTTCAAAATATGTAGTAGTAATAAATAAGATAGCGTGTAAGCTTTATGTTTCTAGTATAGAACAAACCCTCTTAATTTTGAAAATAAATTTAGTGTAAAAAGCGGAGTTATAACCGGAGTGATAACTCTGGTTTTTTTAGATCCAGTCACTACTTTTTCCTGTTTATCGTCAGATTCACAACTGGCAACTTTCTATAGGTCTACCTTTTAATTAGTAAAATAATTCTTTCATACTTTATTTTCATGTTTTATGGTTTGATGAGAAATAGTAATGTTTCTTAATAAATTTAAAAAAAAAGTGTATCTCTTTCTACGCGAAATTTCTTAACGTGTGCTGTTTGTATATCCTATAACGTTTAATATTTTACACTTTTACACTGATGGTTTTTATGTTTTTAATTTGAACTATGTTATCTCCTTGCGTACACCGTAATACATATTTTTTCTTGCCCGATCGTTTTTAGTTTTCTTTTGTTTTTTTGGCGATGTAAGATCAATAGAGGTGTGTAATGTAATGTCGGATGAAAAACAAAGTATCGGTTTTACAAATTAAGTAGTAATGACCTGCTTTATATACGAAAATATACGCTAAATACCGTATTTTATACCGCCACTTACCAGGTATATAGCGTATTTTATATACGCTAAATACCTGGTAAGTGGCGTCATAAGCTAGGCGTGTTTTGTATGGAGCTTTTTCGCGCGAATCGTAGTTCGTCAGTTCTTAAGTCGTTATAACTTTGTAATTAAAAGTCCTAGGTAAGATATATCTATTTTATACCTTTTTATTGTTATTGCTTACTTCATTTTAGTAATAAAAATATATAGTCAAATACCCTATTATTGCTACGTCAAATTCATTATTCGTACGCGGTGGTTTAATTTTTGTCCCATACCCAACAAGGCCATTCATTAATGTGTTCATGGTTAAAATGTGTTTTATAGTCTTAACATCTGTATTTTCATTGTAGTTCATTGATATTTGAAAAGTCTGATTAGTTAAATTAAATTAGAAAAGGCCATTCACAGGGCTTCTATGCGTGATGAATAATTTTTGAAAATACTGCTTCAATGAGTTGATGTAAAGGAAGCGAAAATTCGTTAGACGAGACAGATTAAATATAAATTATCTATTGGTAATTGGATTTTAAATACTTGTATTTCGGTTGTGGTTAAAAATCGCAGTATAAGGTTCTATCTAAGATGGGATGCAGACACCAAACTAAATTACTTAAATCCCAGATTTAAGTCATTTGCTTTGTTTGTCTCGCGCATCGATTCGCCAATATCTGAAAATCTCGCTCGGATCTATTTACAGAAGCCTTGCCTTGAAAATTGTATAGCATTTAATATTCTTGTCAATTTGGGAAAAAAACTCTTACAGTTTATACGTAAAACCGATGCTAAGAATTATTTATTGCGCCCAATTTTTCCTCGTCCTTTTTGTCGACCCAGATTCTTGGAATTGTCTCAGTACGCCGTCGCCAACATTATCTGGCAATATACTTGTTGATGCATTGGTATGTGATTGTCCGCCCACCGAGTCCCGCCTCGTGAGTTTTTCATCCGGTCCAAGCCACGTTGTAACCGTAGTCGCCTCGGCAAGTACATACGCGATTAGTGAGCATGGCGACATTCTCGTGACGAACGATATTTATTTGCTTAATAACACAGGTCTGCTCTGTGAAATGTGGGGCGCGTACACATTTTTCACCATGTGGTTTGCTGAGACCCGTGAGTGTTTAACATGAAGGCAACTAATCTATTGCGATTTTAACATTATTATCATTAAAGCAATAAGTTTACGAGATTGTTTGTAGTGCTTAGCAGGTACAAAGCATCTGAATATTATAATGTGTGAGAATGAAAGCAAAAATAATTGATTTATGTTCATTGTGTTTGGTATCAAATAAAGCTTATTAAAATTGAAACTAAAAATATATGTGTAATATTTTTAAATCTATATTTTGATAGCGAAATCCTTAAAATATTTGAAAAATTGTACCATTAACGATCTAAAAAATTATCGATCAGAAAAATTAATTTTCTGATCCTAACTTATTTTGAGGCAGTTTTTGTTATAAAAACAATTTGATTATTTAAATGTAAATTACAATGTCACAAAAATCAAAATCAATACAAATTCCTCATATTAAAATAAATACGAAATGTTACAATTTTTTTTTCATATTTTCATCGTTCAAGTTATTCCAACGTTAACGTAATACGAGCGATCTAGGTTCAAAGGTTGCGCATACATGACACGCGACTGATACGGACTTACCGTGTGCTTCGATGCTTATGAGTACGGTAAAGACGACTTGCACTTAGTCGATTTTTTGCGAGTTTTGAATTAAACTTTGTCGATTTTTTAATCAATCAAGTTTTTGTACTGATTTGTGTGTAATTGTCGCGTGTTATGGTATAACATTTCAAGCAAAGGACAATGAATTAGAAGGCCTAAGAAATATTTCAAGCGCTATATTTTTTTATATTCAGTTCAGTCATAGATCAGATCAGCTTTCTGTCTGATCTGATCTGATCTATGACTGCATTTTCACAGCGATTATTGTCTATGAAGGCACAAATTCAATTGTGTGTTTCGTGTATTATCTTTATAGATTGGTGTTATTATCTTTTGATTATTAAATACTGTCTACAACTCTACTTTTAAGTAGGTTTATTATTTTTATATTATCTGATTCGCGATGTTGCAGTTAAGTCTATTTCATTACGTCATTGTTTTAATCGATTCGATGTTTAAAAAAGTATTTACTTATCATTCGCGGTCGTACATTGATTGAATCGGTTTTATCTAAATCTAATTAAACCTTCTCTGTTGTCTTTTTCGTTCCGTTTTCTCCATACGTTTCCATTTTATTCATAAATAAAAGAAATTCGTAACGAAAAATAAAACAAATAATTGTTTCCTAAATGTTACATGAAAATATTTGTGCCGACTCGCAAGATGGCGGCGTAGTTACTGTTCTAAGGGAGTGATGTAACCTCGCCGGGCGCTCACTGTCCGCGACCTCGAATTTATTCCCCATCTGGCGTCGAATAATTCGGCGGCCAGCCGCTTTAATTGCAGACATGTTTTTTGCACGCACGACCCGTCCCGCTCCGCTGCAGCGTTCTCCCTCCTCGGCCCGCTTAATCAATTGCGCCCGCCGAAAGCGCTCAGCGTGCGTCTTATGGCACACTCGCGATTATGACGAGATACGTCTAGTGTAAATATTTACGCATATTTGCGAGATGTGCTCCGCTCTCGCGGGCGCGTTTGTTTAGAGAGACCACCGAACGGATCGCGCGGGCGTCTGCGTTTTTGTAGGCGCGCCTTTAAATTATTAATATTGTGTCGTCGCTTGTGGCCGGGCTGGTGGCGCTTTTGGAAATATATTATTGTTGTTTGTTTTTGTAGAGTCGATGTTTGGCCTGGCGTCGCTCGTTATTGCGAGTGTTATGATCTGATATTGCAAATGGTCGGTTCGATATTTATGTGGTGTATCCTGTTTGGCAACTATTTTTGAGGTATTTATTTTATAGGCACAGCGTAATGCAGTCCATCGATATGTACTATGGAATGTATTGTTCCACATAATCTTTTTTTATACTGTCTATCTATCTTTTTTTTGGAGTTTACTCATTAAGAATCGATTTTTATATAAAGCGCCCGGTATGAAGTTTTATGAGGAGGAGCGTACGAAGTTCAGAGCGTTAAAAAGTGTAACCATTAGGTGGCCTCTCCGCGCAATATTTCTGCATATCTTTAGAGTGAGATATCGATATGTTTGTTAGGCATTTTCTTATGGCATAATCGCAATGACGGAGTGTGACACACAAAGTTTACTATCGTTTGCTTATATCAAGATGTAATCATTAAATGTCATTATACGTGAATATTTGGTGTCTTCTATTCTGCAAAATTAAAAAGTCTGTTTTAATTTTAACTTTTAGCCTGACGTTACTAAATATCTTTAATCTTATTGTATAAATTTGATCTTCATTTGTGTTTTACTTGAAGATAATTATATTGTTAACATTCTTTAAATAAATAATTATTTACATTTTACGATATTGATATTTATATTTACATACAGTGTTACCTATTTTATACATTCCAAGACAATCGTACTTAATGAGTAAACACCAGTCGCGCGTCGAAGCTGACACGCACAACTTTTTTGTCTCTTGACAGAGTACAAGACGTGCAAATGTATGCATGTGTTTTAAAGAAAACTCATAATAGAGAGTAGGTTCAAAGTTAATATTACTTAATTAATTGTTCTATTTTGCGCTTATTTTCTTCGTTCCGAAAAAAAAATTATGTTTTCTTTGTTTTGCATTTGTTATTTTTTCGAAATGAAGTAGTATTTTTAACTCTTCCGATTTTTACTATGTTTTTCATTATTTTGGGTATTACTATTTATTTTTTAACCAACTTCAAAAGAGAAAGTTTTCTGTTTTACTAATATCTATGTATATATCGCGAAAATCTTCATATATATATATATATATATATATATATATATATATATATATATATATATATCATCATATATATTAATACGCTAAGGTTTTAAGATGTTACTCTCCCTTTTTAGAAAAAAACTCACAACTAATCCACATAAATTATATATCATTTTATAGATAATTGCTTGCTCTACCGGTATCCACAACTAAAAAATTTATTATTGCTATTGTTTTTGCAAATTAATTAATTATTAAAATTATATACACAAAACAGCAATGCTGCCATCTAACGGCTCAACGTCAATATGATTGACGGTCGGTAAAATTTTTGTTTAATTTCAAATCCACTCACGTATAAATAAAGTGGCGCTTTAGCTCAATGCTTTTGATACTTGCGCCTCTATATGTCAATTTTAGTAAAATATTTGTTTGATCTGTCATCTGAGCTTCATAATGGAATAAATAATAATGCGAAGACTTCGCACGGGTCACGCTAGTATATATATATATATATATATATATATATATATATATATATATATATATATATATATATATATATATATATATATATATATATATATATATATATATATATATATATATGTATACATACACACACACACACACACACATATATATATATATATATGTGCGTGTGTGTGGTGCGTGCTTGCTGGCGAGCGGGCGTGCGAGCGTGCGTGTGTGATTATGTTCGCGATATATACGGTTTCTTCAAAAACTACTAAGTCGATTTTGATTTTTCTTAGAAATGGTAGAATCTTTATATTTAAAGGAAGGTTTAAGTATATTAAACATTAAGGTATAACTCTTGATTTAATAGTTTGAATTTTCAGTGCGCTTCTTATTCGGTGCTTATTTAAAGACTGTTAAACATTTTTGTTTACTTATGCTAGTGTAATTTTGTGGGTGAATACCTGGATAGGCCAAATATTATACAAAAAGTGTGATGTTCACTTTTTGTATAATAACCTTGTACTAACTGAACGACGTCTTGCTGTTAGAAATTTTGTAAAATTAGGTACAATAATTACCCATTTATTGGGATAAATGCTTACTTGAGATAGCACCGCTAATTGAAAATTGTGTTTAACTCGTACAGTCGAATCAGTGATTAAGTATTAATAAAGTTATTTACCTACATACTTTCTGGGAAATTATTACGTGTTTATTAAACAAAAACAAACAAAAGGACATTAGAATTACTTTGAATATAAATATATGCATTTTTTTTGTTAGTAATGATAAACCGGCGTTAAAAAACAAAAGCAAATTAAAGTATGAAATTGTTTTATCAGTTTTTTTTTTAAATTTGCTCAAAGTATGTTGAATAACCTTTTCTAAACGTATACTAACGGAATTAATTCTCCGAGATGATTCTCAAATAGTCTTTCCGTCAAATTATCCTGTTATGTCTTGTGTAATAGTAACTCTAGTTTGTAAATTAATTGCAAAAGAATCTCCCTCTCCCTAATAGTACACCATTTCGACGTGTTAGATTATTTATTACTAGAATAGAATACGTAATAACATTAAAAACGGTTAAAATAAATATATCGTACCTAGGACTTTTCATTACAAAGTTATAACGACTTAAAAACTGACGAACTACGATTCGCGCGGAAACGCCCTACACAACACAACTGGCTTATGGCGTCACTGGCCAGTTATTTAGCATTCATTATAAGGGTGTTTATTAAATAGTTTTAGTATCTCGTTAAATATTGCATTTAAATTACGTATTAACATATTATAATTTTCTCACTTTTTGTGTGGAAACTAAATTCATAATAACTTTTTCAATTTAATGAATAAAAAAATTTACACTTTTCGCTAATTCGAAGTTTCGTTTAATTGTTTGTTACATGCGTTACTTTTCTCATCACAAGGTTTTTTTTAAACCTACTCTACAGTTTTAAAACATTTTTACAAAAAATATCGACATCAGTCAAAAACCCAAGCAAAGAGCGTGAACGATGAGTAAGTGAAAACGAAATGCATCGCGTCATCGCCGCAAGTAATTAGCAGATAGCCCGTATAGTGGCCGTATGTCCAAATATGATTGTTTGTATTTAGTGCGGTATGTCGCCCCTCATTACAATTTGATTGGCCGCGGCGGCGCGTCGGCGGCGGTACGCCCGCGTGGAACCAGTCGGGACGCGGCGAGACTCGTCCCAGTGAACCTGTTGTCCCCCCCTCATAATCGGCGCGGCGCGCGGATTCCTCCCGAACCGGTCGCGGGACGTTTTTACCGGCTCGTTTGAAAGTAAAATCGTTGTCGTTGCGGTGCCGCCGCCGCGTGAGACTCAACGAGCAATCGGCTTTCGTGGTTAAGGTCTCGGCTTGGACTAAGGCCGCGCCGCTAATTGGCGGCACTTGAAAATGGATCTGTATGGGAACATGTTAATTTTTTTAATTATTTGGGATCTGTATTTGAGTATTATAATTTGATTTTGTAGCTATACGTATTTATTAAATTTATTTTTGTATTGTTGAGAAGTTTATTATTTTCTGTATCTAAAATCTTTCTACTCTCGCGTAATAGCTATTTTTTTTGTAATAATGCATTTAGGGCAAAATTAATTTGAAACTATCTTCTTTATCAGAGTATCCAATTACTCGGAACACGTGATAAGATTCAAATCAGTCCTTATATATGTACATATATGCATGTATGTATGTATGTAAGCGTGTCGGATGTTACTCTGTAGAATCAGAACAAAAGAGGTCTCGTTTGAATAGGGTTTTTGACTTATGTCGATATTTTTGGTAAAAATGTTTTAAAACTGTATAGTAGGTTAAAAAAGCCTTGTGATGAGAAAAATAATGCATGTAACAAACAATTAATCGAAACTTCTAAATAGCGAAAAGTGTAAATTTTTTTATTCATTAAATTGAAAAAGTTATTACGAATTTAGTTTCCACGGAAAAAGTGAGAAACTTGTAATATGCAATATATAATTAAACGCATTATTTAACGAGATACTAAAATATTTAATAAACACCCTTATAATGAATCCTAAATAACCGGCCAGTGACGCCATAAGCCAGTTGTGTTGTGTAGGGCGTTTTCGCGCGAATCGTAGTTCGTCAGTTTTAAGGCCTTATAACTTTATAATGAAAAGTCCTAGGTACGATATATTTATTTTAACCATTTTTAATGTTATTACTTATTCTATTTTAGTAATAAATAATATGGTATACCCTATTGTCTTAACTGCGACTGGCGACTGAGAATCGCCATTTCGACAATCTGAGAAGATAAAGTCCATTAAGATAGTATCAAATTAAAGATCTTGATAAGCAGATTGTTGTGTGATTAAAGTCAATATTTAATATAAAATATTTAAAAAACTCGTCAGGCGACATTGACTAGAACGTGACTCTGGGCTATTTGGTAATGTTCAAAATAAAATTCTGGTTTCCAGTCTTAAATTGTTAGCTTTCCGTAATAAATCCGGAGAAAATGGGGAAAAAAAATGATTGACAGTGCTCCCATACACAAATGAAAGGAATTTGAATGCCACATTTAAATAACATATGTCTTGTATGAAAATCTTGAATAAGAGCAAAAATTTGAATGAATTAATTTATCAAAATTCATCACGAAGGCTATCAAAGAATTTAAAAAAAAAATCGAATTGGGAAATACGTTATGTAAAACAGGCCGAGAAAAATTATAGAATTATGATAGGTGACAAAATTTGTTTTAAATTTGGTTTTTGAACTTCTATTTTATTATAGTTGTTTTTTTTCTTATTAAAAGGCTTGTTCATAGCTTGTTTATGAAATTATGAATGAAAATACGTTTGTAGAAATGAGAACCGTCGACATCGATTGTAAATATTTTTATCGTTAACGAGATACGTTAAATTTTAACGGCGATATTTTGGAAACTTGACGATAAATTAGATTTGTTTATGGAATCTCTCGCATCGGAAGTGACTATTTTTGTGTCGAAAATTATATTATTTTATTCATACTTCGAAAATAGGAGAATTAATTGATGATAAACTTATTTTTCAAATTATTCAGGTGTTGTCTAAAATGTTGTATTAATAGGCGTTTCCAATCTCGTCGTTGTTATTCACAATATTAGCCCTATGTAGTATCATGTTACTTTATGAATAAAGTTATGGACGTTACAGAGATATTATAGCCTTCAAGCAGACGTCCGCATAATTGTATAATCGTAAAACCTTCATATTTACAGCTTCGTATTATTTCACTTTATGTGAAGACAACTAAAACGGTGGATGTTACGGCTAACTTTATAGATTATTTACATATTTCTTTGGATAATTTAGTAAATTTAACCTTAAAATTATATTGCATACCCCAATAAAGTCTGTACTAGAGAACTGAGGTATGCATCTATCGGATTCATATACGTTAAAAAATAGTACTTTCTTAAAATTCTTTCGACTATCTAAAGAAATAACTAAATTTATAATTGACAATTTGAGACTAATGTTGAAAGTGACACGATGAATAAAACAAAACAAAATAAAATATAAAAACGCATCTCCTGTTATCCATAGGTATAGTACAGAACTGACATCGTCGACGAAATAGCTCCGTACTTTTCTTTCTGCTCATAAAATGGTATGACTCTATCTTTTTCTCTCAAGTCAACAAAAAGTAGCCTCAGTTCAACGAGCAATAAAGGCTAAGATAAAGCTAGTGTGGTACAGCATGCCGATTTTAAAGTGAACTTTACGACAATCGTTATTGTCATGCTTTACCTAACGTATAGGTTAAGTAAAGTGAATGATACAAAATAGGGCTGAATGTCACTACGTGAGTTTTATTTTAGGAACCTAACGTGTCGGTTAACTATTTTAAAACTAACGCTCGACCGTAGCGTTGCACACTACCCCCCTTCCACTCTAACAGTGTTTCTTTCGTGACACATTTATATGACACTTGCCTGAATCGGGTTACACTTTACATGAAAAATAAAATGAAAAATAATTATTTTTAATATTAATTTGACATAATATTTATCACCACGGTACTGACACTTCGTGTATGAAATTTATTTTTAGATTGTTACATAAAAATGTTGTGCTCTAGAGCTTCGAATTTCCTGCTAAATGGATCATATCATCTTTTCTCGGTGTTTTTGGCTCGCGAGAGATGGTACTAATGCTGCTTGATGGTGCTTTTTTTCGCTTCTGCTTGAGTAATTTGAATATGCATTATTATTACGCCTGTACAGAAGAAAGAATTTTTGAAGAAGTTTTTTTGGTACTTGATACGTAATTCGTGGGTCCAATAAATTATATATTTATTCACATACAATTCGAGAAACATTTCAGTTATGCACGTTTCAGTAACAATAACGAGACAATTAAAAAATTCAATGATAGTACAAATACGTAACGATGACACACTTTAAGATGTTGATTCTCACTTTTTAAAAACAAATCACACTCTGGTGCACCCGCTGATTAAAATTTTTCAGTAGGATTTTATTGGCTACAAAGAGCGAGAATTTTTCCAACGAAGGGGATCGAAATTTTCCCGATTAACAATCGGAAAATAAAGTTTATTAATGAAATTTCTCTTCCGTTCTACAAAGTTCACAACTCATCATCAGTAAGAATTAGAAAAAGAGAGTGACCAAACTATTTTTTGGTGTACAAATATCGAAGAAACGTTTTTTGGATCGTCAGGCTGTATTTAGTTTCATTTTGGCTCCCAAGTAATAAGAGCTGATTTCTAATTTACTTCGCACTAAAGTCGTATATAGTCAATTATTTGAGAAAACAGATCGGAAGTCTTTAGTATTACGCAACGTAAATCTTAGCTTTCTGAATAATTTTTTCGCTAAATCCCCCAAGTGTGTACTTTTGAAATAATGAGACTGGATAATTCGCTTGAAGAATCGAGCGCTTCGTCAACAAGGTTTCCAAGGTTCGATAAAACATTAATACAGTCTTAAACTGTAAGTATGCAATATTAAACGCATCAAAACGTTATTTCATTAAATAATTGAAAAGTTTGTACTTTTTGTGCTAACGACGTATCAATCAATCCCTACGGTCTTCAGAATAAAAGTGTCGGGTTGATTAATTGGTATTTTCTCACAATTATAATTACTGTTAAACATGCCAACTGCGATGAAATTATCGACAGGTAGCTAGTTTTAAATAAATTTATAAACCTGTTTAAAAAAATAAAGTAATGTTTCTAAAATTATTTTTTAACAATATGGTTGTGTTATAACCATTCTGGAGATAGCTTTAAGAATGGTCGATTTTTAATAAAGGCATTCTAAATTTTTTGTCATTTATTTTCTCGGTAGATTTTTGCTACGGCATCGCCCGCATGGATACGGTCGCTCCTTTAGTTTCATAATATAGCGTTAATGGTTTATTTATAAATGACGTAATGATTTGTTGTATATTAGTTTTATTGAAAACGATCAATTATGAACAAACTGAACAGAAAAATATAGAGAGAAATTGTGTGTATATTCCAAAAATATGGACGAAACAACATTATATGTTTTATTAATGAGACATTTTGCAAAAATAATTTTGCTGTCTCTTGTGCGCTACATCTCTAAAATGATTAATTACAAAATGGCGTTTGTGGTAAAAATTACGTTAGAAACAATTTAGTGCTCTATAAGACCGACAATTTAACCTATGGTCAGAGGTTTGCGAATCAGTCGAAAAAAAAATAATGCCAGTTTTAACGCACTGTACCTCGTAAACGTTAGGTTGTATGAAATAATTGCTTTGTATGAGGAAAATTGTAGAGAATATAAAATGCTCTACAAAAAAGGATCCTGTTTTTTTTGTCGTAGCGTCGTCAACAGTTCGTGAAATATTTAGCAATAATTTTTTTTTGTAGCCGATAAGAGCGCTCTTTGGATACGTATTTGTATCGCACGTAAATTTACGATTCCTGTACGTATTGAGTGCGCACACTTACGTCCGTTCCAATTAGTTATTCGTGCAAAATGAATTTGTACCTTCTAGAAGATTTTCTTCTGACGAATGCAACGCCGTCCCCATCATTGAACCGAGTGGGTAAATCAAATATATTTAAAAACGTATGAATTCGTTGACTTCCATCATGTTATGGAATTCCTGCTCCTTTCTTAAATGAAAACTGAGATCTTTCTGATCCCAAAATTAAGGGTCCGTGCACTAAATTAATAAAATTTTGCGACGTCCATTATAGCGTTCGACGAAAACGTCAAACATTCCCAACAAAATGGGATCCATGTCGGACGACGCAACTATACGGGCGTATACGCACGACTAATTCGTACCTGGTCTGCCAACTCCTATGAACACTTCTGTATTCGGGAAATTTCGTTTGTAATCATTATCCAACGTGCGTTCGGCCTAACAGTATGTTCATAAAATTGACAGAGTAACTATGTAAAACGTTCAATTTTACTGGATTAATTAAACTATTAACCACAAAAGTACACGTTACTGCAAATATTTTTAGGATATGATTTAAATGTATAATGTCAATTGTTCTAGATATATTAAGTAGTGTTTGGTCCCTATTAAATGGTTGTGTCGATGAGACTTGTAATCTAATTTTCAGAATAGTATATTTTATTTTTTGTTATATATGTTAGGTTCGATCAGCTCTAATGATTGGACTAGTTTTAAATATTAGGACGTTGGAATAAAATATATCAGATTTCAACTTTAAATAGCATTATTTAGAGTGAACATTTTCTTTCTCCGAAAGATGTAATTTCAAAAATCACAGTTTCACGTGTCATATAAGATAATATTCTTGTGAATATATTGGATATTAGAATTGGAAATGGATATGTACCTTCAGGTGCGCAGAATCGAATAAATGGTTTCAAAAGAAAGACGCCTGTGCTCTAAAGTAGTCAGGTTAGGTACATGGAGGGTGACTTGTGATGCCGGTGAAATTAATTTGACAATTGGAGCGAAGACGTAAAGATTTTGTGCACTTGGTTGGTTGGTGTCGTATCCATTTGAAGTCAAATTAGACGCAGATTGATCCCTGTACCAAGATCACAGCTTTGGCAATGTCCACAATTGTGTTGTAGAGATTTCCCTGAAATGGGAATTCGTCAATAGCCTGCAGGCTTTTAATGATGGCAGGGCAGTTGAGAAAGTGCTGCGGGGTGAGTTCTTCCCCTACACAATTTCGACATGATTTATAGGGTCTAGTGCCATCTGTATTTATAGTGATTCCACTTAGGTGTTTGGAGTGTGGTCTTAGTAATATTTCTATCTGCATTGATGACGTATATTTGATGTTCCTTTTTGTTGTAGTTTTATAACGTTTGGACCTTCAAAATTTACGTTTCTGGCCTCTTTCTGCATCCTCATTTCCTTCTATACCCACATGTGTAGGTGTCCATTGGAAAGTGCAGTTTTTTCTTTGGTGGCAAAAAGGGTGATGGATATCCAGCAAATGGTGATGGATATCCTGCACTATTTTGTGATTTTCAATTTGTATCGCTTCCAGGGCAGCTTTAGAAGTTAACGAGTCCACTATCTTTGTCATCATAACTCAGAGAAATATACTCTCGTAGGGCCTCGAGAATTGCTTTTAGTTCGCAAGTAAATTTGGAAGCGATGTTTCCTGCTCCTTTACTTTTTTGGACTTTTATGCCATTTATCAGGGTAATGGAAATGCCTCAGATCCATCAGTATATAAATGCACTAGGTCACGCCCCAAATAGTTTTCGATAGTTTTAATTGCTTCGTCTTTAACAATGTCTTCAGATTCCTTTTTCGAACAGTGTTTCAATAGGTTTAATTTGATGACAGTGTTTGGGGAAGGCAGGATGATAAAACGGATTCCTGAAAAAAGTGTGTTTATGTTCCAATTGAAGACTTTCTCGGATTTCCTTGCCGAGCTTCATGGTAGATGATGTTTGAGTCTTGATCTACAATTCCAGTTAATTGTCGTTCTGCTAGAGATATGATTGACAGTTTGGCTATTAGCCTTGTTAATGAATTTAACTGTTTGGAACTTTCTTCTTTTATCAAGTGCCTATAAACCACTTGCTTGCTCTGCCTTGGTGTTGTTTGTGGTAGAGACAGCCCCAATGATTAACTTGACTGCCCTGGCCTGGATCTTGTCAAGTTTCGACAAGACGCCGAGGCATGTGCCCAGATTGGCGCTGCATATTCCAGATTGGGTCTAACAAGTGAAACGTGAGTTGTTCTGAGAGTTTTGGGGTTTGCTCCCCAATAAGTATCACATTTTGCGCACTTGATATGTTTAAGCACACGACATATGAATACCTGTTTTTCACACTTGGAATCATTAATGTAAACTTCCCCAATTATATTTATTTATTTTAATAATACACTCCTGTTATACCATGTTGTAGTTATCTCGAACTGTAACTCTTGTTATATCCTGGGGAAACTGGAACTTGTGGCCAGAATATATTTTTTCCTACGTCCGTTTAATTTTTATTCGTTTATAAGACTTTCTAATAAGATCTGCAGGAGCCAACTGATAATGTATACTTATCGGATGTAGGGGGAGTCTTCAAATAAAGACGATTGTTCCTGAATTAAGACGATATTATCCACTTATTATGTAAACATATATTTTTCATCAGGATTTTATCCGCTATAAAGAGCGAGCGTCTTTTCTGCAAAGAGTATATGAAATTTTTCCATTTTATAATCGGAAAATAAATTTTATCAATGAAATTTCTCTTCCGTTTTCCAAAGTTTGATGATAACTCACTAGATCCAGGAAAACAAGTAGTTAGTAGAAAAGGGGTACTCCCCTCGAACTCGAATCGTACTGCCGTCTCGTGTACACATATTGTAGAAACGTCTTGGATCATCTGGCAGTATTATTGTCATGTTGGCCCCTAAGTAATTGAAGTGAGGTTTTTCTAATTTACGTCGCACTAAAATCGTGTGGTATAAATTAATTAAAGAAACGCATAGGAAATCTTTAAAATTGCGCTACACAAATGTTTATGCTTATATCTCAAAATGGGCGAGTCTTTTAAATAAGTAATCATACTGTTTCCAGCTCTTTCGCACGTCATAGAAGTGAACAGGCGGGAAATAGGGTACACAAACAAATTCACTTTCGAATTTATGATATTACTTAGGTTTTGAAATTATGAGACTTATTTTTTTTTGCATATAATTTCAACCTACCCTTTTTGTTTAACCATGAACATAAAGGGTTATTTATTTGCCATAAAACTGAATCGTACGGCATCTGCGTCCATTTGTGATGCGCCTCGTACCACCCACGAGAAGCGACGGGCGGAACCGCCGATCCGTATTCAACATTCCCCCATCGGTGTCCGTCACCGGAGCGTGGGTGAGAACGTCTGAGAGTGACGGCGGGGTGGATGACGGGCGGCGGATCGTGCGACTCTACCGATACCGGCAGGTATGTGCCTTAGTAGCAGTAATTTAATAAGCGTTTAATTTTTTTATTTACGTAAGTAAATTGATAAATGACGTTAGCGAATGGAAGCTGTGGTTTTCATTAATTATTTCTAATATAATGACTATTACGGACTAAAAGTAACAAGTTAACTATAATTTCTCGATGACAGCGAAGCCAAAAAAGATCGATTGTGATAACCGTTCAGAAATTTTTCCGAAACTAATCTCTTTATGTTGGTAAACTTTTTACTTAAATTGATTTAAAAGGAAAAATATAACATTTTTTAATTTTCTAAGTGTTGATTTTATAAAGAGTTTATATAAAGAATTATTTCTTATTAATAAAATTGACGTAGATCTCGTTCATGGTTACTTCCCCAATTTTTCTCCCTAGTCCCGACTTTAGCAAAAGTAAGATGTAACGTAGTTCCTTCGTAGCACTTGAATGGCTTGCCCGATTTTAATAAATAAGGAGTCTATGGGTTGTTCTTAATAAGTAGAACATCATAAGATAGAAATTAGAAAAAAAAATTTACGTGGTGGCGATAAGACGTCATATTTTTAAGAAAGTATAAATATCAAAAGTAAAAAATCAAATATCTGACCATTGAAATATATATATATATATATATATATATATATATATATATATATATATATATATATATTGTTTATATACAGTTTATTTCCTCGTACAGACAAATGAGGTGTCCTTAGATTGGCCTTGATCCCATGGAGTGTCCTAGAATATATAACATTATGAATTTCACAGGCTATGTATGCATATGTGTATCTGTGAGTTACTTTGTTCTCTCGTACAGATTAAACTACTGAAGTGAATTTAACAAATGAGATGTCCTTAGACTTGTCTTGATCCAGAGAGAGTCCTAGGGTTTATAACGTTATGCATTTCACAAGCTACGTATATGAGTTATTTTGACCTCTTATACAGACTAAACTACTACAGTGATTTCAAGAAATGAGATGTCCTTATATTTGTTTTGATCCAGAGAGAGTCCTAGGATTTATAACGTTATGCATTTTACAGGCTATGTATATGAGCTATTTTGTTCTCTTATACAAACTAAACTACTAAAGTGATTTCAACAAATGAGATGTCCTTAGATTCGTATTGATCCAGAGAGACCTAGGGTTTATAACATTATGAATTTCACATGCTATGTACATATGTATATGAATTATTTTTTTCTCTTATACAGACTAAACTACTAAAGTGATTTCAACAAATGAGATGTCCTTAGATTCGTATTGATCCAGAGAGTGACTTAGGGTATATAACGATATGAATGTATTTCGTACTTTTCAGTTATTTTTTCCGTAGTCTGGTTTTAATTTTCCATCTCGTTTAAGAACTAATATTAAAAAAAGTATGCAACAGTCAATACTGCGCGAATACTAATGTACTCGTGTTTGTGTGTGCGAATGCGGTTCACGCTCCTACTAATAATTTTATTCATAAATGGTTTAAAAAGTTAACTTATTATTAGCACGTTACTTGTGTGTTGTGCGGTTCAATTACGTAGGAACGATATTAACGTTCTCCCCCGGACTAGAAAGTTCTACCTACATAATTTACGAATTACAGATAAAAAACAACAAGCGTTGTGAGATTTGATTACCAGATGCCTTATTTTACGGAGATGCGTGTTGTCCATATTGACAAATAAATTGCGTTATATTGTATTGTGTTGTAAAGACATCTATTAGCAATTGAAAAAAAAATCCTTTGCTTGGACACAAATTATCTCGTTAGAAAGCTAGTGTCGTCATAAAGTGAACGATGGAACCGTGCGCTGTGCCAACGGGGGCCTCGCTCCGTATTTGGGCTGCGCCAATTAGGGCGCTCGCGACGCGGAACGATGCGAGAGAACTCTGGAGGACGTGAGACCGGGTGCATTGGAGAGGACGGAGTGCGTTCAGTATTTTCTGATGGATGCCAAATCGGTTCAGGTAACACGAATTTACTTGTTTCTAAGGTTCTGTACCTAAAAAGGAAAAAATGGAACTCTTATAAATTCGATCAAGTGTCCATCCATCCGTGACAGTCGTTTTTACCAGAAACTATTTGCATTAGAAGCTTATATGGTATACTGTACTAACTCACACATATCAAGGTTCCGTATCTTGAGCTTAAAAATAAATATCTGTCAGTCCGTCTGTCAAACTCTATTTTCTCAAAAACTGTCCGATGCAGAACCTTGAAATTTAGGCACAGTAATACATCTTATTAACTCACTACTTTGCACTAGCCAACTTCTTTAAAAATGTTCATATAAGAATGAAAGAGTGGGTAAATAATGTATAGTTTTGTTTTTATGTTTTTTTATATAATGTCATTAAAAAGGACTTATTACGAGGGTTACAAAACTATATTTTTCATAATTTTAAATTGCGTATTTAAAATTATATTCCAAAAAATGTGCGAAAATAGAGCACAACTGCCTCTCTCCCCTCGCTCCCCTATTTCCAAAGCTACTGAACCAATCTTCAGGAAGAAACTGGTTTGATCACTAGAATATTACAGAAAACTAGCGATTGTCCTAGATCTGATCAATTTTGAAATATGCACTGTGTTTTTACGCCTATAAAAAATAAAGTAGCAATATATTTTCGGTTCGAAAAATTAAGATTTGTAAATAATATAAAAGAAATTCTATATGTGTACAGAGTGCGAGTTCTACTCGTAGCGCGAGTAGAACTCGCACTCCGTACACATTTAGGCACTTATAAATCTTTAAGTGTATATACTTATACCTGTCAAGTACGAGAAATACTATATACCTATAAAGGTTTATAAGTGCCGAAATGTGCACAGAGTGCGAGTTCTACTCGCAGTACTCGCACTCCGTACACATTTAGGCACTTAGAAACTCTTTTAGGTATATAGTATTTCTTGTACTTGACAGGTTTTTTCCATAGTTGACACTAATGAATATGTATGTGATAATTTTAGAGAGGTCAAATAAAGTAATCGATTTTTTTCTTTGTTTCGTGGACCGTCTTAAGTATGAATTGAGAGAGAAAGTTGTAGGATTCAAATATAATTTTTGTAAAATGTTATGTAAGATATTCTGGAAGTACTGTTGAAAACATCCATAAAATACACATATATTCGTCTGTTTATCGCCTTGTTAGCTAAGACACTTTGGTCACACTACGTTTCGGTACAAAGAACAAAGTTAATTTACATATATATTTTTTCATTGTTTATTGCTTTTCTTGACTAACGCCCGTATGCATCATGTACGGTCAGGACTCTCAGTTGAGTCGAACCAAGAGTCACTTTATTCGTTATGCGCCATTACACGGCTAAATCGCTAAAATATCCATACGAAATACGTTTTTCCGACTGATGGTCCTAACCGTGTGTGGTGCGTGCATACGAGCGTAAGGCGTTTCGCTCACCTTATTTTTCCGTGCACACTACGAACCTATATTAGTTTTCTTTAACTATTCAATTATTGGCAGACGTGTAAATAGGCAGGCTGGCAGTAGGGTGCGAGGAGGAGCGCACCGGATAGATTTATGAATCGACCGGCTCGACGCGCCCAGTGGACTCGTGTCGCGCACGGACGAGCGCAGTATGAGACTCGGCGACCTTGCCCGCGGCCCGTCCACTGCCGCCAATGTTGTGGCAGTAGTCCTCCTACTGCCCCAACATTGGCGGCAGCGGACGGAACCTAGTATGAAGGAAGTTAGTTACACTAGAAGTTTGATGAGACCAGTGGACTGTATCAAGTATATATATATATATATATATATATATATATATATATATGTATGTATGTATGTATGTATGTATGTATGTATGTATGTATGTATGTATGTATGTATGTATGTATGTATGTATGTATGTATGTATGTATGTATGTATGTATGTATGTATGTATGTATGTATGTATGTATGTATGTATGTATGTATGTATGTATGTATGTATGTATGTATGTATGTATGTATGTATGTATGTATGTATGTATGTATGTATGTATGTATGTATGTATGTATGTATGTATGTATGTATGTATGTATGTATGTATGTATGTATGTATGTATGTATGTATATATATATATATATATATATATATATATATATATATAGACTTGCTACATCGGCACACACCTATACCACTCATTACGCGTGCGTTACTTAAGGTATCTTTACGATGGGACTTGTTAAATGTGTATATTAATATGAAATGTGTTACAATGATGGTGAAAAATTCGACCAACTTCTGTCCTGTATCTTTATTGCTTTTACGCGCTTAAAGATGATGAAAATATGTATTATAGCATGATTCCTTTAGACATCGTATGTTACAATGATGGTGGAAAACTCGACCAACTTCTGTTCTATGTCTTATTGCTCTTACGCGCTTAAAGATGATGAAAATGTGTATTATAGTATGATTCCTTTAGTCATCGTATGTTACAATGATGGTGGAAAGCTCGACTAACTTCTGTCCTGTGTCTTATTGCTCTTAAGCGCTAAAAGATGATGGAAATGTGTATTATAGCATAATTTCTTTAGTCCTCGTAACTTGGTTGAGAATGGAACGTTTTATTTTTTGGTTTATTGTCAGAACAGTTATTGTTGGTCGGCTGCGTTGCACGTAAAGCGTGTTGTTACAAACTTAGCTTGAAATGTCCCTTGTATCATTGAGGCCTCGTTACACATGATAGTAATTTTACCATTAAATTGTAGTTTTCTTTAGTACCCACTGTAGTATAAAGATATAAGTGGTGTATACAATGCAGGAGGTTCACGATTCGTGTTCGAATGCGACAAAAGCTAAAAACATGTTCTTAGATATATCATTTAATGCAAAATATAAATATAACTTTTAAGTATAAATTTGAAATATGTTCTTCTTTTTCTTCTTTTCACTTCACTTCTTAATGACAACTTCTGTTGTCGTTTGGAATTGAAATAAAATTGGTAGGTCACTCCTTTTAAAAAAAATTAAAGGTTTTTTAAAATAACAGTTTTTAAGTCAAGTATTGCTGAGAGGAGCTTGCATATAATACGTTGGTTCATTTCAGTTGTTTTGTGTTAGCTAAAGCAATTAGAATTTCTGCGTTTACTTACATATGTAGCGTAAGTAAACGCAGAAATGCGTGTACAATACAACGATAAATATTTAGGTCGATCTGTATTAATTCCGAGTTGACCTGATTAAAATTGAATGTAATGACAGAAATATAAAGTATTTATGACGAATTATGGATACAATCAAGTAGTCGATCGTAAATTACGACTGAACGATGTCCAAAACATTACTGTTATCTCGTACATTCTTAAATTTGGTGTTTTTAATTACTTTACGCGATATATTAAACGTTGCATTTAATTAAATATCTACGTGATTTGTCAATGTCTAATTGGACGGAGAAAAAAATATACCAAGTGCCTAGAAGCTCAGTAAATCTAATATAACACTAGCGTTATATGTACGCGTTGCCCTTTACGTTAATATCCTCCGCGTTGCCCTATTATTCACGCGCTTATTATTTCAGCCAATTAAATAAGTTAATAATATTCCCCTCGCGTTCTCACTTCAATTCCCCAGGCACATAGCGCGGTACGATTATCTACCCGTCTCGAGGTCTGTCTGCGGTGTCGCTGCTTATTTGATTGCACACGGGGCGGCTTTTTGCCGGACTCGGTCCGGCGAGCCTTCCACATGCTTTTCGTCACGAATTTCGTAACGAAAAGCGTCACGTCACAAATTTCGTGACGCCAACTGTTTTATAAATATGTTATACAAAATTGAAACGACAAATATCAAAAAGAAAAAAAAAATGAAATTACTAGTTTAAATAAAACAGCTTTTTTGAGACTTATTAATTTGAATTGTAATTTCATAGGTTGTAATGCGTACTTTGCAGATCGTGTACATGACTTATGCAATTTTAAGCTGAAGTAACAGACAATATCGAAGCACTAGGGGAATAAAGGATAGTAACTTGCGTACTAAAATAAGTAATTGGTAATTTTAAGAAATTGGTTACTTAAGTAAAGAAAGCAGCAGCGGCGCCATTTAGAAGAAAACATTTTGTTATTCTTTAAGGGACACGGTTTTTTCGGGATAAAAATCCTGGATAATCTTGAAAATCCGTGATGTGTACTATATATTAGTCCGTAATATGTTCTATTATTGTGCAAAATTTTGGTAAAGTTCTGTCCATTCTTTGAAAGTATTAAATACTAAAAAAAAATGTTCGCATTTGAATACTAAAAATTTTCTTTTCACATTTGTGTTATTGGTTTGGATTATTTGCTTTGGATTTTTTTTAATTTTTAGATTGTTTGTTACACTAAACTCGTTTAAACGAATGTTGGGGCTTATTTCAGTTAACAATGCACGAGGAGTGTTCGGAACGTATTGGTCTCTTTGCTTAGAAAAAAACATTTATTTTCGTCTTAAATTGTACTTACTTTTGCCAAATATAAATATTAATTTTTGCCAAATGTATATTGTACTTATTTTCAATGTATTTTATCTTAAATTGTACTTAATTTTGCCAAATATAAAAATTATTTTTGCCAAATGTATATTCTACTTATTTTCTATGTATTTTCGTCTTAAATTATACTTAATTTTGGCTGTTGTTCTGTTACTTTTGGAAACATTTATGGATGTCCAGAAAGCATATTATTGTCGATACTGCAATAGCGCGTAACTAGCAATTGCTTTAAGGTTTAATTTTCAATATTAGTCAAGTTGAAGTTACACCTTGTTGCCATCGTTAGTTACGCAGTATTAAGAATCACCGATGATATATTTCCTATACGAATCGAGATAGGCAAGTCTGCATAAGGCTAAGTGTTACAAGAATAAAAATGACATTTATATAGAAAACGACATCAACCATGAAACTCGCAGGCCTAACAGGGTCATCGAAAAAAGCCACGTAAAACTCGGATAAGCTAAAAAGACAATCATTTGACAACACAGAATTAATATCAATGTTGGTTAACAGTTAATTTTTAATTAATTTAGGCATGGCTACAAATTAAAAAAAACCGATCGATATTGATTATTTTTTATAATTGTTTTCTCTTTTGTAATCGTAAAGTAAATATATATTTAGATGTTTATTGGTATTTTTCTTTCTTAAAAAAAAATATTGAAATAATGAAAGTAAAATATATGTGCGTTTTATGACGATGTTTTTGTTTGTTTTGTGTTAAGGTTAAAAATTGTATTTTATTTTTTATTCTTTCTTGATTATCAATCGCTGGATTGTTTTGATATTTTATAATCTAAAAATACCAATTTTTTTTCTAAATTTAGTCTCTTTTTTATAACGATAGGCTCGCGTTTTCCCTGGTCTTCTTTGATACTGTTTAACACTGTAGATTGTTTAAATCTACGCTGTGCTAAAAATGTACATTCGTAATGTTTTGCATACGTTCAACAAATAAACATGTGCATATGCATATAGTACCACCTATAACCAAATACCATCCGTGATATATCGAAAAATATGCAAAACAAAGCTCCTATCTTCTTAACATTTATATGGGTTTTATTTGCTTTGAAAAAGAAAAGAAAGGGAAAACAATAATTTATCATCTACGTAAAATGTTTCATAAAAGCAATATCTACGTTGAACACTACATCGTAGTGGTAGATTTTTTTTTTCAAACTACCTCAAACTCCATTTTAAACTAAAGTTCACATTTGTTCAAATGTCCGTTTGCTAGTATGAAGTATGTTTCCATGTATCTTCTGCTAGGAATAGAAACTTAAAGTGACTCTGCGAGTATTTCACGTCTTACTTTAATAGTAAATATACAATAATTTTGTACATCTAGATAAAAATATTAGTATTTTTCTGCGAATATCCTTTCTGGACATAGGGATCACATCTGTCCCTTCGTTTCGCTTATGTGTGTCTATTATCTATAACCATTCTTAAGGACAGTCAGAAGGGCAATAAAAGTCTTGTAGACCCTAATGAAATTGTTCATAATGGGTTGGACATGCATTTTTTCATATTAATAGTAATGTGCAGTTGGATATAAATATGCACATGACTGTTGTTTTGTTTTGTTTCGTAGGACGGATGTGATAAATTGAAATGGATGCGTCGTTCTATTTTTACGTTGAATTTGTTATCTTGCTTTGTGGTTATTTTTTAATTCGTTTTATACCATTACAAAATTACTTCAGAGAGAATAAATAAGACGTTGTGATAATGTTTTTGAAATGTCTTATTTCGGTTCCCTGCTGTGCTGTTGTCAGTCCAAAATATGAAATACTAGATCATGATACTATAGCTGACTTTATGTTGTTAGAAAATTCGCTCCAGATAATTGTTGTAACATTACGGATTATATACATTTAGGTTTACTGATATGGTAGATATGATTTTAAGGCTATGCAACATACTGTAAAATTGTTGGATAAAATTAAAGATGGAGTGTATAGGGCATATTCGGTATATATGAAAATAATTTAGCACGTTGTTAAAATTATACGATTAGAGAAGAATTTTAAACGTTGTTTTTGAAGTTGTAAAGTTCATATGTTGATCAAACTGTTGCTTATGGTAAAGCAAGTTCTCTTGAATAACTGTTGCTTGCAATACGAGCGCAATACGAGTTTATGGACAGAAGTTCTTTTTTTATTTTTAATATAGGAATAAGAAGATGAATAATGTAATAGAGAGTAAAAACAACAAAACTATGTTGAATCTATTCCCAATAGTTTTCCATAATCAAAGTGTAGATAGAGAACTATACTTTCAGTTGTAGCGTCATGGCTGTTGAAAGGAATGAATATAAAACCAGATATAAGTTAAAAACTGGCGATGTAATTTTAACTAGTGAGAATGTGTTTGTTTATTTTGGAAATTTATCGTCGGGGAACGGAAAAATGGAGGATATAAAACTGGAAGTGTATATTAGCTGCTCGATTTAAGGTGTTCATTCAAGCTTGTAATACAACAATAAAGGTAGAAAGTCTGTACATTACTTGTACGCAAGCGGACAAGTGTTCGGCTTGAGCCAACCGCATATTACCACATTACTCCGAGTAAGTCTTCGCGCCGATCGTGCGGCTGTCGTCAATTATGGACACATTATGGACGCGGGTATTATTCGGCCGCCAATCGTGCCGATCGGATGCAATCAGCAAATTGGCAAAATGCATTTTCGCCGTCGGCCTATATTGCCTCGCGCAACAGTGCGAACGACGTCATTTGCAACTTTATACTATCGATATAAAGGTGTTTCCGATCGATTAAATGCAATCCATTAAACCGTTAAACTATATGCCTTTAAACATAAATACGATTATATATCAATTTTGGATGGTCACAAAGATCCGCAATATTTAATTTTGTAAATCAGTCAACATTTTTACAATTTGTGATATCAAAAACAATTTTCAAATTAATAAGACAAGATTTTGACCACAGTTGTATAAAAAAATTGATGTCCCAAACGGACGATTATTAAGGTAATTAATTATTTAAGGAGAGTGCTAAATTCGACAATTTCGATGCACATTTTACCATGTTTTAGTATCGTTAAGACAAATTACAATTTTTTGGTGAATAGACCAAATAGGCTGAACAGATTTAGATTCTTATTCAAGGTTTTCCAAGGTTGGGGGAATATTGATTGCGATCACAAGGTGATTAGAATTGAAGATATATATTCTTACAGTGACTTATTTTATCACACGGTCTGTACTCGTACGTATACAGTAAACAAATGTCCATTAAGATATAAAGCCAGGTGGTTATTTATTTGTTTCGCACAGGTAGGTAATACAATCGATGAATTATGTTTTATTCAAAAACGTTTATCTTTTAGTCATGAAGCAAACGATTGGTTTTTCGATACATATTTATGAACATATTTATTTTTCGTTTCACTGTGCCAACTTGAAGCTTATCTAATATTTATTGCGTAAGGTATTACAGTCACTTTGCAAATAGCACACGTGATATGAATTTAAAAGTCAAATAACGAATGTAAAAGAGTTGGCTCGTTGTGAAAAGTAATGCACAGTGTTATTTCGATTTCTATTGGAAGTGCCAAGATGTTTTTTGTTATATGTATGAATTCGATTGTTATTGTAATATAACTGAGTAGCAGCAAGTGTAAATTGTACTTTTTGTGTTTTTCAGCAAATTTAGTGATTAATTTTAGGAATATTAAGAATTCTACTCATTTGCGATATTCTTCTACAGTCATAATTTTTCTTTACAAAATTTTGTACATAATTTGAGCCTAGCTCAAAAACTAAAGATGTAATGAACAAAAGTTAAGTCCAAGGACCGTAGTAGCATTGGTCTTATTTTTGCATTACGTAGTTATCTCGGTCTTGGCGTTAACCTCGCTTGGTTTTGCAATGACGGCCTTAATCTTGGTGTCGGTTTTGGACTTTTAAAGTCCACTTTTGATCTCACTCTTGTTTAAAAACTTTTTTAGTTTTGAATTATGTTGTGATTTATTTATAACTTTTATACATATTTAATTGATTGCGTAAATATCAAGTTAAAACAACAGAGACCCACAATTCTAATAAAAAAAACAGCAAATCTTCAAGTCTCACGGTTTTGGCAGGCATTACTCCTGTATAATCAGAACTGGGGCTTTTGTAAGAATCTAGTTAAATCGTAGTAAAATTAGAATTTATTAATGTTTAAGGGAAAGAGAAAAAAAATTAAAACATGTATATATAAACACACATCGAAATATCATGTCATTTTATTTTTATTAACCAAGAACAGCCATTGTGCACATTCGTTGTTTAGTCTGTTGCGATGTCTTCATATTACTAAAGGTTCGAGAGTCTCATCCGTAACCGAGGTCGTGGAAGTTTAACATGTCGATAGAAATATTTGTCCCACTTAAAATATTTCTATCGACATTTAAATAAATATTGAAATAAGGTAGGTAGGTATCGATTAATTTCAGTCGTCCCTTAAAATTGTCACAAATAACCTTATGTATTTATCAATAGGATAAACTATAGACCGGTGTTAGAAACGTTCATTTTCGATAAATACACTTGTTTGTAATTAATGATTATAGTCTAATTATGTAACATATATAATTAAATGTCAAGTGTATATACATACAAATTTTCAATTTCATAATTTTGTTTTGTTAAATTTATACGTCGCTTATAGTTCAGATTTTAAATATTTATTAAGATGCAATAACAAAATTGGAGAAGTCTTTTATATTTTAATAAAAGTCTTGCCGTGGGTTTAGCCTTGTTCGTTTGACTATGGGTATTGATCTTATTATTGTGAGTATAACTTTGATCTTGTTCTTGGCCAGACAAAAAGTGTAAAACAAAGTCGTAGACTACATAGTTTAGATCGATCTCGTTCGACACTAAAGATGAGAAAAAATTAGTTTTTATATAGAATAAATTGATAATTTGGAGTGTTGAATAAACCCTTTTAAACATAAGTAGATCTCGCGCTATGAGGGTCCAGATACACTTGGATACATAAAAAAATCGAAGGGTACGTTTTTACTTTATATAAATATTAATATTATTTTTTACCATGTAAATATAACGCATATTGTCTAATATATTTCCGACAGACGGAAAAACGTCGTGAAGTTTGTCAAAAACTATGAAATTTAAAACAATTGCTGTAGTTTTACGCTCACCCACTTCATGTATACATCTAGTAACGCTGCTTTTCTCTTATAATTTTGAATAGCAGTTTCGAAAATGGGACCATACATTTTGTGGACTTTTTCAACAATATCTCTAAATATATCTATCTTAAATAAGATTCTAATCCTTATAAATTGCTTTTTCAATTGATATTAACACCGTATATGACACTAAAAAGAAAAAAAGAAAACTATAATTATACAGTTACAAATGTTTTTGAGCGATAATGGCTGGAATAAGGAGCCATACCGAAGGACACGTGAGTGATCTTATACCGTTACTTTTTTCTTGTCGAAGTACGGAGCCCTAAAACATAGACAAACTGATTTTGAATTGATATTAACACCGTATATGACACTAAAAAGAAAAATAAAACTATATAATTATACTTTTATAAATGTTTTTTAGCGTTAATTAATGGTTGGAATAAGGAGACATACCGAAGAACACGTGAGTGATCTTATAACGTTACTTTTTTCTTGTCGAAGCACGGAGCCCTAAAACATAGACAAACTGATTTCCAATTGATATTAACATCGTAATGACACTAAAAAGAAAAAATAAAACTATATAATTAAACTTTTATAAATGTTTTTGAGCGTTAATGGCTGGAATAAAGAGACAGACCGAAGGAAATAAGAAAGGACTGAAGTACGGAGCCCTAAAATGTAGAATAAACTAATTCTACATGTCATGTAGGCATTAATTACAGTTAATTTTTGGTAAAACGAATTAAATATAAGTTACATGCCATTTAAAAATCTACTCTAACTGTACCTCAATACAAATTTTCGTGGAAATTTTTTTGTTGAACTTTTACGTCCCTAATAATTAACAAACTTATCATTTGCAGATACAGCCGTAGATGATGTTGGGCAATGTAACAAAATAAGATGAAGAGCTTTTAAATACCACGAAAAAACATGGTAGTGTAGACTAAACGTTAATATTCGGGATGTGGAAAATAAAATTACATAGCTTGCTTGATGTGGGTCTTGGAATATTGTAACTAAATGCGTAATATTGCCCTCTAAAGTAGTACGTTTTGGTCAGATATGGATCAGTAAGGTGGTGTTCGGTTATGGAATACGCCTTCGCGCTCCCGAAAATCTACATGAATAATTATAGTGGGAGACGGGAATGGCCTCGCACCTGCGTCGAGGTCCCGTGCTTAGGGATGGTAATGTTTCTTGGACAGGCTAGTTTGGTTGGCTGTTACGTCAAGTAGAATATTAAAATTTTATTCATTTCACGGGGGTATCGCACGCCGACGTGGAATTTCATAGCCTTTTTCCAATAGCGTTCTGACAAGGTAAAGAATATAATTTACGAAATGTTTGTCTGATTAATTGTTACTTTTTTCACTAAGAGCTATTCTGGTTTTTCTATTAGGCCCATTGTAATAAAATAAACTAAAAATAGCAAGTAGCTCAAAAAAGTTTGAAGTGCCCTCATGCCTGTATATAATTTGGGACCCCTTTAATCACTGTAGATCGGAAAGGTACCGATTCTACTGTTAGGGTTATTAGATATCAAAAATGTTAGTATTATATTTATGACATTTTGATTCGAATTTCTTGAGTTTGATGGTGTTATTAAAATATCTCTTATATTAAAATCGATTTAACGGGCTCTTATATTAAAATCGATTTAACGGGAGAATTTAAACAATATGTATTTGACGACCATCAAGAGTGCACTGTTGGAAACAAGAGATGGTTGATAAGTTATTGGGCCCTGCTTAAATTCATCTTCTTACAATCAAAATAGGATAGTACTAGAAACTAGTATTATCCTTTTGTGTGTTGTACGACAGAAATAGGAGCATTGTGGCATTATCTTTTATCTACGTATAACTTCATTCTTTTGAGGACAATCGTGACTGAAGAATACTCGTACTTGCGATATGGCATTGTATCGTCCTCCAATGAAATGAATTTGAAGAAACATCATAGAGGGTAACCAACTTCTTTGCTATAATACTTTAACAATTATAAAATATTTTTACCTCCAATTCCAATATCGTAGCTGTTTCAGTTGGTTTATAAATATAACTAAATAAAGTTGTCAATAATACATTCTGTTCGACTTTGTACTGCCGTCGCAAGAAAATAAGATTCCCTCACGAGATAATAGTGTAATCATATCGATAAGTTTGCCTATCTGGTCGTCTTCTTACACCATCTTCGAAAATCATGCTAAAATCATCCTAAATCGTCCTAAAAGTGGGTATATAGGAACACGCGGGACATGTAATGAATTGTATAGTGATCGATTGGTACTGCCATTCCATTTTCTCTAATCTCATCTGGGAAGAAGCAGATTCTAGAATGTAAATCTATAATATTTTCCAACGGATTTTCTACGTTCCGTTTTTTCCAGTTTTGTATTTCGAAAAAATAAGAACGAAATGTTTCAAACAGTTCGCCTATTACGGCCTAGATTTTTCAGAAATCATTCGTCATAAGCAAGTTGAAATTTGAGAAAATAATGGAGTGAATTTGACATAATATTTATCAGCATATTTGGTCAATAGAAAGTTCAAGTCGCGACCAAACGTAATTTTTTTTAAACCAAAGGTTTTAAAAAAAATTACGTTTGGTCCTGCGCGAATTAGAAGAATTTCAAAATTGTCTTTCTTTTTCAAATACTTATTTAAGGTAGTATTAGAGATCTCCGTCCACCTCCGAAAAAGCTAGAATCAAAATTATGAAGAAAAATTTAAGGGAAAGCTATAGTTATGATGCTAGATTTTCTAGTTTTTGCGAAATATATATTTATAGTTTTTCAGTAATATATTTATATGGTATATTTCTATGATGAAAAATATTTGGAAATATTTGAATAGAAAAATACTTAACCTTAAATGTTTGTTTTTTTCAGTGTAAACACCTTCATGTGCGACTTATACTCGTACTAAATTGGTTTTTATGATTTTTTTTTCGTTGTTAATTAGTAATGTATTCTTAACTTGCCTTAACTTATAAACACTTGTATTTATTGCCGAAATGAAATATTTTTTGGGAAGCCTTAATAACCTTTTATACAAATATATAATCTTTTATACAAATAATATGTATACACATATTTTTCATGTCTAGTAAATTCTATACTCTCCAGATGTGGGGCAGCCCTGCCCGACTTCGTTTCGCTCAGTATTTTGTTTTAATTACACACTGTACCTTTTATTTATACTTGATATTACGAGATTGGCTTTGTTCCCCTGCTTTATAAGGACTTTAAATTTGAAATGTATAATTTCTTTCTATTATATTCGTGGTTATTAAGGTAAGTCGTGTTGGTCTCTGTATAATAAATAAGTTGTATCTCCCCATTGTTTTTCTTATATTCCTTAGATTATTTTTATATGCAGTTGTATAGTGGTTTTATACAAGAGTGAATTAATTTTTATTCACAACTAAATGAAACTACGTGATGTAGTATTATTTCTACTTTAATTAAATTCTTTACCACGACCTAGGTTTCGTTGTATTACAACTTCTTCAGGTGGGATATTTGTAAAGATTACTACTAACTAGAATCTTTACAAATTGCTCACCTGAAGATGTTATCATATAACGAAACCTAGGTCGTGGTTAAGAATTTAAAGAAAGTAGAAATAATACTACGTCACGTAGTTTCATTTAGTTGTGCATAATAATTAGTGGTAATGAATTTCTACAAAATTAACGCGAAATATATTCAATATAACAACAGTGAGTTTTGATAAGAAATATTAAAATTGATAACACAAAGGAGACTGCGATTAAAAGGCTATAATTGAAAGTTTAATGATATTAATAGGGTTTGTTATAATGTAGTATTGTTTATTCTTATGTGAGAACAAATAAAACGAACCGTGGGTGTTAGAACAATGAATAGAGAGTAGTCATTCATTCTAGGTGGAAGAAGAAAAACCCTTCAGATAGAAAAAGGACTGCAAGTTGATCTTCACATGTATATTTAGATCACCCCCTTCTCAAAACTTCTTTCAGTAAATTCTGAATTTGTTTGAAGCGCCCTATTTTTTTTTATTTCAATTTGTGGTGTTTAAATATTATTATTTTTTTGTTATTTCTGCTTTAGGTCTCTTTATTTTCAAATGAAACTTTTATCATGAGGTAGTTGGTTCAGGTAGCATCACAAAAGTTTGTGACGGAAATAAGCATCAAGAGTGGGGAATTCCGGGATAAACTACGGTCGTGTGTTATAGCATTTAAACTTGTCAAGGGCATGTAAAAATTAGATTTTGCTCCAGTTACGATGAATCCACGCGTATTTTATTTAGTTTATCATTTACTACCACATGTTGAATAATAATTCAATATGTGGTATTAACTGATTTTCAAAGTATGAATTGATATATAGACAGTTTTCTCGGGGTATTTTATTTTATGAAACTGAATAAGTAACTAAACTTATATTTTTTTAAATTTGCAATGCAATTAAGCTGATTTAATTGCCATTGATAGCTAATGCTTAGTGCTGAAATAGACGGGACACCAATAGACAAATATGTAACGAAAAATTCAATGATTTTCGTTTTATGTAATTTCGATGTTGCTAGCAATAACCATAAAACTAATTCCAAGGTTAAGAGACCATATTACCTTTCTGTGCGCAGGAATTGAGAAGAACTCTTAACAGACCTATTACTTTTTTGTGTGCAGGGATTGAGAAGCGTTTTAAATCTTTTACTGCTTAAAAGGTGAGTGACTTGTCAAATTGACTAGGTTTTTCGTATGAAATTTGAAAATGAATTCGAATAGCTCTGTTCCAGTGCGTTCACTTCGTTTTGTATAATTATCTTATTTTCAACTTCGAAATAAACATATTTAATAAAAGATCGTGTTGGATAGTTTTTCAATTAAATCGGTTATTCCCACGTCATAAATAAAGCATTCGCACACAAACGAAACGGAACGGGTCAAGGTACGCTTATCCACAGTCTGCTTATATTCTGGACGTCTCGACCGAAAGTATATTTTATTTAAAATTTTGACAGCTCGCATAGAAATCAGTTAGTCACAGGTCGACATAATCGTATCAGGGTACGCTCACACATCATTAGCCAGCTCGCCGTCGGGTGGTAGGGCGTGGACGGAAGGCGCCCTGACTCGCGAGGGCGCGTGCTATCGGCCCGCGGCGATCTCGGTCGCGTCGCCGCCAATGCAAATAAGGGGGAGTAGGGGGCGATGCATTGGGGGTTATTTTGTTGTTGTGATGGGAGCGAGCGCTTGACTTGTGGAAGTTTGGAACTTTGAGTCGCTTTCGTATTGTCACGGTCTGGTATCGCTGAAAGAATAGTTATCTGCAACAATGCCAGTAATGTATTTCATAAACTGTAACGTAACTTGCATTACAGATACTAAAAAAATTACTGAGGTGGAAATATGTTTTTTTCTATCTCCATTCTATTTTCATTGATACATATTGAAATAGTTTTATCATTTTCATTCTATTAAATTTGTAAAGTATACCGTTTTTCGATATTCTCGTAGTTGATATTGATTTTTCAGTATTAATGTTGTTTTTAAAAGTAGTTGGGATGTTAGTTTGTAGAATCGCACAAAGGTGAACGGTAAAATTCTAGGTATACCTCCTTATATCCCATTTCTTCAATAGGAAAAGGTAAGGATTTAAAAGTAGTTGGGATTTTAAAAGTAATTGGGATGTTAGTTTGTAGAATTGCACAAAGGTGAACGGTAAAATTCTAGGTATACCTCCTTATATCCCATTTCTTCAATAGGAAAAGGTAAGGATTTAAAAGTAGTTGGGATTTTAAAAGTAATTGGGATGTTAGTTTGTAGAAATGCACAAAGGTGAACGGTAAAATTCTAGGTATACCTCCTTATATCCCATTTCTTCAATAGGAAAAGGTAAGGATTTAAAAGTAGTTGGGATTTTAAAAGTAATTGGGATGTTAGTTTGTAGAAATGCACAAAGGTGAACGGTAAAATTCTAGGTATACCTCCTCATATAATAGAAAAGGTAAGGATTTTGATTGAATTTAAAAAGACAAGTAATAAGCCCCTGTATCTTTTGTTATTAAATACTTTTGTACACCATTTACCGCAAGAAAGATCGAGTTTTCCTTTAGAGCTCAGTATATTAACAGGAAAAGATCACTGACGTGTTCATCCGTCTGTCTATCTATCTCAGCCTTTTTTCTCAGAATCGTTTGACGTAAAAACTTCAACTTTGGAATATTGATAATGTATTTTAACCTGCTTATATTTCAATGTAATGGTAACACCCAAAAATGTTTATTTACAAATTTTAAAGAGGACAAATAAAGTAAACAAAAACACATTTTAAGATTTTTATGTCAAGTAAAGACATTGTTAAAAGTATCCATAAAAAACGTAAACCTCTCACGTCTGAAACTGCCAAAGTCAAAAATAGGAAAAATTGGCGTTACTATAACTTTACATAAAATTACACGACAACTATAGCAATGTTTCTAAATCTCCTAGTTTTTGAGAAATTCACGAAGCTTTTACGCCAGTGAATCGTATTCTAGGCAATAGTGACATGCCGAAAAATAATATTATTATATGTAAATTGTTTAAACTTATCTTACATTTTTATGTGCTGCCTTAAATTTGTATGTGCTACCTAAAGTTTTTATACGCTACATTAAATTTTTATGTGGCTAAGTGAATACAGAACCCACTTGCTACGAGTTCTACTTGTTTTAAATGGTTTTTCTTAAATGTCACATGACTAATGTCTCTGACAGTCTACCAACTAAACTTCAATATCAATTGTTATGGCAATAAGTTCGCCGTATGCATAAAAGTTGATAAATAGAATAAATAAATAAAGTAGCTATGACAAGTTAAACACGCATACAATTGTATACATTTAAAGGACACTTAATAAAAATTGGCTTTCTTTAAATAACGGTAACTTAGCGAATAATCATTCTGCGTAAATTTCAAAAAAGGTTATTTTTTAAACTAAATCTGTTATGCATTTATTAAATATTTTTGCCTCTTACTCCGATAGAGTTGCAGATCAAGGAATAATGAAAAAGCCCCAATTTTATAGAATTAAATAATTTAAGTTTTATAAGATAATATATTAAGTTTTATAGAATTAAATAATTTTATTTTCATAAAATTCATTGATTGCGTCTTGAAGTGCGAGCAAGCTCCTTAAATTAGTAGTTATAATATAAATAACTAAAAAAAGTTTTCAAATTAAAAAAAACAATAGTAAATAATATAAATAATTAAACAAAGTTTTCAAATGAAAAAAACAATAGTTATAATATAAACAACTAAAAAAAGTTTTCAAATTAAAAAAAAAACAATAGTTAGATATCAAATGTTTACAAAATATAATTGTCCAAATTTTAAATATCGGGAGGAAAAGTGACAGTACATGGCATGCAGAAGTAGAATACGAATGAGAATATTATGAATGAAATTGGGAGGCGATATAGTTTTTCAGAAGACTTGGAAAGCGTGTATGGTTGATCATTTAAGATGTTTGCTTCAGTTTAAATAACCAAGTTTCTAGTTTCTTTAAATAATCAAGTTATGGAAACTTGGTTTAAGATGAGATTAGGAATATGTATTGGGTTTTCTCACAGGCATTGGCCGAAGTTTTGTTGTTTTTTTAATATTTATGAATTCCAACGTCGTAGCAAGAAACCTAGCTCGTTGTATTTTGTTGTCGAAATACATAGGTACATATGTCGCTTTAAAAACATTTCCACTTACTTCCATCCGGGAAGTTCAGTAAAACTTACGCGTAATTATGTACTAATCAATAACACGTTCTTTTCCTGGTCTTACCGGCTTATTTTAATGGCGTTGCTGACCGCATGCTTGTAGCTGCCCTGGGACGGGATATATATACGGAATATACGGGAGTTTGACTTGACAGTAAATAGAAGAAAATTTAATAAAATGCGGAATAATTTCGTTGAAACCTACAGCGTTATATTAATAAAACCAATGAGAACATATCGAATTCAGTACGTAAATCTATTTACAGGGGCATAATTATGTGGTCTATAATTATCTGTCCGACGTTTTGTTATTACATATATATAGAGTGACATATTAAAATATTGAATATATTTGGCGTTAATTTTGTAGAAATTTATTATTCACAATTAAATGAAACTATGTGATGTAGTATTATTTCTACTATCTTTGAGCTCTTTACCACGACTTAGGTTTCATTTCATTGGAATCTTTGCTAATAGCCCACCTAAAGTTTGTTGTTTGTTGTTTTTCTTATTACTACTTTATTTTAATTTTTTTAAATAACTTGTCATAAACAAGGGACTCGTGGCTACATTGAGAAATGTGCCCATGATTCCATTCACGCGAATGGAATCGTGTTTGGTCAGTACCTAATATATTTTTATTATCGATTATATTCCATACGGAAGCATTTATGGTAACAACACACTTAATAATACTTTATTTCAATTTTTTAAGTAACTTGTCTTAAACAAGGGACTCGTGGGTGCATTGTGAAATGTGCCCATGACTCCGTTCACCGAATGGAACTGTGGGCACGTTTTCATTTTTTTTACTAGATGTTAGACGCAATTGCTCTTTACAAACCTTAAGATCGCTCGCTCTTCTTAAGTAAAACTTAAGATTGTATCTACTATTTACTGAAAACTGTTTTGTAGTCCGGATTATGTCGCTCGCATTACACTAGAACGTATTTTAGACATCTGTTTAATTATAGACCACTGTTTTAGACTGTTTTTAGACCACTGTTTTAGAGGAGATTACAATTTTCCCTCCTCATTGGAATAATGCATACTAATGTTAGACGCATTAGTATGCACTTTACTGATTGTGTTTCCAAAGTATGTACGTAAGTACACGTGCGAGGGTTGGTCGGCAGCATGCGTGGCGAAGGCGGGCGGCGAAGTGCACGCGACCCGCGGCGCCGCATGATTTACTGCCTGCGCTTGCTAATTGTTTACGTGGGGTGGCAGGGTAGGTTGACGATTGAGGTTGAATTATGATGGTTTTGTAAAATGATGCGATCGACGGAGTTTTGTGGGTGATTGACGTTTGCGGCTTGATGGTTTTCGCAATAAATATATCGCCAACATTAAGGAAGGGTTGTGGATCAGTTCGGCGCGTATTTATAAGTAACTTTTTGTCTTGCTATTTGTTATAACCCAACTTTTAGTGATAGTGATATTTATAGTAAATGGTTAATAAAGTCGTGATCTTTAGTAGTCTGTAATGTTTTTCTTTGTCAAATATCTGACGTCGTCGCAAGATATTCAGTTTCGTTCTGTTTTAAATGCATCGTTTGATAGTTTTAATGCGATGAAAGAAAAACAATATAAATAAA
Organism: Druceiella hillmani; assembly: GCA_039881145.1. Taxonomy (NCBI): domain Eukaryota; kingdom Metazoa; phylum Arthropoda; class Insecta; order Lepidoptera; family Hepialidae; genus Druceiella; species Druceiella hillmani. The sequence goes on along the minus strand of JAYKKI010000032.1, from coordinate 19,710,579 downwards.
AATATTGTGACAGACAAACTTACAGACAAGACCTCTCAAATACGAGTAGAACTCGCAATATTTGTGTTCCGTACATATTTAGGCCCTTATAAATATTTAAGGATACGTAGAAGGGAAAATTTAAGGGTAAATTATACCTTTCGCAGGCGTAAACACGTGGTGCATATTTAAAAATTACGACATCTGGAATCATCGCTGTAGTTTTCCGGTAATCAAAATTAAGAAAATTATCGGTGAATCTATGTAAGTGTTTTCATAATGTTTTTGAATGTTCAAATTTAAACTACTTACCGCAGATGGCGTTTATTATTTTTACAACTTAAAACTATTTTTTCCGTTTATATCTCGGAATAATATTAATTGGTTTATATGTATTATAAATAATGTCAGATTGATACTCCACGTCATAAAAACTCCATTTTCGAGTAATTTATTTACCTCTTTATCAATTGTAAATTTCAAGTTTCTACGTCTCATAGTTTCTGAAAAGATCGGCTGCGCAGACACGCGGTCATCTTATAAATGTTCCGTTTTCCGTTTGAAGTGTAGTCCTAGAAATGGCAAAAGGCTTAATACCTCATATTCTTGCTCAGGTTCTTAGTAATACAGCAGTGTATCTAAATTCATTCAGTAGCTCTAAATATAATCTAAAATACGAAAAACGCTGAAAAAGAAATTTACAGACATGTTTGCTCTTATTGTTTTATTTATATACAATCTGTATACAATATCTTAGTTGTTCGATAGTAATAAAACGAATCGAGTATGAGTAAAGTTACACTCACACACAAAAGTTGAAATTAAACCATTACGAAAAGATATTTGCCTTTCAAAATAGCCTTGAATTATTAGTGCAGCTGTTTGCAATTGACGTATTATTTATTCTGATAACATTCTTTTGTATGACTGTCGTATTTGTCATAATTCATAAAAATATACTGCTTAATGACATTATTTTACTGGGACAATTAAATTAAAAAAAAACAAACAAACAAAATTTAGTTAGTAGTTTTAAAAAACTTCTGTTTTTACTTGTTCAAAGTTGAGCCACTATGATAAAATGTACAGAGATAAAGAGTCCAGAGAGACAGATGGAAGACCAGTAAGGTTTTTGGAAAATCACGTTATCTTAGATATTTCGCTTTCAAAGCTTAACTAGAAGAATTCTCGTTAATGTTTTGTGTTATAGTGATGATCTCCGATTATGGTGATCTTATAACGAGTATATGGTGGTTTTATACAGAAAATATTTTGAGATTTTGTTGTATAATAAGGTCCAGTGAGTTATTTTACACGTTTCACATTTTTGACTATCTTTATTAATTTTTTGTGTTTTTTAAATACTGTGTGAAATTCATATTTAGAAAATGATCCTTTACTCACGAGACTGATTTATTTTATATAAAAAACATGATGGTATTTGTTACAGATATTTTGGTAAGTGAAACTTCTTTTACAATAATAAATGAAGCGCTTCCAAGTAATTCAATAGCATCATATTTATGTAAAAAGATATAAGGCTATCCTAACGACATCTATCAGTGAATCTATGTAAGTATTTTCATAATGTTTTTGAATGTTCAAATTTAAACTACTTTTGCGTTTACTTAAAACTATTTTTGCGTTTATATTTTAAAATAATATTAATTGTTTAATATGGATTATAAGTAACTTTCACTTATAATTACCAGATCCTGTTTAGAATAGTTTATATCAATCACGTAGTATTTAATATTGGTCATTATTTTACAAAGAGTTTACAATGAATTCTGTGTAATTAATTAATAATTGTTATAAATATATATTTATAATAATTATTACGATTTATACGATAACAATTTATACGGTGTTACAGAGATAGAATACAATATTTGAAGAAAAGATGGTACTTTTTATATATGAAAAAACAAACAATTCAGCGATTGACAACCAGGAAGGAGTGAATATACATTTTTAACCGTAATATAAAACAATAAGCCACCTTGATAAATGCGTATATATTATATTTAATATATCAATAATTGTTAATAAGAAATGAAAATATATATAGATATATATAGATGTCTAATGAAGTACATAATATAATTTTCGAAACTTTTCCAAAAAATGATTGATATTGATAGCTTTTCCAATGGGTAGCCATTGCTTACTTTAATTAAAAATTAACTGTTAACTGACATTAATATTTTTTTCAATTTTATCAAAATGATAGTTTTATCGTTCTTTTGAAGATTTGTGTGGTTTTTTTGGCAACCCTGTCCATTATGCGAGTTTCGCGATTAGGTAGTAGGTCGCATCCGTGTACGGAGGGGACAATGAAACACAATAATGTACTTCTGTTTCGTCTTGCTAGTTCAAAGAGTTCCGTAGAAATAGCATTATAAATTGTTATGAAAAATTACTTGACTTTTTGTAAAAAAAATATAAAATTTCTCATTTATCTGATAAGCGATTTAAATAACACTTTTTAAGCGACTTATTTGTTACGTTTTCATTATATAAGAATGTAGTTTTTATTCTTAACTTTCTACTAAGAATGTAATTTTTATTCTTATTCTTAACTATTCTTAACTTTAGCCCGTATTACAAATTTTTATGAAAATTACTTGACTTTTTATAAAAAACATGAATTTTCTCATTTATCTGATTGGCGATTTAAATAACACTTTTAAGCGACTTATTTGTTTCGTTTTCATTACATAATAATGTAATTTTTATTCTTGTGACACTTGAGCCCGCATTAAAAAATTGTTATTAAAAATTACTTGACTTTTTATAAAAAACAAGAAATTTCTCATTTATCTGATTGGCAATTTAAATAAGACTTTTAAGCGACTTATCTATTTCGTTTTCACTATGTAAGAATGTAATTTTTATTCTTGTGACACTTGAGCCCGCATTAAAAAATTGTTATGAATAATTACTTGACTTTTTATAAAAAACATGAAATTTCTCATTTATCTGATTGGCGATTTAAATAACACTTTTAAGCGACTTATTTATTTCGTTTTCACTATATAATAACGTAATTTTTATTCTTGTGACACTTGAGCCCGCATTAAAAAATTGCTATGAAAAATTGCTTGACTTTCTATAAAAAACATGAAATTTCTCATTTATCTGATTGGCGATTTAAATAACACTTTTAAGCGACTTATCTATTTCGTTTTCACTATATAAGAATGTAATTTTTATTTTTGTGACACTTGAGCCCAACAGTAAACAGATTTTAGCCGATCTCGTTTACTATTATGCTGTTATGCAGAAAAATAAATAAATTGTTTAATATTTGAAATATTGCAATTTTATCTGAACAAGCAACGGGCATATAGCGGTCAGGCTTGATACATCAAACATAGAATTCTAGCTTATTTTAATATTCTATAAACCATTGTTCTAAAATATCAACCTGGCAAGTGATTTTTAAATTTAATATAGGCTGTCTACGCTTTTTTCCCTTTATATTACATCCTTTTAGCTATTTCGATAAATATTTAGTTTACCTCGTGTTTCAAAACCAATGTAACCTTGTTTTATTTATTTCGAATTTGAATATAGCGTTTTAAATAAATAATTTTAAATACATTACACTAACATATGCACGTGTGTCGTATACCGTGAGCACAATGCCGCGGTATTGGCATGGCAATAGAGCGAGTGGCACAAAAGCGTGCCGCGTTAGGCGCCCTATTGAACCTGCGAGTGCGCGGCGCTGCGCCAAGTTATGTGCGCTGCACGCGGTGGCACTGAGCTCTAGTGTATATAGGTGGCCCGAGGGCCGGGTGAGGAATGCGTGCTGTGTTGCAGCGCGAAATAGTGAATGGATGTGGCGTTGGTGAACGAAACCGCCGTCGATTTTGAAGAATGGCGTGTACCTACTTTATTTGTAAAGATTGTTGTGTGAGAAGTTTCCATAATTTTCCATAATTCTTTTGAGTTCGTTATAACGTTAATATACCTTCACAGGTATTTGTGAACGGTTTATTGCGAGTGGTATATCAATAATATTATATAAAATCATTTGGGCGAGTTTGTACATTGCATATATTATTGGAATATCTATGCTAAACTATAAAGCGGAAACAAAAGTTTGTTGGTTTATTTTTTTGTTCTCACTTATATCCGGAATACATACATACAACATCCTACTACTGTTCATTGGAGCAGAGAATGATAAAAATGTAACCGTAGTCGGGAAAAACTGCTTAAACGGTGAAGGATAGAGAAAAGCTGACTTATTTATTCTCAAGTGTTCCCTTCGTTATATACCCGATCCCGCCGACTAATATCGTTTGGCTAATGAAGTAAATGCTTTTAGTGTCCTCCAAACAGAATTTCGGAATATCTGATTTTAATAAACTCAATTAATGTATTTCGACACGAGTAAATTAACGGCGCAGAGCCACATTTATATAAGAGACGTGTCTGAGTCCGAGTACAAAACCTAAATAACTTTTTGGAATGTCTGTCTTTTAATTAGAATAGCACGCAAAAAACTAGTGAACTAATTCGAATGAAACTATCACTGGGATTATGTTTGGGGTTTTGATTACATGTAGGCTTTCCGAGAATACCCCTAAAGGGCTCACGCAGTTTGAACTTATTGCGCGGTCTTAAGGTTCATCAAGGATGGAAATTGTTAAGAAAATCAAAGTAATTCAAGATACAAAGTTTTTTTTATCACGGTTAAAGTCGCTTTTGAGATGCGAACACTTGTCACTGAAGAAAAACTCGGTCGCTTTAATCAAAGCCTGCGCGAGTGATGGCATTGTGGATTTTTGAAAATTAGCCGATAATTAAAAAAAACCTGTATTCCTTAGAGGATGATAAGAATACGATCTATCGAATTTTTGTCTGTTAGTATGTTTGTCGGTATATTTGTTTGTGCTTGCATCGCTTAAATGCTACTAAGCAAATTAAAGTAGAATTTGCACCTTCGATTTTATTGAAATCTAGAGAGGAAACTCGAAACAAAATAATGTGAATCTACTAATGATCATGACGTGAATAATTATTGACTATATATCTTCCTGTTACTATGAGTAAATCGAATACTCCATGCGAGTTGTTGGCGGGCAAAACGCTAATCTCTACGTATATAAAGTGTAACGCCTGTCTGTCTGTTCGCTTATACCTCGAGTTCTACTTGATGTGACGCGGTTTTCGCTGTCATAGGGAGTATTTATCCAGGAAGGTTATGTATAAAGTGTTATTGTAGATGCTTATGTTACATTAATATTTATGAGCCATGTCCTTGATCGCGAATAGGCATGAAACCCTACGGATGGAGCAACGGCGGCAGCAAGCTGGAGAAATAATTTTGTCCGAGAGATGTTTAAATTTAATCGTCACTTGTCACCTGAAAAGCTAGTACTATATTAAGCAGTTTTAAAATGTAATAATAAATTAATTACCCCAATACCGTCATGGCTTCTCGTGCCAGTTTACCGACGCCCCTGTATACAGGCATCGGCGTGTAGTTGCTAAGGGAGTTGAGGTAAGGGTGGAAGTAAATTATAAAGAAAGCTATTAAACAAAACTAGCTTGTTAGAGGCGGCGCCTGCTCGTGTTACTCTAACCCTCCCTTACTTTATGCAACCCACGCTACTTACGCAGTGTACTGAAAAGGGTACATTGTCCCTGTGGCACTTGTAGGTTTTATACAGGCCAAAAATCAATTTTTATTTTGTGCAGTTAGTCTGTGCATGGTTAACAATCGTACGTGTCAATTAATATGTAGTTAATGTGACAAACGAAATTTGAAAATGTTTATGTTAATAATGTAATATACAAAATTGATAATATAGTTATATATAAATAATATAAACAATTATTTAACAAATTTTACGTGCAGTGAATAATTTTCTTAAAAAGGTGAAAATGATGTAGGTGTTATATCCATGAGTCTTTTTTGCCTTTTACGAACACATGTACTTAATAAGAGAAACAAAATATACGGAACGTTTTAGTCAACAATTTTGCATACAGAATTGATAGAGAGATTGGGCTAACATCATTAAAAGAGACTGACAAAAGTTCTTATAATGTTGAATTGGGTTATTACGAGTGTAAACATGTCTTTATGTATAGAAAATGAAAAAAAAATCAACCAGTCAAATATGAAATCTTAACAAATATAAAATCTTGTTTGTTTCTAAATACCATTTCTAGAAATTCTTTGAGATATCAGGAGGAAACGAAGTGCAGATTTTGTTCCATCGCAACCTCTATATATAGATGCTCTAATCCATGAAACTTGCAAGCTAGTCAGACCGTCGAAAGAAGCCACGTCGAACTCGACAAGAGCGGAGAAAACCTTTACATTACACATCGAGAGATCTAGAGTAAAGCAAGAAATAATTTTCATTAAAATGACATTTAGCAAGGTTTTAAATCTAAATTGAATGTAAATTCGACCTCGACAGCAGCTGATTCAAACTCCTCATGACTTATAAAATAATAGTGATTCAGGAATAACCGGCAAGCAAACAAATCAGTTTTCTATCTTTACTCCTGGAAATACTTCTCTGTTTATAACTAAAACAATAAGAACTATCTATAGACTCTTTATTTAGTTTTTGTAGGATATGTGCTTAAACTTTCTTGGGGAAATTTAAGGGCAGCATGGGTTTCCAAGTTAGGAAACCTATCGTTTTTTTCGTTCTGTAAAAAACGATACGTTTTCTGTAAAAAACGAGACATTCTTCAAATTATAATAGCCTTTGGATATGCAACTTGCGTACGTACATACACACGCACGCACGCATGCATGCACTATTGACACGTACGCATACATGAATGAATTAGAAAACTATAGTTATTTTGTTATTTTTTGTAATCCTTGCTGAATTCTTGGTGGTGCATTCAAAATATATGAATATTTAAATAGATAAATTTTTTATTTGTAATATGATTATAAATTGTGTTTTATTTTTTGCTCTTTTCTGATTGTAAATCGCTGAATTGTTTGATTTTTTTTATATACCAAACATTTTATTTCCTTTGTACCTTGGTTATTTAACTTTTCCCCGCCGCTAAAATACGTATATTAGAGATATTTCCGACGTGTGAAAAGTAAATAGGACGTGTTAGTACAAGGTTATTTCATGACTTGTATAATATAATGAAAAAAACTTTCAATCAAATTAATTCCAATGAATTTTTTTTCGAATGTCACGACATAATATGATTTACGCACAAACAGTCTTGGCGAGGAAATGTTTAATGGACAGTGTTCTAATGTTCCTGCCAATAATTATATTATAGACACTCTAGTTTAAGTTTTCTCACTATAAATAATACACGTATTTATTGAGTGTACATAAATACAAGCTTACATTACATGTATTAAAAACACCTTTCAATTCTACAATTCAAATTCGAATGGATATGGCGTAACAGGCGTGAAAAACTGACGGGACGGACATGTCATTCGGGCGTCTTCCTGTCTCATCGACGTTAGACAGACAAAACGGCAGTATATTTAAAAATAGCATTCGCGCGAAACGATCGGATTGTAAGCGAATGCAAACGAGATACGCAGAGGAAACATTACAATTGGCGTCTCGTCCGACCTGCATCTGACCGAACGGGGCGTCCCGGCCGAACTTGGCAAAACATTCATGATATTCGCGGGCACGCACGGCCAAGTTGCCGGCCGGCATTGTTAAAAACACATTTGTCATCCGGGGACGAGGAGCGCGCATAACAATATTATGATGTCGGTCGCCGCGGCTGGGTGCGAATGAAATAAATTTCCATAAGCGGCGGCGGAGGTCGGTGCGACCAGCGCGACTGGCCGGCGTGCGTCCCGTGAGGTGCGGTGACATCGCGCCTTACCTACCGTGCTGCCGGGCGTACGTGACGTTAAATCGCGCGAGTTGCCAATGAAAAATGACGGGTAGTGGGTGGTAAAGTGTATGTATATACGCTATGACGCTTTACGTTTAGTCCGCTTCAGCGGTATAAACAGCGTAATAATGGAACAAAATGTTCGAGATATTTTGACAGACTTATTTTGCCTAATCTGTCTATTATTTCACGCGAATGCAGCAATGGTAATACGGGTAGAATGATAGCATCATCATCTCGGCATCGTAGATAACCCTTCTTGAGTATTTTGCAATGTTCATGTATTTAATTTATGACAGGACTTTTTCTATTTTTTTTTCTGATTCGAAATTACAAATTTTTTGTCATAATATTATTACAAAATTTATTTATTTCGTAAATTGTTCGTGTTTACTAAATTTAACTAAAGACACATCTTGACTGATACATTATTATAAAACTTCATTATCTTCTAAATATCTCATGTCTTTACTAAAATTTTCATTATTTCATATACAAATGAAAAGTACCTTTTCGCGGCAAATTCTGGTACTCTCATAACCACTTCATTCCCTCAGAGCCCCTTCTGGAGCCCGTAATAACTTGCTTCATACAACACAAGTGTATGGGACTTTACAAAGTATCTGTGAAAAATGATACCATTAAAGAGGTTAAAGACCAGGCGACAAATATCAGTTCTCGGATCTTCAAGCATTATTTCTAATCGGTATAAAACGTAGAATGTATTAGAAACTACTGATAGGTTTGGCTACTTTGAGTATTTTTTAACAATTGCAATTCAGACTTGTGTATTATTTTTGGTTACGTGAATTTTTCTGAGATGTTGTTTCCTGTAATTGGTCGTATAAATTTTTGTTATAAAAAGAGCGATCGTTATTTTTAAGGAACCATAATAAATTCGCAACAATACCAATTATTTGCTCTGTCACGCTTATTTTTCTTAAATATTTCTAAATTAAATCATTTCAATTTACGTCCTTATTTTGTAGAACTTAAGATTCTTTACTGTATATATATATATTTATATATATATATATATATATATATATATATATATATATATATATATATATAAAATTCTTTTTAAATTTAGATAATAAAGAATATGAATGTATGTTATGTACGTAAGAAAATATTGTACAAGTTTTGATCTGAAAAACTCTACTTTTATTTTCATATCCGTGAGAGACACCGTCCCATAAAAGAAATATAACAAAAAATAATCAAGATTATTTGAAAATTTTTTGGCCAATATATATAGGCGCCTATTATAATAGATAGCTAACACGACAACAGTTTACTAAGACTGTTGATAAAAACAGGTCGTCAAGTTATAAGTGCTGAAATTTTCTAACTTAGAGTTAGAAAATTTCAGTACTTCTAACAATGCAGCTAAAATGAAGGAATTGGTAAAAAAACGATAACAATTACTATGAAAAAACATTTCAGAAATAACAACTGCAATTGTTGATTATTAGAAAATAGGCGTAGACGAAAACTATTTTCTTTTATTCTTTTGTGAATGTTAACCACAAAATCACTTATATATTTCGTAAAGGCCAGATTTTTCTCAACAATACTATTATTGTACTAATTTCTATTATACACCATAATTTCCTACGTCATATACTAGCAGAGATATTTTATTATAACTATAAATTTCCGAACTTTCTGGTGGAGTTTTGAGACACTAAAGATCAGTTAGTACCAGTTTCATCTGAGTGCGTAGATCATACTCGCGAACAAAACCTTGCCATTTTTATAGTTATGGTACAAAAATTTGAAACGCCATCAGATACTCCACTCAGTTCACAAATGTATGTAGTATCTGTTACATTATTTATAATTTATAGAGATATTACCTTGTAACAGTTTTCAGAACTTCGAAGACGATTGGTGAATGATTTAAATTTTGGCATTTTTAAATGCCCACGACAAATTAATTCCTGTGAACGAGGAGTGAATTTTTTTGCGGTTATTTTTATCTGCTAGCTGGTCTTGAGATTAAATGTTAAACTTAACCTATCTAAGGTTAAGTTAACATCCTTGAGGGTTCGAACGCAAAATATTGATTTGACTAATAAGTTTTTAGCTACAAGTTTGGAATTTTTACAGAACTGTCGATAGTGCCATAATACTATATTATGAGGAATAAATTGAAAAAAAGGGATATATAAAAATTATAGCGATTATCTTCTATCTATATCTATATTTTATAAAAATGAAAAATATAGTAAGCAATATACTTACGTTGTGAAAAATTAATATCTAGTTTAATTAGAAATATCTATGTACCCTTAAATGTTTGTAAGAATACTACGTACCCGTAAATGTTTGTAAGAATACTACGTAACCTTAAATGTATGTAAGAATACTACCTTAAATGTTTGTAAGAATACTATGTACCCTTAAACGTTTGTAAGAATACTATGTATCCTTAAATGTTTGTAAGAATACTATGTATCCTTAAATGTTTGTAAGAATACTATGTATTCTTAAATGTTTGTAAGAATACTATGTACCCTTAAATGTTTGTAAGAATACTATGTACCCTTAAATGTTTGTAAGAATACTATGTATCCTTAAATATTTGTAAGAATACTATGTACTCTTAAATGTTTGTAAGAATACTACGTACCCTTAAATGTTTGTAAGTGCCTAAATGTGTACGGAACCCTCGTAGTGGGAGCTTTAAAAAAATAAATACGGTATTTAGTTAATGGTAACATTTAATTAAAAATTGTAAAAAAATAATTTACTTATCTCTACTGAACTCATTTTCATTTAAAGTCGGTTCAAAACAGCACACCAAACTCCCGATGATCAGAAATGTTAATTGTTTTACGATAACAAAATGATTTTTTTATTAAAATGCTAAAAATAATTCATATAGATAAACCCGACATACCAACAAAAAGAGGTCATCTTATCAATAAACGAATTTCAATGTGCATTCTCCTGAGTGGTACGCAATATCAAATGGACCAACGCCAAAGATAAAACATTTATTTATCATCTTTGTGTCTCCATTTAAAAAGAAAATAATACTGTTAATTATTTCTTCAAAATGCCAATGGTTAAGAAAAAAAAATGTAAAGATCCTTCTCGATATGAGTTAAGGCAGGTTAATTTCATTGAATTTGTGACTCGACATTGCCTTATCACGGATCTGCGAATGCAGTGTCCTCAAAATGCCATGCGCTGTATCATCGCGCTGTACTCTTGAGATTTTGCCTCGTCATTATTATTTAGCTTTTCTTGCCAATTTTTACCGTAGAAAAGTTGCAAGCGGTAAGTAAATATAAGAAAAAAACATGTTTTTATGACTCATGTCTTTCTAAACACGATTGAATGAAAAATAATTTAAAATACGAAATAAAATACATTTCGATTTCTATTACTTAAAAAAGCAATGTGAAAAAAATCACATATAGAAAAAAAAGATCCTGCATTCTAACTATCCTCACTATGTGTGATATTATAAATGCGAAGTGAGATTATTTGTTTGCTTGTATCGTTTTCACGCCTCGACTACTCCAGCCAATCTACGTGAAGTTAAGAAGTTGTGTAGCTTATGTCATGGAAATGAACTTGATACATGTTTTTGTGTGAGAATAGAAATTATTTCTTGTTTGAAAAGAATTTTTGAGGATGAGTTAAAAATAATACCTGATACTTAGATTATATAGATAATATAATATTTATTACTATGGGAAGGGTATTACTTCCATGAAATTCTATAATGGCTCTGAGCGCTTATAGAATTCCACTTGGTATTGAATATGACTCACATTTTATCGATGTTTTCTAACGCAGAAATTGTACAGTGGTGAAAATTTTAAATGTAAACGAGATTCTAAATTATATACATAATTAAAGCATTTATGGCTATAAATTATTTGATAACAAAGTTAACATGAGCGGCGTCACGCGGGTCCTTGTTATGTGAAATTCTATATTGGCTATGAGCCGTTATATAATTTCACTCGGCATGTTAGTTGATACATTTCACACTTCATATATTTTTTATAACAGAGAAGTTGTACATCGGTAAAAATGGTATAGCGTGAACGAGATTCTAAATTCTATAGATAATTAAACCATTTATGGCTATAACTTATTTGATAACAAAGTTAACATGAGCGGCTTCACGCGAGTCCTAGTTAAGTGAAATTCTATATTGGCTATGAGCCGTTATAGAATTTCGCTCGGAACGTTAGTTGATACTTTTTACACTTCATCTATTTTTTCTAACGCAGAAGTTGTACATCGGTGAAAATTTTATAGCGTAAACAAGATTCTAAATTCTATACATAATTAAAGCATTCATGGATATAACTTATTTCATAACAAAGTTAACATGAGCGGTTTCACGCGGGTCCTTCTTAAGTAAAATTCTATATTGGCTATGAGCTGTTATAGAATTTCGCTCGGCACGTTAATACGTTTCATACTTCATCTATTTTTTCTAACACAGGAGTTGTACATCGGTGATAATTTTCTGACATAATCTAACCGCTAACTTCTACGCATAATAGAGACATTCATCGCTATAATTTATTCGATAATAAAGTGAATATCACTTCACGGCTTCACGCTATCAGCTGTAGAGCCGTGTGAATAATCGATCGGCGCCGACCGTGACCGATGTAGAGCTGAGCCCGAACCTCGGTCAACCTGGATCGGCGGCAGGCGGGCGGCGCGTGGCAGCGCGAACGAATATTTTGGCGCTGTCGGCCCTTGCCCTAGATCAGGGCGGGCGCGGCGATGCGCACGTGTGTTTTGTCACTCGATATCGAATCGGCTAAATTGTGACAAGCGATAGGTACAGATAAAAAATTTCATAATATTTATTATCGTAATGCGTACTTCAAATATTTCGGAATTTTTGTTCTTAGTGTTTGTATGTTTCAAACATTGTTTGAACAATTTTGTTTACGAATTTACTTTGGCTGAGCGTTAATATTGAGTGAAAATTGAGCAGTACTGGCAGTTCGTATCCCCGAGTGAGATGTTAGATTAACTAACTAGTGACATTGGTTGTTAGAGTTACGCTTATACTGAATTGTCAGGTCTTTACAGCTTTTACGTTTTCGTTGACGCTAATGATAGAAATAAATGACGTTCACCTGTGCTTTATATATCTAACATTGTTTTCCCCATATTTTCTTGAGTTATCATATTACTAATAACTTCTCACTGTTAGATGAGAACAGAACATCGTTAGATTCAGATACTTGGGCAAGACTGTTAATTGTTGATGAACGAAGAGAGATTTAGCAGTTCATTAAATCGTAAAGAGAAACTAAGTGAAGTAGTTTATTATATTTTTTGATAAATACTTTGATGGATAAATTCTTGATAGATATCCAGATTTATCACTACGATATTTTAAGTCTCGTGTACGTTCACCTGTGATTTATATATCTAACATTATTTTCCCCATTTTGTCTTGAGTTATCAAAGCCACTTGACAATTCCTCGCTGTTAGATGAGAACAGACGATCTATAGATTCGGATACTTGGGCGTGACAATATTAGTTGTTGATGAACACAGAGAGATTGAGCAGTTCATCAAATCATAAAGAAAAACTAAGTGAAGTTGATTATATTTTTTTTTATAAATACTTCGATAAATTGTTGATAGATATATAAATTATATTCTTGATAGATATCCAGAGTTACCACTTCGATATTTTAAATCACTCACACCCTTAGTGACATCGTTTTTATACCGAGTTAATGGCTTCTGTAATCTGCGTGAATTATAATAATTTATTTATTGCATAATTCGATAGTTAAATATAATGCATTCAATTTGATTCGATGTAAAAGAAAATATGTTGGATTAGAGAGAATATTCTAGTAAGCGGGCGAATATTCTTTATTTGAGTATAAATTTAAATAGTGTCTCTGCTAGAAGGTGCGTCGAATATTGTTTTGGAATTGTGAGTGACTAATTGCTTGGCGGAATACTCACAATTTCTTAAGAAGACATAACGTTAGTACCAACGTGCAAGGAAATAATATTAAGCTCTTAAATAAAGAAGTTAGACCTGACGAGGAATCTTTTGAAGAACGACGATGAGACGTCGCCACAGCAAAGATGCGACGCAAACATTCACTTAGGTCCTTTTTTGCGCGCCGCCCGGTGGCGGGCATCCGGGATTTTTTGCCGCGCGCTGTGAGGCACAAAATAAAATAATGTAAAACATCGCGGAATGCAAATGCGTTATAAATACCCGTCACACAAAGGACAAAACAAACAGCAGCGGCCTGACGGTCGGAGTCGTCATTCGCAGCACAATCACGCTCTGTCGTTGCGATGACCGGCCAGATAATGCGGACCGACGCCCGCTCCGGTACCTGCGCGGTTATGACGAGGCCAAAAAATTAATATTGCCCACCACGGTCCATTCGTATGGAACGGGGATTAAATCCAGTCCGTCTCTGTAAAATTGTTCGTCATTCAATTTTGTCTTTATAGAGATACAGTCGGTTGTCGTAGAGCCGTTACTTCGATAACCAGTAGCTGCTAGGCGTAGTCTATATAGTAGAATGCGTGAGATTATACTTAGACAGGCAGATAGATTTGATCCGTCTCTTAAATCAACAAATGAGAAAATAACTTAAGGGATGAAGGGGCAGCAGTGGCGCAAGTATTCTGCACCTTTGTAGTGTAAATACTTAAATCGAAGCTTTAGGGCGTAAGTCAATTCCTGTGAGTCTCACAATTTCAACTTCGCTCGTATTTTCAAACTTTTCCAACTGGAAAAAATATAAAAACTGATTTGGTATTTATGATCAAAGAATATTTAGAATTTTAATTTAATAGTGTGCGATGCTTGCGTCCCTTTATTTTGGTGAAATTCAGATCAACACGTGCATGCTAAATTAATATAATTCAGAATAGTGGCGTTTTAGCTATCGTGATAAGTTGGTTTGGCGTGATCAGTGGTCACGGTCGTGATCAGTGGTTTGGCGTAATTGGAATATATGGATGTTCGCGGAAAAGCTTGGATGGGCCATTGTCAACAAGACCTTTATCAGCTTTAAATAAGCGAGCCATTCTCTTCTAAAAAATCAAAAATAACTTCCTAAACGTAAACCCTGTGCATTAGTTTATTTGTAATATCCAACCAACAACACATAAAATATTCTATTTACGTCTAAAAGACCTATGAATGTGGCTCTTACCAGCCCTGCTAATTTTTCTTTGTCAGGCGGGCATTCCTCTGTAATACGCTCCATTCTACATCTAAACTGAGCTTGGTATGAATCTCGTTTAAATATGACCCGTAACTGTAAAGAACTATGAGAATTATCCCCTACTTCACTAGAACCGGGAAATTTTTAGTCATGGTGAAAAAGTACTTTTACCCGTAGGAATAAATAGTGTTATATAGTTTTTCCATTGGCATTTCTCCTTTGGACGATACGTTTGCGATTATTAGGTCATACACGTTAGCAAAATGTTATCTTAACGTTTAATGGAATGTTTGTTACTACATTCTTCTACATCGATGAGAGATGTCGCGTATTCAGAATATTGGCCTAAGTGATGTGCCACCAACATATGTTAAACTTTATTACGCATATACAGCTTATAACAAAGAACTAGTATTTTATTCGTGCAGCTGTTCCTGCATACATATTTATAACGATTACAAAGTTATGAGAGAAATCTTTTAATACAATTTTTAGGGTACTTCCTCTGTGTGTAAATTGGAAGTTAATTTTTTTTCGCATACCTCGTCCTGTAGGACATTGTTGAATAGATATTTCAAAAATATTGTGTTTACGGCCTGTAGGACATTGCTGAATAGATCTTTAACAATTATTCAGTGTATGTCGTGAACCATTTTTCGATGCAGGAATCCGTGTATAAAATGTTAAGCTTTAAAATGATATTTTTTGTTAGAGTTACATCTCGGCGTGTAGGACATTGTTGAACAGATTTTTAAAAAATATTGAGCGTATGTCGTGAACAATTTTTTGATACAGGGATCCGTTTCTGAAATATTAAGCTTTAAAACTAATTTTTGTTAGAGTTACGTGTCCCGACTCTCCACCAGCTAAACCGTTAATTTTGAATATTTAGAAAATATTCATAATAGTAGTATATGGCACAAAATTAAAAGGAAAAACGTCACAGCTAAGTAGGCTCGATTAATACAAGAGTAATAATTCACCAATATTTTGTTACATGTAGTTCAGTCTGTAAAAAGTTTATATAAATTCAACAAAGTGACTTAAATACTTCAAAAATAACTTTCTATTTTAAAATGTATATTTACTATACCTATGAAAGATATACTAGGCAGTATATTTATATATTTACATTATGAAAGGTTTATATTTGTAAATATATAGTTATGCAATATTGACATTTATTTTTAAAAACGGTTGAGAATTGTCATATAGTTCTTAAACATTTTCTATACTAAGTGCATCAAGCACAGAATCAATATGAAGAATGGACACTTTTTATTACCTTACATAACATCTAATAACTGGCAATTTCAATATGTGAGATAACGAAAATAAGTTGTACAGTGTGACTATATATGAGGTCGGTAAACATTTGGAATACTTGCAGTATTTTAATAAAATTTTTGTAATACTGTTATACACATTGTGTATCTTATTATAACGATTCTTAAATATTTTCTATACTAAGTTTGTTGTACAGAATCGATATGAATAATGGACACTGCTAACATCTACATAACATCTAACAATTGGCAAGTTCAATATGTGAGGCAACTAAAATTAGTTGTACACTGTGACTATAGATGAGGTCGGTAAATATATTGGAATACTTGCAGTATTTTAAATAAGATTATTATAATACTGTTATGTACATTGCGTATCTTATTATAACGATTCTTAAACATTTTCTATACTATGTTTGATGTACAGAATCGATATGAATAATGGACACTGTTTCATCCTACATAACATCTAACAATTGGAAAATTCAATATGCGAGACAATTAAAATAAGTTGTACAGTGTGACTATAGATGAGGTCGGTAAACATATTGGAATACTTGCAGTATTTTAAATAAGATTATTATAATACTGTTATGTACATTGCGTATCTTATTATAACGATTCTTAAACATTTTCTATACTATGTTTGATGTACAGAATCTTTATAAATAATGGACACTGTTTCACCCTACATAACATCTAACAATTGTAAAATTCAATATGCGAGACAATTAAAATAAGTTGTACAGTGTGACTATAGATGAGGTCGGTAAACATATTGGAATACTTGCAGTATTTTAAATAAGATTATTATAATACTGTTATGTACATTGCGTATCTTATTATAACGATTCTTAAACATTTTCTATACTATGTTTGATGTACAGAATCGATATGAATAATGTACACTGTTTACCCTACATAACATCTAACAATTGGAAAGTTCAATATGTGAGACAATTAAAATAAGTTGTACAGTGTGACTATAGATGAGGTCGGTAAACATATTGGAATGCTTGCAGTATTTTAAATAATATTATTATAATACTGTTATGTACATTGTGTATCTTATTATAACGATTCTTAAATATTTTCTATACTAAGTTTGACGCACAAAATCAATATGAATAATGGACACTCTTTTTTACTCTACATAACATCTAACAATTGGTAAGTTCAATATGTGAGGCAACTAAAATTAGTTGTACACTGTGACTATAGATGAGGTCGGTAAATATATTGGAATACTTGCAGTATTTTAAATAAGATTATTATAATACTGTTATGTACATTGCGTATCTTATTATAACGATTCTTAAACATTTTCTATACTATGTTTGATGTACAGAATCGATATGAATAATGGACACTGTTTCATCCTACATAACATCTAACAATTGGAAAATTCAATATGCGAGACAATTAAAATAAGTTGTACAGTGTGACTATAGATGAGGTCGGTAAACATATTGGAATACTTGCAGTATTTTAAATAAGATTATTATAATACTGTTATGTACATTGCGTATCTTATTATAACGATTCTTAAACATTTTCTATACTATGTTTGATGTACAGAATCTTTATAAATAATGGACACTGTTTCACCCTACATAACATCTAACAATTGTAAAATTCAATATGCGAGACAATTAAAATAAGTTGTACAGTGTGACTATAGATGAGGTCGGTAAACATATTGGAATACTTGCAGTATTTTAAATAAGATTATTATAATACTGTTATGTACATTGCGTATCTTATTATAACGATTCTTAAACATTTTCTATACTATGTTTGATGTACAGAATCGATATGAATAATGTACACTGTTTACCCTACATAACATCTAACAATTGGAAAGTTCAATATGTGAGACAATTAAAATAAGTTGTACAGTGTGACTATAGATGAGGTCGGTAAACATATTGGAATGCTTGCAGTATTTTAAATAATATTATTATAATACTGTTATGTACATTGTGTATCTTATTATAACGATTCTTAAATATTTTCTATACTAAGTTTGACGCACAAAATCAATATGAATAATGGACACTCTTTTTTACTCTACATAACATCTAACAATTGGTAAGTTCAATATGTGAGGCAACTAAAATTAGTTGTACACTGTGACTACAGATGAGGTCGGTAAACACATTTGAATGCTTGCAGTATTTTAAACAAGATTATTGTAATACTGTGTGTATTTTATTATAACCAGTTACGATGAATTGCTTGTAGTAAAAAGTCTTAATAATAAAGACACTTACGTGTTCACAATTAGGCGCAAAAATTACATCTATTTTGACAATAAGTCTAATGTTCAGTGTATGATTGATGACTCATCATACTATATATAATACAAAATCTTGGCTGTTTAAACTTGTGTGATTAAGACGTTTAATTTATCTAACGAGTCCTTATGTCGACAAGAAAGCGTAGTTAGATATCGTTATTACATTATGTATGTTTGAGATGCCGACGAACATCTGTGCGATATCAAGTATGATATATGCCTAACAGCTGCGAATATGTGAAATTGATGTAGATCGAGTGGCGTGACACCGAAGTTGGCATGCGATAAGTAGGACTTGTACGTATAACTATCATATTGCGTGCAATAATTTAAATAATTGCCAACCGTTTCACGTTACTCCATTTTTTATATTGACTGTGCGAGATGATATAATTTTCTTATATACGGAAATACGGATTGTATACGATAACTACGGAAGTATTTTTTATACTAATAGTTTTGATTGTAATAAATTCCTAGTAGATAAATCTTATTAGGATCTAGTAAGAGAGTAGCTTTTAACGTTTTTTAGCAATTTATAATTTAAAATGACTCTATAAGTTAATCAGGTTCACTTACCCCGTAACAACTTGAAACAAACTTATGATAAAATATACGGAAATACGGATTGTATACGATAACTACGGAAGTATTTTTTATACTAATAGTTTTGATTGTAATAAATTCCTAGTAGATAAATCTTATTAGGATCTAGTTAGAGAGTAGCTTTTAACGTTTTTTAGCAATTTATAATTTAAAATGACTCTATAAGTTAATCAGGTTCACTTACCCCGTAACAACTTGAAACAAACTTATGATAAAATATACGGAAATACGGATTGTATACGATAACTACGGAAGTATTTTTTATACTAATAGTTTTGATTGTAATAAATTCCTAGTAGATAAATCTTATTAGGATCTAGTTAGAGAGTAGCTTTTAACGTTTTTTAGCAATTTATAATTTAAAATGACTCTATAAGTTAATCAGGTTCACTTACCCCGTAACAACTTGAAACAAACTTATGATAAAATATACGGAAATACGGATTGTATACGATAACTACGGAAGTATTTTTTATACTAATAGTTTTGATTGTAATAAATTCCTAGTAGATAAATCTTATTAGGATCTAGTAAGAGAGTAGCTTTTAACGTTTTTTAGCAATTTATAATTTAAAATGACTCTATAAGTTAATCAGGTTCACTTACCCCGTAACAACTTGAAACAAACTTATGATAAAATATACGGAAATATGGATTGTATACGATAACTACGGAAGTATTTTTTATACTAATAGTTTTGATTGTAATAAATTCCTAGTAGATAAATCTTATTAGGATCTAGTAAGAGAGTAGCTTTTAACGTTTTTTAGAAATTTATAATGTAAGATGATTCAATATGTTGATGAGGTTCACTTACCCCGTAACAACTTGAAACAAACTTATGATAAAATATACGGAAATATGGATTGTATACGATAACTACGGAAGTATTTTTTATACTAATAGTTTTGATTGTAATAAATTCCTAGTAGATAAATCTTATTAGGATCTAGTAAGAGAGTAGCTTTTAACGTTTTTTAGCAATTTATAATGTAAGATGATTCAATATGTTGATGAGGTTCACTTACCCCGTAACAACTTGAAACAAACTTATGGTAAAGACGGAAATGTTTTATGCCGGAATTAAAACGTGACTCAACTCTCGAAGCACATAAAAGAAAATAAAGATTTTTATTGTTGACAATCGCTTGGAGCTGCAATCGATTACGATCGCTTGAAGCTGCAATCGATTACGATCGCGATTACTTGGATTACCTTAACAATATCCCAATATACGACATCTCAATGTCAGTGTCACGCTTAAAAAAGTAGTTGATATTAATTTTTTTTATACTGACCGACTATAAGTTCAATTTACTTCACACTAGGACAATCGACTATGAACAAATTGCTTGAGGTAGATCAATAAAATCTGCAAAGAAATATATAGCTATTGTACTTCTCTTCTATAGCTCTGCTTAGATTGATCGTGAAGAGACAAATTATGTACCCATTGAATGAATTTTGAATTCTGGATTTTCGACAACTTTATAATAAAATCAGACTTACGAGATTACATGAAAATTATCACAAACAAAAATTATTCAGTACATCGTATTGGTTGTTCGTATAGTAAATACAGTACGAGAACTCGGGTCAGTCAGGGTACGAGGATCGCTACAATTTGCGTTACTAAAATTAAATACCAACAGCGACATTATTCCAGTGACTGACATTATAGAATTGCATTTATAAGCCAATACCCAAGATTTACAAAACCACAATTGACAAGGTTAGTTGTTGTTGTTGTCGTGTCCACATAAGATGAAGGATCTCATATGGAAAAATTGTTGCCAAAGCCTCGAAAGGTTGGACTTTTCCAGTCTCGCTTGATAAACGGTCGGGAATCGAACTCGGATCCTCGCGGTGCGCCACGCACTCAACGGCCGTATGTCTTGCGATCAACTCAACACACGGTGACGACCAAACAAAGTTAGTTATGAGTTGGATACGTTGTGACGGTATGCCTAGGATCAAATCTCTATTTTTGTAACTACAGTACAGTTTTGTAAGTACAGATGAATCCAGCTTAGATATCGAAAGACATCTCATCTTTATGTTAGATACAAACGGAAGTAGGAGTGAATAATATATGTTTCATAATAAGGATATATATATTTTTTTTTTGTTTTCTTTTGTTTTTTTTTTTAATTTAAAAAGTAAATATAAAATTACGTGAGATCCGTTATTAAAATTGATAGATAATTAATTTATTATTATTAAATTAATTATCTATCAATTTTAAGAACGGATCTCTGCGTGCTGCACCAAGAAAACGCCAAAAGGCTGTTTGGATTATTGTAACCCATAAGTATATGCGAGACAAAGTTAGTGATCTTAATATTGTATATAGATTGTATAGTTGTTAATAAATTTTGAATAAAATAATAAAAAACAATTAATATTGCATTACTTGTCATAAATCTATGTTATCTAAGGAAATCTAAATTCACGATAACCGTAAAGTATGGTTTAGAAAGCATTATATGTATAGTCTGTTAAAATGTTTATTTTAGTAAAACACATTTAATTGGCACGGAGCAAAAGTTGTGTCTCGCCGACCCATTCATACAGAAGTTATGTCACGCCGTCCATTTCATACTCATATAAAGAGACAAAAGGTATTTCTTTGGGGTCGATATTGCCGATAGCGGAATACGGTACTGGAAATTATAAGACCGTTCTTGTCCAGCTGGAGTGTTTAATTGTGAAGATACTGAGACTTGCATGTCTAGTTAGGTTTTAACTGTTCTGACACATGTGTTGTATCACATTCTCAACACGTGTTTAATGTATGTATGTTCTGCTAAAATTATACTCAAGGTCTTTGTTTTTAATTGCTTCCTCGTTTAGTAGATCATCAGTACCACGTGCATATGAATATATTGTTAGTGGCTATCAAAGTTTGTCACAACCATAGTGACGCGCACATAAGCGCACAATCAATTAAAATTATGTGTGTTATTTGCTAATTTTTTATTATAAATATTTGTATCACATCAATTCTATTATACCTACTTAATGACTAGTTAATCTGGCTCAGGTTTTATGAGTTGTATGCAATTTTCCACACACTTCTGACTCAGTATTAAATTTCAAATACCGGCCAAAGTTATGCCGGCGGACAAACAAATATATTCGTATTACGGATCTAACCCGATGACTGCCCATTCTTATGAAACTACTGTTCACAAAACGAAAATAAATTTGAATTTCATCAGTTAGAGTATTTTTTTTTCACGACTTGTTTTCCTTCCTTAAAAATCCTTGTTATTAACGACAGATTAGGCAGTCCGTCCAAATAACTTCAACATACGATTAAAACATTTTCAAGATTATACTTTTCAAAAAATTAAACTATATTCTCAGATGTATGATGGGGAATATTTTATAAATATGAAAGTGCAACGTATTGGTGAGATACGTATAATGACACCTAACAAATAATAACACCGGAATAATAACACCCGAGGGTGGTTATTATTCCTATTACGTTCTAATTAATTTATGTACAGTAGACGTCATAGTGTGTACAATGGCGATCGCGATCGACAAAAACAATTATTTTTATATAAAACTAGGCAGTTTTATACCATAGAGATTGAGTCAACAACATTTTACATTTAGAATAGGGAAATACAGCACAACTTTTACCACGCGAGGTTTCTTACTTATTAGGAACTCTCTCTCTCTCTCTATTGCTAGTAAGTCAGAAAAAAAAAAATTTTTCTTAGCCGCATGACTGAAACTTGTTTATTATTAACATTTCTATTTACTATTATATTTTATATCTTCTCTTCAGTACGTCAATAAATCCTTGTAGTTCGGTTCGTCTGAATTCTAGATTCAAAGTCATGGCAGGCGTAAATATCTCATACTGCCAAATTCTGGGATTAAACTTGATACTTAATATTTGAAAAGCTACGTCGATTTACATTCTAAAAAGTCGTGTGGAAAAGATTTCGTTCTTGATTCGCTCTCACTACTCTGCTTCTTCTTTTCCTATTGTATATCTTTTCGTTATTGATGTTGGTACCTAAATTATTTGTTAAGTTATTTGCTATTTGATTAATATTTAGCGCATAGTTATATTATTTATTGTTATATTGTAAATGGGTAGTGAATTTTACAATGTCTCACAGACAGTATGTTGCAATCTTTCACAACACTAAGTTCTCAACGCCCGGTATTTTGATTGACTGGAAGAGATTGCTAATGTAGCCAAATGTATAAATACGAGTAAGCGGAAGTCTAAACAAATAAATAAAAATATTAATAGAACGTCATTTTTAATTGCTACAACTTACGCGCAGGGTTCGTACTACTTTTGCTTGAAGTTATAACTTCCAAAGAAAGCGCAAGCCAAATTGGTGGCTAGCATGTTTGGCAGCGTTTAGCAAATGATTAGCACCTTTAGCAATGCGAGCTGGCGCGGCTTGTCGAATGGGGCGGCATAGTTGCGTCAGCCCATTGTGTGCATCTATTATGTGGCCGGGTTGCGGTTGTTAAAGTGAGTCGGATAAAGGCCGGATAATCAATAATGTGTTTATGTTATGCCAGGCGGCGCGCGGTCGTGGAGTGCGCGCTGATGCGTTTAGGGCTGCGGTTAATGTTGCAACTTTAGTTGCGTGTGCTGATTGGCAGGTGCCGTAATCCAGTCATTGTATACAGATTCGAGATTATCACAAATTTATTCTCTAAATGGCATCTTAATATTGATGGAATAAACGGTTCTTACTAGCGTCTCACAACTTACTAGTCATCTCCAACCTAGTATGCTGTTGTAGGTATGGTTCACAAGCTTTTTCTATTACTTCTCCCCATTTCGTCCGATCTGTAGTCGTTATTTTTGCTTTATATATTGGTAAGTCGATTCTTTGTTTTCTGAGTTCTATCTCGGTTTTTTTTAACCATGTTTTCTTTGGTGCATCTTAATATTGATAGAATGATTAATTGTAGGTGATTGTCTGTTACTGTCTATAACACATCTTGGTAACAATGTGATCATCTATTATTCTTATTGAAGTATTGTATAAATAATAAATTGGCGTACAATCCTTGTCGTTAGTCAATAGAATTTTGACAGTATTTTGAAATTGAACTGTGGGGTAACTGTTTATGAAGACTTTTTCTGTACTTCTTATTTTTATATTGAAGTATTGTATAAATAACAAACTAGCGTACAATCCTTGTCCTTAGTCAATAGAATTTTGACAGTATTTTGAAATTGAACTGTGGGGTAACTGTTTATGAAGACTTTTTCTGTACTTCTTATTTTTATATTGAAGTATTGTATAAATAACAAACTAGCGTACAATCCTTGTCCTTAGTAGAACTTTGACAGTATTTTGAAATTGAACTGTGGGGTAACTGTTTATGAAGACTTTTTCTGTACTTCTTATTTTTATATTGAAGTATATAAATAACAAACTAGCGTACAATCCTTGTTCTTAGTCAGTAGAACTTTGACAATATTTTGAAATTGAACTGTAGGGTAACTGTTTATAAAAACTTTTTCCGTACTTTTTATTTTTATTTGTTTTTCTTCTGGTTATTAAGGGCGATTAGATATAATGCGATTATCTCAATGAAAAATTAGGTGAAAAAATTATGAAGTTTATTAAGAAAATGAAGATTTTAATGGAATTTATATCCTCGTCTTTATATCCTCGCCTCATCTGTTGTTATTATCAAAACTCGAGTAAAAATTACCGTTTATGGTACGAGTATAAGGGCAAAGTAATGAAGCGATTTAAGCATGTTTCACTCGTTTTTTTACAAAAGATCTTAGAAGTTTGCATTCAATTTGGCGAAATAACGTAGGACAAGGGCGAGGTCACTTTAAGTAAGATTAAAGGCACCCGTTTTCAATTTAAACTTTAATTAAAAACTAAAAGACTTCGTTTTGGTATACTGATAAATTTTCCCAACCACTTGTATGGCACAGAAGCAAAAGACGTTAAGTGTATTCTAATATTAAACACACTAACAATTTTACGTTATTAGGAGATCACATCAATCGAGGTGTCATAGGAATAATACAGAAAAATATTATAAACCTTCTAGTATTATGTTGGTATTTCAAATAAAATATCTGTAAAGTAAAAGACGTAATAAATTACGTAACAAGTAATTTATGAAAAAGGTCATAGAAAAGCATATAAATCGAATTGCACATGACGATGGCCCACCTCCGCACGGAGATAACACTCGAACAATAATTTGCGTGGGCGCGGCCCATTCTTCATAAAATGACAGTTTCCTTCGTATTCAAGTCGTATTAATAGAAACAATCTGGCGAAGGCTTTTAAAAATATTGTGAATAATGACTTCGATTATTTGACACGGTGCCCCTCAGCGATGGCCGACCGAACGTTCTCTCAAATGCGTCCGCGCGACCGTGGGCTATCGAATGTGATTGAAATGTCAGCCTCGCCCGCTTCTCGGCCGCTTTGTTCGCTAATATCTGTTATTGTGTTACCGTATAATTGATTCGATGTGGCGATGCAATGCGTACTGCAATCGCTGCGGTCGGCTCTGGAGTGGCTCGTCTTTAATTCTTTAATTTGGCCCATTGTGCGGCAGGTGAACGTAGTTTTATGCTGTTTTTTGTTTTGTACGCTCTTTTGGAAAGGTGGTCGAATGAATATTTGTGTTCTTTAGAGTTTAGGTGCGGCGCATTTAGACGGTGACGGTGTTAATACCGTTTTACGATGTTTGAATGCCTTTTGTTTGTAGTATTTGGTATACGCGAAGCGAGTAGTCGGCCACTCCGTGACGTCAATGATGTTTGAAATGGTTGTATTAATTTATGTGGAATAGATTTATAAGATCGCCATACTCGCCACGTAAAATCTATGTTGACAAGACATCTTAACTTCTCCCATGATGAATGTATATACATATCAGCTATTGTGATGCGATTTCCCAAATTTTACATTCACCGTACCATATATATGAATAAAAGAAAGAACTTATGTCTTTAATAATATTTCGGTGTGTTACGCCGGATGTGAACCACTGAGTGACACTGACTGAGTGATTGATGAAAATTTTCGAGTACTTCTCCTGTAGCTATTATTTTTATATCAGCTATATTGAACTTTTTTTTTATTGGTTCTACGAGAAAGTTGGGTAATTGAACACAACAAAACATTGTAACACTTATTAGTTAAAACTATTGGCCAAAGTTTATCCTATAAGGGGGTGTAATTTCTTATTGAATGATAAGTATTTATAGTCAAAGAAATTTTAAAACATTGTTTTGTAATGGAAGATCTCATTGAGATAAATAAGATGAGCCCAAACTTGATGGATTTACCATTGAAAAGTTTCCATTACTACCTGTCTCCACAATCAGACCCTCCTGGTTACAATATGTAACCAAAGATTTCATTTAGACAAGTCAAACAAGCTCAACCTCTGAGTTCACTGTTAGCCATTCTCAATCCATCAACAGACTCCCATCTCCATCATCAGATAAAATCAATACGGCAGTTAGAAGTGGGTGAAATTTTAGGTTGTTAGATTTGAAGAAAAAGTTAGGAAGCTACAACTGATAGAAACGTGTAAAAAGGGCTCCAAATTGATATATAATTTCTCTATATAGCTATACCAGATGACTAATGTTACAAGAATATGGTGTAGAGACGTCAGAGATACTTGCTGTGAAAGAATTCGCTATAAGGTTGAGGTACAGAACACTGACGAAAGAGGTATCTTCTGAACAAATCGAAGCTATGGCTTCTGATGCCCTATAAGATTCCCGCCTCCCCTAACCAGGGCATAGGGGATATCGGAGCGGGGATATCGCTGCCGGACAGCCGCAGATTATTCGAAATAGTGGCTAGTGTATTAGTATAGATTAAAATTGTTACTAGTAAATAATGAATACCAAATAATTAATTTTATAACGAAAGCTGTAAAATACATAACAATACGTATTGTCTATATTAACTTTCGTCCAACTACACGAGCTTACATACATAGAATGATTTTTTATGTTGTTTGCAATGACGGAATTACAATTTCGCGATGGTATTATCGTACAAGATACTTGCCGTTTTATTGAATCAAAAGATAGCTCAATGTGAGAAGAAACCTTGAAAGAACGTCGAACGATAAATATCATATGGATTCCATGTGTTGATATCGTGTGATTTTATGTCAATATATGATTATCATACGTGATAATTCCTTGCTAATTTCTCATGGTTATGGTCGTAATCCTATCCTTGTTAATTATATTTAACCATTCATTATTAAATTATTTCATAATTATTTTCGTAGATCATCACGGATTTGCTGTTTTATCATCATTGGTGTTACGTTTAGATCAGAAGACATTTTCTGTAATCTTGACTATACATTGTACGAGGCGATATGTGAACTTTGATGACGTTTCTCAATTCTTTTTGGTTTTGAAATTTTCATTACTTTAATACGGTCATTTCCGTTTGTATCTCTGGATGTTTATGCTCGTTTAAGTTTTTCTATCCCCTGTTGATTTTGATATTTGTTTTGATTCTTCAAGATTGTGATAATTTCTAATTTGCCTCTGTCCAGTTGTTTTGTGCGCCTTTAAGTTCTTATTTGTCTCTCCGTTTTTTATGCTCGTTTAAATTTCTCAATCCCTTATTGATTTTGATATTGCTTTGGCTCAATTTGTACTTCAAGAATGTGATCATGACCGGATATGTCTCACTGGTTGTGCGCGTTTAAGTTTCTCAATCCTCTGTCGATTTTGACGTTTGCTTTGATTGAATAGAAGACACCTTCAAGAATGCGATCGTTTCTAATTTGTCTCTCCATTTGTTCGTGCGTGTTTGAAGGTTTTCAATCCCCTATTGAGTTTGACATTTGCTTTGACTCAGTGTACACTTTCAAGAATGCGATGATTTTAATTTGTCTCTCCGGTTGTTTGCACGGATTTAGGTTTGTCAATCCACTATTGATTTTCACATTTTCTTGGACTTAATTTAAAAGTTTTAGATCGCGATCGTTGTTAATTTGTCTCTCTGTTTGTGCGCGTTTATCTTATTCAATATACTATTACTTTTGACATTTTCTTTGATTCAATTTATACCTTTTAGTTTGCGATCGTTGCTAATTTGTCTTTTCAGTTGTTTGTATGTGTTTCAGTTACGCAATTCCTTTTTTATTTTAATATTTTCTTTGAATCATTTCATGCTTTCGAAAAGCGATCGTTGCTAATTGTTTAATTGGATCTTTGTAATTATCAGTTTTGTTTATTAGTAAAAATATGATTGGTCTAAGGTTTTTGGTTTATGCTATTTAGATTTTCAAGATGTTCGATATTAAATAAAAATATATAAACAACACCAAAGCTATTCCTTAATATTTTCGTTTTCATTTGTTGCGCTTGGCCTTGAATCCTAAACTTGAAAGTCCATGCATCGTTGTCGCACTCGACCGGCTCGCAATCAATCACAGCCGCATGCAAAGCCCACTGCGACACGTACGTGCGGTCGTTGCACGCGAATAATATTTTCAAAATAGAGTCACTTCCGGCGACGGGAGCGGTGGACGCACCCTCTGCGGAAGTGTCGCGCCCCCGTGCGCGTGCTGCGGCCGGTGGTTCGTATTGATTGATGGCAGCGTGGACGTACTGCGCGTGTTGGGCAGGTTAGGTTCAACACGCGCGCACCTACCAAATGGTGGTCGCTAGTGAAATAACTCCTTTAATACAAGTGTTAGTCTGATGGATAGCGTGAGTCGTCAACCTTTTTTCAAATTTTTAGATTTTGTTGTATTGAAGTCGATTAGTTTTAAAATTTTGGAATAAAAAAGACTTCAAACATACAGTTTTAAACGATCTATCATAGTAGCGGGTTAAACAGGCGCAGCGGTGAATAGTTTTAATAACGTTTTCTCACTTCCTTTGCCGACATGCGATTGTCTATTTTTCTTCAGTTAATCTATCGAGCCAGACTTTATTAAATCCCTCGCATATCCTCGTGCTCTATACATCTTGGATTCTTATCAGCCGTCATTATCACTCATTATAACTAAACTTATTTTCTTCTTTTTCAATTTGACTTAGTTTTCACAATTTTTTTAATAAAATAATTTTTATTTGTATGAAATCCTTGTTATGCACACAAACAAAACCGTAGGTAAATAACACTATTATGCACAGTTATTTTTGCCTCTGTTAAATTTCCATTCATTTTCGCTACGAATGTACGAACGTCTTTTGCGGTTCAACGCCGTAGAATATCCTTATAGTGAATATATAAACATATACATGTTCATTAGCTCTATGGATACGTTTTCCACTACCCGAATCTTCTTTCGCATCTTTACTGAAGTTCATGCCTATCTTGGAGTGCATTGCTAGAGAAGCTGATCAGTGGCTTCCAACAGTTTTTGGTTTGTCTCAGGGCGGCAGCGACAGGTAGTGGTGATCAGACCAGCAGTTAAGATATCGACTGCGAGGACTTTCTCTCTCTATTTTCCCAATTTTTGGAGTTTACTCCTTAAGAATCGATTTTCATATATAGATCCCGGTATGAAGTTTTATGAGGAGTAAAATCAGAAGTTCAGAGCGTTAAAAAAAGTGTAACCATTAAGTGGTAGGATGGTAGGATAATATGTTTATTTAGCTTTTTTTATGGCCCAATCGCAATGACGGAGTGTAACACGTATTGGCATTTTCTTATGGCGTAATCGCAATGACGGAGTGTGACACACACACAGTTTTCTATCATTCGCTTATATTAAGATGTAATCATTAAATGTCATTATGTGTGAATATTTAGTGTCTTCTATCCTACAAAATTAAAAAGTCTCTTTTAATTTTAATTTCTTAGTCTGACGTTTAAATTCTATTAATTTTTTTTGTTCAAGGGCCGCTGGTTGACGATATGGGTTCTAGACGGCTCCCCCAAAATAGGTGTTAATTAGCATATTATTTGACATTATGGCGTAGTCATTATTGTAGAACTGTAATTGCAACTAAAGAGAAGAAATATGTTTCCGACATCTACTGGGCGTGTCGTTATTGTTATTTACCGCTTTAATATTGTTGAGATCGTAGTCGTAAATAAATACAAGGTATTTTCTTTGTTTTTCAAATTTTGTATCTGGCTTGTATCATAAGCATAGCGTAAATAAGTACGCGATACAAGTATACAGTTTTTAATTGGCACGTGCACAGAACGTAGATTAGATCTAATCTTAGTTTCAGACAGATGTTCTTTAGTATTTCTGTTTAATCAAAATTTATAAAAACATACTAACTTTACAGCATATTGATAAAATTTTAACGAAGTTATTTCAATATGAAACTATTTTTAGGAAATATTTAATTTTAACTAGCTTTTGCCTTCATCTCCGCTTGCTGAGAAGTTGTGATGTTAGCCTTTTGGTTCTATTCTTAAACGTTAATTAACGCCTTAAATAGTTAACACTTCAGTTCAAGTTTTTTTTAATGGCCTCATCGTCCACCGCGCCAGCTGTGCCCCCTATTTTTATGTGTAATTTATTTTAATATGTACTAATATCTTCTTTAAGTATATATTAAAATATAATATGTAAGAAACTTTATTTATATATATTGCATATTTTTGTTAAACTCCTCTGTTTATTGTTCAGAAATATTCATAAAATATTTTTACGTTTCCTTAGTTTGCCATAGAAATTAAAACCTCTGTGTATATTATTAAAGATAAAAGACGAAGTACGTGCTACCGTATCTTTTTTTTAAATAACATCTCTTACTTAAAAGTTGTTACTTTGTTATATAAAATTTTATTGTCTTCAACGATTAAATTTTAATGTCTTCAAAATGTGCCATGAACAATCAATGTTACAGATCGTCCTTCGACTTTGATCACAAATACTGCTTTAGCTCAATAACCTGACAACGTACAATAATTATATATACACTAAAACTTTCCATAATAACTGTTCCGAGCATTACTGCAAACCACTTTAATATCCATCTAGCAGAAATTTAATTATAATTAGCGATCGATCGGATAGAAAGACAGATAGACGTTGCGTTTTATAAACGCTAATAAATAAAACAAGAAGTGGATTTACAAACGGAGAACTGTTTTATTACTCTCGATGTGTTGTTCTTCCTTGCCCCGCCATGTAATCAAATGTTTGATGCAAATTTATGTTAAGTGCTTTTTTCCGTTTTTCATCATATTATTATTGTACATATTTTATATTAAAATAAACCGAATTAATATAACTAAAGTTTTGGTTAATTTTAACTGCACAAACGCTTCAGATAATTTAACAAAGCTTTTTGTGACTATCAGCTACGTAACGAAAGTAATGGCGCACAGTATCGCACGTACGTGTCGACACAGCGCCCTTCTCCTGCGACATTTCTATAAACAACTAAGTAAGATTTACGGTAAGAAGTAAGCTTGAAAAAATAAGCTATCGATATATATCCTTGTCACACGTCATCGAGTTTCGCAGTTCTTCGCTCTGTTTCCGATTGCTCGGTGTTTGCGCAGCTAATCGCTTCGATTGGCGCGTATCGCGCGACCTAATGGAAGCACGCACGTGGCGCGGTCCGTGCGTGACGCAGCCGCCACGCGCTTCCCACCGTTGCGTGCGTCGAGTACCTACGTGTCTGTAGTCTTGTCGGGTGGAGCGATTGTTAATAAACAAATGCGTTGCCATGGCGTCGTTTGGGGCTGCAGGGTTTGGCTGTAAGGGACGGTAAGTGGTTGCGAAATGTAGTGATGCATGGCAACTTTATGTAGGTTCCATCTTTTAGGTAACAGGTTTATTGGATAACTAGCTATCCGTCCAGGTTTTGCTCGGATAAAAGAGGAAAACAAATATTATTTTGATTTAATTAAAACGATGAAGAAAAATATGTGTGTAGTCCGATTTCCAAATAGAAAACGGGTCATAATATACAATTCGTAATAATTAGAGCAATGTATACCGGTGAACTTTTTTTTGGAAAATGTTTATATTGTCTACGATATATTTATATATTAATGTAGCTAAATTTATCGGTTTAAAAGTAACTCGAAAACATACACAGTACATTTCGATTGCATTCACTTGAATTGTTTATTAAAATTTAAACTAATTAACCATGTCCATCCTGTAACATTTTGTGTTTCATCATCGTATATAATTATTTCAAACATTATTTTGATTTAACTAAAACGATA
Source organism: Druceiella hillmani (assembly GCA_039881145.1). NCBI lineage: Eukaryota > Metazoa > Arthropoda > Insecta > Lepidoptera > Hepialidae > Druceiella > Druceiella hillmani. The sequence goes on along the minus strand of JAYKKI010000032.1, from coordinate 19,678,156 downwards.
TAATCTGATTAACTCAAAAATATTTGTGTAGTCCGATTTCCAAATAGAAAACGGGTCATAATAGACAATTCGTAATAATTGGAGCAATATATACCGGTGAAAGTATGTTTTGGGAAAATTTTATATTGTCTACAATATATTTATACATTAATGTATGTATAGTTATTGGTTTAAAAGTAACTCGAAAACATACACAGTACATTCTGGCTGCATTCAATTAAATTGTTATCATTACGTTCTAAAAATATCTACTCAATTTCCATCAAGACACTATATGATGATGATAGTTTCGTGTCAACAATAAGTTATTTTTGTGCCAAACTAAAAAAAGACAAACAAAACTTTTTTTCCTTATAACATAAGACGATAATTGAATTGAAAAAGACTTGTTAAATTAACAGATGGCTTATATAGATAGAACGGTTACCTGGCAAGAGAATAAGTTTGGAGCGGTGATTTAGTTAATGAAAAAAATAGTTACCAATTCATAGCTTAGATTTTTGTTAAGAGATAGAAAATTTATTGAATTGTAAGTTTAAGAACTATTGATAAAATTAAGCAAACTAACTAGTTTTTGTATGAAGTTTTATATTTTTAACGGGTTCGAGTTTAGTTAGGAGAGTAGTAAGAATTATTTACAAAAGAATGCGACTGTGACAATATCTTCAAATTTAGTTTTTATGAAGATTTTATTTGTGTGTGCGATAACTAGGGAACGAATATTCATTACGACTATACCGACTTAACGGTCGACAAATGATGGGCTTATGAAAAGGGATTAGTAAGTCAATATTTTGTTAATACCCCACTCTCTAAGTATACCATTGAATAAGAACTTAAAAAAGCCTAAATTTTATAGTTTAGCCTGTTTACGAAAAACTTCCCTTAAAAGAAATAATTTTGAGCGATGCCCACAAAATTATCGACATAATAATATATCTCATAGTGGTGTTTATTTATGCATCAATCTTATGGTCTATCACCACAAAACAATTTAACTTTTGTGGAAATCAAGGAACGTACTAAGATGGCGTCAAGTAAATCTGTTGTTGTTTAGCTGTCAACTAAAGCGACCAAGTAAACCTGTTGTTGTTTAGCTGTCAACTAAAGCGACCAAGTAAACCTGTTGTTGTTTAGCTGTCAACTAAAGCGACAAAATAAAGCTGTTGTTTTTTAGTTGACAACTAAAGCGACCAAGTAAACCTGTTGTTGTTTAGCTGTCAACTAAAGTGATAGTTTGTTGTAATTTTGTAAAAAATTCAATCGAAAAAGGTCACATTAAACAGACTGAGGTTAACAAAGATCGTCGGATTCATTAAAATGCCAAATGCCGTCTCATTAGGACGAACGATTTGTGGGTCACCTTGGCGTGAACGGGCGCCCGTCACATATGTACTGCGTTTGCAGTGTTGATTTACCGCGCGTGAAGTCTTCAGATACACACGAGTGGGCTGGAGCAATTTAGTTAATGTGGATTTACTATATTCGGGTTTTTATATATAAAGAAAATCATGTACGAGGTGCAACATTTTTTGTTTTGTCTTTTGTTTTGTATACATCTTGTTTCCGGAGTAAAAACAATAGACGCTATAGATAAACAATAATAATATTTAAAATTACCTCCAACTGACTCTAAATTTAAGGCTCCTGTAATATAGAAACATGGTCGATGTTTCTGTATTACAGGAGCCCTAAATTTACGCAAAAGCAATCTTTAGTCAGTGGACGTAATCTTAAATATTAAAGTAATGAATCGGATTTGGCTGTTTGTGCCATTTGAAGATGGTTTAAACAAGTAGCGAATTATTTAAAATATAGGATGAAACATAAAATAAAATTAAATCGATGGAAACGATATATTATTGCTAATCGTGACATTTGCGATTTTATGCAAAAATGGACGATATTGTTTTAAGACTTGACGCTAATTAAGTCACGTTTGCAGATTTGTTAACAGTGTGGACCTGTTAAAAAATCTGCGGAACAAAGTGGACGCCGATAGAACTTTCATTTCAGAAATTGACTTTCACCTAAATAAAAATTTAATAGAAAAATAATTTTTTTTAAAACAAAAAAATTCTAAATATACTAAAAGGTAGTATACACAAAATAAGTACTTATTAAGACAAGTGAAACAAGCTCAAATTCGATGGGTCTACTATTCAGTTTAAAAGGTTATTTGCTCTATACTAGACATATATAACGTTTAGACCCGTCCACTTGTCTCGATATTTCTTTGTTTGTGCTGCGGGATCAGCTACTGACGATGGAGCCAGGATCTGTGTACTAGGATCTTGTGTACTGTACTAGGTGATAAATTTACATGGCGAATAATAAAAATATTTGTAAATAATTTAACCCAGGGCATCCGTCATTAAGGTAAAAGTATCCAGAGAATAATATTTTAATTTATTTAATAGTTTTTCGATAGGACGTTGGTATATTTAGGATTCAAAGTACTAGGGTATGTTTCTTTTCAAAAAGGATCTCTCAAAAATATTTTCTCAAAAAAGATCTTTTCCTTAGTTATTATTTAGGGAAAGATTTTTTTGAGTTATAATATTAAGGTAATTTATGGACTATACACAAATTGGAAAAAAATTTAATCTGCCAGTGTTTTCAAAATATGAAAAATCATAAATAAAATAAATTAGACTCACCATGTTTATATACACAACCACTGCAAACAAATAATAGTTGCTTAATTAAATTTTTTTCCATACACGTTTATTTAAGCACAATGTTTATGTGTCCAAGTATGGGATCATCGTCGAGGGAGTTTTATTCGTACGAGGTTTCTTTTTTATATTAACTTTTTCAAACTAGTTTTTTTTTCATCATAACTATAAGCAGAAACGTTCGCAAAAGACATTAATTTTTAAAATTATTGATATAAATCAAACTAGTTGTGCTGATTTACTTGTATCACTTTTGCAAATATATTTTTTTTCTATAGTTACTTTTAATCATTAAGTAGTGTACAGCTTACGAATTAAAACTAGAGAGTTACGTCGAAACAAGGTTTGTAAATTGTTAACGTCTGATAAATTTTATTGAATTAGTTGGTAAGAATTTCCGTTTGCATATTTTACCTGATGATGGGTAATAAACAAATATCAATGCAAAAATCTATAATCGTTTAGTATAGTTGACCGACGTCCAGGTAACTTTAAAGTAGAAACCAGTTTTAATAGGAATAAATTAATTGACGAGTTTTAAGTAGGCTTTTTTTATTGGACTTTTTTGCGATTTATTCTCATCATAATGAATTTAGGGCACATATCATGTCACAATTATTTTTCGCTCGTTTGTGCTTTAACGATATTATTTTTGATTTTTGAACTATAGGTGTCTGTACAATTAGAATAAAAAGGATTCTCAGATCTAAAAATCTTGACTGGAAGTGTAAGAAGTTTTCTTGAATTTGAATACTTCTTTTTCGCTGCTATTAACCGTCTTGGCTTTAACGATATTATATTTTTGAACTATAGGTGTCTGTACAATTAGAATAAAAAGGATTCTCAGATCTAAAAATCTTGACTGGAAGTGTAAGAAGTTTTCTTGAATTTGAATACTTCTTTTTCGCTGCTATTAACCGTCTTGGCTTTAACGATATTATATTTTTGAACTATAGGTGTCTGTACAATTAGAATAAAAAGGATTCTCAGATCTAAAAATCTTGACTGGAAGTGTAAGAAGTTTTCTTGAATTTGAATACTTCTTTTTCGCTGCTATTAACCGTCTTGGCTTTAACGAGATTATATTTTTGAACTATAGGTGTCTGTACAATTAGAATAAAAAGGATTCTCAGATCTAAAAATCTTGACTGGAAGTGTAAGAAGTTTTATTGAATTTGAATACTTCTTTTTCGCTGCTATTAACCGTCTTGGCTTTAACGATATTATATTTTTGAACTATAGGTGTCTGTACAATTAGAATAAAAAGGATTCTCAGATCTAAAAATCTTGACTGGAAGTGTAAGAAGTTTTCTTGAATTTGAATACTTCTTTTTCGCTGCTATTAACCGTCTTGGCTTTAACGATATTATATTTTTGAACTATAGGTGTCTGTACAATTAGAATAAAAAGGATTCTCAGATCTAAAAATCTTGACTGGAAGTGTAAGAAGTTTTCTTGAATTTGAATACTTCTTTTTCGCTGCTATTAACCGTCTTGGCTTTAACGATATTATATTTTTGAACTATAGGTGTCTGTACAATTAGAATAAAAAGGATTCTCAGATCTAAAAATCTTGACTGGAAGTGTAAGAAGTTTTCTTGAATTTGAATACTTCTTTTTCGCTGCTATTAACCGTCTTGGCTTTAACGAGATTATATTTTTGAACTATAGGTGTCTGTACAATTAGAATAAAAAGGATTCTCAGATCTAAAAATCTTGACTGGAAGTGTAAGAAGTTTTATTGAATTTGAATACTTCTTTTTCGCTGCTATTAACCGTCTTGGCTTTAACGAGATTATATTTTTGAACTATAGGTGTCTGTACAATTAGAATAAAAAGGATTCTCAGATCTAAAAATCTTGACTGGAAGTGTAAGAAGTTTTCTTGAATTTGAATACTTCTTTTTCGCTGCTATTAACCGTCTTGGCTTTAACGATATTATATTTTTGAACTATAGGTGTCTGTACAATTAGAATAAAAAGGATTCTCAGATCTAAAAATCTTGACTGGAAGTGTAAGAAGTTTTATTGAATTTGAATACTTCTTTTTCGCTGCTATTAACCGTCTTGGAGAGCCTTGCGAGACGAGCTGACCAGCTGCTTCCATGCTGCTCTCATTTTGACGTGTTCCAGAGCAGCAGTGAGAAATACCTTGATGATTTTAACCTCATCAGACCAGCGACTAGGATATCGGCTGCGAGGTCTTTTGCCCTCTATTTTGCCTACAACTATCAGTTTGTCTCGGTTATCTAACTGTTTATGAGCTGTACGACCAAAGTAACTAAAAACTCGTTTGTAACAGATGGTTGAACAATTTTTCTTTATTTTTGGAATTATTCGAGTATAGATTTGTAGATTCTTTCAACAGTCCATAATATACATAAATTTCTCCCCCAATATTATACCTCAAAAACATCGATCTTTTTGTCTATTGCGCGGATTGTCAGAGACTCGGAATTCATAGAGAAAGATGGAGAAAAGAACCGTTCGCAACAGTCTCTTCTTGATGACATTAGAGAATTTTCTGTCCTGTTATACTTTATTGAGCTTCCTCAGAGCGGTTTTAGACTGACGTCTTATCTCTTTCTCGTATCCTCCCTGGTCACTTAGTAAAATTTGAAGTGATGAGGCGAAAGAGTGTGCTATAAAATTTTGTAAGGCCCTTCATAAATAGCAATAATATTAAAGGTTTTCTTCGTCCCAAAAATTTAGGCATTACGAACGACTTGCCTCTCGAGAAACAAAATAAAGTAATGTTAACAACTTACGACTGCGATAAAATCAACACGCAGTTGCCTAACTCGGTCCCGGATGTGGATATGGTCTGAAAGAAAACAATATTCTTTAGCAGTTGCTTTTATTTTTCGTCCAATAAAAACATCTCGCGATGGTGAACCTTTTTTATTATTTAGATGGTGATGATTGATAAAATAAAAATATATACATAAATCATGTTTGAAGAATCGTATATTTATAAATGTCCGAGGTGAGATACGCCATAAAATTTAAATGACATCATCGTGTTAAAGGATCGTTTAAGGATGATTTTAATCTGACAATCTGGTTGGATATTAACGAGGAGGTATTCACGAAGTTTTAGGTATAATAATTGATTCATCATCATTCTCATAAGCAGTCCGCACTCGGACGTAGAGCGAGCAGCGTTTCGCGAGTCGGTAATGAGACAGCGTTCACGATAATAATAAAGTGGCAATAAAAAATCGTTAACACGAAATTAAGTTCGCACAAGAGCGGTTTGTTTATTTATTTGTCGGCCGCGCCATATAAATAAATAAAAGGTCGTTAGGTTGTGACGTGCCGTCGGCTACCGAATAAAGGCGAACGCTGCCGCTAATGGGTGCGGCGCGACGGGGCGCCCCGGGATGTGGGTGCGTGCCAGCTCTCGGTATCGATGTTCGTATCGGAATTGGGCTAATGATCACGTTTTGATTTATCATCGCTACTGACTGCAGCCGCTTCATTATGACGAGATAATTAAAAATATCTACCTATATGTATATCGCCACATGATCTCTTTAATTTCGTGATGGAACGACACACTCCTCTGCTCCGTCTTATTTCATTTGCTTTACTATTAATATACGTGCTGATAAATATTTCTCAATTTGATTACTTAAATTTTCGATTTTTTTTGCTCTGTGCATACTTTTCTCGTAAATATTTTAAGAAGTGATGTAAAAAAATTTCTAAGTATGATAAATGGTTGTTGGCAAATGAACGAGTATTGTAACATTTTGTTATATAAAAAAAAATAATAAGCAAAAATACGCTTTAAGATATTTGAATTGTAGTTCATTTTAAATATAACACGATTTATTACATTATTGAATTATGTATTTATTTTATCTTTAATAATAAATAAGGCAGACTTATTTCTACAGGAGCAATGTCTTCCAGTCGACCAAGGCACCAAATAAAAACTGTATTATGTATTTTGGCAGATTGCGACAGATTCTGAATACAATAGAAAAAAAGTAAAAATAGTAACATTTAAAAAGCCTGCAAAAAATAACGAATAATTCATAAACATATATTGAGAAGAATAAAAGAGAGAGATAGAGATAGGGTAGAGTTGCGAGTGGGAATTAGGAAATGAATTTTTATTCTAACGACCTTTGAATACTTAGTCCACAGTTAAGTAGCATGATAGAATATTCATAGAAGGAGGTATCACGTTTGGGGATAAATGAGGCAAGGAAATTTTTAGAAGAAAATCTAAGTTCATGCGCACCTAAGGATTTGTACCTAACATAGTTTCGAGTGAAAATCTAGGCCTAATATAATATGGGCTACAATAATATTTAAATCCATTAAAGAAAAGGCGGAGAATGTGCTGATTTCACCGACAGCGAAACTCTCACCAATTAATTTTCTTTGTGCAATTAGAAACATTGTCAAATTTACTGAAGCCAAAATGTAACAAATACAAAAAGGCGTTCAAATTTATTTAAGTGATATTTAAGTGAGTAAGATCTAGATAGTATACATCTCCTTAGTCAAACGATGGCGAATTCTTTTTTTTTGAGACAAAACATTGAAGATCTTTGAGAGAATAAAATCTGCTAAAAAATTTACGAAACATTTATTTGATGTGAAATCGTTACCTCTCTCATATCGTATCGAAATATAAACTAAAGTTTAGATTAAATATTTCATAATATCGATAATTTCAAAAGTCAATCGATGCCTATGGAGACATCCCGCCTGCTGCGTGGAAATGTGCGCCCTTTACTCGCCGGCAACCATTCGCATACAGTCACGGCGCGATTTTAAATACCGCTCTTGCAGCGGTCGACATCGTCCTCTTTCGACGCCCTCTTCGCTTCCTCTCATTTGCGTCACTTATATTTATTTTATTGCCACTTTTTAATAAGTCACTAATAATAGGGCGCTGATCGCTGCAGGGCGAGTTAAAGGGTGCGCATTAATTTGAATGTAAAACTTTGTGTATACTGGCGATTCAGATTCTAGTAGTAAAAGGATCTTGTCCGCAAACCTGTGACCGTGACCTTACTTTTTGCTTAGAAGAGCCAATTTTATTAGAGTGCCATGGGCCTATTCATAGCTTACTTTCCCCACTTCCATTGTAAAACAAGTTTAATTTCAATAATAATGAACGTGAAGTATATTTATCTCAATGGCTTATGTAGAATCATAAAGTACTTATGTAAAATAAATACATATACAAGTAAAATAAATAAAATATAGTAGCATCTCACGTTTACCTGTAAAACTTCCATTTGCCGCGTTACATATACGAGCATTGTGTAAGGAACTCAAATATTTTATATACACAAATTAAGCTTCACGCACCTAATAAAACGCGCGTGTAGAAGCCGACTCGTGAATCGCCGCAAAGCGGCCCGTCAACAATGTGCGCGACTGTGCCCGTCGATGACGGATGTTTGCGCCGACCGAAATAGCGAGACGCGCGACTGCGGCGCTGCTCGCGAATACGCTTGGCGCCGCCCGCGATAACGGCGCACATCTGCCCGCTTTAGGCATTCCCGCGGACCATGTGCACGATAGTGTGATCGCTGTGTATGCATCCATCTCTTTGACAATATTATAGCATATTATTTGCGATGCATCGACCGTTAAGTTGGAAAAAATGCAACGTCATGGACCATGTGCACGATAGTGTGATCGCTGTGTATGCATTCCTCTCTCTGACAATGTTAGAACATATTATTTGCGATGCATCGGCCGTTAAGTTGGAAAAAATGTAACGTCATGGACCATGTGCACGATAGTGTGATTGCTGTGTATGCATTCCTCTCTCTGACCATGTTATAGCATATTATTTGCGATGCATCGGCCGTTAAGTTGGAAAAAATGTAACGTCATGGACCATGTGCACGATAGTGTGATTGCTGTGTATGCATTCCTCTCTCTGACCATGTTATAGCACATTATTTGCGATGTATCGGCCGTTAAGTTGGAAAAAATGTAACGTCATGGACCATGTGCACGATAGTGTAATTGCTGTGTATGCATTCCTCTCTCTGACCATGTTATAGCACATTATTTGCGATGTATCGGCCGTTAAGTTGGAAAAAATGTAACGTCATGGACCATGTGCACGATAGTGTAATTGCTGTGTATGCATTCCTCTCTCTGGCCATGTTATAGCATATTATTTGCGATGCATCGGCCGTTAAATTGGAAAAAGTGTAACGTCATGGACCATGTGCACGATAGTGTGATTGCTGTGTATGCATTCCTCTCTCTGACCATGTTATAGCACATTATTTGCGATGTATCGGCCGTTAAGTTGGAAAAAATGTAACGTCATGGACCATGTGCACGATAGTGTAATTGCTGTGTATGCATTCCTCTCTCTGACCATGTTATAGCACATTATTTGCGATGTATCGGCCGTTAAGTTGGAAAAAATGTAACGTCATGGACCATGTGCACGATAGTGTAATTGCTGTGTATACATTTCTCTCTCTGGCCATGTTATAGCATATTATTTGCGATGCATCGGCCGTTAAGTTGGAAAAAGTGTAACGTCATGGACCATGTGCACGATAGTGTGATTGCTGTGTATGCATTCCTCTCTCTGACCATGTTATAGCATATTATTTGCGATGCATCGGCCGTTAAGTTGGAAAAAGTGTAACGTCATGGACCATGTGCACGATAGTGTGATTGCTGTGTATGCATTCCTCTCTCTGACCATGATATAGCACATTATTTGCGATGCATCGGCCGCTAAGTTGGAAAAAATGTAACGTCATGGACCATGTTGACGATAGTATGATCGCTGTGTATGCATTCCTCTCTCTGACCATGTTATAGCACATTATTTGCGATGTATCGGCCGCTAAGTTGGAAAAAATGTAACGTCATGGACCATGTGCACGATAGTGTAATTGCTGTGTATGCATTCCTCTCTCTGACCATGTTATAGCACATTATTTGCGATGTATCGGCCGTTAAGTTGGAAAAAATGTAACGTCATGGACCATGTGCACGATAGTGTAATTGCTGTGTATGCATTCCTCTCTCTGGCCATGTTATAGCATATTATTTGCGATGCATCGGCCGTTAAGTTGGAAAAAGTGTAACGTCATGGACCATGTGCACGATAGTGTGATTGCTGTGTATGCATTCCTCTCTCTGACCATGTTATAGCACATTATTTGCGATGTATCGGCCGTTAAGTTGGAAAAAATGTAACGTCATGGACCATGTGCACGATAGTGTAATTGCTGTGTATGCATTCCTCTCTCTGACCATGTTATAGCGCATTATTTGCGATGTATCGGCCGTTAAGTTGGAAAAAATGTAACGTCATGGACCATGTGCACGATAGTGTAATTGCTGTGTATGCATTCCTCTCTCTGGCCATGTTATAGCATATTATTTGCGATGCATCGGCCGTTAAGTTGGAAAAAGTGTAACGTCATGGACCATGTGCACGATAGTGTGATTGCTGTGTATGCATTCCTCTCTCTGACCATGTTATAGCATATTATTTGCGATGCATCGGCCGTTAAGTTGGAAAAAGTGTAACGTCATGGACCATGTGCACGATAGTGTGATTGCTGTGTATGCATTCCTCTCTCTGACCATGATATAGCACATTATTTGCGATGCATCGGCCGCTAAGTTGGAAAAAATGTAACGTCATGGACCATGTTGACGATAGTATGATCGCTGTGTATGCATTCCTCTCTCTGACCATGTTATAGCACATTATTGGCGATGTATCGGCCGCTAAGTTGGAAAAAATGTAACGATGCATCGGCCGTTAAGTTGGAAAAAGTGTAACGTCATGGACCATGTGCACGATAGTGTGATCGCTGTGTATGCATCCATCTCTTTGACAATATTATAGCATATTATTTGCGATGCATCGACCGTTAAGTTGGAAAAAATGCAACGTCATGGACCATGTGCACGATAGTGTGATCGCTGTGTATGCATTCCTCTCTCTGACAATGTTAGAACATATTATTTGCGATGCATCGGCCGTTAAGTTGGAAAAAATGTAACGTCATGGACCATGTGCACGATAGTGTGATTGCTGTGTATGCATTCCTCTCTCTGACCATGTTATAGCATATTATTTGCGATGCATCGGCCGTTAAGTTGGAAAAAATGTAACGTCATGGACCATGTGCACGATAGTGTGATTGCTGTGTATGCATTCCTCTCTCTGACCATGTTATAGCACATTATTTGCGATGTATCGGCCGTTAAGTTGGAAAAAATGTAACGTCATGGACCATGTGCACGATAGTGTAATTGCTGTGTATGCATTCCTCTCTCTGACCATGTTATAGCACATTATTTGCGATGTATCGGCCGTTAAGTTGGAAAAAATGTAACGTCATGGACCATGTGCACGATAGTGTAATTGCTGTGTATGCATTCCTCTCTCTGGCCATGTTATAGCATATTATTTGCGATGCATCGGCCGTTAAATTGGAAAAAGTGTAACGTCATGGACCATGTGCACGATAGTGTGATTGCTGTGTATGCATTCCTCTCTCTGACCATGTTATAGCACATTATTTGCGATGTATCGGCCGTTAAGTTGGAAAAAATGTAACGTCATGGACCATGTGCACGATAGTGTAATTGCTGTGTATGCATTCCTCTCTCTGACCATGTTATAGCACATTATTTGCGATGTATCGGCCGTTAAGTTGGAAAAAATGTAACGTCATGGACCATGTGCACGATAGTGTAATTGCTGTGTATACATTTCTCTCTCTGGCCATGTTATAGCATATTATTTGCGATGCATCGGCCGTTAAGTTGGAAAAAGTGTAACGTCATGGACCATGTGCACGATAGTGTGATTGCTGTGTATGCATTCCTCTCTCTGACCATGTTATAGCATATTATTTGCGATGCATCGGCCGTTAAGTTGGAAAAAGTGTAACGTCATGGACCATGTGCACGATAGTGTGATTGCTGTGTATGCATTCCTCTCTCTGACCATGATATAGCACATTATTTGCGATGCATCGGCCGCTAAGTTGGAAAAAATGTAACGTCATGGACCATGTTGACGATAGTATGATCGCTGTGTATGCATTCCTCTCTCTGACCATGTTATAGCACATTATTTGCGATATATCGGCCGCTAAGTTGGAAAAAATGTAACGTCATGGACCATGTGCACGATAGTGTAATTGCTGTGTATGCATTCCTCTCTCTGACCATGTTATAGCACATTATTTGCGATGTATCGGCCGTTAAGTTGGAAAAAATGTAACGTCATGGACCATGTGCACGATAGTGTAATTGCTGTGTATGCATTCCTCTCTCTGGCCATGTTATAGCATATTATTTGCTATGCATCGGCCGTTAAGTTGGAAAAAGTGTAACGTCATGGACCATGTGCACGATAGTGTGATTGCTGTGTATGCATTCCTCTCTCTGACCATGTTATAGCACATTATTTGCGATGTATCGGCCGTTAAGTTGGAAAAAATGTAACGTCATGGACCATGTGCACGATAGTGTAATTGCTGTGTATGCATTCCTCTCTCTGACCATGTTATAGCGCATTATTTGCGATGTATCGGCCGTTAAGTTGGAAAAAATGTAACGTCATGGACCATGTGCACGATAGTGTAATTGCTGTGTATGCATTCCTCTCTCTGGCCATGTTATAGCATATTATTTGCGATGCATCGGCCGTTAAGTTGGAAAAAGTGTAACGTCATGGACCATGTGCACGATAGTGTGATTGCTGTGTATGCATTCCTCTCTCTGACCATGTTATAGCATATTATTTGCGATGCATCGGCCGTTAAGTTGGAAAAAGTGTAACGTCATGGACCATGTGCACGATAGTGTGATTGCTGTGTATGCATTCCTCTCTCTGACCATGATATAGCACATTATTTGCGATGCATCGGCCGCTAAGTTGGAAAAAATGTAACGTCATGGACCATGTTGACGATAGTATGATCGCTGTGTATGCATTCCTCTCTCTGACCATGTTATAGCACATTATTGGCGATGTATCGGCCGCTAAGTTGGAAAAAATGTAACGATGCATCGGCCGTTAAGTTGGAAAAAGTGTAACGTCATGGACCATGTGCACGATAGTGTGATTGCTGTGTATGCATTCCTCTCTTTGACCATGTTATAGCATATTATTTGCGATGCATCGGCCGTTAAGTTGGAAAAAGTGTAACGTCATGGACCATGTGCACGATAGTGTGATTGCTGTGTATGCATTCCTCTCTCTGACCATGTTATAGCACATTATTTGCGATGTATCGACCGTTAAGTTGGAAAAAATGTAACGTCATGGACCATGTGCACGATAGTGTGATTGCTGTGTATGCATTCCTCTCTCTGACCATGATATAGCACATTATTTGCGATGCATCGGCCGCTAAGTTGGAAAAAATGTAACGTCATGGACCATGTTGACGATAGTATGATCGCTGTGTATGCATTCCTCTCTCTGACCATGTTATAGCACATTATTTGCGATGCATCGGCCGTTAAGTTGGAAAAAATGTAACGTCATGGACCATGTGCACGATAGTGTGATTGCTGTGTATGCATTCCTCTCTCTGACCATGATATAGCACATTATTTGCGATGCATCGGCCGCTAAGTTGGAAAAAATGTAACGTCATGGACCATGTTGATGATAGTATGATCGCTGTGTATGCATTCCTCTCTCTGACCATGTTATAGCACATTATTTGCGATGCATCGGCCGTTAAGTTGAAAAAAATATAACGTCATGGACCATGTGCACGATAGTGTGATCGCTGTGTATGTATTCCTCTCTCTGACCATGTTATAGCACATTATTTGCGATGCATCGGCCATTAAGTTGGAAAAAATGTAACATCATACTTTACAATTTCAGAATATATGGTTACATGTCATTTTCATTGAAATGAATTAGGCTAGAAGTACAACAATATCCCAAGGCTATAAGATCTAGGAACTTATGGCCTTGGATTTCGTTCTAAATACCACTTCAATCTCCTTATTTTTAAACCATAACACTTCATTGTATACATCAGTTCCAAGGTCATCTCTAAATCATGACACAGCAATGTGTTAAATAAATTTGATCCAAACAATAGAAATGCATCATTGATTTATGATTTTAAAACTCGTCTGAAAAAGATATTCCATTCTTGATTTCCCTATCAGTATCATTCCTTCTTCCCATTTACTATCCCTATCCTTGCTGGTACTTAAATTATTTGTGAATTTAGATACTATTAGATTAGCTTTTATTGCGGTTACTTATATTGTTAATTATAATATTGTATTCAATAGTTAATTTTATAATGTATCACGGTCAGTCGTATTGTAGTCTTCTTCAATACAAAGTGCTCAACTTCGGTTATTTTGAGTGATTGGAAATGGTTACTCAAGTTCCCCAATGTATAAATAACTAAACTTTGTGGTGAAACGCAACGCAACTTTCACAATTTCTTTTAGTTGATACAACGTTACGGCTCGATCTTGAAAATGCTTTTTAGGATAGGACTTTTCCTTCTGTCACTTTAAGTATCACATATCTATCATGTTGTGATATAAAATTTAATCAGTTTGGTGGTTTTACATATATTTTAATTCTAATGTTAAAAATGTTCACTTTTGGTCCTCGCTGTTCAGTCCCATATGTACGTAGTAGAAGATTTATATCGTCCTTTTTCTGGCGTTTCAATAAAAATGTGTGAAGTGAACAAAACTGTTTTTTAATTTTTTTTTAGTCGAGCTAATTTTTTTTGGTACTCATGAATATGTTACATAAAAGATAAACACCCACTTTGCTTTGGTCCACCTTGGCATAGCCATTTATTTATTGCCTTTGCCCAATGTGGGCAAATCTGTCAAAATAAATTGTTTCGTAGAAATGCTAAAAGATAATTTTACAGTTCTCGTAAAGGTTCAGGAAGAGTGGGACTATAGTAAGTACAAGAGTCCCATATAAAGTAGGTACGTACGTACAACACAGAGACAGAGTGCAATTAATATCCCATATATTAAGTTTATAATGAAAGGTAACTTAATTAACTTTATAATAAAAGGTAACTTGATTAACTTTTATAATACAAAAAAAGTTTTATTAAGTTTTATGCGAAATAAAAAAATTAATTGTATCGAAAAGAAACAATTTTTGACATACAGCAAGAAATTATCTATTTGTGAAAAAATATGTTTGTGATGATTAGTTTATGATAGACTTGTCATTTTGAATCATTACTAAAATCCATATCATCGTCTTAATTACTTTCAAACACGAACCTTTCCGTAAATGTTATTGAATCTTTTACGCAATTTCGTAAGAGATACGTTGAGTTTTTCATGTACATTTTTAAGTTAGTGATTATTAACTTTTGCCTGTATCATTTTTTCAATATATGGTTTTCTTTTACCTCCCATAAATTGTTATACACCCATAATTACAACTGTCTACTTTCTCGCACTCTCAACTCACACACTTTATTTAACATAAGTTTTTTCAACCTAATCATTTAGTGTGCTCTACAAATAAATCATCTTCATAAAAGATTTATAACATACGTTTAAAATAAATTTAACATCAACTGTTTCAATTCAACCACAATACACATTTCTATTACCCGAGCCCCTAGGGGCGTCATTAAAAAGGCATTTGCGCGGCCCGCACTCACACCCACCCTATTCAATCTCAAAAGTGATGCGAATGGAGGTCGAAGAGATAGCGATACACGGTCGTTAACACGGGAGGTCAGCCGAGTGATGTCCGCGATTTTGCAGCCTCATGTACGTACATAAATATGATGTGCCGCTTTGGTTTCGGTGTGTTTGGGCTTTAATTAATGTTTGAAACAAGTTTAGCAAAAGGACAGAAGGAAATAGTGTCTAATTCAGTTGTAGTATCATTCTAAATAACCCGATCAACGCTTCTCTTGTATAAATAGATACACAAACAACTTAAGCGGTATTTTAATAATTTGGATCGATTTTTGTGTTCGGAAATCGGTTCTTTTTACGTAATTTTTAAACACAATTAAATGAAACTACGTGATGTAGTATTATTTCGTGATGTAGTATATTTATCTTCAGGTGGGATATTAGCAAAGATCTTTATCGATATATTAGATCGATATCTTTGCTAATATCCCACCTGAAGATGTTGTGATACAACGAAACCTAGGTCGTAGTAAAGAAATTAAAGATAGTAGAAATAATACTACATCACGTAGTTTCATTTAATTGTGAATAATGAATTTCTACAAAATTAACGCCAAATATATTCAGTAATTTTTAAAGCAAATGTTGTAGAAAAATTAATTTCATTTAACGGCAATCAAAATCTTTTCACATAATTTGTGGAGCCTTGCCATTAGTTTGGGTAACTTGTTTTTATGGAACAAATTATTATTAATCTAATTAATGTTAGTCAAAAGTTAAAGTCGCGGACAAATGTAGAAGAATATACAGGGAAATCCTAACTTCTAACTAATATAAATGCGAAGTGTGTTTGTGCTTCTTTCACGACGCAATGAAGCAACAAATCGACGTAATTTGTTGCATAGTTAGTTGGCGGGCTGTGAAATGACATAGAACTTGTGACTTTTTCAGTGTTAGATAAGAATTTTTCCCAAAGAAATGAGATTTTCCGGCTCATATATATGAAAACTAAAGTTTGCGGCGTGTTTTAATTTCTCCCTATCAATTTGTAAATGTAACCATGCTCGCGAAACCGCGGATAAAAACCTAATATAACAAAATTGACATATTACAAATGTATACCTAATCACGATTATTAGGTATTCAATTTAAGGTGTTCAAATCATTCTATTTATAAACGTTAAGTCGGATTTATTTCACAAACATTAGTTATCATTGATACGAGTGATACATGGAATTAATGAATTTTTCTTAAAAATTTCAGTTAATTTTTCGAACGAAATTCGGTTTCGGTCCCTATGCGGCGTACAAAGTTCGGTCTGCTACTCCATTGTCTTCAGACGAGCCGCTCGCCTTGTTGACAGATGGAGGAACAATAGGTGAATGATATTTGTGTACCGTTGTATGAAAATGTCCGATTGAGTTGGTCGTTGAGATGTGTTTGCTCCGTAATCGGGCGGGTCAACGCTTCGAATCTGGGTCAGGGCTCGTGTCCATTTTCGGCTACTCATTTCTTGGGTTTTGGACGCGTGATATATTGTAATCTCGTCTACTGATACTGCGACCAAATTTGGAGATGTAGTTTAATTATGATTTTGCGAAAAATGAAATTGTCGCGTCCATTTTTAAAAAAAATTGTTTTTGTCTAAAATCTGCAGTGCTTTATTGAATAAGCGGTGGTTAGGATGTTGACATCGAAGTATTTGCATAGAAAATACGCAGTATATTAAATGCTGATTTTTTTCGTAAAATGAATTTCGTGTGAGTTATCACTACTTAGACGTTTTACTGAGATCAGCTTTGATGTATAGTAATGGCTTTACTCGTTATACGGGATCTTTAAATTGAAGCGACATTAAAATCTCTTTGAAAGTGCACCCACTGCGAAATATTATTCATGTTGATAAAATATATGAAGTTTTCATAATTCAAATATAATATTAAATTTTTTTCTTCGGTTTATCAAAGAGAATTTCTTTAAGTACCTAACGATAAATTTAAATTCGTTGCATATTTTCAGTTAATTTATTTATTAATTTTTTTTTCTTTTACTTTTTACAGGTAAGCGAAGTGACACATTGGAAGATTAAGGGAATTCAAGATGATTTCCGGCATATTTGCGCCTTTAGGTACGAATTAATATTATATTATATTTAGTAATTTTGATTTCTCATATACGAATTAAATCTTAACTTTCTGAAGAGTGTGTTGGGTACAATAGAGCGACCAACAAACTTAGACCCTGTGCGGAAAAAGTTGTTTATAATAAATTTCTGACCTAAAAGAGTTCGATTTGCTCGATAAAAAATGCAATAAATTTATAGAAACCGCAATCAATTCGATATTGTAATTATTAACGATTTGGCGCATGTTTTCTAAGTAAGCTTAACACGTAAATTTATTATTTTTATATCTGCTGTCTTATTGTTTTTCTTGAAGAATTGACCGCCAAGGAGAAAATGGTGACAAAATAGGTTTTATTTAAACTAATTGATAGAAAGTAAAAACAAGGTTGTCATAAAGGCCTCCAAGCCTGCAAACATAAAAGGACAGACTTAAAGCCATACAGCAGATCTCCTACATCCATACTTTTGAGGCGGACGTTTGGTAAGTTTGAATTGTGTGTATTGTGAATTGTGTGTACACGGAGGGAGAACGAATTTGAAAAAAAGTTTAGTAATTGTAAAACGCAATGTTACAATAATGACAAGTAACGTATCTAATATTAATTGTTACTATGCACGAATAACGATATTATGTATATTTCTTTCATATCACCAGTGCTTATATTCTTGAGACGGACGTTTGGTAGGTTTGAATTGTGTGTATTTTAAAAACACGGAAGGAGAACGAATTTGAAAAAAGTTTAGTAATTGTAAAACGCAATATTACAATAATGACAATTAACGTATCTAATATTAATTGTTACTATGCACGAATAACGATATTATGTATATTTCTTTCTTATCACCAGTGCTTATATTCTTGAGACGGACGTTTGGTAGGTTTGATATATTATGATACTATAGCATTCGCGATGCGAGATGATGGCGTTATATGTAAAAGGAATTCGACCCTTAATTCAAGAGAGCATACGATATTATTTTTTTTCTGCGATACATTTAGTACAACGGCGTTTATAGTATTTAACATTCCGTACCTGCTATATATATATATATATATATATATTCGCGTAGCACAAACTTGTTATTGTCGACCCTTAATTCAAGAGAGCACACGATGTTATTTTTTTCCTGCGATACATTTAGTACAACGGCGTTTATAGTAACATTCCGCATTATATATATATATATATATATATATATATATATATATATATATATATATATATATATATATATACACACATTCGCACATCACAAGCTTGTTATTGTGTACGCTGACAGATCCGACCGCCAATATGTTACACGTACGAGTTCTTTACGACGAAAGATAGATGTCATTGACGACAATTACGATTGAAGTGATAGGCCATGAAATCGACGTAATCTCGTTCGCGCAATAAGGAAAGACATTCTTGGGCATTTGTAGAGAATGAGTCATGAACTTTCGACGGCGCGACGCTGGCGTCGGTAGCGGAAGTAGATAAGGTAGGGGTTATCGTGGTTGCGCTGATATTCCTGTCGATTGAGTTACTGGTGCATAGGTATATTTACATTATAAGTAGGATAACAAGAGAGGTAAGCAATAAGTGTCTCGAAATAGCAAGTATGAATGAAAGTCAGCATAATCATATCTGGGAGCTGCCAAAATGGGGTAATGGAAGGCATTTTTAGTAAGAAGCTGGTGTGTTGAATTTGGCATTAAAATACATTGGGATGGAGTTTTATTAACAGCGATTAGTTCGGTAGGAAATTCAGATAAATTTTAACGAACATATTTATTGCTAACTTCAGTCAGCAATAAATAAGCATGTTAAAGTACATAAGAGAAATTTTCAGTTATATGATCAAACATTTTCAGTTATATGATCAAAAATTTTCAGTTATATGATCAAAAATTTTCAGTTATGTGATCAAAAATGTTAAGTTATATGATCAGAAATTTTCAGTTATATGATCAAAAATTTTAAGTTATATGATCAAAAATTTTCAGTTATATGATCAAAAATTTTAATATTTTTTCCGATCTCCCGTGTCGGTTAATGTATGGATTCTTAACTTGCTGATTGATTTGAGATATCAAACATTCAATTTGATATCTATTGCATGTATAAAGTTCTCACCTGTTGAAATCTCGAATTTCAGTTTAAACCTTATTAAAGGTTAGGTCGGGTAACCTTCAGTGTTATAAGTGAAATAAACATGTCAGAAGTTGGTGTGTTTTTAGCCTTTTACGACATTGGAACTATTCATTATTTTTAATCTCATTTCGTGGATATAATATTAAAGAATGCAACTATGCCTTATGTTTAAACAGGCTATCGAAAATGTCAAAATGACATTTAAATCAATGTTGCATTGACATTTAAATCAATGTTATACAAACTGTTCCATTTAGTAACTTAAACTAAACGTGTAGTTAGATTGGCAAAGTTACAAACCTTTTAAAAATGTCTATTTTTTGTCAAATAATGACAACGTTGTCTCAGCAGACTGGCAATACGTCTATGAACATATTTTAATGTGCGTGATCCATCTCGACACATGAGTGTATATTACTATCGTATGTGCTTACAAGATCGCTAATGAATGTATAAATCAAATTTCACTGAATATTTTAAACATTCATTGACCGCCATTGTGGACAGGCATGAACGCATCGAAAACAACAATGGTAACTTTATTGCCGTCGAGCTAAGTGAAAAGAATAATCCTCTCGTAAGTTCATAGTCTTTCAACATCGATCACGACCGGTTATAGTGAGCGTCGCCTACCAGCCGCGCGTCTCTATCCACCATTGTATATACAAATCACCTACAAATGTCTGCAGGTAACCGCTATATGCGCATGTTTCATGTACCCACTAATGAACATAATTCAATCATTTATATAGTTTCGGATATATATAGACGTGTATGTACGTTTAGGTAGGTACGTAGGCCGTTTTTATGTAGCTGTAGACTCGGTTATATATTAATTTGTAGAACGTACGCGCGGTCGCGGAGTTCAAGTACCTCGCAGGCGGAAGAATGGCTCGCGAGGCGATGCTGCGACGACATTAGAAGCGCCGGCTCGCTGTAGTCGATGTGGCTGGTGTGCGTGTTTTAAGGGTATTGTGTTGAAGCGATCTGGCGAGAGTGTCTTGGAGCGTGACCGCTGTGTTTGTGGAGAACAGTAGTAGAGGCGTGTTGGGAGCGGTGTGGACGATAGGTCGCTGATGACGATTGTTTGGGACTTAGGACTAGTTAATTAGTAATCTCGTCAGGTTAAGTCACAATTTCTTTACGTAGGATTTTAATTTTTGTGGAGACATTGCATTGCGTGAGTGATTTTTATCATCGCACGTGAATGGTTAATACTGATTTTGTGAAACTAGGGAAGATTTCATAGTCTATGTTTGGTAAAAAAAATTATTTTAAAAATGAACAGGATAAAATTTCCTTCACATGCAATCTCTATACATCGAAGGATACGCTACTAATCACAACAGGGACTTGTATCCCATCGTATTTCCGTAACTAGAGTAATCAAAGAATTATGCTGACTATGTTCCTAATTTTTAATTTATCTAGTATTTATTACCGTTAAGTGAAACATTCTATAAAAAGACCTAGATAACGATAGGGACAGATATATATTTTACGTAAAGTTCCTGAATTAGAAAGTGAAATAATAATACAATTTGAAAAGAATAAAATGTGATATAGGATTTGATGTAGAACAGAATGAGAAAGAATGACTAGACAATATGTATTTTGTAAAACTATGTATAGCTAAAACTATATATATATTTATATATATATAGCTATAATGAGTATAGAAATCTAAAAGATCTAAAACATGTCATTGAAGAAATTGAAAGTAACTTAAGGAAAGTGAACCTATAAAACCAAATACATGGAATTTCTGAAAATATCTCTAGATTGCATACTATAATTATTCTTATTTTGCCTGTCCTTAGGATCTAAAGTTAACTACAGGAATAAGACGGCGCCTAAAATACAGCAAAAAATTGCTGTAGCCAGTAGATGTTTTTTTTTGTAACAAGAATGTATCTGAAAAAGAGAAGTAAATCTTTTTTATAAGTTCAGGAAAATATGTTCTTGTATATTCATCTGAAACATGGGTATTATTGAGAACAAAAAATGAAGAAGTAATTGCAGATTTTCGAAAAAATATTAGGAGTATTTTTGGTCGCATCCAGATTGAATAGTGTCTGACAGAGATATGTAACCTCGAGCTAAATAATATATATATATATATATATATATATATATATATATATATATATATATATATATATATATATATACATACATACATACATACATACATACATACATACATACATATATACTTACGTATATATATATATATATATATATACACACATATACATACATTCAAGCTAAATGGAAGAGGGGCCAGACATTGTGAAATATATTAAGATTGAAAGGTTAATATCAGTATCTTATCCGAATGAACAACACAAGTGATACGAAAATCTTTTTTCCGGCTAAACCAATCTACACTCCGCCAAGAGAGCAATCAAAGCTGAGATGGATTGACTACCTTGAAAAAATCCTTTCTTGGTTAAAATGAAAAAAAAAATGCAAGAGCCAGCAACAGAATGAATAAGATCCTTGAGAAGGCCAGGGCTCACTCCGGAGCTGTCGCAAGGAGTACGTAATGATGCGCTGCTAGTGCCGGGATCCGGTTTTGTAACTTGGACAGAAAATAACTTAATAACTGGTAGCGATCGCTAAGTAGATAAGTAATCTAAAAATGTTATGGCAGATTTGATTTTATGATGTCGTATTGCAAATATTACTATGTCGTTTTTTTCACGTCATTAAGCCGAGACGTTTTTGCGCACGTATTTGATAACAAGTTTAGTTTCCGGCGTGATAGAAATGACGCACGAGTTCGTATTCACATTAATATTTACTTGTCTCGCGCACTAGGATGTGGAGACGAAGACTTACGGCCTAAACCCGTACGACCACTATTTGATACAGATAATGTTGCCGAACATATTAATTTACTAACAACTTAATCTTATGTTGAAAATGTAAGGAAATTAAATAAAAAAAATCTAAATTATATTGACCGAAATGCCGTAAGTTTGACTAGGTCTTAATAATTTAGTTAGCTGTCTTAAATTTTGCGGATTTAAATATCTATATACTTATATAAAAAGCGGAATTTGTTTCGAGTGTTTTGACAACGAACTTAAATGACACTGAGAGCCGGGTGGGTGCCGGTCGCTAATTATTAATAAAAGTGAGTGTTATGGAGTGGTTTTGTGTATCTAACAACTTAATCTTATGTTGAAAATGTAAGAAAATTAAATAAAAAAATCTAAATTATATTGACCGAAATGCTATAAGTTTGACTATGTCTATGTCTTAATAATTCATTTCGCTGTCTTCAATTTTGCGGATGTAACTATATGATTATGTATATAAAAAGCGGAATTTGTTTGAGTGTTCTGACATCGATCTTAAATGACGCTGAGCAAATCCGGGTGCCAATCGCTAATTATTAGTAAAATTGAGTGTTATGGAGTGGTTTTGTGTATCTAACAACTTAATCTTATGTTGAAAATGTAGGAAAATTAAATAAAAAATCTAAATTATATTGACCGAAATGCTATAAATTTGACTATGTCTTAATAATTAATTTCGCTGTCTTAAATTTTGCGGATGTAACTATATGATTATGTATATAAAAAGCGGAATTTATTGGAGTGTTCTGACATCGATCTTAAATGACGCTGAGCAAATCCGGGTGCCAATCGATAATTATTAATTACATTGAGTGTTATGGAGTGGTTTTGGGTATTATAATTGTTAAGATCTTTTCTGTCTTTTATTTGACGTGAGTATAATTAGAAAGGCTTCCGTCAAGTAAATCCAAGTTTATTTTTCAAAATTTTACAACAATTATAGTCTTAGGATCAGATGATGAAAATATTTTTATGAATTATAATCAAATCTTCTTCATTGATATTTTTTTACTTCTCAGCGATTAAAAGCTTGTTTCAAGTCGTATCTCATTCAGTTTTCTCACACAAAGATTTATTTAAAATCAGATTTATATTTATTGCATTTTATTAAAATTTCATTCCAGTTTATACTAAAACTGATTTTCTTTACTAACGATTATTTGTTTTTATATTATTAAAATAAGAAC
Source organism: Druceiella hillmani (assembly GCA_039881145.1). Lineage (NCBI taxonomy): Eukaryota > Metazoa > Arthropoda > Insecta > Lepidoptera > Hepialidae > Druceiella > Druceiella hillmani. Next base: position 19,654,513 of record JAYKKI010000032.1, on the reverse strand, counting down.
TGTCTAAATTAAATCCAATGACTCACTCGGGTGTTCTAATATCGGACATGTTCAAATGGTTTTATCGTTTTGAGACTTCTAGTGATATTTTGCACATTTAAATATCTGGATGCTTCTATCTTGATGTGATTTTGGATTCTTTTTTGATGACAACTAGAAAATCTACTAAAAGTATTCTCTACCATCTCAATTTCAATATCGCGATGGAGGTCACAGTTATGAACGCACAAATGCGCGTTAATAACACACTGAAGCATTTATTTTGAAATCGTTGTATTACTTAGATATTAGAATTACTGGTGCAGCCCCATAGCTGTATTCCATAACGCCAAACTAGACGTAGAGCTTGCTTACACATAATATAAGCTTGTTGTATGTTGATAGCTCAGAATTCGATCAAGCAATTAATATATTTTTCTTAACTTGGTGTTGAGTTCATCGCGTTACTTCGTAATATGTTCTTTCCACCGAAGCTCGGCATCAAGTGTCATACCGAGATATCTAGATATGTTGGGTTATGCTTAGTTAAAACTGGTTGTTGAGCTATCTTTCGATTCGTTCAATTTAATGCGTCATTTCTTAGTATAGATGGCTACATGTTTGAGAGCAGTTTGCAATTTTCTAGTTGAACCTTCCAGTAAAACTGGACCTGGAACACTACCCTGAGGGACCCCAGGTTTAATCATCTTCAAGTCTGAGTACGAATCTTCATATTTAAACCGGAAGTGTGTATGTGTTGATAGAAAATATATTTTAAGAGTTGATAGAAATTACCAGAGAGAACAAACGGTCTTGTAGTAATAGGCCTTTATGCTAAACTCTTTTAATTGCTTGCGCTACATCCAAGATTGAAGCAGAGCATACATTTTTGTTCTCTAATACTTTTTCAATAACATTGGAATAAGATGAACTTGATCAATTGTCGAATGATTATTTCGGAAATCAAATTAATGGTGTGGCATCAGGTTTCTTTGCTCAAAAATAAGTTTAAGACACTTTAAAATCTGTTTCCCAAATAGCTTCGAAATGATTGGTAAGAATAAGATGGGTCTGTATGATTCCACTTCAATTAGATTTTTCCCAAGTTTCGCTTCCAGTTTTCCGCTTAACTTCAGCTGTTTTCCATGCACCTGGGACATAGTTTAGCCGAATACAGGCATTGATCAGAGTAGTTAACGAAAGTGTTTGTTGGATATTCTTTAAGTATCTCACCTGTAACAATATGAAATTCATGTGTTTTTTTCGCATTGAGGTTGTTTTTCGTTTCGTCAGCAACTATGGAAGTTGATATATATAGGCATAACTAGTGGAATTTTGTCAAGATAAGATTAGAATCAAGATGTGTACATTACAAATGTCTCCATTTTACTCTTTAGGGTTTCGTAGGAAAGAAATAAAATGAAAGTATGAGAAACTAATTAGGAATCCTAGCAATTTCCGTATGTCCGCCCGTTTGTCACAGGTTTATAACTTTATCAATAACTCACTCTTTTGTGATGAATTGGTATTTTGCATGTAACCCAAAGACAGACGAAAGGCGACGTGAAGTCAAATTACAGAAAAAAATATTAAGGGCTTATCTTTAATTTTAAGGTCCTGTGTGTGGTAATCTTGTAGATGTATGAGGCGTCATTGTGAACATGTAAAATTGTCAAATTACGTTATCAACATTTTATTCATTTTATTTTAGAAGTTTTTAATAAACACCTAATTTTTCAACCTAAACTTAAATCTGATATAAATTGAGGTGGTAGTTTTAGCGAGCATTTTCAAATAAAATGTAGACTTCGAACCCTACGGTAGGTTATTCAAGAGCAAGTATTGTTTAATTATCAGCATGTGAACACGATTCTAACATGTTTAATTATCACCATATGAACACGATTCTAACATGTGAAAATTTCAATTGTTACGGGACTGTTATATGTGTTCGAATGTCCGTACGCTCTTGGCCCGTTTGTATAATTATTTTTATAACCAGCAGTTTTAAGGTCGTTTTAGGATTTTCTGCCATAGGAGCTGAAACTCGATTATTAATTTTATATAATTTGCTCCTTTCTCTGTGATTCTGTTAGGATTTTATGTGTTTAACGCTTAAATACAAAAGCTTCAAGAGTTCTTAGGTTGTATTAAAATTTGAGATAATCTCAAATTTTGTAATGAAATCCTTAATTTTTTAGCTGGGTTCATAGAACTAAAATTACGGTCAAAAGAAAAACTTTATCTACCATAGCATGTCAGTTAGCGAAATAGCAAAATGGTAACTGTTTTTTTTTACGTAATTGAGTGAAATAAATGTCACGAAACTTCCTCTAATGACTTTAATTAATTGCACTATAAACTTTAGGCGCATCGGTTCAGCTCATATAGTTTGGATGCTTTGATGTGATTCATATTATAGCTCGAAATAAATTAAACCGAATATTGTGCGTTTATTCAAAGGTAAATACTCAAATGCGCGCCTCACCACGTACGGGCCCGATTCGCGTACCTAAAATCGTTTTATTTTGGCATCCTCGCGAATATTCCTCAATATTGCCGCATTGTTGTTCTTTGCGACGCAGAATTACGAGGAATTTCACTATAATATGTCGCCGCGCATAATAGCGTCTAGCGTGACTAATGGCACATTAGACACGCCAAAATGAGCCAAGTCGCGCGGGTACAAATCGCTCAGTGAAAATAATTAATCTGAATCGTAATAATTGTTTGTGCTGCCACAGCGGATTACAGTTTGTACGATTTCGTGTATTGCCTCATTGTATTAAAGACTGCGTTCTCTCGGCGGACCACCGTGACTGATGCCGATTGTGCCGAGTTTGATGATGATAATTTCTACTACTACTTGCTGTGTCTTATACGCATTCATTGCGGAGTAATTTGTTTTGAAATGAGGAGAATTTTGTATAAATTTTGTTAGTAGTTCAACGCATTAAAGAGACGTCTAAAATAAAAGTAAGACCATCGGGAGATCAGTTTTTTTTTAATATTCCTTGGTATCAAACAACGGTGCATTCGATTTTGTGTCCTAACAGTCTGTAGAGCTGATCGTAATTAGTCCCCATAGTTATAGTTGTATTTATCGCTTATTGTGAAATCATCGACGAACATAGTCCTTCAAAAATTATAGTTTTATTTCGTATGCTTGTAGAATGTATCAATGATTTACAATGATTGTAAAGTATTAAAATATGCTATTTCAGAATGGATAAGAGCATGTTGAAATCGGTTTATCCATAGGTCTAATTATTAAGTTATTAAATTTTATTTATATTGTTATATTTAGCACCGCAGAATTTTTAAACACAACTAATTAAAGCTTTTTTGAAAGCTTTTCTGAAAAGCGTTTGAATCTTTGCTAATAGCCCACCTGAAGATGTTGTAATACAACGAAACCTAGGTCGTGGTAAAGAACTTAAAGAAAGTAGAAATAATACTACATCACCTAGTTTCATTTAATTGTAATTAAAGCCTGGTGGACAGCGAATTGATTAAAAATGTAAAGGTCGTTCAAGATAGAAGAGATAAGTCTGTTCGAATATAAAAACCCGTTCCGTTAATGTTAATGCGCATAAGGATACACGAACGGTTGTTAGATTTTAGACAAAATTGACTACCCTGCAGTCACCTTTCTCTGGATCACCGCCGCTGTCTTTCTCCTTTATATGTCACTAACGGATGTTACTCGACACTGTTCAGGTTCATTCAAGATAAGTGTTAGTAATTCCAAGCTATTCCAGTTGCTATTTCGTGGTCATCATTAGCTTCTGAACTAGTCGGTTCGTATAAATTCTTATTAGTAAAATCAGTCTTTTATATACTATTTTGAGGTGTTTTTACTGTTTAATCCGCCGAAGCAGGAGACGGCAGTTTCTTTTCTAAATGTTTTATGTGATGACACATACCGATAACAATGTTGCAGATTTAAAGTATAAGCCAGATATTTCGGTTGTATTTGAACATGCAAATAAACAAATTTCTTACTGTAAAAAACGGAAAGTTTTTATTTATGACGGTGTTGTCCTATATCCATCTATATGGGCACAATTGAATGTATCAGATTGCATCAATGAAAACACTACAAATAGATGGCGACTTTTCTGAGACTTTGTCATATGTCCTATTACAATATAATTGTGCATTTGTCCTATCACATCTCCTTTGCTGACTATAATTCTCGTGTCTGTATTAGCTTTATTATTAATTGCCATATGTCCAATGTGGCAACTTAACACTTTGGTCGTGACTGATCCTACTTATATTTAATGCCGCTTACATTGTCGAATTGCGCCTGTTAAAGAGAGTGCAAAGCACTCTGCGGATTGTGAGTGATGAACGATGAAAAAAGTGTCTTTGTACAGTGAAAAAGTTAGGCAAGCAAAAAATGAGGTTAAGTGCCTGATAATATTAAAAAACGAATGCACGAATTAGCCTTTTGAATAGTCTGAAAAGATTTGCGGTTAATGCTTAGCCAGTGTCTGCATGAATCGAAACTTGCATTTTAGTCTAGTTTATGATTACACCCGCTCGTTGCCGACGCTGTTGACTGACGCAATTATGCCAACTTTTTAGTGTTTTATTCTCGCATCGGTTGGTGGATGATAAATACTGCAAATTACTTTCGGGGAATCTCAGTTACGCAACAGTTAACGTGCGGCCGGCAGCCCTCGCGTAACTAACAGATAAGCAAAGAAACCTCCAGACAACAATGAAGACGTTCGACTTTGCTTCCGTCGATTTAATGTATATATTATATAGTTATGTATGTATGTACGCGATCACACCATTCAGCTATAGACGCGGGATGAGAAGTGATAATATAAGACACGAAGACAAACAATTACTTTGATTATCCACGCGTTATTTTATCAGTAATTTATTGTTTATACGCATTGACGCAGACGTTTTGTGATTATTTATTGTCGCTTAGTTTATTTTTTTTATTAAGCGCAGTTATTTTTGTCAATAGGCTAAATGCGCCTATTACGATAAAAATAGCGTGAAAATATTGTAATGTTTTGAATGAAATTATTGATTTAGTTCACATTTTGGTGTAATATTGACTTCTTTGAATTCTGCGCTGTATCTTTTTGACATACCCTTCACAACAATGCTACATATTGTGGTTATAATTCGAACTACTGATTTACAAACCGACGGAGTTATTTAAACCAATATTTAAAAAGGGTCTCGTTAATTTGGCATTTAGGTTTGTAAATGATGATAATGTTTTACAAACCTTAATCAAATATAATAATATAAATAGATAATGTTTTACCTATAAACGAGCGGTAATGGAGACGGCGCCCAGTCTCTATTCCGTGTTCTATGAAAAGTGGGTATTTTGTAGGATGCTGTATTCGGATATCTTAATTGAAGCGTTCTTAGGAAAGATAAGTACTCCCAACTGTTATTTCCATTTACTTATCCATAAAATTATCAAAGAGCGCAAAATATTATGGTAGTTGAAATAGTGATGCTCTGATACCGAGAACTATACAAACTAAAATATATCTGCTTCTTCATTGCTCGGACCACGATTAGTGAAACCAGTTTCAAATGGAACGGATAAATTGTGACATTTTGCTTGGCATTATTATGGCAACCGATACCCATCACGGCCGTAATCCGCAGTACACATACCGCGCTCGCCGCCATAAATAATAATATACAGAGCATCGATGATATTATTAAACGTCGATAAAGACGCGATACGATCGTCGGCGAAGTCGGATCTGTATGCGTGATAGGGTTGCCACATGTTGCAGACGTCGCGTGGTGGGAAAATCGACTTTCGCGCCTGAAAATCGACTTTCATTGACTTAGGAATTTTTAATTTTAAGATTCGTTTTTTTTGGATACAGCTTTTGTTTATCATTACTATGCTCAAACATGCCACGTGAGTTAATTTAGCATGGAAACGGATAACTCATATAATAAAAAATTGTATGGAGTTGGTATCTCTGGAACCGCAAGGTAAACCGTCATATCCTTACAGAAGGTCATAGTACTAATTACTCATGATTTATTGACATAACGGTCACTACTGTGAATTTTTTTTAAATTTCGGATTTATTTTTAATTTTTTAAAATTCCTTAACGGCTCCTCTGTTAGTGATAGTGTTAAAGATAACACTGAAATTTTCAGCCTCCTCTTCTCACTTAAATATATACCTATTTAGAAAATAAATGAAAACAGACTTAATTTCTTTTATTGGTGATTAGAATGATACAAAAGAACAAAAACATTGCCGAAATTTAAAAAAAATCCGCAGCAGTGGCCGCTACGTGGAGTATGTCAATAAATCACGAATAATTAGTACTAAGGCATATTGTAAGGATATGACGATTTTCCGTGCGGTTCTAGAGATAAATGGAGTTTTCAGACCAGTTCCATACAATTTTTTCATAAAAAAAATTATAATAAGTCATCTGTTTCTATGCTAAATTAAGTCGCGTGATATTATAGATGTATTCAGCAAAAAGAACGACCGTTAAAATTTAAAATTTCTAAGTGAATTGAAGTCCATTTTCAGCCAACTGTGCGCCGTTGTCGATTATTTAAGTTGGATTTTAAACTTTCAAATAGAGAAAAGTTTATAGAAATCCGTTTAAAACTTCAAACGGATTTTATTTTCCTACTCGGTCCCCAATGGACATAGTGCAGTGATGCATAGCTTTTTAAGTCAAATAGTGAAAATTCTATTAAAATCGTTTGGTAGTTTTTGTATGTTGCTGAAATAAGTAAAGAAACAGACATAAATAAAAAACTGTCGATTTTTAATAACTTCTTAAAAAAATTTCAATTGTCATACGTAGTAGAAATAATTTTATTATATAATTGAGTCGTAAACTTTCAAAACCTGGTCGATTGTTTTTTTTTTCAAAATTGTTCACCCTATTACTGATATAAGCTTTTTTAGGTTTGAAACCACCATTCAGAAATTTAAAAAAAAGAAAAAATAACCAAAAAAATTGAGTTCGAAAAAAATATAAATTAACGCTTGTCACAATTTATTCGGTTCGTGATGATTTCGTCAGATGAAGTTAGTGGGATTTACATTTATACGTATGGAAATATATATGTACAGATGTGTTTATCTCCTGAAAACAAAATTAGTGTCAACAGCCTATTGCGAGTTCGATGTAGAAAAAGTGTTTTGTGTCTGAATATTATTAATGTGTCTGATTATTATTTAGAGTTATGAAATTAAATCTATTTACAATATTAATTTTTCATAGATTTCTTTAAGTAACGGAATAACTTTTTCTCCCTTTATAATTGCGAAACGTGCAATAGTTTCCGCTATTCTCAACACTATATTGTGAGCCAAAACCGTCAAAACTATCTGCTTCAATCTCTAGTACATTAAATTTTATAATAGACCTGTTATATGACAAGGTTAATAAAACATTATTGACATATATACATATATGACATATATTTTAGTTTATTGAATAGTTAAAGAAGATATAAAACTCCTTAGTTTTGGATTTTAAAAGTTCTTTATTTTCTTAAGTTTCTTTATTTTATTATGTCGATAGGAGGTTTATTATATTTATTCGTTTGTTTCATAGATTCTAATTACATCGGTTATCAATTGATTCGAGAGACGAGATAACGACTACTACTTTCAATGGATACGTTTTAAAAGTGAGATACATTTTCGATTAAAAGAAGAACCACATGATAACCCTGATGCGTGGGTATTTATTTGCACAGGCGTCGCGTACCTACCGGCGTGGCTCGATCGCCGAGTGAACAATGGCGTCATTATGTGAGCGTTTACGCCGGCCACTTTTTTATATTCAGCCGGGAGACGGGAGGCGCGGGGATCGACTGTATGATAAACAATGCGAACAAATGGATGCGACGCGGGATTCGCCGTCCGCCCACGAGCGTCTCGCGTCCCGTCTCGACGTCGCGGCGCGACAAATGTCGAGCGACGGGCACTGAAATGTAACACTTATTTGATTGTGTTACGTTACTTGATGACTACCAGTAGGGGGCCATTCATAAATTGCTCGATGAATGAACGGTAGGAAAAGGAAATTTGTTTAAAAAGGAAGACGGATGAATTAACAGCGCAGAAATTAGATCACTGATTATGTTTTTAGAGTAAAACGAGGGTGCGGACTAATAGGCATTACAAGAGAAAACTATGTTATAATGAATTACGAATTAAGTGTTGACAATGTTACTACGTATATGACAATTGTTGTTGTAAAAGTAAACGGAGCAGTCTTGGCAACTAGGCTGGCGCATTACTAGCATAACACACTAGCTATTGGATAAAGAATAATCTGCAAAGATTTAAACACGTTTTTCTCAAAATAGCATGTTTCTAACTATCTACTTGTTGCATAATTCAAAAGTTTTTGTCCTACTGATTTATGATTTCAACTAAACCTTTGAAAATGATTGATTACCCATGGAAATACATTGCTGTTTTCGTAAGTATGGAAGATTTTCTGTTATAAATAATTTTTCACGAAAATGTTTTGATGAAAAATTCATTCCGTTTCTATGAAAATAAATATTTTTAATACGTTCTACGCACTTTTGTAGCTATTAATATGTTAATGAGTGAAAAAATGGTGTTTGGTTCGGATGAGTACCAAACTTCTCTTTTCCTATAAGATTTAAGGTATTGCTGTTAAAAGTAAATGTCGAAACTTATTAAGATATGGTTATAATATTTTATAAATTATTAAATAGATAGATGAGAAAATGTTAATCCGAATTGAGCGTTAACGGAGGATATATAGATAAATTAACGCTGAAGTAATTGCAACATTTCATTGGATCCGTAGATTAAAAGACAAATCACATTTATCCAAAACAAAGCATTAACCCTTTACTAGTAGTACCATGTGCCCTTTAATAGGATACATTTTGGCGGTGTGTTAGATAAATTATACACAAATATATGATTAGATTATTATTAGGTACATTAGCCACAGAAGTTAAAGAACTAAACAATTAGTAAATTATTTATTTAGGTTGTACCCTTATAGGGTATGCAAACCTGTCTTATCGGGTAACTCACAGACCCACTGAGGAAAAATCCTGTCGTTTTCCACTTTTACATTATAAAAGTTTAAACTACATCTAGGGAGACTACACTCCAAAAATGGCAAGTTCCAGGTTGGATACATGATACAGAAAAATAAAAGTACGAACAGATGACGCATGAATATATTTAATTATGAAAGAACAATGACCTAGGAGACAAATAGAGTTTAGTAACCCCCGCAACGATTTATAGCAATATTTATTCAATGTGTACCGTTTTCTTATTACTATTATTTACGGCTGAAGCAAATCTGATGAAGAGGTCACAAACCTTTTTATAAAACTGAATAATAAGTCTTTACCATTGTGAATAAAAACCTATTTTTACTTTTATTTTTTTTATTTTAGCAAGAAAAAGGTACATATACAAAATAATGTGGTTATTTCTAAAACTATACAATATTAGCTTAAGAAATTAGCAGATACCTGTTGCGTTCCAATCGATCAATTATATCGCCTCTATAGGAATAAATGACACGTCCACCATTTGAAAATAATAGTTATATATTTCCTAACGCTCACCTGTCACTTTTAGCCTGCAGCCATAATTTTGCTAACCCTGCGTTATATTACAGAGAGTGGGTCGGCGATACCCGATTGCCATTTACGCGTACCGGGTACGGCATTTGGATGTCATTATGCTAACACGGGCTTATAATTTAGAACCGGAGCTTATTATGAAGCTGATTACCGTTTATAATCTTCGAGCAATCGCTGTGTGTACGCAACGTGCTCATAGTTCAATTGGGTTTTTTGGACGGTTGCTAGTTGTATATAGCGGGATAAAGAGAAGGCAATGTTGAATTATATCTGTTGCTACTGTTCAGTCACTGACATGTCAAGATTAGGTAACTCGTTAGTTGGCTCTTTTCAAATTAATTTTAAATTAATATAATCTTTGTCATTATATGTATAGTTGTAGGTGTTTATAAACATGCTTAAAGTTGAATTTGGTGTTTTGAACGGTTGATAGTTGCGTGTAGCGGAATAAAGAGAGGCATTGTTGAATGCTATCTGTTGTTACTGTTCAGTCACTAACGTGTGATGATTAAGTAACTCCTTAGTTGGCTCTTCTTATATTTTATACTAATTGACTCTATTCTCTATTCTTTATCATTATTTAGTTGTATGTGTTTATATTATAACTTTGCTTTTGCCTGCTACTTTTTTCATTAAGATTTTTTATGAATTTTCTCATGTTTTCATTCACGATTATGATAATAAATTTAAGTACAGGATATTATGTAGATATTTTAATCAACAAAAGAAAAATAAATTATTTTTTTATTTTTTTTCGATAATGTTTTTAGTCTTGTTATTTAAAAGTGTTTTTATGGAGATCATAGTTACGTTTGCGCCTCAAAAGCACACTTTACCGAAACAAAAATAACTTATATCGTAGCTTGGATTTTGGCCAAATCTTGTGGTGAGAGTAGAAGAGACTGTTTTGTTTCTTAACACTTAAGCCCGCGCAGTCAGTCCTTGTCCTGTGAGCATCACTAATTGATTTTAAATTCATTTAACGTGCACCGCAGACGAACGAAAATAATCGCTTAGACAGCAATCGGAGAAAGTAAAAGATGTTATTTTTAATATATTATCTTACAAAAATTGGTAACACAAAAAAATTGGAGTTACTGTGGTCGACTCCCGCTGACCTGAACCTGACGAGCTAAAATGCAGTAAAGCAGAAAAGGATAAAACATATGACTGAATACGCCCCAACGGAGACGCAGATATTTTGTCGACGGTGGGCGCGTCTTATTAAGAAAGTCGGTGGAAGGTCGGCCTTATCCTCCAAAAGTTGGCAGTTGTCGGCCCCTGATTCACCACTTACTAAAGTCATTAGTCTGCGTAAGGAATATTCAATCGGGATAAAAGTAACTTAGATTTTTGTCTGAATCCGAAATAGTTTTTGCGTAAAAAACTTTAGTAAAGAAAAACAAAATTGTTCTAGTTTCTACTGCGCCCCACATCCCTGACGTAAACTTCTTCAAAAATGTTCAATGCATAAACTCCCCGTCATTTACAAAAGTATTAGTCTGTGTTGCGCGTAAGGAATATTCGATAGGGATAAAAAGTAACTTAGATTTTTGTCTGAACCCAAAGTAGCTTTTGAGTAAAAAACTTTACCAAAGAAAAACAAAATTGTTCTAGCTTCTATTGCGCCCCACATCCCTGACGTAAAATTTTCTGTAAATGTTCAGTGCATAAACTCCCTCCCACCACAAACAGTTTTATATAATCTTATGTCAAGTTAAAAATATAAGGATAAGATAGGAATTGGTAATTAACGTACAGAACCATATTGTTATGTAGTCACTTTATTGCTTATTTGTCTACTGGATTGATTTAAGTGAAAATTAAACATACATATTTTTAGATTCTTCCAGAGTTATATATTATGCAATAATATGTCAAGATTTGCTTTGCATTTATTTCTGTTTGCGTAGAGTGTCGTAAAGACGAGCGGAAGAGAGCGTTAAATGCGCATAAATCATTATTTATGGTCAAAACTGTAAAGGATACAAGCGAGTATAGGAAGTTCGATATTCTTGGCAAGTTCTTATAGTTTTATCTTACACAGGTAGCTCTGTTATACTCTCGTTTATAAATGAAGTTCTGTTTGTTGGAAACAATATTGTTTATTCAACATGAAGTATATATGAAGTCTTCAGAGATTTGATAGGGCGAAATTATTAATCGGAAACAGTAAAATGTTTGCGTTTTCTTAAATCGTGTGAGGTAGAATTAGTCGTACCGTGGGCTATATTCTACGTTCGCAAATTAAACCTGGAAACCTTCATACACTTAGCTTCCGAATCTGAACGAGTATGGCTTAGCTGTTTTCCATGCATCCTGTTACCAGCCGTTTTATATTTACACGTATTTTTTTTCAATGATTCGTTCAACGTTCGGTCCATACGATTTTTATGTGTGGATTGAATAAACAAGGTCACATAATATCGTGTATAAAATAACTCATAATATCGGTAACGTAGTGTATGAACGTTTCATGTTTTCTACCATTGAACCGCAGCGATGTCGAAAGCATTAAATACGCCACCTCTTTTAAATAAATAAAAACCTCTTTGTTTTCGGGAACTATAAAACAACAAAAAAATCACTTGCCGCTTATGACGCGGACTTCAGCAATGTTATAACGATGCTCTTTTAAATGACATTTAATTCGATGTAATATTTATATCTACAGGATATTTATATGTTAAAAGCATTAAATACGCACAAAAACCTCTTTGTTTTCAGGAACTTTAAAACAATCAAAAATTTACTTGCCTCTTATGACGCGGACTTTGGCAACGTCGTAACGATGCTCTTTTAAATGACATTTAGTTCGATGTAATATTTATATGTACAGGATATTTAAATATTAAAAGCATTAAATACGCACAGAAATTTACTCGTCTCTTACGATGTGGACTTCAGCAAAGTCGTAACGATGCTCTTTTAAATGACATCGGTATAATATTTATATAGTATGTTCAGGAAATTTGGACTTATAATTTTTTAAAAATTCGCTTTATATTTAATCCTTATATTACAAATAAAAAATATATTACAAATTTGTTCAGGAGATTTGAATTTATAATTTTTTAAAAATTCGCTTTATATTTAATTATATTACAACTAAAAAATATATTACAAATTTGTTCAGGAGATTTGGACTTATAATTTTTTAAAAATTCGCTTTATATTTAATCCTTATATTACAAATAAAAAATATATTACAAATTTGTTCAGGAGATTTGAATTTATAATTTTTTAAAAATTCGCTTTATATTTAATCCTTATATTACAAATAAAAAATATATTACAAATTTTCTGTACGGATATTGACTTTATTATATTTTTGTCATATTTTGAATAACAAGTTTTCAAGTGTTAGACTTTAAATATTGATTTAAATTCACTTTGGGAGTAATTTAATTTTGATTGTAGTGTATATTTTATTTATCACCTTTAATTAATGCGTGATATTTTTTAAAATGTTCATTGGGGTTTAAATCGGTTTGCTAAGTGAGCAGCAGCATCATAGATACGAAAATCCATTATCATTGTCATTATCGATATTTAACCCACAAAGATATAACTCCTCTTGATATAATTACTGAATTGATAGGTTTATAATACAACTTGGTAGAATCTGATAGTTTTTACTATTAGTTTATAACACTATTATTTTCCTCCCATAAACAATCGTCAATAAAAAACCGGTTAGGATCTGACCGTCTTTACTACTACTTTGTAACTATTGGAAAAAATATCTTCTATTCATAAAAATCATCGATAACACTAGGTGACCCTAGTTATATCCGACGATTATATTCGACGGAAAATGCAAAATTTGAATTACCAGGCTTCATGTCAGAGGTGTTCTTTTGACAAGTAGAGAGAAAATATATTAAGTGTAAATTCATAGATTGTACTAAATTTGTGTAAGTCTTGAATAATATACATTCTGAAAAATTAATAAAATTTCGTTATAAATAGATCTAAACATTAATAAAATCGTCATATAAATTTAAATAGACAAATGTCAATTAAAATAATCACAAAACACAATGATAAATATTAACAACACAACGTATGCGGGGTACCTCAGCCGTTCATATGTAGTCTGAGGCGTACATCTACAAGGCGCGCAAGGGCGGCACTATTTTATTCAATTGCTTTGTATCGTTGCGTGTACATCGCTCTCTTCTGCTCCATTTCCATGGCTTCGGAATATATAGCTTTCTTTCTCTCTACGTCATATCTTTCTTTTCTCTCATGTAACGAAATGTGCCTCAACGTGACGCGACTTTAAAATTTTTCTCTCAATTCTCGCCCAATTATCGATTATCGAATACTGCCTAAGAAGTTTCACTTCAATAATAGTAAGTGTACATAAAGATAACATCGTAGATTTGAAGCATAACTAAATAGCTTACTTAATCATTGAAATTTGATCGACGCCCGTCCCTACCGAACTCCGCAGTTCTAATCAACGAGAGGCGAGCGCGAACCGCTTCGTCCCGTTCTATGTTACCCACATATAATTAATAACGACAATAACACCTAACAATCGCACGCACACAGGCGCGCTGCTCTCGCCCGCAGCGCCGTGCCGCTCTTCGACAATGGCCTTGATCCGCCGTGCATTGCCCCGGAACCGAACAAAAACTAAAGACAAGTACAGCACAACGGCCGCGCCGCGCAAATACGCGAAGCTGCCGACTAAATACCAATCATAATAATATGCGCCGACGCCGCCGGCGGCCGACTATTTTTAAATGTGTGTACGTGCGTTCGGCAGATAAACAGACGTTTTAGTAGAAATTTTCCCACGTGTGCGCCGATCGATAACGTTCCGCGTGACAAAACGTCCAGCTCCGCGTACAGAGCGTTCACATGATGACAGTAGATCTTCGTTAACGATGTTATCTCAAAGATCAGCCTCAGAATTTCTCTTATTTTTCGGGTTCTGTGTATAATATCTAAAATAACGAATGATATCTAACTAACGTAAGTTAAACAAATCAGTACAGAAGTAACTTCGCGCACCTCATCTAATGAAGAGAGTTGGATGAAGGGAGAGACGGAGGAAGAGAAGTTTCCTGGAAATACCTTTTTTATATAATTACCTTTATATTTCCCTATTTCTCATTAAACCGCTAATATAAAAAGAAGTTTCACTGCTAGCGAGCGTGGTTTCCATGCAACCTATTTAGCATAATTGATTTTAATCATCGAAATAAAAGATTTCTTTATAAACTACATATAATTTTCGCATAAGTCCATAAAATCTAATACTTTTTCTAAATTAGTTCTAATACGTAATAAATAGATAAATTACGGATACAAAAAGAAACCGGTCAGGAGCACGTAGCAAAAGTAGGGCTTTCCCTAATTTTCCTGGTTTCCGTGCAATCTATTTAGCATAATTTATTTGTAATCATCGAAATAAGAGATTTCTTTATAATCTACATATAACTTTCGCATAAATCCATAAAATCTAATACTTTTTCTAAATTAACTAAAACTAGTTCTAATACGTAATAAATAGATAAATTACGGATACAAAAAGAAACCGGTCAGGAGCACGTAGCAAAAGTAGGGCTTTCCCTTATTTTTCTGGTTTCCATGCAACCTATTTAGCATAATTTATTTTTAATCATCGAAATAAGAGATTTTTTATAATCTACATATAACTTTCGCATAAATCCATAAAATCTAATACTTTTTCTAAATTAACTAAAACTAGTTCTAATACGTAATAAATAGATAAATTACGGACACAAAAAGAAACCGGTCAAGAGAACATTGCAAAAGTAGGATTTTCACTCATTTTTCTGAGAGCAATATGCGATATGTACTACGACGCAGTATATATAATATTTATTAGGCATTTACATATCTTGTCATTTGTAACACACACGAAGATTTAAGATGAGTGTGTTTATTTTTTTCAAATATTTTAGTGCGTTCCTAGAAGAATAATTTTGTGTCCCTTTCCGTAATTACCGTAACAAAGATTTACAGCTCGATAAAGCTTTACAGCTCTGAAGCGTAGCGTCGAAATAAAAATTATGTATGATATGCTTTCATTGCATCTGAAAAGATTTATTTAAGCTATCCGATACGAGGATATCGGATACGAGGATATCGGATACGAGGATTTTTTTTTTGTAAATCCTGTTTATATTACTAATTTGGACTGAAATAATTATTTAAATACAATTATGTGTTAAGCGAAAATATCCTTGGCTTCATCCTTTTTCGTTTTGTCGACGAATGACAGGTTTAATTCTCCGAGATAGTCGACATTTCCATTCGATGATAATTATGATCATAAATACTGGCTGAGGTCCATGCCAAACAAAAATGTAAGCTTGCATTAGAAAAGTAGTTTGACAATTACAACCCCCCAATGAACAACCCCTGCAGGTAACTGGGAGATTACGTTATAAAATAAATTGTACTCTTAATTCTATTGTTGGAAATCCTTTTGCTACCTCTTTCGACAGTAAGGTGACTGAACTGATAGACTACTCGTATGTTATCCATATAAGCTGATAAATGAATTCGCTATGGCATAAAGCAGTGTTAAGGGTATTTAGGTTCGTAGTTCCATAGAAATTGTTGGTTACGTCGTACTGTTGATTTTTTCAGTTAAGGTTCCAAGACGTTTGAATGCATACATTCTAATAAGTTATTTATTTGCAAAGAAAGTAAATAAAGAGAGAAATTTATTTTGTATAATCGCTGATATACTTATTTGCGTTTTTATGATAACGAAAAAGTGAAAGAATGGATTTAAAAAAAGAAAGCGAACCGGAGTGTATATAACAATGTACTTGTGCCAGCAATTACGCGTCAAATCTAGCCTCGTATAATGCAGAAAATAGATAGAAATAACTTAAATTCCGTCAAAATGCGATATCTCCGGAGAGCGGCTGATTAAAATGAAAGCAGTATTGGAGTAATTTGGCCATGATGAACATATTGACAATTAGATGTTAATAAAATTTATTAAAATGTAAATAGGAAATAATATTGGTATATTTATAGGGATATGTATATAAGTTGCCGGATATCTGAAAGAGGATAGTGTGATGGATTGAAATTCTATATAAAGACAATAAATAATAATAAAGACATAAATAACAAATAATGTGAAAGACAACAAGTTAGAAGAAAATTGGAATTCCTTCGTCGTTTTGTACTGTCTTGATATACAAAGTCGTGTAAAACTGTAATATAGATACATATATATGTGGTTTGCTTAAAATAGACGAAATTTATGGATATTTTCCGAGTTCTCGAGACAAAATATTTATTTTGGTTCTTATTTACTTTGCTTGCTCTTATGAAATTATATAAAAATATTGTTCCATGACTTTTAAACTTTGTCCATTCACTCAGTGGTTAAAGTGAGTTTAAAGAACATTGTTTGTAAGAAAACCTTTACATTTGTCGTACATTTAAAATTAATTGTATATTACAAAGTATTTAGGCATTTGGCAATGCGATTTATTAATTTTTTTAAAATTTGGTAACGCTTGCTCGTGTACACTAACTTATTAAGTAACATAAAAATTTTCACATTTATAATATAATCTAATCCGTATTCGAAGTATAGGATAATTGCAGTATCATAATTTTTTCACATTTATAATATAATCTAATCTGTATTCGAAGTATAGGATAATTGCAGTATCATAATTTTTTCACATTTATAATATAATCTAATCTGTATTAGAAGTATAGGATAATTGCAGTATCATAATTTTTTCACATTTATAATATAATCTAATCTGTATTCGAAGTATAGGATAATTGCAGTATCATAATTTTTTCACATTTATAATATAATCTAATCTGTATTCGAAGTATAGGATAATTGCAGTATCATAATTTTTTCACATTTATAATATAATCTAATCTGTATTCGAAGTATAGGATAATTGCAGTATCATAATTTTTTCACATTTATAATATAATCTAATCTGTATTCGAAGTATAGGATAATTGCAGTATCATAATTTTTTCACATTTATAATATAATCTAATCTGTATTCGAAGTATAGGATAATTGCAGTATCATAATTTTTTCACATTTATAATATAATCTAATCTGTATTCGAAGTATAGGATAATTGCAGTATCATAATTTTTTCACATTTATAATATAATCTAATCTGTATTCGAAATATAGGATAATTGCAGTATCATAATTTTTTCACATTTATAATATAATCTAATCTGTATTCGAAGTATAGGATAATTGCAGTATCATAATTTTTTCACATTTATAATATAATCTAATCTGTATTCGAAGTATAGGATAATTGCAGTATCATAATTTTTTCTATATAATTCCTGTAGACAGACTTAAAAATTATTAAGTAAAGTATTTCATATTTCTTCCAGTAATTGTTTATATACAGATGTAACAAAGAACGTGTCTATTATTTATACATGCGATTCTAATCATCAAACTAAGTAGAAAACAAAAAAAAATACGTGTTTTTTTTACAGAAACACGATTCAGATATACTCAGTTTCATATACAGTCACCTCTATGTATAACAGACACGCCTGTATACAAAATCCCACCCACCATGCAGGTTAAACAGGAGCAGCGGTTAATGGTTCTATTAAGTTCTCTCATTTCCTTTGCCGACATGCGATTGTCTATTGTTCTTCACTTAATCTATTGAGTCAGACTTTATTCGCTCCTTCACACATTCTCTTACTCTTCGCATCTCGAATTCTTATCTGCCTTCATTATCACTACACCACTAGAAAAGTTTTCAACCATTTCTGGAAAAAAGATTGCCTATGGTTCTTCAATTAATCTATTGATTCAGACTTTTTTCGATCCTTTACACATTCTCTTACTCTTCCCATCTCGAATTCTTATCTGCCTTCATTATCACTACACCACTAGAACAGTTGTCAACAATTTCTGGAAAAAATCACTGTCAAAGTTGCGATTCCAATGAAAACAATTACGTTTCTGCACAGAAACACGTTTGAAATATAGTTAGTTTGATGCACAGCACCACCTACATAAATAATGGACACATTCTTTGCTACACCTGTATATAGATGCAGGAAGTGCTTAAAATATCACATGTGACAAAATATCACATAATACCAAATACCCAAAATATCACAGTAATTTTGCTTTTATTTACTTTAGTTTGCTGGAGCTATTATATTAAAACAATAAACAATTCTTAAATTAGGTGATGCCGTAGTGTTTTGTTTGCCTTTATAATGGGCTTTCTACTTTAATATTCTAAGGTCATATTCCACTTACTGTGTTGGGAATGCGAGATGGATGACTCTGCGAGGGAGGCTACTTGCACCGCGACCTTTTACGAACCACCGGCATCCTCTCGGAAGCGTTCCGTTAGCCCTTAACTCGTTTATATTTTATGACTCCTTACCTACACTGACATTCGACGGACGTATTGAAATTGTTTTTATGAACATTTCGAACCTTTGCGCGGCATTCCGAGCACATCTTGGGACATATTGTTTTTTGTAATATAATTGTCGCGTTTACAGAGAATGGCTGGTATTTTTATTTGTCTTTCATTGCTAATTATGTGGTTAATTTCAGTATAGGGTTTTGTGAGTTGGGAAAATTAATTGATGGCTGGGTCTGTAATGATCGGAGTAATTACCGGAAACGTGAGCGTCCAAGTGAGTTAGGCATGCAGTTTTGCGTGGTTGGCCTTTTTTTCGCGGCCTTACTCTTTCAGAGACAAACCAGCAGGTGGAAATAAAGTGATCTATTATTATATTTGTTGCCCAAGTTACTGTTATTCAAAGTCAAAGACTAACTTCTTTGGTTAACAACTGTCGGCATTATTGATGTAAAGGTGATCTTTGACATAATGACAACAACAAATCCTTAGCTTGTTTTTGACATAGCATCTGAGACGTTTCGATATATGCAACTATAAACTCACAATATTTCATTAATTAAAATGTAAAAGGTACTTGCAGGATATCTAAAAACTTGAAAACTGAAAGGTTACGTGCAGATTATTATTTAGCAGACAGAATCAATAGAGAATTTAGGACAATTTATACTTAAATTTACTTTTCAGATAGTCGTTCAATGAAAGGTGTAAAATTGCATTGCACCATAATTTTGGTTTTTATTTGTTCTTTATATGAAAAACCAATAATTTATTGATTGGATACTGTTTTTATGCCGGAATTAAGGAATAAATTACATGAAAAATAGGGGTGACTTTTTTCACATGGCCCGATGTGTAAGGGTTTCATTGAGTAGGTTCTTCAAAAATATTGGGTGTATGTCATGAAAACTTCTTCGATACAGTTGTTTAAGATGTTAATGTTAAGTTTTAAAGTAGTTATTGTCAGATTCATGTTACCCGCTCTGTACTAGCTAAACTGCTATTTTTGAGTATCTGAAAAGTATTTGCAATATTATACGTATGTGTATATATATATATATATATATATATATATATATATATATATATATATATATATATATAAATGTATATATAACTAAAACGAAAATTGCAGCTAAGTAGACTCTATTAGTTTACGAGTAATAGTCGACCAACTTATGTAGTTGGGTCTGTAAAAATTTCATGGAAACGCCATGTAAGTGAATTAAATCAGTTGCAAAAATAACTTTGTACTTTAAATTGTATATTTATTATGTCTGTGAAATATATACTAGGCAATATATTTATATAATTACTTCGTGTGAAAAATAATATTATTTAAAAATATTCACCAGGTTTACTCATATGTGAAAGATAAATTAGGCAATATTTTTACGTTATGAAAAATTAGTATTGTTATATTTATATAAATTATTTTTATTAAAAAATTGAATGTTTACAAGTGCCTTATGTCTTCGGAACCCTCGTAGTGCGAGTTCTACCTGTACTTGGTAGGTTTTTTGTGATAATGATAGAAGTACATAAGATTCGTATAAATTATAAATTTTGATTGTGTGTAAACAATATATTAGTAAAACATTTTGTATTAATTTTTTAAAATGTACCGAAGCGCCAATAATTAAAATGTGCTATTCTTTAATCGATTGTACAGAAAAAAAAAGAAAAAATATGCGTCTGCCGTCAATACTATATGTAGTTGACTAAAAATAAAACATCTTACAATTCTCGATAGGAGAATATATATTTTCTATTTTTTCCGCCGTGCCCATTTGATTAATCAATTATCGTCTACACGCTATCGTTTTATTAGCTTTATTTGTATTGTACGAAATCAATTATAGTGGCATGCGACCCCGACCCTAGAGTCGGCCAGCGAGTGAACTGTGACGGCCTTCGAGTTGACCGGACGGCGAACTGTCTCGCGGCCCGGGTGAAAAACGGACGGGCAAAAAGTTACTCGGCGCGTGTACAGCACGTATGGTCTAGCCGCTTTTTGCCAATAGGAATGGCTGTACAATACGTAAAGGTTAGTTTTGTTTTTAGTGATTTTTGCCCGCGGCTTCACGTGCGTATATCAAGGAATGTGACAACGTCATTCGAGATAATGAAAGAGTTGTAAGCGTAATGGGAGATAACCGATTAGACCGCAAGATACAATTGCCACTATGCGTCTGTTCCCACCGCACGTATTGTCGACGTGCCTCAAAATTATTATATCATTGCTCGTTCCGCCAAATACGCGGCGATGTATTTAAGACATAGAGGGATTGTGGTGATCCGCGAAAATACTTAAATAAAATACATAGGGATTTGCGTGCCACGTATCTCGCGACAACGTATATTATTAGTTTTGTCGGATTTCCGAATATTACTCAAAACTTGTACATCTACCCGTTATCTTGATCTGTATATAATGAGGATTGAAGGAGTATTCGAAATCAGGATTAAAAATAAACAAAGGAAAGTATGAACGTACTGATAATTATACAGAAAATACAAGAATATGCGTAACATTAATCAACCAAATAAAAATTTCATATTTTTATTTAGTTACAAGATACATATTCTTTATTTAATTATTATGTCTTTAATGGGTAAAGTATGAGTGTACCTCAATCTATTAAATACTTTTAGTATCAACTATAAACGTAATCAATCGCATGTAAGAGACAATTTTTGCGACTCTATTGTTAGATTAATTTCTACCAACAGACGATTGTAATATTGAATTATCTCAGTGATCATGAAACATGCTTCCCTCCCTCGCACCCTTAACGAGGAAAAACTGACATATCGGATTACAAGGATTTCAGGATTAGTGCGGCCCCTCTATAAATCAACAATAGACGTCCAAACGCCATGTCGTTTAGAAACTATTCAGATGATGTCACGAAGCATTATTTAGTTTTAATATAAGCAATTCTGAGTTGAATTTATCTCATTTGGCGCATAGTATTTCTCGGAAATTAAGCAAAACAGCAAGAACAAATAACAAACAGACAATTTAATTGGACCTCGCGGCGAATATAAACCGGCGTCATTATATCAAAATGGTATCGTAATGTCTGTCGAAACGGCAGCCTCCGTTGACTCGACTCGCCCTAACTGTGCAGATCATAGCATAATAATTATAATTGTATAAACGAGCGAGTGCGAACGGCAAAAAGAGCGCTCCGCTCGAGGTGGTTGACACACGCGGACTGTTTTTGCGCGCAGTCTCAGTCGCTCAATCGAGCGCCGCCGTCGAGTGCTTTTTTTTATCCATTACTATTTCATGTTTTGTTAGTCCTAGCGATAATAGAGGATCGCGCCCCGGCGCGTGCTATAAATAGATAGATCTTATTAGTTTAGTGGCGTTTGATCGCGACTCGCTCATGCGATGTTCGCGCGCCACGGAACTGACTGCTTGTGAACGGTAGCACTGTACTGTCGCAGATGTGAGCTTGTCGCCTTTTTAGCGTTCAATTATGGTTTGAATGTTCTTTTTATTGGACTCTTTTTCTAGCAATTATATGCAACTTTTAGAATTAAATAATGAAAAATTTAATAGATAATAGATATTTTGATTTTTATCATTATGGGATTGACACTAAAATATCAAATGTGTCGATATAAAGTGACTAATGCGAGGGTTGATCAAAAAGTTTACGGAATTCAATACTTGTAATCGTGAAACGAGGGTTATACATTTTTTTGTTCATTATAGCATATTGCTGTTAAAGCCAAATGTGCACACGTTGCGTTTTTTTTTTGTTTTTTGGAAATACAATTTTAAGAAAACTTTAGAAATAAAAAAGAAGTTAAAAGCAGACATAAGGAAGAAGAGAGAAGAAGAAGAAATTTCACACAACACGGAGGCTGAGAAACAGTAACGGAGCGCGAAAAAAAGGAGTTTCTTAAGTCTCTCTTCTTCTTTCTTATTATAAAAATTAAACTATATAACAAATCATTGTGAAAATCAATAGGCTTCTATACCGATAGCTAAAAATCGATAGAAAAAAGAATCGTCAAAATCGGTCAAGAATTGCCACCTATAACGCGTCCTCATATCATACGCGTCCTCATATCAGATATACATAGGTACAAATCAAAGGACTGTCTTATGTCGTTTTTAAAGGTAAATTTAGATCATAATAAATAGTATATAATAAATAGTAAATATAAAAAATGGCTTCATTTTTAGAGGAAGATCCAAAAACTATATTAAAAGTTTATTACTCGTAAAATTAACCCAGTTATAGTTACTTCTATCATCAAAACTTGAGGCTGGTACGTTAGTCGATAGATAAGAAAGCAAACAGTAGCGGAGTGTGCAATTGTTTTGATTTACCATTGTGAAAGTTAATTCCGTAGTCTCAATATAATTTTAAAAAATCCTGTTTTTCTAATTTTAGGTACACTAGTTTTAGAAATGGAGGCGCAGGTGAGAAGTTAGTTCATATCTAAAATTGTGAAAAAATTTGTTGAAACATATTATATAGCTCTTTTAAACGATATCTCATACTGTATATAGAACTTTAATAACTTTTTTTCGTGTACCTAATTTGCCTCCTTAAAATTTTTTTAACGTTAGCTGAGATATGTGCGCGTTAATATGCATTATTATCGTGTATTAAATTTCAAATTTTTACGTCAAGCAACGTGTGACAGACAGACGACGCAGACATGAGGAATCAAGGAAAGACAAGGGTTCCCCTTGTAAGATTCCTCATGTATTCGTCGTCGTACGGACCCCTAAAAGTGGACAAAAACGGTATTCAAATAGTGATAAAGTATGTATTATGATTTGTTAAATTAAAACCATTATTGAAGATTCATTTAATGCATTAGTAGATAGCGCTCTATCGCATTTTGGAGTATGAAATTCATGCATGGCAAAGACCGCTTCAAGGACGAAGGGCGATTGGGATGGTCACCACCTTTTTAGTGATGAAAATGTGAAAAAAGTTGAAAGAAATTGTGCTTAATGACAGACGTGCGTTCATCTATTTCGTAGTGGAGACTCTAGAAATGTCACTCTTTTTCAAAACGTCTTGTCGATTAGAAAGGAAATGTAAAGCTTTTTACCGGTTACCAGTTTTTGATTCTAAAGGAAAAAAACTTGGCCAGAGATCAAGTGCAGGCCAGAAAATGTCCGAGAACCAACAGTATATATGACAAGTACTAGATAAACATAGTACTAGAAATATATTCAAGTGTTTACAGGTTGACTGATTAATGGCTGTGCGGTAATAAATACTACGAATTATGGGTGCGTGATGCGTATACATAATCTAAAAATGTCTAAGGAAGTTAGTTCACGATTAACATTCACAGCGTAAATGAGGAATTTTTATCAGTGCAATAACAAGCATTTTAACACGAGCTAAACGTAGATTGATTATTTATTTGAATTAAAGATAAAAATTTATGTATTTCTAGACTTAATGCCAAAGATAACAATTATCTGGACTAACGACGATTCGGAAATTTAATTCCCGTTAATAAAATTTAGTTTAATGTTCTTTGACTGTTCGTATGCTCGTGTATATTTACCTGCGTGAGTATTAACCCTTTAACATTCAAGTTTTTTGGTTATTATATGTAGGTAATATTTTAAAATTAATTTGCGTAATTTATTATATATGTATATGTACATACATACATATATATCGTAACGTTTTCCTATCTGTTCGCTTATAACTGATACCCTAGTGAAATTATTTAGATGCGGTTTTCGCCAACGTGTATGTTGTTTCTTTTGAAAGATTTTTATGTAAAACATTGGTGTAGATGTTTAGGATACAGATCTATGTTAAATTAGCACGGGCAAGCAGGATGTACCAAGTGGGAGTAATTCTATCACTAAAATTCAACATTACAATTTTTACGCGATCATAGCTGCGGGCAAAAGGTAGTGATCGATAAATCCTTGCTTATTCTCGCCTTTATACCGTTCGATAAGAATGATCTCATTCAGTATAGGTGCGTAGTTGAATATTTAGATGGAGTAATATGAAAATATATTACATGTAAAGAAAATGTGGGTGTGGCTTGGCATATGTTCAACGTCAAGAGCATTAAGTGTGAGGTGTTTATATTTGTACGTAACAATATCGCTATCTGTACGTACACTTGCTCTCTTTTCATTTTATAGTAGAGGCTGGTACCCGGACAGATGTTGTTGATTTAAAATAGTCAGCAATAAATAAATTAGTATGGGTAAAGTCGGAAAAATTTGGTGTTAGTAATCTCTCCCGTTCCTTTGAATCGGTCATCATTTTCCTATTTTATCCTAATTTCCTGTATCAGTGAGTTCCTATAGATCCATTTGTTTATTAAAAAAATAATTTACAATTTTTTTTGCTTTTTCCTTAAATTACAGATTAAAGAAGTTTTTTCCGGTTTTTTATTTTTTTGAGTTTAGTCCTTAAAAATCGATTTTCATTTATATCGCCCGGTATGAAGTATTATGAGGAGTGAAATCAGAACTACAAATCTTATGAAGTTCAGAGTGTTAAAAAAGTGTAACCGTTAGGTGGCCTCTTTAGAGTGAAATATCAATATGTTTATTTGAAATTTTCTTATGGCATAATGGCATTGACGGAGTGTGTAACACATAGTTTACTATCGTTCGCTTGTATCAAGATGTAATTATTAAATGTCATTATGTGTAAATATTTGGTGTCTTCTACCGTACAAAATTAAAGTCTCATTTTAATTTTAATTTCTTAATTTGACGTTTTAAATGTTTTTAATTTTGTTGTATAAATTTTTGTTTGCCATTTGCGTTTTACTTCAAAATAATTATATTGTCAGTATTTTTTTTATTAAAGAATTTTCCATTTACATTTATTGATATTGAAATTTATATACAGTCTTACCTATTTTATAAATTCCAAGACAATCGTACTTAAGGAGTAAACTCCAGTCGCGCGTCGGAGCTGACACGCACAATTTTTTTAAATTTATTTTCACTGCTCGGCTCCGTTTTGATATAGCGTCTCTTTTAATGAAGCATACAGTTTATAAAAATCCAGAAAAAACAAAAAATACGTTAGTGTAGTTGTTATCAAGGTTGGTAAAAAATTAAATATACAAACGATTTCTCTCTGTATGTACTATAAGGAAGTATGTGTCTATTATTCATACAGGCATAGAGTATCAGACTTGAATATGATTGAGCTGTTTCTGTAAAAAAAATTTACATTTTTTTCTTGGAATAGTAACTTTAACAGTTAGTTCATTTTCTACATAATCACCGGAGAAAGTATGAAATGCTTAATCATTTTGTTGAAAGATTTTTGTATATTTAAGAATTTTTAAAAAAAAAATTCATCAAGTGTGACTTATGCAGTATATACAGACTTTCTATCGAATATACATTGAGAAAATTATGATACTGCAATTGTTATACAATAGTCAACAAAATACACACATGAAGCCGTTTCGTTCTCTTTGTACACAGGCATTGATAATTGTTTACCCTAACTTAATATTATAACATTTTCTACTCGGTTTAATGCACAGAATTTTCTGTATAAATAATAAACAAGTTCTTTGTTGTACATATAGTGTAGGCTTAATTTCAACCTATCTGTTAGCAGTAATAAAAGGAGCATGAGACAAAATTAAATGCACTTGAAATTAGATGGCTGCTGAATATACGTGACGTGCACAGTGCATAGATAAGCGGACTGCCCAAAAACCAGTCAAGCACGAGTAAAACTCGCAGTACGCAGATTCCGTACACATTTAGGCTTTTATAAATATTTAATGGTACATAATATTCCTATTAAACTATTTACAAAATTTTGATTTTTTATAACTAATTTGGTTCTAAAAAATCAATATTACTCGCTATATCTTTCACAGGCGGATATTTAAAAAAAAATTTGTTTTTCCTTTACTTGTGCTGGACTTGTATTCTTAGTAAATTTCATGGTTCTAGGTCAACGAGAAATACTCTATAAGTTTTGATTTATTTGCGAGTGTAAAAATGGCCGTTGCGGCATAAATGACCGTATTTTTAGGGTTCTTCTTGATTGCGTTGGCTTAGAAGCTAGATTTTTTTACAGCTCCAAGGGACCGTAGACCTAAGTATTTGATATTAATTTCAACTCGATATTTCCACGCGTTCGTCCTAGAAAAAAGGTCGTGACATACCGACAGACGGACAAGGAAGTAGAATCACTTCCTAAGGGTTCCTTTTTTCCTTTCGAGGTACGAAATCCTGAAAATGGGGAAAGAAAATTTAGAAATACCTAAAAGGTATAAAATAGGACATATTTGGGAATTAGTGTAAGGGAAGAAGTATATTCGGATAGAGAATATTTGAATATCGATATATCTATATTATATTATTTGTTGCTCTTAAAAGCTTGTTCGTATGCATCCAGCATTTTAGTAGAGAAGACAGTAAATTATCATCGCCGTTTTCGAATTTTAAACTGAATTATTCGATTAAAATGGGCGTCTGAACGTTTCCAATTTCAAATTTACTAATCTTAGTATTCGGATATTGATATATCTATATTGTATTGTTTGCTGCTCTTAAAAGCCTGTTCGTATGCATCCAGCATTTTAGTAGAGAAGACACAGTAAGTTATCATCGCCGTGTTCGAATTTTAAACTGAATTATTCGATTAAAATCGGCATCTGAACGTTTTCAATTTAAAATTTACTAATCTTAGCATTCGGATATTGATATATCTATATTGTATTGTTTGCTGCTCTTAAAAGCCTGTTCGTATGCATCCAGCATTTTAGTAGAGAAGACACAGTAAATTATCATCGCCGTTTTCGAATTTTAAACTGAATTATTCGATTAAAATGCGGTGTCTAAACACCTCGAATTTAAAATTTACTCTAAACGTTCAAACAGACCGTAACAGTGTTGACTTGAAAGGGTTAATCTATAGATGGGTAAGGCGATTATTTTTTATCGTTCGCGTTGATTTGCAGAGACGACTTGCCACTGCGCCCACCGCCAGCGTTGTGTCGGCCAGATTTATTATTGTCAATTAGTTTGTCGTAAAGACGTCGACGGCTGTGGCTGCGCGTTTTTGTGGAGCGCTCTCGGCCGTCGGAACGTATTTTAATCATTCGCCGACACAGCATTCTGCGGGCCAATTTAGATGCTGGTTTGAAATCTGTTCTGTTGCAGATTTGTCGGTGTGCCGTGTCCCTGTGGTCAATTGTGATGAAATGATTCATGATGTCGGAGCTATTAAGGATTTATACGATATTAGCATAATTTCGATGAAATAAATTTCAATTTATTAAGTTACGTCTGTTTTGCGGCGAGCCAATGCTTTGTCTACAGTTTGTGATTTTAATTAATTGTTAGCATCAATAATTAATTAAAATCACAAACTGTAACAACTTTAGTAGAATATATGGAAAATTGCATTAATTTAGCATTTAGCTTAAAACGGTTAGTGAAAATGATTTAGATTATTTACGGATTTTTGACCTGAGGATTAATTTGATTAAGCAGCTGATTAAGATTGATTAGTTGTTCTAGTCTCTACGGCGGTGAGCGCAAAGATTAATCGTAAAAGGGCAGATTCTAATTGCACCTTTGCCAGTTTAATAGTTCTTTATTATGTAGCTAAATTTAAGAGTGTATAAAGCTTCAATGAGATGTTGATTTAGTGTCACATATTTTTCAGTTATAGGTAATCAGTCAAATATATTGAGATTTGCGTGCGACAAAGAAGATTTCTTTTTCATGATTTTCATTTATCTTCAAAAATGATTTAATCTGTATTAAGGCGTTACAGGTGAGATGTTTTAATCAGATCATGTGGTATGGACTCGTTGAATTTTACATGGAATTGGTAACTACATGGAAAAGGATGTAGATTCATATATTCTTTGGATAAATGAATGTATTTTTATTTCGGTCTTCTATACACTTATCAAAAACCGATGACAAAACAATAATTAAAAAAATTTTAGTAAACAAACCTAAAAGAAAATTTTTAAATAAAATATTTTGTTTTAAGACTGAAATAATTATAGTTTAAAAAACTAAGAAAAACACGTGTTGTTTGTGGCAATATGAACTGAAAAATAAAAAATTATCTTTAAATATAAAGATTTCTAAAGCTAATCATAAAGTTAAGGGTTGCTTTTTAACGTGACATCGAAATTACAAGACGCTATAATAATAAGACAGCATAATAAGAAACACGGTATATATTTTATTGGTCTCCTCGGTGACATTTGAGACATAAATCTACATTGGCGACTTTTATTCTAATATATATATATATATATATATATATATATATAAATATCGATATATATATATATATATATATATATATATATATATATATATATATATATATATATATATATGTATGTATGTATTGTATGTATATAGGTAATTAATATGAGTAATTAATTTCACAGAGAGATCAAGAAATGAAGTTATAAAAAGAAACGTCAAGAGAAGGAAAGCGCGTCTGGAAAAATCTTATAAAGGATCTTATAAGGAATCTATATAAGGATTTAAATTCATATAAAGGTAAATACACCAAAAATTTAAAAAAAAACTGTAAACTGTTCTGGTGGGAAATTTTGTGTGAGTCACGTGTCGTAGAAATGGTACAACCTGATTGTATAGAGATAAATAAATAAATATATTTAGTTATTTCACAGGTTAATCCAGTAAACGAACAATTTGACTAAATTTTACACTTATGACTAAACAATTGAAGCTGAAATGTTGATTTATAGATTTCATGGTGAGCGCGGGTGGCCTTATTTCTAATTATGCTCACAAATACCACTTGTTTGTGATATTCCTCTTACATTCTTTCCACTTTTTAACATGTATATATTTTTATTACCTTCACATGCATGCGTGTATGTATGTTTGTATGAATGTAAAGGAATCTTTCAATTAAATTCTTGCCTACATCCAGACGTCGGAATTATCTAAATTTTGCAAAGGTATCAAGAACCGATGACAATAGAATAATTTAAAAAAATTAAATTATATTAAAAAACCTAAAAAAATGTTGGTCTTAAAACAAAAATTTTATATATGAAGATTTTAAGACTAAAAAAATATAATTATAGTTTAAAAACCTAAAATATACCCCTTTGTAGCAGTATAAACAAACAAATAATCTTTAAATATGAATATTTTGGTCACGAGCGAAAGAAGACCTCATAACTTGGTATAATTAAATTTTTTAATAAGCTTAAAATCAGAATAAAGTGATTAAAAAATTAACTTTAATGTAAAAAAAACCTGGGGTGCTTGCTATCAGTTATTTTCTGTTGCTAGCTACTTGTAAGGGTTAGTCTATATGAAAATGTAAGTCGAGAGCTCGATCCACATTTTTGAATGTCGAAAAATGTAGAGATGTATAGTCATTTAGTGTAGCTGCTATATGCTCCTCAAATCTTGAATATTTTTATATTTTTTATAGTGGCAACATTTTTATTGACAGTGATAAAGTAGGAAATATAATTAAAATATTATCGTCTATCATAAAATAGGAAATTTACATCTTTTTTTGGTCTTTTGAAGGAATTTCCTTTGTATATAACATTTGTCATCGTTTTTAAAATAACCTACATTATAAGTGGTTAAGCCCTTCAAAAAAAGGCTAAATAATTTCCTTTTTCTTTCTTAAAACTGTAAACCGATGGAAGGGGTAGTTTTATATAAAATACGTAGTAAGATCAATACAGGGGTAATGAAAGTTGTGAAAGAAGAATACGTCTAGTTTACAATAAAAGATTATGAAGCCTCTTCATCAAAATATTCGGGTGCGTTTGTTATATTATTTACTTTAGGTTTAAAATAACAAAACAAAAAACGTAAGTAACTTTTTTCAAGTTGCCAGTATTCTCCTGTTTTTAGGTATAAAAGTGGTAAGTAAAGAAATTATATCGAAATGACTTTTTTAAGACGAATTATTTAATTCCAATTTTCTCGAGCGTCAACCATCACAGAAGTTGAGTTGCTCAAATTCCTCAGTGATCAGTTTTTCTTTGATTTCACCCTTTCCAAGTTTGGATATGAATGAGTTTTATGGATCTACTCCTGAAAATGTTACAACGTGATGTCGAATTCTTGGCAAGAAAGCTGATTTTTGAAGAATTTCACGCGCAGAACGTCACGTGACATAAATAGCATTTTGGAAATCCCCGTCGGGGTGACGTCACCGTGCTACGTAAAGCGAACCGCATGCTTTTGTTTTTTCTGCGGCACAAAAAGCTTCAGTTCTCGTCGGCGCGATTGGCTATTCGTAGAATGCAGCGTTTTGTTTATAGATTCAACGTTCACTTCGTACAGAGGAGTATAAAAAAGTGTTGGTTTTGAAACATTTTGTTTGTTACATTTATAATTACTTCTTACACAGTTTTGAAAACAGAAAAGTAATATTGCATCGCGATATAAATCGCTAACAATAAATTTATATCGATTTTCTTTTGTTAGAATATAAAGTATCACCGAAAATATCGAGTAGTGAAGTTCATGTATAACACAAAGTTTTGTAGCATCCAGATTTTAGTGAAGCCCCCAAAATTATGTCACCAGATGGAATAAGAAAACTTATAGTTTAACAAAAATTTTAAAAATATTCTTTCATAACAAAGGACTCGTTGAGACAAATCGAATGAGCCCAAACTCGATACGGTTACTGTTAGACATTGGGAAGTTTCCGTGACGACCTTCCTCCTCTATCATTAGACACTCTTGCTTACAATATGTAACCGAAGGGCTCATTGAAAAAAATCAGACGAGTCCAAACTAGATAGGTTTACTGTTAGACATTGAAAAGTTCCTATGATTACCTCCTTCCCCATCTTCATATCAGCTAGATGGTATTATATTTATTTATTCTTTTATCATCTTTTATGTATAGTACATATGGCGGAGTTATTGCTACATGAGCAATGTCTTCCAGTCAACCATAACAATTAATATTGTAATTTAGTTGGTAGTCTATAAGAGATTTTACAATGAAAATTCTTTACAGACAAAAAAAATTGAAAAAAATACAAAAGTATAAGTAAAACAAACTATTGACATGATTTGGGACGGGAAAGACAGGAAAGGACAAGGGCACAAAGGAAAAGGTTTCAGGAGAGGCGAAACTTTTTCACTAGATCTTTGAAAATATTTAGTGACGTGATTTTGTCAGGATCCAGGTGAATCCAAATTTTTGCTGCTTGAACAGTGGTAGAGGTATGTTTAGGAATAAATAGAGTGAGTGAACTTTCAGATCGTAGCCCAAGGCTACGAGCAGACAAATCTTTAAATTTGCCACTAAGTGATTTGGGCTATGAGGATTTTTTAATAAATTAAGAAGTGTCAGTATGTGAAGGTGGCGTCGATCACGGATCTTCAGCCATTTGAGAAGTGACCTGTACTCAGAAATTTGAGAAGTATATTATTATATTATCATCAAAGTATATAAGCTTGCAAAATTTTAATCGATAAGACAATTAAAAGTAGATGAAAATTGGATTGTAAAATTTGCTATCAATTTTAGGAAATTTCAGGTCAAGGCTATATTAGAAACATATTAAAAATTATTAGAAACATATTAAAAATTAATCACGACTGAAATATTTGAGTAAGCCTGTTTTGTGATTGTTTTTCTCTTTAAGGTAGATCTCAGTAGCTATATTTTTAGAGTAGATTTTAACCCTTTTTAGGGTTTCGTAGTTACCCTAGCAACCCTTATAAGTTTTACTCGCAGCCTATTTGTGCTGTACATATATAATAGGGGTGAATTATCGTTAAAAAGACCTTCAAAAATATTGATTCGTTTATGGTATATTAAGCTTTAAAATGATAATTTTTGTTAGTTATGTGTTCTCACAGCCTCCTATCAGTTAACCCGTTTTTTCTTAATATTTGAAAATTGTTCACAATAGTAGTAAATATACGAAATTAAAAGAAAAATGATCACAGCTAAAATAGGCGCTACTAACTTAAGAGTAATACTCGACCAACTTATATGATATCTAGTTGGATCTGTAAAAACTTCATAAAAACTTCACACGAGTGAATTATTATGTGTTCTCATAGCCTCCTATCAGCTAACCCGTTTTTTCTTAATATTTCAAAAATTATTCACAATAGTAGTAAATATACGAAATTAAAAGAAAAATGATCACAGCTAAAATAGGCGCTACTAACTTACGAGTAATACTCGACCAACTTATATGATATCTAGTTGGATCTGTAAAAACTTCATAAAAACTTCACACGATTGAATTATTATGTGTTCTCATAGCCTCCTATCAGCTAACCCGTTTTTTCTTAATATTTCAAAAATTATTCACAATAGTAGTAAATATACGAAATTAAAAGAAAAATTATCTCAGCTAAAATAGGCGCTACTAACTTACGAGTAATACTCGACCAACTTATATCATATCTAGTTGGATCTGTAAAAAGTTCATAAAAACTTCACACAAGTGAATTATTATGTCTGTGATAAATTTACATTTTAAATACAAAGTTGTTTTTGTTTAATTCACTTGTGTGTACTAAGTAATATACTTATACATTTCATGGTGAGAAATAACTGTATTTAAATATATGACATGTTTTTACGTCTGTAAAATATATAGGCCAAGTTTTCCTCGACTTGACCAGATTTTTAATATTAACACAGTGTTGCTTTGGAACAACACTGGGCCAATTAACACATATGAAAAGAGAGCCTCAAATTGTTAATTCAAATCTTGTGATTTGAATTAACAATTTGAGGCCACTTTAAGACACTTTAAGACCCTTTTTCTATTCTGTTAAATTAATCAAATTACGTTTTTGTTATTCAGAGGATAAACTACTGATGTAAGTACAAATATAAGTATTCCCGTTTTTATTTTGTTTACTACAAGGTTTTTTTTTAGAAAATGAATATGCCTCAGAAGCAATATTAGGTTAGGAGGTATTAATATTGTGCAGCACGCTTACTTGTCGGTATACAAAGTATGTAAATCTACTTATGTGCTTGTATACATTAATAATGTTTAAATTATTTCGCAAAGTTTCAACAAACGAGACTGCACGTATTATAATAATTCCGTTGTACAATTAATTTTGTGTAAACGTCTAAGCTTAAGAATTATTTTCGACTCAACTGTTTAAACGGTCGCATTAATATAATTATGAAATGGAGCAAGTCGAATGGGTCTTTGGAATAATTTACCGCATTAACAACTTACAGATAAGTCGTCCAGTCAATGTGTCACCTTATAAGCCGGTAGCTACTGGTCTCGCCTAGATCGGCGCAGATCGCTAGCCGCGTGTCGTAATGAGGTACAGCAGTCGCTGTTCGTACCGGTGACTTTGTGAGTGATCGAGATATTGTTCTGTATGGCATGTCCGTAAGGAAAGTGTGAGTGCTACTTGTAGGTTTGGTCTGGTATAACAGCTTATGTGGGATCCTTGCGGAGGTATTTTCGACTAGATTTAAGTGTCCGCGCTCGTAAGCGTAGAATACACTCGTTTGAAATAAGTTTGGTATGTTACGATCATTTGTAACTCATTCATGTTTATGAGGAGTTAAATAGAAAACATATGATTGGATTTGTACTTAGGTCTCTCAAGGATGAATAAATGTTATCTTCCACATAGTTGGTGCTCTGTAAATGGTTTACACATTTGCCAACCTCAGCACTATAGTTTACAAGTCCTAGGAATAGGAGTGTATCACCTCTGTTTGCTGTAGTTTTTGACAGTTATGAATTAGTTGAAATACAGCTATATCGAGCGTATTTAAAAAAGTGTTTTGCTTATATTATTCTCTGAAGCTATTTGATGTGTAAACGAAAAATAAATACTCTAGCTCTAATGCAGCCATTACCATTTACACGAGTACCTTCTGTTTATAAGAGTATCTATATCGGAGAGAATGTTTAGCATCATGTGCGAGTCTAAGATTAAGTATCTTGAATCCAAGATAGTCTCGTAAAGAATCTGAAGATTAATAGTGTTAACTAAATTTAACTCGTATGCACGGAGATAGGTTTGTCTGGATGCGGCGATGCACAAAGCGATCGCTATTGCGAATAGCTCAAGAGAGTATGCGAAAGATGACAATGTGATTGTCGAGCCAGTAGGTGAACGTACTTTGACTGTTTATTTACGAGTAACGTGGAGAAAATGTGAATGCGAAATTACGACTGGCATTTAGTAAGTGACATTCTAAAATGTATTTTATTGTGGAATGAGTAAGAAATTGATAATTTGTACCGAAGATACTGCTCTGTAATATAAGATTGCAATGTTAGAAGGTGAATGTATAAATTGTATGAAGATTTAAATGTATTTCGTGCTGGAAATGAGTTGTCATGGCGGTAAGTGATAGTAGTGAGAGTTATAAAGAATGATATACGATAATAAAGAATGGGAGAGGAAAGTAACTTGTCAAGGAGAATATATTATACACCGAGAACATCATTGAAGTCTGTGATTTTGTTATTTTCAGCTTTTGAATAACTTTTCCGTTACATATTTGACTACTGAAATTAATTTAATGTTGAATAGAACATTTCTGTTTGTCTATATGAACGGATTTAACTCGAAAATTGCTGAGGCTATTACGCAGATAATTTTCCCAGTGACCAACTTAGTGTATATCGAAACGGTTTAGGAATTATAAAAACCTTGGTATAGAAACATGTTACACATTATTATTTTTTGAGGCTGTGGTATCTACACGTACGCGTTGCGTAGCCCACGCTGTGTACTTAATACTGGTCAAATATGCATTCAAACATAGTGGAATCTAGAAATGTTTCTGTATAATTGCATTACTCTTGGACTATTACCTAATATATTTTTAGACGTGGTTATAAACCGACGGGCTACGAAATAAAACATGCTCATGGAAACTATTGCTTTTTACTGGCTTTTCAATTAATCTTTACCTTAGAGTTAGTGTTAGTAAAAGTAATGGATATGGTAAAAGAAAATGTTTCATGAAAATTTGTAGAAACGAAAATTTTTCCTGTCGTTTTGTATACTTATTATCTTACCACAAGAAAAAAATACTAGATGGTTTTTATTAAAAGTTTTCACTGAGCGTTAACGTACTGTTTACAGTGGAAATAAATATTAATGAAAAGTTAACCGAATCTATTCTTAAATGAAAATGTTGTTGGAAAATTAATGTTTTACTAAATATTTATCTAATGAAACTTGTTTTAAGTACATAGTATATAAAATAGTAAGTTAAAACCTAGCTAATAGTTGATATACATATTATAAAGCTTAAAATTGGAATCATTGTGTATTTAGCGTAAACAAGTTTTCTAATTATACACACATATATAACATTGTATGTGTTATATTCTTATAAAAGAAATTGTTATGCAAACTCTAAGGTAAGGTGCAGTTGTAACTTGAAAATATAAAATGTAACTAAGTATATTATGCATTTTTTTTAATAATTTGTATACGTAATAATAGTTACATACGGACATTCAGCAGTCGAGAATACACAATATAACATATGCGATCACCGAACGTGCGATTAATATCTAAGCGTTCAAAACTATGACGTCGATATCTATACACACATGTATATCATTGTATGTGTTTTATCTTTATAAATGAAATTGTTATGCTGACTCTAAAGTAAGGTGCAGTTGTAACTTGAAAATATCAAATGTAACTGAGTATTTTATGCATTTTTTTTAATAATTTGTATACGTAATAATAGCTACATACAGACATTCAACAGTCGAGAATACACAATATAACATATGCGATCACCGAACGTGCGATTAATATCTAAGCGTTCGAAACTATAACGATGATATAAAAAGCATCCTTTGTGCTTTATATTTTAATGGTCTCAATAAATCAAACGAAATTCTCACTCCGCCTTCGAACATCAATGTCTGGTTTTCGACGTCAGCAGGAAACGCAGAACCCTAAAAGGTTTTTTTATCCTTCAATCCGTTTCCGTTCGCTTCACGTCTAAAAAACAAAAGTGCGGGAGGAGTGTGAGAAAGTGTGCGAGTATTCCTGAGAAACAAAAGCGATATGTAAAGAGATGAACCAAGTCGTGTGGGAAATCATTATTTGTTTATTTATCTGTTTATTGTAGGCTAAAAATTGAGTTCCGGCAAAAAAATTACTGAAATAGTATATTGTTTTCGGTAGAAATAAAAAAGACTTAAGGGATTTGATAAATAATTTTCGATTATGTGATATATCACATAATAAAAAGACTTCACAAAAACGAAAATACAGAAACAGGCTAAGTATACCAAATAAACTATCCACGTGTGAGAATATCTTTTCTACCACACACGCATGTGTGTAGTAACCAAGCCACGTACATTCTCTCGTTGAGACAACTATACACATGCGCACATACAAATATATTTAAAGAGAACGAAGTTGGGAGAGAAATTGCGTTTTATCCCTCTTTTATTCCACCTCGTTCACTCATATGGGCAACAATACGTGCTGGCCAGCCAGTGAGGAACGTTTCATTGCCGCGTTCGTGTCGTTTCACTTTTTCTCAGTTAGGTCACCATTCCAAATATCCGTTAAGAAGCTTCACTTCAATAAGCGCTGGACTAGCCATATTTTGGATGTTAATTATGTTGATTAAGGTTATTCGGCAGCGTGCGTTTCTCACTAAATATTTTCTATTTTTAAGAAGTGGCCGATTTTCTTTTTGTTCTGAAAGAAATGTAGTATATAATGAAATTGAAATACAATCTGTAGATGGTTATTACGGTAAGGGACTCACCCTTTTAATGAAATTAGTTGTACGCATCTAGGTGGATCTGACGAAAGGGTTATCGGGTTATTACAAAATGATCGTCGATGGAGCATTCAATATTCTTTTCTAATCAGTCAGTTTGCCATTACGTAAAGATGGGTAAGTACCCATAAGTTCAAAGTTTTATAAACTTTAATTTTAGTCATTCATCTTTTTGTGTTTAATATAGGTGTCTGTAAACAATATATCCCCAGATTCCGTTAATTAT
This sequence comes from Druceiella hillmani, assembly GCA_039881145.1. Classification (NCBI taxonomy): domain Eukaryota; kingdom Metazoa; phylum Arthropoda; class Insecta; order Lepidoptera; family Hepialidae; genus Druceiella; species Druceiella hillmani. Next base: position 19,616,494 of record JAYKKI010000032.1, on the reverse strand, counting down.
TTTACATTATAATAATCAGTTCGTTTTATACATTTTTAATTTTAAAATAACGTAATACGTTATATATTACTTATAGGAAAAAAGCATTACATTGGCTTCGTTTATTGTGTTATTGAATATTTATTAAGTGTTTTCATATAATATAATTTACGAACTTAACAAATCGAGATTTTTTAATAGATACTTCATTAATACTCGTGCGTTTAGTTCACAAGTTTTATTAAGCCTGCAAAGTTACAATGTCGGATCTCCGATGACATACAATTAAATTTTTTTTATTTCACTAACGCATTAACTACTACTCTGCATTTAATTAACTTACATTACTTTATACAAAGCAAACAAATTAAAATATGAAAGAGATTCTTTATTACTTATAGAAAAAAATTCATTACATTGGCTTTTTTTTATTGTGTTATTGAATATTTATTAAGTGTTTTCATATAATGTCATTTACGGACCTTACAAATCGAGATTTTTTAATAGATACTTCATTAATACTCGTGCGTTTAGTTCACAATTTTTATTAAGCCTGCAAAGTTACAATGTCGGATCTCCGATGACATACAATTAAATTATTTTTATTTCACTAACGCATTAACTACTACTCTGCATTTAATTAACTTACATTACTTTATACAAAGAAAACAAATTCAAATATGAAAGAGATTCTTTATTACTTGTAGAAAACATTCATTACATTGGCTTTTTTTATTGTGTTATTGAATATTTATTAAGTGTTTTCATATAATGTCATTTACGGACCTTACAAATCGAGATTTTTTATTAAGTACTCGCTAAGTACTTAATACTTCATTAAGTACTCGTGCGTTTACTTCCCAATTTTTATTAAGCCTTCAAAGTTATAATACCGGATCTCTGATGACATACAATAAAGAATTTTTAGTTTCACTATCAACAATAATTTGTTCCGCTATCATCTCTTTTTTGACAAGTTTAATTTTACATGGGACTTGTAATATTTACTTTTTAATTATGATAATGGCAATTAATTATGATAATGGCAATTAATAATGGCAACGAGTTGAATTGTGTCAAAATGATTTTAAAAACGTATAAATCAGAATTTTTAAATTTATTTATTTATTATACATTACATTTTCCCCATTCGTAACGATAAAAAAACGACAATTAAATACGAAAAGGAATCTAAGGGAAATATATAATTTGCTAGAATAAGATTTGAGCAGATTCTTATTCTCTACAAATATATAACATTCAGGTATGTTCGCAAGAAGACAGGTTAGGAGATTCGTACCACGGCACAATGAGGTGCCAGTATATAGATCGGTTTAGGGCGAAGGTGCGGTGAACGATTTCAACACGTAACCTTTCATGTTCTCTTGGGGCTGAAAAGAATATCTGATATCACAGTTGAGGGGCACAACATTTTTCCAGTTCAAGAATAACAGGAGTAATGATAAATCTCTTCGAAATTAATTTCAGGAAATTGCCAGGCGAGAAAATGGAAATTACCACGTTGTCTTCTATTTAAGTACCTTGAAAAGTTTTTTGAACACTTTCAAGTATAAAATAGTATTTATCTTTTCGAAGATCCCCATATAATAAACTCCATCTCGCTACCAACTAAGGTCTAATAATGATAACTCCATCTCACTACCAACTAATGTCTAATAATTGTGAAATTCTCAGAACAAACCTGAGAATCGGGAAGGAAGAGCGAGAACTTTTAACGACGTTATATATGGAAGGTTAAATATAATAGTTATCAATGCCCTAGTCTTCTGTTACTAAGTTATTTCTCATTAAAACGGTATTACCAGGTACCCACGCGATCTTATTTATTGGGGTCACATAAAGCCCTCTATCTCCCACAGTTATGGGCCTAGCCCAACTGTTCTCAAGGCACTTTGAGCGCATACGACTGCGGGAGAAAGTGAAAGGCAATAGAGCGATATTTACAATGCGAAAATAGTAGCGTCTGATCCGAGCTCCGCGTTCGCGCCCAGCGGTGGACTGAACGATTTCTACGTTGAAATCCACGACAGCAATAAATCATTAGGCAAAGTGAACGAACGAATCAGTGCACGCGTCAATGAGGAAGCTAATATACGGTAGAAGCATTTTGTTAATAATTTATTTTGGTTCGAGCCGTTCGCGCTGAGCCGCCTCAAGCCGCGCTAACTTTCAAAAATACCGTTTGGTTATTAAATATGTTTTAATGATCTAATTAAGGTTCGCTTTATTCGATATGCATATTAACGTCTGTAACGTTTGTTTTTGTGTTTGATTTTTTGTTAATAATGCAATCTTTAAATGATAACAGGAAACAATATTCACAGTTTTTAATTAATTAATTTTTATGGTTTATTTTTCTTCTTAATCGTTGTGGACTGGTGTAGACACTCGGACTGAGAAACATTTGTTTGTGCTCTAGTAAAATCTAACTTAAACATAATTTGGAAACGAGAATGTAATTCTAAGCATGAAGGCATTTTAATAGCCACCCATCGTTAGGGGTCGACACACATATGTAGTGGACTTTCAAATGCATGTTTACGAGCGTTAGATGTACTTTTAATGTCTCCTGCTTGTGTTGTTACAATCGACGCAAGTTTATCCTATAGACATGCAAGATCTCGCCCAGATACTACTGTTCAGTGACATTGTTAGCTGAACAGTAACAGTAATTTTATAGTATCTGTATGTACGACTTATTGCTTATAGGCAGATCGGTACTTATTAGTAGTTCTAACGAGTAGTCCGTATTTATGGTTAATGTATTGAATGTTCATAATAAAATCAGTCAATATTACCAGTGAGTATTAAGAAGCAATTATTGAAAAGCGATGTGTGCCTTCCTTTGTGTGTCTCTCTTATTTTTCACGAAAACGCACCGGTTCACACAGTGTAAATTGCTAAGGTTTTGGTTCGCTATTCTGGTTTTAATAAAATTAAGTACCCATCGTATAGTTCGACGTGGCCCTCTAGTGATTTTCTTCTGTTTCCAAAAATTAATAAAAATAACCAAAACGATTTGATATTCATTATTCCTCGAAGAAGCAGTTGGAAAGCATGGTGAGGAAATAATCCCAAGGAACAACTGTGTTCTTGTGGAGATATATTTAGGCTAATTTATTAAGATAATAAGTGTTAATGAAGATTACGAATGTCTCTCATATAATTAGGATTGATTAAGTAGGTGAGATTGCACATTAAAGAATCTTGACAATAAGCTTGTATTCGAGCTGAACGCCACATCAATACCAGATAGGGTTGCCAGATGTCCGGGATTTCCGGAATTGTCCCGGAATTTGTGATATTGTCCAGTGTCCAGGAATGTAATAAATTTTTCCCGTAAATGGAAAATATTATGGTAATTCTTTAAAATTGTCGTTATTGGCATTTTTCGTAAACTTATACATGCCGTAGCTGCATTACATTTTGCTAGATTGATCAATGGAAAGACCGGAATGGCATGATTACGGATCAAATCAAGGCATAAATTTAAATTCAAATAAATTGTGAAGAGTTAGAATTTAACTTCAATCTATCAAAATAACTGTCATTGTCAAACTACGAAAGTTAAGCTTCGAGTTGAAATTAGATAAGATTAATTATTGCAGGACAAATTTCTTTTGCGAGATATTAGTATTAGCTTTTAGTAATTTGGATAGATATGATTAACATTACGACTGTTTTTATATTAAATTATTTAATAAGTCAATAAACTTTATTAAAAAGTTCACTTTGTATTTTGGCAAAAGAAAACAACTTTTATTTATTTTTATTAATCTGAATGCTTTTTGGGTTCAAAAAACCCTTTGGTTTGGTCAAACTAATTTTTATTTTCTTAAATCACTGGTAGTTATAGATATAGTAGTAGAAATGTCCCGGAAAAAGCGATTGTACATATGGCAACCCTGATACCAGATAGTGACATACTTTCATAAAATTATGTTCATAGCTATTTAATTTGTCGTATTTTAGTAACTTATTGCGTCCCTACTCACCACTTTCCGATTAGATAATCCCACGCTTCGCGCTATACGCTTGAGGATGATAAAAATATTAATATTCGACGCTGTCTATATATTAACAAAGAGCATTTATTTGATATTTTAGCTTGTCATAAGTTTTGAATATATTTGGCGTTAATTTTGTAGAAATTCATTATTCACAATTAAATGAAACTACGTGATTGTAGTATTATTTCTACATTCTTTAATTTCTTTACCACGACCTAGGTTTCGTTGTATTACAACATCTTCAGGTCGGATATTAGCAAAGATTGTAACATCTTCAGGTAGGATATTAGCAAAGAATATCTTTGCTAATAGCCCACCTGAAGATGTTGTAATACAACGAAACCTAGGTCGTGGTAAAGAAATTAAAGAAAGTAGAAATAATACTACATCACGTAGTTTCATTTACTTGTCATAAATAATATCATCGTGACGCTTCACGCTATACGCTTGAGGATGATGAAAATATTAATATTCGACGTTGCCTGTATATTAACAAAGAGCATTTATTTGATATTTTAGCTTGTCATAAGTAATATCATCGTGACGCTTCACGCTATACGCTTGAGGATGATGAAAATATTAATATTCGACGTTGTCTGTATATTAACAGAGTATTTATTTGATATTTTAGCTTGTCATAAGTAATATCATCGTGTTTAAGTGTTGTAACCATGTTTAACACTTTTATGCGTAGATTACTTCAATTATTTGTTCGATTTTGATGTATATTTTTGAATAAAACAATGCAAGCTATAAATTATTAAATAAAACAAGGATTTATTTTGGAAAACTAGGTTTTCCAAAAAGTTTCATCGATAATATAAAACTATTCTAACGCCATTATCAGCCAATTTATGCTATGTGTTTCTTTAATGCTCTGTGTGATATTTCATTGGAATTAATGTCGAAATTTGAACCAAGCGGCTCAGCTGATGTTGTTCATTATTTTTACAACATCAAAACATAATTTTTAGGCTAATATTCTGAAATATTATTTTTTATCAATTTATTGTTAGTATCCCTCATATTTGATTACAAGACCGTGTAAGTAAAGTTTACATTATACAGTATTAACGATAATCACTATTAAACACAATAAAGTTTCCCTTCAAATGCACAGATTTATTTTAACTCTTTTCTTTAATTATTTTTAAATTTTGTTCTATGTGATTTATCTTTCTAGTTATGAATTTTTTTTTAAAAACCCATAATAGTTTAAGATTTACAAACTAACTTTTGCATGTACAATGTTATTTACGACTACGAATTTATAGTTGTTCTTGTTAAATAGTAGACTTCTCGAAAAAATATTTCTGAAACGCCCTTCCCGTAACGTTAACGAGGCGATTTTTAATTACAAGATAATTATTCTGTATCGAAAGCAATGATTCTACATCGAGATTAAAAAATATTCAATATCGAGATAAAAAAAAATATTCTGTATTGAGAAAAAATATTCTGTACCGAGATAAAAAAGTTATTCTATATCCATGATTCAAGCTATATGTATGCTAAATTTCGTGGAAATCGATTGAGTACTTAAGCCACAAAAGCGAAACAGACATTCACTTTCGTATTTATAATATTAGGATTAATTTCAAAACTCTGAACATAAAAATAAAATTTTGTTTGTATGTTTCCTTAAGACATTAATATCTGAAAACTATTAAACCGATTGGAATGAACCTTTTAATGAAACAAAACTTGTATACCTTGGTGGCGATGTTTTATGACACTATTTTTGAAGCGAATTGAACAGTGACAAGTGAAAGTAGGACAAGAAACTGCCTACTTTCTTGCTTCCAACTTTTAATGAGGGAAAGACATCTGGAAATTAAGTATGTAGGAATTATTTTATTTATAAAACCGCACATCCGTAGGAAATTACTACTTGAGGAACTGACAATTATCATGAGGGCACTGATTGGATCTAATGAATGGGAGTGACAAGGAACAGAGTTGGTTTTCTACGAGAAACATTAGCTTTACATTGCCAAATTTATGCATTAATTACCTGGCGATAATTTTGGAGCCTGGCTTCGGCCCTCATATGACAGTCAAGAGGGGAACCCTCTTTGATTCCGCCTAATGAGACGCACGACCCTGACTTGCGGAATGCCTTTTCTAGAACTGTTGTACCGAACCATATAGTATATCGTTTCGCTTTGATAGTAATGGGCGAATTTCTCGGTGGGCTCTTTGACGAGAAATGTATGTGGAAAAATCATTTTACACGTTATTTTGATATTGAAACGTTTGTATATTAGTAGCTAAATTAAATATAATGTGATTTTTGGCATATAAATTTTGCTTATCTGTGTTTATATAAGTAACTAGCGTGACCCGTACGAAGTCTTCGCATTATTTATTCCATTATGAAGCTCAGATGACAGATCAAACAAATATTTTACTAAAATTGACATATAGAGGCGCAAGTATCAAAAGCATTGAGCTAAAGCGCCACTTTATTTATACGTGAGTGGATTTGAAATTAAACAAAAATTTTACCGACCGTCAATCATATTGACGTTGAGCCGTTAGATGGCAGCATTGCTGTTTTGTGTATATAATTTTAATAATTAATTAATTTGCAAAAACAATAGCAATAATAAATTTTTTAGTTGTGGATGCCGGTAGAGCAAGCAATTATCTATAAAATGATATATAATTTATGTGGATTAGTTGTGAGGTTTTTTCTAAAAAGGGAGAGTAACATCTTAACCTTAGCGTATTAATATATATGATGATGATATGATGATGATGATGATTATTGTTTTTTTTCTTACCAATTTCAGTGGGAGAGTTTGAAAAGTTTGTGATGTGCAGAGTGTGTTATAAATGAATTTTAATTTTTCCATCTACTTCCATAGTTGGTTTGCTTACATCGGTTGATGTGATATGTTAGAGACAGATGGATTATGCGTATTAAAGATGAACAGAGGCTTCGCATACGCATTGACAGTTCTTAGAACTGGCCATTTGTAATAATGGTATTAAAAATGAAAAATATATATTTCAAAAATCGAACTCAGGTATTCTATTGGTCACTACCACCCCTAGTACCCTGGACTGGCTGTACCGTATAAAATAGCATCAATTTTTTACTTGTTTGAAACGCCACTAGGAATTAAATTTGACACTTAAAGATGTCCAAAATTTTCCTTTCTATCGATATATCGTATCGAAGCATATCATAATTCATTGTATCGGTAGACGATAATACACATTGTTTTGAATCGACATATACGATATTTTCGATCATATTGTTAATTTTAGGAGTACAAAAGAAATTAAAAAAATTGGAAAACATGACATCTGCCTCTCGATGTCGCTATTCTAAAATAAAAACAAAAGAAGAAATAGAATCGTCATCGCTCTAAGAAGACTTTGGTAACTTTTTAAATGTATTTTGTGCGATACCGGACTCTAAAGCGAACGAGGCAACCAAGCAATTTGTTGGATATATTACAATAGTTATTATTCGAGCTAATCGAAAGAAAATTTAGTATGACGATTGTATTAGAAGATTTCATTTTTAATTTTAGAAATGGTATATCACCCCGTTGTTCAAAAACAGAGAGGGGGTTTAAAGGTACCTTCTGCAAGTTTATTGGTAGAGTCATTATTCCGCCAAACTTGTAAAAATAATAAAGGTAAACCTGCAAGGGAATTAGAACTTCCCGCTGTATTAACTGCGAAAGTACTTAAAGATTGTATTTATAAAACGAGAACATTGTTTCCTGATTTACAAGACCAATTTAAGGAATTTTTGATACCGTACTCGTTCTTGATATTGGATAAATTTAATAGCCACTTTTATATGTTAGTAAACAAATTAATACAAAATATCTGAAAGTTGCAATTAAGAATTATTCGCTATATATATATATATATATATATATATATATATATATATATATATATATATATATATATATATACATATACATATACATAAACATGTACATATATATATATATATATATATATATATATATATATATATATATATATATTTATTACAGATGTTAATATATAGCATTTTTTAACACGGACAATTTGGGTTCGTCAATGATTGTACTGTAATCAATTAATTCTTATTTAATATTATCTTTTATAAGTATATTTTATGTTTTTATTCCTGCCCATATAAAACTTTCAATTATCGATACTTATTATTACCGGTGTGTTATTCGGTTGTTTAAGTAAATCGATGAAAATTTGATATTCTATATATAACTTTAATCTATCGAATCTATTATATCTATATATATCGAAACTATCTATTATAATCTATTTATTTTGTCACAATGTTTCCATCTCTAAAATTAGTTGCTTGGACGCTCACTGCTATGACGTTCACGATCAGCGCCAAAATGGCGAGAATCAAATTACTTCCTTACGACTTTGTATAAAGCCAGTCGAACTTACTAGTACAATAGAGGTCGGTGATTGAGATACTTGTTTGAATTTATAGTTTCTTTTGGTTTATTTTTGTCATTTCGTGACTGCAACTCTCAGTAGCTCCATCGAAATGATATTCCAAATATCAATTCCGTTTCCAGTTTTTGTATTCTATAAACTTTCAGTGTTTCCTCTCCTAGAACATTTTAAATATTTTTTCCGTCACGTTGAGTTTTCAATATCGCCATTGTGGCGACGTCGAGTACCGCGAACGTGTTATTCTTAGGACAAGGCAGTACGTGAGAAAATCGTGAATGTGATAAACGACAGAGTCACGATTTTCTCGTGTGTATGTTCACTTTGTGTCATTTCTACAACCGTTTTATCAAAATTATTTCTTATGTACGTAATTTTTCTTCGGGTTCTATACCTCTAAATATGAAAAAAGAGGCGAGCAAGCGAATATTGATATTGGTATATTCGTAAAGTAGGGTTTCATACTTGTAGTTTTAAATTCAAGTTTTATTTATGTTCTAGAGCCTAGAATAGTTTTTTACATTTTTTAAATCTATACCCATAAAGTAGGGTTTCGTACTTGTAGTTTTAACTAAAAGTTTTACTTATGTTCTAGGGCCTAGAATAGTCTTTACATTTTTTTAAAATCTATAACCATAAAGTACGTATCGTACTTGTAGTTTTAACTAAAGGTTTACTTATGTTCTAGGGCCTAGAATAGTTTTTACATTTTTTAAATCTATACCCATAAAGTAAGATTTCGTACTTGTAGTTTTAACTAAAAGTTTTGCTCATGTTCTGGGGCCTAGAATAGTGTTTATATTTTTTAAATCTATACACATAAAGTAGGATTTCGTACGTGTATTTTAACTAAAAGTTTTGCTTATGTTCTAGAGCCTAGAATAGTTTCTACATTTTTTTTAAATCTATACCCATAAACTAGGATTTCGTACTTGTAGCTATAACTAACAGTTTTGCTTATGTTCTAGAGCCTAGAATAGTTTCAACATTTTTTATATCTATACCCATAAAGTAGTATTTCGTACTTGTAGTTTGTTTTAACTAAAAGTTTTACTTATGTTCTAGAACCTAGAACAGTTTTTAAATTTTTTAAATCTATACCCATAAAGTAGGATTTCATACTCTTAGTTTTAACTAAAAGTTTACTTATGTTCTAGAGCATAGAATAGTTTTTACATATCCATAAAGTAGGATTTCGTACTTATAGTATTAACTAAAAGTTTTGCTTATGTTCTAGAGCTTAGAATAGTTTCTACATTTTTTATATCTATACCTATAAAGTAGGAATTCATACTTATAGTTTTAACTAAAAGTTTTATTTATGTGCTAGGGCCTAGAATTGTTTTTAGATGTTTTAAATCCATGGTTCGAAAAATTGAAGAATAGGAGTGGGGTGTGTGTGAGGTAGTAACACATTGCTAATCATTGTGAAGTTTAATATTTTGTAAACCGCTTAAAAATAAAAAATGGTAAAAAGAACCTTCATTTCATTTTGAAAGATCTATGCAAGGACATTCTAACCGAAGGGGCGCAAAAAATTGTCTCGCCCTGACAATTTTTTATAACGCTTAACACCAAACAAAAGTGAATATTTTCCTTTAATATTTTTTCCCTATTTTGTTGTATGGATGTTAATCGAGAACCTGTTATGAAATGGTCTGAAACTGTAGAAACTGTGGAGGTGTGACAGACGGAAAGACGTATGGGTATTACGAGAGTTCCTTAAAAAGTAAAAATAACTAACTTGTCTTTTGTCCACCTGACTTTTATTCGTTAGCCGTAAAGAGATCAAGTTTCATAATAGGTAGTATTTAAAAGAGATCAATTTTCATAACAGGTAGTATTTAAAAGAGATAAATTGTCATAATATTATATTATAATAATTTTAAATACTAACCGTATTTAAATTGAAAAATTATGAAAATGATATAAAATTTTTCTTTATTTTTAATTTGGTGCATGATATTGCTGTAAAAGTCCCAAGTTGATTTCAAAAGTGTAGACCTTTTGTATGCTTAAACCCAAAAGCTTTAAAAATACCCTAAAGACTATATAATGATACTTTTTGTTTCAGTGACTAAAAATTATGCATTCAAGACGAGGAAAGCTCCATAGCTTTCCTCATCATAATATATTTTCAATTTATTATCTCTGTCGTTCTAGAATTGGTTATTGACAAAAGACATTATTGAAAAAGGATTGGTAATTGAAAATGACAAGAAAACTGAATATGTCTAGTGTGATTTTTTTAGAAAAAACCCTTTTTTATTTAGTATTACGGAATACGTACGCGAGCCTTGTCGTTAGATAGAATTCCGATTTTTTTCGACGGGTAATAAAATTATTTATTAAGGTTACATTATAAAGTCTATTTAAATTTTACACTATTTTGTAAGCTATATTTTTCTATAGAAGAATATAACTACGAGCAAGTCTCGTGAATCCAATACCGTCTATTCGCTATTGTTCGCACCATATTCTCTTACAAAAAGGAAAATATATTGTATGAAATGGATTGCAGAAGTGACAAAGTTGTACGTCGAACGTTACGGTACAGTTGCCACTGTTCCTTTTAATTTTTATCCGATATTGTTTTAATAATGGTTTTAATTTATCTGTATTTTTACTGTTTTAATTAACACGGCTTTCGTAGTTATCTATCACCTGAAATTTAAGAGGTGGGGGTACGCTTTACTAGAAATTTAAAATTTCGCACAGATAGCTTAAATTTATAAATATACATTTTAAAATATAAAGTTTATTTTGTATGGAGTTACTTTGAATTTTGAAAACTGAAAACTTATTAAAGTTTACAAACAATGGTTATAACTAAAAAGTAGTTTAACTTAGTAACTCAAGTATTAACTTATTTTACACACTTTAATAAAAATATTGCACAATACAACTTGAACGTATATTAAATATAAATGTATATTATTTCATATTTATCTAATCATTTCTGTATTGCAATTTTCTATCGATTACATCATCACTCTCCCGTTTCAAAGATATCTTTCTAAAGTGTCTTCCAAATTTATTCTATATCGGAGTACCACATATTTACAAAGCATTTTATACAATGCTATAGGATTTGGAACATTATCCGATTCAGATCGGTATGACCTGAATCAGAATATACTTAGTTAACAACTATGAGTCATAAGGCCGGTTATTACTTTTAAAATAGTAGTGCCTAATTAGCTGTTATAACTTTCCTTTTAATTTCGTTAATATATACTATTATCGTGAATACTTTAAGATATTCAAAAGTAGTGGTCGGGACACCTAACAAAATTACCATTTTAAAGCTTAATGTTGCATACACGGATCCCTGTATTGAAAAAGTGTTACCCTAATATAAGTGTCATTCAAACGGTACACAGTTGGGTAAGCGAATATAAATATCACCCCCTTTTCATTACACGTAAAGAAGGTAGCCTAATTTTTTTTTAAAAGGTTTCATTTCATAATATTATTGGCTTTATAACCCATGCCATTCCATTCCAATTTCGGCTTTATAGCACTAATAGTCAGTAGATCAGTAGTAAAATGGGTGTGACATGCTAACGGGTAGAGAGACGGATATGTCGAAAGGATTCCTAGTTTGGGTACGGAATCTTAAATAAAGTTGTGGAATATTAGTGTTTAAAAATCTATTTACAAATTATAATGTATTTTTGTTTTACAGTTTTTTTATTTTTCCAAGTATTTAACGTTCGCTTCGTATGTTTATTTGTAGTCTCGTTGTAGTTCCTACACAATAGCGCGTATTTAATCTTGATCCGTGACGTAATTTTCAGAATGGATAACGACCCAATAAAACGAATCTAGAAGCATGTCTTAACGAGGTCTATTTCCGCATTACATTTGCAATGAGGCTTCCATCGTACGATTCGACGGCCGCTCGTAAAACAATGGCGATTCGCGGATGTAATCTGCGTTACAAACTACTGGCCCAGTAGTGGGGCGATGCTGAGACGAATCGAATGAGTTATTTCGACGCGTCCCTCTCGCGGATGTTCATTTGGGAGGCGGACGAAAATACGTTTAATCACCCAATTCGTTCCACTGAATCAAAACTTCTTGCGTTCGTGGCGCAATGCGCTGTCTCTGCCTCGTCTCCGCTCTGCTGATCTTTAATTGCAAGGATTGGCTTTGGTTTCGAGGTAGGTGTGGCCGTAAGTTGGGCAGATGGATAAATATAGGAATAGTGTCGATAAATAATAGGTCGTTTTGGGAAGCCCGTACGGTTTTTTTAAAATTTTTTTTCTACATTCCAAGCCGTCAGTCGGATAATTACGACTGTCTACTTCAGAGGTTAGTGACATGCAGATTTTTGCGAACAGTTTGTCATCACTTGTAACGTTTTTTTATTGAAATTAAAACTGGATGATTATGTGGAATGCGCGTCGTTCGGCGAAAGGATTTTTAGTCCGATTTCGTTGTTCATATCTTTCTATGTAGATAATATATTTTATTATATTGGTTATAAACTTTTTTAAATGTTTACTTCCGCCTGGCGGTTTACTTTCAAAGTTTGTCACGTTGTAGTATAGCATAATTTCGTAAACTTTGAGATAATGTGGTTGGTATCATTATCACAAGTTTCGTAATTTTCAATTTGTATGTTCCTCTTCAAAACTTCACCTGCAGATATTTTTATTGGATTTGGTACAGCATTGCAATCTTTTTTTCTTCAAAATTGTTCATTCATAAGTTACGTTAAATAGAATTAAGATTGTTTTTTAAACCATATACACTTTTTATTATTTTATTGTGAGATAATTTTATTCTTAATTACACTTATAAGTTCTGAAATCAACTCATTTAGATTACATAACGTGAGCGTGGTAGAAAAAAATACACTCGGTTTTTTAACCATTTACGTAGATTTTTTTTGGTTTTTGCCACTCCAGTACATGAATAAGCTTATAACAGCGGGCGATTTCATAGTATTATACATTTAGTAATTCATTTCTATTATACAAATCACTATAACATACGAGTACAATCAGACACTTGCAAAACATTGCTCGTTGGTTACTTAATTATTAATTGCTAATGAGCATAATCAAAACATATAAAGATATCGTCACGTTCGAATGATTATCAATATTTACAATCTATTTCCTTGACGTGGGTATTACGTTATACTTACGTGGATTACGAGCTTCGTAGTGCCATAGCTTTCGCAGAAGTTTGAAGTTGCTCTCTGATTTTATTTCTGTGTCATAGCAAAGTATTTTCAATTACATACTACGATATCGTATACATTTTAAGATTAATTTTTTTTATGCGAAGTTGCAGGTACTTCTAATGAAAATGTAAAAGCAATATAGCTATTACGTTTGTAATAATAAGTTGTTGTTATATAAACTTGCCTATTCCTTAAGACCTCCGTAAGGCATACAGTGGTTTGTGATGAACCTTTTTTGCGTTGAGCCTTTTCAATCTATGAAACAGATTATGCTTTTTCGTATTACATGTTAGATTATATCGGATGTAATTTGTGCCGTATTCCACAGCGATAAATCTTATTAATAAGCAATGAAAACAAAAAATAACTATCTTCGCCAGATTGATATAACGTTGGCAGAATAGCGGGTGGACGCTACTAAATATTGAAGCAGTACTTCTATATCACATAACATAAAGGTACATAGAAGCACTTCATATAAGGATAATGATGGTGGCGTCTTATTATGAGAATAATCAGCTCGATCATCGCGAATAATACGGCGCGCCTCGTGTAGTTTCATCTCGGCTACCGCCCGATGCAGGTGCGGACTATTAATAAATTGTGCAAGGACGCGGCTAAGATGCAAGACTCGTCTGGCAAACTCGAGCTCTAATATTTTTAACTGACTTAAAAAAGAAGATTTTTAATTCGATTGCATTGATTGATGCAGATGCGACATGCTGCATGTCGCAGGAGAATATACTGTCACGGTTCTTTAAGAAGAAACGATAAAATAATAATTTAGGTGTACCACAGGATGTTTTATAGAAATTTTTATGCAAGTTTTGTTAAATTGGTAAAGTAATCCAAGCTGGCTTCTATAGGTTTGTTGTTTCGTATTGTATCCCTTTTTCGAAATACTCTAGTTCAACTTTGCCGCAGGAGCTAACGGTCTCGCAGTATGTGCACTCAGAGCGCCGCGTGGCATCAACCAAGCGATATACGACGCGACGTACCAAACACCTTATTCGGTCTTGAATAGAGAGCGATACAAATATTATTTCGCAGGAAGAAAAATTTATGATTCTGGTAATTAACTGTTTGAACGCCACCGATATTTTTTTACATGTTAAAATTAATATTTTTGAATCATAAACACTGAAGTTATAAAAAAGTATCGTATATACGTGTATATATCGTGTATACGTACTTTGTGTTTAAATTAATATTTTAACGAAACATTGGTAAATATTGAAAATTACAAGGTAAAATTTGCGTCCATCACGCGACACGATGATGGTCAGTGTATGTATTAAAAAAAACTTTGTAAAGTTAATTGCATTTTAAATATTTAGATATCGATAATAATAAAGATTTTCAAATATCACACTGCAATAAAACTAAAACGCTGACGACACAACTTCACGCGAGCGAAGCCCAGGGAAAGGCTAGTTTTATGTTGTTGAATATATTTAGATGACGTTACTTTGCATAGCGTAAAACGATCTTTGCATTAGAAAAATATTTTCAGTAAACCAACTTAATCTACCTTAACATCACCCTGCGAGGTTACATCGTTCGCTTCCTTTGACTTATTTTCATTGTTCGCTTCCTTTGACTTATTTTCATTTCTTTTTTTGCCCACATCTTATTGCCACTTATAACGTCTTATAATTTTAAATTAAGAACGTGAATCCTGCTAACTTGAAATTCTAGTTTGATATTAAGAATGTGAATCTTGTTATAATGTATTTTAATTTTAAATTAAGAACGTGACTCCTGCTAACTTGAAATTCTAATTTGATATTAAGAATACGAATTTTGTTATAATGTATTTTAATTTTAAATTAAGAACTTGAATCCTGCTAACTTGAAATTCTAATTTGATATTAAGAATGTGGATCTTGTTATAATGTATTTTAATTTGAAATTAAGAACGTGTATCTTGCTAACTTAAAATTCTAATTTTAAATTAAGAATGTGTATCTTGTTATAATGTGTTTTAATTTCAAATTAAGAACTATAAAGCCTGTTTTAGTGCTTTTAAATCTCAAATTAAGAACGTAAATTAAGAACGTGATGTAACATTATTGCTACCAATTGTTCATTGTGTATGCCTTTCGTATCTTCAAAACATACCTTTATCTCAGCAAATTACACCTAATGTCTTGAATTGACGTTTTCGCTTCACGTTTCTGTTTTTTGGGTTCCGTTTTTGTTTATCATTTCGTTTTATCCGTCTATCCCCCTGTATGTGACAGCATCGTAGGTCTTTTAGCCTGAGGTCGATTATGATGAAAATGTTATAGGAAAATGTAGAATGGAAATAGAAGAAAAAATATCTATTCATTTGTTTGAAGTGCCACCCATTGAACTTGGGAATGACATTTGTTTATGACTTATATTCCTATATTATTTACCAGTACGTCGCATACGTCTCTACTACTTTTATAACGTTATTTTTCTGTATACTTTGTATGATTTATTTCCATTGTGTACACTAACGGCTTTTGTTGATAACGCGTTATTTATTAATATCGCATTATACATATGCAGTACGTACATGGATTTGCTCTTAAATAAATGCCTTTCTAATTGGGAGAATTTTGATTTTAGCATGTACGAATGTATATACGAAACATTTAGTAATCAATATATTAGTTAATTATTGTTAGTTATTTACTTTTTATGTATTTTTATCTTTGCGGGATAATATTTTTGAATACATTGGATGGCGATTTTGTAAACGAGTATGTCAATACTAACAATGTTGAATTGAAAAAGAAGTTTCTTCATCGTAACCTTTAAGTTGAGGGAAAGTATATATAAATATTTAATGATCTTGGCTGTATAATATGTAACATTGTAGTAAATGAAAAATGTTACTTTAACATTGTATTGCTAAAAATTCAATGTGACTTTTAAATAAGTCGCAGAGTGCTCGGTGTCAGACGCTGACGTTTACCCATTTCTATAGGTTTTTAAAACCGGATCTCCAGGTTGTTTATATAGTAAAGGGATGTTACAGTAAAATTTATTGGAAATTTTATTTTTTTTAGTTTAGTGTGTTTAGTTTAAAGTTTATTCTAGGACCTAGTATTTATAGTCGTCTGTAGGTTCTTCACACTTTAGCAACCAAAGGGTTTTTCATGTTTTTTGCGTTTTTCATGTTTTTTGCGTTTATCATCCTCTCAATTTTCTGTGTTAAATTACAGATAATGTATGTGGTATGGAAGAATGCAAAAAATAAACATAGATCACATATGGTGTACGTATCAGATCTGATAAGAATCGCTTTACGTGTATAATTTCTGATACAAATGAAGGTCTAAGCTTTTTGTAAAGAAATAAATTTTATAATTAATGCAAAAGTAAACAAAATTAAATGAGTACTTTAAACAATTACTCCAAGAGGCAAATAAGATTAGAAAAATACAATGATTACAGCAAGCGGCATAGCATTATTGCATATTAAAACCTTCATTATTCAGATACTTGCCTTCATAAATCTTCGACAATATAAGAGTTAACCTTTTCCCGTCAAGCGTTATTAGTATAACATATAGACCAGATTATTTTCGCATGATGTAGGTTGACATGGCACATCCATGATTAAAACCTTATCACCAATCTACCTACAGCTAATGCCTACTTTTATGCAGACAGAACTGTTATCATATGGGGATAGTGTCACTTGGGACATTTGTCCATGAAAACCAAACGTCGGTAGTATTTTCCGTAATTCCTCACACATTACTGCATATTAAGTCCACAAAAAATATGGGTCAGTGGGAACCAGAAAATATGAAAAAAAAAACTTAACTAAAATTACTCGGAAAGGTGAAAAGATTTTCCTAATCGGTAATATAATTTTGAGAAATTGTTATAAAATTTTCTTTTAATCTCAATTTAGATACCTTTTCCAAATGGCAAATAACTAACTGAATTAGATTATTCCACTGGTTAATCAGCCTGACGAACATTGGAAATTTTTCAACAGAAATGAAGCTTTATTCTACGCTACGATACGCAAGCACTACGTAAAAAAACGAGCACTTCGTAAGAAAGCGAGCACTACGTAAGAAAGCGAGCCCTTCGTAAGAAAGCGAGCACTACGTAAGAAAGCGAGCACTTCGTAAGAAAGCGAGCACTACGTAAGAAAGCAAGCACTACGTAAGAAAGCGAGCACTTCATAAGAAAGCAAGCACTACGTAAGAAAGCGAGTACTACGTAAGAAAGCTAGCACTTCGTAAGAAAGCGAGCACTACGTAAGAAAGCAAGCACTACGTAAGAAAGCGAGCACTTCGTAAGAAAGCAAGCACTACGTAAGAAAGCGAGTACTACGTAAGAAAGCTAGCACTTCGTAAGAAAGCGAGCACTACGTAAGAAAGCAAGCACTACGTAAGAAAGCGAGCACTTCGTAAGAAAGCAAGCACTACGTAAGAAAGCGAGCACTATGTAAGAAAGCGAGCACTTCGTAAGGAAGCGAGCACTACGTAGGAAAGCGAGCACCTAAGTACGAAAGCGAGCACTTCGTAAGAAAGCGAGCACTACGTAAAAAAGAAATGAAGATCGCGGTTAAATGTTTGCAGTATTGCTAGAAAATCGAACATTTGACATTTCTCAATAAGTACAAAGTTTCGTTACACAAATGATAGCGTTTGTTTTAGTACATCTATTATTTCAACAAATTCTTTTTTTTATAGTTAGGTAATAAAACATCTACACATATAATAAAATTGTCGAATTAGGCTGTTCTGTGCTTTGAAGATATTAACGATAAACAACAAAGGCAAATGATAAAAGTAATATACCAAATTATGTTTTTAAAATTTTTGTCTGTGTGTTTGCAAACACGTCACGTTAAAACTACTGGCTCAATTCACGTGGAGTTTTTTAGTAACGTAAAGTTTGACTTAAAGCAAAGTACAGTATATTTCATCGCAATTGGTTCATATCGTAAGATATGAGAATTTAATATTATCAAAAATTAATTTACATTGCTTAGTGCAGCAACAACAAAGAGGTGTAGTAATTACACCGGTGTATAGTGCACCTATGTATATCAATAATTGGCGCTATGCATATTTTAAATCGCGCAATGAAGTTTTCTACTTGGACATACATTAGCGAAATGGGCGTCGCCAGAGGTGAAGATGTGTGAAGTGGTGTGGGAGGGTAGTTGTTTAAGTAATTGTCGGGTGGCTACCCGAAACCGTATAGACGCGTGAAATATGTTTGTCGGTTGTCTTACGCATATAAAATTGTTTGATCTTGTACAAGTATGTGTGTATTCGTTATAAGCTTACTTTGTTTCCTCAATTTATTTAAAATGTTAATCTGTTGTTCATCATTTTATCGCTGAATACTTTATTATCTATACATATAATAAAACTGTAGTATGGGCGTGTTTTATGAAAAAAGAAACATTTTTACATAACAAAAGTAATAGAACACAAAAATTTGTTTATGGGAATGTCCGTTTGCCTGTGAGCCTATTCACAAGCACAGCTAACAGAATTTCGATTAAGATTTTACTTATAGATTCTAGGGTTGTTTTATTGCAATCGACCAACTAAAAATGAAGATATGACAATTTGACTTTTCAAGACCTTCGTTTTGATTTACTTAAAAAATATACTTTTATAATTATTATTGATGATGGCGTTATGTGTTTTAACAATATTTTCTAAAGAACCATACATGAACGAAGTCACGGCTACAGTTATTATATATAAAAATATGTTTACAATTTTATAATAAACATTGAGACATAACCTCTACTTGAATAAATGCTATTTGGTTCCTTTATCTAATAATTTTATTCATCTTATGCCGGAGAATTCCGCTAATATCAGTTGTGTGACGGTTGAAAAATGCAGTTTTGCTCTATCTAACAAACAACTCTTACACAATTAAATGAAACTACGTGATGTACGTAGTATTATTTATACTTTGTTTAAGTTCTTTACCACGACCCAGGTTTCTTTCATCAGACATCTTTGCTAATAGCCCACCTGAAGATGTTGTAATACAACGAAACCTAGGTCGTGGTAATGAACTTATAGAAAGTAGAAATAATACTACATCACGTAGTTTCATTTAATTATGAATAATGAATTTCTACAAAATTAACGCCAAATATATTCAATATTTGAAAGCAACTCTTAATCTAACGATTGAAAAATCGGCTCTTAAAATATTAATACAGATCAAAGAGAAAATATTGGATGATCTTATATATGATTTGATATAATTTTAACGATAGCTCGTATCGATCGTATGAATATTGGGCGAAGATGACCAATTCTAACACGAATCGGGTCAGTCGAGCGCTCGGCTCTATAATAAGCTCTCGCTCGGTCGTTCGTCTAACGAACGCATTTGCCTAGAACGCCGTCTAGATTTGTAATCTAGAGGTAATTATGCATCGCTCACAGTGCTGTTGGACTCGTTTCATTCAGTCCGCACGAGCGGCGTTTCGCTTTAGGAATGCAATGCGGAAGTTATTTAGGTCAGAGAGTTTAATATCAACACAGGTATACGAATAATAACGGGAGCGAGTAACTAAACTTTAAAATTTTTAAAGGGAAATTTTAGTGTTCCACGGAAAAAAACTTATTCTAAATATTGTTTTAGAAAAATTACGTTTTCGCAACGAAAAATTTGTTATAGATTTTCCGAATTAATACAGTATTTATTTGTCAGAAAAAATAAACGTAAAATATTCATGAAAAGTGGTTTCGGATTTGACAGCTATTTTTTCGTAGTAAAAGTGATTTTAAAATCGATTTTTTATCGAAATAGTCTTGAGCGTTCTTTATAGCTTTTATATATGTTTTCTGAGTATTTTTTGATCTAAAAAAAGAAAAAAAACGGGAGAATATCAACTTTTTCTAAAGTGTATTATGCATTTATTTATCGATTTATGATAAATCTACAACAGTAAAGTTTTATGCGAAAAGATTTGAGAGGATTGAAAATTTTTTGGAGATATTGGAAAAATGTGGTAGAGGTTACGAAATTATGTCTGTAATCCAATATAGAAATTGTATAAAATGAATACAATCCAGTTTTGTGTGAATACAACGCGCTCCCTGAAAGCAAATCTCCTTAATATGAAATTAAGTTCAAGCAATTTTTCTATACTGTCATCCATTCAAATATTGCCCGTCTTGGACGTTGCCTAACTTCATTGATGGGACAATATCCGAGTGACTTGATCGCTGATGGCTAATATCAATTTTAAGACAATTTGATTTTGGAATCGCATCTGACACACGTAAAGGAGTTTCTCCTCGATGATGTTGATAAATTTAATATATAAAGAATGTAATATATAAAAATATGATTACCGTATTTTATGGTTCATGGACTTTTGGACGGCGTCCAGAGTAAAGATCAAAAGAGAAGTCTGTTAAGTTAGTCCAGTTATTGCCCGTCGATATTTCATCATTATGTATAGTATATTTCGTCATTAAAAAATCCGGTCATGGCGATATAATAGATCAATAAATCTTGATTCCCCATATAACAAATATTAGTGATAAATGAGAAAGAATTGTACATGTTTAAAATTGTATTGATAAATGAGACAGAATTGTACATGTTTAAAATTGTATTGATAAATGAGAAAGAATTGTACATGTTTAAAATTGTATTGATAAATGAGAAAGAATTGTACATGTTTAAAATTGTATTGATTAATGGAAAGAATTGTACATGTTTAAAATTGTATTGATAAATGAGAAAGAATTGTACATGTTTAAAATTGTATTGATAAATGAGAAAGAATTGTACATGTTTAAAATTGTATTGATTAATGGAAAGAATTGTACATGTTTAAAATTGTATTGATAAATGAGAAAGAATTGTACATGTTTAAAATTGTATTGATAAATGAGAAAGAATTGTACATGTTTAAAATTGTATTGATTAATGGAAAGAATTGTACATGTTTAAAATTGTATTGATAAATGAGAAAGAATTGTACATGTTTAAAATTGTATTGATTAATGAGAAAGAATTGTACATGTTTAAAATTGTATTGATAAATGAGAAAGAATTGTACATGTTTAAAATTGTATTGATTAACTAGTTTTTATGCACGGTTCGCTGGAATACAGAGTTTAGAAATGATATAAATGTTTCTCCAGTATTAATATTTGCATTTCAAGTCTCTATAATCGAGGTAAAAGTAACTAATTTTTTAGATTAAACGTTAAGTGTTTCGCTGTGATAGCCAAATGCCGCCATTAACTGTTCCAACAAACAGACCACAAAACTGAAAAAAAAACAGTCGATCACAGAGCTACAAAATCTTCCAAAAATATTCAAAGTTAAAAACTCTCCTAAAACGGCATTACATCTTCTAAAACATTAAATATTGCAAACTTGCCCGTATCAATATAAAATTTAAAAAAAAAACAATGTTATAAATTAGCCCAAAACGACTCAAATTCTACTAAAAATATTCAATGTTGCAATCTCGCTCAAATCGACTTAAAATCTTCTAAAAATATTCGAGGTTGTAAACTCATCCAAATCGCCAAAAAGTATTCAATATTATAAACTCGCACAAAATGACTTAAGATCTTCTAAAAATCTTTAATGTTACAAATTTAAAATTGCATTTTGTTACAAAGTAGCTCAAAACGCCATGAAATTTGCATGTTAGGTTGATCACAAGGCATACGGCCTTTGATGGCGTGGCGCATCTCGGGGACCGGGGTTCGATTCACGACCTCTCGTCGAGCGCCGGGACTGGACTGGTGTTCTGGTTGGCTATAAGAGTATATGTACCAGTGAGATACATTTAAGTACATAAGCAAATAAATAAATGTTACAAACTAGCCCAAAACGACAGAATTTTTTTTGAATTTATTAAGTTTACAAACTCGCTCAAAACGACATAAAACCATTCAAAAATATTAAGTGGTGCAAACGCGCTCAAAACGATACA
Source organism: Druceiella hillmani (assembly GCA_039881145.1). Classification (NCBI taxonomy): domain Eukaryota; kingdom Metazoa; phylum Arthropoda; class Insecta; order Lepidoptera; family Hepialidae; genus Druceiella; species Druceiella hillmani. Next base: position 19,593,903 of record JAYKKI010000032.1, on the reverse strand, counting down.
AAATCTTCTAAAAATATTCATTATTTACAAACTCCTCAAACGACTTTGTAATATTGCCACTAAAAAATATTCATATTCTTCTGTTTCTTACGTGAAATACTCCAGTACTGCTAGATATAATTTGCTCAAACTTATTTTAACATTTTCTCGCGCACAAGTACATATGTGCACATGTACATATATCGTACCGCATTTGACTCAACTTTTATGTTTTTGCGTTTATACATCCCTATTATTTATAAAGATTAACAAGCGGCTAATGGTGCTCAAATAATTGTATGTTTTGAGTTTCTGCTTCTTTATGTCGCTATAACTATTTAGCCGTCTAAACATTGTTTCGAAAACCACATAAACATTGTTCCTAAAATTGTTATTGACGCGGCAGAGCTTCGCCGTAAGATAATAAAAATGTGATTTGTTTACGACGACCGTGTTATATTACTTAATATGGGCATTCCTGGGTCATTCATTTAATTACTAATTTATTATTTTGATAAACTTGAGATTTTTATCACGTAAAGTTTACGACCGCCGCGCTATCTTTTAGGATAATGGAATTTATTAAGGTAGAGATAAAATCTGTATAAGATTGTCTCTACGTAAATTAAACATAACTTTGTTATCTAAATATTGTGACGTATTAGTTTTTATGACTATCTTGTGTTCGTGATTAAATTTTAATATCAGTATTTTTGTAATATTCAGTATTTTGTGAACAAATAATGCTAAATTTTGATTAAAAATCTTTTCTACGCTTATTCGATATAATTCTTAATAATTTTGTGTAATTTATTCAGCCAGGTGTCATCTAATTAAAACGTGGGTCGGTTGTGAGCCGAGTGTACTGTATTAACGGTATATTAAGATTATTTCCTCGAATGTCAGATATGCATAGTGGATATGCCTGATGCATTTAGTATGCGCGGTTCGTGCTAAATTGCTACGACATGATAGATATAACAATGAAGCAGTGCATTTGACAGTGGTTGAAATAAAACGTAAAATTGGATCAAAATGGAAGTTTGATGAATGAATATGTTTTAAGAAATGAAGTTAATTTAGTTATTTCAATAAATGAAACACAGATTTTTCATGTAAACATCACGTGACCGCCAATGCCAATTAAAAGTCACAACGTCATTTGTAAGTAATGTAATTTGACGTTTCAGACTGCGAGAGACTATTTTGAGTTTTGTTTATTCGATCTGACTTCATTTAATCATTCGGGTTTCATTCCGATTTGACCTACTGAACCCATTATTTTCCCTACTCTACTAATCCATCAAGTGACTCAAATAGAACAAAAATATGCAGGAACACACCTAACATATTAACCTCAAAACGTATTCTTCAACAATAGGTACAATTTTTTGCAAATACTGAATATATAATAATATTAATTAATGTTCACAACAAATATATTTTTACAAAAGTAAATCGGTAAAATAAGTAACTGTTTTAAGTATTATTCATAATAATATATAATAATATTAATTAATGCTCACAACAAATAGATTTTCACAAAAGTAAATCGGTAAAATAAGTAACTGTTTTAAGTATTAATCATAATAATATATAATAATATTAATTAATGCTCACAACATATGGATTTTTACAAAGTAAATCGGTAAAATAAGTAACTGTTTTAAGTATTAATCATAATAATATTAATTAATGCTCACAACAAATAGATTTTTACAAAAGTAAATCGGTAAAATAAGTACAGGTAATAACTGTGTATAGAGTAAGTCAAGATATTGTTTTCTGTTTGTTTTAGTTTGAGTTTAATATTTTTAAGTAATTAACTTAAATAGCCCCAATTAGTAGTGTTTGCAAATTGGTTCAGTATTCTCGTACTTGTTATAAAACATTGGCAGTATTTAATGTTAGCAGTTTAGATCGATCCCCCTCGAGATTATTTAGATAAGTATATTCGTCTTTCTCGCATTCGGGAAATATCATGTGGTTTCCATCGCTTTGTATCGACGCCGTTTTGTAAACAAACAGGCGCGTCTGGTGTTTGAAATACATTGATTTAAATAATTATTTGTTTACTTAGAAATGACGTCAAGCTTGTCACGTGATTATGATGCTGTTGTCGCTGTTTTATATCTCAAACGCTGCTATCTACAACTAACGATATTTTTATGTGAATATATACCTCTAGTATATAATTTAAAACTTTCCAAAAAAAATTATCAAACACTCAATCAAAATAACAAAACGTGACAAGCTACATTATTTATTGAATTGGAATTTGAAATTTTTTCAGTGTTACAATGCTATAAAAATGATAGTAATAATATTGAAATTTTGAATATATTTGGCGTTAATTTTGTAGAAATTCATTATTCACAATTAAATGAAACTACGTGATGTAGTATTATTTCTACTTTCTTTAAGTTCTTTACCACGACCTAGGTTTCGTTGTATTACAACATCTTCAGGTGGGATATTAGCAAAGGTGCTATATCTTTAGAAATAATACTACATCACGTAGTTTCATTTAATTGTGAACATTGAAATTGTAAAGTCGTGTTAGTGGATTTGAGACACATTTGGCGTAAATTAAATGTATAATGCGGTAGCAGGGAGGCTCATAAATTCTCCACGCCACATTTCGATGTACAGGAAATTTCACAGGATGATCGTATCGGCAAGTAAGTGCGAAATGTGAGTCTTTTGTTACCCGTCTCCGCTAGGATTACGTCTTCCTTTTAATATTCCAGATTCTTACGCAGCGAGCGATGTGATAATGATGATTACTGTTAACAATAGTTTTGTGATTTGCCCGCTCTGCGCTGAAATTTAATAGCGAAAATTTTACTCGGGCACTTCTGCTTCGTTAACTTTAATACATGTCTTCATAATATTATAGCTTTTTTTATTTAATTTGATTCAAATAAGCTCGTCTTAGCTTTCAATGTGTTAGCAGTTTAGTTTAGCTAGATATGCAGGTGCAAATTAATTTATAATATCATTAGCTGACTGACAGAAAAGAGACATTAATCAAATACATACAAAGGATTTTTTAATCGTTAACGAACCGTTAACTTTCGACGAGGCCGATAAATCGCGTTGCAACAAGATAGATCGTGAAATGTCTAGATATTATCGGGCAGGTCGTTCGTATTACACTCGATCTTATCGGACCATTAATGAACATTAATAAAACACTCGCGGCGTCTATCTATATGTGCCATCACGACCTGGTCTGGCGACGGGAGGCTGGCAAGTGGACGCAGTCACGCGTCAAGTGGCCGCAGTTCGCCGTCGCACGTAACGCTTTATCAAGATGGATAGTCTATATTTATTTTTGAGTTTAAAAAGTTTTGACGTACGCCGCGTAAAAACTGAAACAATGTTTGGATTTATCACATATATATGGCAGTTATTTAACAAGCCGTTTTTTATGCCAACCGTCACTTGCAACTGGTTAAAAAAATTATAATTTGGAACGGAAAAGAGAATTTGGAGGCAGTTACAAACAGCCGAATTTCTTCATAGTAATAATTCCTTTTCACATTATGAAAGGTACTAATGTGTTTCTGGGGAAAACGTCAATTTCAGAGGCTAGCCTAAAATGGAAACTCCGTTATGCCAAAAGACATTGATGAGATAGAATGAACGTTCTTTTAAATTTTTAATCGAGGCATAGATTATCGATAATTATTGGAAAATTAATATTGTTTACGTCGGGATCTAAACTCTCATTTTTCATATATCTTCATAATAATTGTGCAATTGAATACTCGTAAATTTCCTATTTTTTGTAAAATATCTTGAAATTATAAGTTAACACATTTGAAAAAATTATATAGATTGATTAAAAAAAAATAAACGATTTATCATCAGCCTCTAAATTGAATGAATTATTAAAATGACGTCACAAGTCATTATTGATGTCCTTTTCTAAACAATAAGTTTGAACTTTCTCATACCAATGGATATGGTCAAATGCTTGTGTATCTTGAAATTGTAATATTATTGCCTAGTTGCACCACGCTGTGGAAAACTGTACTCTTCTCTTTCCAACTTTACACGAAAATAAGGAACACAGTCTTTTCGCAAGCGTTTTCAGACTTGTACTCAAGTAGTGTATTTTACGGAACCGATTATTCTTATTTTGAAACAAATCACCATATTATATGTATGATAATAAAACCATCTTCCAGTACGATGTAGATCATGATAGACGCTATTTTCTTCAAGACTAACATATGTTGTTTGATTTCGTAAATATATTGTAATATGTTTTGAAACTTCTAACGTGTGTTCTTATCAGCTGCTTTGTGTAAATGTACATTTTTGGCTAATCATTCGCAATTTATTGTTTAAACATGTTTGAGATAAACGGTAGCACCATTTTTTTCGCGTCTACTTGTAACCAGATTTGTCTCCGGGTGAATATCTGCATAGTCATTTTTTGAAAGGTTTAATGTTGCATAAAGCAATAGTGGTAGCGCAAAGGTGCTAATTCTGCTAGGTCGTCTTGTAGCGTTATGATTAACCGTTATTGCTCAACGTCGCCTGCGCAGAAGCGGAAGTGTTATTAGCTACGCCGCTCTTGTATAATTGATACGTAGGCCGTTTGCGACCGTTGTCAGACAACGCTCCGCATAATTGGAGCCGGCGAGACCGCGCTCCGTACTGATGCTGGCTATAAATCTCGCCTCCCGTCGTTAGCGCGACGCTTTATAGGTGTGCTGGACGAGCGATTGAAGATAAAGTTCTGCTTTCGAGGAGTGGTCAGTGAGGAATCATTTTTTTTATTTACGATTTATTTAGTCAGAATTATATGTTATATTTATTTGATAGGATCAGTTAAGTATTCAATGGTTTATATATGCTCTAGTCACAGAATAAAAAAATAATAGAATCGCTCATAGATCCGCGGCCATACAATAAGGGTGCTCAAATCTGCTACAGCGGGGACGTAAGGGGAAAGACTAAATCCCCTCCACCGTGCCATTTGACACAGTGTAGCTGTGCCCAATCCGAGAAGTTGAAATTACTTAAAAGACTATAATAGAGTAAACGAAATACATAATATTCGTATTATATGTTATTTATTAAAAACAATTTTTTAGTACTACAAAATATTAATAGCTTATATATAAAATACAGTTAAATACATTTTAGGATGGTTTATTACACATAATATGCTTGTATTTATTGGGTTGGCTAATAGGTTTTTAACCCCGAGTTGCTGTCAAAAATTTTTTTTTTAAATTATGTTACACTAAATTTAATTTAAGTATGCACTATTATTATCTACTACTTGTCGTCGTCTAGTTGGCAGTAACAATACGCCTTTTTTGTAAAATTGCGGTGACTTTGATTCAAAGAACTGTGCGAGGTCGTTTTAGAAATCTTCTCTAATGTCGAATTTTTTTTCAAATAAATTACTTAGAGCCTTGAATAAATGGTAATCAGAGGGTGCAATGACCGATGAATATACTGGATGGGTGAGTTGAACCCAGCTGGACTCCTCTAATTTATCACGAGTACGTTTTGCAACATGTGATCTGGCATTATCATGTAGAATATCAACTCTATCCTGTTGACTACTTAATTTGTTAGCTAATCGGTCCAATTTTTCACAGTAAATATCTGCATTAATTGAAGATCTCTCTGGAAGGAACTTTCAATTAATAATGCCCTTGACATTCCACCAGCAGCTGAGCACCTTTTTGGCACTTATTTCAGATTTGGATACTGAAACTTCTGTTTTTTCGACACCCAGCCATTGACGTATGCGTATATGGTTAACGTATATAACCACTTCTAATCGCCAGTTGCTAATTGATTCAGCCAGTCGAATTTACGTTTCAATGTCAATAACCGTTGACAAGTATCCCCACACCGTATTTCTTTACTTTTCCCAATTCGTGCTAATGTGTTTATATGGTGCTAGGACTGCAGTGTAGCTCATCTGCTAATTGACGAGTCGTCAGTCAAGGATCCTCTTCAATTAGGCGTCGTAATCCTTGAACGTACAATTCAATAGTACGTCCGGTATGGGGTTCGTCCTCAAGATCGCGTAAGACATCGTGGACTCACATATCGCATGACATATATTATTTGTGGCAGTCTTTGCATCGTGGCCCAGACGAAATTCGAAAAATAGTAGAATCCGTATTTGATATCGATTTTATTCCATTATCTCTTATTTAATTCACTTACAGCTTCGACGCTGACTGTTTTCAACTGAATGCACTTTGGCCTATTTATATCCTACAGTAAAACTTTCTAGAAGTTTCCAGAATCTTTCTAAAAAAGTCACGATGTTATGGCTAAAAACTTACTAGTCAATCTAATCTATGATATATGATTGGGTCTGATCTAGGTGAAATTACTGTACGTCAGTAAATATATTGTCGATTGCTTAATTATGTTTTACGAGCTATTTTGAAGAAGTGGGTCACCGGTACCCAACAGCATGTTTTCAGATTCGAATCACACTATTTTTTTTGACGTTTATAATATGTACACTGTCTTAAAATAGGTACCTACTGTTGATATAAACATTTAAGTAAAAAGTGAGATCCCTGGGACTGCATCTATTTGGATATTCACAATATTTTTACGAATGTGAAAGATATGTTAGGCGATTAATTTATGTGATGAAAATTAATATTAATATTTGTAAATATGGCGAAACTTGCATAACTGGAATGCCAGAAAGTCCAAAACATTATGTGCAGTATATACTACATTACATCGGGCTTAAACTGCAGTGGGTCAGTAATCACTCTATGAAATCTTAGTACGTTTTTAATTTAGTACTGGTGGTGCTATCTATCCTTTGTATGAGAAACTTTGTTATCTGAGCAATAGTTCCAGAAATACAACTATGGCTGAATCTCTATATTCGCAACAAACAGATGAAACTAAAGCAAACGAAAAATTTTCCAAAGAAATAACTGCTTTGTAAACACAGAGTATTGCCATCGGATGATAGTACAGGGTTAAATGTTAATGGTAACCAGCTGATCGACGTTATACGTCTCACATCTAGCAGAGACAACTGGAAAAATAATGACTACAGTGGTTTCACAAAATTTTAGACATCGAAAGAGAGCAAAAAATATATATGTTTCGTATTTTATACTGACATCCATCTTGATAAATAATGACTGCAGTGGTTTCACGAAATTTCAGACATCGAAAGAGAGCAAAAATATATATATTTCGTATTTTATACTGATATCCGTCGTGATAAATAATGACTGCAGTGGTTTCACGAAATTTCAGACATCGAAAGAGAGCAATAATATATATGTTTCGTATTTTATACTGATATCCATCTTGATAAATAATGACTGCAGTGGTTTCACGAAATTTCAGACATCGAAAGAGAGCAAAAAATATATATGTTTCGTATTTTATACTGATATCCGTCGTGATAAATAATGACTGCAGTGGTTTCACGAAATTTCAGACATCGAAAGAGAGCAAAAAAAAATATATATATATATATATGTATATATATATATATATATATGTATATATATATATATATATATATATATATATATATATATATATATATATATTTCGTATTTTGTACTGATATCCATAGTGATAAATAATGACTGCAGTGATTTCACGAAATTTCAGACATCGAAGGAGAGCAAAAAAATATATATTTCGTATTTTATACTGATAACCATCGTAATATTCGACGCTCTCTCAAAAAATACCTACTACAGCTTCCGGAGCAGACTGTGTAGAGAGAGACTGCGACTATTAGTCGCAGACGTTCAGCCTGTGTAGGTGCAAGCGTGTCGATTTGTATCTGGCTCGGTCACGACCCTCCGGCGGCGCTCGTCCAATTGTTTGAATGTCAAAATAATATGCGGCCGCGAGCAGTGCGCGAGGCGAACCAACTTGGTGTAGATGTCGTTCATAGCTAGTCTACGTTTAGTGCCTCTACGTCGTCTGTCTCGTTTGATCGCGACACGTCGTATTTCTTACGGGTATTGAGTGATTATTACACTTTCCTGTCGTAAAAAACTTTTTTATCGATATAATAAACAAAACTGACCAAGCGCGTTTCGGAACACGTGTAAAGTAAGGGTTAGTTAAGTAGGTTATCGATATCGTATGAACCTGTTGATCGAAGTTAACAGAAATAATTTGTATTGCTAGTTGTAATCAAATGTTAAAACATATGGCATTTTTTCAAACCCCTAGTTGAAAAATGGTAAATATAACCTGAATTTTATTTTAAAAGACCTATATCCAATGATCGATAGTTGATGGAATATGCGAAAAAAATTTCGCCCTGTTTTACGCAATAATGGAGCGATATATGAAAAAAATGTATTGAGTTTCTTGTTTAATTACGGAACTCAGTTGTAAATCCTGCATATTTTATAGTTTACCCCGATTTACAGGATAAGTAAAATGCCGGGTTCAAAGATTGTAAAACAATGCTGTATATCTTGACAACCACGCAATCAGTTCGATCGGTAATGATTTGTTCTGTTTGTTAGTTTACGTATCGTAAACAGTATTTATTAGGCGTATAACTAACGATGTTTAATAATCATTATCATCGTACGCTTAAAATATACCGATCCCCGCATATCGTCATGCATTTCGTATTCGGAACCAACCTGAGGAATCCAAATCCATCTCTCCACATCACTCTGTCTGAGACTCCTGTTACCCATATTTTGGAAAGTTCTTGCGATCAAAACCATCAAGTTTTAACAAATTAGTTTTGTTTACTGTTAACATAAGTACTAACAGTGAAATAACATATTCTTTGTTTTACAGCATGATCTTTTTTTATGAAATTTTTTTTTCATTTTATTATTTCATCTTCCCCACGGTCATAGGCTCGTTTTAACATTTTCTTTTTGGTATCAACAGGAATTGTAATAATTTTAATAATATCAGTTACACTTTTGTCCTTAAATTATCAAGAGTTATTACACATTTACTTTTATTGATCATGCTAAACGTGTCCGGGCGTCGTATGGATGTGTGTTCTGTGGATATTTTCATCAATATGAAAAAAAAATGTTTAAATTCTCGTAACTAGCCATTTCAATTTTTTTTGTATCAAAATTTTCAAACGTATTACTCTTATATATACGTATTACTCTTGTATATACTCTTACTTATTTCTAAATTTTAATTTTTACACCAGTTTCAGAGAAAAGCAACTGTGCCAGATGTACAAACGGATGCTTGAGTGTATATAATCCTAAAAATTATATTTATTTCTTAGTTAGTTCCATTTCACAGAGCAGTAGTAGTGGGACAAATAGCTTTGTACGTAAAAGTATTCATTATCTGTTACAAAATTTAGTCTACGCTTTCATACAGGGCGTATTTGTATTGGACGTAATTCTGAGCGTGTGTAAAGAATGTTTAATGAATTTACCACAATTGTGAACGTCATCGTGGCTTAGTGCATTGACTGTGCTTTGGACAAGTCGCTCCAGCAATCTTATAGCGTAACATGTCGGAAACACCGATAATATCGAAATACACAGTTTATTTGAGAGTCGACAGTCTTCCCTCGGCGCCGAGTACCTACTAAACAATGATATATACACACATAATTATACGTAATATATGAAGTCTTTTATAACATTGGATAGTTACATAATTTATTCGCAGTTGAGATTAAGTAAGTATAAATAATCGGAACACATGTACCGTCTGTCGGCCACTCGGCTACCGCATACAGACGTGTGAGCCAATAGCCGCGATGTTATCGCGCCGACAGCGTGCGAACGGCCCGATCCGCGTAAATCACTCGACCGTTGTGTTACCTCACGCGGGGCCGCCTGTTCGTGTGCGCACGCGGCCGCTCGGACGTTACGGAGCCTAATGAAATTTAGTTGCGATTAAATTGTTCACTTTAACACCGTGCTTAAATGCCAACTCAATTAATGAGTATGGGCGGGCGCGCTCTGTGTCGCTTATTGTTGGGCAACTTTTTTTTTAACGTGGCGTTTGATTATGGAGATAGCACTATCGATGTGGTGGGTCTGAAAGTAAAGTGTTTTAGCCGGTCGATAGTTTAATTTATTAGTCGAGGTTAGAGCGAATGTAGATTTTCGATATGTGATAAGGTCAATCTTATATGCATTGTAGATACTTTCAAACCGTCTCTCATTTTGGCAGGTTAAGTAGCAATGGTGTAATACGCTTTGTACTTGTTTTTTTCTTTTTGAAGAATGGCTCGTAAGGAAAATCTATATGTGTCAACAGAAACGCTTTTTAAACATGGTTTATGAAAGACATCGGTTTCTATAAACATTCGGGATAATACTTGGGAAAAGGCATTAGGAATGAATTATGGGTTTGCGGCTAAATAATACCGTTTTGGTATTAATCAGTCGTATCCTCAAGGGTATAATATTATTTTGTCATTGTTATATGACTACCGTGGATTAGTTTATTGAATTATTTGAATTTTTGAGGTTGTATCTGAAACGAGAATCCTATTAGCGAACCGTGTGCATCCCGACCGTTCGATCGTCGGTATGATTATTAAAAAAAAATCCAGATTGATGAATTGAGTTTTATTAAAAATAATTTTTTAGTTATGATGAAACATTAAAGATTGCAAATTCATTTGATTTTGGTATGCTTTGGGAAAAGAACAGTGTTTAAAAAAAATGTCTGATTTTTTGTAAAGAATAATTGAATTGTTAAATTATGTAAAATATTAATACCTATCTATATTATGTAAAAAAATATCGATACACTACGAATTTTCTGGTATCTCCGTAGTGGGAGTACTAATCGCACTTGACAGGTTTATTTTTTGATGGTCTGCTTATTGTTTTGAGTATCATTTTAAGATCATATTGTTTTAAAAAATAGACAAGACATTTAACTTTAATTTAAAAGTATTTCGTACTTTATAGGAAATGTATAAAGTTAATGGTCTTTATTTATGAATGTTAAACTTATAATTAACACTAACATTTATTTATTTTGTCAAAAGTGTATGTACATATCGGTAAGCCTCGACATGATTTCGCACCTTATACGCTTATAATATCTATAATTAAATGCTGCAGGAATACTGCAAGTTTGCATTAGCTGCATTTTGTATTTATGTTTCAAACTGCACAAATGCGTGAGATAATTCATTCAGTCGCATTTTAACCGAATGCTTTGCATTTTAAACTAGTTAGACAATTTTATCGCTTTGCTTGTTGTTTGAATTTAGTTTTTGTTATACGAAAACATAATAATAAATTTAGTTGTTTATATTAGGAATGACTTTACTGACAAATGCAACGTGACAAAAGTTGGAAGCAGTTAATTAATGTATCATGTCACTTAATTTTCGTTTGAGCTTGAAATGTCACGTTATCATGAATATACCTACCTTTAGAATTCACACTTGCTATAGTAATAAGCTTTTATGGCGAATGCAATATCCTTTTAGTGATTGTGGTTACAGTTTTGTTGATTTATCTTACTTGCTGAAATTACCTTCATATGTTTATAGATAATATACACACTGTTAAATTCAACCCTAAAAATAATTCTATTGACTATTTTTTAAGTAATTATCCTGCATTGAAATAGTATTTAGAATCTACTAGTTGGCCCGTGCGAATAATCCGCAAGCCACCGAACGATAATATAATGTGTAAACAAGTAAGTGAAGGTTATTTTATTTAAACAGTTTATATATAGTAGGCTCGTGCGTCGATGGTTCCGTGCCCTGTTTCAAGTAAAACTGTTTTATTTGTCATACATCATTACTAATATGAATTTTGTAACGCTATAAATATTTAATAATATCTCAAATAATTAAGTAAGGCGAAAACATATAATAAGATATTGTTAATAGATGGCGCTGTTTGCAATATGATCACCTTTGAGAAATAATATATAGAGATAATAGTGTTACAATCTGCATTTTTACTATAAGTCTTTCATAGTCGATGAGTACAAGTCTCGTGGGTTTTCTCTTCACAGCAAATATGTTTAATTTCTTTAATAATTTTTTCCATAAAATATTTTTTGTAGTGTTGTTTGAAATACAAGCAGTTGACATTGGACTGGTTACTTGTACGGTTTGCCAGTTTATCTTACCCGCTATCTGTCAAGTTAAATAAGGCAGATGGAGCACCGTGTATGTGTCCAGCTTAGCGCTCTAATTCACCGCTAATGCCACAGTTTTGAAAATCGCAACGCGTTTGAAACCGTGCGTGCGGCACTCATTATGATTGCCCCTATATGGCCGCAGCCTCCGACCGCTTGTCGCTAAATGCAAATGCCCGTGTCGCATTTAATAACGCGCCGATAAAAATACGTACGTACTTACGTACCTAAAGTACGCGGCGAGACGAGCGGCTGCCGGGAATTGAATTGCACATCGTGCGCTTCATAGGGCTGGCAACCGCCATTCTTCCGTGTTACTTATTTTTTTTAAGGTACGTTTATCGTTTAATGCTTGATAAGTTCGTATTATGCACAAAAAAGACAACGATTTTAGAAAATAGAATATGTGATATTTAATTTAAACTTTGACGCATACGTCCTATAAAAATTATTCTACAAAAAATCGGAGCTACTTTGGTGATTCTCACCGTTCCAGCAGGTATGAGTGAAAACGCGCTAACGGAGAAGTGGATAGAACATACGACGGAATCCGCGCTTATCGGAGACATTTAGTCGGTTGCGTCGGCTACTTGATATATGTGTTGGGTTGATGCAATTTGGCCACCGACTTTTCCTCCGACATAAGTCGGCCGTCGATATACCACTTACAATAGGTAGTCGTTAGTCTTGTGGCAATTTCTGTTCGTCCGACAGAATGCTCAATTTGAACACCGACTTTTCCTTCGACAAAAGTCGGCCGTCGATACACCACTTACAATAGGTAGTCATCAGTCTTGCGGCAATTTACGTTCATCCGACAAAATGCCTTTTGTAGCTTGAAAAAAGGCCTTTTGAGGACGAAAAGTAAATTAAAGTTTATGATCTTAGACAGACGGGAGATTCTTGATTCAGTTTTATTATAGCCAATCTAACTCTCACTGATATATAATTTCCCATATTATGCTATTCAAATAAATGTGTTGTCTGCGTATCTCTGTAAATACCTTTAATGGAATTTTTAAACTTGTTTAAATAATCGTAAATCGAATATTAGTTATCAATCATTTGGGCACCAATGTCACACAATGCACGAGTGCACACAAGTCGAAATATGGTGATAACTAGCCCTGAGCGTACTTGTCAGCTCGACTCGGTGTCGTTATGTGCAGCGCAAGTGAATAAATCGCGAGCGCAGCCGCGAGTGCGCCCGTGTTAATGTGCAGCGCGCACCTTATTAACGAGATGATATTTCGTGTGGGCTGTCGTTTGGGCGTGTTGATTTGTTCGTTTGGGCGGGTGACCTGTGTCCGGTTGGGAGGTCCGCTTTTGAGAGAAAACGATGTGAGGGGTTGATGACTGATGCTTCGAAAAGAAGCCGAGTTGTCGTCAGGTTTTATGATAATAGGCGTTTTTCTTGGGATGGAGATTGTTAATATTAACTTACACGTTTCTTTTCGGATTCCTTTACAGCTCCACAATTTTAAATCCTACCAGAAAAAGTCATGTGGATAAATATGCTAATATCTTGGCTACAACTATCCAGTCAACAATAACAACATTGCTATCTGAAACTTTGCCAAATTAATTTTCTGTATTAAGCATTATTTATAAATTTTACAAATGCTGGGTAAAGATTATTTCTTTTTTTGTGAGTTTCTTGACACTTATCAGGTATTCCATAATTGAGAAAATGAGTTTGCGCTTCATTTGAATACATATTAAGTATAAAAAACTTGCCAAGTTCAAATCTCAGTTGATAAAATTGGAAACTTGTGTAGTCTATAAAATTTTTAATTAAATTTTTAATTAAATTTAGAGCAAATGAATTTCGCCGCTTTAAATTTCAAATCTGTATATTGTTGACTGAATACTCGTAGTCCGACGAGAGCTTGGCACATTTTTTCAGTGTTTATAGTAGGTTTAAAACTATTTTTTAAATCTAAAGTAATTTTTTAAAAAATTACTTTAGACTTTAAAAAAATTTTTAAAGTCTAAAGTAACTGGGATTGAAATATATCGTAGTTAGAACTTTTTATGGTGGATGCAGACAGTTTGAGATGATAGACTGTTGGATTGTTTTTGATAAATCTTTTAAATTCTAAAGAATACAAAATTATAAGACATTGTGCAAACTATACAAATAATTGTGGCAATTATGAGATATAGTGCATCTCCATGCAAACTCTAATACAGTAACCGCAGACATAAGTTTTAAATTTTCAGAAATTTTCAGCTAAAACTACTTTCTTATTTTTTCTTTGGTTTATACATATATTACACTATGTTTCAAATGTTTTGAGTACATTGAAAGTGAACGGTAAGTTTTGATGCATCTGCTAATGACTCAGTTAGTGCCAAAACTATCGATCTTGGCAGGTCATAAATTTGTACTATTATATTGTTGCATCCCCAGGATATTAGCTTCTGCATTTACTTTGCTACTTAGACATACAAAGGGGTCAACAAGTGACTGAGTGTTTCATGTAGATAGAGCACGGTGTAAGCGCGGTCAGATTTACAAGTAGTCGCCCTATTATTGCTGTGAGCTTAGAACGACAGAGCCAAAAATCTATTTTTCAGTTAACTAAGTTTCAACCTAACCTAATTTTCATGGACGCTTTGCATTTTTTTACGTAGTGTCTTATATGTAGATAAACACAGCATATACGTGTAATATGTAAAATATTGTCTTTGTGTATATTCTATTTGTTGTTGGCTTTCATGTTCATTAAAGGATGGCAAAAGAAATATGATTTAGTCAGTGCAACTTAGTTATTATTTCTACTTGAGTTTGGCAAAGATTCTCTTTCTAAAGGGCAACGAGTGTTTTTTGAAAATAAAGAAGGAAAAACTAAAAAAAATCTTATTTCCGTTCATTGATAATTATGAAAGATAACTTGTAGTTAAGCCATACATGGTACTTAGTATGACTATGAGCACATATATATATTTTTTATTCATAAATATGATTTAATGTTACGTGTATTTTCTTATTGGGATATACTCGAATGGATATTTGTATTTCAAGCGACTTGTTTGTTTTAATTAATTTAAACACCTTTGTTAATACAAAAGACTTGGCGTCTTATGAACGCTACTAATTAATTATTTTTTTTTTATTAGATCTTATGAAAAAAAGAAACTATTTGACTGGGTGACAGTGGCGGCCGCGTCGGCGCCGGATGCACTCATACATTTATTTATAAGTGAAGTTCACTTGCCAATTAATTGTTGAAGGCGTATTGTTTTGTTAAGGCGGCTAGTGCATCGCCGAGGCGCGCTAATTAAAGGGGCCAACCGAGCGAGTAATAATTAAATTGATTATTACTGTTATTGTTATTGTAACGTTAACGAGATGTGGCTGATAATAATTGTATCGGCGAGCGGATCCGCTGTTTATGGCGATGATTGTGAATATTGTGCGGTGTCTAAATGGCTGGATACACTTGGGGGCAGTGGGGTTTTGCGAGTGGTTTAAGTTTGTTTACGTTGACCAGGTAGACACGGCGAATGCTCGACAGAAGGCCTAATGAAACTCAAAGCGATTATGGTAGTTATATATTATTATTTAAATGTTATGTTTCTGCATCTTTATTGTTGTTATTCTAAAATTTGACTTATGATCTGATTTAGAGTGAACGAATGTATTAATTTACAACGCCCAAGTGAATAGAATCTTCAGCCAGTTACCTTTATCCTTCCAATAGGGAACATTATTGCCTATTTTTTTTTGTACTTTGACGTAAACGTCCTCGATAAACTTATGTTGTTTTATTATTTATATACGTCTCTCTTGAGAAGTGTTGAATTTCATTAGTACTTCGAAGAAGTTTCTTGATGATTGCATCTCGATTTATAATAAATATGCATCAACGATGTGCAGTTGGATGCTGTTGCAGTTGGAGCAGTTGAAAATATAGTTCATTTATTCCCTAAAGACAAAAAATGTGGGAAATAGCGGTGTGTCGCAAAAATTTTCAGACAACAAAACGAAACCTCGGTTTTGTTCAACGAAACCTCGGGTTGTTGTCAAAGTATTTATTTTATTCGAATTTTTTAATTCTAATATTGTTAAATATCCGTAATTTTTGTCATATTTTCACATAAAAGTTTAAAATTTTTCGTGATACAAAATTTACTGCTTTTTTGACAGCTAATTTTATTTAGGTCTTAGTTCGGTGGCGCCATCTACGATTAGCTTTGCGTAAGATTCCCTATTGGAAGTAAAGATATCGGGATGAACATTCCAAGCATTACGTATTCATTAGCTATATCTCCCACACCTTTTCTGTGTACTTTAGAACTATGTTGGGTTTGTATATTTTTCAATTATTTGCATATTGACCTGTCGATTATTACAAGTATGATATGTTTTACGATTCATGAAACACGCAATATTTAATTTTATCTTATTTCATATTTACGTCTTTGTCGTTTAAACATTCAATGAACTTATTTGTGTTATTTCCAATATTTGCTTTTTCGAATATAAATCCCCCTTTTGTTGTTATTTATTATTTGTCTATGCTTTTAATTATGGAATTAACCGTATTATTCAATTTTTTGCATATTGACCTATTGATTATTACAAATATGATATGTTTTACGATTCACGAAGCGCGCAATTTCCAATTTTATCTTATTTATGTCTTTACAGTTTAAACGTTCAATGAATTTATTTGTGTTATTTCCAATATTTGCTTTTTCGAATATAAGTCCCCCTTTTGTCGTTATTTATTATTTGTCTATGCTTTCAATTATGGAATTAAATATATTCCAGTACATATTTTTTTTAAATATTCCATCCTCCTTTTCATCTCTTTGCACTCGTCTTCTTGATACGTCAATTTCAACTTTTTTTTATTAAAATTAATTTAGTATATTGGGTTATTAAAGTTTCTTATATTTGAGTGAACGATAAGTAAGTTGCACAAAGCAACTTACTTATCGTTTCATTTTTTATCACTTGCATTTGAAATAATTTCATACAATAAAGATTAATATTTTCTCCTAGAAACAAAAAATATTTCAATTTAAAAAACAACTCAAATTTTTTTTAGGTTCTTTGCTGTATAAATTCACTCACAGAGATGCCCACCTTTACTTGTAGGGGTTTTGTTTATAGTTACCATACAAATTGGTTGAGACTTTCGTTTTTAAGTTGACATAAAAATAATTGGCATGTTTACTAGCCAATGGTTTAATGTTAAAACTAAAACCAAGCGCTAGGAATTTTGCAATATATATATATATATACTTTTTGTTGTATTTGTTTATTGCATATATATATATATATATATATATATATATATAAATATATATATCGCAAATATATAGAGAATTTACGCGGCTTCCACAACAGTTTATCAAATATTTGAAGCTTCAAAAATTGACCATTTCATAGCTTATTTCTCACTCTCTCATTCGGTATTTAATCAAAAGATATATATCGCTTACACTATAGCTGAAAACTTGAAATTTAGTGCATATTTAATAGGTGGGATAATAATGAAGGAAGAAACCACAATCTAGACATTTTTGCCCGATATAAAAATAATGTTTTTGTTGGCATGTCTATCAATTTTCATAAATACGCTGTCATATTGTAAACACGTCTGTTGTTCTAGAAGATACTAAATAGTATTCTTTAAAAAAGAGTGAGAAAGTTCATCGCCTAACTGATTATTTAAGTTGGTTTTGCTGTGATAGATGGAAGAGTAATAATAATCGGTTTTAAAGCAAAAAATTAATTAATTAATTAATATAAATACATTACACTAAATACGTTGTATTCATATACCTTTTCATTCCAACAAGTCCTGTACACCGCCCTAGTCTCTATGTTTTAGTCCGTTGAATATAAATGTCATTATTTATATTTTACTTGCAAACATAAACGTTATATCTAGTTTCTAAAAAATGATAACAGCCGTCGAAACTGATAAGAATATAGGACAAATTACGATCAACGTCATTAATATTTTTTTTCTTTTTGAATTGACATGTCCACAAAGTGAAGTTAATGAGCGTATAAAGTTCAAATGTGAAACTCGTCGATAATTAAAAAATGACATGGTAACACGGTTTCCTCTCTGAATCTGCACCAGATCCAGAGTAATGTTATAAATATATAAAATGTTAATGTTATAAATATGTAACAGCTTTTAGCGTCTGTCTCCAGTTCAGATAAGAAAATAATTTTTAAAATTAAATTTGCATGTAAAATAGTCGTTTATGCAACTTGTTTATTAGACTCCAAGTAGCATAGCAGCAGCAAGTGCAACTGAATAGCTTAACCACTATTAACTGTTGGACAGTTATAACACGGTAAAACGTTTCTAAGAAGCTCGTTTGCATCTGATAGAATATCTGTGTATTTTATGTTAGGTCAACAGGTATGCCATGGGTATACCACTTTATAACATTTGTATACTGTATTTAGATAAAGAAGAATTCTGATATATGTATTATATAATTGTATAAAAGCAGGCTTTTCTGAGGCTTGCATTTTGTAAAATGCTCGCCTCAGAAAAGTCTCACCACAATATCCAAAGCATGTACTTTTTGTTATATTGTAAAATACGGTTGCTTGGTTTTTATTCAACTATTCCTAATTTCTACTGTCTTGTCTATTTGGTGTTGGTTTGTAAATAAAACTTCTTTTGTCTTTAATTTGGTTAATTTATGTGGGCTATATGTCTGTATTCATTTCAAATTAACTAATTGTATTATGTCCATGGCATATTAACTTATCGTTAATTAGTTTTATGGCCCATAGTGCCTTACAATTGATATATAGGAATGCAAATTAGACTATTTGTATAATTTGCTTCCCGTTATAAATTTAAGATTACTAAGCATAACTTTCCAGTAAACCCATTAATCCACTAAACTAAGAGATATATCATAAAAATAGATAAGGTTTACGATTTTAAAAGCCAGTAATACTCGTACATTCGTTCCCAACAGCCATAGTTAAAATTCTTAACAAATTTTTAAAGAATGTTTGGCAGTTCTCCCAAAATCTGAAAAATAACCATCTGCGTGCTTATAATATGTTTCGACTTTGGTATTTAGAGCACACGTTTCAATATGCCACAACGCCGGTAAGCATGTATAATTTAGTTATATTTACCGGGGCCGGCGTGTAGCGTACGTACATAGGTCAATACGTAAGTGTTGTACTTACCGAGTATTTTCTGTTTGAATTATTAACCGATGACGACTAGATAATCCTTGTATAGGTATACATCGGGTACTAAATTTCTGTCCAATTTTTTATTCTGAAATACTAGAGAAGATCATTTCTAAGCCATTGTTCGTAGTTTGACTTAAAAAGTACGCACTCCTTAAAGAAAAACAATGCGACGTTGAATAGGGAAAAGAGTAAAAGAGACGCGAGATAGGGGAAAAGATAGCGTTGGCCCAAGTTTTCAAGAATGAAAATGACCGTCTTATATTTGAAAATAAACCACAATTCGGGATCATTTTATTAGACTGTAACGTAAATAAGCGTATTCTCTTCATTTTCGATAGTATAAGTTTATATTTTATAAAAGAAGCGTAAAGAAATCACAATATATTGTACTAGCTGACCCATGCGAAGTCTTCGCACTATATCGCCATCTAGCGTGTTCCAAGTATACAATTTGGCTAAGATATTTGATGTGTCGCCCACAGATGGCGCTCATGCCAATTGTTATAAAAATTAATTTTTTTATTAACAAAAATATTTTTTTCGAATTTTTTTATATTTTTCGCCCAAAGTAGAAAACATAAGCTTTAAGTGGGTATTTTTTTAATTTTTTTTGGCGCAGTAGTTAAAGAGATCGAGCCGCTCGACCAAAAAACACCTTTTAGAAATAATATATTTAGGTTATTATTTTTGTTTTGTTTTATGTCACAGGCGAGTAAAACGCATTCATACCCACATATAATGTTCTTATTCTTTTCGTTTATAAGCATTTATATCGATAATAATATTTAAAACACAAATATTACTTTCATCGAAATGATCTTCACACATAAAAACATTTGAGTGAGCTTTAATGCTATTTGGATCTCTTCGGGCTAATTGCAGCCACTTTTTTCGTCTTTTACGATTCGTTGGCACTAAAACGAACATTTTGTGTGCACTTTTTATAGACGTATTTGTATATTGAGGCACTACACACAATTTATACATCATTTTAATATGAAAATAAATATATAATCCCCGTCAGCGGGCAGGTTTGTTTATGTTTACATTGTGTGTGACGTCACTCTAGCCGCCATTATTTATATAAAAAATACGGCATATATCCTGGAAATATAAATGTAGTGTGCTTAGAATTCAAAATAGAACAATTTAAAAAACCAAGTCAAATAGCCTTCCCTGTTTAAATAATTGCTCATAGATTTAAATTAACTTATAGCCAAATGTCGTACAGAAAGATTTATAGTGACTTACATTGGAGGCAGGAAGTATAGTTTTAGCTATTCGACATTTTGCGGCTATAGTCGAAGTTGTTCTGTCTTTAAGTATATGTTCTTATAAGTGTGGCATGAAATAATGATGAAGGCAAGCCGTGAATGCATGGATAAGTTAACCACTTGGTTAACTTATCCATGCGGTGGTTAACTTATCCATGCGTGAATGTCTCTCTTGAAGATTTTTTCTATATCCATCTGTAAATATAGTTGATGGGTTAAAATGCCATTTGCACAATGAGTACAACATAAGCATTATTATGTGTATTTTATAATTACAAGTCAAAATGGATCATGTTTGTACTTATATTAAATTATTAAGGCTCAGAGCTTCTGTGCATATTAAAATGCTGAATATCATTTCAATTGAAATAAAATGCAGAGTTTAAGATATTTTAATTTGTTCCCCAAACCACGGGAGACAGAGAGGAATTTATTTAACAGAAAATAATTTTAATAAATATATATTAATCTACTAGTGATGCACTTTTGCTCAAAATGAATATATTTGTCGAAAATATTATGCTGAGAAGAGGATACGGTTTTGAGGAGAAGTTGTTCACAAGGAGATCCTTATTATTAAGATACTCTGACCTCTTACATCAAATTACGAGTAAAAGTTGAAACCCTCGAAAAGCTTGTTGAAAATTATGAAAAACCAAGAAAGGTCTGGTTGTATCACTTTGATACATTTTCCATAGAAAGTAATAAAGATGTCTTAAAAATAGGACAGCTTTGTAATGATCTATGAAAATGAAGGTGGATAAAAAAAAATGTCCGAATGGAAGAGTATTGATTTCCATTAGGTATTACTGCTTACACTGTTTGGTTAGAAGTAGCTTGTAGGAGTAAGCAAGTAGACACAGATTGTATAAATTTGTTATTTGTAATTTTGTTTTTTTTTCATAAGAAATAAGGTGGTTAGCGATAAAAAAGTGTGATGTTTAGAAATGGTCAGTATCAGGTGTCGTAAGAAGAGACGAGTTTTGTCGTTGTCACACTCGTCGCTGTCTATCATACTTTGACGTTTGGTCGACAATAAATTAGACGTCTTGTCACAGTTTTGACAGTAGTCTTGCACATAATTATTATTTTGAAGTGTCTACGTAACATTGGGTAGGATCAAAGTAGCGTAGATTTTTGTTGAATGTATTCATAACTAATTATTTCATTACATTGCATCTGAATTCTTGGTTTCTATTTTTTTTTAAAAATTAATTCAAAAATATATACGTAAAACATGCAAAAAAAAATTATAACATAACACGTGACAAAATTTGTTTCGAAATTGTTTTTTAAACTTCCAGGTTATCGTAATCGCATTTTTTTCTGTTAAAAGCAATAACATGTATTGAATCGTATTAGAGACATATTTCATGTTGATTTTGTGAATCACAGCTATAAGAGGGATAAAGCGTCATCTATCACATTTGAATTAAAAAAAATAATGTATTAAATGATATGTTTAGTTCCTGTCATCGATTGATTATTAGTTATGGGCATGATGACTTCTCAACTCTACGTACATAACCTGAATTCAATAGACATTGCGTAGAGACAAATGGGCAGAAAATATTGAGTGAATAAAATGAATTAATTCACAAATATTCTTTGACCGAATATGTTAAAAAATCAAAATGATATCCTTTAGTTAATTTAACCAAAAATTACATAACATATACAGTGAATTAAAATGATGTTTACACTGCCCCACATCCAATATACCACCAATTTACGTACTAAAATATATGGGTACATACACGTTATATGTTTCTACAATTCTAAGACATTCATGAAGTGCGAAACAAACAATATGTGCAAACTTCGCATACCTGTTTTGGCTCGAGAACAAGAAGGCAAGTATCGATTTTCTCAAGAGAGAGTGAAATAATAAATGTACTAGATCTATTGACCTTTAAGGTCACAGGTCTCTCGCCTTTTCAATTTTACTTCATTCCGAAGGAATCGATTTGTCAAATCTTAGAGATTTAATTCAATAGGAAATACGTTGCAGGCTTGGATCAATCAGTTGTCTTTGTTTTTAAATTCGTAGATTGTTTGTGCTATAGAAAAACGATTATATTAGAATTGTATGATATAGGATACTCGCCGTTCAGCGATAGTGTGCTTGAGGTCAAAGTTTGTGCTTTATTTAAATACGTTGAAGTTGTGACTTTTGTTAAATTTCTTAAAAAGTAGTAAGTGGTTGAAGTAATTTAGATTAGATTTTTTGCTTAGTTTGACAGGTTTAATTTGCTTATAAAATTTTAATTATTTGACCAGAAGTCATTAAGTGTCAACTTTTTTAATGATTTTATTTTTAATTTATAATTTCTGTAGCTTTGTAATTTATGCCAATGTTGTTACACTGTAGTTTATTCATTTTTAAAAATAATTTAGTTGATATAAAATTTGAGTATTTGTTCTTTATTATTGTTTTTGTAGTAACCTTTAGAAAGTCAAGTCTGTTTCTATTCTGGGATTGTTTATATTTAGATTGTTTATTTAATCTTTAAATTATTTGTATTTTTAAATGAAAATATATCCACAATTAAATGAAACTACGTGATGTAGTATTATTTCTACTTTCTTTGAATTCTTTACCACTACCTAGGTTTCGTTGTATTACAACATCTTCAGGTGGGCTATTAGCAAAGATTGATAATAGCCCACCATAGAAATAATAGTACATCACGTAGTTTCATTTAATTGTGAATAATGACAATCTACAAAATTAACGCCAAATATATTCAAAATGAAAATATATATTTATTACGTTTATGTAGTTAACAACCTGATTGACTAGTTATAGATAAAAGTCGTAACATTTACATATCCAAGAGACTTTGATTCTTGTAAGCCGTCTGTTTTTTAAAATACGCGCCTGTCTTTTAACAATTGATACTGCCAGTCGCAAGTGTGGAAACTATGAGAGGAAAGTTTTTTAAGTACAACGAACGAACTAAAAGATTTAGTTCTTAAATTTCAAAGACCTAGATTGAATTGAATCGCAGAGGAGACTTAAATTCTAAGACATCTCTAGACATACGTAGGATGAATTGACTCGCTAGTTGTATCTCCTGCCGCGTCGCGTCGACTGCGATGCTCTGAAGGACAAGGTGACACGCTCACGTGCGCGATGCCGCGCCTCGCCGCCTCGTCGAGGTGTGCTCTGGTGTGACATTGTCGCTTATTCGGCTTTTCAGTTACCTAAACATTGTATAAATTCATGATTTATAATATTCTAGCATTTGTAGATGAAAAGCGATATCTATCTCTTAGTGGGGTGAATATATAGCGCGTCATAACAATTAATTTGATGTAGTTTATGTGAATACGAAATTTGGGCTGTATTTTGTTATATAATTTTTGAAGTGAGACTTTTGCCATGTTAATGACAAACATTTATAGTGGGAGAGTTTAGACATTATGTTTTAATAATATTGAAATAATTAGCGTAAAAGTTTTCTTTGGTTGCAGTGTAACGCACTGATACCAGTGTAACATACTTGACAATAATACCATTTTTTCTATCAATAAAATTTTCTTGTTGATTTGAAACATTTAATAACGCGTTTGTATGGGTTTTAGAACGTTGTGATGGCACGACGCGACGTGCCATTCGACCAGCTTCGCGTCTTGTTGGCTCTTTCCGCTCAATTCGGCCAGCTCCGCGTCTTGACTCTTTCGACTTGATTTGGCTAGCTTCGCGTCTTGTCGGCTCTTTCTGACTTAATTCGGCCAGCTTCGCGACTTGTCGGCTAACAGTATTATAAAATTAAAAATATATGTTCAACAGATTGTTAAGAAATATTTGTGTAAATTATTTTCTAAAAATAAAATAATAAAATAAAATTAATATTCTGTTATTAACAACTGTCCGAATATTTACTTTTTCGCTTTCAATTTGTTCAAATAAAAATATTTCAATGTAAAAATAATATTTATTGAAAAATTTATTTGTATTACTAAATTTAATTTAAGTATGCACCATAATTATCTACTACTTTTGGAAAAAAAAACTGCGTTTTGGAGATCTTCTTTAACGTCGAATTTTTTTACGTAAATGGTTACTTAGAGCACTGAATAAATGGTAATCAGAGGGCGCAATATCCAACGAATATGGTGGATGAGTTAGTAGAACCCAGCCGGACTTCTCTAATTTATCACGAGTACGTTTTGCAACATGTAGTCTGGCATTACAATGTAGAAAATAAACTCGATCCTGTTGACTACTCAATTTGTTAGCTAATCGGTCCAATTGTTCACAGTAAATATCTGCATTAATTGCTTTTGAGATCCCCCTGGAAGCAACTCCCAATGAATAATGCTCTTGACAGTCCACCAGCAGCTGAGCATCACCTTTTTGCCACTTAATTCAGGTTCGGATGCTGAAACACCTGTTTCTCCAGCTATTGTCGTTTGCATGTATGGTTAACGTACGTAACTCACTTCTCATCGCCAGTTACTAACTGATTCAGCCAGTAGAAGTTACGTATCAATGTCAATAATCGTTGACAAGTATCAACTCTACACTGAAGGTGATATGATGACAACTCGTGGGATATCATTAACACACCGAATTTTGAAACTTTTCCCAATTTATATGGTATTTCTATGGTTCCATGACTGCAATGTTGCTTATCTGCCAATTGGCAAGTCTTTAGTCGAAGATCCTCCTCAATTAGGCGTCGTAATCGTTGAACGTCAAATTCAACAGAACGTCTGGTACGGGGTTTGGCCTCAATATTGTAGTCCTCATTCCTAAACTTTCTGAACCTAATCTTTGCGGTCGCGTGACACCGTGGACTGGCCCTTTGCAAATAACATATATCATATATTATTTGTGGCAGTTTTTGCATTGTGACCCAGACGAAATTAGTAAATAGAATCCGTATTTGATATCGATTTAAATCAATTATCTTTTATGTAATTCACTTAAAGCTTTGGTGCTGGCTGTTGTTAACTGACTGCACCTTGGTCTTTTTATATCCTTCAGTAAAACCTTCTAGAATTATCGAGAATCTTTCTAGAAAAGTCCCGAAGTTGTGGCTAAAAACTTACTAGCCAACCTCAAATAAAAAATAAGGTGTTTCACATCTGCCAGGTGTCCCAAAACTGCCCACTGTTTTTTTTATTACACTTTTACATTAATATTTATCCTTTTCCCCTTGACAATATCGAAATACAAAGAAATTCCACTTCTTACCCGGTGGTCATCCCACACCATCTTAATTAGGAATGACGTAAATACTGTCTTCGATACGTTTATTTAACGTGTTGAAGTGTTTAATTTTTCACAATAACTAGGTTTGTACGCAGGTTGTCGCGCGTAAACTTATTTGTTTATCCAATTAGCCACAGTGGTTAATGGTTAATTAGGTTATGGTAGTCGGATGCTAATATTTTGTTTATTTTTTTCAACTTTTAACATTGTCCTAATACATATACGATAAATAAAATTTACCTTAGTTTCTTTCAAGACATTAAGTAATATAAAAGTAATACGTAAAGACGTATTTTTCTTTATCCGGTAGTTTTTATGTGAAATAAATAGATACAATAAATGGGAGAATAAATGTTAATATTTGGATGTGGCATCGAGATGATAGATGATCTCATTTTACTCCTTGGGGAGTTTAGGATAAGCTATAACAAGCCCCTTTGAAATTATTTTATGAATGACGAAAAACTTTTTTGTCGCATGTGCGCGGCTTATATACCTTTTGGCTCTGAACTTGCCATTTCAGCACCAAAGGATATATAAAGTCGCTAGTACATTCTGCGTATTTATTGCTGGATAAAAATACGACAAATTCTTGAATTACATAATATTTTATGAAATAATATTTATTTTAATACAAACTAGTAACAAAAATTATAAATATTGATAAAATATTCCATTTTTATAACAAAAACCCTTCGTTTGCAGCTATCGGCGACATCGGTCTGCCCCGTTCCGCCAGCCGCCAGCGAGCCGCCAGCTGGCGGAGGCGGCTCGTACGCGTCGAGCTCGTCCTCGTCAGCGTCCTCCTCATCTTCGGCCTCATCCTCGTCGTCCTCATCTTCATCAGCATCTTCAGCTTCCTCGGATTCGGACACGGCCGACACGGGCGCCGGCGGATCGCACAATGCCTCGTCGGCGGATGATTCCAGTGCGGCGCTGGTGGCCGCTTGCAGTCTGCAGGTTTATAGTTTTTTACATACATGTAAAAATTCTCGTTTTAAGCCAAAAAAGGTCTTACCTATCGCGTATAGATTTTATACGTATTTATATAGGTAATATATTTGTGTTTTCCTGGCTATAAATATAGTCACATAGAGCTTAATCTTGGTGGCGAACGTCATCAGGATGTTCTGTATAGGAGGAAACTCTGTATCCTGATCATGACCCCATTGGTCTTAAAGTAAATTTCTTGGTTTCAGCTATAATCGTACGGTCTCATGATCGGACTCTAATTGACCCCTAATCATACGGCCTCATCTTGCACTAATCGCACGGTCTCATGGATGGTCATTTGTAGGATACTAGTGATCTGATCATTTGGTTTTTAACCCTTCGATCCTTCTTAGCAGGATGCTTGCCCTATGTTGTCTGTGTTTTTTCTTATAATATGACCGAAATATCTGAGTATCCGATAACTAAAGAGGACATCCTATGCGGATTTCTTCGGTGATGGACTCGTTGTTGATGAGCAGTCCAAGACATCAAAATCATGTGTTGCCAGCACCACATCTCGAAGCCGGTGATGCGTTTTTATCTCCGAGCGGCTTTTAAAGTCCAGGTCTTAGAAACGTGAAACAATATGGATACATTTTTACTAGATTAATTTTGGCTTTTCGCCGTATCTTTCTGTCACTTCATATCTTTGCTAATTGTGACATACATTTCTCGCACTTGCGACGCGGCGACAAATTTCATTCTGTTTGTCATTATAGGAATCCCAGGTACTAAATTTCTCAAGGTTCTTTGAGGTTTCTCGAACACTGATTTGTCTAAGTATTCCTGTTCCATCCATAAACATGACTTTCGTCTTGGTTCGTTTTTGGAGAGTTTGAGTTCCTCACTAATGGTCCCAACCCTCCTTAATAACTCCGCCTAATCTTGCTTGGTATTCTTGCTAGAGTGCAGTATCGTCAGTGTACTGAAGATTAGATATAAGGTTTTCTCACATTGTATTCCTGCCTTCTCAGTCTTCTAGGGTTTTTCTTATTATATATTCACCGTAAAATATTGTAGTATAAGGAATAAAATGGTTATATTCAAAGTATATACATTGCGCTATGTATTAAATAGAATAAAAGTAAGTTGAGTGACTGAAAAATATAATTATGATGTTCATGCAATCTTGGTTGATTGAGAGCATAGGTAAAATCATTGTCTTTTAAATTTTGAAACCTGTCTCGTTATTATCGTCATGTATTTGAATTGCAACCGAAACTGAACTCGTAATAATACGATCACACTCAATCAGGAAATTTCTCGCTGCTTGCGTTACGATGTTCAGCAAATTTTATGTAAAATAGACATTCACCAAAATTTTGCAATATGCTGGAAACACTCAGTAATATTTAAAGGCCTTTTGGTCGAATCATGGGAGTAAACTCGAACAAGTACAAATATTTTATGTATATTCTTTGCTTTTTAATGTATCAGGGTCATGCTCCTTTAGCTAGGCTGACACTCGTGTCTATACATCTTACTTGATTTAGAACATCACAAATAAAATTCTATACTTCCTGGAAAGTGTTCAAATATGGGACAATACCTTATTTACGATAATATGACAAAATGGGATCAATTCTCCTTCTTTTTGATATGCTCATTTGTGGACTAAACATAAAATGGTTATGTAATAAGTTTGGAATATATATAAATCTATATAATATGGTGCATGAAAGATATTGCTTATAAATTTTATATTTGGTAACGGAAAAAAAAACTCTTATGATATTTGCTTCTTCAGGAATTGTAGTGACGTTGTTTCCGAAGGTAAAATTGTTCATTCTACTTAGGTATAATTGTTCATTATCCTACTGAATCTAAACAAGCATTCTAGTTTGTAATATATATAAATGTTTCGATACTATTGAAGAAAATGTTCTCAAATTGTGAAAGAAGTACACTAAGGTCCACAACAAAAATAGATTATATCGACCTTAAGAATCCATCTTACGGTCTTCATGAGAAGAACGAAGTGTTGGGAAATGCTTCAGAATTCTTTTCTTGATGCATTGTAATGAAATCATTACTTGAACAAAAAAGTATAAATTATACTACGTCTGAAAAAAGAAAGAGAGGGTAAATCGAACAAGAAAAATTAAAAATTAAGTTAAAAGTCTTTACTACAAGTGTTAACTGCAACACTGAAAATAAGTAATAAATATTTGAATTTATCTCAAAAATGTTCACTCTTCTATTTTATACAGGTGATCGATGAGGAGGATCTTGCAGCACTACTACCAGAACAGCCAACACCTTCTCAACCAACACCTGGTAATTTTTCCTCGTTTGCGCAGCACTCTACACCACCCACCGATGATGAGAAGGCTGTGCCAGATACTGGTGAGTTGTGGGGTAATTTAGGTCATTTTAGTTGAAAGTTACGAAAATTATGAGGAGGTCATACAAAACACAATATGAACAGATGAATGAATATAGAATATTAAAAATAATAAAATATTATCTCGTTGGAAGGAGTATGATTATTTTCTTTAAAGCGAGTTCATGTTATATGAAAATTTTTTTTTGTGAATAAAGTATTTATACATACTGCCAATTTAAATAGATAGATAATTCTTTTTTCAATAGACAATTAACATCTCTATTACTTTAGCACTGAAGTTGTGTCTTAAGTTATGTGTTGGTGACATTGGTATTGATATGTTCTAAAATAAGCAATAATTTTTTAGCAAAAATGTTGATTTCTTAATATTTTTTACCTCTTTGCAGGCGATGGGTCAAGTAGTGAAATGGAATTGCCACCTCAGCTTGTGACGGCAGCTATACAGAGGGCTACAGCAGATAGTTCAGGGTCTGAGAATGAATGTTCCAATTCTGATGTGGTTCACAACACAGCCACACACTATGCCTCTAGTCTCCTGCAACAATTTGTGGCACAGACACAGTTGCTAAGTCATTCCAGCCCTATAACACCTATTGTTCCTGCTATAACCTGTGGTATGCCGCCTAATACCATAGAGGCTGTCAACACTCTCAACGACTGCGTGCTTGGGCAGATAAATGCTCTTCCAGATATAAATCCCATTGCTTCAAATTTCTTGACCGCCGATCATCTTTCAGCCCCCAATGAACAACACCTAAGCCCACAGCAAACAGAGGAATTATCTCAGATCAATAAAGATCTCGCAGAAATTACATCAGAATCTGTGGGGATAACAATACCCAATCCACCAAGCCTAGAGGATTGCGTTGATAACAATGAGTTTATGCATATAGACATCACACAAGCCAATTCGGAATTAAGTTCATCCAGTGAGCTTATGAAAAGTTCCCCATTAATTGCTCCGACTCCTGATCTGGTAACTCCATCGTCAGCTCTAGCTAGTGATGTTCATAAGCTGGATACTATTAGCGTAAATTCTGTGGAATCTCAGGAAGATATCAAAAGTGTAGATGTCAAACGTAAAAGAGGTAGACCTAGGAAAGTCAGAGACGATCCCAGTGTGTCTGCCAATGTTAATTTAGATGGACAAATACAAAAACAGGAAAAGCTGTGTGCAATTAATAACATCGTCCCAAATGAGTTTTGTCACAATAATGATCCGCCTAATGTTTCTCCTGATTCAGGTATACTGTCTAATCATAATTCACCATCACATTCTCCTGCACGAAGGCATGACATAGAAGTAGCAAAACAGAGGCATTTGAAAAACAAATCTCCAATTAAGGATAAGAGGAGCAGTAGGTCAAAATCTAAGACAAGGAGTAGGGCAAGAGAAAGATCGGAATCTAGTGATAGCGAATTTCGTCGTAAGTCTGCTTACGAAAATGAACGAAAAGCAGTCAAAGTGGAAGCTCCTTCACCAATTCCACTTAAGCAGGAATTGCCGAAGAATAAGAAACTGGACCATAAGTTAGATATTGCAGCACTTGATCGCATGCTGTATGCCACAGATAGAGTCTTGTATCCACCAAGAAGAAAGATTGGTCGACCATCACACAGTAAGGGTGCTATAGAGCGGGGTCCTGGAAGACCTCGTAAGAGTAAAGTTGATATAGATAGTGAAGATAGTGACAGTGATAATGATAGAACAAATCGATCTGTTCTTTCAGAAGTTTATGCTAAACGAAAGGATCTTAACAAACTTGCATCTCTTCCTAAGAAGGGTAGCCGACATATCAATACATCTTGGCGTGATCATCAAAGTGATAATGAAGTCGGAGCTGATGATTCCTTAGATCCGACATGGAGGCAAATAGATTTAAATCCCAAATATAAAGATATTTTATCTGGTTACAAAAGTGATCATGAAATCAAACCATACAGAATTTGTAGCAGACTTTTTGAATCAGGCTATAAAAGTGACTTTGGTTGTAGATCTGGCTATAAAAGTGACTGCTTTAGATCTGGATATAAAAGTGACCATGCCAAATCTGGATATAAAAGTGACAAGTCAGGCTATAAAACTGATCACAGCATAAGAAATATGAGACGGCGTATGAGGAAATTGAAAAAGAGCAGGTCAGTGCGTGATCGCAGTTACTACAAGAATCAGAAGTATTTTGTATCCGACCGGGAGGTTCTATTGCTAGCCAATAAGACTTTCAGCTGCCTAACTCTTGGTCATAGCACAAGTGATTCGGATTCCGAATCTCATCGTCCTTCATACGTAACACCAAAATTTAGCAGTGCGAGTATGCAATTCAGGAATATGACCGCAGGACCAAAGCATGGATTTAATCTCATGAATTCTTTTACTACACAAAAGAAGTTTCTCAAGAGTAAAGTTGATCCTTTCGCTCCAGGTCCAGTGTTTAGTGGGCTAAATAATAGGATGACCAATTCTAGTTTTAGCAATTTTGATATGTTTCATCTCAATAGTAATAAAACGCTGTTTTCAAGATCACCTTCAAAACCCCAAGTGATGACCAACTTGCTGCCTGGAAGTAAACCTGCTTTCACTCATAAGTTTGCCTGTCCTCCTCTTTCTAATGCTATGTCCTTTCAAACACAGGGAACAAAAAAGGATTTATTAGTTAATAACAACACGCTGAAACAAAATTGCAGGAACATTTCCCCCAAAGGGCGAAAAATTTCAAAGTGTTTAGAGCTACCATTCTCTATGAACAACAGAGATAACTCAATCCTTCCAGTTTCGTCTTCAGTATTTGAAAAATCTAAGAATGCTTATATACCCAATAAGGCTTTGTCTCGAAATGTATTGTTGAATCTTAAAAAACCTCAAAAGAAATTGACTGTCCAAGTTAAAAAACAAAGGAAACAAATTGTGATAACACCATCAAAAATTAATTTGAAACCATTAACAAGGATATCAAGAATATCACCAAAATTGGAAACCAGACACGATCGGCATAAGATGAAGAAGATGAAGAGGCACCGTCGGTCAAGATCAGTGTCTAGGTGCAGGGAGACTTGTTCAAAAAATACGGAAACAGCTGATCCAAAGTTCAATCAAGAAATTGAAGGTCTTATCAGTAATTTTGTAAAAGTCTGCCGTATAGTTCCAAAAAGTTTAATTCAACAGACGGCTAAAAATAATGACAAGGTCGTCCCAGAAAATATATTAAAATGTGTGAAGCGTGTGTCGAAAAAGAGAAAGACGACAGATAATACGGAGGCTACTACGCCAACAACGAAACGTAGACACAAGAAACAACAGGCTGAGTCACAGAATAAGGGGAGCAAAGATAAAGAGACAAGTACCAACGAACACAAGCTTCCCTTAAAAAAGAGGCACTACCATATTAACTCTTCCACAAACAGCTCACTGAGCTTGAGTCTCGTGTCCAATGAATTTTCTGAAAATGTTAAAAATGAAAATGCTCAAGAGAATGGTAAATTCTTATGTACGGAGAGCAATTGTATGGGTGATGTCGGTGACAAGCAGAGTCCTATGAAAGCAAGTGCTAAAGGGAGTACGAATGAAAAACTGAAAAAGGGTAGTGATACTAAGGATGCAAATGTAGGTGGAAACGATACTCAACAAATGCTTAAATCTATAAAATCTGGTATCAATAATACAGCAGAGTCTCTCACAGTTCACATTGATGAAGCTATAGAAGCTTGTCGGTCACATTATATTTCGCCTAAGAGTTCTATACCAAAAGTAGATAGCGAAATAACTCCAGAAAAGAAGAAGGGCCCTGAGCCTACTGAGAAAAACAGATCTGCTTTGAAACCGGCTCAAGATTTAGACAAAAATAAAGATGCTGAAATTTCATCTAACACAGAAAAAGATGTCAAGGTAGATCCATCAAAAAATGATTCTTCTAATCACACTTCTGCCAGTATTGTGCCAACAGTGACTACTAGAAATTCTGCACCCATAGTTACACCTAAAAAGAGACACAGATTAGAAGCTGAGAAAATAGTCTCAAATTCTAGCTTGGATCAAGTTGTACAGAGTTTATCAAAGAAGCTATCCGAAGATAAAGTTTCAACTCTTGATCCACTCGGTGTTTCTACAGCTAAGCCTACGGAACTGGCACCCGTCGTTAATAATGTAACACCGGTGGAAACTAATACACCAACTGACCCACTGAAATCCATATCATCCAGGTCGCTTTGTAAAATTGCTATCCCAGCATCTCAGAAATCTGATATAATGACTAGGAAAAAGAATAGACTAGAAGGTTTAACAAGTAATTTGGTTTCGAAAATAAACCCCAGTACGGCTACCAAAATGCTGGATACACTTATGAATAACAATATTCGTAAATCCATAGAGTCGCGCTTGGAGAAAACAAAACCTGATTCAACCACAGATCTGCCATTGAAGAATCTGGAGGATAAAGCTAAAATTGTAAAGGAAACTACTCACATGAGTACAAGAGCTACTGTTATAAAGTCACCTGTTTCTAAAACAAAACAAACTGTAGCTGCTGATAATAAGAAATTAACTAAAGGTATAGATTCAGTTCTAGAACATACAGTAGTTGTAAATGTTGATAAGCCGACTGGTATATTTGAACCATCTATTGATATAGAGTTACAAATACCGAAAACTTCAATATCTATAAGTTTAAGCTCCATGGATAAATCTGAACAAACTAAAAGCAAGCATAAATTGAGGTCTTGTGAAAATAAAATTAATTCTAAAGCGACCAAAGTTAATTTGGATGGTGATGTGGAAGTTCCTTTGACGCTTATTACGAATCAGTCTGAAATTTTATCACGCCCAAAGAGAAGCGAGTCTATAGCTTCTGTTATTTCTGACAAGTTGCAAGAAAGTTCAGGGGGCCACAACTTACGTCAATCAAAGAGAAGTCTTACAACAGAACCAGAAAAGCAATCAGATGATTCTGCAGACAAAACAAAAAAAAAGAAATTATCTTCTAATATATTACGAGAAAGTAAATTTGTTTTACCATCACAAATAACCCCTCCAAATAAACCACTACAACCTGATAAGCAAGATACAGGAAAACAGGAAACAAAGAAAGCCGAAATAGAAAATATTGCACAGAAGGCCACAAATCACATTGCACAAGATTCG
Source organism: Druceiella hillmani (assembly GCA_039881145.1). NCBI lineage: Eukaryota > Metazoa > Arthropoda > Insecta > Lepidoptera > Hepialidae > Druceiella > Druceiella hillmani. Next base: position 19,559,640 of record JAYKKI010000032.1, on the reverse strand, counting down.
AGAAACGAAAGTAATGTACCACTTAAAAAAAGAACAAAGCGACGCAAGGCTATAAATAGAACTGGTTTTCCAAGCATTAAGAAGAAAAAGAAAAAGATGAGCAATATTTTCTTGACTGATGCCTCAACCGATCATTCTGTCACAAGTTCTGATAATGGTTCTGCATTTGAGCGTGTTCCCAAAGATGGTGAAGCAACTTACAGTTTCCTAGAAAGAACTGTTAAGAAACCCTGTGAACTAAAGGTTGTACTAAATAAAGATGATTGTCCTAGGCAAGGTCGTTTATCAGTAATATCTCTTGAAAGATTGCAAGGTAAAGGTGCTGAGATCGACATAAGCAAAATTACTGAAGAGAAGCTTTCGCAGAACTTGCTAACTAAGAATTCGAAAACAGACCAAGATACAGCTATTAATGACATAAGTAAGTGGGAAATACTTAGTGAAACTGATAGTATCCCATCAATGACTGCGAGTACATTTAGTAACGATCCCGAGGACAGCATACCACTCAGTTTATTGAACCTTAAACCAGAAAGACCCAGTAGCCAATTGGATAAAATAGATAGACTGAAAAGAAAGAACAGAGATCACTCTCCTTCACAGGAGTTAGAAGAGATCATTTTGGCTAAGAGGAAGGTTTCTGAAAAAAATTGCCGGCAACCAATTAGGCCAAAATCAAGTTTAGCTATACTTTATCCTCAGGAGAAGAGGTTAACAAGAAGCAATGACATTTTGACAAATGAGACCGATGATGAGGTGAAAATAAAAAAGGGTGCTAAAGTGTCAAAAGATACCTCTTCTATTGGACTTAAATCAAATAATACAATCGAGAAACAGGAGGTTGTAAAACCAGAACGAATTATGGTGCAGCGTAAATCCAGATCAAGTCAAATATCTAAAAAACTACGAGATTTGACACCGAGTTCTCGCGATAGCTCTCTAGATACTTTGAGAGGTATCAAATTGTCTCCCAAGTCAAGGGAGGCATCTGTGGATACTTTGAGACGTGAACACTGTTATGAGAATGATCCTTTGCCCATTCAAGAAAAAGAAATTGATTTTGAGAAAAGTATTGATATACTGTCAAAGAATGTGATAAATAAAAAGAGAATGGTGTCACGGGACGATAGCCCAGGCAGCAGTGTGGAACGGTATAAGACAGACAAAGAAAGGGCAATTAAGAGAAACCCTAGACTTAGGAAGAAATTCCTACCTGCAGGACTTTTCTCGGACTACTATAAAGACAACGAGTAAGTAATGCTAATTTATTTTGTAAACCAACGTTATTCTTTCTAAATTTACAAATGATCTAGCTCACCTAAAACAAATTGGTGTTAATGCCAATCTAGGAATAATTGACTGAAACTAGAGAGCAATATTCATAAAATTAAAAATGCTTATATTTTTATTTTCGAGACCTTTTATAAATCTTAAAAATTGTTTTAAAATGTCCATTTCAGTCCAAAACCTACAGAGCCAAAGGGTAAGTCGGCAGGGAATAGTGCAGATTGTCCAACTGGTCTGCTGGCACCGCCTCCTTACTGTGAGCGTTGGGTGCGACAGCGCAAGATACATTTCTGCCTTCCATATGACATATGGTGGCAACATCAATACAGTCAACCAGTACCATCGTGGAACTACAGAAAAATTCGAACGAGTGAGTGTAATTTGAAAATATTTTACTAAATATTATACACAATTATCTTAATCATATCTGTATCATAGATATTAGTTAAAAGATATGATATTTTGTTTCTCGTAATTGTAAGTAAACTCTTGTCATAAGTCCAGAATAAAAAAGAAATAAGAAAATGTGAATGAATAATATAATAATGTCAATGAAATAAAATAATGAATTTTATATGGTATATTAATAATTATTACAAAATAAAATGTATCAGGCTTCATCAATTGAAAGTTTGCTTTTGCTACAAGGTAATATCTCTACATACTAAAGCTTTCAAAATTGTTAACAGAACAGGCAGTTTGTAATTAAATAGTTTTTAGTGGTAACTTATAAAAAGCACCTTGAGGCCCATAACAAGTTGATGCTTCTATTGTCATGTCTGTGATTAGTATTATATCCAGAACTGTCAGAGTTGAACCAAATGTTATCAACGTTTTTGGCATACAAACTGTTTTATAACATTTCTGTTATAACTTAAATTTTATATCTGTCGATTCTTGAACTGTGCTCCTCTGTAGAATAAATATTTTATTATTACTGTCAAAGCTCCTTATTCGTGGGACATACGTTTCGTAAATATGCCGCGAATATAGAAACCGCGAATACAGAACTTGTATGGGATTATATGGGATGCATTTGAAGGAAACACCATGAAAAAACAATACAATAAAAGCAATTTAATTAGATTTTTTTAAAAATAATAATTATTATTATCATGTTTAGGCAATGGTTTAAAGATTTAGTAATTTCTTGTTGTTCTGCTGCTTTTAAAATGGATTTCAATTCAGATTAACATTCAGTTCTAGCACTAACAATTTATATTTTAGAAACAGGACTTCTTTCCATAAATGAATCAATTTTTATGAAGAAATCACAAAACTTGTCATTTGTAAATCTTATCTCAGGTTTTTCAAGTTTAATTTATTTAAGTTTTGTTTGTCGAAGTCTCATCTTCACTGAAATGGTAATTTAACATTTCTTCCAAGTCGGTTTAAGTAGTATTTTCATCTTGCAGTTTAAGCAATTTTTGAATGTCACTTAATTATATCTGTTCAAAGCCATCTTGTCCTATTCCATTCACAACTTGAGTAATGTTTTAAGTTAAGTTTCTTGATCATTGTGTAGAGTTAGATTAGACCCATATTTTTTTTCAGCATGATTTCGAAGTGTATTGCTTCAGTTCTTGCAACAACTCTGTTGATAATGCATTTTAGAATATTAAAATTTTTCCGATATTAGATAACATTCATATCAGGATGACATTCTATGGTATCCAGTATGAATTTAATAGTCCGTATGATGTAGTAGGTCTTAAAGACCTGGATTGTTCCCTGGTCCATAAGGTGGAGTAATGTTGCCATGTTAGGAGGCAAAAATATCACCTTTGTATTTGAATGGATATGGTGATTTTGAAGCTCACGAGGGTGATCTGGAGCATTGTCCAACACTAGAACAGTTTTGAAGTCTAAATTATTTTTCTTTAAATAAGTTTGAACTTCAGAAACAAAACAATTCCGGAACCAGTTACAGAAAATAACATTTGTAACCTACACTCTCTTGTTTGATCGTTAAACCACTCGCAGGTTGTTCTAGTTTTGATTTTTTAAAGGTTGAGGAATTAACAATTTATGAATCGTACAATTGATTAATACACATTAAAAGAATGTGATATGGATGCAAACAACTCACAAAGTCGTAAATGCTCAAGCCTTTTTATTTTTACTTTAAGAGCTATCAAATTTTCACCTGCAAATACAGGAAGAGGTTGTAGTTTTTTAATCCGTAAATACTGAAACCACAAATAACGTAACTGTGAAAATAAGAACTTTAACTGGCAAAAGTATTACAAAAAACACTTGTGTAATTATGGAACTATGTAAAATTAAAGGCATTTGTGGCGTTGAAATATGGAGTTCTTTTCTTTGAAGGGAATGTAGTTGAGGGGGTTCAGGTTTAATACGCTTTGGTCCATTACATAACTAAAACCGTTAATTTCCAGATGTCTATTACGATGTGAAGCCATCAACGTATGGCTGTGAGAGTCAGCCGTGTAATTGCACTCCGAGCACAGGATGCCCAGATGACTGTATCAATAGACTGGTTTATGCCGAGTGTTCTGGCCAGCTATGCCCTTGCAAGTATGTAAATGTTCTGAGAGTTCAAACCATTGAAAATTGTGAATTTGTTAATTTTTTGAACTTTATTAAATTTAAGTAATTTTTACATGTACGTTGATCCAAGTAGGAAAGACTTGTGTCTGCTTCGTGTACCTGTCATATAAAAAAAACTATATGGCTAGAATGTATCCTGTGTTTTGGGACCAACTAGACAAAATGCACATTATGTATCTTGGGGTGACGAACTTGTTACTAGATACAATTGGTATAAAACTTGAGGTCTGGGGCATAACAATCACTAGTGAAGTTTAAACTCAGTTTTGAAACTTAATATAAATTTTTATCAACCGGAAAATGTCTCTATAAGTAATGAAATCTCCTCTTTATGATTATTTTTTATGTAAATTTTTTGTATTTTATAAGAGAAAATATAGCTTTAAGCTAATGTGATTAGGCTTATTTATACTATAAAACCATTCTCTAAACGATAATCAAATATTGTCACATTAAAAATATTATTTGCTTCAATTTAATTTTCTTTGTAATTTTTCCCGCGAATTTGCCATTTTCCAATTTAGTTTAACTTATAAATTTTATACTTTGATGTGTCCCTCATTCTAAATCTTAATACACTTGTGTACTAAGTATTACGTACAATACAACATTTTTGTTTATTAATACCAAACAAAGTTATTATTTCATTAATGCATTTTTAATTATGGTGCATATATATTTAAGCTTAGCTCTTTTTTATTATTGTGTACATGTATTTAAGTTGAAGCATCCATATGAAGCAGCTGCTTACTAAATTATGAAATTTGTAAGTAGATGCTTCATATGGCGATTTTAATTGACATATAGTAAAATATTAAAAATTTTTTTTATAAATGATAGGGCAGATATAAAATAAAATTGATAATAAAATATATGTTTACAGAGAATTATGTAAGAACCAGAGGATACAGAGGCATGAATGGGCATCGGGTCTGGAGAAGTTCATGACTGAGAACAAGGGTTGGGGCGTAAGGACAAAGCAGCCCATTCCCGCTGGGGACTTTATACTGGAATACGTTGGTGAAGTTGTTTCTGATAAGGAGTTTAAGGTTAATAATGATTAGTAAAATATTTGTAATGGCTATAAATGTTTAAGTGCCCATGAAATGTTGCGTTTGTGTAACCTATGTTCAGAAGAATTTGATATGGCCAGTTTCCGAGGATACTAAATAACCTTTCTATAGCTATTGGTTCATTAAAGTTATTGGTTCCATAAATTACAAATAACTATAAATGCGTTTCTGAGCACTATTTCGTTCCATTGATAACTGTCAGTTTGATAAGCACTTCTATGCATCACTAAGTTAATGAAAAGTTAAAAACATATTTTTTAATGAAATACAACATCAATACAATATATTCGAAATAAAATATTATTTAGCTGCGTTAATTTTAATTATAAAATAAAAATTTATTTAAAAATTGTCTAATTTTTTAATAACACTGACTGCATATGCAAAACGTTGCCGCTGATCTCAAAAAAATTAAAATTGACGTTTGTTCTGAACACAGTAAAACTAACTGTGAAGAACTTAGTATCTGCTTATGCATGTAGCATACTCTCCGAAATCAAACATGGATTAATAATTTATGTTTATGGCAAGTTAAAGGCATACTATGCTACTATTAATTTTTTGACATAAATGTTGCATAACACTCTTGCCAAACCTATATCTCATTTTAATCTCTTCTAAAAATTTCGAAGGGATTTCTCTAATCTCCAAAATTTCTGGGAATTGAGATATTTATAAAGTGAATAATATCTTTATCAGATTTTGATGAAGAAGTTACAAAAATTTATAGTTACATAATATATATTTCATTTTAAGATATTACAAAAACACAAACTTATGAAAATAACATGAGAAAGTCAGAATTAATGTCAGTTCAAGTATGGCAGCTCCTGTTATGGAATAGATAAATGGCCATTTTTGGTTAGTTAATTTAACAGGAGTTTATCAAATAGACAACTCGCTATCTGGCGTTCAGAAATGATATTTGACAAGTTTTTGGTTCAAGATATTGAATAGATAAATCACTGTCAAATGTACTCAGTGCTTCATTTTATGAAATTCAATTTTCCATAAAGATTTTATATGTCGAAGTTTATACAATATTTTCCTTCAAATCAAGAATTTTACAGATCTTAACTTGTTATAGTTAAATCATTGTTATGTGATAAACAATTATTTAGAAACAACGTTTGCATTTACATGATATGATTTAGATATTCCAACAGCTATAACATCAAACAATTTTACAATGTTTAAATATACAACTATTTATAATATATAAGCATGGAATTCAATCTTCGTTAGTTACAACTGTAAATCTATATTCTCAGAGCTCAGTTACTAATGAAATGGGATAGAAAACTTTGAAACAACCAAGGAAACAATTTTATAGGATAAAGTTTGAAAACATCATAAAAAAATTGTGCGTGTCAGCTCCAATGTGCGACTTGTTGAAGTCTTAGAATGTATAAAATAGGTAACATTGTATATAAATATAAATATTAATATCATTAAATTTAAATGGAAAATTCTCAAATAAAAAAATTCTGACAATATCATTATTTTCAAGTAAAAAAAAAATGAACAAGATCAAATTTATACAACAAAATTAAAAACACTTGGTAACATCATTCTAAGAAGTTAAAAATTAAAAGAGTCTTTTTAATTTTGTAGGATAGAAGACACCAAATATTCACATATAATGACATTTAATGATTACATCTTGATATAAGACATCAAGTAAATTACATCAAACTCCATCATTGTGATTATGCCATAAGAAAATACCAAATAAACATATTGATATCTCACTCTAAAAATACGCAGAAATGATGCGCGGAGAGGCAACCTAACGGTTACACTTTTTTTTTACGCTCTGAACTTCATACTACTAGAACCTAACGGTTACACTATTTTAACGCTCCGAACTTTGTGTACTCTGAACGTCTGATTTTACTCTTCATAAAACTTCATACCGGGCGCTATATATGAAAATCGATTCGTAAACTTCAAAATCTGTTCATCAAATGTCTTTGCCTTGTCTGTGAATGTTAGGATATGATCATAATACAAAACTGCTAAAAATTGAATTACAGTGTTCTTTTTTGGGGGACGTCGATTTGATGTAAATTATACTTTGTTTAAGGGTAAATGTATTATCTTTGCTTACTTCACCTCGTTGGGGCATGATATTAAGGTATGAATACATAATATAATGCCGAGTCTCTATAGTTAGATGTCATCAATCCTTTCCGTCCAGTACATGAAATGTTCATATGAATATTTACCAATGTGCAATTGAGCCTCAAGTAAATATTGAAGTACGATAAAATGATTATATGGTAATATAATACGTAGTGTCTATAATTATAATGCATATAATTATATAATGCATAGACTCTAAGTCAAGTAGTCCAACATTGCAAAGTGCCACTTGCATAAAATGTTCATGTTAATATTTATTGGTTTGCAAGAGAGCTTGGTGTAAATATTTAAGTATGGTAATTATGATTATAAATCGATGCAAATTAACATTTTTAAAATTCATATTGTATGTATTACTAGCAAGTCTCATATCTTTTTGTGTGTGCACAGTATACAATATTGTTTAATGAGCTCTTGAAGTTAATTAATAAACTGACTGTATTCTTTCGTGTAAGTTCATTATTTTCATTATACATCCAATAAGCTAATGAATTTTTTAAATTGTATAAATCTGGCTATTTTATGTGTTGTAATCTTGAATATAAAATATCAATAGAAGTTGTATATTGTTTCGATTGCGCAACCAAAATGCCACTTAAAATAAATGTTGCGACCGTGTCACTCGCTAGTTATCGTATGACAACTATTCATTACAGAGCTCGAAATTAAAATTTGTTTAAAAGTAATATGGTATGTGACGTGTGCTGTGCGTTTGTCCAAAAATTATTCTCTAAACACAAATGTTAAAAGTAATGGTGTAAAATTTCATATACAAGTATATTGTCTTATAGTAACTTCAATAAGTTTAAACAAACAGAATCGGTGAAAGCGGCAGGTATTTTTAGCTTTATTTTTGTAACTAGTGAAGTCACTTTTAGAAATGGTGGCTTGTTTATCGATAATTTATTCTCTTTTGATGTTTTCATAAATATATATAATATATAATTATATATTACTTTGTTTTGACTTATATATGTTTATAAATTATTTGAAGAAATAGGTGTTATATCAGAAATAGATTATCTGTTTGCGTAATTTGTTTTTAAAAATATGTAATTTTGAGTAACTATTACTATACTATACTGTAACTGAGAGGGAAAATTTATTATTTAATTTATGGATTTCCAGTATTGTATATAGTTTGGTTCCAATTTTTTCTCCTAAAAACTAGAAATCACAAGCGATCATATAATTATTAGTTTCATTTAAATACGATAAATCTTTTGATTTCTTTTCTCATTTTATTTTAGGAAGCAATATTTCTTTATCGAGTTAAAACCCAAAACACTTTTTTTTGTCTTTCATTTGTTAATATTTACTTGATTTGATAGTGAAGATGTATATTTTCTCTTCAGACAAACATATTTATTTATTATGTGGTATTATTTAATATGTTTATTATGTAGTACTTTGTATGTAACTGCAAAATTTTTATAAATCAATTGAATTTGTATGCTTTCAAACATAATATTTATTACGATATTATTTGGTGTCAAAATTGATAATATATGATCAGTTGAATATGCACTACCTTGTTTTGGTATATTCACATGTGTCCGTAAATGTATAGATAGTACACGACTACTATTAATGTTAATTATTTTTGTTTTTTGATTTTCGTATACAAAATTTCCAACATGCACAAATGTGATTATATTGGTTACCACGGTTTTCACTTCTACTGTGTAGTCTTAAGCACACCCAAATTTTTTTTTAATTCTGGAGTATTGCAATTCATTGGCTCATTTCACTTCGTCTCACAGCCCATATTTCAATTTTAGGTTTTGAGATAAGATCATATAAACTGCATACAAATCATATAAACTGCACGCGCAAGGCCACCGGCAAAAGCTAACAATTATTTGACTTGAATATTCATACAGATGTAATCCGTCTTTTAGAGTATGCAGATTTAATATGTACTTTAGGAGACATTGTAATAGTAGTATTAACAATTGGGCATTAAAAGAATTTAAGGTTTCCCTATATCTATATGGGCAGCTAATGTACATATAATAAGTTCTTAAAAATAATTATATTATTTGTCGATAAAATTCAATATTGATATTATAGAAAGTACTGTGGATTGATATTACTTCAGTATATCCTTAACAAATAATCACATGCTACGTAGCATCTCCCTTACGCATCGTGTTTCACCACTGCTACTATAAATCGTATAGTTTCTTTATATTTGGGCTGTGTATTATACATTTTCTGTTGGGTAATAGTGCATTCGTACATCTAAAAACCTTTAACTTTAATTAATTATTCCTTTTTTAAATTTTATAAGTGTAATAGTAATATATATTCAACATATATACAGGAACGTATGGCTTCACGGTACGCACGAGATACACACCACTACTGTCTGCATTTGGACGGTGGCTTGGTTATAGATGGTCACCGTATGGGCGGTGACGGACGTTTCGTAAATCACTCGTGCCGTCCCAACTGTGAAATGCAGAAGTGGTCTGCTAATGGTATGTTATTTCTTTAGTTATTTATTTTTATTTTTTACATTGTTAACAAGAGGAAGTTCATATTATTGTAAATTGATGTCTTAAAAGACTTGTTTAAAATGTAACAGGATCTTTTCTATCTTCTGGATTCAATATTCTACTTGGGGTGGGTTAAATTGCATCTTTATTGAAATTATGTCATAGAGTGTTATAAAGGTGTCTGCGACCCCTGAAAATGAATCTCCTGATTGTATGTAGATCATTGGTGAAAACTGGAATTTATTATCTCAAGGGATTTAGAAATTATAGCACGATAAAAATTTCAAGATAAACTATCTGCAGGAATCGTTACATATTTCAAGACATACACCTTACCACCGGGTATTAAATAAATAATGAGTCCAGCCATTCTAACGTCGCAAATAAATTATATCTTACGCATAAGTAATAAAGGTGAAAATGGGTTGACAAATGAGAAGAGATATGTTGCTACTCTTTTCTCATATACGAGAGCGCATTCATGGTTAAAGTCAATTATTAATTTAGTCGATTTCGAAATATGTTTGTGTTCAGTTCCATCCAGTGAATAGGTCGATTTAGACCTATACATTGGCCTCCACATTCAGCAGACATCACCCCATTGGACTTCTTCGTGTGGGGCTTTAATTATATACTTAGTGTTTGAGAAAGATTGTGACAGTGAAATAGAGATGCGTGCGCATATTATTGCTGCTTTTGACAAACTTAAAAGTACCATTAACCAAGACATTTCTTTATTTAATAGAGTTCACGAACAAACAAAAAAATATGTCAAAAACAAGAGAGAGGATTTGCTGAAAATGCTTATGTCATTTAATTTTTATTAACTTGAGATTTTACAATTTATTTTAAAAATCAGTGCAATTATAATTTGATCTATGATCCATGCAAGCCAGTGGCAATCATAGGTGAATGTTTACTGATTTTAATCTTAGGTGACAACAAAATATGTACATACCTATAAGTGGCGAGTACTCATACATAGATTACCACTTTAAATAAATTAATACTATTATATTAAAAAATACTACTATTAAATATAATATGATGTATATTGCGGTATTTAAAATCACCAAGCGCCATTAATTATGAAATAATAGCTGTAAGCGTAACCCATACATACTGCACACAACCATACGTAATTGTCAAAACTCATACATACATAACACGCAATTTAGGCGTTCTCTTTGCCACTCCTTTGATCTTGTTCAAAAAACCGTCATCTACGTGAGCGTCGTGAGCGACGAGGCGAGTCACGTGGCGAATGGTGAGCGTTCCGCAATGCGAAGCGGCGTGAGCGTTAAAGGTTTAGGCTATGTTCACAATAGACTTTTTATTACTTATTAAAAATCTAACATGTCAATATTTTTCTGAAATATATGCTATTTTGCAACTTCCTGGTGTGGAGCACAAATCAAGGTTTTTTTTTTGGATAGAGTCGTGGACACTTGTATACAAGCATCTCTGAACTTCAAATGGTATCTGCCAAAAATTTGCCGCTAATATAAAAAAATATCAGGATGGCTCAGACACCGATTTGGGTGATTACTGTTAAATTACTTATTTTATTTCAGTTAAAACTATTAATCTTTTTTAAATTACTGTTTCTTTTGATCTGGTTTGGTACCAGACTGAGAAAAATGAACTCTTCGTATGGTACTGACCTGGTGAAAGGACTGGGTACAAAAATTAACAAAACCCAATTTATTGTGATTCGTGTATCGCTCTCTTTCTCATGAAATTTTTTTTTTGTCTCGTTTATTATTTTTTACATTCATTACAAAACGCTTTAATCTCATATAAAATGCACAAAAAAAGGTTTCAGGTTGTGTTCACCCATAGACTACAAAGAGATAGTGTCACAGATAGCATGTACATATGTAAAAACGACAGTTGTATTGAAGACAATTGTCTTTTCTTTTAAGGACAACTTTTAGAGTCCTAAAGAGATTATTGCCTGAGATGGTGTGAATGAATATAGATTACTTTTCAGAAATTGACTAACACTCTATTGTGTATTCTATTTAGATAAGCTGCGTTCCGCAATCAGAAACTTGGATCATATTTTCTGAGCTAAAGTGGCATATTTTAAAGAAAATTTTATTGGTTAAATACAGATTAGGTTTTTGTCAGTAATGCTGCTCTGTACAGAGTGATATATAGAGTGTGTAACTCAGGCTCCTGCCTGAGCAAACCAGTTTTAATGCTGAACATTATTGAATAAATTTTCATTGAGGTAAACAGTAAGTGACAAAAGTGAATATCAGTAAATATGTACTTCTAGGTAGAAATATAGAAAACAATTGCCATATGATGAAGCGTTAGGTAATAATCACATCTATATTTGAATTTTCCTCATATCTCTTAAAGTTATGGAAAATAATTGAAAAATATAAAAGGGAAATAGCATAGCTCTACATTAAATTGATATTTTCAGGAACATTTCGAATGGCCTTGTTCGCATTACGCGACATCGAACCTGGTGAAGAGCTGACCTACGATTATAATTTTTCTCTGTTCAATCCAGCTGAAGGACAGGTATCTTTTTTAATCTTTAATATAAAAATTATTTGTTTATCCTTTTGAAATTTATATAGCGAATGACATACATTTTTGTGGTGTAATATGGGATTTAAATCTTACTAACTATAAATATAATATATATAATTTCTAATGGTATGTATTACTTTTTAGTGTCAGAATCTAGGCATTTTCTGACATTGAATGTAATGACTTCATACTGATTTAGTAGTCCATGTGGTCTTTGTGTCTCTCAGGTTTATTTACTCTGTCAATTCATCCGTGTAATAATTTTTACAGCCATGCAAATGCGATTCTGATAACTGTCGCGGCGTAATTGGCGGAAAGTCCCAGCGCATTCCCAAGGTGCCTCAAAAGACACAATCTCGCACATCATCCAACGCATCACACCAATCCAGTTCAGCCACTTCCAGTACCAATTCTAATCCGGCTTCGCAACCGGCTCCAGCTAACCGAGTGGGCCGACCTCGTAAGGCTGCCAAGTGCAACAAGAAGTCTGAACCGCAACAGAATGGCTCTTTGGGTGCTATTTGTGATATCAAGAACATGACAATATTGAAGTATCAACAGCAGCTGAACCGGCTTTGGCAGGAACCGCAGATGAAACCTTTGACAATGAAGGAGAAGACGATGGTGCGAGATAGGCATTGCTTCTTGTTCCGTAATTGGGAGAAGGTATGTTTTATGTTGTTGTTAATTGATTGACAAACTTTTGGTTATTATATCTTTAAATTTTTTTAATAGAGAATATCAGTTTATACTTTCATTGTGGGAATCGAACTCTGGGAGAAACTTGCGTTTTGACAAAATTGAATTTTCCATTGTTTTCTTTTACTTAATTGAAAAAAACTTTATTCTAATTCTTGTTTTTGATAGTTATAAGGTTGTTTATTTTTGGAATGAATTGTTAGCTTCTTTTATTAAATATTCGATAAAAAATTTTGGGCAAAAGCTTTTGGTTCAGCCATTTATTGATAGAAAAGAATTTTTTAAATTGATCTATTTTACAATTTAGTTTTGAGTGCGCTTTATTATATTGTTATTTATATCTGTTAAATATATTATTTTTTAGAAAGAGATTTCTTTAATTTAAAAAGCAAAATAATTAAAAATCGCCTTGTGCTTAAGTGCACTTAAGTCCTATGGTGTATATTAAATACCGTATACAATATTGAAACTTAATAAAAATGTTTAGTCAGTTTAAAAAAAAGTGATTACTTGTCAGAGTAGTGGTAATTTTTCTTAGAAAGTTGCTTTAAAGTATTTTTCGCATTCTCTTTGCAGCGAACAGTAAATGTAATATAAATTAGCGGACACAGTATTAAAATGGTAAACTTCTTAGAACAAGTTTTACTTCCATATGTCTTGATGTTGGTGAGAGCACTTTATCAGCGTTATTGTGAATAGCTTAACCCATCTGGGGTCTGAGCGCTAATTAGCAAATTTACAGAGAAGGCTCAGAACAAATGGTATTTGCGACAGCTGCTCTGCCAAAATTTAATTATCAACTAATTGCGGAAATTACTTCAATAAAAACTATCTACAAGAATTTTCGAAAATGTTGTAAAATTTCCTAAATGATGAAATAATTTTATTTGCAAGTATATAAAGAGATATAAAAAATGTTATTAAATTTTTAAAAGCCAATTTATAGGCTGATATCCCATTATTTGACTGACATTATTTCCTGAACTGTGGCAAATATAAAACAAATTTTTCATTTAAAATAATTTCAAATAAATTTCAAACAAAAGTCATAGAAATTCAAATTATATACAAATACTCAAAAAAAATTATGAACATTGTGAAAAAAATATGTGTCAAATCAATATGACGTTGGTTGCACATAGGAAAATAATAGTCATTCGAAATGTCAGCACATGTGACCTCGGGGGCTCCGACCATCTGCATAAATTTGTACTTTAGCTGCTTAACCATTGTTCACTATCTAAGAGAAAACATCAAATATAAAATCTTTTATAAAATGTGTCTTACAATACTGATTTTCAATTATACTTTAATTAATTACCTTTCTTTTTTTAATTAGTATCTTTTCTCTCACAATTAAATGAAATTACGTGATGTAGTATTATTTCTACTTTCTTTAAGTTCTTTACCACGACCTAGGTTTCGTTGTATTACAACATATTCAGGTGGGCTATTAGCAAAGATTGCTAATAGCCCACCTGAAGATGTTGTAATACAACGAAACCTAGGTCGTGGTAAAGAAATTAAAGAAGATAGAAATACTACATCACGTAGTTTCATTTAATTGTGAATAATGAATTTCTACAAAATTAATGCCAAATATATTCAATATCTTTTCTCTATTTACAATATTACGATTTGGTGACTTGCTTAATTGAATTTCAGATTAAAATTTCTTGTTACAAAACATATTTTTATGATTTAGATAATTTTACCTTGATGGTTAATGGTATTTTTTAATATTCTTGCAAAAACCAGAGAGAACTTTTGTAGGAATCAAACTTGATTTAAAATAAAAAAGAATTTGATTTAAAAGAAATGTTTATTAAATATCAATAAAAAAGTATTTGATTTAAAAGAAATGTTTATTAAATATCAATAAAAAAGTATTTGATTTAAAAGAAATGTTTATGAAATTGGAATCTTGTTTAGAATATAACTTTTGATAACTGCTATATTCCACTAACAATGCATTATTTTAATTTTAATTTTATTAATTGATAACTATTTTATAGACCAACAAACTGATCATTTCACAGGTGCGCCGCATGAAAGACCGCCTTACATTACCGGGATTAGGGACAGCTGTAACAGGTCCTCTTACTGCCACACCACTTCCGGCTGTGTTAAATGCTGGCCCTCAGCCACCATCCACCACGGTGTCTAATGTAACACCACTGTCGGTACCAGCTGGTCTCACAGCTCTATCTGGCATCAATATCAATCCTAGTGTGTTCCTTACTAGGCTACATGCTCTTAGGGCACCGAGGAATATAAAAACGAGGAGACTTGCGCAAGTGGAAGATAATCCAGAATTAAGCAAGCAGGCGAGACTTGCTAACGTCTTCCGCGAGTTGTATAATGTTATCGTGCAAGTCAAGGGTGAGTGCTTTTCTTGCATGTTTTCAATATGCGATTTTCTTATACTTTTTGATTATTCAAAAATTCAGCATGCTGTAGATTAACATCGTTAAAGTCATTATTTTTTAATTAAATCAATAAACTTCAATCAACAATATATTCACCATTATTTTGTATAATCTAATGCCATTCAACAGGTAGTCTCATAATGCCATCTGTAAAGCATTGAGTGGGCTTTTTGTTGAAGAAATTCAGGTCTATGTTGTATCATTTACTCTACTTAATATGTATGTTAGCTAATGGATGATAATAATGGTTATTTTAATGTTCTCTTTAAAAATCGGCATGTTGTGTTGTAGTGTCATTGTCCTTGTCTTTATGGGTTGTTAATGTATCACAAGCTTGCTCTATTTTTTGGTGGCTTGAAAAAAAAGAATAGCATAGTCAACTTTACTAGCGGAATGAATTAGAATAGAGGAGCCATTCGTCGACGATGATTATATTTTATCTATGGAGACAAGAGAAGACATTTCTTGACTTAAATTTGAAAATGATGATCTAATAAAATCGTATATAATTACAGCACAATCTCCATACGCAGTACCAATTTTCTTTTGAGTTTGTGTGGAGTTTTTCCTATAAGGAAATATGTTATTGCTGTCCATTTAAACATTTATTTGTATAAAAACATAACTTTCCTAGCGCTATATTAGCAGCAGCCCAGTTCCTTCTTTTTTATAAACATATTTACCAGGTCCACTGTTTGGTCAGGTCTCTCCATAGAATAACTTTTATTGTCTCGGGACCTTTTTCAACACTGACTAACAACTCGTTTGCAAGGTCTTCTTCTTTCATCTTCAAACATCTACTTTTTTGACAGGACCGAATACCTTTGGTCCTAACCATACCTAAGCCACCTGATATGTGTCACAGCCATCAGATCAAAAGAAATGTTCAGTTAAATCCAGTATTTTGCAAATTCTAAGCACTATATACTGACTAGAATATCATTATTTGATTGAAAATAAAATGTCTAGACATTAACAGATTATTACAAATTTATTTAAAAATTACAAGTAACTAATTTTAAATGCAGTTTGAATTATACAGAAATCAAATCGCTTTAAAATCTTTCTAGTGGTCACAAAGTGGAAAACGTTTTCATAAATAATGTCATCATGTCTAGTATTTAGCATTAAGCAATAATTATATATATATATATATATATATATATATATGTATATGTATATGTATATGAATACGTATACGTATACATATACATATACGTACATATATATATGTATATGTATACGTATACATATACGTTTACATATATATATATATATATATATATATATATATATATATATATATACACATATATATACAGATTATATCAAAAAAATTAAATTTGCAAACAAAAATAAAAACAAACTGAGTTTAAAAAAGAATTTATATATTTCAATTTAACAATAAATATCAAACATTTTCAGATGAGAAAAATGAACCCCTATGTGCACCGTTACTTCGTCGCAAGACGGATAAAATACGCCCTGCAGACACAAATACCGTGAATCCAACTACTGTGAGTAGTCAGCCTCTGCAAGATCTGTCCACCCTGGAAGCCAATATTGAGACTGGACAGTATAAGACCGTTGCGCAATTCGATGCAGACGTCAATGCTCTGTTTGCTTACGTAGCCAAGAGCAGCGGGAGATTGTCAGAACTGGGAGCTGTGGCACTGCATTTGAGGAAGGTATGAATTGTTTATGAATTTATTACCCAAAATAAGGTTATGTAACTTTTCTATATTCTGCAGTATCTTTTTGTAGTTAGGAGGAATTTTACTTTTAACGAAATATAATGTTATTATTAATGTGATTTTACATAATGCTATTAAACTTTGAAGATTTTTTCATTAAAAAATTGGAAAGATGAATTAATTCTATCGTGTAAAGAACAGAATTATTTTATGGATATTTGTGAAGAATCCTCATCTATCATTACGTTTTGGACAGCCAGTTTTGTGTTAAGAGTTTAAATAACGTTTATTGAGTCACGGATTAGAATTTCAATGAATAGTGAAGAAACTGCTAGTAGATGAAAAAAATGATAAAAATTACTATAAATTGGTAAAAAATGATAAAAATTACTATAAATTGGTAAAAAATGATAAAAATTACTATAAATTGGAAAAAAATGATAAAAATTACTATAAATTGGTGAAAAATGATAAAAATTACTAAAGATTGGTAAAAAATTATAAAATTACTAAAAATTGGTGTAGAAATTGGGACAGTGTCATTTTTTAGACGAATTTTCTTTTTGGGTATTTTATTCCATTATTCAAATGGCTTTTTATTAATAAAAGACTCGTCTAGCTAACCGTTAAATATCCGGTGAAGGTTGTTCTGAAAGTGGGGATTTACACATCCACATATCATTTGAATGTTGGAAAATTAATCAAAATATATTGGAAGCCTTTAAGTACAACCTGCCTAAAGATAGTTTTTAAAAGAAAACAAGAAGTGGCTCGTACAAGAGGATAATAACCCAAAACATTGGAGTCTTTTTGTACTGTATGGAAATGAGAAAATGATGTGTTTTAAAGTGCCACAAAACTTACTAGGTCATAGAGTGATTTATTTTATGAAGCAAAACTATATTTTCTTTAACTTGAGGAAATTGCAATGATTTTATAAAACATACAGTAGTCTTTAAATCGTGTTGTACCTTACATTCCAGGTATATAATAGTGCTAAATTAGATTTTGCTGATCAGCTGTCTTCAATACTGGGCGCAAACGATCCTCTGCCTGTTGGATTTTCGCAGAAAAGGAAGCCAGGTGAGTGTATAGAATTTATTATGGATCGTGTTATCTGAAAAGATAGTTTTTGTCTAATTTTTTACACATATTCATCTACGAGGGCAAAATGTATAATTCTCAACCTGGTAATGAAAGAAGTTAGTTCGAAAAAACATTTTTAATTCAATCTGTCCAATGATATTCACTCTCCAATTTATGGATTCTATCTCTGAAATTTGGAAAATCTTCAAAATAGCCATCTATATCTGCTGTTATCTCATTTAACTCAAAAAGTTATTATTTAAGCTCTTCAAGGTAATCATTAAAATCATGTAACTTGGATCTCAGAAAAAACTGGCCATGATCTTTCTGGCAAGATGTCCAGAGCCTTCCATCTACTGCTTTGATTTACTGTTTCATTTTTTAAAAACAAATAAGCAAAATCAATTGATCCGTGCATTGTTGAGGAATTTATTTTCGAATTTACATTCGGTCAATATTTGACAATAAATGCACTCATCTTACAAAACGCCTTTTCATATTTGATTTGGGATTTAAAATGTACTATGCTTTTTTCTGAAATGCTTTAATCGCTGATCATTCAATACCATATTGTGCATCTTCCCTATTTTTTTTATCTGTTGTTGCTGTTTTTGGCCATTCTTTAAATAGATCATCTTCAAAAAAGTGTGACCAGGGTTAAATTTAGTTAGTTATTTTTAGTGTTGAAACTTAAAAATTTAAGTAAATTTTATGATGCTGTCATATTCCAGTATCCATTTCGATAAAACATGTGACACATGTTTAGTTTAAAAAGCTATGTAAAGAAAACTATATGACTGATCGAGTTCAAATTGGATGATTGCTATACTCATAGCAAAATAACATTAGTATCATTTCATTAATGGCAACACTATTTCTGCACTGGGCAGAGAATTTTTCACTTCGCACCCGTATCCAAGGCAGATGTAATATTAGTTAGCTGGGTATTTACAGTAGAACCAATCTTGCAAAAAGGTCCAGGAAAGTTTATATTTGCTGTACTTCTTAGTTCAGACATTTTAATTAATACCATGAGTTTTTAATTTGAAGCTAAGCTGCTTAGGATGCCATGTTGTGAAAAATCATGACAAAATTGACTTCACTGTTAAGTTATGATAAAAAGATAGATTATGCAATTTCCAATATTTTGTAAACCTTTTTTCTCACGAATATTGAGATAAATTTTCCGTGGCCTTATGCAAGGTGTAATCTACCTGGTTATAGGACCAAATTAATTTTTTTCACCCAAGAGCAACGTGGTTATCTTTCATTTGGATTTGGATCTATAGGATATAAGAAAAATTAGATAACTTATTTTTTGCTTTGACTTCGATTTTTTCTTCTTTCTTCTTATTTTTTTTTATATTAAATTTTTTTGTGGGTACAATTTTGCCTTATGTAATAATTATCTCTATTATAATAATAATAATATATTGCGCTTGTTGTATTTTGTCTGGCTCTATAAGAATGCTTTCTTAGCAATAAGTCCATATCTGTGTGATAATTAGTTAATTAATTTATTTACTTATCCCTTAACGTACAACTTATTAGTTCAATTTAATGTGCATGAAAATTGCAATTTAATGTGCATAAATGCTGGTAATGCCCATAAGTTTGTGTCCAAATCTTAATTTTAATATTGTGAATTCTGTATACTTTTGTAGAAGAAGTTATAATGTGCATCTGTGGCCTACATTCGGAAGAAGGGCTTATGGTGCAGTGTGGCGGTGATAGCCAGGAAGCAGCTTCAGATGCAGTCAATCAAGGTCAACAGCCACGTGGCTGCGGAGTGTGGCAGCATGCGCACTGTATGGCTGTTACTGATACTAGCAAACCGTATCTGTGTCACCGGTGTCTACCGCGTGAGGTGAGTGTGAGGAGGTGGAATGTTTTATTCTAACCTTAAGGATTTACGCCGGATTCTGCTTATGTCATTAAACGTAAATATGTCCTGGCATCGCTCACTTATTTTGTTGAAGATTTCAATTGGTATATTGGTATATCAAACTAATACTGTTAAGTAACCCATAATGCTGCTTTCATGATTACGAAGTGCTTGCCACATTAAAACGTTTTCACTTGCATTGGTACCATAAATTATATCTATAGGATATCAGATATAATTTATGGTACCATTAGGATATCATTAAATGATATAATCAGTTGGTAGGATTTAGTCTACACAGTATTATCGCTGACAGAGCGTTATTGCGACATTGACACATAAACATTGTAAATATTAACTGGGCAGAATACATATCTTAAAAGGAATAACAGAACCTTATAAGATGATTACGCACGTGCCTGTTTGTCACAGCCATTTTTCTAAGAAACCGTTTGAAACCGTCGTTGTAGAAACTTGCTATTTGGCATCGTAATAAAATATATTAACCCGCACATATCTCAATACGCTCAAAATATTCATATAGAAATTTTAGGGGAGAGGGGGTGGGCAAATTAAGTGCCTTAAACATTTTCAAGTCAATTTAAAAATGAACATTACAAACAATGAAAAATATGCACATATGTTTCCCCCACTCCCCTCTTATTTCAGAAGCGACTCTACTTAATACTGAAAAAAATAGAATATTTAGAAGCCTGTGCAAAGGTTGTGGGAAAACTACAGTGATGACTCTAGACGTCATATTTTTTGAATATGAAGATTGAATAAGCATTAAATTATGACACTTATCACTTTTATAACCACTCAGTCCCTAATTATTCAAATTAAAATTTTTGTTTAAGAACTATCTCTTTCAGTTTAAATGTAAAACGGAACATAATTTTTCAGTATTAAGTTCAACCCGAACTGAAGTTATGTAGAAAATTATTTTTCTAGTGTTTGTGAAAAACCACCTTGGGTACTGGAATTCAGGCTTATTACTTCTGGTTATGAAGCTGAAAATACACTAGTTTTATTACTGGTATAAGATTTTGAATCAAGCTGTTGAAGCAATATAAATTCAAAATTATTAAAATGTCATACGGTAATCAAAAAGATTTTTTTACCTGTACAAATGGAATTTTCCTCGTGTACTTCATTCATGTCTTGAAAACAATATTATGAGAATTATAAGTCTCCCAACCTAAAATGAAATAATAATAATTAACCATTGCTTTCGGACGACAATAAAAAAAAAAGTTGAATACATTTTTTTGCTTTTGCAGACCTCTTTATACTCATGCAAAAATCTAAAGCTATTAATGCAGTGGAATACATAAACCTACAAACTACATATAACAAAAATAATCTAATCTTTTCAATTTAATTTTAGGTGGACCTGGAAATTCCACTAGATGAATACACAGATGAAGGTCATCGCTTCTACCTTTCTCTAATGCGGGGAGACCTTCAAATCCGACAGGGTGATACTGTGTATGTTTTGCGCGATATACCAATTGATGACAAGCACCCCGATGTCAGTCAGGGCGCTGGCGGCACTGGATCCAGTAGTAATGGCAAGGCAGGAGGTAAAGGACGCGCTGAAAGAAAGAAGATAAGGGGGAAAGAAGTGAAGGGGAAGAATGAGAAGGGTGGGGTAAGGGGTAAAGAGGAGGGGGCGGAGGGTGCCACTAGTGTAGATGGCAGTAAGGATGGTCAGGTGCGTTAAATTTTGAATAGTCTATTAATGTGTCAATTATGTTTATGTAATGATCAATAGAAATGTTCTTCAAAGATTTCAGGTGGATATAGTAAAATTTTATATTAAGAATGTAATTAACGGAATAAATTTTGAAGCAGCTTTAATTGTAGAAAGTGAATTGGCGACTATGGAAATGTTTACTTCGATAACTACATAATACAAATGCAAATATTTGTCCCCTAAGAAGTGGACCAACAAAATGTCGTAGAAGGGGTTATTACACATACGAAACAATAAACTTTATTGACCTAGGCCTAATAGTATTAGAGATATGATTTTTTTAATTTTTGTTACTGCGAAATTTAAAACTTGCTTAGCCTCTCCTTTGACTAAATTATAATAAACTTGGTAAAACAGTTGTATTAAAAATTGGCTAAATGGTTTTAGATCTAATGTATATTTTGATTCTGTAGGTTCTTCTAGTATCTTTTAAATATATTTGTAATGAGTATCAGAATATTAACATAATTCATCAACTTTCTACCCACATCAGGCTACATCCGACGCTACTGCGAATCAGCGCAAGCATACATACAAGACCATAGGCACAATAGCTGTGTCTGAGCTGGATATATTCCGCGTGGAACGCCTCTGGAAGCACAAGGACACTGGAGAACGCTATGTATATGGGCACCATTACCTGCGCCCACATGAGACTTATCACGAACCTACGAGAAAGTATGTGTTATTAGTTCATGATTGGCATATATTCTTTTCAATATTAAATTAATCTGAGTTTCATCTACAAATCAAAATAAATCACTAGACATTAACTTAACTGCCTTATATACCTACTCTCATGAAACTATAAAAATATTACGAACAAATATTAGTATAGATTAAATTTTTTTTTATGTTTTGAGTGACAATATTTCATTATTAAATCATACTAAGTTTTAACTAAATTTTAAGTACTGAGTATAAACTACATTTAAACTAGTTTTTTTTTTTTTAAATTTACTAAGTTTAAATTATGTAAGATACTAAATCTTTGCTATTTTGAATTAAACTGCTGTAGGTTTTTCCCGAACGAGGTTATGCGAGTACCACTCTATGAAGCTGTCCCCATCGATTTGGTCATGTCGCAGTGTTGGGTCATGGACGTCAACACATATTGCAAGGTAATTTTCAATTTTATTTGTGTTTAGGAATAGCTGTTCTTGCTACTTTTGTATTAAATTTGAATAATTAAAAGACATCTTTCCGTAGTTTAATTAATCATTTGACATAGTTGCATTGGACAAATGCACTGTACTATTTTAGGGTTGATATTGGCAAATATTTATACTGTTAATTAATAGACTTTACACTGTTCTCATTAGAATACTGTATAACTGATTTAATGAAATATTTGTCAGTGACATTTCGAATTAATAGAATATTAATTGCCACACCCCATTCTCATAGTTCGTAAAATGATATAAATGTTATTCTATTTGCTATCTTACGTATTATGTATACATGAAATTCTGTTTGCTATTTCAGTATTGTGTATAAATGTAATTCTATTTGCAACTTTAAGTTTTTCTTAATATTTTTTTGAATTGTTTGTAAAATATTTTTATATCTGTATTGAAATTTTTACACAAATAGGAGTATTTACCTAATAAATATTAAAATACAACTAATTTTGCACATTCAGTTGAGGTGTTTGATTGGAAGAAATTGTTCATGTGACAATAAGTATGTTCTACAGATATTTTCCATTTTTTTTGTACATCACACATGAATATATGTAAAGTTTATTTTATTTCTGTTAAGTTTAATTATTTTTTCAATTTTAACTAAATATTTTTTTATGTTAGATATCTACATATACACTGTGTCTGGGAACAAGTGTCGAACAAAGAAAAACGTTATTCGTAGATTAAAAAATGGTTGATTGTGTTTAAAATAAAATTTGAAAGATGACTTTTTTCAGAACATTGGGAATAATATTCATAATTATTTGTCATCTTTTTCGTACACACAATACTTGCGCACATTATTCAGCGCCGCTCAGGGGAATAACCCGCGAACAGCTACGAAGACCAATAGCCAATGAATAGCGTCTTTCTCTGTTTGACACTTATTCCCAGACACCGTATATAATATGATTCTAAATACACAAGAAAAATAGAAAATCACCAAATATTTTTTGTATCCCTATTGGCGTCTATAGGGATTATATGTTTGTCAAAGTCGGTGTAGTACTTTATTGACAGTTATAGATGAATGAATATAGGATTTGATTTTTGAAAAATTTTAAATTTATTGTTTTTATCAATTATTAAAATGTTTACATACAACACATTACACCATATTCAAGCATTATAATTTTTATCGATTGCAAAATGTACGCTATGGGCTTCTCACGAAAAAATAACACTAAGGCAACCAAAATTCTATTAATTTATTGTCATATGACATTTTACACGGCCGCTTTAATGTAGCAGTAAAACTCTAAAAGTGGAAATGTGTAGATAATTCTTTGCTAAAATCAATTTAAATTTAACTCCTGATTACAATAGCAGAATCAAAATAGATGAAGAAAAAATATAATTTTATCAAGACTTATAATTTAAAAAGATACAAGCATTCTGTAGCATTGTAAAATTGTTTTAATTTTTATGATAGGTACATGCTTTGGAAATAATTATTGTATTATTTGAGTTTACAATCACAAAACTGAAATAAAATCTAATGCATTCACCAATAACTGTTATAATATTTGCACATTTTAATCATTATACATTTGGAATATGTTTATGACAGGGTCGACCAGTCGCAGCCAAAGAAGAACACGTCTATATATGCGAGCTGCGCGTGGACAGATGCGCACGCCTCTTCACCAAGATATCGAAACCCAAGTATCCTATCTGCACAAAGTCCTATGCGTTTGATACGTTCCCGCAACGTCTGAAGATATCGAGGACTTATGCGGTATTTGAAAGTTTAATTATGTTTTAATTAATTATTAGCATGTTGAGTTATTTAACGAAAACGGTTCTTAAAAAGTTTCAGTAGTATGAAATACAGTAATTATGTCGATTTCTCACTCAACTCAACAGTTTTAATCGTTAATTGATTTATGAAATAAACAGTAATTCAATACTATAAACTCGTTAACTGATTTATGAAATCGGAAACTCCATTCTATACCTAAAAATGTTTTTGGTTTTATAAAAAAATTTTACACTTCTGACTATAGTTATTCTGACTTACGTAAACGTTACGTAATTTTTCACTCGTTCACTCTATGGTATAATAAGTCCTTCACCAAGAGTATGCAATATATCAGTCAGTTCCAGGTTTACGCGAACTTAGATGGATATGCTTCACACACACCGCATTCGTATTTGTCACGTAAAAGTCGTGTATGTTTTAGCCTATTTTACTACTTTCATTTGAGTTATCCAAGATTTTAATCATACGAATTTATCGTTATGTCAATGGAAAAAATTCAATCTGATTTCTATAAATTAAGAAAGAAACATGTTGACTTTAGAAATGAAGCACATTATTAAAGATTTTGAAGGAAGGAGAAAAACATGTGAAATAGCACAGAAATTCCATCAAGTTTACACTATTGATCAAACGACCATTAAGGATAAGGATAAAATTCTTGGTGTGTTCAAGAATGCTCAATCATTAAATCCAAGTTTGATTCGGAAACCACGTAGAATTACTTGGGACTTTGCTGATAGTGTGAGGTGAAAATCAGGTGAATATCAAAAATTGTACAGTGGACCAGAACACCACATATGTGTATGTAATAAGCTATACAGATTTCCAACAATCTGAAGAAAAAAGTTGGTGACGATGAAAAAAACGAGAATTTTGTAGCTTTCAATGGTCGGTTCTGACTTTAAAAAATATTGGCACAACATTGTAGAGTGGAGAGCCAGTAAGTGCTGTTGTATTTTCTTTTCCAGGTAAGTCGAAAAGCTTATAGAAGAATTGCAGACTGTGTTTAACTTGGCCGAGACTGACCTTTTTTGGAAAAAATGGCTGATAGAACATTCAAGACATGTGAAAAAAGACATTCCTTGGATTCAAGGCTTTGAAAGAGATTTGATGATTTTAAATTCAAACCTATTTCGGTGTATCGTTGTGAAAATCCCATAGTCCAAATCAGATCTACCAGTATTTTAAATCTAAAGCTTGGGTGATTGCTTCTTTGTTGGAAGATTGATTCAGTAACCAGTTTATCCTGGAAACCGAGTGCTACTGTATACTAGTATATCTTCCATTCAAAATGATGTTGATTTTTAACCACGCTGCACCTGACACTGCTGTTTACCCTTTATAGACCTTGACCATCATATCAAAGTGGAATATTAAAGGGTATTTGGAAAAACTATGTCCGATCCGCTCTATTCAGCCACCTGACACTGCTGCTGAAAATGATCAAGCAATCGAAAATATTGTAAATTTAGCCAGGCAAATAAATATGGAGGTTGACAGAATTAAGTAACAAACTTTTGGTATTGCATCACAACCGGGTTCACTGTATATCCTTATTGAAATGCAACACCAAGATGTGGTTAAGATGAAAATTTAAAGACTCGATTCGAAAAACTTATTACCATTAAAAAATTAATGGATAGTCTTGATTTGATTGAAAAGGGAATTCAGATTTTAGAAGAAATTGATTCCAATGAAGAGCACGTGAGAATCACGAGACAAAACATGTAACAGTCAATCGCTTGCTATGTGGAAATCTTACGAGATAAGAAAACCTTTGATTTCATGAAACAATCCACTTCAAGTACATTAATTAACATTTGTGCGAATGCCATTATTTTGTTCTTTAAACTTCTATATTTTTGTTGAAGATTTTCCAATAGAAAATAGCCACCTAAAAATTTATGTGAGGTCATACCTCGAAACAATTTTTGACTTATGGTATGCTTCCCAGTCCCACCAGTTATGTAAGTCCAGGGTATTACTGTATTGAAGTATTGAATGGTATTTTATAATGTGAGAAAGATTAATGTGGTAATAATTTTTCAAAAAATTTCAACTTTGAAAAATTTCAATTTTGAAACTCTGGAATTTTTATCAATTTCAAAAAATGATTTCCACTGTTTTCATTAGAACATTGAAGAGAAGTATTTCTTCGCATTTTTGTTGTATTTGTCTTTATACCTGTATAAATAAGTACTATTCTGTATAATAAGCTGTCTCTTGGAGTGCACAAAACCTCCAGCATAGCTCGGACCAGAAATAAAAAATCAAAATTTTTCGTAGTGCATAGATGGGTACCGTTTATGTTAAGTGGATTCGTTTTTTAAATTAATTTTTTACAATTAAAAATATTTGCATTAAAAATATTTTTGATTTTTCGAATTTTGTTTCCATTCGAGAGTCATACAATTAAAAATATTTGCTTTAAAAATACTTTTAATTTCTCAAATTTTCTTTTCATTCGAGAGGCATAAAATAGTAAGTTTAAAAATAAAGTTACAGATCAACGTTAACTACTATGGTTAGAAATATTAAAAAGGTAGTTTAATTTAATATTAAAATTCAAATCTCCTATATTCCAGCCACATGAAGTAGAACCGTCATTCCTAAAAGGGCGTAGCGGTGGTCGTCATTCAATATCAGAGAAGGAAGTGAAGGGGACTCAGAAATTGCAACCGGTGGATAAGGATAGTGCCGGCAGGGGTCACAGCAGTGGCAAGGAGCCAGGCGGTGGCGCTAAGGGCAAAGCACAGAAGGCCATGTTACAAATCAGTGTACCTTTATTGGGGCAGCCACAGGATTTGGCTAAGGTAGGTGGGAGGGCTTGTAAAAAATAATTAATCTTTAAAACTGTTGTACATCACTTTTCTTTCTCGTTTAGCTTAGTGAACAAATAAACAATATTGATGATACCTTTGGCACATGGTAAAAACAAGATGTCTGTAAATTGTATTGTAGTATAGTGAAATGTTGATAGCGATCTGTAATATTTGTAATAGCCAGTACATATTATTCTATTCAATATAGTTCCAAAATAATGTGATACTCGTAAAGGTACTGTTACTGGTCGATGTGAGTTGTTTCTGTTAAGCCTAGTACGCACTGCAATTAAACACACGCGGTTTTGGAATAGCTGAAAATGCCATACTGCATATAAACACACTCTATGGTTGGCGTTTTCGCTATTTTCCTAGTCAGTATCACTATTTTAGAGAGCAGTATGTGTATAGCTATGATTATAAAAAATGGAAAATATAAACAACACTATACCATGTGTACTGGGTGCATCCACTAACTGATCAAAGACATTTGAAAAGATGCTTTTTGAAAATGTACAATGAGTGCGAGAGCATCCTGATAAAATTTTGACTTATACAGGATGTTGATTGGTAGTTTTGACGAGTTGTACAATGACCTTTCTGCATAGAGTACGTTCCACTAGCCGCTCGCAAAGCTCACGCCGGCGACCGCGATCATACCCATTTCATTAGCTCGTTAACAATGTAACTGTCAATCCAAGTGGAGCGGGTTATGAACAACGTGTATTCGTAACTACGAGGAAAGGGTGGGTATTGGACAAAAATAAAGATTGTATTTTTTTCTTATGTATTAAATGTTTACACTTAACTTAATTGCATAAGTGCAATTTAGTTTCTACAAAATTTGACGATTGTTTGCACATTTTACACCTTTTTGTGTAACTTTACTTCTAATATGTAAGTTTCGGAGCTGCGTAAAGTGATTTTCTTCGTCACCGTGTTTAATTTTAAACAATATTTTATTTACATAAATTTCGTTTATCAATGTGTTAAAGTCAAATTGAGAGATAAATGACCCATGTTGATATGTGGGTCGGCATGGACTCAAAGCATTGTGAACGATGACACCATCAATGACGTTTTGATCAAGACCGCAACGACTGCGGTCTCCGAGTGGAACGATACAGTGAGCGTTTTGAGCATTGCGATCGCCTAGTGGAACGTACTCATATAATACAGTAAACACAACTCTTCACTGCGTTCGCTGAGCTGACAATGAATCGAAAACTGCATGTAGTTAACTGTGATGCGTGCGTCACCAACAATTACTATGGGATACAAAAAATCCTTTGTTTTTGAACTGTTTCCCAAAAGTTACATTTGTAAAATCAATCACTAAAAAAATTTGTATAGAAAGCCATGTGTTACATTTTTTGGCGATTCGAAACCGTCTGCGTTTAATCGTAGTGCATACTAAGTATTACGAATTTTCTCAATTACATACGCTCTAAAAAGTAAATGCCCTATGAACATTTATAACATTATCTGGAAAACATAAAGTAACCTACGTTAATATTATTAAGAAAGTATATTTCTTTGTTCAAAGTAACCTTAGAAACTTAAGTATTTCAAAAGTTATAGTGTTTTTCAGTTTATGTAGTCAAAGATAGTAGTTTTTATTATGCATAATTCTTGTATTTTAATTTAACATTTTTTAAAATATCATTATGTTTAATTAAAAAATGTTATTGTTAATTTGTGTTTCGTAAGCTATGAAATACAAATCAAAAAAATTATTTGTAATTCTATATTATAAATTATTGTAATTCATAGATTTTCTCATTAGC
The DNA here is from genome assembly GCA_039881145.1 of Druceiella hillmani. NCBI lineage: Eukaryota > Metazoa > Arthropoda > Insecta > Lepidoptera > Hepialidae > Druceiella > Druceiella hillmani. The sequence continues at coordinate 19,530,406 of JAYKKI010000032.1, read as the reverse complement.
CGTGTTTTCATATTAGAGTACATCTACACTTATTATCACACATAACTGTGGTTAAATGCAACCCTATTGGAGTTAAAAAAATAACATTTTGTTTATTTTATTAAACCTAGATCTGTAGTCCTAGCCATCTTCTCTCTTTCCTAGTATAGCTGTGATCTGTAGTCCTACCCGTCTCGTCTGTTTCTAGTTTGTGTTCTTATTTAGTCTATGACAATCCTATACATACATGGGTGCATCCAAGTGTAGGTGTGACCTACTAGAGTATTGTTAGCATTGTTTTGATGTTGAAAGACTTATCTGTGAATTTATATCTCTACTTAAAGCAACATTTGTTTTGACTTATTTCACACAAAAGAAAATAGTTTCCCCACAACATCTTAACATTTTATTACAATTGTCAGATTAAATAATCAACTAAAAATAGACGAAATAGCCACTCAGGCATGTTAATTGAACATAGGTAGTTGTTCGTTAGGATGTAATTGTTTCACATTAACGCAATGTGCTATCTGTGTCTTTCCATGCTATCTTTATTTGTTTCCATAAATAGATTTTAACTTAAGTATTTACCTACTTTACAGGATTAACTAGATGTTTATCATGCTCGTACACCCAATTAATATAATTAACGTAATTCACAGAAACGAACAGTGCAGAAGGAGCGTTTGAACGGCATTCTCCTTAAGTTACTGTCCAAGATGCCCACAAAGCAGCCACTCGATATGTCCTACTTACTAGACGGCCGCCGTCAGAGGAAGAAATTGCAGCCGTCTTGACTCCAGCCACGCAATTGATGCTTTGTATATTATTAGACAATTTTCATGAACAAAATAATGACAAAAGTATCTGCATGAAATGCTTATATTAAAGAGCGGATTGAAGTGATCCGAGGTCTTCTAACATTGGTTATACAGCTGGTGTATGTATATGACAGGGTTCAGTACGCAATTAACCAATCTATCTAGTTAAATTAATGTGTTGGTTACGTTGGGCGGACAAACACTGCATAAAGTTGTCATGCTTGCTGAAACAGAACTGTTTCGTTGTGATCGAATGCGTTTGCGGTCTTGTTAGTACCGCGAGATAATTCAATATTGAGGGAGCACTTTTTACTTGAAAATTAGCTTCGATATAGACCGAAAATTCATTTCTTTAGGCTTTTAATTGCCGTTAATGCCCAGTGTTTCCACAATTGACATTATTTTTACTTTTCATTATTTATTGGTACAAATATACTTATATTTAGTATTTCGCTGCTAGCAGGTCTGGCCGAAAAAATTAAGTACATTTTTTTAATTGCGTCATTTTGTGGTTTCCTCTAGTAATTAATATATGAAATGAAAATGATATTTTTGTAAGAGAAGTGACTAACAAGGCCGCCGAGTGTTTTATGGTTTAGTTAACATGAGATTAATTTATTCATTTTATTTTATTTACATTTATGTAACACCTCCATGTATCTAAGTTAAGTCTATTATTAGGCTATATCTTCAATTAATTAACTATTAACTAATTGTTAGCATAATAAAATTATATAATTATCTGTTGTATAGTTTTTGACATCGTATAAAGTATAAGTAATCGCATCTGCACTTTAAAGTTTTATTAATTATGGTGATACGGAATCTTCACATTTTTTTTATCTTCATAATTTTTTTTTGTTACATTAGTTATAATGATTTTTATTTCATATAACTCTAATAGTGGAATTATGTTATAGTTATTGTATATTGTAAAGGGTAGGTTATATATTTTCTATAATATATCTTATTCGACAATTTAGTGGTTAAAAATTTATTTTGTGAAGTAAAAAACGTTTATTTGCGAACTATTTGAACAATTTTTATTATGATCGGTCTCCATATTGATATCTACGAACTCGTAGGATTTTCATATATATTGTGAATGTCTGTTCTAAAGTTTTCCAATCTCCATTGCCTGGCAATTTAGAAATTTGAGATATTGATTCTAAAAGTAATGAAATAATTTTCAAAATTATACATTTTTTGTTATATAAATAACTTAATTAAGAAAATATTAGTTTTGATTAGGAAGTTTTTGGAATGGAGACCTTTTATAGATAACAAAAGACTTATATTCTGCGGAAAAGACAGTTGCTTTTGACTCGTAAATGAAAATTATATTTATGGAATATATAGTTTGAATAAAAGTTTTTTATGTCAGCACTGTTGTAACATAGAGTACAAGAAAGTAATAAGTAGGCCTTAAGTCAATTTGTTTTAAGTACAACATTTGGTTTAAATAAATTAGGCTTATAGCCCGTTCTAATTTACTATTACGAATAAATCTGTAATATATTTAGTGATTTAATTTGTTTTTTCTGTCCGATGACAGTTTCAGTTTTAAAAGTAATAACTCTGTCGCCGTTGTAACACAGAGGCTTCGTACGGGTGACACGGCGGAGAAATAAATTGTTAGTTAAACTCCCCTGGATGTTAGTTGAATTCTCAATTAAAACGATCTGCATTTTTTTATTATTTTCTTAGGAATACTTTTATTATTATTATCTTTATCATAATTATGTAATTCATTTATTAGTGAATAATGTGATACAGTCTCTTGTAAATATTGCTAAGGTTTCATGTTTCATTGCTAAGAGACATTTTTGAGTTTGATTTTTTTTATAGTTGGCGAATTTATTGTGTAATATTCGTCTTTATATATAGAATATAAAGGGCAAGTGCCAAACAAAACAGTAATATAGCCAAACAAAACAACTTGAACAAAACAGTAATAATCTTGGATATACCCATTGTCATGTTTTTAAATTGACTACATTTTATTTGTGAGAAATATTTTTTTGTTTTATAATTTTTATTTACGAATTTATGACAGCCGTAGCTGTTGGGGAATAAATAAAAGAGCGTATTGGATTGGCACTTGAACTGTATATATAACGAGTGAGTTTAATGCTATTTTGTAAATTGAAGATATTTATATATTTATAACGTGACATTTTATGACTGCTCACAGTGGGTTATGTTATTGGCCGCGCATGCGCGCTAAAAATATTGTTGAATATTTAAATAGAAATAATAAAGTGACGTCGATATTAACAAGGGCGGAGGGAAATATATAATGTAAATACGTTGGTCTTTTTAAATTAAAAATATAAATATTTGCGTGTATTAAATTGCGTTGTAAAATTATAAAAAATGTTTTACGATAAATTTGAAAATTGCTTGTCTATAAAAAAAAATACTAATTTATTGCATAATCAATTATTAAAATTGTGTTTCTTTTTGTCATTGTGTTAGAGTATGTTCAAAAACAAGTTTCACTCGTATGGAAAATCCCAGAGACACATTCCAAAAATTGTAATGGTTTAAATTGAACGCAATTTCGGGAGTTATGCCAAAAATATATGCAATTAATTATAACGAATTTAATATATTTGCTGTTAGCGTGAACAAATATAATTTTTATTTTTTGTATTTGCAAAGCCAAAAACTGATAAATTTATGTACTGTTGTATATCTCCGATAACATTTTTTGCCAGATAAAAATATTTAAGAAAAGCTTAACATTTAGAGTTTATTAGTGAAGTATAACGAAGAATATTCCACGGAAGTCTGCGAAACACTGTTAAATTTTAGAAAAATCCACTTTTGCTGCATATAGAAGAAAGATTTACTTACATACTTTATATTGTATAATAAATAATATTAAAAATCATATAATAAATTCCTTGTCACAATTTTAATTGTTGAAATAGTATTAATTATGTAATAATTTATTGCTTTTGGAACTGACTTTTCTTAATTTGTTGGATAAATATATTTTGGTTTATAAGATTTTAGAGACATGCCAATACGGCCTATCTTAAATAGAAAACATTTTTAAAAGAGCCAATTCACCGCTTTTATAATTTTTTAGATTACAATATTTACTTTCAGAAGTATTGTTTTTGGTGAATTTTTAAAAAGAATATGTATAATGTGTGATTATTTTATATACTTATAAATAAACACATTTCAAGATACGTTTCCCTCAGAGTTAAATCTAAAATTCTGTTTGAACATTCATATGACCAATAGCTTCTTTTCAATTGCTGTTAATAATTGCAGTGATACAAGTACTTAAATACAGAATGTTGTATATTTTATTAGTAGTTAAATGGTAATGTTGTATTAATTTTAGATAAAACTTTTTTAGGATAATCAATTCACTTTTTATCTATGCTTCTATTTTGATCAGACTTTAGTTTATGGACTTTTTTATTGCTGAAATGTCTTGGTTTTGTTTATACTTAGCAGGGGCTCGGACGCTGTTTTTAGATTGATTCTAATATGTGGTTAATTATTTTTCTCTGTCGTTAGGTATGTTCTGAATATTGTACAAAAATTAAAAATGGTATAGATAACTATATTTTTAATGGTATGCATTAACCGAGTAAACGAAAGCTAGTGTATTGTGAACGATGAAAATAGTCTATAAGCAATTGCATATAATGTTAATAGGTGACTGTCTCTCTCGCTTGCATTAGACCGTCCTTTTCTGGAATTATACATGTCAGTCAAATTTTCACTAGCCATCAGGAATTTTCCATATCATTGATTGTATGATTTTGAATTTTTAAAATTTTCGATTTTCAATTAGAGGTGCGCAAAATGTATCAGTGAAAAGAAAAGAGTGATATATATCATTTGATTGGAAAGATATATGTCATTCATTTATATCTTTAGCTCAGTAGATCAGTATCTCAGTACTCCGAGTTATTAACGAAATTATTTATTACGCATACATTGAATGGTTGAACAATGGTATGACCATTGTTCAATATGGTGATAAATAGTAATGACTGAACAACTATTATTTGAAAATAAAAATAAATTCTACAAGAGTATCCGCTTTGCTTAATACTTTACAGGTTCAGGATTTAGGACTATGAACCTTGATTCAAATTATACATAAAATTACTTTAATGTGATTTTATAGGTTACGTCTTTCGATATTTTAGTAACTAAATTTGTTAATATATTAATTGAGCAAACTGAAATGTAAGACCACTAAAAATTATGATAAATTGGTACCAACAATCATCATTATATAGTTCATCTAATAAACAGTACTCGAGAATTAAGGGATGCTTTAGATCAATTTATGTTACTAAATATTGATTTCGTAAAATGCTTAGACTATCTAAACTAATAACAAAATTTCTAAACAACAATTTGAGACCGTAGTTGGAAGTGATACTATAAAAATGTATCTTCTGTCACTGTTGACAAAATAGCGCCTCGTTTTGTTTGTACTCGTAAAATTATATTATGCTGTTCTTTTCTCTGAAATGAAAAATAGCGTTAGCATGTGGTAAGTTAACAAACAATAAAGGCAAGGACATGTTGATTTTTTTGATTCTGATTTGAAGATAATATTAAGGCAATCTTTATTGTCGTTAATTAGCTAATGTATACGTTAAGTAAATTAATAACAAAATAGGGCTGACTTAGATATAGTTAGTCAGAATTTAATAAATAGAAATGAAGCAGTGTGGACATGCAACCCAATAAAATGCGACTGAAAAATCTTTTCTCGTGCTTTCGTTTACTGAATCGGTATGCACCAGAAGTTTTATTAACAGAAAAATGTTTTATATAAACATTGTCATATATGACGAAGAAACAAATTTACTCATTTGAGAAATTTGTTATTTTTCAGTTTGATATCCCAGTTTTTATTTCAATTACGTTGTCGGTAGTCAATTTTCAACGTTGAATATTTTCACGTAGTGAAATATGTGCATGCAATCTTTTTCTCTAATGTTCTTTGTTTTTTGTCTGTGGTCATTTTGATGCTTTGTTTTAGCATTGTAACGTTGACCTTTATTTCGTAGATAAATTGTAAGATATCTTGTTATTTTCAATAAATCAATGAGAACCCCAAAACCCACAATGAAATATTTCTCTCCATTAATGAAATTGTGAATAATGGTATAACCAGATATTTTTATATAGATAAATTTAACTTTTGAAGGAATTTCCTTCACGATCGATATCTTAAAATGATAACCGCTTTATACTTGTACAATTTACTTATACAATTATTTGAAATCAGGTACAATTTTTTTTAAAACAGATAATTTACGTACGTCTTCTTATTAAACGAGTAAAGTAGTTAGTAAACGAACTTCCCATTGCGTAACTGATGTTTATATGTTTTCTATTAGTTTAATTTATTTACCTATCTTTCCATTCGTTGTTTGTAATACTTGGCTCTTATCTATAGTTTGACTGCATGAAGATATGAAAGATCTGTCTTTAAATATTTAGTTTTAATACGACAGTAATAAGTGTGGATTATTTGAGAGTCCTTTTGGTTAGTTTGATTGTTCAAAGTTTCCAGGTCGTTTGAGTTTGTCGAGTTGGATAGAGGCGGGAGGAGTAATTGTATTTAAATTTACGTTTTGTGTATAAATGGACAGCTGTCATTTGCGAATGTAATTTTTTTTTAATGGATTCCTTTGGGATAACTTGTTCTTTTGAAATTATTTTTTATTTGTAAATTATTGCAAATCATAAAAAAAAAATCTAAACAAACTTAGTGATTTTTATAAAATAAAATTGTAATTGGATAAATAAAATGTATCGTTAAAAATGATTCACGCCGTGAATAATAGTTGTCCATTTGTAGGCAAGAGAGGAAATATGTTTGACATATTGTACAGTGTTACGAGGGAGTGCGGGTGTCGCGCGTGTACATTGAGAGGTTGCACACAGAGTGATATTTTTATATTGTATTGATAGGGCTTAGCGTTTAATCTTTGATTTGTTTTATAATGCATTCGTAGTTTGTAATTATTTATACTTTTTTCTCTTGTTTCAAACGCCATTTGTTATATTACTTTAACTTATTTATTATTAATATGGTAATATGAAGAAATTAATAAAAAAATAGCAATAAAATTGTTGTCTTTTATTTTGTGTCAATTGTTGGTTGAAGTCCTCATAGCGTACATGTTGTAATCAATTGAAAGTATTTACGATGTCTATATATGGTGTAGTCTCTTGAATAAAAACATTTTAGTAATTCTAGTAGTCATAAAAGCAATACAATGTATAGTTTTTCAAAAATCAAGTTTCGTATTCATTAATAACAACCTTTTTATAATCATTGAAATTTTCAGTCTATAAAATTCTGCACCAATATTGAAAACGGTCACCAAAATGTCTTCTTTCTATTGTTTGCAAGTGACTACACTTTAAACAGAGACGTTTGATCCATCTCAATATACTTAACAATTTGTTCATTTTTAAGACAATGATTTATTTTTTCTGTTATGTTTGGATATTATGGTAAATAGGTATGTGTAAACGATTTTAAAAGTAAATAAAGCATTTCAATATTTAATCTTTATTCAATTAAGTAAAAATGAGGAACAATTAACAATAGTTGATATGTCAGAAATGTGGAAGGTTTTATTTATTTAAAATTTCTTCAATTTGCGAAGTACAAACTGATACATTTTACAGTAAAAAGATTTTTTTAAAATGTTTCAAAATTTTTTTAATTAGTTCTAACACATTTTAAGAATTTTTGAGGAAATGCCAGAGTCAAGAGCAACTTGATCACGAGCAGAACTTGCACTATGAGGATTCTATACACATATAGTTGCTTAAATACTTTTAAGGGTACATAGTACTTTTATTAAATTATTCATAAATATTAATTTCACAATGAAAATATATTGCCTACCATATTTTTTATGGACATTAAAACGTGGTGAATATTTAAAAAAATATAAGATCTAGGATAATCGTTAAAATTTCTCTACAACCTTCAAAAAACCCTATTTTTTTATTCTGATTGATGTTAACTTGAGTAGTTCCAGAAATAAGGGGAATACATTTTTTGCATATTTTTCAGTATACTTGAAGGTATACCTAAAATACCTAAGTAACATTATATCTAAATAAGAAAATAACATTTTTAAAGCACTTATTTTTAGGCCTTTGAAATAATACTGCACATTATATATATATATGTATATATGTATATATACATATATATATATATATATATATATATATATATATATATATATATATATATACATATATAAATATACTAGCGTGACCCGTGTGAAGTCTTCGCATTATTTATTCTATTTTAATAAAATTGACATATAGAGGCGCAAGTATCAAAAGCATTGAGCTAAAGCGCCACTTTATTTATACGTGAGTGGATTTGAAATTAAACAAAAATTTTACCGACCGTCAATCATATTGACGTTGAGCCGTTAGATGGCAGCATTGCTGTTTTGTGTATATAATTTTAATAATGAATTAATTTGCAAAAACAATAGCAATAATAAATTGTTTAGTTGTGGATGCCGGTAGAGCAAGCAATTATCTATAAAATGATATATAATTTATGTGGATTAGTTGTGAGGTTTTTTCTAAAAAGGGAGTGTAACATCTTAAAACCTTAGCGTATTAATATATATGATGATGATGATGATGATATATGTATATATATATATATATATATTTTAAAAAATACTTTTCAAATACTTAATTTGCCTCTCCCCCCTTTAAAATTTCCATACAAATATTTTTGAATGTTAATTATTAAGATATATGCAGGTTACTACACTTTATTACTATTTCAAGTCAAGCTGTTTTTGAGAAACATGGTTGTGACAGACAGCCAATTGGGTGATCTTTATAAGGGTTCCATTTTACTATTATACTTTTGAGGTACAGATTCCTAAAAACCAGTTCAGAGCACCTGTATTGTGCAAACTGAATCCGATAAAAGTTTGATAGTCGTTTTCAACTTCTTTTGTTTCTAAGATGTGCACGGAGTGCCGATTATTACTCGTTTGTATTTTTGCCAATCTGCTACTCGATTGAATTACTTGGTTCACTTTACACAGGATTAGGTGTAAAAATTCATTTATGCATGATTTCAACGTACGGCTGGAAGCCGTACTTCCAGAAGGGTGTCCCCGGAAGTCACTTTTCTTTTAGCTACAAAGCAAATATGAACTACAAAGTGTTAAAATTGTTTTTAGTGTAAGAACCTATAATTTATTGGTGAAACTATCTTTGGTGTTGTAGAAAGAGTGGGTGTAAAAGATTACGAATCTGGAGATGTGATGAAAAAATTGAAGAACACAAATCCACAGTGAAATGTACTTTGTATAATACTTTGATTTCACGCAATGGCGTTGAACGCCATTGGAATGCAAAGATCCTAAAAGTCCAAAGTCCTTGCTCAAGAATTAGACCAAAATGTAAACAAAAACTTATTACCACGAGACCAGAGTAGAGTTGCTAACTTTTCTCAAAATTAATAATGTACAAATATTCAACTTTAGCAGACAAATGTAAAGTAGATTAAAGAAAAAAATTTTGAAATTTGTTTTCTTGAGTACATGTTTTTTGTGTTTTTAGCACAAGCTATTAATTTTTATTTTACTTTCGAAGTCTTATATTGTATAACAAATTTACATCAAATATAAGAATAATTCATTTATAAGTTGAAACCGCTCACACTAGTCACATATCTGAAGTGGTTGCAGATGACATTCCTGACAATGACATTACACGTTTTGTTCAGAAATTATCAAGACAAGAGTGTTACCTCTAATTCACTTACTCACCCGAGCATTTCGGAGAATGTTTGATAAGAATCTTAGGTATGAAATATCTGTTCACATGCTCAGCGATATGAAAGACATTGAAATTGATGTTGTATTGACGAATTTCTCTCTCTAACTCACAAAGATCAATTCCATTCTGCTTGCATTCTGTGTTTTCTCGTGACCTATAACAGGTCGGTTATCCACCAAGCGGGAGCTGTTCCGCTGTGCGTCTTCTGGTACGTGGTCCCCTCTGTCCCAGCGGTTGTCGATTCTGCACTCCATATGACTTGCCATTTACACTTCCACCTGCCAATTCTACGACCTATATTGGTGGTTTTTTTATGGTTCTCCTTACAGATCATATCCTGTATAGAAACCCTTGCATAGCGCTTTCCATAGTTTACTGAGTGACTTGGTGTCTTTTTATGAGGTCAATAGTATAGGAGCCATGCTTCACTTCCATATATCGTCACTGGCCACGCATACTAGTCGAAAATTTTCATCTTCAGGCAGTGGATTATTATGAACCAGAAGATACAGTTATGGAAATATAATTATATGTATCTTTAATAAAAGAAAATAATTAAAAGGAGATGCTCGATGACCGCTTGTCACTGAAACAGTACAAGGTTGCTATTATAATTACCGAGTATATAATAAATATTTTAATTATTCTACCTACATATGTTTTTTTTATTACACACTTGTAAACATATTGGTTCATATATAAATATATGTATGTATATATATATATATATATATATATATATATCTCTTTTAATCAAGCATCTTTTTTCAATCATGTTCTGTTACGGTAACAATGTATTCTGAATGTTGCTGTAAGAGAATTTTTTTAATTTCACATCCAAAGGTCTGAATAGAACCCTATTATTGTCACTATGTCAGGTCAGTGTCTCTATGACACTCCTTCTGTAGGTCTCTAGCTCGTAAACTAAAAACCTGTGCTTCGAGTTTACACATATAGTGCACTTGTTTGGCCCAAAATTACAAATCTTTTAAAAATTTTGTATCACAAATAAATATATATACGGAGGGGAAAGTGGTAAAAGGGCACCCCAATTTGTTTTTCATGTTTTTAAAAAATGTTGTTATTATTTTAACAACCAATAACCTCCAAAATATTATATAGTTGCTCTGTTAGTAGCGTCTGAGTGAGAAATTAAAATTAAACTTATAGCTTTTATTATATTATTTTATTTTCGTAAAAAGTCAAAAAACTCTGTAACTCTGTCACGTCCTTCCGCTATGTCCTTTATCACGTCCTTTTCGATTCCTCCAACTCCTCTTTATAAGGTGAAGATGTGATAATAGCTACACTTGCAGGCTTCCTTCCTCAATTAGATACCGTTTTTTCTAGGATAAGGCACAGCCGAAATATCTTTTGGTCAAAACAAATCTTGGCACATACTGATCACTGGACATGGGTGTGTTTAAGGTGATTTCACTTTATCAATGATCGGCGATAGTCCCAGTTAATCAATAGTAATTGGTGGCACGGGCTGATCACTGGCCAGTGGTGTGTTTGGAAGCGTTTGTACTCGATCAATGGTCGATGATAATCCCGGCTGTGTATTTTATTTTATAATATATTATTTTTCTGCTAAAAAATCAGCATCGGTGAAAATGTGGCGATAGAAGGGATAAATTCCAGTGATTTTGAATCTATTTGCTGCTAGTCCCCTTATGCGATGTCATAAGACTTGACCATTCTACCGGAATGTAGCGTAAACTTTCTTATCTCTTCGTTATAATGACATTTAAGTGCTCCGATAAATGTGCGGTTGAGAGGCAGCAGTTTGTGTGTTGTGTAATGAGGCAAGCTTATAAGTCACGAGTCTTTCAGGAGCAAGCATTAACACCTGAATATTACGAGTGAATTTAATGCCCATCAAGAATGAGTAGAACAGGGAATTCTTTCATGGGATTTGTCTTTTCCAGAAAATGTACAAATAATTCTGTAAACAAATTTGTTTGCATCGACCGAGAAGGATGGGTTTTGCCACCGCATCAGGAGGAACCCCTTTCAGTAGCAGATCGGTATAGTTTTTCTAGGGAATATCATCAACGACGGTATGTAGGTGGCTCCTGCACTCATATCCAACAAACTAAAGTCATGAGCGATCTCACTCCGCTGCTGTCAACGCTTGCAGCTCACACTATTTACCAATTACAGTCGGTATTTTTGTCGGTAAAATTGTCAGCCCAGTTTCGTCAACGTTAAATATGCGATCAGGAGGATAACCAGAAATGATGTGATATCATTTCTAAATGGATTTATTATATTATTTTTTATGATAAGTTACCCTTATAACTTCCATCTGTGTCAAGACATAATAATTACTTTTTATGAACAAAAATCAACTTTTGCTCTAGTTCAAGTGGCAGTACACGCTTTCCTCCAAGTGGCTTGTCCAAATCCAAAAGATTCCTCGGCGTCATTAGCCAACCACGTCAATGTCGATTTTGGGACAGAAAAGATTTAGACGGCTTTCTTATACCCCATATTCTTGCTGCGTACTGCTACGATAGCTTTTTTCGTTCGATCGGGATCACACTTTTTCCTCTTAGCTTGTACCTTCCGTGAAAGATTCGTCCGAGGCATCTGACAACATAAGGCGATGCTATAAGTAATAATACACTGAGGCAAACAAAGTTATCACTGTTCGTACATTTAATATGGTGTTCGGGGTTATATTGCCTGCAAAGACAAGGAGCCATATTAGAAATAAGAGCTTAATGTCAAAAAAACACCAAGAAAATTATATAAGTGTAAGAATACTGATTTTACCTTCAAAATATTGAAAAAGAGTTGTTACCTTTTTCACTGATCGCAACACAAACTAGAACACACAGTTTTAAAGTAGTACACACAGTTTTTAAAAAAATATTATTCTACCAGTAATTCGATCGAAAAAAGTTTAGTAGCGCATGTGAATGAAGTTGTCTCCAAATGTCAAAGAATGAGCACAAATGCGCCCACTGCCTACCTTTAAGCTCTCAGTTATACGTGTTCGTCTTATTACGCCACGTTGTACATAGATGGCGGTTTACTATATTGAAATAAAATTAGGGGGTCACTTTGTAAGCAGGAGCCACATTATTACCTTCCCCTCTACTCACAGATACATACTTACATCTTTTTTTTTCGCATACATTTTAAAATCTTCAATATTCCTTTGACCCGGGCCCAAAAATCAATATCGATGCGAGTTCCGAGATGAAATTTGCTGAGCTCTCTGTTCACACAATCGTGCTCGACTATTCTCGGCGAGCATGTGTGAATGCGAAATGCGTTTGTATATTTCATTCTTATGCAAAAGTATATTTACAAAAAATAAATTCCTTACAAAGAATTCACATCATACACACGCAACTTGCGATCGCGCAACCATATTTTAGCGGGTAGCAATCGAAATTTGTAATCTCGAGAGGAAGATTCGTTATCAAGATTCGATTAAAAAAAGCAGACACTTCAAGCCGACTTTTTTATTTTTCACGGGGACAAGACACTGAAAAGTCGGACGTCCGGGTGAAAGTCGGAAACTTCGCAACCCTGGCCACAATATTGGCATTTATAATGGATTTCGTCTGTTGTGATATAAAATACCATAAAAAACTACGTAAAATGCCATCAAGCTTTACACTTTTAAATAAACTAAAATAAAGATTTTAAAATATACTCTTTTGGATGTACAGCGACTTATCATCACACACTGACCTGGTCGACGGTGCAGTTATTTTGCAAAATAAAAATTACCAGTAGTAAATATCTTGAATTGCGTTTGGTTTAGTACCATCCGACAAGGAGTTCCATTGTTCATCTCCAGAACGCATCATCAGATTCTGACATGACCGATTGTCTAATTATTTTGCAAAGTAACAACTACTAGTAGCAAATATCTTTAATCACGGTTGATTTACTAATATCCGTTAAGGAGTTCAATTGTTCATATCCAGAATTTATCGTCAGACCCTGACCTGGTAAGTGGTGTAGTTATTTTGCAAAATAACAACTACCGGTAGCAAATATCTTAAATTATAGTTGATTTACTGCCATTTGTAAAAGAGTTCCAACATTCATTTCCGGACCTCATCATCAGATCGTCATCATATTTACATGGTACCACACCTATAGCACCCTCTTTCAAATAAAAGAAGAATCATCAAAATCGGTTCACTAGATAAAGAATTATCGCTGAACGTACATGAAAAAAAATTCCGACTAATTGCAGTACAATAAAAAACCTTTCGAGTCCCATAAACAAGGCAATGGATACTAGTTTATGCGGATTGTAATTTAAAACCGTTGTTTGTAATAGATAATGATGCGCGCCTTGAAAATTGACACTTGGAATTCGCTACATGCAGAAGTTCGAAGAAGTGTCGATTTATCCGAATATGCTATTTATTTTACGTGCGATTAATATACAGCTTATAGCTTCTGCCTCTAATTTGTAATAATTTATACATTTTTTACGATATCCATGTGCTATATACAAGTGTTATGTTAGTAACAATACTGATGTTATCTGATCTTTTTTGGATTTAGATGGCGGCAAAGTTGCTTTAATAATACATTCAAATACATTGCTACTTTAGATTATAGCAGTGCTAACTTGGAAAATTAATATATTTGCATCTATTAAAATATCGACAGAAACGAGAAATATTTTGTTTTTCTGATCGCATCTAATAAGCTCTTACTGTTTGAAGATTGAATAAGAATAATATTTATTGACTATAGTTCAGTGGTATTTTAAGTTTTTTTTTTATATTTCCCTACCCCTCCTCTTTTTTGCGCAAAATTTTATAGAATTTTGAATCTTCAGAAATAATTTTTAGGACTAATATATAGCGTATAGTGAATTATTTTTTCTTATCGGTAGATGGGGTTCCGACGCGTTAAAATATTTATTAAACATAACCATAATGTGGAAAGCGAATGTGTATATTGAACTTTTTGGTAAACTTTTGTGTAAAAATGATTATCTGGGATCCAGTAGAATCTATTTTTTAAGGAGATTGCTTTTTAGAAAATGAAAAGTCAAACCAGAGAAAAAATATAATTTGTAACAATAATACAAAACGAAAAAAACTATTTGTATAAAGACGAATAAATTAAATTTTAATATATGAAATATTTTTGATAAGAAGTGAAAATAACAAAAGTTACGAATAAAGGAAACACATAATAACTATGTATTTAGAAACAACTTCAAAAATAATTAATATCTGTCACCTTTTTTAAATGTATAGCCATTGATTTAGTTAATTTTAAATGAACTGTCAATTGGTACTGTTAACCGTTACTGGCTTTGTTTGACGACTCTCTCAGACCTTAGACTTTACGGATTAGTATTTTCGTGGTGGATGTGTGGTGGATTTGTTTCATCTTGCTGCTTACAAAGATTTCCATAGAAATAGCATTTACAAACTCTTATGAAAAATGACTTGGCTTTTCCTGAAAAAAAAAATAAAAAATGTTTGTCTTTTTGATCGATAATTTAAATAAAACTTTGAGGATGACTTTGAAGAAACTATGAATGTCATTTTAAGCTAATAATAGGTACTTGAGCACAACACTATATGACTCTTTTGCTGATCTCCTGTGTTATCTGTCTGTTTATCTGTTTGTTAGACCAGTACGCAAAAGCTGTAAGTAGGTTCGATTTGAATTTGAATTTGAAAGTTAGTGTTTGCGATTCAGACTCAAATCTATGCTAAGTTTTGTTCCGATCGAAATTTCAATTGATCATAAAGTTTAAGTCTGATATATTTTTGAGACAATTATAACAAGCCCTTTCAAATAATACCCCACACTGTATGTGGAATTTTCCATTTCATTAGAGTACCTAATATGCCCTTCACCCTCTCCTAAATTTTCATACAATTCGTTATAGCTATTGAGCTACGTGTGGGCTAATATGCTTTATTATTATGCTCAATTTCAAGTTTCTACCTCAAGCGGTTTCTGAGAAAAACGATTGTGATAAGCGGATAGATGAACGATTTTATAAGATTTTCTTTTTAAATTTTGAGGTACTGGATACCCTAAAACAGGGAAATATTTTGGTAAAGTACACCTATATCCTATGACACGTAGGGTTACCATTAGCCCTCTTTTCTCCGAACACTATCCTTTCTACAAAGAGGTCCGGTATAATTTTAAATGCGTTCATGTTTAAAGAAAGTATCATTTTCTATTTTTGACAGACTAGCCTATATAAATACATAAATAACCTCTTTCAGAAACTGTAATCCAAATTATTTCAACTAAATGCAATTTTAAAATGGTTCACTAGGAATTTTGTAAATGCCCTTTAAAGAGTGGTAAAAAGTATTAAAAACATAGGTAACTGATAGTGATTTTTAAATTGTTATCTAATTGTTACGTAACAATATCCAATTGATTTAATTATGCAAAATTTTAATTAATGAAATAAGTGAGATTTGATGAACAGTATGTAATTTTGGTTTGTTTTATTCTGTTAACTTAAATAAAAATTGTTTGTTTTGGAAAATTATTTTGATATTTTCCGTTTCATTTTAAATTAATGTAGTTATGAAGCAATATTCGGAATTTTCGTAGGATTTAGCTCACCATTTTTCGTTTTCTCGAACTTGTTGTGGTTACGTAAATTGGGCGTGTTAACTAAAGTGGGTGCTATAACTTTGTACGGTAGAAAATCTGAAGAAGTATTAGACATCAGTAAACGAAGTGACAATGATTTAAATGGTAGAAATTTTAATTTATTGGTGAAGGCGAGTTAAAAATTTGTTAGACTCTCCATAATTTAGGTTATTTATTATATGGCTGATATGTAGGGCAACCGTACCTGTCTCTAGAATTTTGTATGTTTGTTAGTTATTAGTATTGTCTTCTCAACGGACGGACAGATTTATGCAATATTCAGCTTATTATTTAACAAATAAATTTATTAAGAGATTACTACATATTTAATTAACAGCGACATTTATTGTAAGCGTTTATAAGAAAGCGTTATAAATACAACAATTTATGTTTTCAATTCATTAAAACGTAGTTTAATAATTCTCCACTAGATGGCGGTATTTGTTTTATTTTTAATAAATGATCTTAAATCTATACTTCATATATATATATATATATATATATATATATATATATATATATATATATATATATATGTGTGTGTGTATATATATATATATATATATATATAAAGTAAAAATATGAAAATCAGGTCATGAATGTATTACACGGCACAACTCTTCTTGCATAAAAAATGGAATGGATTACTAGTTTTATAGTAATAATTACGAATATTAAATAAAGATACTTCTCCAGATCTCTCTTTAACCCCTTTTTAAACAAAGCAGCATGAAACAAATTATTGAAATTTGGGAACACATGTTTTTTCTCTAACCGAGTTAAGAAGGAAATCCCATAAAAATGATTAAATGAATATTGAAGCTATAGTACGTTGATACAATTAGTGTAACTAGTGCGTTGTTACAGTTTTTTGCATAACATAACTTTCCGAGAAAAAAACGCAATAATTAACTGCTTAAATTTTCTTTTCCTTTAAATTATTAATTGCTGAGGCCTTCATATATTCGGTACATAACATGTTCTTTATTTTCTGTTTTAAATATCTCCCACTTAGCTACACGCAATGGGTCTTAAAATCTGTGTATTTAATTACGTAATCAATATTATTTAAGAAACTTATTTAACCCAGTCACCGCTAATTTCTAACAAACACTTTTCCGAACCACCAATGTCTTGCTCTATTTGTTCAAAAATTTTTTAAATGTAAACATTTTTATTTTTGAAAAAAAAAACCATACCTATAGCTACGAAGCTCTCTCTAATGGAGAAACCAAAGCGACTTTCATAGCAGACTGCAAAAGTGATACTCTCTGTTCGCTATTACGAAATACAAACAATTCGACATTTGTGCCAGTTTTCTCTCAATCATGCGTGTACAAACAGAATAATTGAGAATGAAACAGACGATTAAGTTTTCCGCACCTCGCTAACTTCACCTTCCCTTTGGGCTGGCTCTACAGATACATATAATTTATTATCGATTCCGTCATCACCATAGATAATATACTAAGCCCGGAATGCACGGGCGGGACGGATAAAATTAATGTTTGACCATGAATGACGCGTCCTGTTTGTAATTGGCAATATTGGTTTGAATGTTTTAAGTTTTAATTAACCAGTCTTTCAAAAAACCATGTACCAGCAACAGACCGCGAATTGTCACGCGCTCAGACATGCGGCGAGTATCGAGATAACACTGCTCGGCTATTGTTTTAGGCAGAGGACGCTAAATGACTATTTACTGAAGTCCAATTAACTGAGGTATACAATTAACTGAGGTATATCATATATTCCGTGTATACGCCATCTACCTTGTGCATACAATTATATGATATTGGTTAAATGCTCACTTATATAGGTTATTAGAGTTAGTTCTAATATTCCAAATAACTCTGGAATAATGTTACCATTTCAAGAAATAGAGATGTCTATCTAGGATTTCTAGAATATCCGATCTTTTTTGAAAAGGGTCTTCTGAAAGTAAAATAAGGTATATTGAAAATTGTTTTGTTTTAATAAAAAACAGGAATAATCAAATTACTAACAGTATTTTGGGCTAGTTACATAACATAATTGTACTATATTGTATTTATTGTATAACACACTCGTACTCTAGAGCATATATTGTATAAAGTTAATTAATGATTTTTCATTAAGTCCTTTTTTCCAAACATATACAGATATAAAACTTCACATTCAATATTCTTATAATTTAACTGAATCAGTGTTATCACCGGCTATATAACGAATAAAGGACAACATTTTTCGGAAAATTTAACTACAAAATGGTGTAATTTTTTTATTTAATAAATGTTTTAGTTATTAATAGAAGTGTGATCGGTGACATCATGGAATTATAAAAACATCTGTTACTCTATATTTTGTATTTCGGCGCAAAAGTGGAACGTATTTTTTTTTCAACAATTGTTAATAATTTTCTTTTTTTACTACACTAAATGTTGAAAAAATATACGTCCAACATACAAAACACAGATATTTGTCATAATAATCCAGAAAACAAATTGATAAATTTCACTTTTTCAGTTTTAAATAAAGTAATATAGAAAAATACAATGTGGACCTTCAGACAACTATATCTATAATTAAAGGAAATACCTAGCATTTAAACAGAAACGGTGAAGTTCTTAAAAGAGCTAATGTATGTAAGTGCGTGGAAATTATAACAAATTTGTGCGCGCTTTTAAACGATGGAATGAAAATACCCAATGGCTTGGAAAAACCCGTGGGACTAAGTATATTTCACGAAATGTGAAAGTAAATCCAATTTTATGCTGTCTGCTGTGTGCATAAAGTCAAAATACAGTTTATGGCGTTTTTTCCATTACACTACGGATTCCATTATTCTGAATATTAAAAACAAAGAATAATTATGGACTTATTCTTTTAGTTTTTTTTCTATTCAGAATCACACGTATAATGAAAATTATGGAAAAATTTCATGTTAACACTAAATCTGCAAATGATATTTTTAGTGATATTTAATTTTAAAAAAGGGCTTTTTTTCTGATAATTTTGTAAAGTTTTTTTGGGAGTAGTAGGTTTTTTGGGAGTAGTTTTTGGGAGTAGTAAGTTTTTTGGGAGTAGTTTTTGGGAGTAGTAGGTTTTTTGGGAGTAGTAGGTTTTTTGGGAGTAATTTTTGGGAGTAGTAGGTTTTTTGGGAGTAGTTTTTGGGAGTAGTAGGTTTTTTGGGAGTAGTTTTTGGGAGTAGTAGGTGGTAATAAAGGTACCAAAGAGATTTTATTTGCATTTTGATTCTTTTTTAAATTTAGAATTTTGAAGGCCATTGTTTTGGAAATTGATGGGTTTCTTCCCGTTCACTAAAAACGTTCTACATTAAGAAGGGTGAAAAGAATCAGCCTTGTGAAAATATGTTGTAAGGAAAAATACTCTTGTACAAAATATAAACTTTCAGAAAAAAAGAACGGGAAAGCCCTAAAAACCATTAAAAAACCGAATCTATTTATGTATTTAGGATGCCAATCCTATATTGGTTTTTGGAAAAATTTTTAATTGTCGATCGATCTAGACTTAGATAACAAATTTTGTTTGTCATAAACATCTTTCTTCTTTTTTAGTTTAATGTAAACTTGTTATTAAATTATTATTTATTTATATTTTTTTATTAAATTTGAATGATTGATTTTAGATTAGTTTTGTTTTTGAAATTCCACAAGAATGCAATTTTTCTAAATTTTGAGGGTTAGTTGAGTTCTGTAATTTACTAAAGATTTTTACATTACCAAGTTAGGCAAGCACAAACTTTATTGTTACCGCTCATTGCTACCCATTTGTTAATTATACCAATACATTTTGCCTCCAAACATCGCATTTTCAATTGATCAAAATGCTGTTAAAATTTTATGTATAATAAATAGTTACACGACTACCTATTTTCAGAATGACCGCATGCCCGTTCCGCCTTTATCCGGGCATAAAGTGGTCCATGCCTGAACTTTGTTTTAATCGTGTTTTTTAATGCTAACTTTAAACGGTTTTTTTTATTAATTATTATTTTTTTTTGGTATTTTTGTTAATTATTTCTTTATTATTTCTGCTTTGGGTTTTAATTATTCATTCTGCGCTTTAGTCACGTACATACGCATACGGCTTTATTTTTTAACATAAAACCGACTATCACAATGCGTACTAATTTATTATATACATCTTAGAACTTTTTCTCATTTACCCATAAATCAAGGTACTATAAACAATACGAGACAAACAATTCATATCATTCATTTAAACTGTTTTTACTTGAAAACGTAATCAACAAAACTTTCATCTTCAAGAGTTTTTATTTACTGTTTCGATGAAAATTTGGTTGCAGATACGTGTCACTGCGCAGAATTAGTAACCTATTTAGGACAGAATAATTTGAGTATGACATGACTTTAGTAAAAATCATATTTGTTTCAAAACTAAGTGTGTTGTGTAACTTTGTGAAAGTATAAATATGTCATGTTTATTAAATCACGTGGTATGCCAAAGTGTGTGATCAGGTAAAGTTTAGATCCACTTCCCGCCTGCGTAGACAGAGCGACTCCAGTTTCACACGGTGTTGTGAAACTGGAGCCACCAGACTGTCAGCGTACTCCACGCCGCGCCTCCCTTTGTTTACTACGGCTGCATTCCGTGCTCTTGCCTATCTACTTGCGCATATACACCTTATGTTCGTCGCCAGCTCACGTTTGAGTTTAAGTGAAAAATGCCGTTCCAGAGATAAATTAGTACTGAAAGTGAGTAGTGAAAACGAATTAGTCGTGGCCATGGAGTTTCGAAACCGTCTCTAATGGAGAAGCCAAAGTGACTTTTACGGTGGACGGTGAAAGTGATACTTTATCAGTTCTCTATACAAAATACAAATAATTTTAAGTTCAAATAATACTTGTGTCTATTTTTCCCTTACCATGCACAAATTCACTGTTCGTTGAGAGCGAAATAGAATATTATCTCTGCTCCCCGCTAACTTCACCTCCCCTGTAAGCTACCCTCGTGGTACTTATATAAATTAATATCGACGGGCGTCTCCAGGAAGCCCTCCGTGTTCTGGTGAAACGGTCGTACCTTTACGATCGTGACATTGTAAACAACGATCATAATAAATAACAGCCCGATGGAACATCAATATTACTGCATAAAGAGGGGATTTTTTGTTCGTGAATAGAAGTTAATGCCGATTTTGACGAAACTTACACTATTGCTTGGCTTTGTCTTTCTGGATAGTTATGGGTATTACATCATTACGATATAAAGGTAGCTAAGCAGTGGCAAAGGATATGAGAATACTCGCAAAGAACCATGTTACTTGGGTCGATTAAAACGCAACAAGTATCTCAACAGTCACGAATGAAAGAATTATTTTACTAAAAAAGGTCGATCCGTGATCCATTATTTAACACGTTCGCAGTAGAGTTGCTGAATATGACAAGTTTAAACTGTTTGCTGTGCTGGACTTGTTGTATCCAGCAAGACCCACTGTCTTGTTGAAACTCAGTATATAAACTGTTTTTATTCTGTAACTAAATCATACTTAATATTTATGTTATTAAATTTCGGCATTTCAGTTTAGTTGGTTTGACCATGGAGTCAAGGGCCTGGCCTGCTTACCAAGTCATAATAAATAGTTTAAAAAAATCTGTTACGAATCTGTAGTGCGAGTTGCATTACGTGGATTCCGTACACGTTATACACATAGTATTTGTTATAAACTGTTGGGAAATTTATGACATACTTTTTTCTGACAATTAAATGAAACTACGTGATATAGTATTATTTCTAATTTCTTTAAGTTCTTTACCACGACCTAGGTTTCGTTATAAGTACCATATACGAAATATATAATATATATATATATATATATTTTAGTTTAAAAAAGGGTGAACTAAAGAAACTAAAAAGACGAGAAAAAATTATGAATAGGGAAAAACTAAAAAATTATAAACAAAAAACCCAAAAAATATAAAAATTAAAGTTACATCCTACTAGTACACAATAATAATTGCAGTAATCATATTATAAGTTTTTGTCGGCTATATTAAATACGTCAGTTTGAATTTTGTAAATTGGTGAGAATTAAACAAAAATCAAAAATTCTCCAAAATCTTTTTGTACATTAATTTCTCGTTCAATTCCGACGCAAAGGCTCACTATTGATATATGAAACGATTCTTATTCTCATTTTAAAATCTATTTGTGATTAATGTTTCTTCAATGTTAATTTTCCCATAAGGTATAACTTAGTTCGCAATGTTCCCATAAGGTATAACTTAGTGCAATGTTCCCATAAGGTATAACTTAGTCTACAATGTTCCCATAAGGTATAATTTAGTGCAATGTTCCCATAAGGTATAACTTAGTTCACAATGTTCCCATAAGTTATAACTTAGTTCACAATGTTCCCATAAGGTATAATTTAGTGCAATGTTCCCATAAGGTATAACTTAGTTCACAATGTTCGCATAAGGTATAACTTAGTTCACAATTTAATTAAAAATATTTGCCACCATTAAAAACTACCATATATAGTTCAGTTGTTGTTGTTATCGTATCCACATGAGATGAAGAAGATCTCATATGGAAAATGGTTGCCAGAGCCTCGAAAGGTTGGACTAGTCCATTCCCGCTTGATGAGCGGCCGGGAATCCAACCCGGGTCCTCGCGGTGCTATGTCTTGTGATCAGCCCAATACACCACGGTGACGACTATATAGTCCAGTAGAGAGTATATATAAATTTTCCAAAGTAACGACTATAATATCCCAATGTAATTATACCACTAATAATTTATAATCAATATTGTGGGGTTTGCTTCGTTGTATTAGATTTTGTTTAAAAAAAAGGAGTTCGGAGGCAGTCATGAGGACTGCCGACAGAAGTGAAAATTTAAAACTGTACTTTGAAATTTCAAACTAATTGTAATATTAAAAATAACATAAAATTATTAAGACTTTTAAAAATTAAAAAGTCTTAATAATTTTATAAATATTATTTCCTTATTAGTTGTCGACCTAATGTTTTATAAGAATATATATATATATATATATATATATATATATATATATATATATATGTATATATATATATATATATATATATACACCTCACGTTTCCCTTCCCCAAACCTTCCACCACCCAAAATCCCTACCCCTCCCCTGCATGTAACCTACATGTAACATGTTACATGCACGTAGCATGTTGCTGATACGACTCCCATAAGATTTTCCTCCACCAAAAATCGCTAACGCGCCTAAAGAAGTTTTCACTTCAATAATGAAACAAAAGAAAACATAAAGAAACAAATTAAAATGGATCACGACTTATTTAAATGAAGTCCATTCATAGTGTTACGTTATTAATGCGTGTCTCGGACAATAATTGTTGCATAACCCACACTATGTGATCTACAGTTAATAAACTGTATTGTATTATGGAACTGATTATAATATGTCCCATAATACAAGACAGTTATTATATTGGCCGCTCCTATTCAAAGAT
The DNA here is from genome assembly GCA_039881145.1 of Druceiella hillmani. NCBI lineage: Eukaryota > Metazoa > Arthropoda > Insecta > Lepidoptera > Hepialidae > Druceiella > Druceiella hillmani. The sequence continues at coordinate 19,506,669 of JAYKKI010000032.1, read as the reverse complement.
AATACATTCCGATATTTACTTAATGTTGCACGTTTCGACCATCCTTCGGTTGAGGTAAGTGCTTTTACGTAAGCCTACACTATATTATGTAATTTCTTATATAAACGGACTTTTATATTAAGTGTTAATGTCATAGTTTTCAGCAGTCTTTTATACGTCGGAAATTTTTTTTAAGCATTTTTACTATCTAGTTATGGAAAACCAATGGAAACATTTTAAGACATGTAACGTTGCATTGTTTAAAAAAACACAATAGTGTTAAGGATATCACAAAATAGATTACGTTTTTAAGAAAATGGTGATATTATAACTGCTCATTCATCGTAGACAGCAACGTTATTCGCGACGTAGGCGATGCTTTAAAATTCTGTAAACAACCATCAAATAATTATTTAACGAAGTTAGGTTATGTCAATCATTAAGATGTCTGGCTTCCTAACGACTTGAAGGACACAATATTGTTTAATAAGTTTTCACGTCATTCACAGACACAAAAACAACTCTTGAATTTGACTACTTTGTGAGGATATTTAACACAAATGCACTTGGACGAAGAGTAAAGAGCCTTCGGCTGCGGTATCATCCAAAAAAATGTTGTTAGCCATTGAGCGGCATTGGCAGGGAATAGGTTATTATGAACTGTATATTGATTCTGTATAAGCTGAAGGAAGCGATTGCCAGAAATCAGACAGAAATCAATAAATAAATGAAGTGGTATTTTCTATCAAGACAACAGCGGTCCCATATATTTTGAACTGTCAAAAATAAATGATTATATATCGACTGGGATGTTCTACTTCATCCTCAGTATTCGCCGAGTATTGCCCTTTTTAGCTATTAGTTTATTCCTTCCATTAAACAATACCCTTTTTGGTAAAAGAATTAATTCAATCGATAGGTGATATAAAATGCACCGCAATCAACATTTTATTAACAAATTGAGAAGTTTTAGAAAGATAGCGTCATGAATCTTCTGGAGAGATGGAGAAAGTTAATAGACCACAATGAATTTCATAAGAATTGGGATTATTTTCAACGCCATATATGGACCAGCACCTATGTTTATTGTTAACAGCAGGACCAAAGCTAACTACTGAAACAATTTAGACAATAAAACTTTGTCTTATACCTTCTTAGGCTAGCATATTAAGAGTATAATCTAAGGTAGCTTGATTGACAAACCCGGAGTCGTCGTAAGAAATCTTTTATAACATTTTATGTCTTAATTTTAGTAAAGTAGCACACTACTTTATTCACAATTTTGACTTGAACCGGATTATTTTGAATTTCACTTCCGGTGACAGTTTCCATGACAGCAACGTAGGTGAAGTTACTGGAAAATCATTCTCGCTTTGACTGTATTTGATATGACATTTACCTGTGAATATAATGAGTAGGGTTCTGCTTATAGCGTGTTCTTCTAGATATTGGTATATTTTACGTGCTTCAGTTATCCATTGCTCTATAGTAGTAGTTGTTATAACGTAAGATAGCGTTTGGTCTTACTTTGGAACCACTTTTGAGAGAACTCTTCCTTTATTAATATTTTTATGACAGAATTTATGTTCTGCTCTTACTCTCTCTCTGTGTCTTGTCTCTTACTTTCTGCCACCTGCTCAACTGTGTCATCTCATTTGATTGTCCTCTGATTTTATACGTCACCATACTTATATTTACTCTACGTTTATTTGAATATATGGCATTAATTATTTTCATAGCTTCTGATTACAAAGAGTCACGGTCTCTGCTTCTGTAAACATGACACCGCGCGATTTTTTTGTCCCTTATTTGTCTAAGAATTTGTGTGTTTATCTTCACAAAACAATGTCATCGTCCTGACAGATGAATGTTAAGAGTAACTTCCTTAGTATTTGTGGATCTAAAAATATAAGAAAAGTATGATAAAAGGCGACAACTGAATGTATGTTTAATTACTTGATTATGTAAATTTTGCGCAAACATTTTAATTTGAGCAAAAATCTTTGTGGTACCCATCATGACTCTTTGCTATTGTGTGAATTAGTGTACATATATATTGAATTAAATAGTATATTACTTTACTTTATTACTCAGTTTCATTTTTAGGGTTTATTTTTAGGGTAGGAAAAAGGAACCCTTATAGGATCACTACGTTGTCTGTTTGTATGTCTGTCGGTCTGTCAAGACCCTTTTTCTCAGAAAGTGTGTTAGACATTAAATTTTATATTTGGAATTTCTCTTTACGTCTATTTTTGGGGTAAAAAAAGCATGTTTTTAAACAAGAACTGCTGTAAACATACAAAATTATGACGAAAATATTGAATAACAATGCAGCACAAATGGTCAGGACTCTCAGTCAAATTTACTGATAGTTAAAAATATATTTTGTATGGATACTTTAGGTATTAGACCGTGCAATAGGGTGCGGTCGGTAAAGTAGACTCTTGTTCCGACTCGACTGACAGTTAATGCGGATCAGAAATACGTTTTTAAGCGTCAGTAAATCCAACTGACAGTCTTGATAGTGTGTGGTCCATATGGGCGTAAGTTATATGGACGGACGCATGAACATGACGAAATAGGTAATTGTTTCCAAAGAGAAATCGGTAGTAAAACTAAAAGTGCATTCCCGCATTTTTTTATTGTTTATTAATTAAATCATTGTATGAGAAAGTTAAAAATAAAAAAAAGTTAATAACAACAGCGAGCAGAGAGAAAGAGCAAGAAGATCCGCACGAAACGGAGACCGAGAATAGTCGCCGAGCACGAAAAAAAGGAGTTTTTTTAAAAAAATTGTTATGAATATTAAAAGATTTTTGAAATCACGTTTAAAATAAATAGGGTTCTATTCTGATAGTTAACTAACCAATCGCTTAAGAATTGTGAACTTTAGGGTGTCTTCATACGTAAATATTTACTTACGTACAGATCAAAGAAAGGAGATGCATATTACTTTTTAAATGCAAATTTAGATCATTTAAATATTTAAAAAAAGTTAAAGCATGACGTAATTTCTTAGAAGAATTATTTCATAAAAAGATATTTTAAAAGTGGATTTTTTAAAAAGTTATAGTTATTTCTGTCGCCGAAATCTGAGGTTGATAGAAAATACAGGACTTACTAGCAGTGCGCAATATTCAAAAGATTTTTCAAGTCACTAGGCCTCTATTCTGATAGTTAACTAACCAATCACTTAAAAATTGTGAACTTTAGCGTGTCTTCATACGTAAATATACGTACAGATCAAAGGACGGAGATGCATGCTACTTTTTAAATGCAAATTTAGACCATATAAATGTTTTAAAAAAGTAAAACACGACGTCGTTTCTAGAAGAAGATTAAATATTATATTTCTTAGAAGAAGATAAAATACCATTTTACAAAAAATATTTAAAAGATAATTATTTGTAAAAGTTATAGTTACTTCTGCCATGAAAATCTCAGGTTGGTGCTCTAGTGGAAAGTATAGGACTTACAGGTGTGGAATATTTGAAAATTGGAAAAGGAAAGGTATAAAAGTAGCAGAACATATTTAGGCCACACTGCCATTAAAGAACAACGACACGTTGTGTTGTTTTTTAATTAATTCTATCGGCATCGACTTCTGGGAAGCGGCGTCCATTGAGCGCGCATTCCCGGATCGCGTTACGTCGCTCGCGAGACGACATCGTCGCCATCGATCGTTGTCATTGGTACGAATTCTTGCTCGTTCGCCGTAAACGCAGACTGAGTGATAGTTTTCGTTACTATGGTAAACGATGGGGAAGACCTTCAAATTGAGGGTATTGTCACATAGCCGAGATTTTGCTTTATGTTGCCTGCAGCATCCGTATATTTTAAGGGTTTCGTACCATAAACGGAAAAAAACTCTTATTGGATTATTCTCACACGTCCCATTGTACGTTTTTCACAGCCTTTTTTCATAGAAGCCATTTGAAATAGTCGGCGTAGTAAAATTTGACCTATAAATTTTATTATTGTAAGAATCAAAACAAATATTTGTCTGGAAATTTTGGGGAAAGCTGGTTTAGTAAAAACAAATTGCGGTCGTGTGAAGTATCAATAGAAAGTTTAAGTTATAATTAATAGAATCCTATCTGAATTCAGAACCGTAACTAATATTATAAATCCGAAAGTGTGCATATTTGTCCTTCTTTCACATTGCAATGGAGCATATGATTCTTTAGGGATGTATTTGGCGGCCCGGGAAATAATATAGGCTATTTTATATTCCGGGAAATCTAATTTCTTCGGGAAAATTCTTATTTGACACTGAAACGAAACAACATCGCAAAGAAGCAATGGATCTACGTGATTCTTTGAAATGCCGCAAACTCAATATGAAGAAGCAATAGATTCATTGCAAATTATATAGTAACGAAAATAAGGACTTTAATTTTCCTTTAATAATTCCGGACAGTGCTACACGTTTTCGTTTCTCATTATAAGGTTGTAACTATAACCACGCCAGTCAAGCCGCGGATATAAGCTAGGTATAATAAAACTAATTTTTAGAAATATTATCTTAAATGTCGATAGAATACATTCTCCTTTTATTGAATATATTTGGCGTTAATTTTGTAGAAATTCATTATTCACAATTATGAAACTACGTGATGTAGTATTATTTCTACTTTCTTTAAGTTCTTTACCACGACCTAGGTTTCGTTGTATTACAACATCTTCAGGGTTATTAGTCTCCTTTTATCATGTAAACTGCTAAAGTTAAAGCTGTAAAAAAACAGAGTTACTAGATGGTTACCCAAAATTTACTGGAAAACTATGGCGATGATTATATCCCATAGTTTTTGAAAAACTCCAATATTTTTCTTACGCCTCTGGAATATGTATTAGGCAATGTATTTACATGAGGTACGGAGTCTTCGGAGTGCGAGTTCTACTCGGATTAGAACTTGCGACTACAACTACGGATTAGAACTTACGATTGCAATTATTTCTGTCAATTTGCATAATAAATGATATTCGAGTATAGAGTAATGTGAATTACGGATTAGAAGTTATGACTACAATTATTTCTGTTAATTTGCATAATAAATGATATTCGAGTAACGATTAATGTTAACTACGGATTAGAACTTGTGATTACAATTATGTCTGTTAATTTGCATTATAAAATATATTCGCGTACAGATTAATGTTAAATACGGATTAGAAATTGCGATTAAAATTATTTATGTCAATTTGCGTAATAAAAGATATTCGAGTATAGATTAAATATTAACTACTGATGAGAACTTGTGTTTACAATTATTGCTGTTAATTTGCATTGTAAAAGATTTTCGAATATAAATTAATGTTAACTACGGATTAGAACTTGCGATTACAATTATTTCTGTTAATTTGCATTATAAAAGATATTCGCGTACAGATTAATGTTAAGTACGGATTAGAAATTGCGATTAAAATTATTTATGTCAATTTGCGTAATAAAAGATATTCGAGTATAGATTAAATATTAACTACTGATGAGAACTTGTGTTTACAATTATTGCTGTTAATTTGCTTTGTAAAAGATTTTCGAATATAAATTAATGTTAACTACGGATTAGAACTTGCGATTACAATTATTTATGTCAATTTGCGTAATAAAAGATATTAGAGGTATAGATTAATGTTAAATACAAACACAATTAAATGAAACTACGTGATGTAGTATTATTTCTACTTTCTTTAATTTCTTTACCACGACCTAGGTTTCGTTGTATTACAACATCTTCAGGTGGGATATTAGCAAAGTTAATTGTGAATAATGAATTTCTACAAAATTAACGCCAAATATATTCAATAGTTAAATACAAATTAAAACTTCCAAATAACTTATTTCTGTTAATTTTCATACTATGTAGATAACTACGAAACGTATTTGGTCGTTTTTTTAAATTTATTAATGCCATAATAAAAAACGTGATTGGTTTGCAATAAATTAAAATACTGGAATTTAAATTTATAGCATTGGCTATAATTATCAAGCAATTTTTTCCTGTTTACGGATGAATATGAAAATGATATTTTAAAGAAAACTGCAAGAAAAATTCTTGTGATACTAAACATAAATTTCTTAAAATTTATAAAAAACAAAACAACTGAATTTATACTAAAGGAAAACTAACAAAACGTTATTCCGACACGATTAGTTAAGACAAATGAGCAAGACGGAGCTAAGCAGCCGTAGAAATGAGGAAATACTAGCAGCAGGATCACTTCAGGTGACCTTTATAAACAATTATAGAGGTCAAGTTCCTAGTGTCAGAATTCAGTTGATTACACAACTTTATAAGTCGAAGAGATGAAAGACTTTTTGTAGAATAAAAATATGCTCGGTAAAAAGATTTTCAGAGCGTATGGAGATAAAATCATGTGACCAGACAACTTAATTAGCATTTTTCTCATTTGTTGGATCGTTTGGAGTATTTAAAATAATGAAAAGTTTAAGTGAATATGCAGATGGTATTGATAATGAACCTCTATTCATTTGAGTTGAAACTCATGCTATAATTCACGTGAAAGAGTACCGTGTGAAAAACATATGCGGCGTCAATGGTTACAACAAGATTATAAATAGCTTTATATTATCTTCATTGATTAGTTTTAACGATGCACATTCACAATGCATTGATATTGTCGATGTGTTTTGCAAAACTCGTCTATGACATGGGATCTATTTAAAAATGATCATCTACATTTAAAATGATGTGTGCATTAACATACTTTAAAAAAGGCATATGTTAATTATAAGAAACACCGCCAGCATCGCAAGTGCATAATAAAAGTTAAATGAAGTGTTTAATCTGTTAAATTTATTTTTGTCTTGGCACATTGTGAAAACTCAATACCGACTAATTTTCTGTCTCATTTGAATTAGTTCTGAATAATGATAATTTCGTCTTATACTGCAGTAGCAGAATTTAATTAAAGCAGAACTTTAGCAAGATATTAGCATAGTATTGTATTCGGGACATTTTGTTAAAACCAAGTGATTTCAGTATCACAATTACCTTCCATATTAGCACGTTCTTCTCATGATTACAGCATCGTCGACATTGTACTGTATGTATCATACTCATTATTAGATGTATGAAATATTTATTTATTACAACCAGAGTAGCAAAAAATAAGTTTATTGTAAAGAAATTTCATATGATTCTTGTGTTGCTTTATTTCTTCCTAATTACATTTTAATCTCCAGGATATTTTACTCGCAAATTTTTCATTTAAAAAGTTGGCGACACTAATTACTGTATAATTCCGAAGGTACAAGAATACCGACTATCGTTTTTTTTATATATTTTGAGGATTTAATGTTTTTAAATTTCTCCTGAATGTCACGAGCGAACGTAATGTCAATATCATTTAGGACTCGCTAATAACAAGGAACTCGAAATATGTTTACATTTTTCTTTATTATATTTAAGGCAAATACTACGTTATATTTTATAAAATACAAAAATGATTTTTTACAAAGTTATATATTTTGTAGACTTTTTTACAAAAAGAATTCGTATTATTATATTTAATGTGAATTAAGTTTTTGGAGTCGTAAGTTTGTAGAGTTGTTGTTTTATGTGAATTAAGTTTGTAGAGTTGTAAGACTTTAATTGATTTGCAGTCTAAATATTATCTTATGTCGAAGCATTAATCGCAAAAGACGAGTTGAGGTTTGAAAATGTTTCAGATGACAAGGATCAAAGCTTTTGAGACTGATTAACGCATTTGCAGCAGGCGATGAAGTACGTAAGTAGTTTGTTTAAATAGGATCATTTTAATAAAACATCTTTTAAAAAATCGACTTAATGAAAGGTAGGTACTAAAGTGTAAAAAATAATTAACTCAAACTAGGTACCTGCTTATTTGTAATAAATAACTAAGTTACTTATTTTTGAAGTTGGTGCTAGCACTGTCGACCAACTTAAATAAATTTATAATTTAATTTAATTTCAAATGTAAATTTAAAACTTAATCTAACTTTAACTTAACCTAACCTTTAATGTACTAACAATACTAAATATATTCATAAAGGGCGTATTTTTAATATAAACATTTACATTTGTTTAAGTTGATCGACGGTGCTGTTCATATCCAGAGCTTATTATCAGACCCTGACCTGGTAAGTGGTGTAGTTATTCTGCGAAGTAACAACTACCCGTAGCAAATATCTTGAATCAAAGTTGATTTACTGCCATTCGTTAAGGAGTTCCATTGTTCATTTCCAGACCTCATCTTCATAATATTTATATGGGACCACACTTATAGTACCCGCTTTCAAATAAAAAAAAAGAAAATCATGAAAATCGGTCCACTCGGTAAAGAATTATCGCTGAACATACATAAAAAAAAGATTCCGACGAATTGAGAACCACCTCCTTTTTTGAAATCGGTTAAAAAAAATAACACGTATAAAAACAGTTTCGTTATTAACCGCGATACGTGAAGCTTTATCACTTTGATTTTTCGTATTTTTAAATTTTTTTACTCTTCAATGATGACGACTGAAATGCCAGTATTCTTGATGTTATTCAACCTCTATTGTCAATACTATATTAAAATTGATATTACGGAGTGGACGTAATTCCATTACTTTTTAGTTTAATCAACTAATTCATTTTAATAATATATATTATATTACATACGTGGTTGTTCACAGGAAAAGCGACTTTATTTTTGCCGGTATTAAGAACGGGTTTTTATATCTTGTGTATAGACCAGATTCTGAATTCGCAGACTTTTTTTTGCAAAATTGTTCTAAAAAACACGTTTTAAATTTGTAGTTATTTTTTTTGGATTCCTAGCCCATATAGTGTGGAAACGACGCTGATGGTGATTTTTATCAAATTACTTCTTATGTGTCATATATGTATATATGGAAATTTATTAACTTAGTTAAACAAAAAAGTTCAGTTGGTTAACTGACTTCATAATTAATTAAGTAATTAATTGAAACTTTGAAGTAAATTTTTTGGTCTGTTTTTCTTTATTGAATTCGTGATGAAATCGATTATCTAATTTTCGTTTTTTTTGTATAAAAAAGTTTCGTTTAAAGAGCATTTGTTACAAACAAGCTTGATTAACTTTGTTACAAATAAACCTGATTAATGTTACAACAAACAAACGTGGATATAGTTTATTTTGTTTGCTAGTTAATGATGTAAAACTACTGAACAGATTTTCATGTTTTTGTATTGGAAAGTTGTATGTGTTGATTGAGTTGATAAAGTGTTGTATAATCAATATTTTATCAAGTTTAACTTGATTGACTCAGTTTTGAAAGTCTTACTAGTCTGAAAGTCTTACTTGCTAGTTTACTATAAAGTACTTTATAGTAACCTAGCAAGTTAAGAATGTTGCTATTATTTTCTTTGCTATAATTTTTCTTATTACTTTATTTTCCTTTTATAATATTATATTTTATCCACAATTCCTTTGAGTACATTACATTAATTTTCAAAAGTTATCTTTTTTAGTTGTTGGAAACGATTGATTTTGTAGTATTAAATTGGTCCTGTGTACTTTTAATGTGTACTTTAAATACAATACACTGGACAATTGATTAAGATTTTAGAGCTGAAATTAAAAAAAAAGTTTCAATTCAAAAAAATATATCTGAAGTGTGTAAGCTTATTGGGAAGTGAAAATTCATTGTTATTATAAAGCTATGAATCAAAGAATTAAAAACGAGTAGTGGATCTTATATTTCTGCGAAAATATAATTAATACATACATAAAATAAGTTACATACAAAAATTCACAACAAACTTTTAGTATGTTTTCGTTTATGATCAATAACACGTGTAGATTGTATATAACATAAGATGAGTGCTTGTGTTATATACAATCTATAATGCAATATTTTTTTGGGATTCAGCGAACGTAGACAAGAAGCGCGATCGTGACATTATTTTTATACAAATCAATGAATGTAACTTAGTCACACGAAATCTGGTCACATACATGGCTTAACGTATTGTAAAACTGCGAGTATGGGTTTTGTATCTTTAAAAAACTGCGAGTATGGGTTTTTGTAAATGTTTTAATGATCCTTTTCAGAATATGAGCGTGTGAAATATTATTCTGTCTACATTATCTTTATCCCCTTGGGGGGCATCCACAGTGCTTCTCCTCGCTGATTGGTCCTGCGCATCACAAATTGCTTTATTCCAGGCCTTGCCGTTATTCTTTAGTTCCACCAGCTCAGTCCGCGTCAGGTCTACTACGGACGGCCACGTTCCCTCTTCCATTGAGAGTTCAAATACAAAGCTTGCTTGGGTATATGGACTTGTTCCCTTTTGAGAGTATGGCCTATTTAGTTTCATATGGCCAATTTAGTAATAGTAGATTATATATATTTATATATATTTATATATATATATATATATATATATATATATATATATATATATATATATAATAGTTTTAGAAACACGAAAACAATTAGTTACAGAACGATCAATTGGCCAGTTCTGTATAACTTGTTAATATAACTTGGTAAAAGTTTCATCAAAATTAGGTTCGATAGATTCCAGGATATATCTGCGTGTGACCGACAGATAGACGGTAAGATAGCAGAATGTTAACATAATTCGCAATTTTTGCGCGAGGTCGTAATTGTGTCCATTAATCGATACACCTCTAGAGAACAATTACTCCAAGTATATGTGGAACATCATTTTACGTCTGTAACAGTTGTTGTTGTCGGCGTCGTGTTCCACATAGATAGTAAAATAATTAATAGAAAAAGCAGAAAAAAAAGGATTAAATTGAGTCAAAGCATTTTAAAGTTGCTGCTACCAATTTCGGTGCCTCGTTGCTATACAAAATTTCTTGCAGCACATCGCTCAGTTGGATTTTCCTTTGGGTGGTAGGAGGGAAATAAAATACTTCCCACTGACCAACAGGTAGAAGTCCAATCCCCTCGAGGGCTCTGGCACCCCTCTTTTCCCATAGATAGTATAAAACGGCTATTAATGAAAATGGAACAGTAATATAATGAAGAAATTTAACAATTTCGCAACGAGGAGAACAATTTTTTGTCACCTTGTTCATGATTATAAATAATTCTATAATTGCTCTACTGACTGGAAACAATGGCGCGATGTCTTGAATAATCGGCCGCATAACAAGAAGAAGCAAAGAGGCTATGTTCGTGATTTCATAACAGTTTTTTTTTGGAACCAGTAGACACTGAAGGTAATATTGCAATACTGATTACTTCTGGGAAAATTGTGAAGATTTTAATTGGAAGCCTTTTAAATTACATCTTTAAACATAATTACAAGACAAGTTCGTTAGAAATACTGGATATATATTTGCAGCAATTTAAGCACCGCACGTTGAGCGTGCCGGTTAAGGATATAACATGGATGTAAGAATTTAAACTACATTGTAAATTCTGGTTAAGAATAACAGAGAACGTAAGATTGGTTAACAAAATATATACTACTAAGTATACAATTGATTACATATTATTACAATTTTTCTTACAAATTTCAACTTGGTGTTTGTCCTTATTTCATGTCGTAAGGTAGTAAATGAATACACTTGCGTATTTACGAGTTGACGCGGCGTAGGCTCTGCGCAAGCTTACATCGTTTATGATGTATAGTAAATCTCTACTGTGCAAACTTCCATTACTTCTGATGTAGTTGCGATTTCGGGCCGCAGGACATGGTGTACATTATCTTTAATAGTGAGCACTTAATTCTCATCAATAATGAGCCGCTTCACACTTTTTATTGTGAAGCAGTTCTTTAAAACATGGGCTTATAGTCATCACATCTTAGTTGAAAATGAATTGATTTTGAGGCATTCATACAGTTTGTTGATAAATGGAAAGCATACGTTTAAATGGTAAATTTTCTACTTTCACACGATTCTTTAGAACCCTTAATTTGAACGGGAATCAACCGATCTTTGTGTATTTTTGAGAAAATTACGTTCTTGAATGTATCATTGACAGTGCTCGGGTGAAAGCGTTGATAGTGCATAAGTGACAGTGCTTAACCCTATCGGACGAAAGCGTTGATAGTAGATAATGAACAGTGTATAACCCTATCGGATAAAACTATTGATAGTAGACAAGTCACAGTGTTTAACCCTATCGGGTGACAGCATTGTTAGTAGATAAGCGACAGTGCTTAATTCTAGTGAAAGCGTTGATAGTAGATAAAGAACAATGTTTAATCCTGTCTGATGAAAGCGTTGATAGCAGACAAGGAACAGTGTTTAATGTTGTCGGGTGAAAGCGTTGATAGTAGATAAGGAACAGTGTTTAACCCTATCGGGTGAAAGCGTTGATAATAGATAAGGAACAGTACTTAATCCTATCGGATGAAAGTATTGATAGTAGATAAGCGATAGTGTTTAACTCTATCGGGTGAAAGCGTTGATAGTAGATAAGGAAGAGTGTTTAACTCTATCGGGTGAAAACGTTGATAGTAGATAAGAGGCAGTGCTTAATCCTATCGAATGAAAGTATTGATAGTAGATAAGCGACAGTGTTTAACTCTATCGGGTGACAGTATTGTTAGTAGATAAGCGACAGTGCTGAACTCTATCGGTTGAAAGCGTTGATAGTAATATTAGGGGTTTTTGAATTCCATTATATATGGAGTATAGTATGAGGTGGGTTGTTATAGTTGGGATTGTAACGAATAATCTTATTCGACCATAACGGATTATTGTGAAAATAACATACTTGTTATTGAAGTGGTAATATAGAGTATAACGCGGTAGAGTAGATGTTGATTTATTTATTTTTATCAATAAATCCGCACTCAATTTGCTGCTGAGTGCCAGTTAGGGATACTAAATGGTTGAGATTCATCTGGTTTGGCTAGATATATTATATAATGTGCAGAGTCCTGACTTCAAAGGTATAAACGATGCTTTTGAGCGAGTGAAGGAAGATACCTACGGCATATGTATACTTTAAGAACATTGCATCTGATTTTTTTCCCTAAGATACGTATATAGGTAAAAAGAAGGTAATCTTTTTTTTATTTGTATTCTATTTAAAATTTAAATTGACGTGGAACTAAATTCGTTTAGTACGCTAATTTTAATTAGGTGACAAGTTTTCTTGTGAAAATAATGTACGTCCAATTTTTTTTCGGTCTATAAAGTTAAGCAATTTCAAAAATTGCCAAATTGTATTTGGATACGAGAAAGCATATGAACTTCTTTTTAGTATTAACTCTAAAGTGATTTCTTTATTTAAAAATCCTTATTGGCAGATGTCGCAGGAAAAATTAATTTCGCTGCGTACGCGCAGCTAAATAGCACTGCGCCATCTAGTTGACTTGAAGTATTTTAATATAACATTAATTATAGCGTTGTTATGCTCAATAGATGGCGTACCTATCTGTGCTACAAAAGATAAAAAATTATATTTATTGTGATTTTAGTTTTTTGAATGAACTAAAAATGCAGAATTGGATACACAATTTTTCAAAGAAATATTCCAAATAAACAAGAAATAATAAAGTACCCTGAGCATAAAGTTGAAATATAGTTTAGCACTTTTTTTCGAAAAAACTAGGAAAAAATTGATTTGGTAATCCATATTTTCGGTGTATTGATTGTAATGAAGTTATAAGGAATGAATATCTGACGACATTTTTTTTTAAAAATGACGTTATTTATGAATACTGAATTAAGATAATGTTTTTAGGAAATTACCGGTCAGTACAATTTAGAAATTTTTTTTACCATTTAATTTATTTCATTCAATTATTTATTTAATATTTTAAATCACGTTTAAAAAGTTGGGCGCTGTGCGTTTAATTCTTTAATTATTTGTAACAATGTTTTAACACCGGAGCAAATTTAAAAAAATTACAATTAGACAAAAGCTTAAAAGTATCATTTAGCCTTTTTTGCTGTTTGTAATGAATGATGGAATTTTCAAGGAATTTATTTTTTATTTTATTTTATTGCAACGCTCTGTATTAAGATTTTGAAATAACTTTACTTTGCTTATTTAAAATGCCTATTATCTCCAAAATATTTAGATGACTGTAGACTTTAAGAAAAAAAATTGGTTTATAGAAACAGATAGCATAAACTTAGTTATTTTTATGGACTTGTATGCCTTTTTAGGTTCTGTAATGAAATAAGGAATTTTTATAATTTCATCATGTCTGTCCGTTTGTCTTTTCCAGTTTCTCCGTTTTCGACCTATGTATACCAAATTTTGCATACAGACGATTAAGACGAGGAATTTGAAAAATACATTTCCCTCTAAGCATACACAAGTGTAGGAATAAACGCTTCTGTTATTCATATAGGTGATTCTAGCTATGAAACAAAGTGTATTTGAAGTGTTTTTGATAACAATTGGTGTTTTTTTTATCGATTTCGCCATTTTGACAGTGATTTTTTTCAGAAACGGCTGAGAATTATTATATAGATTATTAACGCTACCTGCTCAGTTTGATGCACAGAATTACCTGTAAAAATAATCGACACATTATTTGTTTCAATCTGTAAAATATAAGGTTTTTTTGGCACACCCCACTGAATAGGTCATCGTTAAAAAATCTTTTAAAACGCAGTTTCATTTACCATTTTTAGGCTTCTGTACATTAAACGGGAAAAGATAACTCTTATCACTTCCTTGTCTGTCTGTCTGTCAAGACCCTTTTTCACAGGAACACGTGGAGGTTTCAAGTTGAAATTAATATTAAATACTTCTACGGTCTTGGTCTACGGTCCCTTGGAGCTGTATAATCGAGTTTCTAAGCAATCGCAATAAATAAAAACTCTACAAATACTGCAATTTATGCCGCATTTTTTGACCCTCGCAAATAAATCAAAACCTGCAAGGTACTTCCCCTTGATTTGACCTAGAATCATAAAATTTAGCACGAAACAAGGCGTCGCGGCACCTTGCTTAAAGGAAAATATCTGAAAATCGTTATTTTGTAGTTATATCACATAGAAAAGTTTTTTGTTTAAATATGCGCCTCTGAAAGATTAATATTAGGTAATATATTTTCGTTATAAAAAATTAAACTTTTGTAAATAGTTTTATTGGAATATTATGTACTATTATTTTTTTATAAACGCCTAAATATGTATGGGTACTTTGTAGTGTGAGGGCCATTCGTGGTTAATCGATGTTTTATTTCTAAAACACGTTCGTGAAAGGTTTGAACTTCGATGTAACTCTCAATGTTTACTTTCAGCCCCTTTAATTTCTTAACTGAGTATTTGAGAATTAGAGAAAAATTCTAGATGCTAGATTAGTTAGCATCAAAAATTCAAGACATATAGACACATTTCCTGGCTCCCACTTGGCCCGCTTTTCTAATGACTCCGTCTTGTGTTTAAATTGAATTTACCATGTAATGATCTAAACAAGTGCGCTAAAGTCCGATACGCAATTGTCTGTGCGAGAACATCGCATTGCGCTTATCTAGACCAGAGACACTTAGGTACAGTCATTGCACTTTACCGATGGCCATAGCGAAATAAATAATGACCGGAAACTGGAGGCGTTTGCAATTTAAACATAAATTGCTGTTTACGCGTTTGATAATAGTCGCTTAACTCGCTATTATTCATTAATTTTATATATTTATAAATCTCTTTAGCAATCTCTTCGAGTCAATCGAAAAACATTTTTCCTAATCATTAATACGATGAGGTGCAGAGCATTGACGAGGTAACGAGTAATGTAATGTAAAGTGTAATATAATTTAATACAATATACGTGTGTGTAATGTAAAGTGTTATATAATTTAATACAATATACGTGTGTGTAATGTAAAGTGTTATATAATTTAATACAATATACGTGTGTGTAATGTAAAGTGTTATATAATTTAATACAATATACGTGTGTAATGTAAAGTGTAATATAATTTAATACAATATACGTGTGTGTAATGTAAAGTGTTATATAATTTAATACAATATACGTGTGTAATGTAAAGTGTAATATAATTTAATACAATATACGTGTGTGTAATGTAAAGTTTTATATAATTTAATACAATATACGTGTGTGTAATGTAAAGTGTAATATAATTTAATACA
Organism: Druceiella hillmani; assembly: GCA_039881145.1. Taxonomy (NCBI): domain Eukaryota; kingdom Metazoa; phylum Arthropoda; class Insecta; order Lepidoptera; family Hepialidae; genus Druceiella; species Druceiella hillmani. The sequence goes on along the minus strand of JAYKKI010000032.1, from coordinate 19,490,637 downwards.
ATATACGTGTGTGTAATGTAAAGTGTTATATAATTTAATAACAAAATGTGTAATGTAAAGTGTAATGTAGACGATTGACAATAATCGGAGAAAATAAAGAATACGATATTTAATAATTTAACGCATGGGCCACAAAAGTCGAATCTGACCGACTGTCGTCGATCTGAACGTTACGACTTAAAATGCGCTGAGAAAAGGACAGAAGATATGACTAAATATAGCTACGGGACGTGGGACGTGGTACGTTTAGTCGGCGGCGCACTCGCCTTTATTGCGTGGTAAGTCGGTGGATATTCGGCCATCGACTTTGTTCACAAATACGACAGTTGTTGGTCACCGACTCATCACTTATCAAAGTCGTTCGTCTACGTTACGCTTTAGGGAGAAATATAAAATCCGTGTAAACGGTATAGGCAGACCTTACTTTGTCATGAAACGTATGTATACGATTGTTATAAAGTTGTCATAATATTTTATAGTTTTATTTTATTTTCTGTAAAATCCATGCGGCCTCGGCACAAAAAGTATATCTTTTAAAATTAGTATTGATAAAAGAAAAAAAAACGCAATGTGTGCACTTTTGGTTTCACCAACAATTTTTATGTTTTTTTCTTATTGCTGACAAGTATTCAAAGAAAAAAATTAAAAAAAAAAAGTCATTTACGAACAAGTCATGCTTAATTTGATAAGTGAGAACATGAGTTGAAATGGAATGGTTAAATGAAATGTAGTTAGGATATGATTTTTTTTAAAGTTGACATATGTATATTTAGCCAGAATTAGTAAAGTAGTGATTTTTTGAAAATAATTTTCTAGATATCTAAGAAGAATTCAAAATATATTGAACTAGAAATAGGAACGAAGTGATTTTTAAGAAGAATTTTGGATAAGTAAAAATGGACTCTGTAGATTAATTACGTAGATATTAATTATTATCTCCAGTACTTTGTTAAATTCAAAAAATATGATAAAAAATAACAAAATACCCCGGGTATTTCCACAATATTATATTTTAAGATGCTTTAAAAATATTCTCTATTATATAAAAAAAATAAATTTTTAGTTCATTACAAGTATTTAATAGCTCATAAACAAACATTACATTATTTTGTCACTAATAGTTTTTTTCAATTAGGATACAAATAAATGAAAAAGAGACACATTTTTTTCAATTTCTTGGTCATATTTCGTGTAAGAACTTATATGAAAATTTCATGTTTTGTTTTTCATTATAAAATTGTATCGGCAAGCAATATAACACAATAAAATTGATAGAGGTAAAGATGTTATATTATGTAATATTTATTTGCTGTAGCATCAAGGCTCTAAGCTAACAGCTTATAATCAATGCCCACTTATCAGCAGTACGAAAACTTATTAGTATACATCTGCGAATAATTTGTTCATTGTCATTCGTCTATTGTTCAAACTGGGACAGCGGCTAATCATTTTTCAAAGGTGAGAAATGACCAAATCGTCTTCAAATGCGTTTCTTTAACGTCTTTTTATTGCCGTTTTCCTTGTTATATTTCCTTTTTGGAGTATTCCTTTTTCACTTCCCTTCTTTCTGCACACTCGTAAATACTGGTTTTAATTCTGAATCTGGAAATAAATAGTCCAAATTTATATATTGACTTGTTGCAAGTAAAATATTAAGTGTTTTAGAACATCAGATTTGATAATCGTTAATAATAATTCATATATTTGGGGCTAAAAAGTAAATCAAAAGTTCGTGTGATTAACTAGTGATACAATGCGGTCGATATACGAATATCGATAGTCATTCATTTGTAAAGTAATTTCACGGTTTACAGCCTTATTCTATTGATAATTAAGAGCTGATTAACATTATAATATTAACTATTAACATTCTGCATAACGAAGGGTACAAAATGATAAAGTTCTAAACAAAATTAGAATAAAACTTATTGCAAAATATAAAAATATCATTCACATTATAGATTTCAAATAATTATATCCGATTCCACTAGTAGTTTGAACTGAATCGTGGAAATGTCGTGAAAATGGATATATGATAGCCAGAGAATTAATTAAAATTATATAATTAAATATTGAAATGGTAAATGGTTAGATTTGGTTGTAGATAATAAAATGTTATAAATACAACAATAATTTAGAAAAAAAAAAAAAATAGTGCCACTTGCGATCTATATTTAAAATTCCAACATTCTATTCGTTAAATCTCAGAGATAGCATTATAGAAATACAAAAATTGATCATTAGATGGCGTTAAGAAAGCGTCACATGTCGGTGGAATGCTGAAAATTGTGAAAAATGGATTTAAGAAAAATTTCACCTCAAAGAACTAGAGTTTAACTATTAGTTAAGCTCGTAGATAGTTTATTTGTTTTATTTATTCATGTCTAACTTTCATCTGCATATACAGTTATATTCGTATATATATCTGGTGGAATTACTGTTACACGAGCAGTATCTTTTACTAAATCACAGCGAATAAATATAAAAATTGAGCAATATGAAAAATCGTGAAAACTGTGTATAAACCTACAACTTCTGATACAAAATTTCCAAATTTCAATATATGCTCTGTATATCTCTATGATCCACCTTTTATGCACTATATATATATATATATATATATATATATATATATATATATATATATATATATATATATATATAATATAAACACACCTATTCTAATACATATATATATATATATATATATATATATATATATATATATATAGCTCTATAACTGTCTAACTGTCATTATAATTAATGTATTAACTCATTGTATGTAAGAAATGCAGAAGAGACGGACGCAGGTATATACGAGTATTTGTGTTGTCGCGTGACATCACGTCTAACCAGGTTACTCCACGATTAGTGGCGTGTCAGCAGAAGCGTGTAATGGTCTTAAGAGCGTTGATATCCTTTTTAGTGGCGCCTGTAAAGTAATGATGTAGATAACAGCCAGTCGAGGAGGTTGCACGAGACATCGCATGTTTTTACCAATTTTCACTTATTTTGTCCTTGAGGAGGATGAATGTTGAATTTTGGCATTAAACCATCAGCTCATACTTTGCATTGTGACGTCATCTATCCGTTTCCGCAATGGTCTAAGAGCTACAGACACGGTGTTTGATATAAAATGTTTGTATGTGAAATTTTATATGGAAGTATCGTCCGATTAAACTGTCAGTTTTTTCTTTTTAATAAATGGTGGTAAATTTGTTAAAACAAAAACAATAAAAAAACTTTCCTTATATTTTACATTTTTATTGTCCTTATTAATTTGTTCCAATTCTCTACTGCTACGAACTTTTTTTTTCTTTAGTGCTTTAGACTTTGATATGAACAGATAAGCGATCGTAAGTCAATTGGGTAACTTCTCCACTAATTATAATGGTACATTTCATAACTGCTTTATATTAAATTCAAGTCAGATGCAACTTAAACAATTAATAATTTTACATTATTCGAAATATATTATTGTAAAGATAAACAAAGGGAATATGAATGAAGGGTATAAATGAAGGAAGAAAGCGAGCTTTTTTGGCTTTAGAAAGTTTATGAAAAGCAAAATGGATAATAGTAAAAGAAATACGACAAGCGAAAGTCAAACATAAGAAGGCTTTATTTAAAGAAAGTCAGAGAGTTAGTGAATATTTGACAAGTATTTACAATAAAGTTGCACGCTATACTTTGTTTCAGAAAAGTTTTAAATAACTCACAATATTATTACCTTATAAATAAATATGTGACCTTGTCTTATTATATATCAATAAACGCGGCGTTTATACAATTTCTGTTTTATGTTTCGCATATTGTATTTCGTTATTGTTACATAATTATTTTGTTTCAAAAACCATAGTACTTAATTATTTATCGTTATAACTTATTGTTGCTAATATATCTCAATTACAAAGCATTGGTACACGATACACAGTTTTATTTATAAAATTCAAAGTATGTGTATATCTGTAAATATGTATGTTTATGTACTCTTTATAGGTACTCACGATTTTCCTTAAAATTTTCTACACTTAGTATCTACCCCTAAGATTAAATCTTAGAAAAATGGCAATCCCCACTCTATTCTCTTACTCCGTACGGAAAGCAGAAGTTGTTCTTACCATATAAAGTATACGTTACCATATAAGTATACTGTTATACCGATCTTACCATATAAAGAATACTGTTATACCAAATTCCTGTACTTTTTACGAGTTTTTTCAGAAGTCACCAACAAAAATATTCTAACTTTTTACAGCCAAGTATAGTTACTGGTGGCCGATGACAACCCATCTCCGCTCTCCAAAAAAATCAAATATAAAAAACATATATTAAATTATTTGGGATGATTTCAGTGTTTAAAAAATTAGTGAAAAAAGTGTCGGGGCTGTCCTTCTTGTTCCCACTCATGCTGAAATATGAACATGATGGTAAATGGTTAATAAACTTCGAAAAACTCTGAACTTTTTGGACGGCTGGATATATTTAAATTAAACTTGGTATGTGCATATGTTTCTTTCTTAGCAAAATATATAGTAAAGATAATCCAAACTGACCTTGACCAAGGAGGGTTAGGGTGACCAATATTGTTTAATTTGTTAAAAATTGTGTAGCGCCGAGCTGAATCTATGCTATTGGTAAAAAAGGCAGTATTTTTTAAATTCAAAGTGGGGTTTCATCAAAAAGGAGTCCATTTACCCTGATAATGGTTATAATGCAAACATATGTTTACCTAACATAACTACTTCTTTATAAACCACGAATATGTACATTTATATTTTAACGTTACCCTCTTACAGATTATAACTTGTTTAAACTTTAGAGTAATTTAATAAAAACTCAGAATAAAACCCAGATCTCAAGGGATTAACTCAGAGGAAAACTTTTTTCATCCCTACCTTACCCGGTTACCTTAAACGGTTTAAACAGGGATATTCCGGATACCAAGGTACTTAGAGACTTGAAAATTGGCAAATTTAACTCTTAGCGAACGTGTCTTTTCCTTCTCAATCAATATGTTATAGGGCAGCCTATTCGTTACTGCGGAGAAGACTAAAAACACAACGCTTTTTCACATGAGCGACTATATTGCATATTCGAGGGTGGACTCCTCCAACAATTTTTTTAGGTTAAACCCCTGGAGAAAAGCAAAAAATATAGTTCATAAACAAGTGTGAGGATAACATGCTTGATTTTCTTTGTTTTCTTTTATTTTATGATTTTCTTTGTTTTCCTTTTATTTATTCTATCATTTGACTTGTTTCTGTTTTCGAGTATATGTGTAATTAGTAATTTTTTGTTGTATCATTATTTTTTTTTATGTTTTATTTTTCTTGATCGATAATGGGTATTAGCGGCTGTATTATATTGTAATACTGTGTTATTTTTATTGATATAACTGTTACTTTAGCTTTATCATAAAGTTATGATAAAAAAGATCGAGTAATGTCGAGTAGTTAGCTAGTTCAACTTATTTTACGTTACATTTACCAGTCTTAAGCATGGGCTGGTCAGCCTTTATTTTTCGTCATGTTAAACGTTTCTTCACCTTCCCTTCCCTACATATTCATCTGAAAGAGAAACAGATTACAAGAAGAGGATAGATGGAGAAGCAGATATAATTTTGAACTGTATAAACTTTACGGACAACCATAAATTACGCAAGTAATCCGTAGTAACAGATTCAGACGGATTGGTTACATGTGGAGAAGTCGAGAGGATAATCCTACTAAAATATTAACATTCAAAAAACCCGAGGGTACTCGATCAAGAGGTAGACCACCCTCGAGATGGATGGATGACATCGAAAAAGACGAAAGCTTAGAACATAAGTAATTGGAAACGAGTCGCAACTGATAGAAGACGCTGGAAGGAGCGCGTAGTAGAGGCAACCAAGATCTGCAAGGGGCTACTGCGCTTGTAAAAAGAAGAAGAAGAGATATTATATATGAGTTTTAGTTGACACGGGCGAGTAGATTTCGAAGAGATAGGCTTTTACTCTTTACGTTTATGTAAACGATAATGGCGATGCGATGTTGATAATAGACCTCAGACGAAAATTTTCCCGTTGGCGTGACTTGTTTTATTCTAAATTATTTTTGAGATAAGTCTCGAAGATATCCACAAACAAATGAAACTACGTGATGTAGTATTATTTATACTTTCTTTAAGTTCTTTACCATGATCTAGGTTTCGTTGTAGTACAATATCTTCAGGCGAGCTATTAGTGAAGATTAACTCTTAGGAGATTAACTCTTCCAACCGCATTTATATATTACACAAAATAATAACGGAAGCCGGGTTTGTGCGGGGTTTCCCACTGTTTACGTTAGTGAGTTTAGTATACGTTACGTTAGTGAGTAGTTTATTATAGGGGAGCGGTGTAGTTTTTATTATACTTTTGAAAGTTATACTATATTTCATGAATAATCCATAACCTACATTATATGAAAATGATACTATGTTTCGAAAATTAATTATTGAAGACACAATAAATGTCACAATAAAAATATACAGTATAGGTTCTAGATTGCGTAAATTACTTAAAAACAATTAAAATATTATCCACAAAATGTTATAGTGGTTTCAATAGTAAGTACTCGAAATTAATAAATGAGTCGGATCATGAAATACTATATTAACAAATGTTTTATTTGGTCACTGATCGTGAATTAACTGATAAAAATATAAGTATTCATTATTAATGAAGTTTTATTATTTAACTAATACAATTAAATACAATACCATTCTTGACTTAAATGGCACACGGTACTTGATATAAGTATTCGTTATTATTGAAGTTTTATTATTTAACTAATACAATTAAATTCAATACCATTCTTGACTTAAATGGCACACGGTAGTTGATATAAGTATTCGTTATTAATGAAGTTTTATTATTTAACTAATACAATTAAATTCAATACCATTCTTGACTTAAATGGCACACGGTAGTTGATATAAGTATTCGTTATTAATGAAGTTTTATTATTTAACTAATACAATTAAATTCAATACCATTCTTGACTTAAATGGCACACGGTAGTTGATATAAGTATTCGTTATTAATGAAGTTTTATTATTTAACTAATACAATTAAATTCAATACCATTCTTGACTTAAATGACTCACGGTAGTTGATATAAGTATACGTTATTAATGAAGTTTTATTATTTAACTAATACAATTAAATTCAATACCATTCTTGACTTAAATGACTCACGGTAGTTGATATAAGTATTCGTTATTAATGAAGTTTTATTATTTAACTAATACAATTAAATTCAAAACCATTCTTGACTTAAATGACTCACGGTAGTTGATATAAGTATTCGTTATTAATGAAGTTTTATTATTTAACTAATACAATTAAATTCAAAACCATTCTTGACTTAAATGACTCACGGTAGTTGATATAAGTATTCGTTATTAATGAAGTTTTATTATTTAACTAATACAATTAAATTCAAAACCATTCTTGACTTAAATGACTCACGGTAGTTGATATAAGTATTCGTTATTAATGAAGTTTTATTATTTAACTAATACAATTAAATTCAATACCATTCTTGACTTAAATGACACTCGGTAGTCGATATTTTGACTGTACCTCGTTTTTGCAATTCTCACCTGCGTGAGTCGCGTAGATTTTGAAACTTGGACAATTTCGCTAATTCATTAATTAGCCTTTATCAAATTTAAATATATCAGTTGTGTAGTCTATACTATATAACAAGTGTAATTATAACAACATCTAATGTTCTTAACCCACAATCCATCTAAATATATCTAAAATGTTATGTCAGCGCTTATTTTAAATATATTCTCTCTACCAATATACAAAATATTTTTATTTTTGACATACACTTCATGAATATAAGAAACATGTGGGTTTTTTATAATTTTTAATCAGTCTGGTATAAAAGTAATATTTAGTGACAAAATCGCAGCTTTTTACAACCTTTAAAAGGGAGAGTAATGTTAAAAGAAACGAATAAAATAGTAAATATAGTTATTATCATAAATAACATCAAGTCATAGTATAATAATCCTAAAGTTATTTTACCTTCGTAAAACTGACTAGATATTTTTTTTTCTTGCTGTCAAATTGCATTATTCAGTGTGCGTTTAATCTGTATATTTTCATAATATTTTCGTCAAAGGTTAATAATAAACATATTTCCCTATAGAAACAATGGACAAACTCTGTCGCTTTATTTTTGAAGGTTATCTTAGTTTGAGACTTTTTTAGAATACTTTTGGCCTAAAAAGGAGTCTATTTCTTAATAGGATATTCCATCGAAGATTATCATAAAATTGTGGCAATATTACCTGTTCTATTCGACTCATATGTTCAGTAGTCAATTTCAAGTAAAATATTATAAATTTCCGACATAATTATGAAACATTAGTTTTTACCCGCGGCTTCGCCCTCGTGGTGTTAGAAAAATATAAAAATCATTTTTTTTCAGGAAATAATTATAGATATCAATAAAGCTAATTACGTGGCTACGAGGTAAGTATCATTTTGAACATAATTTGCGAGACCTGACTATTTAAATTTTTGTGGTGCACTGCGGAGTTATGAGCGACTAAAATGCCATACAATAATTAACCCATGAATTTAGATGTTAAAAGGAACATTGCTTTTAAAAATTACGTTAATAGCAGCGCATTCAGTTGCTAGTACGCGGGCACAATTTTTTTAGCTTTATGTTTACTGCTCTGCTCTTGTAAACGATAGCATATTTAGTTATTTATATACTTTAATGTATGTAATTGGCACGTATTTATTTATTTATTTATATACTTTAACGTATATAATTGACACATATGGCTGACTTGTTGCTATGAGAGCAATCTCTCACAGCCGACTAGAACACCACTCCAGCCCCGTCCGACGAGCGACCGGGAATCGAACCTGGATCTCCGCGCTGTGGCCGCGTTGTCAAAGGCCATATGTCTTCTGATCAACCCGACACACCATGGGGACGACTATTATATATAATCTATCTTTTAATCGGGCGTATATTTTATTCCTATATAAAATTTCATAGAAAATGTTTAGTGCAAAAGAAAGACAAACAAACAAATAACACAAAACAACATTTAATTTTATTATATTACTAAGGATCTATCACTTCGATCGGATCTGTCTCGGGCCTTTGTACGTAAATTAGGTGTTTACTTAAATTTTATCTTATATAAATTACGTTTGTACGTAAGTTTGAAACTACGTTTTTACGTGAATTTCATCTTACTCGATTGCTAAATTTATTTACACTAATATTAGCCATTTTAGCACACAACATTCGCCTTAATTTGCGTAAAGTTTAGAACATATGTGTATCGCCTCATCGCGGAAACTTCCAGCTGCACAGCAAACATTTGACGCTTTGCTCAAAAACAGTTCGATACGAAATTTAACATTATGTCACATATATTTCAATAATTTACATTTGAAGTATATAGAAAGAAATTTTGAGAGGGTAAATGAAAGAAATTGATGTTTTTAAAATGTCTTATGTCGTGTTATTACATTAAAAATGGTTTATAAAATATACGCTACATAACATATTGATATAAAATAACTAGATCAGTAGTTATCGCGCAAAAACGTAGCCACTCTACATATGTACGTCCAGATTTATTCGTTCATTCGCCAGTTTGACGTCCAGCCGGTGACAGCTCAAGAATAAACCAAAAAAAATTGACTAAATATGTGGTAAAAGAGTGCAATTCTCGAACTTATACTCATAACAAAGCAAGCGAGATTATATTTCACAAAAAAGTTTATTGTTTTTAAATTTACATTCTCGTAAACATTGTTAAAAACAAAACGATCATTTTCGTTTTGATGTTATTGTTTTTCGTTTAGCGTTGCCAGTAAAAAGCATTATTTTTTCCCGTGTTCGGTGGAATTTTGCGAATGATAGAATGCATACATATGTTAAGTGCGTTCACCCAGACGAATAAAAAGGAGACTAAAAGACAGTTTTACACGAAACTGATGCCACACAGCGGAGTTTAATTATTTTTATAATATATTACTGCAACTAAATAAATAATTGTTTTCTTTACAATTCTATTTAAAACTAATACGATGAACGACAAAATCAAATATGATAAGAAAAAAATTACAAAACCTAGACATTTGCGCCGTTACGATTAATACAAAAGCAAGCTTCGAGCTACTATCGAACATCCATACCTTTTTCGAGCCACTATCAAACATCCATACGCTTTTACGAGCTACTATCGAACATCCATACGCTTTTACGAGCCACTATCAAACATCCATACGCTTTTACGAGCTACTATCGAACATTCATACGCTTTTACGAGCTACTATCTCACATCCATACGCTTTTTCGAGCTACTATCGAACATCCATACGCTTTTTCGAACTACTATCGAATATCTATATGCTTTTTCGAGCTACTATCGAACATCCATACGCTTTTTCGAACTACTATCGAACATCCATACATAGATACAAAAATTACATTTATAAATACATACATAGAACGTTGAATTATTTATTTATGCTGTAGTCGGTTAAAAAGAATTTACTGTCAAAATTCCACGTTTCTAGTTACAGCTCCTTTAGCTCAGTAATTGTGAATTATTGAGTCAGACAGGACTTGTTATTTGAATTGATCTCTAACATCCTGACAATTAATGATGAATTTATTACGTCTATCTTTCTTTAATTACGACAACAGTGTTTTAAAGAGTATATATAACTCTTTAGTATGTAGTAAATGAGCAGTATTCTTAATTTCATTATGACAGTTTTATTCAAATTATTTAATAGCACCGGTACCGATCGATACTAAACGGATAAAGGTATAGATATTCTATTTCGAAAAAAATATTTTATAGAATCACGACTCTAGTTTTCATTATTTAAAATTTTAAATAATTTTAAAAATCACGTTATCATTCCTTTTTCGCGGGAATAATTTCAAATTGTGGCAACAATGAGTCTTGTTCCCTTCACCATCTCTGATTGTAATTATCAGTATCTCTGTCATACGGGTAACACGCCATTACGTTTGATCGAGTGTAAATGAGGGACGAATATATATATATGGTTTTTACCGAAAGGAGACCGGCAATAATGGCCCCAGACGTTACAAAGATAAAATATAATTTCTAAAAAAATTGGTATTTTTAGAATATAAAAAACCAAACAATTGAGTAATTGACAATAAAGAAAGAGGGAAAATAGAATTACAATTTGTAACTAAAATATGAACCAAAAAAAACTATCTTCATAAATGCTTATATATTATATTTTTAAAATATAAAGAATTGTTAATTGGCAATAAAAATAGCAAAAAAAAAATTCAACAGAATACATAATAACTTTTTAGAAACGATTACGATAAAATAAGCAATGCCTCTTGCTTTCTTTAACGTATGGCCATTGTCTAAATTAATTAAAAATACACTGTTAACTGATATTGACAATGGTTCTATTATTATCAAAATGCATGGCTTTTTCCCTTTTACCGAGGTTTACGTAAATTTTTTGACAATCCTGTCCAGCCTGCGAGTATCATGGATTAATATGGTACATCTGTGGATGGAGGATATAACAAAACACAATCTGCACTTTGTTTTATCTCGCTAGTTCAAAGAATTCCGTAGAAATTACATTTACAATCTATTAAGAAAAATAACCTAACTTTTTATAAAAAAATTAAAAATTTCTCTTTTCTCTGACGATTTTGATAAAAATTTGAAGGAGCTTATTTTTTTTAATTTTATCTATATAACAGAGTCATTTTTATTCTTGTAACACCTGGGCCCAAAACTATACGGACTGTTGCCAGTCTCCTTTGCTAATTTCAAAGCTACGTATTCGTTACAAAAATGGCGACACGTTTTTCACATTTTTCAAGTCGCGCGTGAGAGAGAGGTTTGCCACTCTAGTTATTTAACTCAATGTAAGATGATAACAAAAGTATTCTCTTATCTTCTTACATTAAATTCATGTACAAACTTTCTCCATCATTGTAATGTAAAAAATATATGTTTGTTTGTATATATTTCATAGTGTTTATAACTTTTCAACTAGCTTTGCCTGCGACTTTCTTTGGGTGAACTTTTAATTAACGGGCTGAATTCAGAAGCACGAGTTATATATGTTTAGCGCCATCTATTAGAGCCACTTAGAAATGGTATTAAGTATTATTTCTTTCATACTATTTTAAGATTTCACCAACCTGTTTAATGACAAGTAATTGATTAAAGAATATTAAAAGGGTAAGTTTTTTAGTGATAATTTGAAAGAGTTAAATTGTCTGGGGGGGGGGGCGGGGTGCTTATACTTTTTTCTTTACTATCGGCGTAATTCGCGTAAAATATATAAATATTTTAGAAAACATCAATTTCATTTCTATATCTACATAACTGATTATATTAATTAGTATTGTTTTGGTTAACTCTACTAGAAAACCATTTTTACAGCAGAGATATTCAAGACAAAATTAATGGAAATTGTTTCTCCCATTGGACCAAACGACTGGAAAATTATGAAGTTACCGACAAACGCGTCCGATTTTATTAAGGCAATAGGTCTCCGGTAATCACTGACCGTTTAACCCAAATAGAAGAGACGTAAAAGCAAGTGTTGTTAAAAAAAATAGAATAGGAAAAACTAAGCAAGTTACGTTAAATACATAATATAACAAGAATGAAGATAACATAATAAATAATAGCGCGGTGAGGATTTTCAAAGGAGGAAAAAAATGTGTTGTTCTTCCTTTTGGTCAAACGGAAATTAATTAAGCTGACGTCTGCTCGAGGGGCACCGGGCAGGGCCGAAGCCAATTGAATGAACGACGGGAGATTCGGATCCAACAAACGAATAAAGCCAGCATTCCCAGGCTCCCTAATGAGCGGAAGCTGTGTGAATGGTATCAGCGGCGGTCCATTAGCGAGTTAGCGGCCGACCGCGCACCGCGTCCACTCTTTCACAACTGAGACGCGTCGCCCGCCATTCCCGGCCTGCTCTCGTCTCGCAGGGTTGCCAGGGCGACTGAGCTCCGCTACTGCTTTCTACAGGATTCCAAGACAAAATGGTCCTGGTATGGCATTCAAATTGCGATGAAGCAGTGGTATATATTGGGCAAGGCAATATACATTATACCTATATACAGTGTCTTTGTTATGTATGTATATGTAACAAAAACCTATCCATTATAAATACAAGTGATTCTGTACATTAAACTGGGTAAAAAATGTTAAGGAACCATATGAAAATTCCCAACGGTTTCTGAAATAAATCATTGTTAAAGTTGCGATTTCCTCGAAAATTAAGATTACATTTTTTTTCAGAAACGTGTTTTAAATATAGTAAATTTAATAGGCAGAATCACCTTTTTGAATAATATACACGATATTTGTTACATAATAAGGGCACTGTATATACATATGTATATACAGTGCCCTTGTTATGTATGTAACAAAAACCTGATTCTGTGATTTCGTGCATTAAACTCAGTAGAAAATGATAAGGAACCACATGCAAATTCTCAACGATTTCTGAAAGAAATCATTGTTAATATTGAGTTTTCCTTGAAAATGTAAGTTAATCTTTGCATATACTTGCATCAAATATACTCAGTTTAATGCAAAGAGTAACGTTTTTGAATAATAGACACGTTTTTTGTTACACCACTAATAATACTGGTGTAACAAAGAATTGAATAATAAACACGTTCTTTGTTATTACAGCCTTTGTTGCTTGCTCACGAAGTGACATGGCGTTTCCGGACTTCGAACAGGCAGTAGTTTAGATTTCGGATCTTTGACAAGCAATGGTAAGACTCTCATATATCATGCAAGCAGATGTATTGTTTCGGGATTCGGATAAGCAATGGTGCAGCTTTTAGATTTAAGACAACCATTAATATAGAATGAAAAATTGCTAATAAAGATGTATAAGTACCGTAGGGTTTGCACCACAGACAAGTAAAGGTACAGTTTTAGCTTTAAAAACTATTTAAAATTGACCATGTTTTAAATAAAATACATTTTACTTAGTTTAAACAAAATACAAATCTACTACTGAAAACGTTTAACGAAAATATATTATGTAAACTGCATTGCAACCATTGCCCTACATATGTTAAAACTATATTGTATTCTACAAGGAGCATATATAAAATTTAATTCTATGTGATCGTCCATAGACGTGTATCGTGTACGCACAGCCTAATTACATAGAAAAAATTCTGAATGTTGCAATTCTAATAGTCGCAACTCGTTTCCGGTGGAGTGCTGTTACCTCTTAAGAGGTAACAACACTAAAATTTGGGCTTAGATAACTTATAACAAGTATCGTTTTGCAATAACAATGGCACTCAACATTTTATATGCGTTTTTCTCAATATAGCACTTTCAATATTTGGCTTGTAGCATAACTCAAAAAGTTTTCATCTAATTAATTTAAAATTTTAATAAACTTTCAACAATTTATTCTCTACAGAAATACGTAGCGATTTTTGGATAAATGAACTTTTTCGTGGTAAATAATTTTGGGGAAAAAATAAACTTTTTCTTTTAATGTGTTGCTGTAAAATTAATATTTATAAAATTCCCTACATATTTCTGTAGCTACTAGCATGTTTATGCAGAAAAAAATTGGTATCTTGTTCCATATTAAAATTTACAGCGAATATTTAGTAGGCTTCGGAGTAACTTCTGGCCAAGGTGATTGATATATTTATAAATAAGACTGTATTGTTGGTGATTTGATTTTTATATAAGAACAAAAGTAATTGTAAATATACTCCCTAACATATGGAATAGAATCCCTGTATTTGGAAAATTAAATGACGTCTTTGTTAGAAAAAAAATCATGTATTGCGTTTATTTTTAGCTGCTGGAGTGGTCTTAGTTCTTAATTAATTTACTCAGCCTTCGACAATTATCAAGATATTGTAATGCAATTTATTAGATTTAACATCTCAGTTTGTTATTAAAAAAGGCGAGCAACTTCGGGTTCAAATGGCCCATGCCGTAATTAAAATTAATTGGATACGTTATATGCTAGTAATAATTTTCACCCGATATTTCCCATCACATATTTCTCTGATCTTTAAAAATGTTTCTTGCTCTTGTTTTATGGGATAACGTCGCGGAACAAACATTTTACTGCTCTTTCAAAATTTTGTTTAAGAAAGTTGTTATCAAAGAAATAATTTTATATTTTAGATTTTCAATTTTAACAATTTTCATTAGATATTTCACATCCATTATGTTGAAACAAAAAAATCACCTAAAATTACACAAAAGATTACAAAAATTAACCTAAATTTGAGAAAACAGCACAAAAAGTCACCTAAATTTGAGTTATTATTAAGTTATGTCAAAATTCTACCCACTACATTGCATAGCCTGTGAGTGATAGAAACCATGCTGTCATGAGAATGATAAACCAACGGACCGGTTTTCTTCGGACTGATTCGACATTAGGAGGCGTAGTAAGTTCAAGAAGTCAATCAAGGAGACCTACATCAGTGGATACCTGCTGGTACGCGTCATTGTTTCCAATAATAATCTTATAATCTTAAAAAAAATTAAAATAATGTTTATAAACAAAGTAATAATAAAAGAAACCTGTTTTTGCCGTCGCTTATTATAAACATTTTTAACAGAAATTACTATTGTTGTTGTTGACATGTTTATTGTTTGTGAACAAGTGAAGAAAAAAGGAAAAAAGATAGCTCTGGCCACTTCATCAGCCTTGGCCGGAATAAGTTGTTTTTAGTACAGTTGATGTCGATTTTGAAGAAAGCCGATGCAATTGCTGACAGGTATGTAAATGTTGAGGGTCCAGTTACTCTCTGGGAAGCCTGGAACCCCTATGAGACCGGGTTCGCGTGATAGGGGAACGCCTCCATTGGTCTCTAATGGGTAGCAGAAGGGAAATAAAATACCTTCCACGGACCAAACAGGCAGAAATTCAACCTTTTGAGGCAATGGCACCCCCCTTCTATGTCTAGAAATTAATATTTTCAATATTAAAAGCTTTCGATTAAATTAATAGCGCGGGATCAGATCAAAGGCAAATAACAATAGATTTGTTATTCATTTTTCTTTTTATTTCTTTTATATACCATCTTTATTTCTTTACCAAGTCGTCGTAATATTTTATAAATTCTATTAAAATATATTCCGAAAATTTTCTAATAAATTGCATGACTCTATTTCCAGTACCCACAATACTATAGAGTGTCATTCATTTGTTTTTACTGATAGGGAGAAAATATTTTTGTTATCACAACTTCGTGTTTTGTTATTTAAGTATAATTTATGCTAAATAATATGTACTGCATTAAAATGTTATGCTAGTAATGGAATTGTTAACACAATAATAAAGTAGATGTGATTTAAATTAATATGGTTCATTAGTATATAAATTGTAATTAGTATTTAATATAATAAAATAACAATTAATCGAAGAATAACACTAAAGGTTTGTTAACAAATAACGGTAGGCAATGTCTGAACTTTAAGCGTATTTAATTCAGGACTAATTAATTCATTTGTAGTTTGTCAAATATTCAGATATAATCTTCGTCTAGTTACGTAATCAGGATTATTAAGTTAATACCTTGTTCTTCAAAATTCAGATATTCTTTGGTTCTTCAAGAGTTTTATAGATTATATTTTACTATGGTATAAGAAGAGAGGAATATGAATTTTCATGAAGAAAAACAGAAAACACAAGCGAAAGACATGCATAAAACATTAAAACATGTATATGTTGATAAATTGTGAAATATATGGGCAATCCAATATTTTTAAGTAGTTCTGTAAAAATAAAGGTAACATATCTTACTTAAATGTGTTGTCCACATAAAAGTTTCAATTTAATACTCCGTTACTCCGTGACCTAGAAAAACCATTTCAAGCAATTGGTGATTTTTTAAAATTTTTAAATAATACACAATTTTTCTGTAAATATTGTTAAAATGACTAATACCTAAAAATCACGCATAGATAATAAAAATGACTACATATTAAATGCCCCGTCAATCCCCTGTGTATTCCACAGAGGAAATAGTAAATGTAAATTATTAAAGCTATTTCTAATCAAGCTGTTTATTAAACTAATTTTTGACAATATTATACTTTAATACTAATAAAATGGAATAATTTATACCCATAATTAAATAATTTATCTCAACTGATTTTATATGTTCTTAGTAAGATAAGTCAATCCCTTGTCCGGCCATTAATTTATATGCATTGTTTTATTATAATATTATGTTATTGTAATTTCTGGATTATTGCTGGTTGATTCGTTTTTTTTTGGAGCTTATCATATTGTTCCTTCTTTACGGTTCAGACACGTAGACCTTGCTTAAAGCGGATGTCAATAAATTCGAACTTCTTCAAATGCAATATCTCCGGCAGATCCCGAGACATTCAATTCGCGACTGTATCACCATCCGGTTTAAATGTCAGAATCAACCAACCATCGAATATTCAACAAACTTATTTAAAATTGATTGTACACGGGTATTGCATGAGCGAGATACGACTACCTTACCGGTTTTTTTGGAAAGCTTGACTTTATCAGCGGAAAGTCTAGTGAGGTGTATCGAAACAAAATATTATAACAGATAAAAATAGACCTGGGAAACTGAAAAACTGCAAATTGATTTATATAAAGTAAAAATGGTGGCTACTGACTGGAAGAAATGGAGAGAAGATGTAGAAAGACCTCATGAACTAGCGACATCATAGTTCTATGATCTGTGAGCGCTGCCTACAGCAGCATACTGGTTAACAATAATACACCGTAATAATACATATAAACGTCAATTTTCATGGCAAGACAAGGGATTGACGTATCTTACCGTGAACAAGTAGAATCAGATGAGGTATATTATATATTACTTGTGTAATATTCTCCTAAATTAGTTTGATGAACAGCTTGCTTAGAAAAAGCTTTAATAATTTTTCCCGCTCAACCGTGTGTCAGCTAAGGACATTCATCAATACATAAATATTTATAGAGCCATTTTTTATTATTGAAAAAAAATTAACTTGTAATAAATGTAAAGCACTGTGATTAATTCTAAATAAAATTTAGTTGATACGTGAAAAATAACCATATATGACCTAAAATATTTAATATTGAAATGGTCAGAGTGAATATTAGGTACATTTTACAAAAAAAACCTGTCAAGCACGAGTGGAACTCGCAATACGAGGGTTCCGTGCATATTTAGGCATTTGTAAACATTTAATGGTACATAAAATGCATATTGAACTATTTACAAAATTTAAACGAAAATATAAAGTACTATAATTTTCATAAGTGCATATTTAAGAAAAAAAATGTTTTCATGTTACTACTGAAATCGTCAACTACAAATTTACGATTTTCGGTTACAAATTAATGTTTTCCTTGACTTGTTCTGTAAGATTTTCCTTCTTGCCAAATTTCATGATTCTAGGTCAATGGGAAGTACCATTTATTTGCGAGTGTCAAAATATGTGGCATAAATGGCCGTATTTTTAGAATTATTCTTGATTGCGTTGATTTAAAAGCTTGATTTCAACTCCAAGAGACAGTAGACCTAAGTATTTGATATTAATTTCAACTTGATACTTCCAGGCATTCCTGAGAAAAAGGATCGTCACTGACCAGCAGACAGACGATGAAGTCATTCTGCAAAGGTTTATTTTTTTTCCATTTGAGGTACGGAACTCAAAAACAACTCAAAAAGAAATTATAATATTGCATTAAATTTAACTGCTACAGTATTTGCAAAATATTTCAGAATGTGTTCATGTACTGATTTGTATGCAACGTTTAGCTTTTGTCTGCGGCTTTGCTCGCGTTGATTTTCAATCAGATATTTAGCTCTTGAGACACGTGAACGATATATTTAATACACAGATTAAGCTACCTATTAATATGTTACAGTAGTAAACATTTACTATATATTAAAAAAAAAGTTCAACTACATCCTATAAAGATTATGCTATTTTTCGGATTAAAATGTAGCAGACATGTTAATTCAACGCATGAATTATGTCAAGTTTTGTGGAAATCTCGCCAGCAGTTAAGGTGTGACAAATATTCATGCATTGCTTTTCGTAATATTAGTATTCTAAGTAAGCAAAACCGTAAGTAGGCTATGTAGTAATAGCTTATGTAGTTTTTATAGTAATAGTATATATAGATTATGTAGAAATAACTTATGTATCCTATATAGTAATAGCCTATGTGGCCTATGTAGTAATAGTCTTTGTGGCCTATGTGGTAATAGCCTATGTGGCCTATATAGTAATAGTCTATGTGGCCTATATTGTAATAGTCTATGTGGCCTACGTGGTAATAGCCTATGTAGCCTACATATTAATAGCTTAATAAGACTATATATAGATCATCATAGTTATACCCTGAACAAACAAAAAAGTGGCTTCAGGCAACGCTTAAATATACATAAGCAATTTTCCACATATATTCTAATATTGAGTAATGGACCGAAACTTGAGAGGTCAAATCAAATTAAATTTGTGAAGTGCGAGTAGATTTCGCGCTATGAATGGACCATATACTTTGGTAAGCATCGGAAGGTACACAGTATTTTTAGTAAATTATTTACAAATATTGAAATTAAATTTCGCTACATAAAATTATGTTATCTAGTATAGTTTTCACTTATTTTCATTTTGGCTTAATTATTCATAACTTTTGAATTTTGAATATTTTGCATTTTATGTAATTTCTTAAACAGAATTACAGCTTTCAACGTAATGGCGTTTTTGAGATAGACCTGGTAACAAAATGGGTTTAAAAATGTCAAATTTGATAGTCAATCGTTGTTGTTTCGTAAAAAAAATTAAAATGAAATTATGTACTTTACTTCTAGATATTTTTTCAAAGATACCCCACCTCGGACAAAAAAATTCTGAGTGCGAGTAACCTTTACGCGCGGTTGAAGTAAAACTTCTTTCACTGCTGTGGCAGGTATTATGTGGTCGATGATGTAGTTATTTTGCAAAACTACAATTAACAGATATCTTGAATCACAGTTGATTTACTCCAGAACTCATCATCAGACCCCGACCTGGAGACCCCGACCCTATTTTGCAAAGTAACAACTATCAGTAGCAAATATCTTGAATCACGGTTGTTTTACAATTATCCGTTAAGGAGTTCTATTGTTCATCTCCAAAACTCATCATCAGACCTTGACCTGATCGATGGTGAAGTTATTTTGCAAAGTAACAACTAACTCACGGTTGATTTACTACCATCTATTAAGGAATTCCATTTTCATCTCCAGCATTCATCCTCAGACTCTAACCTGATTGACGGTGAAGTTATTTTGCAAGGCAACAACTATCAGTAGCAAATATCTTGAATCACAGTTGATTTACTACCGTCCATTAAGCAGTTCCATTTTTCATTTACACTTTTAACAAAATAATTATTAGTACTGAACTTTATAAAAATAGAACAGAAATAAATTCAACTTAATATGTGTATATTACACATATACTCACGAAATTCTATAATCAGTCGACGCTTTCAAATACAGGAAACTGCATAAGCAAACTATAGACTTTACCGAATATTATTTCCGTCCGAAAAAATCCGAGTTACTCTCAAGTCGCGCCTAAAGAAATTTTACTTCAAAAAAATTCGGTCCCTTTTTTAAATGTACACGATCCGCCTTGAATTATAAGGGCAAGACAATTATATTATTTTTTGAGGAGGCCTTTAAGAGTGTTAACGACATGCCTAATACAACGCCCGTGAATTATGGATATATAGATGGTAATTCCAATACTAAGATCTTATTGTATACAGTACAGGAAATACGTTATTTTTATATTAACCATCTATATTAAAAATATATAAAATGATAAAG
Source organism: Druceiella hillmani (assembly GCA_039881145.1). NCBI lineage: Eukaryota > Metazoa > Arthropoda > Insecta > Lepidoptera > Hepialidae > Druceiella > Druceiella hillmani. The sequence goes on along the minus strand of JAYKKI010000032.1, from coordinate 19,469,722 downwards.
ACTTCAGAATTTTCCAATCCAGAATAAAGATAATTTAAATGAAACTGTAAGGTCGATATTCGGGTTTAAAAATACTGTTAATAATAATATGTTTTTATCTTTAATAACAAAATCAATTCAGTCAGTTTCGTGGCGGTTAATATTTGAAATTATACGTAATTATGTATTGCATACATGTATATTAAAACTTATAGAAATACAGTGGATGTTTTTTCGTAAAAACAATACTGTACCAAGTTTCTCTCGAGCATTGAAAACTGCATCTGACGAGCAGCATGCAGTCGCCAACACGGAGTGTTAACCCTGCATCACCTTCCGTGCCACCGAGGCACATGTCTCCACACACTCGTCACTTGTGTACGAGAGCTGCGCGACATCAGCACACGAGACAATCCCGAGAGTCCCCAGTGCCGGTTTCATCCGATTCGCCGCGAGCTGCAGCCGTCACACTTTTTTCTCACTTTCGACGAATTTCGCTCCGTAAACCGCGGGCGCAGTTACATTACGTGATATAAAAAAAATAAACAAACACTGCCAGTTTGTGTTCTGCGAATAATTACACCGCGATACGGTCCGAGTGTGTTGGTTAATTTTTGTTTATGAGTTCCGTTGGTTTTAATCTGGACACGATATCCGGTCCGCTTCGCTCGAGGTTTCGGTTCAAGTTCGTATAAGCTATTTCTGTGTGGTTCGGTTCTAGATGTTAGTGACCGGTTGCGCTGCGGAAGAATGTTCAGGTGAGAGATGTTTTTGATGTAATTTTCTTTAAACACGTTTCGCTGCAACATGTATACTTTGAAATATACAGTTGCGTATATTCTGCGAGCATATTTTGAATATTGCAGCTTTGAATATTATGAAGTGGTCGGATTGATTATGATATGTTTTAGTATAAGGGTATTAAAATTAATAAATTGATATTTGTACTCAAAGTATTAACATACAATTCGTGTTTAGAAATGTCTCTTCTTCGAACGCTTATATATGTGCAAAATAATAAATTTAAAACAGATTTACTACCATATGACGCAAATTATATGTCCTTGTTTTTATAAAATTTCTCATTTGATTCTACTGTAATTACTATTATAGTAAATTGTCGTGTCAAATAATGCGTAAAGGAATAGGGACTGAAATATATGTTAGATAATAAATCCATTTCATTTTTTCACTAAAAATGTGAAAGAATTTGTCTTTAAATATTGTTTATAAATCAGAATTTTAGCCGCGAAAGATAAACAAGCATTCGATATAGACAACAAACCCTCGCAAAAGACAACACATTTTAACATAAACTTGTTAACGGAAAAATTCTATTTTTCACCGCTTTTCTGCGTTTTTCAGTTCAGCTATTCTATTGAAAATAATCCTTAAGAAGATTCGTTTTTGATGACGTATTTTGTATACAAGTGTGTGTATTTTTCCGTTTCTGGACTATGTTCGAAAAACTAAGAGTTTCACAAATTGTTTAAACTAAATATCTCATAACTTATATTCGTTTTTATATCTCGCATACCACTACAATTTCTATTCATAATCCTTATTTAATATTAATCTTTATAATACGAATAAGGGTAAGTTTAATGAGTCGAGAAAAAAAGTGTTTCACTTTACCCTTCAATATTTTTTTGTTTGCTAAGTATAAGTCCAATAAACTGAATTTAGCTGGAATATACTTAATGTTTAAATTTAATGTGTATTTTAATTCAATTAGTTTCAATTAATTTTACGACATCAACAATAATATAAAAAAAAACAAACATCTCATTTTAGCTGTTTGTTTTTTTTTGGACCATGACAGCATTTTGTTTTAATCATTGTTAATATAATAATTATTTACCACTAATTTATTAAGGATATTCTTATCGGTTTTTATTTATTCCACTCTATATTCGAGTACAGACCTCTACAGTTAAATTTGGTAACAAAATATTTATAACACATAATCTCTTCTAATTAGTAATATTATGGAACTTCTTTGTAAACTAATTGTCGTTTTCTTCACGAGGCAAACTTTCAAATATTATTTTGATGTAGTTTATAAACGAAAAATATTACTATGGTCCAATTTTGCAAAAAATCTAATGGTCAAAATAGACAACCTGTAATAATTAGCAAAATAAAACCTGGAATTTTTTTGGAGATTTTCATGATCTCTACAATATCTTCGTACATAATTTCAATATAGCTATAATAGCTTAAAAGATTGACTCAATAATGCATCTGGACATTTCAGTTTCCTTCACTAAAATCTTAATTGCATGTTACCATGCTACAATGATGTGTCATCTGATTGAACGTCTCATTGGTCAATTTAAAAATATATTTTTGTTCATACAGAACAGACATGAAATCTTTGTATTAGAAATGAATTACTTAAAGCGCCGGTGTCAAATCTGCGCAATACTAATTTAACACAACAGGTTGAACACGAACAAACACTTGTTTGTATTCAATATGCATTTTGAGACCGTGCAATATTTTATTTATTAGGTTTACCACGTTATGTGTTTGTCTATAAAATGACGTAATAATCGATTGTTTTGTTTTGGCGCATTACTTCTGTATTGGTCATAAATGAACAAAAATGTACACTTACATAAAATAAATTTTATCTAGTAGAACGAACACTTACTCGTATTAAAACACTTGTTTGTTTTCAACATTCGTTTTGATATCGTGTGACACACAGTTTGTGCGTACATCATGTTATGTGTTCGTCTATAAAATGACGTAACAATCGATTGTTTTTTGTTGACATATTACTTCTGTATTGGTCGTAAAGGAACTAAAATGTACAATTACATAAAATAAATTGTATCTACTAGAACGAACACTTGTTTGTTTTCAACATTCGTTTTGAGATCGTGCGACACACAGTTTGTGCGTCCATCACGTTACGTGTTTGCCTACAAAGCGACGTAATAATAAATGATCCAGGTCACGCGGTTTGGGATGTCCTTAATCCGTCGAACTCTACGCCAATGTATTCGTTCAATTTGCATGGCCATGACTACGTAATTTTGGATACTACGCATCATCTATACATGTAATAAAATTGTAAGAGTGAATTTCGTACATTGAAAATGTTTTAAGAAAAGTAACTGATTTAGCGTACGGTATCATAATAGAAGCCAGAAAAAAATTTTTTGGTCTTTTTGTTTCTTTGTATGTTAATATAAGCGGGTATCACGTAAATTCTACTGGACGGATTTTAATGAAATTCGGTATGGAAAGACAAAAAATAAAAAAAACAACAAGACAAACAAAAACAAAAAATGCGGCAGAAAAACAAAAAAAAAATTCTTAATTACATGCCAACGAAGTCGTAAGCACAGCTAGTATATAATAAAATCTATATACAGTCAATGAATGTTAGAATTTTAGTTTCAGAGCTTTTCTTATCTGGTATTTGAGCGTCACGTTTTTATTTTTATTGCTGTATCTTTTTAAGCAGTAGCCTTAATTAGTCATTAATGTAGACGCTACTTCGTTTACATACGGAGACTACTTCTTACGTCGTGGGACTACTCAGTTTACCAAATTGTAGGTGAGAGCAACATTGTTAATCGTGTCGTGATGTTTAATAGACCTACACTTTTTAGGTTTACGTAGATGGAGCGCTTATAGTTTCGTCAACCCCGTCCCTGTCTGTCACTTGTAGGTTCTACACTTTTAGACCCATGTTCATGAAATATTGCAAGGAGGTCTCAATTAAAACGTAGCAAAAACATATGGAGGTCTTAATTAAAACGCAGCAAAAACATATGGAAGTCCTAATTAAAACGTAGCAAAAACATATGAGGGTCTAAATTAAAACGTAACAAAAACATGTGGACGTCTCAATTAAAACGTAGCAAAAACATATGGAGGTCTAAATTAAAACGCAGCAAAAACATATGGAAGTCCTAATTAAAACGTAGCAAAAACATATGAGGGTCTAAATTAAAACGTAACAAAAACATATGGAGGTCTCAATTAAAACGTAGCAAAAACATATGGGGGTCTAAATTAAAATGTAGCAAAAACATATGGAGGTCTCAATTAAAACGTAGCAAAAACATATGGAGGTCTCAATTAAAACGCAGCAAAAACATATGGAGGTCTCAATTAAAACGTAGCAAAAACATATGGAGGTCTCAATTAAAACGTAGCAAAAACATATGGAGGTCTAAATTAAAACGCAGCAAAAACATATGGAGGTCTCAATTAAAACGTAGCAAAAACATATGGGGGTCTAAATTAAAATGTAGCAAAAACATATGGAGGGCTCAATTAAAACGTAGCAAAAACATATGGAGGTCTCAATTAAAACGCAGCAAAAACATATGGAGGTCTCAATTAAAACGTAGCAAAAACATATGGAGGGCTCAATTAAAACGCAGCAAAAACATATGGAGGTCTCAATTAAAACGTAGCAAAAACATATGGAGGGCTCAATTAAAACGTAGCAAAAACATATGGAGGGCTCAATTAAAACGCAGCAAAAACATATGGAGGTCTCAATTAAAACGTAGCAAAAACATATGGAGGTTTCAATTAAAACTTAACAAAATCAGTGAAAGAATTTAATGCACCTTCAGGGTGGTTACTACTGGATAGGTATTTTAAAATGATGTAGAGTTTTTTTTGTATTTTTAACTTCCGTTTGTGAAATATTACGTTCGAAATCACGTGCTACGTGGAAACTTGTATGAACAATCATACATGGTTTGATACATTTCAAGAAATTATTAATCGGAAAACGGGCATTTGATTATTTTGGGTAACTTTTGTCAACGATTTTAAAAGAAGAAAATAACTTGGGAACCCACTTTATGCATGTCTCGACACGCACTTGGCCTTTTTTAAACTTTGTGACACCATATCGCGATATATATATTTTTTATTTGACTCTTATAAATACAATTCTAAAAACTTTATTTGAATTTGCCTTGTGATTTTTATGTGATGCGACTACAATAAAAGGGAAAACGTATTGGCAGACACACCGTTTTGGAGAAAAAATCCAAAGAAATGCCTTATATTCTTTGTCAGACTTTAAGAGATGCAACAGCGAAATACCATCAAAGTTGGTCCAGCAGTTCTTATGTGACGTACAGTCAAAGGGACAGACAAAACAATAGACAAAAACTAAAATATTACGACGTTCTGTTCTGTATTCTATTTGTTGTTTTGTATGTATAATCTAAGACTACAATGTATAATACACAAATAACACACAGACAATTTTTCTATTTATCCTTTGTGGTTAACCACGAAAGATAAATAAGAAAAATTTCATTCGTATCGTTAGTCTATTTGTACTCATGTCACTTAACAAAAAAACTATCAAGCGAATTCAAATGAAGTTTTGTATCTATTATAGTCTAGGAAAGAATATTGAGTATCTTGAAAGTCTCTTATTTTTTAAAATTGAATAATTGATGAGAAAATATCCGGAGTCGAAAATTGTTTTTTGGGTCTTTGAATTGAAACGACTCGACATTTTTCAAAGTTAGAAATAGTATTTGAAGGAAAATTTTCTTTTATTTTATTTTTGTTCTAACTACTTTTCTTAGAGCCCCTAGGACTAATAATTTAATTTTAAACAGGGCTTCCTAGAGATTGATTTAACGATGATCGCAATAATACATCTTTTTAAAACGGTATTTTCCATAAAACAAAAACACGACGAAGCGAATAGGTTACTCATATAAATATTTTAAATGGAATTGATTTCGCACCATTTTAGGGTTTTGCTAAATACGTTTCTTTTATTTATTTATTTATTTATTTATTATTGGCACACAAACAGTTTTGTCACATTTTAACAATTTAATTCGAGAACACATAATTGTATTTTCTTGTGACAACACCAAAATCAGTGGGCACAGCATGATTAGTTTGTTGTTACCATTACCATATAATATCATTACGAATAAAAAAACATTTCAATTAATTTTAATAAATTCAATAAATTTACAATAATGGAGTTGAACAATAAAATGCATATTAAAATTTTAAATTAATTAAAGTGAATTAAATAACAATTAATAAGGGAATTAACCAATAAAACATATAGTGAAATAGACAAACCAATTGAAGTAAAAAAAGTTGAATTATTTTAAATATAAGCATAACACTGCACTAAATATCACTTTGTAATAAGTAGAAGTTACCTGTCTCCGTCAGTCTAAATAAGTTTATTTTTAAGTGATGAAGTTGAGGACCCAAAGAAATCTAGAGTTGAAAGAAGATTATTCAGGGTACAACTTATTTTATTTATGGGAACAAAAAATCCTAAATTCATGCGACACTTTGATACAAATAAAGGACGATTAAATTCTTTTAAACACATTACGTGTAGTACCTTCTTATGCAATCTAGGCAGTAAGTAGGTCCCTTTCGGTAAAAACGATCTAGGCAGTAAGTAGGTCCCTTTCGGTAAAAACGATCTAGGCAGTAAGTAGGTCCCTTTCGGTAAAAACGAAACGTATATCTTTGTCTCTTTCATAAATCAGTCGACGATTATGTAATTAATTCACAAACGGAAGCGAAAAATTGATTTTTTTATAATTTTTAGAATAGTAATGTCCTGTTTCATTATGGATAATTACAAAAAAATCGTTTTCACTGTTTTGTCAGAACATCGAAGAAATTCCTCTCGGCGGCTGTTTCTTATTCAACTTTATATATTATAAAATGCATTTTGACTTCAGCAAAACTACGCGTAAATGTATTTATTTACCAACACACGTAAAGTTCAAATTTCGCCCCACTTCTTAAAGTGTGGTTTGTACATTTATAGCCAGTACTATTTACACTTGTACAGAGAGGCTATATTAATATACTCACATTCATCTAGTTGCTATAATTCGACAAATTAGTTGCGTGTTAAAATCCATATATGGTCACAGGCTTACTGATCTACAAATATTTGTTTTCGATATCTTATTGACTGAGTGTTATAAAATATCAGAAATATAACCAGGGGAAAAGAGGGCTTCTTTCATTCCAATGTTATCATCTAAATTAAGCATTATACATGGCGAGATTTGGTTCGTTATCCCGAGCTTAAGAAATTTTGCTTTTTACTTGAGTGTACTTTGCTACCGACCGACACTGTATAACGCGCGATACCATTTACAATACTCTTGAATTGGCAGGCAATGAATTCAGCAAGCAATGACGCTGAAGAGAAACGTGGGTGATTTAAACTAAACGATTATCTAAATGTGAATATGAGGACAAGCGCACTTCACAAAAAGTGGTAATATAGTTTTTTCATTTTACAAAAAGTGGTAATTTAGATTTTTTTATATTAAGTCAATACATGTGTATAACAATAAAATATTAAACAGTCATAAATTCGTTGACGATTAATTTAACAAAAAATGCTTTTACTTCTGACGAACGTCTGTCGAATGTGAAATTTCAGATGGTTTTTATGCAATTTTCTTGACATGTGTCACTTCGCATGTTTTTTTTGTTTAATGTTTAACGGCTTGTGTTCATATTTGCATGTTAAGTGTTCAATTACAAAAAAGCTTGGAAATAAATATACCAAATATAAACTTTCAAATGACTTTTTACGTAATTTCTTCAATTATTTTAATGTTTTATGTCTTGTTTATTTTTTTAATGTTTCGTATTTAACAATTTATGTTATGCTTAGTGACGAATAAATGAGAATTAAGTTTAAACAGCTATAACAAGTGATTGGTTGCAAATAGTCTTGGATTTTTTTTATAAAATAAAAAAAGGCGAGTAACCTTTTATAACTAATCAAAATAAATTTTAGTATATTTACTTTTAGTTAATATAGTGAAAAATTAATTTTTGGTAAACTTCACTCATTGTGAATATAATTATCGATTGAAATGTTTAATTTAAAACTAATTTGGAGTGAAAAATGTTTACTTAATTACTATAAATGTTGGATATTTGGGTGTGTAACAAAGAACGTGTCAATAATCAATCATAATTGACACGTTCTTTGTGACACAACTTTCTTTACAGGTGATTCTGTGAATCAATTTAATGCACAAAATCTCCTGTATAAATAAACATATTCTTTGACACATATATAATAGAATGGTATAGTATAATAGAATGGACATGACAGTAAGTTGATCCAAGATTATTTATAGGAATATAATAATATTCTGGCTTTATATTTGATGCATGCAGATGATGTTGATGTGTGTTTAACAAGTAAACCAATTACTTGTTTAGTTGCAGATGAACAATTTAGTATATCAAAATTTTCAAAGGGTATGCAGTTCCCGATAAAGGAGGACTTAAGTTCCAGGTGGTTAAGAATTTTTCGATATATACCGCGAAATTGAACAGCGTTCAGATTATTGTTATTACAATTACAATTTCGAATCATTGCAAAAAAATTTTAATGTGATCTAGTGAAAATTTATATGCAGGAACGTACTTCATCGCGCGTGTTTCGTCTACTAAATAAGCGTACAGTTGTTGAAAACTTTCGATACATGTTATTAAACCTATAAACAGGTTTTACATTTACAATCTACAATAAATTTTTCATACGTAACAAAGAAAGTGATTTTTTTCTTTTTATAGGTTCTTGTAAATTTATTGCACACTTTTATTTTTAAAGAAAGCAAATTTTTTTTCATATCATTTAAAAATTTAAAATAATCGCGGTGATTACCTTCCAAAATAGGATGTTTAAAACCAAGTTGTTTAACTGACCTAGAATTCAAAATATCAAATGTATCGTTCATTTTTTTAATAAATGTGGCCGTTGCTGAAGATCCGTGGAATTTAGATAATTTTAAATCGTTTTCACATAATTCTATAGCTTTTGATACGCTATTACTAAGCAATTGAGTGGCTAACTTAACTTTCATTATTTGGTTTCGGAATCCTAGATGCCGTTTAGTTAGTTTATTAGCAAAATTTAATCCCAAAGATTCTTGCAAATTATGTAATTCTCGAAGAAACCGCCATTGTATTGTTTTACCATTACCGTCAATTATATATTTTTTTAGATTCAAAGGTGTTTCTAATAAATTTAACCATATGACACGGGTCTAAAAATATCACGACATTTTTACCGTTTGAAGGGTGTCTAAAAGTTTTTAATTTTTTTGCGTCTTCCAACTTGCAACCTAATTATTTCGCCGCTGCTAAATTAGAACTACATCCGTCAAATGTTAGGGATACGACTTCGGCACCAACTTCATTGCATTTTTCTAAACATATTTTAATTAAATTAGCTTTTCTCTCACCTGATAAACCGTTTATCAAAAAATGTCCCAATGGCAATTTCCAACTATCATTAATAGATACTAACATTAAAACAAACGCCTGTTTAGCTATCTCGTAGGTAGCTTCACCATACGTCACCAAACCTTCAAAATCTTTACCATTAAATAATTTTTGGTGTCTTAGACCTATTTCATCTACAATAAGAGAGCAAACAATTTTAAATTTACTGTTTTGACATTTTTTTGAAGAGCAGAAAATGCTTCACTTTTAAATCCTGAATTAGCGTCAATACTTTGATACCATTTAGTTAAAGTGGATGGATGGGGTAAACATTTATCAAAAACTGACCTTGCGTAATTATAGCCTGTGGGAGATGGTAATTTAATGTCAGCGCAAATTTCCTTAAAGCCGGCGAAAATTTAACACTGGTTCGATTTATCTTTTTATTTAAACACATTCTATTTATAATTTCAGTGGCAACAACATTTTTGTTTAGAGCTGCGCAAGTATCACTATTTATAAATCTATTTCTTTTTAAAGTTTTAGTTAATTCTTTTAGAGATATATATTTTTTCATAATTTTTTTATTGACCTTTCGCATTTTTTTAAATTTTGCTAACCTGTTTGCGCTTATTTGTGTTGTCCTTTTTAACTTTTTTTTTTTAATATCTCTTTCCTAAGTGTACATAATGCAGATTCTAAATCTGATGATGGCACGTTGGTTATTGGGGTAATTGGTCTATTAAAAGTGTGGCTTAATGAGCGGCGGTCGTATATACTGAAATGGTTTGCGGAGTCCCCATGTGTGGTTAAATTAGCAGGCGGTAGTGTGTCCTGAAGTGGTATGTCCTGAAAACAGTTCATATTTTTTTAATGTTTGGAGGTTAAAATAACTGGTTAGACAATTGATAGTAGTCACAGTTTAGGAAAATGTTACTCACGGTGAATAAGGATGGGACTGCTGTCTTGTTAATTTTGCGATATCCTTTTGGTGTTGTGTAAAAATCGTCCTCTTTAAAATGTAACACAAAACGAAAAATTTTGAAGGCCGCCAATTATTATTTGTTTTGTGTGATATTATATTTATCCATTTTCTATTTGTTTTGTGATTTCGAGGAATTCTGCAAATAATTATTAAAAAAATTACGTTTTATACATAAACAAATACATACACATAAAACAATTTATAAAATACACAAAAAGTTACTAATAATTCTTTAAAGATATATGCTTCAGTACGTCCTTTACCTTTATATTTAGTTATGGCGTACGATGTCCGTTTATCATTAATTTCAAATTGATTTGTAATCCCATTTGACCTATTATGTTTATGGGATGCACTTAAACATTTTTTTATAATACAGGATGGCATTTTAACGTGTTTGTCGATTTAGAAAATAAAATCTACGCTGCGTCATCTGTCGTCAGGCGTATAGCGACAGACTTATTGAAGCGCGGCATAATTTTGCAAGGCGGCATAATTTTAGCGGGGTCACTTTTGAGTTGAACATTACATCTCTATATATTTCTTACTCGTAGGTAATCTTCATATGCAGCACGTATTTGCAAAATTTCGTTTATTTAGGTCGAAAATCGTAGGAACTGATAGACAGACGGAGGTATTAAGGAATCCTTGTATGGAAATTATAATGATTCCTTTTTCAATACGGATTGCGGAATCGAAAAAAGAAACGTATAAATAGTTGTGTATCTATATTTTGGATAATGCAAATTAATTATTTGATTTTGATACATTACAGGATTTTAAGTATATGCTTGCAATTCAAATGAGGTCCCATTCAAATGAGGTATGACCGCCTCGCCGGCATATGGCAAACTTACTGGAGGCGCCACCGATAATAATTCATATGGGGTAATGTGTGTCAGGTCAGGGAGGAGCTAAAGTAAACGGAGCGTGGAAAAGATAATCTTCTGTTTCGCTCTCGATCAACAGGGAAAAACTGATACAATAGTTATTGGTATTTAAAATTATTTTTATTTCGTATAGTGAAGTGATAAAAAGTAATACTTTCGCTGTCCATTATGAAATTCGCCACGACTTCTCAAGTCAAAGTACCTCTGGTGTCAAAAAATATTTTTAGAATAGTTATAAACTCGTTAAACAATTACTTTCAGAATGGTTCTAAGGTAACTCCGGTTACGCCCTAATCCCTACTTTAAATATTCACAAATAGCTCGATAAAAGTGGAATTTGTCTGACTGTTCAGAACAATTTCGTTTACCTCGGTTAAATAGACTTTCTTTTTTGAACTGCCATCGACATGGCCAATTAAGTAGCCATGTTAATCGTGTGGACTTTTTCTTTAATGTTAAGTCCAATTTCTTTTCACGAAAATCGCGATGAGAATGCTTTCATGAATCTTGTATCATCGATTGTTGAAGTGTAAATATGCCTTAAAGCTTCTACAGGAGCAATAATCTTCTACGCCATTTTTTAACATTCCTCCTGTCTGTCATGACAGGTCTTTGTGACGTCGTCAACGATCTGTTTTCGCGAAATTCTGTCTTCTGCATATCTGAGGGAGAGGTTAGAGCGACTTAACTTGATAAAATAAGCAGTTAGAAGTAGGTAGTTTTTTTTCTTCTATTTTCCCCTCTATAATCAGTAAGTTAATATCGGTTAATATAATAATCAGTTAGTAACAACGGGAGACAGATTCTCTCTCTACAAATGGTAATAGACAAGCTCCCACTTAAGAAGGACAATGACATAGTAATTTCCTTTTATTTCTGAAATACGGCTGAACCAATCATAATGTACGGTTCATTAATTTATCTCCACCTTCGTCCGATAGCATCGTCAAGTACGGTTCATTAATTTATCTCCATAATGTACGGTTCATTAATTTATCTCCACCTTCGTCCGATAGCATCGTCAAGCGTATAAGTGAATTCCATCGTTACATTTAAATTTGTTTGCCGAGAGATTCCCGAGTCGAGTCAATCAGCAGGGCCGCTGGGCCAAGCGAAGGTTGAGCCCTCGGGCGCGGAGCTCGCCCCGGCCGGCGGTGTAGAACAAAGCGCGCGCGACGTCGCTCCAATCGGCCAGTTCCGCCGCCATCATCCAATCGGGCGGGCGCGCTGATTGCGACGTGAGTCACAGCGGGCTCTCGTAAACACGCCGCGCCGCGTATGTGGCTCTCCGGTACGTGTCGAGGGCGACGTACCGGCTGTTAGTGCTCCTCGACGTTCCGAGGGCCGCAAGGCTTCCGTTTCAGAATGGTCACTGAAGTTAAATGATTGAATGTCGTTCATCCCATTATAGACAGGTTACTGAATATAAAAAACAAACCATCTCAATGCATCGAAATTAAATTTTGAATTGTTCCAATAAATGATAATCTTCTAACTCACATATAAATTTTAACTGTTCATCTGTTTATTTGCATTAGTTTCTGAGTTTTTCAAATAAAATGTAGAATTTTCTAAAACGTTACTTCAAAATTTAATTTGATACCTAGCATTTCCTGCGCCTTTACAAAAACCTATGTAACGACTGGGATTTGGTGTATTGTTTATCAAACTCGACTATTTTCCTATAAATTATCATCTTCAGCTTGCATATAGCTTTTCAGCCTTTATGTGGTTTTCATTATTTTTGATTTCCATTAGTTTTTCCAGCCTCTTTTTTGATTTTTACAAAAATATATAAAACTGTTAGGATTTTTTGTATATATATGGAAAAGGTCTCTTGTAATCAAATGGAACAGACGTATTTAATGTGTTTATAGAACAATTATATGGTCTGTGCATATGTTATTCTCATATTTATTTAACTGTGTTAAATTTTTTTTTTCAACTTTCGTTTGCTCTTTGAAAAGCAACGATGGCTGTCACGTATGTTTAAATATGCTACGAACATCTAATGTTTAAATATGCTACGGACATCTAAACAATTTACAGTAAAAGGATTCCTATTACACACATACTTACGTTTGCAATTATTTACACTAATAAACAACTTTTGATAAAATGTTAAGAATTGCATATCGACAACATTCAAAACGTGAGCTTGTTTTTGTTGCAACCTTTTCTCACATAGATATAAGTTTGTACATCGGCCAGTATTTTGGGGTCACATACACGTATAAATTAACTCCTGCTGAATGGATTTTGATGCAGTTTACAATATTAATTAGGTTGTTTATTCTGGAAAGTTTCAATTGCATAACATTAACATATATGTATTTATAAAATGCGATATATTTTGGTGTTTCTGCCTGTTCTCGTATAAGTTAATCTTGCTGAATTAATTTTGATGCAGTTTACAATCTTAAATTAATTAGGTTGTTTATTCCGGAAAGTTTCAATTGCATAATATTAACATATATGAATTTATAAAATGCGATATATTTCTGTGTTTCTGTCTGTTCTTGTATAAGTTAACTCCTGTTGAATGGATTTTAATGCAGTTTACAGTATTAATTAGGTTGTTTATTCCGGAGAGTTTCAATTACATAACATTAGCATGATTAGCTATAGCGAGATAGTTCTGAGAAAGAACTTTAGACTATGGTGTGTATTAGCTTACGTTGTCTAAACCGTTGGAGATATAATAAAATGATGTACAATATGACTTTTCTATAGTTCTACAAAATGTACAACACAGCTTTTCTACAGTTCAACAAAAAATCCGAGCTAGCAATGTCAAGAGCAAAAATCAAAGATAGATCTTTGTAATAAAGAGCTTTGATCTTTGTAATAAATAAAACACAGGGCGTTTTGAATTCAGCATTGAAGTGAGGAAAAGTAAGGATAATTTTAAATTATAAACAGTGACGTTGCTAAAAAGTATTCAGCAAACATAAACTAAATTTTTTAGAGTAATCTATTTCAATGATTTCTTTAACTTGCTCTTAGTAAATACACAAAATTTTAACGTAAAATGCGTGAGCATGTGTTCTCAATACAATTTTTATAAAAAATAGCCCTGCACGAGTCTGGTTCGCCCATCGAGGGTTTCGTTTGAAATGAAATTACATTATTCATTATAAGCCATCACTGACATGAATTATAACGTAATAAATATTTAATAGTACTTAATATAATTATATGACACACCACCATATATATTATTATGATTATATGCAAAATAATATCTAGAATCATCGTTACAGTTTTCCTACAACTATTGCGAATGTTTTTAAAACACCTGTTTTTTCATAAATTTAGGTTCAATATTCGCGTAAGATTTATATATATATATATATATATATATATATATATATATATATATATATATATATATATATATATATATACTATATTTATTTAAGATAAACGTTTTACAAAAAAACTGAACCGACTTTTAATCACCGAATAAGAAGCGCACTAAAAAGTGTAAAATAATGAAAATATGAGTACTCAGTTGGAACTTTTGCGGTACAATATCGTCTCCGAATATGAACAAATTTGCAAAATACTGCTATTGCTAGAGATTTGTGGAGTTGGTGCCAAATCGACGCTTCTCTCCTCTCTGACATTCATCTCTAAAGTATATTCACACCCACACATAAAGACGAGTGCTACATTTCAAGTAATCAGTAGCAGTAATTTTGAAAATTTATTTATGTTCGGATGCAATATTCTACCGCAAAAGTTCCAACTGAGTACTCGTATTTTCAGTATTTTATACTTTTCATTGCACTTTTCATTCGATAGTTATTTGAAGTATGTTAAATTTTTTTGGAAAAATGTTTTATTTTTTCCATTTATCATTCCTATGACCTACGTTATCCATATCCTATATTATTTTACCTATGTTATCCAGAATTTCACAAACTAACGACGAATTCAATACCAAATATATCTCATTTGTAAAATCGAAACGGACGTTTGCAGCATTTAGTGTACTTGAATATTTTCATATATATCTACATTCATTCATGTGTACGTACACTTACATAGTACATACGGATATACAAATCATATTCCCTCTTAGCTTTACCGTAATTAGTTCTTCAAGCCTATATATACCTTTACATACTATGTATATATACTTTAAATCCGCCTATCAATATTTTAGTTGCTCTATATTTTTGAATATTATTTACTTATCTATTTAATTTAATAAATTTCCTTATCTATATACTAATTACATATTTACTTATCCACCTACGTACTAATGTTTGGTTAATTGATACATTAGTTTATATCTGTACTTACTTATCTACCTACTAACTAATAACTTAGTTGCTTCATGCAATTGGGTATTTGACTATTTTTTTTTATTTCATTAATCATAATTTCAAGGTAGAAGCTGATGAAGACTGAAAAAATTCTTTAATAATCTTAAAAATTTGGCTGAGTTATAAAAGTTTAAATTTAACCTTTAGATAAGGACGGCAATACTGTGTTGTGAGGTCATTTTTAATATTGCACATTATATTCTACGAGAGGAAAAGAGACAGGGATACAATCCAACTCTATCCGTATCTTCAAATTTAGAAGCGTACAACTGGCTTATTTTTCAATCAATTCTTGAATGTTTTTCAACGCTGGTTTTTAATTAACTTATATTTCACGAAAAATAACAACATTTAGAATGAGTCGACTACCGGATTGTAAGTATCTATATATACTTACTTACCTATTTACCTTGTTATTTTTTTGCGTACGTCAACACAAGTGAAACGAGTTCCTACTCGATGAGTTTATTCCATATCAGAGAATAGTTCCTGACACCACCTACCGGTTTCATCATTACGCCCTGACTTTGCTAAGGAGTCGATTTATGCCACCTTAGTAGTGTCAAAATTTTAGAGATTTTATTACTAGATCATCATTAGACCTTGAACACGACACCTGTGCTATTATATATTATATATATTATTGAAGAATTCTATGGTGTAGTAAGGTATGGTATTGAGGAATTGTATGGTATATCTAATACCTACAATTTTCACGGTCAAATTCTAAGCAATTTTGTATGATATTACATTGATGCTATTCAAATAAAATAGACATCAAAAATTGTTTAATTAATGCCGAACACAAAATAGATCATACAACTGCAGCATCAGGTTAAGGAATTGAAATCCAAAAATTCAACTCAGTCTCTATTTGAGACCCACAATACTAATTTAAAAACAGCAGATTTTCAAGTCAATGTATATATATATATATATATATATATATCTGCACACGTTTTATTGATTAAATACTTATTTACATATATCTCAAAATATTGCATTCAATAAGGTGTGGTATTATATTCCGCACATGTCAAGAAGTGTACTGTGTTATAACAATTTCTAATTAGTTATAATTTTGAAATAAAATAACGACACGGATATACAGAATTTATTTTCTTGTGAAAGTCTGTGCGTGCACATAAGGTTTTTGCGAGGTCGCAAAAGTTGTAAACTTTTGTTTTACATATTTATCATTAGAGCACTACGTTATTACTATATATTCTTAGTTCAATGTAAGGTAAGGAATGCACGGTGCTGCAGAGGTATTAAAATAAGTTAATGTAACTGGCGGAGGAATACAAGAGATTGTTAATAAATGAAAATAACTAGACAACAAGGAGCTTTCTCTCCCTGTAAGTTCAAGTTATCTGCATCCCGGCTAGGTAGGCAGTGCTTCCGACCTCTCCAGAATGAAGATGCTACATTTTATCGGCATGCTGACGGGACACCTCGTCATACGATATGATTGCAGTTTTGTGGATGGGAAAGTCGGCCGACTTCTTTTTCTATTGATAGGATATATGATCTATATTATGGTAGTGGGTTTTGTCGGAAGGATACTCAATTTTTTTTCAATACACAGTAATTTTGTAGAGCGAAAGCACTGATAGTATAGTTTTCTTTGAAGTTTCAATATGACAACCAATAGATAATTAACATCCTTTAAGTTTTTGCTGATAAAAGTGTAAAGAAACAGATATTATATTTTTCGACTTCTCGAGGCAGTATTGAGATAAGGTGTTTTATATTACTTTTGTAAAACATTATCGAAATCCGTCTCGCTTAAAGTTAAGTGTTTACAAAGAAATATTTCAAAAAGGGATGATCCTTTCACTAAACTTAATAGACCCACAAGTTAATATACTTTCTAAATTTCATTTTCAGAAATTTTTGGAATTTAGTTTAAATTTTTTACTTTTTCTGCTTTATTATAATTCAGATATAACAAAGAATGCATCTGTTATTCATATAGGATTGTGTTGAATTGTGCTCAAACTGAATATAAAATACTAATGAGCTAAATATTAACATATCGTTATATGTACCTTGAAAAATCATTGTCAAAGTTTCGTTTTCAACGAACAGAAATTTTTATATTTTTTAAAGACTTTAAATATTTTCAGTTTGCTTGTGCTCAAACTGAATATAAAAAATTAAGGAACTAAGTATTAACATATCATTATATGTATCTTGAAAAATCACTGTGAAAGTTGCGTTTTCAACGAACAGTAATTTATATTTTTTTTTACAGAAACACACTTTAAATATATTCAGTTTGATTGTGCTCAAACTGAATATAAAATATTAAGGAACTAAGTATTAACATATCATTATATGTATCTTGAAAAATCACTGTGAAACTTGCGCTTTCAACGAACAGGAATTTATATTTTTTTTTACAGAAACACACTTTAAATATATTCAGTTTGGTTGTGCTCAAACTGAATATAAAATATTAAGGAACTAAGTATTAACATATCATTATATGTACCTTGAAAAATCACTGTGAAAGTTTCGTTTTCAACGAACAGAAATTTTTATATTTTTTAAAGAATCACACTTTAAATATTTTCAGTTTGCTTGTGCTCAAACTGAATATAAAAAATTAAGGAACTAAGTATTAACATATCATTATATGTATCTTGAAAAATCACTGTGAAACTTGCGCTTTCAACGAACAGGAATTTATATTTTTTTTTACAGAAACACACTTTAAATATATTCAGTTTGGTTGTGCTCAAACTGAATATAAAATATTAAGGAACTAAGTATTAACATATCATTATATGTACCTTGGAAAATCACTGTGAAAGTTTCGTTTTCAACGAACAGAAATTTTTATATTTTTTAAAGAATCACACTTTAAATATTTTCAGTTTGCTTGTGCTCAAACTGAATATAAAAAATTAAGGAACTAAGTATTAACATATCATTATATGTATCTTGAAAAATCACTGTGAAACTTGCGTTTTCAACGAACAGAAATTTATATTTTTTTTTACAGAAACACACTTTAAATATATTCAGTTTGGTTGTGCTCAAACTGATTATAAAATATTAAGGAACTAAGTATTAACATATCATTATATGTACCTTGAAAAATCACTGTGAAAGTTGTGTTTTCAACGAAAATAAATTTATATTTTTTTAAAGAATCACACTTTAAATATATTCAATTTGATTGTGCTCAAATTGAACATAAAATATTAAGGAACTAAGTATTAACATATCATTATATGTATTTTGAAAAATCACTGTGAAAGTTGCGTTTTCAACGAACAGAAATTTATATTTTTTTTAAGAATCACACTTTAAATATATTCAGTTTGATTGTGCTCAAATTGAACATAAAATATTAAGGAACTAAGTATTAACATATCATTATATGTATTTTGAAAAATCACTGTGAAAGTTGCGTTTTCAACGAACAGAAATTTATATTTTTTTTAAGAATCACACTTTAAATATATTCAGTTTGATTGTGCTCAAATTGAACATAAAATATTAAGGAACTAAGTATTAACATATCATTATATGTATTTTGAAAAATCACTGTGAAAGTTGCGTTTTAAACGAACAGAAATTTATATTTTTTTTAAGAATCACACTTTAAATATATTAAGTTTGATTGTGCTCAAATTGAACATAAAATATTAAGGAACTAAGTATTAACATATCATTATGTGTATCTTGAAAAATCACTGTGAAAGTTGCGTTTTAAACGAACAGAAATTTATATTTTTTTTAAAGAATCACACTTTAAATATATTCAGTTTGATTGTGCTAAAATTGACCATAAAATATTAAGGAACTAAGTATTAACATATCATTATATGTATTTTGAAAAATCACTGTGAATGTTGCGTTTTAAACGAACAGAAATTTATATTTTTTTTAAGAATCACACTTTAAATATATTCAGTTTGATTGTGCTCAAATTGAACATAAAATATTAAGGAACTAAGTATTAACATATCATTATGTGTATCTTGAAAAATCACTGTGAAAGTTGCGTTTTAAACGAACAGAAATTTATATTTTTTTTAAAGAATCACACTTTAAATATATTCAGTTTGATTGTGCTCAAATTGACCATAAAATATTAAGGAACTAAGTATTAACATATCATTATATGTATCTTGAAAAATCACTGTCAATGTTGTGTTTTCAACGAACAGAAATTTATTTTTTTTTACAGAAACACACTTTAAATATACTCAATTTGGTGCCTAGAATCACCTGTAAATGCATAGATGGAACAATTTGCAAATATTTATGAAATTACAATTCAATTATTTCTAACTTGATACAACACTATATAATTTCAAATGATTATATTACTTTATCTATACTACTAAATATTGCGTGGAAAAAATTATTTATCCACGTGATCTAGTTGATTTTTCATAGTTTATTTGTCAAAGGGTTGAGCCAACAACAGGAATCCAAAAACAAATAAATGTATATGCAACAACTAAATTGCAAAAAATTTCTTAAAGTTGCTGCAGTCAGATAAAAACTAAGATAAAAAATAAATAATTAGGTACCGCTATGGTGCAAAAAATTGCATCGTAAACGTGCAGCCAGTGTTTCTATTCGCTGTTAATCGATACTAAATATATTACAATAGAATTACTGTAACCGGATCTTCTAAAAGTAGAACCGCAAGTCTTCAATTTTATCCATTGTTTTCATTTTACAAGCAAAAAGCTCTTAATCCATGAAACGGTTGATTGGTTAATAGGATGTACCTGTAATTAAATAAAAAACCAGCATGTCGCCTCTAATTCGAAGTAGTCGGTGGATTGTACTGTTTCAAATAGTTTCTTACACCCATGACTTGGTTGAAAATGATGATAACCGGACGTTAAGTCGTTCGCAAATAGCGTTCTAGAAAAATAGAGGTTCTTAACACCTCTTTGCGTGGAGTCGATCTATAACCCTGTTAAGTGGAAGCTTGTTTCAAAGATTTGGGGTAATGTAGGAGGCCTTCAAAAACCACTGAACATTTGTGGCACGAGGTGAGTCTGGGATAGTTCTGGGATAACCTTTTCTAAATCGAAGCATTGGGCATTTCATTTACTATACGCACAAATCTATAAAATTAAGATTGTATTCATTTGAGCTCACTATCTTAAATTAAAAAATATATAAGTGCTGATTTCATGTTCGTTGATTTCCGCCGTTGATCTATGTTGTTTTCGCTTTTGAACTTGCCTCCGCGCAGTTGATTTATTTAAATTTTTTTTTGTAGTGTGTTGGATGAGATGTAGTGAATAAGAACAAAGAGTAATTTTTTTTAATAAAAATGAATTATTGAATATTTTTACAATTATTATATGACGCTGTTAACAGGTCAAATGCGATCAGTTTGGATATAAAAATAAAAATAAGCGTAGCTTTCTTTTTATTAAAGGGAATTACGATATTTTATACAATAAATCAATATATATGTATATATATATATATATATATATATATATATATATATATATATATATATATATAGGGACAGGGATATAAAACAAATATTTCAGATTGTCTAGGAATCTTGAAGAAATAAACAGACGCATAAATATCACATGGAATAATTGACATGAGAAGGAACAAAGTAACCCGAGCACGAAAACAAAAATTATATTGTCAAAGACTGAACTGGAAGTAGGTAAGTAGGTTGGACACGTGGCAAGTATGAGCTGTAAGAGATGGGCGAATAAAAAAGAGTGACTATCTAGGATGGCCCAAGAGGTAAAAAAAATAAGAAGGCTGCTGCTGTAGAGATGAACAGATGAGTTTATGGATGACTAAAATTGGACTGGACAAGTCTGGAAGGAAGGAGCTAAAGACCGTATGTCGTAAAACGCAATAGAGGAGACGCTTTTGACGTTTTAAGACAGCTTAAGCAGCATACCGATATAAACAAGTAAAGTTGTGAGTCTTATAAATAAGAAACAATGCTGATATACTAAACACACGTAAAGTAGCGTGTGTGCAGTGTAGTAGAAAGGAAAGCGTTAAGCCGGAAAGAGCCGACGAGACCCGAAGCTGACCGAAAGGCACGTCGCGATATGACATCAGGACGTTTTAACTACCATCCAAATGCACCATTAGATATTCCACATTAACAATACTTTTTTTAAATATATGTCAAATTGAAATTTAATTTACTTTATGTGTGTTTGTGTGTGCATACCTCCACTATGATATTTTGGAATAAAGTTTGTATTACGTATTCACGCAATACATAACGCCCATGATAAAATAAGTGCTCAATTGAAACGATTGAAGTAACATGAAAACCAGTGTATATCAAAATAAAGTATAAAATCATACAGTTTTTGATTTCGTACATTTCTAATGGTTTCATGAAACAAAGTGAACGTTTATACAATGCGCTCCTCCTAAGGAAAGGCATATCGAGAAAAAAGTGCCCTCGGAGCTACGAGGCTACGATTATGGTCAAATGAATTATATTACAAAGAATACCGTAGCACACAGTTTAAATTTTAATGAAGTCCCTAAAAGGAAAAGAAATCATTTGACCACTAAAGCATTTTAATTTTGTTTCTCGACATCTAATTGGTCAATCTGCTTGATAATTTGCACAAACATCGTTACATTTAGACTAATTATTAAAGTAAAATCTGTTATGTTCAAGCAGTCCTTCCACTACGAAGAACCGTGCATACTAAGGTATATATAAAAGTTCAACCATTTAAGGGTACATAGTACTGCTGTTGAACTATTTACAAATAATAATATTATTTTTCACCCTGTAAATATTTATATTACCATGTTTATTTTCTGAGCCCTAAAATTAACTTGAATGTTTGAAAAAGAAACTAAACGATCTGGAAACATCGTTATAGTTTTTCTATAAACTTTAAATAAAGTTCTAGAAACCAATGTTGTTTTCATAATATTACGTGTTACGGTAAGTAGATGAGGGAAATAGGGGTTTCGGAGGGAGGTGGACTCATCAGATTGGATGTTCGAATTTGAATTTTAGCTTTCACTACTTCTGTTAGCTGGTCACTTATTTTTCTAAGTGCTCTTGAATTATCGATAGAATCGTGACATTGGTTCCATAAAAGCTACATACGTAATCATTAAAATACTATAAAACTAGTTCAGTTTGAAGATAAGATATTAAAGATGACGATTTGATAATTTTGAGATGTGACGGCGTCGCGAAACTCAGTAAACGTTGTAAATCAAGTCCAAGAGTGGCACTTGACGAAGGTATCTGTTGAAATGTTGTATTATCTAATCACGTTTAATTATCAGAGAATATAAATATGTGCATATTCGCAGTCTCAGCTCGAAGGTGAGTGTGCGGATGGATGCTGGTAACCTTTAAGACAATTTAGCCTTGACGGATTTTCGGAAAACTTCTAGAAATTATTTTAAGCGCACTATGGAATTATTAACCAACAATTACGCTCCCGTTGGTACTTCGTTGACGCGAAAACGGCTTTAAAATCGATGCTGGGACTAGGGATGCAATCGCGCACGATTGGGCGACAGTTTCAATATAAGTAATTTTAAACCTCTATAACTCGGCTAAAAGTAAATATAGCGTCACCATCTTAATCTCATTTAAAAGTACAAGAATGAAAGTTTATGCCGTCAATTGTGATATTCGTGGTGGAAAACGTCGCGAACTGCGTACGTGCAAGAATAGCTGTCTTTACGAAAATAAGAACACTGCAATTCCTATTTCTTTAGAGTTACGTACCTCAAAATGAAAAAAAACGTGGAACACTTATATTAATATTATCTGTTGGTCTATCGCAGCCATTTTTCTCAGAAAAAAATAACTCATATTATTTATCAGTGTTGCAATGATACGAAGAAAATATTTCTCATGATTATTCTTTTTTTGAGGCAGCAACTAAGAAACACAGTTTTCTTTTAATTTCATATATCGTGTGGGTATAAATTAAAAGCGCAACTTGTCAAGGTTTCAAAACTATTTCAGAGTTTTGTACAAGTTAGTTCCCAAGATGTTGCTTGAAATGTACACCACCATTTTCCGAGAAGTTTAAGGAAAGAAGAAGAAGCACCATTTGACGATAAAAACAGGAATTTTGTCAGATTGATGAAGTGTATTTTGACAGATTGACGATCCCATATATATCTCAAAGTTTAACACTCTGAAATATTTGTGTGAAATTTTGGAGGAAGCAACTAAAATGTTCGAACTTTTTTTTTTTGAATCTTGTGTTTCCTGTGTATTATCATTAGAAAGAGCAACTTGTAAGACTTTCAAAACAATTCTTTTCTTAGTCAGAACTTGACGTAAGAGCGTTCTGTTAACTGTTAAAGGAAAAATTATGAATAAACAACAATAATACAAGTTTACCTAAAAGTTTACAGGAAAACTATAGCAATAATCGTTCACTTTATACTTTAGCGATCTTCATGATATTTTTTGGCTTGTGAAAGATATGTCAGGTAATATACTAAGACAAACTGAAAAATAATTCTAATGTTTTTGAGACAAACTGAAAAAGAATACTGATGTTTTTAAATAGCTTGATAAAAAAATTTTAAATGTTTGTATAAGCCTAAGTGCATAAGGAACTCTCGTAGACAGAGATCAATTGGACTTAACAGTTCTTTTACTATGCTGTAGAAAAATGGGAATAACAAAATATTTATTAAATAAGATGGGTTTCTGCCTGCGTCAGCCATTTGTCTCCGAGAGAACTTGATACAAGAAGTATATATATATTATATCTATTGGTAGGGAGCAGTAGCCCAATTGCATGAAGGGTAAGTTGAATTTCCTTTGGAGGCCATTTTTGAGGGTTAAGAGAGGGAGCGAAAAAAAAATTCATGGTTATCATGTCGAGTATCAAATAAAAGCTCATTAAAATTTATTAATTATTTTCGTGTTTTGGTTTACAAAATACCCGAACATATTTCACAAATTCTTGTACCTGGTTCTCAAAATCGATCGATCCAATTCGTCTTCTGTATTTTTTTATAAATTAAATATTGCAAAACGTATATCTTAAGTACACCACCAAGATCAGACGTCTACTAATTTCAATCCACATTATCTCATTTTTAGATAATTGCAAACTTACATAAATTAGTTTACTTGTAACAATTTTATTTGAAAGTACTCCGGAAAACTTATATTCGATATTTTTGTCCAGACTTTAATATAGCCTTATTTGCAAATCACACATTGCAAACGACTTCAAAGCTTGATTTATCATAAACGTGGCTAAAAACTGAAATGTGGTAAAGGAGACCGGCATAAGTCCATATAGTGTTGGGCCCAGATGTTACAAGAATAAAATGATACTTTCACATGACATTTATACAAGCATTTTCTTTTAATGTAGAAACTCACTAAAAAGGATTTTTCGAAATTCATTCCTCAAAGAGCTGAAAGCAGGCACGAAAATTGATATGATAAAAATAAAATAAAACGTTTTTTCTGAAATACCTTTAAAGAGTCTATTAAGCAAATAATCAGACACACATTTCATCTATTATCGAAATAAAATCCTACGATGTGTCAGATGAAAGAGGGTGTTAATATTATGTATGGAAAAATAATATAACACGCCCATAAACATAGAACACGACTGAAAAAGTTGTCGTAATGTGCTGTTACATAAATGTAAATAACCAAATATGTTAAACAAAATTCCGATTTGTCCGCGGATGAAGTCGTGAGCGACCGCAAGTAAAATGTAGAATCGAGAAATAATAATAATAATAATAAGCCATTTATTCCTACAATACCATTTCACGACTTATAAACTGCAGAATAGGATATTTGACTATATTTTTTGTATTGTTAAAATAAAACAATAACATTAAAAACGGTCGAAATAAATATATCGAACCTAGGAGTTTTCATTACAAAGTTGTAATGATATAAAAACTGATGAAGTACCATTGGCGCGAAAATGCCCCATACAAAACCCAACTGGAATATGACGTCACTGGCCAGTATTTGGTAACCATTATAAGCGAGTTTATTAAATATCTTTAGTATCTCGTTAAATACTGCGTTTAAGTTATATATTGCATATTATAATTTTCTCATTTTTTTGTATGGGAACTGAATTCATAATAACTTTTTCAATTGAGTGATAAAAAACTGAAACTTTTTCGTATGTAGAAGTTATGATTAATTGTTTGTTATATGCATTGCTTTTTTCATCCAAAGGTTTTTTAAACTTACTTTACAATTTTAAAACATTTTTCAACTATTGTTAAACAATAATATTGGACTTCCGTTTATTATGTATTCATCACGCCATTATTACAATATCATTCGAGAAAATATTTATTTTTCTAATTAAATAATTTGATTCGTAATTTAAGAAAAAAGAAAACAAAAGACTATCATAGATCAATAATTTCATAAATATTATCAAGACGGAATTCCCAATTAAGTTCACTATTTATATAAATTCCAACTAACTGTATATAAATAATGTTATTATTTGCAATTAAATACGTTTAATAAATTTGAAAACTAATTATAATCTTAAATTTGACATAAATTATATTAATTTACTTTTAAATTAATGATATTCGGGTATGCATTTGTGAGTAAAGGCTTCTTCAATCGTTCAATAACGGAGTCAATTAATCTAATCCAGGTCGTTCCGGCGACAGTCTCACGTCAAGAATCGAAAAATATTTGTTCATTAACATCCTTGTATTTACTGGTTTTACACAAATATATCTTCATCTGGGCAAACCTGGTTGGAATTGATGGTACTTACATACATGAAGGTTAGTTAATTACCGTACTTAATATACGTTAAAACAAACAATTAACATTCATTAGCGGTTAATGCGGTAATTGACACTAAAGTACCATCGTAATGATACTTCAAAGCTTGTGGCTGTGGTAAGATTCAGACATAAATCAGATATGATATACATATGTAAATATAAATGTATATACAGATTACGGATCAGAAACATAGACTTTGTATACGAGTAATCAGAAACATAGACTTTGTATACGGATGCGAAACATAGACTTTGTATACTTTGTAATCGGTAAATCAGATATGATATACATATGTAAATATAAATGTATATACAGATTACGTATTATAATACAGATTACGGATCAGAAACATAGACTTTATATACTTTGTAATCGGTAAATCAGATATGATATATATATGTAAATATAAATGTATATACAGATTACGGATCAGAAACATAGACTTTGTATACGAGTAATCAGAAACATAGACTTTGTATACGGATCAGAAACATAGACTTTGTATACTTTGTAATCGGTAAATCAGATATGATATACATATGTAAATATAAATGTATATACAGATTACGTATTATAATACAGATTACGGATCAGAAACATAGACTTTGTATACGAGTAATTGTGTCCTGTTGAACAAATTGGAGAAAAAATATAGGCAAAAACTTTTCGGTTTATCTATAAGCGAATTGAGAAATTTTTATTAACATAAAGAAATTTATATTGTCATAGAAATTAGAAAGAAAGAATTCGGTGGCCTTTACATGACAGAAGAATTTACCATATAAGGAGAGTTAAGAGATTATTTTGGAACGATCTGGAAAATTAAGCGTTTATAGAAAATCATGGTCTAAATTCTCGAGGTAGACAAGGATTCTACAAGGGTTGTAGGAGAAGGAAGGAAATAAAAGAATTATAAGACTATGGTACCCAATATTTTAAAAATATTTTAGCAAACAGTTGTAAAGTGTTAGTTTTATTTTTCTTCACAATTATTTGCGACTTTTAAATCAGGTCACGAAACTAAACATTTGAAAAATTTGTGCACAAAAGTGCGGACCAAATAGGTTTTTTAAGTTTTGAAAGTCTTTGAGAAAATTCACGGTCACAAAACGGCATAAAGTATATTGAAATACAACTATATAATAATACTTGATTATTTACAGGCAGTTTAGAACCATAAATAAGTGTAAATAAGTTATAATAAACACAATAAAAAAATTATATATATGTGTATGTGTGTTCATAAATATAAAGAACTATAAATATGTACACATTATAGCGAAGCGAAGTTTGTCATCGAATTTCAGAGCAACGCGTTGCTTTTTCATAACAGTCTACTGATCTTGGCGTAGAACGTTGTATATCTAGACAAAGTTCATAAAAAGTTTGATCGTAAATGTAAACTAAATTAAAAAGTAAATAAACTTTTTCTTGATGTATAAAAAGTAAGGTCAAAAATAAATCTGCTCATTTGTTCTTCTGAATACGATCAAGTCTAAAACCACTGCACCAATAGGGAATATGCATGTACTTTAAATTTATTTCAAATATTTTTTTTCAATTATTTATCAATCGGAAGTTGATAAGTAATTGAAAAAGTTATATCTAAATCATTGTTATCTAAATCAATTCGTTTTTAATTGCATGAATTAATTAATAAAACGTGCTAATTATGCGAGGGAAATTCAAACTGTCGTAACGCAACACGATTGTATAGAACGAAACGTGACGTCAGAAGATATGTACATAACTAGCGCATATTGAAAATAATTAAAAACATGGCTGCCTACTATCTATATTTTATTAATTTATGTGTAATATTATTTATGTTCAGTAAGCTTATTACGATTCGGTCAGGTCACTAGACGTTTTAGTCAAGTCACTTTTTCAATCGGGTAAACTCGGCTCCCTTCGGCATCGGCCAAGTGAACTTCTTCATCAATTACGATTTTAGTCCAAAAAAATAAATATATTTAATAGACTAATAATATTAGTATTTTAATATAAAATAGTCCTATTTTCAAGTACCCATACCCATTGATTAAAAAAATTTTTATCGATTAAAAACTAATTAAATATATCTAAATGCTATTTGTTATGTTGCAATCCTGAGGTGTAAAGGAGATGTTTTCCTAGTTGTTAAGAAAAGCTTTACGAAGCAGTTATTGCACGAAATGTCGCTTTTTTAAGAATCTATTTTGGCAAATAAGTTCAGCAGGCCAGGAGTTTCAAGCGTGCCAAAAATATTACTAATATGATCAAAAATGAGTATTTGTTTAATGTTCAAATTAATTCTATCCGTACCAGTGTTAAGAGTGTGGTTTTCCCATCCATGTTCTTTAGATGACAAATTCAACATGGCGGCCATTAAACGCCATAATATTAAGGATGTAAAATGATTGAAATCAAATGATGATATCCATAATGGATATCAAATGAAAATATGAATGCCTTAATATTCTTACGAGTAAATTAGCCAACGAATTGTATAGGATATTAGGCAAAAAGTCTAGAGTTTTTTGTGTCAATGCGAGGAGGATAGTCTTCAGCACTAGAATTTATATATAAAGGGTTTATATATTTTGAGGATTTTTTTAACATTTATTTGTGAGTTTTAATATCGGGCGTGAAAATAAAACATTTCGAAACTCTAAACCTCTGGAAATATGTTTTTGATTTTCGAAAGTTGTTGAGAAAATTCATATTCGTAAAAACGATGTAAAATGTATTAGAACATTACATATTACGTACGCCTATTTTATATGTATAAGTAACTATAAATAAACAACTGAAAAGACCATAAAATATAAAGAAAAAACTATAAAGCAGATTTCATTAAGTAGCAATTTGGAGGTATATAACATTAATAACCAACCAGTTTAATTGATAAAACTAGTTATTTCTTCAAATTTATATTTAACTCCTACTGAAATACGCCAAGTATTTACACTCACTTTTTTATCTAACAGATTAAGTTAGCTGTTCGCCGAACCGACCACCGCAGCAGTGCCAACACTCAAACACTACGACAACGGAAAACAAATATGTCACATTTGGCAAACATAACATTTCTCAGAACCTGATCCGTTCTTAAAAGGAAATCTAAAAAAGTAATTGGTTTCCTTGTATCTGACGCGGACATTAATCTAGACTCGGAGTGATCCGAATCGCTACCGCTTCGCCGGAACAACATTCTCGACGAAACATTTTTAGCGATGGAATGCTAATGATATGGAGTAGTTATAGTAGTATACATAGTTATATTGGAATTTTTTTTAAGATATAAACACAATAGCATAATTTCCATACATGTGCTAGTTTAAGCAACCAGTAATACAGGTTCTCTATTAGGGATTATCAAAAAATATTGGGTGAAAATTGCCATATCATAAAAAAGGTAAATGTGACCCTGTATTTGGGTCATTTGTTCACTAAGAGCTAGAATAAATAATTAGTATATGCTATGGGGAAATAATGTAGTGAAGGATTTGGAGAGAGAGGCGAGATTGAAACCACAGAATAACGAGAACTAGAAACGGCATGGGAGTGCGACGAGCGCGCCACAAGTAAGCAAAGCTCCGTTTACTTTAAATTATGCACATCTTGTTTATATTAGTTTGCTGTTTGCAGTTGTAGTTATTTCGATGGTGTAGTTATTTTGCAAAGTACCCACTATCAGTAGCAAATATCTTGTATCATGGTCTATTTATTACCATTCTTTAAGGAATTCATTTTTTCATCTTCAAAACTCATTATCAGACCCTGACCTGGTCGATGGTGAACTTATTTTGCGAAGTAACAACTATCAATAGCAAATATCTTGAAACATGGTTAATTTAATACCATCCGTTAAGGAGTTACGTTGTTCATCCCCAAAATTCATCATCAGACCCTGACTTGGTCGATGATGAAGTTATTTTGCAAAGTAACAATTATCAGTAGCAAATATCTTGAATCGTGATTGATTTACTACCATCCGTTAAGGAATTCATTTGTTCATCTCCAAAACTCATCATCAGACCCTGACCTGGTCAATGGTGAACTTATTTTGCGAAGTAACAACTAACAATAGCAAATATCTTGAAACATGGTTAATTTAATACCATCCGTTAAGGAGTTACGTTGTTCATCCCCAAAATTCATCATCAGACCCTGACTTGGTCGATGATGAAGTTATTTTGCTAAGTAACAATTATCAGTAGCAAATATGTTGAATCGTGATTGATTTACTACCATCCGTTAAGGAATTCATTTGTTCATCTCCAAAACTCATCATCAGACCCTGACCTGGTCGATGGTGAACTTATTTTGCAAAGAAACAACTATCAATAGTAAATATCTTGAAACACGTTTAATTTAATACCATCCGTTAAGGAGTTACGTTGTCCATCCCCAGAATTCATCAACACACCCTGACTTGGTCGATGATGAAGTTATTATGCAAAGTAACAATTATCAGTAGCAAATATCTTGAATCGTGATTTATTTATTACCATCCGTAAATTACGTTGCTTATCCCCAGAATTCTTCAACAGACCTTGACCTGGTCTATGGTGAAGTTATTTTGCGAAGTAACAACTAACAGTAGCAAATATCTTGAATAACGGTCGATTTAATACCATCTGTTAAGGAGTTCCATTGTTCATCTCCAGAACTCATCAACAGACCCTGGCCTGGCCGATGGTGAAATTATTTTGCAAAGTAACAACAACTATAACTAGCGAACATCTTGAATCATGGTCGATTGATTACCATCTGTTAAGGAATTCCATTGTTCATCTGCAAAACTCATCATCATACTGACTTGGTCGATGGTGAAGTTATTTTGCATAGTAACAACTATCAGTAGCAAAAATATTTAATCAAGGTTGATTTACTACCATCCCTTAAAGAGTTCCATTGTTCATCTCCAGAAATCATCATCAAACCTGATCTGGTCGATGACGTAGTTAGTTTGCAAAATAACAACTATCAGCACCAAATATCTTGAATCACGTTTGATTTACTAATCGTATACGCAACCTTGCTAAAGGAGTTATTTCTTACAATAGTTATAAAGATTTAACAAAGTTATTTCGATATTAAAAATGTTAACTTAACGTTTATTTTTATGCATCCGATGTTCACCGATTTACGTGAGCAAAATAGACATATGCACGGTATAAGCAAGTGGGAGCGCGATCCAACCTCGAAGCCAGCATCGAACGTCGTTTAAGATGAATATGAGTGGATTACATTCTATAGCACACCATCAATGCTTGGCGTGTTCAAAATACAGTCATCAGTACCGTTACATTTTTCTTTATATATTATTTGTCTTATAATTGAAACTACGGGAAGAAATATTAAAAATTATCCGACCCCAGAAGATGAATGTCAATAAATTCGGAGATAAAGTATTCGTAGACGAGGCATCTTGGCGTGCACTGCTTAAATCGTTATGTATTCATGGACACAATGTACGACAAAATGATTCTTTTCAAAAAGTTCTAAACACGTTTAAGAAACAAATTTATTTTAGAAATCATAATTTTTCGATTTTCTAGAGCAAATTGTGGCCCTTATCAAATTAAATTTTATAATGAATAAAAAATATTTGCCTACACGCGCTAAGCCGGGGCGGATCGCTAGTCTATACATATAATAAAACGAAAAGACTCACGAAATGAGTCCAGGGGCTGTCAAAAAAAGTAAAGATCACGACTCTATGATTTTTGGACTCTCTGTTTGTCTGTTTGACTACTTGTCACGTAAAAACTACTAAACGGATCTAGATGAGAATTTCATTATTGCTTCCGTAAAGTCTGAGGAACAATATAGCGTATTAGAAGTTATTAAAATAATCGTTTCTCAATATGACTCTTAGTTTTGCTTGCTTACTTATTTGACTCGCATCACCTAAAAATTACTAAACGAATTTAAATGGAGTTTTCGCTGTCGTGTTTATTATAATTTAAGAAAAAATTCTATAGTTGGGCATAATCATCAGAGTCATTTAAACACACTGGTATGCGTACGGACGGGCACACACCCATACTCTCACGTGCCACGCACTTAGCTTATGCAAATGCACACGGCTTTCATGCGCTCTCGCTCGCACGCACAATATCCCTACTAATTTATAAAATTGAAATGTTGTCTGCTCTTACGTGATGCGTGAATTTCTGAACGTGTTTTATCTGCTCTTACGCGATGTGTGAATAGATAAACAGTCTCACAGGCAAAATGGACAAACATTCCAAAACAATACTTTTATATTTTTTAACTTGTGTTATGTTCACCTAAATATTTTTTTGTAAATACCTTCAAGCTATATACAGACTGACTGTACCTACAGTTTTATTATTTCTGCAGATAATAAAAAACGAAACAACCAAATTCATACAACTTAATACTAAATGTACAAAAGTAATTAAATTATTAATATTTAAAACAGATTCAAAATTTAAACAAATTGAGAAAATCAAGTAAGCTTATATCGCAATACGTACAACATCAAAAGATTTTATGTGTGAAAGACGACCACCGACGATATCTGTCCTCATGCATCTGACCCACTGAACTCTATTATAGTCTGGACGAGCTATATCATATACAATGACAGCTAATTTTCGTGTCAATTTGAAGTACACTACGAACGTTCCGCGAACTAAATTTGACATTTAATTAGAGATATCCAAATGTTCCCTTTATATCGATGTATTATATCCAAATTCATTGTATCAATAGACTTTTTCAAACTTTCGCGATTCGAACACATATTTTATTTGATTTGACTCGGGTTTTTTCGCGGTAATTATATATTTAATGAGTTATTATATATTTGACTCATTAAATATGTAATTACCGCGAAAAAACCCGAGTCAAATTGTATCAATGTACTATAATATTACATTGCTTGTTATCGATACTTCGATATTGTCTATAATTTTGTTAATATTAGGGATAAAAATAAAATTAATAAACAATTGTCAGCTTACGAGTTTTATTTACATTAAAAAAAAAAACAATAAATCTGCCACTCGGTGTTGCTATTCAAAAGTAAAATAAAAATATTAGAAGAAATAGTATCACCATGGTTATGAGATTTGGTGAATTTTTTACACTTATTTTGGACTATACCTATCTCTAATGCAAACAAGATATCTAAACGATGTATGACTGATCGGCTCGTCAGCTTGTCACATTAAAGTTACGATTTGTGAATAAAAAGAAATTAATAATATGCCTTATTAGAATATTAAAGCCAATCATTATGCATGGTAATAATTCTTGCGCAAGACAAATAAGGAAAAAAAAAAATTACCGAAAAAGTGTATTTATTCCAAAACTGGTTAAATGCGAGTCGGACAAGGGTGCCGCAACAGTGGTATTTTGCGCATGTTAAAATCACGCCATACGAGACCGGATTAAATAATTAAAGCTTGCTATCTACTGTAGGGTTCGAAGCCTACCGTTTTACGCATAATTATTTTTTTCTTCATTTCTTTGTCCTGTGTTATCTTATTGTTTTTTAACAATACAATAATACAGGACAAATATGTTTCAACAGACGAAAATATTATTATACACGATTTCTTAGTTATTTTTAATTAAAAATCATAACGGAACACTGAAATTTACATTTGAAAATTTTTCTTTAAGGGGAAAGTGGGCGAACTTAAGCGTACTTGTTGTATAACTTAAGCGTACCTATTGTATAACTTAAGCGTGCCTATTGTACAACTTAAGCGTACCTATTATATAACTCAAGCGTACCTATTTACGTACGTTAATAATAATTGTACGAGTGGTGCTGCTCTCGCGTAGTATAAACCAGCGTCATCTATTGCTGCCATGCCGGCACCGTGCCAGTGCAGTTCAGTGTAAAAAGGCCCAATGAATAGTACAGCAAAGTGAGCCTAACTAGTTTAAGGTTTCGTTATGCTCTCAGTAGCAATAAAGCGTACGCTAAACGTATAATTTTCGTTAGCGTCAATGCATTTCAGAATAATATCACATAAAGGACCTTCATATCAAACGCGCATGGCGATGACGCACCCTTGTTTGGTTAAGAAAATTAATGGACTCTGACATCACAGGTCATATTTCTTACATAAAATATTATTATGCGATTGCCATAAGCGGAAATAAAGCGATGCTCTTTATGCATCAACCCTGAGACGTGATTAGCGAGCGCCAATTAGAATGTCCGAATGTGAAACGGTTTATTGAACTTACACATAAATGATCAACTATAGTATGCCGTCATCTTTATTTATGTTCCCCAAATATTAGCTTTGACACTTACGAAATTGTATTAAGTATTTCGTCGGCGAATAAACACCGATTGAAGTTTTTTTGTATGCAAACGTATTGACCGAAATTTCTTAATAAAGTAATTTACCTATTTATTTTTTAAGGTAGCTCATTTAAAATGTCTTGTAAAAAAGATAAGGTTACATTATAGAACAAAAAGGCTTTTTTTGATTGACTTTAAACGCTTTTAACTATGTTCGTAATACTTATACTAAGAGTACGTACGTATTACTTCTACGTTTGGAAATATTTATAGAACGAAAATTTACACTGATAATATACTTTTTACTGATAATAGAAAATTAGTTTTTATCTATTACCATAACAAATCCCTATAAAGGATTACATCATGGTTTAGCTTTGGTATTTAGTTGTTACAAACAATTATTGAAGGAGCTCTACATAAAGCACCCAATTAGGAATTGATCGACAAAATGTTTATGACGCTTATGGGCGACAGTTTCTGTCGAAGTAATTTCAATCTTCTATAATTCGACTAAAAATAGACTCAGCGCCGTCATCTTCTTGCCTTAAAGGGGAAGAATGGAAGGTTATGCCCGTACTATGCTTATATTCTGATATTCGTGGCGACCGGATGTCGCAAATCGCGCACGCGCAAAGCGAACGATTTTAAACAAGGTATTCAAATAATTTCAAAGCCATATGTACTTCTTATACCACTACAAATAAATTAAAGGATTAAAACCTAAAAAAAATATTTAATTTCAATATACTATACACGATTGACGTTTTCACGACAATAACTGTGGCTAAGTACGAATCGGCAAATCTCTTTTGCGAATATTTTTAAATAATTCTCCAACGTTAGAATAACCATAAGTAACTATAGAAACCAATTTTTATCACATAGGGTTCTGTAGCTAAAGTAATAAACTTCATAATTTCGTCAAGTACACCCGTCCATTTACCTGTCACATCCATACATTTGATATAATTTTCACTCTGTGTATGGAATTTTGGAAGTGAATACTGTAAATCTTAATTAAAATACAACGTAATTAATACAACAACAAAAAAGCGGCTGTGTGCTGATCACACGATAGAAGTGAATACTTATATTTTAAACTAGGTAATAATATAATAATTACTTTGAAGTTATATGATGGATATTTTAGTTCGGCGAATCAGGGACAATGTGATATTATTATTTTAAAATACAATAACGTACGCGCATTATAATAAATTATACTAAAAAAAACATTAATAAAAAGTAAAATGTAATTCTTGAAACGATGGACACCGTGTTACCCAGTGAACTCGCTTGGCCGATACCGACGGGCTGAGGCAGAGTTTACCCGTAAGAATGAAACAATAAGTTTATGGAAAATGAAATATGTTATATGTATTGTAGATTAAAATTTAACTAAATACCTAAGAGAAGTTTGCTTAAAAAAGTAGTTTATTTGGTCAATGCCGGAGGGAGCCGTGCTTACCCGATTCAGCGTCACCAACCCGAACCTGACGGCTAATTTCAAATGGGTGCATAATTGTTTCGATCCATTTTGTGAGATATATGAATATGTATATTGGAATGAAATAAGGTCTATTAATGACAGAAAATTAATAAACATGTCAAATACAAGGTAAACTCGCACTATGAGGGTTACATTTACATACATAAAAACAATTAAATGAAGCTACGTGATGTAGTATTATTTCTACTTTCTTTAAGTTCTCTACCACCATTCTAGTTCTCTACTACCATCTAGTTTCGTTGTATTACAACGTCTTCAGGTAGGCTGTTAGTAAAGATTAACTCTTAGGAACATCCAACAGCATTTGTATTTTCAAAAACAATAGCGGAAGCCGGGGTTGTGTGGGTTTTCCCACTGCTTATGTTAGTGAGTTTATTGCAGGGGTGCGGTGTAGGTTTGATTATATTTCCGAGAGTTATACGATATACAAGTATTTTAGTGAGGGTAATAAATTAAATTGATGTAATTTTATGAGGTTATACATTGCGAATGCCCCGGTGTATGTAATAAAATTAAAAGGTAGTTATTCTCAGTAATATATTTATACAATAGCAAGGGTATCTGAAAGTTAGAACAAGGTTACTATTTTAACATTATATACGGTAAATAGTGTTTTATATACTTCCAAGTAGCAAGTCTAACGTTATTTTTACCACGAAAATATATTGCCTAACCTTTTTGCCATAGGCGTAAAAAACCGTGAAATTCCAAAAATAATTTGGTTTTATTACTCATAACTTATTTCTATACTATATTTGACTTTTTTTTAGTTTTTCGATGTCTGAATAGAGGACATGAGATGTAGACGTAGTCCTAACAATAGTGTTTCATTCGGTCCGGAACGCAAAAAGTAATAGACATTATAAAACTAATCTCTAATATAACGTAGTCACGATTCAATTTTAAAATGCTTTTCTTGGAAAATATTTTTAAAAACCATTAGTTATTTAGATTATAAGTAATTGCTAACCGATAAAGCAAATGTAGTAAATAAAATACAACATCTGAATGTGTGTTTGTCAGTCCTTTATTCCATTTTACACGTTTAGTGTTGCGGTTATGACGTCTAATTACATGTAATTATGTTGTAGATGATAACAAGGTTGTGTGTTGCTCGAAATTACATTTATAGCAAAGCAATTGTTTCTTTATTTATCTGAGTAACAACCAATTAACTATTTAAGAACAGCGAAACTAAAGTGGACTAAGTGACATTTTGGTAAACGTAGCCTGTATCTAGATATATCGTGGATTGTTCTCTGATAAAATGTCAAAGTATCTGAAACCATTTAAATATAAAGTTTATTGAACTGCAAAATATTTAAACATGTCTTATTATCTGTGAGTGACATTAGCGAAAGCAGATACATTTTGATATTTTTTGATGATTTTGAAAGCAGGTACATTCTCATCACATATATTATTATTTTCATTCATTTCGTTTCGTCATGTTTAACCAATAATCATTTTACTATAAAATAGAGTATGCTTCGTTATATATATATATATATATATATATATATATATATATATATATATATTTCCAACTAGCATCCTTTGATATATCGAAAATAATAGTAAATTAAGTTTAGATTTTTGTGCAGTAATATTTTAAGATACTCTCTTATTTCCAATAACATGTATTTAAATTGCTTTTTACAAATTCACATTTTCAGGTATAACTTTTAAATACGGCAAACTTGGATATTTTCGACGTCAAATTTGAAATATATGTAAACCATGTCAAAAAATGTGAAACATGTCAAAAAAATCTTTAAAATATAAGCTATGTGTACATATTTATTATTTTTTATACATGGTTTATAACATTCATACATAGGTATGCGATAAAATATTTATATAAGCATATTTATTTGATTGGGAAAATATCACTAAAAATTGCCTCATTTGGAGGAAACAAACTCTTTGATTAAATTATGGTTTAAATATTATCGTTTAAAACGATATAATATCAATTTCAAATAGAACAGAGGAATAATTTCAGAGATATAAGAAATCGGCAACTATAAGTCCGTGTCTATCTGTGAGGCAATTTTCATGGAGATTGTCATTAAAAACTGAAATTTTAAATCGTTGCAACACTTGCATACTTCTTCTATACTTTTGACTTTTTTCATATTTTAAAAGGAAGGAAAGGCATTAAGATCGCTCACGTTAAAACTCAAAAATGTTTGTATAAACTTTTTAGAAGAACCAAATGAAGTAAGTGATTTTTTAAGAATTTAATAACCTTGTGATAAAGCAAGTTTATTTATTTATTTTTATTTATTTATCACCTATGGAGAAAAAACAGATACAAGTCATAGTGAAATACAAAATAAGAGTTTTTTGACAATAAAGTTAACTTATATCCTAACATTCCCACATAAAAGTAATATTCTACATACATATATCCTCAGTCTTTTCTAGATATTTCCATGGTACATTAAATATTCAGAAATTTTATAAAATATTATAATAAAGTAATATTGTTAACAATCAAGCAATAACTATTGAAATTATTGAAATCAGCCTTTCATTTAAAGTTCACTGTAACAGTTATCAATAATACAATTAATAGTAATCACTATCCCACTTATAATAATATCGATTAAATAAAAAGAAAAAGAAAACAGAATATCACGTCGATTTGAATAAATGAAAATGTAGTGTCAATGCTTTCAAAGGACTAATGGTTGTATAGTATCCGTTTAACTGACTGTTTGTATTGAAGTACTGAACTGGCAAATATATCTAGAGAATGAAATTTTCCGTCGCAATCATCACAAAGCCTGCGTAGTGGTACACGAGCACCAGCATTAGTGCGAGCGGTAGGTAGATGGAACAGTGCGATGCTGCGGGTCGCTCTCCCTGGCACACGAAACTGCAACTGATTCACTACATCGGCTCAATCATAACGACTATGGCAAATATTATAAAGTACAATTGCTCCGAGTTCGATACGCCTTTCGTGGAGAGTACGGTATTTGAATGTGTACAATGCATTATAATAGTCTATTTTGGGTGTATTGAAGCGATATTGCAATGTACGTATAAATCATTTTTACACTCTTTCGATCATATCAGAATATATAAGATAGTAAGGATTCCAGACGGCAACAGCATATTCAAGTTGAGATCGCACAAGACTTGTGTAGAGGATGCGATACGTTCTCATTTGCTTAAAGGGTTTGGTAGTCGTAAGACAAACCCTAGCAAAGCATAAGCTCCCGATGTGATCTGCTTTACGTGAACATCAAAATGTAGCTTTTGATCAAACATTACACCAAGATCAAGTATGCAATTAACAGATTCCAAAGAATAACCACCTATGTCATAGGTATGAAAATAGATTGTCTTATTTTTAGAAAAGGTGATCGGTTTACACTTACTGTGACTTAATTGTATCTTGTTTATTCTGCAATAAGCATCTAGTCTTTTAAGATCTTCTTGTAATTTCGAATGATCATAAGAATCTCTTATTTTGGAGAAAATCTTTAGGTCGTCAGCATATAACATGAACTTGCTGTGTTTAAAACAATTGCTGATGTCATTTATAAACATGATAAACAAAAAGGGACCCAATATGGAACCTTGAGGTACCCCTGAAGTCACGGGAACACGAGGATCACCTTAAAATAAAACCGTTAATTTTTACTGCTAGTTGCCTGTTGCTGAGATAGGAGACGAACCAACGAAGTAAATTGCCCTTTATACCGTGTACAATGTGCGCAAGTATCGTATGTACGAAAAAGATGATCAATGATGAATATTATTTTCAATTTTCTGAAAAAAACCATCTTTTAAATTTTATTTTAACGACAACTATTTTTAGTCAAAGAATAACGTTTTCCTTATTACTTATTCCCTGACACCGTATATATATATATATATATATATATATATATATATATATATATATATATATATATATATATATATGTATATATACCAATTTCTTTGAAAAATCTTACGCAGTTCGTCAAATACTTAATAAATATTTAAACGTAAACAGTCCTGTAATACAAAGAAATAATAAAAATAGCAGAAAACAATAAAAACACAATATTTACACCAACATACGCAAGCGTTACAAAGTAACTGAAATGGCGCTGTCATCTGTCCACATTTCTGCTACATGTATTTAGAATTACAAACATGCATTGGGTAAAATTCGGATACACTTACATGATTAGTTTCTTCATTTCTATATAAGTTACATGATTTCTATATAAGTTACATGATTTCTATATAAGTTACATGATTTCTATATAAAAATATATATCATTAAATTATTCACTTTACTTTCTGGAAATTTAAAATAGTGGAGAAAAATGAACGTCAAAACAATTCCTTTTTATTTTACGTAAATAATTATTTCCAAGCTTTAGGGATGTAAGAAATTCACCATAATTTATTAATTTTTTTTTTAAGTAAAACTTCTTTACGCACCCTTGACTTGGGGAGTAAGCTGGTGAACGCGTGACGAGAGCGTTACGAAAAGTGTGATCGGACGAGGCGAACGGAAGTTGAGAGGGAGATATAAGTTAGTGAAGACAGAAAGAGAGAGAGTTACGTTTCGTATATTACTGTAGGGACAAGAGAGAGAGGTGCGAGCACACATTTTCTTTCCCTCTTTCTCTTATAGCCAGTTAAGTTTCGTATACCAAAGACACAGTGCAAGCCTATTGTCTGTATCACACTGTAGGAGCGAGAGCGCGCACATTTTCTTTCTCTCTTCCTCTCATAGCCAGTGCATGAAATATATATATATATATATATATATATATATATATATATATATATATATATATATGCGAGTTTGCTAGCGTTATTCGAACTGTGATTTTTTTATTATTTTATAATTTCATTTCGTTCTTGAACAATGTTATAAATTATTATTTTGGTCAATACATTAAATATTCTACGTTTAAAGTGAATAAAATTGTAAATTCATTTTCATTAAAGTTCATATTTTGTCAATTTGAAGTTTTACTTCAGTCGTGTGGTCTAAAGCACACTCGTTTTTTTTATTTTTTTCGTGTCTATTTTACATTCGTACTCATTATTAGATACAACTAGGCAGAAATTAGCCGAGTCCTTTTAAGCACAGAGGAAACATTGATCTATTACGCAGACTATAAGCCAACTAGTCATTCCTGAAAACAATCAGTATCACCCTGATGAATTTTTCTTTGTGTTTTGTACTTATGCCACTACAATTATGAGATGAAAATGGTAACATTGCTTGGCAGAATCCTCGACCTTGTTCTGCTATGCATTTTCGTCCAATTAAGTTTATAGTCTTTAAAGAAAGTATATATTTTTTGTTTCTAAGACTATTTGTCTTTCTAAGACTGTCTGTCTAAGTGTTGAAGAAAGTAAAGCATTGCAGCCAACAAAGTGTAATATTCGCCATGATCGAGGGTCAAGTCTTTAACTGAAACTTCTTAAGAGTGCTATATTTACAGTTCAAACTAAAACTAGCGAAAGATGAGTTCAGTGAATTTACAGAGAATATTGATAACCTTGTTTTTTGTTAATCTGTTTATATCTATATTACATGCTTGAAATTGACGTTTTGAATGTTTGCTTCGTATTGGTTTATCGTCTTAAATTTAAAAACTGATATGAAACCATGTTCTACAAATATTCACGATCGTTTTAAGAATGAAATGGGTTTAATTTTTGATAAACCGAATCCAGAGTACGGCAAAACATATGACAGAAACAATGCCCGCAATTTTTTTGAAAACCCTAAGCTGAATGGAGAGATGGCAGGTTTCTTTGTGTTCTGTTTATGACATTAATTAAAAAAAAACAAAATGTTACAAAAGTCACTAGAAAACTGTATTCGAGTTTTTGTTCATGGTTTTATATGCCACACAACATTTTTATGCACATTGCAGACATTGTAGGATTGATTTTTCTGCTGATTAAGGAGTATTCTGATAAAGCACACGAAGTTCGCAATAAAGTTTGAAAAAAATTCTGGGAGCACAATACTTGAAAGAGGTCACTCCTTGCCACGAATGAAGATTTACTAAATTTCCCTATAATCAAAGTTCTCAGCGAGGTTCCTAAAACAAAGACACCTAATTTTTTTCCAAAGTTTTTGATTTAATAGTACCACCCCCTATAAATATATGTGAAGTAACTTATCGTCATAATATTAGCTTTGAGGACTATAATCATATAGGATTTATCAGAGAGAGAATCAGACATTAAGTTTATTTAAAAGTTATTATTGTCTGTTTTGTAATATTGTTTTCGTGATACGTAATTAGGTTATTCGTGATATGTAATTAGGTTTCACTTTCACTAATTGAGTACGTATAAAGCATTTTTAATTAGCAGAATTGCTTGTATTGTCGTAACCTTGTACTTAAATTTAAAACAATGTTCATATCAACATACAGTAATGCATTAAATTTTAAAAAATCTTACAAATAATGTTATTCACTTAGTTTGTTCTGTTCGAAATATTGCGTCGGACGAAAGGTAATAGGAAAGGGGCAAAGCCTGAAGAAGCAGGATACGAACGGAGAAATAATAGCATAAGTGGATTAAGAGAAGTATTAATTATTTTAAGGGTAGGGGTGAAAGTATATATTTGTCGTTCTATGCATAAACTCCTACGTCACTTCCATTATCGGAGAAACACAGTAAAAAATTTAAACTGTCGTCAATATACGTTGTTAAGTCTTTTTAAATTATACAGAACAAATGCTCAAAGAAATTTGAAGTAACCGCCTTAGACGCCAATGAATACAACCATCAAGTATATACGCAACGTGAATAAGTCAAGATTATGTGACAACACAATACAATCGCAAAGTAACAGCCGTGAACTCGGTTTCGTGGACACGGCTCGTTCTTTTGTCTGTGTCGGCAGCGTGTAAATAACAATTAGCAAGCCACGTTGCGTCGCGTGATACGTCGCGTGCACGTTCATTGCCAGTCCAATGCACCGTTGAAGAAGTCTGTTTGTTATTTCGATCTGTTTATTATTTCATTCAATACGTGGTATGCTCCAACATCGTTAGTTTCAGTGATATAGTAATGACTTGTTATTAGACACGGACAAAATTAAACTTTTCCATTAGAATTCCGTACTCAAACGAAACCCTATTGTTTGTGCAATGCTGCCTGTTTATCCGTCTGTTAAAGGCTCCTAGCTCATAAAAGTAATAAGTTACAGGTTTAAAATTATATACCTAAATTGTTTTTCAATGATGCAGCCCCATTTAGGACCGTTAAAATAATTTGTCTACCTTAACGTGTACCTTTGAACAGAGCTAGGTATTTTTCATTTTACAGTTTTCGTCCCTAGTTGCTAGGATATGCTACCAATGATTATTTTTGCCAAATTGTAAAGAGAAAATTGTAATTATTTTTTGTTATATAACATATTGCATTTGCAGTGCTGCCATTATTGCAAAATTTCTATTATTATACTAATGGTCATTAGAAACTCTACAGAGATATAGAGAATTATTCTTATAATATTCACGTTAGTGTGTTCACTTTAGTGTTAGTCATAAAATTTATTGTAATTTAGAGCAATATGGCAATTTTTAGAAAGCCATTTTGGAGATTATATTCAAAAGGTGTATTAATACATTAATTTTGGAATATTGAATATATTTGGCGTTAATTTTATAGAAATTCATTATTCACAATTTAATCAAACTACGTGATGTAGTATTATTTCTACTTTCTTATATTTTTCTCATTTTTCTTTAAACTTAATCGCCCACCGATAATATAACTTCAAAATAAGTGGAAAATTAGTAATATTTGAAATATGTCACCCTTATTTTTGCACAAAAGGATAATCCTTACATAAATTAGTCGTATATTCCTCCCTGTTGGCAAATATTAGAAAAAAAATGTAAGCAAAACTAAAGACAAATGTATCTAATGTCATAACATATGTATCTAATGTCATAACAGTTCAGCGCAGGTAAAAAAAGAACCAAACAAATAGCAACGTTAATGTTGTTAATATGTTGCTAATAGCCCACCTGAAGATGTTGTAATACTACATCACGTAGTTTCATTTAAATGTGGACATTAATTTTTATTAAAATTACATTTCATCTTTGAAACTTGAGAGTTGTGGAACTGTAAAAATAATTGTTTATTAAATAATATAAATTAAATAATAAACCTTATCGTAGACCATCTTATCGGATATGTGCAGATTAGATATCCACTCTACTAAGTTGTCAATAACGTTGCTATTTGTTTGGCTCTTTTTCTACCTGCGCTGAGCTGTTATGACATTAGATACATATGAGCCAAGGAGTCAGGATCTAATATTCCTTAAAGTTTTTAGTTTTGCTTACATTTTCTCTCTAAAACATGCCAACAGTTTATGTAGATTATCCTTTTGTGCTAAAGTAAGGGTCACATATTTGAAATATTACTAATTTTCCATTTATTTATATTTGCGGTTATATTATCGGTGGGCGATTAAATTTAAAGAAAAATGAGAAAAATATTATAATTCTAAAATCTCAAAACACTATCACTTACTTAGACATAAACTATTGCTCATTTAAGTAATGGAGGCACCATACGACCAGGATCGATTTTAAAAAGTTTTCATACCAAAAACATTGTTATTCAAAAGTTGCTGCATCAGTAAACACATTTAAGCGGATTACACTTTAATGTAAACAAATGTACAATAGTGAGTTGCAGACAAGCACACGTCATTGATTGGGAGGTCGTTGATTTGGGAGTCAGATTTCCTTAGCTATTCCGCCATATACCACGAAACGTCGTGGTCATATGGCGGATGTAGCAAAAAATCGTTTC
This sequence comes from Druceiella hillmani, assembly GCA_039881145.1. NCBI lineage: Eukaryota > Metazoa > Arthropoda > Insecta > Lepidoptera > Hepialidae > Druceiella > Druceiella hillmani. Next base: position 19,424,888 of record JAYKKI010000032.1, on the reverse strand, counting down.
AGAAAATTGGTTTCATATTACATAATTCTAAGGATTTTCAATCTACGTTACCGATTCGCCAGCTGTACACTTCATTACTGCAAAGCCGATAACAATCTGGTTGCATTACTTGGAGCCCACACGAAGCCAAGTTCAGCTTGATGATTGAACGTATGCAAAAAAAGTTCCACCGATATCTGTATATGAGACAGTATGGTTACTTCCCTTTTCTATTTCCGAACGATTTCCTCTTCGGTAATCTAGGTTTCCATTCTTTACAACTCAGAAGAAGCGTTGAGTTTATGAAATGTATGTTCCAAGGCTATTGAAAGGAAAAATCCTATGTTCTTTGTTATTGATTAAACTGTCATTCTTTATACCTAACTACCTTTTATCTATAGCGCCCTCTAGAACCAAATTATACCGAAACTCTTCAGTTTCCCGCGGTATTCAACTGCTCAATCTGATCGCGGTCGTGCCCGTGTGTTATTTGTTTGAGACGAGTGAAAGTAAATTAGTCGAAATATGTCGTCGTTATCTTTTGTAGTTTTTGTGTAATTTTGTAGTCATGTTTTATCTATAGGTTTAAACTTTGTTAAACCATTAATTTCTTATCGTGAGCAATATGTTTATTATGTGTAATATATCGATAAATGTGCTGTATAAATAAATAAACAAAACTAGCAAATGTATCAAGGCTCCCATTATTGTTATGCCACGTTACATCATTTGTTCATAATTCTTTACCTATTTCTTTAATCTTTAGGTTGTTTGAAATATTGTATAACATTTTTCATTCCTACACGGACCGGCGTAAAACATTTGATGCGCTTTTATTGAACCGCGTATAAGTAAAACTGAGGATATAGTAACAGAGGATAAAGGCGAGGCTTGCAAGGGTATCAAGGCTCCTATTATTGTTATGCCACTTTACATCATTTGGTCATAATTCTTCATCTATTTCTTTAATCTTTAGGTTGTTGGAAATATTGTATAACATTGTTCATTCATACATGGACCGGCGTAAAACATCTGATGCGCTTTTATTGAACAGCGTATAAGTAAAACTGAGGATATAGTAACAGAGGATAAAGGCGAGGCTTGCAAGGGTATTAAGGCTCCTATTATTTTTATGCCATTTTACGTCATTTGATCATAATTCTTTATCTATTTCTTTAATCTTTAAGTCGTTTGAAATATGGTATAATATTTTTCATTCGTGCGCTTTTATTAAACTGCGTATAAGTAAAACTGCGGATCTAGTAATAGCGAATAAAGGCGAGGCTTGCAAGGGTATTAAGGCTCCTATTATTGTTATGCTAAGTTACATCATTTGTTCATAATTCTTTATCTCTTTCTTTAATCTTTTGGTTGTTTGAAATATTGTATAATATTTTTCATTTATACACGGACCGGCACAAAACATTTCGTCAGGTTCTAAATAAAAACAAAGTTCTCCTAAAAGTTTATTATTTAATGTTATAAAAAAATGTTAGACATGTATTAAGGAAAGTTGATGGAGCGCTATATCATCTGACTTCCTTTACAAAGTAACAAATATTCGTGAATTTGTTGTCCATGTTTATGGAAATGATCCAATCAAGTGTTACATGTTCACCAGCATATTACATTCCTGGTGACCACTTCCTAACTATATAAATAGGGAAAGGATCAAGGGCATATTTGTATGGATGCTGGTCTCTCTGTGTGACCTTTCCAAATATAAACAGTTTGAAAGGTCTCTATTTAAGCTTCGATTTTTTCTATGAGGCCTAGCTCTTGGTATGCCGGAGAAATTTTTGGGTACCCTAAAAATGTGATCATTTTTGATTAACTTCATATTTTAAAACCAAGAACATCGTGATAAAGACTTCTGTTCATCGTGTTTATTTAAATGAAGATTGCTAATGAATGTTTATTTATTAGTTAAGTTAAAAAATATATACAAATAAAAAATATATACATAGGATACCAATCTAATTAAAATAATTTTTTTTTAAACTCGACCTATAAACGTACGGGACATCTTAAATATTATGTTGAATGTTAATTGTCCATATAAAAATGAATCCAGTTGCGGTATTACAGTATTGTTATACCTATTAAAATAACATATAAAAGTTTGAATACTTATTTTTTGGTTAATTAAAACAGTAGTTTAGGGGAAGTGAAATATTTGTTGAGGTTCATAATTAATATTGCTAATAATACTACTTATATACATGTATGCGATGAGACTAGAATTCTTAGAATTTTTGTTTAGTTTTTATTTTTTTTTGGTTATATTTTAAGTACTTATAGGTAGAGCGCAATCGTTTATATCGTATACTCCAATTAGTTCATCAAATAAGAATATCATCATATCATATACATTAATACGCGAAGGTTAAGATGTTACACTCCCTTTTTAGAAAAAACCTCACTACTAATCCACATAAATTATATATCATTTTATAGATAATTGCTTGCTCTACCGGCATCCACAGCTAAAAAATTTATTATTGCTATTGTTTTTGCAAATTAATTAATTATTAAAATTATATACACAAAACAGCAATGCTGCCATCTAACGGCTCAACGTCAATATGATTGACGGTCGGTAAAATTTTTGTTTAATTTCAAATCCACTCACGTATAAATAAAGTGGCGCTTTAGCTCAATGCTTTTGATATTTGCGCCTCTATATGTCAATTTTAGTAAAATATTTGTTTGATCTGTCATCTGAGCTTCATAATGGAATAAATAATGCGAAGACTTCGCACGGGTCACGCTAGTTTGTTATATTCATCTTTTTCTTGCACGGTTAACGACCGATTACAATCCAAAATATCCATAGTAATACTGTTTTTTTTTCTGTTGTGACAAATTAATTTGGTGTAATAATTGATTTAATCACTAGTCAAAAAGAATATTTCCCTAATTTAGTGTTGGTTGATGAAATCGTAGGGCTGCCTTGTGTCGACCCAGTCCTAGGTACTATAATTATCATTAGAGTATATACACAGGTAGGAGAATCTAGAGTCGGACATCCGGTTAAGCGCAGTGTGCTATAATTATATAGGAGTGCGTACCTGGTATTTTGAACGCCATCCATCAAATGAATAATATGTACGTGCCCTTATGTGCCGCGATTTTATGCATCCACGAAGCAACCAGACGATATTAAATATATGTATTTATTCCCTTTGCCCTAAAAAGTATGCATTTAAAGCTTTCAAAATTTCTTGTAAAAAAATAAAATCAAGTAAAGGGTACTTATATATTTTTTTGTTTCTAGGGTTCAATTCTTCAAAAGTAAATTTATAACCCTTATAAGATCACTAACGTGTTAGTTTGTATATTACAACCGTTTTTTTCAGAGACTGCTTTACACAATAATTTGAAATTCGACATAGAAATAAAACATTTTAACCTGCATTTCAATAGCTTATAATCGAAAATTTTCATACGAAAATTTCAAGGGGTCAAATAATATACTAATTTTTTATTCCATACGTAGGGTTGGGTATCGTTTGAAATGGCTAGTTACAAAAATATCAAAAATAATCAGGGATAAACTGAAAAAATATACAAGTGCGTGTCAGTTCCGATGCCCGACTGGATTTTACTCTTTAATTACGATTGTGTTGGAATGTATAAACTAGGTAACACTTTATATAAATATCAATATCGTTAAAAGTAAATGGAAAATTCTTTAATCAAAAAAATTTTATTTATAACCCAAGATTTAATTTATACAACAAAATTAAAAATATTTAGTAACGTCAGACTAAGAAGTAAAAAATAAAAAGACTTTTTAATTTTATAGAATGGAAGACACCAAATATTCACATATTTAATAACTACATCTTGATATAAGCGAACAATAGTAAACTATTTGTGTCACTTTCCGTCATTGGGATTACGCCATAAGATAATGCAAAATACACATGTTGATATCCCACTCTAAAAATGCGCAGAAATGTTGTGTGGAGAGGCCACCTAACGGTCACACTTTTTTAACGCTCTAAACTTCGTACGCGCTGAACTTCTGATTTTACTCCTCATAAAACTTCACACCGGACGCTATATATGAAAATCAATTCTTAAGGAGTAAACTCCGAAAATATGTCACCCTCCCCCCTCCTTATTTCTGAAATTATTCAACCTATAATTATGATAATTCAGGGTTTTTAGAAATCTACGATAAGGTCTGTGAAAGATATAATAGGCTATATATATATATTGTGAAAATTTAATGTTTGTTATTAGTTTACAAGAAATATTATGTACCCCTAAATGTTTATAAGTGTCTAAATATGTCTGGAATTTTCGTAGTGCGAGTTCCATTGGTGCTTGACATTTTTATTTAATATACATGAACTATAAAAACAAATGTATTATAAGAATACTATAGATGAAATATTCCACTTCTCCGGTACCAAGAATGATATTGTCATAATAAAAAATGAAACTCTCGTGAAGATATATCAGCCGGTGTATACCTTGTACACTCGTATTTTGACAGGCCAATTTGACCATGACTCCTTTTTTATATATTTGTTTTTATACTGACAGTAATGACCGAAATTGCTGGCCCAACTTTAATTTTCACCGACATACAGCTTAGTAATAATTGGTCTATTATCGCGCAATATATAAAGGAAGCTGAAAAGTCTTAAAAGAAAAATTCCCGGCCTTATTATTCCGGCGATTAAACCACAGAGAAACTAGCCATAATGTATGAAAGTAATATTTTGAAAATAAGAAGATTGATCCAAAGAAATTATGACCAGGAAAATACTATTTGGAAAGCTGAGTTTTCTTTAAAATAATAGAATATGCTTTTTGTGATAATGTTGTGTATTTAAAACCTGACTGGAAAATAATGTGTTCTACTATATGAGCTATATATATATACTTTTTGATGAAAACTCAGTAAATCTTATATCATATACTTTACCAAAAAATATAAGCGCGCGTGCCTTACCGCCGATCTGAAATGTACCCTGACGATGCACGATGCGATGAAATTGTTATTTTATGGACTTAGCGCCACCTAAGATACGACAATTTTGAAAAATTATTGTTGTAGACATGTTCTACTAGACAATTCAAACATTCTATATCATTAGAATTCCCTCGGTCCATTATTTAAAAAGTTATGGGACATTTTTTATTTTTTTTCCTATGGAGAAATATCGAAATAAAAACGAATACATAGAAATTCTCAAATTTCTTCAAAATATGGTTTGTGGTTTTAACAAATGGGTTACATTTTTTGTTCACTGTTTTGTACCTCTTTGTTGGAATATCGCCATTTTGAATTTTCAACTTTTATTTTTGAAAATCTGTTTTTTATCAAAGTTTGTGATCGTGGTGTGTTTATGATATTTTGAATTAATGGTTTTTAGAAATCATGAACGTCACTTATTTTGTACATGTACTTCGTGACGATTAGTTTGTATTATTTAATCATACATCAAAAAATTCGACTGGTCAAAATATTAGTTTTTGAAAAAATAATTATATGGCATAAAACGTTTATAGAAAGCATTAGAATACATTTCTGCGATCAATTTACACCAAGTCCACAAACAAAATTTCAATCTATCGTGCGACGCCGGTACCAAATGCTAGTGAGAGTTTTCGGTTTTTTTTATTTTCAAATTATTTTAACGAAACTTGACTTAATCTGTTGGATCAAACTTTCATTTCAGTTTCTTTCTTAAGTGTTTGTTTTTATTCTATAGAAATTTCTAATATATATTACCACCTTAGCTAAGTAAAATTGAAATGTTATCAAAATTTATAAAGCAGTTTTTGAATAGTGCAGGTAACTTTTTTTTGAGAACCCCATGCAATATCGTATGACATTCAAAGCATTTAAAAAATGGATAATTATGACTACTATATATTTCTATACGCGTTATGATATCCACAATATTGTAGTGATTCATCAGAAAGGGTATAAAAATATTATTTTTAAATCTGTCGCCCCCCATAACGTGACGTTCGCGTGCGGTGGCTTATACCTACAAACCCGCTTACAGGGGGTACCAAAGCAATGCTTTTATAAAAAAATATAGCTATATACAAAACAGAATTTTGAAAAACTACCACTTTTGGATAAGTAGAAACTCAAATATTAATCGATTTAAAACCGGAAACATTTTAAATTTAGCCCGAATTGTTTGTGAACACAGCCCTACAGTCCCACTGTAAGTGGTGTAAATCACATGAAAAAATAGCCAAGGAAAGTTTGAGATGCGGAATCCTGAAAATTCTAGGAATAATATATGTATATATATTGTCAACAACAGGGGGTACCAAAGCAATGCTTTTATAAAAAATATAGCTATATACAAAACAGAATTTTGAAAAACTACCACTTTTGGATAAGTAGAAACTCAAATATTAATCGATTTAAAACCGGAGACATTTTAAATTTAGCCCGAGTTGTTTGTGAACACAGCCCTACAGTCCCACTGTAAGTGGTGGAAACCATATGAAAAAATAGCCAAGGAAAGTTTGATATGCGGAATCCTGATAATTCTAGGAATAATATATGTGTATATATTGTCAACAACAGTATTTATACTTTATGTAACAGTGTGAAGAAGAGAAATGTAGATGCTATAAAGAAGTTTACATTTTAGTCACGACGATATAATTCGAGAGATTAAAACGGAAATAGTGTCTAAACAAATCTCTGATTACAAGCATGAAGATTGTGTAGCTAATATTGGATCATATTCAGCTGTGTTTATAGTATGCTAATTGCGGCTTCCGGTGGATGTTACTAAACGAAAGATTAATTCGGGAATTGAAACGCGGAGTTGAGCGGATGTATTAAGCGTAACTTTATTTAATTATGTTGTTATTTTTTACAAAAGTGAATTAGTGCAAGATTTTTTTTAAACCAATTAAACTGTACATAAAAACAATTAAAAAATAAGTTATATGCACATATCGAAAATCCGGTGCAACAAAGCCACAAGTGATACATTTTTTTTTATGGGGGAAGCATTAAAGATTTTGTGATTGATAGAGTGACATGGGTTTGTAATTTGACGATTTTATAATAATTGGCGACTACAAGTAATATGTATAAAAGACAAGATTATGACAGGAACTAAATATAGCATAATGAAAAAAAACCAGTGAGCCGTCACGGGACGCCTGACAGATGTGAAACATCATGTTCGTACAAGTAATATGTATAAAAGACAAGATTATTACAGGAACTAAATATAGCATAATGAAAAAAAACCAGTGAGCCGTCACGGGACGCCTGACAGATGTGAAACATCATGTTCGTACAAGTAATATGCATGAAAGACAAAATTATTACAGGAACTAAATATAGCATAATGAAAAAATAAAGTATTACGAATTTCTTACAGAAAATGGTGACTTTATTTAATAAACATTTATTTACAATTAATACAAAAATAATAAAGCACAGGTTATGTGTACCGTAGTAAACAACAGCGTCGAATTGAGTGAGGAGGGGGTCGCATAGTTGCGCATGGCGACACGTCGCCATACCGTACACTCTACTACATATAGACTATATATATACCTTAGTATAGCGTGGCGACCCGTCGCCACGGCAAGCGTCGCCACGCCAACGATCCGGTTTATACCTGCGGCTATACACGTTTCACATCAAAAAGTATTGATGCTATATAATCGAGAAAATTATAGTCGTTATCAAGTTTTTATCAAGTCAATGTCCGACTTTTTGTGGTTCATCAAAATCATTATTTGAATGTAGTAACGGAAATTTTCTAAAATTAATCGAAATGATAACGTCTTTTGATTCAATTATGTGAGAACATACTCGTAGAATAGAACCCGCAAAATATAATTCATGTCGCGTGGTTCACTATTTAGGAGATGATTTTCAAAATGAAATTATTAGTTTACTCAACCATATTATAAACAACGGCAGAGAGTCGAAATATTTTTATCTCATATTAGACTGCACACCGGGCTAGGGTTGCCAGATGTCCGGGATTTGCGGAATTGTCCCGGAATTTGTGATATTGTCCTGTGTCCAGGAATGTAATAAATTTGTCTCGGAAATGTAAAAAATTATGGTAATTCTTGAAAATTGTCTTTATTCACATTTTTTGAACCTATAAATGACATAGCTGCATTATATTTTGCCAGATTGATCAATGGAAAGACCGGAATGGCATGATTACGGATCAAATCAAGGCATAAATTTAAATTCAAATAAATTGTGAAGAGTTAGAATTCAACTTCAATCTATTAAAATAACTGTCATTGTCGAACTACGAAAGTTAAGCTTCGAGTTGAAATTAGATAAGATTAATTATTGCAGGACAAATTTCTTTTGCGAGATATTAGTATTAGCTTTTAGTAATTTGGGTAAATGTGATTAACATAACGACTGTTTTTATATTAAATTATTTAATAAGTCAATAAACTTTATTAAAAAGTTCACTTTGTATTTTGGCAAAAGAAAACAACTTTTATTTATTTTTATTAATGTGAATGTTTTTTGTATTCAAAAAAACCTTTTGTCGGGTCAAACTAATTTTTTTTTCTTAAATCACTGGTAGGTAAATGTCCCGGAAAAAGCAATTTTATATATGGCAACCCTGCACCAGGTGTAAGTCACATAGAGCAAATAAAATAATACTTAGACATGACTTTAAGAACGACAAAAAAATAAAAACTAGTTTCATTAACTTTAATAGAAAGGTACACGCCATTTTGATTGAAAAAAAATTATATAAATTTTAAAATTGATTTAGTTGCAAAATTTTAAACTTAATGTCTATACAAGAACGGTAATGCTGCATTGTGTTTAACAATGATATTTTTCACAATTAAATGAAACTACGTGATGTAGTATTATTTCTACTATCTTTAATTTCTTTACCACGATCTAGGTTTCGTTGTATTACAACATCTTCAGGTAGGCTATTAGCAAAGACTGCTAATAGCTAATAATCTTTGCTAATATCCCACCTGAAGATGTTGTAATACAACGAAACCTAGGTCGTGGTAAAGAAATTAAAGATAGTAGAAATAATACTACATCACGTAGTTTCATTTAATTGTGAATAATGGATTTCTACAAAATTAACGCCAAATATATTCAATCAATGATATTTTTTTTATAATATTCATTTTACTTTACAGCGAACGGGAAGAAACCTAAAATTTAGAAGCCCGTATCTGACTAATTTTTAAATTAATTTTTTTAATTTTTCTAAAACCGATTTTTAATTAGTCTATATTTCATTGTATTTTAATAAAAATAGCCAATTTTTGAGAGCGGTGAACTGTTGTAGAGAATAGTCCCTTTTTAGGACAGCCTATTGTTCAACATTGTTTTATTGCATTTAAAATTGACGCCAATTTCACGGCACTTCGATGGCCATAATCACTGTTTTAGTGTTAAGAAGCACATCTAAGTACAGTGGCCGGTGCGTGCTTGGAACGAGCGGGGTCGAGAAGAACGCGGATCGAACCGGCTCATTCTGGATTTGACCGCAACTAATCAGAGCGAGGCGCACCAGCGGCACGTTGGTGTACATTTTGTATCTCTATTTATGTTCTTTCTCCGAGTGCCTTTTCCACGTTATTCCCTCGTGGTAAACTGCAAACGCAGGGTGGTAGTTTACATGCTTCCCTTGCTACTTAACTTCCCCTAAATTCTCACCCCTAAGACTTTTAATGTGAAACGAAATATATCTATCACCAAACCTTATCCAAGCTTTTATTATTATTATTTCAACAATCATGTCTCGTTCATATTTTATTACAGAAATTTTAAACTGCTTTTATATTTACTTTTTTGTATCCCGTGATATGTCATAAAATCTTATTAAGTATCCCGATAATGCCATAAAATTTGATTAAGTATCCCGATAATGCCATAAAATCTGATTAAGTATCCCGATAATGCCATAAAATCTGATTAAGTATCCCGATAATGCCATAAAATGTGATTAAGTATCCCGATAATGCCATAAAATCTGATTAAGTATCCCGATAATGCCATAAAATCTGATTAAGTTAACGTCAACAATATACATTTAAATGTTATAGCATTATGTTTACTAACATATAAGATTAAAGAATGTAAATGTATGATGGAAATAAAAAAGAAATATTTTAGATTTAAACACTTTTTTGGAGTTTACATAAAAAAAGATTAAAATTAAAACTCAGAAATTGACGAAAACCCCCACGATTTTGATTTAAGTTCTAAAAACAAAAACATTCTTCCAACGCCTCAGCACTGCATTCTATGGAGAATACTTTACCGTATGTATTAATAGATCATGGAATCAACGAAACAGAAATATATAAAGTCAACTTGATTATCTGTTTTTAAAACTCATTGGAAAATACACAACCAGTTATAATCTGTAGATCCAAATCCTTTCTAAACTCCAATCTTACCCCTTCACTCTACCTAAAGTGTCTCTGTTTTTCTTTTGTTTTATGTAATTTTATACTAATTCTGTACTTTACACATTTATATTTATGTAAATATTCTTATCTTTTGTACTGTCTTTAATTAGCATTTACCAATATTTTACCGTTTACCAAAGACTTATTTTTCTCCCTTAATTTATTGTATTTGCCTGCAAGAGATTACTCTTATGGCAATAAGTCTGCCACTATATTATTTATAACCTTACTGTAAAGTTTCGTAATTAAATTAATTTCATTTATTAAATATTTTATGAATTGTTGGAACATTTTAATAATATTGAAATAAAGTAAGTTTGTTTGTTTCGCTTTCATCTTTTAATTATTAATGTAACCCAGGATAAGCGAACCTTACCAAATTTTGAAAACTATAATATAACGTATCAGGGACTAGTATATAAGAGAGTTTTCATCCTGTAAGATACACAGTTCCTTAAGGTATAATAAAAAAAAATGTCTTCGTTAAATCCTCAATTACATATCTCATCTCTATTTGTACTACACATAAGCAACTGATTGTATGAAGCCGCAGGAGACAGGTAATTTAATATAAATGAAATATTATTGAATTATGGGAAATGGCTATAAATATTATTAGAAATCAATAGAAAGTACCTGCAATTTTTTGGAAAATTTGAAAATAGAAAATGTGGCAATTTTATCAACAGCAAAATATAAATTGTTGCTGCAAGTGAGAAGTCGAAATTGTGTTGAAAATTTCTTAAAAAATATCACTTCACTCAATTGTATGCTTATCTTAAAATGTTCATACCCTTCGATTTGTGTTGCCAGATTTTTTACCTCAGTTAGGGGCAGATGGCGAAAAAGTGAAATAAATATATAATTTTGTACGTGACAAAGAGGGAAAAAGAAATATGGTGGTTGGTTGATGTCGTATCCACATGAGATTAATACGCAGCTACAAATGTCCACGCACAGAAATGACGCATTTGGAGATCTGATATTTTCAGAGCAGAGCTGTCCAGTAAATGAAAATTATCCAAGATCAAACAGAGATCTCAAAATCGCAGGACAGCTAAATATATGGTCCGGGTTGAGGGGGACGTCACAGTTATTACAGGGACGATAGGTTCTAGTACCATCAGAATGGATTTCCATGCCTTATAACTGCCCATTTCTAAGTCTTGTGATGGTTTTGGTGAGCACACGATTTGCGATAATATCACGTAACTGATAGTATTGTTTGATGACCTTTTCTTGTAAACTGAACCTTACATAAGCATTTACATCGTCAAGGGTAGTACTTTTAGGAATATGATATTTCATTGTTTTTATTATCATTTTAACGATATTTATACAGTAAATAGATATTTATAAACGAATCTTTGTACCGTAATGCAAATTACACGGGCGTAGTACTATAAAGTCGTTTTCCGTCATCTTTCGTTTTGTAAGTAAAGAGTCCTTCAATACGAAAGTTGGAAATATGGAATAGATATTATCCCGGCGGGACGTTTAAAATATGGCTAAAAATACAGGAAATTCCGGGAAATAAGGGACCTCTGACAACGCTACCTTCGATACTGCCAGAAGTAAAAGTTAAATAATAGGAGTAACTCATAAAAATGTACAATGATATTTTTAAAATGCGTCAACACAAATTTATACATAAGTCAATACGAGTGAACAAGTTATATATTAATTGTTTCTTCTCTACTATTTAACATTAAGAATGTTATAATGCCTATTAGTGACCAATCTGATTAATAGTTCTTTATAGTAGGTAGGAGATTGTATCTCAGATAAATACGTCATTAATAGTAGTTTCCTGTCGATAACCACAAATTAATCAGGTTTTTCGAGACAAATAACGGCATGAAAAGACTAAAACGTAATTCTTTTGTAATTACGCATGTCACTTTTAATTACGTTGGTTACTCGTAAGACAAAAGTGATGAACGATATTTCTATTATAATGTATTTTACAGACATACATCTTCTTATATCAAATATAATACTTTCAGATTATCTATATAAAAACAAGTTACTTTTAACTAGATATTTACAAATCCCTCATTACATTGCGTACATTGATTTTAAGTCACATCATCCCTCGCTTACTGCGAGCGTTGGTTTTATTTGACTAATTTTTTAATTCGTAAATCGTTATTTCAAGTTAGGTACACGCTGATGAGATATGAAAAAAATTACAAATCTTAAAAATTAACCGAATTATCTCTGTTAAAAAATTAATGTATAAATAAGGACGGCAATAATGAATTGTGATGTCATTCTCGATAACGCTCATTGGATTCTCCGAGAGTGAATGAGACAGAAAGATACACCCGCGTTCTATTCCTATCACGAAATTTGATAGCTTATAACTCGCTTATTTTTTAACTGACATTTATAATTGTTTCTTTGTTGGTTGTGCACTAATCTATATTTTTATGACATTTTATAATATAATATTATAGATTACTTTCGTCTTATAGTTTTAAAGGAATAAAAAAAAAGATTCTTGCTATACCAATTATACCTCTTGATATTACAATAATTATTTTACATGAAATATTTGCGTATAATAAATTTGTAGCTTTCCGTGGCCATATTTTAATTTTGTCTATTTGTATTGACAATCAAATATTATTTATTTATCTAAAAACATTTAGTTAGACAAAAATTATAGTTACGAACCTGTAGGTATATTTCAATGACGATGAGAAGACTAATTTTATAATACGAGGGTAACATTGAATGTTCTTAGAGTTGGCCGTTTGTAATAATGGTAATAACAAATTAAATTTAGAAAATTCAGCTTTCGGGTAATTCATTGACGTACTTTGCTTGAATTTGTCATTTATTTTCACAAATTGACAGTATTTAGAAAATTGCGTGTATCACATTGAGATGAATTAAACAAGAGGAAATTTTCGTTCCAGGATTTTTTATGATATTCTTTGTGGTTTTAATCAAAAACAAAGTTACAGTCGACTTCGACTGGCATTTTGTTATGAAATAGCAGCCCGCGACACCGTTGACAATTGCTTTTAAGAGGTCAAGTGTAGTCGAACAAATTTCAGTAAAGATCTGCGCGAGGGACGTCCTTAAATTGCTACATGTCGATAATATCAATTCAAGGCCCATTGATAAAGAGTGTAATTTGTCAGCAGATTTGGCCAAGTTTATACATTAGTATTCTACACCGTCATGTAACGAAAGGCCCATGGATAAATGCTGACAAGAAAGTAATTTGCTAGCAGATTTGGACAAGTTTATACATTGCTATTCGACATCGTCACGTAACAAAAGACTCATTGATAAAGACTAACGAGAGTGTAATTTGTCAGCAGATTTGGCCAAGTTTATACATTAGTATTCTACACCGTCATGTAACGAAAGGGTCATTGAAAAAGACTGACAAGAGAGTAATTTGTCAGCAGATTTGGGTAAGTTTATAAATTGGTATTTGACATCGTCATGTAACAAAAGGGTCATTGATAAAGACTGACAAGAGAGTAATTTGTCAGCAGATTTGGACAAGTTTATACATCGGTATTCAACATCGTCATGTAACGAAAGGCTCATTGGAAAAGGCTGACAGGAGAGTAATTTGTCAGCAGATTACTTTCCTGTGCTAGTTTAGGTATTGATATGAGTCAAGTACTGAACATTTGGGCGGCAGGAAGCTTTGTGCGAGGTGTATATCTCATGATTGGTGTTGCAAAATGTAAGAAAAGTCCGATTGAGGTTATTCAAATACTGTATTCGACATCGTTATCTAAAGGAATCTAGATATACTGTTACGAACCCAAAACTACATTCTACATAATGGATGTTTTATTTTGTGTTTTGAGTAACCTGTAAAGGTGAAAGAAGGGTGAAGTGCTAGATAAAAGATGGTCACTCGTTCTTCAGACGAACGGGTTATTATGAGGTAGTTATTCTGGAAAATTTAACAAAAGTTACCACAAACTGGTGTATAAAGAATTGTTTCCCTGTCGTGCTGGAAAAGATTCGAAAGCAACTTTCTTGCAGCAGAATCCTCAGTCATCACTCGATCATACGAACGACCGAATGTTTGATTCCGACGGATGTAGAAATTATGCCTTATTTGCCATGCAACCTCGAGGTTGTATCGTGTGATTTCTATTTATTCTCAAGAATAAAGGATAAATTCCGAAGAATACGAATTCTTCAACAGTGAGAAGCAGTGGCTACCTTCCGAAAGGCTGTGGAAGAGGCGTCCAAGGAAGATTGGGCCGATTACGTCTCCTAAATATAATAATTTATAACAATTTATAACTCTTACTCTTGTAATAAATAACGATATACATTTCAAGAAATTTATCATCACCATGATAAACAGGACACACTCGTGTTACCACGATCAGAGTGGGAAAGCGGGGCTTCCGATATAATTGGACTCTTGATTTCGACATTGCAAAAATATAATGATTACGCATATAAAGGGATTTATTAGTTACAAAGAATGAGAATATTTTTAACAATTCAGAGTACAAAATCTAATTTTCCTAAACTGCAAAGAATGGAAATCTAGCAGTCATAGAAGAAAATAGAAATAGAAACGGGGAGTTACCTGCCATACTATTTGATTTTCAAATATCGTAGACATGTCTTTGTAAGTTTTATTTTAAGATTCTACTTGACCTCGTGTGGATTTGAAATAATTAAAGTGATTCTTAATTTAGTTTACAATAAAGACAGTAAATTAATTAAAATATTATAATTATTTAATATCTTTTGTACAATCGATATTTAAAGAAACACATCTTCGCGTATCGATTTAAAGAAATATATTGCCAAAATAATACAAATTTTTAATCTTAAAGAGATTCGATTTAAAGAAACAGGTTGGTAGAATAATACAATTATTTAATTAAATGAAACTACGTGATTCTTTGCTAATATCCCACCTGAAGATGTTGTAATACAACGAAACCTAGGTCGTGGTAAAGAACTTAAAGAAAGTAGAAATAATACTACATAACCTAGTTTCATTTAATTGTAAATAATGCATTTCTACAAAATTAACGCCAAGTATATTCAACAATTATTTAATTTTTTTGGTATGAAGAAACAAATCGGCAAAATACAATGATTATTTAATATCTTATCGATTTAAAGAAACATATTGACAAATATAATTCTATAATTATTTAATCTTTTTTACCGATCAGTTACCTTTGATAAAAACGCGATTTTACTCCGAATTTTTCGATATCTTGGATTACCAACCTGTCCCTGTTGATGACTGGCGATAACCTCGTGCAATATCATGTTTAGCCACCAATGGATCGTTCACACTATGAGAATCATTAAAAACTGCTTATAAATAGGTTGCGTCATTTTCGTCTTTATACGGTAAGGCGACTAATATTAGAAAATATGCAGATATATAATTGTTCTGAATGAACAACATTTTTGGATATCAATGCTTTTCTGTCAAAGTTTCAATTATTTCACTTAATTCTTTAAAACAATAAATGAACTGAAAATGATGTTAAATAATATTCAAATTTACAACTTAGACTACAGATCGGAAAAATACATGAATCAAATCTATGGTTTTTTATTTTAACATATGTTTTGTTATGAGTCACCAAGAATTGGATCAATGAAAGTTATGTGACATTAAAACAATTCTTGGCCGATAGTTCTAAAAGAAATGAAAAATTATTCAATACTATGATCGTCTTGGATATAACCCAAGGCTCATATAGGCCCATGCCTGTGGACGTTTCCCCGTTCTTCATTTAATTACACGATACGATGAACAAACCGTGGACTTGCTCTGAAAAGGACAAGGTAAACGTTCCTGAAATAATCAAACGAAACAAAGTAATTTACATAAATAACGTTTACAAATATTAACTGTTCATAAGAATAATATATTTTTTTAATTACTAGGGACTTCTGGGTCTCTAAACAATTATCCTGGTTAATTTATGGATAACCATAATTTCCTATAATTAACCAAGAATAATTTAACCATCCAACTTCGATTATTCTTTCAAATTCAATTTGTATCACTTTAGATAGTTTTAAGCCCAGTTTCATGACGCTAAGGTTCCTAGAAATATTCTTGCGGACTTGCAAAAGTTTTGGTCATCTTTATGCGTAAAGTACTTACCACATTTTATTTTTACCACAATGTTATTCTAATCTAACGAACTACTGTAAAATTATCGCAACTTTAAAAACTATAAATACTGTATTAATTCCTTTCAAATCATAATTCAAAACATCCCTGTAGTTAAAAGAAGATAGGGTACTCTTGTGACAAATACGCGACAACTTCATACCTTTGCAAGCTGTTCGCAATTGATTGTCAAACTAAGATAATACATATGCGGATAAAGCCACGGGAAGAGTTAGTGTCTAATGAAATTATCAACTGTTACATAGGTTGAAATTTTCTTTATTTTTCATAGACTAACTTCTCTCAACATTTTGAAGATAAATTGCTTTTAAAATGTAAAAAAAATTACACCGTTTCCAAGAAAAACCTTTAAACTACGAAATTAAAAATATACAATGTTTTGTTAAGTAAAATGTCAAATCCTTGGAAAACAAAACTTTAAAAAATATCAGCAGAGCCTTGTTCAAATTTATTATTAATAAGACTAGATAATTATTTGCTAAGTTGATATGACGGTGTTTCAATAATTTTTATTATAGATGACATCTATCACATTATTATGAATAGGAAAAAGTAAAAGAAATTGGCTTATTAAAAAAAATTTCAAAATATGGAATATTTTGAACCGAATCGGTCGAATTACCTGTAGGAAGGAATATTATACCTGTAGTCAGAACCCTTTTTTTAAATTTATTTCTAAATAACCTTTTTTTTCTTTACTTCTTTGTGACTTTTTCATGACAAATTAACTAAAAATATATTGTTACAATTCAGATATACAAAGCAGGTATGTAAAGCTGAAAAGATTTTTGGATAATTCATGTAAAAAGAAATTGTACAGGTGTCCAGTGTGGCAGAGTGGCAGATTTCAATGTTTGAAAAATTGTAAAAAAAAACTACACCTCTAATACAAAGTAGGTTTATTTTAACTTTATAACAACAAATGTGGATTTCATTTTTTAAAAACCACGTTTTCCAAATGGCGGCCATCGAGTCTGACACACTCTTCGAGTCTAGCACGCATGTTTTCAAAAACGCGTTGCAGAGCGACTGGGGTATCCTACTGACTTCGGCTCGAATATTTTCTTTAAGTTGTGTCACAGTGCTCGGATTTGTTTTGTAAACAACGAATTTTAAGTATCGCCATAAGAAAAAGTCACATGGGCTTAAATCGGGTGACCTAGGTGGCCACGGTACGGTACCGTTTCGGGATATTTTTTTCTGGAAATAACTGCCGCACTGCATTCATGAACACATTAGCAGTGTGAGCTGTGGCCTCGTCCTGCTGGAACCATGTGTTTTGGTTGAAGGATGGACTATTCTGTAGTTCTACTCTGAAAAAGTCATTTAACATCTGGGCATATCTTTCCGAATGCACAGTTACATTTTGGCCACGTTGATTTTCAAAGAAATAAAGCCCTATGATTGCAGATGCAGACATGGCACACCAGACTGTTACTTTAGGCTTATGTAAAGGCTTTTGATGCATTTGTCTTGGGTTGTGGACATCCCAGTAACGAAAGTTCTGCTTATTCACATATCCTCCAATGTGAAAGTGAGCTTCGTCACTAAAGAATATGTTGCCCATCCGGGTAGCAGTTTGAAATCTCAACAACATCACCTCCGCGTAAGTTTTTCTTAATTCAAAGTCAGAGTCGTGTAAATCTTGAACAATTTGAATTTTATATGGATGGAACTTGAGCTTTTTTTGCAGTATTACCTGTAAAGTTGATTTCGGCATTCCCAATATCGATGAACGTGTATGCAGTGATAAACGGGAATTTTCAACGACAGAAACCATAACACGCTCGACATTTTCGTCCGTAGCTACCAATGGTGTAGGTTTTGGCCTGGACCTATTTAATGTTGATTCTGTAGCTCTGAACCTTGCTACCCATGACTGAATGAGGTTGATCGATGGTCCATCACGTAATCGACGAATACAGTAACGATTATTAAATTGACGTCGTGCTACAGACAGCGAAAATCCACTCGAAATGTACGCCTCGACGGCAAAAGCGCGGTGCTCTTCACTCCACTGTTCCATGGCTACTAAAATATCCGCACCGCTTGCGCTTCTAACGACGCCCCCCGCGCCCCTCTTATGTGTTGCGTTCAGAAACTTTGTTTGTTCAAACTTTGAAATCTGCCACTGGACATCCTGTATATTACTAAATGAAATGAGATTTTCAATATGTTGCACAAATAAAACAACCGAAAGAAATATTACAATGTTTTAATATTGCGAACCTGAAAAACCAACCGAATTAGTTTAGTGCGCTCATTAATTTACAAACCACGTTCACAGGGTTTACCTAAAAGGAAAAAGCTAGCGTGAATGAGAAATACCGAACATCTGTAGAAAACATACCTAAAGGAGATTTATATAGCTTGTTAAGTTTCATCAACAGCTAGACGTATCAACCGCTTTTACGACTAAAAAGCATTTTCGTTATCAGTTGATGGCTTCCAGCTTTTAGATTGTGTTTCAAGGTTTTTAGGTTTATAAGTTCAGTAAATTCATGGAAACTTGAGATAGGGTTTTCTTCTCAAATAGGGTATCAGTGAATAGTTTCATGATCTTTCAAAATGCGATTAAAATATCATGTGACATTTTAGTTGAATGAATTATTCCTCTTTTTCAAATAAAACACTATGTAAACTGCCCACGAATAATAGAAAGACAACTGTCTTATTATTGTCGTTGCTATGGTGTTGTTGTGACAATTCGAGATTTACGCGTTAATTTTGTCTTATGTAATTTATTTTAGAACAATTTTTTGTATTCGATTGTTGTTGGCATATCAATAAATTTCAGTTTCAGTTCATTTAGTTCGATAAATTTTTTATTGATCTTATAAACCGTGAGATAATGATATAGTTTATGTAAATCATAATGTAAACGGGATATCGTGTACCATGCGATTGTTTATTTAAAAAATAAACTGCTCTCAAATCCCAAATTCCTTACAAAATGCATATCATTACTCATCTCGTATAAGTCTTACCTGCAAATAATTGAACTTTGCGAACAACAGATCTTGGCTCTGCTTGTCTCCAAATTCCGATGGTATATCTATACTTTATTGGAATACTATCATTAATTCTTATGAACTATCCTATTTCATAATTTAGAAGTAAAAAAAAGAGTAAAAAAAAATATTAAAAATTTACTTACTTCAATTATGTTTTTTTTTATTTTGTAGTATTATTTCTACTTAATTTGTAGTATTATTTCTACTTTCTTTAAGTTCTTTACCACGACCTAGGTTTCGTTGTATGACAACATCTTCAGGTGGGCTATTAGCAAAGATATACCCTAGGTCGTGGTAAAGAACTTAAAAAAAGTAGAAATAATACTACATCACGTGGTATCACTTAACTGGGCCATAATAAACGTTGATATAATGCAATGTAACTTATTTTTGATGTATAACCCGCTCCGTTAAGAACAGAACAATAATCCGAAAAGAACAATATTCTTGAAGAAATACAATATTATAAATCGGCCAGCATAATTCTATTTATTTGCATAGTTGCCATGTCCGTTATTTTTACTTACATCCGTTAACATTTTTTCTACCTTCCATGCGTCGGTCGCCAGACTATAAATAGCGCCCTCCACGTTATAATTAGGGATACACCGAACGGACTGAAATATCGATGCCAACGAGTTCCGATTCGACCGAAATGGAATGAGAATTTCGTTGGAGGAGCGGTGACCTTGCGCTGCAATACATTAAATTTACACAAATAGATATTTTTCAAGAAAACTAAATATATTTACAAAATAAACAATATAAACAAATCAATCAGCATTTAGAATTATACAATTTATTTATGCAAATATATATCTTACATGCAAATAAACAATACAAATATTGTTTATATGTTCATCTACTTTAGCATGTTACAGAACAATATGTTATGTGTGCAGAACAATATGTTATGTGAGAATTAATTTTATGCTAGAATTTATATCTCACACAGGGTAGATATTTGGGAGAGGTTTGTTTGTTAGAGTTACAACAAAAAAAATTGTGTCTACATACATAATCAAAACAACAGAGGTATAAAGGCTGTACATTGAATATATTTTTGAAAACAAAAAAATCTCTTCGAATAAAATTATGGAGAAAAAATCAATCATTTTTATGGTTTTCTAGCTAAATGGGAAACATATTAAAATGTCTCTGTCCGTTCGAGTACTGCAGCATCAGTCTTTCAATTTAATACCTTTCGTGATTAAATTTATAAAAATAAAAATAAAAATAAAAAAACATATTTTAATATTTTTTTTTGAACTATCCTCTTTACACATATATATTGAATTTAGGGATGATATTTTCTCTCATAAACCTCAAGCGGTACTATTAAAGATTTCGTTTATAATGTAATAAAAAAAATTTTTTTGTTACGGCGCCTCCTTCGTCATGTATTAAATACTCAATAAGTAATCCCAAATTATTGGTGCTAACTTTATACATTCAAGAGACGTACGAAACCAAGTTTATTTTACACCTCTGAATGATGTACTAGACAATATATATATAGGGAATTAAAAGTTCATAATTTGTTTAATAAAAATGGTATATATTTCTAAATTTTGATATTAAATAACACACTTATTTCATTTACAACTTTTAAAGACTCGGGTCTACGGAACGTATCTTCAGCCGTCGTATTTTCAGCAGAATGCACTTGCACATGGATCTTCAAAATTTCTTAGCCGTTAAAACCAAAGCTCATCTCTGTCAAACACTCCTACTGCCTCTATTTGGTTATAGAGATATATTTTACCCAGATCTTACTGAGAATTGTCTCTAAAAAATGGAACATCTCCAAAATTTGTGAACTTGTTTCTCAATACAGAGTACGATTTAAATGTATAAAAGTTCGTGATCGACACAATCCATATACCCTTGTAATTCTTCATAATATTGAAAACAATCCAAATTATCCAAGATATCTTAGAAGCAGGTTTAGCTACTTATCTGCTCACGATCTTAGGTTACGCTCTGGAAATCAGCTCAGCCTCCTTTTTCCCAAACATACGACCACCTTTCATGAAAATCTTTTATCTCTATCCCTATATCCTGTATACTTATATCCCTTTATTCAAAATCAAATGTTCGGAATGAACAAGATCCCCACCAGGAACTCGTCTTCTATAAGTGTTTTCAAGGGTCGTTTGAAAAAGTCCTTCCTCTCATAATCTTTTAATCCTACCCTTCTTTGTTTCTTTGCTATGTCAAGATTTGTTTTATATTTTGTTTTAGATTTGTTGTCTTATTTTTTACCTGTTTAATTTTTTCATGTCTGTTTTTTATTTGAAGATTTTTTTATTTTTCATTTCCGTTTTTTATTTAAAGAGTTTATTTTAGTATATACATTTTGTAATAGAGTGGATTTATGAATACCATTTACATTTTCCCACATTATTAAATTTTAATATTTAACCATTCTGGTTGACTGAAAGAGATGAATCTAAATACGTAAGTAGGGTGCAGCAAATTTGGCTACTACCCGGGTAGCTGAGACTCGCGCTTCCCCATCGGTTTAGTGTGTACATATATTCATAAATTTATTTAACATTTTAGGAATACATTAAAGTTTGAAATAGAAATGCGAACAATAAAAAAACGAACCTTTGCATCTAAGTATATACGGAACTTTCGTTGTGCAAATTCTACTCGTACTTAATAGGTGTTTTTACTTTTTGTATGATATATGTAAACAATCAGATGGTGTTTGTGTCATGCAATAACTACTAGATGGATTTTGATGACGTCTTTAACAATATAGTTTAACCTCAAAAGTACGTACCTCGTTCTACACCTGAGACGTCATCATCGCGACACCACTTCGAAAAAATGCGAAACAATGGTTGATATATTATAATGTTTTTTATGTTTATGTTACGTAAAAATACTGAGTAAACTTAAATGTAAAAGTTATTGTTGGTTTACTTGGAATCTGGATAATAAACTAATGCTCGCCTAAAATATCTGCCGTTTATTTACAGTTATATGATTCAATGAATGTCTAAAAAACCAAAATGAATGAATCATTCCAACACAATTAATTAATCATTATTGTTGGAGCCATCAGTCAAAAAAATCAGTTGGTGAATTCAAACAACCATTTGCGAGATTGACTGTAAAGACTACAGTAACCATGGGAATTAACAAAAAGTTCTTAATTTAAATTAAAATAGTACGGAGAAGGACAATACTCTATGTCGTGTTAGGTACTACGAGAATAAAAAAAATCGGTCAAGTGTAAGCTCTACTTGTACAATTAGTGTTCCGTGCATCAACCTCCCACTTAAATTATAATTTAAGGTATTTATATACCTTACATTATAATTGTTATTTATAATAAGGATTATAAATAATAATTATTAATAGTAATGCACTCTGACTACGTACTTAAAAAAAAGGGCCCATCTGTCGTGCTATTCGCCGCCGATGGCACCAGTGCTGTTTTACATCACGTATGTGCGGAGCTGTGCGGGGAAGCATTTCGACAATTTTTAAAACGTGTGAGAACGAACGTTGTTTCTTACATCGTTAGAAATATATATTTTTTTTCATAAACTTTTTTCTCTAAAACCAATGGTTCAGCCTAGAATTTTTCAATCTTGATAATTTTGGTTTAATCTACACTTAATTCTTAATGTTCGTGGTTTTTCTCAGAAATTTCTTGGCGATTCTTTAGGTGACGAGGATACAGAACAGCAATTTTTAAGAAAAAAATATATCATGAATTTCCACCGTCAAAGAACTTTTCTTTGACCACCTTCAAAGAATTTGTCTAACCAAATTTATCCCTTAAAATAAATTCTTAACCTTGATATCAAAATTGAACTTTTTATACTTCGTGTCTATAATTGGGCTACTGAACTCTAGCCCTGTGCTAAATGTCATACACACAATGTTTAAATGTCATATATATTCGTTTTGGTAATTTTGTCATGGAAATCTAAAAATCATACTCTTATGCGGAAAAAATGAAAAATATAATCCCCTTGAAAGTTTCATTTAAATCGTTAATTAGATAAATGAGAAGCCTTGTTTTTTAATGAAAAGTCAGGTTGTTTTCCATAATGGTTGATCTTTGCTATTTCTAGGAAACTCTTTGAACTAGCAAGATGAAACACAGTGTATATTGTATCCCGTTGTACAAAGATGTGACATACTGAAACGATGTGACATTCCGTAAAACTCTCACGCCCACAAACATAAACGAAAAATACCTAAAAAAACTTCAAAAGTGCTAAAACGACATTCATTTTGACAACACAGAAAGAGCGTCAATATCAGTTAAAGTTTCTTTTTCATGAATTCAAGGTTAAAAAATACGAAAAACACTGGTTAAAAAATACGATTGATATTGATTATTTTTTGGAATAATTTCTAAAAGGCATTTAGAATTTCATTACATTTTTATTGTTGTTTTTATTTCTTATTAATAATCCTTGGTACAATAAAAATATAAAATATGCGCTTTTATGAAAACAATTGTGTTTAGTTTTTATTTTTTAATCTTTTCTGATTGTCAAATGCCGGGTTAGGTTTTGTATATTCCAAAAGATACCAGTTATTAACAAATATTGAATAATCTCCTTTCACATATCGGGAGAAAAGAAGGAAAGAATGAGGCACAAAAAAATGATGTATGGACGAAGAGTAGCTGAAGTAGCGAACTTTAGAAAGTTGTCATTTTTTTGTAACAGAAGTGTGTATAGACGGTACATTTCTGATATTAGGATTCCAGAAATTGGCGGTATGACCAGAGCAAGGAATATTTATTAATGAAAGGACGGACGACAAGGTATATTGATGAAAGGATATTCAGAAACGAGGACCTGTGTTCAGGTAACTCTGAATGTAAATCCAGATAGATAAGCTAATCAATCTGGTGTGAATTATTGAAAATATTATGAAGAAGCTAAGAATAAAAATATTATGCTGATCTCAATCAGATTCAAGAGGTTTTCAACTGTTCATTCGAGTAATATGCTCACGTTCCCACATATAAAAGATTTCTCATTCTTTGCAAAGGACAAATTGTTGCATTTAAAAAATCTGGATTATATCATAATCATACGGTTTCCTGAGATATTTATCAGCTCGACTACCTGACAGCGATCGCATCACCATGTGATTTATTTACGTTTACGGAAAATTATCTCGTCGAAATGTGATGGTGTCATTTGTAACGATCAACTACTATATCATTACGATCAACTGCTATGCATTTTTTTACTGTCATATTTCTGTAATTAGTATTTATTATCCACGCGGAAATTTGTTTTGCACAGATCCATAACGACAAGTGATCTAAATGACCGAGCGCTGTATGAAACCGTAATTGGTTCCTGTTACTATCCATAATACAAATATTTAATTCTATGTATATATACAATATTTAATTATATCTTTATAACCGATTATTGTATAAACAATAGAAGCATTACCTTAATGTTATAACCCCAAAGTTGGTTGGGTTCTAATATTAAGGTAATGTTTCTATTGTTTATACATTCATTACTTACTTTTTGTTTAGTTTTGAGTGCCGCTGGTATAAAAAATGAGCGTGGAACGCACAAGTAGAAGTGTAACCTGAACAAATAAGGAGTGTGAATTAAGCTTCTGCCATAGAACTGATTCGCTTTGAATGCAAAATAAACTAATATATTTACTTCACATTCTAAGATTAAGTTGATGAAATAAGGATCGATAAATATTTTTTTCATCCGGCAGTAATTTATTCAAAATGAGTTTCTAGCATCTTATCATGACTCATTATTCCCACTACTACAGCTTTATTTTTGTCACATATTTTCGTGGTGGTACATATATTGTACCTTAAGGAAAACCTCTAATGAACAACTAATTTTACTCAGCTAGATGATTCGGCTCAAGATGCACGAAGAAAAATCATCTTCACTTTACACGTACGAGGATGTACAATAATTTTATTTTTAATATTTCCCATATTTTAATTGATATCTTCATATGAAGCACGTACTTGCACTCTAAGGTTGTAACAGACGGACGGATATTATAAGGGGTTACTACGTTCACTATGAAACTCCAAAAAGAAAGTTCTAATACTATAATTATTCCGAAAAGAAAAACGTATTCGGAAGCGTGTGTGTTTGTGCAAAATTAAAATTAAACAGTACACACTTGCACTACTGTTGCTTGAATGAACAATGAATCTTTTATAAAAATAATTGTCAAATTCTCACTGCATAATACGAAACGCTTCAATTGGTTCATAAATCCCGTGAGCACGTGTTGGCACACGTGCTGTCTGCTGCGCGTAAGTTTATCTGGCACTAACTGGGTTTGTCCGGCTCGACTGTCGTCACCAGACGCACCGGACTATTTATAATGTCGCGTTTCACTGACCAGCCAAGGTGAAACATGGACATCCGCGCAAGAATAAACTCAAACCATTCGAAGAATTATCGGAATTCACCGAGCAATTTGTGGCCAAAGGCCAGGTCCTAGGCCTTTGATTGTAAGGCGAATTTTCTAAAATATCCTTCTTTGTCGTTGACTGAATAATGGACAGTGATAAACAGGAACAAATGTGTAATGTTTTTAGAGGATGTAATAGATAAAAAGGAAGTTGAAGGAAATGAAGCGAATATGGCGTCAGAAATAAAGGAAGCAAGTCAATCTATTGTACTGTAACTACAACAGTTTGACCACGAGTGTTAGTTGCAGAGGTTGAAAAGATAATTTTTCTTTTTATTTAGCAGTATGGTACGAAGGTGTCTACTAGTTTTAATGGACAACTAAACACCTAGACACAATGGATCGTGAGAGACAACTAACCAAATCGCTGCCTCGGTGCGTTTCGTGACTATTTTTACTTCCAAACATAACTCCATTGCGTGCCAAAACGGTAGTCTTCGTAGATTAATCTGTAAACAAGTTTTGAAGTCCAATAGCTTTACACCGATTTCAAAGAGCAGTTCAAATTGTGATGTTAAAGTATAAACTAGTATGAAAAGGAGATGATTATTCTATCACAAACACTTCTAGCAAGAACTTTAATAACTTTTCTGTTTGCAGTAAACGATGGCAACCAATTACGCGGTATCACAAACGAATACGTGATTAAAATAGACTAATAATTGGACTCTAAAAATTTGTCCAGAAACAATAGTCTATTATATATTTAAGAGGGTTCATATTACAGATTCTTAAACAATTTGCTTTAAATTGAAGAAAAATGAGTAGGGTTGATAAGACCATTTACTTCACTTACTAGTAGTATTATTAAATAAAAAAAAACTTAATACGGAATGAAGTACAATACCGATTTTAGGACTTAGTATTTTTTTCACATTCACTAAAGGCAGTTTTTTGAAAGGAATTTTATATAGTTTCACATAAAAAAAATTTCAAAATTCGATCACATATGCTTTGTGATCGAATTTTCATTCACTTCCCGTTAATTGATTGAGTTTAAATATTGCACGCATGTATACATGAAGCGCACGCATGGACCGATAAAAGTACAATATTGTAGTAATGTGGAGCTGGTATCGTAAAGAAGACGGAAAGTGGTTATAGAAATTCCTAAATGAATTGTAACAGAACTATCGTGTTTGCGCTCGTTTAATTCGTCTCGAAGTGGACTGCTGCTCTCCTTCATAAAGTTGGTAGCACACCGAAGACCGTATGGCACTAGGATGGTTAAACATTACGTATCGCGAGCACTAAACCCTCAGGATGCAGGTACCCACCATTGTACAAGAGCTTTTTCTTTCTACGTGGATGTCTGGGGGGATATAAGATGAAATTAAAAAGTAGATTTAAAATAAATAAAAAATAATTTGAATTGAAACAATTTTATTTTCCTGAAAGCCTTGACTAAATAGTATAAAATTTGGTACTATGTATTATCATAGTAAATACATTTTTCTTTGTGTATAATTTTTGTAAATAAAATTGAGGACTTGTACATAATTCTTATTACTAATATTCGTTATATATTCAAATCACACTTCTTTCAAAATCCGTTATTTTTATTGGGTATATTCTATTTAATTTTGTTTCGGACAAAGTCTGTCGCTACACTACTTCGTTATTACTACAGCGTTATTATCATCCATCGTCTTTCCTCCCTCGTAAATAAACTACCTAAATAACCAAAACTATTTCACTTCTTTTATAGATTTCCAATCTTGACCTCATAAATACACTAAACAGGATTAATAATAAAATATTTTTTCTCACAGACTTTTGATAATCTTGCGAAAAGATTTTTAAAAAGGCTTTCAGTACTGGAATAGTAGCGCACATCAGAAATTAAACTTGCGTATATCCCAGGGATTTACATATATACCATTTTCATTATCCAGATTTTGTTCTAAATTTCTTGAGCAATTGCTAATGTATTCATCAGATTTTTACGCCATGGCCAATATACCACTTTCCAGACAACTTATGGAAGTGTCAATGTACGGATTGAATATGACAGAATTGATAAGGTGACCCCTTCACATTCTATACTCTTGAACAATATGCTGTTCGCCGTTTGATTAATTCCCCTGCACATTTTATTCTCTTGAAGCGATCACTGAAAAACCTCTTTTAAATTTATTTCTGACTTCACTGGATATCTAAATCCGGCCGCTGACCAAAACTGGTTTTCCCTGTTTGTCGGCTCAAACAAATAGGCTTTAAATGAAATATTCATAATGTTGATTTCACATATACTCCATACTTGCAAATTAGATTTCAGAAGTGTGAAATATAGCACCGTCCTGGTTATAACCGCAATAAGACATAAAATGATCCCAGAACCCCTGACGACTGTCTATTATGATTATACTGAGCACATTCGAGGTGACTAATAATACATTGAGTATATTTGGCGTTAATTTTACAGAAATTATTAATTTTAGTTTAATTTTTCATAATTAAATGAAACTATGTAATGTAGTGTTATTTCTACTTTATTTAAATTCTTTGCCACGACCTAGGTTTCGTTGTATGGCAACATCTTCAGGTAGGTAATTTGTAAAGATAGTTGAACCTAGGTCGTGATTAATAATTTAAATAAAGTAGAAATAATATTACATTACGTAGTTTCATTTAGTTGTGAAAAATTAAACTAATGATAAATATAAAGTGAAGAAAATAATAAAATCGGAATATAATGGTACAAATTATTTTAGCGAAAATCTTTTAAACATCGGCAAGTGCATCACAATTGCAGTGGAGAATCAACCGATTTTATGATTGCTGTTAAAGACATAAATTAATATTTTCTCCGCTGTAAAATTATAATTTATGTTATAGACATTAAATGGCGGTTTATTTTGATTTATGTCTCGTTTTGCCACTGTGCATAAAGACGTGCTTCTGACACTATTATTTTCCGTCCTAAAATAAACCACTAAATACAATAAAATTTCATCTCAATAAAATTTGACAATTTATATCGACATGTCATATCGAAACAATGTACCGCACATTTCATAACACTAGTATGCACACAGCGATATACTCTATCGTCTGAAAATTTTTTGCAATTTACAATAACGTAATACCATATCGATAAATTTCTACTGATCAAAGCGAAGTTTTGAATGCTGGATATGTTACGATAATTATATCATATCGTTGACTTCTAACAGCGACATGGATTCATTTGTATAGTTTATCGCGAAACACTGTTAAATCGCTACAAATAGACGAACTCGTTACGATATTGCAACACAGAATCGATACAATGTTAAGGCGCTTAGCGATGCAATGTATCATATCAATCTACTCAGTGGTATTAACGCAACGTATTAAACGATCATCTCGTAGTTAACTAGATTTGATTTAACATGACAAATGATTGCAATAAAATTATTTATAATTTATAGACGATAATATTTATTGCTTATTGTTTTCCACTCGCAATTGTGGTTTTTACGTTAGAGTCAATTCAATTACGTTACAAAATATGGCGTCAATTATTGTCTAGGTTTAGAGCTAACGTTAAAAGTTCCCACCTATAATTATTATACATCTACTATTTTACTTAGAGATACTTAAAGATATTTCGTATTACGTAATTAATTCACGTGTTATTACCGAGACTTGTGTGTAGACGGATTTTACTTTAAATTGTCTATTTGTTTTAAAATTATACATGTTTATGATAG
Source organism: Druceiella hillmani (assembly GCA_039881145.1). NCBI lineage: Eukaryota > Metazoa > Arthropoda > Insecta > Lepidoptera > Hepialidae > Druceiella > Druceiella hillmani. Next base: position 19,395,135 of record JAYKKI010000032.1, on the reverse strand, counting down.
TTACGAGAGATGTTTAGTGATTAATTTATTACATAATAATTTTCCGACATTAAAGCAACTTTCTTGCATCGTACGCGGTTTGGCAGGAAAATTCCATAATGGAAAATTATGTCAGTAATTATTTCGTCCATCTTATTTTAAATTCTCATGTTTCTATCCATCATTATTAATCTTAGACTTTTTATGAATGTGTAAAAAAAATATACTTGTTTAATGTGAAACTTGGTTGTAGTCAAAAATATTTTTGTAACCAATTTAAATAAATAAAATTTGTTTTAAACATTATATTAAGTAAAGATTACTTTTTAAAATTTATTTATAATGTAATCTTTACTCATTCGTCTTGTAATTAAATGTGAAATTTAGTTATAATTAACAAGCTTTTACTCACGGCTTTGCTCGCGTGGTTGTAGTTTCAAATTGTAGTTACAAAATGCAGTTACAATTGAGAAATGAAAATATCAATGATTAAGGGAAATTCGTAGTTACAGTTACAAATTTATGAGTGTTTATTTTCATGACTTTATAAAAGAAATGCCAATGACAATAAAGATTCTTCATCTAAATTAAGGATTAAAAGGAATGACTCAGTTGAACCTTTATATTGCGTATATAGCATATATTGCGTATATAGCATATATAGCTTTATATTGCGTATATAGCGTATATAGCAATTTGTGCATTTGCTTTATTATTGCTTGGAAAAATATGACCATGTATCTCAATTCAGAGCGCAACTGAAATGGACGGAAGCACACAGTCGTCGTGATCTTCAGATTCTTTCCATTTTCTCTAATATCTTGTATAATGCTACTCATCCTACTTAGCTTAGAAGCAAATTTTGTTACTTGCCTGAACACTGTATAGGGCTACGCTCTGAAAATCAGCTCCGTGTTTTTTTTCTCAAACATAAGATCACCTTTTATGAAAAGTCCCTCGCTGTCTAACTTATAAGACTTTGGAATTGACTAGATCCGGATTCCAGGAACTCCCCCTCCTTAAATATTTTCAAAGATCGTCTGATAAAATGTTTCCCCCCAAAATTTCTTAGACCTATCGTTTCTAATTCCATTTTGTTCCCCATTTTCCTTATTTCCAACCATGTAAAGATTTATAATTAACCATTTTTTTTGTTCAATATAAAAGCCTTTGTATACTTTTTCATTTTTAAATAATAGTTTTCTTGAAAATATAAGGTTTATAGAAATAAAATCTATACCATTTTCCAAATTGCCAACTATCTCTGTGCAAAAACACGTCTATCCGTTACTCCGGTGTGATGTGAAAGAAGGCCAGACATATACTTTTGCAAATTTTTAAAATTAGTTAGGATAATATTAGTTACTATGTACAAAAACACCATTTCAAAGTATTAGTACATTGTTTGTTTAAATTATTTGGACTTCAACGTATTTATTCAATTGGCGAACTTATTGCTAGATGAACAATCTCTATCAACTAACCAAAGCACTAAAAGTTGAGAATTTCGTGTAGTGAAAGAGCATGATATTTAGAAGATTTGTTATACATTTAACACAGATATTTAATTACTCTGTAACGTGAATCGGAAGTAGAGGACAATGAAGGCAGGAAAAAACCTTGAAGGTATACGTTCACTATCTTTATTATTAGAAATAAATAAATTTTAATACAAAGTCAATAAATACAAAGTAAAAAAAACCGGTTAAGTACGGAGAACTTGCGCTACGAGTGTTCCATACACAGTTAGGAACCTATGACATTCTGTTAAATTATTATTCAAATACTAACATTTAATTATTCACCAAGTTAATATATTCAATATTACCATAATTCAATATATTCAATATTACCATAATTCAATATATTCAATATTACCTAGTCATATATTACCTAGTTGTCTTTCACAGGTGTAAAATTATGATTATTATTTCAACTAGGAAATTAGAATTATTTCTATAATTTGCTTGTAATCTTCTGATCAGATTCTACTAACCTAGTTTTTCCATGATGTTTAAGTTAGTAATTCAAAGGGTATACTGCACTTTTTGCACATTTTGGTGAATTTCACTGAGGATTTGTTACTTAAGATTCTTAAAATATTTTATCTCTTTTAAACGACACGCCGTACTATGTACAGAACTAAAAAGATTAGGGTACTTAATTTACCCCTCTAGAGTTATCATATAAACATTGTTTGTAGCATTAGCTATTGTCAACGTATGCAATTTAATATGACCTATTACCACGTCAAATTTCAAGCTTTCACGTCAAAAAGTCAAATGGTTTCTGAGAAAATCGTCTGTGACAGACATATAGACAGAGAAGGTCTAACTACTCGACCCGCAATAAATAAAAAATGTATTATTATGTACCTGTGTATATCAACAGATGGCACTACCTTTATTTTAATATTTTAATTATAGTATTTTGATCAATATTTTATGTTTGTATTTTTATGTACATATATTAATTTAGATTCATTATTCCCGTACTTCGCATACGAAAGGCGGGCACTTGAAAATTCCATCCCCTAAAAATGTGAAAATTTTTTTGCAAATTTTAAAAATCTAATGATGTATATGTATATATATATATATACATATATATATATATATATATATATATATATATACATATATATATATATATATATATATATAATTTGGTAGATTTTTTTCCTTTTTTCTTTATTTTTTTTTATAATTATTTATTCAATTAATTACCAAAAAGTAGCGATAGTGGTAAATGATGGTATCCTCACATGGCATGCTCAGAAATTTTTCTCTTAAATTTTTCTTAAATATATTCTCTCAAATGGCTTCAAAATGTTTGCCCAGAAAGGTTTAATTCTAAACTAAATAAACAAATATTGAATAAATTGAAACAATTTTGAAGCCAGTATAGTCGATTCATTTTCGGCCTTAAAATTACGACCATGCATCTGGGCATCTTCTAGTTTCTTCATCTTCTAGTTTTGTATAGTATACTTAATAACACCGCTATACTGTCACACACTCGATCTAGATGTCGATACCTCTCATGACCTTGAATTACATTCTAGAAACATGAACACCTCCTGATCCCTCAGCATAAAACTACATTCTACGGAAAGTGGTTTGCCATATTTGCTACTAGATTAAGGAATCAAGTAAAGACAAATTTAAAAAGTGGGCCCTCACTGTTCTGTGAAATTACATTACCTAGTACATTACCTAGTCTTCAGATCATACTCCCCACCATACGCCTTCCTTGTCCCTTCGCTGTCTTTAACGTACTGCTATTTTGCTTTTGTTTTATTAAGCTTTTATTAATAGTGTATTTTTCATATATATTCATATATTTTTCTTTTTACATGTTTTTATTAGCGTTTAAAACCTACTACAGTACTTGTAGTAGGTTTTAAACGCTAATAAAACATTGCGATTGGCAAGAGTAAGAGAATGTAGTAATAAGTGCACCATTATATATTTAGTTTCCTAGTTTTATTCCGTATTGTAATTTACGAATGTTTTATTTATATTATCATTTGTTATCAGATTGTTTAACACTGCCATCTTAATACATTTTTCATTACATGCCCTGCTATATTTGACCTCGTAACTACTCTTCTTTTGTTGTGACTTCTTACATAATTCTGTTTCAACATTACATCAATATGATCAATGAACTTGGATTTCCGTGAATTGTTATTTTTTCTTTTGGTCTTTGTCTTTCAGTTGCATCATGCCTTTTTATAAACAAATAATTTATGTGTGTTCAAACTACTCTTCTTTTGTTGTGACCCCTTACATAATTCTCTTTCAACATTATATCAATACGATCAATGAACTAGGATTTCCGTGAATTGTTATTTTTTCTTTTTCTTTTTGTCTTTCAGTTGCGTCATGCCTTTGTATAAACAAATAATTTATGTGTATGTATATATTATTTTTCGTCTGTTCATTATCCGTACGTAATAAGAAAGAAGTTTTAGGTATATTCAATAGACTGAAATTATTTTACTTAAGCATTAAACGTTTTAATGGTTGTTTACATACAATTTTGCAAAATGAAATTTTGTTGTTATGTATTTCGAAAACTGTTCTTGCTTCGAACAAGCGTTATTGAATAGTATGAATACTCTAAATTGATGATTTCCAAAATAAGGGTTCAGTAAAGGTCATCACTGTTTATTAAATTTTACTGGATTTATGGAATTATTTGAAGAGTGAAAACGAACAACAAAACTGATACTTCATATTATTTCACAGATACTTCACATGAGATATTATTTTTTTTTGGTAATAATTATCTGTCGTTCTTTAGAAATTGTTATTTAAAAGTAGCCCTAATTTTAAATAAAAATGTCTAATTGAAAATATCTCATAGTTATTACTACATTAGTTTCTTCCATTATTTCATCTCTATTATAAATAATTGCTAGGTATGTGTACTGTCCAATATTGGAAACCGAATCCGTTTTGTCGTTAGTATTATTTTTATTTCTCTCGTGTGCATGAAATGTGGCGCCAAGGTCAAAGTCGCAACAGATGTGTGCGCGGACCAATTCGAAATTTCGGACAAGTCATTCGATAGCATGTCATTTGCGGTTCTTCATTGTGTGGGTTACGGTTACGGATTCTTCATTGTGTGAGTTATTGTTAATTAGATCAAGAAGCTGGTGTTGTGAAATTGAATAAAAATGTGCATGTGTCAAAGTTTTTCAAAGTCAAAGACTTGTCAACTTAAAATAAAAAGCGATTAAGTGCAAAACTAACGTGGAAGGTGTTAGACCTGATTTGAAGTGATATAACTTTATTTATAATAAGAAATTACTAATATAGACTTCCTAGCGCAATAAATCATCATCATCATCATCATATATATTAATACGCTAAGGTTAAGATGTTACTCTCCCTTTTTAGAAAAAACCTCACAACTAATCCACATAAATTATATATCATTTTATAGATAATTGCTTGCTCTACCGGCATCCACAACTAAAAATTTATTATTGCTATTGTTTTTGCAAATTAATTAATTATTAAAATTATATACACAAAACAGCAATGCTGCCATCTAACGGTTCAACGTCAATATGATTGACGGTCGGTAAAATTTTTGTTTAATTTCAAATCCACTCACGTATAAATAAAGTGGCGCTTTAGCTCAATGCTTTTGATACTTGAGCCTCTATATGTCAATTTTAGTAAAATATTTGTTTGATCTGTCATCTGAACTTCATAATGACGTAATAAGCAGTGTGCAAAATTAGAAATGAATTGAATACCTGCAATCAATTTTGATTTATTAAATTGAGTTGAATAATTTATAATGCGAAGACTTCGCACGGGTCACGCTAGTATTTAATAATACGGAATATAATACAGTAGGTGGAGGGGGGGGGACATATATATTATCGTGAATATATAAAAAATATGAGGTCTAGTAACATCGTTATAGTTTTTCTAAGACCTTTGCTTCCTATTATAGTTTTTGCAGAACCTTAGAGCTTAGGTTTCTAAAACCTTATCTTTTCACAATTTTGGATTTTGCAGTTTCAGAAATAGGAACGGAAACATATTTTTGCATATTTTTCAGTGTATCTCAGAAGATGTACTACCTAAATTTAAGAAAACAAAATTACGAACCTTAAAGCCCTTTCAAACAATAACCCGCCTCAACAATAATTTAATTTCTTTTTGATGTAGTTAATTGAACCCAAAAAATTTTTACATAAATATCTTTGAGTTGAGGTATATGCAAGTTGAAAAATGGCTGTAACATACAGATAGACAGATACGCGAGTGACCTAATGAGGGTTCCGTTTTTCCTTTTGAGGTATGAAATTTTAAAAAACTTTTGTCATGTCAAAGTAATGAATACAATGCTGTGTCGGAAATCCATTACAAAAAGTGATTATTATGTACCATACACAGTAAACTTAAACCAACATAGCATATTTTGGAGTTTATTCCTTAAAAAGCGATTTTCGTATAAAGCCCCCGGTATACAATTTTATGACGAGTAAAATCAGAAGTTCAGAGCGTACGAAGTTCGGAGCGTTAAAAAAGTGTAAACGTTAGGTGGTCTCTCCGCGCAACATTTCTACGTAATTTTAGAGTGAGATATCAATATGTTTATTTGGCATTTTCTTATGGCGTAATCGCAATGAGAGAGACTAACACACATAGGCTCGTATTAATAGACAAAACATAAAACCAGATTCAATAGTGATTACGTAAGTAAACATTAATATGAATTGTCATATTATGTATCCGGCGGTTCAATAGACGCATATTAAACGAGTCTTAATTAATCGAATTTGGAAAATCAAAGATTAGCCGATCAGAGATTTATGTTTTGATTCAATACTTTCGCCTGCGTAGTACGTACTGCGCATCAATCGTTAGCTAATGTCAGGCACATCTTGATATATCGAATTATTTATTGACAGTTGTAAGCACAGATCATATAGTAAAATTGTAAGCGTGGATTTATTGCGTTTAACAACAAAGTAGAAAAATGAATACAAGAAAAATAAACTACTCGGAAATAGAGAAAAGTCTGTTGTTGTATATATTGTTGTCCCTTACAAAAATGTAATTGAAAATAAACACACCGACGGAGCAAGCGGGAAGATGAAAAACACGCTTGAGACCCCGTTGCCGAGAAATATAACGCTACTGATATTATCAATGAAGGAATGAGTACACTCAAATGTACACGTTTATAATGAAAATAAAATACAGTATTAATTTGTTTGCACGCATGTAATTTCTTTTTTTATATTTATATACAGTGTTACCTTTTTAATACATTTCAAGACAATCGTATTTAAGGAGTAAACTCCAGTCGCGCGTAGGAGCTGACACGTACAATTTTTTTAATTTACAAAACTTACCAATGCTTATTTTTTTATTTTACATCATGAAATAAGTTTGATTTTACATCACGTAAAAAGAAATGAATAGATTTTGATGTGACTCTCACTGTTACAATGTTTGATCTCCTGATTAATAAATACAAAATGTTACGATTTCTAGAAATTAATGTGTAGAACTTTTTTTTATAAATTAGAAAATGCCTGAACAAGCCATATTAGTGAAATGGGAGTACACTCGCAATATATAAATAAAAAAAAGTCACTATATTTTCCAAAAACAACGTTAGCCTAGCTCATTATTTTGAAGACAGAAATAATAAAATAACTCCTAATTGTTTACATTTTTAAAAATAAATTCTTGACAAAAGATAACCATTACATGAGAAAATTATAATAAGGTTATACTTAGGTTTTGGATCTTATCACAGTTGATATAAACATATCTGCTACATCTTGCATTTAAGGGTTAAGATGATTCCCTTACAGTTATGATAATAAATTCTACTTGCGATATGTATATTTGTATTTTCGCAATCGTTTACCGAAGAGGTCTTTATGCTGACATATTTCTTAGTCAGCCTTAATACTTGATCATTTGTTATTTTCGAATTGTTTATTTTAACCTAAATGTAATAAGTACCTTGTAATTAGTTTAGCCTTAATTAATTTCGTTTAGCCTTAGTAAATTTAGCCTAAATATAATACTCAAACTAACCTTTCAATTGAACATTTTTGAACTGTTATACTATATCCCAAAAAAGTAAAGTATACAGAGATGATAGACTGCCGTATTGTTATATATTTAATATTTTTTCTTTTAATTTCTGTTAATATCCCAAAAACACTAAAATTCAACACATATATAAATAAACAGGATTAGCATTACAAATTTTACGAAAGTATGTACGTACATGGCAGTAGGGTGATGGAAACCCACGGAAAATACGATTCCAAATCTAATAAATAAAATTCGATTGAGTTGATTTAGATTGATAATTTTACACTTAATAATATAGAAGTTGCCCTTAGTTACTTTCCTTATATTAACGGTTAAATCCATTGTCACATTGCACCACTACAACAATGTAGTGCATGTTGATAATTAAACTGTCTAATGATTATAATAATTAATAAGATCATTACACTAACGGTATAAATTTATGGCCTTTTTTGTAATGACATAAACAATATCATTATCCAATGTCACAAAGTTTTATTATACTTTGTTATAAACTTGTTACAGCGAGTCACCTTTGTAGAAACGATTAAAGATGTCTATACTATTTCGCGTGCCCAAGAGTTCCTCTGATAGTTGTTCAACGCAACTATCATTGCCAAGATCATCAAGATTAATCTCCATTACATTTCTATCTACTCACGTCGATAATAATGAATTGATGGAGTCGTTAGATACTTGCTGAAACTGGTCTCCTTTCAAGAGGTATACAAAAAAAACATTTTGTCAATTCAATATACACATATGGTACGAAGCATTCATCAATAAAAACAAAGTAGCGTAGAATTAGTTCTAAGAGATATATCTGGTTTTATAATTTAGACTATCAAGAGCACTCTAAGTTTTGTACCGTTATTGTAACATAATACTTCTCGAAGATTAATTGTTTGCATTATGTTTAATTATAATGGAATTAATTTAAGAGAGAATTCGTTTTGGGGAAGTAATTTTAGTTTAAAATATTTTCCGCCATCCTCCTTATTTATATGCTGTAATAGTTCGTATTATGTAAATTTGAGCTTAACGCAAACGATAGTAGAATATTTTATTAAATAACGCAGTACAATAAGCTCCTGAATTTTACATAAACATAAAAAATTCAAGGAAAGGCTATCTAAAATACAATGTATATATATATATATATATATATATATATATATATATATATATATATATATTAAACTCATAAACTTAGATAGTAACCTGCGAAGGTTACCTCTATGAGCTAACTACAATGTAATAAATGTAAAAAATAACATCGAATCAGATTGTAAATTGTTATTGAAAAGAAATTTATGATAACATAAAATTACATATATGAACACGAATATAATAACATGAAGACAAGCACACCATAAATCGAATTTGGGCATTTTCTCTGCTTATAATGTATGTTGTGACACTTGTTCGATTTGAGAAGAATGATACATAAACTGTATTTAAAATTATATACAAATGGAAAAGTTAATTATGTCGTGTATTGTTTGTTCGCTCGATGTCCAAATGAAGATTGATGATATTGACTCCAATAAGTAATTACAGATTCAAGTTAAAGTATCAAAAGTATTTTATTTGCATCGAATGTCTATTCAGAGTTGACATCTCAGCTTCTACATACACACTCTTGTTGCTACACGGAAAAACAAACTCTTACATTCTTTGTGTTGCCACAATTTCTCAGTACATTTGCATGGAATGTAAAGGATTCACTATACATTGCGTATCAATTTTGAGATATGAGGAGAGAGTGCTATTCTTTGGAATGTAGTTTAAGACTCACTGTTGATAAATTTTTGAATTTGGAGCAGAAATAGGCAGGAATAAGATGATTGTTATTAAGAACGTCGAAGAAAAAAGTAAAAAGATGTAAATTGCACCAATTACAAATCTAATAATTTAAGTCCAAACTAATATTCATGAAAAAACCGGAAACCGTGAAAAAACCGGATTGATGGCGTGGCGACGCTTGCCGTGGCGACGCTTTCCGTGGCGACGGTCGTCACACTATACTAAGGTATATATATATATATAGACTTTTTCAAACTTTCGCGATTCGAACACATATTTTATTTGATTTGACTCGGGTTTTTTCGCGGTAATTATATATTTAATGAGTGAACCTAGATATTATATATACTAAGTACTCACTATGTCCCGACGTTTCTGACTGGTTGTCATATATGGTGGATATATATATAGTCTATATGTAGTAGCGTGTACGGTACGGCAACGTGTCGCCATGCGCAACCGACTACGCGACCCCCTCCTCACTCAGTTCGACGCTGTTGTTTACTGCGGTACACATAACCTGTGCTTTATTATTTTTGTATTAATTGTAATTAAATGTTTATTAAATAAAGTCACCATTTTCTGTAAGAAATTCGTAATACTTTATTTTTTCATTATGCTATATTTAGTTCCTGTAATAATCTTGTCTTTTATGCATATTACTTGTACGAACACGATGTTTCACATCTGCCAGGCGTCCCGTGACGGCTCTTTTTTTAAGAATTTCTACTTATCGAGTATAGCTTTTTATAAAATTCCTCAAGTCCTGAAAAAATGTGAAATCAACTGAAGGATTCTGATAGTAACTGAAAAATATTTCAAATAGTCTATTTCGACATTGATGGGGGCACGATTTGTAAAGCAGCAGTAGGGATAATTGGCCAGACGCCATCTTTTATAACTTTGGTTGCAGTAATTAACAGTACCAACAACGTTACCAACACAAAATCAATAAATCACCACTTCTCCAGATTGATCTATCCATTTTTCACCAACGTCCATCCGAGTTGTGTTTTTGAGTTTCATAACTTTGCTGATTGAATACAAATGGTTTAATGTTGTACTCGATATCAGCATAAAACTTTGCTGTTAGTTTAGGTGTAGAGAGGGATCGAATTCCATATAGCTTTCAGCTCATTATAATTGTACTCTCTTACGTAGAAGAAATTTTTAATGCATATACTTCCTGCATATATTTTATAAACTTTGTCATTATCTGTTTATAAGGTTTTATTTGACAACTTTGAGTAGCTGACGATTTTTTCATACATTTAATAGTTTCAATAATACACATAATTTACGGTTTTATACATATGTAGTTCTGCTATTATTCTGAAACTGGAAATCATACTGATAAAATGCTATATATTGTCGACATTTCATATGGTTACGCTAACAGATACACTTCTTCGAAAACTTTTAAAATGGGATGTACCGTACGATATTATGAGTATATTGGATAGACAAGGCTTGAAATGAAGTAGTTCTGCAACGAATGAACGAAGATATAGGTGTAACAGGAGCAATAGAAAAGGGAAACTATAAAACGTCGAACATGTAACGCGATATGCAGACAAATATAATGTACTTCATCTAATAATACAATATAAGACAATCTCTTGATAACCTTATCTCAGGTCGAGAAAGCTCGTTATAACCCGAAAACTAAGAGAATAACTATATAGATCTTCGGTATCCATTTTCAGGGCAAGTTATTATAGCGAATGTTATAGCCAAAGCACGGTAATCGAATAAGTCCCAGAAAGAAAGGAAAAGTGCTCCATCAGCAGGAGTCATTTCTTGCTCCAGTTACATAAATTTATTCCACAGTCGAAAGGTTTCAATGTCATATCCGTATTTATTTAACAGTTCACTGCTTTCATAAACATACTCCATTACACATAAAAGCTCGCAACCGTGTGCGTCCAATGGAAACCTGTCGATTTTGAGTAGCGCGTGCCGCCGCGCACAATGTGAGTCAATGTTGCGAGACCATGGCCGTCGAGCGGTCGCGACAGCGCGACCTCCCGCCACTTTTCGTGTTCGACATCAAGAATTAACTAGGTCATTTTCCATTGCACTCATCACACATGAGATAACACACTTGTCAGTTATATAAATCTCAAGTTAGACCAGGGATAGAAATGCTACTCATCTGAATAATAATTTTGATGTTACAAAATAGATTAGTAGTGTATGCGACACTGATCTGAGCTGCGATTTGATAAAATAAGTCTTCCTGCTGGGAAGCTCTACGATATAGATAAACCTGCAGTAGTGATAATGGTTAAACTCTGTATATTTAAATCCGTTTTAATATATAGATAGACCTGCGGTAGTGATAACGGTTAAACTCTGTATATTTAAATCTGTTTAAATATATATATATATATATATATATATATATATATATATATATATATATATATATATATATATAGCTGCAGTAGTGATAATGGTTAAACTCTGTATACTTAAATCAGTTTTAATATATAGATAGACCTGCAGTAGTGACAATGGTTAAACTCTGTATATTTAAATCCGTTTTAATATATAGATAGACCTGCAGTAGTGATAACGGTTAAACTCTGTATATTTAAATCTGTTTAAATATATATATATATATATATATATATATATATATATATATATATATATAGCTGCAGTAGTGATAATGGTTAAACTCTGTATACTTAAATCAGTTTTAATATATAGATAGACCTGCAGTAGTGACAATGGTTAAACTCTGTATATTTAAATCCGTTTTAATATATAGATAGACCTGCAGTAGTGATAATGGTTAAACTCTGTATATTTAAATTCGTTTTGACACGTGTTTTTACGTTGTCCCCTTTTCTGATACAATTTTTCTTTATTTCCCAAATTCAGAAAAGTTCTGTTCTATTTTCTGTTTCTGTCTCTACATTGCAGACATACAACGTGAGATATGGTAACTTAAAGATCTTGATAGAGCATAATTATGATGTTAAAGAATGTCACAACATATTTTAAATTGATGGGCTCACTTGTGAATGGCGTCTCATAATAATAAAATATACAGACGTCAAAAGTGTTACTCGTAAACGGACATTGGGAAATTCATTTACGGTATTATATAACAAAGGAAAATTATCAATTTTCCTAATAGATTATACTACATCTTATTCACTGTTGAGAAAAATAATACAAAGAAATAATATTAACTGTAAAAACTCACGTCAGTACATAATTATCTTCACTATATTTTAAACATTATATATAAATTTGGAAAAATGCTGAAACAATAAAAAATATTAAAAAGTTCGGGATAAATGAAATCTTGAAAAATTTTCTAGGCTGCCTAATCCGTTTTTCTTTCTTTTTGAAGAGGGTATTTCTTAATAAATTCTCTCCCAAGAAGTCCTTAATTTCTTAATGAAAGGAAATTCATGTATTTAGCATATAATCAATGTAACTTCCACACATTGTTTCATACGTATATTGAATACGAAACTAATTTCATACATTTTAAATTTCGATTCAAAATACTTAAAGCAAAATATTTATACATAGCAATCACTGGCAGAGCAAAAGAATAATGTTAAAGTATTTAGGAAACATGTAATATATAAATGAATAGGAAACAGACGTAAATAATTTCCACATTCGTATCGGACAACATTATAAAAATAAACGGCGCGTCAGCTGTTGCAATCGATACGGCCAGTTACAATGAGACTGGTCCTTTGTATACATTACATTTCGATAAATATCGATAATAACAAACAAATTAATAAAAAAGACAGTTGAAATTATGTTGCTTTATTGTAATTAATCAATTTAGAACACACGAGACCATCTGAATTAATTCGTTTCAGTGGTAGAGGAAGATTAACTAATAGGTGTGGATTTCCAGTTTCAAATTGTTTACAATCTTTTGACGTTAAAATTGACATCATTATCCCATAATATAACGTGACTTTAAAGCCAAAATCTTCTATTTATATTTTCAGTAGATTACAGGAGATTAAAAAAAACGAGTGTGCTTTAGACCACACGACTGAAGTAAAAGTTTAAATTCACAAAATATGAACTTTAAAATGAATTTACAATTTTATTCACTTTAAACGTAGAATATTTAATGTATTGAACAAAATAATAATTCATAAAATTGTTCAAGAACGAAATGAAATTACAAAATAATCAAAAAAATCACCGTTCGCGTAACGCTAGCAAACTCGCATATATATATATATATATATATATATATATATATATATATATTTCATGCACTGGCTATGAGAGGAAGAGAGAAAGAAAATGTGCGCGCCCACTGCTCTCTCTTGCTCCTACAGTGTGATACAGACAATAGGCTTGCACTGTGTCTTAGATATACAAAACATAACTGGCTATGAGAGAAAGAGAGAAAGAAAATGTGTGCTCGCACCTCTCGCTCTTGTCCCTACAGTAATATACGAAACGTAACTTTCTCTCTTTCTGTCTTCACTAACTTATATCTCCCTCTCAACTTCCGTTCGCCTCGCCCGATCACACTTTTCATAACGCTCTCGTCACGCATTCACCAGCTTACTCCCCAAGTCAAGCGTGCGTAAAGAAGTTTTACTTCAAAAAACGTTCTGTTATTGTTCAATTAATTCTAGAATGCTTGATTTAAAAAAAATGCTTGAACGTTTAATAAGTAATTTATGAAAGGATAATAAATAAAGCATACTAGAATTAATTTAAAAATAATAGAACGATTTTGAACCTCCTATAAAGTCAGCGAATATGTACTTGAAAAGTTTTGACATTAAGGCAACAATAAACAATACAAGGAAAACTTATATTCCAGTAAAAATTATGCGCAACAGGTAAATAGATTACATTTCGAAAACATCCGTCCTAGGATGCCTTTCATCACATACCCATAGCTATTCCTATTTCATTGATATAGGAATAAACTTTTTACGGGTAACAATATCTATGTTTTTCTTAGTGATGCTTGAATCACCATTTTTGCCATATTTTAGTCATAATGCTAGTAACCTCACTGAAACGAAAACTAACTCTGAAATGTCGTATGTTACCGGGCATAAGTAAGCGAAGCTTGCAAAATGTCGTTGTGCATTGATAGATTATCTCTGCACCGCATTATATTGTTAGATAGACAGACATTCAACAGAGCTGTAGTAAGAAAATTAATCTAAAAACATTGATAAGACAAAAAGTGCACAAGTTCCTAAGTTATTTCAACGAGTGAACAATGTTCCGGATAGCAACAAAAAACATATTTCTTACAAGTAGCTGACAAGCTATGTACCGATCGCTTGTTTGTAAAAAAGATAACAAGTTTTTTTTGAATAACTTGGTTATAAAAACACAATAGTTGTTTTAATAAAGTGTAACGCGAATAAAGTTTGTATTATAATCTATGTATATATAAAAAAAAGTAATTTTAATAAATTCTGTACATTGAAAGTACAGAAAACACGAGTGGTAAGGAATATGTATACAAAGTGCACTTTTACTTGCAAGTTATTTTCACGGGTTAGATTATTCATATCTTTCTGAACGTAAAACGTTTTGGTGAATGTGAAATAATCCAACCTTTTCCGAAACCTTGAAAATTAGAAATTTAAAAAGATTTTCATCTTAAATTTACTTTAATACCCTTATTTTTATATCAAATCCGGAATTAAACTTTAAAACCTATCAGAAATTTAAAATTCAAAATAATCTATCTCTAATAAGATCAGCTGATGGTGGTTCGTAAAGTGTTGATATGATTTTTTTTATTATAGCCACCTATACGTATTATAGCCACCTTTTTTTTATTATAGCCACCTATACGTATTATAGCCACCTTTTTTTTATTATAGCCACCTATACGTATTATAGCCACCTTTTTTTTATCATAGCCACCTATACGTATTATAGCCACCTTTTTT
The DNA here is from genome assembly GCA_039881145.1 of Druceiella hillmani. Taxonomy (NCBI): domain Eukaryota; kingdom Metazoa; phylum Arthropoda; class Insecta; order Lepidoptera; family Hepialidae; genus Druceiella; species Druceiella hillmani. The sequence goes on along the minus strand of JAYKKI010000032.1, from coordinate 19,379,837 downwards.
TTATTATAGCCACCTATACGTATTATAGCCACCTTTTTTTTATTATAGCCACCTATACGTATTATAGCCACCTTTTTTTATCATAGCCACCTATACGTATTATAGCCACCTTTTTTTATTATAGCCATCTATACGTATTATAGCCCCCTATCGTTACATTATTCTGAATAGAAAAAAGCCAAATGCGAGTCTCGCTCACGTACGGAGATTTCCGTACCTCGTTTGAAATGAAATTACTTTATTTGTTGTATGTCATCCCTAATGTGGACTTCTCAGTGCAATAAATATTTAATAATAATTAATATAATAAAACGGGGGAAGGAGATGGGGCATATATATTATTGCGAATATCTAGATTCTCAAAATCTAGAATCACCTTATTGTTTTCTTAAAACATTTGCGGGGGTCTCTAAAAATAATAGTTTTTTTTTCATAAAACTACATTTAACAGTTTCGGAAATAAGGGTCCGGCGTATTTTTTGTACATTTTTCAGTTATCTCTAAAAATATATTACCTAAAATTATAAAAAAAATTGTGCGTGACAGCTCCGAAGCGCTTCTAGAGATCACTCCTTAAGAACGATTGTCTCGGAAACACACTATATATAATCGATATTTATATCGAAATATATTTGTGTAAAATAGGTAACACGCTGTATAAAAATATCAATATCATTAAATGTAAATGGAAAATTCTTTAATAAAACATGCTGACAATATAATATTTTCAAGTAAAAGACAAATGAACAAGATCCAATTTATACAACAAAATTATAAACATTTAGTAACCTCAGACTAAGAAGCAAAAATTGAAAGTCTTTTTAATTTTGTAGGATAGAAGACACCAAATATTCACACATAATGACATTTAATGATTACATCTTGATATAAGCAAACGAAAGTAAACTATGTGTGTCACATTCCGTCATTGCGATTACGCCATAGGAAAATGCCAAATAAACTTATTGGTATCTTACTCTAAAGATGCGCAGAAATGTTGCGCGGAAGACCACCTAATGGTTACACTTTTTTAACGCTCTGAACTTCGTACGCTCTGAACTTCTGATTTTACTCCTCATAAAACTTCATATCTAGCTATATATATATAAAAATCGATTTATACATATATATATATATATATATATATTTGTTATATATATATATATATATATATATTTATAAAATTTGTGAGTGTTTCCTATTGACATACGTGAGCGTTAATATCCTTTATTACTATCCAAATTACAAGTGTCTACTTAAAGCAGTTACTAAAAAAATCGTTATGAGGATTCCGTATTTCGTTTTGCATGAAAAAAAATTCAATATTTCATTTCTTCTTTCTCTTTCTTATTCAGAATAACACGTGTATCACAAAAAATTATTTCATAGATTTTCATAACGTTTTCCACATTATACAGTTTAAAACCCCAAAGGAAAAAGAGATAAGGATGATCTGGATAAAGCTTAGGGAAGTTCAGAAATAATATAATTTTCCTGTTTATTTGTATCCGTATAACATAAAAATTATCACCTTTACAAGGGTTCCGTTTCCTTCGTTTGAGGTACAAAACCCCCAAAACCCAAGGCCACAGAAGTACACTCGCTTCACTTAGTACAGAGTGTAGGTCAAAACTAACAATAGTCTGCCTAACTGTTATTATGGTATATAAATTATATATTTGTGATAACTTATCATTTTAACTCGTTGTAACTAATTGTTGTGTGGGATGCTATTGAAATAAACTTACTGCATGGCAATCAATTTTCCCGTGTTTATTAGCTTTTCTTTAAAAAGAAAAACTTCGAATAAAACTGCAGTGTTTGTTTCCTTTTAGCCGCTCACTCTGCTCTGTGCGTCATCATTCTGACGATAGGCAGTGTTGTTGCTCTCCGTCATCGTCTCTAGCTCCTGCCTACTGCTATCGACGTCTACTAGCTGCCTACACAGAATATTTAAAGCTTCGGTCACACTAATCGGTAATCCATTATAACTATTCGGCTCCGAAAATTCTATCATCATAAATAAACTGTGAACATAAAAAATCATGAACATTAAAGGTTTGATAAATAAACTATCAAAGAAATAAACTCTTTGATAAAGAAACTCTATAAGACTTGCTGGCGGAAACTACATTTTGGGTCACGGAGTATAAAAGACCTCTCTATACAAAATATAACTGTATATAATATATGTCTGTCTATTAGAGATCTCTGTATCACTTTCCTCTACTCCAAATAAAGAGGGCCGATATAGCTGTTTGATATTAAAAGGACTAATAAAATCTTGTCTTTTGATAATTACATTATTGATTAAAAAAATAAAACCGGTTGTAAAACCAAAAGTGCACAGATTACGTTGTTTTGTACTCTTATAAATTTTATTTTAAACTTTAATATCTTGTTCTCATATCTAATTAATGCTGCAAGTTTACTTTATTTAATTATAACTATTACTCAGAAAAAAATAATTAAAAATTTATTCAATAATAAAAAAGTTAAAAAGTTTAAAAGGTAAAAACAGCAGGGAACAGAGAAAAGGAACAAGAAGACCCGTGCAAAACTGAGGCCGGAGACAGTCATCGAGCAGGAATAAATATGTTTAGTAAATTGTTAGAAAATGGTTTACAAATTTAAACTTCTGAACAAACCATTGTGTAATAAATAAGTTTTTTTTTGAGATCTAAACAATCGACAGAAAAAAGAAACAACAAAATCGCTCAACGAATGCGACCAGCAGTGCGTCCTCACACTTACATACGTACCAAGAGGTACGATACTAAAGAAAGGAGATACATGTCATTTCACCGTAATAAATATTTGAAAAATTGTATAGTTCTTTCAAAAAAGCTACATTAAAAGTTAATTAATTACGATTACCCAAGTTATAGTTACTTCTATCGTCAAAACTCGAGGCTCGCGCGGCAGATAATAAAGCACACATCCACAGTGTGTGCAATTATTTAATGATTCGCCCCGTTTTCTCTTCCTCAATAAATGGAAAACTGTGCTGCTCATAGACCAGACACCTTGAAAATTCTTTATACCGGAAATCCTTTTAAGTTCAGTAAAAGTCCTTATACTTCAGTAAGAAAACCAAAATTTAACAAACATATGTTAAACGATTACTACTGGGAATAAAATGGTTATACATGAAACGTAGTTTCATTTTAGTAGATACGTCACAATTTTGTTTACTATTTGAATAATATATTGGTGTGACTGATGCCTAAACGGCACTGCGCCACGCGTCTTCAGAAATTGGCGCCGCTCTGTTTTCATCAACTGCACGGACGAAATAAATCTGACGTCGGTCATTCAACTGCTGCGTCTACGTCCTAATCCCGTTTCCACTTCAACAAATCGAATGAAATTTTATTTTATTCTGCTCTTAGTTAACTCTTCATTAATTAGGATTTAATTTATAAATACTCCAGGCCCATTCACGAGTGTAATACATACCTCATCACAAAGTCTTTTGTGAAATAGACGACCGGAGATTGTCAAAATGAAAATGAAGCATGAAGTCCGGAGATTGTCAAAATGTGTACATTTTACACGTTTTATTCTAATTTCCCTAGTATATACTCGTACGCATTAATGTAGCAGAATTTTTCAATTAAATTTTCGCGTATTTTCAGACTTCCGAATTATTTAAAATTTGCACACGTTTCAAGAACCGATAATAATACAATTATTTCATAACTCAAAATTTGAAAAAGCAATAATATCACGTTTTTAATTTTAGTAGACACCTTTGTAGCAACATGAACTAAAATATAACTCGCCTCCCATTTTCATAACAAGTATCACACGCTTTTTTTACATGAAAATGTTTTTGCTTACTTTTTTATGCTTATATTTTCGCCTATTTTCAGACTTCCGAATTATTTAAAATTTGCACACGTTTCAAGAACCGATAATAATACAATTATTTCATAACTCAAAATTTGAAAAAGCAATAATATCACGTTTTTAATTTTAGTAGACACCTTTGTAGCAATATGAACTAAAATATAACTCGCCTCCCATTTTCATAACAAGTATCACACGCTTTTTTACATGAAAGTTAATTTTTTTGCTTACTTTTTATGCTTATATTTTTGCCTATTTTCAGACTACCGAATTATTTAAAATTTGCACACGTTTCAAGAACCGATAATAATACAATTATTTCATAACTCAAAATTTTAAGAAGCAATAATATCACGTTTTTAATTTTAGTAGACAACTTTGTAGCAATATGAACTAAAATATAACTCGCCTCCCATTTTCATAACAAGTATCACACGCTTTTTTACATGAAAGTTAACTTTTTTGCTTACTTTTTTATGCTTATATTTTCGCCTATTTTCAGACTTCCAAATTATTTAAAATTTACACGTTTCAAGAACCGATAATAATACAATTATTTCATAACTCAAAATTTGAAAAAGCAATAATATCACGTTTTTAATTTTAGTAGACACCTTTGTAGCAATATGAACTAAAATATAACTCGCCTCCCATTTTCATAACAAGTATCACACGCTTTTTTACATGAAAGTTAATTTTTTTGCTTACTTTTTTATGCTTATATTTTCGCCTATTTTCAGACTTCCAAATTATTTAAAATTTACATTGAATAACTCAAAATTTGAAAAAGCAATAATATCACGTTTTTAATTTTAGTAGACACCTTTGTAGCAATATGAACTAAAATATAACTCGCCTCCCATTTTCATAACAAGTATCACACGCTTTTTTTACATGAAAGTTAATTTTTTTGCTTACTTTTTATGCTTATACAAAATTTGCGTTTATTTTTTATGCTTATTAAAAAAATTACGTTATATCTTTCGCAATTGATCAAATTTTTTATATTTAAAAACCATTTTTTATTTTTTAGTTCATATTGCTACAAAAGCCTGTTTTTTTAATTTTTTTTACACTGTAATTTTATTATATCAATATCTAAGGTTTTTAATGAAATTAAATGTGGCAATTTTAATAATAGTCAATATCAAGGAAACTTTTAGAGATAATGATAGAAAACTTTTTGAAAAGTAAAGGTTACTTAAGTTTTATTACCTGAGTTTTGTTTTTTCCTTTTATTTTCTAAACATTTACAATAGGAATCATAATTTTGTGACGAATGTAACAGACAAATTATAAAGATTGTATAGTGTACTGAATATAGTATACCAGAAGAAAATCCTGAAAAAAACTAATAAAGCAGCGTGAATTCGAAACCTATGATTAATAGAGTATATAACTATTTTATTTAATATTTTATAAAAACAATTTTTATATCTTAAAAATTGACCGACAGGCGAGGAAAAGAGAGACAATTTAACATTTAAATAAGGACGACGATACTGAATTGTGTTGTCATTTTTAAGGTTTTGTAACTTAAAAGATGAAACGGAACCCTTAGAATACATTTATGTATCACAGCCGTTTTCTTCAGATACAGCTTGACGTAGAAACTTGAGATATGGCACAGCAATTAAACATGTCAACCCGCACATATCGCAATAAACTAAAACCCATAAAAACATATCAACCGGCACATATCGCAATAAATTAAAACCCGTAAAAAACTATCAACCCGCACATATCGCAATAAACTAAAATCCGTAAAAAAACTATATTAACCCGCACATTTCGCAACAAACTAAAACCCATAAAAACATATCAACCCGCACATATTTCAATAAACTAAAACCCATAAATTTGTACATAGTGCGGGGTATCCTTTGAAAGGTCTAGTTACAAGGATTTCAGAAATATTTCTCTCGAATTTATGGTATTAATTCTTCAGATATATACTGAAATATATACAAAATAAACATGTTCTTCCCTTTATTTTGGATATTATTCTAACCTAAAATTATGAAAAAATTATGGGTTTCTAGAAACCCACGCAAAGGTTGCAGGAAAACCATAAATCTATATGTAACAATTTTTTAAATATTCTCTAGGTTTTAACGCGTACGAATGATGCAGTAGGAAATACATTTAACTGTTTCTATTTTTAAAGTCGATTTCCTCAGAAACCGTGCGACATAGGAACGTGGACATTAATGTAGTAGTACATCTTATTAGCCCACACATTTTCCATTACCACCTTTTTTAAAATATTCGTATAACAATCAAGCAAGAGGAAAATAAAGGTCTTAAAAATGTTTTTTTCTCATTTCGTATATCATGCAGAGGATCTTTGGAAAAGGCTTATTATGAGGAACACAAAAACTTTTCGCAATTTTAAATTCCGTATTCGAAAAGATGTTCTAAAAAATGTGCAAAAATATAGTTTGAAGTAGAATAGGGGGATATACCCCTTGTTTCAAAAACTACTGAGTCAAAAATTATAAAAAAACAGGGTGGTTAAAATATGACTAGAAGATTACAAGCCTAGATCTAATAATGTTTAAAATATGCACCATGTTTTTACACCCCTGGTATTTCTAGATAATTGACAGGAATATTATATACACTTAAAAGTTTATAAGTGCCGAAATGTGCACGGAACCTTTGTGTACTGTATATCATGTTTGTAGTATTCTATAATAACGAATGAAACAGGAAGATATTCCTACTCTGTCCCTACCATTCAATATAGAAGCTCATAACTCGTTCGATTTTTATTATATTTTTATGTTTTTTTCGCTACCGGTTTATAGATAACCTAATTTTTCATAACATTTTATTGGAAATCCATAAATTTACGAGTAGTTCACTACACTATTTTAATATCGTCACTATAAAAGCATAACAATAAAAGCATAAAAATAATATTTTATAGACTAAAAAAAACTAATGATCGAGTTTCTCTCACATCTAATGATAAGACAATCTTTGACATGGCCACGTCACGTCATGCGCCTTTAAGTCTCGAAATGAAAATTCTCGTTCAAAAAGGCTCGTAAAATACTCGTACGTTATCTACGTTAAAATACTCGTACGTTATCTACGATATACTGATTCATCAGGAAATTCTTGAGCTGATTATAAGCGAATCTCAATAAGAAATTACAGGAAAGTATATATTACAAAAGTATATAGATACATGGAAATAACTTGTAAATTATTTTGAGAGCTCAAACTCGTCAAACGAATCAAAACTCCGTCACCGCCTGAAGTGTCCCAATGAAAATATTTTAACAGAACTAACTTTTTTACTTCCATTTTTTAAGAATTTACATGAAATACATCTTATTAACAAGAATGGACCCTATAATGATAATTAATTCTATTTAAATTGACAGGAATTTTATAAAATTTCTGACTTGAATCCTAACTACATGACAATTCAAGACGTGATAATTATAACAGTTTCTCACATAGAATTTCTCATGACATTTTTGTAACCTTGTATGTTAACAGAATAGAATCCTACCTACATTTGTTATGTTTCGCCTTGCAATTAAATTTTTCTGAGCAATTATTTAGAACAGCTCATACTCGACACAATGACACAACAATATCTATTTTTTTACCAACTCGTGCATCAAAAGGATAAAACGGAATAACGCTTATAAAGTTACTCGCATGTCCATCCATCTGTGTGTGACATCCTTTTTTTCTCAGAAACAGATTGACGCATGTACTTTACATTTGCATAACAATGACGCAAATATATGTCAATGGTAAAAAATGTTAGAAGCATTATATAATGTATGTCGTGTGATAATTCAAAGAACGAGTCCTGAGGATTCAGAATTTCATATAAAATAGTTCTAAAGATATTTTTAAAAATAACTACAAAAAATTGGTTCTATCTAGCTCCGAAACTGCTAAAGTTTAAATTAAGAAAAACATAACAGTTTTACTAGGACTTTACCTAAAATTTAGGGAAAAACTGTGCCGTAATTCTCAACCTTATAATTTTTGGGGAATTTATGCAAAATGCATACTAAGCAAACTAACAATATAGTCAAAAGTAATATTAATATTTATAAAATGTTGAATCAAAATACAAGGTACCCTTAAATGTTCGTAATAACGTAACCGTATCTATGTGTTTACAAATCCCGAGTTTCCCGAATCCCGAATTACGAGTAGTTTGTCTTCTAATCGAACTCAATAATTTTAAGCATTTGGAAATCAAGCATATTTTGTACCACATAAAACAATAAAAGAAATGTATACTTTATTTTTACAAATAATCATTTAATTTGTAATCGATGTATATTAAATTTAGGGTAGTCCTTAGCTTTTATATTGGAAATACAGGTTCGATCGAGAACCTTAGCCGTCCCAAACCGACTGACCAACAACTCATATGAACATAATGAATCCTTAGTCTTGAAACAATCGAATCAACTAAAACACATTTCTTAAATTTCTGTTTCAAATAAAATTTATATAATAATCTTGTGAGAGCACATTTCTCAAATTTCTGCTTCAAACAATAATCTTGTGAGAGCACATTTCTCAAATTTCTGATTCAAATAAAATGTATATAATAATCTTGCGAGAGCACATTTCTCAAATTTCTGCTTCAAATAATAATCTTGTGAGAGCAAATTTCTTAAATTTCTTATTCAAATAAAATTTAAATAATAATCTTGTGAGAGCACATTCCTCAAATTTCTGCTTCAAATAATAACCTTGCGAGAGCACATTTCTTAAATTTCTGATTTAAATAAAATTTAAATAATAATATCTTGAGAGCACATTTCTTAAATTCCTGATTCAAATAATATTTAAATAATAATCTTGTGAGAGCACATTTCTCAAATTTCTGATTCAAATAATAATCTTGTGAGAGCACATTTCTCAAATTTCTGCTTCAAATAATAATCTTGTGAGAGCACATTTCTTAAATTTCTGATTCAAATAAAATTTAAATAATAATCTTGTGAGAGCACAATTCTCAAATTTCTGCTTCAAATAATAATCTTGTGAGAGCACATTTCTTAAATTTCTTATTCAAATAAAATTTAAATAATAATCTTGTGAGAGCACATTCCTCAAATTTTTGCTTCAAATAATAAACTTGTGAGAGCACATTTCTCAAATTTTGAAAAGAAAAATATAATGTCAAAAAGTAATATTATATTTCTCAAAAAGTTTTTTCAAATCATTCATTTTCTTCTAGAACTTCCTCGAAATTAAAATAAAATAAAAAGTTCGTAATCGATTTTTCACTTCGTTTACTCAGTGTTGCCACAGACTAAAGCGAAAAAATATCGGGTAGTAATTATTTACTGATGTTTTTCAAATAATTTGTTATAATTGTTTTAATTGGATATACAGTTCTAAAAATGTTATTTTTTGTGAAAACCTGTAATTATCTAAAATATAAAGTTAATTTTTTTTTCTATGGCAATACTAAAATAATATAACATGTCAAAACGTCAACGTGAAATGTTTACTTATTTGTGAATGTTGTTCTGTTGCATACTTTTATATTCGTCTATATTCTTAATATTCCTTTATATTAATTTATTATTCTTTCACGTTCTTTGTCTACTTTTATATTATCGTATTGTTTGTCTTTTTTGTATTATTTTACGTTTTTCGTATTTAGTATTTGTAAATTTTTATATCAAATAGTGTCACACTGGCATAGAAATGGAGATACCACAACCGTAGCTCACGAGAACCCTGATTTGGATAATTATTGAAAATTTGTAAGTTTAAGTATGATATAGAGACTTTGATGAAGATATTGAACTGGAAACATGTACATGGGAAAACAATTTGACATGAGATTTTTGAATTCTTCGAAAAGTATTTAATAAGTAATTAAGTTTCCAATATCACTTACAAACTTGTAAACAATTTTCAGGAAGGCAATCCATTTTTCAATATATATTATATTGCATATGCCCTCTAAATATTCCACTTCGAAGATCGAATTCAAAGTTATCTTTCCTTAATACTTCGTGTTTTTTATCTTGATAATAAGAGTTAAAGTAAATATAATTTATTGTAACAGACATTTTTTTAAAGGAAAACGCAACGTTCTAGAGCACACGTTTCCAACAGACTGTCATGTTGAATGCGAAATGGTTCGTGCTGTGTCGGCACCGTGTTAGAATTAATAATTAAAAATCGGCGTTTATATTATTGACGTCATGTGAGAATAGTGGCGAATTAAATATGAAACATGAAATTAAAACATATTAACATTTATACCACATTTGGGTTATTGTGTGTCTTATGTTTTCTTAACCTAATTACTAGAATTACGCCCGAATAGTTACTTATTGGCGATAGTTTGACAATTAAGTTTTAATGTTAATTATTGACCGGATTAACTGCTTATATATAATTTTGGTGAAGTTCTTGATTAAAAATATCGCTAGATTCTGGGTTTACGTTATCATATTTAACTATTGTAAACGGTTTCTTTTATGTCCGGTTCTTAGGCAAACCTCTTACATAAAGTGGTCATTATTCTTTATTGCTCTACCATAACGTGGGTATACTGAATTTGAAAATGGTTTAAAATACAAACAGTAGAATTAAGTATTAGAATTCCATACGTTCCTATGTACCCACACCATTTATGCGTTCGTCAGTTAGGTCTGGTGATGAATAAAAGCTTCAATACTAAACATCATCTCGTTGTTTTAAGTATCAATATTTATCTTTAAACAATTATTAAAAACTGTCTTTAAACAATTATTAAATACGGCCTCTAAACTATTATTAAAAACTGCCTTTAATCAATCATTAAAGAACGTCTTTAAACAATTATTAAAAACTGCCTTTAATCGATTATTAAAAATGTCCTGTACACAATTACTAAAACCTATCTTTAAACAATTATTAAAAACTGCCTTTAATCGATTATTAAAAATGTCCTGTACACAATTACTAAAACCTATCTTTAAACAATTATTAAATACTGCCCGTAAGCTATTATTAAAAGCTGCCTTTAATCAATTATTAAAGACCGTATTTAAACAATTATTAAAAAGTGCCTTTAATCGATTATCAAAAATTGCCTAGAAACAATTACTAAAAACTGCCTTTAAACAATTATTAAATACTGCCTGTAAGCTATTGTTAAAAACTGCCTTGAATCAGTTATTAAAGACCGTCTTTAATCATTTATTAAAAACTGCCTTTGATCGATTATTAAAAATTGTCTGTAAACAATTACTAAAAACTGTATTTAAAGAATTATTAAATACTGCCTGTAAGCTATTATTAAAAACTCCCTTTAGTCAATTCTTAAATACTACCTTTAAACACTTATTAAAAACTGCCTTTACAATTAATTAATGTGTATATGTTTAATATTTTTTGATTCAATAGAAGCATTTTATATTAATTTTATCAAAAATTATCCGTCTTATATGTAAAGCCATAATATTAATGTGTGTAAATATAAAATATATTCTTCGTAGCCGCTGCAATTGTTATTTTGTTATTTAACTAGATAGTACAACATTTATATATTTAAATATATATATATATATATATATATATATATATATATACACATATATAACGTATATGTAAATGTATACATAGCTCAATGTTATCTTCATCATTTATTACGCTGTCTATATGCTAACTGAGTAACATTATCATGACATTTTAATATTAATCTCCTTTACAGCTCGCTTGTGTGATTGAAGTATCCTCGTAAGTACTCAGGTCTTACACGCAACGCATACGTCCGACTTTTGTATTCGGTGATTCGGCGACCGGCAACTACCGACTTTTTCGGAAGATATCGGTCACCGACTTTCCATCTTCTAAACCAATAGGTAAAGGAGCATTCCGCCAATTAAATGTCTCCCGTTTCCGTCAGCGCTTTTTTAGTCATATTTTCTATACTTCTCTCAGTTAGCGCGTCGACGTTCGTTTGTAAGGTATGAATCGGTGAGAATCGGTCAAAGCCACTTCGATTTTTTATAGGATTGAGTTTTGTAAGGCGTGTGTTAACGAGTAACGTATATGTCTAGCTTTTATAGGTGGTAAGTCGCAACTAACAACTTTTGTTGGAGAAGTCCGTAGCCGACTTCAATCGACTCGATGCATACTTCAAGAGGCCACGCACTAAATGCGCTTCGACTCCATCAACACGTTTTCAGTCGAATATTCTATTCGGTTCTCCGTTAGTGTTCTGTTTTATTCCATTATTGTCGTAAAACTCTAAATATTGTAAATCCACCTTTCATATTCGCTTAGTTTAAAACGTGACACCATATAAACTGAATTCATCATGTTCTCAACTTTTTGGGGTGTAAGTACTTCGTTTCAAGTGAAGTTACCTTATTATGAAGTTACCTAAGTGATTATGTATATATATATATATATATATATATATATATATATACATATATATATATATATATATATATATATATATATATATACATATATATATATATATATATATTTATAAGCGTAATATATATTTAATAATACCTAAATTAAGTAGGGCGACATATAGATATATTATCGTGAATACCTCAAAGACTACGACCTCTATAACCAACGTTATAGTTTTCCTACGACTTTGCATAGACTTTTCAAAACCCTTTTTTTGTTTAAATATTTTTTGACTCAGTCTTCTTCTTCTTGGTTAGCACTATACTCTATTACAGGTCAAGGCTGTCTTGACAAGCTTTCTCCAGCGGATCCGGTTAGCTGCAACGACCCGCCAGCGTTGAATTTTAAAAGTTTAAAACCATACTCAGTAAAATCGATCCATCTTGTGCGAGGCCTTCCTCTTTTTCTGGTGCCTTCCACATTAGCAAAGGTTACTTTCTTGTCCAGATTGTCCCCAAATCTAAAAATGTGCCCAAGCCACTTGATACGAAATTATTTAATGATTCGGACAATATTTGGTAGTTTAAATTTTCTATAAATTTCATGATTAAACAAATTTCTCCATTTGTGATTTTATTTAACAGGGCCAAATATTTTATACTTCATAAAATTTTCAAAAATAAGAAGTCTATCTTCATCTGCTTTTGTTAAAGGCCAACATTCACTGCCATATAGGCTGCCATATTTTTGACTCGGTAGTTTTTGAAATAAGAGCGTGGGGAATATATTTTTTTGCGTACTTTTCGGCATGTCTCTGGGGATATATTATATAAAATTATAAAAAAATATTTTCGTAACCATTATAATTAGTTCTTTTAGACGATATACCACGTAATGGAATTTCAAACTACTGGAATTTTAACACCAACTACTGGAATAAAAAAAAATCTTTTGAATCCTTAATTTGTTCCCCCACCCTAAAATTTCCATATAAAAATATTTATGTGTTAGCTGTTGGTATGTATGAGTGTTAATGTGCTTTATTACGACGTAGTTTTCACGACAAACAGTTTTTCGAGAAAATTTTTATTTTTTCATTGAATTCAAATGTCAGAGATTTTTCTGCTACGATTCTTGTTCATAAACACGGAATAAATGTATTCAATTCCCTCCTAAACAAAATGGGTGCGGATTGTTTTTCTCGAACAGGGTTTGGGTACATTTTTATAAAGGTAGATTAATTAAATTAATTCTCCAGTTTCGCTCTTAAAAAATAATAAATCGACTTGTATATATTTTAATCTATTTTAACTGAAGCTCCACACAGGACACAGAAATACACCTATGCATCCAGATCAATTTATCAATTATGAATCATTTCTTGTGGACTGCCAACCCACTCATTGACATTTTTTTTAATTTACGATCTACCATTAGTAGTACGACTGCCTGAAGTTTGTAAGTCATTCTTGTATATCATTTATTTATATGTTATGCTATTAGAAACATTATAAGAAGTAACAAAATAAAATTTATTTAGGAGATGATAATGTAAGCTGATAAATGTTTTTTTTCTTGGCAATAAGAAATAGTTCTTATTAATTCAAATTCATTCTCGAAATAATTTTTAGATTAAAAAGTGATTTCGTTTCCAAAGTTTCACAACTCAAAAGAAAAAAGAAACGGAACACTTATACGATAACTAACAAGTCGCTCCGGCAGTCTGTTACACCCCAGCATTTTCTCCAGAAACCGTTTGATGAAGAAACTTGAAAATCGTTGTATTGATAAAGCATATTATCCCGCTTATATATCCATAGTCTGCTTATCTTGTTGGCTGTAAGAGATTGTCCTCGTAGCAATAAATCCGCCAAGCGAATCAATTGTGTTCGTTAAAGTCTGTAAATAAATAAACAGTCGATATTGAAAAATAATATTGTGGATATTTTAAAAGTTGAAAAACAAAAAAATGTCATTTCATTTTACGTGTGTCGATTTTAGTTAAAAGAGGAAATAATATTTGGGGAACATTATGAACAGTAAGTCCAAAATATATTGCTGAAAATATCCAGAAAAACATGCATTAGTTATTTATAAACATTATTTTTCACTATCCGAGAGAATCAGTTTATATTATTGAAAAAGCTAACGATTGATGTTAAAGTGTTTATATAATAGACGATAAGATTATTTTTCTTTTCTTTTCCCAGCTTTCCATATCTTTGATAAAGTTCCATGACTCCGGTTGCGAAGGGATCTGAAATAATCAATTTTTATTTTCGAAAAATAACATGTTTATATTTCATTGAAATATTTTCGTTTATCAATCGAACATTGTTTTTATTTCAAGTAAACATAGGTTTGCCCTCTAATAAAAAATATACCCCGTCCTAGCTAGAAAAATTGCGGAATTTCCACTTTAATTTAAGAATATAAATTTAGTACTACAACGTGTCAATAGATGGCGCCACGTGCCTATTAAATCACCTACTTACGTATACCAAGGGCCTGAAACCTGCGTCTAAATTTTATTAATTTAATTAGAAATCCATGCAAGCCAAGTCCCTGTTTGCTTACGTAAACATAGTTTAGATATAATTTCACTATTGCTATTTATTTGAAACTAGAGAAATAAGTAGTATAACTTGATTTGACGTCAGAAAGTAAAAAATATCGACCTTATAGTGATCATGGCAAGATTAGCCACTGTTGCTAAAACTAAGCAAATAAGTAGATTTTTACCCGCGGTTCAACTTGCAAAATCTTCTATGTGAGCAGAACCACGGGTAAAAAGCTGCTTCAAAATATAACTAGAAAATTTCTACCTCTATGACGGTAATTTTCTTTAAAGCGTTTCATGTAAAGAAAGCCAAAATCAGTAACAGTTTTCAAAATAAATTAATTTGATATTAATTTAATCAAAGTGTTTGTGACGATTCGTAATATCAACCCATATGTCTCGTACCATGCTTATGCCTTTTGACTTGTAATTATTCTAGTATTTATTCGAAGTACAATTTCTTTATCATTATATATTAGCAATATTCGATATATAGACCAATTTATAATAGACTAGCTATTGTCCATTGCTTTGTGCGTGTGGAGTTCGAAATATGGCCTAAATCAATCGAAAATCCGTCTCTCTAAACTTCATGTTCTATCTAGAGCTATTTTTTTAAATATCTCGATTATGTATATAATATCTCGATTATGTAAGTATGTATATATATATATATATATATATATATATATATATATATATATATATATATATATAACCTACATAATCTAAGTTAGACAAGTATACAGTAGTAATAGTGTTATATTTTTTAATCACAAAAACATATTAAATACATATTATATTACAAACGAGAATACAAGAAAAACGTTTACAACACCTGGATTTTCATTTTGCTTTTGTTTACAAACGCTCTCTTTTGGAATGGAATAGAGTATACGTGATGATACAGTAAGTTTATTGATAATAATAAGATAAGATACCAAGAGAAATACTATAGTTATATGATAGATAATAAAGAGCTATCAGTGCGTAATAAATTCCAACATTTTCCACGCGAGTGCACAATAGCGCCAACAGAATAATTGGCCCAACAGAATTGCCAACCTGACTTTGTCCTTATTAAGTCACAGTCCATTCGTTTCAATCCACTTATCAACAGCACATTATACATATATATTCATTACTAATGCATTCCTTTAAAACTGCTTGTTATATAATTTATTAAACCCAAGATCATATAGCCTCAGTATATCAATAGTCACATCCTTCAAATTAAAAATTTAGACATATTATCTAAATAGAAGACCAATCTTCCCTCCTATATATTACTTTATATAGGAGGGAAGATTTACCTGTGGCCTGATATATCTTTCCAGCTTCAATTACTTATGCAGAAAATTCGTTAGTTTCCATGTTGGCTTTGCATTTCGATCAGGATAATTAAGAAGAAACACTGTCTCAATTACCACGTATAATTACAGATCATCAGATAGCAGTTTACTCATCACCTCTCAGTTTATTCGTTTCACAACTTCAAAATTCGGACCAAGGTAAATTTTTACTGTTCAGGGCATATTCATTACTTTCAATCTATGCTTATCTTAAATCATTCTATATTGATTTTGTTCCAATCATTATGCGAATTTCACAGAAATACGTTTAATTCAGAATTATCAATACTTTACACAGAAATTTCTTATATAGAAAGAAATTTATATGAGGCTCTTAAAATAACTTTATTATGCGATATGAAAAAATTGATCCAATATTTTCAGAATTACCATGGTAGTAAATTCCCCAAAAAAATTATCTTACAAAAAAAGTACACAAATGATACAAATTTGTTAATTATAATTAATTTTATTTAAAAAAAAACTTAAAATACTACAGTTTAAAACGTTTTTTTTCATCACTTTTTGGAAATAAGAAAAACGCCTTCAATTTTAATTCAATATATCATCTATATATGAAATATCATTTAATGTGTCTTTCACATGAGCTTTGCGCCATAGGATACGTCACTAAAATTTTTTAATAAATTTTATTTCAATTTGTTAAAAAAATAATTAGGTTTCTAGTAAAAATCCCATAATAGATGATGCTGTATTATTTCGTCAAACATGGTTGCGCAAAAAAGAAATCCAAAATATATATTTTCTATAATTCAAATAACAAATGTTTGTCTTTTGACAAATATTACTTCTGATACTTTATTTTGTGTTTTATTTATAACTGAACTGGAATCATATCGCAATCGTTGGACCAACCGCTTACCATACTAAAATGGTTTCAATATTTGTGACTTGTGTTGAGTTTTAAAAATATTATCATATTTCTCTGTGAAACGGTAATATGACTCACGCCCTAAGGGATTCTTAAATTATATTATCGCAAATCTTAGTCGGTATGTACATTACAATTATACAAACAGAAAATACCGAAAAGCAAAGTAAAAATACGTTATGTCATGTAATCAATTCAAATAGTGTGAAAATATGTGATATTTGAAAGGCTATATGTTTTTGGTGCATTTAGTTGAAAGTTTGAGTTTTTTACAAGTCTGTGGCGTTGTAGAATTTGTTGTATTTTATATATATATACATATATATATATATATATATATATATATATATATATATATATATATATATGTACATATTTTGTTTTGGTTCATCAAGTACTTGGAAGATAATTTTATAAATATTGGATATTTCTTTTTAATATTGCATAATAAATGTGGTTCTCACAGCGTCTTACGAATTTTGTCCTAGATATAGAATTTGAATGATCAATTAGGATAACGTGTTAATATTTCTATAATAAACGTATTTCTGTGAAATACGTTTATTATATAAATATTAATACTTTATCATAATAATAATTCGCATAATGATTAGAACAAAATCAATATAGAATGAATAAGACAAACATAGATTAAAAATAACCAATGTGCCCTGAACAGCAAAAATTTACCACGGCCCACACTTTGAAGTTGTGAAACGAATAAGGTAGGAATGAGGGGTGTTGCATGAACTGTACACAGTTGCTATATGATGATTTGTAAATACCACGTGGTATATGAGACAATGTTTTCTTATTTATCCGGAACGAAGTACGAATTCTTGGTATATCTAACGATATAAATAAATATATATATTTATATATATATATATATATATATATATATATATATATATATAAATACATATATATATATATATATACATATATATGGTATATATAAATGTATATTCACACGTTCTATACACGCTTGTAGTATTTTTTTAATATATTTTGAATTTTGTTGTTTAATTAATGTTTTGAATATTTTCATTTTTGTTTCAAAATTTTTAATTATGTTTTTTTACGCATTTAATTTATAAACTACCATCACATAGGCATTGTTAATCATTTATAAATTATTTGCAATGCCAATAACAAAAAAATACCATTATTTTGAAATGAAACGTTTATACATCTAGTTTACTGTGACAAATTTAGGATTTGAGTATGTATCCCCTCATTGGATTACATTGTCTGCTATTAGAACTGAGTGAGTCTTGCATAGCTAGATAATAAAACAATGACTATTAGTGGAGATGGCCAAAGCAATATCAGAATAGCGGCGCGATAAATGGGTCGTTAGGTGCGGGGACGCGAACGAGGAAGCGGGCAATACAGGAGACGGCGCTGCGGGCCCGTCACAACAACCTGAGATCGTTCATCATTGCAGAAGAGGGTGCCGAGTGGTATTTTATTCATCTAGATCGAAGTGGGATTTGTGAATTGCAAAGTATAGCGCATGCGGGACCGACTACTTACCAGCGGCAGAAAAGAATCCCGACAAATACATCTGCGCGCAAAGGGGCCAAGGTCTTCTTGACATCGCTTGACCGTCAAAAGTGAACATCCATATATATCATTGTTATTTATAGATGTTGTAAAACGTAATACACGGTAAACTTTTTTCGGGCTAAGGTTTAATAAATCTAAAGCTGTGGTATGGGGCATATTTTAGCAACTTAGCCGCATTTTACTGTTGTGCGTCAGCATTTTCAAGTGTTCATTTTCTACTGTAGTATGGAGCCAAAAGTAAAACAAAGTAGCTTAGAACAGTAGTGCAATGTCCAGTAGTGGGACGGAGAATTTTATGACGATAGAAAATGCAAATTTTGGATTGAATATGGGTTCGGCAATACGGAAACAAAATGACATTTTTAAAAAAACTGGTATTTTATAGAATGCAAAAAACCTGTCGATCACGAATGGAACTTGCCCTATGAGGGATCCGTGGGCATTTAGGGACGTATGAACATCTAAGAGTAAATAGTATTTCTTTTAGTTATTGACAAATATTAATTTTTCACATTATAAATATATTGCCTAGTATTTCTTTCACAGACATAACACCATGATGCATATTTCCACAGATATTTAACAATGTATATGCTTACTTTTTAGAAACGATAATGCAATCGATGCTTTTTTTAATGTGTGATCATTGCTTAATAATCAGAAATAAATATTTTTATTTGACATTAATATTCGCTCTGTATTGTCATTTGCCTAACTGAGGATTTAAATAAAATTTTAAGGCTTTTTTCCATTTTCTCTATGTAAGAGTCACTTTTATTCTAGTAACATCTGGGTCCAACACTATATTGACTTTTACCCATCTTATTTTCATCTAGAAGATGTACATTATACTTCTATGCAATTATATTTCTTTATATCTTCTATGCAATTATTATTTTTTAGAAGGTGTACATTATACTTCTATGCAATTATATTAGAAGATGTACATTATATTAGAAGATGTACATTATACTTCTATGCAATTATATTAGAAGATGTACATTATATTAGAAGATGTACATTATACTTCTATGCAATTATATTTCTTTATATCTTCTATGCAATTATATTAGAAGATGTACATTATATTAGAAGATGTACATTATACTTCTATGCAATTATATTAGAAGATGTACATTATATTAGAAGATGTACATTATACTTCTATGCAATTATATTTCTTTATATCTTCTATGCAATTATATTAGAAGATGTACATTATATTAGAAGATGTACATTATACTTCTATGCAATTATATTAGAAGATGTACATTATATTAGAAGATGTACATTATACTTCTATGCAATTATATTTCTTTATATCTTCTATGCAATTATATTAGAAGATGTACATTATATTAGAAGATGTACATTATACTTCTATGCAATTATATTAGAAGATGTACATTATATTAGAAGATGTACATTATACTTCTATGCAATTATATTTCTTTATATCTTCTATGCAATTATATTAGAAGATGTACATTATATTAGAAGATGTACATTATACTTCTATGCAATTATATTAGAAGATGTACATTATATTAGAAGATGTACATTATACTTCGATGCAATTATATTTCTTTATATCTTCTATGCAATTATTATTTTTTAGAAGATGTACATTATACTTCTATGCAATTATATTAGAAGATGTACATTATATTAGAAGATGTACATTATACTTCTATGCAATTATATTTCTTTATATCTTCTATGCAATTATTATTTTTTATTTATTTATATTTAATCACGTAAATATTGCATTGGTGCATTTATTTAAGTAATGATGACAAATTGCACGCTATTTAAAGCAATTTGTAAAATCAGGTCATTTTGTAAATCTATTCAAATCTAACGCTTTAGTACATACCAACGACACATTTTTGGAAATTGATTACTGCTTATCATAAACAAATCACAATTTAGTGATAAAATCTATTCAATTTATAAATCTCTTCAAATCTAACGTTTTAGTATATACCAATGACACGTTTTCGGAAATTTATTCCCACTTATCACGAACAAATCACAATCTGATGATAAATCCATTCAATTTGTAAATCTATTCAAATCTGACGCTTTAGTACATACCCACGACGCGTTTTTAAAAATTTATTACTTTTTAAAAATTGATTCAAATCTAACTCTTTTGTACATACCAACGACACGTTTTTGTAAATTTATTACTGCTTAACATAAACAAATCACAATTTAGTGATAAAATCTATTCAATTTATAAATCTCTTCAAATCTATCGTTTTAGTATATACCAATGACACGTTTTCAGAAATTTATTTCCATTTATTATAAACAAATCACAATCTGGTGAAAGAATCTATTCAATTTGTAAATCCTGAATGGATCGAATGCTTTAACACATACCAACGATACGTTTTCCGAAATGTATTTCCACTTATTATAAACAAATCACTTGAATGTGTAAATGTATTCAAATCTAACACTTTAGTTCATACAAACGATATGTTTTCGGAAAGAAGATAAGTATGACAAATAACTACTACTGTAATTCTCTAATACTTATCATTCTGATAGGTATAGTTCAAGTCTAATTAAAGGATATTTTGCAATTACAAAGTGACAGATATTAATTTTCGAAAGCAAATGAAAACAATATATATGGCAGGCATTTTAGAAATAAAGGGTAGCAGTATACATAACGAATTTTCCCCCAGAAATATATTGGTACTTATTGTATTAGTAGTTATGTTATTTAATTATTTTTATGCGTATTTTAACCTCGTATCTTTAACCTTTTTCGAGTACCTTGAAAAATTTTCCGAAAATGATGAATTTTGTGAACTTAATTTTCTCCGAAACTAATAAAGCTAGGATGATGATTATTATGATTATTAAAATTAAAATATAGATAATATTAAGAATAATATTACGTATTTTTTCCTTAATTATACATATGTTGTAATGTCTTTTTTCAAACAAAATATTTTTTATTATACTTTTTTGTATTTCCCTTCAAGTGACCATTTTGGGAAAATTCTTAGATAAAGCTCTTAGCATGCATATTAACTTGTACAAGTTGCATCAAAATCAAACTGCTGTGAAGTTGTGAAAAAAAATTGTTTTTTATGTTCGTCTCTTATCGACACTAATTTACAGCCACTTGTTGATAATACAAGTAATTAATATTATGTTGATTTGTGTTGAAATTAACTTTTATGACCAGATTGTATTAATGATATAAATGTTGTCACTTAAGGAGAACTAAAAAAAAATATAAAAAGATATTTAATTTAAAAAAGAGTATAACAACATATAATAATTAGGAAAAAAACACATAACATTATTCTCAATATTATCTATAGTTTCGTTTTATAATCTTCATCCTAGCTTTATTAGTTTCAGAGAAAGTTGAGTTTAAAAAATTCATCATTTTCAGGATATTCTTCAAGGTTACTCAAAAAAAGGTTAAAGATACGTGGTTAAAATACGCATAAAAATAAATATAATTAAATAAAGTAACTATCAATATAACATTCATAACCTTTGGCTCTGGCGGCAAATTCACTATGCTTATACTGCTATATCCTTTATATGAGTCTTATAAAAATTTCTAGAACTTTGTAAATTAAGAACATCAAATCATAGCTAGATTTATGATTATGACAAATCTTAATAAACATTATTGCGGAAAAAATTATCTAAAGTATTTCAAAATTTTCAATCAATAATGCCAAAATGATAAATTCTTCTCCAATAGGTTTAATTTTATTTTTACAAACTTATTTTTGGAGAAGTCAAATTTTCGCTATCCACTAGAACGATGTAATTTATTTTTAGGAAATTAATTTTTAATAATTACTGAACCAACATTCTTGCATAATCAATAAATAAATATAAATTATAATAAGGAAGCCTTATGAAATATTAAACATAAGTTGAATATATTTGGCGTTAATTTTGTAGAAATTCATTATTCACAATTAAATGAAACTACGTGATGTAGTATTATTTCTACTTTCTTTAATTTCTTTACCACGACCTAGGTTTCGTTGTATTACAACATTTTCAGGTGGGATATTAGCAAAGATTCATAGCAAAAATCTGAAGATGTTGTAATACAACGAAACCTAGGTCGTGGTAAAGAAATTAAAGAAAGTAGAAATAATACTACATCACGTAGTTTCATTTAATTGTGATTAAACATAAGATTAATAGAATTTTGTATTACATGCAAATGCACGCTTGATCTTCGAAGCGAACTGTTAGCCGTTGTGTGTACAATATACGTGTTGTGTGTACAATATACGGCTTTACATATGTATCTGTTTCCTGTGAGTTACACATAAATGCATATACGTAAGTCATTATATATGGGAAATTGTCCAAATGGTCCATTTTATCCTTTCGTCTGTTATCAGGATACAATTCTTTTGAAACTAATTAGTCAGCCGTAAAAATAAATATTTAACAAATCTCGCATGTCATGCATTAGCGCCAGGAGCGTGCAATCTATTATATAGCATTGTCTACAACAATTACTATGCGAAAGGCCCTGATTTAATTGTTTACCTAGGAATAAGCAATGCCTTTATAAATATCGTGACCCTAGCTGGTATTAATATATAAGAAAGTTTTCAGTGAATTTTACATGGTACAATTAAGGAAAAAAATTATGGTAAAACTTAAAATTAATGTTCATGTGAAAATATCAGATCTTAGCACTGAAAATGGCTAAATAATTTGTTTGATACATGCATATACATACATGTTCACGCTCTTATTCCTAACGGGATATTATTTTAATAATCAAAAAATTAA
Organism: Druceiella hillmani; assembly: GCA_039881145.1. Lineage (NCBI taxonomy): Eukaryota > Metazoa > Arthropoda > Insecta > Lepidoptera > Hepialidae > Druceiella > Druceiella hillmani. The sequence goes on along the minus strand of JAYKKI010000032.1, from coordinate 19,356,439 downwards.
TTCCGTGCAATTTCAATGACACATATGTGCAAAAGTCCCCGCCAGAATAAGTTGAGTGAGTTGATGTGTGAAAGTGAGACAAATAAATAAACTTATTTACCCATTTATAACATAGATTTTACCATTTATAACATACCTAGATTTTGCCGGCTGGTCAGCCCGCGTGGTATTAGGGAATAAATTAAATTTAGGGGTAGATTTTATTCAGATCAATGATTTAGTTACGAGGTAAGTATTATATTAGCCCATCAATTTGGGATGTTAAATGGAACAATTTTTATTATTTTTATAAAATTAAATAAATAGCAACGCGTTACATTTTTCGTGCGCAAGATAATTTTTTTAGCGTTTACGTTTACTGCTTTGCGCTTGTAAATGAAAATATAATAGGGTATTTGACTGATGTCAATATTTTAAAAAAAAAGTTTTAGCACTGTAGAGTAGATTAAAAAAACCTTATTACAAAAAAATAATGCATATAACGAATAATTAATCGAAACTTTTATATAGGAAAAAGTGTAAATTTTTTTGTTCATTAAATTTAAAAAGTTTTTTGAATTTAGTTTTCACACAAAAAATTATAATATGCAATATATTACTTAAACGCAATATTAAACTAGATACTAAACATATTTAATAAACTCCCTTATAAAATGAATGCTAAATAACTGGCCAGTGACGTCATAAGCCAGTTATATTTTCATGCGAATCATAGTTTGTCAGTTTTTAAGTCGCCACAACTTTGAAATGAAAAGTCCTAAGTATAATATATTTATTTTAACCGTTTTAATGTTATTACTTATTCTATTCTAGTATTAACAAGAATATAATCAAATACCCTATTATATACAACCTACCTTTGAATATAAAATATTTATTATTTATGAGCAAAATTTGAATAAAATACGTTAGGCATTTTAAGCGTGAAAGAAAAACCTACAAATAAACAGTATTGTTTTTATTACATTACTGAGGATTAGTTAAGCAGAACTATCTATCTTAAAATTTGATTTGTAGTTTCCTCTATTCCTATAGCGCCGACGGGCTTCATAAGAAACATAAATTCATAAAAATTCCTCATCATCCGCTTTGCGCCAGCGTTTCGTTCTTTTTTATGCGCGCGCTTTCATACGAGAGCAAATTATGATCAACTCGCAATCGCTGAGCAAATGGCGAGCCACAGACGAAGAACAGACGCACGTCGCGGAAAAGGCAGATGCACAATATTAGATCGGCGCGCGAAAATTCGGCCGGATTTATCTCAAGGTCGATCTGGATCTTTTAGGATGCATCATACAAAGTTCGATGCATTTCAAACTGTTCGCTGCATTTATGGCATGAGTGATATTTAACATTCCTGTCCAGTTGGGCGAATGAATCAAGTGAAGATAGGTGAATTGAATGCAATTGAAATTGCGTTTAAAGTTTTAAGTATGGAAATCAAATTGAAGTGAGATTGTTTCCGAATATTTTTAGATGTATTCGATGTAAACAACAGAGTGAACACTTTTATATATTGTGAACACTTTGTTTATAACTTACATATACTAAACCCTGTATAAACTATTGATAATTTTTAAATTACATGACGTTAATTTCACTCGTTCGTGTAATCAAATGTGAAAGTTATTTTAAATGAATACATGCAGAAAATTTATTAAGTATAATTTTAAAATAATGGATAGCGCCATCTGTAGACTGCACCTTAAACTTCAACATTTAATGAACATCATTGTAGAAATATTCCTATAAATTAGCCGATAAATGGCATGAGGATAGCGTCACTATAAATAAAACCCAATAAATATGGCCCTCAGTATTTCATCGACAAGCGCAAGAAAGTTTCATTTAAAAATCAGTGGATAAATTGGTATAACAAGAATTTTTTTGGGGTTTCTCTCGAAAATATAAGATTAAAAATTATATATATATATATATATATATATATACATATACATATTATTTTTTTCAACATTGTCTCTTTTTTAGGGTTCCGTATCCTTTATATTTTTTCTTATCCGTCTGTCCGTCTGTCAATCCATCGCAGACTATTGGCATCATGTAAATGAAATTTAAACGATAGATATATTCTATGAACCGCTACATAATGAAATAGTGGAGTTATGAAAAAAAATTATATTAGCGGTAGCACTCAATAGATGTAACTAAGACATGCGGACTATCGAGAGACAAGTTTAAAAATTGAAATAATACTCACCGTTCTAAACCGAATAAGGTGTTAGATGCGTCGCGTTGTATACTGGTTTGGTAATGCGCAGCGCTTTGTGTACCTGTACTGTAGAACCCTTAACCCTTGGAGTAATGTTGAAATACTGTATATCTAAAACAGAGGGATACGATATAAAAAAAATTATTGTTTACGATCGTCTTCTTTTTTACTGAGAAATCCACAGAAATCGAGAAGCGAAGATGGTTTTGTCGTTTAAAATTTATGAGTACTGAGAGGCCAACTAAACATTTTCTTAATAAAAGTACGTATCAATTCTCAAATCAAAGGTAACATTTTTTTAAGAAATGTTTATCGAAATAAAAAGACATTTTATGGGATAGTCCCACAAATCGTAGGTGTAAGATTGAAATTCAGTTTAGGGCGTTTTTCTTTCCGATAAGGAAAAATTATTTTTAGACAAAAGTTGTAGTATTTTTTATTATTTTTAACGATATATCACTTGAGTATGTTAAGACTATTCACATTTTATGTATGTTAAGGCTAGTCAACATTGATTTGCGTAAAATAATTTAGGTAAATCTGAGTTGAATGAATGCTTTTTTAAAAGAAACATACTAAGTTTTGCTAAAATTGTGGTTATACCAGAAATTTTACATTTAGTTTAAAATTTACATTAGGTATTAATTTCTAAAAACGTTGCAACAGCAACAACACAACGATTTTTTGTCTAGACTATCACCACGTCCTAAGTTAGTTTTTAAGATCATAAGCCAATCCTTAGTTGTACAGAGTTTACTACGGTGATTTTTAATGTACGTTGTCCTTTTAAAAACAGAAAAAAATTAACTTTAAATTTCAAACAATAGCAGGGGCTAAGATTAACACAAAAATCGCTCAATAAACACAAAAATCGCTACATGACTACCCTAATTCTGTATTAAATTTCATGTACATCAAATACAAAAATCTCTACTTTTGTACCAAATTTCATGTGATTTAGTGAAATAGTTTTCAAGCAAAAGTGATTTACGCGACTAGAGTGAAGATTTTTCAAAAAGTATAAAAAAAATCATAACTTCCGAGCTATTTATCTTCACAGCTATTATTTCATATCTATTTATTGCTGTTTTTAAATGACTTATCACAATGTTTTCCAACTAATGACTTATCACAATGTTTTCCAACTAAAAATCATAACTTCCGAGCTATTTATCTTCACAGAACTATTGCCGTTTTTAAATGACTTATCACAATGTTTTCCAACTAATGACTTATCACAATGTTTTCCAACTGAAAATCATAACTTCCGAGCTATTTATCTTCACAGAACTATTGCTGTTTTTAAATGACTTATCACAATGTTTTCCAACTAAAAAAAATGTTAAACTTCTTTAAATGGGCCATCTGTATAGAAGTAAAAAAATAATAGGTGTATTAAATAATGCGTAAATCATCTGGATTAATATATGCAACTGATTTTACTGACGACTTTGTGCGGATTATTAATGTACGGATAATTTTTTAGTTCTATAGTATTTTTATTTTTTAGTTTCTATGAATTTTTGGCGAATATTTTAATATTTTAAACCGCCGCCATTTTGAAACTATTACACCAATTTTACTCGTTTACGAATTTAACCTAGATTTTGATCTAATCTATTTTTGTGTCAAGTTTCACCGTGATCGAATTAGAAATGTGAAGCCTAGAAATTTCTTTATATTCCAAAAATATATCTTGGGACCTTGGATTAGATATCTGGGGAAGATTGTTGATAACGATTGATACAGTGAAATCATCTAGAAATTCAAGAGTCGAAATTTTAGTAATAAGTATATTTCTATGAAATTCACCTAAAACTGATTAACATCACGGAATTCTTAGTCTAAGTCCAACACTGCCACGACATTATTAATGTTTTTTCAACTTTCAAACACCAGTCGTATACTTTCCTGTATCATAGGAAATTTAACAGTCAAACACGCATTCAAAACGCATTCAGTAGTAGTTTTCACATGATGCGCATCCAAATCCCACGTAAACAGACAAACAGTCCAAAAACAACATACATTCAACCAGACAGAAAACAATTCTAAAAATTATCAGGCTATGATCCTCCAAACTTACTTTTTTAAATTTCTTTAATGTGCAAATACCTTTAATCTTGCTATTTGACTGTAAACACAAACTATACAGGGACTTATAAGCTCATATGTACCCTGAATAGAAGTTTTTAGTATTTGAAAGATAATGTAAGTTTTAAATTATATAACATGGAAATCTTAGTTTTTCTTCCCTACTTCATCGGGTTTACGTTTGTGCAAATGACTCCATAAGACACTTCTTTTTCTAAGATAACCTTTTATTGAGACTCAATGTGGCATTATATTTTGTTGTATCACTGAATGCTCTTAGAACTGGCCATTTGTGATAAAGGCGATAAAAAAATAAATTACAATTTTAAAAATCGAACTCTTTGACAATCCGTTTTGGTACTTCGTTTATATTTGACATTTATTTTTACATAAAGGCGGCTATTTGAAAATTGTGCGTACCACATTAAAATAAATTTTCGTTCTGTATTTTTGATTACTTTCGCTGTAATCTCAATCAATAACAGAATTATCATTGACTTCGTTCGAAATTGTGAATAATCTCAAATATCGGAAAATATGATTACTAAGCGAAGGTAAACAGTTAGTATATAAAAAATGAGAATATTCTTAATAACATAGGACACAAAATATTTTAAAAATTACTAAAGAAAAAAAACGCATATAAAAAAAAACAAAAATAAAATGTTTTTTTGAAGGTGCAAAGTATGGAGACCTAGCTGCCCAGAAAAATATCGATAAGACACAAGAAAATAACGACACCATCTCGTGTACAAATATTGAAGGAACAATAAAACGTCTCTTCTAAGGTGCAAAATAAGGAAACCTAGCTGCCTAGAAAAGTATCAATAAGACACAGGAAAGCTACGACACCGTCTTGTGTATAAATGTTGAAGGAACAATAAAACGTATCTTCTAAGGTGCAAAATAAGGAAACCTAGCTGCCTAGAAAAGTATCAATGAGACACAGGAAAGTAACGACTCCGTCTCGTGTATAAATGTAGAAGGAACAATGAAACGTCTCTTGTAAGTTGTAAAGAACGGAAGCTCAGCTAGCTTCCGTTCTTTCCAGAAAAAGACCGATAAGTTACAGGAAAGTAACGATACGGTCTGATGTACAAATGTTTTGGTATATATTCAATTACCGGATTATATTTGATCTCTTATGGACTTCCAATAACTGGGCTGACTTCTAAACAACTGCTTCGCTTTAAGTATCCCTTCTTAACTTCCCACTAAATATGTAAATAGTAAATCAATTGAAAAAATACAATGGACATTCCTGGCATCACGCAACACAAACTAATATTTTTAAATGAATTTTACGGTAACTTGTGATTTTTTTACAATAACTATGGTTTTCGGAAAATGTCACCAATATATCTTGCTGCAAGTCAACACTCCTAAGGTGTATTAGTAAAATTTTCCCTAAAATTGATTGTATTTAATTTCTAAACTTATTTCTTTTCAATAACCGCACTTATATGCTTATGGGAAAAAATCACCAATATATTTTGCTGCAATTTTACTCTCTTTACATATATTAGCGAAATTTTCACTAAAATGTATTACATTTGGTTTTTAAATTGTTTTTTTTTTATTCTGATAACCATGCTTATTGGAAAATAAGCATGGTTATCAGTCATCAATATATTTCACTTCTATATTTCTGATATACGTTAATGATATTTCGCCAAACTTGGTAGTATTTAATTTATAAATTTCTTTTAATTTATAAAATACTTGTTTAAGTAATTTTTAAGCAAAATATCTATATACATAGATATTTATATGTTTTATTTTTTTTAAAAAGGAGCAATTTTTATTAATTGATTTTCATAATAGATTTTTTTATTTAAAATTAGTTCAATCAATCACTCACTCACAATTTAAGAGATTATATCCATTGATCGACCTATCGATTGAAATGCAGCAAAAATACATTAATTATTGTACTTTTTCCCATGTCGTATCACATCGCGTGAGGCATCTTATTTATCGACACGCACTCTTCGACAACAAAAGTCTGGATCTTTGTGCTAGATGCTGATTCAGCAAAACATTCATGCTATATTAGCAGACATACCAGTTTTTAATTGATTCATAAGATATAAATAGATGGCTTGCATGATGGCCAGATATTATGCTTCATTTTATTAATGTGGATATCTACCAGTGTTACGTTTGGCGTAACTAGGGCCGCACCACGAACAATAAACCTTGACACGCAGTTAATAAAATGGCATTTTAGGTCAATTACTAGAGAAGAGGAACGGTGTACCATTTTTATTACAGTATGTCAAATCCAAAAGAGGGAGGGGAGAGGCGGAAGTTGTAGAAATAATTTCGTTATACTTACTATATCAAATCTTTCGGGCGATATGTTACTTACATTGAATAATTAGGGTCGAATCTGTGACTGAGAAAAACCAAAGTTACTGAGTTTATACTTTTTTTTCTCTTTATTTTTTTTTATCTAATCTATTTGCAACTTAATTTTTTTAAAATGCGGAATAGGGGTATGGGTAGTAGAATACATATGGCTTTAAAATTAATACCTCTTGCAAATGTCAAATCTACATAAATTTTCCGTTGCGTGATTGTTTTTTGTGAGTTCAATTTACCCAATTTGAAATATTTGGCCAAATCGTTATCATCTAATAAAACTCTCATCTTTTTTTAGCCGAGTTATTGAATTTTGAAATTACTTCGTTAGAAACTGTCGCTGATTTGGGCGCGACTACTTCCCCATACCGGATATTTTAACGATGTCTCACGTCAGAAACTAAACACTTCTTTCATTAAGATGGATTCAGATTAAATTCCAAGCTATTCTTTACCCCGATCGTATATCTTCTAAGTGACTGGAATTTTAATTATTGGTGCTCACACAGTAAAAACCGAGTATGAAATTGATAAACTGAACTCGCTGAGACTATCACAGTGATTCAACAAGTTTCAGTTAAGACACAAGTTACTTTTTTCACGGTCACTTTTACTCAAGCTTTCAAAACGTAGACACGTGAAAGAATTTCCAAAATAATAAAACTGTAAATACAATTTAAGGTTCGTGTTTAAGGTAAGAAGTATTAAAAATATATATTATTCTAATTATTATGTAACTAGCTGACCCGTGCGAAGTCTTCGCACTATATCGCCATCTAGCGTGTTCCAAGTATACAATTTGGCTAAGATATTTGATGTGTCGCCCACAGATGGCGCTCATGCCAATTGTTATAACAATTAATTTTTTTATTAACAAAAAGATTTTTTTCGAATTTTTTTATATTTTTCGCCCAAAGTAGAAAACATAAGCTTTAAGTGGGTATTTTTTTATTTTTTTTGGTGCAGTAGTTAAAGAGATCGAGCCGCTCGACCAAAAAACACCTTTTAGAAATAATATATTTAGATTCTTTTTTCTCAGGAACGCGGAAAAAGTATCGATGAATTTCAATATCGAATACACTTTTTTTAATACCGAAGCTTTTGTACTCGATATCTCATATTAGATATTTTAACTTATTTCAGTACTTGACATAGTTTAATGCTTCTTAATTAGTAACACGGAAAATTATCGATAACTTTCAGAATCGAATACATTTTTTTTTTCAATATCGATCCTTTTATACTCGATATCTCTTGATAGATAATTTTTTTTAGGGTAGTGCCAATACATTTTTAAAAAAAAATATTAACTGACCAGGACCAGCCGGAAAATTTAGTTAAGGTTATAACTAAGAGGAAAAACAAAAATTAAACACGAGATAAAGTGAAATTGTGAGTGGGTTTAGGGGTTGAAATTGTTTTTTTGCGATTTTCGGGGATACGTTACCTCCTAGCGGAAAATGTTTTTCACGAAAGTTGTAGATAATAAAAAAAATCTAAATTCTTAACTAAAGCATTTTTCAACATAATCTCAATTTTTAGAAAAAATGACGGAAAACCTTGGTTTTTTATTTTTTTCTCTCGTAAAAAGAATTCAATACCTAAAAAAAATTTGAAACTATGCCTTTCTTTATATTGAATAAGAATATTTTTTTGGAATTTGGGAAACAAATAGTTTTCGAGATATTTACATTTCTTTAAAAAAATAGAACTTATGATATTTATTATTTTATTGCAAATTGGAAATACTCTGGCTAACAAAGGCGCTAACGAAAAAAAGAATGGAACATACGACTGAAAATGCGCTAACGGAAATGGCAGATATTCAATCGGAAGCGCACGCAACTTGACTTGCGCGTTCGGCGAACGGTGTCGTCCTCCACAAGTTACCAGACCTACTACCTACAAAAGTCATTCATTCGCGTTGATTTTCGAGCTTTGCCCACACGTGTACAACCAAAGCTACACTAAGAGGAAACCGGAAACTAAACGTCTACGACGCGGTACACGAAATTCACTTGCACTATAGTCGAGCGACCAATACGCAGCACAAATGTAGACTAAATATTTGGCAGACAGGTCTACATTGGTGCAATAAAAACATATCGCGATGTAAATTTTAACGCGTTTATATCTACATATATATTACAGTTCCGAAATACCGACGCCAGCCATCGCATAAATGTGTATTGCTGTATCAGCAACATGTATAGTGTCTCGCTGACGGCTCCCATATTGGTCGCGTCGATACGAACGAGGTTAAAGCAAACCTAAGAAGCTCATATGTACGAAAATCATATATACAGGTTGTAGCAAATAACATGTATATTATTCATGTAGGTGATTCTATGTATCAAACTGAGTACATTATAAGGGTTTTTCTGTAAAAAAAATAATTTTTGTTATTGAAATCGCAACTTTGTCAGTGATTTTTCAGAAACGGTTGAGACTTTCCATAGATCCTTGACATTTTATACTCAATTTGATGCACTGAATCACGTGGATGTATAGGACATGTTCTTTGTTAGAATGTTAACAAAATTTTGTTGTCGATTTAAAATAAAAACGGTTTGTTTCGACATTGTACTTTCAAATTGTGACTTCATAACATTTTATTTTCGGAACTTAACAGATAAATTAAATCCTAGTGACCTGCAATTTAAATTAAAAAAATACAGAATTTTCAAAACTTTATTAAATGCCTCAAAAATCATAACTTCTCAAAGTACCAACCCTCGAGAAGAATATAAAGTAAAATGTCTTGAGATGCTATCAAGTTTTGCATTTACAATGTTAATATATTGTTTTTTGCAGTAATTTAAAACTTCATCTTGAAGTCCAATTAAATAATTGTCAATACTAATACTTAAGACGTATTGTCGTCTTCAGTCTGTCCCAAATTCAAATCTTTTTCCAATCTTTCCCGAGTTCAAAAAAACATGTGAAAACTTAAGCGTTTGACGTGAAATTCCTTTATTGTGAATGATTTATTTTTAACTAATTAATTACATATCCATTCATTGTAAACTCTGTGTTAGATCATTTTTATTACAAGTATTATGTTATGTAAACTTTACTTAAGCTGTCTTAAAATGAAATGTAAAGGTAATTTACTTTAAATACACAAAAATTAATATTAATTCAACATATTAATCCAAATATTATAAAACTAGCGTGACCCGTGCGAAGTCTTCGCATTATATCAATTTGCGTGGTAGATTATAAATATTTACACATGAGAAAATGAACTCACAGCTGTCATATTAGTTACAACAGAGTGTTTAGAGTCAATTTAATAAATCAAAATTGGTTGCAGGTATTCAATTCATTTCTAATTTTGCACACTGCTTATTACGTTTTTATTCCATTATGAAGCTCAGATGACAGATCAAACAAATATTTTACTAAAATTGACATATAGAGGCGCAAGTATCATAAGCACTGAGCTAAAGCGCCACTTTATTTATACGTGAGTGGATTTGAAATTAAACAAAAATTTTACCGACCGTCAATCATATTGACGTTGAGCCGTTAGATGGCAGCATTGCTGTTTTGTGTATATAATTTTAATAATTAATTAATTTGCAAAAACAATAGCAATAATAAATTTTTTAGTTGTGGATGCCGGTAGAGCAAGCAATTATCTATAAAATGATATATAATTTATGTGGATTAGTTGTGAGGTTTTTTCTAAAAAGGGAGAGTAACATCTTAACCTTAGCGTATTAATATATATGATGATGATGATAATGAACAATGCCATCTATTTATGTTCTATAGTTCAAACGTCAATACTCATTTTAATGAACATACGTATAGCAATTCAGAAACAATCACATAAATTGTCCGATAGAGAGAAATAGGATGACATCATATGTCGGAGAAACGAAATGGAATTAACACTCTGCGTTTCATCTATCGTTAAGAAAGAATTTTCATTTTAATACTCGTGCACGTTACATGATTGTTCCAGAGTACTGTCTACTCAATCCTGCATGTTTCACTCGATTCCTCTGTTTAATATGCAAGTCTTCACGTAGACGCCTCTGCTGAATGCACACGGGAACAAATTGGATAAAGTAACCAAATTTTTCATAAATTGAAAAAAAAACGCTATTAAGTTTACATGTAGACGCCACTGTTGAATGCACACGGGAACAAATTGGATAAAGTAACCAAATTTTTCATAAATTGAAAAAAAACGCTATTAAGTTTACATGTAGACGCCACTGTTGAATGCACACGGGAACAAATTGGATAAAGTAACCAAATTTTTCATAAATTGAAAAAAAAACGCTATTAAGTTTACATGTAGACGCCACTGTTGAATGCACACGGGAACAAATTGGATAAAGTAACCAATTTTTTCATAAATTGAAAAAAAAACGCTATTAAGTTTACATGTAGACGCCACTGTTGAATGCACACGGGAACAAATTGGATAAAGTAACCAAATTTTTCATAAATTGAAAAAAAAACGCTATTAAGTTTAAAGATTGTATATCGAAACTCGCTACACACCAATCAACATATTAACTTACCATATTAGATGTTGCCCGCGGTTCTCTTCGCTTGTGATTCGACATAGATTCGTTTGTATAAAATTATAGTTACCTTAGCTTTTAGCCACTATGTTTTTAGATGAAGGCGGCGGGATGTGTCCATAAACCAATGACACTATGGACAACATCTTGCTGTGTTTAGCAAAAACATGCAAATTTTAGCTTCATGTAACGCGTTATTAAATATATATATATATATATATATATATATATATATATATATATATATATATATATCATCATATATATTAATACGCTAAGGTTTTAAGATGTTACTCTCCCTTTTTAGAAAAAACCTCACAACTAATCTACATAAATTATATATCATTTTATAGATAATTGCTTGCTCTACCGGCATCCACAACTAAAAAAATTATTATTGCTACTGTTTTTGCAAATTAATTAATTATTAAAATTATATACACAAAACAGCAATGCTGCCATCTAACGGCTCAACGTCAATATGATTGACGGTCGGTAAAATTTTTGTTTAATTTCAAATCCACTCACGTATAAATAAAGTGGCACTTTAGCTCAATGCTTTTGATACTTGCGCCTCTATATGTCAATTTTAGTAAAATATTTGTTTGATCTGTCATCTGAGCTTCATAATGGAATAAATAATAATGCGATGACTTCGCACGGGTCACGCTAGTATATATATATATATATATATATATATATATATATATATATATATATATATATATATATATATATATTGTGTCACTATTTAGCTTTTAAGTTTTTATTATTGTCTGAAAACATCAAGTTTGATCCTATATGGTAACTATATTATTTTCCTAGTTAAAAACTAGCCTATATGTTAATTATTATCTTGAACTATGTCTATACCAAGTTTCGTGAAAATATGTCCCGCTATTTACTCATTACTAAGTACTAAACATTCAAACACCCTTTTCGTGGTATTACGAATAGTATTCGTGACAAGCGAAATCACTTGTAATTACGTATTTTTATGTGTCATTCCTCCACGCAAACTAAACGAATGTCAAAGGAAATCAGGAAAAGTTAATATAGTGTTGGGGCAAATTTTATAAGAAAAAAAATTACACTGTTATATAGAGAAAATTATCAAAAGTAAACCCCTTAAAAATGTTATTTGAACGTCCATCAGACAAGTGAGAAATTCTGTATTTATTTAGCAAAAGCCAATTTATTTTTCCTAACAGTTTTGTAAATGCGATTTCTATGATACTTTTTAAATTAGCTACATGAAACAAAGGGTTGTGCCCTGTTGTATCTTCTACGCCCATCCCATAATATATTAATCCATGACACTCCCAGTTCCACAGGGTCATTAAAAAATACCACATAAAACTCTAACAAAAACAACGAAAAATGTATCTATTTTGACAATACAGAGTGTATATCGATGTGAGTTAACAGTTTAGTTTTAATCTAATATACTTATGTAAAGTCTACGCATTAAACAAAATGAGCGATATTGGTTATTTTTGGAATCGTTCTTAAAAATTTATTATGTACTTCGTTATGTATTAATTTTTATTTATTATTAACATTTGTAATTAAAAACATTTTATATTATCAATAATATTAAAAAATATATTATATGGGCCTATTTGAAGACAGCTTTTTATTTCGTATTATGCTTACAGGTTGTATCCTATTTTTTTCTGTTTTCTAATTGTCAATTTCTGTTTTTTTTGGGCTAAAAATACCACCTTTTTTCAATACCAGCTATTATCATGGATCTCTCTTGGTGGCGATTTTTTACTTTATTATAGAAGCTGACAAAAAGGAGCAAGATTGATTTGAGAAGCATAAAAAATAACGGATTCAGACGATTTTCGAAAATATTTATAGATAAGTCTCCGGTGTCTGCATAAAGTTGATTTCAAAATTTTACAACCTAGATAGAAAAGGACTTTTGGCAGAAAATAATACTTCTAATAAGAAATATAATACTATAGTACTTTTATCGATTTTTTCATTTCGTCGAAAATATGAAAACTTACCCTTAGTGGACTTATTTCGGATAAGGCTGGTCTTTTACTAAACCGTATGTTGTATAAATGTGGTATGAACCTTTGTGTCAGAATATATATTTTTTTCACTTTAACTCTTTTTTTAATAAATTTGTTTTAAGGGGGGATTTCACCCTAGCGAACAAAAAGAAGAGTAATTTTTATATTTCTTCATAAAAATATTGTAAAACTGATAACAAATCTGTATAAAAGCTTTTATTTTTAATACATTTACAAGGAGTGTATAGAGTGTCTAATATTTTTTTTAAATGGCGTCACTAATACTCATCATATTATTTCTAAGCAATAGTGTTCCGCGGCCGTTAAAAATATTAATAATTCAACTAGTGTGACCCGTGCGAAGTCTTCGCATTATTTATTCCATTATGAAGCTCAGATGACAGATCAAACAAATATTTTACTAAAATTGACATGTAGAGGCGCAAGTATCAAAAGCATTGAGCTAAAGCGCCACTTTATTTATACGTGAGTGGATTTGAAATTAAACAAAAATTTTACCGACCGTCAATCATATTGACGTTGAGCCGTTAGATGGCAGCATTGCTGTTTTGTGTATATAATTTTAATAATTAATTAATTTGCAAAAACAATAGCAATAATAAATTTTTTAGTTGTGGATGCCGGTAGAGCAAGCAATTATCTATAAAATGATATATAATTTATGTGGATTAGTTGTGAGGTTTTTTCTAAAAAGGGAGAGTAACATCTTAACCTTAGCGTATTAATATATATGATGATAATGATGATTTTAAACCCGGAACAAAAAACTTTTTTTAAAATTCTGAATAAGAATAATCCGTGGAAGAATAAACTGTGAATTTAAAAATATCGTTTATTATAAGAATGGTGAACGAGCGGAATTTAATTTCTATTTTCGATAAAAAATCAAGTGAAAAATTGTTTTTAAAATAGATAGAACGTACCATAAAATCTACAGGTAATATAACAATGTAATTATAATGTAACGTGCTTCTATAGAGAATGTAATATTAAAGCTACAGTAAATATTGCCAGCGAATTTTAACGACACCGAGTTTATTTTACTCCATCCCACATTATCGTTTAATATCTACTTATTTATATAAGGACATGTTCACACCTTCGAAATCTCATAGTTGTTAGTCAGACCAATAAGATAAACAGAGTTGTTACATCTATGGAAATTTTATACTTTCTGCAAAGTCAAATCTATAGAAATTTAAAAAGCTCTGAAAATTTTAAATTTATGGAAATTTAATAGTCTCTGGAAAGTTGAAATCCATGAAAATGTTATTTATGTAATTCCAAATCTATGGAGAAAAAAATCTTAGGAAATTTTAGTTATGAAAATTTAATAATCTGTAGGTGTGAAATCTATCGAAATTTAGTCAATTCCGAAAATATTGAATTTCATAATTCATATTTCGAAGAAGTTTTATGTTTTATGAGCAGAATTGTGTGCAAGAAGCATTCACCGCTTTTCAGACCCTTTGGTGGGAATTTAAAAAACTCGCTTTTGGCGGGTGCTTACCTGACGTAAAAAATCTATCCTCCATATTTTCTCGTATTTCATTTTCTAAGATCAGTGGTTGAAGCTAGACATTCATACTCGTTTGCTGTTCAGCTAGTCAGTATAAATGTAGTAAATACCATCAGTTATATTTCTTATTATTTTATTTTAAATATATGGAAAACATTCTGTGATTATGATCGAATTTCAGTTGCGGTGACAAGTTCACTTATATCACTTTTCCATTTGTCTTAAACATCTATAATCTTCTCAAACTTGTTATTTTACTATAGTTTAAAAATTAACACAAAAAAAATCGTAATAAATGAATAACGATAACTGAATTCTGTTTTATACAATAATTTTTAGCGATAAATTATATAGAAGGATTTTTTTAAAGTTAACCACTTTCAAGGAGAAAACTTGATTTTATGCAAATGACGACTTTAATTTTTTTATCCATTTAATTAATTTTAAATTCGTACGTATTTTGTTCCTGGTACTCCCTACAACTGTCATTAGACGTGACTTTTTTATTTTTTCACACGCTATACTGTAGTACTCGCATTTCACGCACTAGAACAAGGTCATGTCGTTTTATCGTGATTATATAACGGTTTAACCATTACAGTCTGTATGTCGCACGAAAGCTTGGGCGTGACTTGGCCGGAGGGAGCGGCCGCAAACAGATAAAGCTCGGGAACGCGAGCTTTTAGCTCAAAAGTAAGGCCGAGTAAAGGTCAAATTTCACGGTCGTTTATATCGATTTATTACGCGCCTTTATGCCGAAAGCTTTTAGTTGAATATGCAAGATTTATTTTGTTTCCTGCCCGATGTCGACATAAGTCACCTATTGTTTGCTTGTCGTGATTTTTTTCCAAGTAAATTTGATCAAACTTTTCATTCTGTTATTTTATATATTCTGCTCATTCTGTTATGTGTTACTGCTTATATAATCAGCTGATTTTCCTTTTCTTAGCCTCTAAAGGAAGTAGCTCTTATGTAATGAAGTAGAACATAACAAACCAGGTAATTTCAATGGTATGTCTTTGTCTCTGCTACATCTCTTAAAATTAGAGATGCAGGTAGAGAGAAATAATTTGAACGAAAATTTGTCACCAAATAAGGGCGCGTAAAATTTGTTTCACATTTTTCGGATATATGGTTAAACAATTAGAGGGGGGGGGGACTCGCTGTAAAGTTTAATATTTCTAAAATGGAGCTTAAAAATGAGAGATGATAAACGGAAATTCAGTTTCCTCGCCAATGGCACATCATGCCATGGAGAGTGCGAAACAAAATTTCCTTCTATTATTCTACGATCTGTGTAATGACATTCCACTTTGATACCTTTTCAGTGACATTCTTCTCCATCCAGTGAACGAAAAACAAATTCCTTTATACTTAACATATACATAAATTATTTGTTTATATTTAATTTCGTGCTAGTTGGGACCACCATCTAAAATATCTATTTGTAGGAGGCTTGCGAAAACAGATCCACTCTATACACCAGAGTGGATAGAATTGATTATATACCAGAATTTTTTTATTATATTAATAATATTTGTGGCATGTCTTAAACCCGTGGGTTACTGACAATATTTACAAAAATAATTCCTTGAAAAAATTATATTTCACGCAACAACTGTTTTGCGAGTGTTCCTTTGCTCCTCGGGGTTGTAATATGACAAATAATACTTACACTTGATAAATTTTACCTCATAAAATAATATTTTGTTCTAAAATAATATTTGTACTTGAGACACGATTACCCTTATTATGAAACAGTAATATTTTTTATCTAATGAATAGTGTAATTGATTACGGATGTGATCAAAGATATCGGTTACGAGACTAAAAAATATTGAGACTTAAAATCCTTCAGTTAATTTTATGTCAAAATCATTATTCCTTTGCACTTGTGCACTTGGAACAGTTTGAGATCCATAAAAAAAGTACTTTACCATATCGTTTTAAGAAAATGCTCAACCTCAATATTTTTTAATATTATTTTTATTCCATATCCGGCAAGGTCATTAATCTGTTTATGGTTTATAATAACTTTTATGGCCTCAACGTCTGCATTTTCATTTGTGTCCATTGACATTTACAAGTGGGCCTTGATTTATTATGAATGTTCACCGGGCTCTTCTCATGCGCATAGATCTTAAATTGTAAAACTTTAAAGGCGGTAACAGACAGACATAATGAAATCATAAGAATCCCTTGTTTGACTGTAAAACCCTAAACAGCACTCGTTCTTTATACATGAAAATGCAATATCTACTCTCACTTGTATTACAGTGTCGTGACAATACATTGTATTTACTTATTTGTATTGCAAAACCGAAAAATATAGAATCAAGCTCTCCTATATTACGTAACCACATGACACCTGATATATCAAGGCACCAGAACCGGAGTTTGTTTGTGTGTCATGTAGCAACAAATTTAATCAAAGATGAATGAAATCTCTTTGTTTGTTACGCACTCACGTAGAAAAGGCTGAATCATTCAACATGCATTTTTTTAATCGACTTCAAAAAAGGTGGAGGTTCTCAATTCGTCGGAATCTTTTTTTTTTTTAAAGAGGATGCTATAGGTATAGCCCTATATAATTATGATGATGATCTGATGATGAGGTCCGAAAACGAACGATGGAACTCCTTAACGAATGGCAGTAAATCAACTATGATTCAAGATATTTGCTACGAGTAGTTGTTATTTTGTAAAATAACTACAGTACTTAACAGGTCAGGGTCTGATGATAAGTTCTGCATATGAATAATGGAACTCCTTAACGGATATTAGTAAATCAACCGTGATTAAAGATATTTGCTACTAGTAGTTGTTACTTTGCAAAATAACTATACCGTCGACCAGGTCAGAGTCTGATGGTGAATTCTGGAGAATAATAATGGAACTCCTTAACGGATGGTAGTAAATTGAAAGTGATTCGAGACATTTGCTATTGGTAGTTGTTATTATGCAAAATAACTACACTATCGATCATGACAGAGTCGGATGATGCATTCTGGAGATGACCAATGGAACTTCTTTTCGAATGCTATTAAATCAAACGTAATTCAAGATATTTGCTACTGATAGTTATTACTTTGCAAAATAACTACACCATCGACCAGTGTGTAATGATGAGGTCTGAAGATGAATAATGTAACTCTTTAACGGATGGTAGTAAATCAGTTGTGATTCAATATATTTGCTACTGGTTAGCTGTTACTTTATTCATTACGTTGCAAAATCTGATATTAGACTTCGGACATGGGGAACGGAACTCCTCAACGTCTAACAACTAATTTCGTTTCTGTGTGCTGTTGATAATCGACTTTAGACGAAGAGGAAATTATCTATGTATCAGCTTTTGTCAATGACTTTTAATAATTATATAATATAAGAAAGAAAATAATTGAGTGTTAATAATAGTGTGATGACTAATATTATTAATCACTAAACATTCTAAAATAAATAAATACTAAAAAGTTAAACATAATTAACTTAAAATAGGTACCTACTTATTTGCAATAAATAACTAAGTTACTTATTTTTGAAATCGGTGCCAGCACCGCCGATCAACTATTGTGATCAACAATGTAATTTTTTATATTATAAATACGCCACTTATGAATCTATTTAGGAAGTCATTAGAGGTTAAAGATTTAAATTTACATTATAAATTAAATTATATTATAAATTTGTTTAAGTTGGTCGACAGTGCTGGTCGGCACCTACTACAAAAATAAGTAACTTGGTTATTTGTTGCAAATAAGTAAGTACCTATTTTAAGTTAATTATGTTTTACTTTTTTGTACCTACCTTTTTTTTAAGTCGGTTTTTAAAACATATTTTATTACGTGAATATACTACCTGACTTTTAAAGAGACGGGGGTATATAACTTCGTTTTTATATTGCACTAGCTTTTACCAGAGGCATCGCCGCGTAGTATTAGAGAAATGTACTTTCACCTCATGTACATGTGAAAATGCTCCATCCTCCAGAATTTCCCTACCATTTGAAATAGGTAGTTACCGCTTAAATATACGCAAAGATAAATGTTTACCTTTACAATTATTAAACTACAAATGATAAGTATATAGCCTCAAAGGAACTTTTGTAGTTATATATAGTTGTTTTATCCATTACTGTAGATATAGGACGTTGCGAACTTTTCCTGTAATTTAGGCAGCGTATTCCGTTTTTTGTGCGCAGGCATAAATTTTCTTGGCATTTATGTTCACTACTACACTCTTGTAAATAATAGAGTAATTGTATATAGCCTGTCTTTTAGTCTAGAATACGTATTATCTACTTACAATGTACAATATCTATATATATCAGTAGGGATTTATATTTTCTTAGTTTACCTAGGAGACATAATACAAGATGTGACTCTAGAATGTTCATTAAACTCAAAGGTCGAGTTTACAAACAAACACTACGATCAGCGCTAATGTATGAGTCGCAATGCTGGCCGATTAGAAAGGTGAATAAACAAAAGATACATGTCACAGAAATGGCAACACTGCATCAGGCCGGGGTAGTTAAGTGACTGGATAGATCTAAAAACGAGTATATTAGAGGAATATTTAAAGTTACAAAAGTTGAGAACAAGCTAAGAGAAAATAGCTCACGTTAGTACGGATACGTTATGAGGCGCAAAGAAGATATGACCTATATCTTCCTATGGCTAGAGCAATGATAAAAATAGAAGAAGGGAAGAGAGTCCGAAGCTGACCAGCTGCTGCCAAGCTGACCCAGTGACAACAGAAGAGATACAGTAATGGTGAAAATATACTAGGAGGGCTGACCCCAAATGAGGTATAGAACCGCAGCTAAGAGAAAGAAGAATAGAAGGAGACCTAGAAGATAGAAGAGCATTAGATAGAACTATATTGCACTAAAGTTTGTTTATTTAATCATTGTGTTCGCTAATGAACAACATCCAAAACCGTTCTAAATTTAATGTTACGTGTTTTATTATGAAAAAGAAAAACAAATAAATTATTATACAACTGTAGAATATATAATACGTGAAACGGCGTAACTATAGAATTGAAAATTTACAGTAGGTTTTTTAGGCACTTTCACAAATGAAGACTTAAACTGCTACGGAACTTTGCGACACAAACTTGGCAGTTTTTTTATTTATTGAAGAATTCACAATTCACAATTCGTTTGCTAGTTTATAGCATATGCCGACGTAGAGACCACATGGGTGATTTTGGGAATTTTAACAAATTGTAAATGTTTTCACACCGTAATTATATAAAATTATTTTAACCCAATAACAAGATGTGATGCCACTATCCTGTGCGTGTAAAAAACTATCGCCCGTCTGTGTATTTGTATAAATACAATAAACTTCGAAGATACTGATAAACATAGAAACAACCCTTTTAAATTTTTTTAATCGTTATAAACTTCTGTGAAAACCGTATTGTGAGTTACTAACATTACAGGCGTCGCTCCATTTCCAGAAACAAGCGAGCTGAGAACAATGCATCGCGTACATCAATTTTTGGGTCTGCATTTTATTATTTAGACAACGTTATAGTGACAAGCTAAACATATCATCCAAACACTGCGAAAGAAATCTGTGCGCCAAGTTCATCTCCGAAATTATCAACAAGAAAAGTCCAAATCAAATACAAGTGCAATAAAGTAAGAATATGTGTAAATACAGCAGCTATATTTTCACGAATATAATAAAAATGAAATGTTGTATGCATATTTGTTTGTTTGTCTTTCTTTCACGCTTACACAACACAACGAATTTCAATGAAATTTGCATATAGATAACATACCTCCGAGATAACAGATAAGGTATTTATAATTAGCTCTCGTTTACAGAGCAGTGAAAGTTAATTGTAAAAAAAGTTATTCACGAAAAAGTGAATACGCTGTTCTTAATTTAAGTGTGAAAAGCAGTGAAATACGTTCCATTTATCATGCCAATTTCATGAGTTAAGTATCACAACATCGTCTTAGTCCCATGTTAAGATCTCATAACTCGCGCGGCTTGTCGCTCTGTCCATAATAAATTTTAAAATTCAGATCTCGCAAATTATATTTAAAACAATACTTACCTCATAATTTCATAACAATTCAATTCTATTTCAATCTTTATTTCTATTTCTTTGAAATTAAAGATTTTACAGCTTCCTAATACTTTATGGGCAAATAATCTTAATTTACTTATATCCGGAGTGAATTTTTTAAAAAAATTGATTGAATTTTTTTGAAGATTATATTAAAAAATTAGGTCGTAACGAAAAATGAAACGCGTCGTTAGTGGAAAATACGAACGGTGAATAGAGTTAGTTAGAGAAGGATGGACGAGGTGGGGGGAGGAGGGTTATTAATTGAGATGGGAATTTAGAAAAAAGACAAGGAGATAGGTTTTCTGTCAATAACATTTCTTGTTTATATTACACAATTACTTTATTATTTTTCTCGTTAGAACATTCCCTACTAATATAATAAATGTAAAACGTTATCTGTTTATTGTTTTGTTTGTCTTTATTTTACACTTAACGGCCCAACGTGTTTCGATGAAATTTTGAATGTACATAATATAGCTTCTAGATTAAAAGGTAAGCTACATCGCCTCCTAGATTAAACACCATCATGTCATCATTTAGAGTAGAGTAGTGAACAAGTAAACGCTAAAAAAATTATGGCCGCGCACCATAAGCTGAATATGCTCCCAAAACTATAGAAATTTGCGACGACATATACCTATCGTCAAATTGAGTGTTAATAAGCGTTTTAATGATAAATAAACAAAGGCATTATTGCTTTATTGCAAATGCGTAATTGCACATTGATGAATGCTTATTGTACATGCGTAATTGCATATTGATGAATGCTTATTGTACATGCGTAATTGCATATTGATGAATGTTTATTGTACATGCGTAATTGCATAATGATGAATGCTTATTGTACATGCGCAATTGCATATTGATGAATGCTTATTGTACATGCGTAATTGCATATTGATGAATGCTTATTGTACATGCGTAATTGCATATTGATGAATGCTTATTGTACATGCGTAATTGCATATTGATGAATGCTTATTGTACATGCGTAATTGCATATTGATGAATGCTTGTTGTATAGTATTGAAAACTCATGAATACTTATGTAAATAAATTTTATTCTTGGCAAGTAAATATATAAATTGTCTACAAAAGTTCTTCGAACCATACGCTTATCATTAAATTTAGTATTTATAAAGTTAATAATTTATCTTTACGCATATATACGCGTTATCTATGTATTTAAATCGGATGGAGCATTCTGATGAATGAAGCATTTGCACATGTGCATAATGTGGAGAGAGAGAGGCGTGGAGACATTTGAAAAGAAAGTTTTTTACATTTTTGCAACAACCACACGAACGAAATCGCGGCTAAAAACTAGTAACATAATAATACGTTTTACCTCTAAAACTCTTGGCGGTCACGCACCTATTTTTTTTTTAAATTGGCCAAACTTTTTCTTGTTAAAATTAAATTTTAATATTGACATTTTGAATATGAATTCAAAAAATGAGTATGAAAAATATTGAATATGAATATGAGAAATATTAAAAAAAATTGGTATAATCAAACACAAGAAAACTCAATTGAATATAGCAAATAATGATTTTCATAATCTTATTTCTTCCGGCACATAAAAATTCTACGTTGTATTTATAATACTATAAAATTCTACATTGTATTTATAATACTATAAAACGGCACACAAAATTCTACGTTGTATTTATAATACTATAAAATGGCACACAAAATTCTACGTTGTATTTATAATACTATAAAACGGCACACACAATTCTACGTTGTATTTATAATACTATAAAACGGCACACAAAGATTCTACGTTGTATTTATAATACTATAAACATTTATTACGCAAACTATTTCCATTTATTAATAATTATGCTTTATTTCCGGTTCCACGTACTTAGCCTCGAGATGTTCTGTTGTTACACGAAATATAACTGGAGATATCTGGATTACAAAAAATGACTCATGTATTTTGTTCCAATTTTCGTCGACTCCATTTTCCGACGGAATTTTCTATAATTAACACAGCCTAGATACGAAAGGTAGAAAAAAAAACTAAAAGCAGCGCACAGTAAGTAGAGTGAATTACGTTCAATGCGACATTCAAATAGCTTCCAAGCCAGACAGATAAGTTTCTACTTATCACGTTCGAGAATTATTTACTTAGACTTTGTGTACAATTACTGTCATATTGAATACCATCTGTGCCACACGGTTTTACTCGGGTAAAATTCGGAATAAGAAATGTTTTATTCTCTAATATAGTTCTCTTGGTTATATACTATTACCTTACCAAATTTCATCAAAATCCGTTGAGTAGATTTTGCATGGTTGACGCACAAAATAACATACAGACAGTCTATTATCATTCCATACGCCAAATCAACCAAAGTTTTTTAAGATATTTTCCATGTACAGAATTTACTCTGTTACAATTTTATTATAGGTATAGATTATAAATGACTTACTACGATGTTAGTGGCTACTTGTTCATAATATACATATATTTTATTTACTAAATATTCTAAAGCTGATAGCAACGAATTATTAACTATTACAAATTATGTTGATTAAAATCAACCTATTTTCATATAGACATAAACTGTTAACCTCAAAATTGTATTAATTTTAAAAAGAAATCGAACACAGATTTAAATTGTTCGTTTTATTATTTATTATCTTTTGCTCGTAGCTTCGCTCGCGTGGATTAAGATGATGGGATGTACAAAACAATCTCTTGAAAAATATAAGCAATATTTGTAAAATTGTTAAAGGAAATATGCTATTTCTCGGGTTAAAAATTAACCTCTTTATTAACTCGTATCGTGGTTAATACTTATAGAAATTTTCGTGAAAATCTATCTAGCCGTATCGACGTGTTCGAGTAACAAAACAGTCATACATTCAAATTTTCTCCTTTTAAATATCGGTGGAATACTCAGGTTTACTTGAAAGAAAATTCACGTTTTCTTTCCAAACTTTATACGACGTTTGATTACGTCAAATTGAACAAAGATTTATTTTAAGCATATCTCTGCTTTAATTAAGTCAATCAAATTTTTAACAACTTTTTGATCGAAATATTTTAGGGTAGGTACATTCACATACACTTGACGTAGGTGTTCTAAACATTCATTATTTAAAATTAAGTTATTATCTGTATTAAACTTGAATGTGCATAGAAAAACTGAAATACCTTATGCACTGGAAGTTTTTTTATAGACACCCGACCCGATCGAACTATGGGAATAGTTCGAAAGGAATTTTTCGTTTTAATTATAGGTACCTATTTCTAGAATTTCTTTTTTGATTTTGTTTTTTAGATGTATCGCTATTGCTAAAATAATTATGACAGAACTATCATTTATTTTGGCGATCAGTTAACTGTTGGTGAGCTGAACTACTTTACAATTTCAAAACATTTTTAAGATTTTTATGCAATACTCAGACATGTATTGATCTTCGGCAAAGCGTGTGTGCGCGTTATTTTTTTAGTAAAACATATGATAATTGCTCCGCCACCTGTTTACTCACCTATACCGTCCCAGTGTCCTCGTAAATGCAAAAAAAATAATCTCCAAACTCCAATATTCGGAATGAATCCTGGCATTTTTCGAAGCCATACTGCGCAATATTGCAATCGAAGCGTTCCATAAA
The DNA here is from genome assembly GCA_039881145.1 of Druceiella hillmani. Taxonomy (NCBI): domain Eukaryota; kingdom Metazoa; phylum Arthropoda; class Insecta; order Lepidoptera; family Hepialidae; genus Druceiella; species Druceiella hillmani. Next base: position 19,331,917 of record JAYKKI010000032.1, on the reverse strand, counting down.
TATTTTTATAAATACGACGAAGGTCGAATGAAACGTAAACAACATGGCGATGGTTTTTCACTTAAAAACATGTGGATAGTTTTCCAAATTTTAAAATTTACTCAAACTTGGTTAGTTTTCAGAGGAAACTTAAATAAACTAGTCTATTATATACCTTGTTGGAAGTAACATTACTTTATTTATCATAAGTAATCACCAAAATGGACTTCCTAGCCATTCAATATTTAATAGTACCTGATATAATTAAGTGGAAAAGACCTATGTATTATCGAAAATATCTCAAAAACTATGACTATCTAGAATCATCGTTAGTTTTCTTGCAACCTTTGCATAGGATTCAGTAGTTTTGGAAATAAAGGAAGGTGTGTGACATATTTTTTGCATAGTTTTAAGTGTATGTCGGAAGTTACGTATCTCAGTATATCTCTGTAGTTGAAATAATGAAGAAATATTTAAATAAGTCATCACTAAAATAGACTTGCCAATATAATACAACGAAACCTAGGTCGTGGTCAAGAATTTAAATAAAGTTGAAATAATACTACGTCACGTAGTTTCATTTAATTGTGAATAAAGATTAAGTGATAATGAATTTCAACAAAATTAACGCCAAATATATTCAATAATATATGTTACTACTATGCCAAAATTAAAGTTTCTACATCATACAAAGATTTCTGAGGAAATTGGCTGGGACTGACTGGACACACACACACGTGACTGATCTTATAAGGATTCCGTTTTTCCTTTTTAAGGTACTTTAATAAACGAAGTGTACTGCGATACGACCTCTTCAGATAATTGAGGAATCGGATACTGTAGGAAAGTAGAAATTTCCCACACAATATCTCGCGTTTGGTCTGCGGTGAGGGTGAGAAAAATCAATTTTTTCTGTAGTCATAATGTGAATCTTTCTATTTTGTTTACCTTCTAGTAACATCAAGGAGATGTATGTTTACAATTTTTTTTGTTTCTGCCGCTTCGTATACCAAAAAAGAAGTTTAGAGAAAAATATATAACGCGTTCAGGTCAATCTGATAATTAATTCATTTGTTGAAATTCACTGTTAAGGATAATTTTGCAAATATGTCTGGACGTTTTCCTTTTGCTCTTGCCTGGTATCCCTAAATGAAACTGATGAACAGAAAACGAAAACGCTGTATGTTAACAATCCATGACTAACAAAATGATGTTCAAGTTCGATTACGTAAGCAAAATAAAATATTTTCATTTTTAAGTTGGAAAGTGGAAAGTTTTGCGACATCTCGCCTCCTACTCTGCATTCCGGAAGGAAATTAATTGTATAATTTTTATATTTATTTAAAAAAATGTTCCTATTTAAATATTGCTGCTAAAATAATTCATATACACTCAAATGTATACGTATCCCTTTTTCTTTAGTATAACATTATTCAAAAATTGAAACAGCAAAAAAAAAATTAAAAACAATTTATTTCTATATGTTTCAACTATTATTTTTATATTTTATTTCATATACCAGGTGAGTAACCGGCGTGATCTGGTCTTTTTCAAACATCCGCCCACATACGGGAATAGGCGGACGGAGTAGATATTCCCACCCAGATTTGTTGCTGTGAAATGAAGATTAAGTGTTTCTATAAAGAATATATATGGATTCACATTTAATATAATTAATGCCAATTAATTCATAGTTAAATGAAATAAGAAAAATTGAAGGCTACAATGCTAATTATTAAAATTATTTTAAAAATATTCATGATTGTATAGGAAATAGGAAATTTATGATCTCACATTCATAATATTTGTATTGTCATTAATTAAAAATTTTTTGTTTATAGTTTAGAAGATACTAACTAAACTCAACAAATATTTGTTAATAAAAAAATTTTAATTTATTTATAATTATAAGCCATTCTAACTAGAGCTAAGTAACAAATGTTGGGACGTAATACTATATATATATATATATATATATATATATATATATATATATATATATATATATATATGTATATATATATATATATATATATATATATATATATATATAAATATACACATCAACATAACAAAATCTTGAGAATTTCTATTAATCATTTTTTAAAGACCATTAAAGAGATTTTTAGACCCGGACAAAAGGTACCTTTGAATTTTGGGTGATGCTCTAACAAGCAGACAAAAAAAAGAGAGGCAGATAATCAGACTTAAATACTAGAAAAAAATCCCAAACTTCCCAATCCCAGACACACCCCCGATACCAAAATTTCATAGAATATTTAAGGTACAAACTCTCATAATGTACATATATCTATATAAACATATAAAGCTATAGTTTGTTTATCTGTTTGTTCATCTTAATCTCTGCATGTATCACGCGATGATGCAAGGGGCATAACAGTCGTACAACTGTAACAGAAATCTAGGAACACAGTTTAAACCGGGCAACCTAGACAAAAACCTGAATATTATTGAAATATGGCAAGTATTCCCACCGATAAAACCTTTTGCAAACGGCGCTCCGTTTTGGATCATGTCTCAGCTTTTTGCTTTGCTAAATAAATATTCCCCCTCCCTTTTCTTTCAAAGGAGGGGCGGTATAATTAATATAATGCTACGCGGGTCACATCTATATGTTTTGGTTATTTTTGCATCAATCAATAAATACATTGGACGAACTAACTGCTACAAGTGTTACTATCTCTTTTAGTCAACCAAAAACTGTATTTTAAAAATAAGACAAAACAAATAAGAATAGGTAAATTACCAGATATATGAACTAACTATAGAAATAATCCTTTAAATATGGGTAAACTATGATTCGCATTAGGATTCCGTACGCATTTACAAATACTTAAATATAATTTTTGACCATAAAAATATATTTTCTGGTATATCCTTTCCCAGATAAAAAAATATCATACATTTCTCAAATATTTCTACGGTTTGATTACTCATTCCTTTTTTACTATTATGTATTTACTTCTTTTTCGTAACCGTTTTTTAAATAAAAAAAATGACAAATATTTGAGCCAAGTTACAGCTTTCTACTTAATAGCATTTCTAAAATATAGCTACTAAAAAAACACCCAAAAATAACAAATTTGTTGATTCAGTAAATCATTGTTTTTCAGTGAAAAATATTAAACGTCAGATTTGTGTTCTACTCGAAGATCTCTTTTCATCGAGACACCACTGTATTTTCCTCCATAATTATGCGGAAAAAATACATATACACATTCTAAAGGTATGTTAAATATTTATTCCTTTAGTTTTGAACCAAGGAATCTTATCTCATTTAGAATTTTTAAACCCCTAACAGAGAGTCATAAGGACGAGTGAACGGACGATTTTGACATAACAATGGAATCCAGTTCGGATCCTCTGTTTGCAGAAGTCTAGAAACTATTACATACACGAGTATTTTGACAGGAAAAAAAGGGGAAGGGTTCAGAAAAATTAAATAAAAATTAGAAATAACTTAAGAAAGGAAGGGTATTTTCAAAACAGCCCTTAAACTGTTTTGTCGTAGAAGGAAGAATATCATCTAGGAAAAATTCCTTTTCACTGAAATTTTAAACGAAACTAAAATCCAGTTCAAAAGGCAAGGGATTACAGTGTAAATTAAACAACAGGGTAATAAAAGATCCTTATCAAATAAACAGATGCAAGTTAGATGATAGCCAACTGACAGGAGAAACATTGAATATATTTGGCGTTAATTTTGTAGAAATTCATTATTCTGTAGAACTTAAAGAAAGTAGAAATAATACTACATCACGTAGTATCATTTAATTGTGAGACTGGTGAAACATTGTTACAATGGAGAATTACCTAAATACGTGGCGACTGTATTTCAGGTAAATACGGGCAAGTTACGGGCCTACGGCGAAGTTAAAAAAAGAATGGATTATGAATTTAGCTTTGTATAGGCATGTACGTGTGTATGTACTTACGTACCTACCTATTTTAGTATATTATATTTAAATTATACATTTATTCCCCGTTAACTCCTAAACTGTGAAGTCGATTTTCACAAATCAGATCCAAAATGAATTAAAACTACAACAATTTTTGACCGAGATTAATGAGTCCATTTTGAGTGCAAAAACTACTTGCGAAAGGCTTACTCAGCCCCATGATGAACACCTTTTTATCAAGATCTTGGGAACGCCTGATCTCATGAAGAATATACGATCACATGAAGAAAAGAGGCTTTTGCTAGAAAAAGAATAGTCTTTTTGATTTTGCTTGATTTTTTTAGTAAGTCAATATTTTTAGAGTAATTATTGTTACAATTTTTACATACAAATGACCCAATAAAATTCAGTTATAGATACAGCACAATAACTGATAATAATATTTTTTACAATCTCTCTTCCTTATTGTCATCAAATGTGTCTGTATTCGGTGCCATTGCGGCAGTCATCGGGAGACCCACGAGGGTCTGACCAGCGGACAAGTGATCATCTTCGAAGGCGTTTTTCTCAACGTTACCCTCTATAACCAGTTTGTCAAGGTTGTCTGGCTATTTACGGGGTATATGACTTAAGTCAAGTCTTAATGCCAAGTTTTCTCAGATGCATTTATATTCACATTTCAAATGCATCAATTTTCTTCTTCAAGATTCCGAGCCGTATAAAATATTTAAAAAGACCAAAGTTCCGACATGTCTCTTCCTCTTGACATCGAAACCTTTCTCTTTCGATTTACACGCGGTATGATGACCAGAGCTCATTTGCAGTCTTCCCCGAATTTCCTTTTTGTATTCACTCTCAGCAACGAATGTATAAACTCGCTTACAAATTCGAGGTGTAAGATTTCTTCTATCTGAGTAAGTTAAGTTGGTTTATTTTCTCTATGACAATGACTTTAGTTTTGGACTTTTCATCGTGAGTTCAACCATGTCCTTTGATGTTTCACGTGTTTAAATAACTCGGAAAGTTGTTTCTCCATAGGTGGTGGCAATTTTTATTGATAGGGTGGTGGGCAAGCTCAAAAAAGCAAAGATGTGCTGATAATTTACTATTCAATAAATTTAACAGAAAGGAAAAAAATAAATACTATAACAAATTGATTCTCATAGATGTCTACTTGGATCATGATCCATTCAATAGCATACTGTGTACTGGGTTCACAAGTTTTCATATTTTTATCTCGTATCAAGTTTTGGTTGACATTATAGGTACTGATTTTTCCGCGACTAAATTTTCCAAAACAAGAATAAATAATTTTTTGTCCGTTTAATTTTAGAGGATATTGAGCTTTTTACTCTATTTATTTTAGATTGTCACCTCTTCGAGAATTTGATACGATATAGACAACTCCATCTTCCTACGAAATAAAGCGTTATAAAATAAATAGAATATTGAAAACATATTCGGATCACGGTTATAACTTTCTTTTATGTTCTGTGGTTATTACACAGCGCAACTCCTAGAATAAAGATAGCTATGTTAAATTCTATACCCTACGACTTAAGAAGTTACAATCATCTGGCAGCATCAAGAGTATAACAATAAACCTCAATCAACATCTGTCCGGATTAAGTTCAAAATCTTCTCGCTTCAATCAATTCAACCGCAGTATCTATGTATAAATATGTATCACTCTGTAAGATCTATAATAATGCCATGAGGAGAAGACGCGTGACACTCCAGTAAAAAGTTGAAGGTCATGGTTCAGACAGCTGGTCGTCTTAATGACACAATTATAAAGACCAATTTATGAAGACAGTGAATAATAGTAGCCCAAGATTCTATTTCTGATGAACTCCAAATCATGTAAAGTATGAATTCCGCTATGTAGGTATTACATTTTTAATTGTACCCAAAATATAAGAATGAGAATCAGAAGTTGAATGAAATCATCTGCCTAATCATTATTTCGATTACATTAATTCGATTTAGAGGAATAGGAATACGGATCGGGAGATTTTCTGACAATCAAAAAATAAGTGAAAGAAGTATACACGATTTTTATCATACTCAAAGAAAAGAAGAAACTCATAAATAAAAAAAACGTATAACTAGAATAGATGAGATTTAAGAATGGTTTTGTACAATGGATAATTTACAAACAACAGTCCCAACTAATTTTGTATATTAATTTTAAAAGTTTATATTATTTTAAAAATTTATATTAATTTTTAATTCTATTTCTCACGACAGTATCTGAAACTCTCTATCATGAAACTCTATATCTTAAAAAATTGTAAGACCGAAGTACAAATAGAGTGAAATTTCTCGTTATTTCGAACAGCCTACGGCAACTGGAGTACGCCTCAGTAGAATATCCCCTAAGCTCTGGAGGTAACTTTAATTAGAGGTTGTAGAACTCTTAAACATGATTCACACTATAGGGCTGCTCTCCATACGCTTTCGGTTCGCTCTCGGTCCGGTAAAATATTTTTACATAAAGAACAATGAGCATAATCACTATTGCTCAGGTTTCGACATGTAACGCTTCGGTACCGCTACATCTCAAAGAATATTTTTTCGGATCGAGATCAGAGTTGCCGCGACTTTTGATTCTATTTTGGTAAGTATCATTTCGAATGATCCGAAATTTATTCTAAAATACTGTGCGAAGTTTTCTTCATCGTTTATTAATTGTCGATACAGAGTATACCATTTCCGATTTCAATTTTTCACATTTGCAAATATAGATGCACCCACATCCTTCTTTTCTTTTTTCTCCATTTTTGGACTTTTTCAAAATCTTCGTCCAAAAGAGTATCACAGCTAATTCTTCTGTGGAAAAATTGAACGACATTTCACATCGAAAAACGAAAAAAGACTGGAGCGCGATCAAAACCTCACCAGTTATGTGCATTAGCATGCTGTGCTTTTTGGAAAGGGCAAGCTGCGAAGAGACGGACATATAAAAATTATGCAGATATACATACACGCGCGCAAGCATTCACGACCACTCCTGATAGCGCTGAAAATGGCATTGAAGATGTAATAGATTGATAGTGTGTCTCAATAATTGTATCGTAGATACGCAAAAACAATAAACTTTCGACTTAATTACCCCGACTTACTGAACTATGACTTTCGTCGTGACCATGGAAAACTAATTCTGCCTTACCTAAAAGTACAATAGTATCTTGCTTACTTAGAAGTAAAATAGTACTTTTTAAATCATTTGCATATCTATCTACCCTTTCATTACGTTCCTGATTCGCAATAGTTCGTTGCCCCTCGATACAAATTTTTATACTAAGAGCCAAATTTTGTAGTTTTACTGTGCACGATAAATGTTTTTGTGAATTAATATATTTTTTACCAGAATTTGTCAAATTATATAGATTATCAAAACCATCTTCATTTCATTTACTATATCTAGTTCCGAATAATAAACAAGGTCAACAAAACATTTTATTTAAAATGCAATTGCCTTTTAGCCACCAATACTAATAGTAAAAATTATTGTGAAAATGGCGTACACTAGATTTATCAGGAACGTTTAGTTTCAAAATTGGCTTCGATCTACCATTCTCAAATATATTATTTGAGAATGGTAAACATTTGCCATTGGTTGTTTACTTTCACGACGAAAATATACGTTCAATAAATAAACTAATAAAATATTGACAAAGAAAACACAATAAGTATTTCACTGACAAAACATAATACGTGTATTTAAAAACCGGATAACTATTAAAATTATTTAAAAAGTTATCTTACGAACGAGATAATTACGAGAATGACAGCCAATACTGACTGACAGCGTTATAATATCACAAAGATTATTTGTATGTGCGCGTAATATACACGGGATTATTTCAGTCTGAATGTAGTCAAGGTAATCTCGTAAATTCCAGTTTAACTTAGGACAATGAACTGACAGGTTAAAGTAGGATAATCAATTTTAATTTACTATAGACCGATTCCCAGTCTAATATTTTTTGTAATTTGATAGGAATGAAGTTTGTCTTTTGATTCTCAAATATAAAATTGCACACGACGTTCGTTAGAGATCGACAGTGGCCCTATAGTGTGAATAAAGCCTTATAGTGAATCCTCAGACGTAGCTCCGACCTCTTTCGGAAATGACTATTATTTGAATAATAGTAAGTTCTAAGCCACATCTTAAGGTATTTTACAGCGAGTTAAATATTCTGACATTTCTATTTGTACGATGCACTTGTACCACTAGTGCCATCTAGTTTGTCTACATAGAGTGTGATCTAATTTAAATTACATATAAACTTTGAAGCCCTTTTTAATCTGTGAAATGGTTTGTTTTTAGGTTCAGTAATGAAACAATAAACTCTTACACTTGCGATATCCATTGTTTCGTCGGTCTGTCACAAGCCTCACTGTTTCTGCAATTTTAGACAAATGTGAATGAAATTTTGTAAGAATTTTCTTCATATAGAGATCTCAATTAACAAGTGGCACATTATTTAAAAAAATATTTTGAAGGTGCCTCTTAATAGGTATAATTTAAGGGCGATTTTTTTGCTCCCCCCTTTCAGTTGCGTATCAACGAACAGGTATTTTAAAAGTAAATCGAAATGTAATCACATTTTTAATTTTAATTTTTGAAGGATGTTTAGAAAATTTCATATGAAGCTTTAAAGGTTTTAGTAATATTAAGCGAAGTAACGAAGTAATAAAGAAAATATATGGATTGCAAAAAGGAACTAATATCCCTAAAAATAATAACTATAAAAATATTTATTATGGTTATCTTATTTTGTACCCAAAAATTTTGTACTCAAAAGCACAGAAGTCGGTTTACTATACAAATTTAACAAAATTCTTACATATGTGTTTATGTATGTATGTTTATATGTATATATATATATATATATATATATATATATATATAACAAATTTGTGTTATACCAATGACATTGCATTATTATCAGAATTACCTAAGTTACTATGATTTATTTCCACATGTAATTTATCTATTCAATAATCATTCTTCCTTAATCATTATCAGTTATACTGTATACTGATAATTATACTATATACTGATAATGTCAAAATGGATAATTAAATGTTGACCATACAACAGAACCAATTAAAATTTCATATGGATAGACAAAGAGCGTTGCATGGTTGCCATTGTTAGTTTAGAATAAATAATTATGTAGACAAGCAACAACCTCAAGAGGTTTAATCAAGCGATTGATTAAACCTCTTGAGGTTGTTGCTTGTCTACATGAACATACAACGTAGTAAGATGAATTTGCATTATTCATTTTGGCATTTACATATTTTTTAACGCACATAATTTCCTCATTCATACTTTTTTACGGAATGACTTATTGCCTTGCCGAAGTTGGTAATTAATTTAATCGATTGGTGATAAAAGTTTTTAAATTGATTAGCATTAATGATGTTTGTTAATTATGAAAAAAAAAAATTTGTATTTGAAATGAATGTAATTGATTACGGTATTTCTTAGTATTTAATAAACGGACACCATTTAAAAATGCTACAAACGATTTTAAGTTAAAAAATTGTGTTGTTATGATATTGAATGGAATTGCTAAAACGGAAGTTTTTTGTCACGTGTATTTACTTTACTATCGACCGGCGCGCCAGCTTCGAGTTTTGACGCTAGAATTAATTAAAACTTAGGTAATTTTACAAGTAATCAATTTTTAATATAGCTTTTTAAAAAGAGATCATCCTCTAAAATCATACAATATTTCAAGTTTTATAATATATTTATTATGATCTAAATTTTACTTTAAAAATGACGCGTCTCCCTCCGCCGGTTTGTATCTCGTACATACTCGTGTATGTACGTATGCACTTATGAAGATATACTGAAGGTCGTAATTCTTCATGGATCTTGGAGATTTTTTTTCTATCATTTGGTTCACTAGCTAAACAAAAGGTTATTGATTTTCATAATGATTTGTTAAATAATTTAATTTTTCTAAATAATTTTATAAACTCGACCACTCTTGTCCTCCGTTTTGTACGAAATTTCTTGTCTCTTTTCTTCGCTCCCTGCTATTTTTAAGCTTTAATTTTTTTTAACCAAAAGCGTGGTTGATAATAATTTTTTTATTAATTTTTGCCTGATTATTAGTTGTAAGTAATTAATATAAACTTATCACATTATTTAAATATATAAATATGAGAAAATAAAATTCAAATAAAAATAATATTAATTAATGTGTCCACTGTTGATATTATCAACGATCTAAAAGACTGACATTCATATGTAAATACAAAAGTAATTGAATTATAACAAAGTAAATAAACTATTCTTGTTCGCAACCGATTGGGACAAGAGGTTAGTGGGCATCGTACGTGAGCCAAACATTCTGGAAAATTTCGAGATCGATCTATTTGCTAGCCAACAGCTAGAAACTTCGCTCAGCTCTGTGATGAACGTGTTACAAAGGCATGAATCTAGACTTTATATGTAGACAAACAGGATATATAGACAATATAGAACTTTATGTACAGACAAACAGGAAAAACTAGCCACATGTGTATCGGTCCATGCACGTAGTGCGGTTCCGCAGTTGTTTATTTCTCTTGAAATTGTTGTAAATTAATCTAAACATTTTAATTCAAAGTGCTATTAAAATATTAAGATAAAGATATTTTAAAAATTTTTCAAAAAAAATTACACTTTATTTTATAGCTTCAATATTACACAAATGGAGCTTCCAAATGAAAAATGCTAAATTAAATCTCAATTTCATGTTATAATACCTTTCTAATAATATCCCACTCGTTGGGATGTATGAAAAAAATTGCCCCATTTCTCATACATGAAAAATTACTTTTTGCTGCATTGTACTAGATAGGAACTGAAATCTCAATCAGAAGCATTTACCAAATTTCCATATACATAGATCTAAAACTAAAGAAACTGAGAAAATGAACTATAGAAACTATAAAATCTACTGAAACAGAAGATACTGAGATCCCAATTAGAAGAATTTACCAAATGTTTATATACATAGATCTAAAACTATAAAACCTGTGAAAGTGAACAACATAAACTATAAAACAGACGAACTATACAAACTATAAAATATATAAACAATAAAAACTATAGAAACGGAACATACTGAGATCCCAATTAGTAGTATTTACCAAATTTTCATATACTTTGAAATAAAATTATAGAAACTGTGAAAGTAAACTATAGAAACTGTGAAGGTGAGCTAGAAACTATAAAATATATGAACAATAAAAACTATAGAAACAGAACATACTGAGATCCCAATTAGTAGTATTTACCAAATTTTCATATACATAGATCTAAAACTATAGAAACTGTGAAAGTAAACTATAGAAACTGTGAAGGTGAACTAGAAACTATAAATTACATGAACAATAAAAACTATAGAAACAGAACATACTGAGATCCCAATTAGTAGTATTTACCAAATTTTCATATACATAGGTCTAAAACTATAGAAACTGTGAAAGTAAACTATAGAAACTGTGAAGGTGAACTAGGAACTATAAAATATATGAACAATAAAAACTATAGAAACAGAACATACTGAGATCCCAATTACTAGTATTTACGAAATTTTCATATACATAGATCTAAAATTACAGAAACTGTAAAGATGAACTATGGAAATTGTAAAGGTGAAACAAACAGAAGGATGAAGGAAATTATAGAGGTTTCTATTTATACTGACAGAACATAATTTAAATTAGCATAGGGTCTGCCCATCTTTTGCCTAATTCCTAAACCTTTTGGTACAGAAAGGTGAAACATCATGTAATTATAGAAAATGGCTACCCAAATATAAACGCGAATCAAAAAAAATTTAATACTAATTTTAGGAAGAGAGAAGGTGGCATTTTTATTTCGACCAAGGGGAAATCGAAATAAACACTAGATACATCAATGACAAATATTAAACGGAAGTCACAGTTTAATTCTTTATTTACTATTTGATACTATTTGTCGCTTTTTCGATAAAATATACTCTAAAAAACCCTCTGTAATTTGATAAAAATCTACCTTTCTCAAATATTTTTACTACCCTTGCTTGATTATAAACTCACATGTGGTATATTGATCTCACTAAATATCGATTAAACAAATTAGAACGCCTTCAAAATTTATGCATGTCTTCACTACATATATCCAGATATATTGATATATGGTGATATCCACTGTAATCTTCCATAATATTAACTTGTCATGTTGACAAGTATTTAGACACACTGGAAAAAAAATTGCTCATGTGGGCGTAAGTTCATCCAATAGCAGTGTGTATGTAAGTCTAAAATAAAAATAAAAAACAAATAAAATACATAATAAAATTTAAAAAGAGGAAAAATACCGACGATACACCAAACAATAGCAAAATACTTCAAAAATTATTTCTGGTGAAATTTACAGATAGTCTCTGAATTTGTGTCAGTGAAGAAACCTTTATATGCATCATTCAGAACTTGTAAAAGAAACTTGAATTAATAAATATATATACTTATAATCCTTTTAGTCAGCCACTTTTTCTTCGAAGGAATGCCCAATCTCATTAATAGAATCGTTGGCCGTTCTCCACGGCGCCATCGTCACCAAAACGTAAAAGAAATATAATTTGTGGTCGAAATGAAATAGATGTACAATTTATGACAAAAAAAAGCTACTCGTGCTAATAATTATGTCAAGCCTAAGTTGCTCATCCTACTAATATCATAAATGCGAAAGTTTGTGAGGATGTATGGACGGATGTCTGTTGCTCTTTCACGCACAAACTACTAAACGGACTTTAATGGAACTTTACAGTGATATAGCTTACACATCAGAATAATCATCCTACTAATATCATAAATGCGAAAGTTTGTGAGGATGTATGGACGGATGTTTGTTGCTCTTTCACGCACAAACTACTAAACGGATTTTAATGAAAATTTACAGTGATAAAGCTTATACATCAGAATAATCATCCTACTAATATCATAAATGCGAAAGTTTGTGAGGATGTATGGATGGATGCTTGTTGCTCTTTCCCGCAAAGACTGCTAAACGGATTTTAATAAAACTTTACAGTGATACAGGTTATACATCAGAATAACACATATTTTCAGTAATCTATAAGGATATTGTGTGATTTGGATATAATATAACGATAATAATCAAATAAGTCGAAAAAATACCTGTCCTCTAAGAGTCACCTTAGCGTGTGCTCCCTAAACCGTTAAAGTTACTCAAAAATAATGTACAGTGTGATTGTTTCTCTTAAATAGTTCTAAAAAAAGTCCGCGACAGCATATACCTTTCATGTGGAAGCCATTATAACCAAAATAGTCAGGCTTAAATACTATTAATTTGAATTCATTATTTACAATATACAATTTATAGTATTAAATTAATTCTTATCAAAATAAATACGATTATCGCTGTAGGTTTTTATAAAAGATAAAGTTTGTCTTTCACACTAAATAATATGGATAAATAGTTTAAAAGTTATAACGATATGAATGACTCGAGCGCAGCGCTGTTAAAACACGCTGGTAAACTGCCATGAGTTGGCGGCGCGGGTGGCGCGTGGAGCGGGGGTGGAGGGGCGGGTGAGACAACGTCATGCACCATTGCCGAGTGCACGACCCAAACTCGGGCAGAAGTGTGAGGGCAGGCGTCCCAAAGATGAAAATAGGATCCTTTTTATACCGGAAAATTTTGGTAATTAGGCCGACGACATCTAGACATGACCTGACTCAGTATAAAGAATATCTATATTTTATACCCAGGGTACATTCCCGTGGGGTAATTATAGGAAACGATGTCGTTTTCCGACATCCACGCGGGTGAAGCGGCGGTCAAAAGCTAGTATGTGATATAATTTTAATAAGATATTCGACAATAATGCCTTGTCGAAGAAATTACGTCGTGGTAAAAAGAAGAAAGAGTTTGAATAAATGTAGAGGAATATTCTATTCACCAACAATTCTAAACATTATTAACTTTATAAAACAGGTATTTCGCCAACGCCAGCATTGTGTCGTCATGGGTAATAAAATTACTCATATGATCGTTGAGTTGCCACCTTTTGCCAATTTTCCTCTGTTTCCTTATTAAGATGCTAAAATAACCACTTTATTATGAACCGTATTCATAATAAGAACTTGTCACCTTAGCAGAATTAAACTATGTAAGGACAGAACGGAAACATTTCAACTTTGCAAATAATAACCACAAATGAAACTCACACCAGACACGTCTTTAGTCACCTAGCTATATTGGTGGCTTTCTATGAATTAGATAAGTTCTTGTTTTGTGGTGGACTATATTTGGAAAAAATTACATGTATTACCAAGATAGCATGACTATACGCAGTTTGACGTGTCTTCTGGATGAATACAACACCTACTAACTAATCAAGCAGAGTTAAAGGAAACTTTGTCTGATACATTTCTTAAATTCTTATTAATTATTGTTACACATATTCCATAGATGTGAAAAAATAATTGACAAGAAGATTTGTTAAATATCAAAAATATTAGGCGAGTTTGATTAAGATGCCGCTATTGTAAAACATATTTGTTTACACAAAAAGACTGTCTCTAAACATTGATTTAGTAGTTTTAAAATTATAGTTCATTCTATAACAACGATTGAAACCTGCTATCCTTCATTTTTTACTCGTTTCATGGTTCATGTTTTTCTCGAAATAAAACTTGTTTACGCACAATAGAAATTAGGGGTAAAACTTGTTTACGCACAGTAGAAATTAGGGGTAAAACTTGTTTACGCACAATAGAAATTAGGGGTAAAACTTGTTTATGCACAATAGAAAAAAAACCTAGAAGTACGGGCAGAACTGGCATAACGAAGGTTCTGTGCATACTAAAGTACATATAAACATTTATTTCAATTGTAACAGACTGAATTCTGTACATGAAAAATATTTTGAAAACAGTGATTGATTTAGCTTATAGAATGATAGTAGAAGCCAGAATATCTGTTTATACAATTTTTGTCTGTCTGTCTTTATGTTAATTAATTCTTCAATCACGCGAAATAAATTGCATAGATTTTGGTGAAATTCGGTACGGTAATAGTTTATACCCATAAGCAATTTATAGAACTTCTGGATATTACAGATTAAAAAACACCTTGACTTGGTCAATATTAGGATATTGTTACTGCCAACGCCATCCATTAGTTTTTAGTAAACTTTATGCTCATAGATATATTACGGTATGGTACCTCCAAACCCATCTATTAGCGTTTCCAGTAAACTTTATGCTCATAGATATATTACGGTATGGTACTGACAAAGCCATCTATTAGCGTTTTTAGTAAACTTTATGCTCATAGATATATTACGTATGGTACTGTTAAAGTCATCTATTAGCGTTTTCAGTAAACTTTATGCTCATAGATATATTATGGTATGGTACTGCCAAAGCCATCTATTAGCGTTTTCAGTAAACTTTAAGCTCATAGATAAATTATGTATGGTACTGCCAAAGCCATCTATTAGCGTTTTTAGTAAACTTTATGCTCATAGATATATTATGGTATGGTACTGCCAAAGCCATCTATTAGCGTTTTCAGTAAACTTTAAGCTCATAGATAAATTATGTATGGTACTGCCAAAGCCATCTATTAGCGTTTTTAGTAAACTTTATGCTCATAGAAATATTATGTATGGTACTGCCAAAGCCATCTATTAGCGTTTTCAGCAAACTTTAAGCTCATAGATATGTTATGTATGGTACTGCTAAAGCCATCTATTAGTGTTTTTAGTAAACTTTATGCTCATAGAAATATTAGGGTATGGTACTGCCAAAGCCATCTATTAGCGTTTGTAGTAAACTTTAAGCTCATAGATTTATTATGTATGGTACTGCCAAAGCCATCTATTAGCGTTTTTAGTCAACTTTATGCTCATAGATTTATTATGTATGGTACTACCAAAGCCATCTATTAGCGTTTTTAGTAAACTTTATGCTCATAGATTTATTATGTATGGTACTGGTAAAGCCATCTATTAGCGTTTTTAGTAAACTTTATGCTCATAGATTTATTATGTATGGTACTGCCAAAGCCATCTATTAGCGTTTTTAGTAAACTTTATGCTCATAGATTTATTATGTATGGTACTGCCAAAGCCATCTATTAGCGTTTTTAGTAAACTTTATGCTCATAGATTTATTATGTATGGTACTGCCAAAGCCATCTATTAGCGTTTTTAGTAAACTTTATGCTCATAGATTTATTATGTATGGTACTGGTAAAGCCATCTATTAGCGTTTTTAGTAAACTTTATGCTCATAGATTTATTATGTATGGTACTGCCAAAGCCATCTATTAGCGTTTTTAGTAAACTTTATGCTCATAGATTTATTATGTATGGTACTGCCAAAGCCATCTATTAGCGTTTTTAGTCAACTTTATGCTCATAGATTTATTATGTATGGTACTGCCAAAGCCATCTATTAGCGTTTTTAGTAAATTTATGCTCATAGATTTATTATGTATGGTACTGGTAAAGCCATCTATTAGCGTTTTTAGTAAACTTTATGCTCATAGATTTATTATGTATGGTACTGCCAAAGCCATCTATTAGCGTTTTTAGTAAACTTTATGCTCATAGATTTATTATGTATGGTACTGCCAAAGCCATCTATTAGCGTTTTTAGTAAACTTTATGCTCATAAATTTCTAAAAGGTAAAAAAATTTAAAAAAGAGATTCCTAATGAGTACTCTTATACCATATTCCACGGGCACGAAACGTTATTTTTCAACGTGCAAATATAATTACAAGTAAATAACTCATAGGCCTAAAAATATCATGAATTTTTCAAGAATTGTGAAATGTAGAATTGTCGATATAACGATATCAGCAAAACATTAATTATACTTACAGCAATGCTATTTTTTCATAATTTTGACAATATAAGTTCTGGAGTTGGAGAAGACGCATATTAGTGCGAATATTTTCAGCAATATTCTAGAACTATTTAACATAAAATTCTGCAAAAATAATTTTTGTGTCATTGTACGTAACTATTTCAATGAATAACCCACTCTACACATGAAATTTAAAAAAATCGAGTATTTAATTTGCCCCCTCTAACATTTAACTTACGCACGTTAAATCCCGCCCTCAAACGCCTGGGCGCTAATTAGCGAATTGACGTAATTAAGAGAATGCGTACATTTTGGACCCGATATCGAGTCCTCGGGCAATCTGCATTAATTTGTATTGAGCCCGATATCAAGCTTTCGGGCACTTGAAATGCTTTATCACTATGCTAAATTCAAGTTTCGTGTCTAAAAGGCTTTCGAAAAAATAGCTGCGTTAGACTAACGGACACGTGACTGATTTTATAAGTGTTTTATTTTCTAGCTTTTGACATACGGAAACCTAAAAATCAAACTATCAATAAATGAATTAAGCAAGCGGAGAGGCGCTAGCGACTAAGTTCGATCGTTCAAGTTAAGCAACATCGAACGTAGTCAGTATGAACATGATGCTAACTTAATCGCTAGTGGAGAACTTAGTCGCTAGTGGAGAGCCGCTAGCGACTAAGTTCGATTGTTCAAGTTAAGCAACATCGAACTTGGTCAGTATGAACATGATGATAACTTAATCGCTAGTGGAGAACTTAGTCGCTAGTGGAGAGCCGCTAGCGACTAAGTTCGATTGTTCAAGTTAAGCAACATCGAACTTGGTCAGTATGAACATGATGATAACTTAATCGCTAGTGGAGAACTTAGTCGCTAGTGGAGAGCCGCTAGCGACTAAGTTCGATTGTTCAAGTTAAGCAACATCGAACTTGGTCAGTATGAACATGATGATAACTTAATCGCTAGTGGAGAACTTAGTCGCTAGTGGAGAGCCGCTAGCGACTAAGTTCGATTGTTCAAGTTAAGCAACGTCGAATGTGGTTAGTATGAACATGATGCTTTCTTAATTTATGAATTATCACTTGCAATTATCGTGTCCAGTGCACAATACTATTTTTGCTAAAAACAGCTTCAATGGGATTTCACTATTTTACCTTATTTTACAATCAGGTTGTTTTGATTGACTCAAAAAATTATTTCTTGGTTTAAATAAAATTACGAAAACAATATAATTAACCACCTATACGTTTCAATCAGATCAACAGCACTCATTTTGGTATAAACAGAACTAATTTTCATGATTTCAATTAGTATGAGCTTCGTCCGCATGGAATTCCGAAATGCAAGTGCAGTGTTTTAATGCGTTTACTTTACGCGCTAATAAATTATTTTAGTTTAAATCCCGCGCGGATCGGAATGCGCTCAAAATGTTCCCCTTCCTACTTCGCCTGCTCTTGCAGCCCGCCTTTGTCCATCATTTGTGTGGCGGAGATTTTAGGTTTCCATGTCACACTTTCATCGTCATAACTTCGGGACCGTTTGAGATTTTACGATCCTATGGTTACTGTCTATTACTTGTGTAATTCAGGCTAATAGCGTCAGTAGTTTTCGAGTAAAATCCATTAGTAATGACAGATAAACATTTTTTTTTAAACACTATACAAATATATTTGGTAATCGAATACGAAAAAATTACTTGAAAGCGGAAAATTGGAAAATCGTAGACAGACACTTCACTTTTATTTACGTGTAAGATACAACAATTAAAAATTTAATGACAATACAGTGCAATGAAATTACTACAATACATTTCAAAAAATATAGTTTTGCTTGTCATATATAAATCATAAACTCGTCTAATCCCATTTAGGTGACTGAGAAATATATATCGTGGTAGAGTATTGTGATTGTTCTAGATGTTGATATCATAAAAAAATGATTACTGCGCGAGGATGGGAACTTTTTAGTTACAAAAAAGAGTCTTCCTTACAAAACGTGACATGAAAATTCTCTGCATTTAACAATGAAAAAATAACTTTTAAAAGTAAAATTTACCCTCTGCGCTACAAAGACCGGAATCTTACCATATTCCCATATATAGAAAATAAAAATAACCATGCTGTCTCCTGTATAATCGTAGTAGCGAAGGATTTCTTAGATGGAATCGTAGTAGCGAAGGATTTCTTGGAAGGACTCTTTTAGATGGATTCAATCATAAGCTTATAAATGATCTCGAGTGAAATCGAAATGATTGAGCTGACATTAGTTTGCTGCACTTATGTCAACAAATTAACGGTAACGTACATTACTAATGCAATAAACAAATAGGTAGATTGACATCTGAATAAAATAATAAAGACCCGGTAAAGTACCAGTACATTATGGGGTCTTTCTGTGTCGTCGAATCAACAGAACAGCGCGTGTGGGCGAGGGTAAGAGAACGTCATTTGGTGAGGTAGCGGAGGTACGTGTTTTGGACACGTTCAATCTTCAGCTTATACTTGATCTGGGGTAAAATCGAAATGATTGAGCTGACATTGGTTTACAGAAGTTGTATCAACAAATCAACGGTAAAGTACATTACAAATGCAATAAACAAATAGGTAGATTGACATATGAACAAAATTACAAAGACCTGGTAATGTACTGGCTGTGTCGTCAAATGAACAGAGAAACGCGTGTGAGCGAGGGTAAAGAAAAAAACTTTTGGTAACGGTCTTTTGGTGATGTAGTGCAGGTACGTGTTTTGGACACGTTCAATCATCAGCTTATACTTGATCTGGGGTAAAATCGAAATGATTGAGCTGACATTGGTTTGCAGAACTTGTATCAACAAATCAATGGTAATGTACATTACGAATACAATAAACAAATAGATAAATCGAAGTTTGAATAAAAGACCCGTGCATTGACTGTGTCGCTGTACGCGTCGATTGGGCAGAGACGCGAATGTGGGCGAAGATGAGGGAACGTCGTTTGGTAACGGTCTTTTGGTGAGGTAGCAAAAGTACGTATATTGGACACTTTCAATCAACGGCTTATTTTTGATCTCGGTTAAAATCGAACTAACTGAAGTGACATTGGTTTACTGCACTTGTGTCAACAAATGCCTGATTGAAACGTATACTAATGCAGTAAACAAATAGGTAAATTGACGTATGAACAAAATAAGAAAGACCCGGTCATACACTGGCTGTGTCGCCGAACGCGTCGAACGGGCAGAGGAGAGCGTGTGGGCGAGGGTGAGGGAACATGACGTCGCCGGGACGCATCTGGTTGGAAGTGGATTCCGGTTGTCGCGCGCCCGCCGGCAAGGTTGCGGCTCTAAGAATAGACGCGCCGCAGCAACCGCGCCGCCGTCTGTTCTCTCTTTACTAACAAGCAGCGAGTTGCGTAAAAATCTGCGCGTGTACGGCCAGATTTAAAATTCTGTCCTCGAGAGAAAAATCTGCTGATTGCGCATCTGGAAAAGCATCTCTTAATATCTCTTGAAATCGTTGATGCGAATTAACTTACGAGTACGCAGAGCGGCGATGGCGTCTGACGTTACAGAAATAGAACACATTATTTAAAAATGTTGATATTTTTGAGAATATAAATAAACCGTTAAATTCGACGATTAACCATCAGGAAAGATCAAAAAATAATATACAATTTGTAACCATAATACAAACACGCGTACCCCCATGTATTATATATATTTTTACATCATGCACTTTTGATGAGAAGCAATGTTTTTTTAATATGTAGCCATTGTCTAAATTAATTAAAATAAAATATTAACTGACATTGACCTTCGTTCTGTGTTGTCAAAATAAATGTCTTTTTTCTCTTTCGAGTTTTACGTGGCTTTTTGGACGAGGTTTCATTATTTACCATGTTACATCCGTGTATAAAGGATACAACAGGGTATTATCTGCTCTTTGTATCTTATTACTGATTCAAAGAGTTCCGCAAAAATAGTATTTACCAATTGTTATGAAAAAATATAAAATTTTTAATTTGTATGATTGACGATTTAAATAAAACTTTCAATGGATTAATTTTTTTTGTTCTTTTCACATAAGAATTTCAATTTAATTATTATAACATTTTGACCCAATATTATGCGGAATTTTGTCTATCTCCTTAAACTGTAAAAACCGTGAAGGTGACGGATAAACGACGGACGGACGGACGACAAAGTTATAAGTGTCCCTTGATTCACTAGAGAATTCTATAGCATAAATCTCACATCATCTCGACTTTATCGTTCATACATCTGTCAAAATAAATAAACAAGACGCTTAAAACCTTAATAAAGTATCTAAAATTGAATTTTTTTCATGAGCAGACCCTCAGGGTTTTTTTTAGATGTAATGACAAAATAGGCATCGAAACGCATCATCGATTGACACTTTCAAACATCTGAAAGAGTTTGAAGAAGTTTTATTTCTCCTTTGCGCCAAATATATCGACTCTCAGAAAAATTATTATGCATTCTTAATATAGAAAGTTTCGAGAAAATTTATCAACTGCAACGTTATATTAAACTACTTGGTTTATAATCATGTTACTAATAATTACCAAAACAAAATAGAATGCTGTATGAGTTTACCATGTTTGACTATTTAAATAGCCTATCCTAAAAGATAACCAAATCCGAGCAGCCAGTGTTACCAATAGCAATACAGAATAGTACTTAACTAGCTTGACCCGTGCGAAGTCTTCGCATTATAAATTATTCAACTCAATTTAATAAATCAAAATTGATTTTCTAATTTTGCACACTGCTTATTACGTTTTTATTCCATTATGAAGCTCAGATGACAGATCAAACAAATATTTTACTAAAATTGACATATAGAGGCGCAAGTATCAAAAGCATTGAGCTAAAGCGCCACTTTATTTATACGTGAGTGGATTTGAAATTAAACAAAAATTTTACCGACCGTCAATCATATTGACGTTGAGCCGTTAGATGGCAGCATTGCTGTTTTGTGTATATAATTTTAATAATTAATTAATTTGTAAAAACAATAGCAATAATAAATTGTTTAGTTGGGGATGCCGGTAGAGCAAGCAATTATCTATAAAATGATATATAATTTATGTGGATTAGTTGTGAGGTTTTTTCTAAAAAGGGAGTGTAACATCTTAACCTTAGCGTTTTAATATATATGATGATGATGATGATGATGATGATGATTAACACATGACTTTTTGTAGTTACATAAAATCTGTTAACATTTCTGTTCATATTTTAATTTACTCTTAAATTTTTCGCATAAAAATGTAATATTTTCAAAATAAAAAATCTGGTCACACCGTATGTGATACTCTATGATGTTTATATAAAGATTTATAGCTAGTCGCTGTAAGATAGTGGTATCAACACTCGAATCGTGAGTGCACTGCCAACCAAGACAGCGTGGCTTCGAATCCCACTCAGTGTTGTATCATTTCCAATTTTAATTATTAAAAAACAGTATTATGCGAACGGTTTATTTAAGGTTTAAAGAGTTAAATCCTGCTCACATGACACTTGCTTTGTTACTGTACTGCTTATTTGATGTCGCTATTGGATTTTAAACGAGCTGTTGCGCTAGACGTTGCAATGGCTATTTTATGATATAGCTACAACCGATGTACGCGTGTGAGCTGGGTTTGCAAATGGTTCTATCTAAATTATGCAATTCGATTAATACTTGTAATCTCACGTGTAAAACATAAATTATCTATTAATTTCATTACATTATGTAACTTAATAAAGTAATTTGGTAGAAAAGTTATTTACATAATTCTTTTATTGAAAATTCAGTACTAATTGTAGAATCAATTTTTAAAATATCTTGTATAACAAAATTCACTGTAAATTTAACAGTTTCGTTATAATATATTCATTTTAAGGAAATTAGTACAGACATCATCATCATCATCATCATATCATCATCATCATCATGATCATCATATATATTAATACGCTAAGGTTAAGATGTTACACTCCCTTTTTAGAAAAAACCTCACAACTAATCCACATAAATTATATATCATTTTATAGATAATTGCTTGCTCTACCGGCATCCACAACTAAAAAATGTATTATTGCTATTGTTTTTGCAAATTAATTAATTATTAAAATTATATACACAAAACAGCAATGCTGCCATCTAACGGCTCAACGTCAATATGATTGACGGTCGGTAAAATTTTTGTTTAATTTCAAATCCACTCACGTATAAATAAAGTGGCGCTTTAGCTCAATGCTTTTGATACTTGCGCCTCTATATGTCAATTTTATTAAAATAGAATAAATAATGCGGAGACTTCGCACGGGTCACGCTAGTAAAACAATAATATTACAAACATACACCGGCCTTCTAAAATCAAGCCGCTCGACTATCGGCAGCTGCAGTAAACACGGGCCCACGTGACAAAACACGACTTTTTTATTGGTTAACGTTTAAATGTAGCAGAGAAACAAGTTCGAAAAATAGGACTTGATCTATTACAGAATTTTAGTACGCGTTCACGTAATATAGCGTGTAGTGACGTCATTTTCATTATGACAGCTCGCACAGTTGCCATCACAACGCCTCGTAAGCAATTCCGTAGCGAAATAAGTGTCGTGTGAGCCGGCTTCTAATAACTAATAATGTTCTATTTTTACTACTTGGACTTTAGACAGTTCGGAGGCTCAGAAGGAGGGGTAGGCATATCTGTTTATATATTTTCAACAATATTTCTAAAACTATTTTACATAAGGTTCTTAAAAAAGTTTTGTAATCCTGGACACTGACACCTGACACTGGAAAAAAATTAATATACTTGATTTGCCTCCTCTAAAATTTCCGTATTTTTATGAGTTAAACATTAATGCTACGACAAATTTCATGTACTACGCCAAAGCCATGTTTCTACGTCAAACAGTTTTTGAAAATAACGATTGTAGCAGATGGAAAGCCCGACAAACGAAAAATTATAAGAGTGGTTTGTTATAGTACGGATTCCTAAAAATAGTAAAACTCAAGTGCTTTGATTGATTACTAAAGTACATAAAATAACGACGTCATTGATATTTATAAACTATTTACCTGTGAATTAAGGCACCGTTAGCGGAGAGGTCGAAAAACAAGGTGTCGGGTGATTGTTTGCTTCTAGATAAGCTGTCAGCTACTGTGCGGCGGCGGTGTTTGACCACGAGAACAATCTCCACGTAACTACAATTATTTATCTGATCATTTTTATCTACCAGACCGTGAAGTAACTTAAGCTCATTTTTTTGCCGTCACAACTGAAATTTTGCCAAAGTAATTTTTCATTTCTGCATGTCTTCGAACACGGCACGTTGCTTTTTCGTATCAGTAGGGCGGCGCACCTTTTATTATTGTATTACTGTATTATTTCTTACTATTGTATTACTGTATTATTTCTTACTATTGTATTACTGTATTATTTCTTACTATTGTATTACTGTATTATTTCTTACTATTGTATTACTGTATTATTTCTTACTATTGTATTACTGTATTATTTCTTACTATTGTATTACTGTATTATTTCTTACTATTGTATTACTGTATTATTTCTTACTATTGTATTACTGTATTATTTCTTACTATTGTATTGCTGTATTATTTCTAACTATTGTATTACTGTATTATTTCTTACTATTGTATTGCTGTATTATTTCTTACTGTTGTATTGCTGTATTATTTCTTACTATTGTATTACTGTATTATTTCTTACTATTGTATTACTGTATTATTTCTTACTATTGTATTGCTGTATTATTTCTTACTATTGTATTACTGTATTATTTCTTACTATTGTATTACTGTATTATTTCTTACTACATATTTTCCCAAGTGTGATTCGGTCTAATAATCTAAATAATAGAAAAATTACCTAATAACTCACTTTTTTCTTTTTTCATGACAGGAATAATATGACGAATCACACCTATAATTAATATATCTGATTCGTCAATATATTCGAAATAATTTTCGAATTATCCATATGTTAAAACCAATAATTACTTTGGACTCTTATGAGTGATATTAAGTTTGAAAAAGGGTATTCTAATAGTTTTTAAAATATTATTTCTAAAATAAATGTATTGGAGAGATTTTATGATTTAAAAAAGGATTTTTTGTAATTTTGAGCTTTGAAGACGGTTATCGGATTTTTCTATATTCAACAAAAATATTGTACGTTCGAAATTATAGAGGCCTCCGTGCTTTGAAAATATTTATATAAGAAGACCTGTGGCGTCATGGACCAATCGAGATAAGCGAAATTTTTAAGCATCGCAAATATAATTCACTTTTAATTATTTATTATTAAAATATAAAATGATATAGTTATCAATAATAGACTTTTTTAAAAATAATTTTCGAATTATCCATTACACAATAAAAAGCACTTAACAAAAAACGAAAATGCATAAACAGGTTAAATATACCAAATAACTGTTCACGTTAAAGAATTATTTGTTTTTCTACTACATGCGCATGCTTATAGTAACAAGCATGTACATTTTGTCGTTAAGACAACTGTAACTATCAACTACACTAAGGTGAGAGAGAAGTAGAACTACGTGCTTCCTGTTGCATTCTGTCTCTCTTTTACTCCATCTCGCTCGCTCATATGTGCAACAATACGCGCTGCCCAGTAACTGAAGAGCGTTTCATCGTCGCGTTCGTGACGTTTCACTTTTCTCACTTAGGCCCCCATTCCAAACGTCCGTTAAGAAGCTTCGCTTTAAAAATACAGTCTGTATAACATTTAAAAAGCAAACAAAAAAAACAAGAAGAAATTTGTCGGCCTGTCTGTCCTGCGGAGAAAAAGAAATGAAAATATATTAATATGGATAAAAAATAGTGTAAAGCATTGCCCATTAAACCATTACAGCTATGTTAAAATAATGAATAAAGCTATTCCAGACAAAGTGAAAGTCTACAAAGTTCCAGCATGTATATGGCTAATTTTATAGATTGAATATAAGCGTTTCAATGTGGGTACATTCACGGGGACGTTTTGACTTATTACGAAATTTTATTTATTTGGGTGCTTCTAGTTGAGCTAATAACTTAAAACTTAGCATTTGGATAGTAAAAGAGTTCTCGATATCTGGATATTGCTAATTTAATTCAATTAAGACAAAATTAGAGCATGGACTCTGTACTTTAAAGGATTGGGTTGAGATCTTAAAAATAATTTTTCTCTATTTTAGAAAAAATTAAAATGAAAATACTTATTCTAAATTCTGATTCGGAGAAAAACAAACAAAAAAAAAGTTTAAAACTATTCAAGGAATGAGTACATTTTAATTTCAGCGCCATAAATGGCTATAACGTAAATCAAGTGAAAAAAAGTATCAAATATACCTTTATTCCGCCGCTAAGTTTGCCATTAGTGCAGGGTTAAAGTTCTGGAGTCTGAATTACACTGGGTTCGAATCGGTTGGAATTGAATCTTTTCTATTTTTAATCTAAAATAAAATAAAAAAATCGTTTTTGGTTCAGTCAATGAAAGCTTAAACTGGTCATTCGCGTGGAACAAATATCATCATCATCTTGAAAACTAAGTATTTTTTTGTTTTTTTTTCCGAATTTCTCCAATAAAAACCCTGATCGAGCACTATAGTTACTATAAAGCCCAATAGTTACGATAAATCCTGTTAAAATTCCTACAAAAAGCCTCTATTCACTTTTGTTATATCTCTAAAACTTTTTGAGATAATCGGCTATGAACATTACATAATACGTTTAAGCGTAGTCGTTGTCATTGTCTTTATGCATATCTAAATATTATCATTAAGAGCTATGGCTATTTAAGTTAACCATCGCAACTCAATCTAATATACCTTACGTTGCTCTGTAGCTCCCCGGTGACCCGCCCTTGTGGAGCTTCTTCTTTATTTTTTATTTACCTTATTTTAATTTCGTAACCTGCCTTTGTTAAATTTACAAAATGTTATGTTTTTAAATTTTCACGCAAATTTTAACAAATCGTTAAGAAAAAAAAGGCTTTTAAACCACAAAAATATGACGTTTTATAGTTCATAGACAAATAAAAGAAAACAGTTAAATGTTTATTCTTATTTTGATGTACGTTTATTCAAGAAGTTTCCAATGGAAGATGTCAGTTGAGATTTCCATAATTTACATTCATGCATAACGAATTATCTCAGAATGTATAAAGATAACTTACACCAAAACTTAGTTGGGCATTGTTTGTAAAAAAATTTATGGGCTTCATTTTTTTAAGCTCGTTTGCATTTACGAACAGAATGGCGGCTAGGGCGTACCTCGGAATCCTTGGCACTTTATGTATAATCGTCAATACCTAGAACTCTATGACGTACCAATTTTCAAAATTATTTTATTTATTCCGCCCGAAAACCTTATTTTAACCTAATTCTGTCAAAATGATAAATTTGTTAGATTAATCCAATATTGGGTCGACAGACCTAAGCACATAAGTCAAAAAATTACAGTATGCTTTTATAACTTTAGCCGCTGGTATATATCAATCTACCACCGGACTAATGTACGTATATGTGTAACTTGTTGTATCAAATATCCGTCTATTTGACTTATGTACTTTAGTCAGGTGGCAGATTTATACAAACCAGTGACTAGAGATGTAAAAATATATTGGCATTTTTTGACTTATGTGCTTAGGTCTTCTGGCTCTAACTTTCTACATTACACAATTAAATGAAATTACGTGATGTAGTATTATTTCTACTTTTTTAATTTCTTTACCACGACCTAGGTTTCGTTGTATTATAACATCTTCAGGTATTAGCAAAGATCTTTGGTTCTGTAGCCATCATGCGTTCCGCCGAATACTAGTTTATGCAGGCGGCCTTGCTCGCGTAGATTTTTAATAAATGCGGCGGAGTCTTGTTCCAATAACTTCGGATCTCAACGATCTCCGATAAAAGTAATTTACATATAGCCTAGCTTGATACGTCATGTCTTATCTTGGAGCTGAGCCACTGTGACTGTTTCGACTGCTTCTATTGGTTAATTCTTAAGCCCGCACACTCGCTTCTTTTTAAATACACGCTAATTTTTTTGGGACCAAAGTAGCTTACAATTTAATCTGAATCCCAATCCCAATAATATTCCTATATAAATCAATTTAATGCTTTTTAAGTAATGCTCTGTTAAGAAGACAACTAGACAGACAACGGTTCTAAATATATTCAGTTTAAACACACCTCCCTTCCCTCCTCCACATATGAAATTGAATATTGATAGGACTGCTTGTTGTCTATACTCAACGTGTGAATATATCTATCTACCATGGAATTATATATATATATATATATATATATATATATATATACACATACACACATAATTGCCTGGTAGATATGATAAATGCGTAATTAACTCACTTAATGAAGCGACGAAATAAAAGTATACTTACTATAGGTAATTTTTTGTTGGTTTTAATTTCATGTTAATTTATTTTCATTATTAAAAAAAATTAGCAATTCTTACTAATATCCAGATATCGACAACTCGTTTACTATCCAAATGTCAAATTTCAAGTGCTTAGCTCAAGTAGAAGCACTCAAATAGATAGAAATACATAATAGCGCAAAACGTCGCCATGAACGTACCCAACATTAAAACGTGTATATTCAATCTATAAAATTAGCCATATATGCTGGAACTTTATAGACATTTTTTATTTGTCTGCAATATCTTCATTCATTACTTTAATATAACTTTAACAATAAATTTAATGGGCAATGATTCACACAATTTTTTATCCATATTTATATATATATTCATTTTTCTTTACATTTATATATATATATATATATATATATATATATATATATATATATACACATCCTTGTTTAAATTATGGTCTATTTTATAGAGGACGCGTGCCAAATAGTCGGGGAATCCCCGTGTTTATTACAACATTCCATCACGTTGTGCCATCCTTTTATTGACTATTCAACAATGCTCGTAATATTTTGCGCGAGTTTACTTAATACTCGCACCATTCAGAATAATGTAATTTAGCATACAGTTATACCATTTTGCCATCTGCAATCACTAGGATTCATACATCGCGGCGGAACTCGGAATCAAGGTGAAAAACCTCACATTTATAAACCCTAAGTATATATAAAAAAATACTTTAAGCACAATGTGTTATACAAAGTTTTTTCAAGAATTAAAAAAAAAGTCTTTGTCCTTGCAATATTTCGCGCACTGCAACCTAAATGTGATTAAAGAATTCCGGGGAAAATAGATCTGATTTGGAGAAATGGAATGTAATTTTTGAAAAAAGTTATATTATATATTTGTCTGACTCAGAAATTACTTCTAAAAAATACTCTTTAGGTATTTTTAGAAAATAAGAAAGCAAATTATTGATCTATTTACAAGCAGAAAAGAGTAAAAAAATAAAATACAATACGTGAGCAAAAGAAAAAAATATATATTGTATTTTAATACATCAACAATTGTTAATGGAAATAATACCAAGAATAAAAATCTAACGAAATACTTAATATATTTTTAAAAACAATCACAAAAAATAATCATAACCGTTTTTTTTTAATTTATAGCCATTACCTAAATTAATTAAAAATAAACTGTTAACTGGCATTGACATTCATTCCGTTGCAATGAACACATTCGTATGAGTTGTATGTTTATTGAACACATAAAACTCATAGAAATATAATTAATATCATAATGTAAACACAACAAATTATAACGTAAACATAAGAGGTAGGGCGAAACTATGTTTTATTGTAAGTAGACACGTATTCCAGATTAGTTGTCTCAACTTACCCCAGGGCCTTTACTGAGACAAAATGAGACAACTAACATATACTTTGTTGCAAAGGTATGTATAGATAATTAATAAAATGTATTGAAATGGAAAGTCCGTGCAAAGGACTAGCTTTAACATGGTATAGCGATGACTTGAAATTGGTCGTTAAAAGTTGAAATGTCTAGATGAATTAATTAGGAAGGGGTAAAATTAACATTTTCATACGATAATAGCGTAAAATCCTTAATCACATAAAATAAATTCACATGATTACGATGTATAAAATTCTTTGGATAGTCGATATAATTTCTTTGGATGGTCGATATAATTTCTTTGGATGGTCGATATAATTTCTTTGGATAGTCGATATAATTTCTTTGGATAGTCGATATAATTTCTTTGGATAGTCGATATAATTTCTTTGGATGGTCGATATAATTTCTTTGGATAGTCGATATAATTTGTTTGGATAGTCGATATAATTTCTTTGGATAGTCGATATAATTTCTTTGGATAGTCGATATCATTTCTTTGGATAGTCGATATAATTTCTTTGGATGGTCGATATAATTTCTTTGGATAGTCGATATAATTTCTTTGTTAGTCCATATAATTTCTTTCGATAGTCGACATAAATTCTTTGGATAGTTTACAATTGATTAAATTGTTATATTGATGTTGCGTTCTTCTTCATTTTAATTGTTTTCTCCTTGCACGTCAAACATATGCACTTGCTGTGAGATACAGATAATGAGAAGTAGTTTTCTTTATGCTATTTTCCCTCAAGTTGATTCCTCTCATTAATCTGGACGTCAAATATTTTGGTGAATGTGAAAAAACCTAACATTTTTAAAGATTGATCTTCTTCAAAATTTGAATTTTAAGAAAATCAAATTATTTATCCCAGAAAAATAACATTTTAAAAATTATCAGAAAACCCGTTTGTCATCTAATAAAATCATCTTATGGTTCACAAAGTGTTGACATGACGTTTTATCCATAAATTTATTTATATGATTCTTTACTATATTCTAAACAGGGTAAATTATAGAGTTAAAAATGAGTTCATGAAACAATTTTTTTTAATTGTTCCATTTTTTTCCATTTTATTACTCAGAATAATAAGCAAAACCACCTCTGTAAAATTAATTCTTAAATTAACATCCAGATATTATATTTATTATAAACAACCATCGATACGTATAGTGCGAGTGTTGACACTTCGTCACCTAAAAAGTTTACTTCGTGTAATATATGTCGACATATTGTCAACATACCGACTCCGTTCTGAATTTTTGTATATGTAAAAATAGTTCCAACTAAAGCAAATATCATTAAAAAAAAAGTACTAAAGCAAATATCGATAAGCAAAAATCTTCTTTTCCTATTAGCATTCATGTGGTGCAGAACATCCTGAATCTCAGCCACGTCGAACATATTAAAAGACCTTGCGAATAACGTTTACAGCGTATACCCTTATTTTACATTAAACATAATATTTTTATTAATTCTTTAATCAAACCAGTTGTCGACAAATAATGCACAATGAAGTTAATGCATGCGAATAACGCTTACAGCGTATACTCTTATTTTACATTAAACATAATATTTTTATTAATTCTTTAATCAAACCACTTGTTGACAAATAATGCACAATGAAGAATGTTCACTTTTACAAAAAGTCTTCAATAAAAAGTTTCGCGCGAGTTGAAAATAATTTTACATAGTCATATTTTTTAAACTCTAATTCTAGTCAAACTCAGATATTTAAACTTGACACAACAACTAATTAAAAAAAAGCAATTTATGAGATCGCTACATATTCTTTGTAACGACTTTAAAAACAACAATTAAATAGTACCTTTATAAAAGGCACTGTCAAATGCAAGGCCTGAAATGCGTTTTGAAATATAGAATCATCATGATTTTGCCCAATACAACGCAATTACAGTCAATAACTCATGAGATAACATTAGTAGAAAATCGACAAGCATTACAAATGCAAGGCCTGAAATGCGTTTCGAAATATAGAATCATAATGATTTTGCCAAATACAACGCAATTACAGTCAATAACTCATGAGATAACATTAGTAGAAAATCGACAAGCATTACAAATGCAAGGCCTGAAATGCGTTTCGGAATATAGAATCATCATGATTTTGCTCAATACAACGCAATTACAGTCAATAACTCATGAGATAACATTAGTAGAAAATCGACAAGCATTACAAATGCAAGGCCTGAAATGCGTTTCGAAATATAGAATCATCATGATTTTGCTCAATACAACGCAATTACAGTCAATAACTCATGAGATAACATTAGTAGAAAATCGACAAGCATTACATATGCAAGGCCTGAAATGCGTTTCGAAATATAGAATCATCATGATTTTGCCCAATACAACGCAATTACAGTCAATAACTCATGAGATAACATTAGTAGAAAATCGACAAGCATTGCAAACGCAACGCCTAAAATGCATTTCCAAATATAGGATCATCGTGATTTTTTGTTTTACTTTGTACTAGTTTTTCCCCACTGTTTCGCTTACGTTTTATAATAAGACGGAGTTTTTCTCCAGTAAAAATATTTACATCAAGAAGGGTCCCTTGATAGGATTAAATATAACGGTAAACATTTAGGAACGTGCTGTCTAGAGTTCAGTGAGAGGAGTAGTGAAGATAGGATTAATATGGGGAGCTGTCATCTTTGATACAAAGCCAAATCCGTGGAGATGTGTACTTTACTGAAATAACATTTTTTTTTCTTTATTCTTCATACTGTATTCGATAAAAATAATATGTTCGATAATGACATACATCCAATCTAACCTAACCTAATTTAACATACTACTCGAGCATCAGCAACGTACAATGCAGAAGATCGATGATAATTAGAGAAAGTAGAACATATGAAATTAATACAGTTACGCTCATGTCCTATAACAGTCGGTCCTACAAAAAATCAGAGCGATTCTGACCGAGTTTTGCCGATTCGAACGTTACGAGTGAAAACGCGCTAACGCAGAAAACCGACGGAAACGCGTGGTATTTAGTCAGCGGCGCGCGTCACTTGAAGTATATTTCGAGTAGGTGGAAAGTCAGCCATTAAGTCTTTTTTCGAAAACTTTATCGGGATGAAAAGGAGCCCAGATTTTAATATGAACCCTAAGCTTTATCTTAGCGAATGTCCGATACATCATCCGTCGAGTAATTTTTAAGCGATGCTTTAATATATCAATAAACAGATAGACACACAGATAAATAGACAAGCATCTAAAAAAAGTTGTTTTGGGTCTTACTCGTTATTAGACAAGCCCCTGAGACAACATTTCCCGAATATGTTGTATGCAAACGATTTGTTTGTCTTTTTTTCGAGCTCAAATGCTCCAATGAATCGTAATGAAATTATACTAACAGATAACACACAGTCTAGATTAATAAATAGGCTGTATAAAAATATGCTATCATTTACTGGAGCAAAGAAGTGAATTTAGTGTTAAAAAAATTACGCCACGCACGAAAAGCTGAAGGCGCTGATATTAAATTCATTCTTAAAATAGTGGAACATGTTCCATTTAACACACCAAATTCATGGGTTCATTTTTACAGGGCATTCTAATTCAGAATAGCATAGCGAATACCTGTCGCGCCGTACTGCACCATAATTGTTCCAAGTCAGGGCATTATGTTCAAAATAATATTTAACACATTCTATATAACTGGCTTAATTGAAATCTATACCCATTTCTTTGAAAATTTGTTTCGCTTCCCTAATACGACGCGGGTGAAACCGTTAACAAAAACTGATATAAAATAAACTAAGTATTTCACATTCACCTATT
Organism: Druceiella hillmani; assembly: GCA_039881145.1. NCBI lineage: Eukaryota > Metazoa > Arthropoda > Insecta > Lepidoptera > Hepialidae > Druceiella > Druceiella hillmani. The sequence goes on along the minus strand of JAYKKI010000032.1, from coordinate 19,298,469 downwards.
AAGCATCCTTGTACTGTGAGTATCGTAAAGTAACAACATTATACCTTTTGACAAGTGATTGTGAAACGTGGGTTAAGTACCCACGACAATGCTAATATTGATACATAAAGCTAATGAATGAGGAAAAGATATATCTATTTTTTGTATAAAAAATCATTCACGGAAAAGATCAAATCACGAAAAATCAATCACGGAAAGACAGACGTCTTTCCGTCTGTATGTATGTGTGGACATGTATGAATTTATTATTTCCTGCTCAACACACGAATGGATTTAAATTTAAGTTGGGTACAAAGTTTACTGATCATCCAAATAAAGTCAGATTATCATTATTAATTGAATAACAGATCATAGCTTATTAAAAGCCATATTTATTTATGTTGCAAGCGCCCCTATAAATATATAAAAAATGTATATTAACTACTTGTGGTCTGATTAAACTTAGTTTTACAATTCTTCACGGGATGGCGGTATTTATTAGATTTTAAAAAAATCTTTTAAATTTATTAATTCTCCACTAGACTGCAGTGTTTATCTTATTTTGAATAATGTTTTTGATATAGTGATGTTTTATATATATATATATATATATATATATATATATATATATATTATATACATATATATATATATATATATATATATATATACACATATTATTACCTGGAGTATTTACCAGACTACACGACATCATCCGGGTGGACCTCAGAGGTAGGTAGTATTCTAGAAATTCATAACATACCGCAACGATTCTGAAAAAGTATTAATCTTTACGACATATTTTCACAGGCGTATTGGGACATTATTGTAAATATTAAAAAGAAATAAAAAATAAAATATTAAAAAAATCTTTAATAAATTTATTTTTAATTTTTTTTCTATTCAAGATAATGTCACGAAGAAAATCTACAACGAAAATGATTACAAAAAAACGTCACGTCAACACTTTGCAAATTGTCACTATACTTAATTTTGAAAAAGACTTTCTGAGAGTTTTCAAAGTTCCATTTTCCTAGAAGTAATGAAATTAAAGTATTGAAGTGGTTTTTATGATAAATAATAGGATTTGTTAAAATTTTGTTTACCATTGTTTCCAGCAAAATTTTGTTTACCATTGTTTCCAGCAAAATTTTGTTTACCATTGTTTCCAGCAAAATTTTGTTTATCATTGTTTCCAGCAACTGCAAGATACAAAAAATTGTACCTAAGTACTTTCGCACTCAATGTTACTTAATTTCGGTAATCTGGCAATAATCGGGAAATTCGGCCACTAACGACCATGACGCATGTAATTACTGATTGATTTTAGATTACTGGGTTTAAAGACATTACACTTCGAAAACAAGTCTTGCTGAAGCATATTAATAAATAAAAATAATCCCCGTCATGCAGTTTTATTTTATAATCGGTACTCCCACAAATAGACGCAACCATATCTCTTTAATATATTGTGACACCCATGCCAATCTTATCTATATTTTGCCGATAGCAGAAAAAAATATTTTCTCTATTCTAATTTTGTTCAGAAAAAAAATATAGTCTGGTAAAATCTTAAGCATGTTTAATAAGAACTCTTAATATGTTACCTCCCTTTTGAGAAGGTTCGTAATAAGTGTGACAAGCACATAAATACAAATAATACTGAACTTTTCGCAGATGGGTACGATCATCGCGAATTGACTAACAATTAAATTCAGTTTATTACTCTGCCTACATTCACAATTATTCTTGCTAGATTCAATTTGCAGGAAATCGGTATAAAAAACTAACAACCAATACATGAAGAAAACACTGTTTCCAGCGGTCAATGGCTCCATCAGTCTCAGAAACTGTTTTCAAGGTTTTCGTGCTCTCGATTTGACATATACTATTGAGGTCAACATGCGCTAAATTTTCAAAACGGCACTGAAACTCAAGCAGTTCCGCAAAAATCGGAACACTTGGTTACAGTATCCGCAACCGTTGTGCTCTAGCTGTTCTATGTTCCTCTGCTTTATGAATTTAATATCATACATAAATCCTTATGTGATAGTATGAATGAACATTGTAAACATGGTATCATCATAAACTTCGATCCAAAATAAACTGACTTCGGGCGAGCACAGCCACGATCTTATGTAACTATCAGCGTGCCAAAGTCGCGACTGGTATCTGTATTACGCATTAGGATTTTATTAACTACTAAATTATTAGTTCGTAAACACGTATTAACCAATTAATATTTATAAACCGACCAGCACGTCCTTCAGCGAACTCTTCCTCAAGACTTTGTGACGTTTGAATCGGATTCTTCGAAACGAATTGAAGTAGACAGTCGTTATGCAATCGGTAACAGGCGGCCATGTTGACAAAACACGTCACTGACTCACTTCATTATCGTGTACCCACGAATTGGCCAAAGCGCATTAATGAAAACGATCTCCGAACTGTGTCATTGTGTGAGTCATTGCACGCTCTGAAGATGGTTACAAAGTTGCCAGAAGACAAACGATAAACGATTTCGTTGTGCAAAGATTCTGCAACAGACTAATTGACGAGCGTTAATGCAATTTTTTTTTGACGCAAAATTGCGTTTTCAATGATGTTAAACGGGGGTAGACACATAGTATCGGTTCAAAAGTATCGATACTGCACTAGTGAATATCATCGTAAAAATAGTATAGTACTGATAAAACTATCGAAAAAAGTAACGATGTCCTAAAGCATCGACACTTTTCCTGAATATTATCTGTATTTTTTACAAGTTACTTCCCTTATTCCAAATCCAAACATATGATATTCTATAAGCTTCCATCGATCGATTATTTTACTACCTATATGATATTCTATAAGCTTCTATCAATCGAACATTTTAAGACACACTGCAACACTAAATACGCTCGTGTAAATAAAAAAATAAAGCAAATTAAAACAAGTTTTCATTGAAATCAAGATAAAAACCAATGTACGAAAAGAAAAACACGAAACAGATTAATTAGAGAGAAGAGTGAACGTGAATTAAGTTCTAAACTTCCCACTCTTACTTTGTGCAATTACATAAAATTATATTTTGATCAATCGTCGTTTCGCTCAGAGTTATGTATGTATTTTAGTGCCAAGTTTGTGGTTTGAACAACATATTTTCTCATATTAAAAACAACAGGAAGTGTCGCTATTATGACAATACTTTGGTATATATTGATAGTATTGATAGCATTCGGTTTTAATACAAAAGTAGTTGAAGTATTGAATATATTTGGCGTTAATTTTGTAGAAATTCATTATTCACAATTAAATGAAACTCCGTGATGTAGTATTATTTCTACTTTCTTTAATTTCTTTACCACGACCTAGGTTTCGTTGTATTACAACATCTTCAGGTGGGATATTAGCAAAGATATCGAAATCTTTGCTAATATCCCACCTGAAGATGTTGTAACCCATAATATTAGCAAAGATATCGAAATCTTTGCTAATAACCCACCTGAAGATGTTGTAATACAACGAAACCTAGGTCGTGGTAAAGAAATTAAAGAAAGTAGAAATTATACTACATCACGTAGTTTCATTTAATTGTGGACAAAAGTAGTTGTTGAAGTATAGTATTAAGGACTGAATTTCGAAAGAAATTCAAAATGATACCTGTTGTAACATACTCGCGGGAGGAAATATATCATTTAAGATGTATCGAGAACAAAAGTATCGGTATCGAAAATTTTGCATTTCATGCTGAAAAATATCATGCCTTTTCTGTGTCCCTAAACTGATGTCAATTCCAAAGTACGATGCACAAAAATAGATTACACAGTAAGTGACAAAACTAACAATTTTGTGTGTCTCAAAACTCAGACACAAAACCTATCTGTCAGATAATATACCTACATAAAAAGGGAAACAATACCTAAGGCATTAAACCCATCTGATCTTAATTTGATAAACTTTATAGAAAGAGATGCAGTGTATTAATAAAGATGCGGCACAGTTGCTATTGTGTAGAAATAAAGATGCGGGACATTTTGCTACTGAATTCCTTTCGATTTTTTTAGGGTTTTATAATTGAGAGAAAAATAGGAAATCAATACGATATTTTTTTTAATTGGTCATCAAAGTAACTTAAACTTTGAATCGAGAATGCGTCTATCTAATTTGCATGTAACCTCAAAAGTGAAATAGAACAATGGAGGAAACGCAAAAGTGTCTGGATCAAAAGGAAAATCGAATTTTACCTTTTGGTGTGTAAATCTACGTACCTGTACCTCAATTTCTCAATGCTCGTGGCATATCTTCTTATTATGATACAATTTTTAGGAAAACAGATAGGATAGGATGCAATCAAACAGAAAGGATAAAAATAGATAGGGTAGTGATAGTGAACCAAGGAAGAAATTATTCAGATTACTCTCGGAAAAGTAAACAGTCGACTTTGGAATGTAACCAATTAAGTTTCTTTCAGACTTCTACAGCATGTACAGAGGAGGAGTACTCGCTGAAGGCGGTATCATATTCAGAACAGTCATTGGTGATTCAGAACGTAATCTATGACCACGAGAATTTAAACTTTGAATTTATAAGTAAGCTATGACGGACTATACGAATTCTCAAAATATTTAAAAACGACATAGAATATGTAAATGGTACTGTTCGCATATTTCTATTAAGATGAGACGTTACCTAAATACAAGAATATGGTAATTTTTCCTGAGACCAAATATAAAGCCAGTACATAAATTTCAAAAGCATTCTAATTTGTATAATCTTTTATTATATTATATAGCTGTGACCTAGCTTTTGCCCGCGGATTCGCCAGCGTGGCGTTTACTATATATTATCATCTTTTGAGGATATATTATCATGTTTTGATGGAGGTGTACTTATTTCAATATGCATTGAAACAAGTACACTTCCATATGACACCAGCATCAATTAGTAAAAGGGCAGATCGATGGAAAACATTCGTCACTTCGCTCAGTGGTTAAGTGGTCACGAGGCTGCTGCGTACGATTGTGGAGACCGGTTCTAAGAAAACATGAGTCATGTTTACAATAATACGTAATATTACGTCCAAGTTCGCCTCGTGCGGAATTCCCAATCGGTAACGATAATAACAAACATTGGTTATAGCTCCAGACCGCAGACAGGTTCATGCGGTCTAAATAAATTGATCTTGTTTAGTTTTTAATAGAAATAATTGCGTATCATTGTTTTGTATTTTTCACTAACGATACCTTGAGACTTTTTCCGCGTGGAATTCCGAAATGCAACTGCAGTATTTCACTGCATTTATTGTACGATCTTATGTTGAACACAAATATAAATTTAGTTTAAATCCCGCGCGGGTCGACTTGCGCTCCCTCCCCCCGTTCCCCTACCCACTCCCGCGGGTTCCTATAGACCACCTCTGCCCACCATCCGTGTGGTGGATATTTTATTTAATTTTCTTCGTAAGTTTTCATTCTCATAACTTTGAAACCGTTTAAGATATCACGATCAATCCAAAACTAAATTAATTCCGAGATTATTACCTATAATCCCCATTTTTACCAATTTATACCAATTATACCAATAGCTTTAATAGTTTTTGAGTTATTAAAACACGTGCACGCATGGTGGTTGGCACAATCTCCGCGAGCGAATGGCGCTTGGCGTCCTACGCGGGATTCGACTCAGTTACTTGTAATACATTATTTTTGGCAAGAGAAAATCTACAGCAAAAAATATTCACCAAAATCGCAATCTTGACCGATTTTGGTGATTATTTTTTTATCCATTGGTTAACTATTAGAAAAAGAAGTCTATTGATTTCCACAATGACTTGTCGAATAAAGAAAATCTTGCTCTACAAAATGATATCATTTGCCTCTGACAAATAATATGCATCCTTGTACGTTGATCAGTACGTACATACGTACGTACGTACGAGGACGCGCTACAGGTCGCAATTCTTGACCGATTTTGGTGATTATTTTTTTATCCATTGGTTAACTATCGAAATAGAAGTCTATTGATTTCCACAATGACTTGTCGAATAGTTCTTTTCCCTTCTCCCTACTTTCTGCTCTCTTTTTTCACCTATAAACCTTAAGTTTTTTTTTATTTTTTTGTAAATGACCGAAAGCGCTGTTGATTACTAAGTTTTTCATTAATTTTTGCCTGATTATTAATTATAATTAGTTAATATAAACTTATTGCATTACTGAGTTGTTTGTTGTTTTTGTAACATTAACAAAAAAGCGAAGTATGCGCTTTTGGTGACTTTTGGTTTTATCAACCATTTTTTTTCTATTATGATTTATTTTGTTTATATTCTTTGTTTTACTGAGAAATCCCTAAAACCACACAGCGTACTGAATTACAAGTATTAAACTTCTTGAGGTTTTTAATTCAAATAGATTAAAAAAAGAAATTTTACACGCAATTATAAAAAAAAACCAAACCGTTTTCTCAAGAAGTCTTTAAGTCATTACTGATTTACGACTGCAAGAACAATTTTTATAGGGTTTAGTGATTTTAGCACAAATATTTTTTTTTAAATAAAACCATTTTATTTTCTTAAAAATTTTAGACTAAACGGTATAAAGTAAATTTCTAACCATTTCATAGTATTTATTAACATGATGTAAGTATAAAAGTCAAGGTTATAAATGCATATTATGTCAACCTACCTAAAATATAGTTTTTACTATATTTTTAAAAAATATATAGTTTTAGGTAAGTAAGTATACAGAAAAATGTGACATAATATGGATTTATATTTAAGATTATTATTCCGATAGTTTATTTTGGTTTTAAAATCGTGGACCCTTGCATATAATACGAGCTGATTGAAATTTATTTGAAACTAAGCAAAATTACAGAATTACACTAATCAACATTTGTCATTAACATTATATTACCATCGAAACCATATATGTGCTAAAATTTTAATACACTACATAATTACACTAATCATATTTTTTTATTAATATTAAAATGCCATCGGAACTATACATGTGCTAATTCTTGCTCAACAACAGAATTACACTAACCACATTTTTGTCATTAATATTATAATACCATCGGAACTATACATATGCTAATTTTTGCTCGACAACAGAATTACACTAACCACATTTTTGTCATTAATATTATAATACCATCGGAACTATACATGTGCTAATTTTTGCTCGACAACAGAATTACACTAACCACATTTTTGTCATTAATATTATAATACCATCGGAACTATACATGTGCTAATTTTTGCTCGACAACAGAATTACACTAACCACATTTTTGTCATTAATATTATAATACCATCGGAACTATACATGTGCTAATTTTTGCTCGACAATAGAATTACACTAACCACATTTTTGTCATTAATATTATAATGCCATCGGAACTATACATGTGCTAATTTTTACTCCATCGGTTAAGGGAAGTAGGTGAAACTTCAATTACAAGATTTGATAGAGTTGTAAAACTAAACAAAATCGTATAATAAATCTTATTGTACGCACTTGGTATTAACAATTTGCTCTCACATAATCTTATTTCAACTATCCTCATAACTGCATGCTAGCTTTATAATTAATATTAACGTTATATTAAGATATCACGATATTGTTCGTATTATTATCCTAATTTTATGCAACGTTTATTTTTCAGTGATAAAACTGAGGAAAATTTTAAAAGAAATTTGTCAGGCGCGAATATACATTTAAACACTTACAAACATTTAAGGTTACTATTTCTAATTCAAATATTTATAAATATTAATTTTTCACAATGTAAATATAATAATATAAATATATCTTTCACAGGAGTAAAAAGAAACTAAATATAAAAATGGATAATTCCATTTAGACTTTGAAATGACCGATTTTTCATTTTTCCCTTCATTTGTCCTGTAAGATCTTACCTCCCATTATGCCGACTTTCAAGATTTTAAGTGCATCGGAAGTTGATGATTAGTGAATAAGACTATTGTACGAATAAAAAAATATTTAAAGACCCTTATCTTTTTGTTGCGTGTACTAAAAAACTTGAAAATATAATATAAAATTTTATACAGCAATCTAAAGCTATAACTTCAATATACGATATTAATTTCAACTTGACGTGATAAACTGTTTTTGATAAAAAGGGCTTTGAAAGATAGACGGATGAACGGACGCTCTATCACGTGATTCTATAAAGGTTCCGTTTTTTTCATTTTGAGGGACGAAACACTAAAAACTAACCTTAATTATACGAATTAGTCAAAGAATAAATCTATTGCAAAAAAAATTAAAATGTACATATATGTTACTGAAGTTTAAGTAATAAATCTAGATTTAAGCATACAAGAATAACGATTTCTGAACAAAATCAGCCTGTCATGAACATTAGCGAACAAAATAGGAGACTATGTGTAATTACTACTGGGATAAATAAATATCGATCGAAAGCAACCTCTATAGCTATAATTGAAGGAAGGCATCAGGAAGCATAACGAAAATACGGGCAAGGTAGCAGTGAAAGAAACATAATTAAGCGCTGTAAGAAAAGAAGAAACACCACTAACAATATGACACAAATAATTGGGTAGTAGACGTAAAATAGTGCACGATTACAAGTTTAAAATATCAAGAAAAAGCCGGTTTCGTGTTGATCGAAACCGGTTATTCATTAAACGTTGACCAGCAATAACGCGACGTTACTGAAAAAAAACGTTTTTGATGTTTTAATTGTCATCGCTGACGACAATCTGCGGTCGCCGCAATGGATTTGCCTCATTGTGGTTTAATTCAAGGTTTAGTTTGAGGAGGCTATGAAGCGCTCTTGTAAAGTCCAAACAATTATGATAATTAAAATTATTATAATCGTTTGAGCTATGATATCTTTTAATTATTATCATTTGGTATTAAGTCAATACAATTGTTTATTGTAAATGGGATACATCTAATACTGTGCTATTATTCCCACTAGTATAATAAAAATAAAACATTGTTTATATGGTTATTTTTTAGCCTTAATCTGCCTAACAGATTTCAAAACAATTTTGCACTGAGATAAGATATATTCTATGTTAAAAGTCAGTCTATATGTAAATACCCTATCACTTACAGAACTAGAGCAGTAAACATAAACGCATCTATAAAAAAAGTTTGCAACTACATGTAACAATCGTCAGTAGATAAAACGCAAAAGCATTATAATCCATACATATAATGCTTTTGTGCTTTTAATTCTATATATGAAAAATGTTTTAAAAAGGGCGATTAATTTATAGAATGAGAGTAAAGATCAGAAAACCTGTTTTCAGAATTTTCGTCTGTCTGTTAATTTGTTCTTTAATCACGCGAAATTTACTGCACTAATTTTGATGAAATTTGGTATTTATCGTAATAATTAATACCCCAAATAAGATACTTTTTATCTAGATATTATAGATATATAAACATCCTGATTTGGTGAATATTACTATATTGGTAATGCCAACGCCATCTATTGGCGTTTTTAGTAAACTTTATTCTCATAAATATATTACGATATGGTACTGCCAAAGCCATCTATTAGCGTTTTTAGTAAACTTTATTATCATAGATATATTATGGTATGGTACTGCCAAAGCCATCTATTAGCGTTTTTAATAAACTTTATTCTCATAGATATATTATGCTATGGTACTGCCAAAGCCATCTATTAGCGTTTTTAGTAAACTTTATTCTCATAGATATATTACGATATGGCACTGCCAAAGCCATCTATTAGCGTTTTTAGTAAACTTTATTATCATAGATATATTATGGTATGGTACTGCCAAAGCCATCTATTAGCGTTTTTAATAAACTTTATTCTCATAGATATATTACGCTATGGTACTGCCAAAGCCATCTATTAGCGTTTTTAGTAAACTTTATTCTCATAAATATATTACGATATGGTACTGCCAAAGCCATCTATTAGCGTTTTTAGTAAACTTTATTATCATAGATATATTATGGTATGGTACTGCCAAAGCCATCTATTAGCGTTTTTAATAAACTTTATTCTCATAGATATATTACGCTATGGTACTGCCAAAGCCATCTATTAGCGTTTTTAGTAAACTTTATTCTCATAGATATATTACGATATGGCACTGCCAAAGCCATCTAATAAATTTTACGTTCATAGAGTTCTGAGATTAAAACAAATAAAAAACAAAAAATCCTAATAAATTTTCTTATACCGAATTCCACCCGGACCAAATCACGTCGGCACAGCTAGTAATAAATAAAAATATTATAGCTGAACGTGATATCCATGGGTGTTTACTGTTAAAATTTGTGTTTAAACAGCGTAGACAGTTGATGGCAAATGGTTATGAATGTTTATGCAAATAAATTTCACTGTTGGCAAATAAATATATTTGGCTAAAAAAGTTTCTTTGACATTACACACTTATCATTTATAATTTAGTAGTTACAAAGGTAATAACACTTTTTTGCGTATATTTACGCGGTACTTAATACCTCGACTAAGCGGAGAATTCTGCCGGATGGAGCGTTTGCGTATATAGATGAGGTGGAGAGTACATTTTACCAATTACCGTGCGAGCGAAACCGTGAACAAAAGCTAATTAAGATTAAAAACCTGTCAATCACGAGTGGAAATCGCACTGCGAGGATTCCGTACACATTTAGGTATTTTTAAACATTTACTAACAGTTACAACTATAAATTAACGATTTTCTGATTTTTTCCTTTACTTGTGCTATGGAACCTTGCTTCTTGCCAAATTTCATGACTCTATATCAACGGGAAGTACCCTATAGATTTTGATTTATTTGAGTGTCAAAATATATGGCATAAATGGCCGTATTTTCTTATTACATTGACTTTGAAGCTTGATTTTTTAAAGCTCCAAGAGACCATAGACCTAAGTGGTTGATATTATTTTAAACTTGATACCTCTACTTGTTCCTGAGAAAAAGGGTATTGACAGATAGAAACACAGACACGGATCGACAACAAAGTGAGGTCCTTTAAGGGACCCTTTTTTTCCTTTTGAAATACGGAACCCTAAAAACCGGATAAACCCATGTCGAAACAAGTTTTATAACCGTCTAAATCTTTTAATTTAAGCAAAAAAAAATTTATGTAAATTTCTAATCAGATATATCTACATCTATTTAGTGGTATTATTCTAATTTTCTGGTATATAAACTTTTCAAATATTTCAAAATCACAGCTGAAAAATTAGAGTATGAGTAACACATTGTGTGATTTTAAAACTTATTATTTCCCAAACGGGGCTTAAAAATGAAAAACTAGCCAAGTGCGAGTCTGACTCGAGCATTCCTTGCCTCGTTTCAAATTACTTTATTTATCTGAAGACATCACTAATATGGCCTTCTTAGCACAATAAATATTTAATAATCAGTAATACATATATTATCGTGAATATCTCAAAAACTGGAATCGTCATAGTTTTCCTCCAATCTTTCCATGGGCTACTAAATTTTAGGTTAAATTAGGAGAGAGGAACATATATTTTGCATATTATTCAGAGACCTTTATGTACTCATAAATGTCCTTATTAATAGTCCTTTCGAATCGTTCAAAAGGACTACTCATAAGGGTCTTTGAACTCATAAGTGTCTCCACATATGGAGTTGTAAAAAAATTGTCGGCTACTCAACTTTAACAACACACCCCTCTCCTCTCCTCCCTACAATTTTCATGTAAATATAACTCAATCAAATCCCACGTGAACATATTTAAGTCTTAGCTATAGGAATGTGGACTGATTAATTAAGGTCTCTTATTATGCCAAATTTAAAATTTTATATAAAGCTTGAATGATCTTATTCAGTGTCTTCTTTTAAATTAAAATTACATTTTACTCTAAAAATGATAGAACCATTCTAAAATGATAGAACTATCCTAAATTTCATTTTAAAATGCCTATTCGGTAATATCACATTTGGTTGGCCAAACATTTTTTTGTTTCCATCACTTTACGCTTATGGATAGAAACTACTTTAATTTTGTTCCATTATTTTGCTACATATTAGTTAATTGGAATGTTTCTATCAAAAATCTACTTGCAAAATTTCATACTCATAGGCCTAAAACTATGGGAACTGTGAGGCTGTGATAGACGAATGGACGATCATGATGAAGTTATAACCTTTCCTCACTCAACTGCGAACCATGACGCGCAACGCAAAAGAACGAATTTTGTAGATAGTGAATGGGAGGCCGACAAATGCCAAGTGTTGTTGAGGTAGGTGGCTGACTTTCCACCGACTTATCACAAAGTCAAGTCGCGCGCGATTCCAACTAAATGTCTTTTCTTCTTCACTAGTGCGTTTTCAATCGTATATTCTATCCTTTTCTTCGTTAGCGCATTTTAAATCGCAACGTTCAGATCGGCTATAGTCGCTTCAATTTTTTATGACTCTTTTTTTGTTAATATTAAATATCATATGTTCTATACACGCTTCGAATTTTTGGCGGCTGAATCCTTTATTGATAGATAGAGACGTAATTTATAGATCGTCTATGCTCATTTACTAGTTATTTTTACTAGTTATATTTTTACTAGTTATTTTTACTAGTTATATTTTTACTAGTTATTTTTACTAGTTATATTTTTACTAGTTATTTTTACTAGTTATATTTTTACTAGTTATTTTTACTAGTTATATTTTTACTAGTTATTTTTACTAGTTATATTTTTACTAGTTATTTTTACTAGTTATTTTTACTAGTTATATTTTTACTAGTTATTTTTACTAGTTATATTTTTACTAGTTATTTTTACTAGTTTTACTAGTTATTTAGTAGGACTATTAAAATCTCTTTCGACATGTCACGATTTAACTTCTAATTATTATGAACAAATATCCTTATTATCTATACTTATATCTACAAACAATCAATCAGTCCCCCTTAATGAGGGTCAGAATGTACATTTTACCCTATAATGGCCTCCATACATTTTAATCTTCAACATAATCCCTGATGCTATAATAAGCTTTCGAAATAAGCACGTCTTTAATATACGTTTTAAATTTCGCTATGGGATGGTTTATTATATCTTCAGGTATTCTGTTAAAAAAACGAACACCATTGCCCAGAAAAGACTTATTAGTAATTTGTAACCTAAATGGAATATTACGAATTTTATTTTTATTTCTAGTATGGATATCAGACCTTTAACGAAGAAATTTAAGGTATTTTTACATATAATAAGTTTTCATAGATATATAATAATGGCAAGGTTAGAATATTTGCTTCTTTAAATAGATCTTTTACAGATTCTCGGGGTTTCATATTATATATGGCTCGGACTGCTCTCGGACTGACTGAATAGTTTTAATATCTGCAGCACTGCCCCACAGCATAATACCATACCACGTAATGCTGTGGAAATAAGCAAAATAAACTAACCTGACCGTCGCTGCATCAGTCAGCTGCCTAATTTTTCTAACAGCAAACGCAACCGAGCTTAACCTACTAGCTACTGAATGTATATCAGCAGCCCATTGTAACTTATGATCTAGAGTAATACCCTTATGGTAAGTCATTAATATAGACAAGGAACAAAAATTGACCCAGTATCGAACTCTGAGCTACTCCCAATTTCATAATAGATCCTTTAGAATTACTACCATTAATTTTACCTCGTTGTTCTTGATTTGACAAATAGGACTTAACAATCTAGGTAGACATTGACAATCTAGATACACTTCTCCCGACTCTAAGGGGGGAAACAACTAAGTATTTCTCACCCGGTGCGCCCGAGCAGTTACGTGAAAACTGGCTCGAGAGTTTTTAACGGAATACCCCGCATTCTGTGCCAGTTTGCTTAGATCCGCCTGGCATGTTCCTGCGGTTTCGAAACGCAGGATATGACCCATGTATTATTCCACTGCAGTGAGCACGACGACGACTTTGTTGGAGAGCATGCGTTCCAATATTGGAGTAGAATTACGGGGACCTTAGTACGTGATGTCTTTAGTCACCGTGACTTGGTTGAGGATGGACCGATCTTTGAGTCATTTAGAGCTTTCGCAAAGTGCATCCTCGCAAAAATGGAGATACTAAATGGCTCATTGCGTAGGGATGGTCTCTAATCCAGTTGGATGAAAGAACTCGAGAATAGATACAGAATACTATTAGGGGACCTTCGAAGGTCAATACTTTTGTATGAGGGAAGATGTTAAGGATGCCAAGAGGGACCTTGAGACAACTCGCGCAGAATGGCGTGAATAGTGTCTATGATTAATATCGGTTGTCTGGGTTATGCATAAAAATGCTAGTAAGAAAGAAGTAATAAAGAAAGATAGAAGAAAATTTGTTATTATTATTAAGTTCTATTTACCAAATATTAAGCCTTAAAGAAGCTTGAAACATGTCCCCTTTCGGTGTACCTCATTCAATAAAAAAAAAATTAAAAGATTTAAAACCAGAGTTTAGTGAGAACATAAATTTCAAATTATTTTGGAAGCATTACATTAATTTATGGAATAAGTACGGAAGCTGAATTTTACAAATACCGACAAGCATTTCACCAATTTGATGCTCCTTCAAGAATACTCTGGGTTTAATCCTAGTGGGTTTGACATGCTTTTCAAATTCACATTTCATTTGAAATATTGTTTAAGCATTCTCGGCTTGATATTTTCAATATTCATAATTATTCGGTTTTTCTTTTCTCAGATAAAGACACATTATCGAAATTAGCATTGGTTATATGCTATTCTTTGTCACTCATTGCTCTTTCGTGCTTAAAAGCTTTCAAGTTTTGTAAACTTTTAAGCGCTTTAGGCGCAATGCAGACAACCGACAACAATCGGTCCGACAATAACCAAAAAAATAGAACATGCGATATTTAATATCCTAACGCACATGTCCCACAAAAAATGGTACTGCAAAAGTACTTGGTAATGGTACTGCAAAAGTATTTGGTAATGGTACTGCAAAAGTACTGCAAAAGTACTTGGTAATGGTACTGCAAAAAATGGTACTGCAAAAGTACTTGGTAATGGTGCTGCAAAAGTACTTGGTAATGGTACTGCAAAAGTACTTGGTAATGGGGCTGCAAAAGTACTTGGTAATGGTACTGTAAAAGTACTTGGTAATGGTACTGAAAAAAATGGTACTGCAAAAGTACGTGGTAATGGTACTGCAAAAGTACTTGGTAATGGTACTGCAAAAAATGGTACTGCAAAAGTACTTGGTAATGGTGCTGCAAAAGTACTTGGTAATGGTACTGCAAAAGTACAAAAATGGTACTGCAAAAGTACTTGGTAATGGTACTGCAAAAGTAATTGCACTGCAAAAGTACTGATTCATTGTTACAATGGTCATATTTTTCAAATCTAAAAAGGGAATATACATACGATACATCGCTACTGCTGACTACAATGTTTAATAAGTCATTAATATTAATTATTAATATTATACACTCCATATTTTAAATGCTAAATTGACAAAAAATTAGCAGTGCGTGACGTCAGATCTCTTTGCCCTTACTTGTGACGTAAGAGTTGGCATATTATGAAATAATTAAACAACATTGCCAACACAGTTTCGAAACTCGTTTGACATCGAAATTTTTTAACCACTACATGGTAGTTATAATAAAAAAATATAATGAATGCGTTCATGGAAACCCCTCACGTTGGAAGTGTAACTTCTGTACAGCGAACAATTTATTCATAACTAATTATTATATTAGTCATATAATTGTTGGAAATTTTACCTAAAATAGTGATTATTTTTAACATTATATAATGTAAATTATACTCGTGCGGGCTTGTAACTATTTATTTACTGTCTTTAATGTAATGTAAGGCGCAATTTTTTCCAGTAAATAAAAATACATACAAAGTGTTTATATCATGTATTTTGGAAAACTGAATACAATGACAAAATAAAAAAACAGTCAAAACAATAACTAATAAACTGGCAAACCGACAAAATGGTAATGTTTAACAAATGAAAAAATCGTATATATGTACGTATACACTCATATGTATATTCTATATATTGGCAGGAATAAAGGAAAGGAACATGATTCAGGACGGAAACCGGGGAGGAAACGATGGGGAGTTTTGAAAGGAATTTCTTTTTCAGTCAAAACGGAACAATTTAAAACAGTTTAAAAAAAAAGTTGTGGCAAAAGGTCTTGACAGATTCAGTAACGTGATAATTAAAAGGACTCTAAACAGATTGCGTGGTGAGATGGCGGCACCGTGTTTACATAAGACACTCAGTAGGAGAGGACACGAAGATGTAAATAAATTAATAAATGCAATATTTGCTTTATTAAATGGCAAAAAATATTGGTAGCAAAAGCATGAAAGTGGTGATGTAGAAAAACAAGCAACTAGCAAAGGAAACCGACAAAAGTAAATATAGTGTTGGGCTCAAGTGTTACAAAAATAAAAATAACTCTTTTAAAAATAAAAAATGAAAAAATAAGCTCCTCAAAATTTTATTTAAATACTAAATCAGACAAATGAAAGAACTTTTATGTTTTCATGAAAAGTCAGACTATTTCCATACTAGTACGTTAAATGCTATTTCTACAAACTCTTTGAACCAGCACGATGGAACAAAGTGCAGATTGTACTCAGTTGCATCTTTCATACACTGATGTAACATATAAACCATAAAACTGGCAGTTCCAACAAGGTCATCGTAAAAAGCCGCATACAACACAAAAAAGCGAAAAAGAGATTCATTTTAAAAACATAGAACGGTTGTCAATGTCAATCAACAGTTTATTTTTAATTAATTTAGGCAATGGCTGCACATTGAAAAAAAAATTCATATTGATTATTTTTGTAATCCATTCTATAGTTATTATGTACTACGTTAGATTTTTATTGTTATTCTATTTCTTATTAACAATTCTGGATGTACTTGAGACGTAAAATAGGCGCGTTTTATGATGATAGAGACTTTATATCGTCACAAATTGTTGCTTAATTATTTTTTTGTTATTCCAAAAAACATCAGCTTTTCTAAAAATTGTATTCTATTTCTATAGCGCCTGGCCCATTTTCACATGTCTCCATTAAATTAAGATTTATGAGTCAGATATTACTTAAGTCAATAAACGTCGATGTGTCAGAGATAAATTCTGAACGAGATGCATTATTTCCATCTAAGCAACGCCAAACTAGATTGTCGTAACAGGTCAATTGATGACTTATTCTTTTTCGTAGATGCTAATTGCACTTCATCGATACCAACATCAAATAAAATAAAACGAGTTTCTTGCTCTAGGGAGTTTGATGTTTTTAATAGTGTGTTTGTAAAGTAGTAGTTATTTATGTATGTGTTAAATTGGGGCAACAACCCAATTTAACACATACATAAATAACTTCAAAAAAGTTTAACATAAACGATGAATGGGTCAAACAATTACACTAATTGAATGTCGAAAAAAATTAAAGGTTTACGTACAAAATGTTAAAAACCCGTCGACTTCAACTTTTTTAAGATATTTTTCATAGCACATGGAAGGGGTAAATAGGTCCAATACCTATTACCCCTTCCATGTGTCTAAAAATGGGTCAAATATCCTTTTTTGCTCGACTACGACACGCCTCAGATCTTTATCAGTTTACGTAAGCATATGTGTATGTGGGTGTGTTAAAATTTTATTTTCTAAAGCCGGAAAGGATAATCCAATTTGAATAAATGAGGTACTGTTAGAATCGTTTTTATTCTTGCGTGTTATGGAGGCAGAGTCGTAAAAAATAAAAAGTTCGATATTAAGGAATTCAAAAATATATTATGTGTTGGTAATTAAACGTAAAAATTTAATAAAAAAATTATTGGTATATAAATATCATAATTTATTATTAGACTGTTTAAAAATCGCCAAGCAACATTTCTTAGTACTCAGTTTTGTTAAAAAGACGGGTGTTTTGATCTTAAATTTTTAGTTAGAATTCCATAATAAATCTCAAGAAAAACAAGAAAAAAAGAGTTTGTTCCCCTAATGTAATCAGTGAAAAAGTTTCTAACAAGTTCAAAAATATTTAAATTTAAAAAAAGTAAAATGGATTTTATAATTATGACAAGTGACAAATGCATACTTGTTCTATTGAACCAATTGTATAACAATAAGGAACAAACACCAATATTATTAATGCAATCAAAATAACGGCTCTAAGCGTCTACATATTTTCAATTGACTGGAATATTTCCAACATTTATTGATTAGTTACCCTAAGCACGTACTCAATTGGAAACATGTTTTCGCATATCTTTCTGCGTTCAAAAAATAGTTTATCGGTTTGTTAACAAATTTGTTAACAGGTGGCGTTACGGAACATATAACATCACACTATCACATTCCGCAATACATTGCGGTAACTAACACATCGTGAAAAAAAATAAGTAGTGGATGAACAAAAATAATACATACTTGAAATTAAAAGTAGGAAAATGACAATAATTATATATGTATTATACGACTTAGATGTGTTCCCATTTTCTGCAACAATACATATAATTTACAGGTATTCCCCCAAGTAAACAATTTATTATTCGATATCCGTAAATGCTTCTGTAGAAACATGAAGCTATTTTATGTCTATTTACTATTTTACGACTTTACATTGTACGTTTAATAAGGATATTAAACGTACAATATAAAGTCGTATTCACACAAGGTATATTTTATCGCAAAACTTGAAAATTTATATTATTCTTTTAAGGGCTTCTACTTTGTTGGCAAAAATTTTGGCAAAAAAAAACATTTTTTTCAGAATATCCCAGAAATAAATTAATATCGAGGAAACTCTATGGACGTTAGATACATCAGAGCCATAGAAGAGACTTCTGTTAGTTCAGCAAACTAGTCGGTTCATAAACAGGGAGTGTTTACTATAAAAGCCGGTTTAGATGCCGTAAGTATAGAATAAAAACATTGAACTCAGCAATATATGGGGGCAGGTCGGGTGGCCGTCCAGTCAACAATTACCAGTTCTCAGTAATAAGTTGTCTACTGCGTCATTGCTGGTGAGTCACCGGTGTCCAGTGCACGGGCGGTCCGCGGTCTCGGCATCTCCCACGTGTCACTCGTGTCAAACACTTGGCTCTATCATTTGCGTAGTTGTTTTGACACCAATCGTCTTCGATTACGCGGGTTTCGTCATGAGCAATTTTTAGCCTGACACTACTTATTCAATGCTCAAAATAGATGCAAGTTATTATAGATACCGACATCAGCGCACGTCACAAAAAGAGAATTTCTTTTTTTAACTTAATAATAACGTATAATATTAAACATTTTTTTATATTTATAAACGTCACATCTATTTTATTTGACGAAAATATCGATTTATAAGGTGGGTTTACTACCAAAGAGTGTTAAATGTCAAATTACGAATATTTTTTCACATAGCATTTTTCATATATTTCACTTTTTTGACGGACTAAAAAAAATAAATGAAACGAATGTTATTTTGGATTTCGTTATTATATATAGTTGTACATTTTTGTTTTGATATGGCACCGACTCCAAAAAAAGCTTCGCTGTCGTGATAGCTTTGGAGTAGAACTCGCATTACAAGGTTTCCGTACACGCTTAGGCATATATGAAAATTTAAACATTTAGCGGTGCGTAAGTATCGTTTCTACTCAATTATATGCCAGAGTTAATATTATTTTTAATATGAAATTTTTTTTCCCAGCATGTCTTCCACGAGAGTAAAAATATCGAGAATATCATAAAAAATATCTTTGTTTTAATTATTCAAAACTTTTTTTATATTCTATATTTAGCTTTCTTTAGTTTATTATTGAAGTTACATTTCTTTAGGCGCGTTATGAAAAAAATGATGAGAGAGAAATTTTAAAAATATAGAATGAAGTTGGCAACCATGCAACACAAAAACGACACCGTGAAGTTGTTACTAAACATTTACTTTCTATCGATTTATTTGTACGAAGTACTAGGCGCATATGAATATGAAATAGTTTGACGATAGTTTCGTCAAGCAATTATTTGATAGTTAAAAACTGAAAGTGACCGCATTTGTTCGAATTAACGCAGCTACCAGGCGATCATGAGTTGGTAAAAAATGCATATTTCTTTCATAAGGGAATGTAGATACGGCATTGTTTATTTTTCTGCTGGCTTTTTATTATAAGCCAATCATCTGACGGACTGTTTCCAAATTATCACGCTTCAACTTTATTATTCTATTTTTTAGTAATTGAAATTTAATAATGGTCCATAAAATAAAAAAAAATATTAAAATATTTAAATGTAATTTTGAAATTAATTTTAAATTTAATTTAATTATTTCCATTGTTCTTTTAAATAATAATGGAAAGCTAGTAGAAAAATAAAATGATGGACCACTCATTAGTCAAATTAAATTAAAATTAATTATATTAAATTAAAATAAAAACAAAAACTATTTATTTTAAACTTTTCGGTCCTTCGTGAAATAGTTCGTTCGATTTTCTTTTTTAAGTGTAGTTTATTATATTTCGCCTTTAATGTTTAGCAAATTTCTTTTTATATTTGTAAATTAACCCTTAAATGTATGATGTGGGGGATCTGCAGCACGATCTTATTATGTTGCGA
The DNA here is from genome assembly GCA_039881145.1 of Druceiella hillmani. Taxonomy (NCBI): domain Eukaryota; kingdom Metazoa; phylum Arthropoda; class Insecta; order Lepidoptera; family Hepialidae; genus Druceiella; species Druceiella hillmani. The sequence continues at coordinate 19,277,916 of JAYKKI010000032.1, read as the reverse complement.
AATCTTCCACACTAAATCTGAATACCTACCTACCACTCTCCAAATCTGGAACATTTTTTTTTCTTAAGACGACAATACTTTTTTCACTTTTTATAAATATTTTTTGTGTTTTGCCCGCGGCTTTTCCCGCGTGTTATTTAAGCTGATCCCCTAAGTTCTCTCTTCGACTCGTTCCCATGTCCGTGCGCTCCATCCCCCTGAATTTCTCACACGGTCGAAATAGGTGGGTCCGCGTAAATATACGCAAATGATAAATGATTACCATTATAAGTTCTTATCGTTTATATTTAAACGATACGAATATAGAATTAAAGGGACTTTTATAACTAAATATATTTACTTGTCAACATTGAAATTTAATTAAATAAGGATTCATTAATTTTCACCATAAACATCAGTCAATATGACATTCAGCAATAATATGCTGTTCACCAATAATACCTTTACCATTAAAGCGTTTATCACGTATGTCATCGCGAATTTTCGCGATGTACGTTTTTCATTTTATTTTGACAGCGCATTCTGCTTTTTTCATAATAAAAACAAATAAAATTTCACTTTTATTAAATTAGCAGTGATGACAAGACAGAAAACCAAAATAAAACTATTGCTTTATTATTTTCTTTTGTTCTGGATTTTTTTTTACAAAAATAGAAAAATATATTCATTATTTTAATTGATAAAGAGAGAATATAAGTGGACAAAATTGCAACAAGTGACTCGTTGCTAAAAATTATAAATTACAAAATAAATCATAAGTGACCTTTCTAACTATCCAAAGTAATGTTTATTTGAAATTTTCAATTCATTAGAGAAAAGAAATTCGTGAAAAAATCACTTTTGTTTTTTGTTTTGTCTGTGATATCATTTAATTTGTTAAAAGTGTGTTTTTTCTGTGATGTCATTTGACAACTCATATTCTTTGAAAAATTAAAGCATTTACAACTCCTGTTTAAGTTGATTGCTGCAACACAAAACTATGCTGAAATCATATTTACAAGGTGACACGTGTCGTTTTTGAATAATCATTTACCATAATCTTGTAGCACCAACCTGTTTAATGTATTTCTTTAACGCCGTGGGCGTGGTGTAATACACAAGTAACAATACAACATTGTTTCCTGATGTAAATGTAAAATTAAAGGACTTAAAACTTACTTCTGAGTTAGTTGTTGCAACACAATACTTGTATTTTTTATAAGATGACACGTGTCATTTTATGAATAATAATTTACTTAATCTTGTGACACCAACCTGTTTAATGTATTATTTCCATGCCGTGGGCGTGGTGTTAATATATCAGCAACATTGTAACATCGTTACATTGTTACGACAACATTGTATTTATTTATCATTAGTAAAATTATGAGAGTTACATTTATTAAAAAATATATATAATTTAAATCATCTCATAATAACACTGTGAACGTTAGGAGTATAACATCGAATCTTTTCTAATGTGTGACTTTTTCTCAATCTACATACTTACACATAATAAAACAGCGTAACATTGTTACAAAAGTTTGTACATTAAAAATATTTTCGAAAAAACGAATTCGAGGGTTAACCCAAGAAGTAAACTATGGAAAAGGAATCGACAATTTTTGAAATGTTTGTGTGTCTGTGTGCGTAGCACGCAAAATTGTATAGATTTTGATGTGGTTTTTAAACTTTGTACACGTTAGTCATGAAATGAAGTTTTCCTCTCAATACAATATCGAAAAGTGAGAATAATGAGAATAATTTTATTATTTTTAGTTATATCGCATAAAAAATATATTTTAATGAAATATTTATAATTGTATTATATACAGTTTACAGAAGAACTGAACTATTTTTTATTCGATATATTTTAATACAACGTTAGACAGTTAAAAAATACGTAAAACTGTCAACCTGCTTATATATCTGTGAGCTGATTAATGTTGATTGCTGGCCAAATAACGAAGTCGCTAACAATTATGTAAACAAAGAAGTCAACGCGAGCTAAGCCATGGAGGAAAAGTCTACATATTTAAAATAAATTATTAAGGTACATACATACATACATACGTACATACGTACATACGTACATACATATTCAAAATAAATTATTAAGGCGACCAAAAACGTATCGGAAAAACACCCGCATTACGCAAGTCAAATTACAGTCTTTCGAAACACGACTCAAGTGGATGAATAACGTGGCTATCTAAGGTGACACAACATTAAAAATAACCTCCAAAATCCTTCGACTCCCCAATGCGAGCAGGTCGGCAGCCAGCCAATGAATACCCGCATACTAATGACACAAATATGTTCCTACGTATACAAACGTCATCGTTTAAAAAATTTCTGTGAACATCAATTCACACATTTTGAAAATTTCCTGTTTTTTCATGCGGCAAGGGTTTTTGGCCTGCAGAACGGTTCGGTACGCCACTACGGTACTCCTTGGACAATATGGTAGCTCCACGGGGCTTGAAAATAAACATTACAATTTGGTTTTCCGCGTAAAGAAACAAAGAAACGTCTTGTGGCTTCTTGACCGGCAGTATTCATTGTATAAGAATGCATAACTATTCTTTCACAAAACACCTGGTGATAACTAAATGGTGCTGGAACTAGGTTTTACGTTTCTGTCGAAAAACGACCACGATAGAAAAATGGGATACATTTAACCGCCGTAAATGTCGCTTTCCGGCGAATGCAGCAGATAAATGGAAACAATTTGTTCATTTCTTAAAGATGAAAACCATGTCACATTCTTATTCAAAACGTACAATGAATCTTTCCGTTTTAATAATCAATGCAGGAATCAAACTTCAGAAGGAATGAATTAATTTTGGCTAAAGTAAATTTTTGATTGATTTTCTTTATTTGATTATGAAAGAAAATTATTGGAAATCATGTTTTGGATGGTTACAAACGCTAATGATTTACTTCGTAAAACTGACAAGCAAACAAATTGTTTTCCGTATAAATTGTTCTATTGAAACGAATAATTCTTTAATTTTTGTTTTACCTAATTCACATTATTTATCATTAATATATAAATAAAAAATTAAATGGAAAAAACCAAGAAAACCTGAAAAACTGAGAAAAAATTACCTGAAAAGACGTTTGAAATACTAGCCGATGAAATAGGCCTTTATCCCACTAGGGAAATTAGTGCGCATTTAAACTTCTAATTAACTTCTACTTTTATTTTATACAGATCCCAGATATGGATGTCATTTTCCAAAGAAACATGTTGTAGTGTTTTTTAATCATACAATAAAATGATTGTGAAAGGGTAGTCGGTAGTAGTAGTCGGAAAGATAGATTTTGTAGAGTTTTAGTAACTTATAAATATTTGTGCTATAAATAAAAAGTAATAATAAAAAACAGAAAACCGGAAAGAAATACTTATTTTGCATTTAAATTATTTCAAAAACCCACTTGTAAATTAGCGAAATAATACAATGCTATTTAGTGTTAACTTAATTAGTAGTCAATGGTGTTAGTGACGTTATCTACGTATCTAGTATAGATGGTGTTCACATAAATCACACTAACTATTAAAACTATATAGAGCAAATAATAATCAAAGAATAAAGTACATTTGTATGTCACAATTATCTTTAATAGAAAATATGCATCATACATTAGCGACCGTAAAGAAAGCACACATAAACCAATAACACAAAAATATATAAACAATAATATATAAATATATATATATATATATATATATATATATATATATATATATATATATATATATATATATATATATATATATATATAGGAAAATAGCAGTTCCTTAAGACAGCCAAAAACATTTTTCTTTCTGATAAATGGCGCTAATAAATATTTATTTATTTGATATATGAAATATTTTGTCTACATATAAAATTTGGTTTGTTTTTAATAGCTAATAGCACGCTAGCGAAGCTAACGATAACGACTAATTAAAATATAATTATAATATTTTATTGGCACTCGTTCTTTTTAAAGCATATTTTAATTTTTCCAGTAAATTGTCGCTCAAAACTTGCTTCTTAAATCTTTGTCACTCAACTATGAACAAGTAAATTAATTTATCAAAGATAAAATAATTTTGCGGTATGGCATAACATGACAAATATACTTGTTTAAGTAAAACTGCGCAGGCGATATGAGAGCAACAAAAAGCAATGTACTAAATAACTAACTTATAAGGTTCCTTCACTGGTTAATACATCCTTGGCTTATTCGTGAAACGGTGAACATTGCCCTGTTTGACACAGTGTTGGATCTCATCTAAATATGTTAGTATATTTTTGCGGTCCCGTTTGATACACTTTTCGTGCAAAATCTAAATTTCGTTTCACGAATCAACTTCTGTGCAACAATTACGCTATACACAATTAAATAAAACTACGTGATGTAGTATTATTTCTACTTACTAAGTTCTTTACCACGACCTAGGTTTCGTTGTATTACAACATCTTCAGGTGGAAACTCGGTGGAGGTCACTACCTAGTGACAAAGAACTTAAAGAGAAAGTAGAAATAATACATCACATAGTTTCATTTAATTGTGAATAATGAATTTCTACAAAATTAACGCCAAATATGTTCAATATTTCAAAAACCACGCTATAGTAAATAGACAGTTCATTAACTTTCTAAAAGAAGTCCTGCAAATATGTTTGGAACATATCTATCTCTACTAAATACGTGCTTTCTTTAATTCTCGATCTTATTCAACAAGAATAGACGCGTGGCACCACTTGGAACCAGATTTGTTTTTCGTTTTATATGAGCGTAGTGTCTACAATTGAATATTATGTAATTGCTATGTCACGTAAATTTGTTATGCAATTAGCATCATACTCAATCATATTTCTTAAAGTTTGTCGACCTATATTTTTATTGATGTTTTTCCAATTCTTGAATGATGCGAAGATGAAGAATCTTTCATAAATTTGTCAAGATCCATTGAGCTATATTAATTCTTAACAAATGACTTGCTAACTTGAACTTGCGTTGAACTTGCTAATCTTACATCAAAATGTTTTTTTCAAAATAAACAATTTTAACCGGAATACAACGGAAGGATCTTATTTTATCTATGTGATAATATAAATAATTCATAAATAAACCTTTCAAGTAAGAGCAGAACTCACACTGCGAGGGTTCCGTACAATTTTCGGTACTTATAAACATATATATTCCATGTTGGTAATTTGGTTCGAAATAAAAATTATTGAGATTTGTAGAAAAATTTGTACGTATATTTCAACACGTCACACAAGTTTACAGAGAGAGAAAAAAACTAGTGTACCAACATACATAAACAATAGAACATGCGTTCCGAAATAACGCAACAATCGATGTGGCTGCGTTCTCATTTTCTAACACTTCCTCCAGAAAGCAGACGCATCTTATTTATACAATACAAGTGTTTTCCAAATGTGGTGCCCTTAGTTAAGTTATCAGCCACCTTATTACAACCATTCACAAATAAAAACTTTACTTTAGAATTAACTATATTTTCTCAAAGAAAATGTAAACGAATGTCTATATGTTTAGTTTTCGGTTTGTAACAGTCTGTTGATGCCAGTCTGATTGCACTTTGGTTGTCACATTAGATGGTTAACGCACCGTCCACGTCTTGGCCAAATTCACCTTATAGTTGTTGCGGCCACAGAGCCTCCTGTGAGGCTCTGTGGCTGCAACAACTGCCGTGTATTCAGCTTCTGCAGTAGAGAATGCCACAGTTGGTTGTTTGGCGGAATTCTAAGATATAGCCGTATTCTGAAACAAAAAAGTGTAACCCGTGCACCATCTTCTGTCCAATGAAGTCTACTTCACGACTAGACTTAAAATGTAATTTTCTCTCTTTGAATGACTTTGAACACCGAACAACAGAAAACAAAAATGCTATGTGTTGAAAACATGTTCTTTTAGTCACTTTTTCAATATATATATATATATATATATATATATGTGTGTGTGTATATATATATATATATATATATATATATATATATATATATATATATATATCACTAGATAATATTGACAAGAAGTCAAAGCCAAAATCATACTTAATTACTAAAATATACGTTTGGCATTAAACGAGATTCAAGATGGCGACAAAATACTTGCAATCGGAACGGAGCCACGTCGCTAAAGTGCGAAGCAAACCTGCATACAGCGAATTTCTTTTTAATTATTTTTTTATTCATTTAGTTACTCTTATTTACTTACAAGTACATAATCATCACAATTATATACTCATAAGTTTCAATAAATTCTGAAGATTATGCTAATTACAACACAAAATTAATAATTTGTTTAATTATAACACATTATGAAAAAATTCATTTCTTCTCATCCTAATTCAAAAATATCATAAATTGCAAAGTTTGCCTATCTGTATATTGCTTATAACTTAAGTTTGAGATAGGTGGATTTTACCATCGCATAAGGTGATGAAACGGATTTCACTACCGTATAGGATGTTTACCCCAGAAGGTTTATATATAAAACATTGAGTTACGGAATTATGTTAATATTTGTGGACACTCCCTGGAAAGCGTGCAAGCACGAAGCGCTATAGAGGCGATAGAAAGGTTCCGGGAACCGCGGGTAGCAAAAGCTAGTCACGATTAAATCACAATTTGGTGCATATGCAATTAGATTATTCAGCACTTAAATACCATGGGAAAGTGGTGTATTACCATATGTGTAAATGAGGATTTTTGATTCTGGTATTATAAAAATGTGATAAAGTCGTGAGCAAAATAATTCATTAAATATAAAGTACTGATCTTCTGAGAAACACTGAGCACAAAGTATTTCTATTCAATAATGGAAAAATTAATTCCTCAAGGGATAAATGTCTGCTGCAAATACGAAAAACTTGAAAGGAAAATAACAACACAATCTTATGGTCACCGTTTAATTAAATGTATAGATACAACTCATTTTGGGTAAATATTTGAATAATTTTTATATTTTCTTTGCATTGAAGTGGAAGATAGGCTGCCATCATTGAAACTTCTATTTTCATAATATGTATAAACATATGCATTAATTTGCGATTCGTGCAACAAAAAGTTTTATGTTTAATGATTGATATAAAATTTTGTGTTTATTATCTGTGATTGTAATTGTCACATTTCTTTCACTATGTTCTCGTTTATGTTCATGTAAATATGTGCTAGGGGGTAATTTAAATTTTGTTAGTAAAACCAAAAGACGCCGCGTTTTTTTATTGTTTCTTAAGTAAACTTTTGTAAAAAAAAAACGTAAGCACTCATGGAGATTGCTGACAGAGGTAAGAACTTCAAACTATGAAATAATAGTGGTTTTATATAATCATATTGCAAAAAATAACAAAGCACGTATTTTATTTTTACAATTTAAACCAATAAACAATAAGTTCGTAAATTTTATTTTGCAATTAAAGAAAATATTTTCTGAACTGAAAATTGCACCCTTTTTCGCAATTTTTCCAACCAAAATTTTCAATAATATAAGGTAGTAAACCATAATTTTGCTTTAATAACCATATGTTTACAATTCATGACATAAATCTAAAATTATTATAAAATTTTATAGAATTTTTAATTTTAAAGTCCGCGACAAAAATATTATCGAACAATAAGATATCTGTTTTACCACGCTAAAAAGATAGCTCCGAAGCCACTATAAAACACACATTATTAAAACTCATATTTAAAACACATATTATTGTTATATATATATATATATATATATATATATATATATATATACATATATATTTATATATATATATATATATATATATATATATATACACGCGTTCATTGCTATCCAATATACGTGCTTATAGCTTAAGATATACTGTTAACATTAGCATGTCGGTGACGCTAACCCATAAAATTTTCCCCTACCAAAAATCGCTCAATAGGCCTAAAGAAATTTTCTCTTGAAAACAAAAAAAAGGTTTAAAATATCAGGGAGCAGAGGGGAGAGATTCACATAAAATGAAAGCTGAGAACAGTCACCAAGTACGAAAAAGGGCGTTTATGTAGAAAAAATTAGACTATTTAACAAATCATTGGGAATGTCTCTATTCAGATAGTTAACCAATCGATAGAAAAAAGAATCACCAAAATCGCTCAAAAATTGAAGCCACATTGCTTCAATCATTTCCGAATACAAATACACGTATATATACACAGAACAAAGGACGGAAGCGCATTTCATTTTCAAAGGCAAATTTAGATCACAACAAAAATTCTTAAAAAATATAAAAATTACATCATTTATATCTTTCCAAAAAGATTTAAATGATGTAATTTTATATATTATATATACGATATTAAAACTTGATTATTACTAGAATTATCTGAGTAATAACCACTTCTATGGTCAAAACTTGAGGCTGGCGAGCTAGTCAATACCCGCGAGGCAAATAAGCTTTAAGGGCGTATTTACAATTTTGACGAAAAACATATATTTTGCGAAGTTTATGAAAATCAGTTTTTTGCAGCTCATTCCTCGCACCATCGCAAAAGAGGGGTAAATTTAGAGGATTCATTACAAATAATAATACCTTATATGCCAAAAAAGTGGTAAAATGCTCATTCCTTCTTCTTTAATTTGATGATAAACAATTTTGATTCACGCAATGGCGAAAGAGAAAAAACAATAATATTTATTTTATGTAAATTATTCATTAAAGGGACATAGTTATACGTTAGTTTACAACAAGCTGGCCCTAAAATTACTAAACCCTTAATTGCAATATTTATGACTGGTCTCATTTCAATTAGTTATATTGAATACACTAAGTTATTTACTTCTGGACTACAGCTTTAGAAAATGCTAGAAAAGTCACTTTTTTGTATTTAAATACTTATCCACGTAAAAATGTCATATTTTTTATATACATTTAGTGGCTATATTTTAAGCTGTGTTTTTAATTTACTGGCAGGCATAAATTAGACCAAGCAAAGCGCATGTCAAAAGGCAAAAGAATTGTCGAAATTAATTAGTAGTCACGAGTTATTGCTACCTCGATAAAGCCGCATGTGGTAAATAAAATCATTGTAAACAGTCATATTAGTGGCCTGGTCAATGAATTAAATCCTTATTAATACTGTAACATACTAATATTTGTTATTCTCGTATCGACGTAATTTTAATAATAGAAATAACACTGGTAACCAGTATTTTGTATTATTAAAATTACATTGAATTCAAACTATATACGAAAATATTGAACACATATTTTCATTTTAATTATAATGTAAACGATTAAGTTAATGCGAATAGACTATAAATTTGTTGCACACCACAAACGGGTCGCTACACGTGTATTACTGATTTTACGACTAGTAAATATCCGTTTTCAAGCGGTGGGATTTTGTAAATAGCTCCCTAAGCGAATAGTAGATAAATATATGCGGGATTATGGTGACGAAAGGAAACATTGTGTTTGAAAAAAATATAAGGCTTTATAAAAGCTTCACGGTAGACTAGAATATAATACACAATTTCATGAAATTAGAGAAGCGCCTCTAGCGAACTGTCTTTTACGTCATTGATCGATCATTGCCTTATAAATTAGTTTTTCTTTGAATAACTGGGTCTGTATTTATTACTTATATCACTCTCCCGTCCAATTAATGCGGTTAACTAAACACTACACACAATTTGTTTTTATTTTAAAAGTAAATAAATGGGAAAATATAAATAAATCAAAAAGCACTTATTTTAATATGTTTGAAATTACCCCTCAATTTCTATTATCTTTCATACCCTTGAGAAATTTCATCAGTAAAAAGATTTCGAAACTCTCAATGATCGGAAAAAAATTATTCTCCGTCTCTACATTTCGTAATTCTTTTATTAAACAGTAATTACGACTATTTACACATGAGGAGAAAACACGGGAAATAACAGTAATTATTGTTGTAAAAACTCCAGTTCCAACCTAATCAAACTGGTATGATTGCGTTACCTTTTAAACTAATTAAACGAAGAAACTACAACCGAGTATAACATCTACTAGTTAAGATTGGCATTGCGGATGAGTAATTTTAAAATAAAATCAAGAATTTAACGGTTGGATTTGTATTGCAAGATCGACATAATGACTTAGGTGTCCGTGAAAAGAAATAGTCCTCTTTTATTGCTTTTACTATCCGGTTCTTTTGTTTTTCCGCTTTCTTGATTTAACAGAATTAGTAATTAAAATATTGTTAATTTTAAAGTAATTATCATAATTTTCCCCTTGAAACTCAAGACTGTTAACAACTTGCTATAATGTCCTTAATTATATACGCAGAAATAAAAGTTGGAAACATAAATATAAATAACCCAAGCACTTACAACAACCATAATTATCATAAAAAGTGAAGATAATGGGGGATGAACTGTGAAAAGTACAAAATTGTATAAAAATGTAACCAAACTTTTGTAATATTTCAAAGGAAATATTAGGGCCTGAATAAACATTTTGCGCTATCGGAGAGCGATCGGAGGAGTTACGATCGTAAAACAAATGTTAACTATTTAAATTTTATATATATATATATATATATATATATATATGTGTGTGTGTGTGTGTGTGTGTGTGTGTGTAAAAATGATATATTAAACTATTTTCACATATTATTATTTCAACATAAATTGGTTTTTAGTGTTATAAATATTATTTTACTTTGGTATTTAAAACAACTAAAAAAGTATCAAAGTATTAATTTATCATTGAATTACATACCTACTTATATGACATTATAATCCACTCAATTTTCCAAAATTATTAAAAAAATTAATTTAATATGACAATAATATGGTTAATAATTTAAAACGGGTTCACTTTACAAGTCTAAAGTAGGTCGGGCCAAAAAAATAAACGTGAAAAATGAGGCAAACTCTTTTTAACTAAGTTCCAAGTAGTTTTTTAATGCGGAATTTGGAATATAACGTACAATTAATAAGTATGGATAAACAAATTTTAAATTTATATCCACAATTTCGTTTAGTTTTAGAAAATAATGAAAAAAAAATTGAAATGTAGGAAATAAAGAAGTGGGTACGTACTATCAGTACAACAATTTACTTTCATTTTATATAGAACTGAAATTGAATACTAAACTTTCTTGATTTCATAGCAAAAAAAAAAAATATATATATATATATATATATATATATATATATATATATGTATTTATATATATATATATATATATATATATATATATATATAAAGTTTGATCTTTTGGTCCATAACAGATCATTTGAAAAACATATTAAAGATATTTTTTCAAAATGTCTGTTATGGACTAGAGAAACTAAATAGAATTTGAAACAAGATTGCTAAACACATCACTTTTCAAACTCTAAGAAAGTAATTACACAAATAACTGATCCAACTTACCCAGCTTGGCCAATTTATGATTTTTTTTCATATGTACAAACATGCTAGTTAAGTACCTAATTTCAAATTTCCAGGTGGACTATATTATAAAAGTTTTGACGATCTGTTATTGTCAGGATAAGATTTTTTAGGATCCATTTCTCAGAATTTAATAGGATCTAATAGAACTAGAGATATGAACAAAGTTTATGGTCTTTTAATATGACGTATGTCTAATTTTAACTCAGTATATGAAATAAATGTTAAATTAAAGAGGAATTAAAATTATGACGAAAGGATACGTGTGTTACTGCACAGCGTGTGAGTGGGCAGTTTTTTTTTTTTGAGAACTTGGTTGAAAATCCTAACAGTCCTGTAAGTCGGAGACCCTTATTGTATAAATTATTATTAACTAATCGTAGAAAATCAATCTCTATGCTATTTGTCCAAGCTACATCCTAAATGACCATAATACTGATAATAACAATTCCCTGCAATACTTACAGATTCCAGAAAATAATTTTAGCATTTCAGTCATTCTCTTTTTCATCTCGACAGTGCTCTATTTTGTCAATAAAAATAGACATGACATTTGCATAGTCTGAAGATTCCAGTTCTCCCAAAATTATAAAAACCATTTTTTCACTGGCGCAGTTATTCAACGCATAAATGACTGTTTGAGAAACTTACGTAAAAAATTCATTCTTATCCCAATGTCTAATGAATTAATGAAATAAAGATAGTCACATAACTCACCATTTTTTCACTCGTTTTAGAAAATTTACGCAAAATGTGACGTCATTTAACTCTTGACGTCGTTTAACACTACAAATATTTCATGTGTCGTGCCCACGGCTCCTATGACGGCGATGTGCGCCAAGGAATAAATTTAGAACGTCTGTCGGTCATTGTCATTGAATTTTTGTCATTATGTACTTTTGTCTGTGTCGTTTTTGAGAGGTTCCGCTAAACAACTGAGAATATTTTGTTAAAGTATTAATTATAAATACTGCATTATGAGAGACGAAATAATTGAAATATTGGCAAAGATTCACACCATTAATGCGTCATGAAACATAATCGTTTGGCATATTGGCGTGTATATGAAATGTGTCACTCATTATTTCAGAGAGAAATATAGCCTTCCTAAATTTTTATTTTCACGCAGATAAAAATCATCTTCTAAATGTGAAGATTACCCTACAGCGATGAGGGTAATCTTTTAAGGCTCACAGTAAAATGTTGCACCATGCAACCTAATTAAGATAGAACGTTGACATGTATAGGAGCAAGAGATATATATTATGTTAAAGAGAAAGAGAGAGAGAGAGAGAGAGTACAACAGTGAGACAAAGCTATATGCGTAAGTGCGTTATGTTACATAGTGGTTAATTACTTCATTTTACAATCAAACTGACGAAAGCGTCGTTTCCACCATCACTTTAACATATAGTGTAACTAAACATTCACCACTATTTTTCAGAAGACGACTCTCGCCAGTAAAAAAATAAATTTAGTAAATGGCGCAGTTTTTTCATTAGATTACTTTTAACACAAAAAATAAACATGAAAGAAACATAAGTGCGTGCTAGCGTGTCGACTCAAACGATGGCAATACGCTTTTCGTGTCACTCGGTTTGAATTAAAGCTCAATATTCACTTTTATTGACGTGCGGATTACGTAAAACGTCGCCAGTATGAGTATAAATCTAATAAATGGCTCAGACTTTTTATTAGATTACTTTTTATATAAATATGGCAGAAATATAAGTGCATCCTAGGGTGTCGACTCGACCGGTAACAATGCGCTTTCCGTATCACTCAGTTAGAATCGAAGTCTCAGGATTCACTTTAATTAACGTACGTAGTACATTACACATACTTTTTTATATATATTTAAAGGAGCGCGACAAATGGTTCGTAATTCTATCGTCGCGTATCGTATCTGCGTATTCGTACATGTTGGCGCAGACGATGATTTGCTTGCGGAAGGAAAGAAATAATATTATCACTTCAGAAAGGCGAGACACCCTCCGATTTCAAAATATTAGCACGTTCTCTTTGCTCCATTCATCCCTTCAACATAAGAAATACCGTCACCCCTAATTTTTTAAAATCCTATAAGGGAGCTTCTATTGCTATATTGACAATTTTCCGGTTGTTTTCTCACAGAATCGATTAAAACTGGCTCATTAGCTGTAACAGTAGATGCATTTTAATCAATCATCAGATCAGCCATACTTTAATTTATATCCGACTATAATTGTCAGGTTATTTATTAACATATATAGTTAGCAAAGCTATGACTGTTACGATGTCAGATTTTAATTTTAGTCACACATCTTTGATCATGTTAAGTCGTCGACCTGCCAGAAAATAGGGTGTTTGCAACAGGTATAAAAAATATCTCATTAATGTATATCCTTATTTTTGAGTTAAGTTTAACGATATTTAACTGCAGTAAATTTGGTATAAATAATTTTAAATAAAAATTAAAATCAAAATTAATATATTGTGTTTTAAAATTTATGGCTAAACTCCATGCCACAACCTGTCCGCCAATCAGAACGCGTAACGTAAAAATACATAACGTATCATAATATACTAACAGATGATAAACGTCAATTGTGTGAGCAAGACAGCACGATCCCGTAAATTGAATTCCATAAACAATATTTATATGTAGCTTTATAATGACAAAGTGTGTGTAAGAACTGTTTAACTGTTTTTTGGGGCATCAAAAAGTCGATTTTTTTTCATCTCTAAACAAATTTCTCGGGGATGTTATGTGCAATTGTAGGTGTATGAGGTACATTTTGAATAATTTCAAATATTTTTTAAAAAATTGGCAAATACCCTATTCTTATTAAATAGGGTTCGGATGTTATAATAAAGGAAACCGGGAAATCCTTGTAGAGTTCGACCCAGATATTACATATTATAATAGATTTTGAAATGCTATTTCTACGGAACTTTAATAAAAATTAGGTTGTTTTTCATAATAGTATGTAAAAGATACTTCTATGGAACTCTTTGTACCAGAAATATTAAATAAAGTGCAAGTTGTGGCTAATTGTATCCTCCATACACAGACGTATGATACGTCTAACTACTAATCCATTAACGTACTAATCCATGAAAGTCGCAAGCTCGACAATGTCGTCGAAGAAACTACGTAAAACTCGAAAAAAATAAAAAGAAATTAATTTTGATAACACAGAACAAATGTCAACAGCAGTTAAAAGTTTGTTTTTAATTAATTTAGGCAATGGCTACACCTTTAAAAAAGCGATTGATATTAATTCTTTTTTGGAATAGTTTATAATTAGTTGTTACGTAGTTCATTGGATTTTCATTGTTGTTTTTATTTGTTATCAATAATTCTTGCTACATTAAAATATATGTGCATATATGAAGATGATATAATGATTATTTCACAAATTTTTATTTTCTAGTTATACTGGCAACCTCTAATTCATGTTAGTAAAGGAAAATTAAAATGTAATGTAAATTATGGGAAAAATCTAGTCTATGACAGAAATCTTAAATTCTCTTTTTTCAAGATCTTTTTTCATAATATGTATACCACATTATATATTGAATGATATGTTTGTATAATATAAAGTTATTTTAGATTATGTAAATTATCGTCATGATTATTAAAATATGTTTGTGTTCGTTTTATGTATAATTTATTTAATTAATTTGTTTGTACGAAATTATTTTAAATTATTTCCTGTTGTGCGGATAAATGAATTATATATATCATAATGTAGATAATTTATCAATTATGTTAAAATTGACAAACGTTATCGATTTCCCTGTTCTTATAAGCCTGTCCTTGTGACGAATGTCGGTTTGTGGAGGCCCTTTATTTTTTATTTACGTCTTCATTCAATCTACGGTTTTTTGGTGTACAACAATTTTAATAATATGAATTTATATTTTACTGAATTTGTTTTCGGTGTAAATGATATGGCTCATTGTATCATCAGTGATATACACACACACACACACACACTTATATATATATTTATATATATGTGTGTGTGTGTGTGTGTGTGTGTATGTATATGTATATATATATATATATATATATATATATATATATAAATCTTAACTAAATAATATAGAGTGATCTAAGTGCAATAATATGTATATGAATTTGTTTTTTTTTGCTATTATTTTATTGCTTAATATCTCAATATTTACCTGACCAATCAATGACATACATGAAATATAGAATATGTTACAGAATAATATTTTATAGAGAAGAGATTATGTGTCTAAATATAGATATATTTAGACACATAATCCCTTTTACTAAGCTAAAGTCTATGAAGTGCAACATACCGTTTGAAACTCAGTTTATTTGACTAATGAATAATCAGAACAAAAGCTGTGGCAGTTTGCTTATTACCCAAAACAAGTCGATACAAAGCCAACCGGTGACTTTGTTTCAAATCTCTTATGGAGATGAAATGAAATATTGGCTTAGGAGGGATATGGGATAAGAATGAGGGACATGTTTTTATTACAACCAGTGTAAAACCAGTGTATACGCATACATGTGTAAAAACGTTACTATTATACATATAAAAGAATCTTCGCATTAAACTCAGTATATTTGAAACGTGTTTTTGTAAAAAAATTTAATTTTTAACTTGAAATTACAATTTCGACAGTATATTTTTCAGAAACGGTTGAGAGTTTTTATACTTCTTGATATCTTCTACTCAATTTGATGCACTGCATCATCTGTATGAATAACATACACATTTTGTTTGATCCTAAATATATTCATAAGTGATTTCTGATTGTACATAAGCTATTGTCAGAAGAAATTAGATTTTTAATTTGATATAAATTGTAGTTCTTTAATAAAGTTACTGCAACTTATTATACTTGTTTACAAGACAATTTTTGACTTTCCCACACAAGACGTTTTCTCGCTTGATGCTTATTTTCGCACAGACCCTTACAAATTACAACCACTTAACACGTCAGTTTCGTTTGAAATTCAGCTTCAGACGCATTTTGTAATTTATACCACATTAGTGAGGCATCAGGTAAATTTCGTAATTTATACCACATTCAGTGAGGCTTCATATACGTTTTGTAATTTATATCACATTCAGTAAGGCTTGAAATATGTTTTGTACTTTTTACCACATTGCGTGAGGCTTCAGATACGTTTTGTAATTTATACCACATTAGTGAGGCATCAGATACGTTTTGTAATTTATATCACATTCAGTAAGACTTGAAATACGTTTTGTACTTTTTACCACATTCTGTGAGGCTTCAGATACATTTTGTAATTAAGCCACATTAGTGAGGCTTCAGATAAGTTTCGTAATTTATACCACATTCAATGAGGCTTCAGATACGTTTTGTAATTTATACCATATTCAGTGAGGCTTGAAATACGTTTTGTAATTTATACCACATTAGTGAGGCATCAGGTAAATTTCGTAATTTATACCACATTCAGTGAGGCTTCAGATACGTTTTGTAATTTATATCACATTCAGTGAAGCTTGAAATACGTTTTGTAATTTTTACCACATTCAGTGAGGCTTCAGATACGTTTTGTAATTTATATCACATTCAATGAGGCTTGAAATACGTTTTGTAATGTTTACCACATTCAGTGAGGCTTCAGATACGTTTTGTAATTTATATCACATTCAGTGAGGCTTGAAATACGTTTTGTAATTTTTACCACATTCAGTGAGGCTTCAGGTACGTTTTGTAATTTATCCCACATTAGTGAGGCTTCAGATAAACTTCGTAATTTATACTACATTCAGTGAGGCTTCACATACATTTTGTAATTTATACCATATTCAGGGAGGTTTGAAATACGTTTTTTAATTTATACCACATTCCGTGAGGCTTCCGATACGTTTTGTAATTTATACCACCTAAGTGAGGCTTCAGATAACTTTCGTAATTTATACCACATTCAGTGAGGCTTCAGATACGTTATGTAATTTATACCACATTGAGGGAGGTTTCAGATAAGATTTGTAATTTATATCATATTCACTGAGGCTTCCGATACGTTTTGTAATTAAACCACATTTAGTGAGTCTTCAGATACGTTTTGTAATTTATACCATATTCAGTTGGGCTTCAGCCACATTTTGTAATTTATACCACATTGTACTTCGTTTTATTAGGTCTCATTACAATGTCGTTAATATACTATCTTGAAGCTCTTTGTCTTCTTAAAAGTTTATCAGCGTATATAATCGATATAACAACTAGGTTTTGCTCACAGCTTCGACCGACTTGAAATTTAAAAGCGTAATATGTTAAGCAAATTAATTGCAAACCCAACTGTTTTAAGAATATAATAATCAGAACTATAAGTGAACAGGCATACAATTAAAATTATATATATATATATATATATATATATATATATATATATATATATATATAATAGGCCTGGCGTTGAAGATATAGAATATAACTTTTTTCAAAATCTGCAATTTTTTGGATGAGAAAAACCAAACAACTCAGCGATTGACAATAAGGAAATGAAAATAAAATAAAAACAATTTGTAACATAATACAAAAGTAATAGCTATCTTCATAACAGGGCTTATATTATATTATATTCTTCATAATCAATAATTGTTAATAAGATATTTAAATAACAAAAAAAAATCTAACGAAGTATGATATGATAACTTTTTTATAAATTGTTGCAAATAATAATTAACCAATATCGGTGGACATTTTTAATGTGTAGCCACTGCGTAAATTAATTAAAAATATACTGTTAACTGACATTGACATTCGCTCTGTGTTGTCAAAATATATGTATTTTTCGCTCTTTTTGAATTTTATGTGGCTTTTTTCAATGACCTTGTTGGACCTGCCAGTTTCATGGATTAGTATGTTACTTCTTTAAAGGTATGAAGGATATAACAAGACACAATCTGAACTTTGTTTCATCTTGAAAGAGTGCCACAGAAAAAAAAACATTTATGCATTACTGCAAAAAAATAACCTGAGTTTAAAAAAAAATACATCTTTTATCTTTCTCTCTGATTATATGGCGTTCGTTCTCTCCATTTGCCAACGTCAATTTAAAAAAAATACATGATTTCTCGTTTGTTTGATTGACAATTTAAATCAAAGTTTAAAGGACCTATTTTTTCATTCATTTTTATTCTTGTAAAAGCCTGAATCCAATATATATCGACTTTGGCTGGTCTTCTTTATCAATAAACTTTATATTTACCCTTGCTCAAATACTTTAAAGTCAATAGAAGAAATCGAGTTAATTGTTGTTTGAAGCATTTTAACTTGCACACGACGTAAATATTTATATGTACATGTACACCAACGGTTAAAGCTTAAGTCTACTGATCGATCGAAATAAGTCGGTAACCTCAGTTAAATGATGCTGGACCTCGTAGAAATATCTTCAACAGACTATAACCATTCATGCACCTTCATTTTTTTCTAACCGTTTTAAGTGATGGTGGTCGTCGTGTCTTCAACAAAATTTAGTCTCTCAGGCGACTTCAAATTTTTCTAGCCATTGAAGCTAAAGTTAATCATTATTTTGGTACACTTATCTTAAATTAAATCCTATGTTAATAATTATTTTAGTAAACCACTTCATTAAAACAGGAACTAAAAAGAAGTTAAACTTGCGTTAAACTTTAGTTTCGTAGTATACTTCGTTAAAATAGTAACTAAAACTGTGTTAAATACATTAAAATAGTAACTAAAAATTGTGTAAACTGCTTAAATCACACAGTGTTTCTATGCGGCCACATATTCAATAACTGACTTGGTCGGACAGTAATCAAATTAATTTCACTACCGTGGTTAATGACGCATTTCACGATAGTTTCAACGCAACAAAGTCCCATACAAATTTTAAGCGCGTGATATCTTATCAGCATTTTCTGAATAGACATTGATAAAGAAATCTGAAAAGGAAAACGAATAAATTTAGAAAGACGTAGTACAAGCATAATGAGAGAAGTAACAATCTTTTCTATTTTCCACAAGTGCGAGCAAAGATATGAATATTTATACGAATATAATATAACATTTATGCAAATCTTGTGAAAATGACTCAGACTTAATACTTAATATTTATAATTAAATACACGTATCTAAAGCAAAAATTGCTTAAATGAAAGAAAAAAAAATCGCCAAACGTCATAATTTCTTTTTCAAGACAGATATGATACTTGAAAAAAAATTTCGTAATAAAATTGCGTTATAGTAAAAAAGTGAAACAAACTTAAAAGATTCTTTGATTAAAATGATATTATAAAATAAAACGACATTTATGGGTTATAGCTATATTTTATGGTTCATGTAACTAAACTCAAAAGAACATAACAAGTACTTTTTTATTTTTGATCACATTATCCTAAAATAATACTATCCTGTAGTGCAGTGATAGAACAGTGGTATTATCCGAACAGTGGTATCCATGCTTTTATTTTTGTTCACATTATCCTAAAATAATACTATCCTGTAGTGCAGTGATAGAACAGTGGTATTATCCGAACAGTGGTATCCATGCTTTTATTTTTGTTCACATTATCCTAAAACAATACTATCCTGTAGTACAGTGGTAGAACAGTGGTATTATCCGAACAGTGGTATCCATGCTTTTATTTTTGATCACATTCTCCTAAAATAATACTATTCTGTAGTACAGTGGTATTATCCGAAAAAAATACTTCTTCTTCTTAGTCCTTTTATACTATTTCAAAGTGAGCCTCTTTTCGTCCATGCCATTCCGCTATATCCTACGCCACCTGTACCCACTTCGAACCAACTGCTCTTTTAATATCATCACACCAATGCATTTGTTGCGTTCCTGTATGGCATTTTTCTCTTCATGTCCTCCTTCATTAATTATCTTAATCAAGAGTCATGTTTACGAGTTACGTAACCGATTCATTACCACTTAAGTTTTGCTATTCTCTTGGTAATATCGGTGATTCTGCTTTGTAGTTCCAGTCCCAGTCAGGTATTCGTCTTACGGTCGCAGAGCGTTACACCTTACCAGTTATCTTTCTATTGCTTTCTGGACCACTCATAGTTTGGTTACAGATCCTTTGGCGAGATACAAGTTTCTGCTCCGTAAGTGAGAACTTTGAAAAATAATCACATTATTTTAAGTGCATTTAAAATGCATGTTAATAACTTTTAATCGTTATGAAAATAATGTTTTATTTCTTTTAAGATTTTTACTTTTTTAAACTTGGTTTTAAATCTTTACAATTTTTAATCTTAAATTGCTGTTACAATTTCTAGTGACAAAAGGCTAATTTGAATACAAAATTCATTGCCGAACGTAGACGTCACTCTATTGTGTCATTAACAGTCGAATGACATCGACAATGGATTTACGTCTGCATTTCGATTCGACACGTGGCGTCGCTGCACACTCTCATTACTAATCACCATATTCAATTTGTATCTCTGTTCCTCACTTCCTCATTATAAATGCGAATATTCATTAATTAGAATAATAACTTATTAGTTATACTTACCAAGCTTAATGACTATTCATTGTATTGTCGTAAAGTATGAGTAATGCGTCATTATTCAATATATTCTAAATACACTAGAAGTTGATGACAAAATGATAACAAGAGGAATATCAGCGTAGAATTTTTAGAGTTCTGAACGTCAAAAGGAAAAACGTCTGTCCGTCTGTTAGTTACAGCCGATTTTCTCAAGAACCATTTGACATTGAAACTTGAAATTTGACTTATGATATATATGATCTAAATAATGAATGAATTAGTATATTTTTTTTTTAAAAACAACCTCCATATTTACTTACAGTACAGTGCGAGTAAAGTTTACTTCACATAATATTGAAATAATGATTATTATTTTACACGTAAATATACGCGAAATTAAATTGGCTATAAATAAATGATTTACTTTAAAAAAATCTTTACTTCTAATAATACTTCTAATGCACGCACAATTTTTTTAACCCTTTCGATCATAAAACAAAATTTGGCTTCTTGAAAATTCCAAATATTTCGCCATGACATCCTCTTAGTACGAGCTAAAAAATTATATAGCACACATACAGATGGTAACACGATATCTATGTAGAGTTTCATCTACCCCTGTAGACCAAAATATACCCCTTTAATTTTTAACTCAACACAAATCATTAAACAGCTGCGGCTACAACCCCCATTCGAACGACTCGCTGGCACTCTGCCATACTTGATTTATGATATATATGATGATGATATATATGATATAATATGATCTATAAAAATATCGTTTGAAATATCGTTTGATATTCCACGATATTCCACAACGATATACGACGATATTCCAAAACATATATAACTTTGCTAAGTTACAAGGAACTCAACAAATTTTTTTAACTGAACTTATTTGTTTCAAAATTACAAGTAGTATGCACTCAGAAATATGCAACAGAGTGTGCGAAAAAATGCATTCGTCTTTATTTCCGAAATTAGTGAACCGAGTCATGAAATAGCAGTGTTGGTAGAATCTGACTAAAATATTACAGGAAAACTATAATTATTATTACAGGTCTTTAATTTTATGAAAAAATCACAATATTTTACGCCTGTTACTAGGCAACATGTTAATACGATGAAAAATAATAACATTTATATATATAGCTAATAGAAACACTTTGTTTGCACCCGTAAATGTTTAAATTTTTATGTGTGCAAAAGTATGTACGGAGACTTCCTAGTTACGTTCTACTCGTACTTAAAGGTAAGTTATCTACAATTAAACTGTCGTTAAATAGTTAAATACAAACTTAATAAGATCCTAATGAATAAAAAACCATACATCAATTTTAAAGTGATTAGTACAAAATACTATATTACCTACAAAGTCATTAAAAAACTAATATACGGCCAAATCAATTAATGTTTCAACAGTGTGCTATATTCTGTATTAAGTATTTAATCCCTCTTTGTAACACAAATTAACACGGGCTAATTATACAGAAGCCACCAATTCCGAACTTTTTTTAAACGGGTACATAGTTTGTACCTTAAAAAAATACGAGTAAAACGCGCACAAGGTGTCCGTACACACGTACTATTATTTATATATATATATATATATATATATATATATGTGTGTGTGTGTGTGTGTGTGTTTTCAAAGTTTTTACGAAAATAAATATAAATTATATATTTTTTTAATTTTATCTTCAGTCATTTTAGAGAGAGAGGTGAGGTCATTCTGGACCTCTTCCGTTCTGAAGGACTTCTTCTGCATTATCTCTAGAACTATCTTACATGAAATAATGAAAAAAAAGTAAAAAAGTTCCAGTATTTATAGAATTGACTTTTCAATGAGTTTCAAAAAGTATTTATTCCAAGCTTGTCTTCCAAAACCCTCACATAAATGTCGGTTTTGCAACAGCAAAATATACGTTAAACGATGACGTAGGAAGTTGATATAGTAATCTCTATTACTATATCAACTTCCTACGTCATCGTTTAACGTCAACTTTCTACGTCAAACGATTTCCGATAAAAACAGCTTTGACAGGCGGACATACAGACGCCTGAGTGATATGAAGTGTTCCATTTTTTTCCTTTTAGGGAACGGAACAAAAAAAACATTGAATTGAAGAGAGTAATCTAACAGTTAAACAAGGCAAGCCAGATATCAAAATATGCTTCCATGATACTGGCTTTACAAATTACAAGTTATTGTGCAATGTTTTGTTCTTGCCATAACTTATAACTTTAAGGCGCAAAATCTCTTGCTATAATTTATAACTCTTAACTTTATACTTTAATGTAAGTAATTCAATTTTAAACAGATAAAATAAAAAAGAATTATATAACTCAATAACTCTCAGTGTTTTTTGAAAAACGAAGTGCCTTAACATTTTCTTTATAGTTTGATGTACAGAATCGTCTATATGAATAATAGAAGCGTATTTTGTTATTACTGCAACATTTCGAACATGTGCTGTAAAATACTTGTCATGCTACACCAATTTTTTTCCATCACTGCCTGTAAATATTAATTTGTCAATGCCAGTGAACTATGCAAGGAAAACATGCTGTAACGAAACGTCTCCAATTTGAATTGAATACCTGAGGAAAATCAGAAAGTGATGACGTAGACTCTAAAAATGATTTTCGATTTTTAAAGTTACAAAAAATATTATGCTTATTAAACGTCACAGTATGACATAACTTTTCCATTTCAGCCTAGATTTACAAAACTTGGAAATGGTTTTGTACGCAGTGTGCAAACAATTTCAAAGTAAGAAAATTATTTTGTTTGTAAAGAATAAAAAATTAAGTCTGCTAATTTGAAAACAGTGTAACCTTTCTCTGATGGCAGTATCCATAGAAAACGCTAAAGAAGCGTGATCATATTATTTTGTATCAAAATATCTGAAAAAATTACAAAAAAACTGCAGAATATTTCTTACTGTTATTATTAATTTTTTGATCCAGAATATTGACTAATTTATTTTAACATACTTTCTGTAGCAGTTATAATAGTTCTTAACAAAATCAATTTTTAAAATTATTAACTAAATTTATTCACATTAATTATGAAAGTTATTTATTGTAATATATATGTAAAAACAAACATATTGTGGGAGATCACTACAAATATTAATTTTTAAGTCAGTCAAAAAAAATATATTTAAGTGCTCTTTTATTTTATTTTATCTTTTGGATTTTATTTCAATAAATGCTGATGCAATAAAATAATTTAGAGTTATATCGCGTTAATGAAATGTTTATATTGAATCGAATGTCGTCAGTTGTACTTGTTTCAGCGATACGTATATTAAAATTGGAATTATTACAAAAAACATGAACGCATCTGCGCAAAGATGATGACACACACAATCACGAAATTTGTTTCGCGACTTAAATAAAGTGCGACACTAAAAACGCCATTTAACGGCTGTAAAATATTATACCGCTTCCGTGTCACTAGTTCCGCCATAAACTTTGTGTCAAACTACTGTACGTTAAAAACTTTAAAAATGAAAACACGAAAAAATTATGTTCTTTTTTTTATTTATTTTCTTTCATTACAAAAATGGAACGAAATTTTCTCATTAAAATATTTCATGTATATTCATTCATTTTAATATCCTTATTTATATTTAAATAAACATTACAATAGTCCTTAAAATTAGCTAATCTTCATGCAATTCTCAAATTAGATACGCATAACAATGAATTTGTTAAAGCTGTAGCCAGGAGTAGGGAGTGTCCGAATTTAAATAATTTCTAACACAGACCTTTCTCATCAAAATTTGGCATCAAACTGGAACTGCTAATTTTGATTTTTACCTAAATTTAAATCCTTAGTCGTTATTTTGACAATAACGATGTTGAAGTTTGTGGGTATCAGCACGTAATCAATTTCAGAACTGACGGGCCGAAAACTTGCAAGAAAGCAGTTGAATATTATGTACTCGTGTACTCTCAGCAGTTGTAGATTATGTATAAGTTTATTCTCCAAATAGATTCGACGCACGGCTCGGTTCGCATAAATGATTTTTCCGCAGTTCGATTTTTTTTCGATGTCTTTTTTTCGCTTTACAATACGCGTATCAATTTGTTCATCTACATTTCCTCATCATCTCCCACAGAGACTGAGCCAGCAGAGATGACGAAACATCGCCCTACTCCATCCTTACGCACCGCTTCAGCTTCACATATTGCATTTTATGACTCATTACTTTGCAATATTCTAGGTATTCATCAAACTGATTCACCCATGACTCTTTCGTCTCCAACACTTTCTCCCAGCCCCATCTCCTCTATACATACCTATTTCTCAACCAATAATTCACCATCCACCGGTTAGACCTCATTTAACCACAGCATCCTTCCTTTATGTTCATGATTACACTTCCTGTGACACAATGTTTTCGTTACTAATTTACATGAAATGGTTACGTGGATTTTCCGTAATGATCTCGTTAAAGTATCTTCCGTGATTCATTACCATTATTCAGTACGCTATTTTATATATTTAGTACCAGTACACTACGGTACACAGTTTTTCTAGTTCAAATTAATTATTTTATACACAACGTTTTCTCATTTCGAACATAATGGTGATTATAATAAATTTACAATTGTAAAAATCGATTTTTTATGAAACACTTCAAATATATGTTAAAACGATTTTCCACTTAAAACCAATATTATTATAAAGTTATGGAACGGCGCGAGGCGCGGTAGGTTGGGAAAGGCTACACGGGGGGGGGGGGGGGGGAGCGTGCCTTTAATTGGGGAATTTGGGGGAATTACATAAAGATAACTTTGTTAAGAATAGACAAGCACGAGTAATTAACTCGTACACGCCGCTGGGTGGTAAGGCAATAAACGCTTGGTTGACATATTATCATTTAGATATAAAACATAGAAATAATTTTGATTTGTCACAGTTTATACGTATTGGGGGATTCACCGACATATATATATATATATATATATATATATATATATATATATATATATATTATATATATATATATATATATATATATATATATATATATATATATATATATAAATGTAAATTATATTTTTTTTATAATTTTATCTCCAGTCCTTTTGAAGAAGATTAGTCAGTGAAGCAATGTCGTTGAAGTCAAAGAAAATTGTTTCTAAATTTAATCCTGAAACAGTAAAAAAACTCTGAGTAAGAAAACCAAAGTATTTTTGAGAAATTCACGATATGTTTATGCCTGTGAAACATATATAAACCATTTACATAGTCAAAAATAATATAAATATTTGAAAATAGTTTAATGGAAATACTTTCTGCTTTTAAATATTTATTTTTCAAACATACGTACAGAAGACTCGTATTGCAAGTTCATAATTATTCCGTTCAATTCTTTATTTATTATCAATTATTTTTTCAATATTTGACAGGCTAATTGGTTTCTCGTAATTTGGCCCATCAAGATAATATAAAACACAACCCATGCCATAGAACTTTCTATCTAATAAATTGCTTGTACAATGTACATAGATCTAATAAGGAGTCCATGCCACAACTTACCATTTTTGGAGTTCTCTAACCAATTTTACATTGTCAAGACCAACTTGCCGCCAATATCAGAATAAACCACGTCTTCAATTTGACTTAAGATTTTAAGCTAGATGGTACATGAAAAGCACTGCTAATCATGTAACAAGTAGATAAATGTTCTTTTTTTAATTCCTTTTTAACATAATATTAAACGTATACATTCACGTTTATCGCATAAAAGAAACCATTAATTGAATGTCCAATTAATAAATACATAAAAATACAAAATATGCAATGTCATTTCACCATTTGCAAATTCCCGATTCTGCTTGAAGCTTATTTTTTAAAAATAATTTCTTAACACTACCGACATTAATATATAAGTATCAATTGTTAACATATTTTAAATAATTTTACCCGTTAATATATAAATTCTAAATGACCAAAATATAAACATTAAAATTTGGATCAGAACCAGTACGAAAAAGGGGCATCCTTATTTTATGGATCTCACTGCTCTATGACTAACTAGCAAACTTTGAACAATTCATGGTTTCTCATATGCAAGGCTTCTCAGATAAAGCTAAACATTATGAACATTCGCCAACACCTTTCTTTGAATGTTATGGAATTAGTAAAACATTTTAATTTACTTTTCTTCCACACTTAAATTGTATAATAAATGGGTATGTGTACTAATTATACATATATACAGATTGTGACAGAGAATGTGTCTATTATTCATACAGGTGATGAAGATGTGATCATATGCAAGGCTTCTCAGATAAAGCTAAACATTATGAACATTCGCCAACACCTTTCTTTGAATGTTATGGAATTAGTAAAACATTTTAATTTACTTTTCTTCCACACTTAAATTGTATAATAAATGGGTATGTGTATTAATTATACATATATACAGATTGTGACAGAGAATGTGTATATTATTCATACAGGTGATGAAGATGTGATCATATGCAAGGCTTCTCAGATAAAGCTAAACATTATGAACATTCGCCAACACCTTTCTTTGAATATTATGGAATTAGTAAAACATTTTAATTTACTTTTCTTCCACACTTAAATTGTATAATAAATGGGTATGTGTACTAATTATACATATATACAGATTGTGACAGAGAATGTGTATATTATTCATACAGGTGATGAAGATGTGATCATATGCAAGGCTTCTCAGATAAAGCTAAACATTATGAACATTCGCCAACACCTTTCTTTGAATATTATGGAATTAGTAAAACATTTTAATTTACTTTTCTTCCACACTTAAATTGTATAATAAATGGGTATGTGTATTAATTATAGATATATACCGATTGTGACAGAGAATGTGTATATTATTCATACAGGTGATGAAGATGTGATCATATGCAAGGCTTCTCAGATAAAGCTAAACATTATGAACATTCGCCAACACCTTTCTTTGAATATTATGGAATTAGTAAAACATTTTAATTTACTTTTCTTCCACACTTAAATTGTATAATAAATGGGTATGTGTATTAATTATACATATATACAGATTGTGACAGAGAATGTGTATATTATTCATACAGGTGATGAAGATGTGATCATATGCAAGGCTTCTCAGATAAAGCTAAACATTATGAACATTCGCCAACACCTTTCTTTGAATATTATGGAATTAGTAAAACATTTTAATTTACTTTTCTTCCACACTTAAATTGTATAATAAATGGGTATGTGTACTAATTATACATATATACAGATTGTGACAGAGAATGTGTATATTATTCATACAGGTGATGAAGATGTGATCATATGCAAGGCTTCTCAGATAAAGCTAAACATTATGAACATTCGCCAACACCTTTCTTTGAATATTATGGAATTAGTAAAACATTTTAATTTACTTTTCTTCCACACTTAAATTGTATAATAAATGGGTATGTGTACTAATTATACATATATACAGATTGTGACAGAGAATGTGTATATTATTCATACAGGTGATGAAGATGTGATCATATGCAAGGCTTCTCAGATAAAGCTAAACATTATGAACATTCGCCAACACCTTTCTTTGAATATTATGGAATTAGTAAAACATTTTAATTTACTTTTCTTCCACACTTAAATTGTATAATAAATGGGTATGTGTATTAATTATACATATATACCGATTGTGACAGAGAATGTGTATATTATTCATACAGGTGATGAAGATGTGATCATATGCAAGGCTTCTCAGATAAAGCTAAACATTATGAACATTCGCCAACACCTTTCTTTGAATATTATGGAATTAGTAAAACATTTTAATTTACTTTTCTTCCACACTTAAATTGTATAATAAATGGGTATGTGTACTAATTATACATATATACAGATTGTGACAGAGAATGTGTCTATTATTCATACAGGTGATGAAGATGTGATCATATGCAAGGCTTCTCAGATAAAGCTAAACATTATGAACATTCGCCAACACCTTTCTTTGAATATTATGGAATTAGTAAAACATTTTAATTTACTTTTCTTCCACACTTAAATTGTATAATAAATGGGTATGTGTACTAATTATACATATATACAGATTGTGACAGAGAATGTGTCTATTATTCATACAGGTGATGAAGATGTGATCATATGCAAGGCTTCTCAGATAAAGCTAAACATTATGAACATTCGCCAACACCTTTCTTTGAATATTATGGAATTAGTAAAACATTTTAATTTACTTTTCTTCCACACTTAAATTGTATAATAAATGGGTATGTGTACTAATTATACATATATACAGATTGTGACAGAGAATGTGTCTATTATTCATACAGGTGATGAAGATGTGATCATATGCAAGGCTTCTCAGATAAAGCTAAACATTATGAACATTCGCCAACACCTTTCTTTGAATATTATGGAATTAGTAAAACATTTTAATTTACTTTTCTTCCACACTTAAATTGTATAATAAATGGGTATGTGTACTAATTATACATATATACAGATTGTGACAGAGAATGTGTCTATTATTCATACAGGTGATGAAGATGTGATCATATGCAAGGCTTCTCAGATAAAGCTAAACATTATGAACATTCGCCAACACCTTTCTTTGAATATTATGGAATTAGTAAAACATTTTAATTTACTTTTCTTCCACACTTAAATTGTATAATAAATGGGTATGTGTACTAATTATACATATATACAGATTGTGACAGAGAATGTGTCTATTATTCATACAGGTGATGAAGATGTGATCATATGCAAGGCTTCTCAGATAAAGCTAAACATTATGAACATTCGCCAACACCTTTCTTTGATTATTATGGAATTAGTAAAACATTTTAATTTACTTTTCTTCCACACTTAAATTGTATAATAAATGGGTATGTGTACTAATTATACATATATACCGATTGTGACAGAGAATGTGTCTATTATTCTTACAGGTGATGAAGATGTGATCATATGCAAGGCTTCTCAGATAAAGCTAAACATTATGAACATTCGCCAACACCTTTCTTTGAATATTATGGAATTAGTAAAACATTTTAATTTACTTTTCTTCCACACTTAAATTGTATAATAAATGGGTATGTGTACTAATTATACATATATACAGATTGTGACAGAGAATGTGTATATTATTCATACAGGTGATGAAGATGTGATCATATGCAAGGCTTCTCAGATAAAGCTAAACATTATGAACATTCGCCAACACCTTTCTTTGAATATTATGGAATTAGTAAAACATTTTAATTTACTTTTCTTCCACACTTAAATTGTATAATAAATGGGTATGTGTACTAATTATACATATATACAGATTGTGACAGAGAATGTGTCTATTATTCATACAGGTGATGAAGATGTGATCATATGCAAGGCTTCTCAGATAAAGCTAAACATTATGAACATTCGCCAACACCTTTCTTTGATTATTATGGAATTAGTAAAACATTTTAATTTACTTTTCTTCCACACTTAAATTGTATAATAAATGGGTATGTGTACTAATTATACATATATACCGATTGTGACAGAGAATGTGTCTATTATTCTTACAGGTGATGAAGATGTGATCATATGCAAGGCTTCTCAGATAAAGCTAAACATTATGAACATTCGCCAACACCTTTCTTTGAATATTATGGAATTAGTAAAACATTTTAATTTACTTTTCTTCCACACTTAAATTGTATAATAAATGGGTATGTGTACTAATTATACATATATACAGATTGTGACAGAGAATGTGTATATTATTCATACAGGTGATGAAGATGTGATCATATGCAAGGCTTCTCAGATAAAGCTAAACATTATGAACATTCGCCAACACCTTTCTTTGAATATTATGGAATTAGTAAAACATTTTAATTTACTTTTCTTCCACACTTAAATTGTATAATAAATGGATATGTGTATTAATTATACATCTATTATTCATACAGGTGTTTCCACGCATCAAACTGAATAGAAAATATTGAATATATTTGGCATTAATTTTGTAGAAATTCATTATTCACAATTAAATGAAACTACGTGATGTAGTATTGTTTCTACCTTCTTTAAGTTCTTTACCACGACCTAGGTTTCGTTGTATTACATCTTCAGGTGGGCTATTAGCAAAGATATTACAAATTGCCCACATAAATATTATCATACAACGAAACCTAGGTCGTGGTAAAGAATTTAAATAAAATAGAAATAATACTACATCACGTAGTTTCTTTAAGTTGGAAAAAAATTTAATTATAATGAATAGAAAATGTAATGAATATGGGAATTCTCAACGGTTTTTTTAAAAAATCGCCCTGAGGCTTGACATTTCAACGAAAAACAATTTACTTTTTTTTAAAGAAACACAGTTCAAACACTCATGCTCAGTAATCACGTCCAGTGTTGCACAATTTTTAATGATTAGATTAAACCACGAGAACATCACTATTTAGTGTCTCATTTACTCAAACAGTAATCGAATCATCAACAAACTGTAACCGTTTACTACTTTTTCAAAATCTAACGAAATGTAATGTAAACATAGTGAATGAACGAAGTGACCGAATGAATATAGGGTATGACCATTGTTTTTCATCTTAATATTCTTTTTCTATATGAAAAAATAGCTGTATATTGTATATTGTCAATGACTGATAGAAACTAAATAATTAATTTTTTGACTGTGGAAAACAGCGTTTTTGAATCCACACATATCGATTTTCCCATTGATTCCCAGTAAGCAGACACTCCATTTTCTAAAATCGTCCCACTGTAATAAAAAAACCTGTCAAGCATGTGTAGAACTTGCACTACGAGTGTATCTTTCACAGGCGCATATTTTTAAAAAATCCACGTAGTATGTTTATTCCACATAGCATTGGAAGTCATTGATTTTTTTTATTTTACCCTTTACTTGTGTAACCTAACATTATGCCACTGGTAGATACTTGGAACCTACTCTATAGACTTCAAAAAAACAAAAGAATACCCTTTAAAAACCATATCTTTTTGTTACTTGAACAAAAAGTACTTGCAATTTTTACAACAATGCAATTCTACTGGCGTTGTAATACATAAGGTATATATATATATATATATATATATATATATATATATATATATATATATATATATATATATTATAATACCATTAGGTTGGAGAGAAACGATTATGAATTGCACGATCAGAAACTACAAAATACGAAAAACGACAAACTAAAACGGTCAAAAGGAAACTATTGGGAAATAGGAAACGGAAGTAACTATAGCGTATTAACCATACATATGTACAGATATAGAAAGAATGTATTGTAAATGTATTTAATAATTCCAAAAAATTATGCTTAACATTTACTGCGTGTGCGCATCTACATATTGACAAAATACTGTCATAAACTGTGAATTATAGACTGAGTCATAGTTCAACAAAATTACTGACGTAAACAAAATAACGTTTTTCTAAGAAGTGCCTGAAATTCCCATCACTACCGAAAAAAGCCGCAAACTGCTTGATAACGTGCGAATTTTATTTACACTTTTCGATATGTACTTTAATTGCTACGCACTCCCAGCTTCTAAAATGTTGATCGTGCAAATGGCAAAATACCTACATCTCACCGGCCTGATAAAGAAACAACCTTGGCATCTCGACGCAGCCGGCAGAGGCGTCATCATAAACAATCTGAGTAATAAAACTCTTTATCATTTATTTACAGAAAATAAGAAAATTTCAGCATCAGCTTGACGTGCGTGTGCGCGCACGGCGCGATAATTTATGACAAAGCCAGCCACCAAGAGCGATTTCAACTTGATGACGTTTACCTTTCTAGATAATTCTTAACGTAAAACCTTGTATTGTATACTCCCGCGGGTATACTTTGTCAACGACTAGCACTCCAGTTTTGACGGTAGAAGTAATTATAACTCAGGGAAATTTTACAAGTAATCAAATTTTAATATAACTTTTTGGAAAAAGATCTTCCTCTCAAAAATACACAATTTTTTAAATTCCTTCACTAATATTTATTGTGGTTTAAGTTTATTAATATTTATTATGGATAAATGGTCTAAAAACCAATAAGCGACATACATATGTAATTAGAATGCTATTTCAATATACAACAACAGTGATTAAGGTGGCTCATTTGAAATTGCTGTAAGCAAAAAGTTACGACAATGTTTTTTTATAGGTTAGGTTATTTTTTGTACAAAAGCAAGTAAATTGATTAAAAACATAGCGTAATAATTATTATAATTCTATTTTATTTATTGCACAATTACGTCCATTTACTACAGGAGACCTGAAAGGTCGATACCTACCAAATCCCAAGCACCACATTACGGATACAATGTTGGAGCAGCTCCCTACTGTACGTCGCCCAGACAAATGACTGTAGTAATATTGACATATTACATCCGTGCCTTCTCTATTTTTGTCAATTAAAATATAGCTGTAGTAAGTTCTTGCTCTTATATGTCTCGACTGCATACATACTCCTATTAACCATATATTTTGCTACATATGGTAAAGGTATAAATGAACTAGTGGGCTATCTTAAAATATTTAGATTAAGTACAGCCAATTATTTACATGTTCACTGCAGTATAACTTTGCGAATTTTAAATGATAAAATCCTAATAAAAGATTGTGATATCACTCTCACTAATGTGAAGAAATTCTTGTACTTGAGGATTATTCGCGTCTAATCTAAAATATTGAAAACCACCATTTGTCTATTTAGATTCCCGTCATTCCTATAACCATACAGATGATTAGGTACGTGAATCCTTTGGTTTACCGAATCCAATATTGCGACTACATTTAAAGAGTCAATAATGGAGATATGAAAAGGTATTGTCAAAGCACAAGCTATTCTAAAATCTAGAAATAAGTTCCATGAAGTGATATGAAAATAAAAATATAAATTTAAAATGAGATAAAATAATCTTGACGTAACAGTTTATAATCACGTTTAAGTCGTCCATTAACCATTTCCACGACCCAACCAATGTAGTTACCAACCTGGAGTCATTGGCCTACTCGGTAGGTAATTGTGTTTAACGCCCTAGTTTTGTGCACGGGATTTACATTTCAAATTCACAAGATTCTAGGTCTGGTATGGAATCACGGAAACCCCTTTCAACAATCATTACATCATTTCCTTCGAAAATCAGTTACAGAAGACGCTTCTTTGTTAACGGCAAGTTATGTAATAATTGAGTTTCACATTGGTAGCAGGGAAAGTTCCAAAAACGCCAATGATGTATCACAACCCTAACACTTCAATTTTCTTGACTAGCGAAGAGCAGCCAATCCCCCACCCTCGCTTAAGTTCCGCTCTACCATCCTATAGCCAATCATGGGAGGAAGGCGGTACTTTAGAGTCGCCAACTTTTTCTCAGCGCGATTTGAAGTTAATTGCCTTAATAATAATTGCAACAAATTAAAATAACTTTCTAATGACGTGTGTGTTGTCCTTATTAGTTCTTAGACAAGCTTCCATATATTTTTGCCGGTTCTCCTTTGCTTTTGAAGTGACCTATGTTTCCATCCATTGGTCTGTAGATAAGTACGTATGAAAATAGGATGCAAGTCGCAATTCTTGACCGATTTAGGTGGTTCTTTTTTCAATCGTTTGATATATTGGATCAGAAGTTTATTGAATGCTCAGCAACTGTTTACGGCTCCTTTTTGTGCGGGTCTTCTTGCCTCTTCCCTTTACTTCCTGTTATTTTTAATTTTTGTTTTTATTTTTATACTTTTTTACAAATCTTTATTTAATAAACAATAAAAAACACGGGATGTGTAATTTTGGTCGCATGCGTTCCTTACGATTTTCGACCTGTCGTAATAAACGTTTCGTTGACAGGTATATTTTAATAAAAGATGTATCTCTGTCACCGGTCCTTATCTTTAAGCATACGACAGTTAATTACATGGGAATCAAAAACTATTTTCGAATTCTTAATTACTGATATTTTTTATACTGACTTTTCGTGTCACGACAAAAAAAATGTAACACCGATGTCAGCAGATTCCATTTACTTTACAGTGAGATACGCAACAAATTTTATGTAAGTTACGTATCTCATTATCGTCTCCTAAGAAGTCGATGTCCTAGCAATACTTAAAGGATTAGTATTTTTTTGAATTTAATGGCATTTTCATAATTAAATCTATATTGTTAGAGATTTTTTTTCTTTTATATTAAATAATGATGTGCATAAAGAATCACTTTGATGTGGGAATAAATCTCCCTAATAAGATTTATTCCCACATCAAAGTGATGTTCCTCAGAACTTCTTATTAAGGAGATTTTTATGATAAGTAAATAAACAATTAAAACCTTATGTCATTTTTAAAAAATAAAAATATGGAAATAATAAATAAAATATGAAAAAAATTTCTATAGATAATTTTTATTTCAACATCATTTCACAAATAATAAAAAATAATGAAAAGATTAATTTTCAAATTATGGATCATTTATTTACTTATTTTGCCCGCGACTTCGCTCACGTGAATCCTGAGTTCCCCTGAGTTCTTGCGACACCATGCAGACGGCCGATATTCTAGGAAAATCTTGAATATAACGATCTTGATACTTTGTGATGATAATTTTTTGTTTATGATTTTACG
This sequence comes from Druceiella hillmani, assembly GCA_039881145.1. Taxonomy (NCBI): domain Eukaryota; kingdom Metazoa; phylum Arthropoda; class Insecta; order Lepidoptera; family Hepialidae; genus Druceiella; species Druceiella hillmani. Next base: position 19,242,365 of record JAYKKI010000032.1, on the reverse strand, counting down.
TACAAAATTCAAATTTACTTCACATCTAATATCGCTTCTTATTAGCGAAGTGCTATATATCCGTGTTCATCCCCACCAAAAACAAATATTCGGATATGTATCTTCTTTTGAATTACGGATGTCACATAGATATTCGACCGACAACCAACGCACAGCAGGGTTACTATATATGCCATCTATAATAATTTATATGAGTACTGTGAGGGCAGCTTACAGGATAGATGAAGTCGCCACGGAGTAGAAAAGAAAATTGTCTGTTTCCTCTCAATTATTTGTATACATGTGAATGAGGGAAAAACTGATACAATTATTTGAATTTAGAATTATTTTCATTTCGTGGAGCGAAGTGATGAAAAGTATCACTTTCGCTCTCCAGTGCGAAAGTAACTTTGGCTCTACCATTAAAGGTGGTTTATATCTCTATGGTACATCTTGCAATTTATGGTTCTGTCACCATTTTAGTCATCCGTCAATTTTAGGTACTTTCGTGCCGCATGTCGCCTAAACACCCGGCAAACGCGAAACATGGACCGATCACGATAACACATTTCTGTGAGCCATGTATCATTACAGTATAATGTGAGAAGAACATATGAGTAATTTATTGGTATTCTTAATATTAATTTATAGCATATTTTAATTTAATATTTTCGTTCGAAATTAATGTTTTTCGTCGGATTGACTTAATTTTTGAATCAAAGTTTGTATTTTAAGGGAGAAATAGAAATGGTAGCTCTGACAAAAGATAGATGAAGATATTAGCCAAATAATTATATTAAATCACTCATAGGACATACATTATAAACATTTTTTTGGCATTTTCATTGTATGAAAAAGAACGTATTCTGCTCAGTCGCTATTCCATGCCTTAAGGCGATGTAATTTGTTTCGCCACACCTCTTTTAATAATGATAAAGGTTTTTTTAGATTTAATAAAAATATACAGGTTTCGAGTGCTCAATGCGTGTGAGCAATTGTTTTAATATACACGTTGTGTCATCGAATTGATAGTAAGAAAATTATGATGTTTCTCGAAATAAAAAGTAGCCCAAATATTAAGTAAAATCTTTAACTACGTTTGTACCAAGTCTCATGAAAGCCGACTCCACCTTTAAAGCAACTTAAGTAACAAATATCCAAACACACTTTTCTTAAAATTAATATATTATATGGGCAAATCCTTATCAACTATGTATTACTCCTTAATATAAACTTTAGTTATATCAAATTTAGTAACGATTCTTTTTTTGGTTACTGAGCTCCTAGGTAACACACAAACAAACCGACCTTTAAAGGTTTATTATATCAGTTGGAATGATACAATCCTTAAGATAGTAGCATTTGCGCTTGCATACAAATACGGAACAGACATGAAAGTACATGATTATTACTCCATAAGTTCACTTCATAACTGACCGCTTCCTCATACCTCTTTTCAAAAGTGTCAAAGGCGCATAGTAAAAAATAGCGTGACTCATAAACAGGAGTTTGACGCCAGATTCACCGAAGAGGAAAGTTCAGTGTGCACTTTTGAAACTTGGCCAAATATAATTGACAAGATCGTATTCGACATAAAGGAATGCTTTTCAAGAAATTACCCTACTTGCGTACGTGTAACGCCGAACGTTGATGATTTTTTTTTCGGAAAGTTTCTTCTGTGTAAAAATCTTGTAACGAATAATGGATTTAACACGAATCAAATAATGTAAGTTTACAATAGTAAATCAACCAATACTCAACTACTAATACTAAGCTAACAATACTGAGTTACCAATACTGAAGATAGAAAGAAATAAGAATAGAGTATCAGAAACGAATCAAATAATGTAAGTTAGGAATACTAAACTGAACCAATATTAAGCTAACAATACTAAGCTACCAATATTGAAGGCATATTATAGTTTACTACAATTTTTTTCTACACTACATCTAACTCTACTTAATTCACCATTCGCCATAATGTCGGTTGTTTAAGCTTTTGGAAGGTCCCACAGTGTAATGTCGAAAACAAATTAAAAACAAATATTTTCATACATGAGCATGCGTGTGGAGCGAGGCAAGATAGAAACCAGCTTTATTATAAGGAGCCCACGCGAAACAAAATACAGCCTAATGATCGAACACATCCTAAAGATGTGCTTCGATCCTTATAAATGAAACTATACGGTTACTGTCCTTATGTAATTAACTGTCGTACGCTTAAAGACTAGTGGTATACTGAATTTCCATATTTTGCAGCACAGAATATGATTTTCATTGATGAAATTTATTTTTCAATTGTTTAATGATAATGTTTTGTAGCCTAATTTATAAGGAACATTCTGGTTCTTCATAGCTAGAAGCGACATGCGCCCGCCTAATCATCATCTTTTTTCTACAGTAGCATCTAGGATTAAATTATATCGAAATTCCTCACTTTCCCACGGTATACAATTGCTCACTCGTGTAGTGTATATATTAGTACCGGATATACCAGAGACATAGTACCAGAGTAGATTAGTACCGGATATACCAGAGAGATAGTACCAGAGTATGATTTAATTGTAATGAGTGAGGCTAAACTTCTAGCAGAGAATCATCGTTATGAGTTGTAGTGTTATTAAATTCATTTAATTGTCTTGAGGTGGCTGTAGAAACTATAATGTTTCCACAACTGTATGTAAATATATAAATAATAATTAAGTAAAATTTTCCATACAACTTTTACATAATCTTACATATCAGAATACGTAACCAAAATCTGACTTTAGTAAGGCTCAAAATTATCTGTTCCCCAGAATATGTGAAAAAGGAACATATCTATGAGCGTATATATATACACACATGTGTGCGTGCGTGCGTGAGTGCGTGCGTGCGTACGTGCGCGCGTGCGTGTGTTTGTATGTATAAATGTAAACTGGAAGCAGAGGAACATAACGCACAAAAAGGAATAATATTCTTTAAGAAGCATCAAAACTATTGTATAGTATAACATGTTATACTATATTATATATAGTATAACATCCTATACTACATAACATCAATATTTGAACCAGCACTAATACCTGTATCCCACAATTAAATGGAACTACGTGATGTAGTATTTTTTTCTATAGTATATAAGATATTTTCTAATTGAATCTTTGCTAATAGCCCACCTGAAGATGTTGTAATACAACGAAACCTAGGTCGCGGTAAAGGACTTAAAGAAAGTAGAAATAATACTACATTACGTTTTAATTAGTAGTTTCATTTAATTGTGAATAATGAATTTCTACAAAATTAACGACAAATATATTCAATACCTGTATCCCAGTTTATGAAAGTCAATGGGCTTAGCATATCATGACTCACTTTATTTCTAAGATAATTTCTTTCCTTTACGGAAAATTATTGCCAAATTTTCTTACAAAAAAGCGGATAGCTCGAACTATGGAAAAATGATTTATTATTTTATTTCTTTCAGTTCTCCGTTTTTTTTATTAATTTGAATGAATCGCTTATTAAGAAAAATAATTTTATCTAAGGAAACTTTGTAGATCGATATTGGAGTCCCTTTGAGCCCTCAAACCTTCTCCTGCCCCAAATAAGTGCCTACATCAGGGATGTCCACATCCTAAATTATATAATAATTTTAATAAATTTTTGTGACATATATGGCTATTTTCATCAAAATCACATAAATAGTCTCCTATTTAAAAAACGGGATAATTATATTGGAATAACCATGAAATTGATAACATAAATAGTCTCCTATTTAGAAAATTGGTTTATTGTATTGGAATAACAGCGAAATTAATAACATAAATAGTCTCCTATTTAGAAAATTGGTTTATTATATTGGAATAACAGCGAAATTAATAACATAAATAGTATCCTATTTAGAAAACAGGTTTATTATATTGGAATAACGGCGAAATTAATAACATAAATATTCTCCTATTTAGAAAACAGGTTTATTATATTGGAATAATGGCGAAATTAATAACATAAATATTCTCCTATTTAGAAAATTGGTTTATTATATTTGAATAACTGTGAAATTAATAACATAAATATTCTCCTATTTAGAAAATTGGTTTATTATATTGGAATAACAGCGAAATTAATAACATAAATAGTATCCTATTTAGAAAACAGGTTTATTATATTTGAATAACGGTGAAATTAATAGCATAAATAGTATCCTATTTAGAAAACAGGTTTATTATATTGGAATAACGGCGAAATTAATAACATAAATATTCTCCTATTTAGAAAACAGGTTTATTATATTGGAATAACGGCGAAATTAATAACATAAATATTCTCCTATTTAGAAAATTGGTTTATTATATTTGAATAGCGGCGAAATTAATATCATAAATAGTCTCCTATTTAGAAAACGGGATTATTATATTGGAATAACGGCGAAATTAATAACATAAATAGTCACCTATTTATAAAATTGGTTTATTATATTTGAATAACGGCGAAATCAATAGCATAAATAGACTCCTATTTAGAAAACTGGATTATTACATTGAAATAACAACAGTGTGAAATTAATAAAATTTAATCTCAAAACGACGTTTCATTCAATACATACTGCATGATTTTCGTTATTAGTTACTAAAAATAATTCGATCAAATGTAATTACAACCTCGCATAATGGGTGTTCCATAGCCAATAATGCAATTACGGTTTTTGTTACATGGTCTTTGTTACACACTCTATGCATGTATACAGATAACAAAAACCTGTTTATTGTTCGTACAGATGATTTTCTACAACAAACCGAGTAGAAAATGTTAGGAAACTGTCGACTTTGCCATTCCAACGAAAAAAATTGCATTTTTTTACAGAAATTCACTCAAAAATATTAACTTTGTTGTATATGCTTATACAAGTTTCTTACAGTCTATATTTACACGTTCTGTCTTACATGCTGTATTTACACGTCCTTTGTTGCACTCTGTATTTACACGTTCTTTTTTACACTACATATTTGCACGTTCTGTCTTATATGCTGTATTTACACGTTCTTTTTTACACTACATATTTGCACGTTCTGTCTTATATGCTGTATTTACACGTCCTTTGTTGCACTCTGCATTTACACGTTCTTTCATAGACTCTATATCTGTGGTGAATTATAAAAGTTTTTCTATAGCTTTCTTTCAATGTTCAATACACTTGCAACATTTGTTTATATTGTTTTCCAATTAATAATTTAGAAGGACGATGAAAGAAGAAATATTGTGCATTTTATTAAACGATTATTTTTGCTTTTAACTCTTTTTGCATGGAAATGAATTTTGCATCAAGCAAACTTTCGTTTGACATATTGCAGGTCGGAACAACATCACTTGACATCTTTTAATAAATAATTTTGTTGATGTTTCAATTACCTCGACTCCCTCAATTAATCCTTAAGCATATTTGACGAATGGTCCGTGGACAAAAAGTGAACTAATTTATTTTTTTTGGCAGCAGTTTGGCTGTTTGAATCAAAACAGCCCATGTCCCTTATTTCACGGTGATTCAGCAATAACTGACAAAATTTTGTTTTTGCTTTACCTCCTTTTGATATTAAATTACTTTCCAGATTATAACTAAACATAGGTACTGAACTACTACGAATAACCTGAATTTTTTTCGGTTCCCATCCAATTAGTTTTTCTTTAGTTTTTGTAATATGTAGGTTTAAACATTGTGGTGGCATAACTCATGAAAGGAACGTATTTCAGAATTCGGAAAGTTATCATTTTCTTCATTATTTGAAAGCACATCTACGTATGTACGTACATACATACATACTACTCCGATGTGATTTATACTTATCGACTGACATTTCCTTTGAAAACATTCCCTTCTCCCCTTACTTCCACTGATCCCCTCATGGATGGTAAAGCAATTTCAGCTATTTAAGTTATACAATTTAGACTTTAGTAAGATCTAACTGAGACTGGAAGTCAAACGCCCGAATGAGACCATAAATGTTGCATTACCACCTTCATTAGCAAACACTGAAAATACTTAACTAGCTTATATCAAAATTACATAATGCCACCACAGCATCTTAACAAAAAATGGGTATTTTATGCAAATGAGTGTAGCAGTGTCATAATTATTGAACAGCATTCTTTTTAACGAAGTCGGCCAAAAACTAACGATTCTGACAACATCAAATACAATAGCAGGCGTGCGAAAGGAAACGATTCCAATGAACTCGCTCACCTTATCTTTGCATAAACCGCGCATTGATTGCACCAATTGCTCACATCCATACGTATATATCTGTATTCCCAAGCAACGCCCACAAAAATTGATTCGCGCGTACGCATTTCCTGTCTGCTACGTTCGTAGAAGTACAAATCGAATAAAGATGCCTTCCGTCCAGGGTTGCCACTCTTTTTTATCCGACTACGACGCAACCAAGGAAGGCAATGAATTTGACACTCTATGTATGTATCTTTTATAATAGCCCAAAAACTGCTGAACCGATTTTAGCAGATAAGGTATCAATCGATTTGTATTTAATGTAAAATCATTGGTTAGATTTTTAGAAACAATAAAGACGTTTTGGCAAACTTGGAATAAAAAAAACGAATTTAAAAAAATCGCGTGTCTTATCGAAATGAATGTCATAAAAGACCTATGTCTTTAAAAATAATTAGGAGGTTTTTTCAACCATTTTTCCATAAACATGAAAAAATATTCAAGTTTGGTACAAATGATAAAAAAAAACAAAGTTCTAAATGCACCCGATTTCAAAGTATGTGTATGAAAATAAGCCACCAGAAAGGGTAACTTAAAAAAAAACTATAAAAAACTAAAACTAAATTTAAAAAAATCTGAAAAGTAGAAAAATAAGTTAGGTAATTATAATTTTACTGAATGATAATCGCCACTGAATTGTAAAGCCGTAGGCAGCGTTCAGTTTTGAGATGTAAATGTTATTTCCAGTAGAATATGTGTCAAAACTGAACACCAACTATGGCTTCACAATTCAGTGGCCATTATCTTACTGTGATATAATAATTACCTTATTTGTTTTTCCACTTTTCAGTTTTTTTTTATTTTTTATACCTTCATTTTTATTGAAGACTAAAGTTTAGTTCAGTAAAGTTTAATCTGCAAACAATTCATAATTTTTCGGTAAGTTGACTTTTTTATAATAATATATTTCTATATTTCCGCAACTGAGAAATAAACATATATACTGTTTACAAAACAGGATACGGTAGTTTCGCACATCTTTTTACGATTTAATGATATAATTTTAGATTCATCTTATACTTTAACTTCGATCGTTACGTAGCAAATAGAATTAAACATAATAAGAAATAATATATTCAAAATTAAACGAGTAACTATTTTTAACCTGATCAAAATTTAAAAAATTATAGATTTCTTGCTTTAAAAATAATGTAAAGATCTAAGAAAATAGATATAAAAAAGCGCTGATAGCTAATTTATAAATTGAATAATTTAATATACAATATGGGAAACGGGGCAGAGCACTAAAAATATTTTAACGATTTTTTAATGTGGAGAATTTTGATTCAAAATAGAGTAAAATACTTTATTTTAAAATACCATTGACAACCCTGCTTGGATGATGATGATTAGTTCCAGAAATACGTGGCTGCATGAGGTTTCAGAGACGCTCTTTAAAAATAGATTATTTTTTTAGGAATTGGTACAACTCTATTCTTCTCAGTTAGTCATCCGTTTGTGGAGACAAATAAACTGTAAGTATTTCCTATGTATTTGTTTGATCAATCAAAATACTGGCGTTGGAGACCTCAATTTCCTTTATAGTGCTTTTGAGTACGATACCTTAGTAAAATAAAATATAAATAGACCTCTATTTATTAGAGTTCCGTGCCTCAAAAGAAAAAAAAACCGAATTCTTATAAACCATTAACATGTCCGTCCGTCTGTCACAGCCGTTTTCCTCAGAAACTGTTTTACGTAGAAATTTGGTATTTTGGTACAGTGTTAAAAGATACTAACTCGCATATATCTAGAAAATAAAACTAAAAGGGGACAAATAAAATATTAGATTTTTTTTTAATCTCTATTATGTTAGAATTAATTGAGATATAAAGCGTCTACTTGCTGAAATTTCATGCACAAAGTTTTAAAACTGTTGCAACTATGAGGTTATGCAGACGGCGGCAGACGGACCGACGAACGGACATGACGTTAAAAGTTAAAAATTAAGGCGTTAATGTTATTACATTTAAATAAGAAAAGGAACGCATTGACACTAATAAAACTTTTAAGCCAATTTCTGAATATTATTCTAATCCTAATATTATAAATGCAAACGTGTGTTTGTTTGTCATTCTTTCGCGGAATAATAGATCGGCGAGAGTTTTTGCATAGGAATAGTTGGCGGAATAGGAAATGACATAGATAACTTTTTACCCTAACGTAATTTTTGATAAGAGATACTTGCCGGGCTAGGAAATCACATAGGCTACTTTTTAATCTGGGAAATCTCATTCCTTTGGTAACATTGTTTTTGAAAAATAAAGAAGTACACAAAGGGAATAACGAAGCAACGGATTTAAACATAAACAAATATATTTTCCGCCAAAATCTCAGAGGATAAACCGTCTAAAATTATGAAAAAAAATATTTGAGACCCCCATAACTAGTCCTTTCAAACGATACCGTACATTTTACAAAGCATTTAAAAATAGTTCAAAATTCTTAATTTGTCCTCCTTTTTCTCCTAAAATTCCTTTTAAAATTTCTAAATAAATATTTTTGGATGTTAACCATTAAAATTTGTACGAGTTACTATGCTTTATTATAACTTAAGCCAAATTTCTACGTTAAGAGGTTTCCGAGAAAAACTACTGTTACCGACTAAATAATAAGTACGTAAGCCATTTTATAATGGACGGAGAAATAACTTTAACAAACTTAATAAATAGGTTGATGTATATTAATAAAATAACAATGCAGAGTAAGTTCGTAACCTTACTTTTTTCCTGCGATTATTTTTAAAAGATCTGTTTTACTGTCGTATTTTTAATAAATAACAATTAATAAATTATTTATATAACGTATTTATTCCCCCGTATTATCTTTCATGTTACTTCAGTTACATAAAACTCGATTCTTTTTTTTGTAGACGTGAAACTTCTTTGTACTGGTGGATTCAAACGTTGAGAAATAATGCCAAAGAATTTCACTAGCGTCACGTACCCTATCCTAAAGTCACCAATAGGTCAGTTTATGAAGATATTGTCAATAATATTTTTAAAGATCCAAAATCGTCACCGTAGTGTGTTGGTTTGATCACAAGGCATACAGCCTTTGACGGCACGGCGCACCACGGGGACCCGGATTCGATTCCCGGCGGTTCGTCGAGCGGGGCTAGAGTGGCGTTCTGGTTGGCTGTAAGAAATTGCTCTCATAGAAATAAGTCAGCCGTATATATATCAATTGTATACATTAAAGACCATGAATAAATAAAATTTCAATTGTGAATATAATGCTCATTTAGTAATAAGTCCGCGAAATTTGTATTTGAATGAGGTAAAGTTTGAAACTTTGAAAATAAAAATTTAGAACAAATCAAATCGAGTTTAGTAGGAATTACAACTCAATCTATACAACCCATATACATTGTATTATTAAGTTGATATTGCAAGTCAGCTTCTATGGAGTCCTGATCACTAAATAAAACGATTATTGCCAGTAACCAATGACATTGCCTTGTACCTCATTAAAACCAATTATAACGTTTATACTAAACGATTATAGCCAATAACATTGCCTTGTATCTCGTTAAAACAAATTATAACGTTTATACTAAACGATTATAGCCAATAACATTGCCTTGTATCTCGTCCCGTTCTCGAGATGCACTATTTCAAACAAAATGTTCAATACAAATAGTTTAATAGGAATACTACGTACCCTTAATTGTATATAAGTACCTAAATGTACCTATATCTAAATGTACCTATACCTAAATGTACCTATACCTAAATGTACCTATAAACCTGGTTGCGTGAATTCTACCCGTTCTTATCAGATTTTCCTATTCAGAATAATTAAGTAAAGAATCATATCTATAATGAAAATTATGGCAAAAGCATGTCAACACGGCGAATCGCTAGCTAACCTTATTTGTGATATTTAATTTAAAAAAAAGATTTTTCTGACCCGCTTTAAAATGTTATTTTTCTGAGAGAAGATTTTATAGTCAATAATAGGATTTTTTTAAATTTTCCAACTTTGAAGACGTATTTTACGAAAATGTTTGGATTTGTTCACACATACCAGAGAGATTTTCCATTCAGATTTATGAGTGAAATTATCAAAAAAAATAAATCAAATAAGGAAAGTAAATCAGATGTTTACTTTGTGAAGATTAAGCAGGTAATCAGTCGTAAGGAAAAATACATCTGTATGTACATAGATCCTAAATGCCGTGCACCGCATGCACACAAGACAGTGCCCGGCGTTATCAAAACGATACGACGCAACGCGACGTTCTACAAATAAACCTTTTATGGGAATTTGAATATTAAGTGACACAAGTATTATTTCACAAAAAGATTACGATCATACAGTTAGTTCATACAGTTCACAAATGTTTCTTATATTAGTCAATCTTTCAAAAGTAGACAGATGAAAAAAAATTGAAAATCAAAAGTACCTTTTGTTGGAAAATAAATAATTTCTTCATAATCACCCATTTATATAAAACACAAATAAAAAAAGATTGTAAATTATTTTCATGTTGTGTTTTCGACATCAATGGAAAAAATAACCTGGATTTTCTCCATAGCTTCGTCATGATTCCATTAACGTATTATTTTTAAAATATCTTTAATATACACAGTTTTTACCTCTACTCCAAATTATTAATTTATTATGTAGATAAATACATAAATATATTAATGACATGATAGACCCGGTAACATAATTGATCAAACCATCAAATCAAGAAATAAAAAGATCAAATATATATATATATATATATATACATACACACATATATATATATATATATATATATATATATATATATATAATAGTTTCAAATTATGTTATATTTTCTACTAATAGATGTGACGGCTACACGACAGCACATATAAGAGTAACTGTGCTCCGAAGTTGCACCCGCGTAAAATTGTCTTTAAAATAATGGTCACCATCCACCCACCCGTGGTGGTGGTGACCTTTACTCTGTTTGCCAAACGATACCGGGTCGAAGGAAACACTCGGGATGGCCAGTCCATAAATAAGCCAGTCTCTCTAACTTTATACCGTTAGTGTTCTCCAATTTTTATTACATTTTAATATATAGCTAAGAATTTTTTAAATTGAACTGTGGTTCCAGAGATCAGTGCTAAAAAATAAACAAGTACACAAAAAATAAAAAACTTAAAAAGTCCATATTTTTATAAAATTATAGGCTATATGCAGTTACTCGCAGCGTAATTGCATATTTACACTAATATTATAAAGAGGAAAGATTTGATTTCTTGTTTTTTTCACTTTTTTTACTCAAAAACTATTGGACCGATAAAATTTAAAAATTCTTCCACCAATATAAAGCTACATTGTCTACGAGTAACATATGCTATATGTTATTTTGAAAAATTGATTGATTCCTCATAAAATGGCAATAGTTCTACACAAGGTATAAAAAAATCGCCTAAAAATATGCTTTCTACGCGTGCCCTGAAAAAACTATTGCTATTACAAAAAAAAATACATATTGGACGTCCTCATTAATATGAACAAAAAAGTTCGCGGGACACTATATTTAATTGTTATAGATATGTTACAATAAACGTTTTTTGGTCAAACATTTTCGTTAGAAATTAGTCAATTAAAACACAGATCATCCAGATACATCCGTATCATGATATCAATCCTTATCCAAATCAAACATTATATCATTTAGGATTTTTACGTTTTGAATTATTCAAATCGGTACATTCGTTTTGAAGTTATGTTGAATATAACGAAATAAAAATTGTCGCGAATATTGCAAGCCGCTGTACATGTATATGTACTATATAAACTAATATTATAAAGTGTATTAATTTAATAATCAAGAAAATTGCGATAAGGTAACCCAAGGTATATAATGACATTCGTGTCATGTTTTTAATCCTTTTGCAACTAGATAGTTTCATTATCCAGGTTGATTATGTTCATGATAATTCCTCTTTAGATTTATCAAATAGGTTCTGACATCGAAAATTTACATGAAAAAGACTTTCGCTGACTGTATCCTAGAGCAATAGTGTCACCTAGGACACGGTCGATGAAATAAACAATTTGATTACACAAAAGTCCCTGGCCAGGTCAAACATTACAAATCGATAGACACCGCTACTAATATCGAATAGGCAGTGTATTATCTACAGGAATTTTTAAATTCGCTTAAACCCGCTGGCCTACCACCTCACGAATTATCATTAAAAATCGAAACGCCAATCATGCTTCTGAAAAATTTAAGCCCTCCTAACTTGTGTAAAGGGACGAGGCTATTTATAAAGGAATTAAAAGACAACTTAATTGTAGCGACCATTATCACTGGCCCTGCAGCTGTGAATTAGCTCATATTTCTAGGATACCGATGATCCCCACTGATTTGCCAATTCCGTTTAAACAACTTCAACTTCTGTTGAAAACTTATTTTGATTTAACAATTAACAAGTCCCAAGACCAAATTTTCAATTTGGTAGAGATTGACCTACGAAAAGAATGCTTTACTCATGGGCAACTGTATGTCGTCCTATCACAAGTCGGAGCTCCAGAACATCAATTTATTTTGCTGCCACAAAATAAAACTACGTGAAATATTGTTTATAGTGAAGCTCCAAGACACTAAGAAATAAATTTTAATATAAAAAATTCATGTTTAGCAAATAACCTTATCTTAAAATAGCAACAGAACTGCCATTGATGTGACTGCTAAAAATTGTAATTGCTATATTATTATAAGAAATTATTGTTTTGTTCTATTTGTACAAGCTTAATTCTGTTTTAATATATAATATTATATGTACTATACCTACTAATATTACAAATGCAAAAGAAATTTGGCAGAGACAGATTACGATTTGTTACATTGTATATGTATGTGGGTAGTTTGGAGTACCACATAGACTACTTTTTATGCTGGTATTTGGGACTTACGCGGGTGAAACCGCGAGTCGCAGCTATCTATACAAATATTATAAAGAGGTAATGTTTGTGAGTGAGTTTGTATGTAGGAGGTAATCTTCGAAACTACTGATTCGATTTTAAAAATTCTATCACCAGTATAATGCTACGTTATCACTGAGTGACATAGGCATTTTAATGGGAGAAAACGGAACAGCCAAAATCGTGTAGTCCACGCGGGCGAAGCCGCGGTCGATAAAAAATAATTTTCGAAGTCAGAAATGTCGTTATTAAAAACATCGAGTTATCGAGAATACATTGAGTTATCAAAAGTGGTTCTATTAGCGCAATGCCTAAATATCCTAATCTGCCGTTTAGCATGTTTTTTTTAAACTAATGCGCGTATGTGAGGCAAAATTGTATACATCTTGCCCATAGGGTATCCCTTGTTACAGCATCATAAGGCAAAATAGGGAAAAATGAGTTTTTGTGTAATCGTTAATTATGTTGAAGTAAGTGAATCGATCTTCCTATGTTGTCAATAATTTCAAAGGCTGTTTAACAAAGATTAAATAAACGAAAGCTATTTTTCTCTATCTCCGCAGTTCTATATTTTATTTAACTTCAAACTTTAACTAAACGACTCCATCTCGCCCCATCTTCCCTTTTTTTCACAGAAATGAAATATTTATGAAGATCTATCCAAATGTGTTTAAATTTACGATAAAACATTTTCTTATCTTTTCGTCAATTGTAACATTCAAATAGTGGAAAAAAGTTAAAATGTTTTTTTTACCGAAGTCATTTCCACCTTTAAGTTCCTTTAGACTTATGATGTTGTTATGTGCTATTTCAAATGTGATTACAATCTTCATTAATTATTAAAATGTTAAAAAAAATATCGTTAGAGGAGACACAATTCGCATTTATTAAAATACCATTAATATTCGTATTTACAATCTTACCTCATAGATAATAGAAGTATCTTTTTCTTAGCTTGTAAGTAATTAAAAAAATAAACATTTGTGTAGTAATTGTGTAATAATTTGTGTAATAATTTCTATATATACTCTATATATAGAAATTATTACACAAATGAAAAAAATATCTTAAATTGATTGTAACCTTTTTATATTATGCTTCTTTATGTAATAGCTTAACTTTTGTTGCTTTTTTTATTGCAGTGTTGTTCAATAAAAAAAAGTAATTTATTTTTATCCATCTTAAACAGACGCCACTCAACGCCTCTCGCAAAAAATTGAGAATTCCATTTGGTTCTAGACAATGATACTACAGTAGCAAATACAGTTGCTGCTCTAATGCAAGTAGCTGCAGAGCAAGAAAATTAAAAATTGTTTTTTATTTTAAATATAAAAACTTGTGATCTTCCTTTTGTATGAGGGCATTTTAAAAAAAGTGAAGTGACTTTTTTAAATTTAAAATAAAGATCACAATAAATAACTTTTCGGGAACATAAAATGGCCGCATAATTTAATTTAGTAAAGAAACGGATTTAAAAATGTTTTTATTGCTAAAAAACTAATGTCAAATGTTTTCATGATTGTTTAGTTAATTTCACTTTTTTATATTTTATTGGTCATTAGACTTCCTTACCTCAAAACGAAAAAAAAACGGACTAACAAGATCACTCACGTGTCCGACTGTCTTTAATTATATATATATATATATATATATATATATATATATATATATATATATATATATATATATATATATATATATATATATATGTATATATATATATATATGTATATATATATGTGTATATATATATATATATATATATATATCGTGTGGGGAACGAATAGAAATGTGAAGCTAAAACATTTCCAAAAAAAGTTATATAAGGGTGGGTAGCTGTAGCCCGTGACTCTGTTCACATTGACCTTTGCATAATATTATTAAGTTAACTGTAAGATTGAAGGTTAAAATACACGTAACGTCATCTTTAACCATTATAAAATAAACTGTTTAACACGCTTTATATTAGCTTCACTTTTGTTTGTATGTATGAATGTAACGGAATCTTTCAATTAAATCTTCACCAACTTCCCGGCGTTCTAACTATTTACAATTTTGCACTTGTATCAAAAAATGATGACAATATAATAATTGTACAACTAAAAATTTAGAATATAAAAATAAATTTTAGAAGATGTAGTCTACATTTTTATTTTCTAAAAATTTAGAATTTAGTAAAATTAAATAACACACGTTTTTGTTGCAATATGAAATAAAAAAATCATCTTTGAATATAAAGATTTCGGTTATGAGCTCTCGACTTACATTTTCACAACAAACACCTCACGTTTTTTTACATTGAAATTAAGTTTTTGTGAATTATTCATGCTTATTTTAAGTTTAAAAAAACTAAATTGTACGGAGTTTTAAAATGTTCTTTCGCTCTTAACCAAAATCTTTATATTTAAAAATTATTTGTTTTATTTTAGTTCATATTGCTTATTATATTTTTATGTAAATGAGCTTTTGACTGAAATTTAAAATTACCATATTTTCTTTTTAATAGGTCGATTACACGAAACAAAGCATATATGTTACCTCAGGTCTTAGAGATTGCACCAGTCGAAACCCATTACGATCCCTTCGACCATACAAACATACTCACAAGCAAAGAAACAGACAACAATTTCAAGAACACGATTTCTGTGCTCTGTACGCCCCGAGACTACTAAAGAAAAAAAAACAGCATTATCCCTAAAAACATAAGAATGGTTCTAAATCTCAACTTCTGGCAAATTCACGAAACTTTCATGCCAGCAAAAGATATATATATATATATATATATATATATATATATATATATATATGTGTGTGTGTGTGTGTGTGTGTGTGTGTGTATGTATATGTATAAGCAATTAATAGATCATAATGCTTAGTATAAGCAATATATAAATATTAATATTTGTAAATGATTTAATAGAAATACTAAGCGCTCTTAAATCTTTAAATGTGTCGAAATATGTATGGAATTCTCGTATCGCGACTTTTACTCGTGGTTAACAGGGATATTATGTTTAATATTTAGCTATCTGTGTTCGTGTTTGTTTATTTATAGTTTAGGGGTTAAACTAAAAATGTAATAAGTAAAAAAAATTGCCAAAAATCGCAATAAATGGTTGGCATGAACAAAATCTTTAATATATTTTTAATAAACCTTAGGCGAAATTTATAATATCCAAAATGAGGCTTGGTACTAGTTCCCCTTCAATTCGAAAAAAATCACTTTACGTAAAATGCACTTGTTTCCTTCCGTTTCCTTCCGATCAAAATACTTTTTTTTATAAATACAATATCTATCCCGAGCTACAAACAATGGATAACTAATTTATCCACGAGAACTAGAGCATATGATAAACGTAAGCATCCTACAAAAATCGGGGCGAATCTGGCAGACTCTCGCCAATTCGAACTTCCGAGTCAAAACGCGCTAATGAATAAAAGGATAGAACATACGACCGAATACGCGCTAACGGAGTCGGCAATGTGCATCTTTGTGCGGTAAGCCAGCGAAAAGTCGGTGGAAAGTCAGCTATCGACTTTGTCCTGCAAAAGTCGGCAATTGTGGCCGCCTGCTCACTACCTAAAAAAGTCTGCATTGCGCATTAAGATGACGAAGTCAGATTGTAATGCATTTCGAACTAATTAAGTGTACGGGAAGCGAATCCATGACGCGCATCAGAAATACCTAGCACCCTTGATTACGCGTTGCGCAATGGAATAAAAAACCGAACTTCCTAAATTAGTTTCCTACATGAGTCACGCGGTCGCGTAAAAAGTAATATGAATCAAATATGACTCGAACTTTTGAGGCCTTCTGCGTATAATAAAATAACTAACCAAAATTCGTTTCACTAAGCGAATTTTATTTATTTATTTATTTCCATAAATTTATCTATACATTAACTTGTAACTTATTCGTAACGATAAATATTTATGGGTTAACAAATTAAAAACAAAAAAAGGCATATACTAGACATGAATACAAAGAACTCTAAAATATTTCGACAAATTTACTTTGAGTTATCTTATATAAACCACACTCTAGTGCGACCGCGATTAGGTGGTTGAGTAATTGAATACCGCGGGAAACGGAACAGTTCCGATATAGTTCGGTTCTAGAGGGTTCTATAACAAACAGGTGATGATTGCGTGTCAAACAAAAAATAAACAAGCAATGTTATATCAATTACATACTAAACAATGTTAGAAAAGAAATAGAACAAGACCGACTTGACTCGCCCACCAAGATATCAGTACCATCAAACATTGCATATTGCTTTGAAAAAAAACTCATTTTTATTTCAATAAATATGGCTTTTAAAAGTAGGGTGATATTTCTATAAATTATATTCGTTTACGAATATTTATTGCAGCTCAGAAATAATGTAACGTAAAGTCTTGTCAAAAAAAATTTAGATACCTTAAAAAAACCTCTTGACATTATACATCAGATGATGGAAGAAAAATATTTTTCTTGAAAAAAACAATAAAAATAATAATAAAAAAATTGCACTGACCATAATACACATAACGAAACGTGAGGACTATATTTATAAGTATAAATTCAGGTGTAACAAAGAACGTGTCTAGTACTTATATAGGTGATTTTGTGCAAAACGATGTGAACTGCCCATCAACGTAATTTTTCTTAGAATCGCATTTTAAATATATATATATCCAGATCCTGAGGGGGAAGCTTCAATATGTCAGAGATTTATGGGTAATTTAGAAAAAAAAATACACTTTTGAAAGCGCATTTTAATAAGCTTTCGTTTGATAATCGACATGATCAACAATTTTTTTTTGAAGAAACATTTTTTCCACCTCCTCTCTCACCCCTCAAAATCGTCCCCCAAAAAGAGTCCCCCTTTTTAGGCATAACGTCTGTTATTGGACAACTACTTTTCAAGATTAGAACAAGTTACTTTCCATTTCTGTGACAGACACCCAGGTGATTTCATAAGTGTTCCTTTTATAATATTCTGGACGAAATACTAAAAAAATTGAATTTGCGTTTAAAAGAAATTTTGCTGGAAGTGAAAATTCGATTTTAAGTCACTATTTTTAATGCCATTACAGAAAAAAAGAAAAACAAATAGTGACTACAATAAGCGCACAAAATGTAATAACTGTGAAAAAAGTATTTCAATACGGACAGTATATACAAAAAATTATATATTTCTGAATATGTATACAAAAAATACAAACAAATATACAGTATATACATACGTATAATTGATATAAAATATTAGTTTTGTTGTTCCATTTTATGTTTGTTAAAAACACAAAACTAATATCCTAGAATTTATATTTAGAAGCTTTTAATTTCAAATCAGTTAAAATATCACTATTAAACTAGCTAAAATGGAAAATAATCACCTAACACAGAAACACAAAAATAAATAATTTCTATCATTTCCGTATAAAATATTCTTTCACTCTCAGCAAACCTTTAAAACTATAAAAGACAAACATCGGACGCGTGCAATAATTCATAATTATTATCGCGACTAAACATATCTGCACCCCAATCTCGCGCAATCTCTGTGCGTGCGCGCTATATGTAAACAACACATATGGTTACACAGAACAGCGTAACATACGAAAAAAACGAATGAACTTAGGTATGAAGGCGTATAAAAGCGGGCGGCACCCGTTAGACAGCACACTCATCCGAGTGTAGGTCTCCGTACCACACCACAAACAAAACCATAGTTATAAACTTTAATATTATAAGTTTAGTGTTAATTGTTACCGTTGGCAGAACTTAATTTTAAGTTTCATTTTATCTTAAGAAGAGACACATCAAGCCCCCAGACCAGCGAGCCGGTGAGTGTAAAAAAAAATAAAACAAAATACAAAGAAACAACAAAAATGATCTTGGCGCGTTTTAAGTGAATAGAATTTAAAAAGTTTGAACATGGAATAATAGACTTCATTTTAAAAATAACAAGTGTTGCTGTATTTAAAAAAAAGTAATCTAAAATAAAGTGTCAACTAACGAAAAATATTAAATATCACTGATCATTTTTAGGTGTGCTCTGTGATTTGTTTTAAATTTAAATATTAGTGTAAAATTGTTATTAGTATATTGCGAAATTCGTGCCGCCAAATGACTCACGCGTGAACAACATGAGTGTAAATTAGTGCGTCACGAAGACGTTTTCTTTTCAATTTATTATTTCAATTTTAGTTGGCCGATTCTGTGACATGAACTGAAATTAAAAAAAAAAACAAACAGCTCAAATATAATAAAAAATTATGATAAATATATAGCAAATTCCTTTTAAAAATATTTAATTTAAATATGGTGGCAGATTTGGCCGGCAGAGAATTGAAAATGGTAAATATCACAAACGTTAAAAACAAAGATAGATATAACGTCGTGACGTTCGAGTCAAAATTCTAAATATACGCTGTTCACGTATTCGGATTATTCTTGGATTGTACTGAAAGTAAAATACGTCACGAGTTTTATCGTGATCATGAACAAAAAATCGTGATCAATACCAAATATATTTCGTGTGTAATTTAAAGTAAATTACTACAATGTCTAATGAGTGTAGAAAAAAAATTCATATACCAGTTAGTAAAATTCCACTTATAGTTTAAAGAGATAAAATGCATAAAGATATTTGCTCCGTGTATATATTAAGTTATATACGTATTAATAGACTCCATTAGAAGTATGAAGATTACGAACGCGTCTTTTCGTTTACGTTACAATTACCATGTATGGAAAGTTTACGTAAGAAAATATCGCAATAATCATTACAAATACGAGATAGGCGAATCGCAAAAATTATGTTGGAAAAAGTTTCAGAAAATGTATGTATAATAACCGTAAAATTATATATATTATATTAAATTCATCAATGTAATAATATTCATATTATTTTTTAAATATCAAAGAGACTCATAGAAAAATTTCAAAGCAATCCGAAAGTAGGAAGTCGACGACGTAAAGATATATTTGCAAACACCTACACGTATGTATAAAATGTATGGAACAAATTCTTTCGTTACATATTTTGTTAAGTACCTGGCTAGAGAAAAATATACATAAAACACGAGTCCGCCGGAAATAGGTAATTTAAAATTGTAGAAAAGTTAGCAACAGTCAACAAAAAAAAAAGCTGGTTAGCAACTTTGCCAGTATCTGGAAATAAGTGTGTCACCCTGCCAATATCTGGAAGAATATTTTCGTACGAAATCGTAACCATGCCAAGGTACTGACGTAAATTGATTTCAAGTATCCTCGAATGCGGCCAGTTCGAACCAGTTACTCCTGGTTTGGTTGGAGGATGGCGTCGCCAATAATATTTTATGTCGACCTGAAGACAACGAGCTCTCGCTTGCTTGGAAAGCTTTGATCAATGACTTTTTTTATAACTCGTAAGAGAGTCAGAATCTGTTCTTCACAATTCATTTGAAAGCATAAAAAATCATTTTAACAATACAATTTTTTTAAATAAAAATCTGCTACAGAATTATTCTGATAATGACATAAATATAATTTTAAAATAATTTCATTCCTGTCAGGAATAAATGGAATTTGTTTTAGAATTAACGGGCTCAAAAATAAAATTTCTTTCTAAAAATAAAATTTAAATTATAAGATATTTTTGTTCAGATTATTTTAAATGTCATCTTAATTCAATATTTAAAGGCCCTGGAAATACTATAAAACATAATCGGAAGTCGTGCTACTTGTACTAAGAAACTCAGTAAACTGTAAAAAAGATGATAATAATTAATAAAACACCCGGTTCGAACCGGATTTTTCTGACTTTAATTGATTGAGATGCACTAGGGATATTTCTGCAACGTCACCCATCTCGAGCACAACAACCTTCGGTATCTTTGATGGCTGCCAAAGCCACTATGGCTGGTAGGGCTCAATGAAACGCGGCACGATAGCAGACGGCTCGCAGGCGAATCTAAATTAAAGACAGCTGAGTTACAGTCTTCAATTAAATACGGTTAGTCGGTAATTGAAAACGTAAAATGTTCATTACGCTTTTATTAAAGTCAATTGTCGAGTTCATATTCTTCATATGTAAACATAAATATCACGCCTATTGCCAAAGTGTATTCGTCTAAGCATCCATTATTTGTCGTTTGAAAAATAACTAACTTGAAGAAACTTGATTAAATTTTATAAAAAAACTTAGTATTTACTGTCTCTCGTTTTATTTTATTAGATTAATTATCGATACGATCGATATTCGATTTATAAAATGACAGAAATTATGTTGATGGCAACATCGATTATACCATAGATAATTATGACATACAAATCGACGCGCCTCTATGACAAGACGCCATTTTCTATATTTGTTTATTTCAATAAGTATATTGTCAAAACGGAAACACTTAAATAACCAGTTTCTTTTTTTCTTTCACATAATATTTAAATTTATTGAAACACGTTTCAAATCATGTTTTTTATTAGAACAGTATGACGTCAATAAACAAAAGAGAACTATAAATACATAAACGTTTCATATGTTAGCATTATCAAAGCAAATATGCCAAGTGATTAAACATGATTGCGCATTTAATATTAATAAATTATGTCTACAATTATTTACAACATCGCTGACAATCTTAACTATTTCTCGTTCGGTTGCAAGATAAGATTTGTATTCGTAAGATATCAAACGGTAGGAAAATTCTCATGTTATTTCGGAGCGTACGTTTTCACAGACGCAGACTCTAAATATAGCGGGCGCCTAACGCCAGATGTGATGGTTCTAGATGTTGCCAAATTATCAAAAGAACCGAGTTAGGTTACAAAGTATGATCTCCATAATCACAGTTTAAATAACACATTTCACATAGATGTGTACATAGTTAACTAATATTACATTTGATTTCATATATGTATACCATAGATAATTATGACATGCAAATCGACGCGCCTCTATGACAAGACGGCATTTCCTATATTTGTTTTTATAAGAATTTCTATAAGAATTATGTGTTATTATGATATTTTTATAAGAATATTGGGTATGTGAGAATGTAATGTATGATATTTTTACAACAATTTCTTTTTAAAAATGACACTATCAAAATAAATATAATTATAACCTTAATAAAATCACATAAAGAGGTTGTTATGATATAATACATACATATATTGCAAGACAAATTAATAATGGTATTTGACGCACAAATGCAAAGAAAACACGTTTATATAATTGTGAAATACAAAAGCTTTGAATGTTTGCAGTCTACTAAAATAAAAAATTTCAAGTATCACTAATCTCCTAAAACCTAAATATATTGTCTACATGAAAAGAAATAATTTGCTCCATAGAAAGATAAATACATTAATATTTTTACTGGATAATACATACATATATTTCAAGGCAAATTAATAACGTTAATTTGCGTACAAATTATGTAAAGAAAAACTGTTGATATAATTGTTGAATATAAAAACTTTAAATGTTCTCAATCTACTATAATAAAAACTTTGAAATATCACTAATCTCCTAAAACCTAGATGTAATATCTACATAAAGAGAAGTAATTTGCTTCTTGGAAAGATAAATATTTTAATATTGATAATAATAATTATTATAGATAGTTTACATATAAAATCTTTCTTTGTTTCTATGTGTCGCCCCACATAGGATTTTTCGTTGCAGTGAATAAACTAAGTCACACCATTAATACAGTTTTTTCACCTGTAAATTTCTTTGTATTCGCAGCCTCATCTCTTAAAAAAACGTATCAACAATCCTATTAAAAAGTGACTACTGTACAGAGCAACTAAAGGTTGAGTCTATTTTTATACTTAATTTTTTTATAATCATTTGACATAATTTTATTTATTAATTTCAAATGTATTTTATCCTCATTTTAAATTATATTATTTACCACGTTAATCCGATTAATGATTATCAATTAATTCACTATAATTAATTCAAAACGTAATTTGGAATTATTTTATTTATATGGTAAGACCTAAGGAACCATACTGGTTAAAATTTTTGGTGTTGTCACAAAAAAAAGTTATATATTTTTTTATTATTTAATTGAACTTATCAAATTATTTCCATTATACAAACGTTATATACAAAAAAATTAATGTATTTGTATTAGCTCTTAAATTTTTTATTCATCACAATGAAACTGTTAAAAGTGTTTGAAAATTTAGTTTTTGTCTATATACATTCTAGAAACGCTTTATAATTTAAAATTTTCTTTAAAAATAGTAATAAACAACTGATGTAAAGAGACTGAAAGATTCGTCATGATTAATAAAGATGAAAAATAATTTATCTCCGGTCATAATATAAAACCTGCTAATGTTCACTTTTCATATATAAATGAAAAATAATTTATATCCGGTCATAATATAAAACCTGCTAATGTTCACTTTTCATATATAAATGAAAAATAATTTATCTCCGGTCATAATATAAAACCTGCTAATGTTCACTTTTCATATATAAATGAAAAATAATTTATCTCCGGTCATAATATAAAACCTGCTAATGTTCACAAAGATGAAAAATAATTTATCACTGGTCATAATATAAAACCTGCTAATGTTCACTTTTCATATATAAAGATTTGATACACATACTTCTATTGATGTTCTCTACTCATATAATATGTTGACGATACATATACCTTCTATTTGTGTTTTCCACTTCTATTCATATGAAAAATATTTGAACAGTATAAGGAAAATCAAAATTTTCTCACCTTAATCAAAACTTGTTTATTAAATACGGTTCTGTAGCCATGACAATTCGGTAGCCATAAGCGCCTTAAGGTTTTCGCCAACTATTTTTAGATCTTGCTTACGTCTGTTCCAAAAGAAAATACCGAACCTGTTTAGTTTAACCTTAATAAAAACAGTATTTATATTTATATCTGTCTACCACGCCATCATCCAATAAGAATAGATTAATATCGATTCTGGAACACCACATTGCTACCCACATTTTGAAAATCAGGCTTTCAGAACTTATGAAATTGTCAATATTTATTATTTGCTATTCCAAAACCTAAAAGATTCATACCAATCACGCACGTGACAAAATGAATGCGAAACATTAAGAATAAAAATATTAATTAAAAAACTGCACTTAATGAAAAAATCCAAAATATGTGATAAATTCTAGAAGAAAAGATGACGGCATTATTACTATTATAATAATTAAACATTTTTCTTGAATGATTAATCAAAATAAATATTAAAAATTATATATTATTATTAATCCTTTCTATAGTAATAGCTATGGTTTTTCATAGTAATTGGTTACGGCATGGATATCAAATTCCGAATTAACACCGAAATATAATCTAGCATAGTGATTCTAGCACATTAACACGCAAATCTACTTTACAGTTAATGTGACTTGAAAATAAAAATAAATTAGATCATATTGCGGAAGGTCGCGTGCAGAAATCATGTTCAAACTGGATCATAAATTTATTACTGGGATTGGCTCATCCAATATCCGCACCGTGTCATAGCGGCGATCTTTATTAATTTGAAATAGTCACGTGACGAAAATTAGCGAACTAACCTTCGCAATGTCGTGGTCGACCGCCATATTGCTGACGGACCCAAGGGCGTGTCTATGGTCAAATCAGATGTTGGATTTTAATAGATTTCGGGGATACCAACTTGCGTGCCGCCTAAATTTCATTATGACGGCCATATTTTTTAGCAACGAACTATTCAAGTTTTGTGATGCTTAAATAAAAAAAATACAGTACGATATAAAAGGTCAAGTGAGTAATGTTTATCATTTAAAGCCCACGATGACAATTATTAGTGAATCCCACCATTATAAAATGTATCATCATTGACAAAACAGTAATTAACTGAAAGTAACCTAGTATGCAATTCATTCACAAAAATCTAATTTTCTTGAAGAAAAAACAAAAAACCTATTCTAGCAGTCAACGCTCGTCGTATGGGCAGTGTACCTGAAAAGAGCAATGAGCTGCAAACTTCTATGCTGAACGTATTTTTATCATCTTAAAAAAACTTACATTCCGTATGCAGTGAAAAAGATAAAAGTGTTATTTATTTTCTTTATCAGTCAACAAAAAATACGTAACTGAAATTTCAATGTTTCTCATTGGCTGATTTGGTTACGAGCATTAACCAATCAGATTTGCAACGCTTATCTAAACCGACCAATCGAATGATAGCATTCATATGCATATCAATTAAAACTAATAATCAGTACCAATGCCAAAACGCGTTGAGAAATATTGTTGAAATTCATAATGCATTCATGACTTTCTAATATTCTCAGAGTAGCTTCAAACATCTGCATTATGAAAGAATGTGAAGCATCATTTAACTCGTCATCCATAAGAATCAAATGATGTTTCACGTTCTTTCATAATAATTAATAATATAAAAAATATGTTCTTCCATTTTCAAAAATGTTTTCTTCTTTCGTAAACAATGGTAGAGCTAAGTGTTAAAATAATGTTAGTTCTGACAATTAACTTCAACTCGTGTATTTATAAGAGCTGACCTCTAATTTTCCCCCACTTTATTCCACTACCACACTTTTCACATCACATTCTTCCTTCTCTGTCCTCCCGACATATCACTTACCTATTTCTGACGTAGATAAATTAATCTTTACTTTTGCGTGAAAATTATGTTGGTTTTATATGATTCCGCCCAATTTTCACAAGTGAGCACTAGCTCGCAAGTACCTAAAAAAGGCAGCCAAATGATTGTCGAAACACATAAAATGTTTAGTATTTCACAATAAAGTAAGGTTTCTAGTTACCTATGCCTCTGGACAATCTTCATATTTTTCATAGTTTTATTCATATTTTTCATAGTTTTATTCATATTTTTCATAGTTTTATTCATATTTTTCATAGTTTTATTCATATTTTTCATAGTTTTATTCATATTTTTCAAATTCACTGGAAAAGAACAATCGCATATCCCTTATGCTATAAACGAGGCTAAGAAATTTGAAATAGCAAATGACGTAAATTCAATTTTGGACAAGCTTTCCAGTGATATCTACCATATATTGGTAGATCCATTACCTCTCTTTTTATATAGTTTGCTACATATTCAATGAAACTTCGCTTTGAATAATTGCCAAAATTCATACATATAAGTTTAGAAGTACAGAAATCATAAAGAATCTTTTTCTCACCACAGACTCCGAAAATTCACACGCAAATCAATTAGTTCCTAAAACTACCTAAGATTTAACAATTTATCTACAATAAACAGAATCTAGTGCTTGTAGCACGTTAGTCCTGATGTGATTTCTACAATTTCAATAATAAAATTTATAATATCAAACAGGATTAGAATTATCCTGAATCACTATGAATACGAACAGTCGTCGTATTTACCAAAAAAAGTAGTTACAGACAATTTAACGTAACAACTACGCATATTTGGTGTCAAATTAAACAAGGTCATTTACTTCCAAACAGCCATTCTCATTTAAACGAAACCTCATAGAGATGACACACGAATTAAATGACAAAACTTAATGAAATCATTAACTTGTCATTAATCAAAATGTAATCAAACTGTATTTGGAGTAACAAATAAAATATATAAAACGACACATCAATAATCACAGGGTATTTTCGAGGCGACACAACATTTGGAACGATCTCTGTATGCTATGGATAACAAACGTTAACACTACATTAGTTGTGTAAAGTTTCGAGATAATAAAGTCATCAAAAAATGATTACGGTTATTTATGTTACGTTTAGATTATTAGTTAGCTGTTAAATATTTAAATGTCAGGAAAATCGATGTACTTTTTTTAGTAAAGAAATAGAACAATTATGTCTTACAATTAAATGAAACTACGTGATGTAGTATTATTTCTACTTTCTTTTAGTTCTTTACCACGACCTAGGTTTGGTGAGCTATTAGCAAAGATTGTTATCTTTGCTAATAGCCCACCTGAAGATGTTGTAATACAACGAAACCTAGGTCGTGGTAAAGAAATTAAAGAAAGTAGAAATAATACTACATGACGTAGTTTCATTTAATTGTGAACAATGAATTTCTACAAAATTAACGCCAAATATATTCAACAATTATGTCTGTTCATTTATATCTGCCAATATTAATAATGTGAAGGTTTTTCATTGTTTGTTTTTTACCTATGCTCTGGAATTAAGCAACGAACAGCTTACAAATGCACAATACGCATATAATACGTATAGAAGGTATTGTGTCGCACGCGTGTAATATGAATCCCACGAAAAATGCTTGGACTATTCATAAGTCCCTTCACCGCCAGTCTACACACAACCTCAATAATATATATCTCATAGATAGCAGAGAGGGTAACCAACTTTCCACATAAAAAGATGGGTCTTCTGGACCGTTCCTAGTTCACAACGCGGATATAAAGAATATTTTGAAAAAAAAATGTTTTTTTCATTATATGATTTAGTTACTGTTTCTTAATGCTCCTTGAAATTTGGTCACTCATCAAAATGTAACCCAGTGGAATAAGACTGCTCCTCTTCTTCTCGATTCAAGGAGTCTAAATTAATTCAATTTAAATTCAGTCGTAATACTCGTATTTTAACCCTGGACTGCACAGTCAACTGCTTATTACCTTGTCGCATTAAATGATTTATTTTATTAGCTGTTGAGGACATGCGCTATGGTTATGCCGACATTATTTATTAAAACCCTGTAATATTGCAAAACAACCGTATACTAAATACGAAAACCTATCTATAAATTATTTAAATAATTTATTTATTAAGTTATTAATTATTCACTTAAACTTAGCATAACATATTAAATTAAAGCCAAGCCCAAGTGGAGTAGTATACAATTATAATAATAAGAGTAGTTAAACAGGACAAAATATTAGTCAATAGGACATTAACCCATTGCGTCCACCAACACTCGTTTGTTAAATTTTCATCAATTTCTCAAATACGCTTGATTATCGCATTTATAATGATATTAAAAATCTAAAATGTATACTCAATTTAGCTCAGTATTGTATATAGTAATGTCAAAATTAGATAATTAAAAAAAAAATTATTTGACGAACGGCCATGATAGTGATATTGAAAGTATATCCGCCATTTTGCAACTGCCATTTTAAATTTAATGTATCTGACACTAAACTCGCAATACAGTACAGTCAAATTAGGATTAAACCTCGAAGCGAATTGAGGAAAGATGGAAATTTGGATAGGTCTTCATTTAGGTGTTCTAAATATTACCTGAGTAATCTAAAACAATATTGTGTCCGCTAATATGTTAAAGGTCACGAAAACCAGTTTTTTTTTAATATCTCGCTTCCTGTGCCTCGTATGTCGAGAGCGGTTATTACAAAATTCCTCTACATACAATTCTCTACAAATTTGATTATATGCATTATATGATTAAACGTTTTTGAGATGTAGCGCATAAAAAAATATTTCTAATATAAATCATAACTTTTTCATAAAAAATAAATAAGGCTATTCGAACTTTCAGTAAAAGTATTTGTGCAAAAGTCTGGCGTGTTTTAGATTTATGACCCCGTTAATATATCCGGACGAGTGAACAAAGTATGATTAAAAAATATATATATAAAAACTTCATTTTTCTGGAAAAACATGAATACAATTTTAGGGTGACTATATTTTCCTTAGACTGCAATAATTTTTCAACATAGATATCTCTTGTTTTTTTATAAGTATTGCAAGCCCAAGTTATCATGCGTCCAATACAAAACAATATATTCATTTTTGAAACGTAACAATATATAGCGATCTTCGTCGGTAACAACATTTAGGTTTTAAAAACAAGTAATTGACACCCGTCATTTAAAGTCTCGAACACAATACCAAATGAAGTAATTTGACAGATCTGTGTTCCCTAAAATCATAACATCGATAAATAAAATTTCTGATTTAAGCTATCTAACTCTAACTTAATTTTTCCACACTTAACTCTGTATTTTTTATAGTTAAATCCTTTAAATATTATGAAGCGACAAGATTTCTTAATTCTATAAAATCTAAAACTCTACATTTGTATCTCAAAGAGCCACCAGAAACCTTTCAACTTCTACTATAGTAACAACCAGGCAGAAAGCTCGTAAGAGGACTTCACAACAGAGACGTATTTTATCCGTCATTACCACGAACCTGATAATTATTACAGGTTCATTATTTATCACTTTATTAGCCCGCATGGAATTTCCAGATCCCAATCCACGGCAAACACTCAGCCGGCTGATGCTAAAGTGAGGAGAAAAAAATCAACTAAAAATATGTATTGCGCGTTGTTTGCCCGTGAATCGCGTGAGGCTGTGAAGAATGAGATAATGTTTGTCCAAACAGGCGAACTGCTTTGTGACCGTGGCTGTCGTGCGCCTTCTCAATTGTGTTAATCGTTAAACGTGGTCTTCCATGTGCTTTGTCGAAGTTGACTTCAATATCAGCGCTGGCTAATAGCACAAAAATCGCAGTCATTTTACAAATAAGATAATATTAACGCAAACTTAGTTCCCCTTGTCAGACCTAATAATTAAGATTTTTTCTGTTATACGAGTTTTCCTAGGATTGCCGTTAGGACTTAATGTTGTGAAACCATCAAACTACTTTGTGACCGTGGCTATCGTGCGCCATCTCAATCGTGTTAATTGTTAGACGTGGTCTTCTACGTGTTTTATCGAAGTTGGCTGAACGCTAGCTGATACCTCAAAAATCGCAGTCATTTTACTGATGAGATACTATTGACGCAATCTTAGTATCCCCTTGTCAAGTCTAATAATTAAGATTTTATCTGTTATACGGGGTTTTCAAGACTGGGGTTCCGGCATAATGGTATAAAACCATTAAACTGATTTGTGACCGGGTCTGTCGTGTGCCTCCTCATTTGTGTTAATTGTTAGAGGTGCTTTCTCGAAGTTGGCTTCAATATTGACACTGGCTGATATCATAAAAAAATCTGTCATTTTACTGGTGAGATAAAACTAACGCAATCTTAGTTCTCCTTATCAAACCTAGCAATTAAGATTTCCTCTTTAGTATCTAGTTTTCTTTATGTTAATAGGACGGGAATTACGGCTTAATGGTGTAAAACCATTAAACCGTAACAATCATATTTTTAGTATTATTTGATCCATTATTTGCAACAATAATAAAACAAGAACTTTGATACTATTTAACAACGTACACAAAAAAGTTAGAGCTTTTGGATTTTGCGACTTTCTGAATGCCAATAAAACTGCAACATTTGATAGATATATCTAATATTTTTATTATATTAAAATAGAATAGCATAAAACATTTAATCTGAATTATTTTTCCGTCGCAACTAAAAAGTGTTTTAATTGCAAATTGCTTATAATTTATTTTCCTTTTATTTAATTTTGAAATTAATTTATTGAAATTAAAAATGTTAGTATCTGTTAAAAAATTATGTAGATATTATTTTATTAAATTGTTAGTAAGCCAATAATTATATTGGTTATTAATAAATCAATGCCTTGATATAATTACGGAAAAACTAATTTTACTCACTCATACAAAACATGAAACATTTTCTTATTTAACACTTTCAATTCGAGGGGAACAACTACACTAGCGAAAATTAACTTTTCACCGTTTTCCTTTATTCTAGTGAAAAGAAAATTATACTGAACATTGATTTGAATAGTTACAACGAATTTTTACAGTTTGCTATAAAAAAAATCAAACGTAAGAATTTTTTATATAGAAATTATATAAATAAATCACTTGTTGTAGTTTTTTTCTAAATATTCGCGTTTTTATTACGAAAGACTTCATATACAGGTAAAAAAGCACAACAAACAATTAGAAATTAACAAAAAAACGTGAAAAGGGAAATAAATAAAAATTTTAAAAAAAGTATTAAATATATTCGACAATTTTTCGTTAATACTAAAAGTACTTTTTAATCGTCGCAAGCGTCATTTACAACTATTAAATAGATTGTTTTTATTATTATTAATTCATTAAAAAATACAAAAAATTTAAAAATCCTCTTTTTTTCAAACTTCTTCAGTATCCACATGGGGTACGCTAATCGGCTTGCTGTGCTTTGAGTTTGACTCAAATACAAAGATAACCATAGTAAGTTGAAAACTTTTCTGTTCTGGTAATAGACAAAGAAAAGAAAAGAAAAAAACATTGAACATAAGATAACAATGCAGTTTTAGTTGGCGATAAAATATATACCATAGATAATAGAGTGTCCCGCCTAATTTCATGAAGCAGTGTGCCATTTAAATCTGCTACTTTAATATCTATAAGATAATCGACATAAAGAGAAATTCAATGATTTCTCTCATAAAAATTAAGAGCAGTAAGCGTTATCACAAGGCTACTCCAGTTGGAATTCGGTTGTTATTAATGCAAGTATAAATAAAAGAAAAAAACGCTTGATAAAAGCTACAGCTAAATATCACTTTTGCGCAGTTACATTTTAGTAGCAAATTTCTTAAAGCACATGCGTCATAATACATTTCCTATTAATTTGTTTAAAAATCAAAACGAATCACATTAAAGCTTCCTGAATACTTCACTTTCAGTCGGTCAAATTATTCATAATCATTTAAAACAACTACGTATTGGCAGGCCAATTTTAATATATCGCCATTTTATAAAAGTGGCCTTCAAAAGTTATGTATTTGCCTTCAGTGCAATCTTCGCACAACAAGAAGTTCAATGTACAGTTACTATAGACGTTTAATGACAATAACCCAGTGACGACAACTAAGCTCTGTGTATAAGTCGTTTACGGTACTTTACGCGATAACAAAACATAATAAATAACATTGCCAGTATAAACATTAATTATTATTCATTGTGAAATATCCCATTATGAGAAAAATCACAACGAAAACTCTTTGCATGTATGTCATTTAGTTAATTACACCGTTACCTTTTAAATTAGTTTCGCTCTAGTTTACTATGGCTTGTTGTTTTGATTCTAAAAATTCACTTTTGTATTGCATACCGAACACGAACCTAAAACAATTATGATAAAGAACCTTCCTGCACTTCAAGGTGACAGTTGATCACTTTTATGATTTTATAATTAGATCTCTGTTTAAATTTCGAATACTTTTTAAAACTTAATAAAATGGTAACATTAAAAACGACAACATCTATGTGGAGATACGTATCTTACCTTTCCAATTCTATTAGATAAAATTATCTGTATATACAATACTACTATACGAATCAAATATCAACAAATCTATTAATACCTTCACCATAACCATTAAAATAAACATATACCTCACCGTCAACAACGATTTTAACATATTAAGATCGCCGTCGAAAAAAAAACATGATCAAGCAACTAATTCATTAACATTGAATACCACGAATTATGTAATACAAGATTGCGGACAAAAAACTTCGTATCAGCACTGACAGCTAAACAAAAATAAAAACCTGATACTAATTTGTTGCTCTTTTAGTTGTAATTCATTCACGAATAAATACAGGCTACGCATTATAAAACAGTAAATACAGAATCTACGAATTATAAAACAGTAATTAAACATTTGTAAAATTTCTATTATAATTTCTCTTTCAAATCTTTTTCACGAATTTCCTCTACATGGTTCCAATTAAAATTATGTAAATAATATATATTCTGTAAAGAAACTAAGTATATTCATTAAGTAGGTAAATACATATGAGTACTATATTTAAAACACTTAATTGTGTCATTTGAAGTCGATATTCCGCAAAACAAATCGTTAATATGGGCTAGTTAACCACTGATAGGAGGGTGACGACTAATGAGACGTGAGTTTTTCACATCTCTATACACACATCTCGAGCGGACAGCACTACGGCGGCAGGTGGGGGAATGTTATGGTTTGTTTTTGAGTTTTTATTATTAGCGGTCAACGTTGAAAAGGCATTATTGTGCTACAAACGGAGGCGGGAGGTTCGCTTGCTCGTAACATTCGGTTTATCAATATACAACAATAAACAGTCGATCTAGCGTCCGCGCGTCCGTGTGTTAATGCATTTCTCGTTTTATGTTACTGGCCGTCGACGCGAATAAATGTTTTAAAAGAAATAAAATTCAAATCTCCAGTTCGGTAAAATAGAAGTTAGTATTTTGCCGCCAACATTAGTCGTGTCAATGCAAAATTTGGTCGTGGCTTTAAGAATTAATTTTATTCTTTACTTCTTCTGTGTTATCATAAAAATGACTTTGTGATATTTATTACTTGTACATAAGCAGTGTGTGATATAATATTCATTGTGTATAGTGTCAATTTTATTAAGCTTTAAATACATATTTATTCGTTCTGTTATATAATAATATAACGAATTCAATAATAATTGTTAAATATTATTTTATAAGATACAGTGATTTTTCTGCGATATAATTTAATTATTGTCTATTAATAAAATATTTTAAATATAATTTTTTTAATTGGTAAGTAAATTTTAATTATCATTTATTTTTTTTAATACGGCAACTATCAAATATATTCATCGAATTTTACACAAATAAGTAACTCCGCACAATCTTACTATGATAAGGTAAAATACGTTAGGATAGGTTAGATGTGAATTTCGGTACAATTTCGTTATCTGCAGTCAAATATATACAGTTAGATTGTGATTTAACCAGTCTGATTTAAAATATTTCTTAAATAAAAAATTAGTTTGCATAAAAATAATCTTGAATGGCAAAGTTCAATGCTAACTCAAACCCACAATAAAAATATATAAAACGCTGATAAAGAAAAAGATAGCAAAGCTTAAGAAGGAAGCTTCCGGGTACATCAAAACGGCAACGTATAAATAATGGACATTTTTTAAACTCCACCTAAAAACTGGAAATATTACATCCGTGCTAGTTTTAACGTCGAATAATTTTCACATTTTTCTACTGAATCCTGAAAGTGGTCCTCCCGCGCAACCTAAAACCAAACAAACATATTACACTTAATCTTTGAACGACACAGATTGCAATGATATTTCAAACCAAATGAATATAATTTATTTAACTAATATAAAATTGAAAATAAAATTGCATTTTACAAATAAAAGTGCATTTTACCAAAAGTGGGTTTATTAATATTTTTTTCGTACAAATTGGCTTCAATTTTTTTTATCACTTAACACTAAATATATATATATATATATATATATATATATACGAGTTTGCTAGCATTACGCGAACGGTGATTTTTTGAACACAAAAAACATAAAACTTGTAAAATTCGTAAACATACGTATGAAATTTTACTACTGTTTGTTAATAATAAAACAATTTTTTTAATCAATTTTCTTCCGAAATTAATTAGCATACCGCCTTTATAAAATGACAAACATTATTAATTTTAAATTTTTATACATTAAATAAAAAAAATACTTTTTGGGAAAGAAACGATATTCGACGATATATGGAGACGATCTTCTAATCATCGCTAATTGTATTGGTAACCGAGTCAAGTTTTTCTACAAACTTACATTTCCGGTTTGGGTTGTTTTGTCCTACATAAATAAAAAGTCTACCAGTTATGATCTTATTATTTTTATTTTTTTAATTAGGTAATAAATTTTGCAAAGGTTAAATTTTAATTTGGTCTTTTAATAATTACATAATATTCGTATATGCAAATAAACACTTAAAATTCACTTATTTACATCTCTTATTTCCTTAATTTTGTTAATAATTTAAGAGCCATATTGTAATCATGCTCCTTATTGAGTAAATAGTGTTTCATTGAACTTAAGACAACTCCGTCAACAGCACGATGAAAAATGTCAAAATCCATGATAAAGCTACGTATCTACAGAGTTTATGTATTCAGTTATCAATAGCAATGTGATTAGTTTATTTATTCGTAATTAAACTATTTATCCTAAACTGACACAGTCGAAACGGAGCCCAAATAGAATTCTCGTGTAAAAATTTTCATTCGCACAAACATTCCGTTATTTTTTTTAAATTATTGTATAAATCCATCCGTTTTATTATTTTCTTGCTTTTGTTCACACCTATTTATTTTATTAATCGCCAATTAACCATGAGTTCCACGTAACCAAACTATGCCTACGTGCTTTCTTTATTTTTATCTTCTCTCACAATGCATTCTACTAAATTTAGCAGCCGGCTACGCCCGCTTAAGCAAAACGTACCGCGATTTTGAAGTTTTCAAACTGATGTTTGTAAAACCTTTCAAACCTTTCAGAATAATATATTTATTTATTTATGTAGACTTCAGTGAATTTTTACATTTGGTGAACTTATTGCTATATGCGCAATTTCCTCAAGTCAACCAAAACACCGGAAGTTGAGAACTTAGTGTTATGGTATACTGCAATATGCTATCAGAGAGACATTATAAAATTAACTATTAATTTACACTATATCAATAAATAATATAACTACACAATGAAGATTAATCTAATATAACTAAATTAACAAATAATTTAAATATCAATACTGATAGGGATAGTAAAAAGAAAGAAGGATACGGGAATCAAGATTGAAATATCTTTTTGAGACATCTTTTAAAACCATATATCGTTGATGCTGTTCGAATGTTAGGATCAAATTTATTTCAGAACTTGCCAACATGTATAGGAAAGAGTATTTATAGCGACTGCAAGTAGATCAAAATTAGTTCTATAGTTTCTGAGATATGATCGAAGAAACAAACATACGAAAAATAGAGCGTTGACACTTTATATATAAATAGAGGTAATTATAATTACATTTCCCCTGCATTCACGATATGTTTTAATTTTTTATTCAATTTTCCCAAAAATTTACTCGTCGCTTTTATATTGATAAAATTAATTGCGAATTTATCAAACAACCAGATGGAGCTTTACGGAATATATTAATAAAAACTACTAATTTCATCATATGTTTAAGCGAAAATGATATTAACAAAAAATGGTCTCCAATTTTTAATAATTTTATAGCTGGAACGAATGAAATGTTCACGTGTATTCCTAACATTATCGCATTATCGCATAATTAATGGTATGAATAATTGTCTCACCTTTATGCATTTGTTTCGCAATAGCATTCATATAATAAGCGTATCATAATTGGAGATAAAACAAAGATATTTTTTACGGTTTATACTGTAATCACGTTTTTCACTATTGAAAGCCGTGTTATCTACTTTATGTAGTTATATAATTAACCCTTATCATCACTACCGGTTTGTGGCGAAAATCAGTTTTCGCCATATGTATTTGTTATATTACTTCTAAAATTAATAAAGATTGTTTTTAATTACATAAATATCATTATTTATATGCCATTGTAGAATTTAATGTTTGACACGTAAAAACTTAGGAGAATAAGTTAGATTTGCCGGTCGATCATCACACAAATAATATGAAACGATTAGGATTAAGACTAGAGGTTTTATGTCTATGATCTTATTCTGACGTAACTTTTAAACTAAAATCACATCATGTATTACTAGGGGCATTCAGTCGCGATATTTCGGGATACCGATTAATATTTATAACACACCGGATTGGTGTAAAATTCGTTTATTCCCAAAATTGGCATTGGTATCAGAATTACAATATAAATTATTAATAAAACATATGTCGAATATATTTGGCGTTAATTCATTATGCATTATTCACAATTGAATGAAACTACGTGATGTAGTATTATTTCTACTTTCTTTAATTTCTTTACCACGACCTAGGTTTCGTTGTATTACAACATCTTCAGGTGGGATATTAACAAAGATTTTTGTGTAATACAACGAAATGATGATGTTGTAGTACAACGAAACCTAGGTCGTGGTAAAGAAATTAAAGAAAGTAGAAATAATACTACATCACGTAGTTTCATTTAATTGTGAAAACATATGTCTTTACTCTTTTTGCTTTAAGTGATTTGGTTACGTGACTAAAATCGCACTTGTTTAATTAATGCGTTTATATACAACTAAATTTGTTAATAAAGTTTACATAAAAGTTCCTTTCGAAATACTTGTTATGTAAATGATGGATTTATTACACTCTTAAGATATAAAGTTAATTTCCAAAAATAATTATTTTTCATAAAATTTACTATTTTTTCTGCAATCTCAGTACCGAAATAATTCGGAAATTCAGAAATAAATTAGTACTCAAAATATTGTGACTCTTGGAACTTCAGCTCCGTTGCTCAAATTAATTGCCCTAATATGTCATTCAATGATAACCCTTGATATCTAATATAAGCGATTACGTTATACCGAACTTTTGTAAAATTCTCGATGTATACGATTCTTCCTTTCTTAATTTTTTTTTAACGGTTTACGTGACGTTTTTACCAGTATAATAGACTAGTAGAAAAATACTTTCAATAACTTACTACTTGCACTATACCTACTTCGTTTACTTTTGACTATATCAGCCTGATAATTAACACGTCACTCATGTAACAGCGAAAACCAATTATTCTACAACTAGTTTTTGCGGTTACACATTGCATATGAGCAAGATAATATGAAATGTTTTTTAGTTTTTTTTATATATATATTTATATACTTATAAAACTCGCACAACCTTGATCTAGAAAAAGACGTTTATTTTATACAATGTATATAAAACCTGGAACAAACGATTCTCCCTGTAACGGTTTAAGTGATTACGTGTATAATAGTGTTTTATGAGTATAATAGACTAGTAGAAAGTGTACTATCTACTAGTTACTACTTGTACTAGGTATAGTCGTAGTAGTTCGTTTACTATTGACTACATCAGCCTGATAATTTACACGTCACTCATGTAACAGCAAAAACTTATTATTTTATAACTAGTTTTGAGGTTACACATCGCATATAAGCAAGGCAATATGAAATATTTTTTATTTCTATATAAACTATTTATGTAGTTACAAAACTCGCACAACCTTGATGTAGAAAAAGACGTTTATTTTATATTCTAAAGAAATATAAAGCCTGGTAACAAACGATTGTCGCCACAAGCACACAATTTGTATATCTCAAAATTATGTAAATTAAAATAAAAAAATAAATGTATCACAACAGTGGATAACACTCAGCCAGCAGATGTCATTTGATAAAACCTATAACCCATATTGCATAGGAGACCGGTATATAATTAATCACAGTGTCGGTGACGAGTTTTATAAGTACATAATACTTATAAAACTCGCACGAGCTTGATGTAGAAAAAGACGTTTATTGTATACAATGTAAATAAATATAAAACCTGGTAATAAACGATTCTTCCCACAAGCACACAATTTGTATATTTCAACATTATGTAAAATAAAATAAGAAGTAAATGTATCACAACAGTGGATAACACTCAGCCAGCAGATGTCATTTGATAAAACCTATAACCCATATTGCGTAGAAGACCGGTATATAACTAATCACGGTATCATTGCTAATTTCAATTGTACAATTAATAACGATTCGAAACGTATTAAATTGAATTTGGCATTTCCATACCCACAAAAAAAACGAATTACTTAATATATTTGGAGACAGAGTTAAAAACCTGTTTTTGACGTAATTAATTGAAATAATATCGTCATTAAAGTTTGATTGACTATATCGAAAAAAGCATAATAATTACAGGCCTATAACATGGCTGTTATCAATGAGTGTTTCGAATAAAAATTAAGTTAATGTTTAAGTTAATGGTTACTCTTACACAAAATATCATTGAAAATAACATATTATGGACAGTTTTCATCCTAAGTGACGTTTGAAAAACCAACGTGAAAAATTACGAGGATACAAATAAAAACGAATTTTAATGGATTAAGAAAGTATATTCATGAAAATTCAGAATCTCATTATTAAGAATCCAAAAAATGAATTTTCGAAAATTTTAACTTTTTGGGATCCGTACTAAAACAAGAAACTTTTAACTTAGTTATGCTAACGGGCAATCCTCCGTTAGCATAACTAACTAATCCTCCGCCCATCTGTCATAGCCTCCAGTTTGTATAGCTTTAGACCAAAATGCACGAATGTTTTTAAGTAGATACTTCGTACAGATATCTCAATTTTCATGTAGCAAAATATTAAGAAATTTTTTCCCGCCCCATCGAGTATTTCCATTGGGGATTTCTTTCAAAACGAAAATTGGCGTTCTATTTATCATTTTTTAAAGTGAAAACTTCTTTAAGCGAGCCAGCACACTTTTTCTGAGCAGTGAACGAAAGTTAGTCGTCACGCTCGAGTAGTTGACGCGTCATGCTCGAGTCGGTGACCAACAATAATAATAATAATAAATAGCGTAAATTATATATTATGTAATTCTATGATTTTTACTCAATAATAAAAGTATAGTGCTGGCACGATGTATATATTAAAGTATCAAAACATTTAACATTAATTATATAGAAAGCTGTTGTAATGGTATCATTCGATTGGGGTAAATCCCGTTGCCTTAATCGAAAATTCACGCGAACGAAATCCTGCATAAAAACTTTGAAGACTGCTATATTTTTATTCTATTAAGGCTACTTTCTTAAAAGTAAGGCATTTTTGCACCAATTGATCTATTTATTAATAGTACGTACTCCACACATATTACAAAACATTCAAGCATCATTATTAACGATTTGGTGCTCCAGCTAGCGGCAACAGTTTGAACAACGGGGCCCACCCGAGCCGCACGCAAAAACATGAAATTCAACCGGAACATTCTAATTTTAGCGAAATTCATTCGCCGCTCACGGCCACGACCATACTGTGAAAATGGAAAATCATTACTCATCGCTCCCGCTGGGTTTCCACTAATGAAAATGATTCGTTAATTACGTACGCATTGCACTATGAGCATGTGGACAATTTTAAGTGCCGCGTTCCGCCCAATGCGATATTAATAGCAAATTAATGGCCGCTTGAATTATTCGATTGTGTTTTTTTCATCGTAAATGACGAAAAAATTGTGTTTTGCCAAATTATATGAATATAGGTATTTACTCGTATTAATTTCTACATATTTGATTTCATATAATTAGTTTAAATTAAACTTAATTAGTTATTTCAAAGGAAGTGGTATAAACGAGGTTGGAAGTGATACAATACAACGTTCACTTATCGACCATGTTCTGGACGTTTAACTGCCTATAACTCTGGCCTACAGTTATGTAAATTTGTATTTAATATATTTGTACGAACGTTTAAACGACACAATCGGATAACAGTAATTATATAATTGTAGGTTGATGTAATTCATGGTAAAGCGATAAAAAAATGACTCACAGTAATTATAAAGAAAGATTTACACTGAAACTAACGCATTATTACTTTCAGACACTTCTTAAACTGAAATGCACTAATGTATATGTGAAACTAACTGCGCTTGTGACGTCATACATTCTCTGTATGACGTCACAAGCGATGTTACATTACAAGATGTTACATTACTTTAGCCGCTGTTAATCATGATGATTTTATAAAGAGAAAAATTTTGTTTATTTAAGTTTATAATGCGAAATAGCCCATAAAAGTACGAAGATAGGGGGGAGAAGTTTAAGATTGTACTTGAATTTTGAAGTAATAAAAGTGAGATACTTGAAAATTCACATTTAAACTCTCAGAAAGAAAGAAAGAAAATTCAGCCTATTTTAGAAAAATCCCTAACCGTAAATACTATAAAAAGCGATTAAACTAAAACGCAGCCACGGTCCCTAAAATCAAATGCAACCCCGGGACGGGAAACTAGCAGTTTATAATATCCAAATGGACATAGGGTATATAATACCTTTTTAAAACGTGTGTATAATGAGCAATGACGATTTAAGTAGAGTCGAAATATTCCGGATGCATTTTCGGGTTAAAGTTTGAAACCATTATAGCGAATTAAAAAAAAATTATGAAGAAAAGCTTTGTTGTATTTATTGTTAATTATTACAGACTAATTTTAACGGTAGGCTTCACCCACGTGAAAAAGGGTAAATAATTGTGGTGAAATTCGAAAAAGAAGTGTTGTGAAACAATTGAACTTTAGCGTGAGAAATGGCTAAGTAGTTTGAGATACACTAAATCGAAGAAATGGGTTATTACGTACTTGTAAGAAATGGGTTGTTATATATTTACAATATTAAAACGCTTGTCTCTAATAGGATGATTTTTTAATTGCCAAAAAAAATTAATTGTATTCTGGAATAAATGTGTTATCCTATGTTCATCTCAATTACACTAACTATGCGATGAAAAGCACGGAGATTGGTTGAGAAGCCGAGGCGTGAAAACTGAACAAATAAATAAACAAACTCAATTCAACAATTACTCTCCCACCGCGATCATTAAACGCCTCCCTCCGGAAAATGATCAGTCAATAAATAAACCGATCTCCTTCTACCTTACACCTTTTTATCACTGCTCTAACCTTATAAATAATACGCAAGGTGTCGAGGAATAAGTGTCGGACAAAGAAAGACGTTATTCCTTGAATGAAAAAGATGACTTTTTTTCAGAAAATGGAAAATAATGTTCATAATTATTTGTCATATTTTTAATACACACGATACTTGCGCACATTGTTTGGCGCCACTCGGGGGTATAACCCGCGAACAGCTTCAAAGACATCGCCACTGCGGGTAAAAACCGCACTCCGAGCTAGTATTCGGTGTGTTAAAAATAGTTATGTGTGATATTTTTTTGTTGCATCCAATTAGAAAGAGGGCGTGTTTTACATTTAATTTCAACGTCAATTTAATTAGTATATTAATTAGAATTATTTGTTACGACTCGTTTTTTGTTGCAGAAATTGACTATAGAAGTATTTTTGTATTAAACGGACTAAATCGTTAAGGTTATAACAAATTCAAATTAGAAATAATTGTACACGCAAGTTGGCAAGTGTGCTAATATAGTAACACTTGACATTGCTCGTTAAAATTGTTTTTATGTTACAGTATTGGGCCCTACGGTTCTTACTCGACTAAAACCTAGAATATATAATCAACCCGTTGAGAGTACCATTAATAAATTTACTTTTAATAATGATTACGTTAAAATCGGGTTAAAACGGAATGCAGTCGTATTATAACTTTTTTCCAAGTCGAATTACATGACTATAATATGTTATTTTGTCCTTAGTATATTTATTATGTGACAAAGATAATTTATTACGAACGAAGGGACAAGAATCACGTTTGTATGTGTCCAAAATATCAATACTCAAAAACAACTTTTTTAACAACAAACACATAAATTAAGCAGATTTTCTGAATACCTTCTCTGAATACCAATTCATGAATACCAAAAAAGTCTTTATTCAATAGAGGCGCAAATGCACGACGTCACGTGAAAAGATTTATAAGTACAAAC
Source organism: Druceiella hillmani (assembly GCA_039881145.1). NCBI lineage: Eukaryota > Metazoa > Arthropoda > Insecta > Lepidoptera > Hepialidae > Druceiella > Druceiella hillmani. Next base: position 19,199,903 of record JAYKKI010000032.1, on the reverse strand, counting down.
ATTATTACTCTTACTCTGGTTGTACGCCGTGAAGTGTTTTAATAGATTTTTTTTTATTAGGGAGCCACAAAAAGCATTTGCGACGCAGCATAACGACGGAATGAATGAATATATCAGCACAATGGCAAAAACACTTCAAAACTGGTTACTAAATAATAACATACTAGACGCTCTAAAAAGCCGCCAGTGGCTGTACGACTTAATTATTATTAAATAAACATTGTTATGTTCATATTTATTACCGGCAGTCACGTATTACGAATAAAACTATTTTTAAACAGTGTCTTTTGATATGAATGCTAAACTAATGAAATACTTGGACTTCAGAAAAGTTGACAAGATCGAAACAAATTAGACAGAATATTGATTTAAATAATATAATATCAAAAAATGGAACTCAATTAACAAAGTTTAAAAATACGTGACATTTCGATAAAACAAGATTACGACAGATTTAATTACATTGATAAACGAAAATTACTTTCAACTGACGTTACGTACATTTAAAAAGTAATGAATTTAATGTCACTTTGATGCTTCGACATTTAAATTAATAAAAAAAACCGTGCAGTTAAATAAGAAGTTAAATGTAATCAAATTTATTCAAAAATTAAAGTCTAACAGTCGCTAAGACAAGATTTTGCCGTTCAGAATTATCATAGACAATAATTATCAAAGATTTTCGCGCCAAAACAAAAAAGAAATTAAAGAATTTAAAAGGTAAATAGAAGGCAATGACAACGAAGCCGTTTCCTTTGTTTAATTACATAGCTTAAAATGAAAAAAAAACAGTTAAATTGTTGACATGTAAATTACACGTACTATGGATTTTTCACATAATTATCTTCATTTTACAATCGTTCTGAATAATTAATTTATCGTGAACATATTTCTCAACTGACGCGTCACAAATTTATACAACCACTGACGTTATTGGCATCGAATTACGTTAAAAGCAAATATTTTATTTATCTTTAAAATCTTAAACATACATATAAAATGTTGCTTTTATCTTTTTAGTTGATTATTATATATTTAATAATTAAATTTTTAAACCTATTCCATAACTTTCAAAAACTAATAAAGTAAATAAACAATAATAATAATATTCTTATTTCAAAGTAACCGATTGCTTTTAATACTTTTTCCCAATCTTATTTTTAACTTCATTATTATATTAAAAAAAAAGTGAGCTTTCATATAGAGTTGCACCAAATTCAAGTTTGTTAACGAGTGCGTGAAAGTTCAATGTAATAACTTAGTGACAGACCGACAAACGGATAGTCTTATAAGTATTCCGTTTTAATACTTTGTTACACAAAGATAGAAAATAAAAAAATGATATCCAAATGCACCTTAAGATTTCATCATGCATCGAACGCAGCACAATAGTGTAGTCGTCAACTTTTTGCTACAACAAAAACCCAAGTGAAGTAAAGTAAAAAAATTTAGTAATAATTTTATCTAGAAAGACTGCAAAGAGACTGCAAATCACGTACCTGTTCAACATATTAGAAAAACATTGATAAAAAAACGTGACTCGGATAATACAAGAATAAGGGTATAGGAAGAACATTTTCACACTATTTTCAAAAAGAATATTTCCTATGGAATTCGAAAGAATATTTTCATTTTGGAAAATATTGTAACATATTGAAAAAAATATCCTGATTACTCAATTCGATCACGAACTACTAAAACATACAAGGTCCTATAGAGGCATGTTAGAAAAATAATTAAGATTAAACATGACAAAACAATCGACACGTTGAGCTGATAAATAAACATATATACAGCTACAATACTAACAATTAAATAGAAACAGTACATAAAAAACATGAAAATAATTGCACTGATTTAGTTCAATATCAAGGCTAGCATGTACTTTAATATATATTACATGAAAACTCGTTATTTTTAGGCTATTTTACGCACTCTTAATCTTCCTTTACCTAATAATAAAGAGTATATCGTGTTTCAGTATAAACTGTACGTAGATAAAAAAAACAAAAAAGAATAGCAAAAAAATAAAGGTATCTTTAAGTTTGTATTAATATCCAAGGTCTTATTAACAAAAATACCAAAAGCCCAAGCCCTTTTTTCACTTGTGATGATTGAGGAAAGTGAACAGTTATTTATATGAAGCGATGCTATAACAGGGATTATAGATAGACAATAATGTCGATGACAATTTGTTTCAATTAATTAAAAGTGCCAGAGTACACAATTAAAGTACCCCTTAACTAATATATTTACTTGAATGACACCACAAAAACTATGTTTACTGAATGTGGCCGTGACCTTCAAAGGTTTAATTATAAAACGTAATTTGCTTGACCATGGATTTTTTATTTAAATTAAAAATTACTAAACGGCCCTTCGCGGTATTGCGTTGAAAGTTCAAAAGCAATTGTAAATATTGACTTAATTTGTTTTTCATCTGTCATGGTAAAATTAGTCATGATATTATTAAGTTGATCGCGCGTTAAGGAAAAAAATTTGTTGGAAAATTGGAAAATCATTGTGTTACACTGATTAAAACAGCGGCGTCGATTTCTGTACGCAGAAGAAACCTGATGGGCAACGTGAAAAAATTTAATTTATTTTAACCCACGCTAATGGAAATCGACTTGAAAACTTACATAGTAATTTATTCATTTCTAATGTTTTTTTTATATTTAATCATATAGAAACGTGATAAATTCCTGAGAGAAGTAACTAAATCTTCTGAAAGGGCATTGTAACAAAATTTGAGCGTTTAGAGTATCTATTAAAACATGTTACGGGCAATGAAAATTTGAAGATGGGATGAAATGGCTACTTAAGTGTTTTCACAGCTCATTGAAGCTATCAGGCTAACTACAGCATAATAAATATTCCGACATTAAATTATACAGAACGAGTTTATAAATTTGAGTGTCAATCTGTAAATAACAGAAGTATTACTTAGAAATAACAGTTTTTGTTTATCCACCGCAACGCGAAACCGCTGGCATCTTATTATTTTCCAATTTTGTTTTTTGCACCTTCCAAAAATACAAACAAACTTCGATGATGCGGGGAAATACTGAGTGTACTCTTCGCGGGATTATGCGAAAGCGGATGCTTCACTTCAAGTATATTACATCATATCATATCATCGAAAAAATATAATAATCATCCTATTCCATCATCCGTAAACCCGGAAGAAAATCGGAACTTTCGTTTTGTTATTTCCAAAAAAGTACTACAAAAAACTTTTCAGTCTAATTTTCACAACGACATCTACAATTGATAGTGTTTGCTCGAATGAAATTGAAACTGATAATGAAGTCTATGCTTTCTTGTGTTATGGTTCCAACGATCAATAGTAAAGTGTATTTGAATGGTCAACGTAGCTGCATTTGGATTACGATTACAAATTATAAACAACCAATTATGTGAGTTAAACTTTTAAACATACGCACTGTTACGAGTTAAAAAACAAACCATTTTCTTACAAATTTAGCGAATGGAATAACTTTACATCTGTCCATCAATTCAATAGTAAAATCGAAACAAAGAGAATTATTTAGTGACATTAAAAATATGAATGCGGAATAAATAAACAAAATGTTCCACTTAATATGCTATTCTAAATCAATAACCAAAAAAAATTAACTTCAATCGTTTATTTTACTAATAACCTTTTTAACAATCCCTTATATAAATAACGAAGGTCAAATAAGATTGTCACGTACCTAAATTGGCCCAAATAAATAACACAAATATTTTTTTAAAAGCAAATAATAATTCAAAATGGAATATTTACGCCATGTACCTGCTCCGTATGCTCCTTAATCGATACGCGTGTCAGGGTTAACCTGACCAAAATGCCTGCACTTAACCTTCTCCACGGCGTATTTCTGGCCCATGTCTATCTCACTTGCCCATTAATAATACGATTTCACGTAAAACACGCCGGCATCGTAATAACCTGCACCGTTGTTTTAAAGACTTTCCATCTGGCCTTCGTTATTTATTACCCTTTTCATTATCAAATTCAACGTTGAACTAAAGCCAAACTGTAAAAAAATATTTTTGCCATGAACTCCTTAATTTAATATTTTACTAATGTTGGGATAATTAGAGAGTTTAATTATTACTATAAATACCCTATATTTAGTAATATAGTAAGTTGACAGCTAATGAACTCGCCTCTTTCTTCTCCCTTTTTTTACAATGCTATAAAAACTTTTGGAATGTCTCTGGTAAGATATATAAAGAGCACGGTGTTCGATGTTCTGTTCAGTTAGTGACTGAGTTTTGACAAATAGAGAACAAATAAAATATAACAATTTCATGCAGACAACTCAAAGTGATCTTACTTTGCGAATACCTTTTAGGACGAAAAGGGAGCGAAGCAACACACAATGTATGCACAACGATAAGTGATGGTGTATTTTCTCATAACTCAGTCTTGGTTCAGCATTGGTTCCAAAGATTCAAAAAAAGGCAATTTTGGTGGTTCAGACATTCTTCGCTGCTCTGCACAAAAATACATTGAGGTGTACTTCCTCATAACTCATTTTAGCGTTGGTTTCAAAGATTCAAAAAAGGAAATTTTGGTGGCTCAGACATTCTTCGCCCAGGGCGACCTGATACATTAAAATTAGAAAAATAAAAATCTCTATTGAAACAGATTCCAGGCTAAGTTTACTTTATCTGACAAAACTACAGACACTGCAAAAGAATAACGACTTCATGCTCTGGGAGATATATTCTGTTTAACTGGAATATAAGCTACATCCCTTCAGTGATGGATTTATTAATTTTCAAACTACAATCTTACTTAAAAGTGAGTGAAAATAATGATTTTTTTCCCAATTTGAAACAAAAGTTTTGCTGAAAACTGCTTGATCGAGATTTTAATGTTAATAATATTATGCTAATCTTTTCCGAAAATGGCTTACAAGCAACCGATGTTGTGGCTAGGTGTAATACCTAGTCCCTACATATTATAAGGTCTGCATTTATCCTTTTATCTCATCGTAGACAATCAAGAACGGCGCAATCTAATTAGATGAGATTTTCATTTATGTAATTTGACATATCCGGTTGTAACTTTAGAAAACATAACAGCAAACATGTCGAGCAAGATGGGGGAAAAACACGCAAAAGCCATTTTAAAACTTGTGACACTGGTTAATGGCGGACTTAGAAATGATGTAGGAAAGAATTATAGCTTTAAATTAACTCGAAAAAAATACTAGAAGGACAAAGATAAATAAAATAACAAGAAAATAATATCTTGCACGTCATTCGAACGTTCGTCCGTGTCGTGAATATGGTTTAGGAGGCTGACATGATTACCGATGAATCCACAGGCATAAACCACAATACAAAATTATTTTATTCTCACACACGAAAGTAATATACTCTTAAAGGAAAGGTATAGTTTTCTATGGAAGCACGTTGAAGGAAAAGATGTAGACAAATGAAAAAAAAATCTTTAAGAAAACATTTGCTAAAGTCCAAGGAGTAATTTATATTTTAAAATAACGGACTGTAAATTTGAAAGTAAAACTTCTTTTGTATCAGCTAGACGTTGATAAATAATTCTATAGCGTTTCTATAGTTCATTTCTTGAATTTTCACGCATATATTTTAAATTTTTAAACCGACTCGTGTATTTAAAGTGCTCAGTGTATCGCACAATCACACGTGCAATACAGAAGTCGTTCTTCGGCCCCGAGCACAATCATCGCTGACAGATGACCATGGTCGTGACGACTCTAATAAGACCGAACGTTCTCTACAGTGTCACACTTCAAGTGTTGATTGGAGACTTATTGTATTATTTCGCGTATTCTCAACGGCAATTGTATTGAATTATCGTAATCATGCGGCCTGTTAGCTTCAGACTGTGAAATAAAATATAACAAAATCACGCCGAGGTAGTTAGACATTAAACGAAAGGGTTTAAGTGACTTATTACGTTTGGTTTTTGGACTAGATAATATTAAACAATTTTCACAATATTTTCTTAAAGGAAGATAATATGTCATGTTTTCAGAAATTATTTCGTCGACCTTAAAGAAAATTCTAGTTCCAGTAGATGTCTACAACAGACATTCCGAAGACATTTTCGAAATATAATACCACCAGTATTATCTAGTGACACAACTGTAACTGAAATGTTTCCTGTAAATCACATATTTTTAAATATATGTTTTGATATGACGCAAAATAATATGTGATTATTTTGAATTTATTTTCTGTCTATCTTTCTGTTCGTCTGTTTCGCCATAACTCTTTTATCTTTATTCCATTTCAAATGATATTTTGTATACTTATAAAGATAACTTCGACTCAAATAATAGACTACTTTATATCCGACTTCGCTTATATTAACATAGAGCTCCCCTACGTGTGAAAATTATTTTTATACAAAGGTACATGTGAAAATTATTTTTATACAAAACCTACCGCCTTTAGTACTTACTATTGTGTGCTTAAGCCTGCACTAGAAACTATTATTTTAAAGCCGATTTAACAATAAGGCTGACATGGCAATGAAGAAAGCACAGTAGTAACTGTGTCAACGTAGATCTACGTCGTTATTGAATTCCTTTTAGTAAAATTTTCCAATTTAAAAACAGATGGCGTTAATTTCCTATAAATATATTTCCTTTTTATAATAGAAAATAATGCAAACAATGTCTCGTAGATGGCACTAGTTTCTTATAACTCAATTTATTTCATACACAGAAATGAAATAAACTTTCTAATGCTATACGGTAACATCAGAAAATTCCAAGAGCTAGTAACTGGAGATTTGATTTTTATTTTAAGCTATACAATACCTATATCTAATGACATATTTTTTATAATTCTGCGTTTATTAATTTCCATGTCCATAATAGACATATTCACATTAGAATGCTTTCGGGTATGATTCTTTAATAAGTTTCGTTCTTAATATGACTACGGAACCCTTATTTTTAATGTTGTAACACGTATTTCACCGATTTACTTAGTCTCGCTAGTATAACTAAATAAAAATACAAATTTGTAATTATTTTCGTATTTCACCGAGTTACTTAGTCTCGCTAGTATAACTAAATAAAAATACAAATTTGTAATTATTTTCGTATTTCACCGATTTACTTAGTCTCGCCGGTATAACTAAATAAAAATACAAATTTGTAATTATTTTCGTATTTCACCGATTTACTTAGTCTCGCTGGTATAACTAAATAAAAATACAAATTTGTAATTATTTTCGTATTTCACCGATTTACTTAGTCTCGCTGGTATAACTAAATAAAAATACAAATTTGTAATTATTTTCGTATTTCACCGATTTACTTAGTCTCGCTGGTATAACTAAATAAAAATACAAATTTGTAATTATTTTCGTATTTCACCGATTTACTTAGTCTCGCTGGTATAACTAAATAAAAATACAAATTTGTGATTATTTTCTAATACCTAAATCATTTAAACGATTATGTCTATCTTCATCATAAATTTTATATAAAGATGATACACGTATATAATTATGTTTTGGAAAATAAACATTTTCTTTTGAAACCTATTTAAAAATAGTGTTGTATCTCAAACCCTAGAAAACAAAGCTATTTAATATTTATTATAGTATTGAAAAGTATTTATATTTGTGTATATATCAGCCAATAATACATATGTACATAATCGCGCGTACGTTTTGACGTTTATCGCTCTGCGTGCTAAATTCACTTGTCCATATGGCCACATGTTACACCATACGCCGTGTCGCTCTGTTTACTGTATTGTACCTATATATACATAATGTAAAATAGACATGCTTACTGAATGATCGCCCAGAACAAATTGTGGTCTTGAAACGTTTTGTTACCGTTATTCAATAATTCACCACAGCACACATTGTACGATTTTACCTAATTATCTGGCGGCAAAGCTGACCTTTCGTGAAAAATATAACTGAAAAATTATACTAATGTTTGCGTTTAACTGTTACAAAATTATTACTTAATACGATATATTCAGACGTGGAAATTGTTTACATTCAGAACAAATTCTCGCAAAACAAGGCATTAGTTTCATTAAAATTTGTGTTTCGTTATTACTGCGTTAAAGGAATTTGCTTTCTAATGTATTGTCTTCTGATTATTCGACATTATACGCTTTATTGTGACCAGTAACAATTGAGGCTCAATTAACCATTCAACAACAGTATTATTTAATTTCCTAATTATCTTCAAACAATGATGCTAAGAAACAATTACAGACCCGCGTACCTAATTACCCTTTTCAATAACAATAAAAAGAATACAACTACATCCATTACACAAAGCAGAAATGTTTAAATTAGCATATAGGTATATAACATACTATTTATATAATAAAAATATCATTATCGCAAATAGCTCGTAACACTATCAACGAAAAGGTTATCTAAACAAATGTTAGTTACATATTCTTAACGTTGTATATAAGCCAGTCTTACAATTATGTACACTTATGTTAATTTAATTTTAATACATGTATATTTAAGAGAAACATAATATTATATTATCTCGAAAGAGAAATTAACTATTGATAACCGTTTCTGCGTTAATAATGTTATTTTTTTAGTTGCAGTGATGTTTGAAAACAACAGTTTGAACTTATATGGGCTTTTTGTGACGAAGAAATCTAGAAAATTAATATGATAATTTAGTGTATTGATAATTTAGTAAAGCATAAAGGACCTATCTGAAAAAAGAAGCATTACGTTTCGTCCTAATTAATTCATCTTCTTGTCTATGGCAGTTTTATTTCGATAACCATAAACTATGAAATAATTTAAAAAATGTGCTTAAAGTAGACTCCGAAACTTAGGGTAAACATAGACACATATGTACGTACTCGATTTACGTGGACGTATATGTAGGTACTCGATTTATGGCTGAAATTTCAATAATAATAGATAATTGTTCTCATTGTTCGCTGACAATTTTACTAATTGCCTTAATCACCTGAAACTTCATTGTATGCAAAAGAAACGTGTAAAGTATATATTGTTTTAAACAATTGAGTACTTCAATAAGTTACCCAAAAATTGTGTAAACGTCATCTATTAATGTAAAATAAAATAATTCAGCATCTGCTTATTATGTGGATAGTTAGGTTAGTTAGTTCCTTCCTGTCTGCTAATTTACATTCATTTACATTATATAAAATTTAATGTTACAAGCATTTAATAATATATGTTGCGATTGGCAAAATTAAATAGATATAAAAATTATTTTAATTTAGGACATTGTTCAATGAATTAAGTTAACTTGGTAGCATTTTTTAGCGCTATAAAAAGGATGGATGATTGTTTCGTCAGCATATGATACTGTCGATACGCCATCGATTAGTGAATTTTTAAAAGTATTTCCATGAAAAGCATTTCCATTTGTCATTAAAATTTCAATTAAGGTTTTACTGAAAATTATGACCATAGAAGACATTATATATATATATATATATATATATATATATATATATATATATCGCTGTGTCCTGCACGGTTTCATCTGCTACAATTACCTCATACCCACCCCCCTTTCCCACCCTCAGGAGACTTAACGCCTTCCTTCCCTAGCCAAACAATATGATCAAAGGGATCAAGAGTATGTCGGTGGAAATACTGGGGATGATCACTCAATGAATAAGCCGGTCTTTCTGTCCCTTGCATTGTTAAAATGTCCCTCGACTTCTGTCACATTTTCATCAGTACTTTGCTCCTATGAATCGTAGCCTGATGGTGTTATAAGCATACAATATTCTTCGCAATATGGGTTTTCTAACACAAAACCAATTACAATTGACGCATAATTCCACAGATTAGAGCAAACAAAGCAACGAACTTTTCCGCTTTATATACATTATTATATATTGCATGTAACCTTCATATTTAATTGCAAGACCGTGTTAACGAAAGTCACATTATATAATATTAATAATATACTTTAATTAACGTAGAATTTCTAACGAATGTGTACGTTATTGAATTAATTATAAATAAATTAAACACAATATACAAAATTCACTTCAAGAATTATGAGGCACATTCTTTTTTAAATATATTTGGGGAAATCATTGTTCAATTTTAAATATGTATAAAAAGTGCAACAGAGTAAAATCTTTGATGTTATATTACGTTTCACGTAGGCCACTGTAACCACTCAATTTTCAAAAATTAAGTAAATCCTTCAGCAAATAAATAAATCCTTTATGCATTTTTACCAAGTCCTACAAAGGCGCTAAGATCAGAAATTACCACGTGGTCTACACAATGATAATGGAGAGCGCCCGCAAGGTCGCTCGGTCGACTTGAGCGACCCATATACCAGCCGCAGCTCCGATCGGCCCCATCGCGGCCGCCGTGCCCGAGCGACACATAATTGTTGTATTGAGGTACTCAATACAATGTAAGCTGTGTTGTATTAAATTAGCTTCTACCCGAGACTTCGTTCGCCTAGATTTTTAGAATTCCCTGCCACAAAAGGAAAACAGGTTACTCACGTGTCTGTCTGTCATATTCATTTTTAGAAACTTGAAATTTAGCACGATAATAAATCATATTAAGCAACATATATTTCAATCAATAACACTCAAAAATATTCATATGGAAATTTTAGGGAGGGAGGATTAAGTACTAGAAATAAAAAAAATTGGGGGGTATAATGTGGGGTTTCATTTCATAGGGCTAATTATAAAGGTCTTAAAATATTTTTTTTATGTTTTAAATTATAACTTCAAAGATTTATGGAAAATTACGCCAAAAAGTCCCACATTTCCCCTCCTCTACCAAAATGATGGACAAAACGGAGTCTTTAGAAACCTTACGTATAAGTTGTAGGAAAACTATAGGGATGATTCTGGACATCATTATTTTTAAATGTGGGCCATATGGCAGGAAATATATTTACGTCGTGAAAAACTAATATTTATAACTAATTTAACAGAAATAAAATGTATACCGAACCCTCGCAAAGCGAATTTCTTCTTACTTGACAGGTTTTTTCATGCACAGCACTCAAATAATAAGTTTACATCTCAAAAGTACCCTTGACTCTGAAAAAAAGCTTGTATATTTTATACCTTGGCTTAAACTTTAAGTTGGATCACTGGAACAGTCTGAAAATATCTTAGACAATTGCACTAAGTTTTTACTACATTAAACTAATAAAAATACCTTTCAAGTTCCATAATAAATAGATTCGATGAGGATAAAAGCAAAAAAATCTGGACGCCAAGCATCATCCCAGTGAAAGTTCCATTCAAATTTGTCCAGTAGTTTTAGCGTGCTGCTCTAACAAAAAACTAACAGACATGTAGAAAAAGGTTGTTTGGGTTTTAACCGAATTCTAGGTGCCCCTGAACATAAATATAATAAAATATTCAATACACAAGGGGTGGTCTCACCACTTAAGAATATTAGAAAACGGTACTGTTATAATGGTATATAAGCTACATTATACACAAATTAAAATTTTATATTCATATTTATTTGATTAGAGCCAAATAGCCTCAACATGTTGTAAATTTATTTACTTAGCTAAGAAATATTGCACATTTCAAGTCTGGCAATTCTGAATAATATCGAAAGGACATAGTGTTCACCTTCCTTACTTTAGAAATAACAGACCCTATTTAAAATATATTAATCATATTTTCGTGTATTTGTCAAATAAATTTAACAATTTTCTAAATTTACAATTTTCTTATAGAAGGAAGAATATCCAGGAAGAATAAACTATTTAACAAAAAAAAATATGTTATATCAAAATATAATATCATTAATTGCCTGGAAACAAAATGTAAACATATTTATCATTCGCAAATATATTTCAGTGTCGATATACTTCAGTTATAAGTCTGGTATTTATCTTTTTCCATATTCGCCAGAACGTAATGTTCTTTATTGTCATTACTGTTTACAGACATAGAAAATTACGCATTTGAAATAAACATTGGTAGATACCTGCAGTTTATCGCCATTACGAATCATCCATTTCATGGCTGAAGACCGATAATACGATTCGAAATGCTGATAAAACGATAAAAGTTCCTAGACATTGTTTTCTTCTCCGTTCTTTAATTCATAAAAATGCCCGTGAAACACTTCACCTGACCATGAAAAATTTCAGGATAAATTTTTTTTCTACCCCCCTGTAGTATCTCGTTTACTCCATAATGCTCAATGCATTTAACTTAAATTAAAAAAATTGTCGTCACAGTAACTGAACAATATTTTAATTTTTTAAAAATTGTTTAAATGCTAGAAATTACTTTGCGAAATATTTTTAGCATGGATTTTAATGGAGAAATTAGTTTAGTTTCAGTGAGCACCAGATAGTTTTAGATATAATATCAAATATTAATAAAATCTACTAATATAATAAGGGTGGAATTAAATCACGGTGTGCACTTACAAATAATGTTTTTGCAACAACTCATTTGTTGTAGCTTTATCGATAATACATACAAATACAAACACAACGACATACAAATACGTATTGTATATATGCATAACATAAAAATACAAACACAAATTTTCAAACCCAAAATAAAAAAAAACAAGAAAACATAAGTAAAAAAAAGTCGGAAAAGATTTTTTAAATTAGACACCCAGTGATAAAATTTCTTTTTAAATCCATATTTTTAAATGAAGTAATCGTGAATGATATTCAAGTAATCCTTGATTTAAAAAAAATAAAAACAGCAAAAAAATCACTTGCTAAAGCGCACTTATAAAACCCGGAACACGTAAAGGTACATGTCCTTCGCGTTCAGAATGTCAAGGTTATTTAAAATTTGTATTCCGTAAGCGAATCTTGCTACAACAATTTTTAGTCGTCAACAAAATAGCTAATCAAATAAATACGACCAATATGCTTACGACAAATTCTTTGATTGATTATAAAAATCGCAATAAACAGAGAGTAAAGCAAACCGAAACACGATTAATATTTAGTGAAGGTTTGATTCTCGCTACATATTATTAGGGACCTTCCAAGAAGCAAAGAGGTCTCTTGGATACGACGAAAATAAGAACTTATGATTACTTGTTTATCAATATCAGTGCACCAATTTATCAAAAGAAAATAACAAACGTCACTGAATATAAATAGATTAACGAAACTTACTACAACAAAATTTTTAGTCGTCGACAAAATAGCTAATCAAATCAATACAAATATCAACCAATCAAAATAAATCCTTTGATTGGTTATAAAAATCGCAATAAACAGACGAAAATTCAAACCGAAACACAATTAATATTTAGTGTAGGTTTGATTCACGCTACATATTATTAGGAACCTTCCGAGAAGCAATGAGGTCGCTTGGATGCGACAAAAATAAGAACTTATGATTACTTGTTTATCAATATCAGTGCAATATTTAATCAAATGAAAATAAACGTTACTGAATATAAATAGATTAACGAATCTTACTAAAACAATTTTTAGTCGTCAACAAAATAGCTAATCAAATCAATACGACCATTATGCTTTCGATAAATTCTTTGACTGATTATAAAAATCGCAATAAACAGACGGAAATTCAAACCAAAACACGATTAATATTTACTGTAGGTTTGATTCTCGCTACATATTATTAGGAAACTTCCGAGAAGCAATGAGGTCGCTTGGATACGACCGAAATATAAACTTATGATTACCTGTTTATCTATATTAATGCAATATTTTATCAAATGAAAATAACAAACGTCACTGAATATAAATAGATTAACTATTTACGAGTGAATTTGAGATTTGTTATTTGTAAAACTTATTAATAAAAACAATACAGTATGTATTGTTTTTATAAATTAGTAAAATGCTTGTATACACTACACTATACCATATTTAAGCATTATAAATAACTTTGATCGATTACAATACGTATACTATTCGAACTTCACGCGAAAAAATGGCAACACTGTAACCAAAAGCTTTTTTACCAAATAACACTGATAGCATCCTGCAAGGTACCTATAAACTTGAATAACTGCCGAGTAACAAAAAAGTGACAAGTTACCATGAGTTCATCTTCGATACTTATTAAACTTTTATGTATTTTGTCCAATAACTCGAGATATTTTTGATAATAAAATCGATCATACCATAGGCTCTATAAGATTTGTCGCCTTCGAATTCTAGTTTATTAATATAATATGAAAAATTATCACGTCTCTGAACACAGGGTTAAACCCATAAATATTTAGGTAGTCTGTTTTCTTTTTTGTTTAATAAACTAACTGTTATTATTGCATTTAATATCGCTGCGTGAACAAAAAAAAACTTGGCCCATCCATTTTAATGGTTAGAAAAATATTATCTTATCTGGTACATAGACTAATAACGCAAAATGACTTCTGCCTACTGCCCATTTACTGGTGAGCTTAAAAAAAATAATGATTTGCATGCAAATTTCTGCAGTGTAAACATGAAATTTTGCTTTTACAAATTCAACGTACATAAGCTATAATCAAACGTAATGTGACGGTATGCGAGAACGTTTGAATTAGCCGATTCGGTCGCCGAGCGTTTCACTCGTCACTCGTTTTCATATCAACTCGCCCGTATTTTGTACGTCGCTGGATGCTCATTGTGCACTGCAACGACCGCTTCATGACCTTCCACCGTTCTGTCATTATGCCACCGTCATTAATGTGTTTTATCGCACATATCAAATTTGTTTACTCGAAGTAGTTTGACAAATATTTGCCCGAACGGCAACGGGAAACGCCGATACAGGAACTGTAGAAGGCTGCGGCTTATTTGCACTAGTCTTCATAAAAGTATGTTAAGACTGACACCACGGCGAAGATATGAGATAACACTTATTTAAAACTGGAGGTAAATATCATGTGGATAACAGGCAGAGTCATAAGGACAAGGTCCTGATCTATTTTCCTCCAAATAGCAATATACCTAACTAAAATCGTTCATAAGAATTAACAAAAAAATATATAAATTTAAATAGTTTTTAAATATTACAACTTCCCACTATTCTAAAGTATAAACGTAAAATTAATTACGTTTCCAAACGCGCAATAGTATTTTATAATCTAAAAAAAGAAACATAAAAACAAACGAAGGTAAAAAACAATTTCATGCACGCAAAAAAATGAGCGCCTTGTCTTTAAAATGATAAAAAAAACAAATTCGATATTCGATTAAGATAAAAATGTGGATTAATTAAGCGTACATATCTAATATGAATTCACAATAAACACGTGTACCAATGCATTCATAACAACATTGATGTTACTGCTGCACAATTGTTTTTTATTTATGTTCAGTTTAAAGTATAGCCATATAACTATTAGCCTGATAAAATTGAAATAAAACCTTTGTTAACACTTTGCTTGCAAAATATTTGTAACAATGCAACAAAAGTGAAAACGAGGAAAACACTGATTGACATTAATCAATAATCACCGAAAAGCATATTAACAACATAAAAAAAAAGAATTTAAAAACAACTCTTTTCCGCCCCCTTGGTCGTCCACAATATTGGCTTTGTAATGGCGTCACATAGTTTACAGTGTTTCCCTTATTAAAACCCTTCATGTGACACCCATATCAAAGGCGGTATTGAAAAAGAGGCAATCGTCGCTCAAGACGTTCCCCCATATAGGATTTAGAACGATATTAGGTAGACGCTATTGCATTGTCACTGAAAATTAGCACAGTTTAATTAAAACGAGTCAAAAATGTTGTCTGCGATATTTGTCGTGAAGAAAGAAAATTGTTTAATGAAAAGACTTAAAATATACGCTAAATATACACCAAAGAAAGTATCCCCAGATGCAGTCTCACTGAACAGTCGTAAAAGTACAAATATACGCTTAATATACACCAAAGAAAGTATCCCCAGATGCAGCCTCACTGAACAGTCGTAAAAGTACAAATATACGCTTAGTATACACCAAAGAAAGTATCCCCAGATACAAATATAGATACAAATATAATACATTACCATATATACGACTAAGCATAAGATTAATACGTAATTATAAATGTATAGTTTAATACGTAGTTATTAATGTACAGGTTATAAATGTATAGTTGTTATCTAATTAAATAACTTAAAAAAGTAGTTCACAATTTCCGGGTAATTTATATTAAACGAGATACCAATCAACATAAGAAATATATTGCGTCAACCAAACAGCTGGCGTGACAAGTTCAACATCCCTAAACTTGATCAAGGCCATTTCTTATGAATGCCACGGTGTTTTTAATTAATAGTACTGGATATATTCGATTGACACGCTGTCAAAACGAAACCCTTTTTGCCCAATCGTTATTTTTTTATAAAACATAAGCCTTAGCCTCTAATTTTCAGCCTCGCTGATTATCTTAAGCTTAACTAATTCACAGAAAACGTATTAAAAAGAAATAAATAACGAGATGTTTTTTCTCTATTTGTTGCAGATCATCAAGCGGCTCACATCAGCAAACAACAGCCCTTTAATCTCGACGGGAGTTTTATTTTAGCGTTTGACCGCAAAAACAATCCAACAACCCAAGTCTACATAGAATGGTAGAAACTGACCCTGGGCCCAAAAACGCAAGCAGTAAGTTTTAATTGTTTATCTGTCTATCCGTTTTTATTCCAAGTTGCAAAACAAACTGATAAAAACGTGTATCTGTAAAACGAAAGGTACGACCAGAAAGAATTTAAAGACCCAAGTCTTATTGATTCGTCTGAATCAATAAAAACGAAAAAGCCACACTTGTTAAAAAGCGTATAATTTGCGCAACATTATATATATATATATATATATATATATATATATATATATATATATATATATACATATACACACACACACACATACACAATATCATTTTACTGTCACTAATCAAATCTCATAGGTGACCCAGTAGCGTCAAGCCATTTAATTAACTCTACAAACAAGACGGCCATGAACTAACTGTTGACTTACGAAAACACTTCCATCACGAATATAACCAACAATAAACTGTTTATATAACGTTCACTGGGGGTTTAAGTAGTATCAAAATAATTTTATCAATCGCGTATATATCTAAATCCGAGCTTGCTCATAAATACAAAAATAAACAAACAAACCAGCAAATGGAGCAACATTTGTTTAGACTTACATTCGATGGAATAGAGCTAAATTCATCGAGTAATTTTAAGCAATACTAAAAATCTCTAGTTCCTTCTGGTTCCTTGAAATTATATCTTTTGATATTGTTCTGTATTTTTTATTTCAACTCTTGTATTATATGTATAAATTTTAGTTTATATTAAATATTTTAATAGCAGTTTCAACTTTATGAAAAAAAACAATAAAAAACCAGTACATTACAATAAAAGAAAATCTTTTAAGAAACGCAATACGTGCTGTTTGTGCAAACACTATCTTAACTTTTGAAAATAATAACCATTATGTGCAAACACTATCCGACCCTTTAAAAATAATTATGATTAAATCGAATATTAAACCGATCAATAATGTCTACGGTCCAAACGAAGCTTAAAATTGTTTAAAATGTCAAAATGCCATGGACTCGTAGTGGTTCCGCCCCTGTAAACAAGGCGAAATTGGTTAAAATCCCACGCAGATGAGAAATGTATATAATATTTTCCATCTATATTCTAATTTTAATATAAACAATGCGCATACAAAAGATAAAAAAGAGTTTAAGATAAATCAGAGTTTTAGGATTGATAACACAATCCCTTAGGGCCATAATTATTCTGATCGAAAGACACGAAGTGTGTCATATGAAACCTCACATATTGTATAGAAACTGTGTTAATTAGTTCAATTATCGTCCATTACCGTATGGGCAAGAGAGAAAGCGAGCCTTGCCCGCAACAGTTAAATAGTAAACTGTTGGAGACAAGATGGTCATAGATAGCTCATCGTGAAACACTAATTTGCTAGCCCGACGTGATAATGTTGGCAAATGTTGATATGAATTGTATACAAATGTACAAGATTTTTCTCACTCCGTATTCTCTACCTGATGTCTTTTTTGGAAAAGATTTCTACCTAAAGCATGGATTAAATGCTAATTTAAACAGTTGAGTAAAAAGTCCTTAGTGATTATTTAACTTTGAAGTTTTTAACGAGATATTGCGCATACTGTGCCAGTTTAGATTCTCCCTTAGGAAAAAGCCCAGCGTATTCCAGCAGTTATGAAACGCAGGGCGTAAACCACGTACTATTATTCCATTGCAGTGAGCACGACGATGTGCATAAAGTTATCTTGGAGAGCATGGGTCCTAATATTAGAGTAGAATCACGGGGAGCTTTAGAAAGTGGTATCTTTAGTTACCGTGACTTGGTTGAGAATGGACCTATCTTTAAGTCATTTAGAGCGTTCACAAAAATGGAGATACTAAATGACTCATTGCAAAGGGACAGTTTCTAACTAGTTAACTAGTTAGGAAAGTGCTCTATGGTAGAACACTACTAGGGGACCATCGAATGTCCCCTCTTTTGTATGAAGGGGGATATTACGTATCCTAGAAGGGGCCCTAAGGCAAGCCGGGTGGAGTAACGAGAATAGTACCTAAAGCGTGGCATAAAATTTAAGTTTATTGAAAATTTTAATGTAAAAAGAGACTTAAATTATATACCTACCTTGAACTATTTATGTTTCAAAAGCATGTATATTAAAAACCATTGTCGGGGCACATTGATTTCAAAACACTCGTCTATTAGAAATGAAGGTGTTTAAAATAGAGAAATTTACATTAAATTAAAAATAGTCTTAGGCGACGATACTTTTCTAAAACTCAACATGAAAATTTCCCACGCAATTAGGAGACAACTGTGAATTATTTTTTTTTCTTAACTACCTTGAATATTTAGAGATGTTGGTATGTTATACACAACTTTTTTTATTATAAAATATACAATATTTGTGATATTATACAGAAAGTAGTGGAGAACTTTCTTCGGTTTCGTTTACCTGAAAACAATAAACGGGAACTTTCCTTAAGTATCTGAAACGTAAATAGACTTAACATATACGTTTTCTTTATAATTTTCAACAAACTGACGATTCGTTTTATAACAGGCACGTTTTTTTCCATAACTAACGTTAATACGAACAAAAACAAATATTGCACCAGTCAATATGGCTAACCTCCTTAATCAGAATACATCCAAATGACAAACGTTCTCTCCGGTATTGAGTTTCCAGCGCGGTTTACTTTCACCATAACTTTTTACGGTCATCGATTTGAATAGACTATAGATGAATATATACAATAGAACTAGAAACTAAACATTACGGCCTGAACAAGGCCACTCGCCAAAAAATAACTGTATAATAAACTAACCTTTAACTACAGTTAAATAATCGAAATAATAAAAGTGAATAAATTACATCGTCTGAGCGTTATCACATCCATAAAAAGATATCCGATTGACAAGTGCGGATATTAACAATATTCCAACAAGGTCGTCTTACATACTCGTAATATCTTAGCCTTTCTGTACATGAGATATACTAAGTGAATGACATAAATAGTAAAACATAGAAACATCTAAGTTATAGGCTGACTGCTTCCGCGACATGATCTAAAGTACAACTAATATCCATGGTACAATTCAGTTCTTTCCGCCAAGTTTTCTAGGGATGCACAAAATTGTAATGATAACTTTAGTACCGATCTAGCTAAGAAATATCAGATGTGATATACATATTTGCGAAATAACATTTTTAAGTATTTCCTGTCTTTTCAGAGTTACCCATTTGTTAAATTATGATAGACTTACAGCATAGTTATCAACTATTTGTTTCAGTTTTGAAAAATTTGCAAATATTTAATACTAAACCTCTCATTATGTAACATTGAAAAATAATTTCAGAATAAATATGAAAACGACTTTTCCTTTTGAATTTATTTTTTGCAACTTCAATTGCAAAAAGCGGTTTCCTTTGGTTATTCAGTTTTTTTTCCATAATATTATACTGACTTATGACTCTATTTTAACGTAACCTATCTAATAATTTTTATAAGTATTTCTATAACGCTATTCATTAAAATAAAAGTTGAAATTTAAACTACCTGCGCTGAAGCAATATAATTTTTTTCATTTTATTTTAAATTAAATTTTGCCAGCAACTCCGCTCACGTGGAAATTAGTATGTCGAACTTTAGTAACGTGATGACTTCCCCGCCCATGATCTAGCCTCAGTAGCTTCAACACTTACATTATTATACGACGGCCGCATCAAAATAAATCTAGTAGAATTCAAATCATCATCATCATCATCATCATCATCATATATATTAATACGCTAAGGTTAAGATGTTACTCTCCCTTTTTAGAAAAAACCTCACAACTAATCCACATAAATTATATATCATTTTATAGATAATTGCTTGCTCTACCGGCATCCACAACTAAAAAATTTATTATTGCTATTGTTTTTGCAAATTAATTAATTATTAAAATTATATACACAAAACAGCAATGCTGCCATCTAACGGCTCAACGTCAATATGATTGACGGTCGGTAAAATTTTTGTTTAATTTCAAATCCACTCACGTATAAATAAAGTGGCCCTTTAGCTCAATGCTTTTGATACTTGCGCCGCTATATGTCAATTTTAGTAAAATATTTGTTTGATCTGTCATCTGAGCTTCATAATGGAATAAATAATGCGAAGACTTCGCACGGATCACGCTAGTTATAAGTAAATAGACAGAAAGACAGACAAAGACACGTTGCGCTTCACATTTAGATAACTTTCATATTTAACTATGGGGAAATGTGGATAAAGTTTATATCGCGTAATATAAATATGACATAATATAATGGCAAAGTAATCATTATTTTACAGAGAATTAATTACGAATGTGTGTGTAATTAAATTATTTATTAATAATAATTCACAACAAAGAAAATTCACTTTAATTACATTGATTTTTCACACATACACTACTTATTTCAAACATATACGTTTGATAAAGAATATATTAAATTTCTTTATTCTGCTATTTTGTTTTTTCTACATAATCTCACTTTATGTACATAAATAAAAACAACGTAACACATGACCTTACATACTTAACAAAGAAAAATATTGACCAAATCAACAATTTCCTTCTTGTTTGATATATACTACCATATACATTAGTTACTCATAGTTCTGTAACCAAATATATTAATTACTTACAGTTCTGTATAGTTTAAATTAATTAATATATTACGCTTCCCCTATTTAAAAAAAAAACATTTACGAGTTTTATTTCACAGTATTTGTTTTAACAGAAGCCAAACAAATTAATAGAAGTCGAATGCGTCCCTAACAATTAAAAAACAAGCACAACTCAACATTTCTGTAAATGGATGTGCACAAGTACCGTATTAGGCGGATATTAATACCAAATACACACTAGGCAATACTGCCCGGATATAAGTACCGAACAGGATGTCTGTTTAGCAATTATTTTTACTGAACGTTTTCCCATTAAACTCGATACTTAATTTAGTAAGGATACTAACATGAATTTTACGAAAACGCCTTTTGTAAATAGGTAAAATGTAACCAAACATTTATATGAATTATTATAATAATATACACACAACTTTATTACTCTGTTTGTGTGATAACATTTGAAGACACAGAGAAAAAAAAGTTACGACTATGAAAAAATACACTCACAAGGAAAATAACAACACATATTTAAAAAAAATATGGAAATTAATACCGCAGAAATAATAATATCTGTCTGTAGCTTATTTCTAAATTACAAAACTACATTTTTTGTAATTTTTATATCTCTTTTAAACGAACTGATGCAAAACAATAAAAAAATTATTATAAAAGTGATTCCAAGAAGTAACCAAAGGTTATTACACCTCCATTTTCTTAATTAAAAGTTGACAATTGCATTTTTATTGTATTTTTATTATTTTCCTGTAAGATGTTGACTACATTGAAGTTGCTATGAATATAATTAAAAAAAACCCATATCATCATACGTAATCAAGTAAATGATGTGTAATTTCATTTGTATTCCGCGAGGTCAGACAAGGTTTTTCTAGTCGAAAACCTAAAATCAATCACAATTAATGAAACTACGTGATGTAGTATTATTTCTACTTTCTTTAAGTTCTTTACCACGACCTAGGTTTCGTTGTGTTACAACATCTTCAGGTGGGCTATTAGCAAAGACTCTTTGCTATTAACAGAACATCTTTGCTAATAGCCCACCTGAAGATGTAAAATAACGAAACCTAGGTCGTGGTAAAGAACTTAAATAAAGTAGAAATAATACTACACCACGTAGTTTCATTTAATTCTACAAAATTAAAGCCAAATATATTCAATACCTAAAATCAATATCAATTTTCTTACATTTAAATCATACATTCATGATTCTTTAGTGAAGTATTTATAGACATATTGTATCGTGATTAACATGTTGCATCGTGATTAAACGTCTACTCTATACTCTTCCTTAGGCTTTTAAAAATACGACAATAAAATCAAAATTAAAAATCCATTCCGTAATTTTAAATTAATGCTTGGTCAAACAAAAATATGGACATGACCAAAAATTCCAAAAATACTACATTTCTCCTTAATAACTTTTTACTCGCGTGATAGAAATTGTTCATTTTATTATTTTGAAATACAAAAATTAAACATATACATCGCTCACTTGCTACTTTATTATACATAGATTAAATTATTGTTTAGAGACCATCCTTATTTCGTTTGAACAGCAAAAATGATTAATTTCCGTCATCTTAAAAAGCGAATTCGTTTGAAGAGCATAATTGTCTCATTACGAGTTTGCAGTCTCATAATCAACGAAATACTTTTAAAATAATATTATGACTTAAAAATACAACATTACATCGTTTATATTAACATAGCTCCGATAATCGAAAAAAGCCAAAGTTCTCAAAACTGGTCGTGACCCAAAGTCCATAAGATAATACAATACATACATACATAATGTACACAGATATATGTATGTACCCACACTTGGTTAAATAATGTATGAAAAGGTATTTGGATATATAACGCGTAACATTGGAAAAACAGTGTATCGTCACTGTGAACAAGTATAATGAAACACGAAATGACACTAATATTCAAACCAATAAGGTATCTAATTATGTATTCCACTTTCATTAGGTACAAAGTTACATCTAAAGTGTCCCATGTCTTACTGCTTCTCTATAATTTTATAGTGAGTCACCATTTAAATGCAATATTTTTAACAAACCTTCATTGATAAAAGCGACGCCTTCTGTCCTTACAGACTGGTAGGTACTTTTAAAACAATTCAATTAAGGATTTACCTAAACTGATTATAAACCACCATATCGTACAATAAGAGACAATGTTCATGATTAAGCACACATGAAAACAGATTACTGAACA
The DNA here is from genome assembly GCA_039881145.1 of Druceiella hillmani. NCBI lineage: Eukaryota > Metazoa > Arthropoda > Insecta > Lepidoptera > Hepialidae > Druceiella > Druceiella hillmani. The sequence goes on along the minus strand of JAYKKI010000032.1, from coordinate 19,176,494 downwards.
TGCATTCGTTTAGCTGAAATGTGAACTTTAAGGAAGTGTCACTAAAAACGCCCTTTAAAATGATTATAGCAGTATTTTAAAATGTTTTTTGATTTAATATGATACTGTGTCAAATTTCAAGTTTCTAAGTCAAAAGGTTTTCTGATAAAATCGAATGCAACAGACAGACAGGTACTTGAATGATCTTATAAGTTTTTCCTTTTGAATTTCGGGATCCTAAAAGTTAAAAAATGAAAAAAAATATTAGACTAATAGAAATGATCAACCATTGACCTCTATCGCCAATAACAGGATAAAGAAAGAAATTCGTACGAGCTGCTAAATCACCAGCAAAACCTAATTAATATACCAATAATTCTTCCCACTTTGCTGCGGGAAAAGTTGTATCACGTGACACATTTCTACATCCTCAAATTCACTTCACTCCTCGGGAGGGTGCTGTGTGCATTATTAAATTAAAAACATTTATTAAAAATAAAATAAATACTGTCATCTAGCGGAGAATTATAAAACTATGATTACTATGGTTGCCTACAAAAAAATAGATGTCACTGTTAAAAAAAGGTAAACTAGTATTAATTAATTGCTCAAATTCCGTGAGGAATTTATGGTATTTTTATTACAGATTTTGACCATGACTATAAAGTAAACCGCAGTTAGATTAAAATTCATCCGTAGCTTTTTGGCGAAGTACGCACAGACAAGACCTTGTTACCATTTTATTATATGTGTAGATAGGCCCACTTTACGAGTCCTTACACTTAGAGATATTTTGAAAAATTAAGAAGCAGCTACTAATAACGTTTCAAAATAAATTATATTTGTTACTTGTTATCTGTTAACACGCTCTACTTATGATATAAACAAAATTCAGCACGTTTATTGCTTTGGCGGCCATTGACCGGAAGCACCTCTTGCAACATTCCAATTTTTGAGCGATATCCGTTTTGTTTGTACTAATATTTCATTTCTTTTATATTTCATTGTACTTATAAATAAATCTTCTCAAGTGTAATTATTATTAATCGTATAATAATTAATTTCCGAAATTATTGTGTCGATTTTGACAATTTCGAAACTTTAATTGACATATCTGATTCTTTGGAATGATTATATAATATCTAAGCAATGGCGATAAAAGTCGAAAAAATCGTACTATATGTGAGAATTATTTAACATTTATGGGAGAATTATTTAACATTTATGGGAGAATTATTTAACATTTATGGGAGAATTATTTAACATTTATGGGAGAATTATTTAACATTTATGGGAGAATTATTTAACATTTATGGGAGAATTATTTAACATTTATGGGAGAATTATTTAACATTTATGGGAGAATTATTTAACATTTATGGGAGAATTATTTAACATATATGGGAGAATTATTTAACATATATGGGAAAATTATTTAACATATATGGGAGAATTATTTAACATATATGGGAAAATTATTTAACATATATGGGAGAATTATTTAACATATATGGGAGAATTATTTAACATATATGGGAGAATTATTTAACTAACAAAAAGGTCGATTCATGAGAACTCGCTGATTGAAGAACTGATTATGACCAGGAATATAATGACTGTGTCTAAGGAACGTACATATCTATCAACACCGAATTTGATCTCTATAATAATATTTTGTATTTAAAATTTGTATTTAAAAAATGTACCCTGTTTCACGAAATAATTTTATTTTGATGAAACTTTTAATGCATAAAAAACCTTCTATCTATTTAATATTTTCTTAACGATTCAAGATGTGTGACGAAATACACCAACCTTTAACCGATTAATTTAATCTGCAAAGAACTTGGGCAACGCCGTTTACCAGCGGCTAGTAGTGTATAAAACATGCGCTAATACAAACTTGGCATGCACAGTAATTTACATCGAAAATAATACCGGCTTGGCGAGTGCACAGTAGCCGAACTGCGTCGCAGAACAATAACCCTCGCGCGCCGCGCTCCAGTTAGCGCCGCACCAGCTGATGCAAGTATCGCATCGAACAATCAATCGTTCGCTTGACCGCTACGTCGCGCCGCGCCGCCAATAACATTTTAATGATCGCCGATCGAAGCACGTGCTTTTGGATTAGAAAATGACGAAGTAATGCTACGCAAAATAAGCTAATATTAACGATACTCGTTAAAGGTACATTCAGATAATGTATTGAAAAATTACAGACGTTTAAAAGATCTGTCCCAAAAACATCATACGCGCAAATAACAGGTTAACAACAATTGTATTGTAGTTGTCACTTCATATGGAAAAACTATATTTTCTACAATTTTTCATACGAATGACTGACTTATATAACAAAGAATATAGTCATATATATATATATATATATATATATATATATATATATATATATATATATATATAGAATTAGAATATAATAATGATGCAAGAGTAACCCCAGATATTGACTATTAAGTCTACAAATATAATAAAATAGTCTTTACCTGCTAATACACCAGCGTGACCGTATTATATAAGAACCTATTTCGATAGCGCAATTTAACTTAGGCAAGCGCCATCTATTAATGTCAATTGAAAGCGTTATTTAAACATCAATGCACTGATATTTCCAACATTATTTTAACATTTCTTCGGTGCCCGGTATGCCTACATTGCAGGGCGCTTAACACTTGCGTTAACGTTGAAATATGATATCCCGAGAACTATATGGGACGCAAACAAATTATATTTTTAATAATCGTCTTATTTCGTAATCAGGAACCCATAAAGCTTGCTTCGCCAATTTAATGACAACCTGTATATCCCTTTTTCATTTTACGACCGTAAGCTATAACAATATTTTTTCTTTAAGTTTTGCCGAAAATATCTTTAAAGTCCAAACATTACCTACGCCGTTATTAGTATAAAAGACTCGATAAATAAATTCAATTATACGGCACACGAGTACGAGCTGAAGACTAACCAAACCATTGTGATTTATAACCTAACCTAACCATAACAAAATTAAATAATCCCACTCCTGCAACGTTTGGAGTTTAGAAGAAGTGCGCTCTATTCTCGTTCAGCGTGCTACATCCAAACTGCCTGCTTGAAAACCGGCTTCCCTGTTTACATTTTACAAGGAATTACTATTAAATATATTTAGTCGTAAAGATGAGATTCCATTATGTTGGTACGGTTGTTTTTAGATTGATAAATATTTAGATTAAGTTTCAAAACTGTGTTCGGAGTTTGCTACGCACTGCTCGCTGTCGACTATTCTGTATAGTATCTGTAGGTGTACGCAAACATTACACGCGTACGCAAACATTAGGAACCCACACTTCTGAACTAAATCGCTGAAGATGTCTTTTGTAGTACCGCATCAAAACTGGAAAAACTGAATACATGGAATCACATCTGTCTGTATCGCAGGCTATTTGGCATAGAAAAATTTGACGTCTTTTAAGATAGAGTCCAATCCAATTATCAGTTAGAAATTTTCCAAAAAAGACGTTACGTTCAAAAACTTGTTTTCTATTAATATAAAATTTCCCTACCTTTTAAATTTCATTTGAGAAATTACAATTCTTAATCGTTAGTTAGTAGTTTGCGTTAAACGTCGTTGAGTTTTTAAATAAAATTTCACAAAATGTTTTTCTTTTAATTTTATAGTCTTTTTAGTGTTTCGTATATCAGAAAGAAAAAAAAACACATCATAGTGGTTCTTCTATTAAAATGAACGGTATATTAAACATTTCATTTATAAATTTAAAAAAAACCATGTCTAACTTACAGGTTTCCTACCTAAAAACCTTATACATATAAATTGCATATACAAGCAATGAAACAATAGTTTGCGGTACAGTTAACATACTACATAGGTGTAGTAAACATATTATAAATTGCTGAGATTAACCGCCCTCGCTGTTAAAATTTCTAACAATCAAATTCGAAATTTTTGACAAAAAAATGTACACAGATATTTTTTAAAATATGTTCTGAGAAAAAATGTGGGAAATAAATGAATTTTCCAACCCGTCAAAGAGGTATACATAAATAGTTACTATTTTTTTTCCGAATCTCGCAGAATCAGCAACCCTTAGTCTGTTGTCGTACCTACGATATATTATTATTTATTTTCCAGTGAAATTTTACAAACGTGTCTCACTTGACGTCATTCAACTGCACACAATCTTCATTTACATACGCGATAGTATTGAATTTAAATTCAGGCATTATAAACAAATGACTGGCGATCAATACGAATGTCAAACGTATCTTCTACAGTAAAGAAAATGGTAATGTTTAACTGACGTTATGCATTTTCTGAAGGTCTCGGAAAAGTCATTTTACCAAAATCTGCTAAAGTGTAATTAATGAGGGTCATCGTCCCCATATTATTGCCTGCATAAAATTTGTTTTACACCAGATGGCGTGTTTCTACAAAAGAACACTTTCGATTTGCAGCATCATATGTTCATTCCCTTTTCATTCGCTTTTAAAGAGTTGACAAGCTAATAGATAGTGCACTTTTTATCTCGTAGGTAATTTAGAAATAATACTTGCAAAAAATACAGAAGCCGTTAAAGGAGGGTGTTTGAAAAGTGATATATTTGAAAAACGTTCGTAGACAAAATTGGAAAATGGTTATGAAATCTCTTTCTACAATTAAGTTATTGACAGAGGTTAAGTAGTTGTTTTTTATTCTTAAGGAGGCTAAAACATTGTACTATAGTTTTTTCTAGAAAATACATAATTTTTCATAGTTTTAACCTCCAAGAGTACTTTCGAAGATTGTGCCCCGCACAATGTGACAATAATAATCATATTTAAATACAAGAAACAAGAAATTACTTTTTGTCTCTAAACGACAGACGAGAAAAAAACTTAAGCGTCAAATAGTAAGCATATGCTTACTATACTAATGTTGCTTACTTACTCCAACATTTTCTAGTCGACCTTGCGTTCGTTGCTACTACAAATTGGGAAAGGCGTGTCGTTTGTGACTATCGTACAATGGGATTTTGAGCGCAATGGGCGGAATGCACAAAGCGTTGTTGCATAACACCACTGTGTTATGCTAATACCATAAACCTGAGGTTACCGTTCGTACATGCTCAGGTGTACTGCATAGCCCGTAATAGGGTAGTTGCAACTAAGTACTATTATTATATATTTTTGTTCTAAATTGTTGAGGGAGTTTTAAAAATTGCTAAAACAAGTTTAATGACTAAAATAAAATCAATATTAAATAAGCTTAAATAGCTTATTTAATATTGGTTGTTACGAAGCAGATGTTATTGCATAGCAATTAAAATTTTATTTAACTTTGTCTATAAGAGGAACTTTATAATTAATCAATCGAATCACCACCACCCTTTAGAGTCTCAGAAGGGCTCCAGGACCCATCACAATGCAATCTTTTACCAGTACATTGCCAATTCAGACACAGTACGTAATTCAATTATAAATTTGTCCCAGTTATCACCTGAACTTTGATATTGCGCCGTGCGTTTCGTCTCCTCTGTTTGGAGTTATGAAGTGGGTCGAACGATTGCTTAAGTGCTTCCTACTTGTAAACTATATTTAATATACATTATGCTCTTTGAGTATATTTTTGTTTTCTAGCCGGTACAATTCACTTCTTCAAAAGTAGTCCCATTTTAAAACGAATATTACTGAACTTTGAATTGTATTATTAACATGGTATTTAAATAGCCTGGTGTGTAAATATACAAAAAAATAATTAATCACGAAGCTACTTTTCCCCCTTGTAATAAAATTTCCATATAATAATAATACGAGTATATACAATGCTATTACTATCCGATAAGTATATTAATGTTGATATTAAACACGAAAACGTCGCCAAAAATATATTTGTACCTAATGCGCTTCAATTTATATAAAACGGTAAAAATATAATTAAAAAAATGTAAGAAACATCCATTCGTTTCAAAAATGCATAAAATAATTTTGCAATAACTACTTTCTCTGAAGCAAAATTTTTCATTATTGGTTTTTTCTCATTTTTTTTCGAGATTTTTCATTTATTAAATAATGTGGAATATTTCAACAAACGTTTACTGGCTTCGTTAAATTGACTGATAACAATATTTATGAACCCATCCGAAAAGTTCCGAACCGAAAATGGTGTCGTTTGACCTTTCATTTTATTTTTTTGAACAACAGAGGTTAAAAAATGTGACGTCACAAGACATGTTATTGCTTTCTTCCAACGCAACGTGCCTTGCAAATATGTACCCTTTTTTATAAATATTACAAAACTCTTTTTTCACTTCCCTGTAAGAGAAATACCTATATCTGACAATAGAAGTATCTGACGCCTAATTGCGTTCAATATTTAATATTTCTTTAACGATTATATTATTATCAAGAATACAAGTAGAATACGACTGTCATAATGAAAAAAATAAATTATTTACAAGCGGAAATGATTCAATTAAATCACGCAATGTTATATCAGCTCATTCGTAATTACATTTGATATTGCATAAGTTACGAAGACAAAAAATTACATTTGATATTGCATAAGTTAAGACAAACAATAATTAATATACGTACCTATAAAGTTGGAGAACTAGCGGTAAATCTGACCAAGGCGTTTTTATTGATCTTACACGGCTGAAATTTGATTTTCATTAAACTATTTTAAGAAAATATGTGAAAAGCGAGGCAGTTCTGACAATTAGATTGTTTATCCGTCTCGTTTTTGGCATAAGAAATGCAGAACAACTTCACGTTCAATTGTTAATATAATTTTTTTTTATTTAAAAATTAAACATCTTAAAATTTTCCCTTTATTAAAGCGTCTTAATTACTCATTTCTTTTATACTTTTCAAAAAAATATAGAGGTTAATGTTACAAAGGGGTTGGATCCGCCAAGCGGTTACTTACTTTCCCATTTAACTGGTGGTAAATCACATATAACAATTTTTATCTTTATAAAAACACTACAATCTACTAAAAATGTACCTCCACGGGTAATATAGTACATATATAATAAATAACCTTAGAATATTTACGTATTTTTGATGCGGAAATATTCTAAGAGATTCAGTAAGAAACAAAGGTTAAATATAAAATTTGTAAGAGTTCATAATACAGACCAGTTGAAAATGTTACTCATTTTATTGTATACTATATAGTCCGACTCTTTTCCATTATTAACTAGAATTTATCTTTATTTCCAGATTGTGATGTAAAATACGGCACTGGAATAAAAGGACCAAGCTCCAAAGAGTTTGAGCTCTCAAGTAAGTCTTACTTCAATTGTTTTTGTTACTAAAGTTTTGAAAGTAATGACAAAATAAATTTTATAAGCGTTTGTGTCGAACATGATCATCTAAGTTATTTAATACCATACTGTTACTTTCGAATAATTTTAGATAACGTTATCAAATCACGAGTGGACCAAGTGTATTTTCGGATAACTGTATTTTTCACCGTTTTTCTTTTTAAGATCAAAAGAAAATGTATATTAAGCCTAATTTTTAATCATTCTAGAGACCATTGATTGAATTGAAAAATGGACGTCATAATTAATTTTCATGCAAATTATGTTTTGGCAACGAATCATATATTATAGTAAAAAAATTACTTGATTCGCATTTTTTGTCGCCACCATGGTGTGTTACAATATTTGAAGACGCGGCACACCGCGGGGTCTCATGTTCAATTCCCGGCCGCTCGTCGAGCGCACCAGGAAACGCGTAACAAAACACACGAAAACACGCAAAAAACAAGAAGACACAAATAAGTAGAAACATTTTGTGAGAAAATGTGCGATTATAAATAAGTACAAAAATTATGTGAAAAGCCGTTTTTCAGTAGTAAAGGCACTTTTAAATCTATTTTTTACTAAATTGATCATAAACGACCTTTATAACTGGTTAAGATTTTTTATGAGTATTCTTTGATATAAAAAATACGAAGAAAAATGAAAAAAAAATGTACGTATTCTTCATTCAGAGTAAAATTAACTAAAAATTTCGAAACGAGAATCTGATTTTAAATCGCTCGTTATGGATGGAGCGGAACATGATTATGAATTTATCAAACGGAACCGCGATTATGAATTTATCTCCGGTTCCGATCAAACCGGAAGTGAAGGTATATATCACACGATTTGAGACATCTGTTTAGAAGATATAAAAATATATTTTTTTTTACTTTCATAAAAATGTATCTTGTGTTATAATGTCACTGAAATAATTGTTAATTCGCTTAATTATTGATAACCGAGTATATCAAGCATATTTTCTTTTCAATTTACAGGTGTTATTTCAAAGAATCCTCTAAAGTCCGATCCAGAAAAAGGAGGCGGATCAGATAAGGCTGATTTCGAGAAGGCTATCGAACTCGCAGGTAAATAGTATTCGTAAACATTTCTGAGAAATTTATTATTCAATTATATGTAAGTCACATTCAAACAGCAGTTGTTTTAATAATAACACGTCACTAAACGCACCTTTAGTCCACAGGAGAAAACAAAATAATATCACATTTATAATTTGCTGCGCAAATCTGAAAGTTCTTGAAAGAGTACTGCAGCACAGTAGAAATATTTAATGAAAGTGTGGTGCTTTTCACTTATAGGATAGATTCCAAGATTAAAAAAATTTTATTAACGGATTTATGACTAAATATTTAAAGCATAATTGCCGAATCCTGCTATCCACACCAGCGAAGCCATATGAAGAATTAATAAGAGGATAAACAGAAACAAAATGTATTTAAAAAAGCTGCCACATAAATTTTTTTAACAATTAAATGAAATTTAACATATATGTAAACTGCCGTCATACACATAAACATACACACGACGCGCACATGTATGTTCAGCAGAGATATTATTAAAAAAACCATACCCTTAAAATAAATTTACATATTGACCCATTTCGCCATATTTCAAAAATATACATTTTTTCTCACCCATAAAATGTTTCGATCATTTTGTGTTTTGAATCACAATGTTACTTAAATAGCTGTCAACACATTCAAATTGACCTAATAAAAATACGCATCCAATTTGACATAATAAAAATACGCATTCAATTTGACATAATAAAAATACGCATTCAATTTGACATAATAAAAATACGCATTCAATTTGACATAATAAAAATACGCATTCAATTTGACATAATAAAAATACGCATTCAATTTGACATAATAAAAATACGCATTCAATTTGACATAATAAAACAAATTAACTTTTCCACACTCTTCGAATACCGATATTTGAAAATGTAAACCTTTCTTCCAGAATATGGCAGGTTTCACTACCTCCTGCTGGCAGTCTGTGGACTGGTCAGTACGTCAGAGGAGATGGACGTCATATCCATGTCCTTCATCCTGCCCTCGGCGCAATGTGATCTACATCTAAATACCCAAAACAAAGTGAGTACACTGATCGTCAATTATTATTATAGAAAAATTAGAAAAATATTTTTAAAATATTCAAAATTCCTAAATGCCTGTATTATTTCAACATATCCTCATCTTGAATGATAGTTTACAACATAATATGCGCGTATAGGTAACTAGCGGCTGCTACCGAGCATTGCCTGGCTTCATTCCAGATCGATGTTCGTAATTAAAAATAGGTAGCAAACACTAAATCAATTATTCGATATGAGGTTGGTGTTCTAGTTGAAAATATACTTTCTTATTGTTAAAAATAAACTCGCTGCGCCTAGTCTCTTCCATTCTTTAGATCCAGTTGCTAATTTCGTGGTCATTATTCCTTCTTACAATAAATTAAAATAAGTCTTTCAGTTTAACCATCGGAAACAAAAAAATGCATTTGCTTTTTAGTCTTTTTTGCATTTATCGTTTTGCTCATCTTCCTATGATGATGCGTAACCTAAAACCATCCTGGAGTGCAAAGGTACACGTCAATAATAGTTTCATCAAAATCAAATCAGTAGATTCAGAAATTAGCATCTATATAAGGACATACCAACAAAAAAAATTTGCGCGTTTCAGCTCTGGAGTTTACCCCTTAAGTATGATTGTCTTGGAATGTATAAAATAGGTAACACTGTATATAAATATAAATATTATTATCATTAAATCTAAATAAAAAATTCTTTAATGAAAAAATGCTGACAATTTGATTATTTTCAAGTAAAACACAAATGAACAAGATCAAATTTATACAACAAAACTAAAAACATACAGTAACGTCAGACTAAGAAGTTAAAATTAAAAGAGACTTTAATTTTGTAGGATAGAAAACACCAAATATTTACACATAATGACATTTAATGATTACATCTTGATATTTGCAAACGATAGTAAATTATGTATGTCACATTCCGTAATTGCGATTACTCCATAAGAAAATGCCAATATGTTTGTCACATTCCATTATTGCGATCACGCCATAAGAAAATGCCAAATAAACATATTGACATCTTACTCTAAACATGCGCAGAAATATTGCGCATGTTTAGAGTGAAATATCAATATGTTTGAGAGGCCACCTAACGGTTACATTTTGTAACGCTCTGAACTTCATACGATCCAAACCTAACGGTTACACTTTTTTAACACTCTGAATTTCGTACGCTATTTCTGATTTTACTCCTCATAAATGGCATACCGAGGGCTATGTATGAAAATCGATTCTTAAGGAGTAAACTCCACAAAACAAACTTCCTCTTTATGTAATAATGTAAATAATTTAAAAAAATAATAAATTACAATGTCGGGTACTGCTGCCATTATTTTCGTGAAAGGGTCAATTGCGCATAGTAATTTGAAATCAAATAAAATTTTGGTTTTGAATCTTTCAAATTATTTGCAACTACATATATGGTTTTGAAATTATTTGAACACCCCTCGCAAATGTGAAATCGAACGGTCTGGACCCGTAGGTTCATTTTGCGCGTACGCAGTTCGCTATGTCTGGCCGCCACCGATACCAAGCGGTACGAGCTCAAACTCTCATCCTTTCTATTTAAAAAGAGAAAGAATGAGAGTTATTGAAGTTTTTAAATCACTTCAATAGGAACTGTCGCTCATTTGAGCACGATTACCTCCTCGCAACCGGTATCTATTTTAAAGCTGTTCTCATTTCTAAACGACTCGTACCATTGTTACACCTATCATGCATCAAGATAATCTACATATTCAAATTGCCATACTTACAAATTTAGTTTAAAAGGAATGAAAAAGCAAATAAAAAATTGCAAAGACCAAAAGTAAATAAATTTTAGTAAATAACAGGAGAAAAGTTGTAAATTATAAAAGGATTTCGAAAGCAGGGCAAATGACTGTACGTAATACGATGCTCATACTAAGGATTAGATTCGAAGCGAGATTTCGTGTATCTATATGAATATCGAAACCAAAGTTGAATTTGATCGGAACAAGATATTTAAATAAAGCAGAATGAAGAATTGAGGCAAAAATATAACTTGAAAAAAGTACAATTTTTACGGTTAAGAAACGATTTGATCACTTAAAATGAAGACATAATGAGAGTTAAGAAAAAAATTGTGCGTGTCAGTTCAGACGCGCGACTGGAGATACTCCTTAATTACGATTGTCTTGGAATGTATAAAGTAGGTAACACTGTATATAAATATAAATATCAATATCATTAGATGTAAATGGAAAATTCTTAATAAAAAAATGCTGACAACATAATTATTTTCAAGTAATACACAAATGAACAAATTTATACAACAAAATTAAAAAACATTTAGAAACATCAGACTAAGAAGTTTTAATTTTAAAAAGTAGAAAATTAAAAGAAACTTTTTAGTTTTGTAGAATAGAAGACACCAAATATTCACACATAATGACATTTAATGACTACATCTTGATATAAGCGAATGATAGCAAACTATGTGTGTCTCACTCCGTCATTGCTATTACGGTATAAGAAAATGCCAAATAAACTTATTGATATCTCACTCTAAAGATGTACAGAAATATTACCAACCTAACGGTTACACTTTTTTTACCGCTCCGAACTTCGTACGATTAGAACCTAACGGGTGCACTTTTTTAACGCTCAGAACTTCATACGCTTTGAACTTCTGATTTGACTCCTCACAAAACTTCATACCGAGTGCTATATATGAAAATCGATTCTTACCAAAAATAATCGTATATAAAATGTTATAAACAAAAACATGTAACACATCGTAGAAAGCATGGCTGCATTCAACCATGTTTCTTATGATCTGTTAAATACTTCAAATTAAAGAAACAGGTGAAACAGGTCTATCAGAACAAGTAACATAATAAAGAGTGACGTTAGAAGACTCGAACATAGTGAACCTATTTTTTAGATTGAATACCGTATTATCCTAATTATGATAAATTTCTTTCAGGGATGGCTGAACTGTATTATATTCATAGGCATGATGGTGGGCGCCTACTCGTGGGGTTCCGTTGCCGACACGCTCGGCCGCAAAAAGGTCCTCATCGCCATTTCGATCACCAACGCACTCGCCATCGTCGCCTCTTCCTTCTCCCAAAACTACGAGCTGTTCATGTTCTTCCGCTTCCTTAATGGCGCTGCGTAAGTTTCATATTTAAGTTTAAACATTTAAGGGACTAAGTAAATGTTAATATTATGTGTTACTGTATAAATATATTACGTAAAAATATCGTGAATTTCTCTAAAACTGTGATATCTAAGATAATCGCTGTATATTTTCTGCATTAGTCTATTCAGACTCTACAAACACCGTTTACGGTTTTAATTAAATTATTTCAGAAACAAGCGGGGAACACACTTTTTTATACGTCTTGATGTATATTTCTGAGAGTACGACACTTAAAATTCTAAAAAAAAAATTGATATAATATTTTGAGTTTCTTATAACTAGGTCTTTGAAATAACACAATACATGAAACTAAAAAAATTGCTGAATTCGTTCAGTCTTCTTTGAATTCTATAATTTGCCCATCTAAAGTTATTTCAAAGTGTTAACTATTGCAAAATATGCAGGTTAATATGATCTACTTGTTGAATGAGCCAAATATCAAGTTTCCACCTCAAACTATTTCTGAGAAAATTGACTGTGGCCCATAGACAGATAATAAGATTTGTCTAATATTTACAAATAAATGATTGATGCCTACTGACCAAATCGTTTGACAATTAAAAGAACATATATCACAAAAATAAATCTTATACAGTTAACCAAATATTTCCCACCAAATTTTATTACATTTAAAAAGATGTCTGTAAGAAAAAAATCTTCTTTAAACTTTCATCCGAATCATCATTGAAACAAAAACTTTGTTTACATACAACGTGCAAGTAAATCGATTGAAAATATCGTGAACCTCGTTAAATTAATAAACAATAACGTCGATAACCCATTAGGGTTAATGTTGTTCAGTGTAATGCTAAGAGCAAGGGGCAGACATTGTTTCGTCTTCCGATAACTAATTTTCGCTGGCTTGTTTGATTTTAAAATAACTATCGAGTGAATTACGGTCTTATATTTTAATATTGGAAACAAAGAAATAAACCATTGGAAAAGTTCAATGTCATAAATTTAAATAAACGTATACAATAATTGATAATAAAATATATCCTTCCCTTCCAGAACACTTCGTATGTAAATATGTCAATCTTTGAGCACTTATATTTCTAAAAATAATAATCTTACAGACATAAAAATATACCACGTATTATATAGTCCATTTTGTAATACGTTTCAACTCGTTGAATTTTAATTTCTGAATACAACGCTACAAAGTTCTATTACAAAAAAAATACGTGAATTGTTTTAAAAAGTGGTTTAAAAAAAATCAAAAGAAGCAACTGAATCGTAGATTTCAACATAAAATTACGTCTTTTCCGCAATCCAAAATGTTTTGGAACAACCAGACGATGTTAATTTTAACGCCTACAACTTTTCTCACAGATGGAATTAATTTTTTAATTAAAGGGTTAAATCTAATTTTGGAGCATAAATTGTTAGTAAAAGGTAGCAAGGTGATGTAGTATTATTTCTACTTTCTTAATGTCTTTACCACGACCTAGGTTTCGTTGTATTACAACATCTTCATGTGGGCTATTAGCAAATATCTTTGCCAATAGCCCACCTGAAAATATTGTAATACAACGAAACTTAGGTCGTGGTAAAGAACTTAAAAAAGTAGAAATAATACTACATCACGTAGTTTCATTTAATTGTGAATAATGATTTTTTTCAAAATTAACGTCAAATATATTCAAAAGGTAGCGAGTAAACATAATTAAAATTTCTTGAAGTAGAAATTACATTTTTACACTCATTCTACAGCCTTGGCGGTTCAGGCCCTGTCATCTGGTCGTACTTTGCCGAGTTCCAGCCTAAAAACAAAAGAGGTTCCATGTTAAGTTTCATGGCCGCCTTTTGGACCCTCGGAAATCTTTTCGTAGCTGGACTTGCTTGGATCATCATACCTAGTGGTGAGTTTCTTTTCTTTCTGTTGGTTAAGGGTCTAATCATGATTAATTTATCCCAATAAGAAAGGTAGGAGTTCTTAACAAACGAGATTTTAACAGGTTTGATTAAACTTGAATTTTATATAAAAGTGATAACAGAAAGTTCTGGAAATCTACTAATAGATATTATGAGTTATAAGTTTCCGTAAAAAGCTTTTGTGTACATTTTATGAGATTCTAAACTTTTACTTTACTGAGTTGCATCAATATTATCTAAATACATATCTTAATAATGCCCGCCTAATTCACAGGGATTGGCTACGATACGCCCGCCTTCCAGTACAACTCATGGCGAATCTTCCTCCTGATCTGCGCCGTTCCCTCTTTCATCGTCGCTGCCCTTCTTCTCCTCCTGCCAGAAAGTCCCAAATTCTTGCTCAGCCGAGGCCGCCACGACGAAGCGCTGGAAGTCTTCAAGGGCATCTATCTCACCAACACCGGCCGCAGTCGCGAAGAATACCCAGTGAAACAGCTCATCACAGACGACATCCACTCAGCACAAAATATGAAAGAGCCAATAAAGGGAAAGTACGCTAACATGATGTACGAGATGGTGGAACATAGCAAACAGCTTTTCGTGCCGCCAATCCTGCGCTTCACTGTCATCTCAATCATCATCAACTTCACTTTCCACATTGGGTTAGTAACTCTAATTAGTCCATACCGTTTCAGTGTCCGATGTGATAGTTTCTATCGGCAGTTTCCAATACTTTTGAGGCACTATCAATAGCAATAGGTTTTGTAATATGATCGAGAGTGTTTACTGATATTTGCCTTCTAACTCCCAGTTATTACGGTCTGATGATGTGGTTCCCGGAGATGTTCAACCGCTTCGACAAGTACGTGACAGACCACGGCACTGGCAACGACATCTGCGAGGTTACCAAGTACGTCGTCACCAAAGTAGCGAACGGCACCGACGAGCATTGTTCAGCCGCAATCCACAGCTCCGTCTTCATGGAATCACTGATTACCGTGGCTGCAGCTATCCCGAGTAACATATTTGCGGTGCTAGGAATGGATCGCTTGGGCAGAAAGTTCTTCTTGGGTGAGCGAACTGATGTTTATTTTAATACCGCTGCTCTACGTAAATTGGTTCCACTATATCACATTTTGTTGGATTCAATGTTTGTTTGTTAAATTAGGAGGAATATTGCTAGTGTTTCCTGTTTAATTCTTTAAATAGAGTCAAGCCTTTTTCAAAATTAGACAGACATCATTTCCAGAGTACCAGTAAAAGGAATCGTGAAAAATGAAAGCCTGTTAATAAGGCCTTAATTTAGTAAATTTCATCATATTCTGTTCAAATAATATTACCATCATTTTGTTACCGATTTAAACTTGGATTCTCGCAAGGGTTAGAACAAATAATTCTTATAGTTTAAGTACAACGACTTGACTTTTCATAATTACTTGCAAGAATAGGAGGATCTTAAATTTACGTGATCCATCGATAATCTCATTACCATTTGCCAATAGCTACACTTCTCACATCAAAAACCAATTAAAGCAACAACTACTAATAAAGAAATTACACCTTGTTCTATATCGAAATCTACACAGTATACACAATATAAAATACTTTTATATAAACAAATTGAATGTTCAGAAAATTAAATGGCGGCATAGTTCTTACTTCATTATTGAGAGTTGCAGCATTATTGCTATTGTGACTTCGATTTTATTTATTATAAACTCATGCGTTAGGATGTTACTGAACTGGAATGTAACTAACTTTAAATGCAAATATCAATTTTTCTATATAATCTTTAACAGGACTTTTTTGTATGTAACCCTAAATAGCTGTGATATTATATCATCATTTATCTCTCTACCTGTACAAATTGATAATTGTCACAAATATTTTGTGGCTGATTTTACGATTCCACTCAAAACGGTCAAAATGAGTCTGGTTAAAACAAAACAGTCAGAATGAAACCGGATAAAGTCGGTTCCGGCACATTTCTCAAGACTTCCTCAAAATTAGTGAAAATCCATAACTATATTCGACAAAATACTTTTAGAAATCGGTAATATTTTAGTGGAAAATATTTTCCCAGAATTTAACGCACGAATTAGGCCTTAGCTAATGATTTATTTTCCATTTCCCAGTGTTCGCAACATTCTCAGCCGGTCTCTGCTCTGGAGGCATGTACTTCGTGTATAACAAAACCAACAACCTCATCGTGAGCGCCGTCTTCAGTTCAGTCATATCCTGCGGTAACGCCGCGTTGGATTGCCTCATCACAGAGGTCTTTCCAACCAACTTACGGTGAGTTTCTTCATAGTTGCGATAGAGTCTATATCACAAAGATTTAAAATAAGGAAAATTGCACTGTCAACTGTATTTAGAAAAAAGCTTTATTCCTCATAAATTTGTAGAAAGACTTTTAAACGGACTCTGATGTTATAATTGTTTGTAGCCTTCACTAATAAGCTATCTTCATTGCAGTGCTACCGGTGTAGCCATATCCATGGTGGCCGCTCGTCTGGGTGGCATCATCGGCAACGTGGTGATAGCGTCACTGCTCGACACCTATTGCCCCGCGCCAACCTTCATCGTCGCCGTACTCCTCGCCGGTGGAGGCTTGATGTGTCTCTTCTTACCAAATACTACTCGCGTAGCGTTATCATAACATTCCCTCATAAGCTAGTATCATCATTTTCATCATTGTATATACGAGGAATGTTTTTATTTTTTTAGTTTTTTTTTAGATTTTCTGTTTACGATTTTGTGCGTAAAATTTTAAAATCACATTTCGTCAACGTATTAAATTTTTACTTATATCATTTCACAATAACGTTTTAGAAAAAGTACAAAATAAATATTTTAATATTAAGGACAATCGTCGATGTCAGAGAACGCACTAGTATAACAAAAAACCAAATCCACCCACCGCCATATTGTATCGCAGCTGTCAAACTTCAAACTTTGTGCAAAAAGATGGCCGCTTAAGAAATTGTAAACAGAAAAAGAAAAATCATTCTTTAAGTTACCATTAAATTAAAACGTAATTTACCTGCCTTTATAATATTTATAATAAAATAAAGATCATTATTTAGTTTTAAATTATTAAATTAATTACATTTAATAAGTTTAATGCAAAAATAACACTCACGTTTTTATCATATGTAATTATATTTTTAATACGAACATTTTGAATTGTTAGAGTCGAAGTACTGTAAAAAGAAAATTTTATATATATTTTTAAATATAACATTATTGAATTTATATATTTATATACATATATATTATATGTAGATATCTCACAATATATTTGCAATAAATAGCTATTATTTTCGTATAATAATTCATTTAAAAAAAGGTTAAAACAAAGTATTATAGTTTGTAGTGCCACAAAGTCCAAAATTTGGATTTAAAATATGAGTAGTTTATTATTAATTATTATGTTATTTGAAAATAAAAAACCAAAACATAAAATTGACAAAAAAAACGTAAAGGAAACGTATCATTTATAAATAAATATTTAGATTTAAGTAGACAATTAATAAAAAATATCATTAATAAATATATAAAGGAACTGCAAATTAAAAACAATTGTTTTATTAACTAACGCCCCTTCCTCCCGCAAAAACCAATTCACCGCAGTACAAGAAGACACCAAAGACAATGACAGTTCAAAAGGTGTCTAAATAAGACTTCTACGTTAGTTTCATCTTGCTTCATTTCACATACTCACCGAAACTAGCCGAGCATGATAGTGTTAACAGCACATTAGTGCTCTACCAGTTTCTTCTCGGGCGCTCGCCTCGATGTCGGGTTTTGAACAAGAGTCAAAGTATTATGAAAGCCATTGAAATCTATGCGGTACCCATGTTTGGTTTAATAAACTTATATAATTATACTTATCTTATATTGAATATATTTGGCGTTAATTTTGTATTCACAATTAAATGAAACTACGTGATGTAGTATTATTTCTACTTTCTTTAAGTTTTTTACCATGACCGTATTTCTTTACCACACAGTTGTATTACAACATCTTCAGGTGAGCTATTAGCAACGATCATCTTGATAAAAAATAAAAAAAAAATTAAAAAAATATATATACTAATATATATATATATATATATATATATATATATATATATATATATATATATATACATACATATGTGTGTATATATTGTCTCACAAACATATATATATATATATGTATGTGTGAGTGTGTGTATATATACGCATTTTTCGACACTTTTAAATAGCGAAAATGAAAAATATAAGTCTCTTAAAAGCAGTAGGATGAAACAAATTAAGGATTGTGTCTCGTTATATTCTCCGTATAAAGGTGTAACATACTAATCCATGAAACGTATAGGTCTGACAGGATCATCGAAAAAGCCACGTAAACCTTAAAAAGAACGAAAAAGATATTCATTTTGAAAATATAGAATGATTGTTACTGGCAGTTAACAGTTTATTTTTGAATAATTTTGTCGACGGCGACTAGTATTCTAAAATGTAATAAATTCAAAAATATATGTGGATTCTCAAGTGACTTCAAAAGCATGTTTCGAAATTTTTTTAGTATATTTTTAACATGTTTTTAAATTTAATTTATATGAATTCAGTGTTTTGTTAGAACACCATCTATGGAAGATAATTATCCTTAGACAGCGCCATCGACTTAGGCACTGGTAATACTCGAAGCGCCACCTGGTGAATAGGATGCAAAATCGCGACCACTTTTTTGGAACATATGTAATCTATCCTTAATATATAGCCTCTCACTTCAGGTCAATTTATTAAACCTCCTTAAAATAAATATTAGAGTAATTTTAAGTGTTCTCTGTAAATAAATATTTATCCTTCACACTTTGTAATTTCGTTTCAAAAAGACGACGTAGTAACAATTATAGGATTCCGTTTAGGGTTACCAAACGACTAGTTTGCCGGGACAAATTCAGCTTTTTGGCGACCAAAAAGCTGAATTTGAAAAGCTGAGTTCGAATTTTGTGAGCATTTTTATTTATCCGCATTTTTTAGCTTCAGGAAAAAAACAGAAATAAAAATAATCATTAAGATGTTTATTTTCAAAAGGCTAAACTACAATAATATCTTAATAGTCTTATAACTAAATCAAACTATCAACTTGGGTATCCAACAATACCAACAATGCACCAATACTTATTTAGCATTGAGACGTTTCAGTGATCAATAAATAACTCGATTGTTTGTTTAATCAATTTTTAACAGTCTTCTGTATTAATTAATTTACCAACTTTGGTGTTAAACAACAAATGAATTTGCACCATATTACGTAGTACTAATTTAAGTACGGCAAGGTGGCAACAATCCGATTTTAGTTGGTGATGGCTAGAATCTCCGAACTTTTTCGCGAATATCAGATATTTTTAGGACTTTTAAAATTTCGTTATAGTCCATTCATACCCATGTGATAATGAAGTTTAAAATGATTTTCTCACGGTGACGGCATTTCTACCCTAACGAAGCATGATTGAAATATGTATGCGTTATAGGCCTCCTGCAATAAAAAAAGCATTCACAAACAGAACATTTAAAATACAGATTAGGTATTGAATGTCACTGAGACGCTCGGGTAAATGAACGCAGTGACAAACATTAGCTGTAATAAAATAATTTGCGTGCAGTGACAATGATCACATTTCTACGCGACCATAGAGTATCATGTTTACAACTGCGCCATCAAGTTTATTTACTTGAATAACTTGACGGGACCGTGCAAAATCCCGTCAGCGATTATGTATAATGCCTAAACGTGTTGAAAATTAAAAAGAATGCTCAACCAAATCGTGGTGAAATTCACGAAATTAATAACCAGAAATATCTTTCCATAGCCAAACGATTGCCGATTTGTTTGCACTGTGCAAAACAGACAAATGCTATTAGAAAATAATCGACAATACGTTGTTTTATCCAGTAACTAAACAAAAAAGAAAATAAACTTATTAATTACGGGCAGAACTCGCAACATAAAGCTTCCGTAAAGACCTGCCTTAGTGCACATATAACCTTTTAAGATAAACTACGTACGTAGTTTTTCTATTACACTAGTTGAAATAGTAATGTTATTTTTACCTAGTATGTCTTTTACAGGAGTAGAAATATCACATTCACAAAAGTACTTTGGTTTGATTACTCTTAATTTTTTTACCATTTTATATTTTATTCTCTTTAGAAGTTGGTGTTTAAATATATCCTGATATGAATATGAAATTTTTCTGTAAAAAAAATTAAAAAGCAAATTTAGTCTCTACTCAAAGAGCTATTTTCAACAAGATGCCACATGCCTATGCAAAAGCAGACCCTGTTTCATGTACAAAAGCCCCTTCCAGAAATAATTTGAAGTCATTTTAAATGCAATTTATAGTTTTGACCAAGAAACATATGTGAATTTCAAGTCCCTATCATACTTCGTTGCAAAGTGAAAAGCCCATGACAGGTAGATAGATGGACAGACAGCTGTTGCCACAGCAATGAGATTCTGTTCGGACCCTTTATATACAGAAATGTAAAAAAGCTAAGGTCGAGTCAAACATGCAGATATAAACCATATGTGAAATTAATTGTATATAGATACGTACAGTATTATAATTATTTGAATTTTCTGTAAATGCAGATGCCATAACGTAACACCCTTATTTTTTTTTAGATTTTAATAGCTTCTGAATTAAAAGATAGGGGGACAAAGGTGTTACTCTTTTTTTTTCATTTGTACACAAAACGTCAATATGTAACAGATGATGTTGTATTTTAGAATTTTTCGTTATTTAATATAACTATTTCACACATTCAGATCTCTAGATCGCCTGATCTGTGAGGAAATAATATGTGATAGATGGATTGACAAATGCAGAGTTAATACAATAAACATTCCGTTTTTGGGTAACTTCTTCGGGAAAAATGAACCGTCCGCTGGCAGTAAAATAATCATGTGACGTCCAATAATATTTCTCTATTAAAGTGACCCTATCGCGATCTATTGGCTTGCTAAGAAATAATTCGCATGCGTACATGCAAAAGCGAATCATAAAGAAGAGCCATCTATGGACCCCTCTGATAGATAACTCGCACGAAAACAAACCCTACAAAAGTAAAACTTCCATATGGGTACATCTACTACCCAACATACCATTATTTTAAATACGAAATAAATACAAAAACTATTTATCATTGTGAAGAAAAACAAAAGCAATTATGAACTATTATGAAGAAGAAAAACAACCAATTTTTATGGCATCGTATCCTTGTAGCGCAGTCTATTAACAGGTTTGGAAAACCTGTCATGATTTATCGATTTTTCAAAAGTTCCTCAATATAAAATGCACTGGAGTACATAACAGATACGTACAGAATGGGGCACTACGCATACCGATCCATATAAAAAAGAGTCACACTTTTTCAAACTAACCGAAACGCCGTCAAAGTGACTCCCTCCCTCCTTGACTCACTTCTCCTGACCGAAGTGCCTTGTGTAATTATTATTAATGCCCATAGATGGAGTAACAAATCTTGATACCTCGCGTGTGCGAGTACCTTTTTTAAATTGTAACTTCTCTAGCCATTAAATACATAAAATTAAATTGTAACTCCTCATCATGAAACGGAGAATGGTTGAAGAAAAATTTTTCATTATTGAGAAACGCAATAAGAGGTGCGTTCCCAAGTAGAAGTAGAGAGAGAAAGAAGGGCTTAAGCGCCCCCTTGTACGTAACGCTTGTAGCTCAGCACTGGTCGCGCTTTGAATTATTCTTCCCTAGTTTTATCGTAATCTTAATATTATCGCCCCACGCCGCGTATGGAATGCAGATTTTACGCCAAGAAGATGAATCTAAACGTGCATAGTTCACAATTCATGAAAATTTATTCGTTCAAAATACGCAACTATATGACAGATTAACAAAAAAACTTGAAGTGTTCTAAACTAGAAAGCAAGTTACATTTAGCAAGACCTAACACTGAAGCAATCTGTTGTCAACGTTTAAATCATCTAAATGAGATTAAATACTATATTACAGATAGACAATTAACTTATATACGTTGCTGAATGCATACATGCCACAGTTTCTCAATTTATCCTTTGTTACATTACTCTATTACATTGCGTGGGAGCTTCACTATGATTAAATAAAAAAACAAGATTTTCTATCAATATTCTCAAAAATGATTGAGTTATTTCCCACTTTCAGAGAATTCCGGTTCCATTAATTTTAACAAACTCTCTTTTAGTCATAATACTGGTACAATATATACTTTGCTAGAACCCGAAGAAGTTAAAATACTTATAATTGTACTTATGGTATATACTCTGATAGAAACAATGCCGATTAGCTATAATGATCATAAAAATGAGGGAATGTCGGAGTCACTATCGCTGAAATTTTAGCCTAAAACGTCTTAACTAAACGATGTTGCAGGTTTGATAAAAAGAAGTGAACTTTCATGTCCTTTACTAATTTTTCAGAAAATTAATTTGTAAAATTTTGTTGAAGACAGGACAATAGTACGAGTAAAATGATATGTAAGTTTTTCATATTACCGTAGCCGACACCAATCTGAACATGTCGTTTAGAAATTGTTTAAAACGGTCTCTCTATTCCTCATTGTAAATGACCCAGTAAATAGAAGCGGTTTGTTATTATCGCAGGGCCAGCCGCTAACTATTGTTCTGACACGCTTTGTATAATAAAGCATTAGGTTCGTATAATAAAACGTCATGACGTATTTGAGTGAGGTCTGTTAACGAATACAAACCAACATTACAACGAATTTGAATACGGGGTTTATGTCACTGGCGACAATATATTGCTTGTTAATTTGCCTCTGACGTTGCGGCGTCCATACGTCTGGTACTCCTCCAAAACGCGGCTCAGCCACATCCTTCGCATTGATCCTCTTGTTGTTATACGGTTTTTTTATTCTTTGCCTATTCCTCGCTTACTTTATCAATATTTACAATAGGTATTTGCTTTCAGGTTTTGGAAATATATCGATATTTTTTGAAAGTTTAAAAGAAAAATTAGTCTAAATTTAAAATATTACTCCTGTAAATTTTCATGTTCATGTATTTTCAAGTTCTTTCATTAGTGTTACTATTAGTATTTTATTTTACGGCACCTCACAAAATGTCATATATGTATGCGTTACCAAGCTATGCTAGATTTACTGTGTGGTGAACAAGTTTTTTTCCACACCAACTTGGTGACCATCTTATTGCGGGACGTTATAGCATGCTCTCAAGGTCACGTAATATTCTTTCGTACTTGTTCTTTTGAAACATATATTAAATGTTTTGATATAAATTATATTTTATAGTTGTTGAGATTTAATTGATATTCGCACAATCGCAAAATTATTTTCATACAATTTTCAAAATGTAAAGCCTGCAGAAAAACAACGATAAAAGAAAGTAGAGTCTTATTCATCTCGAATTGGTGAAGTTACGCAAATAAACAAATATTATTTTGTATGAACAAAAAACATAATAGAACTTTTAATTGAGTTTTCCTCGCAACGAGTTTTTCCAAACTGATTTCGTTTGTTGCTTGAATACCTTTATTTAAGGGTTAATTACGGTGAAACTAGTCGAGTAGTAGTTAATTTTTGCGTCGCCGTGAGGGTTAAAGGGCAATATTAAACTTGAAACTTAGTGAACTTGTATTTTTACTTGAGAAACAATTGTTTTGTGAGATATTAACCCTTTCGCTGCAGCGCATAGCTGAAGTATCACTAGTATTATTTTTCTTCTTATTTGCACATAATTATTGTATAGTGGAAAGGTGGGAATTTCGGTATAATTTTAATCCATTTATTTAGCAGCTAGACCACTTAATGGATACGCACATGCACACTTAGACACTCACATACATTGACAAGTACACCCCCATACACACCCTTACATACACTAGCATACACGTACGCACGCAAGCAGTCGCGCATGAAAAAAAGAGTTGATGAGAAATCTAAACCAAAGTCAAGTACCGAGTTCTTTTCCATGCACAATTAAGAATACATATTGGAAACCGGTACAAAATATTTTTAAAGTAACCCGACGTTTAGATTTCAACTTTGCAAGATTTCGTTTCCACAGTTTCTATTACGATTGCACTTGATTTTTAGGTAAATAATGCATAAAAACTGGTTAAGTTTGAATCAAAGTTTACTTACATAAAGATATGTTTTATTCTGGAATTCCATGATATGACAAGTATCTTATTACGTTTGTAAAATGTTAACTTTATTTGTAAAAGAGATCCTGACTTAGAGGGGAAGTGTCAAAAGTGATTTGAAATGGTTCGTGCTGCCTGATCGTTTTTTAAGAACTTCTTTTGAATATTTATTTCCTTCAACTCGATTTAAATTAAGCTTTAAAGGAATGAACGATCTTTACCAACCAGTGTCGTGGTTTAAGTATTTTAAGAATAAATAATTCGTTTTTGTAGAGTTTTTAAATAAAAATATATCTTTCTACTAAACTGCCAATTAATCAGTAGATTACTTACAGACAACACTAACTCCATCAAACACTTCCTCTAGGGACTGAAGGCGTTTTGTTCGTCAAAAATTAACGAACTTTTTTAGTTATTTCTTTACCATTATTCCTGTATTTGCACTTTTCGCTTTCCATTTTTTATCTTTGTTAGTGTGCTGTTCAATCTGTTCACTTTACTTTCAATTCTCATTTCAAGAATAGTTTTTCCTGTTATTAAACTCTTTAATGTTTTGATCGTTGCATTTATTCCATTCCTAGTTATACCTTTGGAATGATCTCTTTTCCTTGACTAGTAAATAAAACATCTTAAGTCACAACTGGTGAATAAAATATAAAAACTAGTAATTTATTTTATTAAAATAATCAAATTGTGTTACTTAAAACAGAATTTAAGAATTTTCTCCTAAATATATATTTTAATGTTATGTTGTATGTAGCCCTTATAATTAGACAAACATACTATCTAGCGAAGAAAGTCGATTTATAATTGACCGAGATCATAATAAAATGAATGAATCGCATTTTTGGAAGAATAAATCGCATTTTTGTGATAAAAAATTGCAGCGTTTTTCCTAGTTACTCTATTCTGAGAAAGAAAATTACATCTATTGCAAATACCGCATAAAGTAACTGAATTTGTTAATATGAAAAAGGTTTAATAAACAAAAATAAGGCAAGAAAAATATTTACTTGCGTTATTTCCCTAAAATTCCTTATAAATTTTTTTGCTAACGTTAAGTGATTTTAGCAAATTTGGGTAAGACCAGAACTGTCAATAGAAAATATCACGAAAGAAAGAAAAAAAGAAGTATTATTGTATATTTGGCATGAAATAAGGTTTCGTTGTAATTGTGACTATGGCAATAAATCTATGTCAAAGTAACTACAAAATAAAGAGACCAATTTTCACGCAGTGCTTCGATATATTGCAGTTACAAAATCGTTTCGAAGTTATTTTAAAAGAAATAGGTTCAGTCCAAAAATTCAAAAACTTTATTTCAGAAACTTGCTATTCTATTGCAATCATTTTTTGACAATGTCAACAAATCTAAGTGTCCTGGTGAATAAAAACCATAAAAGCTTCAATAATCCTAAAATTTCTGCCTACATTGGTAAACAAATTTTTTGAACACGATTGCTAGATTAAATTTGTACATGAAATCCCAAAGTCTAAGCAACTTTTTGTAAAAAAATATTTAGCGATATATTAAAATTACTGCAAATTCTTAGAAAAATGCCTCCAAAAGATCATTCTCTTCCTTGAAAGAAATTAAGAGTTAGGTACCTCCGAAATGTGCGATCGCAATACTAATTAAATGGATCGATAATGCACTCCAGTCGTGTTAGCCAACAAACTTATACGAGACTTATATTATTACAACCTTTGTTTTACTATTGTTTTTAGGGTTTGATATATAAAAAGGGAAAAAACAGGACCCTTATATAATCACATACGTGTCTGTCCATCTGTTCGTTTGTCACAGTGGTTTTCTCGAAAACCGTTCAATGTATAAACTTGAAATTACGGTTTGATTAAGCATAATAACCCGTATCTCGTATATTTCAAAAATTTATTAATGAAATATTTTTTTTAATTTTAGGTATTAACATTTGAAAAGGCAATAGGGAAATGTTTCTCAAAAATATTTATTTGCTATTTAAGTAATATATCTCCAAAGACATATTGTAAAACATGCGAAAAAATACAAGGACACCTTTGAATACCCCTTCCCCTTTTCTCCAAATTACAAAGCTAAGAGTATCCTAACTTAACCTAAAGTCATTGAAATAACAGAGTTTCTGGAAACTTTCTAAAAGCCTACCACTGACCTTTATTATACTAGTACGCATAAATGAGTTTAGTGATAGGAAACCTACTGCGGTATTTCTAGATCCCGTTAAACCCGTGAAACACGTAATACTAGGAAATACACTTACTGGGCGAAAATTTGTAAATGGCTTAATAAAAATATTATGTACCTTTAAATATTTATAAGTGCCTTTGTGTGCATGGAACCCTCCTGCCGGCTAGGATTTTGTTTCACGGATGTCTGTCATCCTTGCTTACTTATATAATATATATATATATATATATATATATATATATATATATATATATATATATATATATATATATATATATATATATATGTCAGAATAGGCATCATGATAATATTATCCATATTACAAAATACAAGCGACACCTGCAATCAGAGGCGACTAGCGCTAAGGAGCGGTGGTGCAGTGAACTCCAAATCAAAATTATTAAAAGTGTTATTAATTAAGCTTATAAGTAGTAGTATTAATTATTATTAATAAACAACAAACATAACATTTGTTTCCTTTTACATTCTTTCTTTACTAGCGTTTCACTCGGAACAACTTTTAGTATTGGGGGTAAATTTTTAAATAACTTTAGTTCATTGGAGCGCACAGCGACACGCTCTTTTGAAACAAAGTTAAATACAGTGTCCAGAACTGAATTCAATGAATGCGACTGAGAAAGTTCGACACAGTCTGGCAAGTGAAACAAAATATTTGTATGAAGATTTATGTATGTTTAAAACGGTGCTCCGCTTGACTCCGCGGTCTTACAATATCGCTCCTATGTGCGACATTGTAAGACCACGTCGCGTGGTTGCTACAACGCTAAACTTCTCCGCATTCACACTGTGGTCAATTTTATGAAATAAACCATTTATCATTTTTCGATTGCATACGGCGCAGGATAATTTGTTAAAGGGATATTATATATATATATATATATATATATATATATATATATATATATATAGGGACATTCATTTGAAATAAATTATTTGATACTGATTTACTGTATGGTATGTTGACTTATTGTAATAGTGTTTTATAAAAAAAATCCTAAAAATACGTTAGAGGGACGACTCACACTAAAATCAAAGAACAAGAAAACTAAAAAATACACTCGTTTTTTTAAACTTGCCCAACACATATAACAAAACACCGTGGTTGTGTGGATGTAAAAAAATCAACAAATTATTTTGTTTTCTGTGTATTGTGTTTAGAGGCGCCGGCTGTGAACCTGAATGGACTGACATAGGTCCTGACGATTTTCCTTAAACCTTAAATCCTGGAATATATAGAGGATTGGTTGATTTTGTTTCTGAGATCGAGTTAACCATGAAGCAGCATTTATCCGGCAGCTCAATTATTAAGAGCACATCTAAGCCAATTGAAAATAACATATTAGATGCTATATATGTTTTCTCTCGTCAAAAAGATCGGCGAGTGGATTTTAAATACAAATAAACAAATAAATGGTAAGCAAGCTATTTTTCTGGTTATTTTTTTTAAAGCGAACTACTAAAAAATTTCACGAGCCACTTCTGCCTGCAACTAGCTTCGTGACTCTTTGGTAGAGTCCCGAGACGGCACCGCGAGAATAAGAGAAGATGAACACGGCAGTAGGAGAGTGAGCTCATGGTAGACTCGCATACTGAAGAATCGTCTCACGTTTCCTTTGTATCCATAACCTGATAATAAAAATAATGAATGTATAGGTTTAATTAATAAATAAAGACAGTCATGTTTTATTATATGTGACTATTGTATTGAGTTAAGTTAATAAGTGACATTTAAGGTATTAAATGTGATTATATTACTAAGGATTATTAACTTATTGTAAAGACTAATAATGGTAACAGTAACGACACTCCATGCCCATAATGTTTCAAATGCAGCACGAACAGATGCGTGCATAAAACGCTGCATGTTAATTACCGCCAAATATATTCATTACTTATAATATTTGACTCTCAATATACCACAGAACTACACACAGACGCAAGTGCCGACGGATAGGTACAATATTATTTCAAGTGAGACGGCGAGTTGCATCATATTATAGTAAAAAGCTTCGGCAACCGAGTCACGATACCACTCGCATGAACTTGAAATTTTCGCTGTCAAACACTTTACACACTGTTTATATAAACGGAAATTTAAATTCATAATGGGGTTTAACTCATTAAAGTGTTCTCATAAAAAAGTAGTCTTAACGTGTACATCGTTGGTGGGCGTTCCTTCAATTATTTGATTTTGATTTTAATTATAATTCTGGCAGAGATCTCACGTAGATTCTTTTTTGTGGAACAAAACACGGCTTTCTTCAAATTGGCTGCAGGCTGAACAACAATGGGATAAATAAACCCTAAACCTAATAAAAAAGCTTAATAACAGTCAGATGGATAATAATGCTACTAATATCTATCAATCAGAATCGGGTATAAACTACCAAAAGATACAAAGAAACGGACTTTCTAAGTGTTTGCCTATTATTCCGCAAGCGGCCAATTATTAACAATGTACGTAATTCTATTCGTAAAGTTTTAGGTTTCGTTGTATTACAACATCTTCAGGTGGGCTATTAACAAAGATCTTTGCTTGTAGTATACATAAAGTAGTTTCATTTAATTGTGAACAACGAATTTCTACAAAATCAACGCCAAATATATTCAACATAATTCTTTTATTCATCTCGGTTACGACCAGCATTAGAAAAGGTTAAAGGCCACTATCGGTTTGAACACAGATAACTGCGTCACATGCAAAGTTGTGAAGTCTCACTCTGAAAAAATACAGGTCCAGCTTCACCCTACCTATGATATCTTCTCCTTGGTATACAATTCATGTAATTGTTACAGGCAAACTTAGTATTAATAAAAGATTCGAAAGAGTACGTGTACATTTTATAGACGCCTTTACAAAGTACGTGTCACTCTGCCAATCTACGTATATTGATACAAATATTTCTATTAGAGCTATCAAGGAAAGCATAGCCATATTGGGTAGTCTTCACGAATAATCACGGATCAAGGCCATTATTTTACAAGTAAAGGATTTACAGACTTTTGTGAAAGTTTAAATATTAATTTACGCGTCATAGCTACGGGGTTTTCATGTGTAAATGGATAAGTAAAGCGCGTAATGAATGTCTTAAAATCTATGCTCACTGCTATAGAAACTTCTGACGATAGATCCTGGTAAGATGTTTTAGGCGTTATTCAGTTAGCCATAAATCGCACCGTTAATCATACTACTAAAACTAGTCCTCTAATTCTCTTGTAACAAATTCCAATGAACATAGATTTGATAAGAATAAGGCAAGGCTTGATGAACTCTCTGTAGGTTATATTAATAGAAAACTAGGTCTTTATATTATAGTAAACGAGGAAATGAATCAAACGAAGTTAGAGCTTAAATATCGTGGACCATTTGGAATAATGAAGGTTTTGGATGGTGAGTAATACAGATGATACAGGCGTTAAACTCAAAATGAACTATCTTTACACAACTTTACACTTTAACTTTATACAGTGTTTAAACTCAAAATGAACTAACAATAAACTTAGTAAAATACCCGGTAATACAAAAGTTTTGACGATTCTAATATGGAGCAAAATTGGGTTGGAGAGAAACATATAGAATCCCAAGTGATCAAATAGCTTGCGTTCTTGAGATACATGCATCATTAGTTTTCCGTAGCAGTAACTTGAAAGAAATCGGACTCAGCAACCTGATGAATTTTGGTTATGAGGAAACCGAGAGCGAGGCGATCCTTCGCTCTCGGGGATCACCGATTGGGGATCGACATATGAGGATGCCCATAAATATAACGAGAGTGAAGCGATCCCGTGGAGAGGGATGTACATAAATATGAGAGAGAAAAGTGGGGAAATGTACTGGGCCTAAGGTCGTAGAGTGAGAATACAGAGCTATTTCACTATGTTTACACGAGTCAAGAATAATTAAATATGATGTCGATGTGATTTGAGTTTTGATGGTCAATGCTTTTTGAATACTTATTTATTTACAAAGCTGAGATTAATTATTGAATTATGTTAAGAGTATGGCAATAGAGAATTAGATGTTAAACTCATCGTTGTAAACCTCAGATATTAACCTACGGATAATTGAGTAAACGACTCCTTTAACGATAGGTCAAACGAGTAAACGACTACTTTAACGAAAGGTCAAACGAGTAAACGACTCCTTTAACGAAAGGTCAAACGAGTAAACGACTCCTTTAACGAAAGGTGCTAGCCGAGCGAATGATACTTTGCGAACATTATCTTGCAGAATAAACTCACGGGACTAGTTTCTCGCAGGATAGCCGCATGTCGGAGTGTTCATCATAATATGGATATTACGAAACGCAAGCGACACCTATAACTAGCTTCGTGAAGCTTGGCAGGCTCGGGGCGACTATGCAAGTATAAGAGAAGACCAACACGACTGTAAGGATATTGAGCTCGTGGTAGGCGCGTGTGCCGAGAACTGTCTCTCGTTTCCTTTGTTTTCTCCATACCCTGATAATATTTGTAATCAATGGAGAGTGTTAAGACAATTATGATACTATATGTGATAATTGTATTGAGTAGTCAAAGTAATAAGTAGAGGTTTAAGGTATTAATTGCGACTATAGTATTAAGTGGTATTAACTATTGTAACGGATAATAATTGAAACATTGTAATGATAATATTAGTAGTTTATTTTATAATTAGTAGTAGTAATTAGTAGTAGTTTATATTATGTCAAATATTGGAAGATAATAATAGTGAATCAAGATCATTCTCGGTCTCCTGTACCGATACATATACAATATGGATTTGAATGTTCGACATTGAATGAATCCTCGTATACCGTATGGTGTTCCTCAACCGTGTCCCAAAAAAACAATTAACAACATTCAATAGTTTAGTCACAGAAATAGTTTTAAATTGTTTGGAATTTTAAATACGATGTATTTTCACCGATAATTCGCTAGGTTAATGTACATTGCCACATCGACACCATCACAGAGAGTTATTTTATTTCTTAATTATAGGCAAATAGTAAAATAATTCTTACGCAAAGTGGAGTAAGTAATTTTTTTTACTCTAAATAAATACTCTTCAAAACCAGGTATTCATAATGCCTCGTATAAATTTCAGGGCTTCAGAATACACTGATATGGATAATGATGTGGATTTAAATTAGTTAATTTGTCTAAACATTTCAAATTGAATTTTATACTTAATATTAACAACCGAACACAAATGAACGAAAGGAATCTGTGCTACTTTTGCTACCGGTGCTGACAGAGAAAACCGCTACAAAAAACAACCACGCGGCATTGCCGTTTTGCTAAGATCAATGGTTTCTGTATTCTTGGTTGTTAAATATTTATTTTAAAGTATTTACGACAACTAATACTGACTGGGTTTTCATTTAATATCGAAAGGTCAAATCCACATTGTATATATATATATATATATATATATATATATATATACATATACATATATACATATATATATATATATATATATATATATATATATATATATATATATATCGGAACGGCGGCGGGCTCTCGTGCGATATCATTGACCCTCCATATTTTGGCTCATATCTGTGGGCAGGCAAATACGTACGAATGCTGCGATATACTTATAAATTATTAAATTTAAATTATAACACTGCAAATTGCTAATTATAACACTATTTAATAAATTTCTGCAAACTTAACGCCAAATATATTCAATACTAGTTAAACAGTTTAAGTCTCTAGTATGCATTACAAAACTAAATAAAATAGACAACCGCAGAAGCGAATAATAACGAATCCGTGGCCCAACATGTGGTCGCGTCGAGTTTCCAAGAGTAAGTGTCATTTCTTCACAAAACGTTCGCCTCTAGTCCCAGATACCTCTCGTATCCCCTCAACAAATTTCTTTCTCGCGGACATCCCGTCTCGAATTACTTTATTAGGGCAGCGAGCGTCTGGCTTCATGATGATAAACTGACGTGGATTCGTTGTAAGTGAATCGCGCACAACAGTGCGTTTGGTTGCGTTATTTCTAGTGCGTCAACACGGCGATCCTGAATATCAAACGCCCTCGTGTGCAAGTTTCACGGCTCGGCTACCCTGCCTTCAGAATACTGAGATGACAGATACTTAAGTTCCCACATCCAATTTAATAAAAAAATAAAATGAGATCAGTTTCAGTCCCTTAAGGACAGTCCAATAAAAATAAGAATATACTCCGAAAAACCAAATAATTCAAACTTAGTTACTATTTTTGTGTACTTCTCAATTTAAATGAACATCGATTGGTACTTGACTTTCAGGCATTTTTCTCAATTTTTCATGAGCATAATTGTAAGTACGCTATTGTAACATGTATATGTCAAAATCGAATATTTCAGTTAATTTAAATGGACCTTTATATTTAAGATTCGATTTTGTTTGATAACATTTAAATCAATATCGATTGGTACTTGACTTTCAGGCATTATTGTCAATTTATCATGACCATAATTGTAAGTACTCTACTGTAACATGTATGTGTCAAAATGTAATATTTCAATTACTTTAAATGGACCTTTATATTTAAGATTCAATTTTGTTTGTTTACATTCTTCATTTTGTATATCGTACAATTTAATCGTAACTATTGCTAAGCGAGCCAAAGAATAAATTAAAAATAGTGTTCTTGATATATCGCCGCTCGACATTGCTACGCGCCAAATCAATTTTTCAATATGAGCGCATATAGATAGAAAGATGCCACAGTGTAAATCAGTGTTCTAACATAATAAAAAAGAAATATTTATTATCATATAAACATTCAAAAACAATAAATGCAATTAATTTAATATTTTTGAATTAATTAAACAGAGTTAAACTCGCCTTTGCGATTCTGGCGGCGAATATCTTACCGAAAATAATCACTGGCTCACGCACACGCGAACCAATTACCAAATGCGCATCGAATTAATGCAAGGAAATGATAATCAAAAGGTAGATATAACGTTAAATGAAGTGACCTAGACTATGAAGTAGAAACGTGCACAAATCTATTTATAGTTAGGTACAAAATATTCGCGATTTCGACCGTTTTCGCACATAAAGGTTTAAATTCCTTCTTAAAACTACACTAAGAACAACCATTTGTTACCTCATTGTTCAATAACGTGCAAGAGCCATCTTTCAAACAGTTGCCTATACAAATCAAACATTTGTTACCACTTCAATTACTTAGAGTGATGTTACAAATTAGGGTTAAAGTAAGAAATATAGAAACAATGGTTGGAATCGCCATATTGATTGAACAAATTGCGTCTACATTACGGTCCGTAAATATAGAAACAATGGTTGGAATCACCATGTTGATTGAACAAATTGCATCTACATTACGGTCCGTAAATATAGAAACAATGGTTGGAATCGCCATGTTGATTGAACAAATTGCATCTACATTACGGTCCGTAAATATAGAAACAATGGTTGGAATCGCCATGTTGATTGAACAAATTGCATCTACATTACGGTCCGTAAATATAGAAACAATGGTTGGAATCGCCATGTTGATTGAACAAATTGCATCTACATTACGGTCCGTAAATATAGAAACAATGGTTGGAATCGCCATGTTGATTGAACAAATTGCATCTACATTACGGTCCGTAAATATAGAAACAATGGTTGGAATCGCCATGTTGATTGAACAAATTGCAAAGTAAGAAATATAGAAACAATGGTTGGAATCGTCATGTTGATTGAACAAATTGCATCCACATTCCGGCCTGTAAATGTGCAATACATGAAAGATGAATTTGCTTCGCTAGCACATTCTCTGAAGTAGGCATCGACGTTCGAGGTTAATTTTTTTTACAAGATTCAACAAAAATAGGCGAAACGTGAGGTGAAAGCGCAAATTTTGTGTTACGGTTAAGCTCTCGATAATCAAGACATAATCTGTCGTGACCTTCTTTCTTTCTGACGAATAATATAGGACTAGCAAATGAAGAGCAGTTTGGGCTTATCAGATTCGCTGCCAGAAGTTCCTTAATTTTATCGCGGCAGATTTGCCTTTTACTAAAACTTAGGCGATAGGGCGGTCTTTGAACAGAGCGATTGGAATCTATGAGACGTATCTCAAATTCATGCACTTTAGCAGGATTAGATGCAGTACCCTCAAGGATCAACGAAGAAAAGTCTGTCAAAGTTGGTAACTTTTTACCAACTTCATTCAGATTAACTATTTATGTCCTATTTACAATACAATTCTTAGAATTCGAAATTTCAACTAAGAATCCTAGTTCAATTAAATTTCTACCAACTCCAATATCATAATTTATTACATGAAAAAGCAATTCAATTGCATTATTGATAACGCAAACATCTGACAATATTTGACGCGTATTATATAAATGAGCTTTCCCTAAACACAAAAAAGTGATCAGAGATATATAGAAAATTTATTTGCTACACTTTCTTTTATCAGAAAATTGAAAGACTTTTGAAAAGAACTATATTGCAGTAGATGTATTACCAACATTGTTTTCATGTAACCTTAACGATTTGACCAACGCACACCAAGGTACCTCTGCGATAAATGCTTTTTTCCCGTCTTCATTTGCATCTATCGTCACAGTTCGGATAAATTTTACTAAATATTCATAAATTATAAATTTACGAATATTTTATGAAATTTACCTGTAACACCTTCTTCGTGTATCAACCTATCCATAATGAAAACCGGAATAAAATTATTTCAGTATTTACTGAGAAAATCGCGATCATACAAACAGATGGGGCTGAGTACTTTTTCCTATAATATACAAGTCATTAGTGTCTTAAAAGTGGTAACCGAAAGACAATTGTCTTTTTTTTCCTTGCAACTCTTTTTAATATTCGTGCTTTCTTAGATATTTTTATATTGTCCGCGTGTAAGCGCGACCTGGACCCACATTTGTATTCCTTTCTTTTAATATAACGAGTCTATGTAGCATAATTTAATCGAATATTTTTATTAGTACGTAGCACGTTTTTTGTGCTACGACCAGGTGGGTCGTAGCACAGAAAACGTGCTACGACGTGCTTTTTTGTGGCAACGAAACGGAACTAGTTATCTGTGCACGATACCACTGAAAGTATTTATTTGAGACGATGGCTTTCTTGATTGCTTATTTTAAAAACATTATTGGTGCGCAGTGTCTAAGACTTTTTTATTTTGTTTTGCTATACATTTGTATTTTTTTAATTATGTATACATATGTACTAATAAATACTTAAATAAATAATATTTTTTAAATATTAAATTTCTATCACTTAAAACATGTATTTTACTAATATCGCGTATATATTTGCATTATTTTGTGATTTCGCATATTGTTTTTTTGGCAATGATGCTAATTAACTTTTCCCGGTCATCATACTCTTGCTATAGCATAATAACTACACTAATCTATAGGTTGTTCGTAGAAAATTGTAAACATAGAGGTACAAACGCAATACTACACAACAGAGAAGACATAAAAGACATATGTATAGGAATCATCATAGTGGAGGTGAAACCAGACGCGAGAGAGGTCCTATATCGTGATCATTTCGCACCTTTATAATTATAGTGACCTAAATCGAAATTTTGTAATTTTGATTTATAGTCGTAAAATATACCTTACACGACATCCTTTATCGACTACTAAATAAAACGGAGACTTTTGTAGCGTAGTAAAGAGTAATCTTGCACTTAGGCCTCTTTCAATTCAAACACCCCACTCGCCCCGCTTAAGTTTAGTTTGAGAAAGAATAGATCAGTAATGTTCCGCGAATGTCATGAACAGGTCGTTTCTTTTTCATTGTCATGTATACCTATAACGTATTAGGCTATTTTAGGAAAGAAAATGAAGGTAAGAAATAACTTTTTTAATAAAGTAATTTTATTAAAAATAACTATTTGGTAATTGGGTCTATTTTGTACTAAACTTCCTCTTCACAGTTGTGATTTATTTTTTTATTGAGTCACTGTTTGACTGAAGTGCTGTTTAAATCTGTTTTATTATAAATGCAATGTTTATGATGCAGACTTAGGTACTTATAATTGTGTCCCTTTTTTTCAAATACGATATATTTCTGCTTACTATTTTCGGGTCTGTCTGGTTATTTATTGCTTTATGTTCTTATAAGACAGGTTAGATTATATTTCGTAATTGTTTACGTAATCAGTGCCGGCTCTAGTCCGTGTAGCGCCTCGAATAAAAATTAAATTAAAATAATTTACTGCCTCTTGCATTAAAAACGCATGTAAATGGACACTGAAATGTCCCGACAATGTAGATGAAACCGACAAAATAAATTGTTTGAAAGCAATTGATTTCCGGTCTGGCGATGTTAAGCTGCAGAGATCTTATGTAAGATATATATGATGGAGGTTAAACCCAAATTTAAATATATTAATACACCTAGACCTACATTACCGATCAATGCGGTCTATTTCATAGTAAATTTACATTTGTGAAACCTTCTTTTATTTTTTTCACTTTGGGAATGTGTGACCATCAGATTAGAACCAAAAGAAAATTGACCCGCAAAGTTTTCTCGGTAAAGATAATAGGGGCAAGCACAATTCAAGGAAGCGTGCAGGTCTTTCGCTTATTCAAGGCATAATGAAATCATACAAGTTCGATTACGAAAACAGAGTCACACTATTTGAGAGTGTCAGCTTCCAAGGAATTCTTCAGTGGTGAGAAGAAGGATCTTTGGAAAGATTTAAAAAAATACCACAGAGAAAAGAAAACCTTCATGAGATTATTGACATTTTTAACAATGAGCTTTTTTTCTCAAAAAAGATAAGTACTTATGCTTGAAACACGAACTCCCAATCCTAAATCTTAAAACAGAACTGTAAGGAAAGTATGATTATTTAAAAGCAATATGTGTGTGTCGAAATGAAAAACGTATAGATGGAAATCAGAATATCGATGACACACATTTGCGCGGTCTACGACTTGCAGGCTGTTATGCAGTGTCCTCCTGGAGAAACTTCTTTTTTTTGTAAATAGAAAAATTATTAAAGTATTTTTTTGGTAATTATAAATTATTAAAGAATTATTAAAGATCTAGGATTTAAATAAGATTCATATAAAGAACGAGGAAGAGAAAGATAAAGGTGAAATAGGAGCATATGTTTATGAATGTAGCTATCTCTTATATGAAATCCAGGTTAAAAGATATGCTAACAAGATTGGCTCATGTGTTCTTGATTATTCGGAACATTTGAATGAGAAGAATCCAAATAAAACTCTATACACCAATTTCTGCTCTGATAATTGTTGTGGAGAGAATAACAACAAATATACTACTTCCTTATATTCCTCTGCTGTAATCTATTTTGAAAATGTACACTCAATTACTCAATCAATTAGTTAGTCTTATTGAAAAATAAATTTTAAAAAATTTAATAACTAATAGTTCAAAAAACTAAAAAAATCTATATCTAAAATAAATACTGCACATTTTTATGAATACTGCACTAAGATGCAAACAAATATTATCTAACTTGTTTTCTCTGTCTACTCTGTAAGGACTTGTAATGTAACAATGCTAGTTATTGAGTACAATATTTGAGTGTAAAAGCGTGGAACACTTTGCTTTGAAATTTATCTGTGATGTTAGGCATTTTCATTTACTTAATATTAAGTTGAGAAACAAAATCTTTTTTTTTTTGAGGAAAAGCGCCCCACGCTTTGACACTCAAATGTTATACTCAACAACAAACATGATTTACACTAAGGTCCTAGGGAAAGCGTATTTTTTTAGTTTTGTAAACTGTTAATTTATTTTTACTTTTTCAAATTTTGTATTAAAAGAGAGAATACTTTTTTAACTTGCTTTGTATTATATTCAAAACTACTTTCGCTAATATTAACACGTTATTAAAAAACTTCTACAGAATTCAAATTAACAAAGCAGCATTGTTACTTAGGTTGAGATATCTCTTCTTGATATTGTGTGGGCGACTGAGCGCACATCCTCTCCATATCTACCAATGCATCAGTAAGCAATGTGTCTTTCTGGTAAGCTTTGAACAATCCAATTCTGCGACCTGAAGACTACGAAGTGAGTGATACGCTTAGAGCTACGTATGCTAGCGCAGACGCAAATGTTCGCGATAATAAATAGACCCCTACGAATACACAAAAGCCCAATAACGGTTAGGACACGTTTTTGTATTATCAGGTTCAGTACCCAACTTCCGGTTTTATTCCACTGAACCAATCCAATGGTAACATTTTATTGTATTGTCATCAGAACTACACACAACTGCCAAGTTTTTAATGTGATACAACAATTAAAAGTGCATGAAATTTATCTTCGTAGATTCCGTTACATAATTTGTTAATGATCGGTCGGTTTGCTTACCCGTTGGCTCTTTGCCAATCACAGATCGGATACGGAAAATCTTGTATCATCACTATTTGTAATATATGGTACAGCTCGGTATCACATTTTATTTATTGTGATTATAAATTATCTCCAAAATATAATAAAAGCTGACCAGGTAAGAACGATAAGATATCAAATTGATTCTAGCTTTATTTTGAAGCTACATTCATGCCATTATGTATGGAATAGCACATCATTCAAATGGCCACCTCGGCCACCAGTGCTTTAAGCGGTCGGTCCAATTTTTGATGACTTAGTCCAATATATGCGGCGTTATTCCAGCAATAGTGTCTTGAATCTTGGCTCCGAGTTCGTCCAAAGTGGTTGGTTTGTTAGCGTAGACTGAGGACTCACCGTAGCCCTAGAGAAAATAACAGAGGGGTATCAAGTCGCAGGATCGCGGCGACCAATTGATGAAAGATCGCCGTGAGATGACCCAGTCGCCGAATTTCTCCTTCACAACTTGGAGCGTTGCGTCGCTTGTATGACATGTAGCGCCGTCTTGTTGGAACCACAGCTTGGATATATCGATGTTGTTGAGATCTGGCCACAGAAAGTCAGTTAGCATTGCTCTATATTGAGGGCCGTTGATGGTAACGGTGTCTTCTTGCTCATTTCGAAAGAAAAAACTCTGATGTGTGCCGCCATGCCATAAAAACCACCAAACAGTCAATCTTTGTAGATGCATTGATGCTAAGTCGAACACTTGTGGATTATGTTGGCTCTAATAATGGAAATTTTGCTTGTTGATATAGCCATTGAGTCAAGAATGAGCCTTGTCCGAGAAGATGATTTTTCCGGGTCTCTGGCCAACATTTACAGCGCCCAATTAACCAACTCACGGCGCTGTTTATGGACATTAGGCTTGAATTCCCGATCAACACAATCTTGTATGGATGTAGGCCCAAATCCAATCGCAAAATAAGCCGAATTGACTCTCTGGCGATTCCCAATTCATTTCTGGGTCTTCTTCGATACTGGCCGCTACAGCTGCTATGTTTATTTCACTTCGCCTCAATCTCTATCTGGTTAACAGTGTACTCACGCTTAAACTTTTCCAAGATGCGAGGAATTGCCTGCGCACTGAAGCCATGATTACGACCGACCTCACGACGAAATTCACGTTGCGTATTTACAACTGAGCTGGAAATTCGATATTTTTTAATAATTTCCACACGTTTAGCAAGCGTGAAACGAAGCATAATAAAATGGTAAACCTTGCTGAATATTTTGACAGCTGGATGTTATTGGTAGCTTTGACAGCTGCTGAAACATAACAATTGAAAAAAACTATCATCGCTATCTGGTCACCCCTTAGTTAGATAGTTATAAACACACACACGCGTGTGTGTGTGTGTGCGTGCATGCATGCGTGTGGGTGTGGGTGTGGGTGCGGGTGTGGATGTGGGTATGCGGATGTGGGTGTGGGTGCTGTGCGTATCTACCTTTTTAATAGAGGTAGGAAAATACTTTTACGTATCATCAGGATTTGATGTTCTGCCTGGTATAACAGGTCAGACTCCGATGTTCCCATACCGACTTAAAACCCCCTCTGTCTTAGGCCTCTGTTTACCCCGCGGAACCGCCGTTAGGCATTATTTGGGTGAAGGATCTAGCTACTGCTCTTCTTTCATATAGTTGAAGTCACTGCTTCTTTCCTTCTAACCGTTGTTATTTTTTTTCTCGCTTCCTTTCTATTCGACGGAGATCCTGGAGGACTTCTGTTGCGAATAAGTTGGTTGCTTCCAATAACATTGTTAATAATAAACAACGCGTTTTGCTTGATTTACCGTCCATCTAATTTTACTGTTCAATGTATGCCATCTCACCCATAGGGACTAGATGAGATGGATTTTTGGGATATTTTTATTATTGATTATTTTTAGAAGAAATTATAATGTTAGGATCAGGGCGAGATAGATTTTTGGGACATTTTCATTATTGATTATTTTTAGAAGAAATTATAATGTTTGTTCATGTTTTAGATTGTTTAATTGCTTATGATAAACTATTTTTTCACACAGAATAGCTATTTGTTTCCATTGATTTGCACATTTCCTTAAAAATCAATCCTTCCGAAATCTATACCATCTCAGACCACATTCCCGTAATCATTTCTTTCTTTTTTTGCCTCGTTTATCGAATTACCTATGAAACTTTGTAATGAAATTAACTGCCTGTCTTCTCATCTCCATAATTTTATACGTAATTAAAAGAGTTTAACATTATGTCAATATAACATTGATTTTTTGGATAAAAAATTGTAAGACTTAATTCAAAGATTAATTTTGTATTTTTTTTACATGAATATATACAAATATTTGTTTATTACAGTTCCCAAACGATACGAAGTATCAAATTATAGAATATGTGTTACAAATACTATTGAAACCAAAATTTGAATTTACCTTTTTCTATGAACATAACCTAAAAACATATTCAATCAATAATTACAAACACACAACTAACACTTGTTTTTTGTTAAACTATTAACAAATTGAACTTAATTTATATTAACAAATTGAACTTAATTTAGTCATAAGTATACTTTTACAGAGATTTCGATATTCTGAAATTCTGCTGGACAGAAATCAATGTTCGACGCAAAAAACATTCCGAGCATCACCATGTCAGTAAAAAGAGCAAAAAATTACGGAACCACGATATCAACAACTTGTTAGGCAAGATGTGACGATGTCATGAGTTCTGTTTGGCGTTCTGTGTCGTGATCAATGTCTTTAATTTCAGACATTTATTTCCTAAAAATATTAAATAATTTTATATATCCTAATGATTAAACTTCAGCTCGGGACAACCTGTAGTTGAAAATCCTCTTATTGTGTGTCAAAACGGTTCTATCGTATGGTTTCATAAAATTTGATGTCAATCACTCACATCTATTCTCCATATTTAGAACACCCCACCTTTGCCTAGAAGATCTCCTGCCAAAAATGATCTCCTGCCTTCTATACTCCGTATACAGAAACCCCTCAATCTCCTTTGTCTAAAACAGGATGTCCAACATAATTGTGTGGAGGGCCAGGTTTATTATTTTTGAAACCGTAGCGGGCCAATAGCATAGTGAACTATGAAAACTAAAGAATGCCTCAGATTTACAAATTATCGTACTAATGAGAAGACCGACAATTTTTTGGTTTGCGCAGTGCATCTATGTCAGCTGATATTTTAGAAGTGGCTATGCGCAGAATATCTGTTAGATGGATATCCGATGAGATGATTTTTAGGAGTGAATTACTTTGTATATCAATCAATTCCAACTGTAGGTTTAACTCGGCGCTTTCAAATTCAACATTAAATGGACTTTGAAATGCTTTCATACTGGGTATTTCTGATTTGAAGTCTATGAATCTCTCCTCAAACTCGTTCCTCAACCTTTGTAACAACGACGCGTACTTGCTTAAATTCCATTGTCTCTTGTTCTCTTGAAGATAAAGTCCTCCAACCAACTGCTTTTGTTCCAGTTGTTTTTCCTATAATATGAGTTTTTTTATAAAAGCTTGAACATGTTCATATAACTGCGCAAAAAGTTGATCTTTTCCTTGCAGTTTTAGGTTAATATCAAAGAGATACTTAGTTACGTCAACTAGGAGAGCCAGATCAGCAAACCACTGCTCGTCAGTTAGAAAACTAACATTTTGGCCTTTGTTTTCAAGAAAAATCTTTAATTCTTTGAGCAAAGAATAGAAACGCTTCAGTGTGGCTGCTCCGCTAAGCCAGCCAACGCGACTGAAGTATACGATGTCTTCATGATCAGCACCTACATCAGACAGAAAAGCCTGACTATCTGTGATTCAGTCCTCTTGCACGTATAAAACCGTCTGAACTACTTTATCCATAACGTGTTTCAGCTCAAGTACTTTTGCAGATAGCTATTCTTGATGGATAATACAATAATGCTGTATGATTGTGTGTGTGATGCTATTGCGCATTAATGCCACAAAACCATTTGCTCTCCCTGTCATTGTTGGTGCACCATCTGTAGTTAAGCCAACAGATGGTGCACCTACAGGTGGTGACTAACTCAGAATTTTTTTTTGCCAAAAAATATGGTCGGTCAACAGGCA
This sequence comes from Druceiella hillmani, assembly GCA_039881145.1. Taxonomy (NCBI): domain Eukaryota; kingdom Metazoa; phylum Arthropoda; class Insecta; order Lepidoptera; family Hepialidae; genus Druceiella; species Druceiella hillmani. The sequence goes on along the minus strand of JAYKKI010000032.1, from coordinate 19,133,190 downwards.
ATGTTGACCGACCATATTTTTTCAATTTTGTTATAAACATTTTTTCAACGAATTTATACGATCGATTCAAATTTAATCTTTGTAGTAATCCTTTTTAGACGCGTGTTTTGTAGAATAATGCGTTTAATATAGTACTCCTCGCAAACTGATATTTTATCATGACATATGAGGCATAGTATGTTTCCATTGTGTTCTGTGACAAAAAAGGTTTTTAAATATTCGACATTCTGCGTCAACTTAACGTTATTTTTCGGTTGACATCCTGTTCTACATCAACCATAAAATAAAATGAAATTATGAACACGCATACCTTTTGATAAATATGTTAAGAAAATTTTAATTCAAAATTTTCAACACGTAGAATTCGAAACACATCAATACGATACTACACCATACCATATATGATCATAATCATGGAGTACAGGCCATTAAATGTAGAACTTCAACATTAAACTATGTACTTAGGTAAATATGACAAAATTTACAAACTTTAATGGCGAGCATGTTGTTCCTAATCTCAAACAATTTGTAACAAAAGACTATTTTAAAAATACATATTACCCACCTTATCTCACCACTTTTCACTGCAATAAATTTCACCAATATTGATCATCAATATTGATTTACGAAATAGGTAAGTGTAACACGATTGCAATCGAAATCGAATCGAACGCGAAAATTTTCGCGTGCGTCGTTGACAAGCTTCGCTGACCAACTGATTGCGGTGATGCGAACTGACTGTATGGATATCAAACCGATAGGATAGGTGGGGCGCGTCTTGGTGTGCGAGAATTTCGTAAATAAATTTTACATACCTGTTACGTATTCACATACATACAGTTATTATATATTCACATACATATTGTTCGATATTGAAGAAAATGCCGATATCTTCAAAAGACGATAAACTTTATTTAACCGCAACACAACAAAGCCAAGTCGCAAGAGAGATGTTCAGTAGTCCGTTATTTATCGCTATAAATCATCCGTGGGTATTCGCTGGTTACCTCACTTCTTCCTTTTGCGCTTTCGTGTCCAAACTTGAACCGACTCCGCGGCGACCAATGCGGCTATTTATATCAGCAACTCATAGAAACGTCGGGAAATTTCTTGTAGGTACCAGGAATATCTAGCATAGACATTGAGGGGCCAGCTGACACAATCGTTGTCTATGTGCGAGTACATGCATAAGCTAATACAGGCTCTATAGCGGAGACTATAAGGTTGATTATTCTTCGCAACTACAATACTAGTATGTTCGCGGGAGCAAGATAATTAGACTGACGTGTTTTGTAGGTTCCGTATCGAGACACCGGGTTCCGTAACATCACTAACATCACTCCGTAACATCACTCAATAACACCTACCTACCGATATGTACACATTATTCATTTTGAATATCAGTTATTGGTTCATTTATCGACTAGTGTAGTGCAAGTGCATAGACATATTTTTTTAATAGATATTTGCATAATATACTATTGATGTTTTTAAAGTTTTAATAGCTCGCGGGCCGGATGCAAGGTCTTTGCGGGCTGCATCATGGCCCAGATGCCGTATGTTGGATGGGCTTGGTTGGGTTGGTCTAGATGATTTCCTGCATCAAATAAGCCCCACGTCTATACTCCATGTCCAGAATTCTTCCAATCTCCTATTAAATAGACAACCTCTCTCACCAAATCCATCACCAGAATCCTTTTAATTTCCTACAAGTACACTGATTACAAAAAGACCCACCGCAAATAAAGAGATATTTTTAAACCACCCATATCCAGCACTACTTTGGCATCCAATGAGTGCTGGATATGGGTATATGCGCACTACTTTGGCATCCATCTCAACACCATTTTTCTGTTACCAGTCAAATTGCAATATTAATTTGCCAAATCTCGAAATATCCCATTAATTGTCACATTATCAATCTACAATAATAAATAAGTCTCCTGAATTTATTTCAAGTTATCAGTCGGAAGGGTCTTCTACACCTATTTTTTTATTTAATTCAGCCTCAGGACCTAGACAGCTATAATTAGAAACAAAAGCAAATTTGAAACAGGGCCAGATGACAAAGAAGACGTAGAAGCTTATGCAGCTGCTAAATATATGAAGAACCGTTCTATTATTTAAGTGGAATTATTGATTCTAATTTCTCAAAATTAAAGATATACCTACCTGTAAATTTTCTTTTAATACTTTTATGGCAGCTTCACATGTGTCCATAATAAATATTCTTAATGTTCGAGGATGAATAGCGCTCGTAAACTTTTATCTTCCAACCTCATTTCGCTTGCTAAATATCTCAACTTTATAGATAATCTTTAATTTGCTGGGAAAGCTTGCCCCATGTTAGTATCTTCTTTTTGTATGAATGCACCAACTTTTTTTTTATTAATGCTCCAATTTTTCATAAGAATCACAGAATGGATGAAGATATAGTGACCTTCTTCCATTGTGAGAAAATTCTTATCCTACCTATATACTTTCTAACACTCTTAACGGATGTTCGTGTGAGAAATGGCGTCTCTTAATTTGTACCATTCTTTAAACCAAATTCCTTTTTTTCTTTTCTTTTTTTTTAAATACAATATGGCTTTAATAAATACAAGTAAAGCCGTATCTTTAGTTGAATGCATTTTGCAAACACATCATACAATAAAACCCCACGGCGAGTTAATCAACACTGACCAATTTTCATTTGATGTGTCTTCAAACCGCCATCAAACAGTTTAATCAAACACGTGAGGTTCGTCTTCAAACCATTGAACCGTCAGGGATCCCCTTTATACATTAAGAAGGAAACCTGTCATCTTCATAACAAAGCCAAATGAAAATAAAAAGTAACCAAATGTGAATTGAATTTACACCTAAAGGTTTCTTCATCTGATTATAGTTTTTTTCATAATTGCTATATTCCTTATGGTACTTAAATCATTAAGTGAGTTGTCATAATTAGCAAAAATTTTGGATTTATTACAATCTTGAACTTATTACGAACAAAAATAAAAACTACGCATATAAATTACTCCACATTTATTTTTTAGCTCAATAATATTGTAAATAAAACAGGGACATATATACATATTTTTAGGCACTTGCTATCAAAATCAAAATATATCAAATTTATTACTTTAGAATCACTGCCTACTTTCATCTATACTGCATACATAGAGCATATTTCTTCCATTTTCAATTTCCCAACAATATCTTATTTTCTCCAATCTTCTAAATTTTCCGTTATTGCAATTTTCATATTTTAATTTTGACATTTTAAAGCTTGAATCCAAAAAACTGATAATTTCACCAACACAATCGGGACAGTTTTTAATAACGAAATTTTCACTTTAGCAGCCTATGGTATCCATCCCCCTAGGCCATCACTTTTTTTTTCTATATTACCGTTACATATATACTTTTATTATTATTTCGTACCCCTGATAATTATTATAAACTAAAATTTCCGAAGAGCATCTAGTACGTTATTATACATTATTTGACATAAAACAAAATGAAAATCACATCTATAAAATAACACGAGTAAAACCCTTACTTATTATATTTTTGTGTACTAATCCTACCACAAAAATATTAACCAATGTTGCCATTAAGCCGTTAAAGTCAACTGGAAAGAAATGCAATTAAAATGCTAAAATTTATTAAATTTTATCACTGCTAAAATATAATCGGTTAAAAGATCAAAATACGTACTCTGCAAATCATAATTATGGTCTCAAATCTGCAAATTATACATTATTCCTTCTATAACGTACAATTCACTTCCAAATGACAGATGAAATATGCAAAGCCTTGGCAAAAGCAAAGTTACGAATTATTCCGATAAATATATTCTTTTAACAAATAGCAGCCGAAACAATTATGCTAGGAATCAAACAACAGGTACAGGTAATGCAAAACAGCGATGGACAAAATATGAGTTTCTCAATCATGTAATCTTTTTTGCAAAAATAAGGTAAATATAGTGAATTGGGACTTGGAAAATTAACTCTGCTCGGACGGCTAGACAAATAAAATGAGTTTTACCAAAGTTGAAACCTAACTAAAGTACTTTTGTCACATCTAAAAATGGTAAATTTAGCCTATTAACATACAATGCAAATACACAATTATTGCTTGTTTTAAAATATAGCATTTATATTTTTAATTATCAATTGAGATGTGATCTTTAGTCCCATTTTAGTTTACATTCAAAACCAAAGATAATAATTCTCGTTGACTCTGAAAATTTATGTAATGAGCGAACACTATGTACAAGAGAAATGAAAAAATAGCAAGTTTTTTTTCCATTTTATTTTGATATTTTACCACTTATTGTCAACTAAAATATTATACATATATAGGTTCTGATATTAAATAATAACAAAGTTAAATGTACGCATGTAATATCTGATCAAGAAATCTTATCATTTCTATGATATTTTTTGTACAGCAAACCGATACACATACTCAAACTATATAGTATATTGCATTCACAAAAAATTAAAATTAAACTCCTCGCACAGACAACATTTACCATAATATAATGTAGCAGTAAAAATTCCTGAGATATAATCATTTAACCTACAATAAAAAAAACATTTGCACTATGGATATTCAATCTTTTGTAAAGCAATCTATTAAAGTCAAGATTAAACCAAGAAAGTGATCAGTAAACCCTATCATCAGGCGGATTTAAAAGAATTAATTAAAACCAAATCAATCACCAAATAAAAGGAATCTTCGAATTAAATAACAAATTTATAATAGTGCATATTACATTTATACTCGTATAAATATTCAGTTGTCAATTGCACCATTGATGTGATATTCAAAGCTCTGTGTTACCAGTGTTGTATAAAACTACCCCCAGCGCAAATTCACTGACACATCGGTATCAATCTATACGCACGATCTGCTTGCTTACAATTTAACAATTTTTCGCTCCAAAATTATATGAAAGATTTATATAAATTTGTTTTTTTTTCATTACATCTAATGATTATTTTAACATATTTACAACTTGAAGATACAACATAATCAAATTCTTTCACTTAAAGTATTTAATTCATCTGTCGCTATCGTGCGGGCTGACATTACTAGGCGACGGAGTTCTTGTATTTTTATTTGGATTGGAATCTATGGCTATGTGCTCTTCGCTATTATTATTGAGTAGTGATGAAAAGTTCTCCACCGTTCTATGACTGATGGAAATAGAGGGCTGAATAGGTATTTCGTCAGACTCATTAGACGATGTGTCCGAAAAATGAGGTTGGTTTTCTATAGGTTCGGGAGGTGTAGGGGGTATCGTATCCGGAGTCAACAGCTCAGGATTCAGACATTCATTCTGGGTGCTCGTACTGCTAGTCTCTATTTGCAATTCTTCATTCAAAGGCTCTGCAATATTGTTCATCTCCCGTAGAGCCGGGTGCTGCCTTTCAATATCGTTTAAGGGGCTAGACACAGTTTCTTCAGAATGGTTGTTTACATTCACTGTAAGATTCAATGCCGAATCATCTGAAACCGTCCCATTTGAAATAGACTCATCGTCTATTGGAGTCGGGCACTGCGGCATTGGAACTATCGGTTCAGGTAGACTTTCACAACTTTCCATAGCATTATCAATACTTTCGGATGCTGTCGAAATGTTATCTTTTATGACTAGAGCTTCATCGTTTATGCTTCCTACTTCATCTTCGGGAATCACATTTGCTTTTTCGCTTACATCTATTTCACTATCCTTACATGTTGCTACAGACTCTTCTTTTTCAGGCGAAGTACTTACAACAGTTTCGTCAATGCTATCTGCTGTATCAACCTCTTTAATTTCATTAATCTTCTCATTAGTTTCAAAATCACTACATTCGGGGGCTATTTCTGACGTATCCATGTTCTTCTCTTCGACTACAGGCATATCTAAAATTGAAGAAGAATTTTCTACAACCTCCTCCTTACTTGGACCGTCATCCTCTTCTACATCCATAAGAATAGGCATAGACTTAGAAGCGCCTGTGGGTGTTTCCTCTGCATTATCTTCTGTCAGTAAGGGCATTGATATTGGAGAGTAAGATTTCCTTTCAACAGCAACAGGAATACTGGAACTATCATCAGCACAACTGTCTGAACTGGAATCATCTAAACATGGCATGGAGCATGATGGTCCTAACGGTTTAGTGGGCTCATCATCAATGCTAGCGACTTGGTCCTTCTGAAATATGTCTTCGGGAAGTGAATCAGTGAGACCAGCTCTCTGTGTCAGATTCTTCTTAAAATGTACTGGACCTTTCATCTTCCCAGACAGTTTCTCACTCTTAGTACCGTCTTTTGATCCACTAGCGAGTCCTATACCTTTACCCAGTAGATTATGGCTCATACCAGGACCGTAATCCAATACTGATTCCTGTTCCTGTACGGGTAACCCTGGTGAGACCAAACTGCTGCCAAGCAAGGTTGGGTTTTGGTATACAATACCACAAGTCAGACTCAAAGGGTTGGTTGTTTTGGGGGCTATTCTCGGGTTGGTCACCGTTATAGGGAGTTCCAAAGATGTTGGAACATTAGGTGTGGTCACACCTAACACAGCAAGGCTATCTTCCAAGTTATGACCTAGCAAGCTTTCTGGCTTCTGAACGCCAGCAAGCCTACCGTGTTTGTCTTCCTTCTTAGTGGGCACTTCCAATGGAGACATAATTGGTTGGTTTAGTGTTGTGCTTGTCTCTGAGACATGACTGTGAACTGACACATTTGCATTCAAATTTTGGAAGTTCGGGCTAAGGGACTCTATCTCCATGAGCATATCCGTATTACCCGTCGAAATATTAAGCGTCTCTGTCATGAGAGTCTCCTGCTGAAAGACGTCCGTGTTTGCAAGTGCTGCCGCCAAAATATCTTGGTTTGCAGTCGGTTGTGGAACTGTCGCCTGATAAACATAACCCTCAGGTGTGCTAGGTAGGAGCAACTGTTGCTGATTGCCGGGAATAAGGACTTGTTGTCCAGAGGCAAGAACCTGTTGACCAGCTACGAGTCCTGTGTCACCGCTTCCTGTTAAAGCAGCCAACAACTGTTGTACATTGCCTTGAAGAACTAATTGTTGCCCATCTGCAGTCACCAACTGCTGCTGCCCATCTCCTCCTAATAAACTAAGTAATGTTTGTTGATCGAGAAGGATTTGCTGGTCACCAGCATTAATAAGGATGTTTTGCTGTGGGTCTGCAGGAAGTGTCAACAACTGTTGTTGGGCAAGGAGAGACTCCTTTGGCAGTGTGTCCGGAATAGCTGATTGGACAGCTGCAACCGGCTGAGTAGGTGTCAGGGGAGGCATTTCTGGTTGTAAAGGTGTTGCTGTTGCCATAGGAACTAATTGGTTGTTCTCTAACACGAGAGGTTGATTGTCTATCGGCGTAAGTGTGCCGTTTTCCTTCATGCATAAGATGAAGGAGTTGGGAGGACCACCAAAGTTTTCACCCGGAACGGCTAATAGTTGACTATCCCCTAGAGAGGATTGTTGAGCACTGACGTCATCGATTATCATCTCTGGCACCTGCCTTTCAACAGGGGCGAGAGCTGGTTTGATCTGTGAACTGGCAACATGAGTACTCATATCTTGTGTTGGAGGCGGGAGATCTGGTTTGCGTGTTGAGATAGCTGTCGAAGGTAAAAGTTCATCTAAGTCCATTTGCTCATTCAACATCACTTGCTTTCCCTTGTTAGTACGCACTATAGATTCCATTGCAGGTTTTGGTTTCGTTTCAGCCTTCGAAGAAAGGAGATCACGTAACTTGGGCTTCTTCACAGGTGTTATTGACTCATCAAGTGCCTGTGATACGGGAAGTTTATGTTTCATGCTTGTCACGGTTGATGTTATGGACTTCTTTGGATCGAGAATATTATCTTTCTGATTGGACTTTTCAGTTTTACCTCCATATTTATGCATAATAATCTTCTGCGTTGTCTTTGCGTTGCCTTTGCCATACTGTGTAGGAACCAACTTTGGTTGAGTTGCCGGTTTATGTACGATCTGACCAATTTTCTGAAGGTGCTCAAATTGTGATTGCGTTAATTGCATTATGGTACCGGACTTTTGTTGTAGTATAATCATTGGCTCCTTGCTAGGTGAAATTTTGTTCGGTGCTCGAGCTAATATTTGTCCTTTAGGTGATATATTGGACACTATCTGCTTTTCCATCTTCAAGGTTGTGGCTGGCACCAAGTTCGGAGTAAAGGTTTGTGTTTTAGGTGAACCTTTTATGATTCTAGTCTGTTGATTAGAGGAATTTATTGTTTTAACATTACTGTGGAATATTTTATTTGTGGTGCTCGTTGTGGAAATCTGAGGTGCTATTAACTGGCCCTTTGATGTTAATATAGCCTGGCCAGGCACAGCAGTAGTGAGAATTGTCCGTTTGCCTCCACTATTACCCGCAAATATTAGCTGCCCCTTAGAAGTTATGATAGCAGCTTTCTGTTTAGTTATTATCTTTGGTTGAGTTTGTAACACTTGCCCCTTGTTAGTTATGAGGGCGCTGCCTTGTACTGTAGTCAAAAGCTGGCCTTTAGATGTGATAATGGATTGCCCAGTCACAGTTGCAGCTGACGTCCGACCACTAGTTGTCTGAATGGGGGTCAATATTGTTCCTTTAGAACTGACTATAGCCTGTTGAGAAACAATTGTTGATTTTTTCGGGAAAAGAAGTTTCTCATGCTCTGGTGTGAGAACTATTTTTGACTGTACTCCCTGAGCATTCGTTATGATCATCACTGTATTACCAGGCATATCAACATTCCCCTTACTCTGGATAATTTTCGCAGGAGTCGTTTTCATTTTAACACCTGCCGGCTGTATGGGTGTCAGCTCAGGTTGTTTCAATTCAGTACCCTTGCTCAATATCATTTGTGCTTTCCTGGTTTGAGGATTCACAATAATCTTCTGTTGTCTTCTCCCAGCTGCTAGGTTAGACTGACCGCTGTTTGGTATAATAATAAATTTCTCCACTTTTCCTCCGCTTCCTGGCTGAGTCAGTATAGCAGGAGTATGTTTAATCATCATGGGTTTGCTATCTCTAGCAGCATCATGTTTGCCCATTATAATTTTTTGTTCACCCGTCTTCTTATCAACAACCAACATTTGTTTAACGCCCCGCAGTTTTGACGATTTCGAGAGAATATTAGGAGATGGAGATTTTTCTGTGACAGGTTTTATTAAAATATTTTTTAGCTCCGGTTTGGTAACATGAGGTTCTGAGCGAGGAGGCAGCTTCTCATTGATTACGATCTTTGACTCTACAGTTGTTTTTACTAATTTTTCTTTCGACACAGGTTTCTGTTGTTGCGTTATAATGTTACCATCGGATATAACAATAGGCATTTTGTCTATGTTCTCGGGTGTCAAAATCTCATCAGACAACACGATAGGCATAGAATTAATATCAAACATAGAATCCTCGGCATTTTGTTCACTAGCCGATTGTAAAACAGCACCAGTAGACGTAATTATGGTATTTTGGGGTTTTGACACAACTTTCTGTGGAGGTTTTGGAGCCTTTTTCACTTTCGGTTGAATCATTATATTTGTCATATCTGTGCTGTCGGGCGATTGTTCGATAGTAAAAGTCTGAACCGAATCGTCGTCTTTACATTTTTCGCTCATACTACGCGACAGCACAATCTTATCTTGTGAAGTGTCACCGAAACCATCTAAGGATGCCTTCTGGCTGTTTGTGCGTCGAATGATAATTTTTTGTTTCTGAGGTTGCACTGTTGCTATTTTTGACGAATTGTTACCCTTATTGCCTACATCAAAATTTAAAATTTTTTCTTTCCCTGTTGGAGACATCACTTTTGAGGTAATAACTTTCAGCGAAGGTTTAGGCGGCTTCGGCGCACAGGGTTCCTCAAGCATCTGCAGCAATTTTGAAGACGTTGTCTCAAAAGGCTTGGGCGCTGGTAAATCTTGAATTGGTTCATTAGTCAACAAAGCCATTTCTGATTCTATCGTCTTTTCAACTGTGACTTCAGTAAATTGATCGTCGCTTTGCACCACTTCTTCCTGAGTGCTGATGCTAAACATGTCGGTACTCGGGTTCATAATTTTTCCATGTCCTGTGTCAATGGATTCAGACATTTGAACAAGTGATTCAGCAGCATTCAAATTTTTGTTTTCCAGTTCACTATCACAAATATTTTCTAAAATTGTCATTGGGACATTTGACACCACATTTTCTACAACTTTTTCTTGCTCCACCTGCTGAACTATTGATTCGTTGCTTATTTCATTACATTTATTAACCACTTCTTGTTCTACAAGTTCTTCCTCCTTTTCATAGACTTCTTCTGTGGGTACGCTATCTACAGAAGCTTCTTCAGTCACACATTCCCTATCCTGTACCTCCTGGACATATTCTGGTAAAACTTTAACATCATTTAAAACATTATCCACAAACATTGACCGCTGCCTACTCTGCAAAGCTGAAGCTGGTAAATTTATCAATGCTTCAGCCACTTGTAGATCTGATTCAGTTGGCATGTTCATTTCTGATATCCTATCTTCACATCTTGTAACTGTTTCTTTTATAGAGAAATTCGATTTCGATGCAATCCCCTCTGTTATAATGCCATTATGTTCGATTTGGTCTTCAGCCGGAATAACGGTTTTTACCTGGATTTCGGAAACATCAGAAACAGTTTCTATCATGGTTATTTCATCAGTGACTTCATTATTTTGCGATGCATCAATACTTTCCATACTTTTGGAAACATTTTGTTCAACAAGCAATATTTCATTTGAATTCTTGCTCTGTACTACTTCATTGCTTTGTGGGTTTTGTTGATCTAATAAATTAACATCTGTCTCACTTTCTTCCAATGTATTATTTGTCAGAACATTGACATTTACTAATTTTTCATCTTTTTCTTTAGGAACTACTACTGTTTCTTCTTCATTAAAGGTGTCTAGACTGAAATTCAACAACGTTTGAGCCTGCGTAGGCATTTTTACTACATCACTTGATTTTTCTAGAACGTTGTCTACTTTTTTGTGATAGGATTGATCATATATTTCATTCTCTGCTTGTAAATTAGTATCAGAAGTCACTCCAGTATTAGTTTCTATAACTTCCATTGTTACATCTTCGTCCATGTGTTTCATTGTTACATCTTTGTCAACGTGTTTCATTGTTACATCTTTGTCAGCGTCTTCTGATTGCGATTTCTCAATTTCAATTGCATTCAGTTCTAATTTTACATTACCGTGTTCAAATTCATCTCTGAACTCGACACATTTAGTTTTATCTAAATTTATGGGATTTTCGATAGGGGCATCATCTATCAAAACTGGGACGTCCGTACTTCCATTTAACTCCTCTACTAAAGCTTTTTTGTCGTCTTCAGCTATCTCACTTATAACAACTTTGTCATTAACAATGTGATTATCGAAATCCATCGTTTGAACCAGGTTTGAATTTAATGATTTAGACAAAATGCCACTTTTCTGATTCAACTTAATGTCTTCCATTTTAATATCTTCTTGCAAATTAATAGAATTATTGACTTCACTTATGTCCTTATTACTACTTTTTCGCTTTTTAACAATTGCACTTATCTTTTCTTTAATATCAGAACTTCTCACTTCCGTGTTTACTTCTTCCCAAGGTTGTGCTTTCACTTCGTTTACAATTTTTATATTGTCTTTCGAGTCATCCAATATAATCGATTTGGAAATTTCACTTATCATCTTTGTCTTTTCCCTCATCTGCTCGGCTGCTTTCATTTTCTTCAACTGTATTTTTGGTGCCAACTTAGTCACTTTAATCGATTCAGACGATTCCAACACACTCTTCCGCTCCGGGATGATATTCTCCAGTAGATCTGGAACTGCCATTTGCAGCCCCTCAGACTCCATGGCAATGTCGCTCTGTGTTTCATTTTCTGATTTCTCCATGTAAGTGGGAGGTTTGCTGCCTGTCATGTGGTCGGAGACATACTTTTCAATGGCGTCTTGACTTCTGGAGTGCCGACTACGAAAAAACGTCTTTGTCTTAAAAATTACTTTCCCAGAACTCCGCTCCTCTGTTTTCCCACTTTCCTGAGTCTTATCAGGGAATTTTATAGCCCTAGTCTCTGGAAAATTTTCTTGGAATTTCAAAGTTTGAGGAACAGTTGGCAGTTCTGGCATGGCTGTTTCTTCCAATAGGCTATTGATATCAAGCGTTATGTCATTTGATTTTTCTTTTTCAATCGTATCATGCCTCATTTTTACCCTGTCAGATGCATGATCTGAATCAAAGCTTTGACTTGAAAGTTTCCTGCTAGGTTCATTGTCAGTCTTTATATTGACTCTAGGGATCTTTCTGCCCACATCTGATTCTACGAGCAGATCCTCATCCTCACAAAAATCGAAGCATGATACAGGATTATCCACATTCCTCTCTCCTATTGCTGGTTCGATTGATATCTTCATTTCTGGCTCGTTTCCGCCAGCAACAGAATTTTCCGACTTCAAAGGAGAACTCGGACTTCTCACCAGCAATTCAGTCTCTATCTCCTTATACTCCTCACCAGCACTCCCAGTACCAACTTCCCGCTCAGTCAATTTTAATGAAGTCAGCAAATTCATTGAATCATTACTATCACCACTCCAATCAGCAAGCAAGGAATTCTTGATATCTGTCTTTGCCTTCTTCGCTTCCTTTTCTTTAACTTTTATTCCTTTACGTTTCACAGGGCTACCACCATCCTCTCTGACTTTCCTATTCAAAACTGTTTTTTCGTCTCTCTTTGCTTGAGAGATTGCATCTTTAATCTTTCTAGGCCTTCCTTTAGGTCTCTTCTCCGCCTGCAAACTCCCATCTCTTTTACTTATCTCCTTTAAACTAGACGGTGACACTTTATGCTTGTTTTTCTTTACCGGTGAAGGTGTATATGGAACAAATGTAGCACTATGCGTCTTGTTATGCATTATCATCACATTTAGCCGAGTGGCAGTGAATTTACAAGCATGGCAGGTATAAATACCTGCCTGTGAAGCCACAGGAGTGCTTGGCGCTGGCTGGGGGGTGGAGGGAGCATTCAGAATGAACTCATCGCTGGATTCGCGTGTGGACGAAGCATCGCTGAGACGCTCGTGGCGCTGCAGGCCACCCGGCGGTGACGGTTGAACAAGGATATGCACTTTGTAGTCAGATGGGCCTTGCTTCAACTGTAACTAAAGTTCATACAATAGTTAGTATTAAATTATTCATAGACTCAATCAACTGTCTCCATCACCCAAAAGTGGAATACAGATATAGATAAGTACAAAACTAAACTGTTATATATTTGCTGTTACTCAGTAATGTAACAACTTGCAATAAAGACAATTTTATTACCGATTGAATCCCAACCAAGCCAAAAAAATACTCTACATTAAAACAGTAAAACGGACAGATTCCATAAACAATGAAATAAAATCTTTTTTGTTTGACAAATTTTGATGAATTTGTATTATGATAACAGGTGCACAGAAATTATGAATTTTACTGTCCAAACACAAAATAAAACGACAAGTTTTTATTGCTTAACGGAAACTTCAAAATCAAAATTTTTGCTAACATACAAAATCATGATATACACTAAGTAAATTTAAGAAACTTTGGGATATTAACCTGTAATAGTATATTATGGGTAGATTGCAATTCACCTATTTTTTTTTTAAATCATACCACCTTTTTTTGGGATACATAAAAATTGTCATAAGTTATTAACATGAAAATGCATCAACCCCTATCTTTTCGATTAACCTAAGAAATGTAACAATATTGCATGATTAGTCTTCTTAGCGATCGATAGTGAATTTGACTTATCTAACTATCCCTCTTTCATTTGCATAGCTTTACATAAAAAGGATAACAAAATTAATTTCAAGGCCAACTTTGTTTACATTTCGTAAATCAAAATTATTGCCATTTCAAAATCTTTAACATCCATTCATTATTCCCTCAAATTTTAAAGTTTATGAAAAATATTATCGATTTTAAAAATAAACTTGTCGAAATAACTATTAATACAATATTTCTTCATTTGTCGTTTAGATAAATTATTATTCACTTCTTATTAATAAAATAATATTAATTTTAATTGCTTATTTAAAATTCAATCTATGAATTATTTATTATGGCAACATTTCTTTTGGCTAGATATTAGTTGACATAACAGTTGATTGGAATGCCATTTTATTTTTTTTAATGATTTGTTATTTGTGATATCGAGTGTGTGAAATAGTGCTGGTGGAACATGGTATTAGAATGCCAAATGTCATTATAATAGACCTAATACATCGAATGTTATCCCACAACCAATTCTTGTTACAATCAATTCAATACAGGAGGATAACCCGTCATTTCAGTGATATCAGGTGATACTTCTCCAACAATTGTTAAACATAACAAAATGTGCTAACTCATTTTATAAGGAAGCAAAATTTGAATGCCAGATGCAGAACAGATAATTTCAGTCAAAATTATTGTCATTGGTTGCGAAAATGCGGTGAGTAAGGGGAAAGCACTTAACACGGATACGGAACATAAAATTTAGGTATGTGTAAATACTAAATACATTCTAAAACAAAATTATTTGTCTTTTCAATACTATGTACGCATGTTTAAAAAACTAGGTTTTTTTAAATGGATAAGTGACATTTAATTTTGACACTCGACAGTTAGCGAAGTTTACAATAGGCGAACACGTTGCCAAGCTGATATTTAGTGTAAAGGGTATAGGGTGTTAAACATAATTACGATTTCATACAAAACTTAAACTTTAATTATTTTATAAACAAATTACACATGATTAATGGGACAAGTGTTCGAAGTGACGAAGTTTCCTTCATATACATAGTGCATATATCAAATACTGCATAATATTATCACCTTTGGATATGCCAGTTGATACTTAAAAAGTCATAAATACTTTCAAATATAGTCCACTCTCAATATTAGCAGATTCACAGTTCGCAGATAAAAAAATTTGAGAAGAAATCCAGCGGGATGAAGGAGTTAATTTTTTTGGGCTCACCTAAAAGTAAACGGACATAAACCAAGTATACTTTAAAAAAAGGTCTTATTATAAGAGAAAAACCTGTAAAAAAATTATTGTGTATTCTAACTGGAATCATATGACCAAATTAAAAATAATTGAAACATTTAAGTTCACCCTGTTGACCGTATATTGCTTACCAACAAACACTGACAAGTCATTGTGTGTATACTGTCTTTTTTCCTTCACAAGATTTCCAACATTAACTGTTCCGAATGGTTACCATCGACAGTTAAGGTAGTTGTCGTGTGAAACACGTTATCAATGAATTTCGCATTTTTTATATAGTATTCAAGACTATAAACGTGAAAATTATTAACCGCTTAGTTTTGGTAAAAATCACTCTCATAAATTGTACAATTAACATTATACGTAATTACTTCACTGCACTTTTAACTTCATTTCAAAGACCCGTCGAACAATTTGTCTAAAAACATATATCCCAAAAATTCTGCAATCAACATTACAAGAACATAATACAAAAATAATAATTTCACAATTTTCATTTTATTTAAAAAATATGTCGAGCAATTTATCTAGAAAACGGAGTCAATATAAAGTGATGTATATTCACATTTTGAAAAAGAAATTATTGACTGTTTAATTTTGGTACAAAACACTCTCAAAAACTGTACAATTCCAATTACTACAGGAAAAGTAGTAATTTCACTAAACTTATTTTTTTTTTAAAAAGTATGGAGCAATTTAAGTGATGTTATTTCAAAATATAGAAAAGAAATATTTACCACCAGTGTACATATAAAACCATTTACATGTACACTGGTGAATTAAAAAATATGTCGTCAAATGAAAAAACAAAAATCAGAAATCCTTAAAAAGTTACATGAAAAACAGTGTTCTCTTGCTTCAATTGCTCGGGTGTATGGAGCGAACGAGTCTACAGTTAAATAAATTTAGATTTCCGAGTCTAAAACAAGAAGTTAAGCATCGTTCGGAACATCTAGTAAAGTGGTAACGAGTTTGGCCATGAAGACCGAAATTACTAATTATTTCAATGTTACAAATAAAGATATGTTACAAGAGAATGTAAAAACACATTTTTAATTTTACGTGACAAAATCACCAATTTCGAGAAGTAAATTAGGAAATTTAAAAAAATGTCTTTCAATATAGTGCCAGATGAAAACTTATAAAAGAAGAAATTTAACAATACATATGATGTATTTTTTATGGCATTTTTTGAGAAAAACGCTTAAAAATTGCCATTTCCCCAACTTATCACCATAAGGATCGCTCAAAAAATTTTAAAGAATCATGAACACTGAGAATTAGATATAAATTGAATTAACATTACCATGATTGAAAAATTGAAACCCAATTAAATAGAAAAAATTTAACAATTTATTTCCTTGTAACGGCTGAACCACTGGTTTTGGAGGAAATATTTTTCCAGTACTTTTATCAAAATACATTGTGAAATACTTTTGCCCTCATATATTTTTTAAAATTTTAACTTTACCTCAGTCAAATCTCCCCACTCATCTCTATAAGCAATGTATATAAGCACTCACCTATGTATATAGGCACTGGTGCTATCGGCGGCAGATAATGCTGCACATGGGCGCATTTTAAGCACATAGTCAGATTGCATTACTATTAATATTCAACAGGGGGGTGATGGCATAGAACAATAATTATTCAAATATAGCTGGCACTTAAACAATTTTTTAGTTTAAAATACATTCTTTCATTCAACTTTGCAACATGCTCTATACAATCTCATACAAATGTTTGTTCAGTATTCACAAAATCAACCCACATGAATAGTAACAGTGACTATACTATAGTCGTATAGAAATTAGTAATATATAACGCGAAAAGTGAGAGTGGACTATACCATAAATCGTATAGAAATTTGTGATATATAATGCGAATAGTGAGGGTGGACTGTACTATAGATTGTATAGAAAATTGTAAAATGTAATGTGAATATTGAGGGTGGACTGTACTACAGAAATTTGTACATGTACCATTGTTTTGGTATGGCCGTGACCTCTTGGTTATACAATCTATTACTTATAAAAAGTTAGTCGAGACTGAAATGACATTAAAACATGAACAAAACAATTCTAAATGAAATTATAACAAAAATTTCCTATTATAAAGTTATTTGTAAATAAGTTTTTTCATAGATATTTAAATAAATCAGTACAACCAAAGTGGTGGAGGTAATATCTATTGAGGAAGTCATAAAGTTAAACTATTTCACCATATGCTTGTACTAACAGGAGTTATTAGCCTTGGATGAGGGGCCTTCGATGCTCCTCCTGCCGATCCTAGTGGCCGACCACGGCTACCTGCAATCACAATAGGCACAATGTGTTTATACATTTAAAACTGTGTTAACTAATGTTAATGTTTAATTTCAATTTTTAATTTTTAAAAAAAAAACTTGAATACTCCTCAAACAAGTTCTCAGGAAGAGTTGGGCTCACACTACGAGGGTCCCATACCTACGTTAGTTAGTCACTTAGAGATAACAGATATGCATATCTTTTCTAATAGAAAGAATATAATGGGGCAATATACTAAATAAGGAATAAGTGTCGTACAAAGAAAGTTCGTTATTCCTTGACGGAAAAATAGTAAACAAAATTTAAAAGATGTTTTTTTTAGAAAATTGAAAATGATATTCATAATTATTTGTCATCTCTTTCGTACACACGATACATGCGCACATTGTCCAGCGCCGCTCAGGGGACTAACCCAGGAACAGCTGCAAAGACATTGCCACTGTGAAACACCGCACTCCATGCAAGTATAGGGTGTGTTAAAAAGAGTTATGCTTAATATTTGTTTACACACAATTAGAAAAGGGAGTGTTTTAAGTTTCATTTCTATGACAATTTATTCTTTTATAGCCAACGAATAGTGTCTTTCTTTGAACGACATCTGTTTCCAGACACTGTGTATAATATTTACTTATTTATACTTATAAAGTGATATTATAAAAGATTGTTATAGGTAAAAATAGAAAAAACATGTGTTTATAAATGCAACAACTTCTAAAAGTTGTTGCGTAAATACAGAATATTTACAATATAGGTCAGAAATTCCAAGTACCTAGGTATCCAGTTTATCAACATATTGTTACCAACGGGTTGTTAGCTATTAACAAAAGAATTTTCGAAAAATACTTTTATACTCTACTCATAAATATTTTCTCAATGATAACACTACATGCTGAGATAGAAAAACATCCCCTTTCAAATTTACGGCACCCTCATAAAATTAAATTGTACCTAATTTTAAATACTATATTTGGTTTTGAATCAACGAATTCAGTTCACAACTTATTTCATTTAGGAGCTTGAAACAAGGTTTATCATACTGAATATTATAAATATTTATATGGACAAATAACATTAACGAAAAAAAACAAAAATAAGTTATGTAAGTAAAAATTTTCCATTCTTACATACGAAGACATTAAACAAGTCTATTTTTTCATAAAGAAACTTATTTTCATTATGCTAGAACTATGGAAGTCCTTAAGAATGTCTTTGACAAGTGTATAACAGAAAGTTGGCATAAATGGCAATAACAAGTTGGTTGCTATACTACGGCCACGGTCTCCTTGCATGTGAAGCAATAAAATCCTTTTCGTACAGTGATTTGCAAGTCAGCTACGGGCTATAGATAAAAAGAGCACCTGGTCAGTTACAACCTTTCGTTATTAATTTAAATGTCGATTCTGATGACAATATTTTATATAATCGAAATAATTAGTAATTAATTAGTTAACAGTAAATATTTATCACTTAATTTGTTATAGTTAATTAATGAATTAGTTATTAATGTTTACTTAATCTAATGTTAATTAAAATATTTATAATTCTGTTTTTAAATGTGTATGATAATGTTTATTACTATTTATTTATAACACTGTTTTATTACATACAAAGATTATTATTATAATTATTATTATAAGATATATTAAAATTATATTGCTCGAGTTTAATTTTGTATGTGGCTTGTCGATAATATTATTACATGAGTGTTACGAATCACTAGTAGTTGCCATAAGACCTGTGAGTGCGAATAATCTTGCAATATGCTCCAGTTTGCTCACGTTTTATTGCTTAGCACGCAAGGAGAGAGTGACCATAGCATAAATGGTGTACTTATAACCTAACAACCTATATTTAGATTCTTGATGTGATCAATTTTGAAATAAAACAAGCACCCATTAAAAACTGTAAATTTAAAATTGTAGATAAGTGAAAATGTCACACATACACAAAGTAATGGAAAAAAATGTTATTTTTGCAGTATTTATTTTTTTTCTAAAAGAATCAAGTACTTATATCAACATCCGAATTAAATGAGATCGCTTCCCTATAATTTTTTCCTTTCCTATAAATTCATTTCTTCAGTGACCAGTGAAAAAATGACCAAGGAAAGTACATTTTTTTGTAAATTCAAGCTGACCGGCATGTTTTTTAGATTCAAACGTTTCAGTTAGAACATGTGTCCTATTTGTATACTTAGCCTTGTTATTCATTATGCAAAAATACGTTATTTTCATTTATTAATAAGTACTTAGCAGTTTAACTTCATAACTGAAAAAATCCAATGAATTTTAACAGGAAAATCATTAAAGGTAGACAAAACAGTGTTTGCACTCCAATCACAAAGTGAAAACTATCAATTATTTTGTTTGTATACCAAAAAGACATAGTAATATATGACAATACTTAATAAATGTTGCTAAACTGTAGCGGAATCATAATTTTTCTATAAAATGTGGATCTAAGTGATCTAGAGACCTAACAAATAAACTGTAAAAAAATAAAGTTTGGTTTTTTTATTTATAAATAGATACAAATTTTGAACAGACTACCACAAAATGAACGTCCATTAGTAAGTAATTAAAAATATTACACATAAAAAATTACAGAAATGAACGAGAATATTAAATATATAATGTAGCTTGTTCATTACAATTAAATATTTTGTAAAATATAAAATTATTGCATAAGGTATAAGCACTTTTTTTGTTTATAAATAAATAGATACAGATTTTGAACAAATTACCACAAAATGGACTTCCGTTGGTAAGTAATTAACAATATTACACATAAAAAATTACAGTAATGAACGAGAATTATTAAATATATAATATAGCTTGTTCCAATACAATTAAATATCTTGTAAAATATGAAATTATTTCATAAGTTATAAGCACTTAACAATTTTTATAACTTTACGATTATAACCCGTACGTGTACAAATGGATGATGAATTAAAATATTAATATGTTCCATCCTACAATAAAACAGTTATTCGTAATTTAGTTCTATATATAAGATTTGGCTGTTTCTCATGAAAATGTCATTCCCCTTTTAATATACTTCAGTTATTTTGAAAGGACCTTAATTGCAAGGGCATAGTATTTAGTTATATTTCATTAGGTAAAATGATAAACTTAAAACATATTTGTTAAACCCCTCTTAATACAAATTTCATATGCAAGATGGCTACTGTTTAATGGGTTAACAAATTTTAATCAAAAGATTCCATCAACTAACTAATGATGTTAGTTGTTTAGCAATCAGTTAGCAATGCGCAAACAAAAGAGCCCATAGTTTTTAGGTCGATAGTTAAACTATCTAACAATGAAATGTTGTATTTACGGACTAGTGCTCACCGAAAACACTGACCTAATGATCAATAAAATTTTCTTTATAAAGGATAATGTCATATTTAGGATACCAAGAAAAACAAGGAAATACTCATAACATTGTCACATCCTATTGTCTGCTTACAACCTCAGTTTCTATACATTTAGACTGATGTGAATTTTGCACATATATACAGTATGTAAATGAAAGAAAGTTCACCACGTCAATCCGTGATACTACATCAGGGGTAGATAGCAGTACACCTATTTTTTTTTAAATCATACCACTTTTTTTACATTTAAAAATTATATAAAAATAAGTCATTAAATGAAAATGCATCAACCGATATCTTATATTTCGATAAACGTAAGAAATGTGGCAATATTGCATGATTATTACCCTTCTTAGCGATCGATTGTGAATTTGACTTGTCTAACTTATCCTTTTCATTTGCACAGTTTTACAAAAAAAGGTTAAAAATATGAAAACGTTAGCAAAATTCAATTTCAAGTTCAACTTTGTTTGCATTTCATAAATCAAAATTATTGCCATTTGAAAATCTTCGCTCAAATATTTAATATTATAAAAAATATTATTATAAACTTTAAAAAAAAATTTTTGGAAAATTATAAATATGATATTTGTCATTTAGATAAATTATTATCGGCTTCTTTAGTAAATTTTTTTGGATTATTTATTATTTAATATAGCAACCCTCACACATTTCTTCAACCAATTGACTTGTCCTATGTTGTTGGTTTTTGTTAAATAATTTGTAGTGAGGGGGATTATGAATGTCGTTTTATAGTGCTAGTGAATTATGGACATTATATTAGTATATGCCGACTGACATTACAATACTTGCGAAGCCCTCAGAATGTACACCAAACGCTATCCGAAACGGCGATAACATAAAAGTTTAGTTATTATCAATGCAACTACAAGAATACATGAGAATAGGCCCACCATTCCAGTGATATCAGGTGGTATTTCTCCAACAACATTGATAAATATGGAAGAAAATGTACTAATTCATTTTGGAAGGGTGCAACATTCGAATACCAGACGCTGTGGTAGATAACTTGAGTCAAAATAATTGTCGTCGGTTATGAAAGTGCATTGAGTACGGGGAAGACACTTTGAACATAAAATTTAGGTAAGTGTGAATACATTCTAAAAAACTACAAATTATCTATTTGAATTTTAATTACTATGTACTCATGTTTTCTAGTTTTTACAAATGGATAAATGACATTGCATTTTGACATTTCGGAATAGGCATGCCACGTTGCCAAACTGACATTCATTGTTATTGTTTACTGGCTGTTAATGTGCACATTATGATTTCATACAAAGTTTAAACTTTAATTATTTCATAAACTAGGTGACTAATTTAAAAAAATAACAGTTTGTAAGATTACACATGATTAATGGGATAAATTGTTGAAGTGGCAAACTTTCCTTCATGTACATACTGTATATGCTTCATATGAACATCTGAAATAATACATGGTCTAAATAGTAATCACAATAATAAAAAAAATTATTTTAACATACATGAAAAGTGAGAGTAGTGGGGTAGCATTATTTGGTTTGAAAAATATGAAAAAATTATGAAAAACATTAAAAAAATACTAGTATTATTTGATTAAAACTTGCAAATGAAAATTAATTTAATAACATAACTCAAAATACAAAAAATTTAAAAAAAAGATACAGACATACGTGTTAAAAAAGCTAACGATATACATACATGTTTTGATATGAACTTGACCACCAATTTTACATAATAATGTAATAAACCAGACACACATACATATAGATATATACAAGGGTGGATACAGAATTTTTTTTGGGGGGGGGGCACAACCAAGTTGGCAACGAGTGTCAGTTGAAGTAAATTAGCAGGAAAAAACTCTTGCCGATCGCTCGCTCGCAGACACGCGTGCAACTCAAAACTGTAAACTACATACGTAGTAGCTATGGGTACTAGTATCGGTATTATTTATTCTATAATTTCGCTCACGCAAACACGCTTTTCATCATTAAAAAAATATTTGTATGGAATTTTTACGTACATTGTTTTGTAACTTGCGAGAACTAAACAAACTAAATAGATTATTCTGGGACTTTCCTCTCGTGCCCCCGTGCTCCCCCGCCAAATCCACCTATATATATATATATATATATATATATATATATACATATACATATACATATATATATATATATATATATATATTATTATAACTCCAACATTTTTTACATGCAATAAACTGTTATATGGGCTGTACATAGTGGTTTAAATTTTGTAAATTTATACTGAAGCCATCAAAACAAAATAAATCACTCAGTGTAATCAATAGATAATAAAATTGTAAGAGAGTCAACACTGTACATCAAAGATGTTGAAGAAACCAAAATATTTCCTATCAGTCGTTCTGAACATCTATGATGCAAAAACTACTGAATAGATTTTAATGAAGCATAGTACAGTTATAGTTCGTGTCATATGTCAACGTCTAAGATACTAATTTATCATGCTAAGTCACTTAAGATATTGTTAAATGCCGTTCAAAGTCATAAAATTTAGATTATCTCATTTAATTGCACTATTGTCATTATTTGGCAGATGAAAATCACATTTTAACACTATTTAAGAAATTTTCAGATCATTTCTTAATTATTTAATAGGGACAGGTTTCTTTTATAAGCAACCACCATAATACCAGTACATTAAAATGTAGTTTTACGATTTCCCATTAGATGACTATATTTATTTTATTGTATATAACTTTATATTTTATCAGATGAGGTTGAGGTCTACGCAAATGTCACTATCGCCCTTCATATATTGCGCCATATACCTATAAAACGAATATATGACTCTGATTATATACAAACTTCAAAAATACCACTTCATCTTCAAATTATGCTTTTTGTCTGGTGGGCAGCATTCGATACTATTTGATGTATAAATATATACACCCCACCCAATAAGTTGCAATAAGATTTGACAGTGCATTGCATCAAAATCATACAAAAATCGCACAAACTTTTTATTATTTAACAATGTGTGTGCTTATTTACTTATTAAGTGTCAAACGCAAAAAAAGAAAATGTAAATTAAGTCTAAAAAACTATAACAAATTATTTGTTTCAAAAACACACTTTAAAGAAAAGAATTTAAATTAAATAAAGAAAAACATCGAAAAATTCCGTCAATTAATATGCACATGTTCCTCCCAAGATTTGATTCCTAAATTGAGAGTGATCAGTTAAAACAGAATTCTCAATATTTTTCAATGGAAGGTGCATTGTTCAATAGCGAAATGTGTCAAACAATTACATGGCAAATATTTTGTCTAGTTATCTACCTTCTTTATCATTTATGGGAATAAGGCAATTAATAACTATTTAATTTCACAACTTTCTCAATATTAAAATGACAGAAATCAGGAAAATACGGATAGAATAATGTGTATACTGCTAAAAATAATGTACAAATAACAAAAAAGAAATTGTAACTAACCACAGAAAATGATGTTATATAGAGCCATCATTATTTATACAAAAAAACCCATAAAATGAAATTAACATAAAATACCACAATATTAGAGTGAAAAATAAGATTAAAATTGTTTTTAGTGACTACCAACAATCTCAACTATTTCCATTTTTATTCAGGATACGTAAATACTTCATTTAATTATAATAGAAAAACATATTGATTTCGCCTCTTATTATATTTAAATCCTTTTAAATGTAAATATTTGTAAAAAAATCTATAAAACGAGTAAAATACTGCAAAGAAAATATTTTTCACACCCCTACACAAAATAATACACAATCACTCGCATACCTCTCTTCCCAACTCCAGGCGTTCCCTTCTTATGTGGAGTCGTTTCTTGGCTTCCAAACAACCCCGCATAACTCTCCTTCTTCTGCGGCTGGAACTCTTCGTTGTTCACAATGCCAGGGTCACCGCCAGTTCGCTGTTCCGCTGTTGATACATCGTCAGGAAATTTCTCCATATGACTGTGCTTGGCACGAACCATATCTATAATGTTTGTTATCAAATATTATCAAAAATATTATTTAGCATTTCTTCAAATAATAACAAATAGCAAAAACAGACCTTTTGAAACAAACATAATATTAATTTTTGATAAATAATTATTGTATTGCTATAAGACTACGTTCTACAAATGTACTAACTATATTTCTTGCAATAAGTTAACTTATAGCAAGAAATTTACTTAGTACTTTACAAATAATATTGGAATTGATTGTTTCTGTTTTAATATAATAACCAAACTCGGCTTAAATGGTAAAGAATGAACAACATAGAAAAATAAATATAAGCGTATTAAATAAAAACATTTTAAAAGTATCATTATAACCTGCATTTACAAGAATAAACAGCTTTTTAACAAAAAGGAGATTATGATTTTAATTTATGTTTAATCCAGCACAATCTGCAAAAACATTATTTCAATTATAATCTAAAATTAATTAAAACAATTCTGCTACACTCTCTACAATGGTAATTGCTAATGCGTACAAATTTTCATGCGTTGAATTTAAAAATTGGTTAACCATTTGAGTGCCGACGAGCGCCATCGCACTTGTATGTGTACTAACTATATTTGCCAAGAGCGCGATGATGCTCGTGAAATCAGTTGCTGTTTAGCACGCGGTAGGGGAGGTCGCTCACACGCATCGCTAATTTTTTATCTTTCTACGTGTTCCATAAAGTTCAAATTATAATATTATTAGTAATTACAATATAAAAAGGATCCAGGAAAAGAACATTTTTAACCCATAATGTCGGAATACGAAAATAATTCGAGTGAAAATGATCATTTTTCAAGTTGTGAAGAAGGTAATAGTGGAAGTGACATTGTGGTGCGTTCACAATTTCGAGTAATGCAAATTTTGAGTGATAGTGATAATAGTGACAACAATTATTTTGCAGATACGGAGGATGTACCGGACTGCGAAAATACTATGTGACCTTGATATCAGTTTTTGTTCACAATATATATTTCCATAATTTTCATTGTATTTTATTATCCTTGTACAAGTTTTTATTAAGAAAACACCGAAAAAATTATTAAAATTGGATAATTTTTGGAACAGATACACTTTTTTTTCGAGACGAGGGTAAATGACATCAAAAACAAAAGATTTCTTTGGCATTTTTAAGTATATATGAGTAAAAAACCATGGCACTAAAACGGTTAAACCCAACCCTGGTCATAACTAAATATTTCACTGTGGAAAAAAGTTGTTAGAAGTTCAAGGTGTACTTACCAAGGCCTTTCTTGATAAAATCATGTTTACGGCTGCAGTTGTATTTGTATATTGAATTAATATTCCTCACGTATTCGCTGAGGAATAAATAAAACGTTAATTAGAATAGATAAATTAAAATACTTAATCTCCCTAAATAATCTAACAGCAATGACTTTAAATTTTATTTGAAAATTCCACATATCAACTTTAGGAGTCTTAGAAAAGCCTTACACAGAGAATTTGCAACATATATAGTATTTCTACAAGTTTTAAAACACAAGAGCAAAAACACGCGATAATGTTTTGTTGGAACATAAATGTAATATTTTTATTAACAATAATAATGGTATTGAAACCTGAGTTAGATAGTTTAGGGTGTAAGTACATAATAATATAATTAGGTAAATTCCAGTTAAAATCTGGTTCATTATACCCCCATTTGTATCAAAAAGTAACTATTATTCTGTTGATGGTAATCGCATATGGGTGATTCTCTGAATAGGAACAAGTTCAGTGTCAAAAAGTGATTAAAAATATTATATATGTATGTACTTACCACTAATCATTCGACAGAAAAATATAAATTTTGATCAATTTACTAAAGCTTGCTAAACACACGATTCAAACTAAACAGTTTCCTTATTAAATTTTTTATAGTGCATAATTTTTAATTTATAGCACATACGTAAAATTTAAGTCGCATTAAATGTTTGAAAAAGAAATGGATACATTTCGAAGTTTCACAGCTGTGTAAATTTGTCTATAGAAAACAATCTTATCACCGTGTTCAGAGAATAATCAGTGTTGACTGTGGCAAACTTGTTTTAAAGTTGGTGAAAAAATTGTTGGCTACACTGCAAGGACATATAAGTCTCAGAACGTACCACTGACAACCAAATGTTCGCAGTAGTGCTCAAAGGGTCAAGCTTATTGTTAAGTTACAAACTTGATTGTTTAAAATATTAATTGTGGCATACAATTATTTGAAAAACCACTAAAAATTGCCAATTCTAAAGCATTTTTTTATGAACTACAATAGCTGTGTTTCTCATCACCATGATATATATCTCATTACCATTAGGAAGCAACCAACGTGATGAAAATGCATTACCAGTTTTCAATTTACATACTTTTACCATTTTTTTAATAGGAATGTTATTCTTTTTTAAAGTTATAATTTATCACCTGTGAAGGTACCGTGATTTATTTATGTCCATGTGAAATTTTCAAGTTACATTTTTGTGAGAAATCATGTTTTTTTATAATATCTATCACCTGAAACTCCCCCATAATGTGAGAATCACCCATACCCCAGCAGTGAAAGAAAAACTGCCATATCACATAAAAGTGATATCAGCACATTGGACCATGAATTGCTCCATCATTGCTGTCTGTTCCACCTTGTTAGGCGATAAAGTGCAGGTACAGATCATTATTAACTTGTCATAAAAGTGCCTCACATGATAGTTTTCGAGACGTATTATGACCATTGTGAAATTGTTTACAAAAATTATTGATATTCTTATCTTTCCATATTCCACCCTTACTAAAATTGCAAGTTTACAACTGTCAGCTCTGAGTAGCTATACAATACAAAAATTTCTCCGACTCGCACTCACACTGGTATAAATTCCTTAATGAAGCGACCCCCGGCCAGATGCACTATCATCTTTTTTCAATTTATTTTCTAAACTATAAAATCTTAGTACACTTTTAAAAATTCACAATTAAATGAATCTACGTGATGTAGTATTATTTCTAATTTCTTTAAGTTCTTTATAAAACAATCATTAGCAATCATTAGCCCACCTGAAGATGTTGTAATACAACGAAATAGGTCGTGGTAAAGAACTTAAAGAAAGTAGAAATAATACTACATCACATAGTTTCATTTAATTGTGAATAATGAATTTCTACAAAATTAACACCAAATATATTCAATACTTTTCAAAATGTTGTATAATAGTACAGTTCACTACCTAAAATTCTATCTCGTCTTCCACTAGGATCAAAGTGCATTATTTTACAGTATTATTCCATTAAATTTAAGATTAAGAATTATGAAAAATCGCAAATAATGTTTGGAGAATTCTATATTAATTCTAAAATATATAATTAATATAGAAAAACAAACATTACTAAGATAACAAGTTATTAAAACCAATCAAATTAAATGGCTTGGATACTACCTCTATGCATATAACGATACAGATTCAGTCAAGTGAAGTAATCTTTCCCAAGATTGAAAGCACCTGAAAAACATCATGACATCAAACCAGAAAGATTGATTGTATTGATACTGATATTAGGGTTGCTTTGATTTGAGAACCTCGGATGCTCACGTGGCAAAAAATTAATAAGAACGCCTTAACATGTACCACCTGTAGCGCACTTAAGAAGAAGAAATTTTGATGGCTGTTTACAATAATATGGGTAGATTATTGTATATTATCCTAACTATGATTACTCTTAAAATATGTTACTTTTTAAAACTAAGGCAAATATAACCATAACTCATTTTGGAAATATCCTTAAATAAAAAAATTCTTTAGTAAATTTAATTAATTCTGTTATTAACAAAATAGACGTGTGCAATTCTTTACAAAAATAGCTCAGTGTTCCGGAATATCGCTGTGTTCCAAATGATCCGATGTTACGTCAGACATGTCATTTGAGTACCGAACGGACGAAAAGAATTGAAGTGAACGCTGTTCCGCTGATTCGTTTTGTGTTAGTGAGATAGACAGAGATGCGAATTGCACGCTACAAACCACGAAGCACACAAATGTTTATGTAAAGAATATAGTTTGTTCGTTTTGGCAAGCAGAAAGACTTTGTCAAAAAGCCTGCTGCCAAAATGCTACCAAGAATGTGACATTTGTTTAACCACCAACTCGTGGACATCAATTAATAATTAAGTTTTATAGCAATAACCGGCAATTATTTAGATACGAATATGAGAATAACATCACATTTATTAGTTTGATTCTCCTATTCAAAAAACGTACTGCAGGAAACTTGAGTTTTTGTTTAAAAAGAAAAATTGAGGAGTGGAAAATAGAAAAGAAGGTAATACCCATAGTTACTTATAATGCTGCTAATATTATAGCTGCGATTAGGGAAGGCATGTTGAATGTTTTGCTCACTCTGTAAATTTAGGGGTGCAATAAGGATTAAGTATATTAAAAATATATTATCCAAAGTTAAAGCTATAGTTGAATTTTTTAAGCAAAGTTCATCTGGCCTAAACAAGTTTAAAAAAAATCCAACACCAAATGAGTCTTCCACAGTAGAAACTTATACAAAAAAAGTCACCACGAGAAGATATGCTGTCAAGATTTTTCATGTTATAAGAAGCAGCATTTTCCACTATAACTATACTAAATACATGTTTAGAAACATTAAATCACACAAATGATTTGTGGTAGGAAAATCTATTAAAATATTTGAAATGTTCTACGACATCACAAGAGAAATTAGCACAGAAAATCAAGTGACATTGTCAAAAGTTCCCATATTCTGCAAAATGATAACACGTCAGATTAATAAATATATTTGTGAATCCGAACATCCAGCAGAAATTGTTTCACTTCTAGATATTTTGAAACATAACCTCACAGGATTTCAAAATATAGAAAATAATCTTTTATATGCCAAAACAACTATATTAGATCCAGTTTAAAAAATATGGATTTAAGGATCATGAATCATATAAAAGTGCCTTAATAAATTTAAGAAAAATTTGGAGATGATTCGTCCTTCAGACGCAACAATGACAGCTGCTCCTTCTTTACCGGCTGCTAACATCCCTTCGACATCAACCTCTATGTGGAGAGTTCGATGCTGAATTAATGCAGCCAATAGAGCCACAGAATCCAACGGCAACTGAGATTAAGGAGTTTGATAAGTATTTTGATCCTTCCAAATGGTGGTAAGAGAGGAAATATATGTAACCAATCTTCATATGATTAAAGAACTATGTATGGTGACTACCTCAGCTCCGTGTGATCGACTTTTCTCCAGAACAGTTTTGAACGTCCAAAGAAAGAAAAGATATTTCATCTTTTATTTTTAAAAAAATTATCCGTTTTTATTCCTTCTCTTCTATAACTGTCTGCTTATTTATTTCCAAGCAATTATAAATCTTTTTCTATAAGACATTCATAAAAATTCCTTTTAAAACATGCTTAGTTTAGTGTCACACCAAACGTCATGTAAACGGTTGTGTCGGAAACGTTTGCCGCAGTGTCCAAGTTTTCAAACTGGCACGAAATTATTCGCAGCCCGCGTTGAATCAAAGTGGCATTTATGACTTTTAACAACACACAACAAATTAATAATAAAAAAATACTTTTGTTTTTGAATTCGTCAATATATATTAACCATTACTTTTTATTATTTACCTTATATTAAAATAAGCCTGACTTTTTATTACTTAATTAAAATTGAAATTGAAGATTTATATTGAAATTTTATATCACTGCTTGGTATAAACTGTAATAGTGTAGATAACTCAAATAACAACACACAACAACTTAATAATAAAAAAATACTTTTGTTTTTGAATTTGTCAATACATATTTACCATTACTTTTTATTATTTACCTTATATTAAAATAAGCCTGATTTTTTATTACTTAATTAAAATTGAAATTGAAGATTTATATTGAAATTTTATATCACTGCTTGGTATAAACTGTAATAGTGTAGATTACTCAAATATAGATGCTTAATTATATTTATATTATACATATAAGTACTTCAGATTAGTACTGAAGCGGTCAGTGTTAGCAATTTATTAAATTAAAATAATAGTACTAAAGCGATTAGCAACTGTAATGGATTGTGCTTTTTTCTCCAAAAAAATTCCCATATCAATTATTTTTTAAACAGTTGAGCTAACTTATAAGATTTCCATTTTTTTTTTTCTTAAGAAATAAATATGTCGTAACGATCAATATGCCATTTTTAATCATATTGTTGGGGATTCTTTTACGTTCTTACTAACTTATTTTATTAGAAAAAGTGCTTCAAAAATAGCACTTTTTCTAATAAAATAATTATTAAAAAATATGTCTTGGGACCTTCATTTCGTAATTCATTTAATAATCTATGGTAAGCTTCCAGTTCTCCTCTTTTTTGTATCCATTGTTGGACCTATACTTTTCTATTTCGCTTACATTGTGTCTTAATTGAAGTGTGCAAAATTATGACTACCGCAGCAAGTCGTTTGACTGTGGTGTCCGAGGGACATGAGAGTTCTGTGTGAACAGTCGACATATTTTTATAGCAACATTAGTGTCCAGAGACTTTCTGCGACACCAAAATCGCCTTATGTATGTACATATATGTATGTACATATAATAAAATTGTAACAGAGCAAACTTTGCACATGGAAAATATTTTAAAAAGAGATTTAGCGTAGTTATTATAACAGAAGCCGGAAAACCTTTTTTTAGAATATTTGGCCATCTGTCTGTAGGTTATTTTGTGTGTCAATCACGCGAAATCTGCTGGAAGGATTTTGATGAAATTTGGTATAGCAACATTTTATAACCAAGAGCAACAAATGAGAGAAAAAAGAAGAATTTTTATTATTTAGAATTTCATGCGAGTGTAATACCATGAGGCACAGCTAGTAGTAATATAACAATCTAATTTCTAATTAAATATTTCGACATACAAATCGCAACAAAGTTATATTAAACCCAACGCAAATAGAATCGCTAGATACATTATAGCAATACACAAATATTAATTATATGAATGAGAGTTTAGTACAAAAATAACATAGTAAACTTTAAGAAGGACACATAGATGTTATAATAAAGGTGGAAGACTGTGGAGACCTATTGCAGCAATCTGATCAAGGATCCAATTCCTATACTATCAGGAAAAAGGTTATCTGCAATTCGGAAGTCTGCCGTCTACCAAATCACAACGGAAAATCCTGGATTTTGGTTAAGCAAAAGAAGTAAGAGTATTCTGGGACTGAACATGTGTTTTATTGGTTGTATTTTTGGGGACAAAAACAACAAAAAATGCTCCAACATAACAATGACTAACCGCCAGTTCCTACAACCTATCTACAAATACTTTTTGCCTTCTAGGGGCAATAACTTCACTGTTATTAACTCTTTGCGTCCCAATAAACTATCAACTGGTGGATATTTCTGTCTTCGTTTATTATCTCCGGGTTTGACTGATATTATTACCCGCTGATAGGGGCAATGTATGGAGATGACAGTTCGTGGGGTCCTTATAAAATTTAGTCATGTGTCAACGCAATCCTTAGAAAATATTCTGTTATTAAATCTATTTTTATAAATTGAAAAAATTAAAAAAAATTTCAAGTCTGGACAGTGAACATAAATTTATAGAATGATTAGGCAATATTTAGTTACCTTATATAGTAATATTTCTAATCAGAAGGCAGACATTACAGAATATATGGAAGTACATCTGAATTAAACCCATCAAAATTCAAAGTTTATAATATATTTAATGAATGGCAACAATTATAATGCTAGAAACAGGGTAAAGATGAGTTACAAAGACAGTTTCAGAGTAAGGCAAGGATGAATAAAAGGTTAGGGGATATATGGAGTAGTCTTCATATTTTTAAATTTATTTAACAAATAAAAAACTAAATAAAATGAAGAAAAGAACTTCGAAATAATCACGAATGTCTGAAGAATATATTTGAATACTTTTAAAAGTTCAAATCAATAATTATTTTATTCCATGACGATTTTACACCAAAAAGCTTTGGAATTTACATACTGAAAAGATAAAAATAAAAGCCTTATAGCGAGACTTTGTGTAGGACGTGTGAGCCCTCAAAGAGGGGACCTTTAAGAAACAAAATACTTTTGCTTTTTGTTGTACATCGAAGATGTCTTTCAAAATAGGTCAGTTTATTGACAGCTGATAAACTAGATGCATGGATTTATTTTACACCTTACCATGTCGCAAAAAAAAGAAAAGTTTTTAATGTCGATGAGAAATCACTAATGATATTAAAATTAGGGAGAAAACCAACAAGTAAACATTTGACAAAGAATAATTTCATCTATTTCGAAAAGAAAAAAAAGAAAATTACTGACAAAAATTTATTGAAGATAAAAAGAAAAAACAGCTCAACACACAGAAAAATAACAAAAGAGAATTATTGCAAAAAAGAGCCAAGAATTTTGCTCCGCACTAGGAGAGAACAGCAGGCTTTTGCAGTTAAAGTTGAATTCAGCTTGTCCGAGCTGGTACAATATCGTTGCTTGAAAAATTACTGAAGAGCTACTAGTGTTTTTAATTAACAATATAAAAATGGTATGCAAGTTGCAGAGCAAATGTTATAACCCAGACAATATCTTTAACATAAACAATACTATCCTTTTTTTTTGGTGTCTCTTAAGAAAACGTCTATGACAATACTAACCATTTTAGTTGCCACAACTATAATGCGAAAGCTCAGACCAACTTCATTAGCCACTGAAACAGAATTTATTGTCATAGACAAATGTATTACTGAGTGCACACTGGCTACAGAAGATGAAATCGTAGTTAATACCTGAGGTCATAATGGCGAACACGAAAACGATGAAGAAAAACATAAATTTATTACAGTATTATTTTAAATAAGTGCATATACATCAATGTCCTTTTCATAATAAAAAATGTTTTCATACATGTACATAAACGATATAAATATTATTTTATTACATTTACTTTGGCCAAAACAAAAGTTTGGATATTTAACAAAATAATCTTATGAAAAAAATATATTTACTAATCTTATCCAAATCATTACAAACAGGTTCAGCAAACAAGCAAGTGGCAGAAAAAGGCAATGAAAACAAATGCAAACAAAAATGTTGTTACTGTCCATCTTCACCAACATTATCATTTGTTTCCTTTATTCTGAATCAAATTTATCCTCATTTTTACAACCTAGTTTCCTAATGTCCAATTTTAGAACTAAGAATCTCCATACTATTTCATAGCTATAAACTTGGAACTTAAATGGCCCGTAAACTAACATTATTAAAAGTACGAGCAGAGTTTATTTGACGTTTTTCTAATTCATTTTCATTTGCCATTACCAATTCTACAATGCATCTTTTGGACCATTATGAATTTTTATAAATTTTAGATTTAGTTTTTAAAATCACATTTGTAAATGCATGTAACCGTTGACATACATGTGGTAGGGTTTCGGTAATAAATTTTTTACTATTTTTCATAAATTTCACCATTTGCAACTTCCCTGACCCCTTTCAGCAAGTCGTTAAGCAGTCACATTAATTTAATGTAATTTTCCCAAAATTTTCTTCCTTCAATATAACACGTATAAGTACTTAAAGTATATTCATAGATCATGAAACATATTCAAGACGAAATTTTAAAACTCAATGATTAAAAAAGGAACATAAAGGTACGTACTAGGAATCTTCTTGAAAAAATTTGACAACTGCTATGGGAGGCTTTCTAAAAGAAGACAAAACATCTGGTGGCAACTTATCGGCGGCGAGCACTTCGCCAGGCCACCACGCCGAACCCAGCTTCACCCAAACGACATCTCCGTCCTCATATGATATTTCAGTTTGATCACACATCACCACAACGTTTCATGCAAGCGATACCATATTTTGTTATTTATTATTATGCAGACTTGCAGTCACTTGGGAACATAGTAAATATAACCACAAACAAGTTCAAACATCAGAGTCCACTTATCATTAACACTTTTTAACTTATAATTTTCAAAATTTTAATAAAACATTCAATTGTCAAAGTTTTCTGCCTATTAAACGATGGTAAATATTTCGCCGACTGGGACATTAGTTTTGTTCAGATATAGACTGACGAGTGGCAGCACTGGGTGGACGAATGGCGAATCACTTATTACTTATAAACTATTAAATCATATCTGAGACGCGTATTGAGCTTCCCTCCACAAGCAAATATCGTATTTAAATAAACTGTAGTTGAACGTCGTAATGACCAATTCGGCTTGAAGTGAAACGAGACACAGATTAGTTAAGTAATGTTTATAAGATTGGTGAGGACTAGATCGTTATAAAAACCATTATTTTTTTGGGAATTTTGCGACTAACCAATAATTTATTGCCAAAAACGTGAAATATTTTATTGAAATTTGGAAAATCCACTTAAATGCACTGTTTAGTTGGGCACAATAAGCGTCATCTGATAATACCAACATACAGATATCGTCAAACAACGACGGCTATTCGTCGATTTGGTGGAGCAATAAAAAATACTTGGTTTTGATTGGTTTAACTGATTCGTTTGTTTCCATTACAATACGTAACTCTCATATAAAAGAATAAACCAAGAACCCATTCTATCATATTCTATATTATGAAAAATTGATACTCGTTTTATACCTTACTACAAAAAATCCTAACTCAAAATAAATATTAATGAAAATAAATCTGAAACAGATTTTCTGAATAATATGAAATGTAATTTTAAACGACTTTATTGATAATATTTAATAAAGGTGAACACTTCATGATATCACATTGATTCACGATTCTTTCTATTGTGCACAGTAACAGTTAATCAATTTCACTGTATACTAGCATATCCTAACGGATCTACAAATATGATGCTTTCAAGGGATGATTTCATACAATGATTGTAATTAATAATAAATTATTTCAGAATTCATTCTTCAAAAGTTTTTCTTCTGTTAATAAGATCAGTCACTGGCCATTAGATATGACGTTGTTCATCGAGATTGTTTTTTACTTTTTTACTAAATTACTGTCTAATAAAAATATATATTTCTCTTTTAATATCTTTGAACGGCTACTTTAATTTTTATTTAAAATGTAATTTTAAAATTTAGAGAAATGAGACACAGACATTGTAAAAACCGTCTTTATTGTTATATTTTAAGCATCTCAATCAAATTTTGATGCTAACTTAAGTCCAACTACAAAACCACAGTTGCGCTAAATTCTCTAATAGCAGTTAAATTTTATCTTATTCCTATACATAAAGGTAAAACGTTCATAACTACAAAGACAATATGGTAGTAGTTTTACTATTTAATTTATATAAAATATGATTTAAATAGTAAAATTATGCCACTGGCACCAAAATGGCCACTCAACTAAAAATAAATATGCTATTAGTAACGTGACCATTTGTTTTATTTTTTTAAACTGTGTTAAGCTCTTTTGACACGAGACACGCATAGATTCTTTCTTTTGCTTACATTTTTCCTTTAACGTTTGCCAATAGTGAACGGCAATGTTTTCATTCCGTAAAGTGAAATTTCATTAATTTTTTATTTTTATGCAAGAATATGCACAGAACACTTGAATGCATATAGCTATATCAACTTAATAAAAAATTGGCCATCTTATTCAATCGAACTGGTGACATCGGTGAATGAACGTTACATACTCGTATACATATTCATATATATATATATATATATATATATATATATATATATGTATATGTATATGTATATGTATATGTATATGTATATGTATATGTATATGTATATGTATATGTATATGTACATGTACATGTACATGTACATGTACATGTACATGTACATGTATATGTATATGTATATGTATATGTATATGTATATGCATATGCATATCCATATCCATATCCATATGCATATGTATATGTATATGTATATGTATAGGTATAGGTATATGTATATGTATATTTATATGTATATGTATATATATGTATATGTATATATATGTATATGTATATATATGTATATATATATATATATATATATACACATATATATATATATATATATATATACATATATATATACATATATATACATATATATGCATATATATATATATATATATATATATATATATATATATATATATATATATATATATACATAATATATATATATATATATATATATATATATATAATCTTAATAAGATTGCTTCGATTCGGTCAAATGTTTTAGATTACCAATTAATTTCTTTAAATGATCACTGCGCATTAATTATCATGATGTCACAGGACTTTCATTTATTTTAACTATTACTTGTTACTCACTAGACGGAATATTATGTTAGGTTGGATTAAGTCTTCATAATCAATTCTAATTTTATACTATCTTAAAGACCTTAGCTACATAAAATTATGTTTACATAAACAAACTAATTAAAATAATGAATTATATGCAAAAAGTTAAAAGCTTTGTTAATATATTGGTTTCAAAAATTGATTAACTGTATTTTTTAAATATTTTATATGTATTTTATGAACATCTCATGAAACAAGCCGTTTTGTTTTGGTAAAATTGAATTATTGCCAATTATATGTCATTTTCTCCTTAAATTCACGTTTGTTACCTTTTTATTTTCGTTTTTTGATAGATCAATCACCAAATGTATTTAATTACGTAACAAGTGCGATAGCGTCTGAAAAAAAAACTTTGTATGTTAGTAATTGTTTTCTTTGATGCAAGTTAAATTGAAAAGTGCCCAATCATCTCATTTTGAATTAAAATGTATATTTCTGTGCCGCAAGTCTGCTTGTCATGCACGTGTTCATTGCTATAAAATCAATGTCACTTTTAATTCAAATATATTTTAGAAGAAAACTAACTATTATTATTTGTCAATTTGAGATGACGAAATTCAATTTTTTAACTTTTCTGGTTCCTTCATATTGAAACATTTTTTCTGATTGGAGATCCCATAGATGAATGAAAATGTTTCTACAAACACAACGAAATGTATAAATACCAAGGGAAAAAATGTAAAAAAGATGCAACAATTATCTACTACTACTACTACTACTAGCCAACGCCCACCCTTGGCATGTCTGCCATTAGGTGGCGCGCCGACCAGTAGAGAAAAGCTGTTTTGTAGGCAGGGTGATCATCAGGGGGCGCCCTCCTCTCCCAATCATCAAGGTAGGGCTTCATCTTCGGGCAAACGTGGAGATGGTCAAAAGACAGGCATCGCTCCCTAGGACATCAATACGTTTCAGGTGGCACGCCAGGTAGTCGTGGCCCGTGGCACACCGGAAAGCTGCGACATTGACAGCTCTGGGTAGGTCGCGTCGAATAGGTGAATCAATTAGACAAGCCCAGTTCTTTCCGACGGCGGACTGTGTGCGCCGAGACTTGATCCAGGCATGTATCGCTCTGCAGACCGCCGACTTAGAGGATGAAAATGACGGAGAGCAGATGGGCTGCTGTAGAGTCGTTCCGTGTTTTGCCAGTACGTCGGCTTTTTCGTTCCCCTCTATCCCGACGTGGCTCGGAATCCACTGAAGAGTAAGTCGAAAGCCAGCATTCACCAGGTTGGACAGTCTGGCACGACAGAGTTGGGTTTTGGAACAATCTGTGTAGCGGTTGGTGGAGAGTGCCAGAATAGCTGCCTGGCAGTCGATGAGAAAAACTACGCTTTGTGATGTTGTAAGACGCTCCAGTTCCCCGGCGGCCTCGTATATCGCTGCAATCTCTCCATCGTAGTTGGTAAGCGGGGGACCGACGGCAACAGAGCCCTCAAATACTGTAGATGTGAAGCCTGCTCCGGTATTCTCTGTGTTTGGCATTGATGAATCGTCTCAGTAAATATGCAACCAGTCCTGGGAGGGATACCTGGTGTGGATAGTCTCCAGGGCAGCCATTCTCAGGGCAACATCAATTGATTGGTGTTTCGGCAAGTTGTGGTTCATGAGTCGAAGCTCCACATGGGGCAAGCAGGACACAGTATCTGACCTCTGAGGAAAAGGTGCTGGCTCTGGTAGTGGTATGTTATATTTTTCTCTGATAGAGTCAGTTATCGTGAGAGGCGTTTTCTGTGTTTTCAGTCGGGAGAAAGCTTGTTTGTATTGTTTCCATTTACATGGAAGTATTCGTCTTTGTCTTTCCCAGAAAAGAAGTGCAGATCTGTCTCGCTGGCACTGTATAGGCTCAATGTTACTTTGAGTTTCCATAGCGGCGATAGGTGTTGATTTCGGGGCTCCGGTTATGATTCTCAGTGCTGTATTTTGTGCGAGTTCCAGGGGGGAGACAGTACTTTCACTTGCTGTTATGGTAGCTTCGCCTCCATACTCAAGGACAGGACGAATGTAGGTTTTGTACGTCGTTAGGAGTACGTCTTGGGTAGCACCCCATTTCGTTGCTGTTAGGCGTTTGAGCAGACGACATCTTTTGATGGCCTTTTCGGCAGAGCTGCTAATATGGGCTTTCCATGTCATTTTGTTGTCGATGTACACGCCTAGGTATTTACTAACATCTTGTTTTTCAAGATTCACACCCTTGTAAGTCAGATTTATATCTGGCTGTTTTGTCGATAGGCTGAGGACTTGGAATACTGTTTTTTTCCGTGCTGACTATGAGGCAATTTTCATCCGCCCATCTTTCGAGATCTTCGAGGGTCTTATTCAGCGCTGACTCGATTGAAAGAAGAGAGCTACTGCTGGCCCAAATGAGCAGATCGTCAGCATACAGTAGTGCCTCCACACTCGGGTTGGTTTTGATAGCACCAAGCACGTCATTAATCATGAGGTTGAAGAGTTGGCAGCTGATAACGGCTCCTTGAGGGAGCCCCTGTCTTTGGATACGGAATTTGGAGCACTGGCCTTGGAATTTTACTCTTTGGTAGCGCTCTCCAAGAAAGGACTTTGTCCAGTGGTAAAGCTTTCCCAACAAACCGGCCTTGGCCATCTTGTGCAAAAGCATGCCGCGCCACACGGTGTCGTAAGCTGCTTTGAGGTCCACGAGGACTGCTACCGTGGACATCTTCCGGTGAAAACCGTCTTTAACGCACTGAGAGAAAGCCACAACTTGATCCGTGGTGTTCCTATGCTTACGAAAGCCAGCCTGCGCATCGTCGATGAGATCCAGATAGCTTGTGGCGAGCTGTAACCTGTTTAGGACCATCCTCTCAGCCACCTTGCACAGGGAACTAGTTAGAGTGATGGGACGATAGCTATCGATTCTACACGGATCTTTTCCCTTTTTCAAGATTGGTATAACTTCACCTTTTCTCCATTTGCCGGGTACTCCACTGTTCCAGGTGAGATTCACGAGTCTCAGTAGCACCTCCTTTGCTGTTTTTCCAAGACGAATCAGCATCTCAAGAAAGATTTGGTCTAGACCAGCTGCTTTTTTCTTTTTACACTGGGAGAGGGCTGTTTCAAGGTCAGTCATAAGGCAGTCCTCTGTACAGATTCTACTCAGTGTCTGATCCAGGCATGTCTGGGGAGGAGTCCGAAGGAGGCATGGCTTTACTTTTTTGTTGATCTTAACATTGCTGACACTTGTAAAATGTCTGCAGAGTGCTTCTGCGATTTCAGCATGAGAAGTGAGCTCTTTGTTGTTGTGTAGAATAGGACGTTGTTGTTGTGTAGAATAGGACGTTGTTGCTGTTTATTTTCGTAGTTATTTAAAGTGGACAGGAATTTGTGGGCTCTGCGACCATCTTTTCTGAAATCTAGCCCACCCACAAAGGTTCTAAAAACTTCTCTTTTCCCTGTTTTTATAGCCCGCGTAAGAGCAGCCTGTCTTCCACGAAGCTCCTCACAGTCTCGATGTGATTTAGATCCTTCTGCTTTACGCCTGGCCCTATTTCGGACATTTTTAAGATGTTCAAGGGCTGCATTCCAAAAGGGTTTATATCGCTTGACTTGTCCACGTGGTATACATTTTCTTGCGCACTCGAGGATGCAATTCGTGATGTCTCTTGTGGTTTTCTCTGGGTCTGTTATTGGCACATCTGAAAGCACCTCGTCTGTACGTCGCCGGTATTCATCCCACTTTGCCTTACGAAAGTTCCACCTTGGCGCCCTGTTTGGCATTTTTTCTTCCCCTTTCAACTTGCAATTGATAAGCATAGCTCTGTATCCACAGCCTCCAGCGTCATCAAGTAGGCTGACACGAATTTTTTCCCTTATGTGGGGGTGGGAGATGACGAGGTCTGGCCTTGTGAGACTTCCCGAAAAGGACAGGAATGTCGGCGGTGTGTCCAGTACATCCAGAAGGTTATCGTCGATAAAATCTTCAAGGTGTTTACCCGTGCCTGATGTTCTATTATAATCCCATCTAGTTGACGGGCTGTTGAAGTCGCCGATAATGATACAATTTGGCTGGATTCGTCGTTCCAGAATTTCTAAGCCCGGGATGTTTTCAGGTGGGTCGTAGAGAAAGAAAAGTGTGAAGTGCTGGGACTCCTTCCAGGCTTCAACCTGAAAAGCCTCCAGTTTGTCTCGATCTTCCATTTTATGGATTACTTCAGTTTTGCAAATAAGAGTTGTCTTTATTCCCATAATTATGCCTGAGGCCACTTGTCTGCTTCTTTTCAGAATGTGGTTCGTGTATCCTGTAGTTGTGTAGAACTGGGAACTCTCGGTGGAGGTACCTGCCTCAACAATGACATATACATCCGCATCCGTTTTCAGGACGTTTCGTTTTAGTTCTAAGAACTTGTTGTTGCTTAGACCTCCGGCATTCCAAAAAATGACTTTGAGGCCTGCGTTCTGGCGCTTAGAAGTGCCGTTTGATAATTGTTTTCTTCGCATGGTCGGCGTGCAAAGTGGGACAAAGTTACAAAGGGGGACAAAGTTGCTCGCATCCGTGATCTTCACACGTGTCCCCTGGGTAACGCTAAATGAGCAACAGCGATTCGCCACTTTATGCAACAATTATCTAACGACTTTCATTTATTTTCTCTTATTTTTATCGATAACCACATTTTTATTAAAGTGGTATAAAGAAAGGAAAAAGAGTAGTTTAAAATAATTTAAAATTTTACTGTTTTGGTTTTGTTAAAATATATTTATCAAATATATATTCAAATGGCGTATTTAACAAAAATATTATTCGCTCGCTATTTTTTTTATAAAAAAATTATTAGAGCAATCTTTCCCTATAAAATGCGTTTTTGCGATGAACTTGCATATAATTAATTACCATTCTCTGTAGTATTAAACATTTAACACAAACACGAATACATCTAATAAAAAAATATACCTAAAAAAATAAAAGTTGAAATATGCCGAAAGATACTACAAGTCTTTTCTAAAAAAAAAGCAAATTAAGACTCAATTTTTATAGCAATCTGTTTATACTATTTTAGTTTTGAGAATCATTACAATTTTTCCAATTTTGTCGTTAAATGTAATAGCCTACCGGTAATATAAACTCAAAACCATGGTATGTGGGACGACAGACAGTAGTCTGAGCCTCGTATTTGATTGTTGCTGAATTGAAGGATTCGACGTTCACCAGACCTATTTCCATTATTAACCATGAAGTTTAGATCTGTTCTGTGGAAGGCGATCTAAAAAAATCTAGTGTATTTGAAAAAATATCGATTTTGATACGTTTTCGATACTTTATATTTCATATCGATGTATCGAAATATTAAATATCGCCAAATAATATCGATATAAAGAAAAAAAATCGATACATCGATATTTTTTCTACAAGCCTATGCTGTGGTCTAGATAGAGCTCGCCGGGTCAGTTACCAATGAATACTCCTCATCAGTGTGAAACAATTTCTTTATTAATTAAAATAATGCTTATAAAATTAATTATTGATTAAATGTTGATTGTTTGAAATTGAACTGATCTGTACTTATGTAATGATCTATGATAATTGTATTGATTGATAAAGATGAACCCACAGAGTATATATGTTCTGTGTATAACTGATGATTTGTAGTGTTGTAATCTCTTTCATATACCGCGATGTGATATCTTTGTATGGTCGCCGATTGTCACTCCAGGGGTTATGAACGCTCAGCCACCCGACCGTCGCGTTAGTTACATCGGTTTTCCGGAACACAGAGGTAAGAATCTATGTTCTTACCTCCATATACAAAATGAACCGTATACTAGTAAGTAATGCCAGATTTCAATACATGACAATATAATAAGTACAATCACTCGAAAGTAAACAAAAAATTATAGACTTAAATGCACAAAACACAAAAACTATGGCCGAAATTCTGTTCCGTGACTGGTTATGCTGAGAGTTATATATAGTATACGTGAGCGAACAGTGACTATACTTTGTTTGAATTTTAAGTGGACAGTATCTACGTACATTATGTATCACTAACAAAAGATGAGGGTACCCTTTCTTATAATTTTTTATTTTAAATTCAAAATTGTTTCCTAAAATGGCCATATTACCCTGAATTACACTAAGTTTTGGAAAATCTGTTTTCATAATCAACCTTATCACATCTTTCTTTACAATAATTTTGTCGAGATTGTGTTACATGGTTGATTCTACATAGAAGCGGGCGATACGGTGATTTTTTATTATCGGTGACATAATTAAGAGTGACTTGAAAATATCGGTGACAACTTGTCACCGATATTTGTCACCTGACACCGACAAAATCATCGACTCACATATATACCTATATGGAACTTTATCCCACTTAGAAGATTTAACAACCACTTCAGATCCTCTCCCCCCTGATGGGATGAAGACTGTTCCGCAGCAAAGCAAAGAGGTCGAAGCGATATATAAATCTAATATGTCGGAAGTAAATTTCCTCTTGCTTCGAAATATCCAAGCACAGACTAAACGAATTGTCTTTAAAAAAAAGAGGAAAGGCTGAAAGAAATTCTGTCACTCACTCTCTCCTTTCACTCCCTCTCGTGTCGTCTGGTCTAATATAAAACGCTTTCGGTCTATTTTTCAGCCTGATCTTCCCAAATCTGTACACGGGAATTGAGTAGATCAATTTTTAAATAAACTTGCTCCCCCGTCCGTCCCAAATTTTGATGAATTACCTTTCAGGTATAATTTTACTAGCGCCAATCATTTTTTAGAAGAAGATTTCTCCATTAATGAATTGAATTTCACCTTGCATCATCTTAAAGATTCTTTCCCTGGTATTTATGGAATGTCATATTCAATGGTGAAAAATACTTGTCCATCTACCCGTTGGTATCTTCTATCCCTCATTAACTGTATGTTCAAATCAGGTTCTATTCCAAAGTCTTGGAAAATTCAAATAATAATTCCCATTCTCAAACCTCATAAAGATCCCAATGTAGGTTCATTCTACAGACCCATAACCCTTTCTCCTGTTTCAGCGAAGATTACGGAACATCTAATTAAGAATCGTTTGGAATGGTTTACAGAACACCATTCTATTTTTCCAAGCAACCAATTTGCCTTCAGAAGAGCTAAAAGTACGATGGACAATCTCAGCGTCCTAACCACTGACACCAGACTTGCCTTCTCTCGACAAGAGTTCCTCGTTGCTGCTTTTTTAGATCTTTCTTCAGCCTACGATAACGTAAACCTTCCAATCCTCCAAAAAATTCTTCATAATCTTGGGATTCCGATCAAGATTATAAATTTTCTTCTCAATTTTCTTTT
The DNA here is from genome assembly GCA_039881145.1 of Druceiella hillmani. Taxonomy (NCBI): domain Eukaryota; kingdom Metazoa; phylum Arthropoda; class Insecta; order Lepidoptera; family Hepialidae; genus Druceiella; species Druceiella hillmani. Next base: position 19,088,802 of record JAYKKI010000032.1, on the reverse strand, counting down.
AGAAAGATCTATTATTCTTAGATACTCCGGATCCCCCCCTTAACAAGAACTACATGGAGGGGTCTTTCTCAAGGCTCTGTTTTAAGTCCACTACTTTTCAATATTTAGTCCTATATGATCCACTCAACAGTAAATCTCTTCTGTCGTGTTTTGTGATACGCCGATGACCTGCTTTTATGTTCTTCTGATAAGTCAATAATGGTTGCCGAAAATGCATCGAACTCTGCCCTTGTTAACCTAAACAAATGGGTTAACTTTCATGGTATGGATTTATCCCCTTCCAAACGCGCTGTGGTGTTCTTCTCGTGAAGGAGAATTACTATACCGTTATCTATTTCTTATAATTCCTCTTTGATCCCTGTTCTTTCCAATGCCAAATTCTTAGGTATATTCCTAGACTCAAAATTATCCTGAAACATTCACATTGAATATGTCATCTGCCAATGCTAGGCTAATATGAACATTCTCCGCGCTCTTTCTGGAGTGTGGTGGGGCTCTCACCCTTCCACATTAAAGTTATACGCTTTGGTCCGTAGTCATCTAGAATATGGTTCATTTCTCCTATCCTATCCAGTGCCACTAAATTAACCCTATTCCATCCTATTTCCAAATCCAATGCCACTAATCCAATTGACCCGCATTCAATCTCAAGCTCTGAGGATCATAGCGGGTGCTATGAAATCCAGTCCCATAAATGCCCTACAAGTAGAATGTGTTGATCCTCCTTTAAACCTCCGATGACAATACCCAGCTGATCGTTATTTATTGAAGGCAGCTAGGTTTTCTACTCACCCTATTTTTCCTAAACTCACCCTCCTCTCTAGGTTTATTGAACATACTCCTTTTTGGCGTTCTAAGTCCCGACCTCTTATCGTTAGCTTCCAAAGATTCAAATCCCTTACTAACCCCGTTTATCAAAATTCTTCTCTCCCTCTCTATAGTTTCCCATTTGACTCGGTATTTCACAGGCCAATTATAAATTTGTGTTTTAGAGTTGATAAGGAGTCCAAAAATGCTAATTCGCTGTTCAATTATATCTTGGATTCTTTTTGGATGGATTGGACGCGAATATACACAGATGCATCAAAAACCCTTAGAGATGGCTATGTCGGAGCGTCATTTTACTCTCCATCCACCGCTCATTCAGCATACTTTCGCCTTCCTAAGGAGTGTTCGGTATTCTCCGGAGAATGTTGTGCTATTGTGGAGGCCTTGAATTATGCTCTACTTAAAAAGATTCGCAGGCTCCTTATCTTCTCTGACTCCTTAAGTTGTTTACAGTCCCTTCTCGCTAATCCATTTTCTTCGAACTGTGGTTTCCTGATTCTCCGCATCAAGCAACTTGCGCTTGATTTGGAGAGATCGGGATCCGATGTCGTTCTTGCATGGATCCCTAGTCACTGTGGCATAGTAGGTAATGAAATAGTCGACGCAAAACCTCGGTTTGCCGCCGTGCACGGGGATCCATGATTCACTATTCATTTCATTGAGGATCTCCTTCGTTCGTCCATGACTTGTTTCTGGACTGGCAGAGGGCATGGGAATCGGGAAAAGATCGTCCCAGATTACGGGTGCGGGATATTTCCAGATCCAATCTTTTATATCCACAAAACCTTGGTTCTCAACATTTACTTTCCCTCGAAAGGAATCCAATGTGGTATCTCGCATGCGTTTGGGCCATTGTTCTATTCCTACCCATTTGGCTAGACTGCGGGTCAGAGAATCCCCAATTTGTGATTGTGGGCTATGAGAAGGCGATCTAAATCATTTCATTTTTTCATGTCCATTGAATAATAGATTTCCTTCGTTTATTTCCAAATTATTAAAATATAAAATTCAATTGCCCATCAACATAAGATCACTTTTATTTATTGCCGACAAACAGACAGGTTAAGTCACAGAACATAGACGTAGTTAAGTTTTTTTTATAAATAATCTAGCAGTGCCACGTTACTTACTTTATATAGTATTTTTATCACAGAACATTTACGTAATTTTAATATTATTTGTCGCTACTCGTAAACACATCACATAGCTTTTATCGTCAATTGAGACACAAACGTTTACTTTACTGCTTATGTAATAGTTTTTTTTTCTAAATATTGTCTTAAAATTGTTCAATTAAATGTATACTAATTTACCAATCTTGAATTATTTTCTCTACATTTAATCTCTTTTATATTTCCTTCATAAACATAGGTAGCCATTCAGGCGAACAAGTATTTGATAATAATTAATGATAACACGATATAGTGTTTATTTTTCCGTTCATACTAAGTATTAACGCGACGAAATATTTGTACGAAATAGTCAATATTATAACGTAAATATCGAATGCTCTCTTAAATTTTATTCGCATCTAAGATATAATGTTATAATCACAGAACATAGAGTAATATAAATATAATGTTGTTTAAATCAATGCATCAGACTAGGTGAATAAATATATGTAAACCATAGAGTACATAAACGATATATATGAGTTTGTACATTTCTGAACCTGATGTTCGCTTCACATCGAAATTAGTTTATTAGTAATTAAAAAGTTAGTAGTAATGACAAATTTATTATTAATAATATAATTATTTTACTGTACTAACTAGTTTCGAAAATTTATTAAAATGAAGGTAGTGTTTAGAAAAGTTGTGCGTGTAGACTGTTTGGATTTACCGGCACCACAACCTTTACCAGAAAGAATTAAAGTGTAGCCATATGGCTTTTTGCGTGTTTAGTCTATTTTCTGGCTGCAAATTTTGTGAAGTTTTCTTCTGGAAATCATGAATTTAATTCTTCTAAAAGAGAATATTAATTATCGTTTAAGCAGTATACGAAGGCTCTTTGAGAATATGCTTCATAGTTTTGAAAAAGCCAATGATTTTTGAGTCTGAGAAGATAGAAATTATATGACGATTGTTTGTCTTCACTTCTTAAGAAGCAAATTACGTAACATACCTGGGGTCAATTTACAACTAAGAAAATGACGTAATTACCTCACGGTAGGTGGAAAAGTTACACTGATATATCCAATAATAAATATACCAAAACAATCTTTATAAGCTTTTAATGAAATTTTATAAGAATTAGCAACTACTTCATAACCCAGGGACAACTTTCTTGGCAAAACCGTTATTCTTAATTTTTAAATCATAAGTCGATTTGTTTTAGAGCGCTGCTTGGTTTGGTTCGTTCATTTAATAAACACTTCAAATGTGAAACAAGAGGTTGTTATACACAATTTTCTTGCCCAGAACCACAATTCTTTGATACTTTTGATTTTTCTCGTTGAAAGGAAAATACTGACAATCTTATTTTTATAAATTTTTCTAGCCGTTCCTTTTGCTTGTCGCATATGTCAGACAGGCGTTAATTTTAAGATTTTCTTAATAGTAATTTGCTTTCTTTGGATTTGAAAAAAATCATTTTTTAGATTTCGTTGAAATAATAGTAACTTATTGTCATCATTTACTCCACATCTTTTCCTTGGTGTGCGGCATGGAGTTATTAATTATTTGTATACGCACCTTCAGCTATAGACTACAAAATATCCTGCATGCACTCCTTGTGCTCAGGTCAGGACAAAGACCGAAAGGCGTGCTGGACGCTGCGCACGGCACGAGCAATCCAATGGCGGATGAATGATGACAAACTTCACACATAGGCACATTGCATTACGTATTGTGGTATAATTTTAGCATTGTGATAATGCAGATTACAAATAAAAAGTCATCACTAGGTAGACTCATTAGCAAACAATAGTTAACGTTCACCAATGAAATGTTAAAATGTCTAGAGATATTACCAACGGGTTTTCAGATTTCTACACGGCGTATTCCACAATCTCATTGGAAAGCTGACTTAACATGAGAGATAAAAAGTGAATATGAACATTCTGTAAATAACTAAAAGAAACAAATTATTATGCATAATTGCATTTAATTTTTTTTTTCGTTCCTTTTAGTCATAGATAACACACAGGCTCCATAAAATCACATTGAGAGTAAAGTTGTGCATTACAGATGCGATTAAGTTCGCAGACCCTCGGCGAACATGATTGTTCATTTAGTTCGTTAGTTTGCAGCTTGAAAGTGAATTTTATTGAAGTGAATAAAAGAACTATTTTATTTAAGTGCATACAAAAATTATTTTAAAAATAATCGGCCATTTAATCTTTTTGAAATATTTAAAACCGTCAATACAAAAATAACCTTTACAAAAAAATTCTTCGTAACAAAAATAGATGATTAAATTATTAGACTTGCAATTATTTAACGTCAGCCAGGCAAAATCATTTTTACAGATGTTATAATAACATGCTGTCTGGGTACATTGAAATCTTTAATCACAGAATAGCTAATAGTACTTTTTGAAATAAATAAAATGCTTATATTAACAAGAAAAATAATCCAATGGCACTTTTGTACCTATTAATTACGTATATACATATAAAGAATCATCTATAAAGTTGGTTATATTTCTGGTCGTCCAACCATCAGTACTAACACATTGCAGATACAACTTGCATTTTTTTTTGTACTTCAGTCATTACATCACTATGAACGTTTGACATAAAATTTTCTGATAATACCTTTCTTAAGGGAAGCTGGTAGCCTGGGTAATGAGATACCAGTTCATGTAATTTTCGCATTTCTTTTTCTTCCATGATTCATAGAGCATGATCCTTTCGCAATCATCTTGACAACTTGTCTATCAATTTGTTCAGCCTTTCTACGAATGCATTGGGTCATTAATTTTTGGGATTTTCATGCGTGATAACATAGCAAATAGCGTCGCGTTCCTCCCACTCTCGCAGCAACAAGTTGGTTTTGGAAAAGAACGAACATACTAAGTGCCCGAACTAGGTTATTCGCGAACTACACAACTCTAGTTGGGACACAATGGAGCCGATCAGCAACTGATCTGTACGTATGCATACGCTACAGTCTACAATACTTCATTAAGCTTTGGAAGAAATAAAAATTGTTCCAGCTTGTTAACTAACTAGCTAATAAACAGTACCATAGGAAATTTTAAAATGCATTTTCCTTGTAACGTTGATTACCTATACCTAAAAATTTATTTTTACGAGTCAAATGGTTAGAAGAGCGCACATAAATAAAAACACAAAACATCTTCCCTGTAGATTGTGATGACTACTTACCATTAGATTGACGTGTTCTCTTTTTACATTATAAATATTACATACTGCTTTAGGAATAACTATACAATTTGGTAATCAACCTACAAATAGTGATGAACCATGAAATAATTGTTCCATTAATAATTGATTATTTTAATAAGCTCCATTAAAAAATAAAAATACAGCTATATATTAACTTCCATGTACACAAGACATGCAGAGTGTAACAGTCTTAACATATCTGTCCCTATCTATTATTCCATTAGCGCTAAAACATATTTTGAACAACTGCATCCAATGCCATTTTAAAACGCTTGAAAATATTATATAATCAATATTTTGAGTTTCATAACACAATTTGTTTTTTTTTGTCACACTGTGTCCCATTTTACCCTATAATTAATAATTAACATTTTGATCAATATTGCAATAATTTAAGCAAAGATTTAAAAAAAACGGTGTCATTTATTCAAATCTTTTTTAAATGAGAACAGTTTAGTAACTGAAGTGTTAATAATTCATGTCATATTGTAAAAATATTTTGTCATAAAAAATTAATATTTTCGTATATACTATATATATTTCGTACATAAAAAACGAATATTTCGTATATATTATAGTGACTTTCTAAGACATTATAATAATAATACAAAAATGTTTGTATTATTGATTAAATTACGGTACAGGAATATTTTTTTAAAGACTGCATATTAAATATGCTGTTAAGAGGGGTTAATAACTTAATTCTATTATGAAGAAACAAGGAGAAATTAAAGTCGATAAATTGAAAGTTAATATTTAAATCATTCACGGCGATTCACACTACATTATTGGCATGATTAGTAAACAAGACCAAGTCATTTATTACAAGAAATAATATGATGCACTAGAACTTGTCATCAAAATGGTTGATAAATAAATACACAGCATGCAACATAACTTTTTTGCGGAAAACAATATTCATTATTTTGTATGTGTTGTACACTTAATTTCTTTCATAAAAATTAGATCAATATAAAATTAATTTTAAAACAAAATATATTTTTTTAAAACTGTCAGAATTAAATTCCATAATAAATGCTTTGCCAATAAGTATGTTTTGAGTTCCAAAAATTGGCACACTTCTTTATTTTCAAACCAAAAATGCAACTTTTGTTTTCCATAGGACAGAATTGATCAATAATGTTTAGGTTTATTTTTTATAAATGTGAATTTTGCAGTCACAGCATGTTTACTCTCAGTTAAGCCTTCGTTTTTGTAACTAAAATAATTTTATTTTTTGCCTTAATGTCACTTTTTAAAATATCTTACTTCTTCTGTACTATAACGTCTTGTCGTTATAAACCACTGTCGTTTTTATTTAAGTTTATAAGGTATTTTTTCTCAATTCCCAAAATCATTTTATACTTTATTGTTTCGATTGCAGGTTTACTTGGGTGGATTTGAAAATTATTTTTTAAAAACCAATGTGAAGACTATGCGAGCTGTAAAAAATTAATTGCATAATACACTAAATGATACAAATTGTTTGCTAATAAAAGATGTTCGGGTCACCTCCAAGCTTTAGTTCTACCTCACTTAAATAATCACATCAATCTTCGACATTGTGATAATAACAAAGAAAATTATAAATTCAAAAAAATATTTACCTAGATGCAAAACATGAGTCGAGGAACTTCCGAATAGGACTGACAGCTGTGCAACTTGACTAGGACGCAAGTTACTAGTAAATTTTTTGCTGGATTTTCTTATGAATTAAAGGTCGTAATGCATAAAATCCTTTGAATCCATGGAGCTATGAACCCCCCTCCCCCTCCCTCTAATGGAGAAGCCAAAGCGATTTTTACAATGGTTAGCGAATGTGATACTTTTATCATTTCTCTATACAAAATACAAATAATTCTTGTGTCAATTTTTCTCATATTGAACTGTGAACAAATGGAAACAATGAAGAGTAAAATAGAAATTATCTTTTCTGCTTACTGCTAACTTCACCTACCTCCCCTGAGCTGCCAATGAACACTCGTTTAAATTAGTATCCATGGCGTTTCCAGTAAATTCACTGTGCATTGGAAAACAGTGCTAACTCTATGTTTGAATCTTATACTAAGCTAAATTCTACCTACGATTCATAAAAATTATCCATATTTATCCACAATTTCCAAGTTTAATAATCCCCTTATTAAATCAATGTACCGCATTTAGTCCATTATCTTTTGAAAGCATTTTTATGTATATTTTTTGCATCCATTACACTCTCATGCGGAACTCGAACTGTGTGGGAACAAGAGCATTTTTGCTAGTGAACTTTTCAGTTTTCCATTATTTATAAAGAAAATCTATATTAAACCTTATTTGGGATAATTAGAAAAACTACTCATGGTTTATTTTATAAAAATCATCATAAAATTTTATCCACATAAATTACGTTTTTGTAACAAAACATTAGATATTTTTTTGACATAGGATGCTTTCCCGTTTGTTAAGAGAATTTATTTTATTTTTACGTTTTCAAAAATATATAGAAAATATTTCATGCCGAAATTTGTACACTACGAAATTATGGTATCTCAAATCGAATTGTGGAGCACCGGAATTGATCGTCATCTGTTCCACTGTACCTGTTGTCCCTTTTTATCAAACAGATGTGCTGTTCTTTGTGAAATCGATTTAACGTAACAAAAGGTTCAAGAAATTTGAAATCCTTAAGACGTAATATTTGTCAATTTGGTATTTAAAAAATTTAAAAACAATTTTCTACTTTATCATGATCTAAAAGATTAATAACGGGCGAATGGTTTTTGAATTCTTGTTAATTTTAGTTAGCATAATGATCATTAATAAAAAAAGAATTATAATGAGTAATATACAGATATTACTCATTATCCAGACTGGATAATGAGATATTACTCATTACTCATTATCCAGAACAGTCTGGACACAAATGTAATCATCCTATATTTCATTTACCTGTACATTGGCAAACAAATTTAGAAACTGCGATGTTCTCTTAAATAGATGGGTATTGCATAATTAATTTGCAATAATTTTTAAATATTATTAAAGAGCAAAAACAATGCGACAGTGATAAGAAATTTTTACGTAAAAGGCAAATAAGATCTGGGGTTTCAAATTCAATATAATTGTAACTTATATGAAGTTGATTTTTGTCTGAAAATCAATATAACTCTTTTTAAATAAATATGCAAATGATTTTCACTTTGCTTGTTTTTGGTGCTAGACTACCAGGCCTCAAACTCAATGTTTATTGTGCATACCTGGAAAACATATTGACTGCAAGTAAAGCCATATTTATATTAGCTATACAAATGACTTCAGAACAAAAAACTTAGATAAGTATTGGGAAGCGAAAGGTTTTAATTCAGTTCAGAAAACAATAAAGATGACGAAGAATAGGAATTGTGATACACGCATCTTTAACAGCTATACAGCGGCACAATAAACGGCTACAAGATGTAGAGAAATATAATACAGAAGCTTCCAAGGAAACTCATTCGGTTTATAAATTAGAAGATATATCTATTAACGAGTTATTTGAGAAAGTATTTTTAATTTGGCGATTAAAGGTAAGCATTCCAGAAATGCAGCCTCTATAAAGTAGACTAGAATTATTTAAAAAGATATTAATAAAATTTTGAAAAAAAAGAGCCAAGCAATTTTATGAAAAAAAAAATATAATTTGAGACTATAAGTCCCACAAAATTAAAATGCATAGATTAAAAAATAAGATGTTTCATCAATCGTAACAGATAATTTTTCTCTGTGGCTCTGAAAAGATGGAAAAGAAATATTTGCTATTTGTATGCCAAGACGAAAAGAACCAAACAAAATGTAGGGATAAAAATTAAAAAAATTATATTTAAAATTCGGCAGTAATTTGTTAGTAGTAAGAATACTTTTTCAACACAATCACTGCCACTGTACTTACGCAGATACAGGTTGGAAATTAGTGTCACACAGCCTATGCCATGCGAGTATGCACAAACAGGTCTGCAAGTTAACTCGCCGTTAGTACTACCTACCCGTGTGGGGTTTTGGGATAATATTAAACTATAAATTAATATACATAGAGTGAATACATGAATACTATTATTTAGAGTTAATTACTATAATAAAATTTGTATTTATTGTTAGAAATACATGCATAAGTTTTTTTGTATGACCTTAAATTCCAGCAGCAAAGTTTTGAAGTAAATTTTTTTACAAAATGAATTGTTAGCTTTTATAATTTTAAAAATGTTGTTTTGTAAGTTCTCTTAGATTTAACAATATGAAAACAAAAAAATTTTCTATTTTGCTGATGTGCACACCCACGTAGAGCACATTACTCGTAAACTGAGTGTTGATTTCATTATTATCAAATTAAACTCAGACGTACAACATACATAGTGGATGTGATAATATCTACAGTCTCGTTCACATATACACATTGAGACATACTAAAAGAGGACCAATCACTGAAGAGGGGATAAGTAAAGAAACACACATTAAACGTTGAAGATTGTCAAAATAAACCTTATTCATTTCATCTTCTCAACATTAATTTACATTATCGTAGAGCAACGACAATATTAAGGATAAGAATAAGATTTGAAAATGTCAAAAGGCTTGCAAAAAAATATCTCCATTACAGCAATCAATGACATTGAAACAAAAACGAAACAATAATTGAACAGTAATAATAATAATAGATTAAAAATGGTTACATATGCGACAATATTATTTATCTATATTAGTCTTAGTTTCGGTAGACGAGCATAAAACCGAAATAATAACAGAGCTCTTAACTTATCCATTGCGAATGTATCCGTCAGGGAAGGTCACATCGTCTGCTGTTACATAGTCGTCATTGTAACAATTGTCAAAATACTTTTTTAAGTGTTCTGAACCATTTTTCAATTCAATGGCCTAACTAATTAAATATAATCTCTATAGGCCTTCATAAAAAATTATAATAATGTGACTTGTGAAGTAAAAATTAGTAATTTTAATAACCTGGCAACATTTTAATAATTGCCAAAACTTTATATACAAATAACAGAAAATAATTCAAATTTCAACCACATTTAGGCAATTTAACATAATATTTTAAAAAATTGACTTACCAAATTCTTTCGAAAACAGCATTTTAAAATCAAGACATGCTTAATTTTCTAAAAGTTTACTCCATTTACTTAAATTTCCATATAAAGACTTAAAATCGAAATAGGAAATAATATTTTAGTAATTTTGAATAAACAAGATAATGACTTATTTTTGAAATACATAGCTTTAACACACCTTAAATGAATATCAAGATTATCCGAATCGACTCACTAATGAGAATAATAAAAATAAAAATCAAGTCATAGTAACAGAAATTTATTTTCAATCTCTTCACTATCATCATCAAAATACATTATGAGATCACATTGTCAAGTTGTTTAACAAAGTTGCCAGATCGAAAAAAAAAACATTCACATGAAAATTAAAGTTTTTCCATTTTCTATTCTCCAATCCACTACTTGTATTTGGACAACAAATGTATTGTTGTAATGATATGTCAACAATTAGTAATTTTGGTGAAGTAATAATTAGTTCCATATTTTCATAATAACAGCAGTCGATATTATAAAAGGTTAATAAAATTGCAAACTGGCATTTTATTAATCCATCGCACTATTTCCTTTCGTATTCAATAAATACCTTGAAAAAAAGCGCTTTAAATTAATTTATATAGAACCAGCACAGTTCAATAGCAACATGCCAGAATTAGGTTAAAATGTTGAATAATTTTAATATTAAATGAAGAAACTAACAATTTATAAATTTTTTCTCATTTTCAATCATATAAAAACCACTATTCTTGCACAATAAGCCACTTTCTGAGAATAGGAAAACGATAGAACAATTAAAACTAATGCAGTTTAGAAAAAACTGGTACTGTGAAAAAATCAGCCAAGTCAAAATAAAGTTTATTTATAGCAAGATAGATGTATATGGAATTCTTTGTTTCTTCTCAAAAAAAAATTGTCAGTTTGAAAAAACGGTAACATTAATATTTATTACATCTCCCTGACGGACAAGGATATAATAACATTCGCGTTAAATCATTTTCTCATTAATTACTCGCCATCAACATACACAACGATAAAACTAGTTTACAGTTAGGGCTGAAAGATACATTTTTATAATTTTTATTTGATTTTATTGTTTTTTCATAATATTCTTACGTGACCTGCCGTTTTCGCAACATAAAAAATATTCTTTACCGATACATAAATCAACAGACATCAGACGTGACCAAATTTTAAAGAAATGACATGTTTTCTCTCATTTTAATTGGAAGACAGGCTTACAAAATGGAAACAGAATGAGATTTAAAATATGAAATAAAATAAGATTTAAAAGATTAATTAGTAATATCCAACCTAAATTGCATTGAAATAAACAAAGACAATTTTTGAAATTTCAAGTTTTAAAAAGGCTTTCTTAAAAAAGTTGCCAGTATTAAGGAAAATGTAGCGAGACAAAAATGCAAATAATAAAAGACTCAATTCTCACCATCAAACTTTTAGTTATTAGCAATATTACAAAGTTCAAATGTATTGGCATATTTGATGTTTGTCGATCTACATACTCTAATACCATTATGGACTCTGCCCTCCCATCATTTCGGTCCACACTATATAACTTATTTCATACTGATCGAAATTACAACACGCATGTACCCTTTACAACGATATTATATTGTTTATTTATGTATTTATTTAATAAAAAACACACTTCCACAATGTTCTTTTTAAAATTATTATATATATCTTCCCTTCGCTACCCTCCTGAAATTCAACATTACTCTGAATAAGATATCCATTTACGAAGGGCAAACTTTTTCATTTTCATTATGAGCATAATTCTCTACTCAGATTCACCAAATAACGCCAAAATGAATCTTAAGACGAACAACCTATACAAAACTTACCAACTTTAAATTCTTTATACTATTTTTGTTATGTTTTCCATTTTTTTCTTTCAATTAAAGTCCTTCTATACCCGCTTTTTACCACGAGCTGCCCTCTCGATACATACACAATGGCCTACTACGTCACTTTCATTAATGTCCACCTCCTCCGTTACCAAGTCCTTTGTTTAGTATTTTATTAAACATCATAATAAACTATAATGAAAATATGGAATCGCGTCTTTATCTTTTATGTATTCAACTTGCAACAAACAAACACTATGCACAGGTCGTGTGTCTGCGTATCTTTAGCCATCTTCCTTCGGTGGGGTGAACCAGCCTGGAAATTATTATGAACACATTTAATTTATATTATGAATATTGAGATAAATTTTACATAGATGAATGCGGTTTAATGTCAAAATTATATTCATTACAAGCTTTTGATTGTGACTTTGCATTTGTTCAATTTTAATCAAGGCACTTAAACCTAAAAAACAATACAAGTTACACTTTATGCTATCTATGAAATCTATCTATGAATATGCTATCTATGAACTATCACAGATTAAAAGTATTTGTATGTAAATTGGACCAGGAACAATGTTTAAATCAGAAATATGTAAAGTTTAATATAGCACGTCTAACATTCTATAATTATTATTGTCCCATTGGTTAACTTGTCATTAGTCTGCTCTTTATAAATTATAATAAATTAATATAAGCCTAGTCCATCTTTTATTATACATAAATGTAAAGCGATTTTAATGAAAATTTGTCCAACAGTTCAGGTGTGATGAAGTAATAAACAGCTATACACATTTTTTTGTGTTTTTAGTGAGTAAATCTACAGATAACATCTGTTACATATGTTGTCATATGAACTGTATGCGTGTCAAATTTATTGATTGGAATAAACAAAGCAACTTTCAGATATATAAGATTAGTAGGAATAATAGTAAATTAAAGGAAACTTTGTAGTTTTATCTGTAGATAAAAGCCTCACAATACAAGCATGTGAACTACAAACAGATTTTAAGCCCACTAGATATAAAAAAAAATGTCTGTTATCTAATTTCTATTAAATCTTGAAAGTCAACATTTTAATCATAATCACTCCAAATATGCCTCTCCAGTACAGATGGCAGAAAAGATAGAGTGAATAAAATGAATTAATATCACCAGTACTTTTTGACCGAGTAGAACGAATTAAAATTAAGTCGTGGTGTGCACCACATTCAACACACCAAATTAATGTTACAAGTCAAAATATGAAAATAAGTTGGAGTAGCCAGACGATATGTCACACTGAAAAGTTGGATTGATAAAGGGTATTTTATTCACTGCTCGACTGCATTTCACACCGATATTCCAAATTTTTCAGAGGTTATTAATTCACAACGAAAATGGAAGTTTGGAATGAACAAAAAAACATTGTGAATAAAATCAGAACTGACAATCTCCTAAGAAAATAAGCTCTGCAAAAACTCACCATTCTTCTCGTGTATTTGCACGAGCGACTTGAAGCTCTGCTGTGCACGTGCCAAACTGTACTGTGACTGGGAGACAACTTTCGTGGCCCCAAACTGAATGCGTGCCTTGCCCTTGACGAGCGTGGCAGCAATCTGCATTATGACCGCCTCCACGGTGTACGCAGAAGACCAGCCCTGTTTTGTCAGCAGCTCCATGCAAATGGCACCGCCTACTAGGACGTAGCCACCTAGAGAAAAGAGGGAAAATTTGTAAAACAATTAGTAACAATTTGGGGTCAATGGATTTACAACGTATTATAGTTAAACATAATACACAACTTTATTACAAATTTTTCTAATTATACACAATACAACTAACTTCGTTCACAACGCTTCAAGACACGCAAGCCATACATTAAATTTAGTACCACAATATTAAATTTTCATTATTGAATAAAAAAGTTCATGAAAATCCATTTTGCCGTATAGGCAGTGAATACAATAAATTACAGTTTTCATAGTACGAACATTCCACATTAACAACGACAACATGGCTGATACGGCCATAAACAACGGACCGTCGCGTTACGCACTACAAATTTGTTAGCAATTTGTTGCTTAGTTGCTGCTTTTATATTTCAAACAAACTGATAAATCTTTCAAGTTTTTAATACTACTAAAGTATAGTTAAGATTTTTAGTTGAGTATTAGTTGACCACAATAAAAAAAATTAATTAATCGTTAAATTAAAACTGTAGCTTATATTCCAGCTACGCATTAAAATTCAACTCATACTTCTACGCTGTACTAAAATTTTTTAACAATAACATGATATAAACTCAGATAACATACGTTATTATTATCGAAAACGTACAATTTTGAAAATACACGTTGTACAATTTTGTAATCAATTAAAAGCTAATTTTTAAAAATATGTCACCACCAGTAAATGATTGAATTAAAAATATTCCTAACGCTACAAATTCTTACAATTTTTAAAATCAATGATATGTTATGCAATGGCCGCCACGACTTTATTACAAGCTTTAGGGAAACGTATTTAGATTTTGTATACTGGGCATGACTATTATAAGTACAATGCGATTGTTGTAACATTCTTGATTAGTTTGTTAACTAATACCGTAAAGAAAAAAATTTTGGTGAAATTTTATGTTATAATTTTTTGTCTTAGTTTTTTTTATAATTTTTTTCTAGAAACAATTGTACCATGTCTTTTAGCTATGCATTTAATCTTATAATCAATCCATAAATAAAAATAGACTGCGTGAAGTACGTAATAAAGACTTGTGATTTGACCATATGGTAAATAATTCATATACGAGATATGAATTTTGTTTACATATTTAAAACTGACACAATGTCTAAATTATTATTAAATTTTAAAGGCAACGGCAAAGAACATGTTTAAAAAAAATTGTGTTTGTATTTATATACACGCATTAGAAGTTATACTTCTTTGGCATGATACAATAACAACTTTATTTAATATGCAATTAATTAATGGAAATAAAATAATAAAAAGACTGGAGGCGTGATTATAAATACAGTTGGTAAAATCTAAATTTAATCAAATAATAGTAATATTATTGCAATAATAATAATGTTATTTTTTTTTAAATTAAAACTTTTTTTATTAAATTAATTCAATTAAATTTAATAATTTTAAAAATTTTAAATTTATTAATGGATCTAAATAGAGTTTAATTAATAATGGAAATAAATGAATATTCTGAAAATTTATTGTAATTTATTAATTTATACCCACTTAGCTTGTAACATGCTTACATGCTTTTTAAAATATTATTTTTATTACGAATATTCACAATAAATAAATGTTTTTATTTTATATAGCGCAGATGTAATCAAGATTTGTATGAATATAAAACACGGGTTGTGTATTTACAAAAATCTCAATAACTATCATGAATATATATCAGTACACGCATGTAAATATATGTTTAGCGAACAACTTCATCCTGACGAATTTTGTTGCATCGTGCACACACAATAAAATTTCACTCTACATTTGTTCATAACGCGCCTAAAGTATAACATCAAAAATTGATTATTGGCTTGAAATTGTTTAATTACCCAGAAAATATAATTTGAAAATTAGCTCCAAATATTTACAATAATTTTTTAATTTTTGTAGTTGAAAAAAGCAACAATATGTGAAGCTACTGTGCATGTTAAATATGTACACATACTTCTGTCAAACGTTTGAGCCCATACAAAACAATGAATCTTTAAAAAATTCAAAATATTGTCACACAAAGTCTCCTAGAAGTACAAAAAGCTATTGATGAATTCCTATTGTTCATTTTCAAACAATAAACAAAATATATGCAGACATTTTGTTTATTGTTTTAACAGAGTATAGTATTAGTCCTATTGTTTCTCACTTTAAATTTAGTCTTTTGTTAGACCTTTATAAATGATAATATTTTCGAATTTTTTGACACAAGTTTATCAGATTAACATACATTGATAAAACTGATTTATAATGAAACAAGTTTATGAAATTCATTGAGATCAAAAATCTCTATGCTTGCTATTTTTACTCAAAAAAGTTTGGTTCTTTCTTAGGTCAGATTAAAATTTGTTTTTAAGAAAAAAGCAAAATAAATTCAAATAGTTTGGTATATATAAAAATAAGTGACGGATGACAGCCAACCTTGCATATTAAATACACATTCAATAAAAATCGTAGAGCGAAGCAATGTGTTTAATAGAAATATGATAACTATTGATAAGAATAACGAATAATAATTTATCCGAGTCATATACAAACAACTAATTACGACAAGATAATTTGTGCAATAATATGATGCACAGAATAGCACCGAATTGCTATCATTACATGATTATGTAGATTAAAATTTCATTTAGGGGCTATTGCATGCACTGAGTCAAAACTATCATTTTAATGTTTATTGTTGTTTACTATATGCCTTATCTTATAGTTAAGGAATACAACCCGTCTTTTGTAAACTAGGGTATTGATCTTGAAACCTAGGGATGATCCCATCATCCAGAGATAAAGAAAAAATAAGAAAAATACGCAAGCTCATATGAGTTTCATTTTTTCCTGTCTTCTTATTTTACTTTTAGCTAACTTTTAGAAGGACAAAATGTTCTAGTACACAAAGAATGCTATTTCACCAGGTTTTGCAGTCAAATACAAGAAGAAGTTCTTTTTTAAGGTCCTGATTTAACATATCTATATTGAAAATTATCTTATTTTTCATTGGTGCTCTTGAAAAATAGTAAACTTTACCATAGGTTTGGACAACTATAACAAATCGCAGGTTAAATGCAATACGCAGGCGAAATAAAATTATTACGTTCAGCAGTTCGGAAAATTTCAGTTTCCAGGGAAATATCAAGATCTTTAGAGAATAAATTGAATCTATCAAATATGTGTAAATCTATATTCTGTATTGATCCCAAAATTCCAGGTATTAGCACCTTTTAGTTATTTTTGTGGCTATTAATGAAGATATTATGAAAAAGGATACATTAATCATAAATAATAAATAAACAATCTTTTAAACCTGAAATTATAGGATAAACGACGCGAACAAACGGTGGCTCAAACGGATACGTCTCTTTGAACATGATGTTGAGCAGGATAGAGTCCTTGCCCTCCTTTTCCTTCAGCAGAATTAGATCATTGTGCAGGGGACTGTCCGGATCCACTGACCGCAGTCTTATGTTCCACTCGTATATTGAGTCATTTACTAATTCTGAAATGGTGGGAAGTTGTTTGTAAATCAGTTAATTCGTGATATGAATATTTCATATATTTATTTTTTAACGTCTTTTGTCATTTTTTCCAGGTATTCAAAATATAATTTACTGTAAGTCTACATATCTGCATGGCTAGAGTAGATTGCATTTAACAATAATGTAAAAAATGTGATCAAAGTGGTGAGTTACAAGGTGAAGAAATGGGTTATAGCCTTATCACATTGGCAATTTGCCAACGTATTTCCAGCAATGCAATTCATCAACCTGCTGAAAACGATTTTGTCACATCAGCGCAATGGCCCTATTATGTGAGTGTCACGTTCTCTCAACATTGTACACTCGTGTGCGCCCCAGATCATTGTTCTTATAGGAATAGAAGAAATAGTCACACATACATGTTGCATTAACAACGGCTTTGACAGGATCAAACATGTCCAAATACACAATTGCATGGCACATATGAGGAAAGAATGCATTACGCACAGACAGTGAGCTCGTTGCGCACATACCGATATCTCAGGGCGAGCCTGTTCATGTCTTGCTAGAAACACGCTTGCAAATAGTCAGTGTGATAAGGTTAAGGTTCCCATATCCTATATTTTAAAAACTTATTTTATCCCACAAACATAGCTCATTACAATAGTATTATTATGCCATAAATATGCAATGTTATTATGCTGGTAAGACATTAATCTAAGTAAGTGTACGCCAATATCTCATTTAATTTCTAACATATGTCAAAAAACAAAGATGTTTTAATACCATTAGACAAAAGACATTAATCTTTTGTCACATACTTAAAACAGTTTTTATAAAAAAACTTAGTTAAAGAATTGTATTTCTAGGATAGTATTTTTCTATAAGTTGATCATTTTGAGGTACACAGTGTTACAACTTAAGTGATAATATCATAAAATAGGTATTTCAAAATACTATTGGAAGATCTACCTAATATAAACTACACAACCAGTATATTGTTCCTTACTTTCATTATCCCCAATTTTTTTAAAAGTACTTTTAACAACTACAGATAAGGATTATGTTCATAATCAAAATAATTTTTATTGACATCATTAATTTCAATATAGACCATTTTTATAGAATTTAATGGCACATAAATGGTATAATTGTAAATGTCTATTACATGACATCATCTGTTTTCGATGAAACAATGAATCACATATCCATAAATGTCTAAAAACTAATTTTTTCTTCATATATTATGTCTTAAAGTTCTACAGCATTTTCATAATCGGAAAAATTTAATTAGATTTGTTTCTTTCTAAAATTTATATTGAAATTTTAAGCTTCTTGCACATTTTGTCTATTATTGCTATGCCATCAAAAAGATTTCAAAACAGAAATTCAACAAACTACTAATATTAAGAGAGTTGAAGTTATCACATAGTATCTAGCACTATTTAGGTTAAACATGCTGGACAATTATCACCAAGATTAAAACTAAAAATAAAAACCTTCTCACCTATAGAATACATATTACTCTTAAAGGAGTCTGATCGGTATATGTCCCGGAGCTCCTTCATTAGGCGATCGGTGGCCTGCACCGAGCCGGAGACTGAGCCTGACAGATAGTCCTGGCGTTGGCTCTGTCGCAGACGCTCCAATGTTGCCATATGCTCTACCTCCATCTCATCTTTCTGTAGGGCAAGTTTGTAAAAAATGACTAGTGATGAAAATGCTGAAAACGACATATGAAAGGTGAATGCTATAAAACTGTATTGTGGAAAGAAAACTAGAAGCGTTTACTATATTATTATTAATTTGCACTTTGGTGACAAATAATAGTTCTCCAATTTTGTTGAAGATTACAATGGATGACAATTATGTCAATTGTCATTCACGTGTGGTAGAAAGACAGCTGTCACATTGTTGTCATTGCTACAGTAATATTGTAATTTTACAAATTCAAATTTTCTTTTGTTTTGATTGCTATTTTTTCAGACACTGTTCTACGTAATTGGTTGTTAGTTGAGATCAGTTTGTTCAATAATGATTTTGTTAAGAGGAGTCACTATTGTATAGAATACAATTCGGTGAAGAAGATATGCAACAGTATTTTTAAGAAAGTTATCATAAAATGGCTATAGACTTGTTTCAAAGAGCAGTGACGATTGAATTTAAAAACAGTCACAAACACTAACTTTACTATTCCTGACAGCAGCATCTTCAACCATCTCTAGTGGCAGATCTTCTTCAGCATCAGAATCGTCCTCCTCTTCTGCGTCCCCACCCATCTCTTCGTCTTCTGTGCCCGACTCTGCCCCACCATTGTGAGACAGTCTGCACAAATTTATATTGAATTTACTGTTTAATGTAAATATTATATGCACTTGACATGGAAAATTACATTATCTTATAACCAAATAATAATAAAATTATAATTTCATAATGGACTTGCCTAATAAAATGAACTTGCCAATGTCAATTTAATAACAATATAATCAAAGATGTTAGAATACACGCGGCCCGCTTTCTGGTAGATATGTCATGTCTACTCAAACATCGTGTCACAGAACTGTACAAAGGCACACTTCAAGCGAGAATGTGTGAGTGAACATGCATTGGGTTTTTACGAACACAACCATGCATGGATTGTTAAGAGTGGATGGATTGTTTATATTTCATAGTGTGCGTGCACCCAAGTGACACGTACTTATGGCATATCTAGTGAGTGAGGGCCACATGTGTCTTCCAACATCTTACAATGCAGTTTTTATATTTAGGATTCAAAAGTGGTCATTAAACAATATATTTATTAAATTACAAAGTATTAAGAAAAAAGCATACCAAACGACATATGAGATTTGTTAAATTGGTTTGTTGTTACATATCAATTTGAAAGTAGCAAATTTATTTATATTCATATTCATATATTCTAAATCATTAGTAGTGACATTTTTGTGTCAATATTAAATTCTACATAAGCATTAAATTCATTCTAAAAAGAATTAGAAAATGTTGGTAATCAAATAGGATACAGTCGGATAGCTAAAGTGATAAGAAACTCGCCATTCCTATTGCAATTTTTTATTTAGGCAATCTTGGTTCCTTAAGCTAATTCATAACAAATATCTAAAATGAATCAGTCACTAATTAAATATTGTACTTTTATTATCCTAAAAAATCTATCATATACATCCTACGTTTTCATAATTCAATTTGCAAAGATAAATTTTAGTATGCACAATGATTAATTAAAATAAATCATTATCATCATCATATATATTAATACGCTAAGGTTAAGATGTTACTCTCCCTTTTTAGAAAAAACCTCACAACTAATCCACATAAATTATATATCATTTTATAGATAATTGCTTGCTCTACCGGCATCCACAACTAAAAAATTTATTATTGCTATTGTTTTTGCAAATTAATTAATTATTAAAATTATATACACAAAACGGCAATGCTGCCATCTAACGGCTCAACGTCAATATGATTGACGGTCGGTAAAATTTTTGTTTAATTTCAAATCCACTCACGTATAAATAAAGTGGCGCTTTAGCTCAATGCTTTTGATACTTGCGCCTCTATATGTCAATTTTAGTAAAATATTTGTTTGATCTGTCATCTGAGCTTCATAATGGAATAAAAACGTAATAAGCAGTGTGCAAAATTAAAAATGAATTGAATACCTGCAATCAATTTTGATTTATTAAATTGAGTTGAATAATTTATAATGCGAAGACTTCGCACGGGTCACGCTAGTTTGGTAATAACACCGGTAAAGAAAGCATACTGAAATGCCTTGACATGTCTCAGTCAAGTGTTTAGAATAAAATTTAAAAAATGTTATATTTTTCACAGGAGTAATGTAAAAAACTTGTATGTGAACTTATTACATAATGCAGTAGAATGACTCATTAAGAAATATCATCGCCAATGAAAATAAAATCATAAAAAAATATCATTAGATTAATCAGAAAGCTACGACGAATACTTTCCTTTCAGTTTGATACCTATTTGACGATTTAATATGGGCAAATCAATATGCTCATAAGAAATGTAACTTATTTCACAAACACTGTAAAATAAAAGTTAACCGTTTTAGTGCCATTGTTTTTTACTCATATATACTTAAAAATGCCAAAGAAATCTTTTATTTTTGATGTCATTTACCCTTGTCTCGAAAAAAAAACTGTATCTCTTCCAAAAATTATCCAATTTTAATAATTTTTTCGGTGTTTTCTTAATAAAAACTTGTACAAGGATAATAAAACACAAAGAAAATTATGGAAATATATATTGTGAACAAAAATTATAACAACTGAAATCAAGGTCACATCGTCATTTTCGCAGTCTGGTACACCTCCATATCAATATGTTATCGTCATCACTATCACTCAAAATTTGCATTACGCCAAATTGTGAGCGCACCACAATGTCACTTCCACCATCACTTTCTTCACAACTTGAAAAACGATAATTTTCACTCTAATTATTTTCATATTCCGACATTATGGGTAAACAATTTTCTTTTCCTGGATCCTTTTTATATTGTAATTACTAATAATATTATAATTTGAACTTTATGTAACACGTAGAAAGACAAAAATTAGCGATGTTCAAGCGACCTCCCCTACCGAGCGCTAAACAGCAACTGATTTCGCGAGCGCCATCGCGCTCGTGGCATATTTAGTTAGTACGTGCACGAGCGCAATGGCGCTCGTCGGCACTCTAACGGTTAAAGTAAATTTCATTTATTTCCAAGTATGACTGCATCATATTAAAATTCAGACTTCTTTAGATCATTTGAGTTACAATTTTTTTATTAATAATATAACATTTGACAGGTGTATTTATAATATTATACATGATTGACAAGAAACCACACACTTATTCATGAATATATTGGTGGCAATCACCTTCGTAAGATGAAGCATTTACATTTAAGTTAAATCACTACAATTGCATTTATATTCCTCCTTGTTTATAGAAATTCAGAAGATTTTGGCAATAATATACATATTCGCAAGTCCACATAAAATTTTACACACTAATAACACATACTATCAATTTGTCTAAGTAAACTGATTTGTTAGTGAAGCCCACGAAATAGATCGCCAAAATGAAGCTGGCATATTAAAAAAAGCTCTTATTTTTCAGAATATAAAAAACCACAAAATTTAGTAACTGATAACTAGGAATGAACAAAAAATGAAATCAGTCTTAATACAAAACAAAAAAGCCGTCTTCAGAAACGATCGATGGCATTTTAAATGTGTAACAGTAGCCCAAGGAGATTAAAAATAAACTAAATAACTGACATTGACATCCGTGCTGTGTTGTCAAAATTAATGTCTTTCACTGTTTACGATTTTTATACATTAAGGATATATAAAAATCGTAAACAGTGACAACCAGTTAATGACCCAAATATGCTATGAGTTTTATGTATTACTATTTTACATCTTTATGCAGAAGATATAATAAGACACAATCCACAGTTTGTTTCATCTTTTTGGTTCAAAAAGTTCAGTAGAAATATCATTTACAAACCGTTATGAAGAATAATTTGACTTTTCAGAAAAAAATTACAAAATTTCTCCTTTGTCCAATATGATTTAAATAAAATATTTAAGGGTCTTATTTTTTTAATTTTCTCAATATAAGAGTGTCATTTTTGTTCTTGTAATACATGGATCCACCTGAGCATACATGAATTTGGATAAAAAAAATAAGTCCAACTTTGTTTTCTTTTAAAAATGTGTTTATGACGCTACTGAACAAAATACTAGAATGTCTTTGTCTACAAATCATAATAAAGCATATGGTAAGGAGAAAAAGATAAACAAAAAAAGTTGGTATAATTGTATCAAGTGTATTTTAACTAAAGTATTTTAGGTATTATATTTTATTTTGTTTGTTAAATATTTTATAAAGTTTAATACATTTCTTTAAAAAAAAATATAAAAAAACAAAACAATTAAGCAATTTACAAATCCCAAAAAATTAAATACTATATATCATAAGACAAATTAAAAATGCCTTATTATTTATATTAATTACATCAAGAATTGTTAATAAAAAAAAATATATTATAATAAAAACCTAAAGAAATACAATAATAACCGAATGAAAACAATTACAAAAAAAAAGAATCAATATCAACTGCATTTTATGAGTAGCACTTTTGTGTAAGTGAAAGTTCTCATGTATTTGAGTTTTATGTTAGTTTCGACAACCCTATTGAGCCAGTGAGATAATGCATATTATATCTATGTATAATCAGTATGTTACATCTGTGTACAAGATCTGTTAAAAAAACAAGCTACTTTTTTATTTTTATTGTTTTTTCGCATACAGCTTATTGGTCTTTACCTCCTTCAAAGTAGGTACTCATCTTTTATTCACAAACTTGTAGCTGCAATGTTTCACTGAATAGAACTAGAGAAACAAAAAGTCACAAGAAACAAGATCTGGCTATCAGGGAGTTTAAGGAAAATAGTCATCCCATTTTTGGCACAAAAGCTTACAAATTGAAATGATTAAGCGGCAGGCACATTGCCATGGTGATAAATCATGATTCGTCTCGCCACAACTGTGGTCTCTTACCGCAAATTTTTTCATGACACAAAATTCAAGACACAATTCCATTGAAATAAAAAAATAACAGTGATCTTGACAGAGGACCAAATCTGTCGAGCTTTTTTTGGACAGGGAGATCCTTTGCTAACCCATGATGACCGAACTTTCATCTCAACGTCTTAGCAGTAAATCCAACTCTCATTTTCCGTGATGAGCCTTTCAATGAATGTTTCATTATCGTCGACTTATTGAAGGAGTTCATGGCAGAAGTTTAAGAGATGTGACTCAATTGAGATTTCAAATTCTTCTGATAGGTTCAAGATTTCATTTGCAAGGACAGTCAGATGACAGTTCATACAGCAGATCGTTAATTTTCTGAATACGAATGTCATTTTTAGTTAATATCGAAGGCCTTTCCAGTCAAAAGTCACCTACAACTGTTTGTGAACCCCATTTGAATTGGGTAAACCATTCATAGCACTGTTGTACAAGAAAGAACACACTTTTGTAAACTTCTTTCATAATTCCAAAATTTTCTGTGAATATTTTCTCTAGTTTTATACAAAATTTCATGTTACATTGTTGCTATTGTAAAATGGACATAGTGAAAATCGCCACAAACACTAAAACACGTGCAATAACTGACATTAAATGGGATGTAACAAATTTGAAACAATTTGAAGAAAAACAACAGATACTTTGTAAATTAAGAGTTATAGTGCAGGCAGCCATATGTCGCTAGGATGCTTCGTTGGTGAGTAATTAAAAAACTCGGGTTATTTTTTGAACAGACCTCATATGGAGCACACAATGGACACAATATGCACTTTATTTCATCTTAAACGAGCACTTTGTTTTGGCTCATAGATTGAATGAAAAAGATTACATTTTTCATGTCAGATTGACGATATCGTCAATCTAACATGAGAAATCTTATACATAAAACATATCATATTTTTTTCATTTTCTCTATATAAGAGCATTATTTTTATTATTGCAACACCCGGATCTAGTACCATTGGCTTTATAGTAGGGGAGCCCAAGCGGGGATTTTGCGCGTTACTCGAGCGCGTCAGAAAATCATATGGGGAGAAACCTTGTACCCTGTAATGTATCCCTACCATATATGAACCCTTAATATAGGGGCGTGCGTTGAGGGCAGCCCGTCAGATTAGTAAAAAAAAATCGATCCTCAGAAAAACTCGAGCGCGTCAGATTAAGACAGTATATGGTATGTTAAGTACATGCAAAACAGTGTATATTTCAATAATCTGACAATTTGAGCGTGGCATAAGGAAATGGGGAGTCATAAAGATGTAAAAAAAAACGTCACCTCGAAATACTCGAGCGCGATTGAATTTTTTTTATTTTGAAGGAAATCCTTTAAGGATTACGGGAAATATATAGAAAAATAATCTGACGATTTTCATGGGGAGATGTAGCTAAAACCATAAATAAAGTGTGGAGCATACAGCTGCTAAGAACTATGTGTTTCCCACTCCGCGTCTCTCGTTCCTTCTCATTCTTTCTCTATCTCTCACTCTCTCGCATCAGTTCGAAAAATTCGAAATTTTTAGGTGATATTCAAAAATCTGTTACTCAAAGAGGAATGATCTAGAATGAAAAAAAAATATGGAAATTAAAGTTGTAAGTGTCTAGTTTAAGAAAGTATAATTTAAAACAATCTAGCTCCAATAGTTTCTGAGAAATCGTAAAAAAGCAACAAAAAAATGTTTGCCAAATTTTGGCATGTTTTAAAAAAAGTCTATGGACTTCAATAAATTTTTTTTGTAATTCCAATATAAAGCTTTTTTGGAGAATTTAATCCCCTTTAATTTTGAGTAGTTTAAGAACTCTCTATGACGATTTGTTTCTGAGTAATCGTCGATCAAAGCAAAAAAGTTCCTTTTCACTTAAAAAATTAATTACTCGGGAATGATCATAGAGGAAATTTAGATACAGCTTTGTACTGAAAAACATTCTCTACAAGGAAGACACAAAACAAAAAAAAATTTTTTAGAGTGAAAATTTAGTTTTAAGAAGAGGTCAAAAATGGCATAATTAAGGATATTGGGATAATTTGTCATTGCTTTGCATATTATGGGTGAACTGAAAATGTAGACTAACTTTTCAACCTTAAAATGTCCCAAAAAAGCTGTAAAAATTTTGGAACGCTGCGATTACTCCTTCCTATTGTTTGAGATGTTCAAATTCACCACACTTACCAAAAATCAGTATCATAAGGAATTATTGTTTATCTGAATAGAAAATTTTTTTTCTCAACAATAATCGGTATTTTCACTATAAAAAATGTAAATTATTGGAAAATAAAGTTTAAAAAAGAAATAAAATAAAAAAAAATTTTTGTTAAAAAAAAATTTTCAATTTGTCAGATTAAGAATATGCCTTCATATAATTGTCAGATTATCATTTAGGACGATTAGGACATCAAATTGAACCGTCTGTATAAAAATGTGACGCGCTCGAGTATTTCAAGGTCACAGTTTTTTTTACATTTTCAAAAATCGGTTATGACTTTTGGCCCCATCCAAATCGTCAGTCATTTAAATAGGACACTTTCTTGAGTTCACTTAACATTTCCTCTGAATATCTGACACGCTCGAATAACTTTTTTTTTTCAACCCCTTTTTACGGCCACCCTCCCCTAGTTACTCGTCAGATTAATATCTCTCGGTTTTCAAAATGACATTGCGCGTATACACTATGAATATCTGACGCGCTCGAGTATTTCTATGTGACCGTTTTTTTTTACATTTTTGAAAATTAGTACACGCTTCTCTCCCCAACAAAATCGAAAACTTTACATAAACTTTTATTCGTTTTAGGACATTATCATCACAATACAATAGGTCCCCATGATGCTTTAGTAACTGCAAATTTAGCATCCTGGGCTCCCCTACTATTAGCAAGTCTTCTTTTTGTATATTCTATTCCACACAATATGATCATATTTAAAAATGGAGATGACCGGTCTTTTATTTCGAAGAAGTGCAACTGATAGGGGCCAAAACAGGAAATTATTTCTGTCTATCATATACTAATAATTAAATACCATCAAAAATTTGTTGGTCCCTCACTTGTAGTTACATATGGACCTATACTAGAGATAAACACTACAATAAACTAGTGTAACATCATGCATACGGATAATGCTTTTGGGTTTTATCAATTTTATGATACATTTAGCTGAATTGCAATACATCGAAGGGCGACACATTTGGTATAAAAATATTGACGCCTACATTTCGGCAAATTAAGAAGTGTTAAAACATTTCTATATAAATGTGTAGGCCGGTGTCGTATCGGCTGATTAAGAATCGCCCATAGCATCTCTAACTCGTTGGGTGGGTGATAAAAGAGACAAAGTGTTGCTTACCAAGTTTTCTGATATTTTACGGAGAATATAATTAAGTATTATAATAATAGAAACCTGTAAAATTCTATGAGCAAAATTTTTAGATTTCTTATTAACTATTCTTGATACATTAAAAATATATGTGTCTTTATAAAGATTTTGTTTTGTATTATGGTTAAAAATTGCATTTTATTTTTTGCTATTAAATGCTGATTATATTCTAATAATACCAAAATTATTAAAAAATTATTTATATATCACATTTTTGTAATGCCAGACCCATTTTCAATGGACGCCTTCGATATATGAGAAGGATACAATAAAATAACCAAAAACCATTTCAATAATTTTCACAACCTATGTAAAGGTGTGTGATTAATTTTAACTACGTTTATCAAAGTGGTTAATTAATAACGTTATGAAAAATTAATTGACTACGGACACAGAATGAAGTTTTCATAACATAAAATGAAATTTTCAATTAGCCAGCTTGTAATAATACACATTAGAAATAACCATTATGTACCTCAGAAGCAACTTGTCAAATGTAACATCACTTCACTCCCGTCAAATGAAGAATTTGAATTTGACTGAAAAAAACTCAAAGCCATGATTTCAAATTATTTTTGGTGATATATTTCAAGCTTGACTGTTTAACTTGTATGTTGTTCTAGATGATTATATTTCATTATCAGTTATACCACTCACTTTATAAATGAGTTCACTCATATATAACTCATTTACATATAGACAGTCGCTCATTTCGCGTAATTTAACAACTTCACTTTATCATTCTGATCTCAAGAAGGATAGGGTGAAAGATCTCTCGCCAGTCGGAGCATGATGTATTTTGAACATAAAAATCTTCAAAATGAAGTAACATTAGTTACTTCTGGCATAAATTTTTTTAGCAACCTTGCCATATAGAATATATATTTTTTTAATGTGATGTATTGAAGTGTTATCTGTCAAATGACCCAAAATGTTCAAACAGAAGTCAGATTCATTCCTGGGCATATAAAACTTTTCTACAAGCAAAATCTCAAATTTATTGGCCTACACATAAGATATAAATTGCAATACAAACATATTAGTAACAACCAATGTTGGCCGTGTGTTAATTGTGACTAATGTTTAAAAATAATGTTGAAACTGTTTAATCATGACTAATAACCTAATGAATAAAAATCATTAATAATGATTAATGACTAAGTAAGTTTTATTTGTTATTGTTAGTTATAATTACATTTATTTTTAGGAAATTAGGGAAAACATTTTTATGGACATAAAAAAATATTAAAAAATCAAGAAAATGTGAACTTACTAGAAAGAAAAAACAAAAATATTATTAACCACCTTCTTATTTATTGGTTGATAATAGATAAACATAGATAACACAGTGATACTAACTTAACAAAAGATTTAAGGAAAGTCACACTATCACTTTTAATCTCATTTTTCGAGGAAGGTTAAATTACTCTTCATAATAACCCTTTTTTCAAATATTTCGCCAAGTTTACTTACCATGATTTCCCTTACCCAGTTGAGAATCCCTGTCCGAATAATAGGACCACGGGGCCATTTGTAAATCGCTCGACTCACATGCTATTGTAACTTTACGGCTAAAAACTACTAACATTATGACTGAAATAAATAGTCTTAGTCATGATTAATCATTCAAATAAGAACTTTTATTGATTACAGCCAATGCTCCGACATATGTGTCGATTGGATTTATTAAAATAAGGCTTTTATAACATCACTTACCTTTCTTGTGGAACTGGATGCATCGGTAAACTTAATGAATCCAAATCGGGTGGTTCTGGTACGCCATGTAGTTTACACAGTTCTCGCAATAGGATGCCGACCTAAAACATTTTGACATTTTGTTTTAAAAATAAAATACCATAAGAGTTTGACATACTAAAATAAGTTATAGAAGACTTTTCTTTAAACAAAATACAACCTCACATTGCACAGAAGAACTTTCAAATTTTTTAACTGGGTCTTACAGGTGACAATGGTACTACCACATTTAGGTATTATTATACTCTGAGCTAATCAACCAAAAAAAAAGTGAACACAGTGAATATATCATTTAAACTTTGCAATCGTCAGCTTGAAAGGACATGTCTGTGCACGGATGGCGCAAAAACTTTACCGTTTTAGGCTTAAGAGGCTTGATCAACGTACGCAATAAAAATCCAAAACTTACTCAACTCTACTACTTATTATTTAATAAACAAATTATTATTCAATTAATTGAAAGCGATGTCTGCTTATTTTATAAACCACCATCATAAATGTGTGGGATACACCAGAGAGAAAAGTTTGAAGATTTTGAAATGTATAACATAGCATAACTTTTCTTACGCAAAGAAGAGTGGGTAAAAATGCATATATTTAAATTGTTGTACAAGGCATGATCAAAACATGCATGAATAATTTTATAACAAACAAAATAATTACAACAAACTTGATTTCAACTTCCTTCAAAGTACTCTCCTTGGTTTGCGATAAACTATCTCAATGGCGGTTTAGTGGTTGGAAGCGTTCTGCTCTGTCATGGCACTTTCAGTGTTGAGAATGGTGTCAAAATTCCTTTCAGCACAGTTTTAATTTTTGGGAACAGCCAGACGTTGCATGGTGCTAAATCCGGAAAATAAGGTGAATATGGACAGGTGATAACCTTTTTTTGGCCAGAAACTCTCGGATCAAAAGTAAGGTGTGGCACAGGGCATTATCGTGATGAAGGGTGAAACCACTGGCCCATTTTTCTGGTCTCTTTATTCGTATATCGTTTTGCAGATGTTGCATTAGACCCTTGTAATTATCAGAGTTTACATTTGTTCCCCTTAAAACGAACTCTAACCGCACTATCAAAAAAAACTATGAGCATGACTTTCACGTTCGACATCGACCGTCATGTTTTCTTAGGGCGAGAAAAACCACTCGTTTTCATTGCGAACTCCGATTTTTAATCTCAAGTTCATATTATCCATACACTCAACTTTCATTTCCACTTATATTTTTTTTCTTGAAAATCAGATCTGCTGCAAAAAGACCCTTCAATTCCTTGCAAACTGACACACGATTTTCCTTCTGTTTGTCAAGTGGCTGACGACAAATTTCACACTCATTCATCTCATTTAGAAATTATTAGTTAAAATGCTTTGCACGGACCCATATGAGATGTTCAAATCTTCACTAAGCTAGAAGAAGCTCAAATAGAAGACCTTTGGTCGGACTCATACCATTTGTAAACCATCTTTTGAGACGCCACATTATCGCCATACACCACTTTTAACATTTGTTAAGTTTCTTTGACACTCTTTTGCGCAGCAGAAGGTAAACACAACCTCACTCTCCAGGCTCTGGAAATCGATTGACAGGTTGCAACTTGTTCTGACTTCTCATGGTCGATATAGTATACACAATTGCTACTATAAAAATTCATTCACCGTATTTTTTGATCACACCTCGTATGCATAAAGTTTAAAACAATAGTAATAATTGTAAATAACTTTTAAGTTCTCTCTAAAGTTGTTTGTGTGAAGTGAAAGTACAACCGATGAGTAAAACTCATCAGTTGATTGTACTTTCACAGAAAATTAAATAATGACAAGTGTTTACTGATAATTTTATAATACCGTACTGTTATTTACAATTTCTTATGTACTAATCAAATATTCAATAATTATAGGCAACTAAATTGTTACATCTCTGGTGCGGGTCGAAGTCAGATGCATGAGAGTCTAGTTATGATACTTTGCTTAATTAATCAAACTTTGTTACAATATATTAAAACCAGTCACAAAATGTTTTTAATTTATTACTAAAATAACATACTTAACTGTCCATTTGATAAAAATTTAAAACATTAAAAAACATACCTAAATGTGGCAATTTTTAATAAAATTTAAATTCACAAACCTTTTATTTGTTCTGATAAAACATTCTCCTAAAATAATAATGGGAAGTAATGAAGCCTGTCTTAAAATGATTTTGTTTTTTATTTTCCTTTAATTCCTATCTTTTCGGTTTAACAAGTATCTATTTGAAAATTAATATCTATATTTTATTTGAAACTTAAAATTCAAAATTTTAATTGAAAATCGATCATGATGAGTACATTTGTATGAACTTAATATCACTGAAAGGTCATACAAATACTATCAGTTATTATAAAAATGATCATGACTTTTTATATGGTTAAAAGAACTAACAAGATATAATAAAAAAAACTGTATTTTTTAAATTTACAAACAAGAAGACGAAATGCCGTCACTAACTTAATATACTTATTCAAACACTTTACATGTAAAATTAGGCTTTTATAAAAAAACCACCATTGTACTAATTAATAATTAATTAGGTTTTTATAAAAGAAAACCACCACTGAAAAGTATCACTGAACATTAACTTCACAAACTAACGCACTCTCCCTGTCAAGAAGTGACGCTTTGAGGACACTTCACAAGCTACCAGGTTATAAATTTTTAAGTCTTTACAAGTCAGTAATGATGCTGGAACAAACCAGAGAACACACAAACCACTCATACAAATTAAGAAGGGTTTCCAGGCATATAGATGTAATAAGCTCCAGAATTATTTATTAAAATAAAGGATGACATCTTAAACAACCGGATGGCAGGGCACAAACATCAATAGAACATAACTGAACTACTTGCAATGAGCTCATGACAATGATTATTATTGAACCGGCACTTTAAATCATGATGAAGAAACTATATCTAACATCTCTACAAATTGGCCTGAAGATGAATATGGAGCCCAAGGCCTTCAACCAATGTGTCCTGCAAGCTATAGATGCAAAACATAGACCCCAACACGACAATTTCAAATTATTAAAAGGAGCATGGTATGCGCTATGCTCATCCAAAAAGATCCAGAATGAAATCATAAGCGACACGCACCTGGATGTCACCCAAGTGGTCAATATGGCTCATTCGGTTATGAAACTAAAGTGAGCCTGGGCTGGACACATGCCTGACCAAAACAAAACAGGGGGCAAATGCACTCTCAAATGGAGAAAAGTAGTTCACACAGTTCGAATGAGGGAGATAAAGAACAGCAGGTATTTGCTTAACGGTGAGTGAACAGATGCTAACGAAAAAGAAAAAAAATATGGGAATATCTTTAAGAAAAAAAAAAATAACACTTAACAGTCATTCAAACTTTATTTTATGAGTTTTGCACGATAAATGGCTTTTTTAAATGGTGAGTATAATGGTGACTAATAAAGTGTACCTATGAAATGTACACTTACTAAAAGTCACCATTATTCTCTCCAAATATATTGTTTTATCAAATGATCTAAATTTACAAATATAAATGCTTCAAGATTACACAACATAATACATATGGAAATTTCAACCTAGAAATAAAGAAAAATCCTTAAGGTTTATGATTATTTAAAGGTTGATATAAATTTAGTTGATGTCTAGGTAGTAATTTTAAATTTCAATTAAACTGGAGAATCAAAGTAGGAATTTCCTTTGAGTCATTGATATTTATCAAAAATCAGGCAGACTGATAATTATCAGCCAATGAAATATAATTCATTGGTTCATTATAATCTGTAATCAAAATGATAACTAATCAATTTCCAGAAAATTTACGATCTATATTTTAATATTTCACTAAAACTTTCTTTCAGTTTCTAGCAAAATCTCCACTTTTCTTTCTTTTGTGTGTAATATTTAGTGCCAAATCATGTACAGTAATACCTGTTATCTGCAGGGATTAAGTTCCTACAAAGTTGTGCAGTTAATGACATTACTAGTTCCTATAAAAGGGGTTATGTAATAATCCTATAATTTTAGTAATTTCAGATCAATAACAAAAAAAATTAAGCATTACTGGTATCACAAACGTATAAAATATAAGACAAAAATCAGCAGCGTAATCAACATCAATATTGTATGACAAGTTTATAATGGCGTTGGAAAAAACTGTACAACAGAACTTTGCTACTTCTTTTCCTGTTCTTTTCCTGTTCCTGTCTTATTTATTCACAAGGCTCTCATCGATTTTAGATTCCCCTATTAAATTTCGATGTACTTTCCATAAGAGGATCTTAATCTAATATAAGATCAATTAACTTTTCAGCTAATGAAAAAATCTGATCTAAAAATTTCTAAAATTCTAACGTAGTCCCAATTTCTTCATCTCTTGCAAAACAAGCCCATTATTCAAAAGAGCAATAGCTCTGCTAATTTTGATTCCTGACAATCATGACTACAAACCATATCATTGATATCACTTCGTTAATTGTATCAAAACCTTTTTCTTGCATTGCGTGCGATAGTTACAATTTCAGTGATATCCATGATATGATTTCAGTTTATGACCTCTTACATTAGTCAGAGTTATAACATCCGACCACTAGTTTTACCATCAATAATTTTTCGTTTAATATCTAACTTTGCCAGATAAACTTGATTGATATTAAGAAGAGCAATAACATTAAAGCATTTAACAACTCTCAATTCCTCTTTTCCCAATAGAAGTTTAAAGTTCTTTATGTATAGGGTTTAAAAACTAGATTTTGGTGGTAAAAAGAATTTTAGTATTCAAATGATCTAGAGTTTCAAAGATTGAGAGTGGCCAGGTGCGTTATCAATCAATATAAAAGAACTTCAAGATACAGACATTTTGAATTTCAATAAACCTCGACTTTTTTAATAAAACAATTCTTAAATCAGCCATTAACCGTTTTAGTGCCATGGTTTTTTACTCATATATACTTAAAAATGCCAAAGAAATCTTTTTTTTTTATGTCATTTACCCTTGTCTTCCAAAAATTATCCAATTTTAATAATTTTTTCAATGTTTTCTTAATAAAGACTTGTACAAGGATAATAAAATACAAAGAAAATTATGAAAATATATATTGTGAACAAAAATAATATAACAAAAACTGAAATCAAGGTCACGTCGTCATTTTTGCAGTCGGGTACATCCTCCGTATCAGCAAAATAATTGTTATCGTCACTATTATCCCTATCACTCAAAATTTACATTACGCCAAATTGTCAGCGCACCGCAATGTCACTCCCACTATCACTTTCTTTAGAACTTTAAAAATGATCATTTTCACTCTAATTATTTCGTATTCCGACATTATGGGTTAAAAATGTTCTTTTCCTGGATCCTTTTTATATTGTAATTACTAATAATATTATAATTTGAACTTTATGTAACACGTAGAAAGATAAAAATTTTGCGATGCGTGCGAGTGACCTCCCCTACCGCGCGCTAAACAGCAACTGATTTCGCGAGCGCCATCACGCTCGTGGCAAATTTAGTTAGTACGGGCACGAGCGCGCTCGTCGCCACTCAATCGGTTAAGCACAGTTGTGAGCTTTATTAAAAAACGAAGACATAATAAATAACTTTTCTTACATATACAGTGCACTTACCAAAACGTAACTCTTACAAATAGAATATTTCAGCTAAACACATCAATAGATGAGTGAGCGAAGTACTGTTGAGAGAGGATGTAGAGTGCAAATGAATTTTACGATAAACAAGTAATGTGTAGAAGATGAATAATATATGACATACATATATTCCCGGTAAATTTCGCAAAATTTCAAACCACGGACAACAGTAACCACAGATAGTGAGAAACTTGACATTCACGCATGATAATGATAATATTTACTTGAGCCAAATTGCTCAACTGAAAAAACTCATTTTTAGTTATTACGATTCTTTAAACTAAGATTCAAAGCTATTTGCATAAAAATATAGAGAAAAGTTACCAGATTTACATAAGAATGTTAAAAACTACATTTAGTTTGTAAAATGTGATCTACTTTTTAATTTTTTATGTCACCACATAAATGTATAGATTCACAGTTATGCTTTTTTTAGGTCAAATTATACATGATTGTGACAATTTTATTTATTATAGAGGAAACAGTGGTGAATAGTCCTTTTGTGTTGTATTATTTTCAACTCATATTATAATCAAATTTGAGTGACAAAAAGATTGATGACAATGGCAGTCACTATACAAATACCCATTTTGTTGGTTCCAAAAATAATAGATTTGTAAAAAAAATTTCTATCCAAAATTTCTAAATAGTCTTGGAATTATAGAACCTGAAACAGTTTAAGAAATTTGTGCACAAACAATTTGTAATGACTGAAACATGCAAATAAACCAAACCTTCCACACAATTAACTTTCTTTGTCTATGGTCATCTTGATACACTACATTAAAAATTTTTTTGTAATTTTTACAAAGCTTTAATTCTTATTGTCAGGTATAGCAGGTAAGACATAGAATGACCATAGTTAGTTTCATGTTCTTTATATAACAGTATAAATCTTTCTATGCAATTTGTGTTTGTTAGTTATTTTATATTATTTACAACGAAAGAAATATCCACTGATAAAAAAGTTTCATGGGTCTGGGATAGGTTCATAATACTTCAACCACTTGCACATGGCAAGTGCGCGAGTCTGCACAGAGGGTTCCGCAAACAATATTGAACTTATAAGTTTGCATTTCTCAACGACAGTGAGAAAAACAAAGTTATTGCTGGATTGGTTCCGAAAATATCTCGTATCTCAAAAACTAATTATCTTATTCAAACCAAAGTCGTTCAAAGTTTATTTTAAGTTCTACTATCTTAATGTTTTCAGAATTTTCTACCCTTTAGTTAAAAAGTTAGAGGGGTTGAGGTAGGGGGTTGGGTCACTTTTTCAGTCTTTAGAAGCGCATATTTCACCAATTATTCACTCAAATGAAAAAGTTATTTTAGAACCTCCATTTCATTTTCAAAGATCTATCTAACAATACACCTCACGCCTACGTGAACTAGATTTTTTTCATCCCTGAGTTACATGCATCGAGTGCTACCCTTAATATTATTTTTTTCATCCACTATTTCATTGTGTAGCGGTTCATAAAGTAACCTACCATCCAAATTTAATTTATATAGTGCCAATAATCTAAATGGCTGTGACATACGGACAGACAGCCAGGACGAAATTATAAAGGTTCTGTTTTTGCCATTTGGCTATGGAACCTTAAAAAGAATTAGTTGGGTAACAGGGGATATGATCGCCCACTGAGAAATATTGTATAGGGCGTGAACCCCAGGGATAACAAATGGTTGAACTAAGGGTTGAAAAAATAAAAGAAATCTAATAAAATAGCATTCCAAATTATTTTGATAAATACAGCTATGGCTTATACCACAATTAAAAATATAGCTATTTTCATTAGAAAATGTATGCGCTATTAAATTTGTAAAGGAAATGGTATATTCATAATAAATTGCTTTACACAAATGTACAAAAATCAGAATGAATGGATCATGATTATCGGTTTCACTTACTTCTTTATCATACACTGTGTCTTAACTCACCCAGAGTGCAAATTTGAATCCCAGTGTTCAAATATGCTTTTTTGGTCTTTCATTCAAGAACTTTAATTTTTTATCATGTCATGAATTTAGTTATATACATTGAATTGTTGAATATATTTGGCGTTAATTTTGTAGAAGTCCATTATTCACAATTAAATGAAACTACATGATGTAGTATTATTTCTACTTCCTTTAAGTCCTTTACCACGAGACCTAGGTTTTGTTGGTTAGCAAAAATTCTTTGCTAATAGCCCACCTGAAGATGTTGTAATACAACGAAACCTAGGTCGTGGTTTCATTTAATTATGAATATTGAATTGTGTTTAAGATCATTGTCATCTTGAAAATACCACTCAGGTGGCCTATTCTTTTTGATATAGATAGCAAATGTCTTTAATATGTAAGGTTTTTTGGTGATTGACAACTCAGTAATTATTATGTTTTCGACAATATTTAATAATTGAAACATGAATATTTGTTATATTTTCTAATAATTAATTTTTTGTTGCTGCCGAATGTCTCTAGCAATATTTTTCTTAGAAACTCAATTCTTGGTGTTATTTTTTGACAACACTACTTTGAGTTACTATCATTGTCAATTTTTTTCCACAAACTCACGGTATCAACTACTCAAAGTATCTCTTATGCATGTATAAGGGATACTTTAGATTTATTTTGAACTTACGCTTGCGTACAGTCAACTTCTTTACAGTCAACTATATATTCTTTCCACTTCGACATTTTAACCTTTCAAATAGAAACTAATAAAAATCCAACAATACTATAATCAGTGTTTCCACGCCACTTTCAATTGGAAACTTATTCCCTTTATAATTCAATTAATATTTTAGGGAAGACAAAGGGCGAGTTATTTTGCTCACTTCTTTTAAGTTCTTCTTTAACTATCCTATGAAATCAACTAGAGCGATTTAATTTCTCATCACTAGCTGCACGAAGAAAAAGCGCTGATCTATTATATTTATATAAAATCATACATTCGCATGTTGATTGTCCCTATCGCCTCTCTCTACTCAACTTCAACACTCGACACAGATCCCGTATATTATTACAGAGATCATTCACACTACATGTTTATAACAATAATACCTCTTTTTGTAACCCCATAATTTGAATGTGCCGATTGCATAACAACAATATTGTTTCTCAACATCTATCCTTAGACATTTTTCAACCGAAATCATTAACATTTAAAAAGGAAATACAAAATATATTATTTATAAATTAAAATCAGCAGCGATAAAATTAAAGTTATGTTCAGTATTTAAAAAAATAATTCTAAGTTAATACTAACTTTAATAATTGATCAATACCTTTAGTAATATATTTAATAAAACAAGAACCCTTGAAAATGTATACAAAAATACTCTAACCATATTGTGCACACATAATTAGAGCTATAGTCTAGTTATAATCTGTTCTTTTTATTATATATTTACGTGACTGAAACTTGTTTC
Source organism: Druceiella hillmani (assembly GCA_039881145.1). Classification (NCBI taxonomy): domain Eukaryota; kingdom Metazoa; phylum Arthropoda; class Insecta; order Lepidoptera; family Hepialidae; genus Druceiella; species Druceiella hillmani. The sequence continues at coordinate 19,050,651 of JAYKKI010000032.1, read as the reverse complement.
GTGAGCCCTTTCAATAAATAAATATCATTTTTACTCTTACTTTCTTTTACATTTAAATTAGTTCTTGTATTAAATGAAACTTGATGTAATATACATTAAGTTTCATTTAATATATTAAATATTAGGATCAAAGTCTTTTTTTGGTAATCATGAATAACATTTCTCAAAATAGTGTTGTTGGATCATCAAATAGGCTCCTTTTAATTATAAAAGTTTTGAAATTACACAAGATCAATTTCTAAAGCAGACGGACAAAAACATCGGAGGTGAAGTTCAAAGTTTCCCGAAAAGTAGAATGACTACTTTAAAACTTTGGCAAGATTAAGCCCTAGTGGCATAGTTAACAAAGATCAAGTTGAGGCCGATCGCTTCAGGGAAATTAGTCATCAGTCGCACAATGCACTTAGTTCAGGGTTATTTCCTGTTTTCCGTATGCCGAATGTGCAATTACCTTCATTTTTATATACAAATATTGGATTTTTCAATGTCAGACAGTACTAACCTATGTAAAAACAAATTACAGGTACAATTGCCACAGGTGAACATCAATATCCAGTTATTATTTACAAACACCACAATATAATTGAGTGCTGTAAATTATTTTCATATTTGAGTGGTAGAATGTTTTATTAATGCTAATTTTGTGGTAACTACATATCTAAAAATTTCAGTTCAATATGTGGTCAAATTACTTTTCTCGAGGGTAATGAAATATATTCTAATTTAGGATATTTTCAAATTTCAACACGCACATGCCATTCAATACTGATTTCTTTCATTTCGAATAAAATGACAAAATATCAACCTTAGAGGTATATTACTGATATCTAAGCAGAATTTTAATTTAAAATTTAATAATGATTAACTTAATAATTAGAAACAAAGACATTTAAAATTTATTAAGGCATTTATCATTATACAAATTGTTGATCACTTAAGTAGTAACGTAGTAATATAGCCATTTAGCATTGTACATCCGTTACTTATGGATTGTCAAGAAAGAGAAATAAATTGAATACAAAGAATTATAGTAGAATTCATACCAAAAACATTCCGTATACCTTTAGCTGCATATAAAAGACTACCACTCAATAGTACATAGTACTAGCATTGTACATCCGTTACTTATGGATGACATTTGTCAAGAAAGAAAAATAAATTGAATAAAAAGAATTATAGTAGAATTCATACCAAAAACATTCCGTATACCTTTAGCTGCATATAAAAGACTACCACTCAATAGTACATAGTACTAGCATTGTACATCCATTACTTATGGATGACATTTGTCAAGAAAGAGAAATAAATTGAATAAAAAGAATTATAGTAGAATTCATACCAAAAACATTCCGTATACCTTTAGCTGCATATAAAAGACTACCACTCAATAGTACATAGTACTAGCATTGTACATCCGTTACTTATGGATGACATTTGTCAAGAAAGAAAAATAAATTGAATAAAAAGAATTATAGTAGAATTCATACCAAAAACATTCCGTATACCTTTAGCTGCATATAAAAGACTACCACTCAATAGTACATAGTACTAGCATTGTACATCCATTACTTATGGATGACATTTGTCAAGAAAGAGAAATAAATTGAATAAAAAGAATTATAGTAGAATTCATACCAAAAACATTCCGTATACCTTTAGCTGCATATAAAAGACTACCACTCAATAGAATATAGTACTAGCATTGTACATCCGTTACTTATGGATGACATTTGTCAAGAAAAATAAATTGAATAAAAAGAATTATAGTAGAATTCATACCAAAAACATTCCGTATACTTTTAACTGCATATAAAAGACTACCACTCAATAGTACGTAGTACTAGCATTGTACATCCATTACTTATGAACGACATTTGTCAAGAAAGAAAAATAAATTGAATAAAAAAATTATAGTAGAATTCATACTAAAAACATTTCGTATACCTTTAGCTGCATATAAAAGACTACCACTCAAGCGTACATAGTATTTCTATAAAACTGTTCATAAATATTTATATTATTTTTCACTATGTAAATATATTGATATTGTCTATTATATATTACATAGGTGTAAAACAAATAACTTGTTAATTTTTGAAATAGGTACTTAAAAAATTGTATATCACAACACTGAGCAATATTTGGGAGACCCATTCTAAAATTTTACTGAATATTTTCAATTTTACTGAATATTTTCAAAATATCTGTTCGCCACTTAATGTTATTTGTTACAAAAACATTTTTTTATTTCCCATTTCTATGTATTTGCATAATTCAAGGTAAGTAAAATTTCATCGCAATAACTGATATATTTGTAATATGATATAAATATGTTATACAATATGTATATAATGTAAATGTACATATTTATGTATATTATATCATATAATATCTATATATTTATCTATGTATAATATACAGATAAACAGAACAAAATTATAAGGGACATATATTTGTCATTCGGCTAAGGAACTGTATAAACCCAATATCTAACATATGAATTACTATTGCCTTGTAAATTGCTGATATGGCCTTCAACTTATATTACCTGTATTGAAGTATTGTTTATTTATTTAATTTTAAATACACTTATGGTATAACATTATAGCAAATAAAATATCTACACGTTAAAGACATTTTAGAAAATTAGTCTAGAGGACTATAAATTAAGAAATTTATATTTTTCCGACACGGTTGAATTTAAATGAGGACTATAAAAGATGAGTCTTTTATAGTCCTCATCTAAAATTAAGTTTTTGAAATTTTTCTCCACACATTTGGTTGTAGATACATGACGCAGATAACGTGTATGGATTTTGATGGAATTTTTAATATTGTGCAACTTTATAATATGAATTCATTACGTACTGTGCATTATATAAAAAGAAATATATTACAAATTATATATTTAACTAAATGATTTTCGGGCACAACTAATATGTATTAAAAAAATTTATTTAATTCCTATGCAGTGTATTTAATATACATCCGTTACATATACATAAAATAGTAGAAATCTATAAAAATAATTTGTCATTTAACTATAACAAATTATTTTTATAAAATAATTTGTTATAGTTAAAAACAAAATGAAGGTAGATGAAAAAATAACGAAAAAAAGGTAAAAACTATTTAATATTTAACTAAAATAACACAATACACAACGCATGCAAACACATATGTACTCATTAATGTACATATCTGCACTATAATATCATTCGAAACTTAAACCATAAACAAATAGACTATTGTTTCCATATAAACAAGTTGTACGTTTTGGAATTGACAGGTTGAGTAAATTTTCAAATTGTATAATTAAAAGTTAAGTACTTTTAATTATACAATTTGAATATTTAACTCAATCTCATACCACAGCTATTATTCCTATTATAAATACTTAATAATTTATAAGAATATTTTGAATTGTGTAATAAGTGCTTAGTGATAAAAGAAAAAGTGAATTAATTGGAAAAAAAAGGTTAAAACATATTCCATCGCAAACAAAAGTCATCAGGTATGAAATTTTTTAAATTGATTTTTTTATAATAAATAATAGCCTGCTACAGAATTTCTTGAAACATGTTTTTAATGTATATTCTTTTATATCATATTAAAAATTTAAATTTAGATAAATACTAACAATTTTCAAAATATAATTGGTACTAAAACGCTTTAATACCAAAATTTGACCTTATAATTTTACTTTATTAGGCATTGATATCGATATTAATATTTAAAACGCAAATATTACTTATATCAAAATGATCTTCACATATAAAGAGTTTGAACGTACTTAATGTTGTTTGGATCTCTTCGGACTAATCGTAGCCACTTTTTTCGTCTTTAGGATTCATTGACACTGAAATCAACTTTGTGCGGACTTTTTATAGATGTATTTGGACATTGTGTCACTATACACCATTTTAATATGAAAATAAATAGTAATCCCCATTCAGTGGGCAGAACTGTTTATATTTACATGTGTGTTACGTCACGCTAGCCACCATTACGGAAATTGCGTTTTAGCGAGTTTGATTATTTAAACTTTAAAAGTGATTTACACGAAAAATACGGCACATATCCTGGAAATATAAAGGTAGTGTGCTTATAATGCAAAACGGAATAACTTAAGACAGTTTAGAAAAACAAGTCAAATAGCCTGTTATACAATCTAACCAGCAGTGATAAGTACCATATCGATACAATGTAGAAACAGAGAAATAAAGAAGTAGTCCACAGATAATAATTTATTGCTTTAAGTTACTGTAAAAAAACCTGCCTTTTTAACAGTCTTGATACCTTTTTAATTACAGTCCACACTCACTATTCGCAGACCTGAGGATCGATAACATCTGAGGATTCATTATTAGTGGTTTAAAAATTATTCAGTTATATATTCAGTATTAGTAAAATAAATTTCAGTATTTATGGTACAACATTTTCAGTATCTCTTTAACAGTACACTTGTCTTGATACAAATTCCTATATAATAAAACAATTTTTCAATTTACATGCCTTTCCTTTTAATCATCTTTTCATTGTTAGTGGTTAAAAAATTATTCAGTTATATATTCAGTATTCGTGAAATAAATTTCAGTATTCATGATACAATGTTTCAGTACCTCTTTATCAGCGCACTTATCCTTTGATACAAATTCCAATATAATAAAACAATTTTTAAATTTAAATGACTTTCCTTTTCATAATCTTTTTTATTATATAAATATATGGGCCTACCATACAGGCAGAGTGTAAATGTGTTGTTTTTTAACAGTGTCAAAAAAGTTGTACCAATATTGAATATATTTGGCGTTAATTCTGTAGAAATTCATTATTCACAATTAAATGAAACTACGTGATGTAGTATTATTTCTACTTTCTTTAATTTCTTTACCACGACCTAGGTTTCGTTGTATTACAACATCTTCAGGTGATTATCTTTGCTAATATCCCACCTGAAGATGTTGTAATACAACGAAACCTAGGTCGTGGTAAAGAAATTAAAGAAAGTAGAAATAATACTACATCACGTAGTTTCATTTATTTGTGAAGTTGTACCAAGTAAATTATATTATCTATGGAGATATATACACCGGCATATTAAAAAAATAAACCAACTAGGCATCTAAAAAAGTAATAGCTCTTAAAATAAACTCAGAAACAGTTAATAGGTTATATGACGAAAAGTATTCTCTTGCCTTGGTCTCGCTCAGGTGTATGAATAAACAAGTCTACAGTTTAAGAACTCGAAGTCAAAAATAAGGCAGCATAATCTAAAATATCTAGTAAAGTGGTAGAATTCAGCCATGGAGAACAACGCCACTAACTATTTCAAAGTCAAAGATAAAGATACATAAATTTAATAAACATTGTTTTATTGACATATTTTGATTTCAATTTCCGTCATTGATTTTTTAATTAAAAAGTATATTTGTAGTTTAAAATGCATTCTTTCATTTAAATCTTGGAATGTATTCCAAACAATCCCCATACAATGTATTCGTATATTCGCTATTCGTGGCACTTATAGAAACATAAAAGTAAATAATAAAAATGGACAGTACTTTTTGTAAATCTTTAAAATGTTAGTTTAATCATATCTTAATAACATTTCTCGCCGAGTGATCGGTCAATATATTAATAGTCCACGTGAAAGTATTCAAGGGCAAAGGCTAATAATAAATACTCTTATGTATTAAGTGACTTTTCAGTTTACATGAAAAAAATTGTTTTCCAAGTAAACACTCACAAAATAACTTGTATAGTATTAAGATTCTAATCTAATGATTTTAACATCAGCAATGTCCTTTACGTAAGTAATTATATTAAAAGCATTTTGGATAGAGCAATTTTTTTCAACAAAAGAAATAAGAGTGAGTTCCTTGTTGACAATAATCTCATTTAAGCCAGTTTTCCAATATGCAATCAAATTGTATTCTTATGAAACAATTATTGACCAATAAAGAAAATATTAGAAAGAAGGTTTATTTTTCAGGACATAATTGGAGGATAACATCCTAGAGTTATACACTAGCATCATTTGTAATTCTTTCACATTTTCTTGTTGACATTATGAGCATAATCTTCTTATATTAACCTTAATCATTTACCTTTTATATTTATTGACCAGAGTATAAAATAAACAAAGCAACATTATCAGGTTATATTTTTATATATATTACTGGCCACAGAGATAGATGAAAACCACAGTGAACGATTGAAAAACTATACCACAAGAAATGGACACTAAAGACATAAAAATGCTTAATGCGTCCTGTTGTAATTGCAAATAAATATTAATTTTCTCATTATTAATCTTTTAAATTCTTTTTTTGTTAGTTGGATCTCTTTGAGATGTATAGTGGTATCACAGGATAAAATATCTGAACTTCTACTCAATGAGGCATAAATTTACAAAATTGTGTACATGACTTCTTTTGAAGTTGGTGGCCACAGAATGACTCAGAGTTAAACTAATAGAAGATGTAGATGAGGTTTAAGATAGTAGTTGTTGCATGATTAGTCGTGCTGAAATGGAGTTTAACCTGGTATTGGGTATCTTAATGATCGGCAAAAGCTATAATTTGATTGATCTTACTGCAGTCTACTTAAAACCCTTAACATATTATTAAATCGTGAATTATTTTGTGTGTAACTTAAAAAACATCTATCGTCAATACAATTAGATATAGTGTTGTTAAATTGCTTTAAACTTAAGAATTTCTTAACAGTTTAAGGTCTTTAAATCATAGTCGTATTGCTCATCTGTAGGCTTCAGTTGATATTAGATGAATTTGTTAAAGTCGCTCTTATGAATTTTTATTTTAGTGAAGTGTCATATGTTCAAGTATTTAGTGTCAAGTGCGTACATTATGTTGGGAATGTTTTATTATATTAAAGGTTTTTAGAGACCCATTTAATTTTTGTAAACATTATTTAGACCTAGTCACAATAGCTTATTATACAATATGAGACATTATACAAGTTCTACTTGCAATTGGTTAGTCTTACCTATTAAGATAATGGCCTTTTCTTTAGTATGTAAAACGGTGTAACTGTTTCGGCAAACTTATTTGTCAGTTCTTAGTTTCGCCAAGTGGGTTTTTGGGGGATCTAGAGTGAGTTTTGCTGCTGGGTCAGTGAAGAAGTACTAAAGGGTAATACTCCTTACACACTTCTCTTTGGAGAATAACATTAGTTCATAATTTTTTTTATGACCTTGTGATAAATATTTATTAATCTACATTCAATAGGCTACTTTTAAAAGCAATTACTATAATCTTCATTTCATAGTTTAATGGCCAATAGGCAGGACTGGATGGATCGTTTCTGTCATATATCTGGCACTTATAGACTTACTAATCTGCATAGGTCCAAAAGTAATATCCGCATAGGTCCAAAAGTAATATTTGAATTATAGTTTGAGTTAAATTCATAAAGGGACAGACATTATTGTTTTCAATTTATTTCACAGTTTGATTTGAATTTTTTCATATTTTGAAATAGCAGCCACAAATAAAATACTTATCATTGACTAGATGAAATTATGAAGGAACAACATTGCGTCGAAAAAACTGTTAAAATTCTTCAATCTATCTTTTGGATCTTGAATACTCTGATTTTTAATACTCCCTTTTTTTTTAAATTTAATACAATAACATTTGGCTGTCATAGTGTGTGTATTATTGAATCAAAACTTCTACAAATTTCGCCCAAATTTCATGAATCTGGCTGTTGCAGATTCATGAAATATGGCCGAACTTTATTAAAGATGACATTTGTCAACCTACAGATAAAGCTTCATTGATCAAATTAGAAATAAGTTTCCATTTTTTTAAATTACACTGAAAGTCACAAAAGGTTTTTTTATATAAACAGGATAAGCCTACTGAATCTCAGTTGGTCAAGTGTTGTTTTTATAAAGGATATATCCAAGTTTCTGCACATACTAATGCATGAAATTCACAGGTTCAATGAGGTCATAGAAAAAAGCCACATAAAACTTGAAGAGAGCAAAGACATTCATTTTGACAACATAGAATGAATGTCACTGTCAGTTAAGAAATTCTTTTTAGAGGCTACACATAAAAATAAATTATCAGTATTTATTACTTTTTGTGATTGTTCCTAAAAAGTTAATAATTCTTTCAATTTTTGTTATTAAAAATAACTTATAAATAATTAGTTATTAACAACTCTTAATATATTAAAAACATAACACACACCTAAAAAGTTTCGGTATTTTATTTTTTATTTTGTCCCGAATTGTCAACCACTGAATTGTTTGCTTTCTTATATTCTAAAAACCTATTAGCTTTTTTAAGTTATATTCTATTTCTGCAACACCAGGCCCGTTGTCGCTGTTCTCCTTCCAAATTAAGAAAATAACCGCTAGAAAAAATGAGTGCCGTCACACTATGCCCTCATTCTTCCAAAGTGAAATTTGTTTCATACTGATATTTCCTACAATTTAGAAGAATTAGTCTTAAAATTTGTACACTGTTAGACTTGTGAAAGGTATACTAGACACAATATAACTACACGGTGAAAAATAAAAATTATTATTTGTAAATAGCTTAACAGAAATAATATAAAAAATTATGAAAGTGACTATGAAAGCTTTTATGTGTACTTAAATGTTTAGGGAATCTTTCTACTCATTCTTGCTTGACAGAGTTTTCTATATTTACTCCAACAGATTTTCGAAATCCAACAGATTTTCTGCTTGTCATTGTTCCATATTTAAAAAAGGGAATCTCATTTTTTTTAAACAATTGATTTTTCCAGAATTTAAAAACTTAACACTCATTTTATACTGCTTTTTTTGTTCATTATTTAACCTCTTCACCGCCAAGTGAATGTTTCGACGAGCCAGCAGGTTTATTTAAATTGCTATCAAAAGATTGCAATTTAAATCACAAACGTGTACTATTTTGATTAAATGCGAGCAATGCGTGTAAATTTAGTCTATTATGAATTAAATGTGAAAACTAAGTTTGGTTTGTTGCAAAAGAAACGTTGAACGATCATATTTTGTCATCTTGCTCGCACCCTGACATTATTTTAGTATGTACTGCCGCCACATACCTACATAGAAATGACTATTTCATATATGACAATTTACGGAATAATATGCCTAATAACGCGTAAAGATATACATCAAAATATCATGATTTACCAAGTTTTTGTGTAAAGATATTTATTTGATGTTTACGCTAATGTTATATCACCTTATCCATAATTTTTTCGATGAAATTAATTGGACTTAGTATAGTTGAATGCAATTTCATACTGGTAGAAATTTAGGCATCTTTAGGGTGCCACAGCAAAGTAGGAGCCTGATAATTTCATCGTGTCTATCTGTCCGTCTTCTGTACATCATACATCACAGAATATTAGCTGTTATTTGTAAATATTTTTCGATTATAGATATTTTGCCGGTTTACACGTTTATGCAACTCAAAGGATAATTTTTTGAGGTCCTATTTATGGAACTTGAGATAGATTTTTTTCATCTACCCCCCCCCCCCTCAAATGCTGTATGAGTTAATATTTTTAGTTAGATTCATAATTGCATCTTTCAATCGTATATTTTAAAAATCAAAATAAATTCATAATAATATACCTTAACAATCATTTCAAATATTTAATGGGTTAAGCTTTAAAATAAAATAAGTAACTTTATATTAAATTTAATACAATTAATATTATAAATTTTTTGGAAACTTAACAAATAATATATAATATTCAATTTCATTTAAATTAAATCATTTACTTAATATTTATTTTAAAACTTATCCCATAAAACATTTCAAATAATTATAAAAATTTCATTTAGTTCTTAAAAACAAATATTTTTAAAAACACTTAAATTTATAATTCATAATTCCTAGAAGCTTTGTCAGCCAACCCTTACAATGTAATTAAGTCACAAAATCCATGATCATATACATATGCGCTTGGTATGTGGGGCACAATAGTCATGCAAGGCGCTCAAAACGTAAAAAAAGACATCAGTTCCATCAGCTTTCCATTATTCTATTATATTTAAAAAAATAGGCAGTCACATTTTTTTCCACTTTCATTGTTCCACATTTTAAAAATAGGTATTTCCATTTTTCCTAAGCCAATTTTTTTAAATAAAGAATAATAAAAAATGGATTTCTCCACAAAGAATCTTAAAATATTTGAAAATAAAGGGAGGCACAAAGATTGCAGAAAATTCTTTTAATTTAATATTAACATTTTTGTTTTAAAGTATAAACTCTCAAATAGGGAACATAAAAGCAGTGAGAAGCTAATTAAGAATGTTCAGCATACGAGTTGAACTTATATTTGACAATAAGGTATTTCACTGATGTCAATATTTTTTGTAAAAATGTTTTAAAACTGTAGTCAGTTAAAAAAAACCTTACGATGAAAAAAATAATGCATATAACTTCTAAATAGGAAAGTCTCTTTTTTTAATAAAACTGAAAAAGTTACTATGAATTTAGTTTCTACACAAAAAATTGAGAAAATTATAATGTGCAATATACAACTTAAACATAATATTTAACAGAGAGACACTAAAGATACTTAATCATTATATATTTAATACGACACTAAGTTATTTAATTAATTAACGAAATACTAAAGATATCTAAATACAGGCTAGCAACGTCAAAATCAAGTTGTGTTTTGTATAGGGCGTTTTTGCACGAATCATAGTTCGTCTGTTTTTAAGTCATTATAACTTTATAATGAAGAGTCCAAGGTATGATATATTTATTTTAATCGTTTTTAATGTCATTACTTAGAATAAGTAACAAAATTTAGTATTTAGTAACAAAATAATAGTCGAATACCCCCCCCATTGTCATGGAATTTTTTGAAATATCATATGTGACAAATGTTACCACACATATTTCATACAGGTCCTTAGCCACGGAGACTGAGGTATCATCGTTTAAAAACACAATGTTTTGTTGAATGTCATTCTATTTATAAAATAAAATCAAACTGTAAGTGAAACAAATTCAATTGAATTGCCTATAATTTTGATTGATTATGTCCCAAATGTTCCAATGTACCTAAAGAAAAAAAAATAAATGATATTTGTGTTTAACTATGCTTCATCATTATTGAATTACAGCATTTTCTGTTTGCAGTAAGCTATTTGCCTATTTGTCTTTTGAATAATAAGCACGGTCTATTTCAAACAGTTTTATTGTGACTCGATCAATAGTCATGACAGAAATAGATTCAAATGTAGATACATTTTGTGAATGACTAAGCTATTATTTATTTATATGATTTGAGACATCATTTATTGTCAGTTAGGTGCACGTGTTTCTAATTTAGTACCTTGCAACAACTTTATTAACGCATCTCCGAAAGACAATTTATTATTATTAAAACGCTATTATTAGGTTGGCAACTTATAAACCCGCCATCTCTATACAAAAACATCTCAATTTTTTTTAAATGTAGTCAATAAAATCAATCGTTAATTATATTAGCACTGTTGTATCTAACAATTTTCGCCAAATTTTTATCTAACACTTTCCGACCTGGAGAGTATGGTGAGTGAAGTAGCATACTCTATGTAAGCGAAAGTAGCTTTCCATATGTTACATGGAGTCAAGCATTTTCAAGTTAAAAATAAACTTTACTTTGATTCGAAAGAAGTTTAGCGATGACTGCTCTATAGTACACAAAAAATCTTAGCTGTAATTGTACTATTAGCTTGAAAGATTTCCCAATGAATAACTCAATTCATAACCCACCATGCACTCAAAAGTATCTTTTGTCCAATATTATATTTTGGTCTAGGTACACCTTATTCTCCAGCTCCTAGCCACTGGGCGTTTACACTAAAAATTAACATAACTTTCCATATCCTGCAACCAAATACTTCTCATCGGTACGATGGGAACTCAGTAGTACGAAGCACACATTAGCTCTCCTCTGAAATTAAAAGGGTATTAGCTCATGTGGTAGCAAAACGGAATATTTCCACTTCTTTCTCAAAGCATGAAGTTGTTTTTCCACTGCGGTATAAGAGCATGAGAAGAGCTCTGCCCAAGAATGTGAACTTAATCTGGGATCTGTTTCAATAAGGCTTTTAAATTTTTCAAATTGTAGGTCGCTTTAGTTGAGGATTGTACAGGTCAAAATTCCTTTCTTTGCATCTTTGGAACCAGTGATTGGCTGTGTCGTAAGAGGGCATACCTTCACCCATGGTTGTGTATATATTGCGTGGCGCTTCTCTGGTTTTTTGTACTTAATGACATTCATGAAGAAGAGAGTCCTCTAAATTCACTTGGAAATATTTCCATTTTTAATTTATTCCCTACTCGCCGATTACTCAATTGCAAACTAAACAGACGTTCAAATATGGCACTCTTTATATACCCTACAAGAAATATTCTAGTACCTTCTATAACATTCCAGAAATCTGTCAAAAAAAGTGGCGTGTTTACAAGTTGCCAACCTAATAGAGTTTACAAGTTGCCAACCTAATACATTTTACTTATTTCATTTAACCTAAATGCATAATAACGTAATTGCAAAAACCTTATTATCTTGGTAGTAATAAATGTTCTAGAATTGTTAAAAAAACAATTTATTTTGAGTTTGTTTAATAAGAACACAAATTTTCACAGCAAGTAGATTTTACTTTCAGCTTACATTTGATATTAAGTCAATTAATTTTCCACTAAGTGTGCTCTTTAACTTTATTTTTCTAATTACAAGGTTTTCCAGGTGTTCATAAGTAACCAAATAACAATATTAAATTATCTATATTCAAAAATTGTAATTACTGAGATTATCACAAAGTCACTCTTATTTCTTTTCTTGAAAAAAATTGTTTTCTAACCAAGATGCTATTAATATAATTATTAACATATAGGAAATTGCTCATTTACATTCCACTAGATCACCAGATTAGAATACTAATACATATTAATTAATTTGCATCACAGTTTCAAAAAACATGACAGGAAACTCTAGGTTAAAATAAAAACATCTTCCTACATGCAACAAATTCCAGTTGAAATCATAGTACCATAGAATAATATAAAAAATTATTATGGGTGATTGTGTATAATCCCTCATTCACAAGAGCAGACCTGACATTCAGATCAATGCATTCCTCAAACAAATTGGTAGAGTGTCTCAAGGATATAATAAAGTGTATCAGTCGAGCCTTTGCAAGACTATATGAAATTTTTTTGATATTACTTTATATACTCTAATTAAAGGGTACATAATTTTGGTTACTATGATTAGTGCGTGACAGTGGCAGTGTAGCTCTTTGCAGAACTAAATTGGTAGAGTGTATCAAGGATATAATAAAGTGTATCAGTCGAGCATTTGCAAGACCATATGAAATTTTGTCATATAACTTTATATACTCCAATTATAGGGTACAGAATTTTAGTTATTATGATTAATGCGTGACAGTGGCAGTGTAGCTCTTTGCAGAATTAACATTTCCACAAATATGTTAATTATTTTCTTATTTATTCAACGAAAAACGAATTTCTTGTGGATTTTTTAATTATTTTACAACAAAAATAAATTTCTTCATATTTTTTACGCATCATCAGTAATATTATTTTCCCCTGTATGCTTACAATATTGCTATAATGAATATGAAATATCATCTTAACGGAACATAAGACTAACATAAGGTTATGGATATATTAGATATTGTGGTTTCATTCACGTAGAATTATCTCAATTATTACATGATCTCCCCACATGATCATTACATGCATTCATTCTATCTACCAAAAGACATTAGGCACCTTAGTCGGGAGTATTTCAGAAGGAATACTCGCAATGACCAATCGAGAAATAAATTGGTTTCTCTTTGGATTGCAATATTCCCTGACAGAAGCAGTAACAGAAAGTAATACTTTTTTCGACCGCCCTCACCCTATGAATTGTAGTTTCATAATGTATAACCTATAATCTTGTTAAAAGAATAGATTTTCAAACACAAAAAGAATTTTTGAAATGTTTGTAGTGTATCCAGAAATTATTGCAGTGTTTTCTTTTATATTACAAAAAATTACATATCCTTTTACGCTAAAATTATTAAATTAAAATTTCCATCAATTAAATTTACAAAATAATAAGATAAAGTGGATTTATTTACATCATCTGTCATTATAGTTTAAAATACCTTTTTAGCTTTCTCATGTTTGATCATAAATAAAAAAAATTAAAGAGGTGTTCAAAAATTAATACTATCAATTAAAAAGTAGACTATAGATGCCATTAATAAAAGTTGTCTATGGATGGGTATTATAAAATGTTAAATCAAAACGTAGCCCTTTTATACATGTGTGTAACTTTATAACCAACTAGAAATAGTAAATATAAAAAATTTTCATGCAACTTTAATATTATGCATTCTATTTGCCTATAGTTTTAAAAAGACAGTAACTTGCACAATGAAGGAAAACACACAGGAGTTGAAACAGGCAAACTCTCTGGAATTGGAAACTAGATTAATGCGCAGTCAGTTGTAACAAGTCTAGATAATAAGATGGCTTTACTAAATTACCAATTTTGGTTATCGCATTTTACATGACAACACCTAGTCTTCCACCAGCAGTAAGAAATTATCAAGCCATAAGAGTTGGAAATTTTAGGATCTTAATTTATATAAAAACCTATCAAACATAGGTGGAACTCGCACTATGAGTGTTCCGTTTACATTTAGGCATTTATCAACATTTAATGGTACCATAACTTTCCTATTCAACTAGTTACAAAATTTTAATTTTTTAAAAATGAAAATTTTTAAAAATGAAAATATTAAAAAAAAAAATTTTATTTCATGTAACTACAAATTAACGATTTTCGAATTTTTTCCTTTACTGGTAGGTACTGTAAGACCTTGCTTCTTGCCAAATTTCATGATTCTAGTTCAACGGGAAGTATTCCTATAGGTTTTGTTTTACTTGAGAATCTCAAAATATGCTGCATAAATCGCTGTATTTTTAGGATTCTTCTTGACTGCGTTGACTTGAAGCTTGATTTTTGTATAGTTTAAAGGGACCGTAGACCAAAAAACGGACAACGAAGTGATCCAATAAGGGTTCCTTTTTCTTTTTGAGGTACGGAACCCTAAAAAGAAATGGAAATATAAAAATGACTAACCTGATTAATCACATGATTATCTCGGCCGCTCGTATTGCTAAGTATTTGAACAGCATTGGTCACACTGGTCTCTTCACTCTCTGCAAACCAAACTGGGGGTGTGGAAGGGTAGGTTTCCTGTTGAGAAATTGTTGACAGAAATGTAGCATATACTTAGTTCACACCTTTTCTGCATAAGTTAAAAACAGTCCATGAAACACTAAATTAAATTACATATCTGTTTATTCTGTATCACCGTCTATTATACAAATAAATATAAGCTTTCCGTTCGGTGTATAAATTTGATAAGACATTAATGATAATTGCACGTCTAGACCAATATAGGTAAATATCAATTATATATATTCCTTCTTTGCAATTATTCGCGTATCATTCTACTTACATCTCTTCTTGGCATATTTAACTCATTTTGTTAATAAAAAAGTTATTTTTTAGAGTTCTATTGTGAATAACATTTCTATTTACGAAACTTATTTCTCAATCACATGATCTCTATATTTTTTCTTGAAAACCAACTGACAAAAGTAAAGGCATTACATTGTCAAATTTACAAAGTTAATGCACAGAGTTAAAAAAAAATAGTCAATCTTTATAAATATGTTTATAATTATTATGTTACAAAAAAAATTATAGACATATTATATAAAATTATAGATTACTAAACATTACTGAAACTGCATATTGTTCCGCAAGGAAACTTTTATTTTTGGGATGTTTCAATACCTACTCATATAAAACTTGAATCATCTTCCGATATTAATTCTTATTTGCCTAGAGTACAACAACTACTCATATAGATACTCTTAAGAATTCACACATGAATATTTAGAATTCGCAAAAAAACCAGTTTGTTTAATAGAAGCGCAATAAAAAGCTTGTTAAGATCTAAAAGGAACTATTGTACGACTCAATATTCACGCGTAATAGCATTTAATTATACTGCGCATAAAATAAATTACATTTCTTAAATTATCTATATTTCATGTTATAGCTTTGGATACCAAACAATAAACAAAAGTTTGCACTTTCTTCTCACTGCATTGTTTGTTGATCTAGATTTGGATTGAAATATTTTTTTACAACTTTAGGTTTGAGTTATTAATTTTAATACTCAAATGCTTTTCTTTCAATACTAAGTAAATAAAGGATACAAGTATTTATATTACACTATTTAAAAATACTAACATTATTTCTTACTATATGCATATATTGCCGAAAGATCTTTAAGAGGCGCAAAAATTTCGTGCACCTTCAAAAAAAATCACTCTATACCAATATTACTTTAATACAATTTTTTATCAATTATTTGATTGAAAATATTATTAAATATATATATATGTATATATATATATTTATGTATTATATGAATTAGTATACTTATTTGTAAATACTTGTATTGAAACATCCCTATAAGTGAAGCGTATATGTGTCACATGGGATGAACTTGCAACCTTTGCATCAACATTATTTGAATAAATTGTATTACATTTTTTTAATAACTTGAAAGTAACAGCAACACAAAAAACCACAAACATTTATGTATTTTATTGTGAACAATTTACGTATATATTATTATTTTTTGCTATCAATACTTCCTAACCAGGCAACCTTGTAGAATTCACTATATAACAAATGTATGGTGAATCGTGCAAGGTTGCCAACAGATTTTCTCCAATATTGAGATCATAATACAGTTCCACTATTTTTTTCAGTTTTTTTCCATTAAGATATTAAAAAAGAGTGCTTGTCTCACACATTATTGGGCAATTGTTTTAAATGTTTTTTCAAACAATTATTTTTGTCTTTATTCTCTTTACGCATAAATGGATTACACATTACCTCAACTTTCATACGATATATCACACGCTGGAATAAAAAAAATTAGTTTATAATGACATAACTCCTATAAATACATTTATAAATATTATAGTTTCATTTCTGAAGTAGTTTAGGACTATCAAGCCCCTTTAATTATACCAAATTTCTTTCTAAGCTACAAGTTAAAATTTTAGATGGTTGTGACAGACATTAGAATGGATAGAAAAATAAACAAAGAATTTCATGTCCCTATCTGATTTTGTTTAGAAGTTAGCAGTTTCTGATGTTGCCACAACAAAAGAGCACGGCTCGGACCCTTTGGTAAAGGACCCTAAAAATGTAGTTCTTTAGGACATGTTTATATATTTTTAATGGAATAAAAATGCTTCATGAAATGGACCACTCATCTCTGTATTATAAATGAGGGAATTTAATAGTAAAGCTCAAAATACACTACAGTTGCGTGACACTGTTGTATGATATCCTTTATGAAGCAAGTCCATCAATCCATGCTGCGTAGTGATACTCTAATATACTTCAAGTCATAAAAAATAGAGCAATTATAATTTGCCACGTTGTCTCGTGCAGGTTTTTACGATGTGTAGTGCGTTTTGTGCTTAATAATTTAGGGATGCTATTTTAAATCCAAAGGGAGATGTTACTTGAAATCGTAGGAATCTAAAATTATTCTTCTGACAACATAAAAGCATTTTCTATAAATCTCAGATTTGTTTGAACGAGGAAAGTCAATAATGTTTTGACATGATAATTGATAGACAAATCTAATTGTAAGATGACTTTTTGCACAAGTTTATCGTTTTTTACATTAATATAAAGTAAGAACTAGTTATTTTACTTAAGCAAATTGAATAATCTTCTCCTTATAAATTATATAATATTTTATATATTATATAATTTATAAGGAGAATTATAAATATATTTACATAATATTTTCACTAAACATAATTAATTGACTGATTTTATCACTGATTAACCAAAACGTATATATAATTGTTTCTAAATGTTAGTATGGTAAAAAACTGTAATATAGTAGTAATAGTAAATGTAATATAGTAGTAATGTAAATAGTAGAAACAAATAAAAAAGCTGTCTTAAATGTTTATATTTTTCTTTTTCTAAATATTCCCAGTAAAAATAATTATGAACCATAGTTTAAAGTAAGTAGCGTTTTTGTCCCTTTATTGTGAGAAATTTCATATTCCTAAAAATTCAGTGCCAATTTTCATACATTGTTCCTAAACATCCTTGATTCATACTTAACAGACTTTTTTATTTATGTACCTTAACTAAAAATCCGAGCAAAGGAGACCAGCAAAAGCCCATATAGTGTTGCGCCCAAGTGTTACAAGAATTAAAATGTCACTCTTTGAAAGTTCAAATTATAATATTATTAGGAATTACAATATGAAAAGGATCTAGGAAAAGAACATTTTTAACCCATAATGTCGGAATATGAAAATAATCCGAGTGAAAATGATCGTTTTTCAAGTTGTGAAGAAAGTGATAGTGGAAGTGACATTGTGGTGTGCTCACAATTTGACGTAATGCAAATTTTGAGTTATAGTAATAATAGTGACGATAACAATTATTTTGCTGATACGGATGGTGTACCAGACTGCGAAAATACGACGTGACCTTGATTTCAGTTTTTGTTATAATTTTTGTTCACAATATATATTTCTATAATTTTCTTTGTACTTTATTATCCTTGTACAAGTTTTTATTAAGAAAACACAGAAAAAATTATTAAAATTGGATAATTTTTGGAAGAGATACAGTTTTTTTTCGAGACAAGATTAAATAACATCAAAAAATAAAGATTTCTTTGGCATTTTTAAGTATATATGAGTAAAAAACAATGGCACTAAAACGGTTAAGAGAGAAAATGTAAAAAATAATTGCTTTAAAAGTTTTACTTAAATCCTCAATCGGACAAATGAGCTATCTTATATTTAATAAAAAGTCAGGTTATTTTTCATCATAGTTTGTAAATGCTATTTCTACCAAATTCTTTAAAACAACAAGATGGAACGAAGTTCAGATCGTATCATATTGTATTCTTTATATACACATGTAAAATACTAATCTATTAAGCTTGCCGGCTAGATAAAATTGTCAAAAAAAGCCACATAAAACTTGAACAGAGCGAGACCTTCGTTTTGACAATTATTGAAAATTAATTTTGATAACCAATTTAGGAGCTATCTGCAAATTAAATAAAGCAATCGGTATTAATTAATTTTTGTAATTTTTTCTAAAAGTTAGTATGTAATTTGTAACGATTTTTATTTCTTATCGACAGTTAACGAGATATTAAAAACATATTATGTGGGTGTTTATGAAGATAAGTTATTTTAGTACTGTGTTATGGTTACAAACAGTTTTTTTATTTTTTGCCTTTTCCTTATTGTTATATGCCAAATCTTTTTATGTTCTAAAAAAATGCCAAGCTTTTTTTAAAAGCTATATTCTATTCTGAACGCCAGGTCCATTTTCACCGGTCTCCTTTGCAAATAAAGTACGAAAACACAGATAGGAATGCATAGGCAAAACACCTATACTAAAATTATTAGCAGGAAATAACTAATCAAATAATAAGCTTACTCAAGAAAGGTCAGCAGTGTTAATATGATAAAAGCAACTAGGTACGTTCGTTTTCTCCACGAGTAAAGGTTCCAAAATGTATTTTGCAGCTCTTATATTTAATGAGACTATGTTGTCGCAACCGTCATCAAGAACTTCAAACAATCTATTTGTGTCAGAAGTTTAATCTCGAAACTATTGCATTAAAATTCTCTATATACATTGGCAAAAATGTGCGAATCTTTTAAACAAACATCTTACTGCTTAAAGAACCTTGTCACAAAACTACAACCAGAACTACACTATCATAGATACCTATGAATATGTCAAATAATTTTTTGATCAAAGAAATATTGAATATATTTGGCGTTAATTTTGTAGCTATTCATTATTCTCAATTAAATGAAACTACGTGATGTAGTATTATTTCTACTTTCTTTAAGTTGTTTACCACAACCTAGGTTTCGTTGTATTACAACATCTTCAGGTGGGCTATTAGCAAAGATTATAAATTGTCAAATTTTGTAATAAGATCACAAAATTTTTTTTCATAACATGTATTTCAGTGATCACAGACAGGACTTTTCTTTAGGTATTTTTAGGTTTTTTTAAGGCTAAGGTTTTCAAAATAATGTAGTAAATTAAGGCTTCAAAATTATTAATAAATGGATATAAAACTAATAAAATATTATAATTTGATTATAGAAAACAATAAGCAGTGGGCAATTCAAACATGGGTAATGATTCGAAAATATCCAATTTTTTCTCCATATTGCAAACATTTATAACTTTCACCTATAATAAGGCAGTGTAATGTTACTATAATCTACAATGGAAATGGCCAACAATAATCAGTCCGACAATAATAGGAGGAAAAAATAACACATGATATTTAACAATTTAATGCACACATCCCATAAAATCAGCTCTAGAAAAAAAGTTGGAGTGACTCTGGTCGACTCTCTTTGTTCAGGTATGAATCGGTGCTGCATCGGAGAAAATCCCAGAGTTCTTTAAAATTTTCATGATGTGTTAATCACAAAACTTTAGACATAAGACTGTTCCTAGTCACCAGACTTGGGGTTTGCTAGGGCCCCTCCCCAGGAACCTGGAAGGACCCACATCATGCCACATGAGTGTGCAAGGACCATCGAAGGTCCCCAAGAACAGAGTCCCGTATCTACAGTCAAACGATTCCATCCAACAGCGTTAAAGACAATCCCCGCTGAATAAGCAATTTTGCATCTCTTTTTTCTACAATACTTTTTGAGAAGGCTCTAAACGAGACAAACACAGCCGGCAGGTGAACTTTTAATGTATTCAATCGATGGAAAATAGGCCACAGACTTTCGTTAGGCTTTGTGAGGTGTGTATTGGAGGCTGACAAAAATTATAAGTAACTGCCCGTCGACTCAAGGTTCTCAAAAGTATGCATTGCATGTAAACCTATCTTCTAGATTTATTGAATCTGTATCGGAAATTTAACAAATATTTAAATATATTACTTATAATTGGAGATATTTTTAATACTATAAGCTGAAACATATTATGGTTTTTTGACATAAAAATTCTATACCATTTTTCATTAATTCTATACCATTACTTGTATACGTGATGATTTACTCATCACATCATGGAAGCCAATGCTTTATCCACAAACCTTTGTCTTATATTTTTCTTTTTTAATAAAACAAACATTGTAACATGTAGGCGCATGAGCAAACAACCTCCATTCTTTCATTTCGGTTGATGGTAAACTATACTATGTTTAATATAACAATGCAAAATTATTTTCATTACCGAAGAAACAAACAAAATTTTCATTAAAGATCTTTGATGTATGTGTTTAATATCTCTGATATTGTAATGGCAACCCTTAGTAGAAATTGTCAGAAAATTATTGGTCTAGATAGTTTTATAATCTATAGTTTTATAAGCTGTATAATCTATTTAATTATATATTTATAACATTTAAGTTTCTTCAATAATGTATTTTTGTTTTAAAACATAGATATATCTCTCAATAATATGCCTACTCATTGAAATATAAATAAAACAACACAATATGTAAACTGTACAACACTTCCAACATTACTTCTAAAAAGACATTGAAAACCCAGATCACATTTGTCACCGACGCTACTGTCTACTCCCCTCTCTATTGGTATTAATGGCCATTCAACTGACTATGACTACATCGTGAGCCTTTGTTAGTTATAACTATCATGCAAATGACCTGATCAATTTGCCAACGCTGATTGAATGCTTATACTCGAAGCAATTGCTATAAGTCTAGGCTGATCAATAACTGTGTGGCAATACAACTTAATGGAAATTTTGAATATCTTGGAGCGAATCAGTCTATAAATTTACAAAAATAAGGTAAAGATTTACCCTATATTCTATTATTTTACTTATAACATAAGCTTTAAGGTGAATTATTATTACAATCTGCTTGAACTAGACATTTAATATGAGTAAAAATAAAAGTTGTGTCCTTTGCTACTGGAGCATCATATATTTATATTGGAAAATGAATTAGTCTTGTAGAATGTCTGCGACGGGTCTATACTGTTCACAACTAAGTGGCTGCCTTCATGGAAAGAATAAATCCAGAAAGACATCTAGAAATATGCAAAATGTCCGGGTCTCCACAATCAATCAACCAAATTATTAAAAGCAACCGAACAACCAAAGATGTTGGAAGAAGCACGCAGCCCACTCTCTACTAGATATGTTATGTCTGTTCAAAACATTGTGTCACGGAACTGTGCAAATGCACACTTCAAGCAAGAAAATGTGAGCATACATGCATTGGATTTTTATGCACTCGACTATGCATCAGGCCTTTCTGTGTGTAGGTTAATAGTGAGTGGAATGTTTATATTGCTTAATGTGTGTGCACCCAAATAGACACGCAGGGTTTTGTACTTATAAGAGCATAGTGAGAGCAGACGCACGTATCTTCAAACATCTTTGCGAACAACAAACCAGCTAAAGTTTTAAAGCAATTAAATTATTAAAAAAAATTATAACATATATTTGCTTGAGGCAGGTGTTTTGTTTACGTTGTGTACTTGTACTATTAGCGCCATCTAGTTAGTTTTCTTTGATTGAAGATTTAAAACAACTTGTTTAGATTTCGAGTGAGAGAAGATTATTAATTGGCCAATGCAACTGTATAATTTTGACTGTATATTATCTTATAGATCTTGTAAATACAAATGCGATTTCTTCGACATCATTGGAAATATTATAGACGGGCCTAAGTGAAAATGCATTTATTTCTAGAACAGTTTTTTAAAAAAAATTATATTTTGTTGTACTTAGCATGTTTAACATCAAAATTTAGAATAGAGGATTTTTTCATTTTATTTTAATCTAACAAAATTTGTTACACAAGTAGATTTCGCACTGTCACGATCATAATCACATACACAATTAGGCACACAAACATTTAAGGGTACATAGATCCTATTAAACTATTTAAAAATATTACTTTTATCTTTCACTATATATTACATAGAATTTCTTTCAGAGCCCTAAGAATATTGTGGCTTTTCAAAACTATGACATTTATAATCACTGCTACATTTTTCCAATAAACTTTAGGTAAATTTCTAATAACCCTGTTTTTTCATCATTTTGCCTGTAACAGTTCCAGATATTTGAAAAGGGAGAGGTGTAACATATCTTTTGCCAATATTATCAACAATATCTCCAAAACTATTTTATATAAAATTATGAAAATTAATACTTTCCCACCATGACATATTGTAAGTTTCTACGCCAAGCAGTTCTAAAAAAACTGCTGCGGCAGATAGATACGGGTCCTAAAAGAAAACAAGAGTCATTCTGTAATTTAAACCCAGTATTTCCAATTTCAGGAACAGGTATTCAGGCTTTGCGCCAATAACTCACTCAGAGGAGCGGTGAAATAAAAGTATTTATAGTATGAACTTTTTCACTTGTTCTAATAGTGTCATAATTATGTAAAAACTAATGTCTAATTTTTCAAGGATCTACAAATAAATGCTCAGTTTTAAATTCTTAGCTTGCTAGAAGTTCCCAAATTTTTATTTTTAAAATATAGACCAAAACCAACAGTCCATTGTTCTAAAAGAATCTATGAAATTCAGACGAATTACCTAAAAGCTACATATAAAAATGTTTTAGATTAATATTACTGTCAAATCAAGGAGAGTGAAATCAAGGCAAATTAATCATAAAATTTTGATGTCCCATACCTATTTGGCTAATGGCTAATTTATAAACCATTTCTTTCTTACCGTTTGTAAGTATATTTATTAGAAAAAAAATGTGTGACACACTAGAAAGATATCTAACCATCATCAAAATAAGACCTAAACATGTGAGGTTATTTATTTTCAACAACAGTTGCTTCTGTTTGCTGAATGTTTTTGTGTGTGTATTAGTTTGTCACTACCGACCAATTTAATAATATAGCTAGACTAGGTAGGGCACATTTCTTCTTAGTTGGAAAAAATAATCTTTTTGTCTATTATACCCTACTTATCTGATTTATTCAGGACACTACACTGATTTAGCATATAGTGATCACTTAAAACATTACGGATATTATTTAAAAATAGAACCTTTTCGAAACATTTTTAACAACAATAATCACACTGTACAATAATTTTTTAGACATAATGTAAACTAAACACTTTTGGTACCCTGAGCTGTAGCTAAGGGTGCCAAATGCACATGCATATTTTTATTAACTTTCCAGCTGGGTTCCAGGCTGCACAATACAAGTCTATGGCATAGTATTTCATAAGAGATTATATTTGTTCAGCATGCTGAGGGATGCATAAATAAAGTTCCTGGGCCACTCTGGGCGTGTTGTTGCTGATGAAATTGTTTTCAGACAGGAGAAATAAGCAACAATAAATGCCGAGCCTAACATGTTAGGCACAGGGGATAGCCCTTGATGTTTCCTATACATGTATTATGTTATTAAAACTTTTTGTATACATTTGATATTTACTAGACACCAAATGTATTCATTGAAATATTACCACAATAAGTTGGTTAACAAATATAATTAAATTGCAAATTTCCATCGTGACGTTTGCCATAATATAAGCAGGATAAATAAGCCATTAAAATAATAACAGTTATTGTTATATCGTTAATTCATGACAAAAGTCCTATGATTCCTACTTTGATAAAGAGTGGGGGAAAAAATGTATTCTACTACAAAAAGTGTATTAAATTAATATTACTAGCAAATCAAGTAGAATGAAATGTCAAATGAAGCATACAATTTGGAAGTCACGTACCTATTTGGCTAATGGCTACTTTATAAGAATTTTCTTTCTTACCGTTTGAAATATAATACTTTTTTAAATTTTTTCCAATCACAATTTTTAAAATTTTGAAATCTTAAATATTTTAAATTAATCTATAATGAAATTTCTGACATAACTACTAGACTAATTTGAGCTGGCAAAATATTTCAAATCTGTCAAAACAATTAAAGTATTTCTCTCATAAAATTTTTATTCCAATTCTTAAAATATTTTCACAGATAAATTAAAACAGTTATAAGTACTTCTCTCATAAAGTTTTTATTCTAATTCTTAAAATGTTTTCACAAGGCAACATATACGATTTAACATGTAATATACATTTCAAGATGGTATCTGCTTGCAATCAAAAGTGAAAGAATTAAAGCACTTCCCATAGGCTACTAGACAACATCAAAAATATACCACAATTCATGGTCATCCTATTAGATTATAATATAAATAAACATATTTCTCTTCATTTTCGAAAAAATAAGTTTATATTTTGTAAAAAACATGTAAAAAATCACAATATTTTTTGAAATTCAAACGCTCTGTTATTTGTTAAAAGTCAGATGACATCACACGCACGTAAACAAACCGATTGTACTTCTTGTTTGTACTAGTTTACACATTGTCAAAATGGAGAGAAATTTCATGCAATATGATAGCAGTAACCAACCCAAAAAGACGCGTATATTGTTGCACTTTTCTTTGTTTACATAAATTATTTGTTTACAGAAACCACTCGTATTTAGAAAATGTTTATATAATCTCATTTAAAAAAAAAATACAAGAAATATCTTCAATTTGTATATTCCTAGTTATGTTTCTTTAAATTCACAATAAACTTATCATTAGACATTACACACTTAACAGCCACAAAAACAAACATAAAGTAATGAATTAAATTATCAAAAATTAAAAATAAACATTTACGTCAAACAAAAAAGTATCAATCCTACCAAATTAATTTATTTCACCATCTTTAAATCTTCAATTTATGGTCCTTTTTTCTTTTTTAAATTAAACACAAATCACTAACACACATTTTACTATGAAAATTTTTATAACAAAGAGAAATACATTACAAATGGTTAATTTAACTAAATTAATTTCTGTTTGTGACTAAAATGTTAAAGAAAATTATTTAAGTAAAAAATTATTTCCATGCAGTGTATTTTCCAAAAAAAAATTTGTTATAAATATTTGGAATGAAGAAGCAAAAAGACCAGACCTAACCTAAGCTAAAAAATTCCAAAAAGTGTCGAGCCAGATCATCAACAGAATGAACATATTTCCACATCTTATTAATTTTCAATGATAATATTTAAAATGAAAAGTATGAATTTATGTTATTAAAAAATATAAAATACAATTAAATTTAAATAATCAACAATAAATATTATCAATACCAAAATTTTGATTTTGATTGATCAAAATTAAATTATTATACGAATTTAAAATATAACTATAAAATTAAGCAACTACAAAAAAAAAAAAAAAAATATATATATATATATATATCACTAAAAATCGATTAAAATAATTTGTTACACCCAAAAGAATAAAATTAAGGTAGACGAAAATTAAACAAAAAAGGTAAAAACTATTTAAAATTTGACTAATAAAACACATCACACAACACACGCAAACACCTATGCACTCACTAATGTATATTTCAGCACTGTATTGTTTCCTGAATGTTGGTACCATATAAACAAAATGCAATTGTAAAGTGATAGGTTATGAAAACATTCTAATTTGATAATTAAATGTAGACATAGTGCACTTATAATGCAATACTGAACAATTTTACAATATAATTGACAAAGCCTATTGTGAGTCATCTACTAGTTGTGACTTGTTCATTCAGCTCCTTCACTCTTACTTACCTAATAAGCAAACAAGTTCCTTACAACTAACTTTACATTTTAAATTTTATAACAAGTTATTTTGAGAAAGTATTAATCCTTTTTGAACCTTGTTTGTAATCAAAATGATACAGTTAAAACATTTCCAATTGTGAATCATTACCTACAATGTAGTTATGACTTGTTCATTCACGCTCCTTACCTCTTACTTGACTAAATAGCAAACAAGTTTTTTACAACTTGGGTTTTCAATTTTTATAGCAAATTATTTTGGTAACATTGGTGAACATGACATTTGTTTGTAATCAAAAGTGAAACAGTTAAAACGTTTCCAATTGTAAGTCATTATCTATGCTGTAGTTGTGACTTGTTCACTTAAGCTCCTTCACTCTTACTTGCCGAAATAGCAAATAAGTTCTTTACAACTTTACATTTTAAATGTTTATAGCAAATTATTGGGAAAATAACACTTTCTGGAACTAAAAGTGCAATAAAAAGTAATCTAAGTGAAACAATCAAAACATTTCCAATTTCGGCGGACATTACCTACATGGTAGTTGTGACTTGTTCATTCATCCTTTCCTCGTACTTGACTAAATAGCAAATATGTTCTTTACAACTTACATTTAAAATTTTTATAGTGATTTATTTTGTAAAAATAATTACCGTTCCCAAACTAAGATCATTATCTATACTGTAATTGTGACTTGTTCATTCATACTCCTTTCCTCTTACTTGATTAAATAGCAAATAAGTTCTTTACAACTTACATTTTAAATTTTTATAGTGATTTATTTTGGAAAAATAATTACCGTTCCTAAACTAAGATCATTATCTATATTGTAATTGTGACCTGTTCATTCATGCTCCTTTCCTTTTACTTGATTAAATAGCAAATAAGTTCTTTACAACTTACATTTTAAATTTTTATAGTGATTTATTTTGGAAAATATTAACCCTTATCGGATGATATGGCTTTTCACAAAATTTCTGCTAGGTCGAAGTTTATTTAAGTTTTTTAACAGTTTTGCATCGGTTAATTATTTATGACATTTGTTAGTATAATTTTGAATTTAAATAAAAAACAAACTTGTTTTTATGTAAATTCATTTCATGTATGGAGACACATGGCTAGAAATTCTACTACAAATGATTCTTGTATAGTGACATTCTATCGATAAGTCTATAGTTGTGTAACTTGAAAAATCGGAGAGGAAAAATAAAAAGAAAATATTTTGTTATTCCAAAAAATAATACAAGTTGTTGTGTTACATTATTTGCTCTTTAGGGTTCCTCTAAAAAAAAACATAACACTCATAATATCGCTCAGTGATCGTTAGTCTGTTTATCACAGCGTTTTCCTCAGAAACCATGTAATGTAGAAACTCGATAAACCATATTAACTCGCATTTATCTCAATAGTTAAGAGTCAAAAAATTTATGTGTAGTTTATTGATGGAGAAGGCAAATGAAGTACTTGAAATTTTTTTTAATTCCACGTGGCTTGGGGGACATAATTTGAAAGAACGAGTTACAAGCATTTCAATAATATTATACAGAATTATCTTAATTTAAGGTAAGACAGTTCTAATACAGAATTTTACATATAACCATTCTAGAGATATTGCTGAAAATGTCTGTAAAAACATTTACATCCACACCCCGTAGTGCCAGTCAAAATTATGAACCAAAGTAAAAATTATAAAGTGTTAAAAAAATGTATAAAGATGACTAAATCTAATAGTTTTAGAAAAATTCACAATATTGCCTGTGTAACACATATCTAGGCAATTTATTCATGTAGTGAAAAATAATAATATAAATAAATGTTTATATGTGCTTAAGGGTATATGGAAACCTCACGAATATTCATGCTTACAGGTTGAAGCCTATAAACTTAAACACAGGTGTACATTCACCAAAATGCATTCCAGTCATAACAAAATTAAATCTGAATGCAGATATTTCTGATGATAAAAACAAGTGACTAATATGTCTAAAAAATTAATGTATTGAATGACTTCTATCCATTTATATTAAAATTGCTAATATAGAATACACCAAAGTTTGCCTAAGGAACTATATTTCAGTGAAAAATATAAGGCCACATCTTGACAATGTAGCAAATAACCATATAAGACCACTCCATAAAAAACAAAATTGATAAAATATTGGTATTTACTGTGAAAATATACGAAAGAAAAACCTATGTAGTAAAATTTGTTACACATTGTAACTTTGCAAATTTATTGTTTAAAAACCAATTTTCACATATTTTATAAAAATAAATAAGGTACAAGTAAGCTATATCTTTGCAATGTAATATATAACCGTAATTGGTTAAAAAAAAATTAATAAGTTTTGTATTCAATGTGAAATACATAAAAAAAAATATAATTATAACTTATTTCTCAATCACAATTATAAAAACAATTTCGACAGTTACAAATCAGGTTAGAAATAATAACAAAATAAAAGCGTTTAAATTAGGGGAGCAAAGAAATTAAAATAGTTCAGATGGGCGACTGTACCCATCGCGCATTCTTTCACCGCATTTTACAGTTAATCACAACACGCCACACAAAATAAAAAACATATGTTTCGATATTGTCAATTATGACGCCCACTTCATGTCACAAGTAAACACTTTCCAAGTTTATTTATTTGTAGATGAATTGGGAAACGAAGATGGTACTCGCCTTTAAAGTGTAACGTAAATAAATATAAATAACCAATCGACAGTTTCGTGACGAAAATCACGTCTGCCGTTTGAAGCGCCTAGTCCTCTAGGACCTCGTGGCATCATAGTTTTAATTACTTTTGCAGTGAAAATAATCAACGCACTAGAGCATGAACGTAATGATGAAATGAGATTGGGCTCGCATTACGTATGTTTTACGTATCACCGATTATATTGCCGTACAATCATCATTTTGTCGCGCATTAAAATAAGGATGTCAAACGGTTAAAAATGAACTATCGATATATACATTTGGTTATCGATCGATTTTCTTATTATGTATATGAAATAAACTGAACTTAGTAGTAATTATGTTGAAAATCTATCAAAATGTTGGATATATTAAAAATAAACGCAAGAAATGTCTTATTTAATGCAAAAAATTAAAATAACATTCCTTACAAAATGGCACGTAAACGCAAAAAAAAGTTTTCGTCAATTCAATAAGGAATAAATATTGAAAAATTTGTTCACTTTTCGGTAGATCGATTTCTAACTAAATACCTTTCTGCCTCCTAGACGATGACCCCTATCTCATAAACAATTAGTTACGTATGTTCAAACATATATTTGACAAGCAAATTATGCATCATAATACGTAGGAATTTACGACTATTATACATAACAGAAGGTTTTAAAAACCGATAACTTGTTAAATATCGTTTCTAAGTAAGGGGATGATTGTTGACAGCCTTGCCCTCTCATAAACAACGAACTCTTTGTCTTGACCAAGTGAAATCGATAACCTAGACTAACGTATGTTTTCTAAAATATAAGAAATAAACGAATAATCAGGTAATAAAACAAAATCACATCATCACTTACGGTAATATTTGCGTGAATCTCGTATTTCTTTCCATTTTTGCCAACGAATCTGCAACTCAGCTCGTCGACACTAGCTGACATTATCTGAAACCTTTCATGGTTCTTTGGAAATACTTGTTCTAAAGTCTTAATTTCTAACTTAAGTGTATTCAAACAAGCCATTAGTATGTTGCTGCACTATTTTAAGCTATATTAATCAAGCTTAAAACAAGAATATCACGTTAAACTCATATGAACACTTCCCGTTCACTCCCCAAGCAAAATGGCTGCTATACAATTATCAGAACATTTTCCGAACTCCACTAATCGGAACCAATCGGGTGCAATCGTTAAAAATAGTGTTTCCATATAAAAAATATGAATCAATAAACGAGAAGGCCAGAAAATATCATTTTTAATTTAAAATATGCAATTTGGATTTTAATAAATTATTGTAATTAATTACAATATTTAATTATTTACGAATACTATCTTTTACTTTTTTTATATTTTTATAAAAATAAATTAACAAATTTAAAATTCTGTATATATTAAGAAAATATTAATGACGATAAAGGAAAACTATATTTTATAATGTAATTCATAAATATTAGTTTTAATGTTTTAAATTAGGTAAATACGGTTATTCTTCTAAAATATTAAAATATAATAAATAAGTATTACAAGTTTAAATACTGGTTTGAAAATTCACAACTTTATTTTATTAACTTCCAAATGATTAAAAAGCATTTCTGTGTTGACAGTCAAGTGGTCTCTGTCATTGTTTTATTTACTTTATAATGCTAATTGTAAAAACTGATAAATGATTAAAAATATTATTTCAGCAATGGATGATATAGATGATAAGTTTCATTTTGTATATAGTTCTTCTCTTGATCATAAAATACAGATAAAAATGTAACTAAATTTGTTTATTACAAAACGTAATTATTGTATCAACGAACATATGTTGTGGAATTTTGTCTTTATTTCAGAGGTACTCTAGAGGGTAAACGACCTAAACCCGAATATGATAAGCTTTTGTCTGATCCAATGCTTAAGTTTTCTGGCTTGTACCAAGAGGATTATTCAGATTTGTACGTGAGCTGCCAGATTTTACATAATGGTAAAGCTCTTGCTTTGCCCATTTCGTCATCCTACAAACCTTTCACTAATAGATGGAAGTAAGTTAGTTTTATATTTTTTTAGTCATTGGCGTATTAATATCTTCACACTGTTATGTGTATCGTTGTTTATTATATGTATATGATGAAATATTTAACTTATTTTAAATTGCTTTTGTAAATTTGGTGTTAATTTTGGTTGACAACCATAAAAATGATGAAGCAATTATTTAAATAGCTTAAATAATTTTTGCGCGTGACATTTTTTGTAATATGCTTATGTTTTATCATCACAATTATTTGTAGAGTTCTAAACCCTACAAATAAATTATTTAATATATTAACAACAATTGGTATACATACTTGAATATTTTTTTTTAAGTTGTCATTTTAAGTTAATAGTTTATAAAAAACTTGACAACTTATAGTTGTCCAAATATAATAAATGCATTAAAATTTATTTTTTTTGCGACTGAATGATTATTCATGTAGCAATAACATTTTTAAATGTGTTGGAATACTAATAGCGTAGTTCACAATTTTTTAACATAACTACTGAAAGGAATTCTTTAGTTTATGGAAATGAAGATTTTTTAGGAAACTTAGTATTCAAATTATAATTGATTCACATGAACAAATTGTTGCGATAATTTAAAATGCGATAATTTAAAAAACTAAATCAATTTTTTTTTTCAATTGAAACAATTCAACATTTTTGTAGGCATACCCTATCTTATCTTATTTAATTTGGCAATCGGTTTATTTTCTCAATATAAAAAATAAAATAGTAATATGTAGCTTATATTTAAGAAAATGAAATAAAAGAATAAAAGAATTTAAGCTTTCCCCATTTTGCGTTTTTGTCTTGAAATATGTAACAACGTCTAGGTTGAAACATAAGTATTCTGATTTTTTTTAAATAAATTTAAATTTCTATTATTAGTTGTCGTCGTCATTCATTCTATTATTTATTATCATATAACTGGGAAATCTTTATTTAAATATAGAATGAAAAATGAACTAATTTTAAAATGAAGTTTGGTTTAGATCATTTTTAATTAGATCTCTCAAAATTTATACATAATTATACAACTGATATTGTAGATAGAATATTTATTTTTTACCTTCTATCTGTAAGTTATTAGAACACAATTTTCACTTCAAAATGTAAATGAATTTACATGACTATCGTGTAACTTCATTTACATTTTAAGTGGTAAAATTAATATTGCCCGTACGTCGAAATGTTATGCATCTTTTTCATAGTTTAATGAAGTGGAATAGGTTTATATCACCTTAAACTTTTGGATGTTTGATTTATCATCTATTTTGTATTTCTCACTATAAATTGTTCCATCCCGTCCTGTCGTGGAAATTATATGCTTCCATCCACTATTAAAAGAACTATGAAGTGTATGTCAAACGAATGTGAAATATCCTTTTTTTTCAAAATTTTCTCCCAAAACTACTGAATCAATTCAAATGAAAACGTTTTTCCTGAGACATTTTTTCTATCATCTAACTTCTTTTTAATTATCCTGAATCACATTTTCAAAAAGAACAATCACAATTTCATAGTAAAAGAACTGTCAAGAAAACTAAAGATAAAAATATTCTAAGCAATCAGGTGTCATTTCATATTAGGCATTCTCTCAGAATATTGTTTTTATATCATTACAATAAGCATAACAATTTTATTGCGTCACGCCGATTTCTATTGTTTTTTTATTACTTTAACAATAATGAATTTTTTTCAGCTGGAACGAATGGGTGACTTTGCCAGTTTACTACAGCGATCTACCAAGAAACTCTGTATTGGCTATGACCATATATGACTGTGCTGGTCCTGGAAAGTTGATGATTGTAGGAGGAACTACAATATCGCTATTTGGAAAACATGGCATGTTCAGGCAGGTTAGAATGCAGGATTAATCAATTAACTAAGAGCCACAAAATTTTATATATGAAAACATTACGTAAATATTCCATTACGAAGAATAACATTTTTGTATGTTTTAGCTGAAAATAAAATATTTTCAGTTTCTGTAAATTTCAACAGTAAAATAAAAAATACTTACACAATCTGGAATATTAATATCATTTAATTGTTTATATATACTATGCAAGTTTATCTAACACAGAAGGTTAAAGGCGAGGACGACATACCTCCCATGGTTGATAATATTTATATTACCCTTCCAAGCGTTAAATATTAGCGTTAAATATTGAATACTATTATGCTTATAACTTAAAAAAATAATATTATCTTACACTGTAAAACATAATATTAGAGGGTCTTTGTTAAATAATAATTTAGCTTCTGTGTTTCTTTGGGAAAATAACTTTCTCAGATATTAAAGTTCATTGATAAGGTTGACATTAAGCAAAGTATCTGTTAGTTTACTGTCATTTCCACAGCAATCGTGCTCTTGATAAGTCTTCTTGTTGTGACCTGATTGTGAACAATGGAATTTTTATATCATAATTTTTTTATGTGTAGATGTAGAGATTGTGATGCAACAAAAGCTTGAAAATTTTTTTGTGCTATTTTTAAGTTTTTAACTTCGTAGTTATGATGATATTTTATAATTTGTACTGTCTTTACAATTGCAACTTAAAGTATAACTGTGTATTACGATGTTATGAACAGGAAATAAACTATCAATGTTTCCTGTCAACAGGTTATTTCTTAAGGAAAGTATTTCAAAAGATGACTTATCAAAAAATTACTTTTACTGAGAAAAGTTTATTGCAGAATTAGAGAATTTCGTTTACATATAAATTTTTTACACTGCACACAAGAATTATTCTTCGAAGTGTTTTTATTGAACAAAAAAAAAATTGGAAAATCGTCGTATGTGCCGTAATCTAATTTCCTTTTTTTTCAAGAACCCGCAAAGTTAAGAGGGTTTAATCATGGTTCATTAATCGTTATAATTAATGCATTAAAGAAAAACGTGCTAAGATGTTTTCTTTTAAACGTTTAAAGGGTATGTTCGATCTTAGAGTCTGGCCTGGTGTGGAGGGTAGTGACAGTACACCAGGCAAAGCTCCTGATAGAGGTAAGGAACAAATGCAGAGACTTGCAAAATTAGCGAAAAAACATAGGAATGGACATATATCAAAGGTAAAGAGATACGTTTGTGAAATAATTATGAATTTAGTTTAATTGTTAAAACGGTAATGGAACTAGAAAGATGTCAAATTATGATAGAGATAAGTTTTAAATAAGAATGAAAATCGAGAAACAATTAAAGTACCATTATTTATTCAACTGTGAATGTCACATGTTTGTATTCTCTGCCATTCAATCTTGACATTGTGTTCACATTTATATTTAAAATTTGCTCATATATGACATCATATTGTTCAACTTATGTTATGTAATGAAATACATTATGGACATATTCCGAAGTACCTGACGCTTATTGTAAAGTATCAACTTTATATCGCATTTGAAAAGCAAACTGTTTTTAAAGATTTTTATATATAGTCCTAATTCTAACTAATAAAAGATGGAGATTATAATGACTCGTAATTTCTGCCCCTATTATTGATTTAAACAAATTAAAACATTTTTTCTTTTTCGTCACAAATAAAAACAGGTCGATTGGTTGGACAGGCTGACATTTCGTGAAATCGAAATGATAAATGAAAGCGAAAAGAGGAATTCGGAGTATATGTACCTGATGATTGAATTTCCTTGCGTGTACGTTGACAATATAAATGTGAGTACTGATTTTTTTATGTAAATATTGTTGCAAATTTATACTTAGGAAAAAATTCAAGACATTCGCTTTCTTTTATGTTTATAAATAGATGTAATTTAAAAATTATTGTAACACGGCTGCGTTGTGAACATCATTTGCACTCTCACTTGTATTTTTTGAAGACCCATAATAGTAATATTTCTTATTAAATATATTTTCTTTCAGCTTTATCAAAGAAATCTCACTATACTCACTAATTTAATAACAGCTATATGACTTACAAATTTTTTTGAAAGTTTGTTTAGAATATATTTTTTATTTTTAGCATGCCGTCGTTTATTATGAGCAAGATGGCGATGATATGTACCAGTTTAGGACACAGCCAGACATTGTAACAGTACCAGATTGCGAAATTTTGCAGGTAAATAATAACTAATTTCTATATCATTATTATATATGTTGTCAAATATATATTTAATTAAAAGAGAAGTCTCTGTCATCAAACAGAAATACACCTGGTCTTTCCTAGAAAATGGATCTGTTATGGAGGCTCTAGCACAGGGGTGTCCAACGTAATTGTGTGGAGGGCCAGGTTTATTATTTTTGAAACCGTAGCGGGCCAATAGCGTAGTGAACTTTAAATGTAAAGAAAACAGTAATTTAAATTTTTAAACATGAATATTTTATTAAAAAAAAGAAAGTTTACAAATTATAGCACTAATGAGAAGATTGACATTTTTTTTGTTTGTTTGCACAGTGATCTATGTGAGCTGATATTTTAGAAGTGGCTATGTGCAGAATGCCTGTAAGATGGGTGTCTGATAAAGATTATCTTGTTTTAGACTTATTATGTTTCATGTGGGAAAAAAGCTCGCAAATGTATGTACTACCAAATTAGAATTTGTTGAAGAGCTAATTTGGTAAGGTTTGGGTATTGGTTGCAGTTAATATTCTTTTGTAAAATTCGAACAGTCTATTCGGAAGGCAACCAACATATGCTGTTTTTAGGAGAGAATTGCTTTGTATATCATTCAATTCCAGGTGTAGGTTTAACTCAGCCTTTCAAATTCAACATTAAATGAATTTTGAAACGCTTTCATGTTGGGTATGTGTGTTTTGAAGTCTATGAATCCCTCCTCAAACTCATTCCTCAACCTTTGTCACAATGACGTATACTTGCCTAAGTCCATTGTCTCTTGATCTCATGAAGATAAGGTCTCCCAATGTACCAACTACTTTTGTTCCAGTTGTTTTTCTCGTGGTGCCATTTCTATCTTCTTTCATTATATCATTATTCTGTGAGGGTGTCTAGTCTAGACATTGGGGTGCCAGCTGACGCAATCGTTGTCTACATGTGAGTGCATGCACAAGCTATTACAGGCTCTATAGCGGAGACTATAAGGTTGATTATTCCTTACAACTACAATACTAGTATGTTCGCAGGAGTAAGACAATTAGACTGACGTGTTTTATAGGGTTCTGTAACGTACCTACCTTCAAGTATGTACACATTATTCATTTTAACTATCAGTTATTGATTCATTTATCGACTACTGTAGTGCAACCGACATAGACATATTTTTAATGGACATTTGCATAATATACTATTGATGTTTTTAAAGTTTTAACTAGCTCGCAGGCTGGATGCAGGGCCTTTGCATGCCGCATCGTGGCTCGGGGGCCGTATATTGGTCGGGCTTGCATATTGATTTTCTATTAATTGTACATTAGTCTTTGGAAAAGGACCTCTCAATTGTTATGACAGGTTAGATTAAATTAAATTCTAATGCAGAATATGTACATTTATAGGCACCGTCAAATCAAGGGGAAAACAAATGTGCAAGCAAAAGCTGCTTTTCTATACTTTATACAAAAGAAGTTATACTAGAGCCTTAAATGAAAATGACGTTCACAATAAAACCATTAAATTTTGGATAGTTACAAAATTGCATATTGTTTGCTATTTCAATCATTTAGCATAATAAAATTGTATCCAAATTGTGTTATTGTGACGAATTATTAGTTACACAAATTGTGTTATTGTGACGAGTTATTAGTTATAGCTTTTTGACTTTATTGATGTTTTTTGTCACTAAATACTTTGTGACAAAACGTTTTTGTCACTGCATGTAAACTACTCAGCAAATTGTAAGACCGATGAAAATTTGATAATGTTTGAGTAACTATTCTGAACATAGCGCTATATGCCAGTGTATCCATGGGATGTTCTGAGTACGAGATAATATGTAACTATATTCATATGTATACATTTGACATTTATCTAACAGCGAATATACGTAATATAACACCCATTTGAATAACACCAATTTAAATAATAAAAGTTGTGCGCTTGCATACAAAATACACCAAATAATAAAAAAAAAATAAATTTGTCGAGAGAGAAAATATAGTCTTCAATACAAGCATGAATTTTGTGCACTGGGTATACCCCGAGCGCAAAAAAGAGTAAGTTTTATTTGAGTTACGTTAATTAATAATATTTTGAAAAAAAAATCAAAGAAGAAAAACACAAGCGTTGACATTCAAACTCGAAATTCCGTCGCGTCCTGTACGTAATCCAGATCTTTGCCACTGTATTCGTGACTCACTGGTCAAAGTGACTAAACAAAAATATACTTACTAACCATCGTTCTGCGGTACTCAGTCTAGCGCCGAGTAAACCCGAAATTGAACTGTTTAGGCGTATTTGACCTAACGTTGAGTATATGCTCTATGCGTGATGTAAAATCTTAAATTTTTCTCATCTAAAAATGAAGATAAAGTATGGCAAAATAATTTTCACTTCAAAAAGTCTACATTAGCGTGCGTAGTCACGGTCTAAACTTAGTACTGAACATAAAAGCTAAATGGTAGAATTCATGAATAACTCATAAGTGAACTTACTGAAAATAAGGTCATACAGGAACCAATTTTTCACTTAAATATACATATTTCCAAAATACATTAATACATATATACTTGAAAATAAAATATAAATATTTCCAAAATTCATTAATACATATATACTTGAAAATAAAATATAAATATTTCCAAAATTCATTAATACATATATACTTGAAAATAAAATATAAATATTTCCAAAATACATTAATACTTGAACATAAAATATAAATATTTCCAAAATACATTAATACTTGAACATAAAATATAAACATTTCCAAAATACATTAATACATATATACTTGAAAATAAAATATAAATATTTCCAAAATTCATTAATACATATATACTTGAAAATAAAATATAAATATTTCCAAAATACATTAATACATATATACTTGAAAATAAAATATAAATATTTCCAAAATTCATTAATACATATATACTTGAAAATAAAATATAAATATTTCCAAAATACATTAATACTTGAACATAAAATATAAATATTTCCAAAATACATTAATACATATATACTTGAAAATAAAATATAAATATTTCCAAAATTCATTAATACATATATACTTGAAAATAAAATATAAATATTTCCAAAATTCATTAATACATATGTACTTGAAAATAAAATATAAATATTTCCAAAATACATTAATACTTGAACATAAAATATAAATATTTCCAAAATACATTAATACATATATACTTGAAAATAAAATATAAATATTTCCAAAATTCATTAATACATATATACTTGAAAATAAAATATAAATATTTCCAAAATTCATTAATACATATATACTTGAAAATAAAATATAAATATTTCCAAAATACATTAATACAATATACATAACTTTCACTTTTAGTTCTATTCTTCTTCTTCAATGGCTTGACAGCCCAGGATGGGCCCTGCCTTCCGCATCAACTTAATCAACTCACAAGCTTTTCTGTTCTTGGCCAGAGACATCCAGTTCGTTACACTTAGGATTTTAAAGTATTTCTCCAGGCAGTCGAACCATCTAAGTTTAGGTCTTAATCTTTTTCTGGAGCCCAGTGGTCTGGCTAAGATCTTTTTTGTTGCTCGACTGTTGTCCATTCTGTTCAAGTGCCCTGCCCATTTTATTCTCTAAACTGCATTGTATTTGACCACATCCGGTTCTTTAAATAATTTAAGTTCATGTCATTGAAATAAATATTAAGTAAACTACATTGTTAATTTGGTATTCTGTCTTCTATTTGGTAACTACATTGTTAATTTGGTTAATTTGGCATTGTTAATTTGGTATTCATAGTTTCAAAATAATCGTCGAAAATTTGGTAGTTTTATCATTTATAAGCACTTACATAACAGTTTTGGCGGCGAGAAAGTGAATCTATGCAAAGGGAAGTGGACATCTACTACAAAGAAGAAACAAGAGAAACTGCTTTGCAGTGGAGTCATAGCTATCACAAGTGTTAGCATAAATGATGGAAACCCTGCGTGACATCTTCTGCCTGCGCGATTCATGGAAAGGGTACAGCTAACTGGACAAAGAGACAGCAGCATTAATATGGGGGCTTAAAAGTTTTTTCTATATTGCTATGGGAAGAGAATTACATTGATTGTTGACAACCAACCATTGGCAAAAATATTACTTCCGCAAAGTTACAATGACGATTGCAGCTATGAGATTAGTACACTATGCAAATTTCTCAGCAGACTTTGATTAAGACATAAAATTAAGAAAGACTACAGAACACGCAAACAGAGTACTTCTCAAGAATACAAAGATCTACAGGTAAAGCTAAGTCTCTTACAGATGACGGCTTTCTATTTGAACCAACTCGCTGAAATGCGGATAACATTACAAGAAATAAAAGAAACTACAACTAAAACAGGCTTACAAAAGCTGTACCTAGACATCCAATCAGGTAAAGACTACCTTAAGAGACTACATGAACTTCCCTTACAGCATGTTTTATGGTATCAGAGTCGTTATCCTAACAAACTACAACCTGAGATCTTAAAAGAGCTACATACTGCTCATATGGGCATCGTTAAGATGAAAGCATTAGCCAGAAGCTATATATTGTGGAAGAATATTGACTCCAATATTGAACTTATGGTGAAACAATGCAAAACAAGTTGCTGATTGCAGAAGAACCCTACAAAAGTACCAGTACATCGTTGGGAATACCAAAAGGAGCCATAGAGCTGGATTCACATTAATTAACAACTAGTCCGAACACAGTGCTATATACCAGCGCCCCCACGGTGATGTTCTGAGCATGAGATAATATGTAACTATATTCATATGTATACATAGAGTTGATATTTATCTAATAGTGAATATATGTAATAAAACACCTATTTGATTAGTCTTATCATTTATAAGCACATACATAACAATAACAGAGAAAAATGGTGTGATTAAAGTGAAAAACATTTCATACTTTCTAATGCATTCTTTGGATATTTTTCACCTACTACTCCTAATCCTTCAATTTTTTCATAAAATCCATTGATTTCATCTTAAAGTGCAAGAGATGTCATTTAATTAATGAAAAAATGAAAAAAAAAATTGTTTACATAATCTTAAATATTTTTTGATTTAAAAAAGAAAAATATTGAAAAAACTTTTGTTAAAGTGCAATTGTTCCCTTCAGGGTACTTAAATGTATTCAAAATGGAGAGTATTACTAAATACAAAATGCATTTCGCTTTTATTCATATATACTAGTATACAACTTTCATCAAACTAATATTGTCAGTCAAAGTGACTTGTAACTTCAGTGTACTCACTCGCTTTCTCTAGTGTCACTATTTTGTTTATTGTATTAAATTTTTCTTAATCCTATATTTTTTTTTCCTTACATTTCTGAATTATCAATCTGATGATTTCCTTTTTTCTGTACAGGTCTTCAAGTTGCTTACAAAACTATATCTCTATTATTTTTTTACATTTAATAACAATTTAATTGAACATATGGGCCTTAACTGTATGCAGTTTAATTATTGATTAAAAAACAATCTACATAATTCACAAAATTTTGATTGGTATTATTTAAAACTGGAAATTTTTATGACTTAAAAATAATGTTGTCTAGGTGACAACAATCGGCTTCTCAGCATTCTTGAAATCTGCAACATGTTGTCAACGGTATAGCATTGCTTTCTCAGTTGATGTTTTCTTTCAACTGCGCTAAAATGGTTAGATAATTTTTGTAGACCACTGATTTGAGGTAACCCTATAAAGGTAAAGAAATAATTTGTAGTGAGATTTGGGCTTCGTAGGGCCATTCAGTGTCTCTTCTTCGTTAGACGAATCTCTCTGGGAACAACTCTTTCATCTATGGATGCTACTGCAGTGGGGCTCATGGCACTATCCTGCTGAAACCAGGTTCTAGAATTGTGCTTCCAAATTCTTGAAAATTGGGACGAAAAAATTCCCTTAGCATTATGCAATAATTCATGGATCTCAACATCAGTTGTCTTTGTTTAACTAACTCTGGCATAGCTGCAGATGCCCGATAGCCTATATAAATTATTCTGACTGTGGACCTGGTTGTCTCTGGCTGTTGGCTGTTACGAATAACATTTGTGCTTGGAGCCACACAAATATTTCGTAAGTCGTGCTCACTTTGATACAACTGTTGCACAATAGTCACTGATTTATTGTTCTTATAAAAGGGATGAATGCAAAATGCATACACTGCTCCAGTAAACAGTTTCATAGCGACTAAAAATTTCAAGAATAGGCTGACCTAACAAAAAACCCTGTGTGCCCTGAGTCTGCACTTTTTCAAGAAACTATTGAAATAAACCCTCCACACAGTTATAACCTTCTGTATTATGTGCGTATTACTTTAATATCAATATGATAAATCTGTTTCTCATAATTCAGCATTTCGTGTTACTTCTATCAGGAACGTTTCTTGGTGTCATATCACTACGAGTCAGACTATTTGATGTATCATGACAATTCGATGTATCATGCGTTATAAAATAGGAGTCCATCCAAGATGACATGGTGTCCTCACAAGATGTCATATTAGAACAGACGAATAACGCCGCACTGTCTTATTGCTGCTTATCTCATGTTGGTCAGAGATAGCATGAAGATATCGATGAAAGAGAACTAAACTGAAGGTGTACTGTTGTATAAATCTATATGTTATTACCACTTGACGTGATTTATCTTTCGCTGTGTAAGCTCTTCTATGTTACGTGTTTTTTATATAAATAAAATAAAAACATAGCCTTAACAAATAAGCCTATGCATGTCTTGCGGCACAAATGGGGCCACAGTTAAGCCTCTTAGTTGTAATTTAATATCCTCCCTTTTCTCGTGCATGTCCGCTGAGCACCGACATGGATTCTTTTTTTTGCGAAATAGTTATGTCACCATATTTTTATGTTAAAGACATTCATAA
This sequence comes from Druceiella hillmani, assembly GCA_039881145.1. Taxonomy (NCBI): domain Eukaryota; kingdom Metazoa; phylum Arthropoda; class Insecta; order Lepidoptera; family Hepialidae; genus Druceiella; species Druceiella hillmani. The sequence continues at coordinate 19,008,180 of JAYKKI010000032.1, read as the reverse complement.
TTATGAATTAGGATCTCGAGTGTTGGTGAGTTTTGGTTTTGTGACGTCGTTTTTATCCTCTCTATACGATAACGTAAAATTGATCTGTTCTGGGTTTACACTTTATTCCAAAATATTAAATTTGTTTAATGTGTTCTTTATTTCAGTATAAATTTGTTCATCAATTTATACACATATATATGAAATAAAATGTAATAATAAATGGAGAATGAAATACGATAAACATATTCACAAGGATTGAAACATGAGGAATGTGAGACAGTAATGGAGGTTTAAGATTCATAGTGTTAATGGAATATTGTGACCAAAGATTATGTGTTAATTTTTATCACTAATTATTACACAAAAATGTTAAAGTAAAATGATACATTCTTTTAATTTCATAATAATTTTATTAACTGGAAAAATTATGTTTGAGGACTTGACAAATGAAAATCATAAGTTAAAAATTACACAAGTTAAAAATTTATTATTGACAGAAAGTAGGACTTTGAAAATGAAGGAAAGCCTGTACAAATACACAGAAAGAGAAAATGGTGTGACAGCTTGGAATATGGAAATGGAACGAAAATTTAATGATGTAAAAATATATGTTTAAATTTCAGTAAATACTGAAAAGTCTAAAATAAGTATATATAACTCATAAAATTGTTTTTTATAGTGTACAATGAAACTTTTGTAAAATTAGAAGATTTTTGCACAATACATATATCGCTAACAATTAAACACTATTGAAAAAAAAGTTTGGTCATTTTCCATTTACTCCTTTAAGAAGTCATAGTCTTCAAATTACTACTTTTTAAAAACATATTTCTAGTAATAAGAAAGAAAAACAGTATGTAGACTTTGTTATTTTTATTTTAAAAAATATAGCAATCCAGGTGTTAAAAGAATATAGTAATGACAGCGGGTGAAGCATATCATGGCTTCACCCGCTGTCATTCGCTTTTATTAATTACTTTTGTGGGCTGTATTATTCTAAATAATGAAAAAAATATTGGAATATTTTATTTTTGAATTTGAATATTTTCTATTGATGACAAAAAACTTATCAATTTTGAATAACTTAGTTTTTGCCATTATTTTGTTCACATTTACTACTTTGTTTCCCCAGTTATCAGTGACGGTAACATATGTAGTCTCAATGATTAATGATGTAGTGATTAACAAACCAACACTTATTTTTTTGATATTCATGTCTTTGATGTCATCTTAGGATGTCACAATTCCTTTACAAGATGTTAACAATTACAATAGTGGAAACTCAACATAAATTTACTAAATAGTTTTAGTGTTATTAGTAAAAAATAAATAAATATTTTCATAGACAACATTTTCAAAAAACGTATCATTTCCCAGTCCCTAAAGAATGAAATATTATGTTTAATATGATGCATAATCAAACAGACAGATAAAAAATACAACAACCATTGCATGTTCTATATACTTAATTTATAGTTTCCTTTCTCGACAATAAAAATTAACGAACAAATTTTTTGCTTTGTTTGTGGCTGTAATGAGTTGTGACTGGCTGTAATAAATTTCAAGAGAGTTCTTTTTTTTTCGCTAAGGTAAAAATAAATAAAACCATGTTTGTCAACAATTGTTATTAAGGACTTCATTAAGACCAGTGGACAACCAGTTCAGTGGTGAAGTCTAAATTCAAATTAAGAATTTAATACGTTTCTATTATGAAAACTGAATTCCTTCATTAAAGCATGTGGTGTAGCTATGAACTGTAGGATATAACCAATAGAACTAGTTTTAAGAATTTAGTTTGGGTTCAAGCACACTCAATAGTCAAAGATAATATGTACTTAACTTAATACGACACGTGTAATCATATACACAGAGAAAGCAAATGTGTCAGGATTAAATGAAATTACAAGCAATTATGATCACTTACCCTCTTTGAAATGCGGGCCGTGATTACACAAATCAAAGTGAAAGTTTGTAGGTACTTTACATATAAAGGTAAAACATACTTTTTTATTTCATTATATAAAATGTTAGCTTAATGAAATTTTTTCATATATTTAAGTACACATTGAGTATGTAAAATATTCATTACCAAAATTAATTTTGATCACTGCAAACTTTTTAACATTATTTGGTTTAAATACTTACTACATTTACGAATATAGTCTTGTGTATCGTGCCACTGGTCAAATAGGCTAATATATGAGAAAGAGAGAGCTGTACGCAATATACAGTATAGCCATTTACTATTTGTATTTATGTTTAAATATGTGTATTAAGACTGTGCACTGTATTCATTCACGCAGTGACTCCACATTAGCTTTGTCTTAATATTGCATTTGTTAAATTGGATACATACATACTGTGTATGTTTGTTGTGTTAGTGTTTAGAGATATTAGAGATCCCCTTAATTAATTGTGTTTAGTGAAAATAAAAGTGTTTATAAAAAAATTATAATATTTTGAACATGTACATTGCTATAGAGAAATTTTAGTATTGAACTGTTGAAAATTGCTATTGTAATAACATTGCTCGAGAGAAATATATAACTATGGGTCAAATGATAAAAGTTCCGTTTAAAATACGGACAAAATTTCAAAAGAAAACATTTCGTATCAACCTAAGAGGCATATTCCTCTGCCTTCACCAGGAAAATCTGGTAGAGAGCAAGCATCACCGACTGGCACGATCGCTAAGGTCAGGAGTTTCCGACCGTGATGCAAAGCCTAATGCGAGTATGCGCGACATGCTGAACGCTATCGTGGCATATCCTCCAACTAAGCAGTTGACCGGCGAGGAGCAAGATTTGGTGTGGAAGTTCAGGTTTTACTTGAGCAACCAGAAGAAGGCTTTGACTAAATTCCTGAAGTGCGTCAATTGGAAGTCGACTGGTATGTTATAATTTTTTTTAGGTATTACTTTTAAATTTTGTTTCATATCTAGTATTAGACTTTTTATGTTAAGTTTTATCAAGACCAATAAAAGTCAGGACATATTTGAAGGAAACCTTGATCATAACGGAGTTGTAACATGTGCCTAGCTGTAATGTTCTTTTCTTCTCTATTAATTGCTTTAGGAATATGACTAAGGAGTTGTGGGCTGGTTTGCGATTTATCATTAGTTAGTATGATGTCAATGTATTATTGTTTATTTTACAACCATATCCCTTTAAGGTACTTGCCCATGTACTATACTTTGAGTCAGTCTGTTAGTTGGGAAAGAGGCTTTTAAGAAATTAATAAATTTATTAACTAATTATGTGTGAACCTGTTTTTTTGTATAAAGGTTTACAAATCTTAAAGTTAAATGGGGCATAAACACCATACCTACTGCCAATTGTGTCTAAAGGGCATTAACGGGTTTCTATGGTTAAAGTGCATTTCACCCAAATTATTTTGATATTTATAATTTTGTTTACGTTGACTTTTGGTACTAATGTGCAAAATTACTACCTTAAAAATACATAGATGTCGAGACAAAAAATAGAATCAAAGTTCCGAAAAAAAATTTATTGTGTTTGACTACTTGAACAATTCTCATGATATTTACATGGATTATAGACATATCAGATAAATTGTTGGGATAAAAACTGTAGTGATATTTTGGAAAAACCAAATAATAAAAAATTGTATAATTAAAAAAATTGTTTCCCTTAAATTTTTTAACAAGTAGTATCCCCAATTTTTTTTCTGTTGTATTTTACTATGCCCTATAAAATTTATTTTTTCAAAGCAAATTCATTTGATATAACATAGCTAAAAAAATTAAGTTATTAAAAGAATATATGGTTAATTAACCGTTTTAGTGCCATGGTTTTTTACTCATATATACTAATGCCTAAGAAATCTTTTGTTTTTGATGTCAATTACCCTTGCTTGAAAAAAACTGTATCTCTTCCAAAAATTATCCAATTTTAATAATTTTTTTGGTGTTTTCTTAATAAAAACTTGTACAAGGGTAATAAAATACAAAGAAAATTATGGAAATATATATTGTGAACAAAAATTATAACAAAAACTGAAATCAAGGTCACATCGTATTCTCGCAGTCCGGTACATCCTCCGTACCAGTAAAATAATTGTTATCGTCACTATTATCACTATCACTCAAAATTTGCATTGCGCTAAATTGTGAGCGCACCGCAATGTCACTCCCACTATCACTTTCTACACAACTTGAAAAAAGATTAATTTCACTCGAATTATTTTCGACATTATGGGTTAAAAATTTTCTTTTCTTGGATCCTTTTTATATTGTAATTACTAATAATATTATAATTTGAACTTTATGTAACATGTAGAAAGATAAAAAATTAGCGATGTGCGCGAGCGACCCTCCCTACCGCGCACTAAACAGCAATTGATTTCGCAAGCGCCATCGTGCTCGTGGCAAATTTAGTTAGTACGCACACTATCACGATAGCGCACATCGGCACTCAAACAGTTAACCAGTATTGAAAATAAAAAGAGATATTTATCATATTTTCTTATGTATGCCTATAGTCCTTCTCATAATTTCCATGTAGAATAATACTAATGAATTCTTCATTAAAAAGTATGCTAAGTTTTTCAGATGGTTGTGAAATTCTGTAGAGAAATTTGAAAGGAGAAAGAACAATCGGAACGTTTTGTTTTTCACAATACCTATTTCAGAAAACATAGTTACTTTCACCTACAATGTAATTGAAATTCACTATATTTTAACATTTTGTAGCGGATATTTATGTAGCACTGGTATCAACAATTTTTTTACTCAGTTCTTTATTGCCAAATTTATAGTGTTGTAAAGCAGTTTAATAACACTTTAAGCCAGTTACTCAGCTGTTATGGATTCACTTCAAAATAAATTGTGTAATGAGAAATTTACATTATTGGAGGTCACGAGCCGCTGCAGCAATGAGAAACAAATGGATTAGTTGAATGACATTGAAAAACAGTAACTTTATTGTTTCTTAGAAATTGTATCCATTTAATAACAAAATATATAATGTGGGTAGTCGTGAGGTAGGCTTTGAGAAGAACACTTTTTATGAATTTCAGGAGTCACGAAATTTTTTTTAACTGCAGTTTTACAGTTTCAATTTTTTGCTTTTATTATACAGTAGGGTTTTATTATTTTTTTCATCAAATTTCTCAAAGCCTACCCCACGACTGACAGACAAAGGATGGAAATGAATAGGTATAATGACGTATTTATACCCATAACAATTAAAAGCAACTATAGCTTCACATAATCTAAATAATTAGTTTTGTACCACTGGCTGAGAAAATACCTGATGGCTCCCATTGTCACACCTCACTAGTTGGTTAGTAAGAGTTTAGTGAGATAAAAAATATTTAAATATATATGTATATACACACACACACACACACGTACGTATATAAGTGTTGTTGTTAGCAAGAATTGTTTTCGAATTTTTCAGCTTCTGGTGTAAAGCTTAATGGGATGAAGTTATGAAAAAAATTATTGATTTTGATAATCTTATTTAGTACACACACACATATATATTTATATATATATATATATATATATATATATATATATACCATGGCGATGATTATTCTTTTCTCTTTCATTAATATGACATTTATAACAATTAATTTTTATATTGTGTTTAGGCGAGGTACGGCAGGCTCTTTCCATGATGCAACAATGGTCACCTATGGACGTGGAAGATGCTCTTGAGCTCCTCACACCCAATTTCACTCATCCAGCCGTGAGAAGGTAATGGAAACAGTTTTATACTTAGGTTTGGAATTCAAATTAATGTGAACACAGCAACAATTTTATATTATTCACAGTTGGCAACATTATATTTTGTGGTAAACGCCATTTTGCTTATATCAGGACATAATAAATTTATTTTTAGGTTGGTGAGTTTGCTACGGATGTATTATATTTACTTATCTAAAATTTCTATTTTTCAAAGATTGTACTGTAATTTATGTTTGTTACGTTGAATAAATTTATGACTTTTACCAAAAGGTACAATAATAAGGAGTATAATGGTGTAAGTTTAAAAGTGGAACAAAAAAAAACAAACAACTACAAAATTTCAATCTTATTTAATAACAGGAATTATTTTCCTATGTATTTGTAGAAAAAATATTATGTAGAAAAAATATCTCCTTCAAGACTTAAAGCTTTTTCAAGTTTCACAACTACTATATGAAAAAGTTCATTATTCACAACTGCTATATGACGAAGCAGAGAATTGTGTGAAGGGAAGACTCTGTGCAGTTGAATAGATTACCGTTATACATACATAATTCACCATTGTATGTGTTAGGGACCCAAATTCTGTCCTTTGGAATTCGTATATCTGCTAACATAGCATCTCTTTAGAGCAATAAAAAAGCGTGAAAATAAACATATTTATATATTACCTGCATTCTACTGCTAGTCTATAAAAAACGTATTAATACATGTCTCGCACTTTACTACCAGTCAACGTAAAACGTATAAATACGTTTTCCTCACACAATGTATAAAAATAATTTGAAATTGTTCCAATTTTGGTTTATTATATTTTTTGCATCAAATATTCAATTTCTTGGCACTTGTGTTCACATTGGTTTCACATGTTATTATGGTTCTAAATTTGGCAACCAAAGTAAAAGCATACATATGCACAAAAAAGGTTTGAGCAAGTGTAACGATTTATCTAATTTTTCATTACACTTGACAAGCTTGGGAAAGCAATAAAACACAAAATCTCTCCACACATATTCAACAATGAAATCTGTTATATTAAATATTGTCACTGTGATTTTTTGCCTCAATTATTTTTATTCAGTTGTGTATAAAAGTAAAATATAAGCACCTTATTGAAATTTAATATAAAACATACTGATTATTACTGTTTCATACAACCCATAATTATGTTTAGTCATTTATATTGGGTAAATTGGTTTAATTCTGAACAATTATTGACAAAAGCTATAAAGTATGAGTAGAATAAATAGTTTAATATTTCTATTAAACTATTTATTACAAATATGTTGTCTACTATATTTTCATAGGTGTAAACACACGGTGCATATCTACTTCAAAATTTATGACATCTGGATTAGTTGCTAAGTTTTCCTACAACCTTTGCACAGACTTCTAAAAATTTGTTTTTTTTCGTAATTTTATATTCAGTAGTCTTGGAAATAGGAGTGGGGAAAATTTTTTTTGTATACGGTACATCTCTGCAGATATAATATCTAAAATTATGAAGAAAAAAAATATTTTTGAGACCCTTGTAACTAACCCTTTCAAACAATACCATTATGTATGGAATTTTAAAATTTTTTATTTCGAGTATTTCATTCTCTCCCTAAAATGTCCATATGAATATTTTCGAAAATTAGCTATTGAGATGTATACAGGCTAATATGGTTTATTACTATGCCAAAATGCCTATGTGAGACAGGTTACTATGTAATGAAAGATGACTGTCAGTTTTATGTACTCAGGTGCAAGCTGTCATCGAGTTACGTTGTTTTGACTTAAGTCGTTTCAAAATACGTCAAACAATATTGTGAAATAGCGACAATTTTTTCTATTTACGTAATGCTGTAATCGTGTCAAATTATATAAACTCCTTTGGTTTGGATGTCGTGTCTCAACGTGCGGTGGATGTCCTGTATCAAAGAGCGCATGAGCCATGTCACTGTAGTATGGGACGGACAATCAAACCTTTAATAGTTTTCATTATTTCTTTGAGAGTTTCTGTTGTTTAAAATTTGTTTGGAATTATTGGAGTTGAATAATTACTAAGCCACCTAAACGAAATAGTAATATTGAAGTACAGAAGAAAGTGAGAAAGACAATAACAATGGAGGTTAAATCATAAGATTTTAATACTTAAATATCGTACTTCATTAATTCGATGTGATCTTAGTTTATCACATAAAACGGACAATATTGAAAGATAAATATAAACTTCTTACAGCTTTACATTCCGTTTCTGTAAATAGCACTAACATACATAAAAGAAACATTTTAATCTCTGAGATGAAGAAACTGTTACACATTTGGATTCAAGACCAAACAGGTTTCAACTCAGCAACAGTCCTTAGTCTCTCTATCATTCAAAACAATGCACTTAGTATTATCAATACACTGCAAAATAATCATAATTAAAATAGCAATGAAGATACAAAATTTTTTTTATAGATTTATTTTTAATAAAAGTCCTTGCAGAACTCCTGAATATTACATGGAAATGTATGAAAAAATGTGTTTCGACTTGCGGTGATTTAATTTAAGTCGCATATTTTTAGAACCTAACTACCTGTACATAGATTTCTCTCAACCTATAGAAAAGTAGAGGTCAGTGAAGTTTCAAATAATAAGGATAATCATGATTGCAACATTTTTGACATGAGATTACAAATAAACTTTGATAATAACAAAATTCATAATTATCTCAAGGCACCTTTAAAAAATATCAAAATATTTATGTACGTGAAATACTTTGATGAAATGGTTGTTACTTGTAAATGAAAAATTGGAATTTTAGACTTTTTCTCTAGTTCCTTTTGAATTATTGTTTTCTGTTATATTTCAAATTATTTTCCAATCTAGGAAAAACATTTTCTGTTCATAATTTTTTCCAATAGCCTTTAATTTTTGGTTGTACCTAATCTTTTATATGAGTAAGTAAAACAAATATGTTATAATTTAATTAATATTGACTCAACTATAGGCCATTGTTCTTATTTATTTCTTTTAACATATCACACGTATCTATGTGTGCGTTTGTGTTTATGATTGTATTAATTCCGTTATGGTTGATTTTTAAGAAATAAAACTTGTAAAATCACCAAAAGCAAATATTAAAAACTGCGAACAGTAAATCCATTGTATGTATATTTTTTTGTGCTTCACCTAAACAAAGGTTTATGGGCGTTAATGTTATCTTCAAGTTACATATTGCTTTTAATTACTCATTTTTTAAATTATTTAAATCATTATGTTGATAACCCCTCGATCTTGAGCTTAGAGGCCCTTTATGCTGCTACATGAGGGGACGATGTTACTTGCATAGAAAGCCCACAAATATTCTACAGCATTCACCTATCATTCGTACAACCACATAGTGCAATGCAGTATTACGCGATACACCCAGTCTAGATATTTTTTCTTCTCCAATGACCGCTTCAGAAATGGGATCATGGAGTTGCTTGGTAGTTCATGACTGATTGCTAGATGATATTTATCTAAATTACGGAATATTTATTTTTGAATTGTATTGAGTTGCTCTGTGAATGTATTGTCTTATTATTGTTTTATAACCATTTGTCATATGTTCTTCCTCATGCCCAGAGCTTTGAGTAAATCTGTAAGTTAGGCATGGAGTTTTTCAATAAATACACAAATAAATATTTAATCAGATTGTTAAATGAGATGGTCAGAAAAAGAATAAAGTAATGAATTTACATAAAAATAACAGAAATTACAAGAATCAAAATAATGTTTAAACAAATTTAATGACCTACTTATTCTTATCATACTGGAAATGAGATTCTTGCCTACCTGCAAACAACATAGCATCATCAGAATCCACAAAATTCACCTGCCATTGGAAAATGCCATGTAAAACTTGAAAAGAGCGTAGAACACATTAGCTACGAAATTAATGTGATTATTAAGAAAAATTATTAAGATTATTTAAAAATTAAAATGTATTTTTTATTTTGGCAATGGAAATGTATATATAATACATATAATTCTTTAGCTTATTATATTAAAGAAAAAATCAGATTTTCAAACTGCCTTATATTTTGGTAACGGAGGACTAATAATTTGCTAGTGTCCTTTTAAATCTGTCATATCAATATTTGCCTTAGAAGTACGATCATGAATACTTTTGTTCTTGCAGATATGCTATAACAAGACTGAAGCAGGCACCAGATGAAGACCTAATGCTATATCTCTTACAACTCGTACAGGCACTGAAATATGAGAATTTCGAAGAAATCAAGGAAGGTAAATCAATTTTTTCTGATTATTTATTTCCTCATTAGTCATTGGGATATAGTAAATTTTTCTTATATACAATTTTATAAGTTCATAACTATTCATTTTGACCATTTATAGTGCAGTCGGAGAAGAGTGGTTTCCTCCCATTATATTTTTTCCTTCTTGACAGGATACCTTTATAAACCCCTAAGTACAAGCCATGTAATTTGCTGATTTTATTCTGATATTCAATTATTTAGCTTTCCTAATAATTATTGATCATCTAACAATTAATACTTGCTGTTGCCAAAACCTATCCTACAAGGTAGGACACAAAAAATAAAGAGTTAAATCTTAAAGACCATGCGGTCTTGGGCTTTAAGATCGGTCTTTAAGATTTAACACTTTGTTCACAAAAATCATCACAGGTCCCTTGTTCCCAACGTGGCCTCTTTCTATGAATATTCCTTTACTATGTATTTTTTGAACTTTAGAATTGTGCAACGCATTGTCTATACATACATTTTAAGGTTATCAGAAAACATTTTTACATTTTGATTTCTTTCTAACTTTCATTTCCTTGCTTTCACTTTTGTATTCCGTACTGTCTTTATAATTATTATGTTTCTTCTTTTCGCAAACAAATATTTCTAATTATAAAAATTTTAAATTTATTCATATTTATACACAGAACCTGTCACAAATCTCCACCACACACATCCTCTAATTTATTTGTTTTAGTTGATTGGGAGAAATTATTTTTGGAGAAATAATCATTTTTATGTATTCATACATTAATGACAAATAAATTAATGAGTGACAATAAATATTTTTCATATTTAATAGATAGAAGCAGATATAGTATAGGCAGTCTCAAAAAGATATTCGAATAATTTAATTTTTTTTAAATCACCTTTCAAGGTACAATTTATGTTACTCATCAAATAGTACCTTCAAGTCCTAAAAATTGATCGACTTACAAAAGTGTAACTTTGACAATATTGAAATGTGATGTCATTTTTATTTGATTTTTTATAAATAGGGTAAATTAAGAAAATAATTTTTCCAGTATATTCGAACAAATGTGTAACAAGTAACATGTGTAAACTATGAGTTTTCACCATCACAAATATTCAAGCAAAAATTTCTATTATAGGTTACAGGCAAATATCGACAGGTTGTGACAGCCTTTGTTCAGAAACAGATGGAAAACTGCTACAGAGTATTGGCAAACTGGAGAAGAAAGATAGCCAAACTAGTTTGATTACATCAGGCAAGTGTTTGAAGTGTTAATCACATATTTTATAACTTTTCTTAACTCTATGTCTCAATGTTTATGACTCACTGTAAGTGTGACAATTAGATGCGTCGTATATGGTGTTTTGTTTTTGTAATAAGTTTATTTTAGTTAAATAAACTTGTTTCATTACAGTGTGACCGCATATCAAGATGACAGCGCTTTTAATAAACTGGTAATAAAAATATTTTATGATTAGCAGTTTATGTACTATGCGATTTGCCCTTTGGAGGTATGAGCTTTCTCAAGATAAATTCTTCCATTTCTTAAAAGTATTTCTCTCTAACCAGCTGTTTTTTGGCTAGCCTCGAAGCGCTCAATTTATTCCTGTGTCTGTTTTTTCTGTTTCGGAAATATGTAGAAAATATTTCTTTCGGAGTATTCCTAAGATAGCATCTATCATGTAAGCATACTTTAATCACCATTTTACCCAATAAACAAAATTAACACATATTTTCACATTAAATATATTTATGTACTTCTGTTTCTTTACGTGTGTAAATTATTTTTATGTACATTATAATAGTTTACATGGAGCATACAAGCTCATTTAGTACAGTAAATACGGACAGAATTGAAATGAATAAAACATGCACAAATTGGTTTGGCTATGTATTATACATATTGTGTCGTTTAAGATTGTTTTAACTTTCCTGAAAATAATATTAACCGTTTTAGTGCCATGGTTTTTTACTCATATATACTTAAAAATGCCATAGAAATCTTTTGTTTTTGATGTCATTTACCCTTGTCTCGAAAAAAACTGCATCTCTTCTATAAATTGTCCAATTTTAATAATTTTGTTGGTGTTTTCTTAATAAAAACTTGTACAAGGATAATAAAATACAAAGAAAATTATAGAAATATATATTGGGAACAAAAATTATAACAAAAACTGAAATCAAGGTCACATTATATTTTCGCATTCTGATATATCCTCCGTATCATCAAAATAATTGTTATCGTCACTATTATCACCATCACTAAAAATTTGCATTATGCCAAATTGTGAGCGTACCACAATGTCACTTCCACTATCACTTTCTTCACAACTTGAAAAACGATCATTTTCACTCGAATTATTTTTGTATTCTGACATGGGTTAAAAATTTTCTTTTCCTGGATCCTTTTTATATTGTAATTACTAATAATATTATAATTTCAACTTTATGTAATATGTAGAAAAATAAAAAATTAGCGATGCGTGCGAGTAACCTCCCATACCGCGTGCTAAACAGCAACTGATTTCACAAGCGCCATCGCGCTCGTGGCAAATTTAGTAAGTACGCGCACGAGCGCGATGGCACTCTTCGGCACTCAAACGATTTAAAAAGCAAGATAGTACATTGTCTACTAAGTGACAAGATTATTTTAAACATAGACTACTAAACAAGTAGTCTATGCTTTGTTCAGTAGTCTGTGATTTTAAGTTACATGGTTATATAAGCATTTATAATTCATGCAATAATGTATTAAGGCTTTCTACCTACCCAAAGTATATCGTGACCTTTTGTATTACTATATGTATAAAGCAATGTTTCTCATACTAATATATATTTTGAGAGAATAAAATATAAATATGTTATTGATAAAATTCCACTTGTTCCATAATGTCAATTAAAGTACAGGACTAAAGCGATGCTTTGTCACATAAACATCACCATAAAACCCCGTTACCATTGTCAGAGAAAATTGGTAAAATTTGAAATATGTACCATCCCAGAAATATTTAATTATATTAGTATTTTAATGTTCCCTTTCTGAATAGTAAAGTGCTTTTGTAATTTCAATAAATTCAAAACGTTTAGTTTTGTGTTTATATAAGTCTGCACCATTTCTTGAGGAAGCAGGCTTTAATATGTACTCGTTTTGACTTTGTCAAAAATTTATGCATCACTGACAGTGAGTTTTGTCTTGTCTTAATGGTAATTATTTTTCAATGAAATTTAATTGTACTCAGAGCTTATTTTACATTATAAATTATTATTAAGAGAATCACCTGAATGCAGGGGCTCACTTTTGTATTCTGTGGCTGCACAATCAGCAGCCATCTTAATGCAAATTCGACTTCCTCGTAGACTGTATGGAGTGCATAAGGAATGTGGATGTGGTCAAATGTTTCCATTATACGGAGACTTCATGCCACTTTGTTTTTTGGCCATGGATCTTCATTCCCTTTAAAAATAGATAAAAATGATCATTCAATTTTCCAGAACCCTTTGAGGTATTGAAACAAACAAAGTGTATGTTGTAGCTATTGGTGGCCTCTATAAGCTTATCAGGAATCATTTACGCATTCAACGTGAATAACGTTACTATACAATCATGCCATGTACAACAATAAAATCACCCACGTTGAACGTGTTAATATAGTTAAAATCATTTCTGCAATTAATTCAAACAAGCTCTATAAGCAACTGTTCATATTTTAGATATCATAAGAATGCTTAAATACATAAAAAGTACTTATTTAAATGGGCTTAGGTACAGGTACTTTCGTGTTACAATTTTATTTATATGGATAAATATATACGTAACGTCACTATAATATTTCTTGTACCTTTTGAAATTCATTATTCACTTAGAAATATATATATATAATCTTTATGCTCACTATAATTTTATGCATTCTTTGGTATCTGAAATGTCTTCTTAAACATTGTTTTAATTGCAAGCAAAACTTCACAAGTTCAGTGCAGTAAAATAGTTTGACAAATAAACACAGTGCAATGATTATGTGGGCGGGTGTACCATCCTGTTGGAAAACATAAAGCTTTCCAGACGTCACAGTTTCCATCCATGGTTTCTGACTTTTGTCAGAATACACAAATGAACTTCTTTTGTGACATTTTCCCCTTTGTAAAAGAAATGCGGTGGCATGGCATCACTCTCACTGGATACAACACTTAGCATGTGAACATTCACCGGAAATTTGGTTCTTGCAAGAATAGGGACATCGGCAAGGTTGTGGGCGCTCCAATGGTAATGACCATGTGATTTTCACATCCACAGTAAAAATTTTCTTATCAGAAAAAAACCGGAGTCATCTGGCAGCATTGTTTTGTAAGAATATAAAAGCACATTGCAGTGTTCAACTCGCTTTGTCCTGGCAGCTTCAGAATGCATCTGCCTCACTTTAATTGTGTAAGACTTATACTACACTCTACACTCATATTAACATTTAATGAAAATTTAGATCCTTAAAAATCAGTTCCTGAGCCCGTTGAATGATGTTAGGTGTCCTGACAATGCGCTTCTTTGAATAGGTTTTCCGCGCTGGTATTGCAAAACCTTCATATTACATCTCTGACGCATTTCACTTTGCAATGACATCATACACAATCACTCTCGGGTACCCAAACAACTAAACGATTTCCGTCTCTGACCACTCAGTGAGAACACTTTCGGTAATCACGGCTCTTCGGTTATACTCCACACTTGGTTTCAACATTGTGACTGTTTTGAGGTTACGGTGGTTTAGTACACACATCAAGCTATTTACGCTAATTGCGACATCTACCAGTGGTATAGAACAGCTGGAATTTAGAATTTTGTTTGGATTTTGGCACCGCACCTTTATATCCAAACATTTATAACCAGTAAATATTATAGAATATCACGCAGTTCGGTGTGCCTCCTGGCATAGACCTCCTCCAATTGTCTCCATTGGGTTCTATCATTTGCAACTCTTGTCCAGTAGGGCCCCAAATAAAGTTGAATATCGTCTTCCCATCTTCTAGTTGGACAACCTGGTCTTCTGCTGCCGTCTCTCGGGTATCAGAGAGTAACTTGCTTGCTCCATTTATTTGTTTTGCAGTGTAACATATGTCCTATCCAGTTCCACTTTTGGCACTCCTTTCCATTGCCCGTTGCTCCCTGGCAAGTTTTTCTCTATACAATTCAGTGAGGGACCAGGTCTCGCATCCATATGTTAAACATGGAAGGGTACATGTGTTGAACGTTTTCTTTTTAATGTGAATACCTAACTCTTTATTCTTCATGATTTATTTAAGAGCCCAGTATTTTTTCCATCCAGCAGCTCTTCTTTTATTAATTTCTTTGGTTTTACTGGAGTTTGTCATCATTTTTGTTTTACTTATATTCAATTCAAGGCCTACCTCGTAACTTTTTTCGGCTAGGGTTTGTATCATATCTTGTGTAATTTCTTCCAGTAATATTAAATCGTCTGCGAACCTCAAGTGGTTTAAACGATTACCATTGATGTTTAGGCCGTACTTTTCCCAGTCTAGTTTTCTGAAAATATTTTCTAAAACAGCAGTAAATAGTTTCAGTGAGAGTGGATCCCCTTGTCTCACACCTCTGTTTATGGGGAATTGGTCTTCTTATGATTTTAACTTTATTCGACTTTTGCAATTTTTGTAGATTTCTTTTATCATATTAATATATATGTCATCTACTCCTTGTTGCCTTAGGCTTGACCAAATGAAGTTGTGATTTAAACTGTCGAAAGGTTTAGAATAATCTACGAAATCTAAGGATACCTTGCTTTTGATATTCAATATACTTTTCTTAAATTTATTTAATAGTTTGAATATGATCAATTGTGCTATAATTCTTTCTAAATACAGCCTGTTCAATGGGTTGATTTTCATATAATGTTTTTGGTATTCTTTCTAAAATTACTTTGGCAAACACTTTATATATATTCTATATGAGGCTTATTGGCCTGTAGTTGCCAATATCATCTTTATTTCCTTTCTTGTCTATGAGAATAATGTGAGATTCATAGTGCCCGTGTTGAGTATTTCGTTGAATATACATGTTAGAATTGGACTTAATTCTTCTATTGTGCCTCTTAGCAGCTCATTAGGTATATTATCAGGTCCTGTGGCTCTTTCTAATTTTTGGAAATTTATGACTTTTATTACTTCTGCCTTAAAATTGGTGGCACATTATCTTTACGATTGATTGATTTTTTTGTCTAGGTCCATCTCTTGGTCTGTTTCTTTTCTTAAGTAGAGAGTGCTGTAATCATTTGTAGTTAATCTCTGAATTTCTTTCCGTTCTATGACTTTGTTGCGTCGATTGTTTTTTAGGCTTGTGATCTATTATTAATTAATTTCTCTTAGTTCTTTGAAAGCTTTTTCTGTACCACCTGTTTTTTAGATATAATCTTCAGGTTTTTTTGTCCTTCTAATTTAATAATAACTACATCATCGACTACATAATACCTGCCACAACCACGAAAGAAGTTTTACTTCAACCGCGCGTATTACTCGTACCATTTCTTTTTTCATATCTCATCCCATTCTCGAGACTCATTATTTCAACGTTAATGCAAGGGTTAAGCTTCCTGCAGTGCAGGTACACCGGGTGCCACGGAGCATTATCGAAGCGATTAAGATGCAATGCACCAAGCAACTTATTCCACCTGGAATAGTGGTACAAGAGATATCTTCGAAATAATACTTATCAATTTTTTTATAATTTTTTATATGTGGATGATGGTGTATGATACTAGTCCATAATAAGTTCTAAAACTAAAAATTTGTTAGGTTACATACGTCTTACATTTTCTTGTAACATTCTGTATATTGATAGGTATTAAAAACAGGCACTAGTAATAAGGTTGGCTTATGAATGAAAGTAAATTTATAATTAATTGTAAATTGGTAAATCCAAAGTTATTATACAAAACCCTATTTTCAGAAAAATTGCTTGAATTTTATATGAAAGGAAGAAAATGAAGATATATACTAGAGATTTAAGATGTACCGAACCGAATAATTGGCCATCCATTCAGTTCTTTAAGAAAAGTTGATTTAAATTCAGAGTGAGCCCAATTTGCTAAAACATAAACTTATATAAGATGTGAGTACTAGATGGAATAGAACGTTTTACATATGTGAACATGTTCAGTAACAAAAAAAAGCAGTATCATTATATATTTCTGAAAATTGTGGCACAACGAATCTCCATAACTTAAGTAAGCATCTATGCCTAGTTCTGAAAGTGATTATGACCTTATTACGACCCTTTGAAGAAATAAAAAAAATTACCAGCTCCACATTTTCTTCAATTTCTGAATTTATACCGTAGGTTACCACTCTTTTAAAGTATTACATACACAGTTTACCTTAACAAAGCCAAAATGAGACTTACTTTAGAGACAGAATTCAGACACAGGTTCAGAAGCATAGATAATGACAAATACTGGCAACGTTATTAGACCGGAAATGTTGATTAAATTTTTTCTCTCTAGAAACAATACAATTCTTGAGAGCAGCAGTGTCCGAAGAAATTCCTAAAAGCCAATCCCGATTTTATCCTCTCTATCTTCTGTGTACAGCGGATATCTGTTTTCCGAGCCAAGAAAAGTTTATGAAGAAAAATGTAAAAAACTTTTTCCAGAGCGAGCAGGGAGTCTAATTTTTCTTCATCAAAATTTATCCCGCATCTATTTTAAGTATTAATTTTGTATATCTGGTACATTCTTTTGTGCTTTCAGCTAAGCTATATGCAATTAATTATTTTAATATTACGTTGATCTTATGGTTGAGGTAAGCTCCATTTTAATTTTAAGTTTGTTATTTTGTTCCTATTTAAGTTATTTTAACTTTCATATTATTAAGTCCCTCTGCCAATAATAGCCTATGTTGGTGTTTTATTCTTTTTGACTAATATATTAATGTTTGAAATTTATAATATATCACATTAAATACATGCTATGTTAATATTTTATTGCAAAGTAATACATAACACTAAAATATAAAAGGAAAGTCTTTTTTAATTCGGCAATTGAACCGAATATTTGGCCGAATACAAACGTAGAAAAATATGCCAAAAGTGCCGAATACCGAATATTTACTGAATATTCGGCCCACCTTTTATATATATCTCTTTTTTTTTTAGTTATATCAATTTGACTGGAAAAAAATTGTCTTGAAAATATAAATTTTTACAATAATAATGATAGTAAATTTTTTAAAAATGATATGTAATAATGATTTATTAATAATAAAAAATTTTAATAGTATTTTGTTATTGTTGTGCAAGATTTATAATAATTTAATACTAATAAATTAATTACTCGAAAATTGAGCAATTGCAGGAAATTACTGATACATTGACATAATACTGGCAGATTGAATATTTAGTATATGGTCAATTTTATGTTTATTTATTATATTTTTATTATTAACAATTAAACTCATAGTAACCTTCAACCAAGACATCTATTTTTGTAAATGTCAAAGACAACAATAAATATATGTCAAATTATCTGTCAAAATTTGTAGGTTGTGAACATTGATCTAAATATCAAGATACGGCTAAAGGAACAAAAAGCAAATCGAAAATGACAACACCAATTCATGTGCGCCATCTACTGCAATTAAACGAAACTACTTCATCCTCATCAGTTGATTTTCAAAAATGGAAGCAAATATTTAAAAAAAATTGAAAACACGTCCTCACAAGGTCACAATGTTGAATTTCGAATAGTTACTGAACATACAACCCTTTTTTCATTAAATAATAAAAAATATGTATGAGAAACGATTATAAACCGAAGGTAAAATACATCAACCTTTTTTAAAATTCCGAACTGTAATTTTAAAATATTTTTACTACCCAAGTTGGCATTTTTTTATTGTTATCAGTATTTCATTCAATAAGAATGCCTAAGCTACAGTATATTGTGCATAGACACCTTGATTACATTTTCTGGAGAAGACCATTCTGAAGACAGATTTTACATGCATTATTACGCAAACAATCGTATGTTTGGCTGATATTTATTTATGGCTGATATATATTTTTAACAAACAAAAATTAAGGTCACTATTTATCCATGGAAAAGAAAGCTCCTCACTGATGTCAGAATCAAAAAATTATATTTTTAACCCTTTATATACCAAAGGTGAAAAATACTAACACTTTCCTACTAGGTTTGCATCCTACCCCCATACGACAGTTTTCTATACCCGCCTGTACGCAGCCTAAGTAATTTTCTGATTTTTAATTATGCTAAATTAATATATTGATAATTTAATAATTTGTTTCTGGTGTAACTCGTATGGCCGTCAACACGGGTCCCTGCTAAATAAGACACTAAATGACACAGGGTAAAGTTAATAAAACACTAAATTTATTCCCTAAAAAAATTTATTCTCACTTTACAGCTCTAGCTGCAACCGAAACATCGAGCACATCCACATATTCAACACAGACAAAGAAGAATGTGCCAGAACAAGCACAGGCCATAACGGAAGAAAAATCTATATACGCGGGGCGTAGTATACGTAACTTGGATGACAATATTGGAGCCAGCATGAGTCAATATAACAATAACAATAATGATAACAGCAATCTGCTATTTAGGTGAGTCACTCAACATGGACACATATCTCGCATTGTCCCCAATGGAGAAAGGTTATCTGTTTAGTTGTGAATGACATATATGTAATGCCCGCTGTACACTCTTGCCGAAACAGGCCGAGAACGAGTGTGTACACGGTGCGTCTCGTCTCGTGCTCTTGGCTCTCGGCCTGCTGTCAATTTTTTGTTTCATGCACTGAAACTTTAAGATCCATAAAAAAGGAATATCGAGATAGGAAGCAAGGACACAAAGGCGCTTGAACAAATGTATCAGCGAAAATTGTTCTAATATTCAGTAAAATTACGTAACTGTAATGCTGGACTCTCGGCGATTGACCGGCATTACAGTTACGTCATTTTTACACGCTCTGTACACACTCCCCGAGAACCTCTCGGGCGAGACTCTTCCCGAGAGCCTCTCGAAAGTGTACAGGGGGCATTAAGTATTGTAACAAAAAATTCAACTGTTCAAACTCAAAAATGGAGCCCTTACATGCAAAACAAATAACAACTTTTATAGGTGGTGACTTGCCGCACAAGTTAAGACGAGTGCTCCACGGACTAAATGTCTGAAGTCTTCATTAGTGCATGCTCAGTCATACATTCTATCCTTTTCACTATTAGCTTATTCTCACTCATAATATTCGGATTGGTCAGAGTTGGTCTGAATATTTTGTATAGTCAGTTTTAGTGTGTGTTAAAGTGTTGAATATCATATAATTGAATATCATATCTTATATTTTCTCTGATTATTATTGGTCATCTGCGTTACATGTTATAATTTTATTATATCTGTGTCACGGTAACTAGCTCTTTCAATTTAAGACCTATTATATGGTGCATGTTCATTTTATAAGGGGTCTTGGACCCAGGAAAAAAATTAATTGTGCACAAGTAAAACTTATGTCATTTTAAATTTTCAAATTATTATGGTGATATTTAATAAAAATTTCGTTTTTATTAAGCTGCATGTTTTAAGTATTTATAAAAATATGGTCATGATTACTGGCAAACATTCTCTATTAGAGAATGAACGCCATAAAATAATAAATGAACGCCATAAATATAAGATAAGATCATGGTTAGGAAATTTAGTGCCACCTAGTACAATGT
Organism: Druceiella hillmani; assembly: GCA_039881145.1. Lineage (NCBI taxonomy): Eukaryota > Metazoa > Arthropoda > Insecta > Lepidoptera > Hepialidae > Druceiella > Druceiella hillmani. The sequence goes on along the minus strand of JAYKKI010000032.1, from coordinate 18,987,499 downwards.
TTCAACTTTCAAGTGATCTACTTTACCATCCTATTTTTTATTTTTACGCTGTCAAATATTGTTGAGCTCCATTTTCACTAGTTCATATGTGTTTATTTCGTCTCCTTCACAGTCATTGCTAATGAGACAAAATAAATTACCTATCATTTCATTGTTCATAAACTTGTATGCATAAATGACACTTATCAAAAGGCAACATAATGAAAGCACTCAATTTTAATAGTTCATATATTTAAGTTTTAACATTACAATACTTATATCTACATAATTGTTAATGTTCGACACCATACATTAAAAATTACACCAAAAGTATTTTAATTGATTCAGTGCTCAGTTGTGTTGCCAAATAAGTGTCCATGTATAAACGGACAATAGCTCTTCCACATCCTTCTATTACAACAATAAACAGTTGATGCACTTTATTTCATTTATTATAATAACAATATACAAATCAGAATCGTATCACTGAATACGATAAAATTATTTTATTTCCACTAGTATTCCATATGCAGCGATTATGACGGGAACATCAAATATAAATGTCATTGTATAAAAAGCCGATAATCCTTATTCGCCTTTCTGTTACAATGACAACATACACAGTACTTCAGAGTAATTTTGTTTTATTATAACAATATACAAATTGGAATCGTATCACTACATATAATTAAATTACTGTATTTCTACAAGTACAGTGTATGTGGCTATTACAATAGGAACAAAATGTTGTGAACGAAAGTGCAGTGTAGCATAGGTGCGCCAGCGATCACATGTTTTCAATGTTTTGCAATTGGCCATAAAATGTAATTTTTGTCTTCCGGTCATATAATGTTTTAATTGACTATCGATTTTAAACGTAACTTCCATTAATAATGAAAGTAGACCAAAATATTAGGATTTTTTAATGTATTTTTTTCAACATATACAAATTGTGCACAATTTTTTTTCCGTGGCACCATTTTGAACATACTGCTTTTATTAATTTATTTATTTATTTATCAACTTTTATGCATAATACATATGGCAGACTTATTGCTACATGAGCAATCTCTTCCAGTCAACCTTTTACTGGAAGACAAGAAGAAAAATTCTATTTTAATTTTTTTTTAAGTATTTCCCCATACATCAAACTTTCTCATATATGCGTGTTATTTAAGAGTACATTTAATTAAAGAATACTTTAAAAATCTACATTGATATTTTTTGATATGAGTATGAGTGACAGTATGAATGTATTAACATACAATACAAACTATTTATACAAGATTCATTTAAAAATGTCCACATAAAATATTTTAGTGAGGCAACTGATCATGACTTGAAAAATGAGAAGTTGAATCTGGCATCATTCCTCATCCAACGTGCTTGTGCTAACTCGTCACTGGCCAATTACCTGTACTGGTACCTGCTGATTGAGTGCGAGGATCAAGAGACGACCGTGAAGCAAGATGCGGCTATAAGAGATATGTATTTGACGGTGATGAAGACTTTCTCTCAGAATTTGGCAAAAGGTATATGGTAGTGTGGGATTAAAAAAATTATGGTTTAAATTATGATTTTCAGCACTTTAGAGATTACAGGCATAACAACATTTTACCGTGAGGTGTAAACGAGTGATATTGCCACATAAAAAATTTTAAAAACACAAAAAATTTAACAAATCTTTCAAATCACTAGAATATTTTATGTATTCTGAGATTACTCATTACAAACTATTGGAAAAATAAATCAAAAATGTTTTATTACAATTGTCCCGATTTCCATAGATCATTCCGTGTTTCGATCTACACATTGTTCATCAAATATATATTGAAAAGCAAAAATTTTATTGTAAAGCAAAAAGATTCCTAAATTATAAATTGAAGAGCAAAGACTCAATTTTACTTTAGAAAAAAGATAAATGAAATTTATTAATGAAGATTACTTTATAGTTGATATAGACTTCAAAATCTTCATTAAAGTATAGCCTGTTTGACAAGCGATTATACAGCAAAATGTTCCATGCTCACTTAGGCACGTATAAACATGTAAGAGTACCTAGTATTATTTACAAATATTAATATTATTTTTCACAATATTTTTACGTTTATGAAAGATATTCACAAACGTAAACATATTGTGAACCGATCAAAAGTCTTCATATTAAGAATCATTGCTATAATTTACGAGTACTTCTAACAACACAATTTTTTTCATAAGTTTAGTTAGTAGTTTTGGAAGTAGAGGGCGGAAAGATATGTTTTATAGAATTTTTCAAAAATGTCTCTTAAGCTACATAAAATACACCCCACGTGGTTTATGAAATTTAAAAAAAAATTTCAAGGAATTTCTATTTAAATATGTTAAGTAACTATTGAAGTATATGCTAGTCATTTGCTTTATCATTGAGCCAAATTTCAAGCTTCGACATACATTTTTTTGGGGTAAAAAACTGTGATAGACAGACTGACAGATGCATAGGTGAGTAAGATTATAAGAGCACCATTTTTTTTTTGGGGTATGAAATACTAAACAAGCACACATGTTACATTATAAAGCGTAACGCTTTATTATTATGGGGTTATCCAATCACCTCCACCATTAATACTGGCATCATCAAGATATGGCATTTCTGAAGTATACTTTTTGTAGCATAATCTGGAATAAACATTACCACCAAAACTGTAAGCGTAATATCAAATGTCGTGAATATCAGTGACTTTTAGGTGCTTTTATATTTTATCTATGACCTTTTTACTTGGTTATGATATGCTAAGGCTTAGTATTGTCAACCCATTGTGATAAATTTGATGCCAGAAAATTTATTTTAAGATTTCATTGGATATATAATGTTTCATGATAAATATGGTAAAAATAAAAAAAAATTATTTTTAACAATGTGTCAGATTGTTTAGAAGTTCCAAACACAGTGAATGACATAATGCTATTTTAGGATTTAATTGCCGAATATAGATAGTACAGTCTGGTAAAAGCGTGTGTGGATCAATTTTGTTCTGCAAATTGTTAGAATATAAACGGTGTGCAGAATTCTTCCCCCAATATACTTTGTGTTGAAAGTCTCAATTGACCTTTGACCTTGGTCACAGAAGAGGATATTTCACTATGAGTGCCACATATGCATCATGTCAGGAAGCCCTTGCATTTCTATGAACTAAAAATGTACCGTTATGTAACACAGGATGCCAAGGATGCTCCTAATAAAGTGGGTGAAAGAATATCAATGTAAAAATGTCGATGGCTTGCTAGGTCATGGCCCTGAACAATAAAAAAGTAGCGTACTAAGAAAATTCTCTTGTGTCATTATGCAATAGGAGGTAGTTTAGTATAAAAATGATGTAAATATATAAGGTGACACAATAAGATGGATTTTGAAGCACATGAACTGCCACCAGAAAAACATGTTAAAAAAACTTATTTGGGAAAAGAAAATTTAGACAGAAATGGAAACAACAATTTTTTTGGATGAAATTTCTTTTTGGACATATTTTGCTATTTACACCCGGTCTGCTCTTATCAATAGATTTTATGAAAGAAACTTTTAAAAACCAGATAAAAGTGCATGTCTGCGATTGTTTTTCCACCAGGGGAAGCTACCTCTTTACGTAGTGTAGTCTAATAAGAACCACGCGGATAATTTATAAAGTTGACTAAATATAAATTGGTAAAATGAATTGCCTTTATGGGATAATTTATCCACTGCAAAAGATAATATGTCAATCTAGACAGAATCTTCTCAATCCTTGAAAGACGAATAATATTGTCTCAATAGATAACTGAAATAATTCCTCGGTTCACTCCATAAGAAAGAAAATATATATATCTTTGTTTATATTTATTACATATAATTGTTTTAACGTTGTCTGAATATAAAATTGTATTACAATTGTCAAGTGTTCATTCCCTTGGGATCCCATTATTTACTTTTACCATGCACGTGTAGCATATTTAAATAGAATTCTGTCGTACTTTTTTTTATAATTAAGCCGATATATCAGGCTTAACATATCTGTGATCATATTTTTTTTGATGGGGGAAGAATTTCCGAGGGGAAAATCTGGAACATTAAGCAGTTAGTTTGATAGCTTTGACTTTTGTGGTGGTCTTAGTATAAGGAGATAAAATTACTAGAAAGTTTGCTAGAAATTACTAAAAAGATTCCTGTCGCCTCCACAATTATTAATAGTAATAAAATTTATTAATAATAAAGCATTGTGACCAATGTAGTATGTGTATATTTTTAGGATTTCGTACCTCAAAATTAAAAAAATTGAACCCTTATAAGATCCCTGCTGTGTCCGTCTGTCTGCCTGACATTAGAAATTTGGAATAGTGAGAAAGCATATTAACCCACATATATTTCAATAATTACCACTCAAAAATATTTATATAGAAATTTTAAAAGGTAAATTGAATAATCAAATTTTCATTTTCATAAATTGTGATACAGTTATGATAATTTCAAAAACATTTTATATAAAATATTTTGAAAGCTTTATCATATTTTTATACCTCTCAAAAATATACTAAACAATATATTTACATGGTGAAAAATAATTTATATTTGTAAATAGATTAATAGAAATATGTACTATGTACCCTTAAATGTTTATATATGCTAATTATGTATAAAACTCTCGTTCTAGTTTCACTTTTAATTTAATTCCAACGTCTTATTCTAAATAGTTTTTATGTTTTATTATAAGGCTTTATTATATGTTTTAATATTTGCCCAGTTTTGAAAAAATTCAGAAAGAATTAACTTTTATTAATTAAATTTCATGTAATCTTCTGGATAGGGACGCAGCCCATAGTTTGAGCGCTAATTTGGTCGGTTTCATTGCTCGATCTAGTGACCGAACTAATCTTGTATTGACTGATCATTCTCTCAGTTCAGTACAGAGCCAGGTCAATAGTCATGATTAATTTAACTAAATTAATTGACTTACAAACAAATATAGTGATTGTGTAATCTGTTGGTCCATTTCCAATGTGTTAAAGCTCTCGGTAACTAAATTTACTTCAGTTGTTTTATAATTTTTCCGCAGAAAAATACAGCAGTAATTTTGTAATAGGACATTGACATGTTAGACATTGATATTAGATCTTTCTATTAAGAATTAAAAATTATAAACTTCATTACTTATTTGTCATTTCTTAAATTCCAGGTAATGCTGAACTTCAGAAACGCCGTTCCTTCTTAGCCAGACAACAAGTGTTCATAGATAAGCTGGTGAAACTAGTCAAAACAGTATCCCGGGAGAGTGGCAACAGAAACAAGAAGGCCGAACGTCTTCAACAACTGCTTGCTGATCCTGAAGCGTTCAAATTCAATTTTGCCAACTTCGATCCCATACCATTCCCGTTAGATCCCAACGTTCACATTAAAGGAATTGTTGCAAAGAAAGCAAGTCTGTTCAAGTCAGCACTTATGCCCTCAAAACTAACCTTCTTGACTAGTGAAGATGTTGAATATTCGGCTATATTCAAACACGGCGACGATTTGAGACAAGACCAGTTGATCCTTCAAATGATAACGTTGATGGATAAGTTGTTGAGACGGGAGAATTTGGATTTAAAGCTAACTCCATATAAGGTTTTGGCCACAAGTTCGAAGCATGGTTTCCTGCAATTTATAGATTCAGTGACAGTCGCTGAGGCTTTGACTACGGAAGGTAGTATCAACAATTTCTTCAGAAAGCACCATCCATGCGAGGGTGCCCCGTATGGGATAAAACCGGAGATAATGGACACCTATATAAGGAGTTGTGCTGGATATTGCGTCATTACATATTTGCTAGGTAAGTTGGCATTTCATTTCAAACTTAGCGTAATCCAATCCATTAGGTAAAATTTCAGAAGATACAAAAATTCTTTACAGGGCAATATTAAAAGTATTTTATTCTTATATTTTTGTATGCTATATCAGGATCGTGCAAGAAAGGCTGCTTGAAAACAAAAGAAATAACAACTTATGGTGACATGTTTGTCAAGATCAGTGCAATATTTTGAATGTTTAATAGTATGATAGTATATTGTAATATTCCTAAATAATATATGAAAGCATATTGTAATACTCCTCCAAGGGTATTACACGAACTGTTACACTATCTGGACACACTTTCTTTAAAATGAAATAGTCTATCCCAACTATATTCATAATATTGTACTTTGAATACAAATGGTTCTCCGCAGAAATCTGTTCATCACCAATTTCCATTCCATCTTTACATTTTTTTGTACCAGTCTTTAAAGTTCTGTGAAATTTGTGCTGTATTAGTTGAAGTGCATTATTTTTAGTGTTTTTTTCTAATACTTGCAGGGTTTGCTATTGTTATTATTTTGACTTGTAGCGCATGCCTGGCAGTAATAAAATTAATTTTGACTATGTGCCACAGCATTTTACAAATGGAGTCGTGGGACGTTTCAGCATATTAGAAAATGGCTAGGTATTTTGTAATTTGCCTTCGTCATATTGCAAAATTGCGAGCGTTTAGAAAGTGAAGATGCTGTTTGTGAAAAGAATGATTACACAAATTGCCAACAACATTAATAAAAGTAGAAAATGCATAAATCTTTTAATATAAAATCAACTTTTATCGTCGAACCTGGTCATGTTGAAAAGAACTAGTAATTTCTGCTAAGATGACTTTGAAAAAAGAGTATAAAAATCTATATCATATATAATATATAAGTATAAAAATTTGTTATTATCACAGCTACTAGGCAATCATGAGTTAGCAAGAGAAAAAATACTTATTCCTTTCTTAAGGTGAATGTAGATACGTCATAGTTTATTTTTCTGCTGGCTTTCTATTGTAAGCCAATCATCGCCGGACCATTTCCAAATTATCGTGCTTCAACTTTTTTAGTAATTGAAATTTAATAGTGGTCCATATAATAAAAAACATTTATTAAAATAATTAAATTTAATTTGACAGATGAGTTGTCTACCATTTTATTTTTCTCCTCTCTAACGCGCATACATCATGTGTACTTAATACGTGACTTTCTTTTAGATAAAGGTTATGTTTATGGCAATGAAATGTTTAAATGTAATTGTGGTTGAAAATGAAAAAAATTAATTGAAAAAATGATTTCTCCAAAATCAAATTTTTGAGAGTTGTTTACTTAACATTCTTCCTATATAAATTAACAAACACCAGTGTGTTTATAAATTTAATTATTGTTAAAAATCCAACTAGTCTAGTGGTTATGATATAATTATATTAGACTTGTCAAATAAACTCTATGAATAATAAGATATCTGCAGATGATTTGATTCCAGAGTTAGAGCCACAATATTTTCAATTTCAAAACTTTCATTTTCCAAACTTCCCACAATTACTTGTGGTAAGTTGTCAATAGTAACAAACTATATAGTAAAAACCTTGGCGAACAAGATTACTGCTTCAGACTTAATTTTTCATATTAACAGGTTTTGACAGAATGTCCCTTGCTGCGGTGGTGAAAACTCATTAATTTATAAACAGAAAGGAGGAAAACCAAAACACAATGACGTTTTCCCAATGGCAATACAATAATCAATCATTAGTACTAATTGACCGATTAATATATTAGTTTTAATTCTTTCTTATTTTATATAAGAAATAGTGGGAAGTTGAAAAAAGTTAGTTGTGTTTATATTCATATTTAGCAGTAAATTTGACAGTTTGTGACTCTTTGAAACAAGATATTGATTAAAGGATTATGATAAACACGTCCTTAATATAATTTTTATCAAAACATAGTATTATGAAAAACAAAACAAAACATAGCAATGTGCTAAAAAGAAGAAAATAATTTGTTTAGTTATCAAAGCTTTTATATGGCTACAAAATTTGCCACATTTTGAAATTGACAAATCATACAACAAATCCATCCAACACGGATGACCGGTGTTGAGAATATATGCATGTTAATAAACCTAATTATTAAACCGACAGTATGCTTACTAAGGTTGGAATTAAAGGTCTCTAATTTAGTCTTTCATAAGATGTAAATTTACATAGGAATCAATTTGTAGTCAGATTTTAGAATTGTACAGAACAGTAACAAAAGGCAAAGTCAAATTTTACACTGTACCCATAAATTTAAGTAAGATTTCATGAATACATTGGAATTTTTAAAATAAATGTTATCAAATAGTGTTAGCTTTACTTAAATGTCTTGTACTAAAAAATATTAATCTTAATTTGTATTTAAATAGTTATTGTTGCTGTGTCGACTCTAACGACAATTTTATAAGTATGCTGCTCTTTGTGGAGTGCACCAGATCAGAATATTGTTGTTACAAGGTATATAAAGAAATGATTTAATAATATGTAAATATAGAAATATATAGAAAATTAATACTATGGTTGCAGGTGTAGGCGACCGACATCTGGACAATTTGCTCCTGACGACATCGGGAGCATTGTTCCATATCGATTTTGGCTACATCCTGGGCCGCGACCCTAAACCTCTGCCTCCACCGATGAAGCTGAGCAAGGAAATGGTAGAGGCCATGGGTGGCGTCAACTCGGAGTTGTTCCAGGAGTTCCGCAAGCAATGCTACACTGCGTTCTTGCATTTGAGGAGGTGAGTGAGAGTAAAAAATTATGAAATGCGGAATTACAAATCTTTTCGGTAAATTTATAGTCATTCAGTTAAGTATTTACAGATGTCCTTGAAATAATAATAATGTTGAACTTTGATACTAAAAGCTTAAGAAATAAACTAATCATAATGTCAAAATTTGGTAAATGAAAATCTCAAGAAATAAATCAATCATTGATAAAATCCAAAAGTGCAACACACCACGTTTTTTTCCTTTATTAATATTGGAACATTTTTTTCCCATATTTGTATATCTAAGTAAGACAAAAAGTATACATTAATTAGTTATAATTACATTATTATCAGGCAAAAATCAGAGAAAAACATAGTCTCCAATCACATACTTGGCCACATATAATAAAAAAAGTGAAAAAATTTATAAATTTTAAAGGTAAAAACAGCAGGGTGTAGAGAGAAGAAGCAAGAAGATTCACACAAAACAGAGGTAGAGAACAGTTATGGAAGATGAAAAAAGGGAGTTTTTGCAAAATTTATAAAAATTATATAAATAACTATTTGACAAATCATTGAATCACCAAAATCAGTCAAGAAAGTCTGACCCGTTGCGTGACCTCTCATATATATATATATATATATATATACCAATTATGTATATATCAATGGACAAAGACGAATATCACTTTTCAAATGCAAATTTAGATAATAATAAATATTTAAAAAAAAATTTTAAAAGTGGTATCGTTTTTTAAAGATATGTCTACTCTTTCCAAAAAGCTATATTAAAAATTGTTTATCTGAAGTATAATTACTTTTATCGTCAAAAATCACAGCTGGTGCTCTAGTCTATAATATAGCACACCCATAGTTAATAAATAAACATATAATATGGCTGCAGATGCAAAAAACTTGATCAAGAAATTGCAAGATTCAGATTTGAGGCAAAGCTATGTTAAAAATAAGTTTGGACGTAATTAGAGGGTAAATTAAACATTTTTGTGTATGTGCATGGCAGAAAATTACTGGGCAGATTTAAATAGGGGTCTAATTGCCATGTATTTATATATTAAATGCAGACCTACATTTGATCAGTCAGTGGGCTGGTAGGCAGGGTCTTATGATTAACCCAATTAAATCGCAGGCTATTATCATCGGTAGTCAGAAATTGTTGTCAAAAATCTGAGTTACCACAGCTATTGATTAACGGTTATGGTATTATGGTCACATCTTAAATGATTAAAGATTCGTTATGGTCACATCTTAAATGGTTAAAGATTCGTGATCGATGCAACCTTCATCTTCTATGTTTTGTATATAATATCTTCAATAATCCCGTTACACCTACATACCTTAAATCTAGATTCCTATACCTGTCATTCCACGACTTTGAACTACGATCAAAAAATAAGTATACCCTCCTAATCCCTCAACATGGAACGGAATTTTATGGCATGAATTGACTACAAATATACAAAGAACGCCCTCGTTGTCTACGTTCAAAAGTCGTCTGAAAATACATTATGTATCATAATTTGGCAGATCCTAATCCCTTCCATTATAACCCATCCTTGTCCCTCCCTACCCCTAAAGTGTCGTTTTGCTCTGGTTTTTAATTAATATTGTTTTATTACCACATAATATTATATATTTTATTTTTTAAGTAGAATTAATGTTTAAAAATAACTTACAGTCTGGCACAGCACTTAATGTTCTCATCCAATTCATTATAGTCGGCTGTAAGAGAGTCCTTTTGTAGCAATAAGTCTGCCACTGTATACTTAGTTTTCTAAGCTTGCAGGAATAAATAATTGTTGTTATCCTTATTATGAAGAAGGATATTTAACTGTTGTGTTGGGAAGTTGAGAAATAATCTTTATTTGTTTACACTCACATTACGTAAAAACTACAGAGCAAATAATGACTGTAAAAAGTACTAGTTTTTGAGCCATTTTGGAAAAATTTAATGTTGAGGATATGATAAGCTTCAGGGTCCTAATCAATATGGTATTATTACATTGTTACTACACTCCTGTTCAAATTGAACAAATTAAAAAAAAATATATATATATACGTATATATATATATATATATATACATATATATATATATATATATATATATATATATATATATATATATATATATATATATTATGTGTCATAATTGTGCAAATAAATACTTATATCACCCTTGTACAACCATCACCCCATACCGTACATAGCTCTATCAGAGTGGGCTTAGCAAATCCATGGAAAATCCCAATAGCTTCATGTTAAATAACACAGTAAATTATTTGATGTTTGTTTACCATATTTTGTACTGTTCAGTAAAAATAGTAATAATCAGTATGTAAGAAACACCTGCATACCAACTGTCGCAGAAATAGATTTTTTCAATATTCTTTGCGACACCGTATGGATTCTGCCATTCCGAATTTATAGATTTTAATAATAAATTCACAATTAGTAACCCAAAAAACATGTAAGTACTATCAGAGATTGTTGCATAATGTAAACTTTGATGTAGTAAAATTATACTAGTATTGTACTTTTTTAATGAAAGACGATCATTCTGACCCAACATATTTCAGATATTGTTTGCTCAATGTGATTTTCTATAATATATATATATTACAGAAAATCATATATATATATATATATATATATATATATATATATATATATATAATATGTATATATATCAAAAACTCGAGAAACTATAACGACGAAATTAGTCACGAGAATGTTGTAGTGAGCGTAATCTATACAAGATTATTTATAAATTATTTAATTTTTCTTATTAATTTTTCATTCTTTATACTCTCTTATTTCATCTCTTGTTTTTAATATCATATCTTTGTCTTTTTATTCAATCTAAATATTTGGCCATGTATTCTATGTGAACAAAATTAAGAAATAAAGTGAAAAGGTACTTTAAATCTCACAACTTCTTCAATTGTCATCTTACTTGCTAAGATGAAACGGCCACAATAGAACATATATTAAAACCAAACTAGGGTTTCTAAATTTGCAAATTAAATTTAAACAACGTAACTAAAGATGTGGTCCAGCACAAGAATGTTACATAAACAAAGTCATAGTTTAATAGAATATTAGATTTTACCCGCATTGTTTACTCACGCGGTTATAGTGACAAACTTATAGGGAGAAAGTAAAACATGCAGCGCCATCTAGAATTTTTAAGGGAAATTGAATACTAAGGCTGGTTTTACTGTCGCGCTGACCGTCGGCGCTGACAGCCGAAATGTATGAAATTCTATGGAGCGTTTTTGAATAACGCGTAGCTGTGAGCGCGGACGGTGGTCAGCGCTGACACGTCAGCGGCCGTGCGCGTCGCGCGTCGGCGCCGCGCAGCCCTCAGCGCTCACCATCGCCTGCGCGCCTCTATCTTCAGAGAGCGTTTTAGTGTCGAGCAGAGCGGACGCCGTCAGGGTGTACAGACATGTCGAATCGCGATGTAAACACGAGTAGAGTGATTGACGAAGTACGCCTGAGACCGATATTGTGGAATGCATCCGATCCACTCTACAAAAATAAAGATGCAAGAAACAAATCCTGGGAGGATATTGTTGTCACCCTTTTCGAAAATAATTAATGCACTCCACATTTTTGTTTGCGGCTGTAGCCCGAGGCGGTCAGTGCGACACTAAAACGACCAACGCTGTCCCTCAGCGCTGACAAGCTACGCGCTGAGTTCTCAGCGCTCACGGTCAGCGTGATACTAAAATCAGCCTAAGTCTTTATTTTCTAACTATAATACAAATTATAATGAAAATAAAAATATTTCCTTCTAAATTCAAGATTAAAGAGAGTGATTCTGTTGCTTCTTTACATTGCATATGTAGCGTTTCAAAAAATCATACAGATCCATTGGGTCGTGAAAAAAGGCGAAATAAACACTTTCGCATTTATAACCTTAGTTAGGATGAGATTTTCCAGGGTAAAAAGTAACCCATGTCATATCTCGGCCTGCCAACTATCTGTGCAAAAAATCATAAAATCACACTGATCCATTACGAAGTGAAAGCTCTTAAATACACTTACGCATTTATAGTATTATGATGAGATGTCCCAGGATTATGTACAAGATGTCCCAGGATAACAAATAACCCATACATATTTCACAACCTCTATTTCTTTGCAAAAAATCACGCCGATCCATTGTGACAAGAAAGAAGGACAAACACACTTTCACATTTGTAATATTAGTTAGGATTTTTATGTATTTATCACATTTTAATAAAATTTATTACAATTTTGAACCAAGTGTCATGTTGCTTTGCTTAACAGATAAGAGATTCCTAATTTCCACAAATAACAATTTATTTTTAATCTGTTGGCAGTAAACCTGGTCAACTTCGTTGATTTCCGTGCCCAGGTTTATGATCAAATCAGTCTTAAACGAGCAACTCATACTCTCATTTAAATTCCAGGTCAAAGCATTAGACATCCAAATCAAAATTTATATCTTGTTAAACGACAATTAACGAAGTCAGTGGCCCAACCTATTAATCGGGATCATCTGCAATGTTTTATTAAACGAACCCCTTTTTTTTATTTAGAAAACGTTAAATGAAAAAACATTTTAAACAATTTTACATAAAAATAAATTGTTGCTAATAAACTGTAACAATGGCAATAGTATTTCTGATTTATGACATTTCGATTATGGTTTAGAGCGTTTTGGTTGTAATGTTAATATTGATTGATTGTGGACCATTAAATAGTTATGTTCATTATGTATGTTAAATAATTACAAACTGCCCAACTGATAATTTATATAAATTGTATACTTAGACATATTTTTATCACTAATAGGCCTGCGCGAATAATTTGCAAGTCACCCAATGGTAATGTAATGTCAAATTAAATAAGTGAAAAGTAATAAAATCTCATTGTATTTTTTTGTATTATTGTGTACAACATGTTTTATTGTAAAACATTAAAAAGGCAGACATTGGCTTTCTCAGATATGTTTTTTTTAATTGTCAATAGATGGCGCTGTTTACAATATAAAACACTTTTAGGAAATTATTTATAGAGAATTAAAAAATTTAAATGAAAAATTCATTTTGAATTGTTAATTTATTTTTCATAATTACCGGTGAAGGTAATCTTCAAAATGATAGATCAATCATTGGTTTTGATGAAGTATAAAGGGAGATTTTGTACACATAGTATATATGGCCAAATATTCAGATTGAATAAAAAGACAAAGATATGATATTTAAAAAAAGAGATGAAATAAGAGATGAAAGAGATGAGTATAAAGGGTGAAAAATCAAGAGAAAAAAACACTTGACCAAAAAATACCTTGTGAGATGACACTGTATTTCAGACACTGTTTCCACATATAATTAAACTCCATCCACTCTATTTGAATATAAGCTTTTTTTACCAGTTGATTCCAATATCCATTTATTGATATACTCATAGGCACGCCAATCTTATGTTGAACTTGTTCTCCTTGATGGTGGACGCAACTGTACCCGACATAGCGTTAGAACCTGACAAAGCTGTCAAGAAAGTGCAGGACAAATTACGGTGAGCTACTGTTTCATTAATAATTTTGATATTAGATATTGTAAATTGCATGATTTATTTTTAATTTGTCACTTTCATGTTGCAGTCATTAATAACTGTTGATTTTAAAAGACTTTGTAAAAAGACATGTAGCAACATTATTAAACTGTAATAGGAAGATCCCAAAGTTCCATTTAAAAAATACACAATTACAACGAATGCATGGTCAAAAACTATTCTTTTTCACGCAACCAATTTTTATTTTTGGCAACACTCATGAAAATTTGGGCCTCTTGTACAGTGCACCAATGATGCGCCCAAATGGGTTAATTTGTAAATGTAACTCAAAACTATGGATTATGAAAATATAACTTATAACATTTTTTACAGTTGCTATATTTAATGCTTTATTGATCAGAAATAGGACTTGGGCCTATAAATCCCAGATAGTTCTAATGGAGTCACATTTGGCAAATTTTTCAGAATCCGGGTTTAGTGATGCTGGTTTATTGAAAAAAAGTAATGTTTCAGATTGGATTTGGGAGATGAAGAAGCTGTCCACTACTTGCAGAATTTACTCGATATGTCAGTAACAGCTGTTATGGCAGCTCTCGTAGAACAGTTCCACAAATTCGCACAGTACTGGAGGAAGTAACGAGTCTTACAGAGAGAATATTTAAGATTTGTTGTGTTGCTACCAGTGACTGCTGGTTGTCTAAAGTACTTCTATTTGGCCGGCAAGGAAATAATACATTTTATAGTATTGCGTAAATGGGATCCATAAATAAAATGAAGGAAAAGAAAAATAAAAGCCGTACATAGAGTGAGGGCAAAAATTATTGGCTGGATTTTTTTGTATCAATTTTTTGATTAGTTGAGCAGTATCCCTTCTTTGAGATTCTATTATTAAATAAACAAACATGGGATAACAAATTTATTTAAGTTATTTATATTTAGAAAAAAAAAATTGAATTTTAGTTCCCAACATTTTGTTGAGAATTATTTAAAAATTTAAAGTTACATTAAAAAAATATAATATCACAAAAATATTATTTTAAAATTCTATATGTAATGTCACATAATGTATTTTATATTTATAAATATATAATAAAAAAAAATGTGTGTAAAATGTTCATATCGGGTTGTGTTTTGTCAGAGGTTAGCAAAATTTTTGTAGCGTTTAAGTAGATAACATTGCATACAAACAATAATAAAGTCGCAAACTTGTCAAATTTGTTACAAAATGTTTTTTTTGTCTTTTTCGAAATCTTTAAAGTATTTTTAAAAAAGGAATGCTATTCCAAAATTAATTAAATTACTATAACGTAAGCTGAATTAAAAAAAAATTACAAATTCACATCAAATGTTTATTTTATACATTTAATACACACTCTTATAAATTCCAATTTACAATGAAAGAATTTTGTCATAACATCGTAAAACAAAATATTACATTAAAAGTATTATTAAAAACTTAATCATTTCAATTTTAAAGTAACAAGTTAAAACATACTAAGTAATAGTAAAATGCTATTCACAGTCCATTTGGAAACAATTTGTGTATTCCCTTTAGGTACTTTGACTATGATACGTTATTAAAAAACAATGAAACGAGTACTGTGATATTTTAAGTTTCTTGAATGTTTCATACCATGTTCTTAAAAAATAAAAAAACAATAAAAATAATTTAGTGTACAGATGACATTTTGTTTTATTGACATTTAAATATACATTTATTTATTTGTATGAAAATATGCGGTGTTTATTTAGACTAGATGTACAGTACTATTATCATGGCAATAACTTTATTGCAGTCTGTAGAAACAAGGACCCAAAATCTTATATTTAATTATATTAATAAAGTGTTCTTATGGCCAAAAGTTCCAACCTTCAACCTGTAACATAACAATAATTTTCTAGACTATTTACTTTAAACAGAAATTTATATTTTGGGATAGTTATGAAGCATTTACAGTGTCCCCATTGACTAATAGACTGTGATCAATATCAAAGTGTGAAGGTACTTTAAAAGTCAATGTGATTAATTTTTATTTCAAATAATATTTGAATGTGCACTATCTTTTCTGATTACAAATGGTAATTTTTAAAAAAAATTTAATAAAGAATTCATTGCAGATAGATAGGTTCTTAGCATCGAAATTACTGATTAATATAAGTAGTTCCACTTTTTATTAAGAATGGACCAAAAATGAAGTTTTGATTAAATTTACTGATATCTTTTGCAATACATTAAAAATTTGTAATACTTCTTTGAAATTGGCACTCCATGAACCAATCTTCATAGTCTTTTATATAGAATAAAAATGGTACATCACTGCATCCCTTATTATAAACATTCAAAATATGTACGAGTCTACGAAGAATTGAAATCCTATTTTGCTCTAGATAAATATATTGTTAAATTTTTAATTGAAATACGAAACAGAAGACTTAGCATTTCTCTAAAAATTGGAATCCGCTGTCTAAACCCAAAGAATTTAGCTAGGGTACTGAATTTTATACAGAGCGATTGCCATCTGACTTTCACAACCCATAGAGGAAATTGGACTCTTCTTGGGTTATATTTCTTTTAATAACTGTTCTATACAACTTAACTTTTCGAGTTCCTGACAGAACAGATATGAAATGAATGAGTGTATATTGTTATAATGTATCTACTAGCAACGGTGCCTCTACTTCACAACATATTTTATTTTAAAATGTTTACAATGATTGAACTTTCAAACCATACTAAGTTTCATCATTCAGGACACAATCTTAACAATATTGTTAAAAATAGACCACGCGTTTGCAAAGACACCATGCGTTACACTCTATATTTTGTATATTTTTACTGGACCACATTACAAAGACACTGTTGAGATTCACTTGAGACAAAAAATACTTTTTATCGAAAATTACAAAAATTAGCCAAGAACCTTTTTGTTTGTATGTTTGTTTGTCAAAAATTTTAACTTGGTCTGTTCAGTAATTTCGAAGTTATATATAAGTTATTTCAGCAATAGATTTTTTTAAGGGAAATAAAAAAAACATCTTGCTATAAAACTGGCAATTGTAAATTAAAAAAACATTAGATCGTATTACAATTTTCCCACAATACAAGTCATGGTAAAGGCACTTGAAACTTCTCTTAGTTAAGATAGAGTTAGTACAGCACTGTTACATTTATTATCAATTAGCACTATATGTAACAGTATTCATCTAATACGTATATAATTCCTAATAACTGTATCTACATTTTCCGTAATATAAGTATCATTATAAATGCATTTTCAAGCACAACCAAGCAATGGAAGTAATTCCTTCTGTGGTGAGTTGCAAAAGATTGTAATTGTGACAATACTGATGTTAAATAAAATTAACAGAAAAATATATATAAAAAATAATTATTAAAAAAAAATCTGTCAAGTATGAGTGGAACTCGCACTACGAGGGTACTGTACACATTCAGACATTTATAAACATTTAATGGTACATAATATTCCTATTAAACAATTTACAAAATTTTAATTTTTTAGAACAAAAATACATTACCTACTATATCTTTCAGAATTTAAAAAAATACTTTTTCTATATGATATAACTACACATTAACAATTTTCAGATTTTGTTTCTTTACTTGTGCTGTGAGACCTTGTTTTTTGCCAAATTTCATGACTCTAGGTCAACAGGAAGTACCCAATAGGTATTCATTTATTTGCAAGTGTGAAAATACGCGACATAAACAGTCATATTTTAGGCTTTTTTTATTGCGTTGACTTAGAAGTTTGATTTTTTACAATTCCAAGGGACCATAGACCTAAGTATTTGATATTAATTTCAACTTGATACCGCACCGCGCTCCTGAGAAAAAGGGTCTTGGCAGACAGTCGGACAAGGAAGGATAAGGGTTCCATTTTTCCTTTGGAGGTACAGAACCCTAAAAAGGCTGAGATTGGACACGTTGAAAGGAAAAAGGAAAAGGATAAGGAATCAGAGAACACACAATATGAACAGAAGGAAAATAGCGTGAGTGATGTCAGCAGAGATATGATTTCTTCAGACAACTTTGAAAGCGTATATGGATGGTGAATTTCTGATGCTACGATAATTTGACAGTGGGAACATTTATAGAATATTTATAAAATGATGACATTATGTTATATATTTGAAAATTACGCAGACTAAATAATCGTCAAACCTTTTTTTTTCGTGAAGTCATAATTTATGAAGATTAAAATATGTTTCACAGACCTTATAAAACCCTACCCTACACCCATTCCAAACAAATTTTAAATAATACATAGAATATACATTTGGTTATAACATTAACATACAAGAAATTTTACTATATTTACATAGAAGCTTTAATTAAATCATTGCCTGATATAATGCTGTCACTTGCTATAAATATTTTGCTTCCCGTTGTTAATCTTAAAACTTCACAGGCCGCTATCTCAGCGTATGTCACACCTCCAATTATGTAAACAAGTATAGATTTAGGTTTCAAAGGCAACAATTTATTTACAACCGAGTCGCTCCTTACACCTTGCAATAAAGTCTTCATATCTCGACAACCAAAATCAAGATCGGCCACATTATTTTCCAAGTTTAAACTACTCAACCTTTCATTCAGAGTTTCTATACCAGTTTTCAATATATCCAATGCTTTACCGCCAATTTTAATATCATTCAATGGACTTAATTTCAACCCGAGCTCTTGAAAATTTTCTGAAGTTAGTATTGCTTTACAAATAATAGCTATCAGTGGTATGTAATTCCCATTGAAAACGAAGCTAGGACATGTTTTATTATTTTTCTCATTATCGGACGGTAACTGTTTTAATTTGGTGACTGTACTTTGAAAATTATTATTCCACTTGGGTAGTTTTTCGCTTAAAGTACTTAAATTCGGTAAACCCAATTGCAATTTAGAAGAGGACGGTTGTATTAAAAGGCCAGCAGTTACTAAATTATTGAACATATACAAGTAATTATGTCCAAATGCCTGTAAATATTTAGCTACGAGGCTGTTGTACTCTTCATATGTTAAACCTTGAGTTAGACTTAACAAACACATCAATCTTACGCTGGAATGTTTATGTATATCGATGCTAAAATTCTCATCTATAAAATTAAAATTACTCTTACGGTTGCGGTTAGAAACCATGTCAGTTTCCGTATTTTGTAGTACTTCAAACTTATGGCTCATTTCCGATATAATAGTTTCACATGCAACAACATGGTTTACTAAGTTCTTCTTATAATTGGCCATTTGTTGCAATTTGTTTGCCACGAAATGTTTAATTTCCTGTATGCCTAAATCTCTATCTTTGGATACATCCTCTTTCTTCAAAGTCTTGGCCTTTGCACTCAACACACCGAGGACTTCGGAGAAGTGTCTGTACTTTATTTCCCCATATAAAGGGTCTACTGAGCTGTCCAATGCTATTGTTGTTGTTTTACTGTTTTCTGCCTGTGGTCCGATATTTAAATGAAGTTTACCTTTCCTACTTTTGTTATCTGTAATGCTTAATTCCAAATTTCCACTGTTTACATAAAAAATTTCGTTCAGTAATGCACTGTAAGTTGTTGGAGTCAATAAACCAGAAGCATAGTCTTGATCTCTATCCATCACAACCAAAGCTCCAAATTCTTGTTCGCATTCATCTGAATCACTCCTGTCATAAGTTTCATTGAACACTTCGTAAATATCTAAAACGTGAGCCGACGCTTTGCCAACGGCAAATAAAAGTTTAGGTTTGTTGACAACCTTAGTCAGACTCCACAGTGACATAGCAATGCTTGAAAGGAAAGAGTAATTTTTATCAACGAAAACATTTTTATATATAAAATTTAATTCTAAGCTTAAAATACCTTCATCCATCAACATGAAATCCCACGTCAATGTATACAAATTGACTATTCCATGTAGACCTTTGCTTTCTAAAATAGATTCGAAAATAGAGAGCATTTTTGGTACCATTATTATGTGGAAACATTTCTGATCCTTAAGCGATGAATTTTGACTTATTAACGAGTTAATTTGATCAAGTACACTACGGAATATTGACAGCGATGATGGTATCAGATAGACACGTACAGTATTGGTGGTCGGTCCGAGATTTGGATCAACTTTATATATTTTTTCAATGCCATGTTGCCTGTAATTAAATGAAGTGTCATTATATGATTATGCAATTTATATGATTTTCAAAAATAATGACAAAATTAGTTCTTCGTTGTATTCGATCTTGAAATTTTGTTTTATTTATTTGATAAGTACTAATAAATATGGGCTTCAGGTATTTAAGATAAAAAAGAACTTAATATTTTGCAAGAGCTAAGCAATAAATGCTGAAAATAATATTTTGTTTCATTACATTTTATAGCAGAAAGATTAAACAATGTTTATAACTATTGCTCTCTTCTGTTTTTTTAAAAATTTTTTATAAACGTTTTGGTTTAAGTAACCCAACATTAGACATTATAAATATGTAAAAAAATTTGGGTTGCATATAAATAGGACAGAAATATAAATTACATACATGTATTCATTAATTTTGAATGACTTAAAACATCTTTTTCTTTATATACATACCACTTTGCTTTAAATATAAAAAACAAAGTAAGGATATTATATGTTTTTAACTTTCTTTTGATTTTTTTTGGCTGATTGAGTAGCAGTAAACCAAAGGAATTCCTTATTTTTTTTGGCTGTTTTCTTTAAAATAATAATACAATAAAGATAACGGAATTCTAACAAACTGGCTTGTGAACAGAGTATTTGAAAATTCATAGTACAATAACAAATTAAAAGAAATGAAAATAAACTTTAGATAAATTTCTAGTAAAACATTTTTGTCATAATTTTGACTAGCAGTTTTGGAGATAAAGGGAGAATATATTTTTGTGGACATTTTCACCAATATCTCTAAAACTATTAAAGACAAAATTCTGAAAAAAATTGTTTCAGAATTATTTCAATTTAAAAAATTCTTATGTATTAAAAGCGGCCTCAAAAATTTCTATATAAATACTTTTGAGAGTTAACTGTTGAAATATATGTTGTTTAATAATCATATTTAAAGTTTCCACATCAAACGGTTTCTAAAAAAACACCATTTATGGTAATTAAAAGTACAAATATCTATAACACAATTGTGTCGTCAAAACAGTAAAGAAAATTCAATTTTAACGAAATATATAGGGATAAATTAAACTTTTATTTTCTTTTAAGTTTGCTAAATTTTACTTTATTTTAAGAGGTAGAATAACAGATTTTTATAATTTTAACTCATAATTTCATGTGATCCTTAAATTGATCACAAAAACACAGATTTTTTCATTAGAATAATTAACTATAATTTGTTTTATCAAAATAAATTAGACCTCTGTTTTAATCAATTATAGAATACTAGGCTTAGATTTTTGACAGAGTTTCACCTCTGCAAAGGTAAATTCGGTCTCATACACCAATTCTTTTGTTTAATTAAAATAAAAGCAATCCTTTTTGCTTATTTGAAACTTTAGTGTTTGTTTTATTTTCTACACATCTATACAATTGTATTTGAATGGCAATTCAGTCAAGAAAAATATAACAAATTGTTCACTGTCAAAACGCAGTTTGTATGAGAAGGATTTTTCAGATCAACTTCTATGTAAAATATTTTTCTTAAAATCGTTTTTAATTAATGTTTTTACATTTAATAACAAAAAACCATTGAATATATTTGGCGTTAATTTTGTAGAAATTCATTATTCACAATTAAATGAAACTACGTGATGTAGTATTATTTCTACTATCTTTAATTTCTTTACCACGACCTAGGTTTCGTTGTATTACAACATCTTCAGGTGGGATATTAGCAAAGATCTTTGCTAATATCCCACCTGAAGATGTTGTAATACAACGAAACCTAGGTCGTAGTAAAGAAATTAAAGATAGTAGAAATAATACTACATCACGTAGTTTCATTTAATTGTGAACAAAAAACCAGTAAAATCCTCACTTTTGTTGAAGTAAATTTGTTCCTTCAGATATAATATTAGAATGATTTTTTACTAGAGCTATATAATTACAATTAATGTTTAATTCTTCTATACATGTATCAAGATAGACCAATGCAAACTCTTATTTATAGTACGAAATACTCCCCATATCTGGATGCCATTAATTTGTCTTTCCATATTATTCTACAATAATTTAAACTAAAGTACAAAAGTGTATTACCGTAACCAGGAAACGTTGCAGACTCTCTCTAAAGGTTTGATCAAATCTGTGTGAATAATTAAATCCTTTTTAGTACCACAAGCTACCAAAATGCTTGCCAATTTATTTTGTGATATTAATGACAAAGATCCGAGTTTGCTGTGTAGTGGTATTTCCATCGCGGATCATTATCTAAAATTTGTGAATAGTTAGATGAAAACATCGACTAATATATCAAATTTCAGTGGGTTATTGGGATTTTGTTGTAATAAACACGATTGACATTACTTGACATTTGACAACAGTAGATAATTGGCAGCAGCTGTCAAT
The DNA here is from genome assembly GCA_039881145.1 of Druceiella hillmani. NCBI lineage: Eukaryota > Metazoa > Arthropoda > Insecta > Lepidoptera > Hepialidae > Druceiella > Druceiella hillmani. Next base: position 18,964,861 of record JAYKKI010000032.1, on the reverse strand, counting down.
GTCAAATTGTATATAAAGTAGCATATATACAATCCCCAATGGTTTTTAAAAAAATAGGTACCTCTATGTAATTTTACTTATTCATCATATAAATCATAATTCGCAACTACTTAAGTATAAGCTTTAAAAGAAACTTTTGTTTGGCGATTTGTTCTTAAATTTATTTTTCTAAATTTTTTCAGTAGATTATTATAAAATTTATTATTAATTTTTACAAAAGTCTAGTATTTTCCTATTGAATTCTTTATTATATCTTTGAATACCTACCTCATTTTCACAATCGTCAGATATTTATTGGATAATCAAAAATTAAATGGAAATGGAAATATTTCGTATTATTTAAATTATTATTTTATCCTAGATATGTGCTGACATGAGATTTTAAGTTTAGTATATGATATGTAAATTCAAACGCATCTTATGACGATAAGTCTAAGCGGAAAATGCGTATTTACTATGAATCTGAACTAATATCCGGTCATGCGCGTGCGAAGTTGAAAAAATATTCGTCTTCTCTTTCTCTTTGCTTTTAACCTCAGTATCTTGGAAATGGCTGCGAGACTTATCAGGAAATTCGTAAGTTTTGAATGTCAATGCGTTATGTAATTAAAGATTAAATGTATTCATGTCCTTCCATTATTTGCACGTTAAGGATATTGTGTGTTACATATTATTCTTCTGACATTCCAAAAATAGAATAGCATATAATAGTTATGTCGACCAATTACATAAAAAGTATATTTAAACCTATAACAGATAAATTATTTAGTTTATTTATAATTAATGGTAAAAGTGGTGTTGATAAATTAAAGGATGTCAAAATTAAGGTTAGGTTAATTTATATAACACTTTTTTTAAAAAGCTTTATAGGTTAGTCTCATTTTGTGTACTCAAGTTTGTTATTAATCGATAAACGAAGTTCGTTTAAATCATATGTTAGATTCGTCTTGAATAATAATTTTTCAAGGACATTCTGATTAGTTTTATTATTTAAAAAGGTGAGAATTTTTTCATTGCTCGAGTATAAAATTTAATTTACTAACAAAGACTCGCAAGATTCAATTCTTACATAATGATTTTATTTAGTATGTTTCCATACGTATTTTATTCAAAATAAACTTGCCTTCTTGTAAATTGTAAATAATATACAAATATTTAAAAGAATCACTACGTTCCACTTTTATTTCAGTCTCGCATATTTTCTTCTTGCATGTTGAATTAACCTTGCACTTTTTCTAGTGTTTATATTGTTTCTTCTTTTCATTTTATATTTCCTTGCATCATGATGTAATGTATGCTTGTGCAGGGTTTTAATGTATTGAAATGATTTATTTTCAATCGCTTGTATTCAAAATGTGCTAAGAATTTCAATGTGTGCTAAGAATTTCAAAGTGTGCTAAGAATTTCATGAAGTATTTTCAATCGCTTGTGTTCAAAGTGTGCTTAGAATTTTGCTTCTAATCACTAAAATTATAATTAAATAAAATGCCTCATAAGCTTTATTGCAAATAAATGTGTTTTTTATGATATGAATTAATTTTTATATTGTCTTAATATCATGTAATCAAAATATATTCCACCATTTAATTAATTGTATATATGATATTATTTCTAAAGGCACCCACAGCGAAGACGGGTGTGGCCCAATATAGCTCGGGGGTGCGGAAAGTAACTCTCATCCCCGGTCATGGGATTGGTCCTGAAATTACCGTTGCAGTACAAAAAATATTTGAAGCAGCCAAAGTTCCCATCGAATGGGATGAGGTCGATGTTACTGCTGTCAGGGTAGGTGAAGTTTTTATATTCATTTCGTCCTATTAAAATTTAAATATCTTCTGGAATCAATTCAGTTTATCTCCAGCAAAAATTATATCTATTTTCTTTTTTAACAAAACTTGCTAATTAGTTTACTGTTTGTTCGTGTATGTTTTATAAAAAAAAATTTAATAAAATATTTCTTAAACGAACTGTATTTTTGCAATGAATTACTTGTTACAACTTTCCAACTTAATTGCCATTGTTTGTGCCATTAAACAAGGAACATTCAAAATTTTATGAAAAACCCAAATTGAAAAATTTATTAAGTAAAAAGGATTGTGTAGAGAGACGTTTGGAATTTGATGCTTGTTAGTACTAAAACGACTTCAAATAAATTTATTTTATTAATAGAAATCATGAGCGCCAAATTTTTTTTGATTGCTGATTGTTTTTTGTATGTATATTCTTTTTTCTTTTAAAGGAAAAAAAAGAAGTTTTTATTTGCATTATTCTGCACTGAACCTTCTTTTATATGGAACTTCATCTTATATTGTTTTTATAACTTATTTTTAATTATGTACAAATCCAAGATATTAAGACCATTTACATTTGTGAAAGTTCAGAGTTAGATGATATAAGTGTTTCGTATGTTTAATCTTACGTGTATAGTTGCTTAATCATATTCTTTATTCTCAGACAAGAATAAAAAGATGCTTGATGCAATCAAGTTATAGAATAAACTAGGTGAAAAAAGTTATCTCAAAAAAGGATTACACCTCTAAATTAAATAACAACTCGTTCATTCATTGCATCCTAAGCATTTTTTTTAAGGAAATTTCTTTTGTTTTTTTTTTATAATTTGCTTAAATTATTTTGTTTTAGTTGGACAAAAATTGCATTTGTAGCAAGAAAAATAGCAATCATAATAGGCACCAAAAATGTAAATAAACTGATAACCAGTGAAGCCTGTTAAATTTATGAAGCCTGTTGTCTGATGTTAAATGAAAATAGGAGCAAATCAGATATTTTCTACATGTCCATAAAAAACGGTTATTTTTGACACTTCATAAACACATTTTCGATAGGACTTTAATATAACTATGAAAAATAGAAAGATTTATGTATGATTCTATTTAATAACTGGTTCGTTTTCTCAGTCACATATTGGGTTTTCCTCCATTCATTAAAAAACCAAAGAGATTTGACTGAGTAGTTATACGATTCTTTATATTTCACAACAAAATTTTATTTATTAAGAGATTCGTACAAGTTTCATTCTTCTCAGAATACATAATTAAACGTCTCATTAGGTTATATTGCAGAACTACCCATTTTAGCATATTTTCACTTAAAATAGAGTATTATTTTGAGACAAATGTAAGCAATGACAGTTAAGACAGGTTTTTGAAAATTAATTTGACAGGAATATTAAATAATTTGATTTGTAAACAGTGTACATATTTTATTTTAACAGCTATTTTATCATAATTTACATATTACACTGTTACACATACATAAAAATATTTTGTACATTATTTGTTTTGGATGTATTTGCTTTTAGTTTTAATGTTTTCTGTAATTCTTGTTATTCTTTAGTAAAAAAATGTTTCTATTATGTGTATATTCTCAAGGATCTTTAAAGATATGCTCATTATGCAAATGGAGGAAAATGTGGAGCATGAGAGTAATTATTGGCATACGTGCTGCTCGAGCACAGATCCATTTCATAGAGACTATAATTGTTCTTTTAAATTGATGACGCATGAAATGTCTGTTCTCAGTAGAGTTAGTCTGCAATGTTTCTAATTTTGTACCAAAATATCAGTAGCCTTTTTGATTCTGATCATTTACCATGATGATACAATACGATAATAGCCAATAATGGATTTTTTTGTAAAAATTAGAGTTTACCAAATAGTATAACATTTTTAGTCCCCTCTTAACTTCATTACGGAGTTTTTCGGAATCCATTAAAAATTTATTCCTAATTACTATAGTCTCCATGTCAAAGATTGTCAATCTAGACTAAAAACGTAATTCATATGTCGTTTAAAGTTGACTTGGATATTATCACCTTACCGAAATAATTGTTTTTGCCGTAAATAAGAAAAAGTTATTTATCATAAAAATAACAATATAAATGAGATTACTGTATTCTAGGGGATGACCTCGAAATTATCACAAATGTTGTGTCTACCTATTATTCTCTGTTCAATTGATAAGAAAATATTTTATTTAATTTCATTGTACTTTTTTAAACATCTCGTCATGTTTCTGAAAGTGGTATCTGTAATTTAGAACTTTATGTACGGTTTGAGCATAAAGAATGATTAATCAACAATAAGAATGGCACACCATCATTATGTTAATGCAGAAATGAGAATTATAGAATTTTTTTAGGTATATTATTCTGATGAAGAAACGCAGGCAAATTTTACACAGCTTGTGTTAATAGGTTCCATTTGATGTAGGATAATTTTTGACCGTTTGCTGTGTTTAGAAGCCAAATAGGTGGTGTTAATGTTTCCCTATAATTTGCATGCATTTAACATGTTTTATCACTATACGTTGCGATGTTAATATTTGGAAGTCAGTGTCAAATCCTTAAAGCCTCAGTTTTAAAAAGGCGCTTACTGTGTATATTAATTTATATTGCACAGTATATTAATTTATATTGACATACTATACGATATATAGGTTTAAGAGGGATCCTGCGATCGCAGCGGGACAAAGTGACATTATAACATATTATAAATTTTTCGCTGTCACTTAAAATAAAGTTTTTACGAGTGCATTCTGCGTTAATCCTCCTACACGAAACTATTTCTTATCTTGCATAAAAAGAACTGCCAACTACTGTTTCAAATGTTTTTTGTACGTGGACAATTTTATTTACAGTGATAGCATAAATTTGGTCGGAACGAGATGTTTGTGTATATTTTTTTTCACCAGTCGCAATCATCCGTGAAAAATTTCATTTCAACAATTCTTATTGTTGTTAAAATATTGGCCAGTATATATGTTACTGGCATACCAAATAAAAATAATGTTTGTGGTTTATGTTTAAGCTATTGAGGTAATATATAATCTTAAGGACTTTGAGGTAATGAGAACCAATTGCAATAGATTAAAATTGTTCAGTATTATTTTATGGCCTAGTCTGCTATTTTGAACTTGATGATGAAAAATTTTATTCTCACAAGACTATATAGGGAGATTTCATTGAAGGTGACTTTAAAAATGTAGCCGTCTAATAACATTTTTTGATATTCCACATTTTTTGATATACTTTGTGACTTACGAGGCAGCAATGCGTTTTGTACTGTATGACCGCTGTTTTAATTTTTTAACCACGTACTGTAAAACTCTGAAAAAATTAACGGTATTTAGTAAGTATTTCGATGACAAATTATTTCAATCAATCTGCATTAATTAATTAAAGAGATAAAAGCAACTAGTTCGTTTTTATTATGCCTTTAAATATATAGTAGGCGGTTATTTACGTATTGGAAAATAATATCAATAATTATAAGTAGTTTAATAGAAATACGGTGTATATTTTAATGCCTATATTTTTATATACACTTAAGTGTACGTATACTGCAACATTCGCAGTACGAGTTCTACTCGTACAGGCTTATTTCTCACAATCCTATCGCTTTGTATTTTTTTATAATATACTTAATAATTTATAATATACCCACTATAGTTACTTCATTTTGTACGGTTCATGTTTAAATTGGAATAATTGTGACGTACATCCTTACAGACAGTGGCTACCAAGAAATCTAATATAAAATACCACCCTTAATATCAACATGATATCTAAAAGTAAAATAAAATTATCGTATTTTGTATTTTTAACAAAATATTTTATATTTTATTTCTTTATTTTTTCAATCCGTGAATAAGGGTAAATGGTACGTTGAACTGGTGGCGTCAGCAATGTTGAGTTTTGAGTGGGATTTTCGCTATTTAATGTAGAAAGTGTTATTTACAGAATGTAGAGTTATTTACAGATTATTACAGAGAGTTATTTACAGATTATTACAGAGAGTTATTTACAGATTATTACAGAATGTAGTTATTTACATATTAAGTGTTATTTACAGAATGTAGAGTTATTTACAGATTTTAATTTAGTGTTATTTACGGTGACATTATTTATTACAAAAATCATTTGTTGAAGATATTTTACCTGTTTCTATCCTATTCGCAGGGTCCCGATGGAAAGTTTGGTATTCCTCAAAAGGCCATCGATTCTGTAAATGCCAACAAGATTGGTTTGAAAGGCCCATTGATGACTCCGGTCGGCAAGGGATACAGATCGCTCAACCTCGCACTCCGCAAGGAGTTTGACCTCTACGCTAATGTGAGGCCATGCAAGAGTTTAGAGGGGTAATAATTATGTTTGCTTTAGCAAATATTTTTACATTAATTTCTCGCTAATTAGCCACTTATCTTACATATGTCAAGAGTCAGGCTCAGGGCTTTTTTTCCAGTATGATACTAATGGTTTAGATATAATTAATGTTTAGCATTTCATCCTATCATATTTATATCATGCTATGCGTATATTAAAAGTATATTTCAACATAGGTACTGGAGGAAAAATTATCATAACATGCTATGTGCAGAACCTTTTTTTATTTAAATTGTACTAAAAGTTCCAAATCTGTCTGTAATATATGCGATTTCCAATTAAACATAATGAGTAATAATATTATTATTAATTTTTATACTACTAATATAAAACTAGCGTGACCCGTGCGAAGTCTTCGCATTATTTATTCCATTATGAAGCTCAGATGACAGATCAAACAAATATTTTACTAAAATTGACATATAGAGGCGCAAGTATCAAAAGCACTGAGCTAAAGCGCCACTTTATTTATACGTGAGTGGATTTGAAATTAAACAAAAATTTTACCGACCGTCAATCATATTGACGTTGAGCCGTTAGATGGCAGCATTGCTGTTTTGTGTATATAATTTTAATAATTAATTAATTTGCAAAACAATAGCAATAATAAATTTTTTAGTTGTGGATGCCGGTAGAGCAAGCAATTATCTATAAAATGATATATAATTTATGTGGATTAGTTGTGAGGTTTTTTCTAAAAAGGAAGTGTACCTTAGCGTATTAATATATATGATGATGATGATAACAAAAGCGGGTCGTCATTTATTAATAGAGATAAAATTCTCTGAGTTATACCTTTTCCATATTTCAGGACTACAAAAAAAAAGTTACATAACTAAATAATGCATGGTATTGAATATATTTGGCGTTAATTTTGTAGAAATTCATTATTCACAATTAAATAAAACTACGTGATGTAGTATTATTTCTACTTTCTTTAATTTCTTTATCACGACCTAGTATCTTTGCTAATATCCCACCTGAAGATGTTGTAATACAACGAAACATAGGTTGTGGTAAAGAAATTAAAGAAAGTAGAAATAAAACTACATCACGTAGTTTCATTTAATTGTGAATAATGCATGGTAATTAAAATAATTAATAACTCTCGTTTGTTTTAATTTGTATGTAGGGAGGAATAAAAGTTCTTGGAATGAGCTTTAAGCAAGGCAGGCAGATCTGCTCATTCATTAAGAGTACTAATGTCTGTGATATTATTAATTTAAGAGATATTGTAAACAAGTAAATCGTGAACAATTGTGCAACAATGTATCAAACTAAATAATTTACCATAATTAAATTCCTTAGTTATCAAAGAAAACTCGTCACATCATATTGATTGAAATGGAAGCTTATTAATGGCCATGGTTTACAAGTGGCATGGCCTTTTAAAACAAGCAAAGAGTCAATTGAAGACAAATTCTGTCTGAGTCGGCCTATCAAAGCCGCTACGTCAAATATCATCAAAAAATTTGTGAATAGGGTTTCTGCATTAATAGGAGAAGTAAACATTTCCATTTTAAGCATCTTATACTAAAATTTGGCATATTATAAGTCGGTGCTAGATAGTCCGAAGAATGCTTATCACCTTGAAAACAAAGACGTCTAGAAGTGTTTTTGAATCAACGTGATGAATAAACCACTTATACTTTGGAGCAGATTGGGATTGGCAATGAAACTTGGATTCTTCACTTTAAAACTGTCTTGAAACTCGTCTCTGCTCAATGGCATAAGAAAGATACACTACCCCCTAAAAAATTTAAGGGGTCAGAATCGGCAGACAAATTAGGGCTACTATATTTTGGAATTTTGAAAGCACTATAACCGTTAAAGTTTCTGTTAAAAATTTGTGGAAAATATATGAATGAGGTTATTTCTGCAAGACAATGCAGGAGTGGCTATGAATCATTGTTCTATTCATCTTTTAGTTTCAACTTAGATCTCGGCACCTATTATAAATTTCCAAAATAGAAGAAAGAGTTATGAGAGAAATTTTAAGGTGACAAAGAAAAGGAGACGATTTCAACTCTTTGCCCATCTCATTGCTATTACAAAGATTTAGATGCGGTTAAAGATGGCAGTTTTTGTGAGGGCACTCTGTGTTGTTCCTGTTTCATGGAACTCTACAATTTGTTACCTCACTATATAAAAAGCTATTGATTCCTATTCCAAATGTTATATTATGTTAACAGTTTGGTCATTGTGATAGCGACAATTTATTTAAGAACTTAAAATTATTCACTATTTGCTTGGAAATTATATGCTCTTCTATATTTTAGTTAAGTATTAATACTTGTAGAACAAAATTATATGATTGTGGGTTTGATCTTATGTATTACAGCCATTTAGTAATAAGCCATCTTGTATTATGTAACTCTAGAATACTGGAGATAATTTTTCCTTCATTACTTGTATATTTTTCTGAAATGTGTTGGGATCTATTAATTTTAGGCTTATAATCATCATAATGAAATGTTAACTCATGTTAAATATGGTCCTTGTGTGTGGGACTTCTGACCTTGACTTTTGACATTTGATCTAAAAATATCCATTAATTTAAAAAATTATACCAATAAAATATCCAGTAATTCAAAAAAATCTGCTGTTTAATTTAGAATTTAGATAAGTAATCTATGGTTACTCCAAATTATTAGAATTTAGATAAGTAATCTATGGTTACTCCAAATTATTAGAATTCAGATAATATTTTCTTTTTTTATAGGATTCGGTAAGTATAATATTTTCATTTCTCACGACTCCAATGCTATCTCTGCCATTTAGCTGTTGCCACATTCTACCTTTTTTTTATTTTTACATAATTGCAAAATGAAATCAATACTTGTGTTGTTTTTGGAACAATACTTGTGTTGTTTTTAGAAGGAGATTTTTTGAAGTTGTTGCAATTCACAGGACCTAGAAAAAAAATTTGTATGTTTTATGCTCAAGCTCATTTTAAAGTCTGAAATAGTTTTTCTAGTACACATCCTTTAGCTCAAATAGCCTATTGACAGTAAGACATTTTTGCGTGTCGTAAATATGTAGGAGACATTTTGTCATCAGTCACTTAAAATATGATTACTTTTGTAAATATATTAAAATTTTTTTCTGAGCTGGAAAAAATTACGAACTTAGTTAATTTAGAAAACTAAAATTAAATAAGTTGAACTTGGCAAACAATTCTACAAAGATATAATTATGTTATTTGAAGCCAATTACCTTAAATGTATTTTTGTTTCAAATTTTATTCAACAGTATCAAGACACTTTACGACAATGTTGACGTAGTAACTATTCGTGAAAACACAGAGGGAGAGTATTCTGGTATAGAGCATGAGATTGTGGATGGAGTCGTGCAGTCCATTAAGCTTATTACTGAAGAGGCTTCGAAGCGTGTCGCCGAGTTTGCTTTCCAATTTGCCCGGGAAAATAAGAGAAAGAAGGTCACTGCTGTACATAAAGCTAATATTATGTGAGTATCTTCATATTATTTGACAAAGATTAACCTCATTTTTAAGTTCTTAAGGAAAGAGTAATCTTATTGTAAAAATCGAATTTGTTAACACCTCAATCGTACACGTTGCTTTTAGGCAATGCTTCCGATCACGCCTTTCAAACGTATATATTTCGTTTAAAATGAGATAAACATGTAGACAATTATATATTATAAGATGGGGAACAAAATAACGAATCGGGTGGTGATACATTCGTTTATGGTGTATAGTTATTTTTGCACATATGATTTTTGCTCAATGCGGATGGAAATCAGGCGGCTCCGATAGTATACATTTTTATCAAATTGGCAGCATAAATTTTTATCAAAATTAGTGCTTTGTTTATATACATTTACATTTAATTACTGTTTTTTATGAATATTACGTAGAGTTATACATTATTTTATGGCACGAGGGTCGATGTTGCATAAACATGACCTGCGCACTTGGGGGGTTAAGAGCAAGAATTTCGTAAAATCCAACTCATACAGGTTGTTGTTGTTGACGCGATAAAAATATTTCGTCAGAGCTTAACTTTAGTTTTAAAGTAAATAAACTGATGAGGATGCTTTAAAAAGCGTATTTGGTTAAACATTACATCGCTTAAGTCATATGGTTAATTTGCTATGCCTGTGATTTTGTTTACGTGGATCTTTGGGAAATATTCAGCTTGATGTTGTATCATGTTACTTTATAAATAACGTAAATATTTCGAAACGTCCATATATCGTATCATAACGAAACCTTTATTTTGATTGCTACATATGTCAACACGGTGCTTTTCATTTTATGTAAAAGTAGCTAAAACAGTGGAGTTACGACGGGCTTTATTTTTATAGTTGTATAAAATTTATGTTATATGTTAAATTAGATACTTAGAAACATCTTTTCATACTTAATTTCATAAAAAATATTTTGCATTTTTAGAAACGCCTATAAAATCCCTATTCAAGAATTAAGGAATATCCTAGATACATATGCGTTACTAAATAATAATTTCATAAAATTCATTTGCCTCTGTAGAGAAATAAAATTTTGAATCAACTATTTACGACCGACCTTTATAGTTACATTATGAATAAACATTACTTAACACGCAACCAAAACCAAATAATCTATAAAAATGCATTTTCCCTCATCCATAGTTAAAGTATAGAATTGTTGTCGTTGACGAAGTAGCTCTGTCCTTTTCTTCCTGGTCATAAAAGTATATAATGATGTTAAGTAACATAGTGCTAACTATTTCTAGTGCTATCTAGAAACAATTGCTTTATGTAGCCTCATATTCTATAGAATCCACAATTATAGCTCCATTAAAACCCATTCAGTGGATCTTCCGCGATGTGTGAACGAGTAAATTGAATCGCAGACAGGTAAAAATTTCAGAAACAAAACTTTTCGTGTTCTATTGCTTTTCTCATGACCCCCTAAATCAATTTTTCGTAAATACGTCCACTGTACAGACCTACCAGTTCTACAATTTTATTATGTGTATAGATTATGATAGTATATTTTTATAGTTGTAATCCCGCTGTTGAGTTTATTCTATTATCTTTTAGTCCTATAGAATCTAAATTTAATACTCTATTTGAATTCTATTGCTTTTATTATGTCCCACTAACTAATTTTTCGTAAATACCGTCGGTGTACAGACATGTCAGTTCTACAATTTTATTATATGTGTAGATTATAATTATGTTAATAGTGAAGTTCCGTTGTTGAGCTTGTTCTATTTTTACTCAACTGTACATAAAGCAAAGGAAGAATTTTGTTTTACATATATTACTTTGTAGATCCCTAATGGATTTTATTATACGAGTTGTTGAGTGATATAAGATATGTTACGTAACAAAAATGCAAAAACCAACACACATAGTTGGAGGTTGTCACATTTTTTTTAACCGTATAAGCGTTTTATTCTTTATAACCGCTGTTAGTTATTATAAGTTTAGAGAGCCAGCAAATTCTTATGACTGAGTTATTGTGACGTAGAATAACCTAGTGTGATGCGTCTAGTACGAATTAGCTCAATCATTACATGCATCCTTATAAGTATGGTGATTATCAATTAATAATTTGTTTATTTATTTCTTCTAAATCCTAAGCCCAACTTGCATATTTATGTGAAGCATTGGAATTATACAGAAATGTATATAATATTTATGGCAATCTTATATTACCTGGGAAATTGATTTTATTGAGATATTTGTGGTTTTGTTAACATTACGTGTGCCACGTTTCCAAGAAACCACTGGAATATTTTGGTTACAAGCGAGTTGAATAATTATGTTAATATGCCTGTAAATTGTACAAAAAATATGTAAAACCAAAAATATTCTTATGTGAGGGCACTCTGTGCTGTTCTCGTTTCATGGAACTTTACAATTTGTTACCTCACTATATAAAAAGCTATCGATACCTATTCCAAATGTTATATTATGTTAACAATTTGGTCATAGTGATAGCGACAATTTAGTACCGATAAAGATGATTCAAGAGCTGTGATAATTCTCATACTGTATGTTTGATTTTCATGACTCATTTCTATTTTTAGGCATAAAAGCAATGGTAAAAACCATGATAAGAATGAAATGTGTAACATTTGTGCATATGGCTTGTGTAGATTATCTAATTCCATAAGGTGTTAATTATGCTCATTATGTTCATTTGGATTAACTTCACAACTACGAGTGGGAAAACATTTTTGTATAACACGTTCATTTTTGTAGTTTCTCAAAGCTTTGATTAAAAACTATGTGAAATTGAGCAAAGCTAACTAATAAAAACTAGTAAATAAATGAAAACTTGACTATGGCTTGAAACAGCAGTAATTTTGTTGTTTTATGCTAGACATTTTAATGCTCTTTTCTTTAAAAGTATTGAAATTTTAGTTTAAATAAGCAAGTTTGACAGATAAGGTAGACAGGCGAGCAGAGCAGGAGGTTTATGTAATTGAAAGATTTTTAGATATACAACTTTCAATGAAAGTAAAGAAAAAGAAGCAGAACAAAATATGCTGTGAGTGAAAAGTTACAAGTGAAAACTCTTGGAATTTTACTAATTTTTTAACAATATTTGAATTATATCAAGTATGACTAAAAGATTTTAAATATGTATAACACTGTATAGCATATTATCGTTTGTTGGTATACTTTATATTTTTTTATAATACGAAATATATTGCCTACTATATCTTTCACACGTGCATATATAAAAAAATATTTTTTTATGTGATATAACTACAAATTAATGTTTTTCGGATTTTTTTCCTTTACTTGTACTGAGATCTTGCTTCTTGTCAAATTTCATGATTCTATGTCAACAGGAAGTAGCCCTATAGATTTATTTGCCAGTGTCAAAATATACAGCATAAATGGCTGTATTTTTAGGCTTCTTCTTGATTGCGTTGACTTAGAAGCTTCATTTTTTTTAAAGCTCCATGAGACTGTAGATCTAGTATTTAAATTTAATTTTTTCCTGAGAAAAAGGCTCTTGACAGACAGACAGATTGATAATGAGGAGATCCTATAAGGGTTCCCTTTTTCCTTTTGAGGTACGGAACCCTAAAAAGAGTATATGGGAATGCACTATCGTGCAATTAAATCAGTGCTTCCGACAGCTTCAAAATTTATGAACATTTTTTGCAGGAACTATATATAATTGTAAAATTTCAATAGTACAATAAGCGTATGTTTGCAGGCGTATGTCTGATGGTCTATTCTTGAGATGTTGCCGCGAGCTTGCAAACAAATACTCCGACATTAAGTTTGAAGAGAGGTATTTGGACACAGTTTGCCTCAACATGGTGCAGGATCCTTCTAAATTTGACGTGCTGGTTAGTATCTGAACTAATACCGCTATTTTCAAATTTTTCTTGAGTAATCTTAGGTATCAAGACCATTGTTGTTGAGGACTTTTATAGCATAAGATCTCATTTTTATATAAGATTTCTGAAGTTTCTTAAAAGACTTGAAACTTTTGTTTATGAAGTGAATATGTGGTGAAGAATGTTAATAATAGATATAAAATTTATAAAAAGATTTTCCCTCGGGTTTTCTAACTATAAAGAAAACAATTTCCACCAAGTAGATACTGTTTGACATGTGATTAATACTCTTCAAATACAGGTCAGCTGTTAAGGTCTTTGATGTTAGTTTTATTTGGAATGATGTAAATTATTCCAATACTTTTAGTATTTGTAAGCTACTGATAAACATTATTACCCTGTCTGTATCTAATGATTTAGAATAAAATGACTAATAAGACATTCATTGAAGTCAAGACAATATCATTGAAGGTTGACATAGTTTAAATGCTTTTAAGTAACTCGCTTTCTCTTTTAGTTTAGATTTGACAACTCATAATTGATTTTTCATCCAACCTTGAAATTTGGCACAAACATTCCTGTTGGTTAATTATCACGCTAATCAATCATAAGTTGCACTAATTAATTGATAAATATATCAACTTCAATTTTACATTAGAAAAAAGACTCTCGAATTCCATATAGGTGTACATAGAAAAAATTATATTTTATAGGTATTTGTTCAAATGATTTTTCAGATAAATGAGAACTCTTTCTTCTATTGAATATATTTGGCGTTAATTTTGTAGGAATTCATTATTCCCAATTAAATGAAACTACGTGATGTAGTATTATTTCTACTTTCTTCAAGCTCTTTACCACAACGTAGGTTTCGATGTATTACAACAACTTCAGATGGGCTATTAGCAAAGATTGAATTTTTGTTAATAGCCTACCTGAAGATGTTGTAATACAATGAAACTTAGGTTGTGGTAAACAACTTAAAGACATCACGTAGTTTCATTTAATTGTGAACTCTTTCATTATAGTTTATAAATAGATTTAAAAGGACTTGTTCGTTTCTGCTAACAGTATAAGTAGGTGTGTAAAAAACTAGCGAAGGCTTGCGACTTAGCATGGAATTCAGAAATGTCAACAGCACTTTTTTAAATTTAATATAACCCTTTGCTATTGAATATATTTGGCGTTAATTTTGTAGAAATTCATTATTCACAATTAAATGAAACTACGTGATGTAGTATTATTTCTACTTTCTTTAATTTATCTTTGCTAATATCCCACCTGAAGATGTTGTAATACAACGAAACCTAGGTCGTGGTAAAGAAATTAAAGAAAGTAGAAATAATACTACATCACGTAGTTTCATTTAATTGTGAATAACCCTTTGCGTTCTATTCTATCCGCTATACACCATACATATTGGGTTCGAGGTGACTTCATCGTTCTTGGTCCCTATAATGTAGGTACAATCAAAATACACAAACACATATAATTAGAAAGAACTTTTAAAATGCTATTTTTGGTCCAAAAATGTTTTTTTCTATCGTTTATCGGAAGAAAATAAAAATTCTCCAAGCTGTGTTCCAACCTATACCTACACAAAACTTACAGTATTTCCTTAAAACATCATTTCATTTCAATAAATATTTATTTGAGAAATGATACATTAGATTCTGTATTTTAGTGCATTCATTAACGAAAATCTCACTAATAAAATAATTTTGTCGTAAATCATTTAATTAATATTTACTTTTTGTCACACGGATTTAATAGGTACACTAATTAAATTTAATACCTATTATATAGATTACATAGTTTAGTAGACAGATGAGTTTAATAAAAGATGGCGTGTTATTTATAAAAGTTTAATAAATACACTTAAAAAATTTCTACTAAAAGCCTATTACTATTCAATTTAATTTTTGTTGTTTGTATAAACTTTTTTTACAAATCATAGTTTCAGTTCAAAAGTGGATTTTTCAATATGTTAAATGCACAATATTTGTCCCTTGTACACTCATTCTTTTTTTTTTTTTTACAATGTATGCAATGGTAATCAAAAATTCTATGAAATTCACATTTCGGACTGGCACTTGCCATTAGCTTTATTGTTTCATTAATATGTAGATATAATGTTCCAATCCTTGAAACTTGCCGGGTTCTTTTCTTTGAATGGAGAATACATTCACACAAAACTATGAACAATTTATTTTGCTTTCATTTTGTAATGGCAACACATTTAAAAAGTCTTATTTATCAGTTTTTGTAATTGTTTCTGAAGAAGATTTATGTACTCCGTAATATGTTAAATTTTTTTTTATAAATTTCTTACTATTTCTGTAAAGACGGGGACCTTTTCGCTGGTCTCTTAATTATTGACGTTTTAATTGGGAATGTAAAAATCTTGAAATATAGTTTTCTGTGTCGATACACTTTTCTCCTTTATAAATGTTTATTTTACAAATTTTTTTGATATCGCTGAAAAGAATATTTTCTATTTGTGGTGAATTTTTAGGGTTTTATAGTAAGATAAAGAGCCCTTATAGCTTTGTAGTGTTTGTCTATACGTCAGTTCCTTTGTTTGTCACAGCTTCATAATTTCTACAGTGTTAGACCAATCGGCATGAAATTTTGTAATTAAATGCTTCATTGGCCGAATTTTTAATCAAGTGTTCGTAAACTTTTTGATACTATAAATTACCAAATAGGGTTAGGCTGTAATGACACAACAGCATATTGTACTTATATGGTGAAACACCTGATACTCTCGTAAAGGATCAGTTTTTGCACATTATAAACCAGTTCTTTCACTGCCGCTAGGACGTATTAGAGATTATTATACGTATAGAGATTGACCAACTCAGAAATTCATTAAACCGTTAGTCAATTTGAAAATTCATCTAAATCAATTTGTAAACTGAGTTTATCAAATTGATTTCAAAATCATTCAATAGTGCTAAGAATCAATTATTTCACGACACTATTGAATTATTGTTTGATACACGTAACCAAATTAATAAACATTTTATGAGTCTCAATGCTACTTATTTATTAAAAGTATAATATTGAGATCGACATAAAGTCCATTTTAAATATATTTAGACTAATAAAAAATTATTATTAGTTTTATGGAAGGGGAGTATGTTTAGTTTGATTCATATTTGATGTGATAGATTTAACGAGCGACACAGGGACCAACCGCGAATGAGCCACGCCAACTTGTTTTGACATAGAAATAAATTGGTTTTACTCTCTTGACCCTCAACATAGTGTGAAACAGTTTGCGAAGTGAAATTGTTACATCTCTAATATTTGTACAGTTACACACTAATGTTTAAAATTCTACTGTAACAGTAACAATCTTCCTAAATTATTGGGTCAGGTGATATTGTAACTTGACTTTTAGGAACTCCTGCGATATGCTAATACACGCTGTACACACAACAAACAGATTTTTTTATCAAACTTTCTTTTCTAAATATACTCAATTAAAAGTTAGACACGCTTTCTTTTCCTTTAAATGTTTTAATAAACTAAATTTTGATTTATTGCAACATTTAGAGTACCAATAAATTATTGCTCCAATCAATTAAATCTTTATAGTTTGTGGAAGCAATTGTGTTATGATTTCTGATCCTGTTTATTTTCAAGCTTTGTTTTCGGATATGAAAACGGCTGCGGAGGCACTCTGTGGTGTTCAGAACTTATTGAACTATACAATTTGTTACTTCGCTACATTATGATCTGTCAATACCTATTCCAAATCCTGTGTAAATACATGTTTGATCATAGTGACAGAAACATTAGCATTATAATTAAGTCAACCTATTGACATTCAATAGATAACACGGCCAGTATTTTTGTTCTTTTGTACTAAGTGTAAGTGTTTTAAAAAAGTAGTTGTGTGAAATATAGAAGCATAGTGAATTTTCCCTCAGAGCCAAATGTTATGAATGTTATATTGATAGTTATGTTATTTAATTATATTTATTTTTATACATACTTAATCTGGTATCTTTAACTTTTTTGAGTCACTTTGAAAATGATGAATTTTTTAAACTTAATTTTCTCTGAAATTAATATAGCTAGGATGGTGATTATAAAATGTACAAATAATGGTAATATTAAGAGGAATATTACGTATTTTTCTCCTAATTATACATATATTGTAATGCTTTTTTCTAATCAAATATTTTTTATTTATAAATTTTTTTATTTCCCTTCAAATGACCATCTTGGGAAAATTGTCAAATAAAGCATACCTATTAACTTGTGTAAGTTTCATCAAAATTGAACTGCTGTAAAATAGTGAATTTTTTTTATTATCTCTGGTTGACACTGAATCACTATTGTCTATGTAATATTATCTATTGTTACATTTTATAATACTAGTATTAATTTCAACATAATATTAATATTATGTGGAAATTACCTTTTACAACTAGATTGTATTCATTATTACTTCATCTTCACAAATAGAATTAGTGAACTCTGACGATATGCACAATTAAACCGTCAATGATTTTATCCAAAATATTTGAATATGACAACGAATGTGTTATTAATTCAGATAGTGGTGATAATTGATTTGAAATTACGATATATTGAACTAAAATAAAGAGAAAATGTCTAAAATTTTTTTTAAATTTTTTTTTTAGTGCTTGTATTACTTGATAACTCGAGGGCTAGGTATGAAGACAACAAAAACAAATTATTTTTTACCCTTTTACTTCAGTGTGATTTTGATGAAACTTGCATAATATTGAACTTGTACAGGAAGTACATATTGTGTTAATATGCATGGTGAGAGCTTTATTTATGTATTTTTCCAAGATGGTCACGTAAAGGGAACTAAAAAAATATTTTATTTGAAGAAAAAAGCATAACAATATTATGTTAACTAGGAAAAAAACACGTAATATTCTTCTCAATTATCTATACTTTCGTTTTACAATCTTCAGCCTAACTTTTCAAGTTTCAGAGAAAATTGTGTTTAAAAATTCATCATTTTCAGGACATTTTTCAAGGTTACTCAAAAAAGGTTAAAGATGCGTCGTTAAAATATGTATAAAAATAAATATAATTAAAAAACATAACTATCAATATAACATTCATAACATTTGGCTTCGGGGGCAAATTCACTATGCTTATACTGCTATATCCTTTGCTTGATATTGCATAAATATTTCAATGGTATAAAAATAGTTTTTAAGGAAATGTCAGTTGTTGGTAATTCGTAATTAACTAAACCATATTATTTACTAGTAACGTTGCTTTGAGGAGTTTAGTATAAACTACAAATGTGTCTTATTTCCTGTACTATTGTTATTGATGATTCGTAATTAACTAAACCATATTATTTACCAGTAACATTGGTTTGAGGAGTTTAGTATAAACTACAAATGTGTCTTATTTCCTATACTATTGTTATAGATAATTCGTAATTCAGTAAACCATTTTATTTACCAGTAACATTGGTTTGAGGAGTTTAGTATAAACTACAAATGTGACTTATTTCCTGTACTATTGTTGTTGATGATTCGTAATTAACTAAACCATATTATTTACCAGTAACATTGGTTTGAGGAGTTTAGTATAAACTACAAATGTGTCTTATTTCCTATACTATTGTTATAGATAATTCGTAATTCAGTAAACCATTTTATTTACCAGTAACATTGGTTTGAGGAGTTTAGTATAAACTACAAATGTGACTTATTTCCTGGACTATTATACATTTTCCTGTATAGATAAGTAGTATTATACACGTGAATGATAAAATGATGTTTTATAAACATGCCTTATCACATACGTAACTATCATCATAATTTGTTTGTTACGTCGATATGTTCTTAAAGTAAAATATTTGACGTAACCTTGCTGTGGAATTGATGTGGCATTCAATGTTGGTGTGATAAGATAATGGTACTAAGGTATTCTATTGACTTTTGCTGAGATACGATGCTATATCCGAGAAACCAACCTTGTTAGTTTGTGTGTCTACATACTGTCTGTGTGTGTCTACATACAGTCTGTTCAACTAAAATATGTGACTTATAATTTTTTGAAAAAATACAGACGCAAGGAAAAAACAACTAATTAAAAATACGTAAACAACTGTAATTGACGAATGTTTACGGTTCCATTAATTCCATAATTATAGCTTGACATTTACGAGGCATGTTGCCAACTCAGTTTTCCAGATATTCTGAAGGTAGAGATCGCCAAAACCTTTCAAATCTGAGATGACGGAAATATTGAAGTGAAGGTACTTTTTCTTCATAAAGAATGTTTTAGTAAAGACCACACATATTCTGCAGGATTTTGCATCCAGTTAGATAGTTTGTGGGCCAATTGAAGTTAGAGTAGAAATTTTATACTTTTACCGATTTTATTTAGTATATCTTAAATTGGCTTAAACCTTTTTTATCCTTAGCTTGATGACACCTTTAGATTTAGGTTTTTTCACAACTAGGATATTATTATATGCCGTAACACTGTGTCATGCATATTAAAATTAATTTAAAGTTTAGTATTCTGCCTAGAATACGAACATCGAGTTATCTACAGTGATATAATAAAAGTATGATATCAATCTGTATTCTTATCTTTTCTCGTTCACAGACATGATATTTTGTATTTCCTGTTTTGCATCTGTTATGCTGTTGACTCATTTGGTTTGATGAAAACAATTGGTCAGATTTAATGGTGGGACTTAAATTAATTGTTTATAGAATTAACGGTAAAAACTAAAATAATATATAAATGTGATGAGTTAAGTTGATATTTTACATTATTTTTGTACCATGCAATGTCACCAGGGCCGGCAAACTTGGGAACATTAGCCGGCATTGTCACCGTGCACTTGGCGTATTATATTTCAAATTATTTACTTTCTTAATTTCAATTAAAAATAATATTTTATTACAGTTCACTTCGATATTACAAATTAAATAAAAATATTAGAAATACATTGCTGGTAATTATGATTATGTATGAATTGTAAATTTAAATTATGGTTTTTGTTCTGAGATTATTGAAGTCCACAGTTATGAAATTTGAGAAAAGAGAGAAATTGCGTAAAAAAGAAACGAAGAGAAGGGCGTATCGATATTAAATATGTTGTCAGACGATGTAGCATTTCTTCATAGTTGGCTGACAGCTTGACAATTTATTAACAACTAGCTTTTACTTGTGGCCTCGCTCACGTATATATTTTTTATTTCAAAGGGGTTGGAATAAAAATTATTATTAGAATGAAAATAATAGTAAATTTTAGAAACTTGTTACCCAAGTTCTGTGGAAGGAGGGGGAGCTCATCCTTATGACACAACTCTCACAGCATGAGGGCACACCCTGACACTCCATACAAGCGAACAGATTTAATTGCCTACACTATTACATATGTACTCGCCTATCCGTATCCGTTTGCGTGTGTGCGTAAATTAATATAGGGCTGCTGGAACGTGCAGGTAAAGAATATTTACTATTACTAAATATCGGTTTCAAATGTTGTGAGTAATTGTGCCTAACGAGCGAGTTGACACTATACATCAGTAAAACAGCTGTTTCTCTTTCTGACCAATAGTGTCGACCAAATGACTGTCTCGATGCCTCGCTGGTACAGTAATTTTATACTGGCATGCACGTCTTTATTATTACAATAGTAAATTTAATTGTGTGAAAATGATTTGATGATAATAATATTAAGATAGAATTTGAAAAAAAGATACTTAGTGTGGATCCTAGAAACTAAATAAAATCTTAAATAAAAATAAATTTTGTTTATTTATAAATGTGTTACACTGAAATATTGTCTTCGTTGTATATTTGACTTGATTAGGTTTGTTTTATGTGAAAGATCTCTTAATAAACAATATAATAAGCCTATGGCCTATACAAGGATACGATACAGAGAAGCCTAAATAGCATATTTTACTAATTTTTTTACCTTTAATATACAGAGGAACCTCTATTATAGTTTTGTAACAACATATATGAGACGTACGTCTGTAATCTTTCAAGTGCTGCCATTTTTTAATTTAAGGACGCTTCGCAAACATTTCAAATGTTGATTTCCGTGTCAGAGTTCATGACCTCGCTCGCGATGCGAGCTGTGCGGCGCTTAAACCTTTTTGATTGTACATTTTCATTATTTCATTGCTACTCTTCAGCTTGTCAATGTGAATACGCTTGAAAGTGATTTTTAAAATTTTTTTAATTTATATTTTAACAGTAATCTTCGTTATGTATCATTATATATAAAAGAAACTAAAATATTTGATTGCGGTTAGTCTGAAATTATTGAATCCCAGTCGTAGTGATTCATGTCGTTTGAAGTTTCGCTAGTGTCATGATCTCTAGCGATCACGTTTGTGTATCACAGCATAATAGTAGAATTTAAGATATTAATAAAATGAACATTTTTTTATAGTTCTGTACCCATTCATACCCATTCATCTATTTTTGTCCAGAAAAATTTTGACATTAAAGTAGAAAGTAAATAGTTTATTGACGAAAATACTTAACAATTGTAAGAACCTAAAAGTTTTTGCTTTTGGTCGTGTAGGGTATCAATTGAAAAGGCAAAGTGAGTTATAAAGATGCTAAAACAATTTCTTATTTTTTCAAACAATTTTATGTAAGTTAGTTCTACGAGATATTACTGAAAACGTCCACAAAAAACACGTCTCCCTCAACCCATCTCCGAAATTGCTCGAGTTGAAATCAATCATAAAAGAATAGGTTTACTAGAAGTTTACACGTAAACTAAAGCGATGATTCTTAATCTTGTACTTTTTAAGTAATTCACAATATTTTACGTATCCCTGTGAACTATATATATGGAAATATGGTGGAAATTAATATTAACACATTAATGTTAATAAAAATGCTACGTACCATTAAATTAATTATAAAAGTTTAATAAAATGGTACGTGCCATAAAGTTTTATATGTTCATAAGTGTGTAACGAAACCCTTGTTGCATGGGTTTAATATACTTGACATGTTATTTTAAACTAACATAAGTTACCCTTTGATATTTTTCATTTCAGGTTATGCCAAACTTGTATGGTGATATTATGTCCGACATGTGTTCAGGTTTAATCGGTGGCCTCGGACTCACGCCTTCTGGCAACATTGGAAAGAATGGCGCGCTCTTTGAATCTGTGAGTAAATATTCTTTACATAAATTATAGATTTGTGACAGTCTGTCACATTGATATTCAATCTGTTTTTTGTAGATGTGACAATTTATTCTTTTTTTTATGAAGATGTAACGTATGATACATTTACGTTAATCATCTTGCATTTACATATTGAATTATTATGATTTAATCTATTGGTTCTTCTAGGTAATCTAGTACACGTGCTTTTTGATTTATTTTTTTCTTTTAATTACCTTAAGTTGCTTTTGGTCATTTGTTTAAAAATGTGTTTGATTTTTAATTTAGTTTGAATTATATTTTAATCTATTATACGTTTAATTTAGATATAAATATGTAATGTTATCGGAAAGTGAATTTTATTCATCGTTGAAAAGTGCTTTTCAAGTGTTTAGTCCAGACAACGTAGTAGCCAGAGATGTAAGTAGTTACCAAATGTTTCGTTAATGTTATGGGTGTGGCTTTTGGTATAACGACAAATAACAAGCAACATGTGCATGTTTTTACATATAATACACGCTAACCACTTGTGGTAATTTTGCAATTTCCTTGCACTTGCTATGAAATTAATTCTATTGTCAAGTTTGTGACTACTGGCTAGTGATTGTTGCACTTTTTTTAAATGAGTGAGGAATGAGAAATGTTTAAAATAATGGATGGAATTAAAAAAAAATAATTTATGAAAATAGGTGAAACCTGTAATGAATTTAATGCCAGTGTTGGGGTGATATGGTAGCATTTTTAATGTTTTTAAACAAAAACTTTCTGTAAAACAATAAAAAAAATTTTCACATTGCCTCTGGAAGCAAAAACTTCTACAAATACAAAAAAATCTGGCAACAGTTTGACTCGTAATTGTGGCAACATATGATCAGATGACAAGTAAGTGATTTCATAAGGATAATATTTTATACCAAATCTTAAAACATATTTTAAATACTTTTTAAAAATTTGTTTTTGCTCAGTAGAATATTTGTAAATAACTGCTTCACGGATGATGGGCTTCATTCAATATGCTTTTATAAAGACAATGTGTTCATTATTATCATTCATCTAACGCTGTTTAAAATTGTTGAATGATTGAATACTTAGATTAAGAATACAAATCTTTTTGTGCTCATTCAAATCTTCTTAAGGAGGACGGCACGGTTGTGGGGTATTTAGTGTGAGATGAACTTTTGGATAGTGATAGGGTGAAATAAAGGTAATTAGATGTGAAAATATAAGTGAGCAAAACAAGCATATGTATCCGAGTGGTGGCCGAGGTGTCAAGCACAGTCTGAACCGATTCGAGATATCGGCTGTTCAGATTTGAATCTTACTGCTGATCATTATTCTTATTTATATTTAATGTTTTTTATTCTGTACATCAAATAAAATTGTAACAGAGAAAATATTTTAACTGTTTTAATGCCACGGGTTGTTTAGTCAAATATACTTAAAAATAATAAAAATGGATGATAATGTGATAATAAATGATTACATTTTGACAAATAGTTTAACAGCGCTTTTTCATTAAAAATGTTATAAAAATTATAAATAGTTTTTTTTCATTTGAATTCAACAAATATTTGTTATAAAAAATAAAAAAGCTGAAAAGTGATATTTAAACCCTGACATTTGAGCATCACTTCAAATTGCTTCTGCGTGTTAATATCTTACAGGGCTGCTCACCTGCTTTTCCAATATCTGGATATGTATGCCGTTAGTAAATTTTTTCAATGTTATTTCTTATGCGCACGGCTTGCTAGTGTACATTTATATTTCAAAAAATAATTATCTTCATTGTACCCTATCACTACACAAAAGTTGATTTCAAATTGAATACTCCATGGCCGTGCCGTTTCCTTCCAAATGTGAATGCTCAGTTATATCATTCTATATTTTCACATTATATTCCACTAAGCTGGGTAAAAGGATAGCAGATAGTTGCATTACAATTTACATTCGCTGTGATGTTACCAGGGCCCTGCTGTCATAAAGCTGGTACTAATTTAAGTTGCTTTATATTTTAGGGTTGTTATTTTTTTGTTATTATAATTACTAGAGAAAACTGTAAAAACTACTAATTTGGAGTCTACCATTACTAACTAATTTAGTGTTTACCATTGCCATATTTAGATTTTAAATTACACTTGTATATAGTCTGGTTCTTGCATAATAGAGAAAAATGGGTTTTATACAATTTGACTCGTCTAGTGCCTGAGGATGTGAACACAAATGTTTTGCAGATCCCTCAAGGGTCTTGACGCTTGTATTCGCCGACTTCTCAAACGACAAAACAAAAGAATTATGAATGATAGACACACACCTTGTAATTTTACTATGTTGTTACAACTAAATGGTAAAAATATATTACTGAAATCACTTGTCGAATATTTTTAAACTGTTTATTTCTAAGCTCTAACTTTACGAAACATTCAATAATTCATTCAATATATATATGATGACTTCACACATAGTCTAGTACACCAAGAAAAGTAGGATGTATTAATTTCTGAAGTGTTATAATTGTAATATTACATATTTTATATATTACATATAATTTTTTCTAGAGTCAGTTTGTTGCATATATTATGATAACATAATAAATCTGTTTCCGACCAAAAATTGGAAGATATTCCATTCTTTCACTATTCAACAAAATTTGCATTTTTACGATAATATTCACGATATAATACACGATAATATAAAAATTTGTAATTAGATATAAAGTTCGGACGCAAGCATATTTTATAACTTGGAAAATGGCATAATTGGACAAGAATGAGATCACTATATTTTGTTTATAAGTCGTAAGCACAAAATTGATAAATATTGAACGCCAAGAATTATTTCACCAACAGATATACATTACGTCAGTCACAAAGCAATGTAAAAGAGAAGTAAGAAAGTGGCGGCTCTCACTCGAAAAGTTCGGCAACTATATGTCGCATTTATTTGATTACAATATACCGTGATGCTATGTGTGCGTGATGCGTAGTGGTATAATATTATATTGGGAAATTCGTGGGTTCATTTCACTAAATTAATCTTGCTGCTACCTGCAATAAATTTTACAAATCATCATAATGTCAATACTGTAAATCGAGTCTACTATAAGACAAAACTTATTTCAATATTCGTTATCAAGCAATGACATTGTCACCCTAGTGTTTCACACAGCTGCGTGGAACGCCAATTAGTAGATGGATAACCCAAACAAATGTGTTAAAAGTTATTATTTCAAATACTTCTCGAGACTCTTAAATAATATTTGTTCATAAAAATCATTATGTGTATATTTTATACATTTGTAATTACGAATAATCTCAGTTATATTTGCTAACAATTTGTGAAAAACTAGTTTTAAAATTGGTATAAAATTTTACTGCTCGTTTTTTGCTACCATTATTATATCCATAAATAAGACTTTTATTTAAGGGAATAAAAACAAATTTATTAACAATTAAATGAAACTATGTGATGTAGTATTATATACTTTCTTTAAGTTCTTTATCCACAACCTAGGTGCTATTAGCAAAGATCTTTGCTAATTGCTCGCCTGAAGATAATACAACAAAACCTAGGTTGTGGTAAAGAAATTAAAGAAAGTAGAAATAATACTACATCACATAGTTTTATTTAATTGTTAATGATGAATTTCTACGAAATTAACACCAAATATATTCAATATTTAAAAACAAATTTTGTAGATAAAAAAAACAAAATTCTATAAGAATATCCTTCAGAACAAAATACCTTATTTCAACATAACTCGCATAAAATACGCCATGAATAAACCATAATTTCTAATTATTTTTAGAATACTATAAATGGAAATATACAATTCGAGTAATAAATACTATTTCACCAAGTTTTAGAGAATACTATGGTAATATGTGACGAAATAAAAAATTTCCTTATTTTTTCTTGAAAAACGTATCATTTTATTTTCACGATCACGACTGCATCACTTTTTTGAGAATTTTATACTAAATTCAACAAAATTAGTTAAAAAATTAAAATATAATTAGTTTCACTGTAACAATTTTTTACCGTGCCCAGCCAACGATATATTGATTCGACACCTTGCTTTTTGCACAATGTTTTTGAATTTTCTTGAGTACTTGTATGTAATGGAAATGTATATAATATTCCGTTTGCAAATTTATTTGAGATTATTTTAAATGAAGAATTAATTTGTTATCTGCCATAGTATACGATATATTGTCTAATAATTGAAAATAGGACGAAAAATTGACCTTTTAAAAATTTTACAACATTTTTTGTAGCTCATTATATACAAGTAAAAAGAAAATTTCAACATTTAGAAAATTTCATAATCTTTTCGGAAATGTATCGGTGTAGATAGTTTTGTTTTCATTGAAGTAATTTTCACAATAAGTTGATAATTAAATTTTGGCAGCTGCTGTTTATTTCACTTGTGTGCCGCATTGTGCCTAAATTCGGACCCAGGTCCTAGTCAGGTTAATCATATTTTTACTATGATACGTTATAACTAGGTGAATTTCATAGTTGTTGATGAAAAACATTTTTAGTTTTTAAACAGGTATATACCCAATTGAACACATTAAATACGAATCGAAATATATACAATAGAAACATCGTTTATTCTTATTTCATTGATTCAACAATCAACTTTAATTTGGTTTCGGCCTTGCAACTAATATGGAAATTCTTTTGTCTTCTTTTGCTTTTTTTTGTATTTTCTTTCCGTTTTCAATTTCTTGAATGCATGTCTTAACAATTTTACTGTCTACTAATCAAGGTGCCCAATTATTGCTCAAATTATTTTAATGCATTACAGAAACAAATTAGTTTAAATTTGTTCAAAGAAATTATATCTAAATTGCTTTTCATTTTTAAATATGATTGTGTCATATGAAGTGAAAAACTGCCAATCGAGTAGGCTATTATGGAAAAAAAATTGTGTAAGTGTGAATATCTCATATTTTTTAGGTATATTTGTGCATTGTTTAAACAATTTACATTAAATTGTAGTAAATAGTAAATTTTTCCTTAAAAGTAAGAGTTGAAGATGTAATTTAATACTTTAAGACAAAAAAAATAGGGAATATTTATATTATATTGAAAATATGTGTTTATGTAAAATTAAATTTGTACCTTATATTCTTTAAAAGCCATAAAAAAAATAAAATTATAATACCTAAAGGAAATAAAAAAAATTGCTATTAAAAAAATCTAGAAACAGTGTATATTAGTCTGGCTTGAATTTCACACTTTGAAAGAAATTATTTACCTGATGCTTAAATATTTCAATTCAAAAAGTGACAGGCTTAGTTGGGCACTTTGCTTTTGGGCATTCATAATCTAACTTAACCTATAACAACTCAATAAAATTTCCCTTTCATCGTTATATTTCACGCATCGTAGGTTCACGGCACAGCGCCCGCTATAGAGGGTAAAGATTTGGCCAACCCCACTGCCCTGTTGCTCTCGGGCGTGATGATGCTCCGATACATGAAGCTCTATGAGTTTGCAGACAACATCGAGCGAGCTTGCTTCACCGTGCTGCGCGAGGGAAAGGTGTTAACGGGAGACTTGAATGGAAAAGCTAAATGCAGCGAGTATACGCAAGAAATTATTTTGAAACTACAATAAGGAGCGTAGACAAAATTAAAGTATTATTTATTAGAATTGCATTGTAAAATAGTTTTGTAGAATTTTATTTATGGGTAAGAATGTAAGTTGATTGACGAAGTATTGTCTCGACACAAAATTGTGGAGCGCAGATATAAAATATCAAATAATATTGTTTATGAAAGTTCACTCTGTTGATTTTCTGTTATCTATGTTCCATATATAAATATCGTCCAATTATTTACAACATCGAACAATTTTAATTGATCTGGACTGAGTTTATTTATACTTTACTAGTGAAAAGGTCTGAGGGTCTGTGTAAAATGCTGTGAGTGCCATCTGGTGGCAATTCAGTAAACGTTAAGTTCAGGTATTACTATTTATTTGTGATTACTATTAAGTTGCGTATATATTGGAATCAATCAAAATTACTTAAAATACCTAAATTTTAAATTTCGGCTATATTATGGCATAGCTGTTGTATAGAGGGAAGGAGTTTCTATAGGATACACCTATAGAAACATTAACCGAAATCATGTATTAATTCTGTTGGAAAACATTCATAAATTCATTTTTTTCATTAAAAACACTCTAATTAATTAAAGCAATATAACCTTATTTTTCAAATCTCTATTCACTTGTTATATAACCTCATACCTCACCTCGTTTGTTCTAATATTTTACGCCCTTACAGTCACATACCTACCTTGAAGTCCATATTTCAGTGTATTGCTTCTCTTTCCAGACTAAACACAATTTTTATAATTGAACTTATATTGTTTCTGGACTTATATCATTGATATTAGCGACACCACTTTGTCAGTTTTATTTGAGAATTAAATTTTGTCAAAGATAAGTGATATACCCCTGCTGTAACACATTCATTGCGAGCCATCTCATATTGTATGGCCTGACACTTTAAAATACCAGCTGACCATGCAGTATTGCATGGTGAATCCAAGCAAAGTTTAAAGACTTGTAACTGGTGCTTAATTGTCTCATTTGCCATTGGCCAATTATCTTTTTTGTCGTTGGCCATTTAGGCAACATTAATATGTGTATTTGGTTGCTTTAAGTCTCTCATTGCACATATTGTTGTCCTAAGAACTTGTTTATTTTGAACTGTTATGTGTTTCATTTCATTTTGAATTGTTTATGTTCCATTTGTTTTATTTATGAATTTAACAAGCTACTAAGACCCAAGTACGAAATCTATTTGTTTACAAAAAATCCACATATCAAAAACTCCCCAGACTGTTTAATGATTCTGATCTTGATTTCTCAGGCCACTGGGTTTAATTTTGCATCCTTACCCTCGGCAATGAATGTGTTAAACAACTTTTCCTATATGTCTCATACTTTTTCATATTTTGCTAATATTTAACATTTCAAGTTTGTATTTGATAATATATAATCTATTTCTAAGTAATGAAAATATCGCATTGACATTGTGACAAGAGGAATAACCAAGAATCCTATTTCTGCCACCTGTGGTGTTGTGAAGTATTTTTTAGCAACATTTCTATTTCTTGCATGGTCTCTTATTAAGTTAGTAGCATGTATATATTATTGTTTTGAATGTAAAATATGTATATTATTTAAATTAGACAGTTTCCGTCTGTCTACCGATATTTAATTTATTCAGTTCTACTATAATATTAAAATTAGTTTTATACACACAATGCTCATTCAATAGGTATCTAATTTTCTTAAAAGGACGATATGAATTTTTACTAAACAAAAATACAAAAAATAAATAAAACACATCTTTTATGTAAATTGCTTTATTTGTATAAATATATAATTTATTGAAATATAAATATTAAGTAAAAGCTTTCATATTTATAAATATATGTAGATATACATTCTTTGCTTAGGTCCCAGATAATTAATTCTACAGTAACTTTGAGAAATTTTTTTCAAATGTATCCATCCCAGTTGAAGTGAGGTAGGATCAAAATTAAATAAAATTATAATTTTGACCCTACCTCATTATAATTTTGATGCTATAGAATCAAAATTTTATAAAATTAAACCTTATTTTATGATCTGGTTAATAGGGAATCTTACTGCCAATTTCTCCCGCTAGGGGGCTACCTATACTATAACATAAACATCCTAGATAAACATGATGTGATGTTTTGTAATTTATATCCCTCTGTCTTGAGAAAAAACAATGAAACTTGTATAAAGTTTCATTTTCGAAGATTAAATCTCGATTTATAATAAATATGCATCACTGTTGTGCAGTTGGATGCTGTTGTAGTTGGAGCAGTTGAAAGTGTAGATATCCATGTATTCCCTAAGGACAAACAACATCAAAAGCTGTAGGAAATAGCTGTGCATCACAAATACTTCAAGGCAACGAAACAAATTTTCCGCTTTGTTCATAGCATTTATTTTATTCTGATTTTTAATTCCGATATTGTTAAATGTCTTAATTTTTCATTATGTTACATAAAAGTTTTCAATTTTGCATTTTGGTTTACGTCTTAATTTGGTGGCGCCATCTACGTTTAGCTTTGCGTAAGATTCCCTATTGCAGTGGATTCTTGAATTTATTTTAAGTTGCCTATTTGACTCTTGTCATATCAATTGCTGTTAAGTATTCAGTATTCAAACGAGATTAAACCTCAAAGATATTTATTAAGATCGTATTATTTGTCATAGTTAGATTAGTAGCAGTAGTATTATTTTAATTAACATACAGTATTTTTATATGTTCAAAGTAAACATTTTTATAGGCATTTCAATTTTAAAGAATTTTTCAGTATAAAGCCAACATATGTTGAATAAACTTCTTACAGCTGATAACAGCATTGACAGATTACGCTATTTAAGCCATTTTAGGATCTTGTTATTTTCGAATTTATGAAAATTGCTTAATCAGTGAATGAAAGCAAGTATGGAACAATATGTTAAATATGAAAATGGATGATTTCTAAGATGGAGAGTGTGGTTATTGAAAAAATCAAAATAAGTTTTGATAGTTGTTTATCAAATTAATAAAATATATATATGACCTTATAATTTGACATGTTTTTTCAATATAATTGGATCGTGTTAGCATGAAAAATGTTAAAGATAATGGGAAGAATTAGAAATGAGAATTGCAAAGGTATTGTAAATGTAGGCTTTCAAACATCGCTGCTAATGTTAGCTAGGAGTGAATAAGGATGTAGGTAGAATAAAACAAAAATAAATTTCCGATCTACAATTTCTTTTTTTTTAAATTGGTGTTTTTTATCGTAAAATATTTGTTTATATTAGTTTAAGTTATGTTTAAAATATAACATGTTGCAGTATTATGTGAAAAGTATTATAAAATTATTTTAAATTGAGACAAATTTCAAAGATTTCTCATTTTAACATCACATTCTCGAAATATTGTAGATTCTTTATGTCTCTTTGACAATAAATTTAGATTTAAAGTTGTAGCGATATTTATATAAGTAAATATAATTTTGCATGGCAAAATTTCTCTAATAGAATTAAGTTATATAAATATTTTTTAGTAATATATTAAGGGCTGTACAGTTACCGCAACTGGGCTTTTGTCAATTTAAAGTATTAATTAGATTGTTTTAATGAATACTATGGTTTGGTAACGTGATTATTGAGTACGCTGTGTGTGGGTAGTATCTTTTTAAGAACCAAAATTATTACAGCAAAGGTAATGGATTTCACCACCAATGATTTCAACAAACATGTCTCGCATGGATTATAAATATAATATCAATTTATTTATTCATAATGTAGCTACTTATAAAGTCTATTATTTTTTTAAACAGTTATGATACTTACTAAATATATTACTTAAGTATTGTAAAATAATCTTCAGAAAACTTACAATTTCCTTTTTTTATAGAACAAACTAAAATTAATATCACTTATAGCATAACATTTTGAATATTTTTTTATCGGTTTCATGTTGTTTATTACCCACGATACATTTTTTTGCAGTTAACAGTATTTAGGGAATAGTTTCAAACCTCTTTAGTGATTTGGTTTCTAAGAATATTTGAAGTAAAATAATTTCTAGATTATCTGTAGTTTATTAAAAAAAGGGAACGATTTTTAGACACAAACAATAACATTAATCACAATTAAATGAAACTATGTGATTATTTTTACTTTCTTTAAGTTTTTTACCACGACCTAGGTTTCCGTTGTATTACAACATCTTCAGGTGGGATATTAGCAAAGATTATATATGATATATAGCAAAGATTATATATCTTTGCTAATAGCCCACCTGACGATGTTGTAATACAACGAAACCTAGGTCGTAGTAAAGAACTTAAAGAAAGTAGAATTAATACTACATCACATAGATTCATTTAACCGCGAATAATGAATTTCTACAAAATTAACACGAAATATATTCAAAATACAATTAATACTAAATTTTATCATTACTGCGCACGTTTGTCCTAGTAATATTTATTTTAGGTTCGAAGGTTTTAATTAGGGTGTCTATGACAATATGTTAGACGCTGTTAAAATTATACTAAGCATAATGTTGCCTGTAGTAACATGTAAAATGTTAACAGTAAATTCTTAAATTTTAAACGAAAATAAGCTTCTTATTCTTATAAATATTTGTATAAACACAATTATTGTTCAATAAAAATGATACATTTTAAAAGGCAGTTGATGCCTTAATCAATTATATAAACTTCACAATACAAACTTTGCGTATCGCACAATATTAGTACAGAAAAAAGAAATGTTATTTAGAGTTCTTTTACTTTGGTTATCCATAAAAGTTTATTAATCTAGGAATATACGGCATTCATTTCTATGAATTTTTCTTATTTTTAATAGAGTGGTATCATACGAATCAGTTTATTTTTTTCTATAGGAGAAATGTAGCATACAAAATAAGATTTTTAAATAAATTTTGTAACGCTACCATATTCTAGAGTTAAAAAGTTTAATTTATTATAAATTAGATTGAACAATCTATTTAGAGCCAATTTGTGATTCATTGAATAAAAGCTGGTAATATGATAAACAATGGCAGTTCTCAAACAGACACACAGTTTTTTGAAGTTTAATGCTAGGTTACGATAATTATTTGAATCAATTTTACACGAGCACATTCTAAGAGAGAAATGAACATCGACGATACTTGTTTATTAGATAGCAGTACATCTAGAAAATCAAACATTCCCAATATGTACAACCAATTCGTTCAAATCTAATTACCATTACTTCAGCTTTGTTTTCGTGCATTTATCATTTCAATAAATAAATTTTTTTATAGTAAGTATTAGTAAATACAAAATACAATTGAAATTTTATCATAAATACAAAAACATAACCTCTACTTGAAATAAAATGTCAGTTTGACAGATGCAGAATGGATTCACCATTATTTGTTTCTTTTGTTAAAGAATAACTTTATGTACCGGGTAATTTCGCTAATATCAGTTTTACTTGATGGTTGAAAAGTTCAATTATGGACTATTTGACAAACAACTTTAATTCGGCTATTTATTTTATGATTGAAAAATTGGCCCTTGATGGCATAGTTTTGTTTCGCTCTCTGGTATATAATTTAGGAGATCTCAAAACAGGACATAAGTTCTCGCATTATACTCTCGAAAGGACTAAATTGTTGATTGAAAGAGTGTGTTTGCAGTCTATGATTAAACTCATGAAATGTTTCCACCTTTTACACGTTTGGTTCTGTTTTGTTACCAAATTATATAAATGAAAAACAAATTGGGAAAAATTCATTGACAAAACAAGGAATATAAGTGTTGGTACCATCTTGGAATATTGAAATTTTTCTGTATATTTTTCTAGTAAAACACTCAGTATTTGGTTGAGCGGACGTTGGCTCAAGTTCGAGGGAGGTTCCTTCTTCCCTTCAGATGAATTGTTTCTCTTCTGGTGTGCATGGCGATAACGCCATTTTGCTTTAATATTCACTTTTCTAGATCGATTTTTAAGTTATAATTTTTATTAGAATATTAAAAAACTTTGAGTAGATCAAAATAATATATTCGAAGACTTATTCTATTTAGCAGTCGTTCATGTTATATAAAAAAAGTTTTTATGAAATCTTTTTACAAACTTCTTGAGGAAATCTCATCTTGATTTAATCTCGACACTATAGATCTCTTCAAATATTGTATTATATATTTTAAGCAACTTTTATAGAAACTCTTGTTTGAAAACAAGAAACAATTGTTCTCAAACTTTATTAAATTACCAATTTTTAGATATGTATATTAATGACGTATTTCATGATAAAATTTTTCTCAAAATTTTCAAAACCATTCGTTTGAATTCAGTTTCTTATTGGAAATTGTATACAAATTTTTTTTTTTAAGTATGTTAATACCTGTAGTTGTCATTATTGACAGAACAATCTCATTTCTATTGTCAATGGTTAATTGTAAGCCATTTTGAAATATATGGCTGTGTTACTGTGATCAAACTAGCATATGGTAGTCAAAATTGGTATCACTTGTTTGAATAGATAATGTATTCTGTTAAGACTAGTCAGCGCTGTGAAATTATTCTTGAAGTAAATGCTGTACAGAGACTAAAAAACAATGTCATAGATTACAAATTGGGAATGTTTCAATCATCTTAAAGAAACTCTTTAAGAGGGCTTGCATACCTACTTTTCTTAAATGAAAATTGTTTTGTATATTAATATATTACAGAGATAAGAAATCGGATGTCTGTGTCTTGTTTATGAAAGTAAAATTTAATTCCTTTTTAACTCATTGGGGACAAACCCGGATGTTATATTGATTAGAGCAATTTCGTACGGAAAGCTTATTCCCTCAGTTTGATGTCAAACCAGGTGAATAGAAGTCATATATAAAATTAAAATATCTGTTTAATGACAATCAATTAAATCAGCGCCATTTTCAATATGGTAATGAAAAGTTACACATTGAGGGTGGAATTGAAAATATAATTTTGTTATCATTGAGACATTTGATAAAAGAAATAAATTTAATTTTAATTATTTAACTTTTACTATTACATGTTAGACTATAAGCATATTCATATCTCGTATTTAAAAAGACGCCCACATTCTTCTATTAACTATTATTTAGTCTATGGTCTAGTACAAGTCTATGGTTACATTTGGAGAGGAACCTCATTGTTTAAAACATAACGTTTTGTTACTAAAATAATTTATATAAAAATTAGATTTTTTTTGGTTACATGTAATTAATATTATTCTGGCAATCTCCAAAGGTGTTAAAAATACCAAATGTGAAAAATGTTTAAATAAAGATGATTCAACTTAAAAACTGTCTTTTTATAAATTTTTGAAGTAAATTTAATTTGTAGTAGAAAGAACTAGTCAGAAATATAGTTGTCCAGTTCGTCAAACTTTTATATTTTGCAAGCTATGATGCTTTGTGTTGTTTAAAAAATGTTTATTTACAAATTTCTTTATTATAGAACGTGTGATTTGAGAATAACCAAAGTGTTATGTAAAGTCATAGGTATTATTGAAAAGTGCGATAAATATATTGTAATTAATCATGATAAATCACATTGCCCAGGTATTATTCATATTGCTACTTGACTACTTGGGCATTATGATATAATTTCAGGGTAAAACGGTAATGGCGACAGTAAAAAAGAAAAACAATTATGTGAATATACGAGTCGGAGCTTTACATTAAAACGAATTAGAATTTTTATTGATTCGGAAAATTACCCTTTTCTCAATTCATAAACTTTTATAAAATATTTCTTTAAATTATGTTATAGTGGTTGCATGTTATACATGATTATAAAACCTGTAGTTATACATTAAATAAAGGATTAATTATGTTAAAAGAGGAGTTTCATTTAAAAATTACATTGAAGTGAGCGAATGTGGTGCCCAGTTGCGCTATGATAAACTTTATCACATCACAATTTTAAGATTTACGCACGATGTGCAGACTGTCTATACATTGGACCTCATTTATCACAGTCCATGCATATTTTTATTTAATATGAACTGACTTTAAACTGGTTAATTTATTCCAGTACCTAGACAGTTTAAGGGGGATTATACACTTGGAAGGCTAAGAACAAGTACTTTTTTACAATTGTTTGGAGGAACTTAATAAAGGCTAATGGAATTAAAAATCGGATGATAATATTCTATTGTTAATACTATATTGTAAACATTTTTATTAAAAAAAATAACAGTTTACAAGTTATATATTATAGGACGTAGGTCGCTATGTAAAAAGAAGGCTCATGGTCGAATTGATATCTTAAACTGGTTTCCTCTAAAAAAAATGAAATTATCGATTTTTTAAACTAATTACCACATTTAGCATTAAAGGGTAGTTATATTTGTTAAATATTTTTGACAATATGGTGCGGTCTCTTGAAGGTGGAAGTAAGAATTTTTGGCAAAGTTTTTGGATATAAGTTGCATGAAAAAATCTAAACTGCCTAAAAAACACTGCATAACGTCGTGTAGCTCCTATATAGTAGTAAACTACGCTTAACAACGACAACTATAACTATAGTAACCGTAGGTCAACGAAAACTATAGTAAACAACTATTTGTGTCAGAATTAAATTTAAATAATCCGTTGGCCTGTACGAAAAGACGTTTTAATAAAATGTTATTCAAGTTTCAGGCACATATTTTGTGGAACTTGAGTTACGTATAAATAAAATGTAATTAAAGTTCCATGCACACGTTTCGTGTCTATAAAGTTAAAATTAAATTACTTTTATATAGCATCAATATGATTTCAATTTATTAGTAACTTTTTTAATTTGTTATCAACGTTTCAGAGCGTAAACATAAGATTTTCATTCTACTTACATTTTCTTATGACTTAACATCTACACCAAACGTTTTGAAAAATTGACAAAAGTAAGGCGCCCAAAATTCCTTAAATATGACGATATAAAACTCAGGTACTGTACTTGGCTGGCGTAACTCGCGCAAACAGTTCTACATGCCCTTGCTTGATGTTGGCTAAGTTTTGAAATTTTATATTTATGGATTTAAGAAAAGCAATCTAATATGATCCTATCAAAGAATGCTTATTGGCAATAAGCCAGCAAGACTTACTTTTAGTTTATAATGAATAATGGTGGACAATTAAAATATAATAGCAAAAGAACAAACTGGAACTTTGGTAAAGTTTAGAATAGATAAAAAAAATTTAAAGCAACCTTCTTCTAAAACTGACCAAGACAAAACGGTATAACACACTTACCTGGAGAGTAGCAAATTACCAAATGACTCAAAATAATAATATGAACTCGCCAATTTAATGTCACATGACGAAAGCTGTTTAAAGGCAAGGAATCATTAATGTATCAATCAGTCTTTCCTGTAATGTTATCAGCACACGTGTCGACGTTATCAAAAAATATTTTGGCATTGTCTGTTGATCGATCCGAGTCTGAATGGAATAACTGTCAAAACAGAAGATTGATAAAGATATGGATTATAGACATATGGAGGTTTAATCAAAATTTACAATGCTAATGATAAAACTGATTTATGGAAACTCCCGAGATGTTGTAGTACTACCATATATAGTAGTTGTTCAGTACTTACTTGTCAGAAGAAGTAAAATGCATTTTTTCATCATCAGAAGTATTGTATATAGCTACACTTCAGTATATGTTCTTTAGATTTTATTCCAGTTAGACTATTGGTTGGAAGGTCTTTAATTTTTTAATTTTCTTCTTTAATGAACCTAGTTTAAATAGTCATATTTGACTTAAATATATACTGCTGGATAATAACTACAGCACGATGGTATATTTATATTACTATATTTCTTTGTAGGGTTTTTAAAATTTGAAAACAAAAACCATCATGATTATAAATATTATTTAAAATAACTGCAATCAATGTAGATCCGATAAGAATATTTTCATTTTAACAATATGGATTATGAATATGGAGTCAAAGTAACATGTGAAATTAAAATATATGTAAATTACCAAATAAATTCTTGAAAACTCGTCCATGCTATTGTAATTTGAGAAATTGGCCAACTGATGAAATTGAAAATGCGTGACCATGTGAATATTATCGGCAAAAAAGTTTACCTATGTACATTTCTATGGTATATCCAATATGTAGAATCACATGATACCATTGCCACATAAGTGAATGTAATATAAAATTAGCCATTTGGGAGAAATTGGACTATTTTGTCTTTCTTTGAATTGACCAAAATACTCATTTTGGTACACAATAGGCCATTGTGACTATAGCGTGTATTGAAATAAAAAGTTATAAATCCAATTTCGTCTTTATAATCTTATTTTAAAATAATTACATAAAAAAATTTTGCAGCTCATATTACATATAATATAGAGTATGGATTCACAATGAAGCCATGTTATACCATAATTTTTGTAATATTCAATATTTTAATTTATCACGATTTACATGAGCAAATAAACTTATCGATATTCATTTGTATCAGTTGATATGCAAGATAACAGGTTTTCAACGAGACATCTAATACAGTGACAATTTTACATATTCTCAGGTGCACGGAACAGCACCCGATATAGCCGGCAAGGATCTAGCGAACCCCACTGCCCTTCTACTGTCAGCCATCATGATGCTTCGTCATCTCCAGCTACACGACCACGCTGAGACAATACAGAATGCCTGCTATGCTGTCCTCAAGGACAAGAAGGTTCTGACCGGCGATCTCGGCGGCAGTTCTAAGTGCTCCGATTATACCAATGCCATTATCTCTAAACTTACTTAGATAAATTGGATGTCTTCTAGCAAGTTATTTTAGCTGGAATGTATTATATTACACATCTATATTTCTTAAATCTAGCATAAATCGGGTGCTAAATTCATGCCGGATCCGTATCAGATATTCTGGTAAGATCATTTAAATTCGTTAAAAATCATTTGCGTGTAGTGTATACATATATACATTTTGCTATCCTTATTAATGCTAGATTTCTGGTATATCCAAAAATACAAAATAAAATTAAAAATTTTATTTATTTATAATAGTTGTAGTGAATTAAATTCATTTTTTTTGTAGTGAAACTTGCAATTACAAAATTATCCTAACGAGTACGTCCAAAACTTATAAACTGATAAAATGAAATATATACTAGACTTTGTGTTGTCATTTAATTTGTCTGACTAGAATGTCATACATTTTTAGTCGGACATTTATTCAAAACGGAGAAAACTAATACTGGCCGTTATTGTGTTAAAAATGTAATGAGATTATTTGATATAAAATTAGATGTCATATCGCTGATTGTTGAAGATTTTAAAAACTCGCAATGCATTATTTGTAGCCAAGGTGTCATTCAATTAAAAATTAAATTTTTAGCTAATGGTTATAAACTCATTTCAATACTAATATTTACTGTAACTAAATGAATGTTCTGTATATGGCACTAAAATATATTAGAATAGTCTATAATATGTATAACATATTATGAGCTGTACAAGAACAAGTTTTAAATGAAAAATACCTATTTATTTGTAAGATACTGTTCGAGATGACAATCTTTATATAAAAGTAGATACTCGAACGACAACGTTACCATTTAAATAAGTTATAATTAAAATTTTTCTCTATTATTTATTTTAATACTTCGATGTATCAAGAAAATAGGTGTAAAACAAATACATAATAAAAAAATAATACACAGACAAAATTATGTAGTCTCGCTAACATTAAGAGTTAATATCGTTTCGAATTTTCATTAAAAAATGTTTCAGAATAATTAAGTATTAGATATGTACTCTTTGTTATATAGAAAATAAATAAATATGTAGACAAACCGT
Source organism: Druceiella hillmani (assembly GCA_039881145.1). NCBI lineage: Eukaryota > Metazoa > Arthropoda > Insecta > Lepidoptera > Hepialidae > Druceiella > Druceiella hillmani. Next base: position 18,924,799 of record JAYKKI010000032.1, on the reverse strand, counting down.
GATTTAAAGCAAAGTTAAAACGCTATTGTGATATTGAATAATAAGTATTTATTAATCTCACAGCGATAGACACGTGTCCTTGTTTTTTTTCTTTTTTTTTTAATTTTTGTTTATGTAGTTCTAAGTAAAATGACAACATTGAAAAAATCATTTTTACTGTTTTCAAAATTGTAAATTACACTGCTTCATTCAAGTAATGTTCAGGAAGTCGTTCACAAATGATTTTTATATCACCATATTATATATACATCTTGCCATGATGCACAATGTCTCAATTTCGAATTTCTTTTAAAATGTTGTAACTAAATTTTATTTTTATTTTTAAATTATATTCTCATTATTTATATGTTTTTTTGCCGTGATATTTTATATGATTAGGTTTTATTATTAAATTACAATATACAAAAGTGAAAATAATACAACTGAAGAGGCACCGAAGAGCAATGTGTAGAATGGATGGATATGTACAGTATTAAAAAAAGTTACCGATAGTTAAATATTAAAAATTTATTTTCAAACCCACCTTTAGCAAAAATTGGAGACAAATCAATATTTTTGTTTTACCAATCATATCAACATGTCAATCAAATTGTGAATCAATCAAACAAATCATTATTGTCATAGTTTGTATGTAAAAATGAAACATATTTTCTTTGCAATATCTGACATTTGAAAATAAATGACAAATCCATAATAAAAATTGTTTTATTTTTTAATTCACAGTGTCATTTGTGTTTGGTGTATCGCCTGATTCATAAATATTGTGTGGTCATTTTTTAAATTAACATGAGTCACAATTAAATGAAACTACGTGATGTAGTATTATTTCTACTTTCTTTAAGTTCTTTATCACAACCTAGGTTTCGTTGTATTACAACATCTTTATTGCTTCCCGAACTTCTTCCTTCAGCCAGGTGGTGACGGCTTTTGCTGTTGCTTTGTGGGCTGCTTGAGTTGTTCCACTAGTCTTGATGTTCACATGACTTGGTGTAATTTTACACTTTATGCACATTTCGTTGGACCTAATGCTCTATATAGTCTTCCGAAATTTAATTCGGAGTCGACGGTACAATATTGCCAATGTAGCCAAATAGGCTATTTTCAAATATTGAATATATTTGGCGTTAATTTTGTAGAAATTCATTATTCACAATTAAATGTAGAAATTTATTTTTCACAATTAAATGAATTAACATGAGTGACAAAAAACATCTTTGGAAGGAATTTTAGTGTAAAGGCAATTATTGAATCAAATATTTCTTTCAAGTGAAGACGATCAAAAGATTTATGCATGTTGTGTATATAGAGTGGTTTTCTTGATGACAATGTACATTTGTCATATTTTACATGAAAAATAAGAATGTCATTGGAATGGAATTACATAGTCACGACATGTGCAAATCTTTTGGCGGAGATAACCTTTGTGAAATAAAAGGTCAAGAATTACATATTAGAATGGCCATTATCCAGTTGTAATTTAGCTATAAATACATAAATAAAATGAAAGTGACTTTATTTGTAACTGTAAGTGAAAATGCATTGGGCGATGCAATAATTTTAGGGTTCCATATTTCAAAAGGAAAAACGGAAGATAATTCACGTACATTCAAAAGGAAAAACGGAAGATATTCTGAATATTACTGTCACAGCTGATTTTCTCAAGAATTATGTGATGTGGGAATTTAAATTCGGCAGAGTTATATATCTTATTACCCCACATGTATTGCGCGAGCTATCTTATAAAATATTCATATAAGGATTAAAGAGGTGTAAATCAACAAATATTAGCATTTTTTTTAGTATTATATATCACATGGGGTATCATTTCAAAAGGCTTGTTATGAGGACTACAAAAATATGTGTTTCTTAATTTTAAGTTTCATATTTAAAAAATATGCAAAAATAGACATACCCGCTCTCCATTTCCTAAAACTACTGAACTAAAAATCATGAAAAAATAGGGTACCGGTGAAACCTGACTAGAAGAATACAGGCAAACTATTGCAATCATCCTAGATGTTATAGTTTTTTAAATATTCACAATGTTTTTATGCCTATGAAAGGTATTGTATGCAATACATTTACACTGTGAAAAATTAATGTTTGTAAATAGTTTAATAAACATACTGCATACCCTTAAATGTTTATGTGCCTAAATGTATATGGAATCCTCGTAGTGCAAATTCTACTCATACTTGACAGGTTTTTAATAATTTGAAATATGGAGTACGTTCCATTAGCCGCTCGCAACGCTCGCGCCCTCGACCGCGATCATAGCTATACCACTAGATTGTCATCGTTGTAACTGTCAGTCCAAGTGGAAAGAAATAGGAACATTGCCTATTCTTAACTATGAGTAAATGGCGGGTATTGGACGAAAATCAAGAGATTATATTTTTTACTATATTAGAGATTATATTACGTCAGATAATAATTTACATTTACGGTATTTATAAAAATGCAATCTAATTTCTATGTATTAATAATTTGACAATAATTTAGACCTATAATAACTGTAAAAGCGCAATATAATTTCCATAAAAGTTTGATGATTGTACGTTTTGTGTCTTTTGGTGTCACCTTTATATAGTTACGTCTCAAAATTGCATAAAGTGATTCTCTCTGCCACCATGTTTAATCTTTAAAGATGATATAAATTTATTTACGTAAATTTCATGTATCAATGTGTCAAAGTCAAATTGACAAATAAACGACCACAACGACCCATCTCGATATGTAGGTCATCATGGTCGTGAACAGTGATGGCATCTATGACGTTCCGATCACAAAGTGGAACGATGCAGTGAATGTTGCGATCGCCTAGTGGAATGCACTCATGGGAGCAGATTGATGCATATATTTCAAACTTAATAAATCATTTAAACATCAGTTTTGATGACATATTTTTTAAATCAATAAGTTACATAAAAGAGGATGTGTCAAACTATGCCCACCGAGCAATAACATTTTTTTAATATACAACAACAATGTTTTCCGTAACAACGAGGTTAAGAAGTGTAATATCAATGCTACTTTGCAATTAAAAACATTTTAAACAGAAGAGAAAATAATAATGACATTTTACTTTTAGACACAACTACATTGGTATTTCTTTTAGCTATTTGTTTTCCCACAATGATTTGAATTTGACCACCTTATTAACAAATTATAGTTATAAAAAGAGATTTCCAATGATATATGTATGGTTGTTATTGGTCGCTGGTGATGGGTACAATACATTCCTGCCCATCCTCCTTTAGTTTAAAAATTATCTAATTTTTTTTTAATGCCAGTTTTCATAAAATATTGCTGAATCTAGCGAGACAGCGGAGCTCTCTTCCGTTTATTTTCTTCTATAAATAAATCATACTTAATCTTTCTATTATCTAACTTCAATTTAATTGGTTTCAACATCACAAAAGACCCTGTGCTTGCCATATCATAATAAATGTTAAAAATAAGTTACTGTACAAAAACCTTTTGCCACAGTGAACTGACAGCTAAATCGGTTCTGCTGTGAACATGGTAACTAAAACACTAGAATTTTATAATGTTAATTAGAAAAAAACACCTGTACGACAATATGCTTGTAACTTTTTACTGTTTGTTGTGGATTTTGAGAAAGCTGAAAAAGAAATTAAAAAAATAAAACATTGAAAAGTTTAATAAATATTGTAGGATTCATCATTTTAAATTAGCAGATTAATACACAACATGTATTTAGCCATGAAGTAACGTTTAAGATGGAAAGTAACTGGCAAAATGCAGTTTGATATTTAGGATTTTCATATGGATATTTGTGATTCTACAAACACAAATTTATCGTCGCCGTGTCACTCGGTTCGATTCTCGACTGTTCGTCGAACGGGATTGGACTGGTGTTATGGTTGGTATTAAGAGATTGCTCTCGTAGCAATAAGTCCGCCATATGAATTGATTAGATACATTAAAGTAAATAAATAAAAAAATCTTGATGGGAAGATGTTTTTTTTATATTATTTACTCTTGATTAAGATTTTTTTTAGATTTCCGAACACTGCTGTCGCCATAAAAGATAGAAATGTTTTTGATGCTCCCTTATCTGCTTTGAACACTTGTTTCATTGTAAGAATATTCCTTAATAATGTTACATTTATAGTTCCTCCAAAAAATATCTGATGCTTCTGCGTGTAATCACAGGTTAGTAATACGAGTTTAAAGAGTCGGTGAACTCTTAAGACTGGATGTCACTATGACTCAACGTATATAATAGTATACAGGTGATTTTGTGTGTTAAGTTGAGTATATTGGAAGCGCTTATAAACGCTAGCGCTTTATTTCTTACTGAAATCACAAATTTGACAAACGGTTTATGACATTTCCTTAATATTTTCTACTTGTCTTTGGTTCACAGATTCACCTATATGAAAATAATAGACATATTTTTTTATTACAGTGCATATGTTCATATGTCCATAATAAATATATAATGTTGGTTGATTGATACAGCAAGAATTCCCACGGATTCCTTTTGAAAATATAATCTATAATAATTTTTTATTTGGGTCCTTAATATTGAAAAATAATTTATTTTTCAATAAACAAATATTTCTTTATTTTTCTAAATAATTATTACTTTTGAAAGGTTCATTATCATAAAAAGAAACTTTAAAAATTACAAGAAAGACTGATTACCAGTGTAATCAATGTTTCTCTCTGCGTTATAATTGAAATTGCGTATCTTGAGTATGGGATAAAAATGAAAAAAAATAATTATAATCGTCTTATTCCGAACCTATCCAATTAATAACTATTATACACGTGTTTGTTTCAAATTGTTTCAAGATCTTTCATTTGATACTCATCTTCATAAGCTTTGAAAAAAAATTTTACCAAGGTAGACAATTGATTTTTTTTGTGTAATATATTCTATATCAATCACCAGATCGAGTCGAATTTAATAGTACCTCATAAAGATAAATCCATTATACTATTGGAGATATATGAAAGAATAAATTATACAATATACGTAGATACCCTTGGAAAACATAACCCTCCTTTGCTTACATGCAGTTGGTGAAAAAGGAAATTGATAATTATTCATTTGCAATAATAAATTATTTGAATATAATTGTAAGCAAGTTAGCATAATTTAATAAAAAAATATGGGTCAAATTAAAGAACTAAAAAATAAAGTATGAAGGATGTCAGATAAATATTTGCTTGCGATATAAAGGGTCTCTGTTGCCGTGCACAAAGAGGTTTACTGCTGTTCACTGTAAAATTAAAGGCTGCAATAAAAAAGTCTGCCGATAATTTGATTGTTCTCAAAGAATTATATATATCATCGTTAGGCAGATTGAAAGAAGTGGTTACTGTTTAAAGTGATTCAATATTTGTTTTTCCCCTAACTCTTGATTCTTCGTTTTACATTTTTTAAAAATGGTTTGCTACTCGATTCTTTCATATTTCATTTCTTTTCTCACCAGTCAACTTAGAAATTCATGAATGCATGAAATATTTGGTATAAACCTCTCACAAACATGATATAACCGAGAAAATTTTTAACATTTTCAACGTATAGATAAATAGAAAATTCATTTCTAAAAATCTGGTCTTAGCTGGAAGGTATTTGCTTCATTCAGATTTCAGGTTTATATTTTATTTAAGGTTTATTTTTTATTGTTTATACATTATGTCATAGACTGTTGGCAATTAATATTTTTTTCATTTTTATTGATTCATATAGAACAATGTTTCCATAATATAATTCTATTTGTGTTTAGAATAATTACACATTCATAATAACACAATAATCATACAGGCATCTGTGTATTCATTTATAAATACTATCTTCTTAGTTTTTTATAATAGTTCTAAGTAAGTTAAAATATCACCCCTATACTATGCTACAAGACATGCACAGCAAATTTAATACAAGGAGTCTGATTTGCAATTGTGTACTTTGTCTTCAGTTGACTTTAGTTCGATATTTAAGCTGAAAGAAATAATTATCATCCGCCACCTGCATGTGATATGAAGACTGGCCAAGGAGCTGACCAACTCTGTCATTTAGTTGAGTATATGGACTTTTGGTTTGTCTTGTTTTTATTGCCGACGAGCGCCATTGCGCTCGTGCGCATACTAACTAAATTTGCAACGAGCGCGATGGCGCTTGCGAAATCAGTTGCTGTTTAGCGTACGGTAGGGGAGGTCGCTCGCACGCATCATTAATTTTTTATCTTTCTACATGTTACATAAAGTTCAAATTATAATATTATTAGTAATTACAATATAAAAAGGATCCAGGAAAAGAAAATGTTTTCCCATAATGTCAGAATACAAAAACAATTCGAGTGAAAATGATCATTTTTCAAGTTGTGAAGAAAGTGACATTGTGATGCGCTCACAATTTGGCGTAATGCAAATTTTAAGTGATAGTGATAATAGTGACGATAACAATTATATTGTTAATACGGAGCATGTACCGTACTGTGAAAATAAGATGTGACCTTGATTTTAGTATTTGTTATAATTTTTGTTCACAATATATATTTCCCTAATTTTCTTTGTATTTTATTATCCTTGTACAAGTTTTTATTAAGAAAACACCGAAAAAATTATTAAAATTGGATAATTTCTGGAAGACATACATTTTTTTTTCGAGACAAGGGTAAATGACATCAAAAACAAAAGATTTCTTTGGCATTTTTAAGTACATATGAGTAAAAAGCCATGGCACTAAAACGGTTAAGACATTAATGACGTGGTTAGAAAGTTTTAAAAATAAGTTATAAATAAGCGAAATATTTGCTCCTTCGGTACGTGTTAATGTCTATATTGTTATTCATGGTGTTCCTGGTGGTGGTATAAAGAATGTGGTGTTTATAGAATTTTTTGAGATTTCTGGTGGATGTGATTTATTTTGAAAACATAAAAATACAAAATTTTGCCTATATTGTCATTCGTTTAACTATAATTTCTAGAGTGGTCTTTATATCTTATTTGTAGTTCTGATTGAATCATATGTTTTCCCACTATGATAGCATTGAAACCATTTAAGACGGAATACAATGCATATCATGTAAATGAAAAAGACTTGGCGCAAGTCAGAAGGAACAAGGGGTTGTATTAACACATAACTGATGTATTTATCTATTGACCTAATGTTATAATGAATCAAGGAGAAGACCTTAACTGGTCACAAAAAATGTCTGAACCTGATGGTGTTCCCATGGATACTGAGTGGATCATTTTATGAATAATCCATAAAAACACGAGTACTTTTTTCCTATGAATTTTAATATTTTTATTGTTAATGTTTTAGTAGACATTTTTTGGCTTTTTTCATTGCTAAATTTTTAGGCATAAATGATTCTTAATTTTTAACAAAATGATAAAATAATTTTGGCCTTCTGGTTTTTAAGGTGTATTTTTTATTGCCACTAATTTCTGAAACTTATTCTCTTTTGCCATTATTCAAATTCCAGGTTTTCCATTTTCTAGCAATGATAATAACCTTCATTTTTATGTTTACACCTGATGAAAATATATGCCCTGCAATAACTTATAATCCTAAAATATTCAACTACCTTCAAAAAACAAAAAGATGTTTGAAAATGAATTAAGTTTTATTCTACAATGTTTTAGCCGTTTAGCTGAGAGTTCCTATCCGATTTTCTTTGTATCGGCTTTTTTGAACATCAAGAGTAGTGATGTTCACTTCTTCTACGATTGATGATCGAATTGAGCACCTTTCAAAATTACTCCTTCCGTTCTCCAGCGTCATTGCCATCATTGCGCCATCTATAGCAGTTCATGTCTATTCGCATTCAAGGCGCATGTTAAGATAACTCCGTAATCTGAACATCTGAGATAATGTTTTACACATAAAAATTTTCTTGAACAAATACATGGTAGTGAAAACGTTATCAAAATCTATCCAGTAAAACATAAGTTACAAGTGAATAGATAGACAGACATTTTGTTTTATATACAGGTGTAAAAAATGGAATACGATAAAGCCACAGGGTATATATACTATAGGGTGAGAACAGTTAAAGCCGTTTTTTGAAATTCTGCATAAGGAAATAATTATGGCCCATTTGAAAAATTCTAAACAAATCAGTCGTCACTTGAGGATTAATTATGAAATTGTCAATTGATTTAAGATGCATCCACTTGAGGGTTAATTATGTAACTGTTAATTGATTTAAGAAATATTTTTGGTTTTATAGAAAAAAATATAAATTTTTTAATGATAATATTGAATTATTGAGAGATGTTTTATTATACGAGAATGAAAAACTTTGAACTTTTCTCACTGTTTCCTTCCATTGTTCTCTACAGAACATTGAAAATAACTATCTCTCTGAAGTTTTTTCATTTCATCTTTACACCCGTATATAAAGATAAAAGTATTTTGACTGTCTTTTTGATATTTTACTGCTATACTTAATTATTTAATGAACCATTATATAATTAAGTATACCATGCATTATATATATAATGCATGGTACAACTAAAACTCCACAGGAATAAAAAAAAATGCAAAATTGAGATGTCATAATTTATTTTAACAAAAATAATTAACACAATTACTAACAATATATTAATATAATAATAATAGTAATAATTACTGACTTATTCGGCATATCATCTGCACTTCTATACCCAGACTAATTGGATACGTAATGACCACTAGGGTCTGCTTAACAGAAACCATTTACGCTACGGCCTCAGTCCACTTGACATCGCTCCCCGTTTGACCACGCAAGTGAATACACAAGCACAGTTATACTCATAGTGTTTAAGAACTTGTTTCTTATTGTAAAGGCTACATTCATTAAGAGTATACTTAATGTTTTGACATAAGACAAATAGCTAACGCACACTATTGCGGTAGTCAGATTACGCTTGATTAGCATTTCATAATAAAAGTCGAGATTAAAAATTGTAATGCAGCGACCTTTGCGGTAACTACTATTCTGATGTAATTAACCTCTTGTCCACTAATAAGAAATGTAATTAGTTAATTTTGATTGTAAGCTAAATTCAAAAATTTAATTTTTTAAATATATCATGGCCATTACTGATTAAGTCACGCTGAGAATGTTCACGTAGAACCGCGACACAATGATTAATTATTTTTAATTAATTTCACTTAAGTGCTGAATTTTTTTTTAATATTATGGCCTCATAATATTATCGCGTTCGCCCTATGGTTTTAGTGCTGTCATTTGATAGTAGTAAAATATTTGTAAAATATTTTATTGGCTTATAAATTACTTCGCTGTAAATCTAGGTTGTCTATGCATTTACCTAAAAACACTTTTTTCTTTAAGCCAAAGTTCAAAATGTGTGTCTATTTTAATGACGCTATAATTTTAACATCTAATATCATTATTATCTATAAACTTGTAGAGTCAGCTCATCCGACATTTCAAAACCATATATTTATGTCAATTGCCAAATTGGTGAATCATTTTCTCATGTTCAAAAAGGTATTTGATGGCAGCTTCAACTCTATGGTATTAGATTGGGGTTTCAAAATAGACATTTGACATTATGCCAAGAGGTATTAAGGCAATAAATAAATGCACTGGTTAGCTAAAACTTTGTACGGCAGAACAATGAATAACATAGATCCAAACAACTTAAAGCTTAATAACTATGAATTTTATCACTTGATTTCTATATCAGCACTAGAAGTATTTACTACAAAACTAAGTTTCTGAGCGTGTCTCACTAAGAGCTAGGATAAGTTATATTAATTAATGTTTGGCATAATTTAATTTTGTGTATTGAATTTTATAACTTACTCCACTGAATTTTATTACTTTTAAAACCCAGTCAAATTCAAACTATCCTGCCTTTCACAGAAAAACTGCAAGTTTATCATCATAAATTGGAAGTAAAACTGTCACGGGGAGCGAGGCCGCACGTTATATAATATATAATTTGTTTGCCTATCAGTTAAACATTAAACATTATGTCTAATTGTATTTGACTAACAATCACTAGGTATTGGGCAAGTGCTGACGCTAACTTTCCGCACCGCGCTCGTCTGCGTCCGTCCGCATCTCCTCACCGCTGTCCAGTTGGTTCTGTCGTGTTGCATCTGTGAGGATTAATGTGGATAACGCTTCAAGCGATTGCCGCACCTGATAAAACAAATGTTTTCACTTAATTTTGTTTAGACAATATTTTTACAAACTAGGGTGTTACTTAATTGATATTTATAACAAAGACTTTTTTGGATTCTTCTCATAAATAAAAAATTAAAATATCTACAGTATTGAATAAATAATTTTAAATCTCTCTCAAGAACACAATATATTTTATTTTCAACATTTTCAAAATTAAATTTAATTTAAACATTTCATTATCATAAAAAGTTATTATATTTTTTCTTTGAAATAATTTTAATTTTTTTGTCTTTTTAAAGCCAAATAAGGTGTTAGGTGCATTGCGTCACGTATTATTTTGATGATGTCATGTGGTGATTGTTGTGCAAGATGCTTAACACTTGCAATAATGTTAAAATAATTTATCTCCAGAATAGGATAAGATATGAAAAATTTTTTTGATTATAACCACATTATTTTGTACTCAAAATAATACGGTTTCATGGAAACCAGTTTGCTACAACAATTCAATATCTGTACAGATAAATCATATAAGATAACATGAATAGTTAACTGGATAATTAGCCATAATTTTGGGCCATAATTTTTTTAGTTTCGATTGTATTTTTTCATTTCAACACAAAAATAAAATTTTCAATGCAACATTTAATCAAAAGGCACATTTATTATTCAATTGGGTTGACCAAATATTTTAAAATATTTCAATTTTTATCAAATAAATAAGGGTGACAAAATTTTTATTGAATACATGTTATGGAAATCAAAGGAGTAAAACTTAATCCATATCTTATAAACATTTTCTGAAGTCGTTGGACACTGACCTTAGTGAGCAGATGCAGGTTGGTGTTCAGAAACTGCTGCAGCTCACCTGCGGCCTGCCCGTGCAGCTGCGACTGCCAAAGGAGCACGTTTTCATCTTGCCGTTCATGGAAATGCTCCTGCAATCAACAAATAACTATATTACCATTCTGAATAAAAGATGTGTAAAAATCCCAAATATAATTTGAGTTTATAAAATTGAAATTTTGATCCCTAATATAATGATATATGATACTCCATTCCATTCCAAAATGCAATGTTTGTAAACAAACTAGTTTCAAAGTTAAAATATGGTAGTCACAAGTATCTGTTCAATCCACGGGCGACTATTCACAAAACTAAATGTATTTCATCCATGATATTATTAAACCATTATATGACTATATTAACTTATTATATTACTACAATGACTATATTAACTTTTGAAATTTTCATTTTTTTCTTTCACTCAATACAGCAATCTGTCATGGTCATTCAGCTGCTCCTTTATCTGACCTCTGTCTTTATATGTCTTTTTAACTGTGAGGGAATATCTATTGATCACTCACTATTCTTTAGGGAATCGATTAATAAGATTCGGAACATTATTTCTCCTTAGTCTTGTGTATTGATTCCGATAAATTGGCAGCCAAAGCATATATGTGTTTGGTTGATCTTTGCTGGTAGTTTTAGATAAGGATTGCGATTCCTTGCTTATATTGTGATTTCTTGATTATATCAATATTATGTAGATATTTTACTAAGATGAATTGTAAAATTTTGGTGTGAAAAATAGACAACCCTAGCTGTTAGTCACACAAAACTCAGAGGTATAAAACATTTTGGAAAATATTTCATGTTCACACATGTACAATGTTTATACCCATATAACTTTTATTTTATAATGTGTTGAAGTGAAATGTCTGCAATACATCAGTTTTAATTTTACACAGACCATATTCGACTATCTTTCTAATGTGACGCTTAAGCGAGGCAGGAGTATACGAGATAGGATATTGGTGTTATACAATAAATACACTTATATATATACAGAGTATTTGGCAGATAGTGAAAAAAAAACACTAATATTTTATTTTCAAATAAGTGTTAATATTATTTTGCAATGTGGAATAATACATCATATATAGTACACGGCAGTGTTTTTTATAATAGTTAAGCTATTGCTCATATTTACTGTATATTTCGATGATTATTTTTAATGTTAAAAAATAACATTAAAAAACTTTAATGTTATTGTCAGGCATTATTTATGAAAGTATGCTCTTTGGTATTGCATCATTGCAACGTTAATGTGTATATCAATAATTTTCAATAAAATAAATTAAACATTACTTATACAGAGTAAATGTGTATACAAATAAATATATATCATATTATTAATGTCATTACAAGAAAAAAGTTTGCAATACCTGAACTGTCATTTTGCTTTGTTTAGAAACATTATCTTTTGGACAGGTACGAAGTTTAAATTATTTTCTGTATTTTCGGACATTCAGGCCAGTCGTGATGGCTGTATAAGATATTTATGATTCAGGGAGAAAATAACGATAGTAACCAAATAACTTACTCAAATGTAAACAGCCAACTACCTAAAGAATTGCATATGCCATCCGATAAAAATATATTTCATATAAAGTTTGCGTTATTGTTACATAGGAAGTAAGTCCCAGAAAAATCTTTTCGTGACTAAAATATAAAATGTTGACCTTACCTTCCTTTGCTCTCTTCATTTCTATATGTTTTATTAACTATTTATATATATATATATAAACATACGCTTTGCAACTTACCTTCATAAGAGCGAAAGAGAAAGAGATATAAAGTCTTATTGCCTTAAGGCAAGTTGAGACAAGTAATCTGGAGTAATAGCTGCTTATAATGAAACTCAATACTTTCTGTTGTTACATTTATTATACTTGTATGAGTTGTACATGCATTGCTCGACACAGTTTTTCACAATATCGAAGATAGTGAGGAAGCTCATTGATTTCAATAATCTTTTAAAACAAATTATGCTTGTATTACTTTTTTAATATTTTTAGGGTTTATAAAGGCAAATTTGGCTCTTCAGCATTATCTTTAATCCCGCTATTAGATATTAGCTGACTTCGTTCTGTCACTCGAAGGTGGAGTTGTGCGACCTACACTACACTAACTGAACTGCAGTTAAAAATATGATTTATCATAGAGGGAAGTCAAGTCACAACTTTTTTAAGACATTAATGTGAAATGGAAAATTGAAATCTATCCATCATTCAACTAAAATCCAGTAATGTCTCTCGAGTATCAACAGCCTATTGAGGTTTAAATTTTGTCATTTTGATTTCCATTAACATCAGTTGTTTAGCAGATATGAACAATTATGAGTTACAGAATGGTAGGTTTCTTGGAGACAAGTGTATGGCTTCATATTATCCCAACAGAGAGCAAGCAAGACATATAATAGTGCGCCCAGATGAATAATTATATACTTGAGCTAATTTTTTTCAAAATTTTGGAGTAAATAGCTACAATATTTATTTTGTGTCATATTAACATCTTGAAGAGATGAGAGAAAAGTCACCTTATAATATTGCACGTGACTGGAGTCATGCACGGCTTGCAGGCGGTAGAGCATGAGTGTGGCGGAGAGGGCGAGCAACACTATAAAGACGGCAGCTGTGGCGAAGACGGGGGCACTGCTGCTCTCCTTCCGCTTGCTGGTAACACTGGCAGCTACTGACGTCGTGTTGCTGAGTAGCAGCGCCGGTTGGATGACGGGAGGTGGTTTTGTCACTGTACAGTAACATTTCTTTATATGACTTAATTTTATTTAAAAAATAAATCTATAACCGACCAGGTATGATGAGAGAAATATTAAAATCTCAATTTTATTGTGTGATAGGAACTAGCAGAAGGTTTCTGGTAACTATTTATAATATAATAATACGTAAATTAATTTATCTCACTGTTTGTTTAATTTAAAAAAGCGGCCTTGTGAGTGTCTTGTTTTTCAAATCCATGATTAACAACCTGTCAAGCAGTCAGAACTCGCACTACGAGCATTTAGGCACTCATAACTTTTAAAAATATTTATATAATCACTTTTTAAATTTATACATATTATCTTCATAGTCAGTATATTATATATTTTAAAATTTTATATTGCATATTTTAAAGACATTTCTATTAAACTATTAACTTTTCGCAACATCAATATTTTGTCTACTAACTTTTCACAGATGTAAAATATGGTTCATATTTAAAAATTTATAAGGTTTAGGATAATCGTTATAGTTTCCCTGTGATCTTCTAGACAGGTTTTACCAACTCTGTTTTTTGTTATGATTTTTAGTTCACAAAGGTTGGTAATTTAAAAAAGGGAGGGATGCCCTATTTTTGCATATATTTTAGACCATCTTTTTACAATTATATGAAACTGCGTGATGTAGTATTATTTCTACTTTCTTTAATTTCTGTACCACGATCTAGGTTTCGTTGTATTACAACATATTAAGGTCGGCTATTAGCAAAGATTATTTGCTAATAGCCCACTTGAAGATGTTGTAATACAACGAAACCTAGGTCGTGGTAAAGAAACCCCACATTCCCACATAACCTCACTTTGAAACACTCACTCACCGTTGATAGGAAGTGGTTCGCCGTCGGCGCGAGCCCGTGGCGCTGGTGTACGTCGTCGTGCACTTGCCGGTGCTTCTGCACCTGAGCCGCTGCAACTACTTTCTTCTTCAGGTGAGTACTCTGACGCGTCTAGCTCTATTTCCGAGCCCCGTAGCTCCTAGAAAGATAACAACATTTTGCTAATATTAGAGACTAGAATAAATAAAATATCATTTCAAACTATTCTCGAAATAACTATTTTTGAAACAACAAATCCAATTGTATGGTAATGAGGGAAAAGTAACTTTTTTAAAGAAAGTTATGTTCATCTTTTTTGGCTATAAATACAAGATCTGTACTTATAGCAAAAAAAGATAAGAGTATGTATGGTAGCTACATCTTTGTCTCGATTTTTTAATACATCTTATATAAAATTATTCTAATCAAAAGCATTCCTTAACAGCTTAGACAGTAGTCGAGCTTAACAGCTCAGACAGTAGTTAATCAGTAGTTGAGAGGCTGTATCTTGCTTGAGCTCATCGCTATGTATTGTACCATATTTGCACACACCATTAATTATTAAGTTATTTAATGATTGTTAGATGTTTAGGGTATTTGTGGTTAGGATTAAACGAAAAACCGTTGAAAAAAATTTGGACCTGTGCAATTAAGTGTAAATCAGTTAGAGGTCCAGAAGGGTCAGTCCTGTCCAGTTGGGCAAATTAATTAGAACTATTAATGATTATACGTCTGTATCATATATGAACAAGATGAATTTACAAACTGGGCCAATTTTATTGTCATTGTAAATGCGAGTCAAACCATTTCAGTGTATATATGGGTATTTTTCAAACATGTGCATTCATTTATTAAACATTATCGAGGTTACCGACTGTCTACTAGTAACATACAGTTATAGATACTATGACAATTATTTGTAACTTAAATATTTTACTTGGCAGATCACAAATCCATTAGTGTGGCATAACAATGAATTCGTACTACGAGGGTTCCATAGATATTTATAAATTAAATACTTGCTTAATATTACAAATATTAATTTATCACATCATAAATGTATATGTCCTTTGTATTCCTCATAATATATTCCATAAATTATACACATGATATTTAAAGTTAAAAAAAATGTTGAGTATTTTATTTACCCACTCTTTAACTGTAATATAAATATTTTGAAAAAGATAGCTAGGGCAAAATGTGTCTACGTTAATAAGATGTATTACTAGACCAACATTTTAAGTTTGTACGTAGCATAGATTCTGAGAAAATCAACTGTGACAGACGGATAGACAGACACACGAGTGATCTTATGAGTGTTCTGTTCTTCTTTTGAGGTACATAAATTATGGAATACTTTCTTAAATCTTACTTTATAATACTCAACAAGATAAAGTCTTGTTTACATATGCAAATATTTCAAATAAAACATAATTTATCTGTATAAATAAATAATACCAAACATAAATAGTAAGCTATAAAATTAACAGCTTCCTCTCAATAATATAATCAGCTGTTACATTAAAATGATAATGTCCATTATCACCTATTTTGGTATGAATGTTATTTGATACTAATTTAAGATATTAGACCTCGAGGTCACATTTGTCATGAGGTTATCCGTAGTCTTCAAAGTGCCTATTATAGGCATTGTTAACATCGCTGTCATTCATATGGAAATGTACAACTACAAGACTTGTTTACATAAGACGAAACAAGCAATTTCTTATATTTACTTTTTAAATATATTCTACATTTAAGCATAACGAAAAAAATTATAGAATATATTTAAAAATACTTCATTCCTTCAATCTATTGTTTCAGTAAATAAAAATAACGCTATTTATGAAACAACTACAACATACTTGAAACCGCTTACAATGCTAATTATTGAAACGAAGTAAGTTCTTTGGAAAACGTATGTCCTTTAGCCTTTTCAAAATTTCATTTATTGAATCTGGATTTATTAATTTGTTTTATATAGTATTTTAACTCCAGTCGGATGTATTTCCTATCCCTTCCAGTCGGAAGGGACTATTTATTAAATAAATTGTCATGGGCGGTTTGTTTGAATAAATAAAAAAACAAAGATGTATTTGGTAAAGAAATGTTTCAAAAATAAAATACTTCAAGTTTTCAAAGTCTCTGCAGTAGTGATCGAACAGTAGTCCAAAAGTGAGCAAGAATAGCAGGGACAAAAGAATTTGGTGCGAGAAAAAGGTCATCACGATTCACCCCACTTTGGGAGGATGCTTACAATTAGAGGCCATTGTCCATCGCCATTATACACGTACATAAACTCTGGGTCGTGATCTTTTTGGGGGCAATGATGTTATCATACTAAGATACCAGTTAAAATAATTATCTCATTCAGCTGTTTTAAAAAAGGGTGATAACTCAAAGCTAATGAGGATATTAAAATTGTGACTTAATTAACATTCTGTTCCTATAACTTATGTTGTTTATGTCTGTACTACCTTTTCACATAATTATTACTGTAGTTTAACATACAGTTAACAGTTGGTTAACTTAATTATTGGTAATAAAATCTTTTTCTTAATGAAATAATCAGTTTTTTTTAGGTTGTCTAAGAAATCTCTAAATAAAAACTTTTCAACTCCAGTTTCCAGTTTATATATTAGATTTTTCTATTTAAGAATCTCCTAACAAGTTCATAAGCTACTAAATATATTAAATATTTTTCCTAAGTGCTTTTTTCTACTTATCTATTTGATATGGCCAAATAATTTGAATATTATATAGAAGTCTTCACAAGAGTATTTAAAATTTCCCTAACTGTATTACATATGTTATAGGGTGCATACTGTTCAATTACTCAGAAGTTATTTTTATCCGCTTCTTCTGTTCAGCGCTTATTTAAAGGTTTGATTCATGCACACTATTCAAGGCCACATTTTTCAAGTCTTTAATGAAAAATATATTATCTGACACGTGCTAATCCATGTTTACGCTGAACAGTTTTCAATTTCATTGGGGCCAATGTAAGAAGATAAATGTTTAATTTATGCAGGGTTCTACTGTACTTAAATTTCTATTTAATTGATATAATACAATTGTTATTATTTAAGGGAGAGTTTATTTATTGATAATAATAAATTATTTTTTATTATCACAATATTTAACACTGTGTACTGGCAACTATGTATACTAACTAATGGTACAACTAATGATATAAACAAAAGTTTATTTCTGCCAGACGTTCGAACACAGTAATTTCACTTAGAAATTAAAAGCTACAAGTGTAATGAAGTAAAGAAAAAATTTATTTGTTACGGTATTTAATTGTCTTTAACCCCTAATGCAAGAAGATAGGTGTTACATATATTTGAAACCTCTATCTGTTTGTCCATTTCATCGTAGCCCCAGAATGGATAAATTAATTTCAACATATTCTTTTGCACGAAAGCTGTTTCAACAAAATAGTTCTCAGGACATATTTTGGTTCCTCGAAAGGGTGTCAGCCATGTGGGATCTTGGTGTAATTATGGATAATCATCTAACATTTCATGATCATATCGCTGAAAGCTGTCGGAAGGCCTTCAGGGTGCTAGGATTTGCCATGCGACATTCCCACGGTTTCCATGATAGTGCGTGTATCGTCACCTTGTTCACTTCTTTAGTTCAAAGTATAATTGAAAGTAACGCAGTCATCTGGTCTCCATATGAAGCAAGTTATATATTTATGTTGGAGATAGTATTAAAGAATTTTATGAGATATTTATATAATAAAACATACAGATACTATCTTCATTTGTTTCCTTCCGATTTTACAACAGGCATGGTCGGATGTAATTTATTTCAACTCCGATGGGAATTGCTTATGATTACGCATATCTTTAAATTATTATATAATTATGTTGATTTCCCCTCGGTGTTGGATTTGGTAATGCTTTATGCTCCCGACCTTTATGTGAGAGTACGGATCATAGTTTATTTCATTTCCTTAAAGCGCGTGCGAATATCTTCCATAGTTCACCAGTTTTTAATGCACTTATGTTAATCAACGAGGTATTGCGAGAGACACCAAATCTTGATATTTTTTTCTGCGCCATTGACCGTTTTAGGAATGCGATTAAAGAGTTGCTTGGTAGTTCACTGTTGATATCAGTTAGTTTTATGTTTAATTTGAATTAATTTGTGCCTTTTTCTCAAATATTCCATAATATTTGTTATTATGTGTTTTGGGATAATTTGTGAGTTGGAAATGGGGTTTTTACTATAAATAAATAAATTTGATAGAAATTGGTTCATCGATGGTTTTAGCTTTGATCATGAGGTTTTATCTTAGTTGATGTAAGAATCTCAGTGACAAATCTTCAGTTTTAATAGACATGTCTCATGATGAACAAAATAATAATGTTTGGATCTCAGTCACTATTACAGTTATGAACCTCGAGTTTGGACTCAATCATTGAGTTTTGATGAGCAGTTGTCACTCACCAACTCAAGAGTCTGTTAGTGAGTGAATAAATAAAGGAATTAATTAATGAATTAACAAAAATTGCTCTAAGAGTACAAAATTAAAATTACAATGTTAACTAGTACCGTTAATAACCATAGTAATATTGCTAGATCTTAACCACTATTCCAATAGAAGTTTCGAACTTGAGTCCCTGAAGAACCTTAGTATCGATAGCGTATTTCAATTCTGTTTTGGTGTCAGCTTCAATTCTGGATACTTTTGTACCTTGATAAAGCAAGAACTAAATGTAATCAAATTAATGTTACTTGAACAATGAGAATACAGATATGACACAAGATATCAACAAATATATTCAATATTCGTTATATTTAATTTTGAATTCTAAACAAATTGTTTGATTTTAACATGCTAAGAAGGGAGGGTAGTATTGCCGAGTGTATTTTCTCGGGTTTTGCCACATGAACTCGCTTCTAAGTGGATGGTTAGTATTTGCTCTACGCTTAGCGTACTCATCGTAAACCGTATAGTTTATCATTACAAGTATGTTAGTGTAATGAAGTAGTATGATCATAACGTCCAGCTTTTATTTTGTTTAAAAAACATGAATGAAAAAGAAAATTAAAAAAATTCCCAACACATACAAGGAACCCGGGAAAATTGTGAAATAGTCTACTTTTACTAGCCAGAAATATCTATTTTTTCTTTGTTTGCATATTTCTTGTTGGAACATGCAACAATAATTTTTCATTAAATTACTAATTTTACTATATTTATATTATTTTATTTCAAAATATTTCACTTCTTCTAAGTTTTCACTTCATTCACAAGGAATTCAAAATAAAAAACATTATTAGGAATTTTTTTCACTTTTCTGTCACAACTCTATGAGCATAAAGTTTACTAAAATCACTAATAGATGGCATTGGCAGCCAAATTGGTTCCACCGGTTCTGATATTGGCGTATACAACGAACATAATCTATAGAATGACATATCTTTTTTATTTGTGAACCGATTGAAATGAGACAAAGCCTAAATGTTGGCCCAAGCTAATCTAAACACATCACTGAAAATCGCATCCAAATCGATACAGCCCTTGCTGAGATTAGCGTGCCTAACAAAGGTGCACGCACACAGTAAGACAAACATTTCAAAAACTGTTGTTTTAGACTTAGTAGCGTGTCTTTATTAGGCAGCACTTAGTTTTACTTAAAAATATTCAATGTACAATTCAGTTTTTTTTATAATTTTATACATGTATAGATTAAATATTTTATCGGTTAGCCATTGTTTGCACAAAAGAAAATTAGGTGTAAATAGATAGTGGTTATTAGATATTTTTTATGGGTCTCATGTTTGCGTTATATAATAAAAATTACGTTAAATAATAATAACAAAAGTTAAAATAAGGAATCACATAAATGCCTCTTTGATTTGGTTATTGTAGAAAACTATACGAAAGAATTTCACTGTAAGAAAAGTTTTAATCATACTGCCCAATAGCTATTAGACATGATACGTAATATTCGGGCTTTAGAGCTATAATAGAAATATTATTAGTAATACTAATTACCCAGTTTGACAGTTGTGAATTTTTTTCCTTATTAATCATTAGATCCACAAGATAATATCCACTTTTTCTTCAGTGGTATGACAGCCTATGGTGAGGCTTGGCCTCCTATAGTTTGCACCAAGATGATCTGTTTCTGGCCATAGTTATCCAGTTCTTAGTTTTCAGGATATTAAAATCTTATTCGAGGCAGTCAAGCCATCTCAGTCTCGGTCTTTCTTTTGGTCTGGAGCATAAAGATATGGCGTGAAAAATTCTTTTGGAGTTTCTATTCTTCTGCAGAAGTATAACACGGCCAGACCGTTTCATTCTTTGGGTCTGTATAAACATTGTTACAACAGGCTCCCTGTATGTTTTACATAGTTGGAGATTAGTTCTTTCAGTATTTTTTCATTTCTGGAAATCAATGTCCACCGATACCAAAATCATATGCATTTATATATATTATAAAAAAAAATATTGTAAAATATTCCAAGAAAAATCCTTTTAAAATATAAATGAATTAACTGCTCTGACTTTTCTATAGAGAAAACAAATTATGATTTCAAAGTCACCTGTTCAACCTGTTACAAAAACAAGAAAAGTTTTACCAACCTTAGCAGGCGTCTCGACAGCCAATTCCTCAGCAGTAACAGCAGCCTTCCACACCTGTACCATCAGCTTGTATGTTGAGTCGCGCGATAGCAGACTGCCGAATACGTGACGCTCATCATCTGTAGCTACTCCCACTGCATTCGGAATGATGCGTGCCATCTTCTCCTTGCTGACGCGCAGTACTGATGATGTGGGAATAAGAAGCTGGAATGGAAGGGGAAAGTGACTTATCCATAGGGGATATAATAGGGGGAATAACCTTTATTAACTTGCTATTAATTTACATACTGATCATGTGCCCCGGTTATACCTCAAAGACCATTAATAAGAGGCATTTAATAAAAAAAAACAATAAATAAATATTATAAAATATAAAAATAGGACAAACAATAAAGAATATATTTTCTCTCTTAACACAATTAATATTATCACTTTGATAATCATTCTCAATAGGTTTACTATGGCGTATCTTATACACAAAAAATCTGTCTGTTTGAGTGTGTGTATTGGCTGTATCCTCCTCAACACATAGACAGATTTCGACAAAATTTGGATTGATAAGTTCACACACGAACTAGATTATTACTTAGTGTTACTAATACTTAATAATAATAGTAACATTTAACATTTGTTTCTTTTATAAGCAACCATCATAAATGTGTAAAAAGTTATTAACAACTTGTAATGTCAGTGTATTAGAAGATTATTTCAAAAACTCTCCACTAGGTGGCGCTATTTAGATCATTTTTAATAAATGTTTTTAACTCATTAATGTAATTAAGGTTAATATAGCCATTTTTTGGGAATCCATTTTGTGGTTCAAAATAAAAAGGTACGTTAAGGCCTTAAATTTTGATTGACCTGATATTTAACCATTTTTGAGGATTGAGATCTTTCATCACTATAAAAATAATTATCTAAGAAATATATAAAAACATTAATTGCCATACATCTTATTGGATATTAGGAGAAAATATGTCCTCCAAAGTAAGGACAAGTTGGCACTAGTGTAGCCACTGCTTACCTCTTTATAACTCAGCTTAACTGTTCTGATACTAGACACATATGAGTCAAGGAGCCAGGATACCAACATTCTTTAAATTCTTTGTTTAGCTTACAATTTACCTGTAACATGCCTGAGAGAGGCATAATGAATTACCATGTTTTTGTAAGTGGAATCATATTAATTTATCATTTTAATATAAAAAATATGCACAGAATACTTAAATACATATAGATATGTCCCCTCAATAATAAATTGGCCATCTTATACAACCATACTTATGATATGGCCACATGTTGAAATGTGATGTCCCTTACTAACTTGTAATTAGATTTGAGATTATTATATTTTATCTGTATGATATATTTAACAAAAAAAGAAAGATATAATCATGTAATAATAAAAAAATGTACAGTCAGCTCAAAGTTGTGAATTAAAAAATATTTAATTTATTAATTTGTTCAGGAAAACAAAAGGTGGAGCAGGTAGTATGCAATAGTAGCCTTGTTTACTAGCAAGAGACATTTAGTGGAACTGAAAATATTTGATTGGCTATCTTATTGGACTGATCATATTATCTAGAACTACCCTATATATACATATTTGTAACTTCAGTAATTTTTTCTGAATGGAGAGCAGCTACAATTGCAAGTAATTAGAAAATTGTAAAATCGTGATCAAGATTATAGACATATATTAAAAGATCAGGTTTACACAATTATGATACTTTAAGTACATGGCAATGTTAAGTCATGAAATAAAAAAAGTATTTAAAACGTTCCTACTAACTAAAGGAATTAATAATTATTTCAGATCAAAAGGCTAAAACTTACCTTAGTTACATATCCAAATACGTTGGAATAGAATGCAAAATAATTTTTGGTAATGTAGAGATGGCCTTGTAATAGGATGTCACCAACTAATGCACATGCATAATCTGTAAACACACACAATATGACCCATTGTAGTTTTTTTCATTAAATTGCTTCCTCATATCACTAGCAGATGGCTTTATAAGCTTTATAAACATATATGTTAGTGAAAGGTTTTAATATTTCAAGTTATAATTTATTTTTAAATAAACTTTACAACTTATACGATATAGTTTCGCTCACTAGATGAGACATTGTCCGTAATTTTATTTTAAAGTAATATTAACTACATTTTTTAACTAAATAAATTTTATTATCAACTTTTACATATAAACGATCTTAGCTACTATCTATAACTGAAATTTGCAAAACATTATGTAATGTAACTAAACAAAATTTATGCTAGTGTTTGTCTTATGATATGCATGACAAATTATTGCTCCCAGTGATTTAATAACCAAAGAAGTTAATAAAAGAATAGCTTGTGGATGGAAGAAGTACTAGGTTCTTCTTCCATCAACTAGGTATTCACAAGTACTAGGTATACACATTAAAAAGAAAACATTCAACACATGTATCCTTCCATGTTTAATATATGGATGCGAGACCTGGTCCCTAATTGAAATGCACAGAGAAAAACTGGCCAGATGCCAACGGGTAATGAAAGATAAGATTAAAAATATAGATATAAGAAACAAAACTAAAATAACCGATATACTCGCTCGTATTGACTGCCAAAAGTGGAACTGGTTAGGACATATGTAGGAGCAAGCAGGTTACTCTCTGGTACCCAAGAGACGGCAACAGAAGACCAGGTCATCTAACCAGAAGATGGGAAGACGATATTCACCTTGCTTTGGGGCCCTACTGGACAAGGGTTGCAAATTATAGAACCCAATGGAGACAGTCGGAGGAGGCCTATGCCAGGAGGCACACCGAACTGCGTGACATTCTATAGTACTTATTTACTAGTTATAAATGTTCAGAAATTTTGAATGTTTCAGAAAGGTTATTATTATTATATTATTATTATGTCTTATTCATATTTTGCATCTCAATCAAAGAAATAAAATTAAACAAATATAACAAAATTAATATTTAATATCAAATGTTGTGTTGTAAAAAATTTAATTCTTCCAGAATTGGCGGTAATATTTTCAAAATAAAAACAACTAGGTGTGTTTCGGAAAATGCATTAAGTAGAGGTCCATAGTTATGTATATGTATATGAATTAGAGTATTAGCAACATGTATAAATAATCTAATAAATGTATGTCATAGCTTTCGAGTTAAGAATAACAATTAACTATATTTAATTAAAATAAATTTAGTATAAATATTTTTATTTAAGGACTGAATTAAATATTATTTTTTAAATTTCCGGTTAAAGATCGAAAAACAAATATGCTAACAAATGGCCAACTTCAAGTAAATGTGTAAGCAAAACAGTGCGACTCCATAAATTTTCATTTCATAAACAATATTTATCTGTAATAAGAATGATGCCTAAGTAGATATATATACATATAATCAAATTGTAGAGTAAATTCTGTACATGGAAAATATTTTAAAAAGAGTGACTGATTTAGCATATAAAATGATCCCTTTTCAAAATTTTGTCTGTCTGTGTGTTAATTTGTTCTTCAATTATGTGAAATCTACTCCACAGATTTTCAAGACATTTGGTATGGCAATAGTTCATACCCTCAAGCAACATATAGGATACTTTTATGTAGATATTATAAATACGAAAAAAGACCCTGACTTTGTGACTATTATGGTATGGTACCGCCAAAGCCATTTATTAGCATTTTAAAATGTTGTGCTCATAGAATTCTGTGAAAAAAAACACAAAAATATTTCTAATGACTTTCCTTATACCGAATTCCAGGAGAATGAAGTTGCATCGGCAATGCTTGTATTTATAATACATATACACATATAGATAAAAAAATATTAATAAATACAATAAAAAGTAATAAAAACAAAAAAAATTTCCAAAGACTTTGACATATTTAATAATAATACTCACAATTGAGAACCCTTTCATCTGGGCTCACTTGGGGGAAGTGACGCAGGAATTTCTTCTGTCGCGCCTTACTGGGTGTGCGTGGCACCTTTCCAGGTGTTGCGTGCACTGACGGTGCTGAGTTTGACAGCTGCTTGATGCCGCTTCTGTAATAAGGAAGAGAAAGTGTGTTAGTTTTATTTTCAAGATTTGGTATTAGCATTACTTTAAACACTACCTGCTTAACATGCTGTCTTATAGTAGAATGACTAAACGTTACTATACGAGTAACAGAAAATATTCTTAAGTTTTATTGTAAAGAATTAGATTAGATTGATTCTTTTATTCTCAAAAGAAATTGACACAAACTATCATAGTCTCGCACTGAACACATTGTACCGTAGATAGTTTTAAAAATTGCAAATTAATTGGAAACTGCAGTGGTATCATGTAAGCAGAGAGTTTACCACATATCACTTAATATTGCTTAGTAAACAGATTTATTGCTTAAAATATTTGTTACTTTATATTTAGATTGAATTTGCTTATAATAGGTTATAAACAGATTGCGGGGCAATAAAACAACAAAGAAAACGAATAAGCTACAGTTTAGGATTATATTGGATATATTTTTATACTTAGGTTACTATTCTTCAAGAGTAGAATAGATTTAACAATTTAATAAATCAACAGGAAAACACTGCCTTTATGTATGACACAATTAATTGACACCTAACACCATATTATTACAATAATTAATTAACAGTGTCATACGATAACTTTACTACAGTATAAAAAGAACCATCCTTAAGAGCACCTAAGTTTATTACCTGATATTACCACAGTTGTAAAGTAAAATAAACGGGTTTATAAGTTTTTCTTAGCCTTACTTGCACAATATTTTGTGTTATTTTTCACTTCAGGTGTACATTAAATTTCCACAATTCTAAAATCAATACCTGGATGACGTATGCTCCGAACACTTATTCAAAATCTAATTTGTCTTCGAGTGTGAAGTTGTCATCCATTTTATCCATTCAATGCAGATAATGTTTTAAGCGATCATTACGCATTGAAAGTCGCAATAAATACATGGAATCTGCATTGAATGGGTACAAGAAATTATGATAACGAAATGTTGAATACTTAGTCATTTCAAAGTATAATAAATTAAATTGTATTTTTATGGAAATAGTTTTCCATTTTATTTACTTAATAATGTAAGTAAACACTAAGAATTGAACTTATCATGCACATAAATGCCTTATATTTGGGATAACAAATATTTTTGTAAATAAAATAACATATATGATTAAGTAAAAGAATATATTAGCTCCGATCTTAGCTTAAAATAGTCTTCTTACATGCAATCGAATTAAATTTATATGTGCTTATACACATGCAAATTAAAGACAGTATCTGAAAGGTTCTTTAAATAGTGCTACTTATAAAAAACAACATAACACAATATGTAGAATCACATATTGAACCACCTTCTCCTATATGGATACCAAAATTTATGATTGTGCAAAGACATCTCCAATGCACTTGTACGTGCTAACACCCATTTCTTCATCACAAATCACTAAGAAACTACTGTGAATTAAATAGTCTATGAAAGAAACTGTAAAAGGACTTTCAAACACAAAGGAATTATTACTCGAAAATGTTTTTATAACAAACAAATAATTGAAAATACGTAAATAAAATTGAAGATAAAAAATGTTTATATATCACGATTACAAAATTAAAATTTTATAAAACAGTTAACAGCAAAAATGTAGATACAGTTAAACGTTTGAAAGACTCAAGCTCGTAATATATTTTCGTATTGGAAATTGAATCCCGACGCTATTTGACTTTATAATTTGCCGACCTGATCCATTGGGACAACATGTGATAAATATTTGAATAAATGTTTGAAATTGAAAACTTTAAAATGGAATGGTAGTTTCTTTTCTATATCTATTTATTTATATGTAACCGTCTACGGCAACAAAATTAGCGCTGAGGCAATTAGTGGACAATTTGAGTTTATTTTTAATGACAAAACTGCTACCATTTTAATTTTAATTCACGATGAAAGTAATTTAGCAGTGTAAGCATTCAATCCTAAGTTCTAGGCTAGAATATTATTTAATTGAAAAATGTAGTTCTACGCCAAAAAGTTATTAAATACAAAGCATGATATATGATAAAAAACCACAAAATTCTTTTGAAATATATAAGAAATAATCTGGGAAAACACCAGATTAAAACAAATAAATTGTATATAATGCAACATTAGAGCAATAGCTGTAGCCTAGCATAACTTCAAAGTTATCTCAAAGTTTATATTTATTCCTATATTACTTTGTTATTTACATCAGGTATACATGCATAAAGTCCATAGTTTTACTTTCACGATAACAAAAGTTCATCAATCAAATAAACAGAGATCTCGATCCAGGACACGCATGTTGCCTTCTCAAGCATAATTCAAAGATCAAACATGTGTAATCTTTTAGCTGATTCCCACAACCTAACCGTGTGCTCGATAAATATATGATTTATTCAGCGATTCATAATTTGATAAACTATCCTAATTGACGGTTATAAACATGCTTTGTAGATATAATTCATGACTTTTAGACGTAGAGTGAACATGTTCGACTGATAGTTATTTGAACACAATGTAATCATTATTACATTTCATAACATAACATTTATCTGGTAATAAGTTTAGAAAATGAATTTATTGCTTTTTATTGATATGTCCGTTAATGAACCTGTATTGTCATTATATATAAACTATTATGTAAAGAAAGTGTGATGTATTGATTACGTACAATTATAAATAAATACATCCAGGATAAGAAAAAAATTATTTGTACTAACAATAACATAATTTCAGAAGTAACAGAACATTAGCCATTTTGAATTAGCCATATTGGAAAAGTAAAGTGATTGTTTCCTTTTTATTTTCATATATGACACAGTAAACAGATTTAGATATAGTATTTTGAATAAGCCTATAATAGTACTTTTCTGATTGTAGTGATATTTCGCAGACAACTTTGACAAATAAATATAGTTTGGCTCTATTTATATTGTACTGAATAGGCAACGTTGAAGTATAGCAAGCTGTTTATTGATTATCATGACATTGACAGATTGCCAGATTATATCAATTTGTCTGTGCGATATTTAGGAATAAAGTTTCCCTAGATTTATTGATTTAGACAATAGACAACATAGATAAGGAACTGAGACAGAAATACAAAAAAATACAACAATGCTCGTTTCCTCAATTCATTGGAACATGTCTGAGTGAGATAGTAAAAATCTGTTTCCCAGCAAATGTCGTTGGTATCAGGATTTATTAAAATTGTCCATGACGATTTGAATGGTTTCGTGTCTCTTAACCTTTTTGAAATAGGATTCTCATTTTTGGGGTGTCATATCTGAAAAGATAGGAGGGTAGTTTTGAATCAAGCTATTGTCTATTTGTCAAACATACTTTTGGGTCGTCCGATTTATATCAAAATGTCGAAATAAAAAAAGACAAGGATGAGTGTTATTAATTTTTGTTGCAAAATTGGGCCATTAAAGCACTTTTGTTGCAAAATTGGGCCATTAATTTTTGTTAAAATTTTTGTTGCAAAATTGGGCCATTAATTTTTGTTGCAAAATTGGGCCATAAAATTTTTGTTGCAAAATTGGGCCATTAATTTTTGTTGCAAAATTGGGCCATAAAATTTTTGTTGCAAAATTGGGCCATTAATTTTTGTTGCAACATTGGGCCATTAAAGCACTTTTGCTATAAATAATCTAAATCGTTTACTTGTATTGAATTAAGTTAAGGAAGAATTAAAGTGGGAGAAATAACTAATTGATGAAATATGAATAAATGATTATTTATTATAAGAATTTTTATGTCACAAAATTGGCACATACGATTGGTTCTGTAATAGACTAAAATTCTGACATAATTAAATCGTTGAAAGTACTGTTAGTAACTAAACCGTTCATAAATAATACCTAAAATCCCTAAAAAATCTAGATTAAAATAATGTTCATTTAAGGATCTCTTTTTTTCCCTGGACAAAACTATTAGCGACAATAAAATTATACTTGCTCATTGAGATATATGTAAAATATCTCCGAAAATATTGAGTCGAAAATAATATTTATTTATTGTACATTTATCGAAAATTACTGTTTCTTAATTCGTAAAAATAAAGAAAATAAACAACAATGAAGTACAAAAAAAATTTAATAGAATAATAATAATTTGGTTCACTACAAATATATCACATTCGGGTTCATGAAGAGACACGGCATAGAGAAGTGTAATTATATTGATTGGTTCGGAACAAAGGTAAGTTAAGTAAGGATTTGTGCTCATATTGTGCTGTAAGTATTCGTATTTGTGCTGTAAGTAAGGTAAGGATTTGTGCTTCGTTGTGTGTTTGGTTCGGGACAACGGTAAGTTAAGTAAGGATTTGTGCTCGTATTGTGCTGTAAGTAAGGTAAGGATTTGTGCTTCGTTGTGTGTTTGGTTCGGGACAAAGGTAAGTTAAGTAAGGATTTGTGCTCGTATTGTGCTGTAAGTATTCGTATTTGTGCTGTAAGTAAGGTAAGGATTTGTGCTCGCAAGCACTCATATATTTATCTGGGGAAATACAGGATATCTGACATAGGTAAATAATATGGAGCAGAAAATGTTTCCATGCAACAATTTTAAAATTGAGTAACGTTAAAGCTCTTCAAAATTAGACACAACGGAAATTTACCAAACCGAAGATAAAGAAGTAGGGGAGAGGAAGGAAAATAACCCTACTGTCTTTTATATAATTCAATTTAAAAAAAATTTCAATCTCTCTCACGCATAAGTCTGTACTTCTATTTTCGAGGACTCCATATTAATATAAAAAAGAATCAGGCTAAATCACAGAGCATTCCAAAGGCTACTTTATGAATGAAAGATAGTATAGTTAGAATGGGAATGGGATGATCACTGTTTTCCTGCAGGTGACGCATCATCTATTTATATATGGAATGGCGGTTGTCAAACATCACTATATAGAATTTAGTTTGTTCCGTACAATTCGTAACATTTACAAACTTTCATTACAATATCATTTTATGCATGTTCCAAGTTTAGTACACGTTTCAAAAATATATTTTATCGTTTATTTCCCAAAAATCCAAAAAGAAAAATATGAAAACGTAACAAGGATTGATGTAATTCTAATTGACAGTGGCCGTATCGCTTCAAACGCCATCTACAATACTTTTTCCCATTACTTAATCAAATACATTTTATGTACGTACATACGTAGTTTAGTTCCTATGTGAGATTATAAATATGCGGTCTTACATTATTCTTTACTTTATTATCTCTGAAATAAGTTGATTCAAATCGAGAAGTAGAATTTAATATTGCTTTATGATCATACAATGTGTTTTAAAGAAGTAATAAGGCAGGATTATTAAAATATAGAGATTTAATGTTATCAGCAGATAAAGATTATTCATTAATGTTATAAGTCTGTAACGATATTGTAATTTCGATATAACTTTAATTACGAAATCTCTAGCGTGCGGATTTTACACATATATTTACTGTTTTTCTTGGATTATAGACCACGCCTGCGTTAAAATGAAACCTTTTAAGTACGAGTCGGACTCGCACGAGGATGTCGTAAATACTAGGAACGTATAAAACATTTAAAACATTAGGAAGATATAGAATATTTAAATTACTAGGAACATATAGAATGATTAAAGTACTAGGAACATTTAAACATTTAAAGTACTAGGAACATATAAAACATTTATAGTACTAGGAACATATAAAACATTTGAAGTACTAGGAACATATAGAACATTTAAAGTACTTGGAACATATAGAACATTTAAAATAGTAGGAACATATAAAACATTTGAAATACTAGAAATATATAGAACATTTAAAGTACTAGGAACATATAGAACATTTAAAGTACCAGGAGCATATGGAACATTAAAATTATTAGGAAAATATAAAACATTTAAAGTACTAGGAACATTTAAAACATTTAAAGCATTAGGAACATATAGAATATTTAAAGTACTAGTTATATATAGAACATATAAACTATCACCATGGAAATAAATATTGCCTAGCATATATTTTACAGGCGTAAAATACCGCGAATTTCTTAAAAACTATATAGAATCATCATAGTTTTCGGTAAACTTTAGATAAATCTCTACTAACGCTGTTTTGCTTTCATAATGTTGACTTTAGTTGTTTCCGAGATGCATATTTTCAACAATACCTCTAAAACTACCTTACATAACATTCTCATAAATATAATTTTAGAATCATTTCATTTCGATTTCTCAATCGATAACCCATACGAGGCATGAAATTAAAAAAATATTGAAGTCTCTTAATGTTAACTATTGAAATAAATAAGGGTCCATATACTTTATTACTACGCAAAATATAAAGTTTTTACGTCGAACGGTTTTTTGAGAAAAACGCCTATGGCGGTAGACGGACGGATAAGTAAGTGTCCTTATAAGGGTTTCGTTTTTCGAAACGAGACGTAATATTAATATTTTCAACCTAATCATTTTACAAACCACGGAGTCTGTTACGGCAACTATGTAAAACAAAAGACAAAACGTTATAAAACTAAGCAGTTTCAGTTGCTGCGTGGACACTCAGACTACTAACACTGCGGGCGGCCAATTAAAAACCCTGACTTGGAATAACGCCTAACGATAAATTTATTTTATTACGCAATCATAGTGTGAGATAGACAGGGGCGATAGGTTAGCGGCCCGCGGCTCTGCTATAATCAACTTTAGTTATATTGCTCGGTGATCGCACTGTAAACCAAAGTTTCACCGGCTTGACGAGTTTAAGTAGATTTTTTTTAAACGACTTTGACAACAAAAGACATCTAAGTAGTGCTGCTAGATGTCATTAAACATATTTTTGTTATAAATTCGAACGATGTAGGTATAATGATGGGGTCAACATTTCCAAAGATATTTTGAAAACAAAAGTTATTTCAACTAAACATTATTAAGAAAAGTTTTACCTATCATGTTTCTGTCAGTAGTGCCTATTTACCATATAGTTTACTTTATATGTTATTTTCTTTCAGAAAAAAAATCGATAGTTACTCTTAAACTATGAAATGCTGTTATACCAATCCTACTATATTTCTAATTTATGGTTTTAATAAAATAAGGTATTAATATTAGTCACAATTAAATAATACAAAATATTTGCAACTTTTTAATAAAATACGCCTTTTCACAAGGACGCAATAAAAATGAAAAAAAAAATTTGATAGTCAAAAAATTACATAAACATGACGTAAAATAAAATTAGAAATAAAGAAAAACTTCTGCAGACAGAACCATACATATTGCGAGGATTACCTGAAAACTTAAAGACATAAAGAGTCACCCAGACAATTCCAGAACTTATGTTCATTGCAAGAACTGTACCGAAGTTCAGTTCTCCCCAAACACATCTTTGAGTGCCCAGTTTTCACAGCAAACATCCTAAAAGAGGGAACGTCTCCACAGCGATCTGCTGTAAGGAATTTTGTATAGCAACGAGGCACTGCAACTAGCGGAGGCAGTTTTAAAAAACTTTGACACAGTTTCATTCTCTTTTTTGTTCTTTTTACTATTGTTTATTTAACTGTATATGTTGAACACGACAATAACAATAACAACCTGAAAACTAACACTTCGATTTGATTGAACCTTGTACCGTCATCAAGAATAGGTAATGTTTAAAACTGGAAGTATCGCAATTATTCGATTAAAAATCGATCAAATTTACATCAACAGTTTGTCTCCCTGTACATCACATATGTTTAAAATTGTAACAAAAAATTACATAAATAATCTGTAGAAGGGACTAAAAATAGACGTCATAATGTTATAAAAAAACATTCATTTTAAACCAAACGTATGGTCAAAGCAAAATAAATCATTTGTTTATTTATATAATAAAATGTACCTAAATAAGCAATTCCATTTAAATTCCATATAAAAAAAGAACACACGAAAACATTATGTCTACAACCATATTAATTAAAATAATGAAAAACATATCTGAAAAATAATACGCGTATAATTATATTGACAATGCGGACAAAACTATTAGCGATTTCCGGAATCATGACGTTTTCAGAAAATTTGAGAAAACGTAAATCACGACATGGTGGTTTAATTCAATTTAATCAAGAATTATATTCTACCGATTTCCACGCACATACTTTGTTCAACAAAGCCAACAAGAAGCTCTGTCTGAATGAAATCCCAGTTGTAGCACTTTATACCTACTTGGTACCCATTTGAGGATTCAAAGAAAACTTAAAAATAAATGTCGTAAAACGTCAGAAAATTTGAGAAAACGTAAAACCCGTCATAATGGTATAATTCAATTGAATTACGAATTATATTCTATCGATTTCCAAGCACATACTTTGTTTAACAAAGCCGACACGAAGCTCTGTCTGAATGAAATACCAGACGCAGTACTTTATACCTACTTGGAACCCATTTGCGGACTCGAAGAGAAATTAAAAATAAATATTAAAACATCACGTTGTCTCAAATCATTTTCGTTTCATAAAAAACAATTCATACGAAAATATATAACTGGGTAGTAACAATAATGTTTATTCAGTTCAATAAGTTAAAAAAAGACCCGACTTCAGACAATACCAACGTTATCAATCACAGTTTATTGGCATTGAAATTCTCAAGAGCCAATATTAATATTATGGCCACGATTCGGCCAAACTTTATCACACATATCTTTAGGTTATCACGTTGTTTGAAATAAATTTGATAAAAGCTAAGAAACGACTCAATTAGACGTCCGCGTGATGAAAGAATGATCCCGCTAATTGCAACTGGTATAAAATGCCACTCCATTAATGAAACAAAACATTAAAATTACAAGGTCAAACATGATAACGCCATTCATTTAATTTGAGCCGAATTAAGTCAATGACTTTAGCATTGCAACTTAAAAATCTACACATACAAATATTAAAAAATCTACATATGCTTCTTGCAGTATACGCATACTCGCACGTGCACGCACACAAATACACATGCAATATAACATGCGCTCGCACGCACACGCACACACATACACACACATGCACGCCGTTATTGTATCCCGCAGATTTAAAATATTAGAAGTTATAAATCTGTCTTGTATTCTAATATTACAAATACATAATCTTTAACTAAAGCTACAAACTAAAATTAAGTAATCAAGAATTGGATGGAAATATATTTTTAATGCAATAATGTTTTATCGATGGTATGCAAGTTACTTAGATAACAGACCTGTTATAAGCGATAGTCTCGGAACATAATTCAATGTCCTTTTAAATTTGGCTGTTCAAATCGTACTGTCAAATTTGGAAATAAGTACTGGAAGTAAAACTTTAAAATTATTTCAAGCTAGTTTTAATATTTAAATATTTATTTGTAAACGAGATTAAACAATGACAAGAACTTAAAAAAGTTGAGAACCACAACGATTCCGCTTGTAGGTAAAACTATTCCTTTTTGCCGATAAATCGAAATCGAACAGGAATTCGAATAATTCGATTTTTCAAATGATTCCATTATTTGAATTATTCGATTCGAATTTTGAATAGTTTCAGTTTTTGTTAATTTTACTATTTATCTTCTTGTTCGTCCTCTTTATTCCTGAAGGTCGTGCCCCTGAAAGGCATTCGTGGCTTCATTTGCAAACTTCCTCCACTTTGTTCGGTTTTCAGTTTCCCTCAGGGTAATTGTTACTGAAAGACCTGTTTGTTAGTAGTTACTTGGTCTCACCAACGGCTGGTTAATCTGCCACGGTGCGTCTTTCCTTCCACCTTACCCACTACGACCAACTTGTCGAGGTTATCTAGTTGTCGGCGGGCAATATGAACAAAGTAACTGAAAATTCTTCGGAAACAGATTGTCGAAAGTCTAGTTTTGATATTAAGCTACTCGAGGATAGAGTTGTTCATTCTCTTGGCGATCGATGGTGTGCGGAGCATCCTTCTCCAGGACCACACCTCAAAGGCCTCAATCTTTCTTCGTTCCAGTGACCGAATTGTCTACGATTCCAAGCCATATCAAAATATCGAGAAAACCAAATTCCAAGCTAATTTATAAACATTGATATTTCTGTCACAACGATTTCGCTTTAATACATAAATAAAGCAATTTATTTTCACAAAATAATTTATAAATAACAATAATGCTAATGGCAACACTGTACTTATATTATTTTTAGCTTTGTTTATGACACAGTTAACCCAAATCATAATGGCTGCTTTAATTACTGTTTACTGTTTACATCGTCTCAGCAGCTCGAGGCGGTAAGGAAGTCACATTTCTTGAGTGTCGCGTGAAATAATTAACTAAGTTACGAGAGAATGTTGAAAGCTACATTTTGTTGATAATTTTACTAGTGAGTTTAATGAGTATTTAATGAGATCAAGGCCGAATTCTCTAATTAAGTTATAAATAACTTCATGAATTTTGAGCGAGATACTAACATTGACGACGACAAAGGATTGTCGATTACCAAAATTCAAAATTATCTTATTTTAGTAATTTTTTCCGAACAATTCTATTCCCTATTTTGCTTTTCTTTATTACTAAGGCGAGAAAAAAAAAATAAAACACTTCTTTCATAAACAACTTCAATTCCAAATACGAATTCCATAATAATAATAGTTTTTAATTGTTCTGCCAAATAGTACAGACCAAATTAAATTTTTTTTTTATTTGGTCTGTATTCAATGCTGTCATAATATTCCACTAAATAAGTTGAATCGTCTCTTCCAACTTCGTAATATACTTTTAATCAATTCGTCATTAGACATTAATTTTTATTAATAAATTATAGTCTCCAAGTATTCGGGTTTGTAATTATATTAATAGGTTTTTACTTTCTTTTAGTCGAGGGTTTTCAAAAATATTATTTAATCGTTTTTCAATTCAAATGACTACATCTGCCATGGATTTTTTTCAAAATGTTTAATTTTGCTTTTTATTTTATAATTTTTAGATAAAAAACGTTTAAGCAGAAAACTGCGTCTAAATCCGTCAAACCATTTTGGAGATAAATGGTATCATTCGTTTGCAACAAAATATTGCAGCGCCTGCTGGCGTGCTAACACCATAACAACACCTATCTAAGAACTATCGCCGATTAGTCCCAAATATTTTACCGAAAACCGTGTCTAAATCGGTCAAACCATTTTGGGGATAAATGGGAACATTCGTTTGCAACAGAATATTGCAGCACCCCCTGGTGAGCTAACACCATAACATCTATCTAAGAACCATCGCCGATTAATTTCAAATATTTTACAGAAAACCGTGCCTAAATCGTCAAACTGTTTTATAGATAAATGAGAACACTGGTTTGCAACAAAATGTTTATTGCGGCGCCCCCTATTGAGCTCACATCATAATATCTATCTAATAACAATCCTCGATTAACTACAAATATTTTGCTGAAAACCGTATCTAAATCGGCCAAACCGTTTGGGAGATAAATGGGAACATTCGTCTGCAACCAAATGTTTATTGCGGCGCTCCCTGGTGAGTAATCGTCTTAACAACTATCTAAGAACCATTGCCAATGAATCACAAACATTTTGCAGAAAGTCGTATCTAAATCGGTCAAACCATTTTGAACATAATTGGGAACATTGGATTGCACACATAAACAAATAAATAATATCTCACACTAAACGCATATACCTCCTTCGTTCCGTCGTGGGTAAAAAGAGGATCATTAATGTATTATTTCACTTTTATAGAGGAATGTGGCAAGATTCCATGTGGTAAGACCAAAACGCAAACACATCGGAAATTCTGCGTATAGGCATTGAGCGTGATTCTAGTCGCAGCACTGAACGTTGCCAGACCTCTTACGGGGAACACAATACTGGTTTATCTTTCCTCCGACACAGGTGTGAAAAGTTTAGGCCTTACAAACACGAGGCCGACGGAGATAGAAGACGATAGGGAGGTCTGACTCACGGCGAAACAGCTGAATCTGCTGGCCGTCTTTACCGATACCACTGACAGACTTTGACGATTATCTCATCGCTGAATCGTCTTCTAGATAGACAATACGGAGCGATTAACCGATTCCATGATTCACGCTTGATGTAATAAAAATACGTAACTTTTTACACGTAACATACTCTCTTTAGTGCCTGAAATTAATAAACTACTATATAGTTATATGAATATGACTATTCCGCATTATGCGTTATTATGCTTTACCTCTCACCAAATTTTAAGTTTCTGCGACAAACAACTTCTAAGAAAAATGGCTGTGACAGACAGGGGCTTCCCACGGCCATGCCGCCTAAAGGAGTCGGCAAACGGGTAAGGTGACGACGGGGATTTTACATACAACGCGCTAACGTTCATGTGAAATGCGTCGCCGTCGTGTGGTACAAATTATAACGTGCACTTTACGAACAGAACGACATTGTGTGGGACAAGCGTATTACGTCCCTCGTGAGGTACAAATTATAACGTGCACTTTACGAACAGAACGACATTGTGTGGGACAAGCGTATTACGTCCCTCGTGAGGTACAAATTATAACGTGCATTTTACGAACAGAACGACATTGTGTGGGACAAGCGTATTTACGTCCCTCGTGAGGTACAACTTATAATGTGCACTTTACGAACAGAACGACATTGTGTGGGACAAGCGTATTTACGTCCCTCGTGAGGTACAAATTATAATGTGCACTTTACGAACAGTGAATTGTCCTTTATTTTTTTAAATCAAGGAATTCTAAACATAATAACAAAATATTTAACAAGTTCCTCAAGATAAACTTAGCATTAATACTGAAAAACGACTGTCAAACGCTATATTATTTCCCGCCATGTAAATATATAGCCTAGTGTACCTTTCGCAGCCGTATAACTATCAAGAATATCTCAAAAACCATAAATGAGATTTAGAATCATGGCTACAGTCATTCGATTAACTTCAGGTAAACTAGTAACTATCTTTCTCGTAATTTTGGTTTTAGTACTTTTAGAGATCGGGGGAGGGGAGAGGGAAATATTTTTGTTAAGATTTTCAATAGTACCTTCAAAAATATCTCATAAAATTTTGAAAAAGTAATTTTGGAGATATTTTTTTGTTTCAATCAACACTAGCTATAACATCTTCACGTGGGCTCTTAGCGAAGTCCTCAAAAAAGAGTACAATCTGCTAATTGCCCACCTGAACATGTTGAAATACAACGAAACTTATATCGTGGCAAAGAATTTAAATAAAGTAGAAATAATACTACATCACGTAGTTTCATTCAATTGTAAATGAAGGATAACAATAATGTGTTAACTATGTATGTTATTACACAATATACTAAGATACATAGTTATGATAAACGGAAACGATAAAGATAAGTACCGACCATAGATGTACGAAAAGTCCGAAATAAACTGCCTGCGTCCTTGTTATGCATGAAATTAAAAACAAAACAAAAAAAATAAACGGTAAAGGCACATAAATATAATATAAAATAATTATTTACAGTTGAATCATATAATTATTTGTAAGTCGCTCTAAAGGAAGTCAATGGTCGTGGAGATCAGGAAAGTAGTGATTGGAAAGTTCCTACTACAAGCAGGAAAGCAGTTATTGGAGTTGTCGGGATAGTAATTGATGATCACAAAAAATAGTGAGTACAACTAATGGGGCTGAGTATACAGACGAAGTTTGTATTCGACAATGAGATAATTTATTTTCTACTGAAAACGCAACATTACATCGGCTAATGTATTTATTACATACTGCCTACTTTGAATTACTAACTCTAAATTAATCTGAACAACACCTTAAAATTAAAGATATTTAAATAGATCCAAAACCATACGACGCTATAGACGATTCTCCTGCAAAGCGTTCAATCACTTTACAAGTCGCGCGGGGGTGAGATTCCCGAAACTAGTCGCCGTAGAAAAGGCCGAAGAAAAATTTGTCACATTCGAGAAATGTCGTTGAGGAAGTAATCCATTGCGTTTCCAAAAAGTTTCGAAAAAGGCCAAGGCCAAGGAAAATTGTAAAAGTTTCGCGACGCGACGAAAAACTATATACTAAGTTTTGAAAGGCAAACAACCGTCCTCAAAATGACAACTACGCGATGTAAATAACGTAGTTGTTTATTTTCACATATTATTTAGTGTTAAAAGTATTGTGACGGCCGAAATATGACGATTTTAATCTAGCTATCTATTTTTGCTTTGCGCCTTAGTATTGCGCGAATTTCATTTCAATCTGAGCAAAAATGAGTGACATGATGATAGAGTGAATGTCGGTTAACTTTTGCAATTGTTCACATATTTTTATTACATTTTCGGTTACATTTACTGATAAACTCCGTATGTCATGGACGAATGATGAAATATATTTTTTAATTTCGTTACTTTCTTTGTATTCGAAATTCATTCACATTTGACCGGAAAGCGATACCATAAAGAGAAGTCGCTTTCATTGATAAGTTTTAAAATTGTTTACAAAAATGCAATAATTAGTAGACATTATTGACACAACATACACTTTAAGAAACGGTGAATTAAAGAGACCTTTGAAAATGAAAACGAGTTTCCCTTTGCCGTTTTTAATTTTGAAGCTGCGTTGTATCTACCAATCCCGAATTTTTCCACTACAGACTTGAAAAAAGTGAAAAAATTATAAATATTAACATTTCATCATGCTGGCTAAATTTTATTAGTAAAATTAAATTCAACCTTTTGGAAATTATAGTTAAATAATAAGTTTCCGCAAGTGTATTTCTATGTATTAATACGTGAAGACAAAACTTTATACTCCTTTTTAAGCATATTGCGCGTACGGAGGAGTGTGAGATTTGGCATAGTTAGTCCATATATTAATACGCGAAGAGAAAACTTTGTACCCCTTTTTAAGCATATTGCGCGCACGGAGGTGTGTGAGATTTGGCATAGTTAGTTTATATGGAGGAGTCCAGAAAACTAAAATTTATATTTAATATGTCCATATATTAATACGGGAAGAGAAAACTTTTTACCCCTTTTTAAGCATATTGCGCGTACGGAGGAGTGTGAGATTTGGCATAGTTAGTTTATATGGGGAAGGAATGCAGAAAGCTAAAATTTATATATAATATGTGTTACAAATATATTAAATTATATATTACAAATACATTGAAAGATTCATTGTCTACGTTCATACTGTCAGCGTCAAACACATAATAGTCTGTGATCAAACAGTCGCACAGAGATTGTCGCCAAAGAATTTTAAAAAGTCAGATTGACTGAATGAGTTTCACGTAAACGAATACCGTTCAAACTTAAAAAATTAATGAATTACGGTCGAATTTCGAGCACTGGGCGACCACTAGTATAGGTAATGACTAGCTCGGAGCGATACACAAAAAGCAATGGTTCTATTTAATTATGCTGCTGTAAAAAGCTGCCACTGTGCCTTATATTTAACGTGTTAGCATAAACCTTTTTACTACAACCTTATGTTTACTAAACCTAATTTCGCGAAATGGGGTGGAAAGAAGGTAGAAAACAACGTGATTCTATTTTTCCTTTTCAATATATTCTCCCTTATCCCTAATACATTCCTCAGATCTGTCAATTACTTTAATTATATACTCAAAAGAAAAACATGTTTGTCTTGAAAATAAGCTGAAATTGCAGGCTGACCTCTTCATAAAGAAAGCTAAATTTTTTTTCCACGAAGCTCCTGTTTCATTTTTGGGAAAAAATAATAGTCACAGGGTGCCAAGTCTGAACTGTAAGTTAGGTGTTGCAATATTTGAAACCCGTACTTGTCAACGGCAGCCATGGCAACACGGCTCTTGTCGGCATCGTCCTGCAAATGCAGCACACCTATCACCAATTTCCCTCACCTTTTTGTCCTTCAATGCTTCTTTAGGTTGCTTCAGTAGACCCCTTAAAACTATTCATCTTCATCGTTCTATTGCATCCCATTATCTAGTTGCAAGACATCGCCTTAACAAATAACTCTATTAAACTAATTCTTCATGGGATATTTCGTTTAGCCCAAAGAAATTTTAAATTGTTAATTACTGGTATCACAAATACGAATAATTAAAAAACGCATATTTTATCCGTTACTATCACAATTATAACGGAGCGCTACTTACATAGGTCTTTATACTCGATCTGCACAATGCACACGACTACATTTAACTTGCGAGTAACACGCGTCACACCTCACGCGCCGTCCGCATGCTATGAACATGCGCACATCGCATATCAGCAGAATTCAATATGTCTGACAAAGATATTTTTTTATGAAATCATCACATTCATATCGCTAGCTCACATTGCACTGAGCGAGCTGGTTACGCCCACCGTTATAACGAAACATAATACATGGGTCTTTACCTTACGAGTAGCTTCACATGTCCGTGAAAAAACACCGGCTTCCATTTCACGCAAGCTTTAACACCAAACGACATGAGCAAAAGCAAAACGATAGATTTGCGGTCTGTAAATTATCTACAAATTAAGTATAGAGAGCTCGCTATGTGCGAATTGAAATAACGAACTCGAGAAGAGCATAGAGAAATAATAGAGAAATAATAATTAGAAGAGCATAGAGTAATAATAATTAGAGAGAAATAATAATTAGAAGAGCATAGAGTAATAATAATTACAAGAGTATAGAGTAATAATAATTAGAGAGAAATAATAATTAGAAGAGCATAGAGTAATAATAATTAGAGAGAAATAATAGAGAAATAATAATTAGAAGAGCATAGAGAAATTAAATTGCTTAAAAGAGACAGACAAATATCCACATAGTGTTGGATTTAGGTGTTACAAGAATAAAAATTACATTCTTAAGTATTGAAAATATGAAAAATAAGCCCCTTAAAAGTTTTATCTAAATCATCAATCAAACAAAAAAGAAACTTGTTTTTTATGATGTCAGGTTATTTTTCATAATTAATTTGTAAATGCTATTTCTGCTGAAT
This sequence comes from Druceiella hillmani, assembly GCA_039881145.1. Taxonomy (NCBI): domain Eukaryota; kingdom Metazoa; phylum Arthropoda; class Insecta; order Lepidoptera; family Hepialidae; genus Druceiella; species Druceiella hillmani. The sequence continues at coordinate 18,882,680 of JAYKKI010000032.1, read as the reverse complement.
TCTTTGAACCAGCAAGCTGAAACAAAGTGCCGATTATATATATCGTTGTATCCTCCATATACTGTGTAATACACAAATCGATAAAACTCGCAGGACCGACAGGATAGTTGGATAAAGTTACTTAAAACTCGAAAAAAACGAAAGAGGTATTCATTTCAACCAAAAGGATGTCTCCTGTTGTGGGACATCGAGTAGCATATAGGTAATTTAACAGAGTGTCTTGCTCCTCATGAAAGCTGTGTCGCGATCGACTCAAAATGGTATTATTTTACTAGGTCTTGGGGTACCCTGCTTTCGTATTTCTTCCTTACCACTAGAGCGTTTGAGTAATTAGCAATTTCATCTCTGTAAGACTTTATGTAGCGTCTCATTTCCTCTTTCACTACAGGGATCTTAAGGTCGTGGTGTAGCTACTTGAAGGACAGAAACCAAAAGAGTATCCTCAGGATTTCGTTTTGAAACCTTTGGGTAATTTCAACGCCCCATATTTGGATCCAGCATGTTCATATTGGTATCATTATAGTCGTGTGCAATATAAGGATAGTTGTGCCTTGCAATCCTTCTTGAAACCTTCTTTAGCTGTAGGCCGAGTTGTTTTCTTTTGGTAAATATATGCTTCTACTAGTTAACCTTCTATCGAGGTTAATGCCAATATACCTAACGTGGTGGTTTATGGGACTTTTGTTATTCAGTTTAGATTGATTGTTAAGTCTCAAAAAGTTCTTACTGATTTTGTTTCATGTCCTTCGATTCTCCACTTTTTTAACCAATTTTAAATACCATCAAAACTTTTCTGCAACGCTTTGTACATTTGCAACTTTGCAGAAACGCCTCTCGAGTGGCGGGGAGATAAAATGGTGGTTTTAGTAAGGATTGTAATATTTGGTAAATACATTTTGGAAAAACATTTTAAATTTTTTACTGCAATCCTTCGTGTCAAATGCGATCGAATGCCTGGAATATATTCAAGAAGCTACAAATTTGGATTCAAATGTTTTTATTTTATTAGTCTATGAACTTTGCCTATTTGTATTTTAACTAGTCTATTGCCAAAGTCAAATTGATGGCCAGAATACAATTTTTTCTTAACAGAATAGCTTTTAAATTTATGAAAAACAAATTAAAAACTGTCAAATTAAAATATTTGTAAATATTTATAAATATTTGTAAAACTAATAATAAAAACAAAACATTAAATGAATAAATAAATAATTTTTATGTTGTTAAATCAAGGATTACTAAAGATGAGAGACGAAAAGTAACGAAAAGGGGGGAAAACATAATTTTCAATAATTTGGTGCTAAAGCCGTATTAGTGGATAATGTTACGAGTTCGTGCACATGTTAATGTTGGGGCCCATCTTATTTGCTAGAAAATTAAATAAGCAAATATCGTTGATGCACAATGAAGACTGCTTATAAAATGTGTTTTGACCGCTAGACATCATTTTACAAAAATTTAAATGAAATATGCATGTGTATTGAATCAAGTGTCTTTTTACAAACAATATAGACTGTTTAATGTTATAGCGTCATTTAATAAGACGTAAAATAATAAAAGTCTTGACGTGCAATTTTGGCAGCTGTAAGCTAATAGAATTTCCACTATATGGAGCACGTCGGAGTGATGCTGCTTTACAATGTAAATTTCTATTGCTTGTTTAAGCATCAAATGAGAAAATCTATTGGACACAATGTCAGAACCTCACCGACTTCTGAGTATTTCATATTTTTATCATTGAAAAACACAGTGACATTTTCGACGCACTGTTGGCCATTGTTAAAGTCCGTTACGTCATAAGAGACTCGTTCATTGTAATAATATTTTGGCTACAAATAGACGAATTCTAAAATAATCGTCACACAAGAGTAAAAGCGGTAGAATACAATTGGATAAAGGACGTTGTAAGAGAAAATGACAGGTTTTCTTCAGATAACCTTGAGAAAAACTTCGAACTTGCTTCTAGTACAACTTTTACCAAATATTTTACACTCAAGTGAGCAGTGTACCTACCGATACGCACCTAACTTGGTCTTACTATACTTTTCTACTAATATTTTAACGATAATTTCAGTTACATTCGCCAATATCCTAAAAATCTTCTCTATTACATTTCTCTTAACTTTCAGTAATTATATTAGCTGTGCCCGCGGCTTGGTGCACGTGGAATTCGGAGATAAGAAATTACATTAGAAACGTTTTTAAATTTTTTTCTCGTTGGCAGTCAAATCGGTTCTGTCGGTTCTGATATTAGCGTGTACAGCAATGTAAATTAAAGATTAACATATCTTTTTTATTTATGAACCGATTGAAATGAATGTTAGCTCAAGCTAATCTAAACACATCACTGAAAACCACATCCAAATTGGTCCAGCCGCTGATGAAAGAAATAAGCGTGCACAACGAAGGTGCGCACAGACAGACAAAAAAAATTCTAAAGACTGTTGTTTTAGGCTTAGTATCGTGTTTTAGTGGGTAGCACTTAGTTTTATTTAAAAATATTTAATGCACAGACTCAGTTCTTTTACAATTTTATTTCGTGTATAGATTTGTCAGCTCAAGATTTTCTTTTAAGTGATAATATAAATTAACCGTTTGTTTCAGAATTAAATGTCTTATGGCTTATTTAATATATCTTTCTACTCGACCATTGATAATGCATTAACACCATCGTTTAAAAAATTAATTGTCATTATAAAAAGTTGAATAGAATTTACAAAAAAGATATTGCGAATGATACCACGTACGCTGGCTTATTTAATGCAGCTGGATTTTTAAAATTGCGATAAGAAATATCAGTTGATTCACAATTCTATGAGTCAACATTCATTTATAAACCGCTCAAAAACAAATGCTCGTCGATATCGTGTTTATCTACAATTATCCCAAAATATCGCATTTTATCAGGTGTCCACACAAAATAAATACAATTAATATCCAATTACCAAATCTTGTTATCAATATTACAAATATAGGATAAGACTTAACCTTAATTTATGCTTGAACAATACTCTATAATGCAGGTCAAGTTGATTTAATTATGTATAGTTTGTTCATTTGTTGATTATAAGAAACTTTACTAAATTTTCATGAAAATTGTGTCAATTATGATAAATTTATGATAATTCCATTTAATTTAAAATCGTAGAATATTTTATATATATGTTACGTTTCATTTTAGAAGCTATTAACATTGAAAGCGTTGACGTAAAATAATGGCTGTAATATTAAGGAAAAATATTGGGATTCAGCGAACGTAATGCAGCGAAATTATTTTTAGCTGCATTACTTTTCCCTACATCAGTACATTTTTTGGCCATTCTCAGCTATGATTAAATAATCTGAATGACTTAAGAAAAACAGAATAAGTACGTATTCATATATACAATTTTCCAAGTAATTTTTTTATTCGTTTAACCCACTTTAGAAGTCATAAAAGATAGTTAAACGCGAAAAGAAATTGTGAAAATAAATTGCTTAAACAAAAGGTGACTCAATATATATTGCAAGTTGTAAAACAAAGCAAATTGTAAAATAAAGCGTAACTTTCAAACGTTATCAAAGTTGACACGTTTAGTGTCATTCAATTTATGACAGGTTGTATTGATTTAATAATGTCGTTAGTGATTTCATAGTGCATTTTATTCAATATAAATTTAAAAAAAAGAATTTAAATACAGAGCTTCTTTCCGCCATCTTGAATCATCCGTCATATTGGGTTTATAATGGCATCCAATTTAGTTACTCGTTATTCGTTTAGTAGTTTACTCAAACCTTTTCATTTGATACCCTATCAAGGATGTTGTGAAAAAGGGTAATGAGAGTGTATAAATAGATAAATTTATCTGAATATATCTGAAATATATCTGAATTATATTTAACGACCACTAATTACCATAATCTAGGTGAAAAGAGTACAATATATATATATATATATATATATATATATATATATATATATATATATATATATATATATATATATACATATACATACACATACACACACACACAAACACATATCGTTTTCAAATTTGGTCGAAAAATATTTCTTGGGTAGTCGGATGTTTGTCGTAAAATCGCGAAAGAGGCAAGTCAGGCATTTCGCATTGCGAAGCTGCAAAAACTTCATAGCTTTTGCTTTAATCTTTTGCAGAGAAATCGACGCATAAACAGTGAGCTGTTTGCGAAACAACGCGCACATACTTTGCACCGGGTCAAGGGTCGAATATAAAACTTTATATGTTCAGGTACAATTACGCGGGAAAAAAGAAAATTCTCTACGGTTCCGGGTCCCGCCTTTTTATTACATTATATCTATGTATAGTATATAGCCGCTCATTGCATTATAATGTCAAGTGCCAGTCATCGATTCTTTTTTACACTTTTATTGGTGTATGCCTCTTAGCTTTCATTTTAATTTTGACAGCCATTATTGTTTGTGACACCTGTCAAAATTATACGTATATGATTATGCGTAAAATAATCTTGCTTAAATATGAATTCTTTGCATCAAAATATAATAAAACGCTATTTTAAAATTATAAAAATATATGAGTAGGTAAGAAAAGAGGTCACAAAGAGTCAAATGATACACTATTTGTTAGATAAGGTTGTTTACAGTTCGATAATCTTATTCTGCCGCCTGACAGCTGTGTCGATAAAACATGATTTCCAATGGCGTGCCAACAAATCCGTGTGGCTAGTTTATTTTCGTTACATACCATCGAACTATTTTTTTTAATTGCAAGAACTGTTTAATTTTAAATTTTTTTTCATAAAATGTTTACATAACATTAAAACGGTTTCATAACCAAACCTTTGTACAGCAATTTGTTTTAAGATATTAACTTTGAAAATAATTGTCTTGATAAAGCTTTTAGATTTTATCTCGCCATCTACAATAATTAACATTTTACATTTTAATATTTTACCATTTTCATTTTTCGATTAAACAAATCGATACATGATATTGAGATACCGAACTTGATAATTTTTTTATAGTTTTGTATAGAAATAAATAAATATCATGTCCGTTCGTCTTTCCGAGTTTTTTTCCTGTTATTATTGAATATATTTGGCGTTAATTTTGTAGAAATAAATTATCATTTAATTTTTATTCACAACTAAATGAAACTACGTGATGTAGTATTATTTCTACCTTATTTGAATTCTTAACCAGGTCCTAGGTTTCGTTGTATGACAAAATCTACAAATTGCTCAATTGAAGATGTTGTCATACAACGAAATCTAGGTCGTGGTAAAGAATTTAAATAAAGTAGAAATAATTCTACGTCACGTAGTTTCATTTAATTATGAATAAAAATGAAACCTATTGTTATTCTTAGAATTCATTGGGTTTAATATAGTTTTGGATTTATTTTAAACTAGCTGTTGCCCGCGACTTCGTCCGCGTTTCCGTCGTTTTTCGTAAAAAAAAGTACCACATATAAATTCCACATTTTATCGGGAATATTTGAGAACCACAAAAACCAATGCTATACGATAATACTGTTGATAACTTTGCATTCAATACTGACGCAAATACGCCGAAATATAATTTGTTTTTAATATTTATTTTTTTATTAATTTTTCACTTATTAACCTTTATACGGTCTCAAGTTTCCAAAAATATTACGAAGAAAATATGATTCTAAAATTGTGTTTATTATATATGAAACAATGGTTTTAAATCTATATAAAATGATAGTTATTAATTATATTGCTGTTGTTTGTTCTATATCACGTAAATGTAGCATGATGTTGGAAATCATTTGAGATTAATAAATTCTAGAATATAGTATCATTTTGAATTTATTATTTTGAAAACCCGCGCTTTAGTTTAACTGGCATAAAGCTTAGTTAAATTAATATATGGTTATTCGCGCTTTTTTTTAAATACCGTTTATATCGAAAAACTGGTTACTATGAATAATCTATTTAAAACGGATACTATAACGAAAGGAGACCGGCAAAAGTTCATATAGTGTCGGGCCCAGGTGATTCCAGAATAAAAGTGATTCTGTTATATAGAGAAAATTAAAAAATAAGCTCCTCAACAGTTTTATCAAAATCATCAATCAGACAAAAGAGAAATCTTGTTTTTTTTTATGAAAACTTAGGTTATTTTTCTTAATAGATTGTAAATGTTATTTCTATGGAATTATTTGAACTAGCGAGATAAAACAAAGCGCAGATTGTGTCTTGTTATATTCTCCATCAACAGATGTACCATATTAATCCACGATGTCACAGGCTCGATAGGATTATTGAAAAAAGTTACATAAATCTCGATAAGGGGGAAAAAGCCATGCATTTTGACAACAATAGAACCATTGTCAATGTCTGCTAACAGTTTATTTTTAATTAATTTAGGCAATGGCTACACATTAAAGAAAGAAAGAGGCATTGATTATTATTTTGTAATTATTTCTAAAAACATGATTATGTATTCCATTCAATTGTTTTTTGGTATTTTTATTTCCAATTAACAATTCTTTGTATTTTAAAAATATAATATATGCGCATTTAAGATGATAGTTTTTTTTTGTTTCATATTTTAGTTACAAATTGTAATTTTATTTTTTCCTCTTTCCCGATTGTTATTACGGAATTGTTTGGTTTTTTATATTCTAAAAAATGCCAGCTTTCTTAAAAAAATATATTTTATCTATGTAACGTCTGGGTCCATTTTTGCCGGTCTCCTTTCGTTTGATGTTCAAAAACTTGGATGTCAAACGATATTTTATTGTGTTACGATTTGATATTCTATTTCTGGATTTTATTGTCTACATTTTTACGAACTAACTTTATGACTAAACCTAGGGATCTGTTTAGTCATAAAGTCAAGTCGGTTTTTCAAACCTCATAACAATGAATGCAGTCGGATATACGTTATACGGAAAATTAGTCGAAGTATGTGTCTACGGAATTACGCGGTAAACCGCGCAATAAAAAACCTTTTGCGTGCAACAGTTCCTTAATTATTTCTCATAAAAATGCTTAATTTACCCTGAACACATTGGAAGTAGAATATAAATTTTAAATAAGCGATCGAGCACAAGTCGAACTCGCGCAATAAATGTTCCGTACCATAATTGACACTAATTGGCTACACATATGTGTTACTTATAATTTTCGCTGACTATAGACTCGATCGCCTATTTCTCGGATTTGAATTTTTGTTGCTAATGATTCAAGAAACGGTGAGTCAACAAGAAGTGAACAAGAAATCTTTGATAAATAAATTAATGTTGTAATATTGGTTTTACCATTTTACTAACTTTCAGATGATAACCCACACGATGGGGTTGAAGGTCATCAATTGGTAACTCATTGGGACCTCCTTATGAGTCATTAAACTAACTCCTAATTTTGGAATTCAGGTTTTTGAACATTTCTATATTTCTGTTTGGGTCATTACTAAGTAAAAATATCAGAACCCTACGTCGCACGGTCTCTAAAAAAAATAAATGTAACAGACAGATGGACAGGCGTCGGGTCGATTCTTTAAGTATTCCTCTTTTCTACTTCCATTGCAAACAATTACATTTTATTGATTACTTCCGCCATTATAAACAATTACATACGTTTGATATGTTCAGTATTTAGCGACATGAAAAAAAAACATGTAAATGACTTATTAAAGACGGCTAAATGTGAGACTATCCTATCAACAATTCTGAGATTCTCTTATTTAGCTATCAAAATGGACAGTTACCAATATCAAATCAGAAAAAAAATTTCGTAATTTCTCCAAACTTATTCTGTACAAAACACTATTCATTACTTCCTTTTCATATGGTTCCTGGCAGTTTTTATAACACAAAAAAGTAAATTATCTATTTGAAAAACATTCCACGTCAAAACAGTAATTTCTTTTTAATTTAACATCTGTCAGAGTGAATAAGTTTTTCTTTTTTATACTGCCTGATATCAAATATTGCTAGGTAAAATGTTGTGCCATTATCGTAGAACTTATTATTTCATTTAAATATACAATTTATTTTCAATATGCAAAAAGTATATTAACATAATTCACCTCTTTGTTTATGCAAATTATCCATACGAATAAACAGTTACCATGCAAGAATATGTATTAAATTCTGCTCTTTACGTTTCGTACATAATAATATTGTATTTATTACGATTTTATTGATAAATTGATAAAGAAACAAATAAATACACACCCCGAATCGAGGCCATCTTCGTTCCTTTCGGCGGATCCGCTTCTCGATCCATTTGAAGGCTCGAAAGTCTCATCGGCAAGACCCATATCGACTTCAAACACTTATTCACAGCACTTTTTTATTCAAATATTTTTTTTTCATAAACTTTTTCTTTGCTTAAATCATATCATAACATGAATTTAAAAAAGCCGCAGACTGGACCGCTCGCCGCGATACCTTCCGCCGTAATGAAATTTATCTAAATGTATGTATTATATTGGTGACATCAATATCGGTCGCTTATCAGTGCAGAGTTAGTCGATATAAATGTCAACAAGCGCTGCTTGCCGGTTAGTGACGTACCCACATGTGCATTTATTTATTCAATTTATTTAACCACATGTTTTTTGACGTTTCATTTAAAACAAAAGAAAACACTTCTGTTCATTCCGCAAACACGATCTACTTTATATTTTTTATTTATTTTGTATAACGAACAACGCTATTAAAATATGCGAATGTATTAATCTTCACGACTTGTTTAATTGTATGAAAGTTTGTTCCATTCAAATTTGACTGCGACATCCTCGTCAAAACTAATCTTAAATGAATGAATATATATACATAGCTGCACATATAATAAAATCGTAAGCGTCCACACATCGGAATAAAAACATAACAATTAAGATTAGAGGATTAAAAAGAAAGTCACTGAGAATAAAATAAGCATTTTTGGAAGTTTTGTCTTTTTTGCGCATGTTTATCAGACCGAGCAACAGAAAGAATTTTGACGAAACTTTCTTTAGAACCTGAGGAAGGATATGTAGTTTAAACGATCTTGGAATATTCGTATACCTGTCTCTATATTAGCATAAAAATTTTAATGAAATTTCATTATTGTATTTATGATATGCTGGGAAGGAGATTTATATATAATGATATACTTACATTAAATCGTTGATAAACTGAGAATTAAAGGAAAAATAGTAGGCCTATTAATGCGATCTACCCTTGACTACATATCTTCTTATTACCGATAACTGGGTAACAATATTCTTATGGATGTTTGCCATAAAATGTTGTATAAACATATGAATATGAAACCTAGAGTCAAATTGCGCTCGCGAAAAATTGTATACTAGTCAAATTTTGTCTTATAAAAAAACTTGTCTTGAAGTAATCAAGAGTTCTATAACTATGAATTAATATACAAAGTTGGCAATTAATAAACTCAACACCATTTTCCAATGATTTCTGGACTGTCCTAGTAACATCTCGAACATTTCTGGTAGGGTATAAATAGAGCTCGTTGTTCGATCTTCTATTCAGTTAGCTACTGAATTTCGGTAAGTAAAGAACAATCAAAATACGGAAAATACACGAAGGGAACTTAAAAGAAAAATGCTCCTGCTTCAGGAATTTCGATTAGTATTAAAATGAAGAGAAGCAACACGTAACACGTGTGCAATGATTGGTGAAGGTGTACACTCCTATTAGACAGCAAGCCAAAGTGGATATCAAAGATTCAAGTAAGGAAATTTTAGTCCATTCTATAATACTCAATCAGGGCGACCACGTATATCAAATTAAAAAAAACTAAAGTCTTATTGAAAAATATTCCAGGTTAAGTTCGCTTTTTATAGCAAAGTTATTATCATGCTCTCATAATGCAACAGAAAAACAACTTCATGCTTGCGGGAACAAATTGAAATATTTTGTTTGGCTACCATAGGAACTCACTGAACACAAAGAACTGAGATGGCTGATCTATTAGTTGCCATCATGATATTAATATAGGTTAAACGCTCATCAGTAACGCGTCAATAGGGTATTATTTGACTGATGTCGGTATTTTTTGTAAAAATGTTTTAAAACTGCAGAGTAGGTTTAAAAAAAACCTTGTGGTGAAAAAATAATGCATTTAACAAACAATTAATCGAAACTTCTAATATATAAATAGAAAAACGTGTCAATTTTTTTGTTCATGAAATAGAAAAAGTTATTATGAATTTAGTTTCCAAACAAAAAAGTGAGAAAATTATAATATGCAATATATAATTTAAACGCAATATTTAACGAGATATTAAAAATATTTAATAAACTCCCTTATAATGAATGCTAAATAACAGGCCAGTGACGTCATAAGCCAGATGTGATTTGTACGGGGCGTTTTAGCGCGAATCGTAGTTCGTCAGTTTTTAAATCGTTGCAATTTTGTGATGAAAATTCCTAAGTACGATATATTTATTTTAATCGTTTTTAATGTTATTACTTATTCTATTCTGGTAATAAAAATATAGTCAAATACCCTATTGTATTTGGTAACAATGACCATCCTCCGTGAAATTATCGCAACAGAAATATCATAGTTATATACGCCACAAATTGTCTTATCAACGTTTCTTTGTCTGTTTTAGGCTACTTGAACCAAAACTATTTAATTACGTCGAAATGTTTGACGTCTATTCGGGTTATCAAAACTTTAGGTACTTCATGAGAATGCCGTTAATATCATAGATACGAAAAGCAAAGCGAACGACAATAAAATAACTGTTAATGAAGAAAAAAACAAAAAAAAACAAGAAACCCGATCGCCTCAATTCTGCTACCTACGTTGTAATTTTATTATCGAAATAACCTCCTGCTCTTTTATTGACGTCTTATAAATATTTTAGGTACGACTTTTTTTATATATCAAACTAGTAAATACAGATTACTTTGATGTGACCTTTACGCTTTTTTATACCAGCCAGTATTTAACTCAGATAACTTTCAAAAGTAGACGTAATTTTTTGAATAATTAAAAAAACAAATAATTGTCAAAATATTACGTTTTGTCACTGACTGACTCATTACGAAATCTCCCATTCCTTCCAGGTGTACGTTAAGAAATGATTTATCGTAATTTAACAGCTAAAAATGTGAAAATGGTTGTGGAAGTCTGTATAAGGATTTCGAAATAATTAGACATGACAATTTGTATTTCGACTTTTTGGAAAATAGCAATATAATTAAAAAAAGCGAATAAAATAACATGCAATTTTGTCCGAGTAAAGCCGGGATGGGCAGCTAGTTTACAATAAATATATCATGTAGTCAATTTATAACATATGCCGAGCTTAAATGATCTCATAACGGTCTCATCTTTATACCATTTAGTGAAAGTTTTAAGTGAAATCATTTATTTCCTGATCCTGATCGGATTTTGGGTGAGCATTTCAATTATTTAAATAAAATAAAATGCAGATTTGTCGGAGCAAAGCCGGGATGGGCAGATAGTTTACAATAAATATATCACGTAGTCAATTTATAACGTATACAGAGTTTAAATGATTTCATTACGGTCTCACCTTTATACCATTTAGTGAAAGTTCTAAGTGAACTCACTTATTTCCTGATCCTGGTCGGATTTGGGTGATCATTTCAATTATTTAAATAAAATGCAATTTTGTCGGAGCTAAGCAGGGATGGGCAACTAATTTACAATAAATATATTACGTAGTCAATTTATAACGTATGTCGATCTTTATACCATTTAGTGAAAATATTGATTGAAATCACTTATTTCCTGATCCTGATCCGACTTTGGGTGATCATTTCACTTATTTTGGCATTGAACTTAAACATAAAACAATAAAAATCCGAAATATAAACCCATTTCAAATTTTAACGATTGTGTTTGATTATGTCGCACACTGGCTCGGTAGTCCACTAGGAAATTTGATCATAACATTCGGTTTTCATAAAAATAGTTGATCTGTCACTATCAATGTATTACATATCCTGGTATTTACCTTTCTGTTCTATATCGACGACATTTATTTATATGTAAAATCGTGGAATAACACGAAAAAGCCATGTCTATTTTTTAATCTTATCAAAACGAACACGCTGCTATATTTAAACTAGATAAGTGCGAAATGTTCTACATATCCGCTACGTCTGATATAATTTGCAGAAAATATCGGGATTTATGATTGAAATGACAGGTGCGAAGAATTAAAAAAAAACATGTCGAGTAGCATTCTCACTACGAGGGTTCCGTACACATTTAGGCGTTTATAAACATTTAAGGGTACATAGTATTTTTACAAACAGTTAAGGATACATAATATTCTTACAAACATTTAAGGACACGTAGTATTCTTACAAACATTTAAGTGTACGTAGTATTCTTATAAACATTTAAGGGTACATAATATTTTTACAAACATTTAAGGGTATATAGTAGTCTTACAAATATTTAAAGGTACATAGTCTTTCTAATTAAACAAAATATTAATTTTTCACAACGTAAATATATTGACTACCACATTTTTCACAAGCGTAAAAACAGGCTGCACATTAAATAACATCATTTCTCACCATGTAAATGTTTAAATATATTGCCTAGTATATCTTTTTACAGTAATAAATATACATTTTAAAATACCAAGTTATTTTTGCAGTCGATTTAAGACACTTGTATGAGATAACTTGTGCGATAAGACACTTGTATATCTTCATACTCAACTAAATGTCATAAATTGATCTTCCTTTACATGTAAAAATAATAGAGTTAGCAGTGACAATTGGAGTTTACTCTTTAAGAATCGACTTTCATATATAGCGCCCGGTATGAAGTTTTATGAGAAGTAAAATCAGAAGTTCAGAGCGTTAAAAAAGTGTAAACGTTAGGTGGCCTCTCCGCGCAACATTTCTGCGCATCTTTAGAGTGAGATATCAATATGTTTAATTGGCACTTTCTTATGGCGTAATCGATGACGGAGTTTCACACACATAGGCTGGTATTAATAGACAAAACATAATACCAGATTAAATCGCGATTACGCAGGTCTAGATTAATATGAATTGTCATATTATGTCTCCGGCGGTTCATATTAAACTAGTATTAAGGTTGCATATTAAACTAGTGTTAACTAATCGAGTTTGGAAAATCAAAGATTAGTCGATCGGAGATTTATGTTTTGATTCAATACTTCTGGTTGCGCAGTACGTACTGCGGATCAATCGTTAGCTAATTTCAGACAGATCTTGACATATCGAATTATTTATTGACAATTGTAAGCACAGATCATATACTTAAGTTATAAGTATCGTTTCTTTTTGGCTGAAAGTATTGCATTTAAAAACAAAGTAGAAAAATTAATAGAAGAAAGAGAAACTACACGGAAACAGAGAAAAGGCTATTATTGCAGATATTGGTCTCTTCCAAAGATGGAATTAAAAATAAACACACCGACGGAGCAAACGTGACGATGAAAAAAACGCTTGGGAGAAATATAACGCTGGTAATATTATTAATGAAAGGGTGAGTTCAGTCAAATGTACACGTTTATAATGAAAATAGAATACAGAATTAATTTGTTTGCACGCATGTAATTTCATTTTTTATATTTATATACAGCGTTACCTATTTTATACATTCCAAGACAATCGTACTTAAGGAGTAAACTCGAGTCGTGCGTTGGAGCTGACACGCACAATTTTTTCTCCCTTTAATTTCGTTATATATACCATATATATAATTTTTGTAAATACTTTTCAAATATTCGTAAATATCAGTTTAATTGGTAGGAGGTGGGTAGACATTACTGTCACAAAAATATTCATTTTAAAGTTTAATATGTTGTAAAGAAGTCCCTATATCGAAAAAAGTATTCATGACATACCCACAATATTCTACACTATGGGGTTTGCGAAAATTCACGAAATTCACCCCCACATGTAGGGGAGATATCTTCAAAAACTTTATATTTTTTTATATGTGGACGTTATAAATATGAATAGCCGTGCTAAATTTATAGCGCCAATAGTACGCGAGTAAAACGGCTGTGGCATACAGTTGGACAGATAGATGGATATGGTAAAATTATAAGGGCATTTTGTTTTGTTATGGATCCCAAAAAAGCGATTAAAATAGAATATAATAGGTCATTTTTGCTCGGGTGAAACCGTGACGTCATGTTGGGGATGTTTATTATGAAAACTTATGAATTGTATATACATTCCACTGTTGGCAAGTAAATATATTTAGCTTTAAAGTTCCTTGACACTACATACTTATCACTTATACTTTAATAGTTATAAAGGTTATTATTTATCCTTGCGTATATTTACGCGGTTCCAAATGTACGAGGTAATAATTTTGCACGATATCTTAAACCTTTGCATGACTCGCGACAACAAATCTTAGAAGACAGATCTGACAAATTATGTTTAAAATAATATCTTGTTATTACATAAGTGACTTAACAGAAATATATTATAATTCTTAAAAAAAACTTTTTATATACATCTTCGTAATATCAAGCAGGCCAAGGGCTAGGCAAAAGCTAACAACAGTAATAAATAAAACGTAATCTAGTTTTTTTCTAAGCTGTATAACGCAATAATAAAAACTTTATTAAATAAATAATGTTTGTGTCATATGACCACAAAGAGGTGAACAATATACCACCAGATTACCATCTCTTCCAAACCCTCAAGAATTTCTACGCCAAAAAAGTGTTACGATTTTAGATACCCAATCGAACCTTGAAATATTTTTTAACTCGCAACCTGCATGTCTTTGGCCCGAAGTCATGCTACAAACTAGATACGAGCCAATAAAGAGGTCGCTCGTCTTCCGGGGAATTCTCGCGCATTCTCAATGCGCCGTCTGTGGAATCCGCAAGTGGCGCGAAGGTGGAGTTGGTGAGTAGTGCAACATCAAGCGTCTACGAATCCAAATATCTCTTTTCCTTTTTCTGATATTCTTCCTTTTCTCATCATTTTCTTCTTCTTCTTCTGCCTTACAAATAAGCGATATAAAAATACGATCCAAGTCAACCATCCTTGTCAAGTAACAGATCTAGACTAACAACTGAACGTCCCTCAAGGTGCAGCCACGAGAATTCTCGAGCATTCTCGCGAATTCGCGCGACGTGGCGAAATTAACGCTTCCGTTCCATTCCACGGCAATGTAAATTGAGCCTTAGCGTGTTAACTTTATAAGCAGCAACCCTAATACTGAAGAAGTCAAGGTTTAAAAGGAAATATAAAAATGTCATTTAACGTAACACGACAATATGTTTTGTAATAATCCCCTCCATCGAAGTTGATCCCCGAAACAAATAGTGGGGAGATAGACGGAGATTTCTTTTAATAGACTTCCAACTCATAATATTCTAATTGTGAATGTTTAGTGCGAAACACACTCAGTTTAGATGGAAATATAAAAATATTATTTAACGTAACACGTGAATGTGTTTTGTAACAGTCATCTTCATTGAAGTTGTTCCCCGTAACAAATAATGTGGATATGGACAGGTATATATTATAATAGACTTTAATCTCATAAAATTCCAATTATACTTTTTGAAAACACATTCAGTTTAGACGGAAATATAAAAATATTATTTAACGTAACACGCGAATGTATTTTGTAATAATCATTTTCATTGAAGTTGTTCCCCGTAACAAATAATGTGGAGATGGACAGATATATATTATAATAGACTTCAATCTCATAAAATTCCAATTATGAATTTTGAAAACACATTCAGTTCAGACGGAAATGTAAAAATGCTATTTAAATCCTATTGTCATATTAACCATTTACCCTAGACGGGTATTGCGGTTTACATATAAACTAAATTCGTCATTCGACATTGGCACGTTCACTGGCCGCATTATGCAATCGACACAATGAGTCACGTGCTATTTATCAGAGATATGAGGTCGAGCCGATATCTGTATCGATAGATTAGTGTTGTACCATTCCAGACATCAATTTAATTCCGTCACTAAAATAGCAACAAGCTATTTTTGTCATTTACAACTTATTTATTAATAACATTTACACTTGCAACGATATTATTAGTCACTTTCAACTTACACAAAAATAATTCTTAGTATTATATAATACGAAAATGTGTTTCCTTGTTATTTTATAACTCTGTAACATCTTGACCTATTGTCATGTTTTATCCCGGAAAATTGTGAAGTTATTCAGGAAATAAAGAAAAACAATTTGTTTACTTAAAAATAACAAGGTTTTAGTCCCTTATATAATATATATACTTTAATATATATATATACTTTAAACTTGGTCGATGTTTTGTCCAAATTGGCGAGAGTGTGATAGCGGTGATGTGTGTGGGGAGGGGGGAATGTTTTGTCAAATGCGCGAACCATGATGAAAGAGATAGAAAGTCAAAGAAAACACGTAGATAAAAGAGATAATTTTATTTAAAAAGAGACAATTACCTCGTCTTTTGTCATTTCAGATCGTTAAATGACGTATTTATTTATCATCATCATTTACAGATATATATTTATCACTACATAAATACATATATTGTCTAATATATCTTCACAACCGTAAAAAAAAATATTCTCTGATATTCTGCATTATTAAACTCTTTCACATACAACATTTTGCACTATTTATTGTTCAAAAACAGGAAATTTATATAATTGGAAAGAAATGTAGATGTCTTGGTATTACCGTTTTATATAATTGGAAAGAAATGTAGATGTCTTGGTATTACCGTTTTATATAATTGGAAAGAAATGTAGATATCTTGGTATTAACGTTTTTGAGACAAAACTAGTAATAAAAGTTTAAAATTAATCGACAATCGAACGGATAACATGGTTACAAAAAAGGACGCTTTAGGTATAGAACCCAGAAATCGATGTTATGAAATTGGGCTTGTAAGGAAATGGTCAAATATTTGGAAAAAATAAAGATGTGAATGACAGAAGGGCGTCTAATAAAAAAAACGACAGAGTTGCAAACAACTGATCCTTATAAAACGTGTAAAAAAAGAGTTACATAAAAATGTTGCATAAAAACAACTGGGTTGAAAACAAGTGGCACTTTATAAAAACGTGTAAACAAGAGTTACATACCAGCGACGCTCATAACAATGTGCAAAAAAAGGACAGAGTTGCACAAAAGTGGCACTTTATAAAAACGTGTAAAAAAGAGTTACATACAAGCGACGCTCATAAAAATGTGCAAAAAAACGACAGAGTTACAAACAATTGACCCTTATAAAACGTGTAAAAAAGAGTTACATACAAGCGACGCTCATAAAAATGTGCAAAAAAACGACTGATTTGCAAACAAGTGACCCTTATAGAGCGTGTAAAAAAAGAGTTACATACAAGCGATGCTCATAAAAATGTGCAAAAAAACGACTGAGTTGCAGACAAGTGACCCTTATAAAACGTGTAAAAAAAGAGTTGCATACAAGTGACGCTTATACAAAAGGGTAAAAAACGTGAATATTATATAAACTTTGAATTAAGTAATTTCTTTTCAAGCTTTACTTCGTACAGATGCATCACATTGAATCCAGAGTATGGCATACGAAAACATAATGAGCACACATGAGCGTTTAAAGAATACTAATACTTTTATAGCGAAAAAGTCGATATAAATATAGTAGAAACCAATCCCTACTAATATATTAAAAGTAAAACATTGTTTGTCATTTCTTTGTTTGTTTTTCTTTCACATTTAAATCCACAGGAGCATGTCAACATAAACGGTAAAAAAAGTTGTAAGGCTAGGAAAAACTGAATGCGCTAGCAAAGTTACAGAAAAATTTCTTGACGATATGCATACTGTCAATAAGTATCAACAAGCATTTTAATGATAAATAACATTATTATTGTCGAACATAACATTTAAGGATATTTCTTGTGAAAACTCAGGAAACCTTATATAAATAAATTCACAGTTAGCGAGTAAATATTTAGCTACGAAAGTCTCTTCCATATTATATACTTATCACACATTTCGACCGGATGGGAATCCAACCTTGCGTATATTTACCGCATTACCTACACATTTCGACCGGATGGGGAATTCTGGCCGATAGAGCGTTTGCGAATGTGCATGTGGTGAGATCTACTTAAACATGAGTACTACGCGGGCGGAGCGGCAAGGAGTATGAAACCGCGTGCAAAAAGTAATTTATAATAAAAATAACCGTTTTAACTGTCCACTTTTTCAAGTTCCACATGAACAAATTTTAATTTCACCCCACTGTTTTCACCATGGTCTTCTACAGAATAAAGACTGAGTTATAAGAAGCTAACACCACCTATCATATCTTGTGTGTAGTATAAAAAAGATAAATATTCTCGAAATTCAACACCAGTCGTAAAATAGAATTATACCCAAAATATCAAGGGGATGCAGTAGTGGCGTAGATCTATGTAAAAAGTTGCGACACTTTTGCTACTGTGTCCTTTTTCGATCAACCACAATCGTAATTAATTTCGCAACCACCCTAATAACACTTTTGTAAACCGCTATACAATTAGGCTAGACGAAATGTGACCTTCACATGCCCAACTTCCATAAAGTTCTAGCACACACCCGATTACAGCATGGTGTTTATGCTGATATGCTATCGGTTTGAATGCTTTTACACATATTAAAATCTATTTATAGTTCGCGTGAAATGCTCGACCTTCTTGGTTATTCTATACGCGAAAGTAGCGCCACTGCTAGAGTTTTTAGGAAATTATGTACTGTTAGCTGGATTTGTTAGAGGCTAGGAGGAATATTGACCCCCTCTTTATACACATCGGAAACTTTCATAATGAAAAATGATCAAGAAACTCCAGAAATAAGCCAATGAACAATAAAGAGACGGGCGCTATTTAAAGAGAGCCTACTTCATGAATATTCATTACTCACTGTGATCAAGTGAGTTTAAGGGACAAAGAACACACTGAAGATTATCACCGTTCAAGAAGATCAGTCGAAGCCGCTACTGAAGAAGCGTCACCAAATGACGAGAGAATATCTTCTAGCTAGAACATTAAATTCGACATTAGAAAGTTCCCACTAGTTCTGCTTAGAAGCATATCTTTTAAGATTACCTTTAGGAAATTTGTCCTATTTTATTAATTTTTAACATATTTTCGATTCCGTAGATATTCTATATATTGTATTCTGAATAGAAATAAGCTATAATAGATCACGATCTATAACATACTTCTCTTAAAAAGAGATATACATATTCGAGTGAAAATTGCCAGAATAGCAAAATATACACACCTGCTAAAATTGGCGAAATTGAGCTATAAACTATTTGAGAACCGTCAGGACAACTCGCATTTTTTGCTATGTGTGCTGACTCCATTTTGCATTTCGTTAAGAGTATTTATAAAATTAACTTTTCCATTAATTTTTTCAAAATATTCAAACATATTAGTTATTCCAGAGGTCTCCACGTAGTACGTCTATATCAAACATATTAGTTATTCCAGAGGTCTCCATGTAATACGTCTATAACAAACATATTAGTTATTTCAGAGGTCTCCGCGTAATACGTCGTCCTATTTGTCATTTCATAAACGAATTTCGGTAAATTTCCATTGCTTTCTTATCATTTGTTGTCGATATTGATAAAGCCAACATCTTAAGTTATCTAACACTTAACTCTACATATCGAGAACTCTCAACATTACACTACGAGGTTAAATAATAAAAATAAAAATCTCGCCGCCATTGTTATTTTTATTAATTGTAAGCATTAATAAACTTCATTCGAACTAATAAACTAAGGGTGACGTTTTCTACAACATACGCCTTATGTTCTACAATACATCAATTCGACTAATTTTCTGGATTCCGCATTTAGAGTATGTGGGATCTTTATAAGTCTCATCCATCTGTCTTTGTATCTATAGTAGAGGTGTGACTTTTCATTGTTATAGATAAAATTATGATAGTAATGTTCACAAATAAATGAAACTACGTGATGTAGTATTATTTCTACTTTCTTCAAGTTCATTACCACGACCTAGGTTTCGTTGTATTACAACATCTTCATGTGGGCTATTAGCAAATATTCTTGTCTTTTTTGAGATCTTTGCTAATAGCCCACCTGAAGATGTTGTTGTGATGTAATACAACGAAAACTAGGTCGTAGTAAAGAACTCAAACAATGTAGAAATAATACTACGTAGTTTCATTTAATTGTGAATAATGAATTTCTACAAAATTAGCGCCAAATATAATCGATAGTAATGTTAATATGATATTACCGATTTAAGTTACAGTTTGATTACAAAGTACAAAATAATTGATAATGTTACATACATAAAAATATTGTTTTACATCCCGAAATGTTAAAATTACTTCTCGTAATAAACCAGTTTTTGTTCAATAAATGCAATATGACTTATATCCGACTGTATGTTGGAGGATTTTTGTAACATAATAATTACAAACCTAGAGAGATTAAAAAACATTCTGGTGTGTGCTTTTGACCACACGTACGAAGTGAAACTTCTAATTTATATATTAATTTACATATATATATATATATATATATATATATATATATATATATATATATATATATATATATATATATATATATATTTATATATAAATTCTAACCGTGACACTTGAAGTCCTATTGTGTCACCTGAAATATTACACTGATTATATATAATAACATTTGCGTATTATATTGAAACAATAATTAAAACCGTAGTTCAGGCAAAGATTTGAACCATGAATCAGTATAGCGCCATCTATCGATTACTATTACGAAACATATTTTATGCTTAAAATAATTTTATGTTAAATAATACGCTTATCTTTTTATAAACATATTTTCGAAAGCCACTATAACTGCTTGTTGGTATAAGGGATATTATACCAACAAGCAGTGATTTTCGCTTTGGGTGCGAGACATACCGGGTTTAAATTGCGGACGAACCCTACTATATTTACGTATTTTTTTTTAATACAGTTTAATGCAATACCCCGATATAAATGAGCTGGTCGAATTAAGTTGGAAAGAGACGACAATACAACCAAACTGGCCGAACGGGGAATTAGTCGAAAAAATAACATACGCATATTATATTAAATTATACTGAAATAAAATATTATTCAAAAATAGAACGTAATTCTTGAAAGGATGAACTTGGTGTTAGACAGTGAACTCGCTTGGTCGACGCCGAAGGCATCCGAATTTACCCGATTGAGCGGCACCGTCTCGAGCGAACGTTACCGACCCACGCGAACGCCTCAGCTTCGTTTACTCTTCAGAATAAGTTTTCACTTCAAAGTGTAGTGCGAAGGTGCATCTAAAAAAAGTTTTACTTCAAAAAGAAACTATATCTTTTAAGGACCATGCATATCCAGCTGACGATCCACTTATGGTCCGTTCTGTTTTAAGTACGAATACTATGAATTTAGCCGGTCGTTTGGTGTAAACTGACGCATATGAATTCATGATATTTGGAGACACTAACTTATATAATTTGCTCATACTGAGCTCCGATCTTTAAATAACAGAACTATAATGGCAAAGCGACAACGGCTAAAAATTACTGACCCCAAATGTGTCTTCAATCAAGAAATACGATGGCTATTATTGGAAAAGACATTAGAAAATTTCTGTTTGTTCTGCTTAACTGCATAGAAGCATATAGTTTGAGATCGCCCTTGGGAATTCGTCTTTCATGTTCAACTTTAACATGTTGTGGATTCTATCCTCATTTGTATCCGTTTCTATTCAGTCTCTTCTTAATAGAGGTAAGCTTACTAATTCAGGATATAGTATAACTTACTTCTCTTCAAGAGAGATTTATCGCCTACGCATTTCTTCAATCGTACTCGTCTAAGCATTTTTTCAAGTTGACTATCAGTCGTTAACCCACAAATACTGGATTACGTTTATTTACGTTGAGTATTTTAAGGAGGCAGAACATAATTTAGTTTGATACAGCGTTATAAAGTATAAATATATTCCACATCATGATCTATTTTTCAGTTCGATTCGTGACTCATTCTTTGCTCATTTCCGATTTTGTTTCAAGAAATAACATCACACTGGTAATTAAACCACTGTAATTACAGTATACTGCGCATCACTACCAGCGGGGTTTCCTTTTAAAACTAACAGCACGAAACTCAAACCAAGGAGGGAAAAAATTCACTCTATTACATCAAAGTAAAACGAATGCTATACATATATTTTGTTACAGCAGCCATTCACGGTTTACCTAATAAAAAAAACTGGACAAAACTAACAGTTTTACATAATCGACGTGACAAGAGTCTTTAAAACAAAAATGTCTTGCAACAAATTATTTGTTACAGCTTTTAGTCACTAAACTCTTAAATGCATTGCATACTGTAACTTCTGATATTAGAATATTCTTATAACTCGTTAAAATCTCTGCAACAAAATATATTTATATAAAACATAAAAAACGTATATTAGCGTAGCCAAACTTTTCGTATTTCCCGGGCTGGCCAATATTTTGAGTGCCCTGCCAGGACAAAGACTATACCGTATTTCTAGAATTCACAGCGAATAAAACCGTACACACACACAAAGCGACGAGCGGGAACGATAGCGACAAGTGATATGTCGTGACATACCATAATTTCTACTCCACGCCTGAGTCTTTCGAAAATAAATGCCATCTTCATTAAATTATAAAAAATATTATAATAAAAAATACATTACGTGACACAAAGAGAATACTGTCCAAAATATTTTTTTTCTTTTTGTTCCATGCAAAAATTATGAAATCCTTTTTTTTTACTTTTTTATCTTCTGTCCCTTACAGACATAATATTATTTGTTCACTCCAATTAATATACAAATAAGACCACGAATATATCTCAATAGCTAACTATCAATCCAGGAAATTGGGCGGGGGAGACAAAATTTAGCACTAGATTTTTTAAAATTCCGTATAAAGGGTGAGGTATCGCTTCAAGGCACGAATTATATTTCAGGTAGAGTATTTATATATAAATTGAAAAATACGCGTAGAACATGCTATTTCCTCTCCTATTTTCGAAACTGTCCAAACTAAAATTATAAAATAAATAAAGTTTTTAAAACCTACGCAAAACTCGTAGGAAACCTATGCAATAGTCATAGGAAACCTATGCAATAGTCGTAGGAAACCTATGCAATAGTCGTAGGAAACCTATGCAAAAGACGTAGGAAACCTAAGCAAAAGTCGTAGGAAAATATAGCGATGATTCATAATTTTTGAAATATGCGTCCATATTTTTGGGCTTGTGAGAGATATTACGCATTTACGTTGTGAAAAATTTATATTTGTAAAAAGTTTAATAGAAATGCTATGGACCCAAATGTGTGCAGAAATTGGCAGGTTTTTTAAGAGCGAAATTGAAAACAGCGCTTTTGCTAAACTACATTTAAATGCCCCTTGGGACATTACTTACGGACGTGCCTCGCATTAAAAGCGCTAATAGTATTTTATGAAGTGACACTCTATTCAACGGGTCGCATTCGAGTATGAAATGGATCGAAGTGAACCAACGAGAAATAAATGAGAATCAAATCCAAAAATAAAAATGACTAAAAGTAAAAAAAATGACGATCAAATGTGAACGGTGTTCGCGAGGCGATGGATGTTCAAAAAATGTCTAAAAAGAGAATGTTGTGATAAAAGTTGTATAGCAATAAAAAAATCGGACACTCAAAAACTTGGCAACTAGAAATGTATTTCTATTTTTGGAATGTTTTATTCAATTAATCTGGAAAAAGTGCGAGTCACAAAACTCCTATTTTTAGGGTTAAGTTACTAGGAAGGAAAAAAAACGGCACCATTATAATATTATTTGAGCGTCGCGTATAGCCTTCTGACGCAACTTCTTAGTTTGGGGTGGTGAACGGGGGGGGGGGGTGGAAGGTGGATTAATGAGTTATAAAAATAAGTTATTAATAAAATAAGTTATAAAAATTATGAACCTATTCAAAATTCAAATTTTTTGTGAAATATTACTAAAAAGAAAACACCAAGAAAAAGTGTTTTCTCATTAAAAACCGAATTTATCGATTTAACCAAAGAAAGACCGATTTTATTTCGATATGATTTTGCCATTATTTGGATTCCTAACAAGATAATTCTACATGTACATTTTTTTATATATTTTGTTTCAAAGCATTTATTGTATGCGTAGAATGAGGAAAATATTAATTTCCTTATCTCTTGCCTGCGCTCACAATCAACCATTATCCAACACCATGTGAGTTTATCACACCGTAAAACTTTAATTCCCAACATAAAATATAAATCAAAACAGATAAAGTTATAATTTAAATTAGCTACCAATCGAAAGCAATATGCCGTCTAAAATTTCGCAATCATCCAAACTGAACAACGACAATAGAATTGTCTCTTTCGTGCTACCTTCATTCACTGTTACATAAAAAGAGACACACGTATATACGTAATAAATCGGCACGTTCCCAATTTGAAATAGATAAAAATTTGTAAAGTTTAAGGCACGATTACACCTGATTACTTAAACTATTTAATTATAATTTATAACAATAATTACGTTTCCATATTATGTATATTTTGAATAACGTTATAAGATGTAAAAATTTGGAACGACTGTGTGTGAGTGAATACATATTTAAATTTGGACGCGCCGTTATTTAATCGTTCACCGGATGATTTGTTCGATCAGCGTATCAATGATACTATTGAAACGAACACAATACTTTTATTGACATAATATCAAAGTATTTATAAATTATACTTAAACAAAAGTGTTATCATTTAGTAGTAACACTAGTCAGGTTTAAAATAGATATATTTGTTAATTTGATGATGAAAACTAAATAACGCTGCTAATCCATAGAAAAAAATTATGCAGAATGAAATAAATTGATTCAATGATAAATATTCAATAAAATGAGTTTACTTATATATTAAAGTGTTTACGCACTGTCCCCCATGCACGACCAGCACGTAGAGATATCGCTATAAGAAAAAATGAGAAGCATAGATATGTCAATCACGCTTTTTTATACAGTGGCGTCGCTCTTTGCTGATCGTACAAGATGTATGCTGCGTGGAACGCTTTAATAATTTACGGAAAACCTGTTAACTGATTTGCAATTACGCAATTATGTACAGATCATATATGAGTATTTTTTGACTAATATCCGTAAGCATGCAAAAAAATCGAATCAATTGATTTTTCCAATAAATATATTAATCAATTTTTATTCTTATGTTATAAATTTGATAACCCTTCTTTGCTGATTTTTTTAATTGTCGATAGTTCTCTGCAAAGATCCGAACTTTTATAGTGTCTCTCAAATTTGTTTTAAGAATAGCGAGAGTAAAAATCTGGATGCCATTATTTGATTTTTTTCTTTCATACAAACGTTAAAAATGGTTCTTATTACGAGCCTTACTCAAGGGCATTACACTCAATAGACGCGTCAGACCCATACGAACATAAATAGGGCCTCAATTAGCGCCACGCGCGAACTATGACGAAAGAGATAAGACGAAATCACATATACAAAAGAGATAGTCGTATTGAAGATGTGACAAATTATCTTAACTTTTGTGGATCATTCAGAGCACTCACAACATTAATATAAAAAATAAGTTCACATTTTCGTTACTTATTTAAATCTCATATTGTTCACATCTGTTGAGCTAGCACCAAAAATAACTAATGATTAATAAAGAATTAATAAAAGGCCATAAAATTACTAACAAAATATGTAATTATTTGATATGTATGTATATCATCCTCTTATTTGCAACTAGTATTCTTTATTTCAAAAGTCAACAATAAAGGATGGAAGCATTAGTCTTCAATTGGGATTGAAAATTAATCGCAAAAGATGTAGACGATGGTTGTCGACTGTGCTAAAGACAACTCGCCCGAAGTTAAAAGACTAACGCACTGCGAGTGGGTCAATCGTAAGTCTATTTAGAGGCGGAGAGTTAATTTCTAATAACGGCGGATGCAGTGACGAAATCAGTAAGCGTGTAACAATTATTAGGTCTCTTATGGACAAGCTGGAAGATATGGAAAAACTACAACATTGCCAAAACCACGAAAACCTTAATCGTTCGAGCATTAGCTTTCCCCGGTTCCCTCCACGTGGATTCTACATTAAATCGAGAGAAAAAAAAGAGTGCTGGAAATGTGGTGCTGGAGAAAAATGCTTGCAATATCGTGGACTGAGTTCCACACTAATGCACTCATATTCCAAAAACTCAGTATCATGCAGTGTTTTTCCAGTATCGTACGAACTCGCATGACAACTCGCACGTAATTCTTTGGACGCGTATCCGGCATAGCGATGATAGTATTAAAGACGTAGTGGTTTAGCGTACAAAGTAGAAGGTCCGTGTGGAAGATACCCGACTGACTGTCGGAAGGCACAGATGGGATGGACAGATTAGGTCAAGGGAGCCATAGACATCGCCCTGCAGGAGTTCCATTACAGCAGCCATTAAAAGTGGCGTCATATCTTCTAGCTCGTCAGTCATCTGCAATACACTTAACACGATGGTCGCGACTACTCTGCCAAGACTAAGGAGTATATTTTTTTGTAATTTTGACTAAATTACTACTCTGCCCACGTTTTCATATGTTTCATTGCTAATATTTTAATAAGGTATTGATTCTAATATATTTTCCTATATTTAATATAATAGTACACATATAAAAAGTTGCTTAGACGCAAGGTGTTAACCGCTTCTCACGAGAATCTGATGTCATCATCGAAACAAGTTTAAAGTCAAATGGTAGCTTCGAAAAGTACATGTAACTACTTAACAAAGGAAATTATATAACCTGAACTCAAATCACCTTATAACGCGTGACAATGTATCTATTCAAGTGAAGAGCTTGTAACGCCCACTCAGGGTCCACGACCAAGGTGATCACAAATTGTAAATTAAAGTCAATTAACAATGAACATACTTAGTTGTTATATTAAAAACATCTGTCTCTCTCATTTGTATGGTCAATGACAAAAAGTGAAAAGAATGGACAGTATGTATCAACAAGTGAAAAGAATGGACAGTGTTTTCACATCGTTCTTTGCATTGAAACTCTATGAATAATTCGCAGTAAAACTTCGGGAATAATGTGTATCGAAGTGTTATCCAGAAATATTAACCATTTTATGATCAACTTTATTTCCATACTAGCTGTGTCCGCGACTTCGTACGCGCAGGCCACTGAAAAACGTACCCGAAGTCTTTTTTAAGTATACTTCCGACTTCCACATTTCACTTCTGGCTACATCTATTTAGCCAATGTACGTCTGGGTGGAAAACTTTATTGCGCGATTTAAAATACATGTAGCGCCCTCTATTGATATGTATATAGGCGCGTAACATATTCTTCAAGTAACTAGGCATTTCTTTGTTCTTTGTTGTACTCATTCAATCTAAATGAATTTTTGAAAATATTAAATTCGCATATATATTCTGATTTGAGTGAACCTATTGCAACGAAATAAAAACTTAATGTTACTTCAATTTAATCCCTATATTTTTTTTTCTAATAACTCAATCTAAATTGGGTGAGCAGTTCTTATGTGGTGCGTATACGAACAAACACACACACACAACATCATCACATCTACCCTTCATCCCTCCAGATTTTTTACAAAACATTTTCAACGTATAAACACGAAAAGTTTACAGTTTTATTATGTGTACAGATATAGATATATAAACAACGTTAAGTGCTCTTTGTGTCAAATATAACTAGTGTATTTTTAGAACTGTCAATAACGGAAATCCCATTAGCAAGCAAAGCAGTTTTGTCCATCTAGCTGTCAGTCCGCAGCGTGACTGCAAAATTCCTGAATAGTATGTGTGTATATATATATATATATATATATTTATTTATTTATTTATTTATATATATACACACACACACACTCATGCAGATTAACTTTTAATTTATGTATCCGCTTGTTATACACGATTAGCATTTTTGAAAATTTACGTTTACGTATATTGACGTATAAACCTTGATGATCTTGCCCAAGGCTGTGTCCAAATAGGAAATTAATTAGTGTTGGATTCCCCGAAGTTTATATTATTATGAGATTGAAAATGTAGCATTAAAACAAAGTTTAAAAACTATACCGGGTCCCATTTATTTATTTCCGTACTTATTGTAATATTCCAATAAATATTATGTAATATTCCAATAAAATATAATAACATTATTCAAAAATCAGGAGAACTTGGGATGGGAGCAAAATATTTTTCTGTCTACAGTTTAATCTTCGTTTAATTATAATCGACGTTCGACTATTTGCACAAAGAAAGTATTGATGCCACCAAAATCAATAATAATACTAAGGTACTTAAAAAATTCTACATAGGTACTAAGTTTTAAAAACTGATAAAATCAGTATTTTATAAGCTTAACAAAAGTAAAATATACTGATAAGTCAAAATCGACTAATAATCTATATTCTTATCATAATTTTTACACAAAAACAACTTTATTGTCTTGAACAAATCTTTTGATGATGATTTATTCGAAATGTATCCGTTTTGATAACGTATTTTCATTTACTTTCTCTTTTATATATCATCGCATTTAACTATTTATTTATATATTATCGTGTTAAACTCTATTTGAATCCACTTCAGATATCAATTACGAATCATTTTTAAAATCTTACTTTATATGATAATTAAGGTACGGTATTGTCAATTGCATTAGATACCGCACGATACCTAATGGTCATTCGGTATACAAAATGACTCATGACATCACTTTTAAGTGCCTGAACTTCCCGCATTATTATTCGCACGTGCACACACTCCACATCACGTTTATTCACCTTTAAACAATCTGGACGCATGACCACTAAACACTCACAATTCTTTTTCTCGCCATATTGCGTTTTATACTTAAAATTCGACTAGTTCTTTTTAAATTTTTCGATACACATAATTGTAAATTATGGATTTATTTAAAAAAATATCGACACATTGGCAAGTTAATCGGGAAGCTGTATAGAATACATTTTTGTTCAAATAAAGAATGTTATTCCCGCGTATTAAACGGTATTTAGTGTTCGTGCTCAGTCGGACACGATCGGTGCTGCTGGCGGCGGAGCGCGCGTGCGACTGAGCCTTCTGATTGGTCAGGCCCGGCTGGCGACCGTCTCGCGTTGATAACTGCACTTGTGTAATGGGGGATTCAGAAAAAAACGTATCGTGTTCCTAATTATTCATACAGGTCTGTCTTGTTGATAGTATTCCCTTCGAGAGCTAACTGGTGCGTTTCATAACTGCATTTTTCATGTAGGTTTCTCAGAATAAACAATTTAGGAAAAAAAATACAATGAACTTATTTTTCGTATATATACATGTAATTAAAATACAGATTCAGTAGATGGGATTCATTACAGAATTCTAAGTTATTGAATACTTCTTGAGTGGTTTTACCAAATTATAAAATCATTTTACAATGGATCAATCTATGAACGCGCGTGAGTTGTCTTTATGTCATTTATAAAAGCGCGGTAACTAGAAACAACTGAATGCCATTAATAATTATGATATATTAAGTAGACCCTAATATTAATTACTTAGCGCTTTAAAAGAGCTCTTCAAAAGACAAGATATATAAATATTTTTGTCTTTAACACAACTATCTCTATTATATATGTACTTTGTTTAACTTTCTATCTCTTTCTTTATAATCAGTGTGTGAGCGATAATTGGTGTCACTTTTTATGGTCGTTTTGCAAGATTATAACGTATCCATATAATATAATGTTATTGGCCATATCTACTACTCGTATGCTTCTATATGCGATTCCGATTTCGATGCAGTATTACCCTTGTTTCATTTATTTCTCATACGTGATTTCATATTATTTTTGTCATTTCATTTTAATTAGGGTAAGCTATTTGTTATCTTTAATCCACTAACCACATTATTATTTACCTGTGTTATTGAAGTATTTTGTGAAATTAGTAGTACCATGTTAAATTTTATCAATCTATATAGTAAGAGTATAGGAGTAAGTATTAAATTCGAATTGATTTAAAAATCGAATCAAACATTCAAATATTCGAATGCAAAAGCATTCGAATATTTGATTGTGGATAACATTCAGTTTAACCTCTCGCTCATACATCAGGAGTAATGCAACGTTTCATTAAGTAGGTTACACAATTATGACCATACTTTCCTTGTACGAGAAGAGGTAAATTCTGTTTAATTTACATCCTTTCCTTCATACGAACTACGAGTTGCATTCGAAACACACTTTACCAAATCATAATGACATTGTTTCATTTGACGCCGTTACAGAGTAAGACATATTGGTTTTATTCTTTGCATTTGAAATAACGTATAGTACAAAATCAAAGCTCGTTAAGTCATTCCAAATTATTATCTTTCGCTAACAATGCAATGATCTGCTTCGATAACGAAAGAATGGAATAAAATATCCCCACTCATGGTGCCACGTGCGCTCAACGGAAGACGCTCTTCTCGGAAGACATGTTTTTTACACTTTACTTTGAACAATGGCAGCGGTGACCGTATAAAAGTTGCAAACAATGGAGGGGAAGAGAGGGCAGGAAGGAACCCGCGTTACAATGAAGGGGAAGTGACGGTAATAAGTCAGCTAGACGAACTTTTTGGGACAGTGTGGTATAGGTCATAGTTAAAAAGGTTAAGTTTGGTTATAGTATTATCGAGCCGAATAAATATCGCTTTATTTAAAATGAGGTTATTAGAAGTATCTGTCAACGTTTGGTTACGTTTGGAATTGGTAAGAAAATAACCTACTGTTTATTTTTAACGTGATGGTCTTTAGCCAATATTATTTTTAGAAAAATAATCTTTTATTTATTTTTAAATTGATTCATATATTATATGGAATTAAAACAATGTAAATAAATACATGTTGTTGGTGAATTAAACGCTTTTTCAGATTATGTTCATTTGTCGACTGTAATAGATAGCCTATGTCCGAGTCTTCTGTAGAAGACTACATAGAACTAAACAAAATTCATATATTGTATTTTTATAGTTTAAACAAGAAATTTACTTTTTTATAACTTGTTTAAATCTAAAAGTAACTAAAAGTAGTTCAGTAGTTTTTAAGCATAGCATTGACATACAAACAAATATTGTACTTGATAGAATATAAGCAATTTTATTTATGATTATTATAAATAAAACTTGTCGTTTTTTGTCTATTATAATAAAACTGTCTCATGACAAATAATAATGCCATTATGAAACTCGCAGATTCGACAGGTCGTCGAAAATGTAAAACTCGAAAAGAACAAGTCTTTCATTTTAACAATACAGAATGAATGTCAATGTAAGAACACTGTATTTGTAATTAATTTAGACAACGGTTACACATTAAAAAAATCAATCGGTTAGGACTATTTTTAACCGTTTTTACTTAGATTTTTATTGTCATTTTATTTCTAATTAATCAATGTTGATATATTAGAAATATATGTGGGTTTATGTAAATAGCTTTTTGGTTTGTGTTACGGTTACAAATTGCATTTAATTTTTTTTAATTGTACGCTTTTTTATATTCCAAAAAATATCAAATATTGAAAATTAAATTCTATTTCTTGTAACGTTAGGTCTATTCAGTCTCTTTTTCTGAACTGACGGCGATTTCTACAATAACCGTTGCTACAAAATCGTAATATTTATTACAGACTACTTTCTTACTAATCTGTACATGAAACAGGTGTTACATATTGCCGTCTCGCTTGCGCCTCAATCATCATTAGATGAGATCGCCCCGGGCTCTTATTTTGGCGGCCCGCTGAAGGTACGTTCCCACCGTAATGTATTTATACATTTTATTATATTACTGATCGTAGATGAAACAGTTATTTTATATTGCGCTTCGCATATTCCTCAATCATAATTGGATCGGATTGCCGCGGCATTCATTTTGACGATACACTGAAGGGGGATTCCCATTGTAATGTATTTATAAATATTAATATATATCACGACAATATATAGTACAGTAAAGAACTATAGAAAAAAGTGTGTAGCGATTCTGGGAACCTGAATGTCCGAATTTACTTCTTTAATCTTACATTGTATCTACGTAGGTGAAGAATATCCTTATCTATTGTAAATATTTACTTAGGTAGAACGTAGATCCTAATTAGGGTTGCCAACTTATTCTAAAGTATATAAAATAAAAAGGAAACTGAAAAAAAATGCAATTTCTCGGCGTAATTTTTTTTTTCTAGAACGCAGTTAAACCAATTATATATCAATATTTGAGTTATACTCATATGTCGTCTAACTATAAGAGATTCAGCTGATAGCGTATGAAAGTATATTACAAGTATTTGTATATTTTCAATGCGCACATTTTACGTAATGTGGACTCATTCACCTTTTCAGAGCGCGCGATGCGACGACATCCAACTAGCTTAAGTTGCAATTTAATGTTCAATTATGGAGGACGCGGTGTACACGTGTTTTGAAATTAACATAAAATGTGCCGTTCAGGTAAACGCGACAGTTGCATGTTGAAATTTATACAACTACTTGTTTTGCACAATGATTTCTTAACAAAAATTTTCCAGTCTAATAGAGGTCATTTAAAATTCTACCTCTTTCTGTCTCTCTGTTTCACGTCATTTTCTATTTAAGCATGGTATTTCAGATAAAACAATATCTGATTGTGACTCCGTGTATCGACATACGGTCACACTATTATTTTTGGCGTGTTCAGCACCGAACTAAAAAAATAAAACAAGAGATATAACTCTGTTTCTTACACGTTATCGTTACCATTTTAAAGGTAAATCTTCTTATAATTAGTCGAGTTTTCTCTTTCACCTAATATTTTTAGCATAATTTTCATCTAAGATCCATGAGAACACTTGTAAATAAAATCTAAAAATATTCAAGGTTTGCTGTATTAATCATATAAATAACCAGCTGTGTACCGCGATTTCATTCATATAGAAAAAATAGACAATTGGAAAATACTATACCAAGTCCAAAGTCAAAACGCATCGGATTCAAAAGCATCAATGCTGAGACACATCCGTTGTGTTGAGAGTCGACCGAGCGAGTGAACTACGCGATATGCTTTACCCACTCTACTGCTCCCCTCCGCCCCGCGATCACTAAACACCTCTGCTCTGTTTCCTAACGACATCGATCTTAGGGATCGAGGGTTTAACGGCACCAATATTCGGGATGTCAATATTCTGTTTGTATCTTGCACCGTATAGACATTCACGACTTCTATTACATTTTTATCACTACTCTATTCTTCTAAATCGTAGTGTAATGACATATACAGCCTTTTAATCTTCCTCAAACTTTGAGCTGTCAAAAAGAAAAAGAAAAATCGGACGTGCTTTTCCGGAGATTAGCGAGAACTTACAAAAAAACAAAAAAAATTTTGGCTTCATTTATTTGTGATAATAATTTGTATGTCATATCCAATTGAACATTCGTTAGTAAAATATGAAAATATTCAAGGTTAATATATTAATCAAATAAATAATAACGTCGTTATTTCAAACGACTGAATGTATTTAAGGGTACTTTTCTTTAAGTTAGTCTATAATTACCCCGATGGCCATGGTTAATTGTAAACAATAAAAGTACCGGATTTATTTAAAAAAAATGTAATTTATTACATAATTTTTAATTATAACTAGTACTGTTAACATTAAAGATATCCTTATCCAAAATATCGTTTCTAAGATATTTTTTATCCAATATATTTTTTCGAAGATGGATTGATGTTAATAGTACTCTGTTTTTATTGGCTCTTTCCCGTAAGCGTTGCCAATTCTCCAAATCCAGTTCTCCCATACTCCCTTAACTCTTTCCCTTATTTTTATCATGTTGCATTCCTCAATTTGACCCACTCATTCTCTTTCTTATTCTTCCATTTTTCTTTTTCTTTTTCCATTTTCTTCTTCTAATAGGTATATTATTCGTCATCGTTCTATGTCTATTAGGTTAAGTCATTCTAAGATTCCTATCCATATTTTCGCTGTCAGATTTTCCTCGCAATAAATGCTAAATTTTTCCTACAAATATTCTGAAATGATCTAATTTCAACATTCATACTGTGATTCATTCATTCAGTCATATGCCTACGTCGTATTTTGAATAATCCTCCGTCTTTCTTGAGGAAGTTTATTCGACAGTGAACTTTTTCAATAAACAGACTCATTCACTGCCCTATAACCTCACTGCTTACTTTTACAGCGCCAAATACATCCTTCCACATTCTCGCAATGTTACAAAAAATCATCTTAATTTAACCATTACTTTTAAGTGATGAAAGGAAATTCATTGTGTTCATAAGTAATTTTGATATGTTCCGTTTATCGATTTGTACTCACAAGCCATATATCTCCGAGAAACTATCAAATAATATGTCTCTTGGCGAGCCATGTCCTTTGCTTCCTGAATCAGTATCCAATTTCTCGAAGATAAAATCCATTGTCTGTCTTGAGCTTATCCTTTTTCCAAATCGTCTTAACTGTTCCTTGTGTAGAAATTCATTTTGCGAATTTTTTTTTAATTACATTTTGTACTTAAACTAAAATAGTGTTACAATTTCTCAATTATGATTGATCCTTAAACGCATGATTTTTTTACTTTTATAAAAAAATTGTTAGATATTTGTAATATATTTGATTAAAAATTGAATTATTCCACCCGTGTTACACGTGTGCAATAATTCGATTTACAACTTTTATATCACGAGTTGGCGAGGTGATTCTGCTACTAGTAAATAAATGGCTAAGGGTTATCCTACATGAATGTACTTTAATTATCTTTATCCGTTCTACCCCACATCCTTACATCCTAATTCCAAATTCTACCTATACATAATTAAGCCATGGTGTTATTTGAATGAAAAATTGCTTTGTACCCACATATGCACATGGTAGAAGTGAAACTTCTTTATCAGATAATGCCAACTGTGCAACTTTTTCAATAATTTTTTTATTTTTATTACAAGCCATTTTAAAGTGAGTGAGTTTTCTTTTGTTCGGTTAAAATAGGGAAATAAAGAGTAATAAACCCAAAAATATATTGAATATTATTTATATTTTTCACACCACGCAGGTATGTACGGTGCTTATGCCACATTTTTAAGTCCTAATTGCAGATTCTGTCTACACCATAACTTAATTAAGCCATGGTGTTATTTGAATAAAAAATTGATTTGTACATACACAAGCACATGGTAGAACTGAAACTTTTTTATCAGACAATGTCAACTTTTTCAAGACATGTAACTTTTTCAATAATTTTTTGATTTTTATTACAAGCCATTTTAAAATGAGTAACTTTTCTTTTATTTTATTAAAATAGGGAAATCAAGAAGAATAAACCCAAAAATATATTGAAAATTATTTATATTACACACCACGCAGGTATGTACGGTGCTTATGCCACATTCTTACATCTTAATTTAATTAAGCCTTAATGTTATTTCAATGAAAAATTAGTTTGTACCCACATTTGCACATAGTAGAAGTGAAACTTATTTATCAGGCAATGCCAGCCGTGTAACTTGTTCCAATAAATTTTTGTTTTTTAATACCACCCAAGAATATATTGAAAATAATTTATATTTTACACCACGCAGGTGTGTGCGGTGCTTAGAATGGAAAACTTGAGTAAGTTAAGATAATAACTTACGTACGACACTTGAGTAATAATGCGGTAAAAATGTTAGTAACCTGCGGCTTATTTTCCAAGATAAAAAACGCTCGGATGCGGTACGACGGTCACATAGCTTGACATGTGCGTCATTCCACGTGGTACTGAGCGCACTGAATGTAACTTTATTTCAGCGCCTTCGTCACACGAGAACACAATTGAAATGACTCATCATAGATCATTGTAGCCATAGAAGACCTGTCATCGGCTGTGATGAAATAAGAATGAAGTTTGTCGTGCCTACATTAATTGTATAAGCAAATAAAGTGTTTAAAAGTAAATACTTGACGACCTTGATCCCATCAGTCATAAATCGACCAGTCTAACAAGTAGAAATGCTGTAGTTGTATTCCAATATCGTGTTACCAAAAGATTATATATAAGTTTGACTTAGACCACAAGGATTAAGTCAGTCTCAAACTTATCAATCATTTTGTGTCTTTGACTGAGTGACATTGATTGATTAAATCTAAGAGTGAGTTGACTGAAAGACGAAGTCGTTTTTTGTTCAGAAATATTCGGCGTAGTAACTTAAAATTTAGTCTATTATAAAGTATATTAACGCGTAAAGTTAAAAATCAAATATCTTTGGATAGAATTAAGATAGCAATTTTTTTTCTTAATTTCATGTGTCACGATTAAAATATTTACCTATATCGTATTATTATGGAGTATCGATTAAAAGGTTTACTTGGAATTCGTATATGATTCCAAAATATATTTTTATTTAGAATTTGATGTAAGATACTTTAGAGATATTGCTGAAAAAACGCTTCCATCTCTGAAATTGCTACAGTCAACATTAAGAACAGCAATTGTATATTTATTTTCATGTTTATCTAAATTTTATCGAAAAACTGAAGCGATAGTTCTAAATGTTATTAGTATATAACAAATTGACAATACAGGAATAAAAATACCTGTACAAGGTATACTAGGCAATATATTCGGATCGGTGAGTGTCGTCGGCCAGAGTTACTTTAATTTTTTTATGAATCTTTGTCTGTAGGACGTGTGCGTTAAATTATTAAATATTATGTTCTATTTTCTCCTATTACTGTCGGTTGTGTACTTTGCGTGTAAGCGCATTTTTATAATTAAATTTATATTCAGTTGATTCCATGTTCTTGTTTCGTATATTATAAATCATACATGACATACTAACAACATATTTGTATCGGTGAGAGTGGGCGAGTTACTTAAATTTCTTTATGAATCTATTTCTGTAGAACGTGTGCGTTAAATTATTAATTTTCATGTGTTCTATTTTCTGTTAATATTGTCAGTCATGTGCATTCCACGTAAGGCTTTTTTATAATTAAATTTATATTCAGTTGATATCATGTTCTTGTTTCGTATACTGTAAATCATACAAGTTATACTAGCAATATATTCATATAGGCGAGAGTCGGCCAGATTTGTTTCAATATTTTTATGAACCTATTTCAGTAGAAAGTGTACGTTAAATGATTAAACATTATATGTTCTGTTTTCTGCTAATATTATCGGTGGTGTGCGTTGCGCGAGTCAGCAAAACTGTACCCGAATGCATAACAAATCTATTAGCGATAACAGCGCCACGCCGGAAAGGACAACGGTTATCAGTTACAAATAATAAATTCATTTTTATGTTGTTTTTAACTACGTCGATAACACCGCTCCGCCGCACAGATGACAGTTATCTACTTTAAAGAACCCGTTAATTTTTAAGTGTCGACAACCCTGCCCGCCTCAAAGTGTTGTCCTTTGAGGCGGGCGGTGTTGTCGACACTCATAATTAACAAAATTATTAGACATAACGGCGCCCTAACGGACAGTGATTATCAGCTACAAGCAAACTATTAATTTTAATATGTTATTTTTAAATGTATTTAAATATGTTCAACATGTGTGAATGAGATAATCCGTCTTTGTATGGATAGTAATAAAAAGGCCTGCGTGCACTGACTCTTGGTTAGTCAGCTCCAATAATTGTAACACACAACAAGTGCACCGTATTTTTAAATAATAAATTTATTTTATGTCAGTTGACATAAAATAATTTTATCGCCTTATATCTATTAACTGGCGCCCAAAACGTGGGACAAGCATCAAAGAAGTTTCTCTTGCATAATTTTTCCAGTCTGTCTGAACCATATCCAAATCGCGTAAGCCCGTTTTTAAAATGAAACCTGTATTCAGTTGATTTCATGTTCTCATTTCTTATGCTGTAAATAATTCCACGTAATGTGCTAATGAATTACATGTTCTTGCTTTTAGAACAACCACAAACACAAGTATTGAAACCGCCACAAGTGAATTATGAAGGAGATATTATGAAGAGATAAAGAATTACTAACGATGTTATATTAAGAAAATTAATAATGCCAAAAATATATATAGGGGTGAATTAGCGTAAAGTTAGATACTGTTGAAGAATAATAACTTACAGCATCTTAGCAAAAAGTAAGCGCGTTTAAAGTACCGCATGCCAGTTAGAAAGAGACTATGTATCCCATTCTAGTGCAAAACTGAATGATAGTATATATTCTACTTTTCTCGAAGTGATCTGTGGATGGTTCTAGACGGTTTTTATTTATTCTATATTAAACAATTATGACATTTAAAATGATTGCTACAGTTTTCCTACAACCTCTGCGTGGATTTCTACTAAAACCAATATTTTTTCATAATTTTAGGCTCATCGGAGAATAAAGGAGGGGAGATTTTTTCCTGTTTTTCAGTGTATCTCTGAACATATAATATTTAACATTATGAAAAAAAAATGTTGGAGACCCTTATAACTAGCCTTTTCAAGCGACACCTCACATTAGACATAGTAGTAAAAACAATTAACGAGCATATTATTGAACCCCATCCTCTCTCTCCCCCTAAAATTTCCAAATGAATACTTTTAGGGTTTACCCATGGAGATAAGTGCGGGTTATATTTTACTATTATGCCAAATTGCAAGTTTTTCTGAGAAAAATGGCTGCGACGGACGGACGGACAGACACGTGAGCGATCTAAGAAAAGTGGCGTTTCTTCTTTTCAGGTACGGAACTCTAAAAATAGAACAAAATTCGCGAACATAATTTCTTCGTCGTAAGTATTTGCGGAAGGATCTTTGCCGTAGTACCTCACTGCACCGAGGCATGGAAACTCTAAGCTACTTTCTCGTGAAAATATTTATTTTTAATAACTGAAAGTAAATTCAGGCTTTATTATATTAAAATTTTACTTGCAACCTTTGTACAATCAAATTGCATTTATTAAAGTTCGCGTCAGCGGGTAAATCACTGACCAAGCGATTCAAGGTTAGCGAGTAGACAAAAAGCTCCAGCTTCCCGTCCATAAATTGACCCGTATTTATCCTTACTGCGACTCCATCGCAGGATTCCAAGGCAAACAGGTATTTATCAATCGCGTCTGTATGTTTTTTTTGCTCCGTTTTCCGGTTACGCTCTTCAATTGAGACTAAAACATCTTTAACAAGATAATAACTGACAGACGACGTAGACAAGCCAGTGTAAATAGAAATTAAAGGAAGCTATTACTATAAATCATAAGTGCTACAGATATCGTTACCTATTATCGCGCAGCCGACAATAATCGAAGGAAATATAACATATGATATTTTATAGTTTAACGTAGACGTTCTACAAAAGTGCAAAAATTAGGGAGCGACTCTGGCCGTCATCTGCCGATCCGAACGTTACGAGTGAAAACGCGCTGTGGAGAAAAGGATAGAATATACAAATGAACACGTTCTAAACGGAGACGGAGACATTTTGTCGGCGGCGCGCGCCTCTTGATAAATGCGATAGTCGGTCATCGACCTTGTCCGACAAAATTCGGCAGTTATCGGCCTTCTCGGTTGCGCGTTACACTACTTGTTTTTCAGACATTAAAATTGTCCCTTTTAACTATTCTCTTCTTTAATAAACAAAGGCAACACTTTATAATTTTCACTTTTTTAAAGTTATATTGTTTTATTTTTAATTTATCCTTTTTATTTTTATTTTTGTTTTCAATAATTATTTCAATGAATTTCTGAATTTCTCTTTACTTTTATAAATTTTTAAATACTATAGTTTCCCTAAAACATTGTGCAGTTTATCACAAAACTAAATTTTCTACATATGTAAACCGTAAATAGAAAAATTCTTAATATTTACTGAACTATTTCTTCGTTTTAATTTTAGACTGTGATATGTTTAATGTGTTTGTAATGAAAAACGGCGATATGTAGGTTTTCTTTGGTAAGTATTTCATCTAAATTCACATACTTTAACTAACTTAAAGAACTAATCCACATGGGTTCTCTTTTAGAATGCTGTACCCGAAGGGTACAAATGAAAACCTTTTACGTTCACTCACTTATCTATCGCTCTGTTTCCACACCCTAGCTTTCAAACTATTAGGGTTATGGGCCCAAAATCTGCCCTTAACCTAGTAAGCATAAGTAAAATTTAAAAAACCCATTTAGGAGGGGATTATACACATATAAGAAAGTAGACATAAAAAAATGTTGTAATGTACATAGACATGCGATATATCGTTTGAAAGAGTTTCTTTATATACATAGTTTGAATATATTTTCAAAATGATTAAACTTGAGACAATCGAAAATATGCGAAAATTTCGTATCACACTCTGTATCTCCTAAAATAAATGGAATAAAAATCCAGGTAAATCGACTGAAAATGCCATATCAAACTTAATAACGTCAATTTCATTTTAGTATTACAATTCGAAAATTCTCTTTTTCTTTAGTAATAAATAAGAAATACTATTTGATCGTCAATTTTTTTTTGGATATCTGATCACTTCACCTTACAACTTCATCGGGATCCATAGTTTCGTTGAACATTACATATAAAAAATTACATATGAGAGTAATGCCACATAATTTCACAAACACTGCACGAATCATAATGCCATTTTTATAGTAGATTTTTATCTTTTTTTTACTGAACAATTTGACTGAGGTCTGCAGTATACACGTGTATTTTACTTTCAAACTACTAGTGTTTTACTTAATTTTGAAACTTCTTTTCTCTTAGATTTAATGTTTCAAAACAGCGGATGGACACGCAAGTTACAAAGTTACACAGTGGCCTACTATGATTGCGTCAGAAGCCGTGCCGCGACATAACGAGGCAAGGCCGGACGTCACCGACAGCTGAGAGCGCTGCCGGCCTCTGTTAACCCCTCGTCGGACCGGTTCTCGATTGCGTCGGGTTAAACCGTACCGTGTAATAATTTAATGATCACGGAACGCCGTGCTATTACGGTCTGCTGAATGGTCCATATGTTGTACGCATATTTACTGCCAGTAGGCGGTGGCGTGAGCTCGAATGGCAGGAACCTTGTCATTTAGATACGCACTTTTGTAATTCATAAAACTCTATCCGAACGCACACGGTACTAGCTGATGGTATTAAACTGATCGCTTTCATGCGCCTTATAATATCTGATTCTATTATTACGTTATTGCTTTGTTGACACCTTCTTCAATAAATTATTTTGGCTTATTACTTTGGAAATTTAATATTAATATCGGTAAAATATAGTTGATAGGAATATTCTGTATTCGCTCTTTCGATTATAGGATAACTAATAACACATATAAGTTGGTGCAGGAGAGATGATCATTCGACTTAATTCATACGACATGAGAAGTCGTGTAAAAAGTCGATCAGTGAGGGCAAGGTCCACCTTATTCTGCAAGGGGCCCCCGTTCCGATATGGCCCTTACCGGAATTCACATTTCTAAAAATTTTGCTGCGATATTCGTGTAATTGCAATATCACATAATACATATACTGGTGACTGGTGACTATCAGGATGCGATGAATTTTTTTATTTGAAAACCGTTCATTTACTAAATGAAGGATTTCCATCTAATTATTACAGCCAATTAATAAATACTGATTTATAACTTTGCACTTAGAAAAAACATTACATTTACACAGGTATACGTTTCAATAACAGTAATAGGACTAAGTATATTAAACATAAAATAATTATAATACATAACGACGATACGTTTTAAGAAATTTATTCTCATTCATAACAAACAAATCACTCTCCCATATGCAATCAATAAAAGTTGATTGAGCAATTGACTGTAGGAAAATGGAGAATTCCGATAAGATTCAGTTTTACGCGATACTTCGGTTCGTGGGGTTGATGTTGCAATGGTGAGTAGATAAAGGCAGGAAGTTTTTAGGTTTGAATAGCGAGAGTCTTCTCAACATAGTGCCCAACAGAACCTTTCCAAATAAAAATGGAAAAATGCACACGTCTATACAGAACCCAGTATCGTACCAAAAGGCATTGTACTTTATTTTATTACATTCAGTAAATATATTGAAATAACTAGAATATCCCCGTGTTAATCTTGCCTATCTGCAATATTGATTAAATATTAACGATTGAAGTCGAACAATGTCATTGATGCTCGATAATTATTTTTTCAATGTTGTTTTTAAATATTACGTAATGTAATCATTAAAATCTCTAACTGTTAATATCCTGGAACATGCCAATCTTACTGAATAATAACTGCAAGACTTTTAAAATATAAAACAACTCTTACCACTTTGGTACATTTACTAAATTCGTGGTAAGTAGTTGTGACGGATGTGAGGAAACGTAATATGAAAAATTAAAGTTACATACAACACGTACAAACACCATATTTGACTTCTAAGTTAACTAAACAATAATACGTATTATTAGACAAATTATATTCCACACTAACTTTATATCTTAAGGGTTTGTTAAAGGCATTTCTGATTGTAGTGGTTCTTTAGATTGTACTGTTTGTAAATCGTATCAAATTCGTACAATAACGACAAAATTAAAAGAGCAATGTTCACAACGTGAACTATCAAAACATACAAATATATATTTATAGAAGCCCCAACGACACTACAGCCATCTAGTGTTGCTCGACTTATTTACTACGTAACTTTATCCATTTGTCGACTTTTTTTCTAATATGAAAATTGCCCATGGAATTTAATCTACATAATGTAGATAAGTTATAGGAAATAAACTTCTTCCTATAACTTATCTACATTATGTAAATCTTTGACATTCATTCAAGGAGACGTAAGCCATAAATAACCGATAGTACCTTCAAGAGAAGGTAACTTCGAAATAATTCGATGTAAATCTCTTAAAGTGGAATTTTTGAAAGTGGCAAAGTGCACTCGATATTTTTTTCGGTTATAGAATTCTGCCACAGTTAATTAATTGTTAATTAGACGCCCACTGGTAGACATTCCCTTTTCATAAGCGAAATGTCTCTAAAGATGCAGAAAATGGCTAATCAATATACCCAGGAGAAAAACGGTAGGAAAAAAGAAAGAGATCTAAAAAAGGATTTATGTTCAATTATCAGGCTGGACTCGGTCTCGGGTAGACTCAAAATAATTAAGCTGACCTTTAACTTGCTTCGCACTAAAGACCTGTATATTACGAGAATTGAAAAGAACTTTGTTCCGACTACTATAGGATCTGGACCCCACTTGTACAGTTTTGTTATGTGTATGAGTAGATGGTGTATGTTGTATATATTAAAAGTATAAAGTTTTGTTATGTGTATAAGTGGTTGGTTTATTTTGTATATATTAAAAGTACTAGGGTATCCAACGCCTATATTGGTTTCGACATCTCCTTCCAATGAAGAGCTTGTTTTAAATGAAAATTCTAAAGTGTGATTGAATATATTTTATAGATGCATACTCGCTCAGAAGTTAAAATGGTTATTTTGTACTAAACTGACATATTATTCATTGGTATACATCACGGAGCCCAATTGAGATAAAGTTGATGACGGTATTTCGCAACAACTTATCTTGTGATCGAACTGTAAAATAATAAGCCGAAAGCGTATCATCACGTGTTACTTATACCTCATTAGTAATACTAGATATTATTCGATTCAGTTCGTACGACGTCGCTCATTCGAATAATATGTCGCCAGTATTATTTGCAACAATAATTTCTTATACGCTGTATTATAGAACCTGAAACACGGGTATTTTTATTCAGATACAAATAATTTTGTAACTATCTCGAAATTTGAAATTAAATATTTGTC
Source organism: Druceiella hillmani (assembly GCA_039881145.1). Taxonomy (NCBI): domain Eukaryota; kingdom Metazoa; phylum Arthropoda; class Insecta; order Lepidoptera; family Hepialidae; genus Druceiella; species Druceiella hillmani. Next base: position 18,838,885 of record JAYKKI010000032.1, on the reverse strand, counting down.
GTTAAGAAGGTCAGCGAGGTTTTCTAACTTTAAGTTTACAGATTTTTAAGAATATACTAATAACAGAGTGAAAAAGTTTTTTGTTTATTTTTTCGTATTTATTTTCTGGAAGTACATGTCCGATTTTTAATTTATTTTATATTAGGAAGTCTGTCCTTTGAGATATATTTATCATCACGATACAATTCATAGAGACATAGAAGTCGGGGAACGTTGCCTAGATGGCACAAGGATGAGAGAGGCTGGCTAATTTATTTATTGATCATCCCGCCGAAATCCTCCCTCCCCTCGACCCGAGGATCGATGTCGCTTGGCGAATGTGGTAAAAGTCTTTAGCAACCACTAGGAGAGGGCAGAATAACTAAGATGAATCAAAGAGGATGAAATTGCAGGACACAGCTATTTTAACATTTGTCATTGAAAAGATCAGCGAAGCTTTCTTATCCTGAACTTACAGATTTTATCAAATTAGATTTTCAATATATAAGCTGAAAAAGTTACAACCTTACGTATTTTTAAGAACGGACACTTGGAAATGGAGACGCATATTTTCTTTATTTATAGAAGTAGATATAATTGAAGAAAGCTATGACTTTTTTTGGGTTTTCTCAGTAAAAACTGGTAGTAATGAAATGGTCAAAATAAAGAAAATTTTAAAATGACGGAACATCGGCCAGATTTCCGGTTGAAAAAAGTCGAAATCAAAATAATACCTACTATAATTTAGTCACACAGATTTTTAATGGCAGCTAATGAAAAAAAAATGTAATAAAATTTCTATCACTTGATACTACTGATTATATTAATGTCAATTGTTTTTAGAATTTTGACCTAAAATGTTATACTATTCAGTATTATTTTTGCTATTTAGTCTTATTTTAATAAATACTGGAGACCCGACGTTGTTCGGTTGAACAAGAATAAGGAATCGCACTCCTTTGAGATTTGTTGAGAGGAAGTGTGGAAAATTTGAGGAAAATCGGCCGAAAATTGTTTCAGATTATAATGTTAAAAAACTATGTGAAGATATCAACGGTTTCTAAAAAAATCACTGTCAAAGTTCCAACTTCAACGAAAAAAATTTACATTTTTCACAGAAAGACGCTTTAAACATATTCAATATCATGCATACAATCACTTGTCTGAACAGATGTGTTTATTATTCAAACAAGTTATTATGTGCGTCAAAGTGAGTAGATAATGTTAAGGAACTACACGACAATTCTCTATCTTTCTCAAAAACACTGTCAACGTTGCGATTCCAATGAAAAACAATTTACATTACAAATATACTCAATTTGATGAACAGAATCACCTAATAGACGCATTTATTATTCAAACAAGTGATTCTGTGCATCAAACTGAGTAGATAACAGTAAGGAACTACACGACAATTCTCTATCTTTCTTAAAAACAGTGCGAACGTGGCGATTCCAATGAAAAACAATTTACATTACAAATATACTCAATTTGATGAATAGAATCACCTAATAGACGCATTTATTATTCAAACAAGTGATTCTGTGCATCAAACTGAGTAGATAACAGTAAGGAACTACACGACAATTCTCTATCTTTCTCAAAAACAGTGCGAACGTTGCGATTCCAATGAATAACAATTTACATTACAAATATACTCAATTTGATGAACAGAATCACCTGATAGACGCATTTATTATTTAAAGAAGTGATTCTGTGCATCAAACTGAGTAGATAATATTAAGGAACTACACAACAATCCTCTATCTTTCTCAAAATAACTGTCAAAGCGATTTCAATGAAAAAAAACAATTTACATTACAAATATACTCAACTTGATGCAAAGAATCACCTGCATGAATAAACGTATTTATTATTCAAACAAGTGATTCTGTGCATCAAACTGTGTAGATAATCTTAAGGAACTGTACGACAATTCTCTATCGTTTCTCAAAAATATTGGCAAAGTTGCGATTCCAATGAACAACAATTTACATTACAAATATAATCGATTTAATGCACAGTATCACCCGTATGACTAAATGTTTTTATTACTGAAACAAGTGATTCCGTGCATCAAACTGAGTAGATAATGTTAAGGAACTATAAGTCAATTCTTTATCGTTTTTCAAAAACACTGTCAAAGTTGCAATTCCAATGAAAAATAGGTTATATTGCAAATATAATTGATGCACAGAATCATCTGTATGAATAATATACACATTTTTTGTTACATATAGAATATACATAATGTTTGTGTGAAGACATGACAAATAGATAGATTAGAAAATTATTTCCCTATTTTCTAAAATAGATTAAGGATAGACCCATATAATCCATTTCTCCAGGAAACACCCCCGTAGCAAAAGTTCTTGGTAACGTAAGTATAGGGTTTGAGGAAAGCAAATAATAACCCGATGTCCTGTTCATGAGAAATGCAAAGTGTTTAAAGTGTAGCTATTGTACCTTACTCCATATACTAAATAGACGTTGGTGGCGCTAATTATCAAGAGCGCCACCATTACCCACCAATGAGACAATTCATCGCAAGTTAATAGTAATAAAGACTGTTTATTATAAAAATATGGTGGCGCTAATTATCAAGAGCGCCACCGTTACCCACCAATGAGACAATTCATCGCAAGTTAATAGTAATAAAGACTGTTTATTATAAAAATATGGTGGCGCTAATTATCAAGAGCGCCACCGTTACCCACCAATGAGACAATTCATCGCAAGTTAATAGTAATAAAGACTGTTTATAATAAAGACTGTTTATTATAAAAATTGAACGCTGGAGCGGGACTAACAATATTTCCCCCCTTAAGAACCACTTTCCGCACCCACTTTGAAACATTACGATATAGGATGATTCACATTCATTCTTATCGATGAACAAATTCGATAAAACAAATCCGAAACTGAAAATGACCATTCACATTTTAAATCTGGCAATAAAAATTATTTGTTTTCGTAATCCGTACTGGCTAGCTAGATATTTACAATGTACAAAGTCATAAAATCGTCGAAACACTTCGCAGAACGAGTTAATGTAATTTCTATTAGTGACTTTGTGTTAACGCACTAAAGCAAATAACGCAAGACGCCGACGTCCGGAGACACTAGTCCGATCCGAAAACACTGATTCGGTGATCGATGTTGGTGTGGGTTGAAAAAAGTATGAAAGCTCATATATAATTTTAAGTGGGTGAATAAAAACTTTGGAAAATTTAATGGTAAGTGAAGTAAATAATCAAAAGTTAAAGTAAATATGTACAAACAATATTTATCTGATCCCAGAGAGTCCCGGTTTGGAAATTATTCAGAACTTAAAACACAGAAAAGTTTTAAAAATCAACATCGGTTTCATTATGGGACTTGCACGTCATCTAACTTCAGTAACTACAAAATTGATAAAAGATAATTTTTGGCTTTAAATATTAGTTTTGGCTTTTTGACAATTTTAATAATGTAGAAAGCAATGTCGTGCTTTAAATACAATTAATAACATGGGAGAATTGAACGAATACTATAAACGAATAAGTATTCGTTTTTCGAACTTTTTTCAATTTTCACAGATATTTTAATAGAACATCATTTTTCATAGATATTTCAATATCTATGAAAAATGATGTTCCATATGTACCATATGTATATAACAATCTATTTTTTTGAGCTGATTAAAATTTTCGAATAAGTCCTTACTAATATTATATATAAGAAAGTTTGTCTGTTACATTTTTACCTGATAACTCAGTTAGTTCTCGATCAATCGTAACTAAATTGTTAACACACCTAGACCATATTACGAACTGTTATAAAAACTACAGCGAAAAATCATACAATTTCTTAACGAATAATCAGAAATATTTTTTTCTTCCAGATTGATGGCGTTGCTATGAGTATATTAATGTACTGTATGACCTGCTTGGTTTCATTGCCCAATAGTGAGGAAGACGTCCTCATAATCGAGAATCTCTAAAATCCCAATTTAAAAATGAGTGGTTAACAGAATAAAGGCAGATAAAACTTTCATCAAAATGAAGCAATGCATGAATTTCACCAATAAAATCACGAGACAGTTACAATTTAATACTAAATCGATCAATTTGGAAAAATCTTATATGAAAAAAAACATTATCTGGCCTGATCTCCGAAACTGCTCTATCGATTTTAACCAGAAATAATATGTACCATCTATGGACAGGTACGAACAATTTACAGTTTATCCGATTCAAATTTAATTACTTTAATCTTTTGAGAAACATAAATTTAAAATGTTTGGTGATGATACTCGGAATGGATTTCCGAACTCAGAAATATTATGCTTACAGTTTTATACGCTTCAACGATTACTATCAAATTAAAAAAAACAGATTACAGTCGACCGGATGCTCCCTTCAGATTTTACAAGCTTACGTAAGGGCCCTTTACTACATGCACACGTACATACATACATATATGCCTATAGATTGCAATGTCCCTGTACATTCACTAACGTCCTTTGAAAATACCCTTCTTGCTTTACTTTCAATGACCCTCTCCCGAATACTATCGCAGTACTTTAATTTTTTTAATGAAAATACTTAAACAATTGAAGATTGATTAGAGTAAAAAAACAGTCACTTCAAATAGGACACATAATGTCTTATTTCGAATGCCATAATTATATGTTGGGATAAGTAATGAAACATTCAAAGGTCAGTATGTACAATTAGCATACGAGTTAAAAGTTTTTAACTGTCAGATAAAGTAAAACATGAATTAAAGTAAACTAAATATTTTATATCGAGGTACTGAACACACTTCTATTAATTTGAATAAGTTCTAAACAAAAAAAAATTAATAAAACTACAAAACAAGTTTAAATATTTCTTACTGATATAGTATTCTATTCTTATCTAGTTCTTTACTTTCGATACAGTAATATTCTATAAATAACATTTTCTTTAATATTGAAAATGTATCCCTGGAAGTGAAACTTCTTTATTACAAATGATTTATTTGTAATTAACGTAATTATATCCGTTTGTGAACTTTATTTCAAATATTGATAATAATCGATGCCGTATGTGGTTTAAACATAAATTGTTATGTAGAAATACTTATGTTGATTGATCAATAGATGGCGTTATGATAGTGTCATATGTTCGTGAAATGTTATGTCATTAACTCTCAGTGTTTCATCTGTTAATACAAAATAAGTTTAACTTCAAAAATATTCTACACACGCTCTTCTAGTATAGTTCGAGGTATTTCAACACTATAGAAAAGCAACATTGATGTAACAATTGAAATATTAACGGATGACCGTTAAGGAAAAAATATGCGGTTTTAATGAAGCTGGTTCAAGCTTATTTATTTAAGTTATAATTTCTTACTTCTCTTCTTTTCTTATTTTTTGTCTTACTCTTATATTCTTAACGTTGACTGGTCATGAGTGCGTAAGACTAATTAAATTTTTTGCTCTGTACAACGAAGTCGCCGAATTAATTAAGCATTAAATGAGGAAAACCTTGGCTATAGCGGTAAACACTTTAATACAATTTTAAATACATGCGTCATTTAAGGACTTCTGTATTCCCAAGAACGATTTTACAATGCGGGCTTTGGGTAATTCCTTTTTCTATTAAGACGAGAATGGGTCGACTCATATTTTTCTTATTAATTTAGGAAGTAATTTTACTATTTAAGGACTTCTGTATTCCCAAGAACGATTTTACAATGCGGGCTTTGGGTAATTCCTTTTTCTATTAAGACGAGAATGGGTCGACTCATATTTTTCTTATTAATTTAGGAAGTAATTTTACTATTCCCCAATGTCTAATGTCCAGATGTTTGTTTTTTGATTTTATAATATTCAAATGATCTTTTGGTTGCAGGTTGACCTAAATTTGAGAAACCAGCAGTTTTCTGACCATACTCTTGCTGAAACGTGTAACTCAAAAATCTTCGAACGGGTTTTGATTAGTTTAAGATTCGCATTACGACATCTATTTGTTATTCAATATAAAGCGTAAAATATAAGAAGGATATGTGATCTTGCTCATTTAGCTAACCTTTTTAAAAAAATATATTAAAAATTTATTGTTTATTTGTTTCAGTGCATAAACAACTGTCTTCTTTCTTTCGGATTCAAGTTAAAAAGTTCAAGGTGAAATGGAGCTTTAGAAATGTGCTTATTACAATGAATTGTATATCCGTTTAGAATGAATTGATTTACGAAAAGGAAAACCATACCAAAGTGGAAAAAAGTGTAGAGATAAAATATGATTAGATGAAAATTAAGTGAGTAAAACATGATTAGATGAAAATTATTGTTATTTCGTTTTATACAAGTCCTAAGCAGGTAAGCACAAAGAATAGTACAATAGTGAGCAAAACCAAAAAACCCGCTCAAAATGACATCATCATTAGCGACGGTTTTGTTTCGGTTTGTAATTCATATAATTCACTGAACTTCAATATTAGATTTAGATCATTTAAGTGCACATTGCTCATAAGTTTACACGTTATTAGATATTCACGGTTTTTTCGCGTATCAAACGTACAAATAGCGAAACAATAGTCACGGGAATTCCTAACTACGCAAAGAAGTATAACGTGTTTGTTTTCAATACACTACTGTCGTACGCATTTGGAAAATAAGCCTGAAAAGCCAAACATCTGGTATAAGCCGTGTAATTTTTTTGCTTGTTCGATATTTGGCCGTGACACGCAATACACAAACAACGATTGTCTATTTGTGAACATACGTAAGTAAACTCGTACAATGTTATTTAACCAGAAAACACTTACAATGTTTATTCAATCGTTTCGTAACGTCATCATAATAATGTTTCTAGTAAAAAATAAAACATTTAATAAACTGAAACATATGTCCAGTAGCTGTATTTTTTCCGTGAAGGTGTTCGAAGCTGGGTACATACGAGCGAGTTCTGCACCTGCTGAAACCTGAAAAATATCTTGATTGTCTTTCTACAATTGTTAAGTGAAAGCCATAAATTTAAATCTGCCCACTTAGAATAAAAACATAAGTAGTAACATTTTTAAAATCTTTCGAAAACGGCGTTACCCATTAAACGCATGATGTAACAGATCTGCTAGACTGGTCCTTTTAGGGTTTTCAACTATTCAAGACTCGCATATTTTTCTTAAGAAGTCAACATTGTCTTTAGATTCACAATTAAATGAAACTACGTGATGTAGTATTATTTTTACTTTCTTTAAGTTCTTTACCACGACCTAGGTTTCGATGTATTACATCTTCAGGTGGGTTATTAGTAAAGATAACATCTTTGCTAAGTAATCTTCTAAGTTCTAAGTAATCTTAAAGTAAGTTCGCTTTAATAAGATCTTTGCTAATCTTTGGTACATTTATATATTTACATGGTGCGATATCATATTGTTTAAATATGCATCGTGTTTTTAAGCCTGTAAAAGATATAGTAGGTAATATATTTATATATTTACATGGTGCGATATCATATTGTTTCAATATGCATCGTGTTTTTAAGCCTGTAAAAGATATAGTAGGTAATATATTTATATATTTACATGGTGCGATATAATATTGTTTAAATATGCATCACGTTTTTAAGCCCGTGAAAGGTATAGTAGGTAATATATTTATATATTTACATGGTGCGATATAATATTGTTTAAATATGCATCATGTTTTTAAGCCTATGAAGGGTATAGTAGGTAATATATTTATATATTTACATGGTACGGTATCATATTTTTTAAGTATATATTCTTTTTATTATAATTTTTTCCCGTTTTGAGTTATCCTTTATAATTTTTTTTATAAAAAATATTAGAAAATCATGTAGTATTGAAAAAATTCTCCAAGATTGCTGTTCTCGTAATAGGGTATATTATACTGTATGGGATGCTTCAGGGAAATTTTGGAAATGTTAAATGAAAAATCTCCCATATGGTTAGACGTATATCCTGAAAGAACCATAAAAAATGACTGACACTGAAGTCTAGTTTACAGTTTCCTTCTCATTTTACAATACTGATAAAAATAACACCATGAATTTTCTTTTCATTTTTAGTGGCAGTAACCATAGTCGCAAGTAGAACTTGAAGACGAAAGGCACATTTAAACCAATGAAACTCTGTTTTACGGTATAAAAACGCTGAATAGTGAACATTCTTTCCTGGGGATAGGACGACGCCATTTCAGATTCAGGAAAAAACAATGACCGGGAAATTTCTTGCTTTACATTTTCTTATATTACATTTTCCTTAAATATTGAACAATGAAAATGTTTTATCTAACATATAAAACTGTGTATTACATACGACGTACGCTTTACGAAGATTTCAATATTCGAACTTACTTACAGCAAAGATGCTGTAAGTTCGAATATCGAAATCTTCGTCGATTTTCAACCTCGGTGGTGTCACCTCACTAACATAAGAATGCTAGTGAGGTGACACCACTGAGGTTGAAAATCGATAGAGCTCTGTCCCATTCATCGCTATTCATTTCTACGGACGGCAAACAGGTTTTGACAGCACCACGGACGGACGTCAATGAGCGCAACAAAAAACTGATACAAAAAATTTGTATCCTAAATTAAATACAAACACCATTACGCAAACACATGATCCACTAACGAAACTCGTTCTTTATTTATGAACTTCTCGCCAAATACGCGCTCAGCTCATCTGTTATTCCGTGTGGAGGCGATCACATAAATTCAAATTGATATTTCACGGTTCCAAGTCAAAATTTCCGGTCTAATTTTATAGCTTTTTATTATGTTCTGGGTTAGGTTAAGGGTTTAACTTAGGGCCATTAACATATAATAATGGTAAATTAAACATTGATGGGGAAACGTGGGACGGGCCTATAAGCGGCTCTGGAAGAGAAAATGATTCAGAAGTAGATAGCGTAGAGCGTCGGGAAGACCAACTTATTGATGAAGGGTGGTGAAAGAAAGCTCAAGAGAGAAATAAAAATACCTTGGTGGAGGTCTATACCCCAGAGAAGGATATTTAAACCTAATCATATAAATACTTCACAGTCTATTAGTTCGGAACCGATTATGATGAAAGTTTATATGAAGACTTGTAGTGCGAATTCGACTTGTACTTAATACTTTTCTTATGTTCATTATTTTAGTTGAAATTTATTGTTTTATGACATTTTTTATGCTTTTACTTAATTTTTTCGAGACTGGGGATTTATGCAATAATATTAAAAATATAGGCAGTGACTCACTTTGTGGGTAGGGTTACCATCCGTCCTCTTTTCTCGGATACTGTCCACTTTTTAAAAGATCCCTACCGAGGATTTTTTCAGTGGTCAGGATTTAAGAAGAAAACAATGATTTAAGTACCCGGGGTTGCAAACGAATCCGGGGTTTTTCGTTCATAACTTTTAGTTTCTTAAAATTTATTATGTTAACTCTATTTCTGGTTGACATAATATATAAAAAAATACGTTTCAGGTAATTCTTTCGACATATGACTTATATACAGAGGTAGGAAGTATTACCTTCAACTTAAATTATTTATAGGTTATATATAGAGGTAGGAAATATTGCCTGAAACGTATTTTAGTATCATTTAGTAGCATAAACGTTGTTGGATATTCGAGGAAGTTTTATTTTATGACATCGGTATCCAATGTATTATATATTAAAGAAAAATATAATAACAGTATCAGAATTAAAATAGGTCATTTAACTGATAGGATCAGTGTTAAATAGGTCGCTTAATATTACCAAGGCTGACCGAGTTCCAAATAACCTAACAAAAGATTAACACCGACTAATCTTCATTAACAATGCCCGCGAGATAACTCTGACCCACGTAAATAGATAACGGCGGGTAACAGCGGCAGATCACGTGATCCGATTACGTGCTGCTAGTAGCAGGGCTACCTGTTGTCCCGATCGCCACGTGTCACAGCGGATTTCCGCCGGCCGCCGCTTGTAAACATGGCGTCCACTCTTGTTGCTACATAGCTGTTTGTTGTGATCGAATTGATTCACGGTTCGACGAGCTGTCGATCCTTCTGTATAAATGCTCAAATAACTATACGTGTCCTATTTTCACGTCTCACTACGTTTAATATAGTATTCGATTGATTTGATTTTACTATCATAATTCAAGGTAAAAAGAAAAATTGTTTAACAAACCTTAAAAATTAACCGTGTTAGAAAGGTTTAAACTTAACCTTTAGGACAAGGACGGCAATACTGAAATGTGACGTCATTTATTAGTAATGCTCATTGCATCTTACAAGCGTGAATAAGAAAGGAGATATACCTACTCTGTTCCCACCCCTAAATTTAGAAGCCAATACATTTTTGAAAGGTTTTTGATTGACCTATAATTCCATGATATTTTACAAAAAATAATAAATTAAAAGTATTCAACTATCCATTTAATTGGAAACAATAATGTCTTTTCCAGTCTTCGACGTTTATGACTGCTAAGATATATATTATTTTTATGGAGCCCTCATGGAAAAGACATAAGGATCTTATTACTGGAATCACACCAATACACGTCGTTATAGCACAATAATATTTCGGAATTAGCTTCTTTAAAATACTCCTTTTCGCATTACAATTATCAGAAAATCATTTGGTTTTAGATTATAAAAATATGGAAATCAAGAAATTAAAAAACCAAACATTAATATTACAAGACGTGAAAGTGTTTTTGTTCGTCTCTTATTTAATGTTACTTTTAGGATAAGAATAGGATAAGGATAAAAGAAATTTTCTACAATAATAGAATTAAACTAACATACAGATTTGATTAATTGGTAAAGCAAGAATTTTTTTGAAACACAAAAATATCTGTAACATAAATGACGAAAATAATCTGTAACATACTTTAATATTGGTTTCATAATGTAGAAATAATTAACTTTTCAATAACAAAACATTTTTTATTATCAATATTTTCTTAATAATAATTATATTTAACCATTTCATCATAATAAACAGAGTCTTCAAGCATAAAAAATAATTTCATTATTTCAAACGATTTTACTCTGATATCTAAATAAAAAAAACACTGGTGTGTGCTTATGACCACATGATAGAAGTGAAAACTAAAATAAAAAATACAATAACATACGCATATTATATCGAATACTCTCAAATAAAACATTAAATATTAACTGTATACACTTGAAATATTACAATGATTATATACAATAACATAGGCGTACTATATTATGCGGGACGACAGACAGTATTCAGAGCCTCGCACTTGACTGTTGCTGGATTGGAGGATTCGAAGTTCACCAGATCTACGTCGCTGTTGACTATGCAGCCAGGAGAGAACTAGCTAGGTTGATTACCAATGAATACTCGTCTGTGTAAGACGATTTCTTTATTATTTATATACTAATAATAAAGTATACAATTTCTACAACTAGAGGTTGAACTGATCGTTGACTATTCGATAACTATTCCGATAATTATATGATCGACGACTGTTCGAAGACTATTCCGACTAATCGATGACCATGATTTGGCAGCGTTGTGACCTCTCTTATATGCCGCTAACTGATCCCTTTGTGCGGCCGCCGGTTATCACGCCAGGGGTTACGAACCCACGGCCACCCGATCGTCGTATTGGTTAGTGCGGCCGTCCGGAATATTAAATAATATTCAAATAAAACATTGATAAAAATTAAAACGTAATACTTGAAAGGATGCACTCCGTGTTAGACAGTGAACTCGCTTGGGAGATGCCGAAGGGAGTCGAGTTTATCCGAACCGTGTACTCATTTGGCCAATGCCAAAAGGAGCTGAGTTTACCCGATTCAGAATCACAGGCCCGAGCGTGACGGCTCAGTTTCGTTCACTGCTCAGAAAAAGTACGCATGGTGCGCCTAAATATGTTTTCACTTCAAAAACTTAAAAGAAATACTAAATTACCAGTGTAATAATATTTTTTTTCTGCAGAATAGTAATCATACCGCTTCATATTCAAAAGCGAATATAGAGTTCGCCCTGATGGTGATGTATCGCTTTGATGATGCAGTGCGGTGTTCGTGCATTGTGGCATGCTTAACCCTCGCGATGACGTGGAAATAGTGTATCTTGAGAACAAGATATGATAAAAAAAGTGTTCATTCATTGTAATCATCTCATTTTGTAATCAGGAATCAATGGAAGCCGACTTTTCTAGACTATGTCTGTATTTGTTTGGGAATTGCGTTTCATGAAAAACTCAGTTTCTTAAGGAATAATAAAAGACGTTTCTTAAGGCGTTGCTAGATGGCGCTGTTTAGACAAACAACTTGTTCATCAAATTATCCATTATTTATAAGCTTGATATTTTCCCAAAACGATTCTAATTATTATACAATATCACCTACGAAATACAAAATTCAGTGTTAAATATTTCTTTTGTATGTTTTATTTTTTGCTCCTTCCTCATTGCCAATCGTTGCTTGTTTGATGTTTTATATTTTAAAAAATACCAGCTTTAAAAAAAATCAGTTACGTCGGGGCCATTTTTTCAGTTCCCTTTTAATTCTGACCTTCCATTTAAAGAAAATCATTTTTTAATTGTGGCAGCTCTTTCTTAAACATGAAACAACTAGTGGAAATTCGTTTGATTTAAAAGTGGCTATTTTACTGTGAAAGACAATAAAAATCCAGAATAACCGAAGTAATTTGAAAATAAAGAACAGGATGATTGGTATATGTACATTAATGTTGTTAGAAAAATGTTAAACAATCTTATAGTTTTCGTAGCAATTCCACATTTCGAAGCACATCTCGAAATATAACAAATGCAACTATTTTATTTGTCAAATTGTCGTCATAAGTTCAACTAATGCATAAACCAATCAATGAATAAATAACACAGTTTGCCTTACAATATATATCTAATTTAATTGAATTTAATTCAATTTCTATTCAACTTTATTTACCGAATTGGTTATTTACCGACGTTCGACATTACAGCGCAATCAATCTTGCCAATGTATCTCAAAATCTTATACCCGATCACCTTGACATTCATAACGAAACATCTCTATTATTTAAATGCAGAGTTTTTACTTGTCTTTGACGTCAATCCCCGGAACCATCACCATTAAATACGTTGTCAGAAATAGCTATTTCGAAATGATTTAATTGGCATTAAAAATTTTCATTCATTAATGGTATATGTTCGTAAACAGAAATAAATTTTGCACAAAATAGACGAAGATATTAAATAAAATTACGTAACAGTACCGAAATTTTCTAGTGTTGCACGACATATGCCGATTAATATGTCGACAATTACAATTACAAATTTTTCACCTTTACGAAGTGTAAATAGGTTATGCTTGAATTTTATTCGTACTAACTTTTTTAGGAACTAAAACCGAACAGTAGGTTTTAGTACACATCAGTAGGTTTTAGTACACATCAGCAGGTTTTAGTTCGTAAACAGAAATAAATGTTGCACAAAATAGACGAAGATATTAAATAAAATTACGTAACAATACCGAAACTTTCTAGTGTTGCACGACATATGCCGATTAATATGTCGACAATTACAATTACAAATGTTTCACCTTTACGAAGTATAAATAGGTTATGCTTGGGTTTTATTGGTACTAAATTTTTTACGAACTAAAACCGAACAGTAGGTTTTAGTACACATCAGTAGGTTTTAGTTCGTAAACAGAATTAAATGTTGCACAAAATAGACGAAGATATTAAACAAAATTACGTAACAATACCGAAATTTTCTAGTGTTGCACGACATATGCCGATTAATATGTCGACAATTACAATTACAAATTTTTCACCTTTACGAAGTGTAAATAGGTTATGCTTGGGTTTTATTCGTACTAACTTTTTTACGAACTAAAACCGAACAGTAGGTTTTAGTACACATCAGTAGGTTTTAGTTCGTAAACAGAAATAAATGTTTCACAAAATAGACGAAGATATTAAACAAAATTACGTAACAATACTGAAATTTTCTAGTGTTGCACGACATATGCCGATTAATATGTCGACAATTACAATTACAAATTGTTCACCTTTACGAAGTGTAAATAGGTTATGCTTGGGTTTTATTGGTACTAACTTTTTTACGAACTAAAACCTACTGATCTATTATGAATTTTGAGAATCCCCTCACCGGAGCAAATCACCTGTGAAACTTCCGGAAAATAATAAAAAAAACACAGTTAACAAACATTTGTTTGACAAAGATAAAATTATTCAATTTGAAATATAATGCCGCAATATTATTGCTTCAGGAATTTCCTTAGAAAAACAAGTGACCAAATCAGATCCAAATTAGCAAACATATCTGTCGCTCAGACGAGCTCTCAACCATGACCGAACGCAAAACTGCTTTGTTTCTGGCATGAAGTTGACATAGTCAAAACATAATATTTACAAATTATCGATTCATTACCACTTAATTTTTATTCACAAATAAATAAAACTATGTGATGTAGTATTATTTCTACTTTATTCAATTATTAACCACGACCTATGTTTTTTTGTATGACAACCTTTTCAGGTGGGCAATTTAAAGATTCTCCTTTTCGATATCTCTTCAAATTGCCTACCTGAAGATGTTGTCATACAACGAAACATAGGTCGTGGTTAATAATTTAAATAAAATAAATATAATACTACATCATGTAGTTTCATTTAGTCGTGAATAAAGATTAGGTGATAACGAATTTCTACAAAATTAACACTAAATATATTCAAGTTATCGATAAAACAAAATCGTTTTGATCTTTACTAGGTCGACTTTACGGTATTACCTTCTCGTCGCACCGAGGATAAACACAATCAGCCGTTTCCCAACCAGAGTCGACCGGTCGCCGATAAGCCGACGACCTTGATAGTGCTCTCAACACCTTACTATCTCGAGTTGTACTCACCGAATAACAAACGGTTAAGCGGTGATCGAATCAAGGACGAAGTTTATGTGGCTCAGTGGTAATATAATCGTCTCCAACGAAAGTTTCGCTCGTTATTCGAATGTTTTTTTCAGATATGGAGTATTCTTAGTTCTTCAAGGTGACAGTGTTTCAAAAATAGACCGATTTATTATTAGTAATTAAAGAAATTGTTTACTTTATTAGAAAAACATGAATTAAATGAAAGACTCTCCAGATTATCAAGTCATAAGTTAAGAAAAGAAATAAAAAAATTTAAAAAATCAAAGATTTTAAAGATTCCTAAAATAGACGAAGTTAGGAAATAGTTGTAGGATATCGTAAACATTGGCCTCAATGAATTTTGGAAGCCAAGCGGTCTGTTCACCTTTATATAATTTTTTATAAAAGACAATTAATGGCGCGTTCCAGGTATTTAACATTTTCATAATAAAAGTTTACCTTGTGAATATCCATTGATTTTATAGATACCAAATCTTCAAGTTCTTGGAGTTTCAAAATAATTTACATTTTACCGCTATAATTGTTTGCTTTGTCACATGTAACCCGTATCCGTGTTGTTGTTGTACCCCGTACATAAATTAATATGTACTGGTTACAAGAACATACTATCGGAGTTTTACCTGTACATATTTCTCTATATTCCAGAATGGCTTTTCCAAAAGCCTGTACAGTTTTAAAGGCAAAAGATATTAAATTGGATAAAAATACGTACAGCTTTATTTTTTACATTCATATTCCATTTTTAGCCATGACCGCCTGTGGATAGATTAAATTCATATATCTCTGAACCAAATTTCATAGATCAACGTGAAGTCACTCCAAGATCGCGAAATGGTCGAATGCGCTATCATATATTTTAACGAACTTTGATTTAATATATAAGTAAATATGGGAGTCATAATGTCATATTGAGAATTGATATAACGCTGAAACTAGCGAAACAAATTTCCTATCAGGTAGAAAATTGTTGATAAGTGAACCGCGGACGCCTCGTAAATATTTTAAGATTACCACTTGGAAGTTTGTATTTTTTCATAAATTACTAATTTCTTTATAGAATAACAAGTGATTATTTAAGTAATGACGAAAAACATTACAGACTACTAAACTTCCCGTGCACACCGTTTTATTTAAAAAAATTACATGTATGAAGCTAGTTTCTTGTAATTTTTTCTAAAATATACCATGGTATGTCATAAAATTGATTCAAGAAATTTAGAGTGATGGTCATTTCAATACAATGTTTTTTTTTTTAATTCAGAAATACACCTTTAATGTTCACAAAGTGTTTATATTCATTACATTCAGAGCGACGGT
This sequence comes from Druceiella hillmani, assembly GCA_039881145.1. Taxonomy (NCBI): domain Eukaryota; kingdom Metazoa; phylum Arthropoda; class Insecta; order Lepidoptera; family Hepialidae; genus Druceiella; species Druceiella hillmani. The sequence continues at coordinate 18,822,672 of JAYKKI010000032.1, read as the reverse complement.
TGTAGAAATAGTGAAAAAGTATGCTTCGTCCAAAACGTAAGGTACTTATAAGTACACTTATAAGAACAAAACGTAAGGTGTACCTATAAGTACACCTTACGTTTTGTTCTAAAATCTCATAAATCTGATGAAGCTTGATGCTGGTGATTATCAATAATATGTTCTAGTTGAAATAATGAGTCATAATGGGATAATCCAACAAAGCAAAGACTATTCAAAGGACTTTTTATCCTTTGAGATACAGAATTCTAAAAAGAACAGCTTCCTAATCGTAAATCATAACTATACTCCATTGACGAGGGATGAATTTGAGATTTACTGTGTCTCAACTGTATTTCAGCTATCTTCCAAGCAATGTCAAACAAGAGTACTTTTTTGAGATAAAGACTTGTCATGGAGTTTGCTAAAAAGTAGATAATATTATAATGCTATAAAACGAATATAAACTTAAATATGCGGTAAATTAAGATAAATGTATACTGTAGGCTTCTTCAAATTAATATTTGCATAAAGATGTTTACATTTCAAAATTGTCCAACAAAGAATATGGTAGTAAAGGATATGCTAGTTGTTATCCAATTGATATTAGCTAACCGAATGATATTTTACCTAATCAACTGTCACAACATATCGGTCATAGATTAGTTGTTACTTACTATCAAGGTTGGCCAACTCTTACGTGTTAAATTTGATAAAAAAAAAGTGCGAGTCGATTACCAGAATCACAATTAATTGTATTTTCACAAATTTTCTTCCTTCTTTCTGATTTTTCTTATTATTTAAGAGGTAGAGAAAAAGGTAAAAATTTTTTTTAATTGCATTTAAGAGAATTTTTGATTTAAAATAAATCTTATATTTTTAGATTTTCCCATTTTATATGACATGGAAATACGGTTGAAAACAAAGAAAAAATACTTGTGATGTTATAAAATTAACCTTAAAATAGGAAAGTTATGTTTTATCCTTTACGTCTGTATTTATATCATCACTAAGTATAACTATAATAAAATTGATTTGTTTACAAGTCGCACGGTCTCTGACAGAATAGGTTACCACAGATGGGCCGATGGAAAGAAAAACAAGTGTATCAGCTCCGAATGGGGTCGACTCTGAAATGGAATTGACTATATGTAATCAACTCTGCAGTTATTCTCATAGGTGCACTGTTTTTTTTTCATTTTGGTACAAAATATTAAATACTAGGTGACAATTGAAAAATTGTTGCATCACCATAAAAAATATTTCGAACTTATGCCGCCATGTCTCTTCTATCAATTTCTTGATCTTTGTATTGATTTTTCACTTGATTTCTGTAAAGACTTTTATTTATGTCGTTAAATTTCCATTTCTTACTTGTGTTAGAAATATTATCAGCACATTACTGTGCTGATAATATCCAAATTCCGTAAACAACGGAACAGTTAGGATCACCATCAATTATTTTGTTATATATGAGATCTAAAGTTTTCGAATATAAACAAGATACTACCATTTATTTAATTATGCAATGTCACTTCATTATAACTTGAGATCTCCTTTGAACAATAGGAGAGGGAGATTAAACATTAATGTGGGTAAAGATAAGTGCAAATGTAGTCTTGATTCCTAAATACATGATGTAGCAAATCTGCTACATGGTTTTAAATAGATTCTTTCAGGTTTGCAACTCTCCAAACTTGATGGCCAAACTGTTTTTATATTTCATCCACTATGATAAGATAAACCGATTTAAACATTTTCTCTTTCGTTATTAATGCTAGGAGATTTTTCAGGGTTAAATAAAAATCATACATCATTTTCTTACTACTTTAATCAGTTGAAGCCTGCTTGACTGAAGGTACCTATCGAAAAGGCACATTCAATTCATGTTTAAACACTGAGTTTGCGAAAGCAAAAATGTAAAAAAGGTCGCATACTAATGATAAATGAGTCGATTATTCCGGTTTTAATTGAAATATGAAATGAAAAGCAAACACAGCGTACCTGTTAGCACGTCCGAAACGCAGCGCCTTGGCAAACCAGTAATCGCTGAAATCTCTAGACATTTCGTTTGGGCACATTTCGTCTCTTGCACTATAAATACACTTAAACTATCACTCAAGTGTCATTGCTGCTTACTTTGCGCCCACTTACACTACGCTCCACAGTACTATCGCTCGAAGTGACGAATACTCTGTGACCCCGATTTGGATAAGCAGGCAATACTGACGTAATATTTTCTCAGCTGAGTTAAGTTACATTAGATATTTTAGTTATTCGAGTTGGATTAATGAGAAATTTAAATGAGCGACTTAGGTAGGTCCTTACCATAATGTTGCCTTGTTTTAGTACCGTGGGCCTTGACGAGCTATTTTGGGAAAGGCACGAACGAAACTAGCGAAATGTCGATTGGCCATTGGCTTTGGTCGACAGGTGGAGAAATATCGTCTTTAGCGAAAATGAAAACAAATTCTATAGCATATAGTACGGGTGGAATTTGTAGATTTATTAGTGCTTTGCATTAAGGGAATAGGCAAGTTCATAAAGTTTTAGTGAAACTGTGATTTAGATTGTGTGAACAGTGTATTTGTTATACATGGTGTCCGGAAATAAGTGTCGGACAAAGAAAGACGTTATTCCTTGACCGAAAAATAGTTGATTGTCGCTAAACTCAAATTTAAAACATGATTTTTTCAAGAAAATTGAAAATAGCATTCATAACTATTTGTCATCTTTTTAGTATGTATGATACTTGCGTACATTGTTCAGCGCCACACGGGGGAATAACCCGCGAACATTGCGAGTAAAAACCGTACTCCGGACAATTATTGGATGTGTTAAGAAGAAGTCATGTGTAATATTTTTTCGCACTCAATTAGAAAAACTGCGTATATTTTGGCGTGGAATATAATCGACACTTAGTCATAATAACAAATTTGACATATAAAACTATTTTAGTGACAGTAATTATTGTGGACACAATACAGTTGCGACAATTACGACCGCGCAATTGTGATCTATGCAACAATCGTTTTTTCACCATATTCTACCGCTTGGTCATAAGAGTACCAACCAGTTCGTTAAGCATGTGTACTCATCTTTTCACATGATTCAGTTTCTCATTTTTATGAAAATGAAATATCCTTAAAAATAAACTAATCCGCAAAATTATTTCTGTATGAGAGCATAATAATTTTTTAGTTTCACACGTCATTTCGAATTTATCCTTTTCAACGACTAACACATTTAGCCTTATCAGCATTTACATAGGTGATTAAAATTTACTAAAAATGTTATGTCATGTGTGTTCTTGCCGACAAACGAAGAAGGGTTATGTATTTGGCACATACATTTGTTTTTCAGAATATTTCCTAAAAATTGTTAAATTTGTAATTCGTTGCATTTTTTTTACACAATATGAAATTTTTTTACACAATAGCAAATTTTCCTAAGACGGTCGTAAAATATATTATATTTAAATATTTGGCTATTTTTTTAATTTGTCATAATTAATATCTTTAAAGAAGGCACCAAAAGGGATTTGAATCAACTGACATTTTGGTTCCAACATGCAATCGCTATATCGAATTCTGGCTTTTGAAATTCAAAATTAAAAAATCGCTTACCTTTACGAATTTTATCTTACCCCACTATGGGACATTTCGATTTTATTTAGTTTGAGAGTAATTTTTTAATTAATCTAATTACATTTTTTTCCACCCTTAAAAATATTTTGAAATGCTTGCACCATTGTAATCCTGTAACTATACAAACTGCAACTATACAATTAGACAGAGCACTTATGTGAACACAGAAGATGCGTAATTTGAATTTGAGACATCTTGTTCAAATTTAGAAAACGTTTTAAATCTCTACTTTAAGAGATTTTCCCTAATGGATTAAAATGTGAAACACATTTGAGTGCTTCAAACACATGTGAGATGACGAAAAATTATTTCAAAACGACTTTGTTTATTTTTCCCTGGAATAAAATGTTTAACGCGGACTTTGGCGTACCTTTCTAGTTTTTTATACCTGATATGTAAAAAAACCTTTTTAATTAATTATTGAACAATATGGTAATTCTGAAAAAAATTAAAATAAATATTTTGTCATTAAAAATATTTCAAACATTACACCAATGTTCAACAGACAATTTGACAGTTAATTGCACATTACACGATTTATAGTTAATTGTATAATACACGTTTTTACAAATGTGCAATAATCAGTATAAATTGACAAGGAAATAATTTTGGTTACATTCAATTTGATTTTACAAAATTTTAACACACGTTCATAGCCATATTCACGTAACTAAAATGAAACTGTGAATATCAGAATACATTTAGTTGTTAAATTTTGGGAGCTGTTAAAAGCTGGTACCCATAGAAACTTAGAAACCAACAATTATGTATAGGTGTTATAAAGTGTGTAGAGGGATGACATCAAAGTAAATAACAAAGAAATTATTATTAAAAATGTGTAAGTGGAAAATCATACTTTTGAAGTGAAACTTCTCGATTATAAATTATAATTTATTACTATATTAATTACATATGTAAAATAATGATTATTATTAATATTATTTCATGTAAAATTTACTAACACGATCTTGTAATTCAACACGAAGGTTAATTAATAATAAATATAAAGACAATTAATATCATCTTACGACATTAGTTTAAAAATTATTTCTTCGAGTTATAAAAATAACAAACGGCGCCATCTGTGGTCTGTACGTGAAATTTCAACATCCATTTCAATGCTGGCGAACATTACAGATATTTTTGCATAAATTAACCGACAGATTGCGTTAGTGTAGTGTTATATGTCGGTGAAACGGTATGGGACTTTCAGTTTTTCATTTGCCGACGTTAATTCAGCTGCACACGATTGTATACTCGATTTATCTTGCGTTATTTTGTACACTCGATTATCTTTTATGACTCAGCTGATAAAATGGGTGACTAATATTCAATGAAATCTATAAATTATGGGATTAAGTATTTTATCGATCTATTAGTCACTTTTCAGACTATTTTTAGACAGTACTTTGGCACTAATAAAGTCGATAATATATTTTTAAATTACGCCGTCAACTTATCGTGTTTACGGCCTCTTACTCCTGTAAACTCAAGCATCTAACTACATACAATAAAAAGATATAGCCTCTTAAATAAATCGTATTTTGATACTGACTCACTAACCCGCTCATAATAATATAGGGTAGTTCCCTTTGAATTACGCACAGAATCTTGAAATTTGGCATGAAGGAAGGTTACATGATACGAAGGAAGAGGAGTTATTACTTTATAAACTAATTTTTTTTATTTTTCAGTTCTTTTTTTATGTTTGTAAAGTACGTATTTAAATAAGCTTTATAATAATATGATATAACGGTACAGCATTCTGACTTGTTCATATTGTATAAATGTTTATCTAATGAAGAAACTTTATTTTTAATGACATAACAAAACAGAAGCTAATTTCATAGCGTTTCTTCGACATAACGCTATACTAACGCCATCTATTGCGTAAATTACGTAAATATTTTTAAAGTGCTATCTCCTTTATTCTGAAGATATTAATATTGAAATAAGAACCACTGGCCTCAACTAGTGCTGTTATAACTTATAAAAGATAATTTTTTTTACTGAAATTTATCATTTTTGTACATTTATTATAAATAACAACCTTCACGTTTAATAGTAAAACTATGTGAGTATAGTTTAATTCAAATAATATATTATTATTTTATTTATTTTAAAACATATAAAAAACATATATAAACATATTTATTATTTTATTTATTTTAAAACTAATATATATGTAAATAAATTAGTTGTAAAAACATTGTGTGTGCTCAGTGGACCAAAATACAGTGCTAGTTTCTGTGGTAGTTTTATATAATGTTATTAAACTTTATTAAAAACATTAGACTTAAGAACAAAAGAAAATAAATTATAAAATAAAGAATTTAAAAAAAATTAACTAATTTTGATTACCTAATTTAAGCACGTGCTCATTGCTGTTAAATAATAAATTATAAGGGTGTTAAATTATTCATGGTTCCGTATGTTGACATTATTTGATGATGATACCAAACATGTTGAATGGGTTTGGTAATTAATTACCTGTTCTAAAACTATACAGATTATGTGACTCATATGATACATTTAGTAGAGGTACCTAGAACTTTTTGGAATGCACACACTGATACGTTGTGTAGCTTTTTCTACTATTTTGGGACCCACAATTTATTTCATACGTCTTGGATACCACAGTTGTGGAAATTTAAATTCAGTAGATGATAGACTTTTAATTTTTGTTTCATATTTTGTAGTGAAACTACCACGTAAGCGGGACACGTGTAACTGGGATAAGCGAGACCTGGTCACATCTGCTGAACAAAAGAAACCGCAAGATTAAAAAGTACTGTCTTTTCGAACTCTATAATACAGCGCACGCCAATTGACCGCAACAGCTGCGCAACTGTTTCTGATAAAAATAATGCGATAACAGTCTTTATTGCAGTTATCTGTACACCTGCAATTGACTGTAATAAATACTGTATTCATTTCTTATTTCTTACATGATTTTTTATCATTTGCAAATATATAGCTTTAAAATAATGTCATGTTTCTCGAACATAACTTGGTCCCGTGTCATTAAATGTTAAATTTTTGAGTAATAATTAAATTTCAATGTACTTTACATGTCAAATTGAGCTAACTGCTTAGTGTCTTAAATTTGTTATTTAATGACATGTTATTTTCATGCTGACATATTATTGTAAATGTTGGCATTATATGGTGATACAATTCCAAACTCAGCGAAATCACCATCGGCAGTGTAGTACGAAAATCAGCCATAAACACTTTGAAACAACAGATATATCGTCATGATTTACATCTCAAAAGGAAATTAGATTTATATCTTAAAAGTTCATCAGATTTAAAAATCGATCTGGTAACAAAATATATGTAAAAATTGACCTGATAAAAAATAGAAGTAAAAATGAACCTGTAAGAAAATTGATCTAAAAATGGACCTAGTAACAAAATCAATTTAAATATAGACTTGATAACAAAATGAATCTAAAAATCGATCTGCTGACAAAATAGATGTAGAAATGAAGTATATAACAAAATAATCATAAAAATGGACCTGGTAACTGAATAAATTTAAAAATGGACCTGACAACAACATGAATCTAAAAATGGATGTGCTGACAAAATAGATGTAGAAATGAAGTATATAACAAAATAATCATAAAAATGGACCTGGTAACTGAATAAATTTAAAAATGGACCTGACAACAACATGAATCTAAAAATGGATGTGCTGACAAAATAGATGTAGAAATGAAGTATATAACAAAATAATCATAAAAATGGACCTGGTAACTGAATAAATTTAAAAATGGACCTGATAACAACATGAATCTAAAAATGGATGTGCTGACAAAATAGATGTAGAAATGAAGTATGTAACAAAATAATCATAAAAATGGACCTGGTAACTGAATAAATTTAAAAATGGACCTGATAACAACATGAATCTAAAAATGGATGTGCTGACAAAATAGATGTAGAAATGAAGTATGTAACAAAATAATCATAAAAATGGACCTGGTAACTGAATAAATTTAAAAATGGACCTGACAACAACATGAATCTAAAAATGGATGTGCTGACAAAATAGATGTAGAAATGAAGTATATAACAAAATAATCATAAAAATGGACCTGGTAACTGAATAAATTTAAAAATGGACCTGATAACAACATGAATCTAAAAATGGATGTGCTGACAAAATAGATGTAGAAATGAAGTATGTAACAAAATAATCATAAAAATGGACCTGGTAACTGAATAAATTTAAAAATGGACCTGATAACAACATGAATCTAAAAATGGATGTGCTGACAAAATAGATGTAGAAATGAAGTATATAACAAAATAATCATAAAAATGGACCTGGTAACTGAATAAATTTAAAAATGGACCTGATAACAACATGAATCTAAAAATGGATGTGCTGACAAAATAGATGTAGAAATGAAGTATGTAACAAAATAATCATAAAAATGGACCTGGTAACTGAATAAATTTAAAAATGGACTTGATAACAAAATGAATCTAAAAATCGATCTGCTGACAAAATAGATGTAGAAATGAAGTATATAACAAAATAATCATAAAAATGGACCTGGTAACTGAATAAATTTAAAAATGGACCTGACAACAACATGAATCTAAAAATGGATGTGCTGACAAAATAGATGTAGAAATGAAGTATATAACAAAATAATCATAAAAATGGACCTGGTAACTGAATAAATTTAAAAATGGACCTGACAACAACATGAATCTAAAAATGGATGTGCTGACAAAATAGATGTAGAAATGAAGTATATAACAAAATAATCATAAAAATGGACCTGGTAACTGAATAAATTTAAAAATGGACCTGATAACAACATGAATCTAAAAATGGATGTGCTGACAAAATAGATGTAGAAATGAAGTATGTAACAAAATAATCATAAAAATGGACCTGGTAACTGAATAAATTTAAAAATGGACCTGATAACAACATGAATCTAAAAATGGATGTGCTGACAAAATAGATGTAGAAATGAAGTATGTAACAAAATAATCATAAAAATGGACCTGGTAACTGAATAAATTTAAAAATGGACCTGACAACAACATGAATCTAAAAATGGATGTGCTGACAAAATAGATGTAGAAATGAAGTATATAACAAAATAATCATAAAAATGGACCTGGTAACTGAATAAATTTAAAAATGGACCTGATAACAACATGAATCTAAAAATGGATGTGCTGACAAAATAGATGTAGAAATGAAGTATGTAACAAAATAATCATAAAAATGGACCTGGTAACTGAATAAATTTAAAAATGGACCTGATAACAACATGAATCTAAAAATGGATGTGCTGACAAAATAGATGTAGAAATGAAGTATATAACAAAATAATCATAAAAATGGACCTGGTAACTGAATAAATTTAAAAATGGACCTGATAACAACATGAATCTAAAAATGGATGTGCTGACAAAATAGATGTAGAAATGAAGTATGTAACAAAATAAACATAAAAATGGACTTGGTAACAGAATAAATTTAAAAGTGGACCTAATAACAAAATAAGTCAAAAACCGATCTGGTAACAAAATAGATATAAAATTAGCAACTTTGCCGGTTGCCCACGTCTTTATTTTCCAACTAATAAAGTTTTAAAAATACATTTGTACACAGTGTAGCAAACATTTGTTTTTACCGATATCCCATACAAGTAGACAAAAAAATTATATAAGTAAAATTTACATCTACAACTTATTCCGTTTAGGGGCTAAAATCTGCTTCAATGGACAAAAAGCTTCGTAGCAATAATCGGTTTCTGTCTCAACTTTTTGGTTACGGAGCCCTAAAAACAATTCATAAATTCTCAACTGCCAATGATAATGAAATATACTTAGACGCAGGCATATTATACTCGAGCTGTTGCCAATGGTGGTATTATGAATGATATCATTAAAATATTTTTACACAGTTAAATAAAAATGACGTCATTTGACATGCCGTAGTGCTTTACTGCTTTATTAAAATGATTAGTTCAGATACTTGCTGACTTTCAAGCATTTCTGTCCTACAGAAACCCTTGGAAGTCAACAGGACATAGCAACGTGACAGTTTATATAGCACTGTTAGCAGGGATACCAAGCTACACAGAAATATAAGTTCTATCGAAATCTATTTAGTTGTTATTATCTGATGCAAATCGCAAGTATTATCTGATGAAAATCCCCAGTTTATTAGTTCAAAAGAAACAGATAGAAAGGAATTAAAAAGAAACTGTATTCGTTATATTTAATCTCTATGGATAGAGCACAACTAAAATTAAAAAAAAATATCCAATGCAAAAACACTATTTCGTTATGGTTTTATTATGCGTAAAGTGGATATAGATCCAAGTATCCGAGTTAAAAATGAAAAAAAAAATTGTGAGCCGTCATGGGACGCCTGGCAGATGTAAAATATCTAAACTTTTTTATATTGAAATATTTTTATTGGAACGAATTGGAAACGAAAAAACAAATATCCAAATACTTGTTAATAATAAAATATTAATTTAATTTTATTATCTTACTTTTTTTATGAAATAATTTATCACAGAAATATTTCTTAACAATCTATTGAAAATACATTATTAATTTTACAATACTGTTAGCAGACAAGACGCGAAGCTGACCGAGTGGCACATCGCGACGTGCCATCAAAACGTTTCAACTCCCGTCTTAACATTAAAATATTTTTCATTCGAGTGTTACGTACACTACTCAAAAAATTACAAATTATTTGTTTAACAATTTTAGTTAGGAGATCTCAGCAGTTCACGAACGAAATACCTTTGAACGAAAACGGAACGGAAACGAAAAGGGAACGGTGGAGGTGGAACGCAACAGCTTTAAAACTACGAAAACATTAATCATTTTGAAGCACAGACCACTTAAACCATTGTACAGAAAGCATTAGGATCCGTTTCACAGATATTAATAAATATGCTGAATTTCAAATAAAAACAACTGGAAGACAAAGTTCTAACTTGAGATCACATCGCATTACACACACATTTCGAAACATCGTCCACTTTTCCCCTTCTTTTAGATTTTGAACACAAAGATTAAACGCATTTATTTATTTCTAAATATATTTATAAAAATAAAAAATCTGTTAAATATTTTAAATCATCGTACAGAACGTATCAGTTTCGCTGACCTTAATAACTATGCTAAATTTCAATTAAAAAACAACTGGGAAACAAACTCCTAACTTAATGTCACATCACATTGCACACACATTTCGAAACATTGTCCATCTTTCCGCGTCTTTTAGATTTTGAACACAAACATTAAACGCATTTAGTTATTTCTAAATATATTTATAAAAACAAAAAAAGAGTCTTAAATATATCTATAAAAACTAAAAAAATAAAGGTCTGTAAATTTCAGCTACAGATTCTTTTAACACTCACTAAATCACATGCCAGTCATAACGAGCGTAACAACTGTTTTGACCAAATCACTCGCATTAACAATTTCTGTCATTTATCTTCTATATAAGATAATATGTATATATGTATGCTAATATCGGGACATTTGAGATGTCATGTGTGAGTTGTATTTTACGCGTCGTTATTACTGATAATTCAATATGGTCATACTCTGTTAGATTTCAGCTGTGTCCTATAGGAGCTCCACCAAAGCTTAATAGAAAAAGCCCTAAAGCTTCAGAATGCAAGGCTTTTAGAGAGTTCGATGGTCTATATTAAGATATTCTATTTATGGAGTAATATTGACAGTATTACTCCTAAATGGCAAACTACAAAATAAAACAGGGCTACCTTTTTGTAAATAGAGACACACTAAACAGAGTCAATTTAATTGTGTCCGTATTTATAAAGCTAGTGTAATTTTATTGTATAATTCAGTTGTTATAATTTAACGCAAATCCCAAAGAAAACTGCTATATTAGCATAGAAAATGTCCTAGGATCTTCCGCTTGAATGGCAGGCAGAAATGATAGTTTAATATAAAATGTCCATCGAAATATATTGGAACTGCCGTTGTAAACTTTTTAAATAGAGTAAAACCTTGAATTATGGGTTTGTCTTCCAGTTGTTTTCCCCGCAATATAAAACTTAAATTATAGAGAAGAACCTATGGTAGGTTCTTCTCTAGAATCTAGGTTTTATATTGATAAGTTTTTTATTTATATAATGATGATGGATGTACAATGGTTTACCCCACAAAATTATTATAACTATAGTGAGCTTGGCGCGCTTAAGCGATTAAAAAAGAACAATGGTTAGCTAAAATCTAATAAACGTAATACTTCTAGTATTTAATTATTTTCTATACGTTTCATAGTCATTTATGAAGCTTCTGTATAGTTTGGCCGAACTATGATAAAAATTGTCCGAGTAAGTTGGAAATCATCAAACATTTCTGAAGGTCGTGCCCATCCTGAAATGTCCTGGTAGTTTCGTTTATTAGTTTTTTTTCCATTCAGCCTTGTTCTTTCCTAACAGTAGATGTAATTGGGAGGCCTCTGAGCGTAGTTATCTGGGTAGGAAATCTACCGCGGGGTCGTTTACCATTGACTTTCCCGATAACCATTAGTTTTTCTATATTATCTGGTTCCCTGCGTAAATCGTTATATGTTTTGTATGATAGTGTTGTCTGTAATGTGTACCTTGGAAGACCAGAAAACTATGCTAAAAACTAAAGCTTCTAATTTTCTCTTAGCAGCCCTTTAGTAAATAATATATTTCAAGCTAGATTTTTGAAAGATTACTTGGGTGACTTAAAAATCTTTGTTTTATTTTACCTCGTAATTGGAATTACAAAATATACTTGTCAAAGAATTTCATTAGTTTATGTCAGATAGATAAAAGATTAAAGTTATACGCATTTCTCGTAAAAGCTAAAAACAATCTTTAACCATGAGTCCGTTAAAAATGCTACTGCTTATATAGATGCTTTATCATGATCATAAAGGCTCACAAAAATTTCCTTCTTTCAATTTCAATTTGTTATTAAATATGATACACAAGTCGCTATAAACGACTTTACTGAATATAACTCAATACCGGTAGCCATATTTTATTTCCAACAATAAAAAAAACGTTGAAAGATCGAGGTTAAAGAGTAAATTGAATGGATAAACCCAACAGGATAGAGACTGAACTCAACATCCCAAAAATATATATTTTAAAAAGGGGCAGAAGAAAAGCGTGGTGTTATTGGCTTTGTAGAAATGCAATGATTGGGAGAAAATAGGTCATACTAACGTTTTTAAATATAACTTTTTTACGATGAATAAACATGACATGAACATTTTGTCAGAGCTCCACGGTAAAAGCGAAATTATTATGGCGTAACTTCAATTTCCCTATGTAATATCAGGTGTAAATAATTTTGTAGCTTCACTGGGAGTATGCACTATGCTTTGGAGTAAAAAATATAGTAAATGATATTTTTATTTCCATAAAACCGGCTTCAGGAATAACAGAGTTTAGCCAAAACCATTTTAAGTCCCACGATATCTTGCATAAGTATATCAAGTATTCTGAAGATGAAGGAAAGCTACACATTATCTCTATGTATATATAAATTGTCTGTCTGTTCTTTTACAATGGAGCTTTGAATTTCACTATTATAGACCATATTTATCCATAAACCATTAGTATAGTTGCTCAAATTACAAGTCCATGTTAATATTTGTGAGGCGTATCTTTGAACGCGGAGAGGCGTAATGGTGATCGTTGGCGCGATTCCAGCAATGACACTAGAGAGGGAGAGAAGTTATTACATGAGAGAGCGATATTAAAATTCAATTGTCAATAGCGTAATTTCTGCGCATCACAACTTCTACGCGAGTGGAACCGTGCGAAAAATATATAATAATATATAAAACTGTAACGGCAAAGTTACATATATCTTTTCTAACTACAGATGAAACGCTAAGGATTAATTCCATAATGTTTCAATGGCATAAGAAGCCATCTGTCGGTTAATTTATAAAAGTAAATCTGTTATTCTATCTATAATACTCATAGAAATTAATGTATATATTTCAACTATAGCCCACAGATGGCACTGTTCATTATTTTTACAATTTTAATAGTTTTTAAAGTAACAACACGAAATTATAATAATTTGTTTGCACATATTTATTATTCATTTGCTTAAATCTGGGGCATCGCTTGTGTGGAAACTGGAAAAACAGTTGTGTAACATATAAGAATAATATTCTCGTGAAAATATTGGATCTCAGCATTGCGAATGGCCAGGTAGTTTGCAATTTGCTCACTCATAGAAATGGCGTGGACAGGGAGAAAATTGTGTCCTGCAGTACGCTCTTACTTATAAGTGTTTTTTATAGGTATACAACTTTAAAATGAAAAAAAAACATAAAAATCATAATGGCCATGTTAATGGTTGTAATAAAAAGGTAATTATATGCCATTTGTGTTTAAGAACGATTTCAGGCATATGCGAAAGCAGGCGTATGTGAAGCGCAATCTGGAAGTCAAATTCTCAATCACTTTTTCGAGCAATAACTCCTTCAGCGATGAGTCTTGTTTTTAGTTTAATGGCTAAAAAACAAAACCAATAAACAAAATTGCCGGATTCGGAGTGAAGAAAATCCATGTGCCATTATCGAGATGCCGTTACATCCACAAAAAGTCACTGTTTGGTGTACTTTATGGACTGATGGAATCATTGACAAGTATTTCTTCAAAGATGATTCCGGCGAGAACGTTACAGTTAAAGAAGAGCGCCTTAGATCTATTATTGCTGACTTTTTCGTTCCCCAAATGAATGGCATTGACGTTGAAGAGCTTTGATATCAATAAAATGATGCAACATGTCATGCGATACGATAAATTTATCGCAAACATTCGATGAGCGCATAATTTCGCGTAATGCCTTTGTGAATTGGCTTTCACGATATGTTGTGATTTCACACCCATGGATGATTTTCTGTGGGAATATGTAAAGTTGCTAGTCTATGCTGATAAACCAAAGGCGTCGAATCATTTGGAAGGTAACATTCGCTATGTTATTGCCAATATACGACTTCTACTGCTCGAAAAAGTGGTTGAGAATTAGACTTCCAGATAGCGTTTCATTCGGGCCAGCGGCGGCATCCATACGCCTAAAATCATATTTAAATACTAATGACATAAAATTACCTTTTTAATAAAGCCAATACCATGGCCATTATCACGATTTTTATCTTTTTTCCATTTTAAAGTTGTATACTTTGAAAAAATATCCTATATTGACGCCTTTATCTCTAACGGGTGTTTTTTATTACCAAAAAAAATTATTATATTCAGGGGTAAAAGGATCCATTTTCACGACCCTTCCGATCATGATACCGGCTATATGTATGCAGCATATCACGAATATCGGTCGAGTAGTTGAAAAGTAAAAACGAGACAAATAAACAAAAAAGGTAATTTTTCCATTTGTAATATTAGTTACATTTTATATTTGGTACATTTTAAATTTTTCTACGATTCTGAGACCTGAATCATAAAAACCGCAGATAAAAATGCATCGATGCCTTTAAGATGTGGTGCTGACGATGCCTGTTGACATCTTGGACTTCTCATTGGATCAATAAGTCATCATCAAAGAAATCAGCATCCACGATAGGCTATCCCTCGATAGTAACTCGGGTACTTAGATAATTCTGTCATATTATAAGAAAAAATCAAGGCAACTTAGAGTGAGGTATTCTGCTAGCAAGAGTTGAAGGGACAAGACGTCTTGGCCGAAGACCGGCTCGTTGGGTTGGTCAGATCACAAGCACCCTACAAATGATCATCCATGATGTCGTAAGTCTAGTGCAAGATTGCGAGAACTAGCGCCAAGCAATTTACTATCGTTATGGGTCACGATCCTCACCTATCGGTATGGGTCATGATTCTCAGAAATGGGGGAACGATTAAAGAAAATACAAATAAATAACTGAACCATTCATAACAAAATAAGTAAATCATTCCCAAGAGACAAGTTTTATTTCAAGTGTATGGTTACCAAGCGTACATTTCTGGAAGTCCCGTTCTGACTAAACAATCAAACGCTTTTTTTCTCACAACCAAATAAGATCGTGATAACATTTAAAATGAAACAAAATATATTCTAACAAATATTTATACATGAACATGTAACATAAATCACTTTATAGACATACCTCCAGAAATATAACAAAGATTATTTAATGCAAGTACCTGAAATGGTTAATGAATAATTATCAAAAGTGACTAATTCGCTATAAATTGAGTTATCTCAATGCGAAATAAATTTCCAACAAAGCTACGCCCTACTAGTTCCATTGTATATATTTCCATCGTAATGAGTCAATATTAACCGTGACTCGTCCCATACAAGCAGCACGCCCACGTATTATAGCGATGCGAATGATCCGATAGCGCGACCCACACCTGCCCGATATCGTATCGCCGGCAGGTGTCGAGGCTCGTCTTCAGGTCTCGTCGTTCGATAAGCCTAGTATCTGGCGCTATTTAAACATCTGGCGACGTTTTTTTGATAGACGCATTCCATTAAACGTATCGCTCCGTGATCTTACTCTGAGTAATGTGGATTTAAGGACAAAACGAACGTATTAGCCGTTGTATCCGCATTCAACACACTTTGCCTATAGGAAATATGATAATTGTGAATCGAGTATTCATAAAAGTATCAAGATCCCCCTAAACAGTATACAAATATATCAAGACCTGCCCCATAAACAGTAAGCACGTATTAAATTGTAATACAAACTTTATTTGACAATTAATCAAGTAACTGTTTCCTTCAAAATACTCTCCCTCATTATGCCGTTTCTACTACTGGAAGCGCCCCTGTTAGGTTCTAGAGAGACCTCCACGTTTAGGTTCTTCAGCTACCTTCTCGTTGCAGTCTTAATGATCTCTACGTGGCTCCATCCGAGCACCATTTACATTTCGGCAAAGACAAGTATGGTGCCAAAGCGGGCGAATATGGTGAGTGGTCGATGATAGTCACCGAGTTTCGTACCAACTTTACACGGTAAATCGACGACCTGCGGAAGAGGGCGATCGAGGGCTTTAGCAATGCAAATCCGATTGAGATTTTAGTTTAATGTCAAAAAGTCTCGTACCAGTACTCGACCCTGGCTCCTTTATTTCTGGGAGAAGCTTTGGAGCGATTTCTACGGAAAACTTTTTTCATCTCCAAATTTTCTGCTAAAATTTTGTGAACGACCGTTTTACTAATATTAAATTCTACTGAGATACGGTTATTGGACGATCTTGGAAGACACAATACCGAAGAAGGTCTACATTTTCATCAGAAGACGAAGTGGCGGAACGCCCTGGGCTTTTGCTTCAACCAATAGTTATCCATTGCTTCCTTCAAGGTATCTGCTCCGTAAACTTCGTCTAAGGTCTCATAAATTTGTCGCTCGTGCTTGCCGAGTTTTATAAAAAGTTTAATTTTGATTCATTTCTGTTCAATAATATATGATAGTTTCATGCCAATGGGGAAGGGTGCGATAAAAAAAGATGCACATACCATTTCATGAAGGGCTCCGGTTTAAACTGAGCCACGCTCAGGATTTTATGGGATTCATCCCTCTCAATACAGGTTGCACACCCCTCTGAACCGGACAGCCGCTGTTATAAACCTTTTATACGTATTTATGAAACAGGTTCGCTTTATTTAGTATCTGTTACTAGAATTGCCCTGTGATGTTCTGATAAAAATTTGCTCTGGATAAATTTAAGAAGTTTCGTAGCAAAGAGGTTAAACCACAGAGCAAATCTCGTAAGTGGTCTGTAAACAATCATGGTACTATAATAAATACAGCGTCATACTCAAAGATGAACCGTGATACAAACGATGTGACGATTCTTGTCCGATCTCTAAAAGATAACGCTGTTGTTGTGTTTGGAATTCGTGGACTATTTATAGATCAATCAAAACTGAACCATTACATCAAGGCTGATTAATTTTGGTACGGCCATTTTAAACATTGATTAAAATTATAGGAAACCTATTATTTGGGAAGGATACTCGATGTTGGAATAATTCCATAAATTGCGCGAGTAAATATCAAGATTTTTTAAAAGAAAATATAAAAGCAATATTATAATTATAATAATAGAGGAAAATTATGTTGTTCAAGACTCGGAAAATCAGATTAAATTCTCCGTTAAACTTGCTCCTATTACGCATTCAATTTTAGGCGTTGCATTTATTAAAGGAGAAATACTTGGAAAAGTATTTGCGTTTTCCGACTTTCAACTCTAAAGGTGTATTTCTGGAGAGATGTTACTCAAGGAGAGCGAGACGCATAGCCTGGTCTCTTTACCCATTGCTCCTGGGTGGAAATTGTTTTTACATCATCTCATTATTTCAAGTATCCTTCCAAGGATTTATCCGCAGTTAAAGGTAACTACGATGACAAAAATTTATATGCATAGCCGCGGCCGTAATTAGTTCTTTCGAATTATAGTCATATTGAGAATATAGTAAAAATAAATGGAGGGTTGATATATTTTTTAATACGACTGGTATTTACCTAAAAACAGCGTATAGCGAAGAAACACTTATCAGAGAAAAAATACGATGGCTGTACGGAAGACACACGGTTACAATAAAGAAATAAACTTAGTTAAAGTCTAATCTCATGAACAATAAATTTATATCATAATAAACCAAACTTTCAAAAGTTTGTTATTACTTGAATGAAGTATATTCTAGGTTACGGATAATGAGTAACGGCCAAAATTGGACGGACAAATTGCGTTTTCCTAATTTATCCGTCTTTACGATTTTTTTAACTCAAGATCTAAGCCATCAATTTATTCTACCGGGCGAAGCAACGACCATAATAAAAGGTATAAGTATCTCTCCGATGTCGAGACCTGACCTAGGTCTATTATTGTGTTTTTATTAAAAACCTGATCGTAAAGTATAATTAAAGGTATAAGTATTTCTCCGATGTCGAGACTTGATCTAGGTCTATTATTGTGTTTCGATTAAAAACCAGATCGTAAAATATAATACAAGGTATAAGTATTTCTCCGATGTCGAGACCTGACCTAGGTCTATTATTGTGTTTCGATTGAAAACTTGATCCTAAAGTATAATAATAGGTATAAGTATTTCTCCCATGTCGAGACCTGATCCAGGTCTATTATTGTGTTTCGATTAAAAACCTGATCGTAAAGTATAATAAAAGGTATAGGTATTTCTCCTATGTCGAGACCAGATCTAGGTCTATTATTGTGTATCGATTAAAAACCTGATCGTAAAGTATAATAAAAGGTATAAGTATTTCTCCGATGTCGAGGCCTGATCTAGGTCTATTATTGTGTTTCAATTAAAAAACCTGACCGTAAATATATTAACAGGTATAAGTATTTCTCCGATGTCGAGACCTGATCTAGGTCTATTATTGTGTTTCGATTTAATTTGCCGCAGGTGTTCTAATCCACTTCGTCATCACATGATAAGCACGCCAATACCTTACACACTTCGATACCTATGGAGATATTGCGCGATAAGCAAAATTGGACAACAGAAGAGCCTGCGCGTTTACCAAATATGCCCACAAGTACGCTTCGAAAACTTGAACATATTCGAAAGTAAATTTGAAAATAATACATAAGATAAACGTAAAAATAGAAGTATACCTGAATTGTTAATATTTAGAAGAATTAAATATACTTTCAAGTGACATTTAATATTAGACAAATATTTATTCGATGAGAGGATTTCCATATAAACTAACGGAAAGAAATGAGCAAACATAATAATTACGTTGATATTTGTAGCGAGCTAAGGCACGAGCAAACGTGATATGTGCGCCTTCTCCAACGTTGCGCTAAAGTTTTTATATCCATCCATGTCCATTATGCACGTCTCGTAGAGAACGAGAGACGTTGCCAAAAGAAAAAAAAACGAGAATAGGCTAAGCGGTGTGTCTATCTCCTTTTCTCATATAACGATGTCTCTCTCTGCTAGTCATGCAAGATTAATGGTGCGTAAACCGCTTTAATTTATTTTAAAGACATGGAAAATTGGAAAAATAAATTACAGAATTATTTTTCTAAACGTCTTTGAAGGAGAAAATTTATATAATATTTAGCCTTAATTATATAAATCAATAATAAAAAACTATTGATCTGTACGAATTAAAGAAACAGTTATCTTAACCTTTCACCTTCACTGTAATTTCTAAACATTTTATTAGCAAAATATATAGATATTTATCGAGAAAACGTACTTTTTATTCATTTGTATGGATAACCGATTTCCAGTATCGAAAAGTGCAAATATGTACCCGAAAAAAATTTCGTCATTCTCTCATTGTGCACTCATACTAAATAATAAAACTTTTCTGAAAATGAGTTTTCATAATTTTAGTATCGCTTTCCTCTCAAAGAAGCATTTTTGCCAGACATATTTCATTGTCACTACATATCTCAAAAAACGATTTTGAATATTTTCTTCAAAATATTCAGTATTATTCAATGAAGCATACTGTATATCAGTTATAAGATGAGGATATTATAACCAAAGTTATTTCCTGCGAGAAAATAAGATAAAAAATGAAACAAAATAAATTTACATATGATTACAGCCCGTCACGTAATTTCGACGCCATTATTGGGTATATAGTACTAACCACAGCATACCAGTACTTTGTTTTTGATGTAATCGAGAGATCGTTAAGTTGAAATGCGAAACAAAACTTAACATATATACATGTCCAGAATTGCGAAGAAAAATTACACATACAATTCTATTAAAGACAACACCAGCAAACAGGTCGCGATCGGAAAATTAAATTTAAAAAAAACAACTCACTTGTCCTGCTTGCCGGCCGTCTGGGCGGAGAGCCGCGCGCCGGCCGGCGGCAGCGAGTCGAGCTGGAGCGGCGTGGAGGGCGCCGAGCGGGGCGCGCCGCCCGCCATGCCGCCGCCCGTCGCCGCGCCCTCGGCAGACTTTCGCTTGCTGCTTGTCCTGCGAACATAAAGACAAACATTTTAAAATCACACAAATAAAAAAGCTAATTTACTTGGAGAATAACCGTTTGGTTAATTTAAAACTAATCCGATGATAATATTAACAGTTTTGTTTGTGTTTTGTGTGTTTGCAGTTCAGTTTCATCCTCAGATACAAACAAACAACGAAACAAGCTATTTATGCCGAGATGAGACTCAAGATATTAATCGCTTTAAGTGAAATAGACGAAACGCCAAACTTAGTTTTGGCTTAGCAAACCTAACCTAACCTGACTTTACGTTTAAAAATGATCCAAACATAGCATAGTTTTTAACCATTACCTTGAGTATACAAAGCAAAGTCTGTAATAATATTAGCAAAACTTCATGTGATTTTTTTACATTCTCCAGATATACGAATACTTCCAATTCTAAAGTTTATTATTATTAGCCTTATATCTAAATATTATCTTCAAATTTAGACTCAACTGCTCCAGATTAAGGACTTATCTGATCACGAATCGCCGTGAAAATTGAGTCGTGACCATGACTCAGAAAAGTAGTTGTGTTTTTGATTTCAAATAGGATACATAAATTTTAGGGGTTTCTAATTCGTTAATTAATTGTCTGGTAAAATCTAGATATAAGACAACTCCGTCTTATCAGAACTGTACTTTGGTTTTAAAATGATTGACACACCGTTAAATTATTCTCAGATAGTAAACCTTTTTCTCAGCTTAAATAATTTTAGAGATAATTAGAGCATTGTCTGGTCATACCCGAAATGACCGTTGGCTAAGGGCAAAGGTTGGTACTTGTTAGTTAACTTCATTTATCATTATAAAATTTGACTGATTGACAAATGAACGTCGAGTATTGACTTTAAATCAATGAATATAGGAGGATATATTTCTTTCTATAACATAAACACCCAAAAATAAGTTTTTTTGAAATTTCAACCTTAGAGGGGTGAAATAGAGATAACGTTTATCATAGATTTTATTAATACTGTTTTCAAAAGGGGTGAATATGGTAAAATACGTTTGTTATCAGAAATATAATTTTGAGTACTGTAGATGGAGTTTGGGAATAGCAATGTTGAAATTCTTGTTGCTTGTCTTCGAATTTTTCCAGGAGGACGAAGCCGTAGACTAGAATACGCAGGTTGGGAAGGCCCCTGTTAGGTGGATAGATGTCCTGATAAAGATTGCGGGAAGCCATCGGATGCGAGCGGCACGGAATCTACCTTTGTGGGGGCTATGGGAGGTCTATGTTCAACAGGGGACGTCTTTCGGTGGACGTTGAAGTCATAGACAACAACTAATAGTTTAATTAATATAAATGTCTATGAAATTAGGATTTTAGGGTTATCTTATTTGTCTCCCGCTTCAAATATATTCTAGCAATGTCAAAAGCGAATTACAAGATTTATATCAGAGTTTAGCGATGTGTGTATTATGTAATGTCTCAAACTTCCCATGAAAAATAACTACTTTTGCAAAGAAACTTTATATTATAAATTATTATCATGGAAACGTCAAACAACTGGCACGTTCTGAGCTCGTGCGATTAGCAGCCTTTTTCGTATAAGCTCCGCCTCTGCAGTTGCTTTTGGTTACGATAATTACACATTAATTCTAGCGTTTGCCCAGCCATATCCATATATCGATGCGTTATTATTAACAACAATAATTATTTTTATCGTATTATTAAATAACATCTAATATTAAATGGGTCAAGATAAGCAGAGGTGTACGGTAATAGCCGATAAACATACACTCGTCACATAATGTTCACTTAGTATTTTGTTCAGTATATTGTTATGAAAACTTTTAAGTTATTTTTTGATTTTAACATTTCTGTTATGCTCACGATTCCATACTCAAAGTCACTTTATTCTACTAATAGTCACTTACTTTTGTCCGTTTATCGTCTGTCTAGTCACTTTAGACTGCGTCTCTAGGGCAATTAAAGATAGAATTTTTTAAACCATGAACACTGTTCATTAAATTTGCTTAGACTCGGTAAAAGACAAATTTTCTGGTTCTTATTCCACTGACCATAATATATTTTCTTGAATAGCGCCTTCGCTAGACATATTAGGTAATACTCTATCATACATAACTATGTTATCGCAAATATCTAAGCAAGTAACTGTAATCAATATTTAACTATTTTTAATATAACGATAATTATATGTAAAAGAATCTGGCTTAAATCACATACTTAATCATAAAATAAACGGCTAAGTGCGCCCAAGAGCAAGATTCATTAACAATTTGCATTAACAATTCTATTTCATGAAATTGTTAATGCAAGGTACCGAAATAATTTTAATTAAAAGTATCAATTAAATGTTCTAGAATTTTACTAGATTATTCAAATTCGTGGTTAAATAATTAGAAGGATGGCTGGGAAATTTACATTGCATATTGTTTTAAAAATTAATATTTTGCAAACGGAACCCAAAAGTCTTAACAGGCACCTTAATTTCATTCTGAATGGCCAGTCTAATGATACGAAATACAAGCAACAAAAAAGAAAACAAAAATGGATGCGCAGTGTAATCAACTTGCACAGGGTAATTGTTTTATATACCAGAAGGGAAAACAGTGAAACAAGAAATTTTCCAAGTTAAGGAGATTTCAATCCTCTGCTTTCCAAGCAATAAAAATATTTATCTAAAATTTACAGTAAATGACCGTCAATTTGGTTAGTAAAATAACGCTCAAAAATATACGGTCTACGACAGGCAACTATACAGCTAGAAGTGTAAAAATTGTGACATAGTATATATACAAATAAATAACAAACATTGTATTGTTTTTATAAAAACAAATAGTTAACATAAAATCCAAACCATATAATATGCAACCGACATAGTGTACATTGCATATTGACTGATGCGCACTTTAGCTCTGCTGCTCAACATCAGATTGAGAAAGAAGACAAACAGACTTGAAAAATTACCATCAAGCATTTTTTTAAATTTTTACAGATCTCACTAAAAACGACACGACATACAAGTATTAAACCTAAAAATTTACATCAACCAAGTGTTGGTTAAATTTGAAGATCAAAATATGCGCAGCTCATGGTTTGCAGCGCGCCGTTGTGCGAAAATAAAATACGGTTTTGAAGCATAAATATGTTATTTAAAAACAATTTTGTTAAACCTTCTGAACCGTACTAAAATAAACTAGGTATCCTGAAAACAATTTTGTTCAAAGACACACAGAAACAAATCCAGAATTATTATAATTTAATATAATACACCTAAGTAAAACTTACTAAGATATATTATTTACCAACAAAGTTTAATGAAATACATTTATTTACAACATATTAGATTATCACATTTTTTAGAGGTTGTTGTTATTTATAACATATTACATTATCACGTTTTTCTTAGGTTGTTGTTATTTATAAATTACATTATGACGTTTTTCTCAGGTCGTTGTTATTTATAACATATTACATTATCACGTTTTTCTTAGGTTGTTGTTATTTATAACATATTACATTATGACGTTTTTCTCAGGTCGTTGTTATTTATAACATTTTACATTATCACGTTTTTCTTAGGTCGCTGTTTATAACATATTATATTAACACGTTTTTCTTAGGTTGTTATTATTTATAACATGTTACATTATCATCTTTTTCTTAGATCGTTGTATTCATATAGAAGAACATAGCTTAATTTGACAATTAGAAAAATACTTATATTCTACTGAAATATTTTTGCCATTCAGCCTATTGTTATATATTATTATAGCACCAAAAATTCATAGAACATTATTAATTTTTAAAAATGGAATGACAAACTATCCGTTTTTATTACGTATTAAATACAACGTCACAAGATAAATTAAAAAAAACAGTTTCATTTAACATTGCTATGTGTAAATAACTTGCTATGTTTTAAATAAAAACGAAAAGTAAAAAGTTATAATTAAATAAGAATTAAAAGTAAAAGGTGATCAGAAAAAACAATTAAATGCATATTTTCGAACCGTCTTGCTGCTAAGATGCTGACTGATGTCTTTAGGTAACAACACTCGTATAAATTATAAATTGTGTGTCATCTGAAGCCTCACTGGCAAGCTGCACCTTATGAACTCGCACCTACAAAGAAACGTAGGAGATTACTTACGGCAAAATGTGCGCTGAAACCCATCGTGACACTTGAAATATCAGTAGCGGTCGAGTCGCCGTTACCTCACTCACTTCGTTAAGCGCCGGACTGCTGGCCCTAGTTGTACTGTCACTGCGCTGCCTAAACCCGTCCCAAATGGTCAAGTTACACTTTACTCATACAATATACAAAATACGCGGCAAAATTAGCCCAGAAACAAAATTTACGAAACTAAAAATGATAATCCATTCAAATTCCATGAAACTATTAAAGTACCAAAAAAATTGGAATATTTTTGTTATTTTTTAAGACAGATAAAGTAACCTAACCAAACAAATGTATTTTCGTAATAAAAAAAACGTGTTTATAAGAGCAAAGTTTGCCTGATTTAGTATAATCAATAAATTATTCAAAAGACCTAACAATATGAATAAGTTGTTCGAAATCGGCTGGGAAAAAAAAAATTTAAACACGTTTCTTATGGGATTGATAATAAAATACTGTTAAAGCATTAAACTTTCCTTATTATTCCTTAAACAATGTCGGCACAGTGTCTTCCACATAAGTCAAGTTTCAAACTAGATCATAGCTCATTCCGCTCAAATCAGTTCATTCTGCGATACCTACTCAACGTGAATCTCCACACGAAAAAATACAAGATTTATTTTAAATTAAATATTAGAGGTTCCATTATTGTATAGGCCACGGATAAAATATCAATGCGACATGATATTAGTCGGCATTAACTTTTGACTACTTAGTTAATTATAAAGCTACACAAAAGATGATTGAGTTTCTTCTGCCAAAATATTCGTAAAAAGACAACTTCCCTGGCCGATAGAACAACTTGCCCATAGACACAATTGGAATCAGAACGCACTTGGCCTCCTCAGCAAGTATTTTCATGATCCTCCCTACTTCTGACCCGCTAGAGATGGTCCGCTTGTGGCGGGTCTTCGTTGTGTACTTCTCTCGTTTACGATGCATGTTGTGTTATTATAGGTCACTACTTATTAAATTAACCAAACAAGCTCTTTACTGGCATCTATAAAATTGTGTATTTCTAAACTGAAAGGTTGAGTGGCAATTGACTGAAAAGAAAATAAATTAATGTTTCTACAACCCTTCGCGGTCACCTTTGTGACTCCAAGTTTATTGCCATCATCCGTTCTTAATATGCTGTCTTCGTTTTCAATAGTTCTCTATTTATCGTCAAAAATACATTTGAAATTTCAGTAATTTTTTCCGGAGCTATACATTTTTTCTCGTCACGACCAACGCTAAAGACGAAAACAAGGCATTTTCCAGCTAAATATGAAATTAAAATGCAATAACAGATGTGGAGAAACCAATTTTTATTTTAATGTAAACATAAATTCGTTTGAAAATTATGGAAAATTTATATATTACGAACTACGCCTACGATAATGCGTAATCTGACTACGTACTGTTAAATAAGCAAAAGCGCGTCCTTTGTTAAAATTTGCGAAGCTGATTCATTTACAAGAAATCGGACGGTTAAAACTTTTTAATATTACTGTTTAATCTTAACGAGACTGTACTAATGTAACTTGCTTCTTGTACTATTATGGTCACAAAGAAGTGGAGCTGAATTCTTTTCTTCTTTATTTTTTTTAGTATTGTGTTACTTTCAGTTAGAAAAAGTTTCTTTTCAAAATTATTGTGTTCTTTAAGGAAGTAAGTTAACAAAAGGTTTATTAATGTTGATCAAATAAAGGAAATATTATATAATGCCACAGATAAATTCAACTAACTTTGTTCAATGAATTTATCTTATTCCGTCTTTCATTCATCTCTCAAACAAGGAAGCAGTTTCTCGTTACCCAATTGTATATGACACAACACTGCACTAAAATGAAAGAAAGTAGCACTATGATCTTCCAGATATAAATAGATCCATAATTGACAGTACACAATTACAATTCTCTACTCAGCTCGTGATAAAAACAAAAAAAAAGAACTTGACGGAATTAAACGTATCTACCAGTTAAGTAAGCATGATTTTTCATCATAGTCATAATAGGGGGTATGGCGCGAGTTAATTCATTTGAAAAATATTCTCATAATTCATATTATAATCATAGTACCAGGTGACCGAGCGATGCTCGGTGTATTTCGAGTTTCCTATAGGAAAGTGAAATTGCTTGGTTCATGTTATTAGATTTTCTTTTCCCTTCCCCGTCCCTTTCCCCTTCCGCTATGCCTTTGCTTTCGCCTACGGCCTTCAGTCTCGCCTTCCCGTTCACCTTCGCATTTTCGCCTTTGCGTTCACGTTCGCCTTCGCGTTCGTCTTCGCGTTCGCCATGGCGATCGCGTTCGCCCTCACGTTCGCTTTCCATTTTCCCTTCGCCTTCCCATTGCTCTTCTCATCACCTCACCTTCACCCCCACCCCCTTCCCTCCCTACCCTTCCCCACCCATTCTCTTATGTTTTTCCATTCAAAAGTTATCAAGTCATACAATAATGTTCATATTAATTTTGAAAATTTTAAATGGCTGCCATTTCCAAAATAATAAACCGATATGGCTCGTCTTCGGAATTATTCAATATAATCACCCACGCAATAAATATACCAAATTTTATTGGAATCGTTAGATATATATATATATATATATATATATATATATATATATATATATATATATATATATATATATATATATATAAGATATTAATGAACTTCGCTTCTTAAACGTTTAGTTAATTATCTCAACAAATAAATTAGAAATTCGTCATATATAAAACAAGAGAACGACGGAAATTTTCGTCACGGTTATGATCACGGCCAACCCAGTGAATGAAAAAAGTACACTTCGTTTCGGCATCCGCAAGTTATCAACTATTGATATATGAATAGATTTATGCTATTTCATTTAGTTTCGTCAAAGAACATTGAAAGATTTTCTATCGACTTAACGGAAAGACATTTGATCTACTTGGAAGTCCGTATCGAAACGTGTTTAAATATTGATCTGTTGAATATGTATCAATATGAGGTAATAAAGGATTGTAAAAAGATGATTTGCATGTCCCATAAAAACAGCTTATAAAACGAATTTAAAATTAACATTATAATAAGTTTCGATAGCATTTTTATTCTTATATTATAAAGTCAGATTGCCAGTTTCTAAACTAGACAAAATTATAGAATAAATTATTAAACCATCCAGAATATCTTTGGTAAATCAATCGTAAATAATTGTTATATTAAAAAAAAGATTAAAACAAAGTGCAGTCATCATACCTTTTTGCAGAAGCAAAGCCGGGTCGAGAAGCTAGTTAATTAGGAATAAAAAAAAAATTTTACGAATTATTTGAATAGCCCTTTGTAGATAATTTACATATAAACCTTTTTAACAATCTCGAATGATTTCTTACATGGTATCCGATTCGCACTGATGATTTAGGAGTTATAATCGTGTTAAATGGGCAATGGTGTACACTCAATGTCTTTTCGCTAAGTGGATAGAAAATATTTCAATATTCTTTAACGAAACTAAACGAAATAGTTTAAATATATGAAAAATTGATGTTCAGTATTGTACAGCATAGTTAACTTGCAGACACCGAAATGAAGTCTCCTTGATTCATTGGTAAAGCCTTGATCATAACCGTGATGAAGAATCCCGACAAATTTAATTTTGTTATAACATACATATAACAAAATTAAATTATATAAAAAAGGTAATAAGTTTCTTCTTCTAGATGAGATTATATCTATTATTTTGAGAAAAAAAAAATTCGGTCAAATCAAAGTGCGTATTTAAAAGTGGATTTTGGATAATATAAATGCAAATATTTATTTATTATGACCTAACACATTGTTCCTTACTATAGTACAAACAACACAAATAATCAAAAACTACGAAATTCAACTTTCTCGTTGGCGTTATTTTTCATGAAAACGGATTACAGAACATTGTTTGGCTTTTAAGACCTGCAAAGTTTGAAGCAAATTGTCGGATCGTCTATGAGAAAATCGAATTATTAAATTGTTTTTCTATTTAAAGTATCCTACATTTTGAGGACAGAAATAAAACGACCGGACAGATGTTTATAAAAAAATTCCCATCGCTAAATTTCATTTAATCAGTTGAGTGGTTTAGGAAGAATGGACAAATGTATATGCACACATACATTTTAACTTTCCATTTTGTTTATCTTATTACATATAGTCGTTGTTGCGTCTTTTAGCGATCGCGTAAGCGACTTGACCGATTGAGGTCATATTCACACAATATATGTTTTATCAATACGATGGTTCATAGCTACCTGCAAGATTCGATACGGGGCGCTATAGTCAAGTTATTAACAAATGATTTATTTATGGACCCCGAAATGACTTATATGCACAGTAGATGTCGGTTTAGTGCCAAAAAAGAAAAATACATAATATGGACCCTATAGGTGGTGCTGTGTTCCAAAAGGCAGTACAACGTATATCGGGCCAGCTAGTGCAACATAATCGATATCCACCAGAAAACTCTAGTATATAATATATAACTAGAGTTTACTATGTATATAACTTTATAGCACCTGCTTCGTTCCTTTGGTCGATCGAAACTAAAAACATATGTAATAAATGGAGTAGCTAAGATAATGCGTGGAAGAACGTGTGAAACTTGGCCGTGCTATTCAGGAGTAGTTTAAAAAAGGGTAACTGTCAATATCGCTTAAAATTTAAATAAACTTAGATGTCTTGTCTCTCTCCAATCGATATATAACGACAAGTAATAGCGCCATGAGCTCGATTGATGTATCGATTTTCGGAGAATATTCCTATTTTTGACACCACTGATTATTAAGAATTTAGCGCATATTAAAAACAACATTTATGACAAGTCAAGTGCGCGAAAACTTCCAAAGTGAGTTTCTGAACGCGGCGGCTACGGTGACCATATATCTAGATATAAAAAGAAAAATCAGTAGCGAGAAAATTTAAAATACCGTAATATCACGAATGATATAAATAAGAATTAAATGGATAAAATGCAAACGATTTTGGGGGATATTCTTATTTTTGACATTACTGACTATTAAAGATTTAGCGCGTATTTAAAACAATAATTACTAGTCGAGTGCGTGAAAACCTCCGAAGTGAGTTTCTGAACGCGGCGACTACGGTAACTGAATGTCTACACACAAAACGGAAAATTAGTAACGAGACGACTGAAGATATTGTAATATTACAAATGATACACTTAAGAATTAAATGGAAAGAAAGAAAAAATTTATTAGTGTTTTTCCCAGTTTATTTTAGTAAATTTATAAATTTCGTTGATTAATGATTAAGTATTTTACAGCACATAATTACTGACCATATTGATTAGCACTAAATTACTGTCAAGTATCGAATATGACTGTAACATAGACGAGTATGATAGTACTTTAATTGTAAAACACAATTGAATATTTTTGTTTAGTAATTGAGGATTCTATTTTGTACGTATCGATTTTCACTGATATCGATTTTCCGCAAATTGAATTTGGCAACACTAGCAGCAATCCTAACAAATGAAAGGTTCAATCTAATGAACAGTTATCTATTGCAGTTCGTTTCCGACTTTTATAAAACACACAATGTCACAGCCTTAGAAAGTATTGGACGACCTTCACTCACCGTACGTACGCTTTAAGTAAGTATTAATCCTACGAAGCCCGAATCGGGTATTTCCGTGTCTTGCGCAAACGACATAGCGCAAATTGATATTCGGAAAGCAACAAACGCATACTCGTCCAAATCAAGTTCGGCTGTGTGCTCGAACGACTTGATTAGCCAATTTAGCGATCGCGATTCTCGAGTTAGACGTTGGAAAAGTTTGAAAATTAGAGAAGTTGTTATTATTATCGAGAGTCTTATATCGAATATTTAGGGGTAGTGTTGGCAGAGAAGTATCGATTTAAGGAGTGCTTCGCTATCACGCACGAGACAATAGTAATTGAAATAATAGGAAAAAACATTATAATGAATTATATAATATCATATATTTATTATATTGTTATGTAAGAGGTATGTAAGCCGTTTTTTAAAATGATGCTGATTAGATTTTTAAGATATTTGAACATGAAAAAACGACTAATTTTTGGTAAAATAATACAGACTACAAAATATTTTTTTCTTGTTCAATGTTTGTACAAAAAAGATAGACAATTAAAGAGAAGCATGCAACCAATAAACAATGAAGATTTTCTATTTATGTTAAAGATAAATATGTTAATGCTGGCCATCATGAATCTACCGCCATTAACTATAAGATTACTTTTTAAATAGAAAAGAAACGTCTCAAATTAAATCTTAAATGCGTCGTCTCAATTTTCAACGTACGTCAAATCATTTATTATTTAGAAGAGGAGGAGGTTTTCGTTTTAAAGGTTCCATACCTGACGGGTCTATCGTCTATCTATCTATCCACATGTCTGTCTGTCAGAGGCTTCTAACTTCCAAATAAAAACTTGAAATTATTAAGCAACTATATAATATGTAGTTCCTTGGTTCGAAAATAAGAATGTCTTAAAATAATTTTTCGTGGGGGCATGGTCCTCAAAATGGTGATAGCACCTCCCCTAAAATAAGGCTGAATTTTTTTTTATAGAAATATGAGGTATTGTTAAAAAACCTTTTTGAATGGAGCACAAATATTTCTTTTATTATTTTCAATGAAAAGTAACGATTTCATGAGGAAGCTGTAATCCAGCTGAGACGTTTCACATATCATGTATTTAAACGACAAATACTACAGAGTTAAATATAAAAAAAATAATTAAGTTATGAGTTATATAAGAAAATATTCTAGGCAATATATTTTCATAGTGTAAAATAACATTAATAAGATATAAACCCTATACAATCGTAAATACTTAAATTTTAAATTAAACGCAAATGTCCACAGAGTCCTCATTATGCTGGTTCTAGTCGTAACTAACAGGTTTATTCTTTAATTAAATGTTATTTAATTTTTAGATTGTTAATTTAAATAATATTTTAGCTTTTACAAAATTTATTTTTCTAAACAACATTTTTGTACGGTTTTCAACTCAGTGACCATGCGTTAAGCAAGTCAGAATGAAACAAAAAAAGATTATTTAGGATAGCCGATAATAAAAAGACATAATGATAATAATAAGTAAAATCATAATTAGAAATAATGAGCAGACCATAAAAGTGCTTCTAGCAATGACTTAGCGAATCCAGCACGAGAGTTGTCGGGGAACGCAATTGTTGTTGGTACGTGTATGCGGTATATGAAATAGTGAGTGTTGTTATATTTGTGTCTTTCACATTTAAAAGCGTTTAGACAAGACGCAGGACATAAATACTTTGACGTCACTTAACATTTTAACATAAAAGTCATGCGCTCAAGCGGTGTGACTTACGGCGGCCCTGACATTCGTCAGCCCAGTGTCGACTGTCGCGTGTTCTCACAGACTTGCGAAACGATTGTATTATACCTACATATATGTACTTGAAATCTTATCGTGACTCGGGTGACAGTCGAACTTGTCTAAAGCGCTTACATCAAACTAAATTTGAGATAAATAATATATTTTTGAAAGAAATTCTAGAAAATTACTAATTATTCTCATACGCTACAATTAAAATGGTATTAAAATTCTTGTGATTAAGTGATGTAAAATTTAAGTGTAAAGAAACTTTTAAGAACGCTTTGTTATCCCAACCAAAACTGTAAAAAGGGGTCAATTTCGGTATAGAGAAAAATTTGGCTTCTTAGGCTGTTCTGTTGGCTGAATAGACGCCAGTTTCTGTTAAACTTCTCAAAATTCACATAAAAATAATATTTTAACAGAATTTGATAGAAATATATGTAAGCTTAAATGTTTGTGTCTAAGTGTGTACGGAACCCTCGTAGTGCGAGTTGTACTAGTATTTAACAAGTTTATTTCTGAAATAAATTTTTAACAACCGTTGTAACTACCCAAAACAAGGTATATTATAAGTTTCATTTTAAATTAAATTAATTAAAATAATTAAAAATTCACTTTTTATAAAATGAATTCATTCATTCAACTAATTCATTCATAATCCCATGGTTTGATGGTGTACGTACACGTACCCACGTCGAGAGTAATAAAAATCCATGCAATGGGTTTCATTTCCTTTTAAGTTAATTTCGGTATAATGTATGGGTAATACATGAACCTTTATTCAAAGTATTAAATTAAGAGATTGATAAAATATAAATTAATTATATATTAGTATATATTTACGTAACCGATTCTTTACACTCATACATTATGTACGAGACATCGATAATGTGAGAACGGGTCTACAGGTGCTCCTATATACAAACCGAAACAACATAAATCTCCTGAACGCAAACAACACTGGTTTTTGTCGATAACTTACAACACTAAACATTTTTTATATTTTATTACAAGTGTTATATCGTAACAAAAAAATAACAAACAATTCGGAAAATCACGTATACGTTTTTTATGAAAAAACTAATTGATGGTCTACAATCAATTATTGGAGTTCTTCGAAAACCAATTTGGTAAACTTGTTAAGAGAAAGTAAACAGTCCCGAAGAAAAATACAGTTTTAACGATTAATCTATTAATTTTCGAATCGATAACAATATTTCTAAGGCGTTGCACCTAGTCAAGTGGTCGTCAACCAGTGGTACGAAATGTAGCGGGTTTCGGCGATCATTAGTAATTTTGGTAAGTTTAGTGTTCATACAAAATTATGTAGGGCAGGTGATTTTTACCAGCTCCACGTAATTATTAAGGTTATCGAATATGAGTAAATTTTGTGTTTATATGTACGGAAAGAATGAAAGGAAAGAAAGTGTATTTAAATAATGAACAAGTCACAAATGTATGAAACGCAAGCACTTGAAGTGCTTGTCTCGCATATCGTGAGTTTCCAAATTCGTCTGGAGTGAAATTACTTTAGTTGTCATAAGTCATAACTAATAGGAGTTCCAAACATTTTATATAAACTTTAGTGTTTACCCAACATTGTAACACATTGAATTAAATGGTATAAGTAAGAGTTTTTTCCTGTTTTTCTCGAAAATATACGATGAAAATAATCTATATTTTTTAAACAAATGAGTATATTTGGCGTTAATTTTGTAGAATTCATTATCACTTCATTTTTATTCACAACTAAATGAAACTACGTAATGTAGTGTTATATCAATTTTGTTTAAATTCTTAAACACGACCTGGAAAACTAGGTCGTGGTAAAGAATTTAAATACAGTAGTAATAATACTATATAATATGTGAATAGTTGTGAATAAAAATTAAGTGATAACTACATTTTTTAATTTAGCCCTTTACTACTGAGAAATAACTTATTTTTCAATAATAACATATTTTTTGTTATAATAATTTTATAAATCTTAATTACATTAAACTATTATAATCAAAATGATTATAATCAAAACAACCATAACAAAATTAATAAAAACATTGAATTAAAAATAATATTCGTATTGCTCAGTATTCATAGCCGGCACTTTGTTCACCGCGTCGCTTTGAGGATGCCGCGCGGCACTCGGTGTGAGTGTACCGCAGGACGCTTAAGGAATGGAATATGAGGTGTATTGGGAATGGAATATGACATAATCAAATTAATGATCAGAATCGTCTAATTTTCCACTCTAGAACTCATAGAAGCCTTGTCATACCAATTTAGTCAGAAGCCCGCATGCTGTTTAATATGTACTAACGTTATATACTAATAACGGATACTAGTGTTTAAAGCATTGGACGTGTCTATAAAACTCGCTCGAGTCAAATATTTATTGAGAGATAGCTAATTCGGTCTTGAGAGATGGCTAAATCGGTTTGAAAGATGGCTAATTCGGTCTTGAGAGACGGCTAATTCGGTCTTGATAGATGGCTAATTCGGCCTTGATAGATGGCTAATTCGGCCTTGAGAGATGGCTAATTCGGTCTTGATAGATGGCTAATTCGGCCTTGATAGATGGCTAATTCGGCCTTGATAGATGGCTAATTCGGCCTTGAGAGATGGCTAATTCGGTCTTGATAGATGGCTAATTCGGCCTTGATAGATGGCTAATTCGGCCTTGAGAGATGGCTAATTCGGTCTTGAGAGATGGCTAATTCGGTCTTGATAGATGGCTAATTCAGTCGTGAGAGATGGCTAATTCGGTCTTGAGAGATGTGTAATTCGATATTGAAAGCTGTCTAATTGGTCTTGGCAAATGGCTAATCCGGTCTTGAGAGACGTCTAATTCGGTCTTGAGAGATGGCTAATTTCGATCTCAAAAATTAAAATGCTACATATTAATGAAGAATATTTAAATAAGTTAGAAAGCATTCAAAATTTATTCCTCACGCAAATCTTTATCCTCACAAAATATTTATACTTTAGAACAAAGCCAACTTCATATACTTATGCTTTTTTCACATAAAAAAATCCTCAGAGTCCAAATTATCTTATTGGAAGATTTAAAGATTCGTTTGTTTACGGCCATGGGTTACGCCCTGAAAGATAATTCAGGGTGAGTTAGCTTTCAGGTCGTAACCCATGCATTTATTTCTTAACTGGAGCCTGACAACATTAAAATATTATCGATAAATGTCTTTAAGGATCGATCAGACAAGTCCTAACTTGTGTTTTTTTAGACGTAATCTACTATTATAAACATTTAATAAAGTTTTGTTTTAATTATATATATATATATATATATATATATATACATATATATATATATACATATATATATATATACATATATATATATATATATATATATATATATATATATAATCTACATAATCTATATATATTCAATAACCATAAATTTTCCAAATTTATGGTTAATGTTGACTGGGAGATATTGGTTGTATATGAAATCTACTATATGTACTGTTACTTAAAGTCGTATAAATAAATAAATACATCGATGTTACGAGTAACCACATATCACAAGATAACGAAGCGTTGTGCCGGCATTTACGTGTAATGCCAACCTCTTGATAACCATAATAGATAGCTATCTATCTGCCGTAGATGTGGTATGAAGACAAATATGTCAAAGATGAAAGATCTATCAGAGAAGGAATGTAGAGAATTGAAATAAAAATTGCTAATATACCTAAGCCAAAAATACTTTGGTCAAATGCAAGCAAAAATCCCGCAATGTTTGTTCTGCATAAACATAACATGTTATTAACGTAACATTATATTTTAAGTGTTAATGCAACTGCGTGTCTTTCAACCTTCACTTGAATGGTAAAAACCGCGTGTAATTCGCTCCAAAAATCACACACCCGCACTAAATGAGTAAAAATTAAATAATAGTTTTAAGTTATCAGACAATAATAGTTTTAAGTTATCAGAAAATAATAGTTTTAAGTTATCAGACAATAATAGTTTTAAATTATCAGGCAATAATAGTTTTAAGTTATCAGACAATAATAGTTTTAAGTTATCAGACAAATAATAGTTTTAAGTTATGAGACAATAATAGTTTTAAGTTATCAGACAATAATAGTTTTAAGTTATGAGACAATCATAGTTTTAAGTTATCAGACAATAATAGTTTAAAGTTATCAGACAATAATAGTTTTAAGTTATCACACAATAATAGTTTTAAGTAGGCTATAATTCAGCCTTTTTTGTTACAGTTTAGTTAAGATTTTATAAGGTTCTAAAATACAATCGGACGAACGGAAACCGATGTTAAAAAATAAATACGCGTATTTCACTTTTATTACGGGACAAAGTCGTCTATGAAGAAGTCGATAATAAAGCTTAGCGATATAAGTCTAATGTAACGTCTTTACATCAATGGCGGACATTATTTTATGTCGATAAAATGTTGCATTAACATTGACAACCATGTAACCAAAACTTTTTATTTCAGTCAATTTTCATTTTCAAGAGGCATCTATTTTGTACGGATATTATTATAGGGATATAGATAAATCAAAATAATTTTCAAAAGAAATGTCAACTATACGGATTATTATTAATGACTTTTAGTTCAAAGGTTTTTATGTTACAATATGTTCATAATAAATAACTAAACTGTTGGAAATGCCGTTACAAAATTAATGGTAAACCATTATTAAATAAAAAGCGATTAAAAGCGGTTTCTTTTTTGCCAGAGAAAAGACGGGATAGTGTATTGTTCTCGTATAAAACTAACCTTTTGCGATCACAATACATAAAAGATACGACTACAAAATAAAATAGCGAAGACGTCCATAATCAAAGTAAAATGAGACGATGAAAATGTTCAATTAAAGTTATAATTCTTACAATTTGTCCTCATACAAGCGACCGAGTGTGACCATTCCACGGGGTACCAAACTCATCCCAATGCGGAAACGACGCAGCCAACGCTAGCGGAAGACTCGAAAAGAAAAACAACACTCCAAAAATTTCGTGTTACACTCCGCTCAAATCATTTTCCGAACTGATTCAACGCTGGAAACCGAGCGAAAAGGTAGTTATATAAATGACATTTCTTTATTATTTGCGAACTATAAATATATATTTTTATGCGAAGCTGTTGCGCACCTGTGCTAACTTTTAACAATTTCATGGGGAATGTTTTCGCGTAGTCGACTTACAAAAATATGAATGGTGAAGTAAGTAGAGGTATAGCATTAAGAAACTGATTTTAATTTCCGATCTATTCAATTTCCCATTATGAAGCTGTTCATTTTTGGAGCAGGATATATATAAAGCCACGTGACGTATTATCACCCAGTCCCGATACACCTCATCTATTGACAGATTGTTAAACTTAGGGTTGTTATTCATCCTCTTTATCCGATTACCATCTTGTTTCAAGGGTATCGGCGGGTATTTTTAACTGCATTAGAGGAGAAGCCCCAATCTCTTATCATTAACACATTTGTTAACGTTTTGCAAATAACACCATAGACTAAATTAATGGACGCGAGAATATTTAGTATTTGAAATTTATTCGTTATTAACGAGTATTGAAATATTGCAATTCTAAAGAATATTGTAAATATCAAATTGTGTACGTTTGTTTTGTTTTCACACCTTAGCTACTCAAATTACTCCAATGAAATTTCTCATATATGAAGTTTGTCTAATGAAGATAAACTTGGGGTGCAGGAGTATTTTTATATAGGCATAGGAATTATTTTGACGTGAAAACGTCTATTGGCTCGTTAAGTATAGTGATAGCTGGTTGAACTTTCTTGTGTTACGAATTACCGCCAGATTTCCATCGTTAATAACTACGAGATTCATAATGCGTTAACAATGGTTGAGCACACAGCGTATAGAGAATATCTGTCCACGTATATCGGGCAGTATTTATTTTGCCTGCGATGTTATCGGACTAATGTAGGTATATGCGTGCGATTGTTGCGAATTAGCGTTAAGAAAAGTTATAAATTATATATATATATATATGTATTATATATATATATATATATATGTATTATATATATATATATATATATGTATAGCGTGAAAACGTGTTTAGCTAGAATATTAATTTGGGTATCATTATGAAGAGCTTGAAATATACTACTAGGAGCTAAAGTGAGACAATAAACATATTCGCCGGAATATAAGGATCGGTATTAAATGGAAAATTATAAAAAAAAATTAAAGATGTCGTCGCATATAAATTGCAAATATGCTCAGGATTACAGAAAACGTAAATCAGAGCAAAGCTCGTATCAAAAAAACCTAAGTAATCTAAAAAGTTCAGGGCTGAGCAAATGAGAGAGCTAGGGCAGCGTCGAAAAGAAAATAAAGAAACGACACAAAGCAATTATGTAGCTAGCTCATCGAGCATACAACTACCAGCGATAGTCTAAACGTCCACGGATCATATGAAGGCATCGTTGGAAGGCAATACAGGAGACAGTGATAATATAGAGATCGTTACCAACGTGACAGCGCCGGCGAGTATATATTGCGATCATCAAATATCGTTGGGCATCAATGGGCGTAATTCAGTGAAGAATGCTACGACAGACAATGATGTTATTCAGCACGAAACCGAACGTGCAATCGGAGCTCGATGTGCTATAGCTCTGCTGGACTCCCATTGAAAGACGCACTGGAAACCTAAGTATTGGGCGCGGCAAACCCAAGTGTAAGCGGACGCAGTTTCCATAGAGATTGATATTTAAATTTATATATTAATAAGACACACTTGTTGCGATTTCGTTACGAAATTTTTACGCAAATGTTAGTAATATTTGACCTTTTGTTAATGGATTGCTTAAAGTGTATACAATCTATTAGAGGTGTGTTTCAAAAGTCCAAAACTTGAATCCTGCCACCTTAATTGGAAATGAAAAGCTAGTTATAAAAAATTATCTTGTCTATCAATATATAAAATATACCACTTGATCGAAATTCGCAATATATCATTTAAATAACTTATATGAGGAAAATGAAATTGGGAGAATTCTAAGCAAGAATCCAAGATAAGGAAAACTGACAAAAGAAAACATAAAAGGTGCGAGTTGCACCTCACATGAGCTCACGGATGAAGTGAAACTTCTTTAATGGTTCATTTTAGTTTATAATAATTAATAATAATCATTAGTTATCTAGAAATATGTCCTTTCATTTGTCATTATTATAATTAAAATATATATTTTCACTAATTTATACTAATATACTTAATTACTTAATAAAGATCGCACATCACGTGAGTTCAAGGATGAAGTGAAACTTCTTTAATGGTTCATTTTAGTTTATAATAATTAATAATAATCATTAGTTATCTAGAAATATGTCCTTTCATTTGTCATTATTATAATTAAAATATATATTTTCACTAATTTATACTAATATACTTAATAAAGATCGCACATCACGTGAGCTCACGGATGAAGTGAAACTTCTTTAATGGTTCATTTTAGTTTATTATAATTAATAATAATCATTAGTTATCTAGAAATATGTCCTTTCATTTGTCATTATTATAATTAAAATATATATTTTCACTAATTTATAGTAATATACTTAATAAATGTTCACTCGAAGCTATTGAATAAATGATAATATCACAATCATTTATAATTTTTCTGTTCATTGTACATAAAACTAAACGTATTACTAAAGGTGCAAAAATCGGTGCCGACCTTGAAGATTCACCGACAGACTAGCCATTGAATACATTTTTTGGCATTCTCGAACGCCATATGTTGTTAGCGCTCGGCTGGTTCCGCTATCAGTCGTATGTGTTCGGTATTAGTTTGCTCAAGCGTTTCACAAGTTTTTTTCAAAATGACTCGAACGTCGCTAAACAAGATTCACTTGGAAAATTCTAACTGCTCTAACAAATAATACTGAGTTTTTAGTAGGAAAAAATAAAAAAACTGCGTGTTAGCTCCGACGCGCGACTGGAGTTTACGAATGAAATAAGTAACACTGTATATAAATATCATTAAATGTAAATGGAAAATACTTCAAAAAAACCGTGGACAATATAATTATAGTCAGGTAAAACAAACACAAATGAATAAGATCAAATTTATACAAAAAAATTAAAAACATTTAGTAACAGACTAAGAAGTTAAAATTAAAAGAGAATTTTTAATTTTCACATGTAATGACATTTAATGATTACATATTGATACAAGCGAACGATAGTAAATTATGTGTGTCACACTCTGTCATTGCGATTAAGCCATAACCATTTAACGGTACACTTGTTTTAACGCTCTGAACTTCGTAAGCTCAGAACTTCAGATTTTACTCCTCATAAAACTTCGTATCGGGCGCTATATAAATAGTTTACCTTGACAATAAAATCAGAAAAAAATGCGAGAAAAACGAACTTAATTTTATCCCCCAAATCGTTTATAGAAATATATTTACTAATAGAAATTAATCACATAGACAATTGATTACTGAAGGGCTGTGAAAACTGTTAGACCGAAATGTAAAGAACTGTTAGACCGATAACTCAAAAATCTTAAAACAAGATAGGAGGGGAGGATAGAATAGGAGATATCTAACGTTCACACAATTGTCAGTTTGTGAATTCATTGATACAGTCGATAATAATTTGCAAACTTTTCTATCATCATCATATATATTAATACGCTAAGGTTAAGATGTTACTCTCCCTTTTTAGAAAAAACCTCACAACTAATCCACATAAATTATATATCATTTTATAGATAATTGCTTGCTCTACCGGCATCCACAACTAAACAATTTATTATTGCTATTGTTTTTGCAAATTAATTAATTATTAAAATTATATACACAAAACAGCTATGCTGCCATCTAACGGCTCAACGTCAATATGATTGACGGTCGGTAAAATTTTTGTTTAATTTCAAATCCACTCACGTATAAATAAAGTGGCGCTTTAGCTCAATGCTTTTGATACTTGCGCCTCTATATGTCAATTTTAGTAAAATATTTGTTTGATTTGTCATCTGAGCTTCATAATGGAATAAAAACGTAATAAGCAGTGTGCAAAATTAGAAATTAATTGAATACCTGCAATCAATTTTGATTTATTAAATTGAGTTGAATAATTTATAATGCGAAGCCTTCGCACGGGTCACGCTAGTAATATATTATTAACTGTTTTAACGTAGAACTACGTTTTTCCCGGGATTAGAAGGGGTCACTTTTAGATCACAATGCAACGAAAATAATATGTGTTATACCACATTTACATACTCGCCGTACTGGCCGAGAGCAATTGTGTAAACAGCATATTCTTGCTCGGGCAGTTTTTTCTCGGGCGTTCGCCTTGAAGTAAGTTTTTCGGTATAAATTTGAAGTACAGCTTGTTTTGTTCAGGAGCTGGAGACCTTTGACAGACGGAGAAACGGAAAGACAACAGTGTTAACAATAGGTTTCCGTTGGAAAATTTTGATGTGGAACTTTAAAAAAGATTCTCTCAGGGCGACATTCACAATGCGGTAGACTGTAGACCCATCGGCCAATATATGTATTTTAGACATCATGATACTGCAACAGACCATGATGTTTAAAATACATATATTGGCCGATGGGTCTACAGGTCTGTAATAAAAAAAACATTCGCAGTTAAAACATTTAAAATATTGGTACACTGTAATTGTTCAAGCAAAAAATTTTTTTCTAAAAGTTTTTTCTATTTCAGTAACAAGTTGTAATTACATAAGTTCATCAATACAACATGGAGGTCGCATGTATTTCAATGTCTTTCATACGCGCCGAGCATATAAACAGACGCTCGTGGCCTTAATCATGACCGAGATTTTCTTGAGACGTTTCCCGAGACGCTCGGGCGAGTACGTGAAATAGAATTTACCTGGTCAACATGTATGCTTATACCTCTAAAACTCATACAGTACAACATAAAACTTTAGAAAATTATATATCTTATATTTTATTAAAAATTAAATATACTAATGTAAAATCAACAAAACAATAATTGCAAAAAAACAAAAATTGTTAAAATATCA
Organism: Druceiella hillmani; assembly: GCA_039881145.1. Taxonomy (NCBI): domain Eukaryota; kingdom Metazoa; phylum Arthropoda; class Insecta; order Lepidoptera; family Hepialidae; genus Druceiella; species Druceiella hillmani. The sequence continues at coordinate 18,780,503 of JAYKKI010000032.1, read as the reverse complement.
AAAAATATAATAACAGAACCAAAATTACAATTTTGGACTTTTTCACTGCATAGCCAAATAATCGTGTAATAATGAAACCGTGTTAAGTGGGGTTGCGTAAAGCGGGTTATCACTGTATTATAATAAAGAAATAAAAAAGTCATTATATAAACAGAGTATAGCCCTATATATAAAAATTATTATCTATATAATTTCTTCGCAAAAATATTAAAAAATTTATTTAAATGTACGACTTTGTATGTTACGCTAACGCCATCTCTTCGATATTTCTCGCACTATGTTCTATTAAACAAGTAAAAATATTCGTAGGATGTAGCGCCATCTATTACTAATTTTATAAATTTTATTGAAAGCGTACAGTAGCGGCGTAGTTGCATGTTAAAAATTGCATACACCTCTTTCGATTTAGCTTCTTTCCGTTTATGCTCGAGGAGTCATCATTGCTTTTGTAAACGTTTTAAAACCAAATTGTGTCTGTAAAAACGAGTGTCTCAATTTACTGTATAAAAATATATACATAGTACATAGCAGCCATTTTAACAGATGGTACCTATTTCTTTAGTGCACACAGATGAAAGTACAATTTAGTTTGAAAATTTATCAGTTTTCCGGGTTGAATAAAGAAAAATACTTTATAGTTTCCTCACTGTAATTATGGATTAGGTTTAAACACATTGTCATGCAACGCTGGCACATCGTAAAACACTACAGCCTATTAATCAACGTCAGGATAAGGATATCGAACAGGTGCAAAGTTATCTTATCTTGAAATATGTTTCTGAACTTAACTTTATTGGATTTATTATGCGTAACTATGTATCGGTGTACACGTGGGTTATAAATAAGCGACATATAGATGACGTCATGTAATTAAAAGCCAGACTACTTTAAATGATTCTAATTAAGGAAGGTCGTTAAGATATATATCATCTTTACATACCGCGGTAAGACTATGGAAAATAAGTTGTTATTCGTGTTTCTCTTCTCACTTCAACCTTCGTTGCAGAAGGTTGTTGAGGTGCAGTCGGGATAATTTTTTAAAAGATGCAAATAATTATCACACGGTGTTCATTATGACTGATGATATGACATTAGTTTTATAATGAAAACAATTAACAGAATGTTTCTCCGCTCCTGAGGGGGTGGCTGCCGCTCTTAGGCAGTGTCACACAATTTTATGTAATCTCTCTGATACTCTCCAAGGGTTACGTAATTACTTTTGATAAAAAAAATTGGATTCTCTCTATATAATATACTAAGGATTTTTAAAAATTTTATAATAACAAATGTTCTATAAATAACTGTTTTTATTATTTACAATTGACCAGCGGTAATCCAGTCCCTGTCTAATCCGGCATTCTCTTTAATCCGACATGCCTATAACAGTATATTCAAAGCAATTTGTTGGATTACAAGAATAACAAATGTTCTATAAACAACTTTTTTTGTTATTTACAGTTTACCAGCGGTAATCCGGTCCCTGTCTAATTCGACATGCCTATAACAGTACATACAAAGCAAATTGTCGGATTACAGGAATAACAAATGTTCTATAAATAACTGTTTATGTTATTTACAGTTGACCATCGGTAATTCGGTCCCTGTCTAATCCGGCATCCTCTTTAATCCGACATGCCTATAACAGTTCATACCAAGGCAATTTGTCGGTTACAAGAATAAGAAATCTTCTATAAATAAGTCTGTTTGTTACTTACAGTTGACGAGCAGTAATCCGGTCACTGTCTAATTCGACATGCCTATAACAGTACATACAAAGCAATTTGTCAGATTACAAGGCACTCCTTTTGAAAAAAGTTCCCAACTACAAGGGGTCGGTGACAGCACTCTATAGTCCGAGAAATTCGAACACCCGACACCGCAAAACGTTTATCGTATTACCGCGGGTCAAATGTATTTACGAAAAATTGAAATGGGTTCCACAGAAAATCAAAAACGCGCCTAAGAGCAATTTTGGATGGCTTTATCCTAATAGCATAGTCGGAATTGCAAGGTAAAAGGTGGATACTATTCGAAAAATATAACAAAGAAACATTTTTTATTTTAAATATTATAAAAATTAAATAAAAAACGGGGAATGAATAATAATCATTTAAGCATCAAGGTCCGGGTGTAGCGCGCTATCCCCACTCTTGCCACGGACTTCTGTCACAAATTTTTACGATTCCATTTCATTCAATTTATAACCAGCCAAACGATCATAGGTGTCATTTGAAATTTTGTATAAATAAATAGATTTCGAAATACTTGAATGCAATAACACATCAACAATCTCTAAAGCTCGAGGGTTATTCAATTTTTTTCTAATAATTACAAGTATTATAGTTCATTTAATATTCATAAGATTTTAAATGTTTTTTGTTTCTAAGTAATTTCTTAAATATTGTATAATTTCATCGAGGAATTCTTTTTTCTAACACAAAACTGACGTTTACAGTTGACACATTAAAATCAAAATATATGTTATTACGAGTAAAAGGTAAATTACATCATGGCCTTCAAGAATGACCAGAAAATTGAAGCAATTTACAGCAGGATATACGATGCACCATTTACCAACTTAAGCGGCAGACCTTTATATTCTGATAAAGTTGCACTATCTCACGACAGCACATTCTTTATCCGTCATCTTATCAGTCGGAGAAAAAGATAAAAACAATATTCTTAGAATACTGACCGTCATTTTTAACGAGTATCTTTTTGTCGGTAGACTGAAGTAAAATTTAGCCTGATTAGAACAGTAATTTGGATTTCAGTTTTGAATAAGTAATAGCTACAAAAATGTTTTTCAGATTATACAAGTAATAAGAATATATATATATATATAAATTGAAAATATAACTCTTCAGAAAATGATGAATATGAAGAAAATGATGAAAACTTAATATTATTTCTTATGAATATTATTTGGAAATAATATTCATAATTATTTGTCACCTTTTTCGTACACACGATATTTGCGCACATTGTTCTGCGCTGTTCGGGGGAATAACTCGCCAACAGCGGCGAAAACAACGCCACTGCACACTCGATTAAAAAAAAACAGCGTTACACGTTTTATTTTAACGACATTTTATTCCTTTATACCCAACGAATAGCGTCTTTCGTCCGAGATCTGTTCTTGGACACCGTATATATTTTAGCGTGAAATACAATCGACACTTAGTCATAGTAACCAATTGGACATATACAACTATTTTAGTGACTGTAATGGTGTGGAAGAGTTTACTTTTGCTCTGGACACAACACAGTTGCGACAATTACGACCGGGCAATTGTGATCTATGCAATAATCGTTTTTTTACCGTATTCTACCGCTTGGTCATAAGAGTACCAAACAGTTCGTTAAGCATGTGTTGAGTACATCTTTTCACATGATTCTGTTTCTCATTTTTACGAAAATGAAATATCCTTAAAAACAAACTAATCCGCAAAATTATTTCTCTATAACAGCATAATTATTTTTTAGTTTCACATGTCATTTCGAATTTATCCTTTTCAACGACTAGCACTTTTATATATATATATTAAAACATATATATATATATATATGTATATATATATATATATGATATTTATATATATATATATATATATATATATATATATGATATTTACTAATTATATAATATATACTTGTATACTAATACTACTGCCTTTCAGCTCAGGTATCTCGATATTCAGGGCAATCAGCAGACAATTTCTATTATGATACATATTGTTCTCACGAGGGAATTTTTGTGAAACTAAACATGATTAGTTACCGACATTACCGCCATCCGTCTAATTTGATAGCTCGGCCAAACCCGAGTTGTAATTAATCACTCACCATTAGGAAAATAATTTATGAATGTTCAAACAACCTGCCGGGAATCTAACTAACCTGCTTTTAGACGGGCGCTAGCGTCTTAGTCACTGCGCTACAGGCGGGAAGATATAATGCCGAAGTGCTTATAAATAAACCAAACATTAACATTAAAGCTTTTATTAATATTTTTTTTAGTAAATATGCCTAGCATTATAAATAATTCCCAATAATATATTTGTCAAAGTTTGTTTTAGTCGAATTGAAACCTTACTGTAACGTGTAACTATCTTGTTTGTATCACGTAACTATCTTGTTTGTATCACGTAACTATCTTGTTTGTATCTAACTTGTAGCTATCTCAATCTAACATGTTATAAAATAAATATGCGTGTAAGTAGCATATATGGTCTAAACATTTTACGATGTCTTTTAAATTTCGAGTATTTTCGGAAATATTTTATATCTCTAAGTTTTGCATGATAAAAAACAAGGGTTTTTCATTTTTAATCATGTGAATTTCAATATTTATAAAAATGCGTATCAGTAAAATAGTGGTGTAGTACTGATATTTATAACATTATTTAACATGACAGTTTGTTAAATTAATTTAGTGATTATAGTACCTATATCATTTAATGACGTTGTGGATGAAGTACAGTGAGTTTAGAAAATAGTCGTCGACTCATTGAAAAGACTTTTGTGTCAACCATAGTTTGACTGTCAAATTGGTTTGTTTACAAACATTCTATATTGAAATGGAATGGAGAATAGGTTAAAAGGTTTCTGAGAAAAATGACTGTGACCGACAAACAGACGGACGGTGACGTATGTGATCTTATAAGAGTCCATTTTTTCTTTGTGGTAGAGAGCCTAAAAAGAGTTAGCCAACAATTTAAACACTTTTACTTGTTTTATATATCAACTAGTTTCAGCGATTAACGCGATAGAATAAAATTCTAACAAGCAAAATACAACTTAAATTCTGTCTGTCCGCAAGTACTGCAGCAACGTTTTTGGAATTGGTAAACCATCTGGCTAATAATGTAAAAGAACATAAATAATTTTACAACAATTTACACGTGAAAAAAGTGGTAATAATTGTCAACTATCAGTGTCCTAACAATTGACCATTCAATATTCCACCAACGTTTGTACAGTTATACCACATATACAAATATATAAATAACAGTAGATAGCCCTTGCTAATACATTAAACACACAAAAATATTACAAAATATTAAGAGCATGAATATAAATCAATAAATTTCAAGATAGATTGTGTGCATGCAACAATTCAGCCTCAGTTCAATTCAGTTGCTTTCGGCTACCGTCGCGGACGGTTGTGTGTCGACAATGAATTTTGTCGAAAGAAAAAATGTTTCTATGTTCATTTCAGCCGCGCAAAGACACCAGCCGTAACACAAATAACAACAATTGAAAAAAATGTTTTTAATATATTGCTAGGTATTAATGAAGATAGCTATATGAAGAACATACTTGTTAAATTTCATACATATAAGTTTAAAAACTGACGAAAGTGATGGATAAATTGACGGGTAAAATGATGAATTAGGACATTTCCTTGTTTTAGGAATACTATAAATGATAATATCAAAATGTAACTGAACTAAATAAATAACTTGTTTATTATTGAATTATATAGAACTTTTTCATCTTCATTAGGGCGAAAATTAATTTTGCCATACTCTTACGACAACTTGTTATCAGACGTTAATTTAATAAATACTTGATGTATTGTTGACAATTACATAAGCTCCTAAATAAATAACAACTTGTCTATTATTGAATTATATCGAACTTTTTCATCTTCATCAGGGCGAAAATTAATTTTGCCATACTCCTATGACAACTTGTTATCAGACGTTAATTTAATAAATATTTGATGTATTGTTGACAATTAATTAAGCTCCTAAATAAATAACAACTTGCCTATTACTGAATTTTATCGAACTTTTTCGTCTTCATTAGGGCGAAAATTAATTTTGCCATACTCCTACGACAACTTGTTATCAGACGTTAATTTAATAAATATTTGATGTATTGTTGACATTTAATTAAGCTCCTAAATAAATAACAACTTGCCTATTACTGAATTTTATCGAACTTTTTCGTTTTCATTACGATGAAAATTAATTTTGCCATATTCCTACGACAACATGTTATCAGACGTTAATTTAATAAATACTTGATATATTGTTGACAATTACATAAGCACTTTTATCAATTGATAGGTTATTTGATAACTTAATTGAAAAATTATATCGCTTTTCATCTAATGATATAAGAATAACGAACATCAAAATAATCCTGATGGATGTGTTTTAAATAGGTTTAGTCCTGTTTCGATGTATTATATTGTCAGGTATTGTTAAAATAAATTGATGAATCACTTAAAAAGTATAGAAATTTATAAAATATTTAAAAAAATATCAAACGTGAAGAAACTCCGAAAACATTATCAAAGTAAAGGCGAATTCAAAACGATTCCGTGTAATTACAGATTTCAACTATTTTGAAAGACAGAAAGTAATAAAAACATAAATAATATTTTAGGTTCATAAATCACGCGAACGGAACTTAATTTCTCGTTTGAACTATTGAACTGACACAGAAAACATACCAAGTACACGGATGGCTATACAATATAAATCTTAAGTCAATACAAAAAACAAAGATGAAACAAAAATTCCTAACTACATTTATCACATCTCATATCTAGCAGACTTGCAAAATATAAACTTGATACACAAATAAAATTAAATATTATAAAATTCCAAACAATAAACATCTCAAAAACACACTTCACGCCATATTAACGATCCGATAAATCTATGTTTGATTTCTAAAACCTAAAGGGTTCGTATTGATCGTATTGATCCGTTTCGTCCTAATCGTGACCCGAGACGCGAACCGGACGGAGCACTGCTCTAAAGGCATGCAATAACCATTGTCAATAAATGCCACGCGGGAACTGGGACTGTGGCGAAGAATATGGTGAACACACATTGTCTGCGATAAATTTTGATAAGATAATCCGATACGAAGCGGATAGCGAGGCGATAATATTGAAGGTGCGCGGTGGCAACGTACCTTTACACTGCCGCCTCGTTTCGTCTTTTTACCCGCAACGCAGTCCACGAAATTTGTATGTAGTAGATTGGCGGCCGATATCTGCCGACTTTTATTACAGAAGGTCGGTGATTGTTTTTTCGTCAGTGGATACGTAAAGAGGCGCGCACCGTCGAGTAAATGTCTTCCGTCCTTGTTAGCGCGTATTCAGCTTTACGTTCTATCCTTTCCTATCCTTTTTAGCGCATTTTTACTCGTAACATTCAAATCGGTTAGAACCGCTCCCATTTTTTTTGTAAGACATGTGCGTTAAAGTATTGAATATCATATGTCCTATCTTACCCGACAAGTTTGTCGGTAATCTGTGTTTCGAGTTACTGTGGTAAATAAACTTGTCGAGTCGAAACGAGTCGAGTCTTTTTAATAATATTGTAGTGATGGCGCATGATTCAGCTAATGAGTTGCCCCAGTTTGTTTTCTGAATTTTATATAAGACAACAAAAAGTAGAACGAAAAAGGTTACGAAAAATAGAAATAATAAATTGTGCGTGTCAGTTCCAATGTGCGACTGGAGTTTACTCCTTAAGTACGATTGTCTTGGAATATATAAAATAGGTAACAATGCATGTAAATATAAATATCCATATTATTTAATGTAAATGGAAAATTCTTTGATAAAAAATGGTGAGAATATAATTTATTTGCACGCAAAACACAAAGGAACAAATCAAATTTATACAACTTTAAAAACGTTTAGTAAGAAGACACCAAATATTCACACATAATAACATTTAATGATTACATCTTGATATAAGCGAACGATAGTAAACTATGTGTGTCACACTTCGTCATTGCGATTACACCATGAGAAAATGCCAAATAAACATATTGATATCTCACTCTAAAGATACACAGAAATGTTGCGCGGGGAGGCCACCTAACGGTTACACTTTTTAACGCTCTGAACTTCGTACGATCAAAATGTAACGGTTACCCTTTTTTAACGCTTTGAACTCCTGATTTTACTCCTCATAAAACTTTACACCGGGCGCTATATACAAAAATTCTATTCTTAAGGTGTAAACTCCAAAAAGCTTCCAAAAACATAAATGACAGATAGACAATGTTTCTTAACGTATTACTTATGCAAAACCTTAACATACTTTATTGATGATAAACGTTTAGCCTAGCAAAGTCATATTGTGACGTAATTACCCGGAGCATTGTGTTATTTATTATTATTAGATTTACTGATAAGTTGGTGACTAAGGAGTTTCGAAAATATAGTGCATATTTTCAACTTTTATTTAAATGAAAAAGTATTGTTAAAAAAATCACATTATTTATTAATCGTCGAGTATGATTTAAACTGTCATTAAAAATGTATCTACTAATCAATCATAAACAACTATCATTTACAACTGATATGAGTGGAAGTGTAAATAAGGTAAGAACCTATTCTTTATGTTCCTTATTAATGGTTATAATGTTAACGAATACGTATTGTTTTTTAACCTTTATTTCACCAACAATAAATTCTTCGTTTGTAATATCAACGATACAAAACTTTCCGACGATACAAAACTTTTCTATCAACGATACAAAACTTTTCCGATACAAAACTTTTTAGTTTAATAATCGTAAATTCTTTGTAGACACAAATTAAATAATGAAAATCAAACCGTAGTCTTTATTTTTTATTATTTGTTTTGTATTACATTACTATAGTACAAAATATTACTCGAACAGGTATTTTTGATCATTTATCAGGACAGCCGACGAGATACAAATTGTGTCTAAGTAATCCTAACACGCAGACTAGTCGGCCGACTTATGAGTGGTGGAAAAGACGGCTGGCAAATATCTAGTCAATACATCTCTAATTACTACACATTCAAATATTCAAGCTATTAGGCAATCGGATTTGACGGATACAGCATTTTTTGCCACGGCAATAAACTGTTCTTAAGAAATGAAATCATCATTCATAAAATAATAAAAGCATACTATAAAAACTAAAGATATATATTGCACTGTTTTTCTTTCATTTACTTGTATAATGATACCGCTTTATTTTATAACATATCTACTGTGTAAATACATATATAACAACAATAACAAAGTCGAAAACCAATTAAATGAACTCCTGAATGGAAAATCTCAAAAGGAGATGAACAAATTGGCTGCTATAAACTATTTTTTCTTTCGACAAAATTCAACTCCATTGAGGACTAAAGATATATATTTCGCTGTTTTTTCTTTCATTTACTTGTATAATAATACCGCTTTATTTTATAATGTATCTACAACGTAAATACATACATAAGAAAAATAACAAAGTCAAAAAGCAATCAAATAAACTCCTGAATGCAAAATAGTTTCTATGACGATAATTTGAGTTCTATGCAATGTGTGGTGCGCCTAATAATAGACTCACTTTAATTTATATGTTTCAATGTAGCTACAGCTTCTAAATACTAAACCTATTCATAGATATTCGCAACTACGCGCGTACTGCGCCCATTATACCTTTGTACCGCAAAGACCTCATTATTTCACAGGAGTACAATGAAACGACTAGAAAACGAGAATTCTTCTTGATCAATGGCCGTATCCGCCATGTACGACTTCATTCAGTAACAATAGTGATGTGATAATATACAAAACTTATTGAACTATTGCACCGATTACTAATAAAATAACATTCGAGGAAAGCTAACAGCTATCATACTATAATACCATTGATATTATGAGTGTTTTACTCACTTGCAGATTGGAGTGACGTGAGAACCGCATAATAAGACATTAAGTTTATTAACCACCCAGACAAATGAGTCGTGGTTAACTTGGTCGACGCGAAACCGACGTACTCCGGTAACAGCGACCTTGCTAAGCTGTAATCGTTTATCACAAGTAATTAGGTTAATTAGTTTTCGTTCGTAGCGACTTCCAATTTAGGGCTTTTCGTAATTAAAATTTACTAAGTCGATCAATTTCATGGCCGACGGATGAGGTTTTAATACAAAATTATTTATTTATGTCGGTCGACTTAAATAAAAGTAATTTAAATTAATTTTTTGATCGTAGCTAAATCAAACAAATAATTACAAACAGCGGTGATATTTGTTACAACTGATATAATAGTAAATAATGTACCAACCTTATATGAAATAAATAATACAGTACAACGTACTCCAAATATCGACGGCATACTTTAACCAATTTACAAATACAATATTACCTGAGTTAGTTGGTTGAAGAGTACATGGGCTAGTAAATAATTTACCAACTTTATATAAAATAAATAATACAGTAAAACGTACTCCAAATATCGACGGCATACTTTAACCAATTTACAAATACAATATTACCTGAGTTAGTTGGTTGAAGAGTACATGGGCTAGTAAATAATTTACCAACCTTATATAAAATAAATAATACAGTACAACGTACTCCAAATATCGATGGCTTACTTTAACCAATTTACAAATACAATATTACCTGAGTTAGTTGGTTGAAGAGTACATGGGCTAGTAATAGTTTACCAACCTTATATAAAATAAATAATACAGTACAACGTACTCCAAATATCGACGGCTTACTTTAACCAATTTACAAATACAATATTACCTGAGTTAGTTGGTTGAAGAGTACATGGGCTAGTAAATAATTTACCAACCTTATATAAAATAAATAATACAGTACAACGTACTCCAAATATCAACGGCATATTTTAACCAATTTACAAATACAATATTACCTGAGCTAGTTGGTTGAAGAGTACATGGGCTAGTAAATAATTTACCAACCTTATATAAAATAAATAATACAGTAAAACGTACTCCAAATATCGACGGCATACTTTAACCAATTTACAAATACAATATTACCTGAGTTAGTTGGTTGAAGAATACATGGGCTAGTAAATCATTTACCAACCTTATATAAAATAAATAATATAGTACAACGTACTCCAAATATCGACGGCTTACTTTAACCAATTTACAAATACAATATTACCTGAGTTAGTTGGTTGAAGAGTACATGGGCTAGTAAATAATTTACCAACCTTATATAAAATAAATAATACAGTACAACGTACTCCAAATATCAACGGCATATTTTAACCAATTTACAAATACAATATTACCTGAGTTAGTTGGTTGAAGAGTACGTGGGCTAGTAAATAATTTACCAACCTTATATAAAATAAATAATACAGTACAACGTACTCCAAATATCAACGGCATATTTTAACCAATTTACAAATACAATATTACCTGAGTTAGTTGGTTGAAGAGTACATGGGCTAGTAAATAATTTACCAACCTTATATAAAATAAATAATACAGTAAAAAGTACTCCAAATATCGACGGCATACTTTAACCAATTTACAAATACAATATTACCTGAGTTAGTTGGTTGAAGAGTACATGGGCTAGTAAATCATTTACCAACCTTATATAAAATAAATAATATAGTACAACGTACTCCAAATATCGACGGCTTACTTTAACCAATTTACAAATACAATATTACCTGAATTAGTTGGTTGAAGAGTACATGGGCTAGTAAATAATTTACCAACCGTATATAAAATAAATAATACAGTACAACGTACTCCAAATATCGACGACATATTTTAACCAATTTACAAATACAATATTACTTATGTCAGCTGGTTGAATAGTACATGGGCTAGTAAATAATTTACCAACCTTATATAAAATAAATAATACAGTACAACGTACTCCAAATATCGACGGCATATTTTAACCAATTTACAAATACAACATTACCTATGTCAGTTGGCTGAATAGTACATGGGCTAGTAAATAATTTATCAACCTTATATAAAACAAATAATACAGTACGACGTACTCCAAATATCGACGGCATATTTTAACCAATTTACAAATACAATTTTACCTGAGTTAGTTGGTTGAATAGTACATGGGCTAGTAAATAATTTACCAACCTTATATAAAATAAATAATACAGTACAACGTACTCCTAATATCGACAGCATATTTTACCCAATTTACAAATACAATTTTACCTGAGGCAAAAGCACCAACACGGCTGCAACGGAACCAAAAATATATGAAAATATATGAAAAAGCAGACGGCAACGGATGACTATTACTCCTACGGGGAAATGGGGAACTATTACTCCTCTGTTTCCCACTAATACCGTCATGGGAAAAATCACACGTAATTATGAATAAAGACGCGGTGTATCGAATCGGTTATTGTACTCATGAGTAGAATCGAAAAAAAGTTTTGAAAGAAAAGTATCGATACCTGAAGTAACCGATATTTATTAATTCACACTTTTTTAATACCAAATTCATACATATTTACTAAAAATTTCACATTATAACATAATTTATGTTCGTGTAAATACGAAATTATATGCAAGTCGTATAAAAGTGTTTGCTACAAAATAATAAAACAGGAATTTAATTATTCCACGTTTTTATTTAAATCAAGATAAAAACCAATAAATAATATTTGTCCTGTCGGCTAGCTCGGAGTTAGAAATTGATTGAATCTTCGCGAACGTACTGTGTTAAGTTGGTTATATCGCTTGGAACGAAAAAAATGAACGACGAATTTACTCAAATTACTAACAGTACGAAGTCTCGCCAATATGATAATTATATATAAAAGTTTCTGTATGAATATTCAAGTTTCTATATGAATATTCATATGAATAAAAGTATCGAGTACAAAACGAGCAACGTCGAAAAAAATATCCTCAATACTAAAGGGTTTGCGACAATTTTTTTATTAACATATTCCGAAAAAATATAGTATTGTTACATTAAATTAAGTTAGTAAATATACCTCTTTTATGGTATATAATATATATACACATTTTAATAGTATTGTTTCGCTGCCATTGAGTTGCAATTCGAAAGGAGTTTTTGTAGTATTTTATTGAGGACAAATTTTGTGAAGATTCTATACGAAAGCTTCTATAAGTATTCATATGAATAAAAGTATCGAGTACAAAAGAAGAAATGTCGAAAAAAATATCCTCGTTACTAAAGCGTTTGCGACAAAATTTGTATTAACATACTTCGAAAAAATATTGTTATATTAATTATGTTAGTAAATGTTAACCTTTTATGATGTATAATATGACCATTCTGAATATTTTATTTTCAAAATATAAGATAGATGAGTTTAGAATCAGTCTTCGTGATTGGGTGACACAGACAAACAAGCAGAAACAATGTGAATCGATATACACTTTATCATAAGAAAGTGAATTTCGTAATTGTTTTTTAAGGTTAGAGTCAGTCTTCGAGATTGGGTGACATACAAGCAGAAACGATGTGAATCAATCTGCAGTTTAACATAAGAAAGTGAATTTCGTAATTGTTTTTTTTTTAAGTTTAGAATCGGTCTTCGAGATTGGGTGACATAAAGATGACATACAAGTAGAAACAATGTGAATTAATCTGCAGTGTATCATAAGAAAGTGAATTTCGTAATTGTTTTTTTAAGTTTAGAATCAGTCTTCGAGATTGGGTGACATACAAGCAGAAACAATGTGAATTAATCTGCAGTGTATCATAAGAAAGTGAATTTCGTAATTGTTTTTTTAAGTTTAGAATCAGTCTTCGAGATTGGGTGACATAACGATTGGGTGACATACAAGCAGAAACAATGTGAATCAATCTGCAGTGTATCATAAGAAAGTGAATTTCGTAATTGTTTTTTTAAGTTTAGAATCAGTTTTCGAGATTGGGTGACATAAAGATCGGTTGACATACAAGCAGAAACAATGTGAATCAATCTGCAGTGTATCATAAGAAAGTGAATTTCGTAATTGTTTTTTTAAGTTTAGAATCAGTCTTCGAGATTGGGTGACATAAAGATCGGATGACATACAAGCAGAAACAATGTGAATCAATCTGCAGTGTATCATAAGAAAGTGAATTTCGTAATTGTTTTTTTAAGTTTAGAATCAGTCTTCGAGATTTGGTGACATACAGGCAAAAACAATGTGAATCAATATACACTTTATCATAAGAAAGTGAATTTTGTAATTGATTTTTATTATTTCTCTCGTCTATCAAATGAGTTCCCATGGAGCCTGACCCAGGAGCAGGGAGGGAATGAAAAAAAGGATGTAATTCCTTCAATTAATATTTTTTTAAATCGTTGGTAAAATGAAAAGTACGTTTAAAAATATGTTTTTAAAAAGACGAAAAAAGGAATTTTTGTAGAAAATTGTTTACAAAAATCAAACTACTTTACAAACGATTAACAGACTTATGCTCGGAGAGTTTACCAATCGATAGAATCACATAAATCGGTTAATAATTGCAACCCGTAGCGCCTCATACATACGTACGTATGTATAGACTAACGCACGTCATTTTTAAAGACAATTTTAGATCATAATAAATATTTAAAAAATAAAAACTGTTAAAAAAGGTCTCCTCTTTCCATGAAGCTATATTAAAAGTTGATTACTTGGAAAATTAATCGAGTTATAAGTACTACTATCGCCAAAGCACGAGATTGACGCGTCATTCGGTAATAAAACATGCGAACGATGCCGCGCGCAAAAAGCTGGTAATAAATATTTTAAGCTACTTCACAGCAGGGTTTCCTCTACATATAAAGATGTACCAAAACCATTTTTACTTTTAGAAAATAAGTCCTTAAGGTGGCTTTTTTCAAGTATTCCATCAGGATAATCGAGAAAAATCGTTTTCCACTGAACTCTGTTCAAAAGATTTTCAAAATTAAATTTGCTTTCCATTTTTAAGTTTCGTTTGCGAAATATTAAGCTTCAAAATCATGTGTAACCTCCCTTCTGCCTCCCCCAAAGGAATTTTCAACTGAAATTATTTCGGTCAAGTTTCATTATCAATTTTAAGAGATAAGTAGAGAACTGCGGTACCTACTTATTGCGTGTTACGACACACACTTGGCCTGATTTTTTCATTGTTCTTAACAAAATGAAGGAAAAAATGATTTTTGTTTAACAATCATAATTTCGATCTTGGTGAATTTATATATATTACTGCGTTCATTTTTTTTTGCTAGAAATAGTAGCAATTCTCTACTACTGTACAAACAAAATAGACGTTTCCGCAATAAAATAAATAGTGACGATATATCCTATAGTGACGATATATCATTCGAATAGTGACGATATATCATTCGAATTTATATATATTACTGCGTTCATTTTTTTTTTGCTAGAAATAGTAGCAATTCTCTACTACTGTACAAACAAAATAGACGTTTCCGCAATAAAATAAATAGTGACGATATATCCTATAGTGACGATATATCATTCGAATAGTGACGATATATCATTCGAATTTATATATATTACTGCGTTCATTTTTTTTTGCTAGAAATAGTAGCAATTCTCTACTACTGTACAAACAAAATAGACGTTTCCGCAATAAAATAAATAGTGACGATATATCCTATAGTGACGATATATCATTCGAATAGTGACGATATATCATTCGAATTTATATATATTACTGCGTTCATTTTTTATTGCTAGAAATAGTAGCAATTCTCCACTACTGTACAAACAAAATAGACGTTTCCGCAATAAAATAAATAGTGACGATATATCCTCGTTACTGAATAATTATAATTAATTGAAAGAAAAAGCATAAATTGTTGTAGTGAATAAGTTACGTAATTTTTTTTAATCACTCCATTCCGGCGACGCGAATGTCAAAGTAATTACGCTGATCAAAGTTCATCAACCATATTTTGTATACCAGTAATACAGTTTTGACTAGTTTCTGCCAGCCGTAATGGTTCTACTGTAGACCGATGTGAAAAAATTGCTTCAGAAGCAGCCGCATTTGCCATTGAAATTTCTAAGTTCTTCCAAATTCTTTGGTGATTTTCAAAAAGATGTCATCAAAGAACTCGAGCTGGAATTTCTTTAATAAGAACAAATTAAGTATTTAAAAAACCATAGTGATTGTGTAGGATTTCAGTTTAAACTAAATTCAAAGACATAGTGAAACACAAAGTTATCGATGCAGTCCGCATTGAAAATATCCCATATCTCAAAAATTACACAGCATACCTTATTCAGTCAGAAAGTTTATTGCAAGTTCTATTACCTTAATTTTTTTCAGAATGTTACAAACATTAGTTGAAAAGTTAGAGTGGGACACATATTTTTAAGACTTTAGAAGCGTATATATATGTCATCAACTACTGACTTAAATAAAAAGGTTATTTTGAAACCTCCATATCATTTTTTAAGACCTATCTAACAATTCACACGCCTACGTGCACTGGATTTATTTTTCATCACTCAGTCACATGTATGGAGTGCCACACCTAATATTATTTTTTTATAATTCCATTATTTCATTGTATAGCAGTTCATAGAAGACACTTACCATCCAAATTTCATCTATATAGTGTCAATAGTCTCCAAGTAAAATGGCTGTGACGTACGAATAGACAGACAGCTTTTTTCAACATAATACATACAATAGATGTACAATAGAATGGATATAAATTCTTTAAAAAAATATCCTTTTATTTGAGAGTATATTAATTTCGAATAGCACTTTGGTCAGGAACATGTTCGCTCTTAAATCTACCCACTGCAAGACACATTTCTCGAATGATCAAGAGCTCTTATCAATCGCCTCCTCTCCGCAATCAGATCCCACCAGCTGAAACAAATGCCAGCGCCGCTGACGAGATGGCGAGCCAATGCGACGATCAAGCAGCGTTTTACCAAGTGGGTCATCGATCGCGGAACTGTATCAAGTAACGTTTGCGCTCTTCCGTGAGACCGTCCCGTGGGTGTCGTGCTAAACCGAAGGTTAGCAATAGTTATTGGGACTCTATTTTAAAATCTATATACTCACTCGATCTAATATAGAATAAGCATTTGCAATTTGAAACTCAATACATTGTTTTTAAATCATATAGCAATCGACTGCCGAAGGTTGCCACTAGTTATTGGGACTCTGTTTTAAAATCTATATATTCACTCGATCAAATATAGAATAAATATTTGCAATTTGAAACTCAATACATTCTTTTTAAAAAATATTGAATTGCAATAAGTTGTATATAAAAAATCCATTATTTTTCTTACAAAACAGGCAAAACTGAGATCCTGATGCTGAGTTAGGCACAATTATTCTAAAGTAATTATTTAGATGATTTTAGGTGGTTGTCTAATTCGTTTAAAAATTATTTTAAAAATGTTTCTATTATTTTGATTGCAATTTCCTAATATTGTAAGCAAATCTTAGAACTCATTTTTAGTCACTTCCAATGGTCGTACTGACTTGAAACATTACAAATTTATGCAATTTTGATGACGATACAATAATATGGTTATACACATTTAATTGATATCATGGCGGGAAACGGAGTGGTCATAGGAACTTCTGAATTGCTAACAGGAAACTTGTCGAATTTGGACTCGTTTGACTTCTATCAATGACCCTTTGGTCATGTATCGTAACCGGAAGGATCTGATGATGGAGGAGAGAGGTGGCCATGGGAAATGATCAATGGCTTATAGTAAACTCATAAAATTTGGCTCGTTTGTCTCGAAGTTTTCACTTGTCTCGAAGAGCCCTTAGTTTACGTTTTCTAACCGGATGGATGAAAAGAGTGGCAGTCAGGGGAACTTCTCAATCAGTTTGGGTTCGTTTGACTTGTCCCAATGAGATCTTTAGTTATAAAACTGTGTTTTTAGTTTTTTTTTAATTATAAATTTTTCTTATTTACATAACGGTCAAAATTAATGTCCGACTTGGCCTAGATAAAAATTGCTCGTATTTTATTAACTTCATGCTTTTTTTTTTAAATAAATAAAAAGTCTAAAAATATCGTTATTCTTCCAAAAAGGTATAAATTACACAGATCCTCATCAATTAGATTATCAATTAAAATCTAAATCATTACTTTGGAAGTGAAAATTGACGCTATTGGTGGTCCAATTTGCGATTATTTCCATCGATAGTAAACTCGTCAGCACGAGTCGGTTCAGGAGCGGTCGGCGAGCCGGAAACTGGCAATAAAGCGCCGCTGGCATCTAGGTCGTCGCAAGTCGTGACATACGTGTATCCTGCCCGCATCAGCTGGGAACTCGCATGATGGGCGGTTAAATGAATGGAGTTTGTTAACACCATTGACTTGTAGTTAGGTACATGATGATATAACAGAAGTGCAAATTAAATTTTCAGGTTATTCCTAAAGCGTGCATCTTTCCATATTTGAAATGGGAGCATTATTAATGAACGATAATGACTTTCCAAATCAAGTCATGTTTTCCCTGTTTCTCCTGTTATATTTGAGCAGACTGTTGTGTGTATATAAGTTAAAGCAGGATATAACGTTTATTAGAGGTGACAACGAAGAATGGAAAATAATGGAGGACATCTATTAGAAATTATGACCTCGAAGGTATTACCTCATTATTAAACTTTATCAATCGAGTGCTTCTGCTTTGAATAAATAACCTATTATCTCCTTTTTGAGACCTTTTTACTTTTACAGTAACAAATTTATTCAAATTTTTCCCTCGTTTTTCCAAAAGCCTACGTGTCTTTTTTTGCAATTCGCGCGACAATTTAAAATTAATTAAATGTTAGGTTAGTGATTAACAAACCTGCCATCTCGTTCATCTACATTTGCCCATGTGGAAGCCAAACAAAATATTTCCACATCTTTCCCAAAGCATTAAGTTGTTTTTCTATGGTCGTATGAAAATTCAAGGGCTATCACCATACTGCTAAATCAGATAAAGCGAATTCAACTGTAATGAGAAAATTACTGTTACTGTTACTGGTAACTGGAAATTTTTTCATTACAATTTTCTCAATTAATGTAGGAGTTCGCTCTGGATAAAAACTGTCAGAGATCGAAATTTCCTTCTTCTAGAATTTTTGGAAGGTACTGTCTCACTTCGAATATCGCTTTTCACTCTAAGCGGATTACATGAAGCCAGAGCACTCTAAGTTCCTCTTGTGAAATTTTCATATTTAGTTTTTTGTTTACTAGCCGAAACTCATATGTTGAATGCTCTTCATATACTGTAGGATATATAAAGATTTTGGAAAAGTATCTATTTCTTTCCAGAAATCGCTGGAAGAAAGTGGCGGGTCAAACACGACAACATTTTCAGTGTGAATCAAAGCTCTTTAAATAATTAAGGTCGCTATATGATTAGTCTACATAAAGCATCAGTTAACGTATCTGGTCATTAAAGTTATTCTAGGATTGACCTAAATTAAAGGAATATGATACGCAAAAAAATTTACGTCCATTTATTATTTAAGGCAAATTTATCTTATATTTTTATCAAATCGTATCTGGTCATTAAAGTTTTAAAGTTATTCTTGGATTGACCTAAATTAAAGGAATATGATACGCAAAAAAATTTACGTCCATTTATTATTTAAGGCAAAATTATCTTATATTTTTATCAAATCGTATCTGGTCATTAAAGTTTTAAAGTTATTCTAGGATTGACCTAAATTAAAGGAATATGATACGCAAAAAAATTTACGTCCATTTATTATTTAAGGCAAAATTATCTTATATTTTTATCAAATCGTATCTGGTCATTAAAGTTTTAAAATTATTCTAGGATTGACTTAAATTAAAGGAACATGATACGCAAAAAAATCTACGTCCATTTATTATTTAAGGCAAATTTATCTTATATTTTTATCAAATCGTATTTGGTCTTAAAGTTATTCTTTAAGTTTTAAAGTTATTCTAGGATTGACCTGAATTAAAGGAATATGATACGCATTATTTAAGGCAAAATTATCTTATATTTTTATCAAAGTTTCACGATGAAAAAAGTGTAATTAAACGTATATTTTTCCACGCAAAAATGTTAAGTATCCTTTTTTTATTAAATATCAAATGACAGATTCAACCTCGCCTTAGTTTTACAGTCAAGTGACTTTGAATAGACATTATTAATGAAAATTACTTTTAGATATTTCGACACTTCAAAGGCTTTTTCCAATTTAACAGGCCAGTATTACGCAGTATTAATATTAGATTTGAGGGATACTGTCAAGTAGAAAAAGAAACGGAAACTGGCTTTCATTATCAAGACAACGTGTCTGCGCACAATGCGGCAGCTTCGTTGGCTGTCTTCCGACATGCTGGATTCGAATTCGTTGACCATCCACCTTATTCACCGGACCTTCCCCATAGTGACTTCTATCTGTTCTGTAAATTTAAAGATGGTAATGGGAAATAAATAATAATGAAGTCGTAGAGGCCATCGAAAGTTTTTTAAAGTCAAAACAGAACCTTTTTTATAGGGACTGAAGCCTTCGGAAAGCACGTAAAGAGAACAGGATATATGGTTAAAAAATAGTTTTTCGAAACTTTGATAATTTTATATCCTATTCTTACAGCTTTTTAATCACTCTTAGTAAGTCCAATGATGAGCATGTGTTTTAAAACAAGATGTATATGAATTGAATTGTATGTGAGTGTTGTACAACAATTATAGCAAATTATGTCTACAAAATTGTAACGTCTTACTGTTTTTCGTTTTTTTTGTTGTAGAGTTATATTTGCGAGTTCTTGTGTATTGAATATATTTGGCGTTAATTTTGTAGAAATTCATTATTCACAATTAAATGAAACTACGTGATGTAGTATTATTTCTACTTTCTTTAAGTTCTTTACCACGACCTAGGTTTCGTCTTATACTTTGCTAATAGCCCATCTAAAGATGTTGTAATACAACGAAACCTAGGTCATGGTAAAGAACTTAAAGAAAGTAGAAATAATACTACATCACGTAGTTTCATTTAATTGTGAGTTCTTGTATATTAATATATTTATTTGTTTTTATTAGTCCACGTTTGGTAATGAGAAAAGTTTACTTATGACTAACTCAACTTCTATGAAAGTTCACTGTTATACTAATATGCGAAATGCATTGCACTCTAACTAAAAGTTCACTGTTATACTAATATGCGAAATGCATTGCACTCTAACTAAAAGTTCACTGTTATACTAATATGCGAAATGCATTGCACTCTAACTAAAAGTTCACTGTTATACTAATATGCGAAATGCATTGCACTCTAACTAAAAGTTCACTGTTATACTAATATGCGAAATGCATTGCACTCTAACTAAAAGTTCACTGTTATACTAATATGCGAAATGCATTGCACTCTAACTAAAAGTTCACTGTTATACTAATATGCGAAATGCATTGCACTCTAATGCACGTGCAGAAGCAGACATTAAACTTGCAGTACATATAATCGGACATTTCACGTATATATTAAACTTGCAGTACAAGCACAATTAGACATTACATATAATCTAAGATATATTTTTACAAAAAAATCACCTAATTATCCGTTACGGTTGAATTGGCAAGTTTATTTCGGACGAAACCATATCAAAAACCTAATCATACCAAAACCACATAGATGTGTTAAACAGGATGAACATTTCTAAATTAAATAAATAAATAGTGTGAGCATCAAATGAAAAGACGGCAACACAAACCATACATTGTTTATTCCGGTGGAAACAAATACCAAACGGCCACAAATCCTCCCCTTCTGAATTCCTAACCCCTATGGACCGATTAAAATTAACAGCAAACCTTCGCCACTGAACCGCACAGCCTCCGCAAGGGAAATAAAGCCAGATATATAAAGTACCCAGCAGTAAATTGGCTATTTTTAACCTCAGACGAAACAAGACAGGATGTGCGTCCAATTCGCACATTTAAGTCTACGTATTTTCATGTTAACATGAAGAAAAAGCGACGAGGGATAAGTGTACTTCAGCAAAAGTGAATATTAAACTGTTTTTCTTAATTTAATTTTAATAAAACTTATACTAAACCGCATTTTGGATAGTGAAAAGGGCTGTTCGATGATCTATATAATATAAAATCATCGATGTTTCATTTAATTTCACATTAAACACTTAATATACAAATAAGAACACAAATCAACATAAACACCAAAAACACGTAATTTATATTCGTTTAATTAACGATAAAATGTGTTTATATCCACATATGAAAGAATAGTTCCACGAAGTGGGTACAGAATTCATACAAGTTTACATAATTGGGCATTAGTACTTTCATAAAAATGATGAAAGTATAGCGTTAACATCCAGAAGGTAGAAGATGAAAGTTAGGGAGTTTTTTAAACGAAATATTAGAGATAAGCACGAATCACATCGGAGGCAGCTTATGTAAGTTTGTTTGTACATATAAACAAACTTACATATAATGTATGTATTTACGTATGCACGTACGTACATGGGCTTTCAAAGATTTATAAAATCTAAAGGATATTGAGACACGTTAGCTTTCCTTAATCGACTGACTTTATTTTTTACATGTAACATTGAGTGACACATAGGTGGCGCTGCATACATCTTATAATAATTTCTTTACCTACATTCTAACAAAGGATAGCATCCGACTGACTACGAATTTTCTTTATTTGATAGTGCTCAGTGGAAGGAACAAAATGATAAGTTTCCGAATCCGGAAATCTGTTTCGCCTTTAAGTTATGCCTCCGAAAAATTTAAACCCATATCCTACAAAAATTTAAGAAAAACTAATTGGACTGGAACCGGACAAATTGTAGGCTATTCGTTTTGATTCAAATACTTTTTCGGATATAAACAAAAACAATAGCTACCATACTTATTGTTTTTATTTATATCCGAAAAAGTATTTTCGGAGGAAAAGGCAAAAAATTGAATTTTTTGCTTGCCAGTTATTTCTGAATTACTGTTATTTCATAATAGTCATGAGGAGAAAAATCAGGGGTTGTCAAAAAACAAATTTGTCTGCATAATTACTTTTTTATTACACATCGAATTTACTTTAACTTCAGATTTAAAACGTTCTAAATGCCATTTTGAAGAAATTTCTATCTGCCTTTACTCCAGATCGCACATTTCGATCCGCTTTTTTGAATATTTCAATGTTGTCCAGTCGAAGTGAAATTCAAATTGTGCATACGGTTATGCCACACAATTGCGCATACTTGTTTAAAAATGTTACAAACTTAATTTTTCATCGCCTCGCAAGGTGTCGAAATTTTTTCGGTGTTTTATGGAATTTTAATATAAAAAAGAAAAGTTATTCCTTGAGTATAGTTATAATTTTTTTTTTTAATTTCTTATGGATAGTTTGCGAGTTATCTTTTTGAGTTGGGCATATCTTGCCGCAGACTTGTAGAAATTGAAACGCTTTTGAAATGATACTTCTTTAGAATTGTTGATTTGAAACTCGATGAAACGAAAATGTGTCACGACAAAGAAACAAGTGAAGTTTATTTAGAATCGTTGTGATTTGAAACTTGATGAAACGAAAATGCGTCACGACAAAGAAACAAGTGACGTTTATTTAGAATCGTTGTGATTTGAAACTCTATGAAACGAAAATACGTCACGACAAAGAAACAAGTGAAGCTTCTTTAGAATCGTTGTGATTTGAATTTTAGGTCTATTTGTGCCATGCTTCGTAGTACTTCCCTCTCGTCTGCTAAGCATTATACATATGTGTGCGCCTGTATATTGCTCAGCTAAAGCGAGAGAGCAAGCGTCGGTGTGTATCTATATTGCACACTGTCTAATACTTGTTAAAACAGTAATTGACGCTGTATTTCAAAGATATATAGATCAAATTGAAATTAAAATATTTGTTTCCTATTTTAGTTACCATAAGCTTCTCGTGTCATTTGTTGAAAGTGAAAACATGGAGTCTAACTAATATGTAATGTAATATATGTTAAATCAAATGTAAAATAACTTTTAAACATGGCAAAATTATTATAAAAAAATAAACCTTACAATTATCCTACTTCTGATACTCTATATTTAACTCATTCTCTCGTAGGTTACTTTTCTAAGTTTCACTTCTACCGTTGTGAATTGTACACACACGCACAATGTTTTTTTTATATTTCGTAGTTTTTGAATATCAAGAGCTTTTAATTCATATTGTGGATATTTTCTAATCACAGAAAATCGCACAGAAATCTGTGCAGTGTCTCGATGTTTCACCCTTGAAATCCATTCATATAGAGTTTTGAAATATATATATACATACATATATATACATATACATATATATATATATATATATATTTATATATATATATATATATATAACCCATGTTGTGGATTTTTTAAATAATGGTTAAAATCGCACAGAAATCCGTACAGTGTCTTTCGATGTTTCATCCTTTCGAGCAGACATACAGACTCTTTCAAAATAAATATACATAAAGGCACTCCCCACTGCAGTAGTTACTACGAGTAGCCTGCTGAAAATTGAATGTGAAACAGTTCAAACGACGCGTCCCAATCAACCGGCGTAATCCCTACGGGCCGATTAAAATAAACGCAATCACCAGCAAACAACGCGAGCTTCACGAGGAAAATAAAAAAGTCGCGGTCGCCTTAAGGGTTCGCGGGTCAAGGTCGCACGCGCCCTTGCCGCGGCCGTGTCGAGGTCGGCGAGGATCTGGGCTGGGCGGAAGTACGCCTCGGGGCGGTGGGTGAATCAATTCCAACAGGTTCGCCGCATCTCGTCTGTCCGGGACAAGGGCACTAAGGGGAGCGTTCCGCAAATGCGACTCCGTTATCGCTCCTATTGTGTTTAACCGTCTTCAAAAGGAATATTATTATTCCTCGTGTATGCATTTGTGTTTATTGTGTAGCTTTGTAAAATTAAATTCTCTTCACTGGTTTTATTTCATTTATTCGCTTACGACACAAGAGTTTCAGTTTCTTTTAAACCAAAGTCAGTTCATTTTAAGACTTTTTTTGGCTTCATTGTACGTAACTATTGCATGTCAGCAAATCTAGTAAGGTCATTTTCACTCACTTTTAATTGTCGTATCAAATTGAAACTTGAAAATTTATTCAATTCTGATGACAATATGGTCAAAACAATAATATGATAACATAGCTGATATGATGATGAAGGAGGTAGATGTTCATAGGAAATTAACGGTGAACCCAGCGAGTTTGGGATCATTTGATTTGTCTTAGTGAGTTATTTGGTTAAATATTGTAACCGGAACGATTTGATAATGGAGAAGGGAAGTGGTCAGGGATACTTCTCGATGGCTAAGAGTAAACCCATTAAATTTGAGTTCGTTTGAATAGTCCCAATGAGTCCTTTGTTTAGATGTAATCTGGAGGATCTGATGATGGAGGAGATAGGTGGTGTTAGAAACTTCTCAATGGCTATAAGTAACCACGTCAGGTTTAGCCTGTGAAAGCGTGATTATTAGTTATTTTCGAAATTATAAATTAATTAATAATATCTTTGTTAAATCTTTTATAAAGCAACGCTGAAAAGTCACATATTAGGACAATCTGTTAACCTCTCAAAGAGTTTGAATCTTTTAATAATTAGTGTTAAAATATACCAAAATAAATATGTCATAAATTCCTTATCGGAATTTATGATATTTTAATTTAGGTATATTTTAACAATAATTATTAAACCCTATTTCAATATTATACTAATTATTTCAACGCTAATTTTTAAATGTTGATAGAAATTTATGACTGAATATTTTAGAATAACTTTCGTAAGTTACTTTTTCATTGTTCCGAAATCATTATTTCGTTAAAAATGTACGGAAAATACTTAATACGATTGAAAACACCTGATACTTAAATGTCGAATGAATTTGGAGTACCAGAGTGAACTCAACTGTAGAAAGAACGTGACAATAAAAACGATTTTGTTTAAATATTTGATCCAAATCGTATTTTTGTTTCAAAATTAAAATGACGACGAATCCTGGTATTGGCAGTAATGCCAACGCAATGCTTCAAGATATCATTTCATTTTATCGCTTATAGTGTAAAATACTGATAAGAGTTAAAAAAAAATGAATTATCGAAACGCTGCCAACGTATTTTTTATAAAATGTTGAAGCGTTTTGAAAATACTCTTATTGACAAAAGTGTCGAGAATATAAGCAAACGAAAGGTAAAGATAATATAAAAATTGGACAATAAGACGAAGATTAAATTTGGAACTTTCAAGCAGAAATTAATTCTACATTTAACAATTTTCTATTTCTATAATAGTCCTGTAATAATTCTGGAATTTGCCGAAAAAATTATCGATGGAAGTCAACAATTACCACAAAATGCAAAGGTCAGTAATTAAATACGTATTAATAATATTTTAACGAATATTAATAGAGCATTTTTAAAATGTTATTGTACTAACTTGTTTTTTTTTTAAATTTTGGTATATTGATTTCTTTTTAAATAAATACCTTATTTAAGAAAATGCTCTGTCGGCTACATAGGATAGAAATCCAGTCAATCTGAGAAAATAAAATAAAGAAAAATATGGACTAATCCTCAAGTTCATGAAACTTCCACGATGAAACCAGTTTCATTATACGTATTCTGTAGATCATGCAAAATTACACATTTTAAAAAACTACCTTGGTCTTTACTCTCATCAAACAGTATAATTTTCTTGGATCAACATTGAATTATGTGTAATTTAAAACTATATGTTAATTAAAAGAATAATTTTTGGCCAACCGAAATTTAGCGACATAAATATACCAACGATATTTCCCCAATACGGAACTACTTATAAAAATATATTCTAAATCACTAGCTCACTCTGTTATCTGGATAGTTCCATTTTAGGACAAAATGGAACTTTCCAGAAACTTTACAGATAAATGTTTTTGCAACGATATTTCCCCAATACGGAACTACTTTTAAAAATATATTCTAAATCACTCGTAGCCTCTGTTCTATGGAAATTATATACGAAAAGTCGATTACTTAAACGACAACGTTGCTTAAGTAATAGTTTTTCCATACTGATGAAAACATAGTGTTAGTTTTCAGTTAAATTTAAAATATCTCGAATATTAAATCAAACAAAAAGATTAGACAAATAGTGTAGACGCTAGATCAAACATGTACATATACATATACAATCACCATACGTTATATAAAACACAGAACATAAAATACAATTTTGTTCTGTGATAACAAAAACGTTTTTACAGAGCTGAAAAGTACTAAAACATTTTAAAATGACTTCGATATCACTCGATAATTATTTTATGACTCTTCACATTGCCTGCGAGTACCATTGTTCAACTGAAAACATTCTCGAGTTTCCACCACAGCTACGCCGTCAGGAAACGAACACCAGTGTAGGCGACACTGGTTTCGAGGATGTCAGCCTCAATACGAACACCAGCGCAGCTGACCCGTTTCTATAATCAGAACCTAAATACACCCTAATTTAACCGGGATAAAGCAACACAACGGAATAAAATACCTAAATCTAGGTCAAATTAATCCTGACTTCCGATTGATTCAAAGACCCCTCGCGATCGTGATGAACACACAAGGCAATTGTTAGTCCGTGAATTGAAAGAAATTACCATAGACTCGCTTGCCGGCGGTAATTAATTATATTTTATACATTAGAACGAACGCACGGTTAACAGTAGTAGTACCAAGGATATCAAGTCTTTGTTATTTTCATGTCCAACACAATTTCGTCCATTGTGTGAATGTCTATTATTATTAAATAATATTTCAAAAAGCGTTGAAAAATAATTCTAAAGAATATTTATTACTTTGTATAGAAATATGAAACTTTATTTACGAAATACTAGATATCTTATAAAATTTCTAATAAAGCAAAGATTTTAATATATTGTTGACTCATCACAATTAAACTCCCGAGGACAAGCAAAAATTTGTAGGTCAAAGTCGTATTATGAGTATTGCAAAAAATTGGAAAATAATGGCCACTACGACAAAGAACGTTTCTCTGAATTATACTCCGGCACTTTGTCTAGTTGTTAGAGTGATACCGAGATACATAGTAGCAAGTTTGAAAAGGATAGTCTATACAAATATAGTTATGACCTAGATGTTAAAACATCAAAAAGGAAAAAAAATATATAATTCTACAATAAAACTTACCATGAATATTTTAAAGAAAATTTCATTTTACTTAGAGAACTAACTTAGAATTTTAGAAGAATACATGGATGCTGACGACTTATGGTTATTTGGCGATTAGTACCGATAGTATTTCGTTCAGATATCTCTAAATTCATTAATTTTTATTTTCAAGACTTACTATTCAGGACTTACAATATTGTTCCTAACAAAATTATTTTCTTTATTCCCGTTACTGCGATGAAAAGTTTAAACCGATTTTAATAAATAACTCTAAATAGATAATTATCCTTTATTCAATTTTCATTGCAGTCGCTGGTCGTTATACTGAAATTAAATCTATATCTATTCCAGGGCCCCCGACAGCTATGAACATTTTATTTTGAGCACTTGACAATTTTGACCAATCTATTATCAGATCGATCTCCCAATGGTGATGCAAATTTCAATATAGAAACATAAATTTTGCTGTGATATGTTGTGGTTGAAAGTTGAGAGCACTCACTATTGGGATTTTTAGTCACAAGTCTACTGTAAATCCTTGTTAGTGTTCTGTGGTAAAATTGTCAAAATGAAACACTTTAGGAATCACTTTTATGTGCGTCTCACCGTTTATCGCAAGCGATTTTCTTGGCACAAGGATGGAAATTTAGCACAAGATATGGTAGCCCAATTATAGATGTGTAGTACAAAAAGTTCAATTTTGATTCTGGGGTATATATTCAAGGAGTAAAATTAGAAATTGAAAAAAAATCAAGGGGATCTCGCATGGCATCAAATGAAGACTTACTGAAACGACCGACTGAAGCAACATTCCAACTAATATTTATAGTTGGAAAGTTTCTTTTATGATCTCGCTTGAACATTTTTCGGGGAAAACGCGTAAAAATTGTCGCTCGCCCTTATCACCGAATGCATCACTCAGGAAAATTTTAAAATAAGAATGAGCTTTGAGACTTAGACATAAATGGAACCAACATTATCCGGATTGAAAAATGCTTTCACCATTAATTAATATAAACAACATAATTGTTTATTCCATTATAACTTCTAACGAAGTAACGAACCACTTTTGTCCTTACACGTTTTCCAAACTGTTTAAATTAGCTCAGTCGACTCAGACGACAAAAATATTTCTCACGATGTAAGGAACCACTTTTAACCTTACACGTTTTCAGTCGAAACGCTCTCCATTCCGCTCCGCGCATACGCTAAGTGATACGACATTGGTTCCATCGGCTGCGGGTAACGCGGCAGATGGGCGGAGATGGGTCAACCGAAGTTTTAATAATTTAAGTGGAATTTGATGGCACGGTAAACTAGTTGCGCAAGTAAAGTTTGCACTTGACCCATATTTTTTAATTCTGCAGTTCAATTATTTCACGTAGTTGTATTTTTTATTTTTTATATCCTATATTTCTCGATACTCTTATCATTTCTCGTGCTATTAATTAAAACAATTCTCTGTTGAGAGTTAGTGTGCTTTAAGAAAAGTGTGCGCCAGAAAAGTGGATTTATAAGAATGATTATGCATTAGAAGAATGCAGCACGAGAGTTGGGCCCAACCATCTCAGTTGGGTTCTCGATTAATAGATCGAAAACCAAAATCATGGTCATTTACAGAGGTGAGAGAGAAACTCTGTATACTCTACATCCTATAGAATGATCAAAACACTATTTTAGAGAACTAACTAAAAGACACTCACTGAATATATTTAGACGTGTTGGATTGATGGACCACTCGCGTCACACAATCGACCCGCAGACGAACAAACTTCCAAAAAGTAATCCCTTACAACCCTTTCAAACCGCGATGTCATTAAACGACAATAATCGCCAGGAAGTCGAGTGTGATCCATTCAAGAGAGCGGCAATAATGCCGTCGGAAGCTGTCCGCCGGCTCCGTCCCATTAATCGCGGACGCGGATGATCGCCCGCACAACTCTTTACGATCGGCCGTAACAAGCAATCGGCGCTAAAATATCGAGGGTAATGGCAGAACGAACGATAAACGGTAACTACTAGTATATTTAGCGGCGGCGTACAGATCGATCTTCCGAACCCGGAAAGTGGAGCGTATAACGAAATGAAATACGCAAAATAACTCATTTCTGTCAATAAAGTCTTAATAAAAAAGGTAACTTTATAAAAACAAAACAATATGCAAATTTACAATTAAATGAAACTACGTGATGTAGTATTATTTCTACTTTCTTTAAGTTCTTTACCACTACCTAGATTTCGTTGTATTACAACATCTTCAGGTGAGTTATTAGCAAAGATTAAACCTTAGGAACATCTAACAGCATTTATATGTTTCAAAAACAATAGCGGAAGCCGGGTTTGTGTGGGTTTTCCCACTGCTTATATTAGTGAGTTTATTGTAGGGGAGCGGTGTAAGTTTTATTATATTTCCGAGAGTTATATGATATACAAGTATTTTAGTGAGGGTAATAAATTAAATTGATGCATACACCAATTATTATATCAACCGGAACATTTGCATTGTACAACCTCATAGAGTAACATCGATTTAATTTATTACAAATCAATTTAATTTTCTACAAAATTAACGCCAAATATGTTCAAAATGTGCAAATTGTATACCATACAGGTAAAATTCTTGGATTCTTCCATTAGAAAACGAATATATGAATAGAAACTGAATAAACTTCATATTCCAATCAAATCACGGAACCATTTCGTTATTTTTTTTTTGTCGAAATGATACTTCCCTATTTGCCTATTATATTTTTCATATACTCGTACTCTATTATAACGAAGAATGTATGAAAAATAAAATAAAGAAATTGATGTGTTGTTCGATCGTGGTCTTAGATATCCATAATGCAAGTTAAGCGAGAGTTTCGTTTCAAAATTAAGAATGGTCTCTTAAAACGGTTTTAAAGATCGCTTAGAATGAATGGATATAAATCAACTCACGAAAATACATCCCGAATTATATAGACACGAAGGTCAAGGAAGATGCATGAAGCTAGGTTAGCACAAACAATGGAGTAATACAAATAAGGTTATAAATTTTGAAAACTTTAAGAGCGGGCGTGGATGGAGTATTTATTATATATCGGCAAATGTAAAGCTTTCCTCATAATTAGAGTTATTATTAGGTAATATATTTGATAATTTTCAATCATGTGGGCAAATGGATGAAAAGACTCACAAGTGATTTGCGAAGAAAGTTTCAATTCCTAAGGCCGAAATACATTCTAAATGAACTGTCAAAAATCACATATTTTTAATTTTGCATAAATTAAAAACTATTTAAATATAGCGGATTAAACATTGTAGTGGAGTTTTGAACTACTACATACCACAAACCAAGGAAACTCGTCTTCGTAACATTCGTTTCGATAAAAAATTGAAATCGTTATGGGCAATTTTAAACCATAAGCTTCTTGCAATAATTCGAAACACTAAACAGATTCTATGAAAAAACGTTTTCTATCCAGGCTGCATTTTGGAGTCAACTGGATTCTGTTATCAAGAACTCGCTTCGATAAATATCTTTAAGGGTTATCTGAAAGAATCCTTCCCCTCATAATCCCTTAATCCTACCTTCGTTAATTCCATCTTGCTCCTCTTTTTTTAAACATACTACGTAAATATCTGTATTTTTTGTATGTATTCTACATTGACATTTAATTTTTTTTAATGAGTGTATATTTTAATTTTGAAAATGTTTTAATAGAGTAGTTTCATAACAATATTTAACTCTTCCACATAACTTAAAGGGGAATACCCGTGTCACTAATATCACAGTATCGTATCTAAAATCGTTTTACCTCAATGAAATTTACTTTATTTTGCATTCAACCAGTATACTGAAATAAACAAAATCCTACAGTAAATCTTCGGGATAACTAAATATTTTTCTTGAACACAATATGTTTTTAAATATCATTTAATTTTTAAAATTTTTATCCATGGAGCACGTCAACATCAATATTAACCATAAGGCTTTCTAATATCGAACAACAATATGATTTTGCTATGTTTATTAAATTCGGGATAACGCATTGTCAAGAATAGTGAGACAGACGTGAGGTATACTGATATGAGAAATAAGAATGAATACATACAATTTATATCAAAACCATATTTTATTTCTAAGTAAAATAAACGAAATTATTTCAATATTTCGTTGCCGAGAAACTGTTTATATTGACGAGACGATTGATACTCAATAGAAAACACATTCTTTATGAAAGTAATAGAATTCCGTTTATATTTAGAAGAAATGTCAAACTGTTTACAATTAAGTTCTTTTCAAATATTTCTGTGGATTCGCGAGGAGCAACGAAATTATTTCAATATTTCGTTGCCGAGAAACTGTTCATATTGACGAGACGATTGATACTCAATAGAAAACACATTCTTTATGAAAGTAATAGAATTCCGTTTATATTTAGAAGAAATGTCAAACTGTTTACAATTAAGTTCTTTTCAAATATTTCTGTGGATTCGCGAGGAGCAACGAAATTATTTCAATATTTCGTTGCCGAGAAACTGTTCATATTGACGAGACGATTGATACTCAATAGAAAACACATTCTTTATGAAAGTAATAGAATTCCGTTTATATTTAGAAGAAATGTCAAACTGTTTACAATTAAGTTCTTTTCGAATATTTCTGTGGATTCGCGAGGAGCAACGAAATTATTTCAATATTTCGTTGCCGAGAAACTATTCATATTGACGAGACGATTGATACTCAATAGAAAACACATTCTTTATGAAAGTAATAGAATTCCGTTTATATTTAGAAGAAATGTCAAACAGTTTACAATTAAGTTCTTTTCGAATATTTCTGTGGATTCGCGAGGAGCAACGAAATTATTTCAATATTTCGTTGCCGAGAAACTATTCATATTGACGAGACGATTGATACTCAATAGAAAACACATTCTTTATGAAAGTAATAGAATTCCGTTTATATTTAGAAGAAATGTCAAACTGTTTACAATTAAGTTCTTTTCGAATATTTCTGTGGATTCGCGAGGAGCAACGAAATTATTTCAATATTTCGTTGCCGAGAAACTATTCATATTGACGAGACGATTGATACTCAATAGAAAACACATTCTTTATGAAAGTAATAGAATTCCGTTTATATTTAGAAGAAATGTCAAACTGTTTACAATTAAGTTCTTTTCGAATATTTCTGTGGATTCGCGAGGAGCAACGAAATTATTTCAATATTTCGTTGCCGAGAAACTGTTCATATTGACGAGACGATTGATACTCAATAGAAAACACATTCTTTATGAAAGTAATAGAATTCCGTTTATATTTAGAAGAAATGTCAAACAGTTTACAATTAAGTTCTTTTCGAATATTTCTGTGGATTCGCGAGGAGCAACGAAATTATTTCAATATTTCGTTGCCGAGAAACTATTCATATTGACGAGACGATTGATACTCAATCGAAAACACAGCCTTTATGAAAGGAATGGAGTTTAATTTATGTTTAGAACAATTATCAAACTGTTTACATTGAAGTTCTCCTATTTACAGTGATGGATTTGATTGCGATGGTGCCATAGGCCCGTGTTGATATGCCTTTTTTGTAACGTCTGATTATACGTATTAATAAATTTGCATATATTTTTATATATATTGAAAATATTTCCGTCCCCCAAATATTGCCGCACATGAGGCCCAGGCCTCATGGGCCTAGGTCTAAATCCGTCACTGCCTATTCAACCGTATATGATGCTGCTCGTATGTTATTTTACTTAACTCAGTACTCGTGAAAACAGTACGTGGTTGATAACGATTCTCGCTAGCACATTGGCTGAGTCACCTGAGTGAACTAAAGGATTCCGATCAAAAACAAATTGAACCCAGGAAACTAACATATAATAGGTTTTTATCCTCCTTGTAGCTAAAATAGTTTAAAGCCAAATCCGTTTACAAGATAGAGCCAAAATTTTTAAATATGTTAAATTTAGCTAAGCGTCAATTAAAGAACAGGTAAATTGGATATAACTTAAATATTATAAAATTGCAGGTAATTTTTTCTAATTTATTTACCTACATTGATATTAATCCAACTAGTATACTTTACCAAAGAACTATAAACTAAAATTTGTTTAGCTAAATATTGTTTAGCCTAAAAATACTAAGCTCCTTACGAGTGAAACTCTTCCTACTTAAAAGTTGGAATATTCCTTTGAGAATTCTAGAAAAAAAAACCCTATTAAAAAGTAGTTTAATTCTCTTTATAAGTTAGTTGTTATCATCTCAATGAATTAGGTTAAAACGTTAAGATTTCAGATCAATTTAATTTTTATTTAAATCTTAATTAAAAATACCCATAACAAATTGCAAAAATGCGGTTGCATTAGGCATTTCCTTGTTACAATTCCTGTATCAGAAATGCGGACAGAGGTTATTAAACTAACAACACATCAAATGCTTTACGAATTAATAACAGATGTAGGTCGATAACCCACGAAGATGAGTCATATTTCAAAGTGTTTTCAGCTGTCACGGAATTCATTACGTTTTGAGAAAAATGTGGAAAATAGAACACAAGTTAAAAATAACTATTATGTGAAGAAGATCGAGATGTGTATTTCCACATTTTTCCTTTCAACATCACTCGCTATACTGACATAATTGTCGTATTGCATTAATCAACACTTTCAGCGGGGACAAAAACTACAAAGGGAAAATTGCGACTTATCAAAAGTGAATTTTTCATTGTTTTCCTTTATTTAGTGGAAAAAAATTGATACTATAACTTTTTTCAATAGTTACAAGGACTCTCCCAATTTATTTTATTAAAAACACGATTACACTTTTTTTTAAAGGAATTAGTTGAAAGCATATCGACTTTATGGGCAATTGTTTCTTATTTAACATTAAACAGGATCAAAAAATGCATGATAAGACGTTTGAAATTTAATGGTTATGAGTTTGTCCATAGTAAAAGCACTTTTCAATTCGATGTTTTTACTAAATTAATAATAAACGGCCTTTATCACTATTAACCTTTTGTTTTTTACAAAGTTTTCTTTGAATGAAAAAAAGGGAAAAGCTTATTATTTCCAAAGGCACGTAAATGTACGTGTCTGTAGTGACGGTGTTAAAACACGTCTCCAGTAGTTAATCTTTAAACTTCCATATTTATAACGAAGGTAATGTATCATGTTTCACTCTCTGTGAATGGTGATAATTTAATTTTCCAATTAGCGCTAAAGAATTTTTCAGTATTAGAATTACGGTTTGTGATTTGGTCGCGAATGGACCCACCTTTGAGTCGTTCAGAGCGTTCGCAAACTGTGTAAGTTCTAGAAATAACCCTGTTAAGTAGTATAGAACTCGCACTACATAGTTTCCGCGCACTTTTACGTACATTTAAGAAATTAAACATGTAAAATTACATATTATTTCTATTAAACTCTAAGCAAGTATAAATGTTTTTTTTCACTATGAAAATACATTGCTCAATATGTTTTTAACAGGTGTAAAATATCATGAAAAATATTTGGGCCCATAACTTTTTAATATTTTATATTCAGCTCTCCTTAATATATGTTGTTTTAATACAGCATACGAGAATTACATTTGATTGCGTAATGTTGTTTTTAAGATAGGTCTTATAACAAAATGGGTTTAAATATGACAATTTTATGGTCCCTCAAATAGTGTCAAAATCAGTCAAATAGTTTTCCAGTGCAAAAAACAAAATTAATAACATATTTGTTCTGTATTTAAAGTGATCTTCCCAACATTACTATATGCCTATAAAGAAAAAAAATGTTTGTTAGTCCTCTACTACGTGTTTAGAAGCCTCATCGAAATATAATTTTAAGTAATTTTAAATACCAATTTTAGTTTCCGGGGAAAGCACTAAATATTGAAGTGTACCTGTCAAATACTGCTAACCTCTAAAAAAATAACATGAATATCAAGCATTTCGTTTTGAATTAGAACCCTCTTAATGAAAAATAGACTGATGGACAGGCAGACGAGGTTGTCGTAACATTAGCCACAATTCCGTTCACACCCTTCGTATTCGAAACCCTAAAAATGGAGATACTAAATGGTTCATTTCGTAGGGGAAGTTCTTAACCTGCAGATTGGATGAATTTTTTCGTGGATACGGGACACTATTCGGAGGGGTTTTCTTCTGAAATCCTCGAAAATAATTTTGTTGTATAAGGAAAGTCATTACAGGTTGGTTATAATAGGTATAGTGTTAGGAACAGAGTGAATTAATATATCTCATACTCATTAAGGCGATCGATTTGAAATTCAAACTCTATTCGTGGCTAACTTTTTGTAGTCTTTAATGGATGTAAAAGAAAAATAGTACAAAAGGGTTGTATGTATGTTGCATTATACCAGGGACTTCCGATGTGTTCCTCATTAATCAACTATAATTTTTTTACGGAATTAACTTCAAGTCCGCATCTTGATGAAAGTGTGCAAAAGACATTACTTTAATGTTTGTACGTGAGACGGTATGGCTTCCTTCCTTTTTTCCCTATTGACTTTATCCTGAGTATGCTAGGTTTGCAGCATGAAAGAGAAATTTTATTAATGAAATGTATTATCCGATTGTTAAATGGAAATATTTTGATGGAAAGACTCCCAACTCTTCATACCTGATAATTTCCTGAGTTCACTTACTCATCAACTTTTTACAATACGCAGTGACTTTATGTGCTCCGTTACGGTATATGGAATGGAATTACATCGGAATTCTTCACTATCCCACGGAACGCAATTGCTCAATCATCTGATCGCGATTGCACAAGAGTGTGTAGTTTGTGTGTGATGAATGCGAGTAAACTTCTCGAAGTACATCGTCATTATGTATGGTAGTTCATCAAATTGATTAATTGTTACTTTTATTATAAATGTGATCTTCTAATCGTCAACAACGTGTATGTTGACGATCCATAACATAACAGTAATGCTACTGTAACTGTATACAAATAAATAAACAAATAGAATATTAACCCTCTTAAACTCTTTTCTAATTGCGAATATTACTAAAACTACTGTTGTACTACCTCCACGGAGCCTTCCTGCCATACTGTATATGAAAGCACATTAACTGCACATAACGTATAAATGAAACAATGATTGGATAATGGAACAAAAAATACGACTCGAATAGTAAACTTACTGCAACTGTATACAAATAAATAAACAAATAGAATATTAACCCTCTTAAACTCTTTTCTAATTGCGAATATTACTAAAACTACTGTTGTACTACCTCCACGGAGCCTTCCTGCCATACTGTATATGAAAGCACATTAACTGCACATAACGTATAAATGAAACAATGATTGGATAATGGAACAAAAAATACGACTCGAATAGTAAACTTACTACAACTGTATACAAATAAATAAACAAATAGAATATTAACCTACTTAAACTCTTTTCTAATTGCGAATATTATTAAAAATACTGTTGTACTACCTCTACGGAAACTTCCTACCATAATGTATACGAAAGGACATTAACTGCTCATAACGTATAAATGGATCAATGTTTACGTAATAAAAAGTACGACTCGAATATACTCAAAGGGTCCAATATCGTTCGAGTAGCAAAACTTCATAAAGATTTGAAACTCAATACAATTTTTCATAGATCTAAAACTCGATGCAAAGCTTCATAAATATTTGAAATTCAACGCAATTCCTTAAATTTTAGATCTTTATGCAGTTTTGCTACTCGAACGACGTTGGATCTATTTCGTATATTCGAGTCATATTTTTTCTTACGTAAACATTGATCCTTTTCTAATTAAATTTATAATGCAATTCTGGAAAGCGCAAAGGTATAATACAGGCGTGGAATGTTTATTTTCTTTTTTTACGCACAATGTATTTATAGATGTTGGTACACGTGCTTCCGCTGCAATATATTATTGCGTTACTAATGGTACTGAAATAACCAAGGGCATTACACTTTTTTACTGTGCATGTGCTTGTGTTTTAGTTTAATTTGTAACATCGCAATGGAGATGTTCACGCGTGATTCAATCGAGCACATCACGACCTCGATAGGTGCTTTGTTTTTTTTGATAAAAAAACAAGAAGGAAACGGATTTGCAACGGAGAATACCAGTTCACTGTATTATACTAATATTAGCTAGAACAAAATTAGAATGCCTGTTATACCAAACTAATATTGGCTAGAACAAAATTAGAAACCGACTCACGAGTCGCTGAATTAGAAAATTAGTGGATAAAATCTGTTTTACTACCACCTACATACTGAATCAAATATATCAACAAAAAATGTGCTAACACTTATTTTGTATCATGTATTAAGCATTTTTCATTTAGAAACCAATATTTCGTTTCTTTTTCTTTCCGAAATCGAAAAGATGAATCAATGGAAAAATAATTTGAAATTTTTAGACTCATTCCTTTTTTCAGTTGTTTAGTACTATGTAAGATGTACGAAAACAAAAACCGGCCAAGTGAGAGTCTGGTTCGCGCATCGAAGTTTCCTTATATCGTGTAAAATGAAATTACTTGATCATAAAAATCACTAATATGGATTTCTTAGCGCAATATTTTATAATAGTAGAGGGAATATATATGTTATTTTGATGTTTAAAAAATTATGACACGAAGGATTTTTTATAGCTTTCCTATAAATCCTCTTTTAAAAATACTGTTTTTAGGCCTCAAAAGGAACAAAAGTAACCCTTATAGCATCACTTCGTTGTCCGTCTGTCCGGCCTGTCCAGACCATTTTTCAAATGAAGGCGTGGAGGTTTTCAAGTTGAAATTCATATCAAGTAATTAGGTTTACGGTTCTTTGGAGCTGTAAAAAAATCTAGCTCTTAAGTAAACGCAATAAAAAAAAGTAGCATAGATGTTTATAAATGCTGTCGGCATTTATAAACATCTAATGGTACATAATATTCCTGTTAAACTATATACAAAATTTCAATTTTTTGAAAATAAATATCTTGAATCAACATTTTTATGTGATAAAATGATCTTGCTTCTTGCCAAATTTCATGATTCTAGGTCAACGGGAAGTACCCTATAGGTTTTAATATATTTGCGAGTGTCAAAATATGCGGCATAAATGACCGTATTTTTAGGGTTCTTGTTGATTGCGTTGACCTAGAAGTTTGATTTTTTTACAACTCCAAGGGACCGTAGACCTAAGTATTTGATATTAATGTCAACTTGATACATCCACGCGTTCCTGAGAAAAAGGGTCTTGACCGGCAGACAGACAGACAGACAGACAGCGAAGCTATCCTATAAGCGTTTTTTTCACTTTGAGGTACGGAGCCCTAAAAAGAAAAATGGACAACCCTAACTGTCAATTGCACAAAACTGAGAGGTATGAAACATTTTGGAATAATATTCGATATTCCGACACGTATGTCTATCGCACAAAACTGTGAAGTATGAAACATTTTGGAATAATATTCGATATTCCGACACGTATGAAATCATTTTGGAATAATATTAGATATTCCGACACGTATGTCAATCGCACAAAACTGAGAGGTATGAAACATTTTGGAATAATATTCGATATTCCGACACGTATGAAATCATTTTGGAATAATATTAGATATTCCGACACGTATGTCAATCGCAAGAAACTGAGAGGTATGAAACATTTTGGAATAATATTCGATATTCCGACACGTATGAAATCATTTTGGAATAATATTCGATATTCCGA
This sequence comes from Druceiella hillmani, assembly GCA_039881145.1. Lineage (NCBI taxonomy): Eukaryota > Metazoa > Arthropoda > Insecta > Lepidoptera > Hepialidae > Druceiella > Druceiella hillmani. The sequence goes on along the minus strand of JAYKKI010000032.1, from coordinate 18,740,889 downwards.
CACGTATGAAATCATTTTGGAAAAATATTAGATATTCCGACACGTATGTCAATCGCACAAAACTGAGAGGTATGAAACATTTTGGAATAATATTCGATATTCCGACACGTATGAAATCATTTTGGAATAATATTAGATATTCCGACACGTATGTCAATCGCAAGAAACTGAGAGGTATGAAACATTTTGGAATAATATTCGATATTCCGACACGTATGAAATCATTTTGGAATAATATTCCGACACGTATGAAATCATTTTGGAATAATATTCGATATTCCGACACGTATGTCAATCGCACAAAACTGAGAGGTATGAAACATTTTGGAATAATATTCGATATTCCGACACGTATGAAATCCATATCCATATATATTATTTATTACATATCGTTTCCTTTGTAATGTATTGAAGTGGAACAGCTGCAATAAAAAAAAAGAAAACAAGTTGTGACATTTTAATTTCTAATAAGTGTACTGTAGATGTTTCGTACATAATACACGGAAGTGTTTTTTTATAATAACTAAACTTTTGTTCTTATTTGACTTTATATTTCCGATGATTATTTTTAATGTTTGATATATTTATTAAAAAAAAGTCACATCAGAAAAAACTTGAATGTCTTGATTCGGTATTATTTATATCCATTTTGTCATTATTTTATACAACGTAAATGCGTATATCATTAAAATTACATTTTTAATCAAATTAAGAAATGAATTCATATTATATTACTAATAAGAATACAAGAAAAAAGTTTACAATAGTAGAACTGTTATTTTGCTTTGCCTCCAAACATTTTGAATGGAATGAAGTATGAGTAAATATTTTCCCAGTGTATCTTTTGTACTTAATAAATCTAACAAAAATTAAAGCGTCGGGCTCTAATTGTTATTAAATTTTGACACAATGTAATTATACAAAAAATTAAGAAGTATATAGGCGGAGGGGGCACTGCAAAATCTTTTGGAAACTTGTGAAGAAGACGGTGTATTAAAAAATATTGCTAGACATTTTCGATGACTCTTTCAAACATCTCTACAATGAAACGCCTTCCAATGGGAACCTTGAGAAAAACATTTTTCAACACAAAGTTCCATATCAGGAAAAACAGTTTTAAATTAAAAGAGCTGCGATGCTGTGATATACGGACATACAAACAGACCATTTCGTCATGGAATCCTAAATTCCAGTCAGGTAAATGGGCAAGAATAATAAGGTCCTGTCTGGAATAATGAGAAACTATAGAAACAATAAATTTTTACATCTAATAACCTGATAAAATGTTCCTACTCTAATATTCGATATAACAATTACTACAGTAATAAGACAATCGAGTTAAAAAAAAAGTTGTGGGTAATAATGCACGATAAAAGCAAAATTAATTACGTTTTGGGTACCTTGTACAAAACAAATATAATTTGACAAAACCCAAAGAAGAAATATAATATAGTTATATTATTTGAATTAAAAAACAATATCTTGCATAGCGTTGAAAATGCTTTGAAACAAAGACGCATTGAGACGCTCGACCACTGCCGGATGTAGGGACATTCAGCTGTATCTTTCTCCCTATATTTTTCAAGAATCATCTCAAAAAAGTATTACATTACAACTGTTACAAACAACACCTTATTTCTTTTCTTTCGCTAATCGTCAACCCGTTAATAGTTAAGGTTAAAATTTGAAACGCAGCTAACGGCATATTTTTCACTAGAAACTTTCCAATACTCCGAGGTATTTCCGCAACAAATACGAAAGCCACAATACATTCACATTAACACAACAATACGGAGAGTAGATGCGTACCTCGCGAACCGCATTGTCTATACAATTAACGAGGTTAGCTGTACCCGTTTCACTACTCATCTCAGCTGTTTTAAACCAAGCATTTCACTGCACTTGTAAACCAAGTTAAATAAAAAATAAAACGTAATGAAATGGTAAAAGAACATTTCATACTAGCGTCGTACGGGTAACAGTACCATGGGAAGTAAGTGGCAATCGAAGATCATGAATGGGAAGTAAGTGCAAATCGAAGATCATGAATGGGAAGTAAGTGCAAATCGAAGATGATGAATGGGAAGCAAGTGCAAATCGAAGATCATGAATGGGAAGTAAGTGCAAATCGAAGATCATGCATGGGAAGCAAGTGCAAATCGAAGATCATGAATGGGAAGTAAATGCAAATCGAAGATCATTACATGAGAAAGTTTAACTGTTAAACGATACGCTTTTTTAGCATTCTAATGTCAATTTGAGATTAAACCCATTCAATTTGTGTTACTACATTCAATTTCATTCTTTAGTATTTATTTCCTGGAGGAAATCGAAATGCTAAAAGTGATAAAGATAATTTTATGACAGCTGTTTCTCTGTTCACATGATTCAAGGTAGACAAGGTATCATTCGAACTGACTTTATTAGAAATTATGTCTTAATACGACTGCGATGGCCATAGCAGTTCTAATTTGGTTTTTACCAGAAAGTTTTTGTCACAAATTTTCTAATATGCGGTGCAGTGAAAATTTTTTTTTTCATTATCATTATGGCCTACTTAGAAGAAGTTGCCTTATGGACTGGATTACCCGCAGATGAAATATTTTTCTGGTGTCGCATGCCGCAAATATTGCAAAGAAAAAGTTTCAATCTTTATGAGCTTTGAACCGCCGAAACATGTAACGTATTGCTTTGTATACAAGTGCACGTACTAACATTTTTTTTCAGCGATTGGTATTAAAAACATAACTTGCTACATTTGGGAAGCGGTTCGAAAACGCATGATTTTTTGTATCCCATAGTAATCGTTTTCGATTCAGTACTCGCTCGCTGGGTGCAGTTGAGAGTTATGTTTGCAATGCTATGTGCAGTGCTATGTGAGAGGTTAAGTCATCTGACTCGTCAAAACTACCGATGGACATTCTGTAGTAGTTAAACAATTTATCGGGATGCTCTCGGACGTCGTTGTTCATTTTACAAAAATATCTCTTCAAATGTCTTTGATCAAATAGTGGATGCACTCAGTACCTATGTTGACGGGGCTATTTACGTTTTTTATTTTTTATAACCAAAGCCACAAGACATAATGCTCTCCGCAAATCCACGGTGGTATTGACTACGTATATAGCGAAAACACGACCTTAGTGTGTGTTCATATGCGGTTTGGCGTTCCCAGATATTCCAAAACAGCTTGCCTTTAACCGCAGTGCGTGCTAGGCCTTAACTTAAGTAGAGTATATCTGTTATAACAATACTGTTAGATCATATTTACTAAATACCAGTTAGTGGTAAGTTTTTGTTGACAAGCCTACGTAAATAACTTCGCTATAAATAATTTATGTCCTTACTCGCCACCGTAGATTAACTTTCCTTCATTCGTTCAAGAAAATCCTCGGCTAAGTTTCGGCTTCATATTTACCTGTAACAAAAGAAAGTTGAAGAATTAATTATTATAAAGTTGCGTATATGAATTTATTAAGAATGTTCCTGCGTACCTACACACACACATGTATATATATATATTTATATATATATGTTTCAATTTATTATCGTGCACACCTAACTTCCCTTCAAAGCTCACGCGTGGCAAGTATTATGTTAGAATTTTCCAAGTTTGACTTGCGTAAGTACACGACGCTAGCACAATGTGATCCCATTTAAAGTATATGTAAACTTTTGTGGCGCTCTTTTTACCTCACAAAAAGGTAATTTCGGACAATTTATCGATTCTCAAACTTTTTCTCGTAGAAACTATTAAAAAAACGCCAAGTCGTTAGCTATAGCAGCAGTGCTCAAACATTGTGCGGACTTTTTAACAATATCTCCATAACAATTTTAGATAAAATTCTGCAAGCAAGTTGTAAATTCTTTTAACTTTCACTTTTGATTGATATTTCACACGATACATGAAAAGTGAAAAAATGTTTTCAAGTGCTTTTATGATTGACTCGTTGAAAATGTTCATATCAATACTTTTAGAGTCTTAATTTTATATAAATATATGCAGATGCTTTATTATTATGTCAAATTTCAAGTTTCTATGTCAAATGTTTAGCGAGATAAATTTGATGAACATTTTTAGTAATATTATCTATATTACATAATATATAAACTAATTTTAAAAAAATTAAATCGACTTCAAAATAACGAACGAGTATAAATCATACAAAATAAAATTAAACATACAAAATAACATTACACTATAATTAAATTGAGGGTTGGGTCTATTGAAAATTTTTGGAATATGTTGTGCCAGGGGCTTTCCGATCCCAGAAGCCAAAATAACTTTTTTTACAATTTTTGTATTTGTCTGTAAGAGCTATATACAATTTGAACCGATATGAATGGGACTTTCACTAAATTTATTCTCAAGTTAAGATATAAAACATAGCAAGTCGGTTTCTATGACTTCCCGAGTACAAAAAAAACAATTACAATCAACAATATTTTTTGCATCTCTTTCAATTCTCAGGACACCTTATTTTAAGGTAAACGAAAGGGTTAAGCGTCTACCGTACACGCGCACCGGACGCCGCGCTACTCCATTAAAGCAATATACGACGCGCCGCGGGCCAATCACTTTCGAATATTGAACGATACGAGTATTATTTCATGGAAATATAAATCGATTATATTATTAACTCGGTAATTTTCTTAAGTTATTTTTTGGAATTTACTCCTTAAGAATCGATTTTCATATATAGCTCCCGGTATGAAGTTTTATGAGGAGTAAAATCAGAAGTTCAGGGAGTTAAAAAAAGTGTAACACTCTGTAAGTTTGGATGTAGGAGGTAATCTCCGAAACTACTCATCCGATTTCAAATTTTTTCCACTAATATTTCAAAAGAACCTTCAGAAAAATTTTCATAGAGACCAGTATTGCAAGGTAAGTTAACGAAAAAACAGTTGAGCGAATGCATTTCTTATGAACGTTGCTTTAACGGTAAGAGATATATTGATATTTATATTTATATACATTCCAAGTCAATCGAACTTAAGGAGTAAACTCCAGTGACGCGTCGGAGCTGTAACACACAATGTTTCATTAAAAAGGTTTCTCTTTTCCATATAATAATGGAATGTTTAAATGTAATTGTGATTGAAAAAAATGTTAAAAACAATAAAAAAATTGGTAATTGAAAAATCAATTATTTCGTAATGATAGCCAAAATCAAAAGAATTTACAGATCATTTTCATGTTATATTCTCGAGAGATATACGCCGCCCCGCGAAATCGCAACCCGAAAAAAATTGTTATACAGTTGAGATAATGAAACGCCTATACTATAAAAAGGAATATATAATAAAAACATTTTCTTTTTGTTTCAATTTAGTAAAAGAAAAACTAATTTTGCTGTAATGAATTTACTAACATAAAATAATAGTACATATCTACATTTTGTGGACTTAGTTGATCTAATAAGTTTGGATTCGAGAACGGACCGACATTTGTTTTATTGAAATTACTTCATAGTAGTGGCTCTAATGGAGGCTCTCTGTATAAACCAAATATACTCTCATTTTTATTCACTAACTCTTCGAAACCTTCAAAAACCCTATAAAATTGCGCCACCTTCGTTAAAACTGGCATAAAACAGCAGGTTTCGTCTTATATTTAAACAGCAGCTTTCGTCTCATCTTTAAACTAAGATAAAAACAGCAACTTCGTCTCATCTTTAAACAACAACTTTCGTCTCATATTTAAAGTGATATAAAAACAGCAGCTTCGTCTCATCTTTAAACAGCAGCTTTCGTCTCATCTTTAAAGTAACATAAAACAGCAGCTTCGTCTCATCTTTAAACAGCAGCTTTCGTCTCATCTTTAAAGTGACATAAAACAGCAGCTTCGTCTCATCTTTAAACAGCAGCTTTCGTCTCATCTTTAAAGTGACATAAAACAGCAGCTTCGTCTCATCTTTAAACAGCAGCTTTCGTCTCACATTTAAACAGCAACTTCGTCTAATCATTAAACAGCAGCTTTCGTCTCATCTTTAAATAGCAGTTTTCGTCTCATCTTTAAACAGCAGCTTTCGTCTCAATGTTAAACAGCAGCTTTCATCTCATCTTTAAACAGCAACTCTCGTCTCATCTTTAAACTGACATAAAAACAGCAGCTTCGTCTTATCTTTAAACAGCAGCTTTCGTCTCATATTTAAACTGACATAAAAACAGCAACTTCGTCTTATCTTTAAACAATAGCTTTCATCTCATCGAAAAACAGCAGCTTTCGTCTCATCTTTAAGCTGACATAAAAACAGCGGCTTTGTCTCATCTTTAAATGGCAGCTTTCGTTTCATCTAAAACATCAGCTTTCGTCTCATCTTTAAACTAACATAAAAATAGCAGATTTCGTCTCATAATAAAAAACTCAGTAGCCACATTGGAAGAATTAAAAATAAAATGTCTTCTGGAATCCGTATATTACGAACTTATATTCTTGAAAAATTTACTGCACAACAAAGGTAAAGAAGTACACACATACATTGAAAATATTTGAATCGAAGAATCTTATAATCATGACATCACAAACGCATTCCAATTTCAAACCCACATACCAGTTTAACCTGGTAACAGCGGAAGGCGCCCACAGACGATAGGTATTTTCTCGCCATTCCTAAGTAACAAAGCGTACCGCTCCGCGTCTCGTACATAACGTGCGCCTTAATTAAAACCGCCCGGCAACGCGAGGCGGCCTATTGTCTTCGTTGTGCCGCCAATCGCGGAGGAAATACTTAACGTGAAATCCAAGCTGCCTTCTCAAGTAATATTTTCGACACGAAACAACATCAAAGCCAAATTGAAAGCCTACTTCAATTAATAAGTACATTAAAATGTCTCAAGGAGGCTCAAAGCTGAATAGAAATCGTACAAAAATACTATATTTGATAAATGTGTATGGAAAAGTAAATTAATTGGAAAATCCGTTAATTCTCTATCTTTTTCACGATTTTCCACTTTAAGGTGTATTTGATTGTGATTGTATTTACGAGTATGTGATTTTTTTGCGATAAGGTAAGTAAATAAACAGTACTTGCCTTGAGGCAGTTTAAACAATGTCAAATATTATCACAAATGAAGGTCCTAATTTAAAAATGACTGTGACCAGTTTTCATTCTCAGTATTTCTTCTTAACAAAATGCCTATTCGCAACATAATGACATTTAAATGGCCAAACTTAAGGAAATATATAGGCGGTCGTCTTAGGATACACCTCTCCAGGTATTTTTGAAGAAATCAGTTTTCCAAAAAACTCATCCGCTGATGCTAATATTTACCTAAACTTCTTAAACCCTGCTCAAAGAAATAAAGAGCGTAGAGACGATTAAAGATCTCTTCAAAGATAATAAAATAATAGTTGTTTATAATGATGGTACTTTGAAAATGCCTATTTGCAACATAATGACATTTAAATGGCCAAACTTAAGAAAATATATAGGCGGCTACGTTGTTCAAAAATAGAAAAGTATCTTATTAGGAAACCAGTCGTCTTAAGATACACCACCTCTCCAGATATTTTTCAAGAACATCTTTTTTCGAATAAACTTACCCGCTGATGCTAATATTTACCTAAACTTCCTAAACCCTGTTCATAGAAATAAAAAGCGTGGAGATAATCAAAGATCTCTTCAAAGGTAATAAAATAATAGTTGTTTATAATGATGGTACTTCGACAATGCCTATTTGCAACATAATGACATTTAAATAACGAAACATAAGGAAATATACAGGCGGCCATCTTCTGCGTTGTTAAAAGATAGAAAAGTATCTTATCAGGAAACCAGTCGTCTTAGGATACACCACCTCTCCAGATATTTTTCAAGAACATCTTTTTTCCAAAAAAGTCACCCACTGATGCTAATATTTACCTAAACTTTCTAAACCTTGTTGTTAAAAGAAATAAAAAACGTAGAGACAAGTAAAGAACTCTTCAAAGGTAATAAAATTATAGTTGTTAATAATGATGGTATTCTCTTTATTCACCCAAATAGAGTCAACACCAAATTAACATATCAGCATCTTGCTTATTCAGTGTACTGATAGTAATTACGACATTTCATTTTACTTTTGTAACCTTGTCATAAATTCAACAGATAGACTCGTCATCATTATTATCCAAACAACATTAGCCACTAAATAAATGGCATACTATATCAGTTTCATTGTAAAGAAAAGTCGTGTCTCCTCCATACTTGCAAATTGAGGGGAATTAATGTGTAGACTTGCTAGTCAAGGAACAGAATTTAAGCTAAACTTCTCCCATGACACTAGCAGTTACAAACCCTATAGCCAAATGAAGGATGTTCAACCAGCTCCAATGGAAACCGCTGATTAAGATTTTAGTTGTTCCAGGAAAAAGAACTGTACATTATTTTGTAAAGACTCGGAACAAAGCACTTCATAGGTATGAGAATTCGTTCCGACGATCTAAGTGGATAATATCAGGATATTTTGATAAACGTTGAACATATCTTTGACTGCCTGGCTTTTAAGGCTTTATTAATTAGGCATAGACATAACAACGGCAAAAGAAGTTTATGTCATTACTGAATTTCATTTCGCAAGTGATTGAATTTAAATTAATTTTATGTCAAATATTGATTTCAATTTAATTTCTACGTAAAGATAATTGTAGTTTTACATTTTCCTAAAGATATTTCATTTTGTTAACGGCCCTTATCATAGTTTAATAAGCCAACAAAAACGTTTTTATAAAAACACATTGTAGCATTGAATTAAAATATAACTTATAAAAACAGCGATTTATGTATTTTTTTAATAAAATTATCATGGCCGTGGTATGTTGGGTTGGTACGGTTTTTAACAAAAACACGTACGCAAGGCATACGGTTTCTGACGGCACATCTTGGCACCCGGGGACCCGGGTTCGATTCCCGGCTGCTCGACGAGAAGGTTTCGTTTAAACTTTTTCATTTTATAGTCCAGCTTACGAAATGTTACGCTTTAAAGTGAATTTCAATGCGCATCCCACCTCGAATTTTCTAATTATGGGTTTAAAATGAGAAAAAATTCTTGTTTTTCATTAAGAATTTGAAACTTTTTTTTGGTTAATTTACATTAACAGCTTAAGGAAATATGGAAACCTATGGTTATGCGTGCTGCAACATGCATTTGATCGGGTTTTCAGTTACAAAATAATAATCATCTCAAATATTTTATTTCCAGGTTATGTGGACCGTATTTGCCGCACCTTATTCGCATGATAAAAACATAATGTTAATAATTTACTTTGTCGATTTAATAAATGAACTTTAGCTTAATAATTAAATAATTATTATTCTCGACCTCATAGTCAAAAACTTCTATAACATTATTTTAAATCATCTCGGCAATATTAATTAAAAGAAATACGAGTATATACATAAGTTTGCCCAGCGACCAGCGATGCGCTCGGCTAAATTCAATCGAAAGCGGAAGTGAAGCGGGGAAACAAACTAATGAACTAAAAGACCTAGTTTCTCCAGTTCAGTTAACAAAGCGCTTGTTTGAACTAGTTTGTGTATGAACTACATAAGTACAATAACACGCAACGTAGACGAACGACTTACGTATGTGGTGTGTATGTGGCAGTTAACTACCGATTTTGATGGGATTAAGTAGTGAACTTTTCACCGAGTTACCACTCAAGTAAAGACGCGCGCAATGCCGACAATGTATACCGTTTCCGTTAACGCGTGTTCCATCGTATATTCTTTTCTTGTCTCTTTTAAGGCCGTTTTAAGTCGTAATGTTCAGATAGGTGAGAGTCGCGATGTTCAGATAGGTGAGATTTTTGTGAATGTGGTTCGTTAAAACATTAAATATGATTATTATTGGTCGTTCTTTGAAAAGTTAACAAGTTGCTTATTTGAAATTCGCCTGTATATATATATTTCTTTCTTAGAACAACATATCTAATTCAAACCAAACAATTTACAAATTTTTGTTGAAAAATTATTCTAACCTCTGCTAACTTAATTTTTGATGTGATTATTGACGTGGCGACGGTTTCTGTGGCGACGGGTCGCCACGCTATATTAAGGTATTTATATAGTTTATATGTAGTAGAGTGTACGGTATGGCGACGTGTCGCCATGCGTAAACGACTACGCGACCCCCTCCTCACTCAGTTCAACGCTGTTGTTTACTACGGTACAACAGCGTTGAACTGTAACCTGTGCTTTATTGAAGTGAAACATCTATAGGCGCAGGTATAAACCGGATCGTTGGCGTGGCGACGGGTCGCAACGCTATACTAAGGTATATATATATATATATATATATATATATATATATATATATATATATATATATATATATATATATATATATAGTCTATATGTAGTAGAGTATACGGTATGGCGACGTGTCGCCATGCGCAACCGACTACGCGACCCCTTCCTCACTCAGTTCGACGCTGTTGTTTACTACGGTACACATAACCTGTGCTTTATTATTTTTGTATTAATTGTAAATATATGTTTATTAGCAAAAATGTTTATTAAATAGTCACCATTTTCTGTAAGAAATTCGTAATACTTTATTTTTTCATTATGCTATATTTAGTTCCTGTAATAATCTTGTCTTTTATGCATATTACTTGTACGAACACGATGTTTCACATCTGCCAGGCGTCCCGTGACGGCTCACTAGTTTTTTTTATAATTCCACTATTTCATTGCACATTGGTTTAGGGTAGACATCTATCATCCAAATTTAATCTATACAGAGCCAATAATCTTCGAGTAAAATGGCTGTGACATATGGACAGACAGATAGGACGAAATTATAAGAGTTCCGTTTTTGCCATTGGGCTACGAAAACCTAAAAAGTTAGATTCTATCTAACTTTTTAGGTTTTCGTTAAAGAAAAAGTCGTCAAAATAACAAATTATTGAACGTCTAAGAAATCTGTATCTCGTCAAAATAACAAATTATTGAACGTCTAAGAAATCTGTATCTCGTCAAAATAACAAATTATTGAATGTCTAAGAAATCTGTATCTCGTCAAAATAACAAATTATTGAACGTCTAAGAAATCTGTATCTCGTCAAAATAACAAATTATTGAACGTCTAAGAAATCTGTATCTCGTCAAAATAACAAATTATTGAATGTCTAAGAAATCTGTATAAGTCTTGTGAGTACCCAGTTGTCCGAGTCGTGACATGATCAGACAACCGAACTACGTGTGGAATATTTCAATCACGCTTTGAAGATGTACTGCGCCTATTTAAACGATATCGAGACGTTACGTACATAATTTGTTGATTCTAATATGTTTTGTTGTATTAAGCGGATAGATATAACAAGACACAAGGAGTAAAAGTTTTATAATTTAGAAATTTACTAAGTTACGGGCTACAGAGAGGAACTAAATATTTTTTTCAATTGCTATCTATCTATCGATTTTTAGCCGCATATCCCGTGATCATTATTCAACGCATGTAGATTGCAATTTCACCGTTGAATTCAAAGAGCTCGGGAAATAATATATACGCTTCATCGTAATACGATAATTAATGCGTATTTGTGCTCGCATAAGGTAAAACATGGCGTTTGCACAGTTGTATTGCTTCGAGTACAGTAAAATAACGGAAACATGTTACAAAACTTGCAATATTATAATTTTTTCAATTGTTATCTGTGTTTATATTTTTAACTGCATCATGTGAATATTATTCAATGCATGTAGATGGCAGTTTCACCGTTGAATTTATAGAGCTTGGGAAATAATGTATACGCTTCATTGCAATACGATAATTAATACGTATTTGTGTTTGCATAACGTAAAAGGATGGCGTTTGCATAGTTGTATTGCTTCGAGTACAGTTAAATAACGGAAACATGTTACAAAACTTGTAATATTATAATTTTTTCAATTGTTATCTGTGTTTATATTTTTAACTGCATCATGTGAATATTATTCAATGCATGTAGATGGCAGTTTCACCGTTGAATTTATAGAGCTTGGGAAATAATGTATACGCTTCATTGCAATACGATAATTAATACGTATTTGTGTTTGCATAACGTAAAAGGATGGCGTTTGCATAGTTGTATTGCTTAGAGTACAGTAAAATAACGGAAAAATATTACAAAACTTGCAATATTATAATTTTTTCAATTGTTATCTGTCTTTCTAGTTTTAGACGCATCACGTGAATATTATCCAACGCATGTATTGACAGTTTCACCGTTGAATTTATGGAGCTTGAGAAATGATATATACGTTTCATCGCAATACGATAATTAATATGTATTTGTGCTCGCATCACGTAAAACACTAGATGGATTGTAAAAGAACTGAAACATGTTACAAAACTTACAATATTAAGAATAACGGAAAATACCTTTCACCGCAATATGGCAATTAATGTCTATTTGTGCTCGCATCACGTAAAACACTATATAGCGTTTGCACAGTTGTATTACTCACATTATAGGAAAAGGACTGAAACATGTTCCAAAATATGCCATATTAAGAATAACCAAGATGTGAATGAACGACAAAAACTCGAGCAGTTTACAATATGTACGGTTAACTAACCGATCAACCGACGCTAATTGGAAATCATTTTGCATGATTATTTCTACTATTCTGAGAAGGAATATATACTAATTTTTTGTGGCCGTTTAATAGTCATTAATATTCGTATATAATTACATTGATCAACCGACATGTCACCGTCTACTCTTGAATATAAGCCTCTCCCAATGTGCGTGTATTGGAATGCCTATAACGTGGCTTGTCGATTGTAGTGCGTAGCTTATCGCATCAGTAGCGCTGCTGTCGTTTAGCTGCGCGTTGACAAACTTCACTACAGTCCCCCTTGATGAGTGGTTGAGAATCAAACCCGGAACTTTGCGTCAAAGGCCGAAAACTTGTGATCAATCCAACACACCATGGCAACGACATACGTACAATCGAAAAAAAATTGGAAAAAATAGGGTAAGTTTAATTGTGCTAAATTAAGCTTTCTGGCGAAAAATTAAAAAAAAAACACTTTTATATTTTTTTTCAGGAAACTAATTATTCAGCCAGTATTAAAATATTAGGCCAACCATAATCTATAACGCGAATTTCTTTTTTTAGAAATATAGGTCGTTTAACTCTTTATAAAAGGTAACAATATATATAAGTTTTAGGTTGCAAATAAGTATTTCAATTGTCCCAGCGACCCCTTAAAAAGTGTCGTCATCGTGGTGTGTTGGTTGATCACAAGGCTTACAGCCTTTGACGGCTCGGCGCATTGCGGGGATCCTTATTCGATTCATAGCCGCTAATCGAGAGGGATTGGACTAGTTTTCTGGTCGGCTGTAAGTGGTTGCTTTCGTAGTAATAAGTTCGCCATATGTATTAATTTTATACATTAAAGTAAATAAATAAATAAAATAGAAGGATAAATAACATGAAGCCGCACTTACTTTGCATAAAAATTTTAATATTCAATTTCATTTGAAATACCCAAAGCGGGTTACCTACCGACTTAACATTTTTTTAGTGAATTTTGGCTGTGATCCAACACTACTACATTCATTACGTAACAGTATATATTTTAAATATTAGAGTACGTAATTAAATGAATTAATAAATAAAATACGAGGATAAATAACATAAAGCCGCACTTACTTTGTATAAAAATTGTAATATTCAATTTCATTTGAAATACCCAAAGCGGGTTACCTACCGACTTAACATTTTTTTAGTGAATTTTGGCTGTGATCCAACACTACTACATTCATTACGTAACAGTATATATTTTAAATATTAGACTACGTAATGAAATGAATTAATAAATAAAATACGAGGATAAATAACATAAAGCCGCACTTACTTTGTATAAAATTTGTAATATTCAATTTCATTTGAAATACGCGACGCGGGTTACCGACTTAACATTTTTTTAGTGAATTTTGGCTGTGATCCAACGCTACTACACTCATTACGTAATGTATGCATTACGCCACATATGACACTTTCAGAACAAAAGTGATTCGGTTCAAAAATTATAACGTTTGAGAAACGGCATTTAAAGTTTTAAAATTTAGCGTATACTGTAAATAAGTGATGAACTTGCATATTACTGTCTCATTATTTAAAGGTTTTCCACCAATCTGGGCCTAGTTTACAGGTTCCTCATTGATTGAGTCAGTTCTGTTTCATTCTAGAAATGAAATATATACAATTTCTTCTTCCATATCGGGCGATTGGGATCACCTTTCAATTCCCTGAGAACTAGGGTTAGCAGTCACAGCTACAAGCCATATAGCACAATCCTAGTTCTACAAGTTGGCTAGCCAGCTGCCAGTTTATTTACGGAAGTCGCGCAGTCTGCAATTTTTGGATTCGATCCAACTATATCTATTGATATTCTACGTCTTTTATTAAATGTTCTTGTCATTATTTTCCAAATTTATCATTCTGGAAAAAATAGTCATTTCGATGCATTTTAGATGCTGTTACCGACTTATGTAGGATGAGGTCGGTGGCCGATTTTCAGCCGACTTTCCAAAGACTTGCCGCACAACTGAAGGCGCGTGTGCTGTCGCCTAAATTCCTGCAGTCTCCGTTGGGACGTTTTCGTTCGGATCGGTGAGAGTCGGCCAGCGTCGCCCTATTTTTTTGGAGACCTGGTTTTTGTGGAACATAAGCGTTAAAGTATTAAATATCGTATGTTCTATTTTCTCCGATTGTTGCCGGTCGTCTGCGTGGCGCGTTAACGGTAACTAGGATTCATTATCCACTCTCTCCACATTAACATAAGTAGTCAGTTAGACGCAGTCAGTTCACGATCACACACTACTTTCACTATTCTCAATATTTGCCATATTTTTCAAGAAGGAAATGTTCTGAACGCAGTCTGATAAAAGTTTTGTAATTCCGAATTCAAAGGACGTTCTATTGATGGGCGTATATTATTATGAATCTTTTTGTAGCATATTTTGAAGACCCTGATGTGGTTATTTTGATAGAAACATATTCAATAATATCGTGGTGAGTAATTTTGAATTGATAAAATATATTTTTAAAAATGTGATAATATTGTTTATGCCAACAGCAGAACTAGACTTTGCATTTGTTGATGGAATTAATAAAAACAATGTAATAAAAACAAGGTTATTACCGGGTTTTTGTGGTAGATGCAAAAGGTAACAAATTGGTATTAATAAAAACAATATAATAAAAACAAGGTTATTACCGGGTTTTTGTGGTAGATGTAAAGGTAACAAATTGGTATTAATAAAAACAATGTAATAAAAACAAGGTTATTACCGGGTTTTTGTGGTAGATGTAAAGGTAACAAATTGGTATTAATAAAAACAATGTAATAAAAACAAGGTTATTACCGGGTTTTTGTGGTAGATGTAAAGGTAAATGGCATAAACGGTCTTCCGATGCTTTTGGATAAATAACCTCTATTTTTAAATTTTTTTTTATCTAATTAACGAAGTTACGTCTAAATAGCCTAATTGTTGCTTTTTAATAGAATTAATAGAGTTTAATAGAATTATTATATATGAACATGGTGACGAGAGTTAGGAGTTTTCATGATAAAAATAAATATTCAATTTCCAATACTAGTTAATTAAAAAATACATTTTTTAGTAACTTAATTTTTAGCATGTATGTTTTGCCTAATGTATTTAGTCTGATGATCTCAATATTCGAAATTAACTTTGTTTACTATGTTGTACCAATTTAACTGCTCCGCAAAAATACATATTATATAGGAAAATGGAACAAGTTATTTACATGATTTTTCTCGATACATTTCTACAGTTTTTTTCCCTAATAATTCATAATATAATATTCCATACTCCATGTAAATGTCATGAAAACTGATTCCATCATACTCCATGTAAATGTCATGAGAACCGATCAAGTAGCTTAAAAACGTTTTTTAAATGGTTTTTATAAATTTCAGTCAGACCGATTATATCGGGAACATTTTTTAACCACTTTATTTAGATCTGTAATTGCTACACGCTGCTCTTAATGTGTCATCGAGATGAGAATCTGCAAACCGGTTTCTTTGTGTGTTTTTTGCATATTTCATATTGGAAAAGGATGTTTCACAAAAGTAAGTCGATGAAAGAAAAGTAAGCAATATTTGGGCATAGTATTATAATTTTCCGGCTCTATACTTATAATTTACGGTACAGGAGACGGGAGCTGTTATGTGTTGATGCGATATTTGATTTAAAAAAAACAAATTTTATTTTAATTATTTATTACATAACTTAATATTTACAAGTAGCTTAATATGAAACTCAACTAGAACTGAGACTGAAGTAATATGAAGATGATATGATATGAAGTAATATTATTTGGTATTTATACTATTTGCGACAACAAAGAAGTCTTTGTGTTAATTATCATATTTAACCAATAAAAAAACGAATTTCTGCGAATTTATGTATTTAAAGATGATAAAAATATCATGGAAACAATGTGGATATTTGTTCGAAATATTATACAATCTTAATGTGGTAATGACCTATCTCACATAATTCAATGTGAGCTGATAAGAATAGATGATGATATAATTTTACTAGGATCTAGTGTAATATGGGAACATAACAGCGCCCGTCGCGCGTCCAATTCAATGTGACAGGTGCGCCTATTATTCCTGCGAAATTTGAAATAATTGTATAGCTTCATATTATTTGTAGCTACACAGTGTGGGCCATATATAAAAAGTTGGTGGGCCGCAATTTGAGAATATCTGAGTTCAACAATTCATACTCTAGACAGTTTTAACGAATAGCCACGGGAGTGAGATCTAACGATTCTACTTTTACGAAATTCCATAGGGAACATCAAAAACTAACAATTTCTTATATTTTCAAGGTTATCACGCCACAAAACGTCTTCGCCTTCTTGAACTTTGACTCAAAGATTATATATATCCCATGAAACAGACTCATAAACAATCAGACCACCCCTTTTACCTTGAAAAAGTGGCAGCGGCCCGCAAATGTCATGGTTCCCACGAGACGTTGTCAGCTTGTACATAGGTTCATAAATATTTCAATCTCTCGTTTGCATCAACAAATTTTAGTCTAGAGTTTAACGACAGTATAATGAAATAGCCTAAATGATAATTCCGATAATGACTAGCATAATGGAGGTCTATGATGATAATACCATATATCATCATCATCCTAATAGGTCCATTGAAAATGTGAATCCATCAAATACTTGTCACGTTTGTACTGTCGTCTTTATTGATTTGTGCTTTTGAATAAATTAAAATGTAAAATCGTTTCAACCGGATATGCTCTCATTTTTCGTTGATTGACTTATCACTTGATCCCTTCCGTTTTTCATCCCTTCCGTTTTTCATCCCTTCCGTTTTTCACCCAAATTGTTTTAACAAGGTTAGCGCTTCCGTATTAAAATATCAAAATAACGTTGTACCATTATACGTGACCTAGTTGTGGTTATGGAGAGTTATCTCCAATTTCAGTGATATTTGTAATACTGCATTTAGTATACTAGCATTTGTCGCAGGGGAGTTAGCGAAACTTTGAAGATATTAATTACATCAGTCACGACAACGATCTCAGTCATTTAGTCTATTTCTGTGGAAACTTCCATCTTTATGTTGGGGAAAATACAAAAAAAATCCATTGATTTTCCTACTTGCAAAATAAATCGCTTTTCATGGCCTTTTTTAGGTCTGTTGTGAAACTCTTCCTTCTGCCATGTTGGCTGCCTTAGTTTTAGCGGAGCTTTTAGAAATGGAATTTTTGAGTAGGACAGGTGTTTTAACGTAACTAAAACAAGTAGATGTCAGAAGAGCGACACAGCCGAAATAAATTTGTGCTTAATTCAAGCCTATTTCAACACAATCCACTTCCTAAGGTCTAGAGCCCAGACAACACGAGGCTCACGTAAATCTACGTCAAAACTAACATTTAACTCTCATTAGATCCAATTGTCACGAAATTACTCAATATATCGTTGCAGAGTGTATTTGCACGGCGGACATACCGTGAGGCGAGATAAAATCTGTATTAGTCGCACCGTAAAGGTTTTACCAACTTTAACACTTTCGTAATTAATTATAGATGCCAGAAACGAATGTGTTCAAAATAGTTATTTCGTTTCTAGTTTAACTCTGTCACCTATGTGGGATTAACCGTTAGTTATGTGTATTGCTAACACAAATCGGTATTGGTTATTTTGTTTAAAATTAACAATACCAAATACAAACTTATTATTATAACACTTATATTAATTTAAAAATAGTAATTTCGTTTTTAATTTAACTCTGTCTATCATGTGGATTAACCGTTAGTTATGTATATTGCTAAAACAAATTGGTATTATTAATTTTGTTTATAATTAACAATACCAAATACAAATTTATAATTAACACTTATATTAATAAACGTTCAGCAGTGCGCTTGATATTGTTATGGGAAGATTTCGCGGTTTATTTGTCAAACATCTGTTATAATATGTACGAAAAGAGCTTTAAACCATTTGTAGCTTTTTCTGAATTTATTTGAAGACAGATACCTAGTATAAAAACAGGGACGACGCATATGTACTTTATCTGACGTCCATGTTTTAGACAGAGTTTATTTCTATGCGATTTTTTTGAATCTATAAAGGTTTTGACATAGTTGTGGGACGATTTCGCAGCTTATCTTTCAAATATCTGTTATAATAATAGAATTTTAAACCATTTGTAACGTTTTCTGAATTTATTTGAAGACAGATACCTAGTATAAAAACAGGGACGACGCATATATACGTCATTCGACATCAATGTTTTAGAGAGAGTTTATTTCTATGCGATATTTTTGAATCTATAAAGGTTTGACATTGTTGTGGGAATATTTCTCGACTTATCTTTCGAACATCAGTTATAAAATTTACGAAAAGTACACAAAACAATTTGTAGCGTTTTCTGAATTTATTTGAAGACCCCTAATAAAAAAATAGGGACGACGCATATATACGTCATCCGACGTCAATGTTTTAGAGAGAGTTTATTTCTATGCGATATTTTTGAATCTATAAAGGTTTGACATTGTTGTGGGAATATTTCGCGGCTTATCTTTCAAACATCTGTTATAATATTTACGAAAAGAATTTTAAACCATTTGTAACGTTTTCTGAATTTATTTGAAGACAGATACCTAGTATAAAAACAGGGACGACGCATATATACGTCATTCGACGTCAATGTTTTAGAGAGAGTTTATTTCTATGCGATATTTTTGAATCTATAAAGGTTTGACATTGTTGTGGGAATATTTCTCGACTTATCTTTCGAACATCAGTTATAAAATTTACGAAAAGTACACGAAACAATTTGTAATTTGTAGCGTTTTCTGAATTTATTTGAAGACCCCTAATAAAAAAATAGGGACGACGCATATATACGTCATCCGACGTCAATGTTTTAGAGAGAGTTTATTTCTATGCGATATTTTTAAATCTATAAAGGTATATATGTATGTTCCTCTTTACCAAATGAGTTCCCAATTACAGTTAATTATTGCCATTTGTATTCCAATTTGTAGCTATAACAGTATATTTGATATATATATATATATATATATATATATATATATATATATATATATATATATATATATATATATAAAATATAGCTGCGGCAATTAAGTCCTGGCGTGAAATTAAACTCACGTGGGTCACGTTAGTTAAAGTATTAAATATATTTTGTTCTGTTTTTTTTTTTGGATTACTGTCGGATCAGTTATTGTTGGTCATCTGCACGAGGCGTTAAGTGGCCAAACAATAAGTGATTATTGTTTATTTTATTACATTTCCGTGGTGACGAAATTTAAAATAGTTTTATTTTTAATACCGTTCTCAATATAGTTTCTAAATAAAAGATAAACTGTGATTTATTTTTTAAATAGGTTTAATTTTAGTTGACATGTCTTATTGAACTGCCACAGGTAATAAGGCCACATTTAACACAGGTAATAGGGCCACATTTCACACAGGTAATAAGGTCACGGCTCATATTTAAAATTATGTATAAAGAGATAGATTGTTGTGCTTTCTAGTTTTATAATAAAACAGAGTGTACATGTTTAAGATATTATAAGTTTTTTAAAATCAAAATAATAATTATAATACTCGACTTTAAAATTAGTTTGGCCTTATTTGTCACGAGTACCTCAACTGTAGTTGTATTGAACGTGCTAGATAACCGATGACAGTTGAAGCAATTTGACACAAAAATATGAGATAATTAAATAGAACTGATAGTGGAATGTCGCACTGTACATCCGTGCCAATATGGTACTTATCATGTATGAGACCTTGAGTTGGAATAAAATAAACTTGATGTTCTGTACCGAACAAAACGTAAGGTGCTAAAATTAGTTAGGCGGAATAAAGTACTTAATTCAAAGTGTTATCCGACTGCGGTATGCTTGAGGATTTTGTGTTTAATAACACCTTTACCGACTTCTGCATTGAGAGGAAACAGTATTTAATAATACCCTATATTTATGTCCATACATACATATGTATATGTATTTCTTGATGATTAGAGAACACACGACTTAATCAGTTTTGACAAGTATGGAACCTAAAAATCATATCAAATATGATTAAAGACTTAAAAATATTGAAAAATTTAAATCTTACTGATTGTAAACCTAAAACAGCTTTCTAGGGATACATCATCAGGGACACAACCTACCTGCTACTTGATAGGGAGATAGATTATTAAGTTATATCAAATAAGTCATTATTCCCGTTCCAATAGTAACCTTAATCTGGTCGTAATAACCATTTGCATGTTGTTTATTTTTGTTATGTACAAAATTGTATATTAAGGAAAAGCTCATAGCCGAGTTGTGCGCTTTAATTTCAACCGATCAAAGAAGTTAAGTAATGTATGCGCAGGTCGGTAATTAGAAGAGTGATCAATCAGACATCTTCATAGCATCCTTATGAGCTCCACCGTGCTTCAGAAGGCACGTTATGCCGTTACTCCTGTCTGTTACCGTTAGATAACAGTCATTCTAAGAAATCTACCCCAAGAAAGATCTGGTTCCCTCAATTGGTTCAGAAGGTCAAATGGCAGTCGCTGCGTATAAAAACCAGCATCCCGGGCAAATCCCTTGGTTTATATAGCTGATCGCGATTAAAAACACACAAGATTATGCTAAGTCGAAGTAAGTAAGGTGTCATTATTTTTCACGTGACAACATACTTGGATAATTCGTATGATTATTTTTCACGTTACAACATACTTGGATAATTCGTATGATTATTTTTCACGTGACAACATACTTGGATAATTCGTATGATTATTTTTCACGTTACAACATACTTGGATAATTCGTATGATTATTTTTCACGTGACAACATACTTGGATAATTCGTATGATTATTTTTCACGTTACAACATACTTGGATAATTCGTATGATTATTTTTCACGTGACAACATACTTGGATAATTCGTATGATTATTTTTCACGTGACAACATACTTGGATAATTCGTATGATTATTTTTCACGTTACAACATACTTGGATAATTCGTATGATTATTTTTCACGTGACAACATACTTGGATAATTCGTATGATTATTTTTCACGTGACAACATACTTGGATAATTCGTATGATTATTTTTCACGTTACAACATACTTGGATAATTCGTATGACTATTTTTCATGTTACAACATACTTGGATAATTCGTATGATTATTTTTCACGTTACAACATACTTGGATAATTCGTATGATTATTTTTCACGTGACAACATACTTGGATAATTCGTATGATTATTTTTCACGTTACAACATACTTGGATAATTCGTATGATTATTTTTCACGTGACAACATACTTGGATAATTCGTATGATTATTTTTCACGTTACAACATACTTGGATAATTCGTATGATTATTTTTCACGTGACAACATACTTGGATAATTCGTATGATTATTTTTCACGTTACAACATACTTGGATAATTCGTATGATTATTTTTCACGTGACAACATATTTGGATAATTCCTGGAAAAGCGATAAATATATCGCTTTCCTAGGAATTATCCAAGTATGTTGTCACGTGAAAAATAATCATGCCTTACTTACTTCTACTTAGCATAATCTTGTGTGTTTTTCTAAGCGACAATATCATATATACAAAGTGCGCTACTAGCTGTCTGGAATCGCATTATCTAAGATAACTTGGACTCTAAATTACGCCTATATCTCTTCCCCCATTATCTCTCTGTTCCTGAGATATCTTGTGTTGTTTTCTTCGATCGGTTTTAGCCCCATGTTGCTTTGGGACAACACGATTTTAATAATTTATTTTTTAAAAGATCGATTAATTTGTTTTGTCGCAGCACTAATTCGCCACGTGTCTAAAATGAGCGTAGGCGTCTGAACAACAAAACTATAGCCAAAGTTATTCAGAAATGTGACAACTGCAGTTAACAAATTGTACAATTATGATGTCAACTAGCAAAATGTACATTGAATATGGGTTAAGTTTAATTTGAACGTTACCTGCCATTAGCAGCAACAGCGAAATCTACGCGTCCGGACTTTATTTTTTTCCCTTGAGAATGTGCATCTTCTTCCGGGTGAAAACTATCTTATATGTTAGTCAGTAATACTTTCTATTACTGATCAAAATCATTTAATTACTTGAAAAGATATTAAGCAACAAACAGACAAAAAGACATTCACATTTATAATATTAGTAGATAATTTATATTTCTGTTGTATCTAATTTTTTTCCTTGAGAATGTGTATCTTCTTCCGGATGAAAACTATCCTATTTGTTAGTCAGCAATACTTTCGATTATTATTCAAAATCGTTTAATTACTTGAAGTGATATTCAGTATCAAACCGACTAAAAGACATTCACATTTATAATGTTAGATAATTTATATTTCTGATGTATCTTTGTATAACCATGTTTGTTTCTTGTTTATGGTCATTAACTAACCCTTACATATAATTTACATTAACTGACCCTTACATATAATTTAATTAACTAACCCTTACATATAATTTACATTAACTAACCCTTACATATAATTTAGAGTCTCTTACTGTAATAATATTTCCCACTTGCGGCATCGTACTTGGCTATAAGAAGTTTGCTTTTGCTACGATAATGCTGAAATATCTGTGCTTAGCATTTGAAGTTGATGTATAAGGAGCCTGGTGAAGAGCCATAATTAATAAGGCCCACTTGTAAATATCAATTAACAACAATTTAAATGCAGAGATGAATACTGTAAAAAACAACACATTTTAAACTATAAACACATTTTTTGGGTATGGGTCATAAATAATACTTAATAACAAAATCACACCTTACGTGGGCAAAGGTAAACATGTATTAGCTGACGGATTATTAAACAACGATTCTCAACATTTTTTAGTCTTATTACCCAGATTTTATATTCATTGCGATTTCAGTACGCAAAAATAAAAACTTGTTTACGTAATAAACAAACAATTTAGTATATCATAAATTCATTAAGAGTGTTTTTAATGTTATATAATTTTTTCGATCAAGACCATCTGAGGATATGTCAGCACATAGGCATAAAGCAAAAAATTTAGACGCATTTAGATATCACTTTTCCAAGAACATATTTTTTTAAACATCTTCAGTATCCCATTAGTTTCAGACATGCGATAAATGTTATTATGCTAAAAAAATGAGCATTTTTTTGTTTACGAATCCATTATGATGAAAAACAGGTCTATTCTCATCGGTCACCATTAAAAAATAATTAACACTCTTATATCAAAAGTTTCACTGAATAGCGCACGTCGTGTTAATGCACTTCTTATAAATTTTTAACTATATATATATATATATATATATATATATATACACGTATACATATATGTGTGTATATATATATATATATATATATACACGTATACATATATGTATATATATATATATATATATATATATATATATGTATAAGTACCATTTTTAAGTAAGATAAAACGGCTAACCATGAGAATAAGCCCAAGCTATGTTATTTAACATAAAGTTTCTAACTAGTTCATACGCCTAATTATTGAAAAAAAGGAGAAAAAATAGCGGAGTAATGTTCAATTCATTGGATTTAGTTTTAATTAATTAGATTAGGTTCGCCGAAAAATAGACGCCTTGGAGATGTGATGTCGCAGGCGTGTGCTGAAGATCCTTGGATCGCTTTCCGCACTAACAGCTGTATCCTCAAGGACCTCAAGACTCAGGAACGACTTTCATCGACTGTGCAACTGCGAATACTAAAATTTCCACATATCCAGGAACGAGCATTCGCTCGAAGGACTTATTGTGTAGAGCCACGTAGAAGGCAAGAGATCTAGAGGCCGATCACATACTCGATAGACGGACCAAATTAAATCAGTAACGCAAACTACCGTGACTGAGTGCTCTCGCAGTACAGCGAACTGGTAGAAATGGAGAGATATTGCTAAGGAGGCAGCTCAGACCAGAAAGGTCGAATTAAGAATAGACATGTATAAGCACCATCAACCTAGTACCTAAGTCATCGGAGCAAACATGACCACGACTGAGAAGAATTAGATTGCACGTATAACTGGCGAATAAAAAATCGTGAGAGAAAATATAAAATAAAAAAACCGAATGTGCTTTAGACCACACGACTGAAGTAAAACTTCAAATTCACAAAATATGAACTTTAAAATGAATTTACAATTTTATTCACTTTAAACGTAGAATATTTAATGTATTGATCAAAATAATAATTTATAAAATTATTCAAGAACGAAATGAAATTACAAAATAATCAAAAAATCACCGTTCGCGTAACGCTAGCAAACTCGCATATATATATATATATATATATATATATATATATATATATATATATATATATATATATATATATATGCGCGCACTGTTCTCTCTTGCTCTTACAGTGTGATACAGACAATAGGCTTGCACTGCGTCTTAGATATACGAAACATAACTGGCTATGAGAGAAAGAGAGAAAGAAAATGTGTGCTCGCGCTTCTCTCTCTTGTCCCTACAGTAATATATGAAACGTAACTCTCTCTCTTTCTGTCTTCACTAACTTATATATCTCCCTCTCAACTTCCGTTCGCCTCGCCCGATCACACTTTTCGTAAAGCTCTCGTCACGCATTCACCAGTTTACTCCCCAAGTCAAGCGTGCGTAAAGAAGTTTTACTTCAAAAAGGAATTTTTTAAATTAATGTTGCATTTGAATAATTATTTTTACATAGCGGAATAAGACGATGACATACACTTCAGAAAACAAGGACATAGTATATAGTCTATCGTATCGTTAGAAACAAAGGTATATAAATATTCTATCGATTCTTACCGTAAATGGCCTTGATCGGATCAGACACTACACAAGTTGCTATAAGTTTACCGACGACCTTAAACCATCTAGGCTTTACCATCTGCGCTACGTTTTCATAAATAATAATTGATGTGTTTTACGCTAAGCGCAGTCATTAGATGCGGTTATCGAATTATATGCAAATAATGAAAGTACAGTAAGCCTAAATAATAGACAGTAAGCTGTTATCTCAAACTTCGTCGTGAATAATATTTAAATTAGAAATATTTAATTAGACATAATATTTAAATTATTTGGACTGTCGTTATCTTTTGACACCACTCCTAACGAAAGTTGATTACAGCGTAATGTAATTTGTTAAATAATATTCGGTGATTCGTAATGATAGATCGTTTGCTTTTTCGAATTAATTTCGCAACAATCGAACTTCGGGCGAGTTTTAGCTGTACGGAGAACTTCAATTCGATAAGATCATCTTTAGATGTATGTGTATAAAATCATCAATATTATCATATTTAAATATTTGTGTACAAAATCATCAATATTACCATGTTTAGATATTTATGTATAAAATCACCAATAATATCATCTTTAGATATTTGTGTATAAAATTATCAATAATATCATCTTTAGATATTTGTGTATAAAATCATCAATATTATCATGTTTAGATATTTGTGTATAAAATCATCAATAATATCATCTTTAGATATTTGTGTATAAAATCATCAATATTATCATGTTTATATATTTGTCTATAAAATCATTAATAATATCATCTTTAAATATTTGTGTATAAAATCATCAATAATATCATCTTTAGATATTTGTGTATAAAATTATCAATAATATCATCTTTAGATATTTGTGTATAGAATTATCAATATTATCATGTTTAGATATTTGTGTATAAAATCATCAATAATATCATCTTTAGATATTTGTGTATAAAATCATCAATAATATCATCTTTAGATATTTGTGTATAGAATCATCAATAATATCATCTTTAGATATTTGTGTATAAAATCATCAATATTATGTTTAGATATTTGTGTATAAAATCATCAATAATATCATCTTTAGATATTTGTGTATAAAATTATCAATAATATCATCTTTGATATATAGCACCCGGTATGAAGTTTAACGAAGAGACCTTGCTTCTTGCCAGATTTCATGATTCTAGGTTAACCTGTATATAGGTTTTGATTTATTTGCGAATGTCAAAATATGTGGCATGAATGGTCGAAACGAAAATATATTGTCTTACTTATAGATTTCATAGGCGTAGATCTAAGTATATGATATTATTTTTAACTTGATATCTCCATGCGTTCCTTAGAAAAAGGGTCTTGACAGACAGATGGACAACGAAGTGTTACTATATATACATTTCCTTTTTTTCCTTTTGAGGTACGAAATCCTAAAAATGTATAATCGTAGAATCAGATTTTTGGATTTTTCCCTACATTTGTGCTATAAAACCCTTCTATTCAAGATTTTCATTTTCCAAAATTTATAGATCAACCCCGGAAGTACACTATAGATTTTGATGATCAGTACATTATATGCATAAAAATATGCTTTAAAGGGCCATATCTTTTTGCTGGTTGGCTAAAAGATATGACCAAACCAAAAAATTACAGCAATATAAGGCTATAGGTCTCAGTTTATGAAATTAATTTCAACTTGACATCTTAAGCCATTTATTGGAGAAAGAGCTTTGACAGTGTGTTTAAAATTCACGTGTATTTTTTTCGCACAACATTAAGCGGGGCGTTTTTGGATTGGGCTGTTTGAAACAAACGTTTAAGAAAATGTGAAAATCAAATATTTTGATGGTAGCTTTTTACGAGGACCTATAAGCTCTCGCGTTGCTGAAAAAGGATGTTTAAATATTACCAACGAGAGCTGATAAGCTTAAACGAAATAATGAGCTTTTCGATAAAAGTGTGTTTGTGTACATGAACACAAACCGAACGAATGTTTGAATATAATAATAAGATATAGAATAAAGTAATAAGATTTAATAGGGAAAAGAAAACGATAAAATAAAAATGGCAAGCAGCTGCGTCTGGCATTTTGACTCTATTTTATCAGGAGTTAACATCATATTCGTATTGTATAAGTCTCCAACAGACACTAGGTGAAAATGACAACAGACTTGCCAATAAATGACAATATTATCAAATATTTTTCTCCACGGATTTAATACTTTTGGAGTTATGACGCATGGATACACACAGTAAAATTTACTTATTAATAGGACATAACCTTTCAGATGGAATCTCAAGTCTTAAACACTTTATTCGCTCTTCATTAGCGTTTAGTATGAAATTACAAATATTATCTTTACGCATCCATTTTTTTTCTTCTTTCATGAAACTATATATATATATATATATATATATAAGCTTTTTAGACCGGAAACTATCGTCATGTAAGTTTCAAGCTAATCAAAATGGCGCTATAGTACCGCAGATAATGTGGCAACATCGCTATAGGTCACGCCAAATACACTGAACGTCTGAATGAGAGCGACCAAGGTGTCGCGTGTAGACCACCCGTTTATATACATTATGAATGCAACGCCCTGGTCCGAATGCGAGCATATGAGCCGCATCCATAGGATAAGCATGCATTGTTAATGTCAAACGACTCCTGTTTATTTATTGTTGATATACCAGTATACATATATCAGTATACACGGTGTACGGGAATAAGTGTCGGGCAAACAAAAACCTTATTTGTTGACTGAAAAATAGTTGAGTGTCGTTAAAATAAAATTAAAACAAGACTTTTTTCAGAAAATATAAAATAATATTCATGATTATTTGTCATCTTTTTCGTATACACGATACTTGTGCACATTGTTCAGCGATCATGAATAACCCACGAACAGCTGTGAAGACATCGCACTGCGGGTAAAAACCGCAATCCGGACAAGTATTGGGTGTGTTAAAAAGAGTTATGCGTAATATTTTTTTTTGCATTCAATTAGAAAGAGGACGTGTTTTACGTTTCATTTCAAGGACAATTTATTCTTTTATAGTCAACGAATAGCGTCTTTCTTTGTCCTACATCTATTCCTGGACACCGTGTATATACATATTTACTGCATTTGATTTTAAGAATTTAGTGATGTTAAAGACCGTGTTAGACTTCCTGTGAAAGTTTTAAAGGGAACTAAATCTAAATTTTAAGATTTAGTTCCCTTTAAAACTTTCACAGGATTTTAAAATTTGGGCAGAAATTCTTTAAATATTTGCTTCTATGCATGACTGTGCTCTCGTAGGAATATATCTCAGACAAAATGACATCTCCCATTCTCCAGTATTGCTGCGTCATGGATAATCAATATGCTTATCCGCATTCAAGGATACGTCGCACAAATGTTAACATGACTGCAACTAAGCATCTAAACTAATGTTTTATATGGATAAATACTTTCATGACAGTGAAAATTACATAAAAATTACGTCACGTTATAAACGTACAGACAGACGGATTTTGTGGTTTATGTATATACAGAGATTAACATGGATAACGAAGAGTTAAAAGAAGAGAGGTAAGAGAGAAGAGCTTAAAGTAGTGAGTAATCAAGAGTGGATTTTTTTTTTGGAAACGCTTTAAACCAGATGTCAGAATTAAGCTTGATTCAGAATTGACAGCAAATAAAGTAAAATCGTTTTCACAAAAATATCATCACATCTATAGGAATAGCGTTAAGGCTTTGTCAGTCTAGAATTAAGTAAATACCAGTTTAACAATTACGAAAATCCGTTTTCTGTAATAAACGCAAGAAATTAAAATTGGTCTTAAAAGAACAAGACCAAGGCGTGCAAAGAACAAGAACACGTACAAGACCATATTTTATATTTAATATATATATATATATATATATACATATCTATTTTTTTTCATAAATTAAAATTTGGATGCAAGTCTGGATGCAAGTCTCTTTGAAACAATTTTATTGGCACTTTGTCTTGGTCTAGTTCATTCACTGGCACAAAATAACTCGGGTCATTTCGGAATTCTTGGATGTCATCCAAGCGTTAAATGAACTTACGTCATCATTGCAAACTTTTTATTTTAACCAGTGTCCTTCTCAAGATCGACTCTTGAGATGAATGGACAACAAGTGTCTTTTAATTTCATTAGATTTATGTACTTTATTTCTTTATTTTGACACTTTAATGTAACGTAAAACACAAGATATATAAACAAAAATATAAGACAGATTTAGTGTTACATGAGCTGTTTGTCCACAGTCGCGCTAAAAAAATAATAGTTATATTTATAAATACTGTGGTAATATATTTACGGTTTCCTATATTTAATTGGCACATCAAACACAACGCTCCTACTGAAAACAGATCCTTCACATTTTTATTACCACATTTGTTTTTCGCATTAAATTAATGGTAAAAAAGACGTATATACTGTTTAGTCACTTGGCGTTTAATTGTGAATTAATCGTAACGTAATGTAACATAACGTAACGTTTTAATGATAGCCAGTCATAAGCAAATACAGACAAAGCATGGATAAGTATTAGACGCAACACGTGATAAAAAATGTTTATCCGCCGTTGTTAACACTTCCTCGACCATCGGTTATTCTCACATAAACTTGTGCACTGAATGCAATAGGATACTTGACTATTTTTTTCATAAATCATAATTTCCAAGACACTAGCCAGAGTGAAAAAATGTTGACAAGCATAGAAAATTTACCAACTAATAAATTTTAAACTTAACATTTAAAGAAGGATGGTAATACTAAATACCGCAACTCATTCTAAATTTTGATATTTTTCATTCCAACCATTCTAAATTTTGATATTTTTACAATATTTTGAAATATAAGTTAATTAAAAACCAGTCTTGAAAAAAATTCAAAAATTAATTGAAAAATAAGCCAGTTATAGGCTTCCAAATTTGAAGATACGGATAGAGTTGGGTATATCCCTGTCTCTTTTCCTCTCTTAGAATATAATGTGCAATATTAAAAATGACCTCACAACATAGTATTGCCGTCCTTCTCTAAAGGTTAAATTTAAACTTTTATAACTCGGCCAATTTTTAAGATTAATAACATTTTTTCATTCTTCATCAGCTTGAAATTATGATTAGGGAAATAAAAAAAATTTAGTCAAATACCCAATTGCTCTAATGCCTACGAGAGCGAATAAGACAGGGAGATATATCCACTCATTCCCTTACCATTAAATTTAGAAGCTTCCTCGACTACTTTTAATCAATTTTTTATGATTCTTTACAATAATGATTCTTTACAATACTAATTTTCAAATTAACCTTTCTTTATGACAATTTACAAGAAATAGCCAACTTAGAAGCAGTCAGCTACCCTATTATTAAGCCAAAACAATGTACATTGTTTTTCATTAAGCATTGTTGATTGTTACGAAAAATTTTTGTATTGTATTCTAAGCAATCTTATGTTTATATTTTTTGGATACTTAACATTCCATCAAAATTTTCGTATCATAAGAAATAAAAGTTTATAAAAATAACACAATGAGCACTTTTCGTTGAATTATATGTAGACGACCCTCGATTTGGTCGGCGCTGTTAGCGTTGATCACGTGATTTTACGGTTTTATATGGCGCGATGCACCGAGGAGTTTCGGCTGTGAATACCGCCCGCCCATCGAGTGGGGATGGAATAATAGTTGTAAGCGAGCAGCTAAATGCGACAGACCAGCGGCGAGCTTCAGTGCCACTGAGGCGAGCTTTTGAGACAGTCCGCCTGCCCAGCGTAGCGATTACGGGCATTGCCTCCAAATAATATGCACATCGGAGAGGCCTATATCTAGCAATGGATTGAAAAAAGTCTGTTGGTGGTGATTATGATTTGATACTTATTGAACACTTGTCACATGCGGCCGAAATCAGACAGAAATAATCTCTTGAGACAAGGATGAAGTTCTATGTCATATATAAATAATATTTTCAAAAAATATCCTAAATTGATATCTCAGAGGGTGGTTGGTGAGGGGGGGGGGGCAGTGTAATGAAGTGTCTGTGCGAATGAAGTATTGACAGGTATGATGTTTTAATACAACTTTTGAATAGTATATTTGCGTGAGTTTTTTTTTTGGTGCTGAGATTCAATTTGCTTCATAACTTGGTGGCGTAACCTGAGGTATATCCCACCTAAAAGACCCTTAATGATTACGACTAAATAAAAGACAAAAGACCTTTAATGATTACATTAGTCACAATAAATGCCGATACCCATGACCCATTACAATGGCAACAATAATTAATTTTACAGAAACCGAAGCGACGATGGCTTGTCTTCCAGTGAAAAAATTTAATATCCTAAACTTTGGAAGAGCCTTACACTGCACACCTAAAATATATCTGGATTAATGTTCGATTTAATAATACGATGCATTAATTTTAACACATTTTTAGCCTATCGGTTAATAATGTGTTAAAATGTGTGTGACATAGGCGAAGCGCGAAAAATGTTTCACTTTAATGTTTTCAGCTGTGACCTACTTCCGACGCGCGACGCCGCCGTCGCGCGTTAACAAACCGTATATATACAATATACACATGTACCATTTGCAATGCAACATTTTACAAGAATAACAATAAAAGTCAGTTATGTTTATGTATATAGTCTGAGTGTAAATTTCGTGTCTCTATAGTATTTGTAAGGAAAACAACGACTTTACGCGGCGCATATTTAAGTTGATTTGCGATCAAGCTCAGGTTTGTTCAGAACCGTATATGAATTCAATAAGTCTCATGAATAAAAAGCGAAACGATGCTATAAACAAAATTATACAGATCCTGCGTGTTTACTTATTTATTTTATTGTATTCAATGTACAAATACATAAGGCGGACATAACAACTGCTACAGAAGCAATATTTTCCAGTCGATCAAAGCACTGACTAATAAAATATATATTGTGTTGTGGAAAATTGCAACACATTCTGAATACAATTGCAAAATAAAAAACAGAA
Source organism: Druceiella hillmani (assembly GCA_039881145.1). NCBI lineage: Eukaryota > Metazoa > Arthropoda > Insecta > Lepidoptera > Hepialidae > Druceiella > Druceiella hillmani. Next base: position 18,708,530 of record JAYKKI010000032.1, on the reverse strand, counting down.
CAATAACAAATAAATTGGTAAGCTAAAAAGTAATAACAATCAATAAAAAATTAAATAACATGTCAACCGCGAGTAAAACTCGCACCACGAGGTTCTGTACACATTTAGGCATTTATGAACATTTAAGGGCACGTAGTATTTTTATTAACCTAGGTTTATCCCAAAAACCCAAGATTATTTACGCACCACATAAATATATTGCCTATTATATCTTCTACAGGCGTAAAACGTGATGCATGTTTCAAAAAATATAAGATTTAGATAAATAGATTTCTAAAAACCCTACTCTTTAATATTTTAGGCTGAGTAGTTTCAGAAATAAGGAGGAATTGGCATATTTTTTTCTGCATGTTTTCAGTGTACCTCTAAAGACCTAAAATAACGAAAAAAAAATTTTGAGGCTGTTGTTATTATCTCTTTCAAACGATACACCTTACTATATATGGAATAAATAAACAATTTCGAGTACTTAATTTGCTCAAACTACATTAAAATGTAACCGAATTAACATTTAGTTATTTATAAAGACAAGACTTAGTATTCGCAGAAAATTTAAAACCCTATTACTAAATCACCAATTACTGAGTTTAAACCTTCTAAATTACTCAATTTGAGTAAAAGTAACGTTCGACTCTATAGATGCGGCAAGTTTATGCCAATGAGCCCATAAGCGCACAGAGGCGCGCGCTGGACAGTGACTATCGTAGGTAATCGTAACTCAATCTGCCCACACACGATATCGATATCGTTGAACGATACGGCAAGTGCGTATCGTTCAACGATATCGACACACGTAATGTGAACGCGAAGTCGTTTACATGTTGTAAATATAGAGAAACTCTAAAAACGCGTTCTTGTTGTAAGCACGATTTACTATAGTTCAATTTTCCTAATTTTTTTTCCTTTTAAAATGTTTGGTGAAAACTTACAGCTTCTTATAAGTGTATTAAGTCAGCGTAAAAATACATGAAGAGTAGAAACTAGAATCAACGTATGGGACGTGAACTACTCAAATACTTTACGATCTTGATTCTAAAGTTATAAATCGAATAACAGAATAAACTGAAATGTGACGAAACCTAATGGGGATAAACATTGGTATATACATGAATTACATACAATTTTGTTATTAAAAGTTTAAAATTGACACTATGCATTTTAAGGCTCTCACGCATATAAGATGAAAAATAACACGAAATATATAAATACAACTAGTTTACAACGTACATAATAACCGTATTCTTCATTTAATGGAAAAAAAAACAATTGTCCGACGTCATATCACGCGAACGATAGTACAAAATCTGACTAAGTTAAACATAAATTAATTGGAAATAGATACAAAATAAAAAACACGAAGCACAACGAAGAAAAAAAAACAAAATGCTAGCGATTAGTGTGGTCATCTGTCAAAGTCAGATTGACAGTTAAATGACATTTTGCATATTCAATTCGACGAGAATTAATTAACAAATACTATCACGTAAAAATGTAACTCACAAACAAACACTGTCACATAAAAATATAAAGTACGTAATTAAACTAAGTTAACATTATGCATTTTAAACTTGTTTAAATGTTGTGAGTGAACATTTATGCATTTTACAATTGATTTTTTTAAATTATTAAATGTGAATATATTTAAATCGACATTTGTATTGCACATTCACAAACACGAAATGCTGACAGATTATCTAATCTATAATAAAAAACGTGGTCAAATGCGAGAACGCTCACCGTGAGGGTTTCGTACCGTCGTATCATATTATCGTAAAGCTTATTGAGAAGGTTTTTCAAAAATATGCCGGAAAACTTAAAATCTAGAAAACAAAAAATTTAGTTTGTCATATAATATAATAGAACATAGAATTATAAATAAATGATTTTTTTCCTTTACTTGTACTGTGAGAACTTCCTTCCTAATAAATTTTAAGATTCTAAATTAACCGGAAGTACCCTCAGTACAACTGATGAGTGAGGTAGTAAAAAGTACGTAAACGAAAGGCGGTATATTTTTATCGCATCGAGTTAGAAGCTTCTTTTTAAAGGTCTATTGGGCTATAAACCTCAGTATTCGATATTTATTTCAAGTTAATACTTTGAGCGTTCCTGAGAGAAAAGGTCTTGAGAAACAAACCGACGGGTGGAAAACAAAGTGCTCAAATGTACTTTTTTCATTCTAAGGTATGGAAATCGTAAAAAATACTTTTTCAGATCATTAAAAAGCGTTTTTTCCAAATACTTCTAATCTGATATAAAAATACTGCAACCCTCAAAAATATTTTTGTAGATAAAAACATGCATGGAACCCTAAAAAGTACTATTGCAGATCAATAGAAAACTTTTTTAACTGATACTTTATTTTTAATCTGATATAAGAATATGGATGGAACTCTAAAAAGTATTTTACCAGATACTTTACTTTTAATCTGATATAAGAATATGCATGGAACTCTAAAAAGTATTTTACCAGATACTTTACTTTTAATCTGATATAAGAATATGCATGGAACTCTAAAAAGTATTTTACCAGATACTTTACTTTTAATCTGATATAAGAATATGCATGGAACTCTAAAAAGTATTTTACCAGATACTTTACTTTTAATCTGATATAAGAATATGCATGGAACTCTAAAAAGTATTTTACCAGATACTTTACTTTTAATCTGATATAATAATATGCATGGAACTCCAAAAAGTATTTTACCAGATACTTTACTTTTAATCTGATATAAGAATATGCATGGAACTCTAAAAAGTATTTTTCTAGATACTTTACTTTTAATCTGATATAAGAATATGCATAGAATCTAAATGTACTATTTCATAGCACGGTACCTATAAATTTTCTTTGTTGCCTAGGACATAAATTTTTCTCGACCTCCGGACGTAAACCAGATATTGATTTTGGTATGCCAACGTGTGTTCGGACTAATGAAGAAAAAAAAAACAAATTGAGAATTTTTTAGGATAAAAGTATTCTGTATATAAATATTGGGAATACCTGTTAAAACTTTCATTAAATTTAGTTGACTTCCGGACGTAAACTAGATATTGATTTTGGTATGCCAACGTGTGTTCGGACTAAGGAAAAAAAAAAGAAAAAAACAAATTGATAATTTTTTAGGATAAAAGTATTCTATATAAAAATGTTGGGAGTACCTGTTAAAATTTTCATTAAATTTAGTTGACCTCCGGATGTAAACTAGATATTGATTTTGGTATGCCAACGTGTGTTCGGACTAAGGAAAAAAAAAGAAAGAAACAAATTGATAATTTTTTAGGATACAAGTATTCTATATATAAATGTTGGGAATACCTGTTAAAATTTTCATTAAATTTAGTTGACCTCCGGATGTAAACTAGATATTGATTTTGGTATGCCAACGTGTGTTCGGACTAATGAAGAAAAAAAGGAAAAAAAAAACAAATTGAGAATTATTAAGATAAAAACATTCTATATTTAAATGTAAGGAATACCTGTTAAAATTTTCATTAAATTAATTTCATCAGTTCTTTCCTAACCATGTGATTGATTAACAAACATCTCGGATTTTCGAATCAGTTGGGATAAGGAAACATGCGCCGTCGGATCAACGACCGCGGACGGTGCTATTTTAGAGCAAACCCGGTCCCGATTTGACATTTCTACTAATTTGAATACGGCACAGATTTCGGTGACAAGAGAATGTTATAATTAATTTTCAGTAGTCTTAGTTATATATCTCTGTATTGTGAGTGGCCAAAAATATAAGAAGTTAAAAAAAAAATAACACTCACATATTGCAAAGGGGTATTGAGACCACAAGTCTTAATTTGACCGAAAATAGTATAGTCATTTAGAAGTTACAAAGTTGTTTGTTGTGCACAAGTGACAACAAATATAAAAAAAAATCACATATTTTTTCGAATATCTTGTTCGTAATTAGATGCCGCGATGTTGACCAATGACCAATGATTGCGAAAGTGAGTTTGTTTATGAATATTTTGTCGATACACATTGATTGTCAAATTAAACTATTTGACAATCAATGTGAAAATATACAATAGGTATGTTACTATTCTAATAGTTAACTAATCGATAGAAAAATGAAATACCAAAATCGATTGAGAATTGTCACTTCTAACGAGGATATCGTTTGTACCGTTCGACCAACGGACGGAGACGCGAGTTATGATTATTCAGAGGCAAATTTGAATTATAATGAATATTTAAAAAATAATACTATTTTTAGAGGATGATATCCTTTTCCAAAAAGCTAAGCTTGGGTTAAAAGTTCATTACTTTTAAAGTTGATTACTCGAGGCTGATGCGCAAGCCGATAATGGGTGTGCAACGGTTTAAAACCCCACTCCATTAACAGTGCAGTTGGGCGTCTTGCTGCACACACAGCACGTTTTCGGCGTTCACCATACCCTACTAAACAGATGGACGATCATCATTTTAACTTTGGTTGTGAATGTGAGTGCACGTCTTTTATACTACTAGTTTTATCGAAAAATCAGAGATTTGGAATGGCTTTACTTTTGCTTTCGCAAGTTAAAACAAGAGAAAAAGTATCTGTATGAAAGAAGTATTCAAGGAACGTAATTCTTTAACTCATGTTAACATGGTACGCGAGATAGAAAGCAATGATTTTCTAAATTATTAAGAATGGATACATCTATATTTAATTCGTTATTAGAAAAATAGCACCACCTACAAAGCGACAGAATACTATGCTAAGACACTGTGTTCCTCCTCAAGAACATTTGATTGCTATGCTTCGATTTCTTGCTACTACTATAAAAAAAGAAATATTTTCAGGTATATTGTATCCTGATCCTATCTGGCACGACCTTCTACTACAAACAACAACGCTGAATGACCTTTCGCTCCTCAACAGTACAATATATCAACGTTTTGTTTGGCGAACCGTCGGATGAGCGGATTTGTGGTGGGGATAACCGAGTGACTTTGGACGGGTCAAAAATTCATCCAGCACACCCAGCAAGCTTAATAATAATAATTATATCGATACACTGTCAGTTTGCTCTCAAACAAGATGTACAGAATCGCTGTGTAATTTAACTGACTGCAGCTGGTTTACACACTTGCATTTGGAAATATTGACTTTTTGTTTACATTTGCGATAAACAGATACCGGATATTAATTAAATGCTAACCAAGTCATTTCACGGAGTTAACGAGCGTAATGTAAATGAGTTAATAAGTTGACCGCCCAAGAGTCACATTTTATTATTGACATTAATTCTCTGTGTACATGCAACTTCGTTCATAATCAATTTAAAATAATTATGCTGTAATTAATTTGAGCTCCAATGAGCTAAGTTTCAGTTTTGAAATTGTTCAGTGTCTTGTATGAGGAAAATTACTAAAAAGTATTAAGTTATTAGGGTCAAAAATGGTTATATTAATAAATATAATTTGTGATGATTAGATTGGAAATTGTTAAATAAGCGATTATTTAATCTGATTACGTTATTTGTCGTTTTGAAACGCTTTCAAAAAATATATAAAATTTTGAGTTATTAACGAAACAAGCGAATTAAACGTAGAAATATCAAGCTTTCTGAGTGTAGTGCATTTATATTTCTAGGTTTATGCCCTAGTTACTTATTCGAGTCCTGAAATCACTACCCTACAACGAAGACTGCCTATATTCTTTCTTATTCCTATTTATATATATATATATATATATATATATATATATATATACAAACACGCGCGCGCACGCGCACGCATACGCACACGCACACACAGAGCATTTACTTATTGCTACAAGGCTTATCTCAAACCTAACTAAGGAATTTAAACAATCAGTACCAAGTTCATAAAAGATTGTAGTCTATATGACTGATAATAATTTCTAAAATAAAAAACCTTAGATATGATAACAAATAAATAAATAAATTTACATTTTTTGTAAATATTAATAAAAGTTTGACGTGTCGGGAGGAAAATGGAAGAGGATGGAAAATGAAGGTACAAGGATAATAAGAACGATTTCTGATGCTCACAAACAATCGACAAGATATCATTTTTCACGATTTAATTATGATGCTCATCCAAGTACTGTTTGAGCACTTAGACTTACGAAGTTGTGTTCTTACTTGGATACGAAGGTTATTTTTGTCAGCGGTAGGAATCATCAAAGGATTAATACGACCAGTAATAAAATGAGAATACGCCTATCGATCTTGGGCGAAACCGGTACAAAAACATTACTACAGAGTTAATAAAATAAAGCAAAACAACACGTGCCGCCGAATGTCAACATTCTGCACGACTGACGAAATTTCTCACAAAAATATCTATTAGAAAACGCGACAACTATTACAGATAATAACTTGAAACCATTAAAATTTCCTATGAGAAATGCGGCGGGTATACACCGGTGGCGTCATCTTCAATAATGCAAGAAGGTCAAGATAGTACTGCGAGCGGTGGGAATGGATCCAGGTGCCCGGGTCAACCGTCGCCTTTGCGCACCAAATGCCCGGACTAATCGTCACTTAGGAAAGTAGGATAATAAGAGTATTTAGTCATCGTATTAGGGTAACGTCTCTTACACGATTGAGGCAAAAACTTGAAAATTACAGTTTGGAGCAAGACGTTAATATTTACTTATTCATTGACAGACTCTCCAGAAAAATAAAATAAAACCAGCACGAATCCCTCGCGACCCTCGGAGCAAAGACCAACGTCTTTGCTCCGAGGGTTTTATATCGTCAGGCTCGGTTTCGCTCGTGTGTTGATAACGAACGTTAAATATGTTGTTATATATACATACCTAATTATCACTAAATACTATACAAAATGTGCGCCTAATTATGAAAGGGGTAAATTGTTAATTATAAAAAATTGTAATTGTTAATTATAAAAAAACAATAAAACAGCAGATAATAAGTAACTAAAAAAGGTTTTCAGGAAAAGAAGTAAATGAAAAAACCAAAAAAACTGTACTATAAATCAACAACAAAATTACAAGCGAAATGATGCCGAACTTCGATCAGTATACAGAAATGCACAAAATTACTTTAAATCACCAATGATACATCGTGAGTCAGTACCTCGGGTGTTTCGAAAAGACACATTAACCAAGGTGTTTGTGTTGCATCTCTGTCATATATTTGTAGTGACGAAACTATACGAATATTAGATTCTTTCGTTATATACATACATACATATATATATATATATATATATATATATATATATATATATATATATATATATATATATCTAAATATTAAACAAATATATATTAAATTTAGCCTATATATTCTCCCAGAGAGTTAGATCTTTCCATTAATGAGAAAGTTGATTAAACCCATGTACGCTCGTATGCACCACATACGGTCAGGATTCTCAGTCAGACTTACGGATAGTTTTTAAAATCCAATCAGTAAAGTATCCAGAAAAACTGATAGTTTGTCTGGATACCGGTAAAGTAGACTCTTGTTCCGATTCGACTGACAATTAATGAGAAACAGATATACATTTTAAGTAATCTGTCAGTCATTTACGCCCGTATGCATCCTGACCTGTGGTCAGGATTCTCAGTCAGATTTACAGATAGTTTTTAAATCCATTCGGTAAAGTATCCAATCGGCAATCCAATCGTAAAGTATTCAGAAAAACTAATAGCTTTGCCTGGATACTTTAGCGATTGGACCGTGCAATAGGGCACGGTCGGTATAGTAGACTCTTGTTCCGACTCGACTGACAGTTAATGAGAAACTGAAATACATTTTTAACTGTCAGTAAGTCTGACTGACAGTCTTGACCATGCGTGGCGTATATGGGCTTTAGCGAAACTCATCTCTAACAAATTCGCAATCAAATTTCCTTTTATTATGTTAGTCTGGATGTAGATGCTGTTATGTGATAAAATTTAATATCAAACATCGTTATAGTGTTTTCCTGTAAATTTTACTCGGACTTGTTTTCTAGGAAATCGAGTATTTCAATATTATTACGGCGACAAGTTTCTACTTGTTTAGTACTTACAACGAGAAAGCCATTGTTATGAACTAAAATATAAATTTAACGACTGCACTCGATTATAAGAAGATATCACCTTACATAAGGGGTCACGCTCGCGACCTTGCTATATCGTGTTGCACGGACGTAAGCGCTCAGCTTCCTCGTCTAATTGGCGATAATTTCTACGGCGGACGACGATCTGTGTGGGTAAATGCACGCGTGCGGCACATGTGCGCGTTGCACCGAGGCGATGCACGGGGCCGCTACACAATTAACGCCGGCTAACTCTATTAGGCACTCGAATCGAGTTCATCGGTCTTAATGTCGTAAATAAAACCGGTTAACGCTAAAAGAGTTTTTATTTAATCGCGTTAAATACACAAACTGAACTACGTGTATGAGTACTGTTAAATAACCAAGTGAAAACATACAACGGTTGAAATAATAGTTTCCACCATGTTTTTCGGCAGTTAAAATTTGTATTTCGGCAGTTATTATCAACATCAATTTTTTAAAATTAATTTAGAAAAAAAAAACATTTAAAACTGTATTATCAACATGTATGAGAAACATAACACATTTTTGTAGTGCAATGTGCCATCTTCTGCAACAATTCAGCCAAGGAATTGGTAGAAATATAGATATACGAGCATTTTATCAAAAGAGAAATAGTTTCATCAAAACGATGGAAGTATTTCTTTAGCGTACACACGGGGTGTTTGAACTAAAATGTAAGCACGAATCACATTAGCGTGTGAGTGTGTGTACGTGCGTGCGTACGTGCGTGCGTGCGTGCGTGCGTGCATGCGTGCGTACCTACGCGCGCTTTCAAATGCGAACGAAATCTCAAGAAACCATTCCATTGACTACAGACTTTTTTATTTGGTAGTGCTCAGCAGAATGATAAAACGGTAACGGTATCTGAGCTCCTAAATCCTTTCCGTTCTCGAGTTATACCACTGAAAAGCTTAAAATTATGTTCTACTAAAGAAAAACTAATTGGATTTGAACTGGATAAATCGCAAACTAGTTGTATTAATCAGTAGAAGGTAGCCAAGGTAAAATAATAATTTTCATATATTTGTTTAGTTACTGGTAGGCCCCGCGCTTGCGGTAGAGAAACATGATTGCAAGCAGCGTTGATGTCGTTTCTATGGTTACGTTGTTTGACAGCTGATATTCTTCGATAAGTTATTCTTATTTATTATAATTCGGATAAATCTGCTTTGTGACATAATTCGATGTTGTTTGAATAAGTGTTAAATTACAACTGTGTCACATTTTTATTTGAGGAATTTTCGCCAGATCGCTCGTTTTTAAATGTTATCTTTTAAATTAAAAACAAAACTTACGACAAACATAATTTTATATAACGGTTACTTACGACCGTTTAATTACCTTACATTTATTTATTTATTATAATATAATTTATTTTTGCACAGAATCATTTGCCAGTGTTTTTTTACTTAATTCAGTTTTTCTTTTCTCAATATATTTATAATACACCAATATAAAAACAAAGGTATTAGAAATAAAAAATCAAAAGTAAAAAAAACGGAACTAGCGAAAAAAACTGTGAAGAATTCTGAGACATTTACGAATAGAAAAATAATTTTTTAAACCAATTTTTTTCATTAAATTATTCGCGTGCGACCTTAATAACTGATCAATATGTTGTTTATTAAACATTTTCATTGGATTAAAAAAAGAAGAAACGGAAATAATCCACTTTTCCTGAAGTGCTCTCGTATACCATTTCGTTATTTCTATATTAAATAGCTTCAGATAGCAATGGATTAGATGGTATACGGTATACAGAATGCAGACTAATGACATTCATTGCAGTTGAAGTCCTAATAGTACATGACTGCCGAAACTATAGAAGAGGATACAAGGTCATAATATGAAAATGTTTATACAACACCGCGTCTCTGGAATTGATAAACTTTAGATATAAAATGGATTATTATATCGACTTAAAGGTTAATTACCTTTAAGTGGTGTAGATAAATGTCATAATACATTTGGAATCGTGGGTTCTAAAAAGACTCCTATAAAAACTATATGTAAACTATATATATGTTGAGCCATATTTTATATAACATGTGGATTTGACCGTTCGACATTAAACAAAAATTCAGTACGCTTTTACGGAGGACTCATTATGACTCTTATAACGACGGATATAAGAATTATTTTACTATTTGCTTGTAATAGAGAAATAAAATAATTTTATGCGAAGCTGTTTATGTGGCATCGTATATTGGCCTAACGAATTCTCGGTGAAAATACCTCATGTTTGAAATTGTGACTAAACTACTGAATTTTGATGACTGATTTTTGGTGTACGGTTAAGAAACACCATCCAGTGTATTAGGATTCGTTTAATGTCGAACGGCCAAATCCACATTGAATATGATAATAGTAAACCACATTGAATTGAAATAATTGTTACAAAAATAAATAATATTTTTACAGTCTCAAAACTAAGTCATGTTCGTCGTTATATGATTAATATGTATTTTAAATTTGTTTTAATTGTAACAAACAAACAATTTAAGAATATTTTTATGAGATTAATAAATTTTTCAAGTAGAATAAATCTTGCAAATAAATGTAGTACATATTTGTGAATACTTATTGTCCTTAATTCTTGCGTCCAAGGAATAATGACCGCTTTTTTGTACCGACTTAACTTGGAACTGCTACAACAGCGTCTTGTTCTCCCATTTTTGCTTTAATGTTATCTCTTGTCAAATCAATGCCACTTGATTTGATGTAATTCTTTCACGACAGCTTTGTTCCGAGATTAGATGTTTTCACAGAACATACCCACTTGCTGCAGACACATTGAAAATGGCCGAAAAAATTACGCTGGGCAATCGCTTTGTTCTACGAGAGACGGAATAATTGGTAAATTTTTTATCCAAAGCGTCCACTCTTTCTTCCCGTGCTGTTACAAATTTCAGGTTTTTTCGTACTGCCATTAACCGATTTATCGTGGTGCATGGATGAAATCATTATCACTGTTTGGTTTCTCTCATGATCTTGAGACAATATGGTCTTATTATTAACGAATCCGAAAAGAGTTGAAGATATTTCAGGATTCCTTTGTGCTAGAAACTGTGAAGAATTTTCTCCCTTATTTTTTCGAATTGTGCTTTGAACAATTTATACACTTGATATCGTAGGGTCAATTATGACCCCAAGAAGGGCGTATCTGAATTTTTATACGCATTTAAGCGCCAAACAACTGGCAACCGCCACATCAGGTCAGGAGATTATATGAAACGCCGTTAGACTGTAGTCTATGTGTTCAGTAATTCGTAAAAACGATTTCGTCCGACAAAAATAACCTCAAGATGCCAGTAAAGGGTTAAATTAATAACTAGATTTTTTGATTAACAAAATTAATGACTGAATATTATAAAATGATCGGGAAAACTTAAAATTTTATATAAAATTTATATATAATAAAATTACAACAAAGTGAATTCCGTACATTGAAAATATTTAAAAAAAAGTGATAATAGAAGCCAGACATTTTTTTTTCAGAATTCTTGTCTGTCTATTTGTACGTTAATTTAAGAGGGTATTACGCAAAATCTGGACGGATTTTGAAGAAATTTGGTATGGTAATAGTATATATCCGGGACATATAATAGTAAATTTTAATAAATTCTTTATATATACTGTAATAGTATATCTCTTACATGCAACATATAAGAGAATAAAAGACAAAAAATTTGTTTTGCCTAATTATATGCGAAGTCGTACATACAGCTAGTATATAAATAATTGGCAAATAATTTAAAGACTAAAAATCGTATTCATTACTGTAAACTATGAAAATTCCACTTATTAAAATTAAGTGTACATATATATAAGATACATTTTTTTTGTCTAATTATATGCAAAGTCGTAGGCACAGCTGGTAAATAAATAATTGGCAAATAACCAGATAATTTAAAGAATAAAAATAAATTGTAAACTCTGAAAATCCCACTTATTATAAATACGCGTACATATAATTAGACAGCCTACCTAGCCAGTACACATATAACTACAAATTAACATGTAGCAAATAAAGTTCTAACCGCAAGCAGGCGTCGATAAATTAAAATTCAACGCACGACCGTCCATCGACCGGCACGTCTCAAACCGCACCGTAAACCATTGTGATCTTCCTTAGATTGGGGCTCCGATAGCGTGCGGTCTATTGTGAATGATCTCGAACTTAGCATAGACGTTACATCATCACAACGGCTCCATATATCGCACGGACGTGACGTGCGTGCGCAAGAGGCAAGAAATGTCGGTTAGGAATGAAATGAATTAAAATTCGATTTCGTTCTGTGCTAGAGTTAGCCTCATGGCGACACCAGTCTTAAATACGATATTTAAGACTGTAATATCGCCATGAGACTAATTCTGGCACAGCTAACTTTACGCTATACTTTTAGGCTGCTTGCAGATCGCCGACTTGGTCGCACGATACAATTGCGCAACTATTTCAAACAGTATTTTATACCTAATCACCTAGTATTAAACACTAGTGCTGGGCGCTTATGAATGATTTCCGTAATCGAATAATCAACTAATGTGATATTCCGATAATCTATATATCTATATATTTATACAAAATTGAAGTTTTTGTCCGCGATTTTGCAATAAATACCATATTTTTGGTTGAAGCGGTTACTTATCAAATATTTAAACATAAACTATCTTATGTAGATATTTTGTCTATCTGTTTGTTTGTACGGAATAAACTCAAAAATGGTTAACTACTTAAACATAAACTATATTTTGTAGATATTTTGGCTGTCTGTTTAATATTACGGGATAAACTAAAAATGGATAAATGTTTACACATAACCTATGTTTTGTAGATATTTTGTCTGTTTATTTTTACGGGATAAACTCAAAACTGGGTAACTGGTTAAATATAAAGTATCTTCTGTACATATTTTGTCTATCTGTTTGTTTGTAGGGAATACTCAAAAATGGTTCTGATTAAACATAAACTGTCTTTTATAGATCTTTTGTCTATCTGTTGGTTTGTACGGGATGAACTCAAAAATGGTTAACTGCTTAACAAAGTGTGTTATATGTGCATATAGTCTACACTTTATTGACATCTGACATATTGACATCTTAAAATTTTTCGAACACAAAATAAAAATAATCTGCCCCGCGGAGGGTGGTCAGTGCAGGTACGAGTAACATGGGGGAGCGGGTAGAGGAACGGAGGGAGGAGGTGCAAGTCATCCCGCGGTGGATTTAAAATAAACAGAATAGTTATGCCTGATGTAAAACACAGAATTATAAAACTGCACTTGCATTCGGACGAGGTCGTGAGGCATTGTTAGTTGATTGTAAAACTAGAAACTGAATGATCCTTATAATAGAAATAGTAATAACTAATTCTGAGAGTAAATTTCAAGTCCAAGTCAAGTATTCCTTTAATAAAACCACATTCATTCAATAATTTAATATTTGGTAGAACCAAATTTAATATTTGGTAGGCCATAAAATGTCATCCAGAAGCTTGTGCAGAAAAAGCAATCAAACAAGGATTTTGTAAATATTAAATTCCCATTATGAATTTCAATATTTTTCCATAACTGGGGTGTACTATGTGAGGTGTAAATTTTCAGAACGAGATGGAAAGTGGATTGTATAAATCTGTTTCAGGGCGAAAATAGCGATTTCCTCAAAAATATACATTGCAATTGTAGGTGTAGAAATATTGACCTGTTTAGCTCTACAGCACAGACATTGTCAAAGTCAAACCTGCTGCAGAATTAGAATATTAAAAGCGATATTATTGTTTCTTAAGAAAAGTTTGATCACAATTAAAAGAAACTACGTAAGATAATATTATTTCTACTTTCTTTAAGTTCTTTACCACGACCTAGGTTTCGTTGCATCTTCAGGTAGGCTATTAGCAAAGATTAACTCTTAGGAACATCCAACAGCATTTATATATTACAAAAACAATAGCTTGATCCTTTAGCTTTTTTGCAACTGGATATTGCATACAAGGATAGAAGTAACATTCCACAGAATCTATAATACAATGACCGAAGAGGAAATAAATGATGATAGAGACCAATGAAAAAGCAACAGGAACTCAATTTCTTCATGGACCGTAGTGCCAGTGAGAAGATATGGTATAATATATCCTTCGCTATAAAATATAGACACATATCGCCTAATTACTTTAATACCATCAAATAATATAATATTGGCAATATGTTGCTGCGTAGCAGCAGTAATATAGTAATGAAGTTCGTAATAATATTGTAATGAAGTTCGCGATAAAACGTGCTGAACTTACTCTCGAACTGAACTTACTATCATGAACCATATCTTTGTTCTCATGGATAAACCCCCTCTGAAAAAGACCCTTTTACAGAAATGACTCCCGAGCAACGGCTTGATAATTAAAATGTATTAACCAAAATTACATATTTTAATAATGTACTTGCAAACACTAAGTGTTATACCGTTAACGACCACATAAAATATTAATATTCAAAGTTAATTCGCGTTATAATTAAACTTAAGTTACCCAATACTAAGCTAGATGTAGGTATTTCTTTAATCATCACTGACGCAACGTTAACTCTCGTATATAAATAAACACAAAAGGTTATTCTCCTGGTCTAAAATCGTTCCCGTTTGGTCTACGCCTGAACGAAACAGGCACCTAAGTATTGGACGTACTGTCGTTAAAGTTTAAGACCCGAGACAGAGTTTTCAGGCGTTGAATGTAAAATTTCTCAGAATTTATCGCCGCTTTGGAAGCGGAAGACTTGGTTGAAAATAAATTCATCAGGTATATGTGAATGTGTGGTGAGGACTACTAAATATATGTTTGGGGTGTGCATAAATTAGGAACCAAATCTACATTGAAATAACTAATATTATTAAATATTTTAGTTAAATTTAATTTTTAACAAAAATGCGACCAAATTGTTGGCGGACAGGGATATTATAACAGAAGACTATAAAACTATAAGGACTTTCGTTTTGGAAGTATGCGGCAGTGAAGCAACGCGATGTTCATAGTAAATTCAAAGACAAAATGGTCAAACCCATAATTACTTTATAGTTTCATAACATTAAAACCTTAAACCTTACTCAAACGCTGGAGGATATCAGTCAAACTTTCTATCGTAAAATTTGGCTAAATATCGAAGTTATGTAAGACTCAATAAGTACTGGGCTCCCTATAATCCATAGATTATGACAATGTATACTCAACTCCTGAAAGTCTTGGTTAATATAAGCTACTAAAAAATGAGCATGCCGTGTGGATTTTTGTATTCAGTGTCCTTTTACTTAGATATTGTGTTTTGTTTGCTTCTCGAGAATTGGGAATTAATTCTGTACAACAAATTGTTTCTAATTTAATAATTACAAAGTACAGTCATTATTACAACGATGTAACGGCGTAGAATTTACGTAATAATATAAATAAATTACTAATATCGCATTAATTTAAATAGCACAGTACAATATAAATAATATTATTCCGAATCAGTATTATTCGAACCTCCGTATCATTTTCGCTCACAACTCGAATCTTCGCACCACTAAGCTACGTCGTCTGCGCTATACATATATTCATATACGCCCCATTACCATAATCTAGGGCTCACAATTATTCTAGCAAGAGCCATTCACAACTTTATACAGCACGGACGCGCTCTAAACCCTCAACGAAACGACCGACATAAAACATAAAAGCTAGCAACACGTTCCACAACAGGGGCGCTCGTGAACGTTTCACCTTAACTCCCAAAGTGCCTACTTAAAAGTAGCTCGTAAAGGAAGCTTGTTTGTAAATAAATTATGGGATATTAAATAAATATTTTGTTAGGTGGCCGTGCCTTAGCGCGCCGGTATATCCTGTGATAACCTCAATGTTAGCTCGACCAGTTTGTGAAGTGTTTTATCTCCAGCATCCTGCAAGGCCGAGACTACGACACGTATTCTTGGTACCACACTCGCAACATTTAAAGTTTTTAAGTATTTATGATATATTCATATTTATTAAATTATGTAAGTCTTCATATATCTTATATAATTTTAGTATATCTCTCTAGTCGCCACACTCTTGTCAGAGTGGTCGTGGTATCGGCAATGATGGTCCTCGTCCTTATTCCTCTCGACTTGGACGCCTGCTTTTACGATGCGTTACCATCTCAGTCGATTGATGGCGTGTCTCCAAAAAACAGTCTGTAATGCTGGTCTCTGTCGCCGTCCTCATCAGGTCTGTCCATCAGACTGGAAATCGCCTTTAAGATCTTTTGCTTTCAACTTGTCCCTGCACTAGTAGAGCTCCATCGAAAGTTGTTTGCTGGAGAGTGTTCATGCGCCACGAAAGATGTTCCATCGAAAGTTGTTACTGGAGAAAAGTTTTTTTTTAGGATATGGCCTAATAATTTAAGAATTCGCAATTGTACAGTCGACGAAAGTTTTCTTTGATTCTCAACTTTTTTCTAATATCGATATTGAGGCGAAAAGCGGTCCAAGGAATTTTCAGCATGTGCCTCAAGCACCACATTCCTAACGTATCGATTTCGCGACGATCGTTTTTCAATTTTTCTGTACGGAGCAGAAATCTAGACCCTCAGATTAAAAGATCGTATCAGTCTTTTAATCTGAGGGAATAGGTTTCTGCTCCGTACAGAAAAACTGAAAAACGAGACATTTCATTAGCCGGTCCTTGGTATTTTTGGTTATTCATCTGTCGTTCAAAATCCAGGTTTTCGAAAACAGATTTTGTGATGACACAGCGTCTTCCGATTTTTTTTATATACACTCAATTCCGTTCACAATATGCCGTGATACATTCAATTCCAATATAGAATTGAGAATATCACGGTATTTTAATAAATATCTATTGAACCAAAAAACTAATTTGAAAAAAAACAAAATCCCTTCTTTAGGCCGAACAATATGTCTTTTTATCGATTATTGGACAGTCTAGAGTTTTGACGACAGAAGTAATTATAATCGGGTAGTTTTGAAACCAATGAATTCTTAATAAGGTTTTTTGGAAAAAGGAGGTCTTCCTCTAAAAATGATACTATTTTTAATATCTTTTATGATCTTATACCTCCGTCTGTTGATCTGTACGTATATACGTATGAGGAAAAACTACAGATCGTAATTCTTGACTGATTTTGATGATACTTCTTAGGGATTGGGTTAGCTATCAGAAAAGAAGTCTATTGATTTTCACAATGATTTGTCAAAATGTTTAATTTCTGTACAGCATTTTCTAAAAAAGTCCATGTTATGTGCTCGGTCTTCGTTACGTGCGGATCTTCTTACCTTTTCCCTCCGCCCTCTGCTGTTTTCAAATTTAAACTCTTTCATTCTTTTCATTAGGTATGTGAACGAAGGCGCAATTAATGATTATATTTTCACTGACGTTTGCATTTACATGAGCCTAAAGTTTACTAAATAGATAATAGATGGCGCTAATAGATGGCGTTATAGATGGCGCTAGTAGATGGCGTTAGCAGTACCAATATAGTAAAATTCACCAAGTCAGGGAATTTTTTATATCTACAATATCCATATAATAAATATCCTATATGTTGCGCGAGGGTGTAAACTTTTACCATACTATATTTCATCAAAATCTGTATGGCAGATTTCGCGTGATCGAAGAACAAATTAACAGACAGACAAAAATTTTCAAAGCAGTTTTTCTTGCTTCTTCTATCATTCTATGACGCTAAATCAATAACTCTTTTTAACATATTTTCGATATACAGAATTCACTGTTACATTTTATTATACATATATATATATACACACACACACACACACACACACATATATATATATATATATATATGTAATGTATGAAATTGTAACAAGAGTGAATTCTGTACATGGAAAATATCTTAAAAACAGTGAGTGACTTAGCGTAAAGAATGATAATAGAAGCCAGAAAACCTGTTTTTAGAACTTTCATCTGAAACCTACTGGATGGATTCTGATAAAATTTGGTATAATAATAGTTTATACCTATGAGCAACATACGAGAGAGAAAACATTCTAATAACTTTCTTATTCCGAATTTCATGCGAACGAAGTCGTAGGCACAGCTAATGTATCTGTAAATCTGTATATTTATTCGGTATGTTTATTCGAGAACTGTAGCTAAATCCCACTTGGCTCTTGACCGAAAATAGGAATATGAAATAACTCAAGAAGTCTGAAATCAGTTAGGCCTCGCTAATAAAGAATAATACTCGGGTCAACGCACCCATTTCCATCTATCCCACTTAGTAGCACACTACGGGGAAATATTTAGGTAAGTTTCCCTGAACTTTGCTTTGGAGAGTAAACAAAAGTATTAAACCGATGTATGTTAGGTATTCGACCTCCTCAATTTGACGGCGACCTTGGCCGCGTCGTGAATCATCCTCAACAAGAGCGTTCGAGTATTTAATAACCCAACAAAGAGAAAGTATAAAACACAGTTTAGGGATGACAAGCAGAATATCGATGTTTAGAAATTCTTAATCGATTTGGCTTATTAATGCGATCATCATTTATGGACGATTGGCGGTTGGCTTCCTAATATTTTTTTGTACAAATCTATTTATTTTATAAGTTTAAATTTATTTACTTCACATTTAAATTTAAATGTGTAATTATTTTTTGCATAGCGATACGAGATAGTTTGATTTTTAAAACAAAAAAAAATTTAACTTTTTTTTCTTTAAAATAGAATTGAATTATTTTAAATTGCCAAATTTAAAATATAGTAATGTGTGCTCATTTTAACGTAGAAGCAACACTTCTACGATAGTTTCATTTAGCTTCATTAAACGTAATTAAAACATTATATATAATAAAATAAGCTGTACATGCAACTATAACGATAATCAGAATGACGAAGTTATGATCATAATTGCAGTAGCATATTTACAGTTGCATTTTATTAATTTAAATAAATATACTGTTGTAAAACGGCAACATTAAAATTGTGTCGTGCATAGTGCAGGATAATGTTCGAATTCTGAAAATATTATTTAATAAATCTATCGATAGATGGCGCTACTATATCGTTATGTGCCGGTGAAACAGTATTGAATTATCCTTCAAAAATTTTTTGATAATAAAAAGTTTTACTTCAAAAACATCAAATATAAAAAAACATTAAAACACATCAAGAATAAATAATTACTTTTCGATTATTAAGTTGTAATTAAAATTATCTATGATAATTAGCAAAACATACTGTAGATTGCTTGTTCATATTCCTATAAATCAGAAACTTAAAGCATTCGTTCGATTTATTATAAGATGAGAAAAAACTTAAAAATGCAAAATAATTCAAACTTTTACTTATAAGTTATTGTTAAAAACATTAAAAGGAAGACTTTTGAGGGGTCATCAATGTTTAATTAACAATTCTTTTAATAATTTAATCCAAATTACAGTCTACTTGTAGCAAACTTTCTAAACATTTTTTCGTAAAATATTTAAGAATTATATTGTGGAAAAATATGTTAATCTTGCGTCTTTTTTACTTGTAATCCAATACATTATACACGCCTTGGTTTATCTTCAAGTTTCATTCGCAATTTAGTTTCTTTTTTACAATATTCCTGTTTTTATTTTGGACTTCCTAAAGTTTTCAATGACACATTCATCTTCTATACATTCTTATTGTTGATATAAGATAGTTACTGCCGTTAGAGTGTTAAAAATATCTTTCATCTTAAAACTTTTCGTCGATAGTAACAGTAGAATAGTAACAGCGTAGTTTTTCGTCAGTATTAACAGTAGAGTAAAATGTGTTATTGGTTTTGTGCTAATATTTTAAGAGATACAGGATTTTTATTCTAAAATCGTGTTCTATATTTTTAGACTAAAATTTTAATATCTAGGTTTTTCCCCTATATAGCCATAGAACAGATACAATTACGAACCGAAAAAAAATACATCCAAATGTGCACAACATTTAAAAGGCATTGAAGTTTTATTTTTACAGTTATATGTGCATCGTATTTCATAAGATCGATGATTAGGAGTTAAATAAGATCGACGCTTAAGAACTAATCCGGTTTCATAATTTTTTATTTGCAAGTAAAAAATAGTTCCGTGAAAGGGAACAAATAGTGAATTAATTCGCATTGTTTTTGTGGATAATTTGTACATCGCACGGTGTCAAGTAATTCCATTCATTACTGGTTATTTAATCATTGGGAACTATTATATAATAATGAGTCAACCAAAACAGTAACCCTATTATGCGTTTTGATATCACAAATAAGTTCTAAATACGCCACTAGTAAGTAATCAGATGAAAAATTTGGCTGTCTATATGATAAATTATAATCGCATTGAACGATGTCATAGTTATGTCAAAGCATTGATTGAAGACATTGGATGGAAAAGAGTGAGACACTCTTTTCCACAGAATCTGTTCTTGGTATCCATCAGATAATTTAAGCTAGCTGTATATTCATTTAAAACGATATAAATTTTACGAATGAAATCAGTGGAAGGGTTAAGTGTAATCGGTGACAAGAGGAAAATCTAAAACTCGACTACGGAAAAACTAACTGAAAATCACGAAATACATATATACATAGCCTGTGAAATTCATAACGTCATATATCCAAAGATTCTCTCTGGATCAATACGAATCTAAGGATATCTCATTTGTTGAAATCGCTTTAGTAGTTTAGTCTGTACGAGGGAACAAACTTACTCACATACATACATACATAGCTTATAACGTTATATACCCAAGGATACTCTCTGGATCACTACGAATCTAAGGACACCTCATTTGTCGAAATCACTTTAGTAGTTTAGTCTGTATGAGGGAACAAACTTACTCACATACATACATACATAGCTTATAACGTTATATACCCAAGGATACTCTCTGGATCACTACGAATCTAAGGACACCTCATTTGTCGAAATCACTTTAGTAGTTTAGTCTGTACGAGGGAACAAACTTACTCACATACATAAATACATAGCTTATAACGTTATATACCCAAGGATACTCTCTGGATCACTACGAATCTAAGGACACCTCATTTGTCGAAATCACTTTAGTAGTTTAGTCTGTACGAGGGAACAAACTTACTCACATACATACATAGCCTATGAAATTCATAACCCTTCTGCTGTAGTTGGATAAAAATCATAACTACACAATCGCAGAAAGGCTCACGTCAAAAGTACAAAAAAATAGCAAAACCTAGATTTTCACTCAAAATATACGGGAAGACTACAGCGATGAATCTCAATTCATAGTTTTTGTGAATTTCACGATATTTTTGTAAATACTAGGGTGAAAATAATATTAATAACAAATGTTAATAGTTTAATGGTTGTACTATGTACCCTTAAGTATTTATGTGTGCCTAAGTGTGTACTAACTCTCGTAGTGTGATTTTCATTAGTACTTAACATTTTCTTTTTCGTTTTTAATTAAATATCGATATCGACATTAAATTAAAATGACCACATCACGTATCATGGAAAAACAGCCGAAACGCCAGATGGGCGCCGGCGGCGTGTTATTGGCCGAAACTTTGTACATATATATCATCCAACTTTGCTGAATAAATTTCACTTAATTATAAATTATTCCCCTGGATTTTACATTTTGTTTTTTGTAGGCGCCCCAATTCACATTGTTCGTATCCCGCAAACCGAGTGGTATAAAGAAGTTTTTTTCTGGGAAAGTTTCTTTAGCAACTTAATTATTATTTAAAAAAATTCAACAAAAGGAGCAGGAAAATTTAATTAGACATTTACAAGCGTAGCGTTTCAAGGTTATGTATGCTTATTAAGTATTCAAATTTCATTTCGTTATATTAAAATAGGCCCCACGTTACAGAAATAGAATGTAGTTTTACAAAAATCCATACAGTTTAGCGATGTACAAAGAAGAAAAGAGTAAAAAAAAAAACAATTACAATCTGTGACCAGAATATCAAACAAGGAAAAGCTATCTTGCTTTTTAATAAACAAGGAATAAAGATGAGAGAAAAAACCTAACGGAATCCTAACAAAAATTATTCCAAAATATAATTTAATCAATGTCGATTGCTTTTTAAATGGCCATTGCCCATGGCCATTGCCGAAATGTATTGAAAATAAATCTGTCAACTGATAGTGATATTCGTTTCGTGTTTATGTGCAAAATAAATCTGGCAACTGACAGTGACTTTCGTTACGCGAATTTTTCAAAGAACCCTGGCGAGTTACCCTGACGATCCATGGATTTGCTAGAATTTTGCTAGTATAAATACTTAAAATAATATTTGCAGATGGGGAGAATCTTATATTAAGCATAAGAAGAATTTATAGATTACCACAAATCTATTTAAATACTATTGTAATAAATAATCTCACTTTTTTTAAGAAAATAAAAGATTTTGTCAATTGTCGTTCAGGTGAGAGCGCCATTTTTATTTTTGTGAAACCTAAGACCGTTGTCTATTAAATGAATATTCGCCATGTCATTCTTCTATTTGCACGATAATAGACACGACTGGTAAGAAAAAAAGTAAAAACTTAATGTAAGCTTCGAGACTTAAAGAAAAAAAGGCATAGAAACAATTGTACGGTGAGTACAATGAGTTCCTGTTCAATGAAATCTATTTTTAAGGATTATACAACTTATTGTATTGTGGTTATATTTTGCGGTTAACGCTCTAGTAAACTGCCACTGAACAAAGAGTTTATTTTTATAACTAATCTCACTATGGCTATTATTTACAGCTATTATAATTTGTTGGACTTTTTACTAACTAATTTAGGAGATAATTAAGAACAAAGGAAGAACTATATATATATATATATATATATATATATATATATATATATATATATATATATATATATATATATATATCCCTTTTTGTTATTAATATATCCTTAGTTTCAAATGTGTTTTTGAATCTCTCACGGCCAATAAAATTATTCGTTTTATTTACGTACGAAATTCAAGTATTTCCCTTAAAATGTCGCATTGTTATGACTGTGTCCTCTACGCTGATGGCCGAACAACTAACTAGCCATATTCTTAACATTTTTATGATTCTCTAGCGAAACAAGGAACTTTCACGGCTTCTTCATGTTCGTCTGTCCGTTCCGCCAATTTTTCATAGCTTCATAATTCTACAGTTTTACTCTTATATGCATCAAATGTTGCAAATAGGTGCTTTTACTGGGGGTCTAAATATCTAGCAAAACAATTTAAAAAAAAAAGAAAAAAGTATATATATATATAAATAGTAACGTAACAATTTTTTCTCGCGCACCACTCCTAAGTAGTTGTTAGATAAGTCTTGCAAAATTCAATAGAAATTTAATATATAATGTTTACGACCCCTGCGCGAAATATTAATCTTCAAAGTAGATGATGAGTGGAACTAACCTCCGCACCCTCTTCTTTAATTTTTTAATCATGAATTTGCAAAATCTGGATATTCTAGATACTATAATTTGACATGAGTTTTCAAATTAATTAATTTCGGTTAAATTCAATAAAAATTTCAAGAGATTATACAACGATAACCGAACTCTAGTTCACATGTGTTCCGACAGGCGATCAGCTGTTTTTTTACTTTTGGAATAAAGTAAATAAGAAAAACGAAATCTCAATAATAATGGGAAAATTGAAGGAAAAACACAACCAAGAAATTAATCGGTTAGATCGCATCAGAAATTTCATTAACTATTCACTAAGCAGCCTCGTATAGTTTAATATGAAACATGATCTAAAAATATCGTGTATGTAAGATAAAGTTCTTTGATCTACAAACAGACGGATAAAGATTAATTCGAATTCGCTCGAATACATTTTTTAAATTCAGAAAAATTTCTCAAAAAGTTATAGAAATTTTTTAAAAATTAAATTGTTTTGTCGCATTAGTTACCGAATCCGCACGAAGTACGTCGTTCTTATTTATTGGGGCCTCTTTATGCATGATTTAGCTTTCAATGGACCTGCTTTTTGCAACGTCTCCTTGTCTAATCAAACCTTATTGGTGGACCAGTGCTGGTGTTTAATAATACAATTTGTAAAACATTGTGTTATTAAAACAGTCATATCTTTACCATTTTGTTTATAATGTACTTTATTGACGACGATGGACGAATCTGTATTGCAAGTTATCACATCGTAATCATGAAGATGTGAAAGTTCACTTTTTCGTGAATTAACCCTACCATCATCATGGTCACTTTTGTCTTGTGGCAATATTGAATTCTCTAAACGCAATCCTGCCCTTTTAGATGCGAATAGAAATAATCATTTAACTATCAGATCAAAAAAAAGTTTATGCCTTTATTTATTTGTAACTTTATTAGTTCTTTTGTAATATTTATTTATAACTTTATTAATATTTGTTTTACAACTTTATTAGTTCGTTTTCATACATCATCAGCCTATAATGTTATAAAAAGGTGTTTGGCCGCCATTTTCACATTCTAGCTATATCCATTTCAAAGTTTAAGAATTGAGAGCAATTGTAGTAAATTATATTAACAATTGTAGTAAAATCATGAGAAGCTTCAAAATATTACAACCATCTTGAATAAATCACTACCATATTGAATTATCTGAACATTTGTCAAATTGAAGGGAAAATAAATTCGTCCAAACGTGATTCCAAATACAGTCTAACCCTTAATAGTATTGATAAAAATATACAGCCTATTTTTAAATTGGTACATCAAACCTGTTTCTATGGGTTTATGAACACAAAGTAAGACGATTATAAATAAATAAAAATTTCTCTTATCTCATTCTATTTTTGAGACAGATAATAAATAAATTTTTTTGTATCTTGGCAGAGTTGTAACGTTAATACAAGGGTTAAACGTGTAACACGTCGCGCACCGGGTGTCGCACGACTTTATTAAAACTATACGACGCAACGGTGACCCTCTTATTGGGATTTGAGTAATCAGTATACTTACGAGTATTATTTCACAGAATAGAATATAGATTTTACTGATAATTCAATTGTTTTCCATAAGAGTTTTTGTTTCATTGTGTTTAAGATGAGGAAACGTTTAAATGTAATTTTAATATGGAAAAATAAATTATTTCTTCAAAAATGTTATAAATTATTTTCTCCTACCCAATATCTGCTGTATTTTCCCCTGGTGGTCCCGGATGTAGATTAATACACTAGATTTAGAATGTGCTCAGCCTTTTAACTCGAATACACACCAAATTATATGAAAATAGTCTATGCCCCGATTTTGTCCAGGTGAACTTATAATATACTAATTTTAATGAATGCTTTTGAAGTAAAAAAGGCGAAAAATCAACTGGAAATTAAAAAAAAGCCAAAATCAATAGATAAAAGTTTACAATATTGACCAATTGAGTATAACAGCTATGTACTTTATATTATATTTATATCCGATAAAGCCAACAAACGAATCCAAACCAATTTGCAAATTAAATTTAAGTTTGCGATTGAAATGAATAAAGAAAAGTCCAGAAAATGGCAAAGAAACATCTAAAACACAATAACTCAATATTAAACAGTAGTACCTCGAGCGTTCCGATAGATTTACTTTTATTTATCTCGTGACTACATTCCGATAGTGCGATTTAATTTGTTATAATTGTTATTATGAGTGTATATACCTATTCCACATATTCATAACGGATATTGAAGTAAAATCGGAAATTATAGTTGTAACTAAAAATTTAATAAACAATCACTGTTTAACTTTTATCGAGTTCAAGACTTTTTATACCACTTAGCTTCAAATTATACTCTATATTTAAATATTATTTCTTTTGTAAACAAAGTTTGATTACCACAAAACTACAATTTTTGATATTCCTCAGTTCCCCAACTTTACAGCAAGATTACCATTGCCATAAAACTACTTCAAAGACCGCAGGTCTTACTTCTTGACCTACCATTACCCTATCAAATCCGTACAGTATTTTACGCGATGTTCAGTCAAACGAGCAAATAGATAGATAATAGTTTAAGAAAACCATGACGTTCTATAGCTTATTTATGGCATCTGAATTCATTTTCTCCTAAAAAATATTTACAGTCTTTTTTGCCTTCAACTATTTTATTACGCATATGTCGTACACTTTTGTGAAGTGCTGAGTGTTTAGAATAACGAAAACATTCTATAGCTTATTTATAGCATCTGAACTCATTTTCTCTTAAAAAATATTTATAGCCTTTTTACCTTTAACTATTTTATTAAGTATATGTCGTACACTTTTGTGAAGAAAGTGTTTAGTATAATGAAAACATTAAAACAATACCAAGTAATGTACACATAAAACAAATGAAGTGTTCACGTTTCAAATGGACGTCTATGATGTTTTAAATTATTCTTTTTGTCTATGTTTCTTGTAGAATATGGTTTTTATGGTGTCAAGCGTAATTAGTTGTCGTCCATCGACGAAAAATAGACAATAAAAACCGTGATAGCTATGACAATAAAACGATTCTTATTTACCAATGTGTCCTTGGCAACGACTATTTATGGGCAAAATGTGGACGTACATAAAAAGTTAAAAGCTGGGGTATCAAGTTTGGTTTTTGTTTCACAATTTTTTGTTATAGGTGTTCCAAGAAGTATCTTCTTAATTTGGGTAGTGTGAATATACGATTCAGAAATATGTCTACAAATTTCAATTATCGAAACATAGATGTTTATTTTAGGATATTTTAAATGTGATATATCTTTATTTGTGATAGATGTTTATTTTGAGATATTTTAAATGTGATTTATCTTTACTTGTGATATATGTTTATTTTAACATATTTTACATGTGATATATCTTTATTTGTAATAGATGTTTATTTTAAGATATTTTAAATGTGATATATCTTTACTTGTGATATATGTTTATTTTAACATATTTTACATGTGATATATCTTTATTTGTGATAGATGTTTATTTTAAGATATTTAAAATGTGATATATCTTTACTTGAGATATATGTTTATTTTAACATATTTTACATGTGATATATCTTTATTTGTGATAGATGTTTATTTTAAGATATTTTAAATGTGATATATCTTTACTTGTGATATATGTTTATTTTAACATATTTTACATGTGATATATCTTTATTTGTGATAGATGTTTATTTTAAGATATTTAAAATGTGATATATCTTTACTTGAGATATATGTTTATTTTAACATATTTTACATGTGATATATCTTTATTTGTAATAGATGTTTATTTCAAGATATTTTAAATGTGATATATCTTTACTTGTGTTATATGTTTATTTTAACATATTTTACATGTGATATATCTTTATTTGTAATAGATGTTTATTTTAAGATATTTTAAATGTGATATATCTTTACTCGTGATATATGTTTATTTTAACATATTTTACATGTGATATATCTTTATTTGTAATAGATGTTTATTTTAAGATATTTTAAATGTGATATATCTTTACTTGTGTTATATGTTTATTTTAACATATTATACATGCGATAATCTTTATTTGTGATAGATGTTTATTTTAAGATATTTAAAATGTGATATATCTTTACTTGAGATATATGTTTATTTTAACATATTTTACATAAATGTATGTTTTACATGTGATATATCTTTATTTGTGATATATGTTTAGTTTAAGATAGTTTAAATGTGATGTATCTTTATTTGTGATAGATGTTTATTTTAGGATATTTTAAATGTTATATATCTCTATTTGTCATAGATGTTTATTTTAGGATATTTTAAGCGTGATATCTTTATTGTGACCGATGTATATTTTGAAATATTTTAAATGTGATAAATTTATATGTATTTATTTGTATATATATATATATATATATATATATATATATATATATATATATATACACACACATTGGATTAGGTGCTATTATGTGTCGACGCGAACGCTTTTCATTAACTTCTCAATGTTGTGTCGAGATAATATGTACTTCAATTTGCTCTTAGTGGAATAATGCTAACTTAAACAAAATTTATCTAGTAATTTTAAGCAATGCGAGTCAACACACAGACAGGCAGACAAACATTTTAAAAATGATCGATTACTTCCTTATAATTCACCCACTTCCCTACAGTTCTCCACACTCATGTTTTTTTAAATATTTTCACGATACGGATTTTTATACTGTTTTGTTATATGTATAGGTTGGCGTAATTTAATGTCGTGTAGAATAAAAATAGGGGGTGAGTTTCACCCACACGAGTAGTCTCACCCTTATGGATCAATGAAGTGAAACTTCTTTAACGGTTTATGTCAGTCAATATTTATAATAATAATTACTTATCTAGAAGTTTATTCTTTTTTCTTGTTATTCTAATTAAAACTAAATTTTCACTAATTTATAGTAACTAGCTGACCCGTGCGAAGTCTTCGCACTATATCGCCATCTAGCGTGTTCCAAGTATACAATTTGGCTAAGATATTTGATGTGTCGCCCACAGATGGCGCTCATGCCAATTGTTATAAAAATTAATTTTTTTATTAACAAAAATATTTTTTTCGAATTTTTTTATATTTTTCGCCCAAAGTAGAAAACATAAGCTTTAAGTGGGTATTTTTTTTATTTTTTTTGGTGCAGTAGTTAAAGAGATCGAGTCGCTCGACCAAAAAACACCTTTTAGAAATAATATATTTAGATATTCTTAATAAATGTTCACTCAAAGATTTTGAATAAATGATAATATCACACTTGTAATTTTTGCATTACACCGATTGACAAAACTAAACGCACGAATAAAGACGCGAAAATCGGTGACATCCTGACGTTTCATCGACATATTGGCGTTTGAGTAAACTTTGACATTTTCGATCGCCATCTTGTTACCGCTCGGCCAGTTTCGCCGGGATTGGACGTGTTCGGCATTTATTTTTTGGAGCGTTACAAAATTTTAACGTGACAGAATAATTCACTTCAATAATAATAATAATAAGAGCGTGACTTCTCCACACTTCTTTACCACATATCTATATTACTGCGACACGGTTACCGTCTCTGCGCGTTCGCGCGAGCGCCGCAACGGACCAATCTTACAAGGCATTGTCGTAACAAACGATGATTAGTAGCTACGGTAAACCGATACGCAGCATCCATTTTAGATAATATCTGGTTCGCTATAATGGGAGCCAATAAACTACTCCAACGGTAAACAACTTGCTGGGAAGAATTTACGATAGCCATTCTTAATTTCCGTCGTTTACGTTACGATAGTTAAAGACACTAATTTTGGTTCAGAACCAAACTGAATTTGCGATATCACGTTTGCAGTACTGTCAGTATCGTTTGAAAAAAAAAACATCGAAAAATGTGAAATTCATGCCAGTAGCGTGTAATGCGCGTGTAGACGTTAGGTCCAGAACGTTCGTATAAACCAAGTAATGGTTAACACGGTAATAACTTAAAAAATAATTAAAATATGAAAAAAACCGATTTAAACATTTTTATGTCTTCTAATATGAGAAGTTTATATTACTCATTATTTTTTCGCTATCGATAATATTTCGGTTGCAATTTAGATTTGAATAATTATTTTTTTTCTGGCTGGTAACATTCAAAGCAATGAGGACGAATAATGAGTTTTCCAACAAGTTTTGTTAAAGATTTTCTTGTTTGAAAAAGATACATTACGAAAATATCTGATATACTTTTGAATTGATATTTTAATAGCCTTTCATTTGATACCCAAAGCGAATACAATGAAAAATCGTTGAAAATTATTTTTTCGTCCAAGATCTCACCCTTGAAAACTATTCTCTACAAAGAAAATAATTTTTCTGGGACCTAAACGTTGGTAACTGGGCAATTTTTCATTACGATTATGCCAAATTTCGACCTTATTATGTTATGTGGTTCAAAGATAGATAGACGAAGAGCTGATTATATTAAGTGTCTTGTTTTTTTTCAAATCATCTTCACCTCAAGTTAGACTCCAAATTTCTCAAGAGGAAATTATTATCAATACACAGGTCTTGATTTCTTGGCTGCCCGTATATCTTAAGGCTTGCTTCGGTCAGTTGCCTTGCTCTCTTTTAGTCGGTATTTACCTTCATATTTATAATACGACAGAACCTTGTGTATGTGAAACGAATTCTAGATATTTAAATTGACGCAAAGCAGACTAGCGCACACAATTTTGTGCAATGGGAACACCATAACACAAAATTCTATGTGCAGAGACGTTTAGCTTAAAACAATATTGTAAACAGCTTAGTGGACTATTTCATATTATTTTTTTATGGACAAATTATGAAATAAACCCAGCTTGCCAGTCACCATTTAATAAACAAGACTGCTTTCCATCTACTAGAACAAAAATACAATTAGTACTCCTGATATTTTGGCGACATTATAAATTAAATGCCTACCTTATAAGAAAATTAGTCCCATTAATTTCTAAGTCCGTCCAACGCCAAGTTTAAGAATTCTATAATCACCCTCAACCATAATTAGGGCCAAGGCTGGCTCCGTATAAATAAGTAGCCTTAAGGCCACAGTGACAAACTATAAAGTATCGGCGCCAATCAATACCAAGGCTGCGCCATAAATTCCCGACAGAGATAATGACAGACTGGCGCACTTAGCCGATTCATTATTATATTCATGAAAATTTTGTGGCGTCCCCTACAATGTCTCGACGTAAATACGTTACACTTCGTTTAAGTAATGTCTCCGTCGTATACCGAAGTTTTATCTCAAACCTTCCTCCTTCCATCTTGGGAGAGTTAGGTCAATAGTTAAGGGGCGTTTTCCTCCTGGCGACAAGGTTACGTATTGCGGATAATGCGCCTAAAATTGTCAAGAGTTTACGTTAAAATTTACGACTTGTATTAAGATTAAAGGAAAAACGAAACACTTTCGACGTCCTATTTTACGTTTATTATTACGTTATGTTACAAGAACATAGCTAGTCCATGTTCTTATATACAATTCAATATTTATCGCTTGAAAATTCTAAGCAGATAAACCTACGAGATGTTTATTTCCGTCGCGTGACATTTAATAATATAAGAAGGAAAATATTATCCACGTGTAAAGTATAGATAAGTATATAATCATTGCCGCCTTGACTAGCAAGAAAATCGTGGTGCTATTTGAAGGTCAATCCGAGATAAAAAGTCTATGTTTTTCTTTAATTCATCAGAAAACATAGCAATGTTAGTCATTAGTGTCGTTATCAATATACTTAGAATTAATATTTACATCGTTTGTGATTGTGTTAAAAGGTATTTGCGGTGAAAAAAGTTAAGAAATCGTTGGCTAAACCAAAAGTACACACTTCGCATTTTTTTTTAGTTTTTAAATAAACGATTGTAAGACAAAGTTAAAAATAAAATAAAGTTAAAAACAGCAGAGAGCAGACAGAAGGGGCAAAAAGATTCGCCCGAAAAGGATGCCGAGCGTGATAAAAAGGAGATTTTGTAGAAAACTGTTTATAAAAATTAAACTATTCGACAGAATAGATCAAAATTAAACGATTCCGATAGCTAAACAATCGATAGAAAAAAGAATCGCCAAAATCGATCAAGAACAGCGGTCTGTAGCGCGTCCTCATACGTACATGCGTATGTACGTAAAAACGTACGGCAACATATATAATTTTTCAAACACGTATTTAGATAATTATATCGTCAGCATCAAGACGGATTTTTATTCCAAAAATATTTAAAAAAAATTTAAAAAAAATGTTGTGCGTGTCAGCTTCGATGCGCGACTGGAGTTTACTCCTTAAGTACGATTGTCTTGGAATTTATAAAATAGGTAACACTATATAAATATAAATATCATTAAATGTAAATGGAAAGTTCTTTAATAAAAAAAATACTGACAATATAATTATTTTCAAGTAAAACACGAATGAACAACATCAAATTTATACAACAAAATTAAAAACATTTAGTAACGTCAGTCTAAGAGGTTATAATTAAAAGGGACTTTTTAATTTTGTAGGATAGAAGACATCAAATATTCAGACAGAATGACATTTAATGATTACATGTTGACATAAGCGAACGATAGTAAACTATGTGTGTCATATTCCGTCATTGGGATTACACCATAAGAAAATGCCAAATAAACATTGATATCTCACTTTAAAGATGCGCAGAAATGTTGCGTGGAGAGGCCACCTAACTATTACCCTTTTTTAACGCTCTGAACTTCGTACGATCAGAACCTAAAGGTTACACTCTTTTTTAACGCTCTGAACTTCTGATTTTATTCGTTATAAAACTTCATACCGGACGCTATATATGAAAATCGATTCTTAAGGAGTAAACTCCAAAAACGTTGTAAAATCGCTAAAATCATCCAAGAGTAGCCACCTGTAGCGTGTTCTCATACGTAAATGCGTGTGAGTATATACGTACAGAGCGACGGATGGTGTATGTAATTATTCAAGGTCTTATTTAGATTACAGAAATATTTAAAAACAATTAAAAAACTTTATCACTTATTAGAAAAAGATGACAATGAATGAAAACGTTATCCTTTGCAAAAAGCTGTATTATAAGACTACATGTAAAATTACCCGAGTCATAATTACTTCTATCGCCAAAATTCGAGGCTGGCGAGCTAATCGATAATAAAGCACAGCATACACCCACGAGGCGTACGACTCAAAGCCGTATTTATTAAATTGTATACACCCACCTCCGATTTCGTACGTGCAAGCATATTGGTACACCGTATGTATAACGAGGGTGGTTGCAAATATTCTTTTTTCGCAATAAGAAAAACTAATAAGAAGCGATCTCGGGATAAGGTCACAACTTATTATAAGATCAAGTGGGTATAAGGTCACATCATTATCTACAAAGGTCAACTGTTTTATTAATATCGGACGTCTTGCTGGTTTCTTCTATATTTAAAAAAAAAGTTGAATCCGCTTTAGTCTCACAACACTACAAGTGTAGGAGATATACGTAATCTGGTTTTTGTAGTAGGTATTAAATTGCTATATTATTTTTTGCAAGTTTTGACGTCATCAATTTATAAAAAGTTAACTAGATTTTCTTCAAAATGATTTACGTAGAAGTATAGATTAAAAATGCAATATACAGGCTGTATAACTGAATACGATAATGCCGCGAAGAGGTAAATCTCTTCAATTTCCTGAAGGGAACAGCGTAAAACATTTTTCGAAATAAGTAGCGGTCCCGGAGTTATTTGAGGTCGAAGTTGAATTTTTTTACCAGTAATTTGGTAAATATTTTCCGGATTTGGAAAATATTTTCCGGATTGTAATAATTTTGCATACAATTTTCACATTATCCTTCTCATATGAAAAAAATATCATTCAATAACTTAATGTTATCAACCAAAATATAAATTTTCTTCTCTAAAACCAAAAACATTTCAAGATTTAGGACGTTTTGTTCTAAATCTTGTAATGTTTTTGGTTAGTATATTTCATAAATCAATTGACGACTACGTACTTAACCCTCAAGCGGCCAACTGATTTTTTTGTTTTTTAAATGTTCGCAACTGTTTTCTTACGCAGAATTTCAAAAAATGGTTTAATTGTTCTCTTCAGGCTATCGAAGAGAATTACTTATTTACTGCTGTGTCGTATTTAATTTTACACCTATATATCTTCACATTTGCTGTAACCGGATATTCACTAAGATAAAAAGACCTTGATAAAAATAATTTGAATCGACATAAACAAAAACAGGAGAGCACATACTAGACAGACAGAATAAAGTCTGCCTGTCTATTACACGCCTTCCCGTTTTTGTAATAGACAGACTAAAGAGAAAACATTTTTTATAATCTATAAAACATAAGAGAATGGAGCAATTTGTCTCCGTATTCGTTTTATGCAGCGGCTACATTAGAGTGACGTGAATATATAAAGGGAATTAAAAAATCAAAATGTTACGTGTAGAAAATCACGCATTTGAAGTGAATCTTCTTAGCTGTGAATTATTTGTTAATATCTAATTAGCTGTATCCGCGACTTTGTTCGCGCGGACTTTATAATTAGAAAGTTTCTTGATATAAGACGTAATTAGAGTAACACCGAAATATTCCGATCAACAAACCGAAATCGCAATATTTACTAACAAATTCCATGCCTAAGTATCACCAAAGTAACTACTTTGGTAATACCAATTAGTCATATAAATCAGTCGTATAAGTATAAGGCAGTACTTAAAGCGCATTCAAAAGCAGAATAGAGGAAACAGTGGTTTAAAATTGTGTTGCATAAGTACTTTTCACATGCACCATTCGCTTGCGTGTTTTAAAAACGAATCACTTTATTCAATTTCAGAATAGAGTAATTATATAGGCAAACAAAAATTATTTGTCTCCAATGTTAATAAATTCGGAAAACCATTGTACTGAGACGACGTATATAATGTAGTTTGTTACACATTTGGGTATTTAAAAAATTAACAGCGCCGTCTGTTGAATTTTAGCAGAAACTAATTTTGGCAGATTCAATACTTTTTTAACTTTCTGCATCCCGTACTGCCAGTTAAATCAGTTGCGATAATTATTTTCAAATTATAAAGATAATGAACAGCACCATCTGTGGTATGTAAGTAAAACTTAGAATTATAGAAATGCTTATATATTTACCGACAGATGACTTCGGCAATGAGTCACCATATCTATGAAACGCTATGGAATTATACCCCAGCGTTTCATCCATTAATTTAAAAGAAGTTTCTCTTTCAAAAGACGGTTTTAAATCCTACAAACTTTCGTTAATTTTTAAATCATACGCCAAAGGATGTTTCTTGGAGCTTTAGCTACATTACTGCCTGTCAGTTTTTTCCAAAGAAATTTTAAATTAAGCGTTTATTTGAATAATACTTCCACGGCATCGATACATAATCAGATAAAATTAAAATTTAATAATAATAGAATAACGGATAGTACAAAATAACAATCATTGTCTACACGTCTTAAAGGATTCTCAGGGTCCCGAGGTGCTTGAAAATAAGTACTCCTAAGCCCACTTTGATAGATAATAATTTCCTTTTCCACCTATGCAAACGCAGCTCTTTAACGTACGCGTTTGAGCAATAATAAACATACATTATCGATAAACTCGCGTAACAGTACTCCCTCACTGCTCAAAGAGCAATAACGCAGCGGATGGAGACGCACTTGAGATAACATCGATTTCTCGTCACGTCGTTTCCATGCTAACGAAAAAGATTTACCGAACGTCGATTAGAGTGTACCGAATGCCGCGAAGTTAGCGCGTTCCCTCGCAAGTGGATATCTTGATATTTCAGTACGGTTATTTTGAGTGTAAGGTTATTCAAAAGAAAATCGACTTTCTAAACAATACTGATAAGTGCAACGATTAATGACTATAAATGCGACTTTTAATGTGCAAATAATATTCTCAATCTGTTATAGAAACAATGTACACCCGTTTATCCTAATAAATAGAATTAATCACTAGTTTCCGCCCGCGACTTCATTCGTTTGGTCTATTGTAATATAGCCTGTTTCTCAAACCAGGCTGTTATTCACATTTGTTCCGATTTTGGAAAATCAGTTATTTAATAGTAACTCGTGATCGAGTAATATGAAAATGGAAGAAAATTATGCACAGGGATCATAGTATAATTTAATAGATGTTACGAATATAATCAAATTTACAGAATTTTCCTAGCAGGAAATATTAGATGATCAAGTAGGAACTAAATAAAAGTAATAAAATACGAAATATCTCTCTCAGGAATTTCTCCAGCTTTTGAGATAAAAAGTAACCTATATGTTAATTTAGGCTATGGTCTATTCGTATGTCAAAACTTCTGAATCTTTCATATTTATAATATTAGTTAGGATTTAAAAAAGTAGCTATTTCTAGCAACAAAAAAGGAGGGTAATGTTTTTCGAATGTATTTACGTGTGTCTAAGTGTTATTGGTAACGAAGAAGTACTTTTTCCTCAGTATTGCCGGAATAATGCATCCGAAAAAAATCTTATAAAATTCTATATATAATGTTGAGTATCACTTGATAGTACTACTTAGAAGCCATAGCAAGAGAGAGCTAGTTTTTTTTTCCTAATTTCGGATAGAATATAGAGATAAAATAGCCAAAAAATATGCCCTCCCCCCTCAATTTTCAGAAACTATTGAAACTGAAATTATGAAAAAGCAGGATTTTTATAAGCCTACGCATAGATTGTAGGAAAAGTATAACAATGATTCCGTATGTCATAGATTTTGAAATATTCACGATTATATATAGTCCTCCTCCTAGTTAAATATTTTAGGTATAATTATTATTGCGCTAGGAAGCCCTCATTACTCACGACTATAAATAAAATAATTTCACTTCAAACGAGGTACGGAACCCTCAAAGCTCGAGCCCGATTCGCACTTGACCGGTCTTTCTTACATTACTTTACAGACAATAGTAAACACAAGCAAGTGATTGTAAACTTTAAGTTATTCAGGAACTC
This sequence comes from Druceiella hillmani, assembly GCA_039881145.1. Taxonomy (NCBI): domain Eukaryota; kingdom Metazoa; phylum Arthropoda; class Insecta; order Lepidoptera; family Hepialidae; genus Druceiella; species Druceiella hillmani. The sequence continues at coordinate 18,672,046 of JAYKKI010000032.1, read as the reverse complement.
TCATAAGACAACAAGCCTAATATATTCATCATGTAGCAAATTATGATAATGCGAAGCGGAGAGAAACGCAGAGCTTAAAATGATCTGGAAACACTTCCTCCCAGTACTGTATTAACATAGAGACGATCTCCCGCCCGCCCTACCGCCGCCGCACTGCAGATCCCGTCGCTCCAGGCACAAGTTTAAGGGCGCGATCGATAGCGCCCGCGGCGATAACCTACTCCTCGCTCTCGGCTGTGTTCTGTAATTTTCTCAAATAGTGGGTCTAGTATTGATTTTATATATAATGATAAAATTACAAACATAATATTTGGGTTACATTTCAATAGTATAATAGTATTGATATTTGGAATTGATCGCCTATACAAAATATTTAACACATTTTTTAACGAAGTTTTTCCACGTACGTTCCGTTTAATATCGAAGCATTATTGTTTGTGATCGAATCAAATAAAAAAATACATTGTCCCGAATCGGTGCAAGAGAATAATTAAACCTGTCAATGCAGGACATATACGTTTACGTGACCCGTAGGCTATAAAACTGAATATTTCCGGTTTTTATCTCTTCTAAATCCATGAATACCATTAAAAAAATAAAACTGGCCAAGTGTGAGCCTGACTCGCGCAACAAAGGGTGCCGTACCAAGTTTGAATTAAATTATGATCATTAAGTCATCACTAACATTGGACTTCCTAGCACAATAATTATTATTAATACCTAATATAATTAAGTAGGGATGGGTGACATCATATTATCATTATATATAATCAAAAATAATCTTCTTAATTTTTATAGCATTGGCGCAAGCTTCTGAAAACCCAGTTTTCAGGGTTCCGTATCTCAAAAAGAAAAAAGGAACCCTTATTTGATAAAATTACAGGTTTTCCGTCCGTCTGTCTGACTGTCAAGACGTCTTTTCTCAAGAACGTCTGGAAGTATCAAGTTGAAATTAATATCAAATACTAAAGTCTACGGGCCACTTGGAGCTGTAAAAGACAATAAATTAAGGTTCTAAATCAAAGCAAACAAGAAGACCCTAAAATACGACCATTTATGTCGCATATTTTTAACACTCCTAAATAAATAAAAACCAACAGGGCACTTCTCATTGACCTAGAATCAAAAAATTTGGCAAGAAACAAGGTCTCACAGCACCGGTAAAGGAAAAAATTCAAAAGCCGTTGATTTGTAGTTATATCACATAAACAAATATTTTTTTAAATATACGCCGGTGAATGTATTTTCGTTAAACAAAAATTAAAATTTTGTAAATAGCTTAATGGAAATGTTATGTATGGTAAATGTTTATAAATGCCTAAATCTGTACGGAAGACTAACAGTGCGAATTCTAATCGTGCTTGACAGTTTTTTTTCATAATTTTTGTTTTTTTTCAATATATTTTTCAGTCAAAACATATCTTCGAGACTCTTATGACTTGCTCTGTCAAACGATGCACCAAACACTATACACGGAGCTTTTACATTTTCTTCTCCAGTATTCAATTTTCCCCTCCCGTTCCCCCTCCTTGCTAACATTTCAATATTAATAATTTTGAGTGTTAGCTATTGAGATATTTGCGATATTTATTGCTCTGCCAAATGTAAAGTTTCTACGTCAAGCGGTTTCTGAGAAAAAATGGCTCTGACGAACGGGCACGTGAGTGATTTTATAAGTATTTCGTTTTTCTTTTTAAAATATGGAACTGCAAAACCAAAGTTTTTAATAATAATAAAAGTTATTGCTCTGCCAAATGTAAAGTTTCTACGTCAAGCGGTTTCTGAGAAAAAATGGCTAATAATAAAAGTCGCTCAAGAAAAATTGCTTTAGTAAAAATATATGTCTAAAAAATTATTCTACTGTCAAATGTTGAAATTCAAAGTCTTTTTACGTTTTCTTATTTACTTATGTTTGTGTCCTTGTTCATTTACTAAGTGTTTACAGCAATGAGTTGTAAATTAAGTGCAAAAACATCAACAAATGATTCTTTACATAAACATAATTTGCAAGAGAAAAAAATTGTTAGATCGATTTTTTTATATAACAAACCAATAACGAGTGGCCTTCGTAACTATACGAAACAAGTTTTAGTGTATGTTACAGCCGAATAAAAAAGTGACGAAAAGTTTACTTTAGCCAAAATTTACTATCACTCGTAAACACGAGCTTAAAGACGGCGAAAACTCACATTAAAATCCGTTTAGTTGTTTTCCGCGGTACCTGTACAGACAAAGTTTTAATATTTGAACGGATTTTATTCTTCCGCCCTGCCCTCCGTTGAAAACGTAATAATACAAATTTCAGCTAACCTAAGCTTCAAGCTGTGAAAACTTCTTGAAAATCCACTCGCTAGCTTTTCTACGCTACATGTACAGGCGCAAACATTTCAAAAATTCAACGCTCTACAACGTACTTATTGCTCTATAAACGTACTTTTTACGCTCTACAACGTACTTATTGCTCTATAAACGTACTTATTACGCTCTACAACGTACTTATTGCTCTATAAACGTACTTATTACGCTCTACAACGTACTTATTGCTCTATAAACGTACTTATTACGCTGTACAACGTACTTATTCTCGAAGCAACTTTTTTAAAGATCTTTATTGCATAAACTTTTTTATCTTTCCTTTTTTAAAACAAGTATAGATTAAAACTAATTAATAAAGCCACAGCATGATCCGAAGGTACTCTACATCTTCGATAAATAGAAAAAAACTATCAAGCACGAGTGGAACTCGCACTACAAGGGTTCCGTACACATTTCGGCATTTATAAACATTTAATGGCATATAATATTCCTACTAAACTATTCATAAAATTTTAATTTCCTATCTTTCACAAGGACATATTTAAAAAAAAATTATGTAATCTAACTACAAATTAACGATTTTCGGCATCTTGCCAAATATATAGTAATACCAATATATAATAACCTTGCTTCTTGCCAAATTCCATGACTAGATCAACGGGAAGTACCCTATAGGTTTTGATTTATTTGCGTCAAAATATTTTTAGGGTTCTTCTTGATTGCGTTGGTTTAGAAACCTTATTTTTTTACAGCTCCAAAGGACCGTAGACCTAAGTATTTGATATTAATTTCAACTTGATATCTACGCGTTTTGCTCAGAAAAAGGATCTTAATAGACAGACAGACAGATGGACAACGAAGTTGACCTGTAAGTCTTCCTTTTTTTCCTTTTGAGGTACAGAACCCTAAAAACGGTACTAAATGCAAACATAGAATTGAACGAGGTTACTCCATAAACACTTGGTGATTGCAGGCAAATTAAGGTACATCCTGACATCGATTAGCGAATCGAAACATTAACATGAATAATACCTTTCAAATCAAATCTGAAGTTAGTCACGCACATGACGTTACCATTTATCAATGATGTGAAACTGTCATCGGGTTAATAAATGATAAAAATACAGTATACCTCTTGCTTTAACTTGTCAATTAGTTTATGAATACGTCTTCATTAGAATAAAACGTAGATATATATTCGTATAATAAAGTAGAAGTAATTTATTCCTCTGTATCGTCCAAATGTAATAGTCCATTTAATTTTAGTTTGTCTAGCCATAAAATGTTGTATAAATTAAAATCTTTGATTAGCTATATATATATATATATATATATATATATATATATATATATATATATATATATATATATATATATATATATATATATATATATATATATATATATATATATATATATATATATATATATATATATATATATATATATATATATATATATATATATATATATATATATATATATATATATATATATATATATATATATATATATATATATATATATATATATATATATATATATATATACATATATATACATATATATATATATATATATATATACATATATATACATATATATATATATATATATATATATATATATATATATATATATATATATATATATATATATATATATATATGTTTAAATTAGCTTCAACACGCGGCTTTGAAAAGGGTTATAGTCTTCATTAGAATAAAACATAGTAGATATATTCGTATAATAAAGTAGAGGTAGTTGAGTGTTTAATTTATTCCTCTGTATCATCCAAATGTAATTGTCAATTTAATTCTATTTTAAATAGCTATAAAATTTTGTATAAATTAAAATCTTTGATTACCTATATTTATATGTTTATCTAGCTTCAATATGCGGCTATGAAAAGGGAAAGAATACAGTTGAAGTGCTTGATTTTTTTCTTTATATGAAGACCATTATCTGTAAGATTAGGATGATACTGTTTATGCATTACTTAAATATACATAGCTATGTACACAGTCTTATGTTTAACGGGCTATTCTATAATTACAAAAAAAAAGTAACTTCTAAGAATTAAGTTTTTCTTTAAAAAAATTATGGTAATTCTATTGTAGAAGAGTGTATCATATTGTTTTATTACAACTATTACCGCAGAAAATAGTGGTAGGTAAAAGGGTTTAATGCGCGTAATCACACTGGCACCAATATCGGTGGATGCAAAATCGCAATCATTTATATGTGGCACTTTTAGGTTAGTCGATAATGTCGGATCCGACAGTAACCTTGTCGGTCATATTCACTACATTCAGCCGGCGAAGAATCGGGAGATTTTTTTTCGTTGGCCAATTTTTTCATCAATTCAAAATAACTGTTGAAAATTAATAAGTATAAGTGACTTAGAGAGAAGTTGTTGAATCAAAAATTGTATATGGGTAACAAAATTAGCATGAGATTATTGGTAAGTAATCAAAATCCAAAAGAAGCATTTTTCAAATAAGATAGTGCCTTCTAAATATGAAAAAATGTATATGGGTAACAATATTAGCATGAGATTATTGGTAAATAATGAAAAATTTCCTAAAGAAGCATTATTCAAATAAGATAGTGTTTCCTAAATATGAAAAAAATGTACATGGGCAATAAAATTAGCATGAGATTTTTGAGTTTTTTGACCCTTTATCAGCAAGTAATAAAAATTTCCAAAATCGTAAAAAAATATAAAATTTTGTCGGTATAGCAACCCATTTTAGCATGAGATTTTTTGACCTTTATTAATAAGTAATCAAAAATTTCCAAACTCGTAAAAAATATTTTTTTTTTCGGTACAGCAACCCATTTTCCAAATGCCTTCTAAATATCTTACTTCTACACTTGAACTACTGTCTTTACTTTATAATTCGTATTTTACGTCTTAAATACGAGAGATAAAGCAAAAATAATTTATTATTTTCTAAAAAACACAACGTTTTGGAACACGCGTTTCCAACAGACTATGGTATTGGTATCGTAGTCAATTCGGGAACTCACAATTAACTCTTTTAATATTGTCAGTTAGATCCACGAGAAACATAAAGGACCTTTTTTAAAATATCCAAACGAGATTCAAATCGAACCGGGTGACCACAACCAAAAGAGACTAACGAACCGATTTGTAACATTAGCATCTTATTGGACGTCTGTCCGTTTGTCAATCACACGAGAAACCAACGCGTCGCGGTAAATCACAGACGATTCTATGAACTGTCAAACTGACAGACGTCACTCAACAGACTACACAACGATGCGCACGCGCAGCAGTCCTAAAGCTGTATTACAGAGAATAATAGCTAATTTATCGCTCGGTGTATGATACATACAAATTGCATGCAGCGTGTTTCGTGGAATTTGCCATTTGCCAGATAATTGCCTATTGGTATTAATGCAGCGCCCTCATCAATTCCCATACGCGGCTCCTTTTGAGTTGAGTTGAGAGACTCTTCTTTGAGGGCAATGACTTTATCTTAAATAGACGTGCCATTAGCGCTCTAAAATGGTTCTCAAAGACGTAATTGCTACGTTTTTAATACAACTATCTCTTTCATATACGTGCTTTTCTTATTCTGCATCTCTTTCATTGTAGTTGTATTTGTAATACAACTATCTCTTTTATATACGTGCTTTTTTATTCTGCATCTCTTTCATTGTAGTTCGGACGTGGCGCTATTCGGGATCAGATATTTTGTCGTTTGATACGGGTATAACAAGTCTATTGTAATGTCATTGGTTGAGAGTACTTTAATTTTGCATACGAATATAAGAGCATATGATAGCAACTAGAAAATGAAACCAATTTAAAACGCGATCGACTTTTTAAAACGTCATTCACATTATTTCAAATTTTAATCCGGTTGTTTTGCAACTATCGCTGATTGTCTCCCAGTTTGCAGTAAATGAGGAGATAAAACAAAGAACGAGTTCAAAATAAATATTTCCATTTTAAAAACATAATGCGCCAAACGTCTTAGCGAAATAGAAGCTATAGTCTGATAATGAGTATACTTTTGATTTAGTTGGTGGCTCATTTAGGCGCAACTGCCTCCCCCAGCATCATTATTAAAGATGTTTTCACGTTAAAAACGGACTGTTTATGGGTTTAGTAATTTGTACGAATGACTGTCGTATTTGATTTTCTCAGGTCTAAATATTTTGACATTTTTACATAGTTATAAAAAGTTATTCCAATTTGCCATTTTGACATAGTTATAAAAAGTTATAAAACTTACTAACACACGTGTATACTAAAAGAGATAACCTAAAATATTCAGAGGACCAAGGAGGTTAAGTTACCGATAATTTTTTTTACTCACGAGATATCGTTTAACCATGTGAGTGTTAAAGATTATATGAACACAGAATCACCTACTTGAATAATAGAACGGGCGTTGTAACAACGGAACGTGTATTATTAAATTCTTCATCATAATTCAGATTCTGCGTATCCAATTGGGGAAAAAATGTTAAGAAAAGTACATGAAAATTCTCAAATATTTCTGAAAAAATCATTGTCAAAGTTGAGCTTACAAGGAAAACAATGTATAAAGGAGCGCGATTGTACAAATTTATATGCAACAAAAGCACACATTTTGGTAATATGTACAGTTATTTGCGGATATTTACCAAATAGAAGACGTGTAAAAGTACTGTGCCAGTACTTGCAATTATTTTCATAGCGCAAAAAAAATTGTTTTTAGTTTACTGAGGGAAATTTGTGCGCGATGCCGCTTCAGGTATTTTTCATATATGCATAATGGAGCGCGATTGTACAAATTTATATGCAACAAAAGCACACATTTTGGTAATATGTACATTTATTTGCGGGACTTTACCAAATATAAGACGTGTAAAAGTACTGTGCCAGTACTTGCAATTATTTTCATAGCGCAAAAAAATTTGTTTTTAGTTTACTGAGGGAAATTTGTGCGCGATGCCGCTTCAGGTATTTTTCATATATGCATAAAGAAGCGCGATTGTACAAATTTATATGCAACAAAAGCACACATTTTGGTAATATGTACATTTATTTGCGGGACTTTACCAAATATAAGACGAGTAAAAGTACTGTGTCAGTACTTGCAATTATTTTCATAGCGTAAAAAAATTTGTTTTTAGTTTGCTGAGGGAAATTTGTGCGCGATGCCGCTTCAGGTATTTTTCATATATGTATAATGGAGCGCGATTGTACAAATTTATATGCAACAAAAGCACACATTTTGGTGATATGTACATTTATTTGCGGGACTTTACCAAATATAAGACGTGTAAAAGTACTGTGCCAGTACTTGCAATTATTTTCATAGCGCAAAAAAATTTGTTTTTAGTTTACTGAGGGAAATTTGTGCGCGATGCCGCTTCAGGTATTTTTCATATATGCATAATGGAGCGCGATTGTACAAATTTATATGCAACAAAAGCACACATTTTGGTAATATGTACATTTATTTGCGGGACCTTACCAAATAGAAGACGTGTAAAAGTACTGTGCCAGTACTTGTAATTATTTTCATTGTGTAAAAAATTTATCAACGCAAATTTGAAAGAAACGCACTAACTCTGCTGATCTTTTTCGCATATGTACATGGGGAATCACGATCGAGCTCCTCGGTACTTGAAATCGGTACCCGCTTTTTTAAGAGGAGAGATTTTATTATAAATGTTATGTTATGTTATTTTATTATAATTTTCTTAAAAAAACTTTGTAATGCTAAAAATATAAATATATATTTCTAAAAAAATTGTAACGATACTTCTAAATTACACTAATTTAAGAAAACGAAATCAGGAGCTTGAAAAAATTGGTCGTAACACGTTGTGTGTAGTACCTCAATGTTGGTAATTCCACATAATACCTGAAGGCACATAATATATATATATATATATATATATATATATATATATATATATATATATATATATATATACTTAATTGTGCGTAGTGTGTCATTTACACGACACACTGAACACTTAAGCGGTCCAGACCATATAATAATTGTAAAGTGAAATTTAATAACTGAATTGCATCTATTTCTAAACGGCGCGCGCACACATTTATAACGTGCCAGCTCGCGACCACTACTCTAAAACAACAAGTACTGATACAGAAATAACTTACACTTAATAGTATATCCATTCACTCAGAACTGACCTCGTTGTTGGGTCAAAGGCGTGGCACTTGTCATAAATTTGGGCAAATACCAAACTATTGATTTAAGCGTGGCAGGAGTGGCACGCTCTGACGCCGACCAGCTTCAGCCGGTTGAGACGAAACAAGCAGCGTGTTTGCTTGTACCACTATAAATATCGTGACCTTACTTGCGTCTCGCATCGCACGGTGGGTAGTTGCCTACGTATGACGATGCTATCGAATTCCAGTTTACTCTGGAATGACACCATATGATTTTAGTAGATCAAATGTATCAAATTCGAATGGTGTGGTATGAAAAGTACGTGAATGGGCAACAGAAGTTGATAATACTGTAACTCTTGGATATTTTTTAAACATTACGAACTATTTTGCACTAAAATGTACTTTGTTTTTGTGAAATTATGCTATAAACGAAAGTAATAATAGCAAAATTTCGACGACAAACTAGTCTCAAATCTTAAGAATTTTATCAAAGTTTCTACTCAGTGATAATGTGCAAAATATGTTAGAAATCACTGGCAGGTTTAGCGCCAAAGGATTTATCTGCGTACCTACGTGCAATAAAAATGTTATAAGATGTTGGCGTTGTTATTGTGGTGTAGTTTGACATTTCGAGTTAAGATTCGTATTTAACATTTGTTTGTGTGACGTTTGAGATATTATTCTTTATATTCAGTTATCGCTATCGTAATAGTTAACCAAAAAAATAAATTTAATTATTTTTAAAGGGTAGTCTATATTGAAAGAACATTTATAGCGAAAATTTTGTAATTATATATAATAGTGCTTGCATTAGAGAATACAAAGTACTAATGACATTCTTGTTTAAATTTGATAATAAAAGAGACAGAGATTTACCTTCCGGCATCCTATTCGACCGACAGCTCCCTAAATAAAAATGCAAAATGTGACTGGGAAGTAAAAAATGGAAAGTACATAATTATCAAATTTTGATGTAAGCAGATGACGAAGAATGCTGACAAAATAAAGATAATGGTAGACCTGCGAAGAGAAATATACATCTTGTACAAAATAGACGAAAGTAAAAGGATCACAATGGAAAAAAGATTTTGAAGAAAACACGAGGAAAGATCAGAAACCAAAAGAAATGGACGATATAAAAAAAATTTTGGCTATCAGAGAGCGACTAACAATTGATAAAGGTTTTTTGCTGTAGTTTCGGTCACTCAAAAGAACAGATATCATGTGACTTAGGAAAAAAGAACCTAAAATTTAGAAAACCCCTTCCGTTGCCTTTTTGTAAGGATATAAAAAACGACTATACAATGAAACTTCTTTACTGTTGCCTGTTTTGCGATTTTTGAATTGTGTTGCATTTAGGTGGCCACTAACTAACAGTGTAAAACGCCCTCTACACTACTCGCGAAGTTACCTCGATGAAGTGCCCGTCGAAGTTGATCGCAGTCTGAAGTACGTCTGAGGTACAGTCTGAAGTACACACAAAGCGAATTGAAGTATCTCTCTACACTATTCTCTTCGCCTAACTTCGATCAACTTCGCGAGTAGTGTAGTGCAGGTTTAACACTCCAAGTAGTGTAATTGCAAGCCGACATCCGCTTGTGGATGTGGAAAACGTATACAAGTTTTGTGAAATGACGCGGTGCATTTGATTTCCTAACAATTTAAATCGGCTACCGACTAACAGTCCAACGATCCAAATGGCATGATTGCAAATCGAAATGTCAAAATCAATTACAATTTCGAACGAATGGCACGTCCAGATAAATTTCCAAATCGTTTAAAACTCTATCGCTCCACGCCAAATGGCGTGATCGACCTATAGTAATTAAATGGCGTTGAGCTACTGAAGTTACTACAGAGTACAGCGAATTGACGAATGTAATTTTTCATAGTTTGGTCAATATACACAAATAAAAATATACAAAAGTGAACTGAATGACATGTTAAACAATCGAGATGCGCTGAACAGATGCGCTCCAAATGGCCCATTCGTCAGTGGTCATTCCAAAATAGCAGCAGACAATGATAACCAAATAAATTGATATAAATCAATTATTTATTTACAATAAGTATTGAAAGAAAATGGAAATACATCAAGTCCACGTTGAAATTTTTTGTACCGAATAGATAAACAGACAGACAGTGAAGCTAATAAACCTTTAAATATTTTTACAGCAACTGATTTGCGTAAAAACTTCCTGGAATATAATAATGAAAATTACTCCCTGGCGACGTCAACACCGATTGATAATAAAATGTATTTGTTCTATATTTTCCGAGAGAACTATACTAAAACACTACAAACCTCGTAAACATTTCCTTTGTTCCACTGAAGAATATCCTGCAGCATATATATTTTATACTTCCTATTTAATATACACGATGAGCATACACATTTAACGATCCCAGTGGTATCAAAGTTCTAAATTAAATATTCATGGTATCCGGGGAAAGGAAAAATTACAGCGAAATCGTAAAAAAGCGGTGTGTGTACTTTTCATTCCGTTTTATGGTTTATAATATATCGGGGTGCATTTTCACTACGTGGGAAAGTATAGAGACTGTTCGCTTTCTGCCGGCCTCTGTAGCATTCGAAATAGTAGTAATAGTTACTGAACGATAGGTCTGCTTCAGTTATTGATTCGAACGGTTTGTATGCGTCCTACAAGCATTTGCCAGTTAGATTTTGCCGCGGATATGGGTCACATTCAGTTATTGAAGTAAAATTTCTTTGGGCGCGATGAGAGTGAAATGTTAAGGTCACATTTAATATGTGTTATTGTAACATCTGAATGTACAGAATCTATCGCAAGAAGGACGGAAAATATGTACTTATTTAGTGAAATGTTAAGGTCACATTTAATACATTTTATTGTAACATCTGAATGTACAGAATCTATTGCAAGAAGGACGGAAAATATGTACTTATTTAGTGAAATGTTAAGGTCACATTTAATACGTTTTATTGTAACATCTGAATGTACAGAATCTATTGCAAGAAAGACGGAAAATATGTACTTATTTAACAACCGAGAAAGATAAATGAACACGATAGGAGCAGGAAGCATGAGCATGAAAGCATGCGCGTAAACAAAGAAAAATGTTACTCACTTCTATCAGCTGTTTTGTACGTTAAGTGTGTCAAAAGTTAACTGTCAAAATTTTGTCGATTATTTCACTTCTATCACGTATACCGCGCGTTGCACGCGCATTTTTTAACACATTTTTGTATTATTATATTAAAATTATTTTTGATAATTTTATATTTTTATGTGCTTAACTACATAATGAATTTTAAATAAAATCTAAATAGATTAAGAGAATTTCGATTTATTTGTTTATAAGATAAACTATTAATTTCATCTAATTCAAGATATATTAAAGACAAAGGTAAAAAATACGTGAATAAAAGCAAAATATTTTCTCAAGCGTAAAGAAAGGCCAGCAAATCGTTTTATTTAAAATGCAACTTCTGATTAACCACCAACAATAATTATAAAAATTACTGTAAAAATGCCGTATACTAGATTTATTACGAACGTATGATTTCAAAATTGACTTCGATCTACCATTCTCAATTATACTATTTTTTTCACTAAATAATCGTGTAATAAACAGCAACATTCGATAGTCGTCGTTGTTTGTTTACTTTCACGACAAAAATGCACGTCAAAAAATAAACGAATAAAATATTAATTTTAATACACAAAGAAAGCTTAAAACTTGAAAACTTCCCTGCCAAAATATCATACGTACATTAAAATTATTATAAAGCTATCAAAATTATTTATAAAAATATTTTCGAAAGAGGACGCTAAACTGATAGCGAGCTCGTTACAACAACACAATGATTCATTGCTTTGTATGCAAATGTCATAATTACGGCATTGTTTCAGTCTGAATATAGCCGATAATCAAACAAGCTTCAGCTTGCTTGGAGACTATGAACTGACGTTTTGAAGTGAGACAATCAATTTTAATTTCGTATAGACCATTTCTGATTCGAGATGTTTTTGTAATTTTATACAATATAGAAATGAAGTTTGTACGATTTATCTAAAATATCGAAGTATAGGTTTCGCTTGAATAGTACAATTTAAATTTTCGTAAATATGTTAGGTATATATGCTAAATGTTCAGAGCAAGCTAGTGTAATGGCTTTAAAGGCATTGCGCGCCACTTTTTAAGTAGACGTTGTCTGGGCCTTTAAGTAGACGTCGGTATGTTGTATCATTATGAAAACTTTATTTTGACAGCGACACACTTTAAAATGGCGCCTTATTCCACTTTATGTAGAGGTAGTTAAAACAGGTAACGTTAGGGATGACTTTATATATAATTAAAATATTTCTTTCGGTAATTTAGCAAAGTTAGTCTTACTAGTAAAATTAGTTGAGCAAATTGAAAGGTAATACGACTAATTTTTATAGTTACTTTGCAAAAATTATGTTATATGTTAAGTTAGATACCAACAAACGTCATTGTATACTTCCTCTAATAAAAAGTATTTTGCATTTGCAGAAACGCTTGTAAAATCCGTACTCGAGAATTGAGTGATGTCTCGGATCATTTACGTTACCATACACAACATTCGTAAAATACTTTACTACTATCTAAATAAATAAAAAAAAATTTATAATTTGCGGCTGATATAGAAAGTGATACGACGAATAAATGTTACTTGACGCGTGTAACAAAATAAAATAACCATAAAAATGCAGCTCCTGTCATTCATAAATAAAGTACAAAACTGTCATCGTCGATGAAATAGCTCCGTCCTTTTCATTCTGCTCATAAAATTACATGATGTTATTCTTTTTTCTCTAGACACCGAACTTTAACGGAAAATAAAGGTAATGATAACGGGAGTGCGATACAGCATGCCGATTCTTAAAGCAAACGTTATGACAACTGTTATTGTCTTATATTACCTAACGTATACCTTATATAAACTAAATGATACAACAAAGAAAGACATTATATACCCCGTGTAGGTCAGGTCTTATTCTCCTGTGACTTTTATGTCATATACAGTTATATAATTTAATCTCGATTTAAATGTTATAACATAAAAATTAATTCCACATGCATTGACTTCCTTCAGTTGAATTATTAGTATGCTCAAAACCCATACAACCTAGAAAGACATTTTATACCCGGTATGTATCAGGATTTATACCCCTGTGATGTCTAGGTCATATGCAATTATATAATTTTCATTTTAGGTTAATTATTAATAGCCAAAAATTAATTCGACTCGGTTCCATTCCCTTCACTCGAATCATTAATGCTTAATATCCACATAGTATAGAGACATTACTTCATATATAAGGGATCCGGATAGTAAAATATAGTAAGAAACTAAACAAAAAAATATTAAAAAACAAACAAACGAAACTTTTCTTTATATATTAGCTTGATAGACGAAAGCCCTTCGTCTCTCGACAGCTACGAAATCCTCTCTGGACCAAAAGCACATACGTTGACGCAAGATGAAATGTATTTTTGTAGCGCGTATTGACACTCTTGGGAAAACGAGGTGAAGGTTTGGCGGGCTGTTTTATATTTTGTTCGCGGTATATTTTCGAAGCCATAAACAAGGGTATGTTACTTTGTTTATTGGTCGCAACAAATGTTTCAGCCGCGTCCGCTCTCAGGGTCTAGCTCTGAAATTGTACGTGCCGGTGACGGGAACAAATCATGGCGATTTATGTCTTCTGGAAGAAGGCAATTTATACGGTCGCGAGTAGCGCTTTATCCATGTTTATATATGTTTTTCACAGAGATGGAGAGAAGGTATCGATGAATGAGGGAGTAATGAGAGAAAGAGAAAATAGAGACCTCTCTGGGTGTGAGATAGGGAGTGAGGATTGTTATTTAAGACAGTAGAGTGTGAGAGGAATAGCATGAGAGAAAGATAAAAGATGAGTAATATGAAAATGACACACACAAAGAGTCCCTCTCTTATAATAAGTTTCCTTTCCAACGCGTTTTTCTTTCTAACTTTGCAGTTAGAAAGCGTATTCTAAGGAGTCCGTTCTTGAGTCCCTTAACCAAACATATAAAAATTAATTAATTTCGAACAGGGTGGATATTCTCAATTCCATAGATCTGCAATATATACATTTGATTAACAGTGGCATAACTGTGTAATAAAAGGTTGCACCACATTCTTATGTTTTTCTTAAAGCGAATTTTGGCAAGTAATTCTGTACGTAGGGTAATTTGTGGCTACAGTTGACAATAATTTTTCTATCCATCATTCTATCCGAGAATGCTGGTTAATTTGACTTTATCTGAAAAAAAAACTATATTATGCAAAACACAAAAGGTACTATTAGAGAAATGTTTTGACACAAAACAGTGTTAATAACTAATAATTTGTCAAATAAGCACACATTTTTCAGGTGCACTGTGCGTATACTCTGAAAACCTTGTCTATCTAACTTTTCTACAATTGTGCTGAGGGTTTTGTTCTCGAACTCGATAAAATAATAAACATTTCCACTTCCAAAGACAATACAATATCGATTGAAGGGCTCTTAAGTTATTTGTTGAAAAACATACCGGTCATGAAAAAAAATACTCCACCGCTGGCGTAATTGTGCTCTCCAGCTCAACAAACTTTGAGTGGGAGATGCCGTGACTAATCTCGATCTTTTCAAGGAATATAGTATATATATAAAACCTTCGCAATTTATTGGTAATGAAAGAAAATTAATGATGATGCTTGGTAGCTTCGATTTAGCGAAATTACAGGGGCACCATCGGATGTTGCCTCGGGGAAAATCTGGCAAGGATTAATATTATAGTTAGATATTTTGTTTTCAGCCTGTTGATAGACGAATATCATATTACCCAGGAAAGTATATACAACACGTCTGTTAACATATCATTCGAGTTGGAAAATTACTTCGAAACTGGAAACTACTGTTTACAATATTAGCTTAATAATACGTATTATTCACGATTAAATGAAACTACGTGATGTAGTATTATTTCTACTTTATTTAAGTTCTTTACCACGATCTAGGTTTCGTTGTAGTATAACATCTTCAGGTGGGCTATTACCAAAGGTTAATCTTTGCTAATAGCCCACCTGAAGATGTTGTAATACGACGAAACCTAGGTTGTGGTAAAAATTTAAATAAAGAAGAAATAATACTACATCACGTAGTTTCATTTAATCGTGAATAATGAATTTCTACAAAATTAACGCCAAATAAAATAAAACCAAAAATAATTTTTCAGTAACGTTCGCATGAGAATCGAACTTCACTGTTACGTTTTACTGAATAGTTTAGAATTATTCAGAATAATCAAGCTTGTAACTGCGATTATTATAGTGATTATAGATTAAATGAAACCAATATTATGGCTTTTGTGCCTACTAAGACGGTCGGCGACACTCACACCAGTCGAATATCAGCCGTTCATTGACATGACGCGACGCTGCGTGTGACATTGTGTGCGTGACCTAATTATAAATCTGATCCGCACCCATTCACGGACCGTCGTTTAATGGGAATAATCTGACCGCCTAGGTTCATTCACATCCGCGATCGCTTGTAGTCAGACCTAACCTATGCGTATATCTATAAGTATAAAAATTCAGTGTATGTCTCTGTGTATGTCTCTGGGAATTTAGATGAAATTTGGCATAAGCTTTACCGATCATACATATAAGGTCTACGCACTATAAGATTGCGAGGGAACCTTCTTAGTGCGCGACACGAGGCTTAATATTATATATGAGTATTGTAGTTTTAAGAGAGTTCGATTGCCCAATTACAATATTTCTCATGTAATAGTCTATAAGATTTATTTATTTATTTACTAGTATTTACTGCAATATGTATATATATTACGGCGAGATTATTGCAAATCAATCAACTACTCAATCAACTACTATCAAGAAATACAATTCATTAGTACAGAGGTGAATAGCAAAAGCATTATATTATGTTTTTGAAAAAAAATGTTTTTCAATATAAAAAAAATACTTGCAGCTAGGAAAAAAGAAAAGTATGAGGCATGAAATTATGTGAACGTAGGGAAAATCGTGTGGATTAAGTCGGAACGTAAAATTCCCATATTAGAATGCAATAAATTTCATGACTACTTTAGGCTACTACGTAAACATTAAAAGAACGTTCGTTAAAAGACGAACAATGTTTGTATGAGAAGCATGCGTAAGTTTCAAGAACGTAAATCTACGTTGTCGTTGTCGTTGTCGACGAGATCAGAAGGTCTTTCTGGATTATTTGAAATATTATAAAGTAATGAAAGAAAATGAAGATTGCGCCATCACGATTCACCTTCCTATTGAGCCGAGATCTGAACCAAAGAATGTGATAATATTTTATAGGCATAAATGAGGTTATAGCATAAGAAATTAAAACATTTGAAAACAATAAAAAAAACGAATCTTTTTTTCTTTCATATTTCTTTTTTAATAAATAAAATGGTATACTAGAAAATAAAACCAGATTTATTTCTAAAAGGTAGAGATATAGGACAGTGTTTTTGGTTTATATAGACCGTTTTTTCAACAGTAGTTCTTTATTCTCAGACAGGAACTGATGTCTTAAATGTAGAGATGTGGTCAAATGTGGTGGTGTGAGATCAAAGGGCGGGCATAATTGCAAATAATAAAGTTTCTAAGTTTCTAAGTTTCTAAAAAACAAAATATTAATATACAAACTTCATGTTTGCAAAAAGGTTTGCTATCTCATTTTATCGTTAATATTAAAAAAAATTCAGTCGACTTAATAATTCACTCAGTACGTCAACCGAGGTCATTCATTCGCAACATTCGGTTTTATTTATTTCATGTATACTTATCTTAAAATTATAATATGGCGTTGACGTTTTTCATAGTAAACTAGATTGGTTTTATTAAATTATTTTTTCAGTAGCACAAGTTTTAAAATCCGCTGCAGCCATTCTACTTATGTATAATATACTCACTAGTATATATATACATATCTATTACTTTCATTTCATAGATCAGATGGAATAGTTAAAACACTAACTGTTATAAGGTCACCTAGTACAACCAGAATTCGAATACTTAATAAACAAAAAAGACAGCTTATTATAAAAATGCCGAAGTAAATTCCATTAAAAAAAATTCCTATTTTCCATCTTCTTTTAGACGGAGATACCAGCACAACGTGAAGGTAACTTGGGGCAATCCATTTTAATTCCATCAGGGGGTTTACCTTCGTAGTCTCAAATGTTATTCAATTTGATATACGTTAAAATTCAAGGTAAAAAGTTATGTTGGTATTTTCAAGTTTCGTCCAAAAAAATTCTGGGCCTCCGAAGACGGCATCACGCGCGCCATTTCTAACGTGTGATTATTAGCAAAATTTTAAAATGCTCATATCTCTGAAACGGCTCAAGATTTTGGGTTAGTTTTTTTTTATTTGAAAAATAATATTTTTCTTGTTAAAATCTGTTTCAAAATATGTGTCCAATTCCTCTTGCTGTAGCCTTCTAAACTTTTTTGGTTTATTCAATTTTATTTTTTTTTCAACTGTACAAAAAAAATATTTTTGTACAGTTGATTAGTATCATACTGTGTTATATTTTTTGGCTTTAAAACAAAATAAAGTACGAGTAGAACTCGCACTGTAGCGGTCCGTACATATTTAGGCACTTCTAAACATTTAAGGGTACATAGTGTTTTCATTAAACTATTTATAAATATCAATTTCTCACAACGTAAATATATTGCCTACTATATCTTTTACAGGCGTAAATACAATGTGTAAATTTAAATAATATTAAATGTAACCATGTAAATATATAAATGTATTGTCTAGTATATAACTAATATATAGTTATATACACAGATATAATAAATATACATTTTATAATACAAAGTTGATTAAAGTTACTTGTATGGAGTCAGTTCTATGAACTTTTTAAATACCCAACTTCATGTCCTAGGTTGATTGATCGATATTACTCATAAGTTTGTAGAGCCTACTTAGCTGTGATAACTTTCCTTTTAATTTTGTTATATATACTATTACCACTTTAAAGCTTAATAATTCGTGAAGGGATCCCTGTATCGAAAAAGTGTTTTTGGAATCAAATAGGGTTGGTTATTTAACGATATTTTCCAAAGTGGGGTTGGCGAAAAAAAATCACCTTCAATTTGGCTATTGGGGAAATACCCTAAAAACTTTTGAAAAAGTTTTTTTATCATAACTTTGTAGGCGTTATAGATATGTATAATTTCAGTATTATATCACCAATAGTTTGCGCGTAAAACGGCTGATACAGTTGGAAAAATAGACATTGACAGAATAATACAGATGGACAAATAGACATACAGACGAACACGGCGGAACTATAAGTGTTTCGAGTTTGGCTACAGAAGCTTAAAAATAGCATCCACTTCTATTGGCTTTTCACAACAAGTGCGAAGTAATTTCCATATTTTGTATCACTGTGTACTAATAATTTGCGAGTAAAACTGCTGTGACATACAGATGGACAAACAGAAATACAGAAGGACATGGCGGAACTATAAGTGTTTCGAGTTTTGCTACGGAACCTCAAAATGGCAACCACTTCTATTAGCTTTGCACAACAAGTACGGAGTAATTTCCATATTTTGTATCACTGTGTAGAGAGCTGTCAGTTCGACATTATTTCACGAAAACAAATGAGCAGTTTCTTTGAAGAATGGAAATTTCCTTCGCCTTGTTTGCCTCAAATAACAACACCATGCGCGTGAGTAACTCTTTAACTTCGGAACGTGATGCTTGCCAATAACAATTAAAACAAATCAACTAAATGACCAGGAAAAAACTCAATTGTCATAGCCGAGTTAAGCTAGCGACTATTTAAAAAACCTATTCAGAAACATGTCATATTTTCTACTAAACTATTTATAAGTATTAATATAATTGTTTATTTATATTATTTAGTTTATATTTTACATAAAAAAATCGTGAATTTAAAGAAATACATCAGTATAGAATTGCCGCTGTAGTTTTCCAGAAAAGTTTGGGGAACATTTTTGGCGATACTCTTTTTTTGTAACTTTGATATCAGGCGCTTCAAAGACGAGTTACATATTTTTTGTGGACATTTTCAACTATATCTCTAGAATGGTGTTAGACCAAATTCTGAAATAATAGGTTCAGAATTCTTAATGCTTACTTTTTAATTTGATATCTCAACAAATCTTTTCTTTAAATACTTCAGAAATTATAGGGGGGTAACCCCCTAAAATTTGTATACGATTCTCTAAAATTGTAGTACATAGTAAACACAATAATATATACGATTTTTTAGTTTTAACTATGTACTTAAGGTACATACGAGTATTAACTATTAAGAAAGTGTTTTATTGTTATGCCAAATTTTTAGTTTTTTGTATGTTTTTACCTCAAACGGTTTCTGAGACAATTATAGGGGACGTTTTCAGCAATATCTCCAGAAACATCTTTCACAATACTCTAATATACATAGTTTTGAAATTCTTACAAAAAATTGTTTCGTGGATAAAAAAACTTCCTAGTATTTTATAAAACGATTATATTATAAACTTCCGAGTATTTTGTAAAAAATCGAATATTTTATTTGCCACCTCTAAAATTTTCATAAAAATATTTTTGAGTGTCAGCTATATATGCTTTATCATCAAGCCAAAGTTCAAATTTTTAAGTTAAGAAAACGATCGTGTCAAATAGGCAGAAGAATGGACACGAGACATGTAAAGTTTTAGTTTTTTTCCTTGTAAATTACTAAAAACACCTTGACAGAAAGGAAAAAATGCAAAAACTAGTTACGTATACTTCAAGTAGCTACATATAAATTATTATTGCGATTCAACTTTAGGGGAACTTCATGGCGTACTGATACGTTTCGACTATAGTAGAAACTCATTCGGGTAAGGGTTCAGTATATTTTCAACATCATGTCGAAATGCGTTTTCACTTAAAACCTATTTTTAAAGTGCATAGTGGGCACTTTAAAAATGGGTTTTAAGTGAAGTGTCTAGAACACTATATGTTGATTTTTATTTACAGTGAATCATTTATTTGAAGTTTTTTATAACTTTACTTAAGCAGTGTGACATAACATCTTGCGCGGAGACTTAATAATCTTGTAACAAGTTTTTACTTGTAATCCAGTTCCAAACCTTTGCTTGAAATTACCAGCTCTACTTATAAACCCACTTCTCTCTTCATTTTTCACATCCCGTTCAATAGTTCCAGTTGTTAAATGTAGATGATTGAAGATGTAGCTACACTGAATTTATTACTGATCTATGGAAAGTTTTGCTTTCTTATATTACTTGCCGCGATTAAAAAGCAAATAATGTGATAATTATAGTATTGTAAAGTTTGAAAATTTTCGACTGTCATATTTTTTATTATTCAGTTTTGATTATTTTAATTAAAAGGACAAACATTCCGTTTTTATTTTTTTCCCTTCCGATAAACACAATCACTGCCAATTTCGCCACATTTGATACTAGGAAAATACGAATATTTTAAAATAGTTTTGAAAATTTTCAGACTCTTAACCGAAAATACAATCAACTTAATAAATATTTTTATTAAACTCAACGTCTAAATTATCTTATTAGCGTATTCAAAGTTTTGTGTGTTTATGGCCTTGAGACTCTAGTGGTTCATAAACACATTCGCCTTTTGCGAAAATCAATTTACTATTCAAGCCACAAAACTTGTTCTTTGAAAACTTATATCACGAATATTAACTTAGATTAATATCTTCGAAGTTTGCCTGAAAAAGCTCCACCTCACCTAATCCTTTTTGCCTGATGTTACAGACGCTCTTGCCGTTTAGTTTTTCCATATTAATTTAAGGGAATATTTTGGCTCGTCTGAAAAATTTCTTTCTGTCTGAACTAATCCATTTGCCTGACATGATAGATGCTCATGCCGTTTAGTTTTTCCATCTTAATTTATGGGAATATTTTTTTTCGTCTGGAAAAATTCTTTCTACTTCACCTAGTCCGTTGACCTGGTCTAATATACGCACGTTTTCCTTTTTCACTCTTAATTTATGGGAATATTTTTGTTTCTCTGAAAAAATTCTTTTTATCTCAACTAATCCATTTTCCTGGATATGATAGACGCTCTTGCAATTTACTTTTTCGATCATAATTTATGGGAATATTTTTGTTCGTTTGGAAAAATCCTTTCTACTTCACCTAGTCTCCGTTGAGCTGGTGTAATAGACGCCCGTTTACTTTCTCCATCTTAATTAATGGGAATATTTTTGTTTGTCGGAAAAATTTTTTTCTACCTCACCGAATCCGTTTGCCTGTGCAATTTCTTTTTTCGATCTTAATTCATGGGAATATTTTCGTTCGTCTACAAGCCCTATTTCATCTAGTTCGTCTGCTTGACGTGACAGACGATCTGCCGCTTTTTGGTCCATCGTAATACATCTTTTTTTCATAATTTTAAGTAGCATATTTTCAGAAACAAACTAAAAAATATGCCCCGCCCCTTTATTTCCGAAGCAATTAAATATAAAATTGAGAACAAAACATGTTTCTTATATACCTACGCGAAAGTTGCTGAATAACTATAACAATGGTTCTAGATGTCGTAGTTTTTAAGATAATATACCTTTTAATTTATACCTTTAAATACAGCTTTAAATTTAATTTTGATAGTATACCTATATGTCGTTGCTTAATTTTTTTGATTATATTAAATATTTATTGCGCTAGGTAGTCCGTATTAGAGGTTTTTATTTTTGTCTGCGTCATACCGGACAGTACTCGTTAGTATAACCCCTGCGCGCAACCTGAGTAATTTGCTGATAAATGTTGTGACATTAAATTATTAACTACCATAGCTAATATATTGGCTATCTAACTATAATCTGTGGTCTAATTCGTCGTTTTTGGCTACCAAAGCCTGTCTTATTGAGTATGGCACAAAATTAAATCGAAACATCGGCCAATCTGTAACCACACAAGGAGAGCTCTTTATAAGTAACAGTGTTCTGCTACTCTTTTAAACTAATTAACCTTAAAGCCTAAAAAAATCTTCAGTAAAAGTAAATACGTAAGCTAAAACAAATACCAACTGAGTCTATACGTGATCTGGTCATTCGATCAACAGAACTATGTATTTCATTAAAGAGCTGTCAGCCTGACGTTTCGGCTGATTAATCAATACATTATTCCACGCTCTCGACACGGTATTGAAATAAATTTGCTTTGTATTCAGCTTCCAACACCACCTGTCAACGAACAGCCTTGAATTTTGTCCCAAAAGCATGAAAATAATTCTATTTTTTCAAGAACTATATGCTATGAAATATCTTTTACTGTTTGTCGAATCGGATCATGGAATCGGGAAAAAATACGAAGGTCTTTTCAACGATGGAAACGTTTTAAACGATTTTATTTAGTTTTATATCTATTTAACCAAGTAACACTCAAAACTTGTAATCGAATTTTTAGCCACTTCCCGTTAAACGTTAAATTGAACCGTTAGTTCTGATGGATGCTTAGTTTCAAACGAAGTTTAATAAGTAATTAATAGCATTTTTGAGTCATATAATAGAGCTCACTATTTTATAACTAAAATAATGAATAACTAGCATGACCCGTGCGAAGTCTTCGCATTATTTATTCCATTATGAAGCTCAGATGACAGATCAAACAAATATTTTACTAAAATTGACATATAGAGGCGCAAGTATCAAAAGCATTGAGCTAAAGCGCCACTTTATACGTGAGTGGATTTGAAATTAAACAAAAATTTTACCGACCGTCAATCATATTGACGTTGAGCCGTTAGATGGCAGCATTGCTGTTTTGTGTATATAATTTTAATAATTAATTAATTTGCAAAAACAATAGCAATAATAAATTTTTTAGTTGTGGATGCCGGTAGAGCAAGCAATTATCTATAAAATGATATATAATTTATGTGGATTAGTTGTGAGGTTTTTTCTAAAAAGGGAGAGTAACATCGTAACCTTAGCGTATTAATATATATGATGATATGATGATGATGATGATGATATGAATCCCTACTAGGCCACTTTTTTTCCTTTGTTTTATTACTATATTTTTAGGTAGGTTAACATAAATATATTTCACAATTAAATGAAACTACGTGATGTAGGTTCAAAGGTTCAATCTTTGTTAATAGTCCACCTGAAGATGTTGTAATACAACGAAACCTAGGTCGTGGTAAAGAACTTAAAGAAAGCAGAAATAATACTTCATCACGTAGTTTCATTTAAATGTGTATAATGAATTTCTACAAAATTAACGCCAAATATATTATAAAATTAACGCCAAATATATATAAATATATTTATAAATTTATAGTAAGGAATGGTTGGGAAGTTATTTTGTTTACAGTGTTTAGAAAATCATTCATAATACTTAATGTCACCAGTGTCCTCGACTAGAATAAAGTTTTCGAAAACAAATATATTATGTAGAAATTGTATTTAGTGAAACAGTTTAACATTTTCTTTGCGGGAAGCAAACATTGTTTAGAAATCGTATTTAGTGAAACAGTTTAACATTTTCTTTGCGGGAAGCAAACATTGTTTAGAAATCGTATTTAGTGAAACAGTTTAACATTTTCTTTGCGGGAAGCAAACATTATTTAGAAATCGTATTTAGTGAAACAGTTTAACATTTTCTTTGCGGGAAGCAAACATTGTTTAGAAATCGTATTTAGTGAAACAGTTTAACATTTTCTTTGCGGGAAGCAAACATTGTTTAGAAATCGTATTTAGTGAAACAGTTTAACATTTTCTTTGCGGGAAGCAAACATTGTTTAGAAATCGTATTTAGTGAAACAGTTTAACATTTTCTTTGCGGGAAGCAAACATTGTTTAGAAATCGTATTTAGTGAAACAGTTTAACATTTTCTTTGCGGGAAGCAAACTACACCACAGGACTACAGATTGTTTTAAAAGTGAATTGTTTACGTTTTTCTTGTATTTAATTTGCAAGTAAATTTATACTACACATTTTTTTCTATAGTTATTCACGATTTACTTTATAAAAGATACAGGTACGATATAGAAAGCATCATGTTTTTAACCAATTATTTGTTGTAATTTTTTTAACGCTCGTGGTTTATACTTATACAAAAATAAATAGACGTTCAAAATATTAATACTTGACAGCCATTTGTCAATTGTAAGTTCCTTTTAAATCGAAATTTATTTACGTAATATGGTAGTTGAATCATTCTACCATCAACATTTATTCTTTTTCATTCAAGACTTGAAGATATTAATAAGGTATTTATTCTTTTACATGAAGTCTTGAATGTAAAGGAATCATTTTGATGGTTTAAAATACCTTATCAAAATTTATTCTTTTACATTCAAGACTCGAAGATATTAATTAGGTAGTTATTCTTTTACATGAAGTCTTGAATGTAAAGGAATAATTTTGATGGTTTAAAATACCTTATCAAAATTTATTCTTTTACATTCAAGACTCGAAGATATTAATATTGTAGTTATTCTTTTACATGAAGTCTTGAATGTAAAGGAATAAATTTTGATAGTTTAAAATACTTTATCAAAATTTATTCTTTTACATTCAAGACTTGCAAGTACGGTATGGATAATTTTATAAGTGGACGTGATGATATTAATCGTCAAATCATTGGATAATCATTGGATATGCTAAATATTTACCATTTCGAACCCTATCCGAGCGAATAATTTTTGGATTAGTAAAATCGGAACAGTCATCTTGTCTCAATGTGAACGAAAGCGAGAGGGAGAGAGAGGACATATAGACAGAGGTAGAGAGGTCAGACCGATAAGTTTGCGAGATGCTGCGGCGGCGCGAACAAAGGACCGCGCCGCGCCCCAGGACATAACGCGGTCAAGTGAACGTGTACGGCGCGCCGCCTTTAATGAATTGTATGTATTGTATTAGTATGTCTGAAGCCTTTAACAGTACGAAAGCGGTCAATGTAATAAGGGCAAAGGTCTGCGTGTTCATATTTACGACGGAACGCATGCTTAATAAATCAGTCAAAAACGTAAGGAAATTTATTCTGAATTTTGTAGGGACATGAAAATGCTCGCAATAAAGTGAAGAAACGCTAATTACGATTATCTTCGAGTTTCCACAATTATTATTGTCGGGATTATTTAAAAAATGAGAAAAAATATTTAAAATAAAATCTTTTTTATTTATTGCTATTAGCAACACTATAGTTTTTCACCATATTAATGTTTGAGTTTATTACCTATATTGGTGTCCGAATATATATATATATATATATATATATATATATATATATATATATATATATATACGTGTATATACACAAGCGTGAATAATCATATTTATCTGTTACCTTCACTTACATATATCTTATAAATTTCAGTCAACATAACTTAAATTCCCCAGTTCCCAACAATTTTAGATTTACGCAAAACACATTTTAATTGTTTATTCTTTACGATAACGTAAACAACGACGTGAAGAATAAACGATTAAAATTTCGTAATCTTACGAATTGAAGTACCGAAAAGACATCAATTATGAACCCCGTATTTAAGATGAGTATTTTTGAGTCGAACAGTAAATACAAAACAAAAATTTAAAAACCCAACCTCAAAAGATTTTCATTTAAAAAAACAAATCGTTTAATGCGCACATTGACTATCTCGTACAAAACAATGCATTTACAGATTTGTAATATTGTTGAAATAGCGTTTTATTCCACTTTCACTAGCAAACTTGTATGCACACCAGCAGAATGCACACCGACTGCGTGTGATGCACTCGCCGCCTTTGTTTCTACAAGGCTTGAATAAACTGTGTTAACGCTATAAAAACTTGATAGATAATTATGATAATTTGGAAGGAAAAACATTAAA
The DNA here is from genome assembly GCA_039881145.1 of Druceiella hillmani. Lineage (NCBI taxonomy): Eukaryota > Metazoa > Arthropoda > Insecta > Lepidoptera > Hepialidae > Druceiella > Druceiella hillmani. The sequence continues at coordinate 18,645,672 of JAYKKI010000032.1, read as the reverse complement.
AGATTCTATATTTTAATATGAGGAATTTATATCAATAATTATTTTCCACCATCATTAAAACTTTGAATGTCATTTAGATTCAAATAATTTAACTGTATGTATAATCATTAAAAAAATAATGAAAAGCATGCTTAACCACGCAGAAATTAAGGTTCTGTAGTCATTTCACAAAATATCGAATTATATGTATATATTTTAAGATTAAGTAGTTATTTACATAAGTAGCCATTTCACGAAATATCAAATTATATATATATATATATTAAGATTAAGTAGTTATTTACATAAGTAGCCATTTTACGAACTATCAAATTATATGTATATATTTTAAGATTAAATAGTTATTTACATAAGTAGCCATTTCACGAACTATCAAATTATATGTATATATTTTAAGATTAAGTAGTTATTTACATAAGTAGCCATTTCACGAACTATCAAATTATATGTATACATTTTAAGATTAAGTATTTATTTACATAAGTAGCCATTTTACGAAATATCAAATTATATGTATACATTTTAAGATTAAGTATTTATTTACATAAGTAGCCATTTTACGAAATATCAAATTATATGTATATATTTTAAGATTAGTAATTATTTAATTTTAAGATAATTGTAATTGAATCCAATACCTCAACAGTTGCGCTTAGACCTCCTAGTGCGACTAGTCTTTCTTTTTCAAATTATGCTTCTTTAGGCGCGTTTTGTAAAAAATAATGAGAGTGCAATTTTGCGATGCGCGCATGCTCACGCACGATGTAACAAAACTCGACACGGTGATATTGGTCACGACGCAACAAAAATCGACCGTGTGAAGTTGCTCACGACGCGCGCGCGATGCAATAAAAATTGGCAGGATGAAGTTGCTCACTAAACATTCATTTACATATGTGTTGTAGTGACTGATACTATGTCCATGATAGTTATTGAGGTATTTGTAAATATACAACATGTGTTTAATATTCATATAAACTTAAGTCATATCTGTGCTTTCAAATAATATTTTGAATAATTGAAATTTAATAGTGGTCCAAATAATAAAAAAAAAACTTTTATTTTTTGTGAATATTCGTGATAGAAATTGTGCTTATATGCTTTTTAAAATATATTTTAAGCGTATTTCTCTAAGTGAGTGTTAAGTTTCGATAAGCAGTTTATAGATTATTACTTTTTCATTTATTAAATACTTAAAATTAATAAATTACAAAAAATTTTCAGCATAATTATTTATTATCATTACTGATTAAACTTTATTTAGATTGTTTCAGTAAATTTAACAATTCAGTGTATACATTTTATTTTAAACATTTAATTACACTTTTATTATTTTATTTTCATTGATTATCATGCTAAATAAAGTTATTCTTGTGTTACGCAAAAGAAGTATAACTTCTAACGCGCGTACATGAGTATACCATTTTTTTTAACATAAAACATGCCATTTTTATTAAAAATGCCATACCATTTTTTTAACATAAAAATATTAGGTTTTTTTCTGGAACGGTGAGAAGGGTCAAGTTGAAATTAATACTAATACTGAGGTCTACGAATACATAGTCCTTTAAAAAAATTAAGAAATAAAAAGGTACTGTATTTTAAGTACCACGTATTTTGATACTAATCTCCAATTTACTCATCAATACTCTCAACACCGATTGCTAGGTTCTTGATATTTGGTACAAAAGGACCTTTCCTTTATAGCACACAAATAAAGAAAAACAATTTAAAAATCATTAATTTCGTATCGTATGCGCAATTATTACACGACAAACTTAATTTCTTAGCTGTTCGGTTTTTTGCATGTTTGTAAGTATCCACTTACTAAGCTTTAATTAATATTAAACGATAAGGAACTTCAAGGGCGACATGATCCCACTCACACTTCACAGCCTTTTTTCCAACCACCATGTAACATCAGATTTACATAAGAAAAAGTTTATTGAACAACACTTTCAAAAGCTCCTAAAATATTATCCCACCCCTTTGTCTTTTAAAGCAAAAAAATCTGCATAAAATGGGGGAATACGTAACGTGGTCTACAATTACCGAAAATTATTCGTTACACATAAGTACATGCAAATGACTCAAATTAAAGTACGAAACACATATCATGCGAGTTCCACTCACACATGACGGTTATTTTATAAAATTAGTCCATTTCATAAATATAATTACTAGACGTTTATATTAGCCTTATCCACTATTTATGAAATATATTTGGTATATAATAAAAATAATTTGTTTAATTTTAGTATTAAGAGTCAGCTATATGCAAATATACGTCATTTAAAATATAAATCAAAAAGATACAGAACCTCAAAAACACGTTAAATCGATCAATGTTGCCAAAATTCACTTAAATATTGTTTGATAACGAACTATTAGACAAATTTATTCCAGAGTCTCCTACTTATATTTATGTTTAACAACTTGCTACTATACATTATCTTAATTAACTGACGGAATAAAATAGAACGATGGCACTGTTAAATTAACTCTCCGTAGTAAATATATTTCAAAAAAAGTCCGCCCAAACTAAACGTTATTCACTTAAATTCTTTATTTAGACGTTTGGGGGCGGTAAACGTAAAGGCACAATAAATAAAATTACTGCTCAATTAATAAGATAATGTATAGTACCATTATCTTATTAATTGATGGAATAAAATAAAATGAATTTCCATCCTCGCAAAGATGGCCTGAACGATGACATTGCAAAATTAACTTTCCGATCGTAGTAAAGATATTTCAGGAAAGTCCGCCCAAACCAAATAGCTAAAGTTACTACTTAAACTCTTTGTTTAGACATTTGGGGCGGTAAACGTAAACGCACAATAAATAAAATGAACAAAAAGATAATGCCTTTTAAGTTATTTAGAATTCTTGCAACTTCAATAAATCAGTCTGAAAATAAAGTACATTCTAGAGTTAAAGAATATTCCAAAATTTTATCTATAAATAAAACTAAGGCCTAACACGCATTAAATGCAAGAGGTTTCGAACCGCCGAAAAATGTTACGTATGGCTTTCTATACAACTGCACGCACTGACGGTTTTTTATTCAGTAACTGATATTAAAAACGTAACTTGCTACACTTGAATAGCGGTTCGAAAATGTGCGATTTTTTGTACTCCATAGTAATCGTTGGTGGCGCACGCATAGCGGTTAACAGCGCGCGGTTTTCAATTCATTTATCGGCTCGGTTAGCGCAGCGCAGTATTGTATTTGCAGTGCCATATGCAGAAAGGTTATGTCGTCCGGTTCGTCAAAACTACCGATCAATATTCTGTATTAGTTACAAAATTTATCGGGATGCTCTCGCACGTCGTTGTACATTTACAAAAGTATCCGTTCAAAGGTCTTTGACCAGATAGTGATATACCTAGTACCTATGGTTGCGGCGTTTATATACGTTTTCCGTTTTTTGTAACCAAAGCGTACACATAACACATACTCCGTAAATCCATGGTGGTATTGACTACGAAAATAGCGAAAACGCCGAACGTAGTGTGTGTTCATATGCGGTTTGGGGTTCTCAGCTATTCAAAAACAGCTTGCCTTTAAACGCAGTGCGTGCCAGGCCTTAACTTAGGTAGAGTATATCGGTTATAACAATGCTGTTAGATAATATATATATATATATATATATATATATATATATATATATTCACGACATAAACCAGTTAGCGGTATGTTTTTGTTGACAAGCCTACGTAAATAACTTGGCTATAAATAATTAATGTCCATACTCGCCACTGTAGATTAACTTTTCTTCATTCGTTCAAGAAAATCCTCGGCTAAGTTTGGGCTTCATATTTACCTGTAACAAAAGAAAGTTGAAGAATTAATTATTATAAAGTTACGTATATGAACTTATTTAGGATGTGATGCTATATACACACGGTAACCAGGAATAGATGTCGGACAAAGAAAGACGCTATAAAAGAATAAATTGTCATTGAAATAAAACGTAAAACACGCTCTTTTTCTAATTAAGAGCAAAAAAAATTTACACATAACTCTTTTTAATACACCCGATACTTGCCCGGAGTGCGGTATTTACCCGCAGTGGCGGTGTCTTCGCAGCTGTTTGCGGATTATTCTCTCGAGCAGCGCAGTAGATATATATATATATATATATATATATATATATATATATATATATATATATATATATATATATGTTTCGATATATCGTGCACACCTAAGTTCAAGTAAGCCTTAGTTCACGCGTCAAGTAAGTCTTAAGTTCAGTGTTATGTTAGAATTTCTGAAGTTTTACTCGCGTCCTGTACGTGTATCATTAGCCCCAGTGCACAATGTGATCCCATTTAAAAGGTACCTAAACTTTTGGATCTCTTTTTACCTCAGAAAAGGGTCATTTCTCACACTTTAGCTAATTCTTCGATTCCCAAAACATTTCCTTACAAAAACGATTTCAAAAAATCCAAGTTGTTAGCAAGAGAAGCAGTATTCAAATATTTTTGTCACACAACAGGTCAGCCACTCTCATCACTGATAATCGACTCCATATATATTTTAAAAACAATATCTGATATTTCAACAAAATTTTTATAACTATCTTCTATAATATTCTGTAAATAATAGTTCGAAAATCCTTATAGTTTCAATTGATATTCCACATGATATACGAAACCTAAAAAAAATATGTACTCGTATATATGTTTCCCTCAAATATATTCATTACTTTTAAGTCTTAATTATATAATACATGTAGATGCTGCATCATTTTGCCAAAGATGGGTATCAGTAACCTCAGTCATTTCTCCCTAAGAATCATAGAAAAATAAATTATATTTATGTATAACAGTAACTTGATAATAATTCTTTCAATACTAGACCATATACTCTAGGCCATTTTTTCCAATCTTTGAATATCTATTGGAATATCTTGTGGATTTTACATATATTTTTATAAACGTGCAATTTCCCAATACTTTGTATGTTACATCTATGATGAAGCACATTGTGCTTCATCGCAATAATATATAAAAATAAAAGTATTAGTCAATTTCGCTCATATATAGGATTTGAGATAAAACTTAGCAAAGTAGGTACACGAGTGGTGGGCTGTTGTGCGCGTGTAGTTGCAGTTCTCTAGTATTCAGGATACAATAGATACTTGGAGAAAAAAATATTACAAATGGTCACTACATCCTATCACTGCTTCACGTTAACATAGGCATGAATAAAAAACCAAAAAACTCCTTAGGAGAAAATACACCTCTTATCAACAACATCCATCCTTTCAAATAATGTTAAACGGTTTCCGCGATAAATTTTGTGAAATTTCGAGTATTGCGATATACGCGGGTAAGTATTCTTTATCAATGTGGTAACTTTAAAATTTCTATCTCAATCGCTTTCTGAGAAAAACGACTACAAATACGGACACGTGAGTGTTGGACATCTTATAAGGGTTGTTCTTCCGTTTGAGATACGAAATCCTAAATAAACTAGCGTGACCCGTGCGAAGTATTCGCATTATATCAATTTGCGTGGTAGATTATAAATATTTACACATGAGAAAATGAACTCACAGCTTTCATATTAGTTACAACAGAGTGTTTAGAGTCAATTTAATAAATCAAAATTGATTGCAGGTATTCAATTCATTTCTAATTTTTCACACTGCTTATTACGTTTTTATTCCATTATGAAGCTCAGATGACAGATCAAACAAATATTTTACTAAAATTGACATATAGAGGCGCAAGTATCAAAAGCATTGAGCTAAAGCGCCACTTTATTTATACGTGAGTGGATTTGAAATTAAACAAAAATTTTACCGACCGTCAATCATATTGACGTTGAGCCGTTAAATGGCAGCATTGCTGTTTTGTGTATATAATTTTAATAATTAATTAATTTGCAAAAACAATAGCAATAATAATTTGTTTAGTTGTGGATGCCGGTAGAGCAAGCAATTATCTATAAAATGATATATAATTTATGTGGATTAGTTGTGAGTTTTTTTCTAAAAAGGGAGAGTAACATCTTAACCTTAGCGTATTAATATATATGATGATGATGATGATGATATAAAGACAAAACTTCTATACGTTAAAAATATTTTCGAAAAAGTAAGTACGAGGTTATTAACCTAATATATAGAGAAGAAGCAGACCGTTTTTAAGTAGTTATCTTCTGCCTTTCTGTTTGTTAGCGCATTACGCAAAAATCACTACACAAATTTTGAAGGACGTTTTAACATAATATTATCTATACATAATTTCGACAAATCCAGAAGTAAATAATGAAATGTTTGTCTACAGACAACAGCTTGCAATATTCTTTACTCCCTTTCTATATCTAGGGTTTTTTAGGTAAAAATTCTAAGGGTTCCTTAGAATTTCGTCATGTTAAACACGGAACCCTTAGAATTTTGTCATGTCAGTATGTGTCTATGTCGTCTGTCACACTTCCTTATGTATCTACAGTTTTAGACTTGTGTGCATAAAATTTACTTAAGTTAAAAAATTCCTAAGTTTAAGATAACTTATCAAGAAGCAAAAATGAAAAAAAGTGGCATAGCCGCCCCATTGCGTGGGGTGTCGTTAGAAAGGTCTTTAAAAATAACGTTGAGGTTCTGCTTAAAACTTTTCATTTTTCGTCCCGTATACGAAATATCACGTTTAAAATTCGTTTGTAAGGTCTATTCACTCTCCTATTTCCTAACAATACTATGTAAAATTCGAAAAAAAATCGGAAAATAGATATCGAATAGTACTCTTAAATAAAATAATTTCAAGTATTCCAAGTACATTAGTTTCGGAATTATCAAAAAAAAAATTTAAGTACACTAAAATGACGCAGATGATAATCTGGTTTTACTTGAAAATAATTATAACTGGACAACTAAGCCTTCTAGTGTACTTAAGATAAACTAACATGAATTATAAAAATATGTTTTGCAATATTTAATTAAAAAAATAATAACAAGACTTGGGGTAACAGAAACCTTGTTCACCTAACATACATATTTATGAGCACGGGACAAGAAGCTATAAAATATCATATTTTGTATTTTTACTAAGGATCCTTAATTTATGCGTGGTCCAATATGCATTTGACCGGTTTTTTACATAAATAGACTAAATAAATGTTAAAATAATGTTAAAAAACGTTAATATAATACTATTTTAGTACCGCTTCCGACTAAATCAAACAGTATAGCGTCAGACGTAAGTTCATTGGCGCTATCCAAATGATTTGTATATTAGTAGTCCACGCAAGCCGAGTCGTAGATAAAGGCTAACTTTTCGATTTGCGTGTATTGATCGATAGAAAAAGAACTAAGAAATGTTGAAATCTACAATATATAGGCAACATAACGAGAAATTGTGCGTGTCAGCTCCGACGCGCGGCTGGAATTTACTCTTTAAGTACGATTGTCTTGGAATGTATAAAATAGGTAACACTGTATGTAAAAATAAATATCAATATCATTAAATGTAAATGGAAAATTCTTTAATACAAAGAAGCTGACAACATAATTATTTTCAAGTAAAATACAAATGAACAAGATTAAATTTATACAACAAAATCAAAAACATTTACTAACGTTAGACTAAGAAGTTAAAATTAAAACACTTTTTAATTTTGTAGGATAGAAGACACCAAATATTCACACATAATGACATTTAATGATTACATCTTGATATATGCGTACAATAGTAAACTACGTGTGTCACACTCCGTCATTGCGATTACACCATAAGAAAATACAAATTAAACATATTGATAGATCAATCTAAAGTGCGTAGAAATGTTCCCTTAGAGGCCACCTAACGGTTACACTTTTTTACCGGGCGCTATATATGAAAATCGATTCTTAAGAAGTTTACTTCAAAAAGTCATAAAATATGGGTATTAATGTTTTAAAACATCAAAAATGAGGTCATTAGAATACTACAGTACATTTTCATTACTCGCGTAAACTGAGCTTGAAAGTTTTATAGATTTGGAAGCAGTTTCGTGTAAGTACCAACGGCAATGTAAACAAATTTAAAGTAGTATTAGGCGTACAGGATACGGCGGCAAAAGGATGATACTAATGTCCTAGTGGGCCTCCTCGGCCATTTAGATCGGTTACACTTTTTTAACGCTCTGAACTTCGTACGATCAGAACCTAACGGTTACATTTTTTTTACCGGGAGCTATACATGAAAATCGATTCTTAAACAGTTTACTCCACAAAGTCATAAAATATGGGTATTAATGTTTTAAAACATCAAAAATGAGGTCATTAGAATACTACAGTACATTTTCATTACTCGCGTAAAGTGAACTTGAAAGTTTTACACATTTGGAAGCAGTTTTGTGTACATATCAACGGCACAGTATACAAATTTAAAGTAGTATTAGGCGTACAGGATACGGCAGCAAAAGGACGATGCTAATGTCCTAGTGGGCCCCCTCGGTCATTATCATGCTAATGCCGCGCGCTCACCTGGGCTATAAACTAGCATCTCCTTTATTAGAACGTGGGCGCAGCAATGTATTAATAATGTTGTCGTTCGGCCTCGAAAGATGTCTCTATTATTTGGTTACTGTTTTGTAGATAGGGAAATTTAATGCTGTTACAATAATTATACGTTTCTTGAAACCAATTACAAATTTGAGAAACCGTATATATTTCTGCGAAATTAATCCAAAAGGAGGTGATAAAATAATTCGCGGATTAACATAATAAAAAACCGTTGTGCAATAAAAAACTTGTCAAGCACGAGTGGAACTTGCACTACGAGTTTGCAAACATTTAATATGGCATTTATAAACATTTAATGGTACAAAATATTTTATACTTATATCTTTAACAGGCGCATATTAAAAAAAATTATATGATGTAATGATTTTTTCTCTTATATTTGTGCTGCGAGATCTTGCTTCTTGCTAAATTTCATGACTCTAGGTCAACGGGTTTTGGTTTATTTGGCAGTGTCAAAATATGCAGCATAAACAGCCATATTTTTTGGGTTCTTCTTGATTACGTTGATTTAGAAGCTTGATTTTTTACAGCTCTAAGGCACTGTAGACCAACGTATTTGATTTTAATTTCTTATATTATATATATAATAACTTTTGACAGACCGACATACGGACAATGAAGTGACCCTATAAGGGTACATTTTCAACTTTTACCTTAAAAAGTATCTTAAAAAGTACGAGCAGAACTCTCACTACTGGGGTTTCGTGCACAGTATGTAAGACTATATATTATTTTGTATTAAACTATTTACGGGGATGTCGGGAGGCAGTACACCCTCCTTAAGCAAGGACACATAACGTCTTGTGTAATAAATAAATTAAAATACCCATAATCAGTTATCACAGTCTATTGGAAAATGTGGCCATATTAAGCTCCATTTTGTCATCAAAAACGCATAATTTGTCGGCATTATTAATTTTGAGCGATCTTTTGTACAAAAAGGAACATTTGTCTAAATTCTTGGACCACGGTGGAAGACTTCACTCTGTATCACCCTTACTTTTAAAGTTAACGAATTCAAAAATAAATATATATATTTTAAAATACAAAATTATTTTTGCAATTTATTCAAGTCAATTATTATATGGAGTTTTTATCAACTTTTTTATCAATTATTGTATGGAGTTTTTATCAACTTTTTTATCAATTATTATATGGAGTTTTTATCCACTTTTTTATCAATTATTATATGGAGTTTTTATCAACTTTTTTATCAATTATTATATGGAGTTTTTATCAATTATTATATGGAGTTTTTATCAACTTTTTTATCAATTATTATATGGAGTTTTTATCAACTTTTTTATCAATTATTATATGGAGTTTTTATCAACTTTTTTATCAATTATTATATGGAGTTTTTATCAACATTTTTATCAATTATTATATGGAGTTTTTATCAACTTTTTTATCAATTATTATATGGAGTTTTTATCAACTTTTTGATAGAAAATAATTTTTGCAATTATTTTTGCAGTTTTTATCAATTATTATATGGGGTTTTTATCAACTTTTTTATAGAAAATAATTTTTGCAATTTATTCAAGTCAATTATATGGAGTTTTTATCAACTTTTTATAGAAAATGCATGTCATAAGTTGTTGACTGTTACTCGTAAACTAGTAGAGCTTACTTAGCTGTGAGAATTTTCCATTCAACGATACCTTACACAATCCCCATTATGCGAATAAAAAAATTACTCCCACGTTACATCTATGGGGTCCCTTTATGGGATTCCACCCCAAAAAAGAAATTAAAAGGTTTTATTTTATAACTTTGTAAGTGTTATAAATATGCACATCCAAGTCAAATTTCTCTTTCATAGCACCAAAAGTTGCGAGTAAAGCGGTTGTGACATACAGACAGACAGGTGGATGTGGTGAAATTATAAGCGAAACCCTTTAGTTTGGCTACGGAATCGAAATTGAGCTATAAATGTTCTTGTTTCAATATAATAAAAACTACTGATACATCTGGCAAAATGCATGGTCGCAGGGTCTCTGAGCAAATTAGGCTCTGACAGCACTACCGCCGTAAAGATTAAACAAGATTTCTATTTTTTGAACTGTATTTAAAATACTACAAATGTACAACAAACTATTTGCAGGCCGAAGTGGCTGTAAAAATTATATTTAAAATCACATTATATTTATGCAAAATAAGATAAATAAATGAAACTTAAACATGAGAGCCGTGTAAAATAATAGAACTAATTATGTTCACAGTTATATATTTATATAAATAAAAAAACTAAATATTTTACTAAAATAAAAACATAAATTTTTTATTCGCCGGTGCCTAATGTTAGTGTTAAATACTATAGTGTTTTTGTCATAAATAAATAACGATTTGTTTTAATATTTTCATTTCTTATTTTTATATTCGTAATTAGCATTTCTCCCTGCAATATTCAGAATCAATTTTCATGTTTTTCCTAGCCTCTATTGCATAATGCTCTTCATAGACAACCGTTCAATCATTATCGTTTGATTCATCGAACAAAACATTGACGTATCGATAGCTCTTTCAGATTAAGGCAAAGAAGCAATCGATGACGTCACTAAATGAAATATAGTTTTGATTCCATATTTTTATATTTTTTATCAGCGTGTGTTCGCGCAAATTCGAACCTATGCGTATCTCTGTACATGTCTGCGTGTATGCGCGCGAGAGATGTGCGTGAGTGCATATGCGTGATTGTTCTATATAATATGGATTTTTAGATTATCTTCTTAATTACGCAATTTAACCTTATAATGAAAATATGTTTGTATTGAATATATTTGGCGTTAATTTTGTAGAAATTCATTATTCACAATTAAATGAAACTCGTTCAGGTGAGCTATTAGCAAAGATCCGTGCTAACAGCCCACCTGAAAGTGTTGTAATACAACGAAACCTAGGTCGTGGTAAAGAACTTAAAGAAAGTAGAAATAATACTACATCACGTAGTTTCATTTAATTGTGAATATATATTCTTAACGACCCCAAATACATTTAAAAAATTAATAAAAAAAAGAAGACCTTTGTTCACCATATCTTTTAATTCTGTCACGATTATTTTAAAAAAGTTAACTTGAGTAAATTAATTACTGTGCCAAATTTCAAATTTCTACGTCGCTTAGTTTCTGAGAAAATCGGTTGTGAACACAGAAAAACGTAAATATATAACCTACTATATTTTTCATAGACATAGAAACATGGTACATATTTAAAAAATTACTACATCTAGAATAATTTCTATAGTTTTCCTACAATGTTTGCGTGGGTTTTTATAACGCATATTTTTTTCATAATTTTAAGTTGAGTAGTATCAGAAATGAAAGGAGGGGAACATACTGTGAAAATATATAGTAGGGAACTATAGATGAATACGACTTTTAGAAGCTTTTGTTTTTCAATCTTGTTTCATGACAAGAAAGGGATTTTAACAGAATTTTATAGAGTCTTAGAAATAAAATGAATATATAATTCTACCGACGTCGATTAGAAGTCTTTGTTTTTAACGGTAGTGTTTTTAACCGTGTGTTTAGATTCGCCATTTAGATGCCTTTGTCTGTTTTTCAGCCTCGTTTGTCACAAACATAGAAAAGAGATTTAACAGGATTATTAATTATAGAGTCTTAGACGTAAAATGAATATATAATTATACTTAGTTATACATCGACACGAAGTTTAGAAGTCTATGTTTGGTTTTAGTCTTTTTTGTCAACAAAAACTGAAAAGTGACGTTTAGAACCCTTTGTCTGTTTTTCCGTCTAGTTTATCAACAAACATAGAATATATCATTATACCTAGCTAGTCTTGGACATAAAAAAACGACGTTTAGAAGCCTTTGTCTGTATTTCCGTCTAGTTTATCAACAAACATAGAAATTGGATTTTAAGAGGATATTTAAAATTAAATAATCATTATATCTAGTTATATATCGATACGAAGTTTAGAAGTCTTTGTTTTTAGTTTTATTTGTCAACAAACACGGGGAAGGGATTTAAGATAGTTTTAATTATAGAATCTTGGACATAAACTAAATGCATCATTATACCTAGTCATACATCGATACGACGTTTAGAAGCCTTTGTTTTCCAGTGTTTTCCAGTCTCGATTGTTAACAAACAGAAAACAGTTTTAACAGAACTTTTAATCATAGAGTCTTAGACATAAAGTGAATATATCATTATACCTAGTTATATATCGATACGACGTTCAGATGCCTTTGTCTGTTCTTCAGTATAGTTTGTCAACAATTACAGAAAACGAATTTTAACAGAATTTTTAATTATAGAGTCCTAGACATAAAGTGAATATATAATTATATCTAGTCAACATCATTTATTATGGCAAGTAGGTTAATAAGACCATTTCAAAATATTCAAACTGTCACACTTTTTAACATGTTGTCTCTCCCATTTAGAACTCGGTCGATTACTCGATATGTTGCAGGTTACTACTGAATACCATTTAGACAAATTCGAATCGAATAACACAACCAATGTCTCAACAGAATAACCTTACAGACCCGGAACAACAGAACTGGCGGCGAAAAGACAATTCTATGAAGTCTGAAATTGCTTCCGTGTCTTGCACTTAGCCAGAATAAAACCGATATGACAGATCATTTTTAGACTTCCTCAATTGAACGTAATCCGATGGGTGGCGGATTTATACGCGTTGGACCATATATTGGCATATTTGAGTGCAAAACTTATATTACTGAGTAAAAAATATCGAGTTTCACCCTAGAGTTGTCACGTCACTTCTTGGGTTAGAAAGTAGCCTATATCTTAATTCTAATTATGAACTATATTTTTATCAAGTTATATGAAAATCAGTCCAAGTATTCAGTAACAAACAGCTAACCACAAGCCGCAGACTATTCGTTACTCCGAACCACATGCTTGTTTAATTTGGTAGCGATTCGTTGCTTGGTTTCAAGGTCATTAAGTACTCTCGGATTTACAATAGCAGTAGTGATATCCTGTACGGCTGAGGCTGAGATATATATATATATATATATATATATATATATATATATATATATATATATATATATATGATATATGTAATGAAAGAATATGGTAAACAAAAGTTAAAGATATTTTCAAAAGTGGTTCGGGGCACTATAAATAAACTATTGTTTTTGACATTTCTGGATAGATAGTTCCTACAATAAGACTAATGAACCCATCGGGCTGGATAACACCTTCCTTGGATAAATACTCTCTATGGCAGAGAAAACGGCTTCAAAATCCATATTTATTTATTTATTCATCTACTTTATCCAACTGATACATATGGTGTACTTATTGTTACGAGAGCAATCTCTTACAGCCAACCACAACACCAGTCCAGTCCCGTTCGACGGGAATCGAACCTGCGTCCCCGCAGTGCGCCACATCGTCAAATGTCATATGTATTGAGATCAACCCAATACACCACGTCGACGATAACCATATTAAATATCAAAATCCATACGCAAACAGACAGACACGCATACGACATATGATGTATTTTTAGGGTTCCATGTCTTAAACGGAAAAACGGAACATTTGTAAGGTCACTCGCATGTCTGTCTGTCTATTAACGACACGTCCCAAAAACTGGTCAAAAAAATGTGAGCAGCCATGGGACGCCTAGCAGATGTGAAACATCTAATTCTTTTTTTTTTTGTAAACCATATTTTAACTTAAAAAACGCTTTTAACGTTTTAACACGTTTAAAGTTTTTTGTTTAATGCAACATTAGAAACAAGCAAAGTTGTAATTGTCAGTAAATAAGAAAAAAATGTTGATACAGTAACACACACGTAAAGTAGGGTATGTGTAGAGGAGGGAAGCGTTAAGTTGGAAAGATTCGGCAAGACGCGAATCTAGCCCAATTAAGTCGGACAGAACCGATAAAACACAAATCTAACCCAATGACAGTTCCGACGTGCAATCGTTTTAACTTCCATGTAAACGTGTCATTAGATGTTTCACATCAAAAACCAAGGGTACTCTGGCCGACTCTCGCCGATTCGAACGTTATGAGTTAAAACGCGCTAACGGAGAAAAGAATACAACATACAACTGAATATGCGCTGACATAGATATTTAGTCAGCGGTGCACGCGTCTTGATTTGTGCGGTAAGTCGGTGGAAAGTCGGCCACTGATTTTGACCCATAAAAGTCGGCAGTTATCGGCCGCTGATTAGCCAACTACAATAGTCGTTCGTATGCGCAGCAAAAGTGTGTGAGCGAACCGCAAAAATTAACTACAAAAATATCCTCGGATTTGATATATAGTTGAAATTGACAATTTTTTCCTAGAAGTTATAATGGGCCATTCCGGTAAATTTTCCTGTTAAAAGTGTTCCATAGTCTGAAATTTTTGACGTTAATATTACATTTAATTTATAATTCAGATAACAATCCGATAGAGATACAATCCGGATTGAATTTGTTTAACCAAAGTCTTCGATTTCTCGTGTTCGTTTACATCACTGTGTAACCATGACCTTGAGACGTTTAAATGCTGCAATACATAGGTAGTAATAGCTATGATAATAATTTACTTCAGATCATTTATCACTCATGTCTAGGAACTAAGTATTTTCATTGTATTTTTGTTTTGTTCGCACATGGTTCTGTGAAAGCCTAAACGTAAAAGACCTGACACGAACTTGACCCTTATCATTATAACCCGATATTGTTAATAATTTTCTTTTAACATACTTCACTACGCACCTACGCCGGCGCGTCATTGTCTCCATCGCGTGCCTGGTGCCGCCTGTCGCCGCGACGCCCCACGGCACCACCGTCGGTCTACCCCGACACCGCCCCTATGTAGTACTGCCTAACGTAATTACACTTGAGGTCAACCAACCTTTCACAATCAATCAACAGCCAGTCCCATCAGGTTACTCCATTAAGCATCGAGGGAGTACACTCTAAAAACCATTTGTACCACATGGTGACCAAACTCTTCTTGTGAACGTTTTAGGTTACGATAAAATTTTACCTGCGATTTAAGCATTGGTTACTATTATCGACACGAATACGCAGCATAACTCCTTCACAGTTTAATTTATATTTCCTGAAAGCTTTCTGGAGTGTTACTAAAGTATTTTAAAACCAATATCTCTGTTACTGAGCGCCAAATTCAGTGCTAAACATGTTCAACTTATACAACAAAACCAATTGCCTCGAAAGGTTAATGATTTCTCGCATTATTTCAGCAATGACTCAGTTATAATTTATTACAGCTCTATGGTAAAAACTTTCATTCATACCACGTGGCGACTAAGTTCTCCATTCTCGTCATTTTTCTCGCATTATTTCAGCAATGACTCAGTTATAATTTATTACAGCTCTATGGTAAACATTTTCATTCATACCACGTGGCGACTAAGTCCTCCATACTCGTCATTTTTCTCGCATTATTTCAGCAATGACTCAGTTATAATTTATTACAGCTCTATGGTAAAAACTTTCATTCATACCACGTGGCGACTAAGTCCTCCATACTCGTCATTTTTCTCGAATTATTTCCACAATGACTCAGTTATAATTTATTACAGCTTTATGGTAAAAACTTTCATTCATACCACGTGGTGACTAAGTCCTCCATACCAATGTTTTAGCCCTTTGAAGGCACGTGTTCAGATTACCGTTGAAAAAAAATATTTCCTGCCATTTAAGCATACATTACTATTGTGGATACGGATATTCAGCATACTTCCTTCAGAATTTAATTTCCTTTTTAACAAATCTTCCTGAATTGTTACTAAAGTGTTTTAACGATGACACATTATATAAATACACCATTGCCCCTGAGTACGCATCAGTGGCGTGCAGTGATTTTTGGGAAAGGCAAGCTGCGAAGGAACGGATATATAACAAATTATTTATTCTCAATTATACTATTTTTTTCACTAAAAGGCAAATTGAAAAATCGTACCTTAATCACATAATAAACCGAGCATCATTCGATAGTCGCCATTGTTTGTTTATTTTCACGATGAAAATACACGTCAAAAAACAAATAAAATGAAAAATTAAAACGAATATAAATATTTCACTAACAAAATACAATACATGCATTTAAAAACCGGAAAACTATTAAAATTATTTATAAAATTATTTTCGAAAGAGAACCATAAACTGACAGCAGATAGATCGTTATAATAACACAATGATTCATTGCTTGCATGCGAATATCATAAATACTGGATCGGTTCAGTCTGAATATAGCCGAGGGTAGTCTTGCAATCTTCAGCTTGCCTTGAGACTATGAACTGACGCTCAGATTTTAATTTCGTATGGACCATTTCTGATTCGAGAAGTGTTTGTAATTTGTTACAATATGGGAATGAAGTTTGTACGTTTCATCTAAAATTCCACGTACCGGTACGTTCGCTTTGTGCACGCGAATTATTGACGTACGGAATTCGCTTGATATTAAATAGGTTTAAATTTTCGTAAATATGTTATGTATTTATGCTAAATGTTCAGAGCAAGCCACGTATAATTGCTTATGAGGCACTGCACGCCACTGGTATGAATCCACAGCCACAGTTTCATTTATAGAGTGAAACTACGTTTTGAAGGGTTAATCACTAAAATCGCACTGTATTTTGTCTTGCATTATTTTCGCAATAATTTACCATATAGTTTAGTACCGTAGTCTAGTAAAATTAATAAAACGGTGACAAAATATACTCAGGTACAAATCGTAAATAAGAACGCAGGCTATAATAATAAACATTTTAAAAGAAAAAAGAGATATTTCGTTTAAATACCGCGATTTCGTAAAAAACGCAACATTTTTCCAATCCTTTCTACGCCTTGCCGTTAAATAGAAAATATTTAAATTTACCTCAATATAACTCTCGATTACAAAGTGTAATGACGTAAACAAACGTCCTTTGAAGTATGATGTTCTTGACATTGACGAGTCACTCGATCCAGGTTTTCGTCGGTAAAACTTTAAAGAACAAATTGGTAACATAAAACCAACTCACGAAACGAAACTTTAGGAAATTTCGTTTTGAACGGAATAACTTAGTTAAGTGTTATTTTCAAGTATCAACAAGTTAAATACCAACAAGTGAAATAGGTAAATTGTATTTTATAGATAATGAAAGCATTTATCTACGGCGCAGTAGGTAGGTGTTTATAACTCAGGAAAAAGTAAGTCCCATACAACTTCTAAAAGACTTTGCGGCGTGCATTTTTTAATCTCATCAAATAACTGTTTCTCGTAGACAGAAGATACATTTCTTAACAAGTATCATTAATCGAATGCGTTATTTGCTTACGTCAACCGTTAAACTTAAATTACATCGTTAAGGCACGTCGTAACTTAAAACGACGTAACTTAAATTACATCGCTAAGACACGACGTAACTCAAAATGGTCAACACTTCAGGACGGTAAAAAAGCTATCCAATTTGTTACTATTTATTTACTCATTTGACAACTTTAATGTGCAGTACAAGTGAAGTGTCTTCCAGTCAAACTTCCAATTTGAAAAATTGGCTATTTGTTAGACTGTAAAAGATGTTATATTATATACAATATAATGTTAATAACATTAGCACTTCAAAAAGACAAAAAATTAAAATTCCAATATTACCATGGGTTATGGTGGAAGAAGAAAGGGATAAGTGTACCCAAGGACTCAGTTTTAGAAGAGGTAAGCTTTTTCACTCGATCCTGAAAATATTATCACGGATATTTTCCTGATATCAGGATCTGGTTGATTCCAAAGTTTTGTTGCTTGGACTGTAAAGGATTTTTCAATAAACTAAAAAAAAAGTTAATATCCATTCAGCCATAACCAGTTTTTGGGAACTTCATCCTTTTGGAACTGCATCCTTTTTAGTCTACTGCGTTAGACGCGTCAGACTACAAATATCAGCTCGTCCATACATTGATATTAAGCAACTTCAAAAATAAATTCTCTTTTCATTAAATCAAGGCTTTTCCCCTTAACAAATCATATTATATGATAAAGAAACATACTGATTATAATATAACTGAAGACACATCATGCTGTTTTATGTCATAACTGTCATCAGTTCTTACATCTAGAAAATATGATACGTTTACAAAAAATATTAACACGATATGTTCAGTATTTAGAACAATTAGCCTGCTTGTGAACTGAAATGCTAATAACAAAAATCTATATGTATATTAGCGCACCTAAAATTAGCAAGTCTATGTATGTACTAACACGGTTGCAGTTCGTATATTTCACATGTTTTGGAAATAGTCGTGATATACTTTCTCATTTACACTTTTCATGATATAATTTGGTAACTATATACACGTGAAGCAAGATAGAAGACATAAGATTTTGAGCACTATGATATATATATATATATATATATATATATATATATATATATATTACTTTTAGTTTTTTGCACATTTAGTTTTTTGAAATGAGAAAAACAAAGTGGCAAATCTTAAAATTTTTATTGTACGTGATTTTTATCGTCGTTTTATTTTCCAACAATTTTTTTTTCAAATATACCTTCAAAATACAGACACATCAGGGGTCAAATTAAATTTAAATAATATACTATATTTGGTAGTAGGCATTTGACGACATATTGGTACTGGCTTACGCGTACAATATTGTCATCATTATTGTTATTATACAGCAAAACCACTTGCCTCGAAACTTAATGTAGCATTTAATAATAAAACATTCATTTTAATATTTTGCTCACAAGTACTAAACATAGCTGTTTGTGTATATGTATATGTGTATATATATGTATATATATATATATATATATATATATATATATATATATATATATATATATATATATATATATATATATGTATACACATTTACAAATAGTTTTGTGTATCCACGAAGCGAGTGTCCGAAAAAAGTATTACAAAATGTATACCGACTTGTTACGTGTGTTTACGCCCTTATACCAGAGTCCCATAATTTTTTTGGTATAAAACATCATTTTGGATATCCTTCGAAGTTGCCACCTAGGATTTCACGATCGGTGCTCATCAAAAGTTCAAATTTCGTGATGCGTTCAAAATTTTGACAATCGCATGAGGTTCCGAATGTAACGACCTTGAAACCGTTCACCTTCTTGAGGTATTTTTCTACAAGCACCATTAAATGCGTGTCAGATGTGGTGTATAATTTGGAGTTTTCCAGGGCGAACGAGGAAGCGCCAAAAGTTTGACACCAAGATGACTTTTAAACTGGTCAAAATTTCAATATAAAAATCTACACACTCCATGTATTACGTATCCAAAATGGTGGCCAATCTTCGTGCTCTATTGTCTATGACCCTTAGGTGACCTTTATTATACCAGCCATCAATTTCAACGATACAGAGTACGCACGATGAACGCAATCTAAAACTATTTTTGACACACAAACAATAAGATAGTTGACTCATTCTAAATTTTGATATTTTTTGTACAATATTGTGAAATATAAGTTAATTAAAAATCAGTCTTGAAAAAAATTAAAAAAATTATTAAAAATAAGCCAGTTATAGGCTTCTAAATTTGTAGATACGGATAGGGTTGTGTATATGCCTGTCTCTTTTCCTCTTGTAGAATATAATGTGCAATATTAAAAATAACCTCACAACACAGTATTCCAGTCCTTGTCTAAGGATTAAATTTCAACTTTTATAACTCGGTCAATTTTAAAGATTATTAAAAATATTATTTATAGATTATTAAGAATATCCCGGAACAAAGAAAATCGAGACAATATTTTTAAAATGAAGCTATACAATTAACCACTGTTTTTGGGTACCATGGAATACTAAAGTAACAGTTTTAAAAAGTACAGTTAATAATAAGAAACAGTCGTAATAATATTTCATGTAAGGCAAAAATTAATGCATCACAAGGAATATTATCACAACTGTCAATTATATGAAAAAGAAGTTGAGCATTAACGATGATCCCCCAAGTCCTTGCGAGCAATAAATCTTCTAATTGAAATTTTTAATTGAGAAAACAACTACCAATATAATACCATACTGGGGAATTTTCTTCCGTTTCATGGATTAAATTCAATATTATTTTTTGAACACACAAAAAACACGTTACTTAATCATAATTATCTTTAACTGAAAGTCAATGAACCTTTAAATTAAAATGCTTAAAGCCAAACCGTGTTGCCTCATCGTCGAAATAAATTCAGTTTCATTGCAACGATAGCGCCTCTTACATCAATCTGGCTTTCATCTTCGTAGAAATTAAATCAATTTTGGTTTACAAAGTATCACCTACTTAAACATCTTATTTTATGGCACAATCTCTAAGGATCCCCCAAAGTATTCAGAAATGTATATTTTAAAAAACATTGTTTTTTAATTGTCTTTTTTAAACAAAGATACTTTCGTGTATTTTTTGTCTTTTATTTTAATATACGTTAATAAACAACGGAAAAATATTCAGAGTTATGGAGATGCACATAAGGTACCTCTTACACACAAATTTTTTTTTGTAATTAAAAAAAATCACCCCATAATGAATAAGAGCGTGTCTGTTAATAAGCATATATTTACATATTAATTGTATAATACCGCTTTGATCTTGTTAATAATAATTTTTGATTTCACTACAACTTTTTTCCGGTATAGATTAAAAAATGCCACGTACGATTCGTTTAATATTAAAAAGAGGTAAATTAATAATATGATTTTAAAACGACATTACTCCGAATGAACACAATTACTTGACAGAACTAAAACATTATACTCCATCATAACGGTCGCATGTTAAAAGCGCACGCAAGCAGGTTCGTGAAACAAAGAAAACATTTAAAATGCGGCTAAAGGTAGGCAAGCAATTAAAGTATATTTATTCAGAATAAAACAATAAAAAACAACTAAACAGGACGACGAATGATTAAATAGGCATTTTCTATTCCAACCCTTAACAAGCACGCAACCAGGAGCGAGAGAAAAACAGGACTCTGTTACCCTGATAAATTCCGTATAATTTACTTTACGGCCTTTTAATTATCGTATACTTGAGTTGTAAGATTTAGAAAGGTTTATAATAGACATCAAAGAGTAATTAACTGCAAGCAAGGTGTGACCGTATTTTACTTCAGAGCATTTTGATGGGCAATTTAGCTGAAGTATTAGCAGCGATGCCAAAATTGATTATGCATACCATCATAATATTAGCTAATAATAACTCAAAACGATTCCACGTGAGTGAATTTATGGGTAACAACTTATTTGTTATTAACTGTTTTAGTTCCATGGTTTTCTACACATATATGCTTAAAAATGCCAAAGAAATCTTTTGTTTTTGATGTCATTTACCCTCGTCTCGAAAAAAAACTGTATCTCTTCCAAAAATTATCCAATTTTAATAATTTTTTCGATGTTGTCTTAATAAAAACTTGTACAAGGATAATAAAATACAAAGAAAATTATGGAAATATATATTGTGAACAAAAATTATAACAAAAACTGAAATCACATCGTATTTTCGCAGTCCGGTAAATCCTCCGTATCAGCAAAATAATTGTTATCGTCACTATTATCACTATCATTCAAAATTTGCATTATGCCAAAAGCGCACCACAATGTCACTCCCACTATCACTTTCTTCACAATTTGAAAAATGATCATTTTCACTCGAATTATTTTCGTATTCCGACATTATGGGTTAAACATTTTCTTTTCATGGTTCCTTTTTATATTGTAATTACTAATAATATTATAATTTGAACTTTATGTAACACGTAGAAAGATAAAAAAATAACGATGCATGCGAGTGACCTCCCCTATCACGCGCTAAACAGCAACTGATTTCGCGAGCGCCATCGCGCTCGTGGCAAATTTAATTAGTACGCGCACGAGCGCGATGGCGCTCGTTCGCACTCAAACGATTAAACCATATGAACTATACTCATGCCCACCGGGTACGTTTATCAAATAAATGCCAAAATAATGCTTTTATTTATTATAACTCCAAATTATGTACAAGGAACTTCTTGACAGAATCAGAAAAAAATGTGTTTTCGAAGATTCCTTTTAATGATAATTACATAAAATGACTAAAGTTACTTTCGGTTATATTTAGTTTATTTCTACTTCTACAAAATATTAAGAATATTTTTTTTATTTATTATAACTTATAATAAATAAAAACATTATGCAGTATAAACTCCATGGATGAATTAATTGATAGAAAATATTTGCCAAATAGATAAATAAAAGTCGCACAGCAAACGGTAGTACGGAACAAGATAGCTGTAGTGTCACGGAAATAAATGGTTTGGAAGTGCACGTTGTGAATATTGTTTTTATAATTTTGTTGCATCAGAATTATGTTTTGTATGGTTCTGCAAATCGTTTTTAATATCATCATCTAAAAGTACAGTCGTTATTGTACGGATCAATACGTCTTAATTAACAATATAGTCTAAAATAAAGGTACAATCAAGATATTATCAAAAACAAACTCTCGTCGCTCATATGCGTAAATATTAACTCGACAACGACTTACCTCGAAATGAGTAAAACGTATATTCTATTAATTGTTTGATATTTTTCGTTATTGTACGGATTCATACGTCTTAATTAACAATATAGTCCAAAATAAAGGGTCAATCAAGAATGTTATCAAAAACAAACTCTCGTTGCTCATATGCGTAAATATTAACTCGACAACGACTTACCTCGAAATGAGTAAACGTATATCCTATTAATTGTTTGATATTTTGAAAGCCTTACAATATTATTAATTGAGGTTGGCGTATTCCATAATGATGGTAGTTCGAGATTTTAATGAATTCAAACAATACTGAAAGAATTGTGGCTGAGCCTAAATGACATTGCTCATATTCTAACGTCAATATTTCGTTATCTCCAGATTACACTGAGAATATTATTTTTATTTCAATATATTAATTGAATGTAGCAAAATAAAAAAAATTTTGAAGTACAATGACTTTTGACACGATACTGTGTCACATAGTGACGCGGGCATTCATTCGCCTTTTGGTGGTGATTCTTTACTCAGTTTTAGAGTTATTGCATAGTACACAAAGCACTATGAAATAAAATCCATGGCGATAGGTCAATGCATTACATGATAAACTAACTTTGGCAACAACCTAAATAGGAACTAATATCTAGTCTACAATTTCGATACCTATCAACATTAGTGGCCGCCGCGATTCGAAGCGGTATTGTTAAAACGTCTCAGATTTTGACATCGATGACGCAAAGCGCATATGTTGCCCCACAATCTCTCTCGCCCCAGGGGTCTATACTTTTGTGAATCACCGGAATGACCTTTTTCAGGGTCAGCTTCTCCATATAGTTCTAGTAGAACATCGCACTATTACATATAAATCTCTGCAAAAAAAAGTGGAACCGACTTCAAATATACAGGGAATAATTAGATGGATTTTTTGCGGTACAATATCGTTTCCGAACATAAATATATATGTAAAATATCACTATTGCAAGAAATTTAAAGAGAACATGACAAAAAAGAGACGAAAAATACAAAGAGGCAAAAACAATACGGGAAAAAACTCGACGGGAGTTGAGAACATCATTCTGTTTTTAAGTCGTTTAAAAGGGGTTTGGGTTGTGGGATGAGCGAATTTAATCATTGAATATTTTTGGAAAATTTTGAGTCGAAATGTGCCTGGAATCAAGTAGCGTTCTACTTGATTCCAGGCACATTGACGCAAAACGCAAAATCTTTTTGACGCAAAACGCAAAAACATTTGACGCAAAATCTACTAGACAGACTAAAATAGGGTTCTCATTGGAAGTATTTTTCTGTTAATATCTTTGCCTCTTAATAACACCCTAAACGTTTAAAAAATTCCAAAAAAGAAATTTATGTCTGTCCTCTCCCAAAAGATTTTATATAAGATGGCTGACATTAACAATTACGTTAACTACACGAAGATCACTTAAACATTTTCATTAAATTAATTCCACACCAAACCAAAATCAATTTGAATTATGTCTTTTTAATACAATTTTTTACCAAGTCCATTAAGAATTCAATTAGACATGGTAGCGGATTACGGCAAACAAAATAAAAACGACAGAAAATTAAAAACCTCGAATAAAAAATATTTATTTCCGTAAGAAATAACGATGTTATAAAGAATTATAAAGTAAAATGTGTGCCGTGAAGATATAAACCGACCGTGTAGTTTAATTTTTATGGTAAGTATTTAATGTACGATATTGAATTCGAAACCGATTATTGTTAAATATATTACATTTATAACTTTAACAATGACCAGCAATTTTGTCCGTTTTTTTACGGGAAATGTTGTGCTGTATTATCCGTACCTATATCGTTAAACCATTGGGGTGTACCTTTAGTGTCTGATATAGTGATTTATTATAGATATTAATATGTATATATTTATTAAAAATACCGCTATCTAGTGGAGAATTATAAAACTACACATTTATGATAGTTGCGTAGAAAAGAAATAGATGTCGCTGTCAATTTAATAAGTGTCGTTTGTTAATTAATTAAGCAACAGTGGAGTTGAGTAATCATGTTGATTGCTATTGCAGAGGTTGATCAAGACTTTAAGGTACAAAACTGTAAAGTTTGATTAAAATACCTCTAGCAAGGAATTCTTATATTTCTATCACATCTGCCCGTTTGTCCATCCATCTGTGTGCCTCAGCTCATTTACTCTAGCAATTTACACACATTTGGGATGAAATTTGATACGGAGATATAAATATTGATAAACCAAAAACAGAAATTACGTGGACTAGAAAACAAATTTGTACCTCCCGCCCAGACAATGAAGAGGGTATAAAAAATTTACTTACCCCACTGAATAGGATGTCATTGGAAAGATCTTCTAAAACAGAATAAAACGTCACTACGAATCACATCATTTTAATGTTTCTATCTCGACATATTCGTGCTCAAAACGTTAACAAGATGCCCCTTGCTACCTCAACTTTTAAAAGTACCGTTGTAAATAATATAGTGTAAAATACAGAAATATAACTTTCGACGAAAATGATAACAGGTATGTAGCGCTAACTAGTTTAAAAAAAATGTAAGCCATTATGGAACGCCTAGTAGAAGTGAAACATCTTAATTTTTTTATATTTTTATTTCGAAATGTTTTTGTCTGAACGAATTGAAAACGAAAAAAATATTCAGATAGTGATTAATAATAAAATATGAATTTTATTTTATTACTTTATTTTTATGAAATAAGTTATATTTTTTCATAATCTATTGAAAATATATTTTTAATTTTATAATACTGTTAGCCGGCAAGACGCGAAGCTCGCCGAATTAAGCCGAAAATAGCCGATAAGACGCGAAGCTGGCCGAATTAAGTCGGAAAGAGCCGACAAGACGCGATGCTAGCCGAATAGCATGACGCGACGTGCCATCAGAAAATTTTAACTCCCATTCAAACGCGCCATTAAATGTTTTACATGAAAAACATCTTCTCGGAACAATGAATTTTTTAACAAGATGCAGAAGCTCTTATGATTTGTAACATAGGGTTTATCATCTGTTACATTAGTTTTCAATAAGTAAACAGAGAAGTTTATAAACAATAACTAAGTGAACTCGATGCGTAGATAGTTATTCAACTGTACAATTTACATATCTCTTGCGCCGCAAATTAATCATAAAATTATTACTGACACTCTGAAATAATACGTATCTAACATAAGGTTGAAAAGGAATTTCAGGGATTCAAAGATCGCTACGAACTATCGTGTGTAGCTTTCTCGCAAACATTTAAACCGCACCCGCTACATTTTACAACCGCCCCCCTCCCCCCCCCGCTTCAAAGCCTGCAACATACTTACACTATCTAATCATTCCCCATTTTACGCAGTCACCGCCCGTAACTGCTACGCCGCCCGTAACTGCTACGCATCGGAAAAATAGCAGCACCACCCAAGAGGAATAGCAATTTGCCGCTTCGCTTAGCCGAAAGATGATTTCGTAACTGCCGTTTTAAAAAGCTACTCACACGTCCAACGTTGAAGACTTCGGTCGCTACTTAAAATTCTATTTCGATCACAACACAATAGGTGAGTTTGTTTCGGGACGTTCAAACGTTATAACGTACACGAAATCATTCAGCGCGCGCGTTTTAGGATATGAACACGTCTATGTTCTGAGAAAAGTTATTTCTCTTTTTAAGGCCGTGACATTTCTAGGAACATGTTTTATTATAGCAATTCCGAGATGGACGCCTCAAATTTAATAGTAAACAATTCTTATATTCCTATGGAAATTATTTACAAGGAGTGGGCGTACGGAATGATGCAGTATTCGAAAGGATTTCCCACTTTTGTATAAAAAATGAGTACGGACATAACTGCAAACTTAAATGGTCGTGAATGATCAAACTTTGTTTGCAGGTATACGTAATCGTTTCATATTTTATAGACATGTCATAAGTATACTGGAATAGTATGAAATATGTTATCGTCGGACGAAAATTATTTGTTTGCTCTAATTAAAAAAACAACAACAAAACAGTCGAACTCGTACTACGATGATCCTAAACACATTTAGGCATAAAGATTTAATTTGTTATAGTTTTACTGTAAACTTCTAGACAGATTTACCAATTATGTTTCTTTTTGTTTGATTTTTGTTTTAGTATTTTCGGAAATAACCGGCAAGACTCAATATGCACTATTTTTTTTAATTAAATGATTGTGAAGTCTGGCCTCGGCTTTATATTTTCTGCTTTTATATGGTGTTGCGTACCCGTGTTACAGTTGATTTAAATTTGTTATTAAATTATTTCCTTAACTTTCATACATAACAGACAAAATCTTATAGTTTTCACAGAATTTAACTAAAATATATTCTACACTAGCTGTGTTATGCTATTTCGTTCGCGTGAAATTCGGAATAAGAAAAGTTAATAGAATTTCTTTCTTGTCTTAAGGGGTAAACTCTAAAAAGGAAACGAAAGAAAATCAAAGCAGCTCTCGAAGCTGACAGCCTCTTGTTAGATCTGACATCCTAAACAAAGACCCGACCCATTGTTTTAAATGAACTTTAATTCCTTTCACCCGACTTAACATACGAATTGCACAAAAACGTATTGCAACGTTACTTTAATAAATCAATTTAAATGTGGTTAAAGCGGATCTTATTAACGATTTAGATCCGCCTAATTGCTTTTGACGGCGTGGCGCAACTGGCAATGAAAGAACAGGCAGGTGCACTCAGCCGAGACCGCGGCAGGTCCATTGTTCAGAAACAAGGATAAGCTTTGTGACCGCTGACCAAACATACGGAATATTTTACAAATACTATTAAATGTGTTGGGTAATAAAACTAGAAAACAGAAAAAAATTGACGCACATAACGATTTCTTAATTCGATAATAAACGGAAAACTTAGATCTGCTAAGTTTAGCTATAGAAAACTGACTAGTTTGTATGAATGTGTACCTTCGTATGTATGTACCATAGTTATGGACCTATTTTGTTGTATAGTGCTCGGTGGCACCTACATATTTCCAGATTCAGAAAATCATGCCCATTCTCGAAATATTTACAGTTTTATAGTTTAATAAAACTTCAAAGAAACGTGTTGACTTCGAACGGGTTAAATTCCAGGCTTTTTGTTTTGAAATTGTTTATTATATGTTATCTCTTGTTTTAAATTAAAATTTGGCCAAAAGGGTATATATGTCGCATAGAGAAGAAAGATGGCGCACGTGTTGTCTTAGTTACTATGGTTACGTTATATGTACACAGTTTAATTAAAGTTTTGATTGGTGGGTTCTGCCAGACTTCTGCTGGTTTTGTTTAATTTTTTTTTTATGCCCACAGACATAAAGACAAACTAAAAACGGAGCCATAAGATCATCTGTCTGTTATTTAATCTGTCACAATCGATTTTCTCAGAAACTATGCGAACTAGAAACTTGAAATTTGGCATAGTATTACTAACATTTTACGCTACATATTTTGCTAACTTTCAAAATATTCATATCAGAACTAAAGAGGGTATAAATAATGTAGTTGATTGATACATATGGTGGACTTATTGCTGCAAAGTAATCTCTTACAGCCAATCAGATCATGAGGAGCATTTCGAAGTGGTCGTTAGGAGGAATATAAAATTATTTTTTTCATAATTTTAAATTGCATGGTTAAAAAATATTCCAAAAAGTATGCGTGATTCCTCTCCTCCCTCTATTTCTGAAGATACTGAACCAAAAATCATGAAAAAACAATGTTAATAAAACCTGATTAGATTACAGGAAAACTATAGCTATTATACTAGATCTTATAATTTTTTAAATAAGTATCATGTTTTAACGCCTATATGAAAATCAATTCTTAATAAAAAGCAATATATTAACAGGTATTTTTTGTGTTCACAAACCTATTCGAGGAAAATCACTTTTTAATCTTTTGTCATGGTCGATTTTATTGTTCGAATTAATTATTCTTTTGTTCCACATCTTTCTTCGGATGTCGTTATGCAATAACGCAAATAAATAATGCAAAAATCAAATATCGCCGCTGGTAATGCAATACCGCATAAATACGTTTCGTAATATCGCGTCGATGTAACGAAATTTTACAGGAGATTCAAAAAACTGATACCATTTTTATGCAACAGAGAAGCGGAAATACGCCGTCAATCTTATGTAATCTCCTTTAATTATTCATGTTGATATAGTTTAAAAAACATGCAGAAAATATCTATGCAAAATCTAAGTTATGTAACCTTATACTAATCATCGATAATTTCGTACTGAATCACAATAATCATCGATAATTTCGTACTGAATCACAACAATCATCGATAATTCCGTACTGAATCACAACAGTCAACGATAATTTCGTACTGAATCACAACAATCATCGATAATTTCGTACTGAATCGTAATGAAAAAATGAATTAGTAGCATAAACTATTTTACTTTCAGAAAAGTTACACTGGTATCGCTCAATATTGAAAGCCGAATAAGGGGTTCGTGGTGTCGCGTCGTAACGCTTTGACTATTTTGATTTTCGTAATTAATGCCACCGTGAATGCATAAGAATTAATTATTTTTAAGAAATAAATATTTATAATAATAATAAATTTAATTGCACGCAATAGTAATTTGCAATTCATAATTCTTAATTTTCCTTTTACGATAGCCGACATAAGATAATCAAAGTGATAAGCAAACTCTTGTAAACAAATCAATAAGACCAAAAAAATCGACGCAAAAAAAATCATACACAGGCGTCTGCCTGTCAGGATTTCCCCGATGCGTGCAAAGGGGCCTTATCGACCAGCTACCGAAGCACGACTGGCCGCCAGCCAGACGGCAGTCGGTATTTAAATTTAAATAGCCCCCACTTCCTCCTTCATATTTTCCCCAACACACCCCCTACGAGCCCGGCCAACCCAGAGCAAAGTAACAGCCTTAATTTTCGTTATTACTTACAGAGCTATTTATTAACTCGACCTTTCGTAATATGATTTACGTTATCAATTAAATATTTAGGCAGATCATTGCTGCGAACAGGTTTGGCCGCTTAAACGGTAGCCATAAACGAGCGTACATTCGCGCGCTTCCGATTCGCTTTGACGTAGTCAAATCTCGTAATATAAATTAGATCGAAATCTGATATTGCATTGACGAGTGTGAACTCAGCATGAATTGAAAAAAATTGTCGAATCACTTTGAGCACAAAACGACTAACAAACCGGAACAACTAATTGTATTACCTTATAGGTCACAAGTGTATTTTTGATTATGACATATTTTCCAATGGGGTATGTATTTTTATTATTTTTATTATCCAGCGCATAAAATATTTTTGTGAATGTGAAAGGAACTCGACTGTTTCCAAAGTAATTGTCCACAAAGTCCGAAATTTAAAAAATAAATATATTTTTCATTTCAAAATAATTACAATAATAATTTCCAATACATTTATTACAACGAATCTTATTAGTCTCACAAAGATAAAACTTTAAAAGCTATAAGAAAAGCTATTTCCACAATTGAATATCGCTAATAAAATCAGCTGACAATCCTTAAAAATATTGACATTTTCATAATTTTCATTACAGGGTGGTACGTAAAACTATTCTGAAAAGGAAACGCTAAAGAAAATCAATGCATTAAAACAATAAAATTTCCAAATTATTTAATTTTTTTCTTTCCACTATAATAGGTCGAATTAACCCTATGAAAATATGTCGCGAGGAATACTATACATGTATAAGAGTGTGATTCCAAGAGGTTTAATAAAAAATGAGGAAGTATATGGTAAATCAGTGAAGGAACGAAGCGACGATGCTATCCATAGTTTCTGTCCACTTTGCTCAAACAGGATACAGTTTGATGACGTAGAAAGAAGTCAAATTAATTTAAAGTTATATCAACGATAATACAACTCTTCTTGCTGTTGCTAAAAGAGAATATTTCTTTAAATGTACAGATAACGATTGCTTTAATTGAGTCACCATGTTCGTTTTAAAATTAAAAATTTAATAAATTATTATTCAAAAAAACAATAATTGAATACCAGACGCTTATTTTGTTGTCTTCAATAATCATTTTCTTACCGTGCTGGTTTCTTTCTAGGTAATTTCTTAATGCATTTATTAAAAAAACGGTTGAAACAATAAAAAAGCAAAATTAAATGTATTCCACTTTATACAATTTTAAGTATTAACAGTTTACATAAGAAATTGGCGGAGAAAAGCGAATAGCAAGAAAAATGTATTTTTTTAATATAATGTATTTTTTTAAATAGTACGATCTAAAATAACCTCGCAGTAAATTAAAAGTATACTCCATTGGTTAATCGGGGCAAGATTTTTTGGTTCCCTAATAATAATATAAAACTATAAGACGAAAATAATCCATAACATTTTTTGGTTTGGGCGTTTTTTAGGAAGAAATAATTCACTTTTCGGCTACAAAATATTTTTTTTAATTTCCAACATTTAAATGTAATTATGGCCGAGACACTATAAGCACATTTAAACGTTATCATAAACACTGAGTGAAAAAAATAAGATAACATAAACTATTTTACTTTCAGAGAAATAACATTGGTATCGCTCAATATTCAAAGCCGAATAAGGGGTTCGTGGTGTCGCGTCGTAACGCTTTGACGATACCGCGCAACGACCTACGTGAGTTACATTACAGGACGTTTAACCCTTGCATTGACGTTGAAATAGTGTATCTCGTAAACAGATTGAAATAGGAATTAATTTTATTGATCATAATTATTTAATTTTGTGCCAAGAACTCGTAGGAGTCAGCTTGATATACCAATTTAACAATACCTATATAAACTAGCGGTCTATCACATATATCCACTTAAACCCATCTCGGTTTATATCCGGAAGCGTAAAAATAAAGATTCACATTTTTCATCTAATTAACTTTTCCCTTCAATGTGATCATCATATTTGTCATTCACACGTCAAGTCGAATTTGCTAAGTGCAATATATTATTTGTACTTTTATTACTTAATTTAATATATTTTATATAACAGAGGTAAAAAGTAGGGAAATTTTCGCCAAAGTTTTAAAAAAAGTCAATTTTCCTTATTTCTGGTGATATTAAAACTACAAAGGATCTCTTCAAAATGATAAAAACGTAAAAGAAAATGTGAATATCCATCATGGTACCGGTAACGATGTTATTAATTGTTTGAAAAAAAAAATATTTGTTGTTTCCGGCGATAATTTTTCCAGAAAAGTTACCATGAAGAATGGATACTGAAGAGTCGCGAAAAAATATTGTACTGCAAGGACAACACACTTAACAATAACATATATATATATATATATGTATATATATATATATATATATATATATATATATATATATATATATATATATATATATATATATATATATATATATATATATATTTAAATTTAAATTTAATTTTAAAATAAGCAAACCCTAATCCAATAATTCGAATGTTTATAGAACCATAAAAAATTATGCCCAACAAATTTTACCCTCTAGTGAGTGCCTGGCTTTCGAGCCTAACCTTGAAATTTTATACAAACTAAGGGCGAAAAGCGCTGAATGCCCACGCCGCATTTTATGGTTTTAATAAGCGAGCAACAAGCAAATTTTTCGCTCCGAGAATAACCTTCGCTGATGAGTTTTTCTTCGGTTAATATTTAATATATTCGGAGAGTATTTTTCCCGAGCCTATGTAAATGTTTTACGAATGAACTTGAAAATTCGCCAAGGTCACGGTTCTACTTAAAAATAACACATAGAATTTATTTATATGTTGGAAATTTTACCATATTTATTCAGATTTCCAGGCTCAAGGATGGAAATGAGTTATTCGACTAATAATTTATGTTATGAATCGTGCATGAGATATGAAGCATGAAAAGATCGATATACGAGTACACATCAGTAACGATCTCATTAAATAACGTTTCTACAAGTATATACAATGCCATACTTCAAGTTAACTCTGACGTATGAATACGAGTATATTAACAGTTAGGGAAAAGTTAGTTTAAAATTAAATATAATAATGATGATATTTATATTTTCTATAGCAATCTACACATTTTAATTACTTACTTATTTAGGTGTTATTAGAGAAAAGTTGTAATTATACATCTATACCTTCTTAATTATAACAAGATTTAGTTTCTGATTAAATATTAAATTCAACATTATATAAAAACAACAGTAACAAAGAACGTGTCATCAATAGAAAATGTAATCTTTTTGAAGCAACTTAGACAATGATGTTTTTTAGAAACTGTTGGGAACTGTCATATAGTTCCTTAATATTTTCTACTCAGTTTGATGTACAGAATCGCCTGCGTATATAATATATACTTATTGTTTACATCTATATATATTGTAGACAGATTTTAATAAAAAAACATGCCTTTTATTCATACAGATGATTCTCTGCATCAAATTGTATATTTGAAACGTGTTTCCGTAAAGAAATGTAATCTTTTTGAAGCAACTTAGACAATGATGTTTTTTAGAAACTGTTGGGAACTGTCATATAGTTCCATAATATTTTCTACTCAGTTTGATGTACAGAATCGCCTGCGTATATAATATATACTTATTGTTTACATCTATATATATTGTAGACAGATTTTAATAAAAAAAACATGCCTTTTATTCATACAGATGATTCTCTGCATCAAATTGAAGATATTTGAAACGTGTTTCCGTAAAGAAATGTAATCTTTTTGAAGCAACTTAGACAATGATGTTTTTTAGAAACTGTTGGGAACTGTCATATAGTTCCTTAATATTTTCTACTCAGTTTGATGTACAGAATCGCCTGCGTATATAATATATACTTATTGTTTACATCTATATATATTGTAGACAGATTTTAATAAAAAAAACATGCCTTTTATTCATACGGGTGATTCCCTGAATCAAATTGAAGATATTTGAAACGTGTTTCCGTAAAGAAATGTAATCTTTTTGAAGCAACTTAGACAATGGAAACTGTCATAAAGTTCCTTAATATTTTCTACTTAGTTTGATGTACAGAATCGCCAGGGTATATAATATATATGTTTTTTGTTACACCAGTATTTATGTAGACAGATTGTAATAAAGAACATGCCTATTTTTCATACGGGTGACTCTCTGCATCAAACTGAGTATATTTGAAGCGTTTGACAACTTTGGCAATTATTTTTTCGAAACGTTTGAGAATTGTCAGCTCCGTAACATACACATTTAAAGATACATACTATTTCTATAAAACTATTTACAAAAACATTAATATTGCTTTTCACCATGCAAATATGTTGCCCTAGTACACTTTTTGCAGGCCAAACGTGTCGTGAATTTCTCATACATAAGTTAATATATAGTATATTAAATATCAAGCTTCTACGT
Organism: Druceiella hillmani; assembly: GCA_039881145.1. Classification (NCBI taxonomy): domain Eukaryota; kingdom Metazoa; phylum Arthropoda; class Insecta; order Lepidoptera; family Hepialidae; genus Druceiella; species Druceiella hillmani. The sequence continues at coordinate 18,611,256 of JAYKKI010000032.1, read as the reverse complement.
TGCACCTTCTCTGAGAAAACCAGCTATAACAGATAGACGCACACATGAGTCGTCTTTAAAGTCTCGTTTTTTTTCCTTTGCGAGGTGCGGAATCCTAAAAGTAGGTACAAGTGAAATGTCTCATCAGAGCTGCAATGACTGCAAGCCTATCCATGAGAAAATCAGTAGGATATATAAAAGGGAAACACGTATAATTCACAGTTGTACAACGCCTATAAGCTGTAAATGTCCCATTCCCCGCTTCGTCAACATAAACTTATATTCAAGAGGGTCGGCAAACTAGTTCTAAGTAGAAAATCTTATTTATAATACATGCTTTATGACGACTCTCCACTGACCTACCTACTCCCTGACGACAAGGTTATTTACATACTTTTCGTTAGCCAAATTTTTAGAGAAAATACCTTCATAGTTATCTACGGTTTCAAAGGATTCTATTCATTGAAAGGAAACTTGAATACTTTGAATAAAGAACTCAGTTAAACGAGTTAAATTTATTTTAGTCAATTCTTCCTTTGTGGATTATCATTTCAAAAGAATTGAAATGAAGGGAAAGGTTTCGATTAGATATAATTTGTGTTAACAACGAATAATTTTAAACATAAATTTTGTTATATAAAAATCTATTTTTTAATATTTTTCCTCACATAAGTTTTTAAGTTACTTTATGCGGAAAATAATAACGCAAAACAAGTAAGTATTAACTTATATACAGGTGTCCGCGACCCCTATCCGAAAAAAACCTTAAGTTGTGCTCCAGCAGGAGGTAGCAAAACAGCATATATTTCAGAAAAATATTGATATGTTAGTATTTTAATGAATAATAAAAAGTCTATTGTAGACATATCCTAAGCTTTTAACGCTCGCGCCACTTCGCGTTGCGGAACGCTCGCTATTAGCCACGCGACTCGCCTCGTCACTCGCGACGATTGCATCGATGACGGTTTTTGGAATAAGATCAAAGAAAGGAGTGACAAGTCGAATGCCTAAATTGGGTGTTGTATGTATGAGTTTTGACAATTGCGTATGGTTGTGTGCAGTATGTATAGGTTACGCTTGCAACTATGATTTCGTAATTATGGGAGCTTGGTCATTTTAAATACCGCAGTATATATCACATTATATAATAGTAGTTTTTTATAATATAATAGTATTAATATATTTACACTGGTAATCTATGTATGAGTGCTCGCCACTTATAGATATGTACATATTTTGTAGTTAACTAAGAATAAAATCACTCACATATGATTGCCATGCGCGTGCACGGATGATAGATCAATTTATGATTGCACTGATTGTTCAATCGATTGAAGTAAAAATAAGTTCTATATAATTTGTGTTAACAACGTGAACAATTTTAAACATAATAATTACATTAAAGGAAATAAAATGGCTCGTTAATTATTCATTTTTCATTATTCACGATTAATTGAAACTACGTGATGTAGTATTATTTCTACTTTCTTTAAGTTCTTTTCCACCTGAAGATGTTGTAATACAACGAAACCTAGGTCGTGGTAAAGAACATAAAGAAAGTAGAAATAATACTACACCACTTAGTTTCATTTAATTGTAGTTTTGTTAGAATAAAATAGCTGAGCATAACTTGATGTATATTAGTTGGACCAATTTAAGTACTTCAGTTCATATATGCACTTATTGACAATTTTACTGTCATAGTTATTCCCCAAAATGCTTAGTCTGCATGACAAATACTGGAAAAAGGGAAAAACAAATATCGACATGCACGCAATGGGGGCTTTGCTCGTTATTTTCCAACTCTGCACGCATGTAGAAATTCATCTTTCACTGGGGAAAATAATCCTAACACGAAATTGTGCTTATTATTTTTTTTTCTTTCTAGGGTTTGCTCATGGGAATTCCCAGGGATTCTCAGTTCTTTACTATTCTCTCAGTATCTCATTTAATTTCCGAATAGAGAGTCTATTTTAAGACCTATTTAGCAGTGTATTAATTATTCAGTTGAAAACACCTAACTGGCTCCAAAGTTGTCTGTTAATATTTTTTTTATTTATATTTTTTATTAAAATTAAGAAATAAAATGGCCAAATTATGATATATTTTCAACATTTCTAAATTTAGAATATTTCTGTTGATTTTTAAGGTTAATAAATGCCCGATTAAAAGTTACTGATTGTATTTTTCCTTTTAAAAAATCTTAGCAACGAAAAGTATGAAATATCAGATTTATACATTATAGTATTAAGAGATAGGTTCGGAAAATGAATTTCTCGAAATAGTACCGGTACTGAAATCTCTATTTGTAACTTAATAATCAGGAAATACTTTGAGTAAAAACTATCTTGTCCCCATAAACGGCGCTGATATGCGTTTAAATATTGAAATACTGCCTTGTGTACGAGTATCTCAATGTATCAGAAATTGAAAAGGTTTCCTTATAATCAATGTATCTTAAAATATCTATTTAAAAACAACATTTTTAAAAAACTTTAATGGAATCTACAATCTCATATGAGCGCTTTTTCCGCCAGCATCATGTTCAATTTTATTCTAAAATGGCAAAAAGACGTTAATTTTTATATATTAACGTCTTTTTGCCATTTTTTTATTAATATTGTGTGCAAGGGTACCTTTCCTGCAACGTGTCATACGATAATTTAATTGCATTAAACATGCAGATATGAATGCATATAGGTGGAAATTTAAGTGTTGTTTTAACAAGTGCTGTAACGAGCTCCCTCTCATTACAACAATCCCTTTTCTTATCTTAAACAGTTCAAACACTCATAAAAATGATGGCGCACGGCCTGGCCACAGCTGGAAACATTCGGGATCACCTGCTAGTTACGCGCGCAGCTAGCAGGTGTCGGCATTCAGCCAAAGGTCAATGACGAGATAAACAATCGACAGACGTCGGTACCGAACGCCTGTGTACGTGATCTTTGTACGCAGCACGGGTTGCACCATCGACCAACGCATGTATTATGTGCGCGCACGATTGCCTATATATTTTCACTGATGCCGTATTGTTTACCAGATTTGAACGTGACTTCAATTTGAATTGTACATTGTGTATCGGTCTGCTTCCTTATGCTGTTCGGATCTTACAAATGTTGCATATATGATGACGCAGTTGTTCCAGAAACAAAAGTGTTATTACTGACGTGGACTGTTAAGAAAATAATGTATGTTTTAATAAAGAGAAAATAATGTATGTTTTAATAAAGTGTCATCGGTGATGAGGAACATTGTTCAGCCCCGCCCATAACTCAACCATACGGTTTAAGGGTCAGAAAAACCATACGGTTTAAGGGTCAGAAAAAACACACGGTTTAATGGTCAGAAAACGCCGTCTAACTTTCAGGTTGCTCCATAGCGTTGGACAAATGCAAACAACAAAAGTGCAATAGTTCAAAGTACAAATTTCAATCGTGAACTATCAGGTAAATCCAAAATCGTATTCCTAAAATGGTTAAGGAGCAGAAAAAATATCAAAATTGGGGACCTCTCGCAATATTGCAAGAGGCGAACGTTGCAAGGTACTCGTGCGAACTCTAGGCTGACGAAATATGCAATGACTATCGCATTTCTAAAATGGTTAAGAAGCCGAAAAAATATCAATATTGTGCACCCCTCGCAATACTGCAAGAGGCGAGCGTTGCAAGGTACTCGTGCGCACTCTAGGCTGACGAAATATGCTATGACTATCGCATTTCTAAAATGGTTAAGAAGCAGAAAAAATATCAATATTGTGGATCCGTCGCAATACTGCAAGAGGCGAGCGTTGCAAGGTACTTGTGCGCACTCTAGGCTGACGAAATATGCTATGACTATCGCATTCCTAAGATTTTTAATAAGCTGAAAAAAATCAATATTGTGCACCCCTTGCAATACTGCAATAGGCGAGTGTTGCAAGGTACTCGTGCGCACTCTAAGCTGACGAAATATGCTGACTTTATCCTTCAGAAGAAGTGTTTGTTTCTTTTTCTTGCTACTTACAGGTAAAATAAACAAACACTTATTTTAAGTAAAACGCGTTTATCTCTGACAGGGGGTAGACGCACTTAGAACCACTAAGGGCGTCTATACTCACTGAAACTGAGGCATTTGTCCTTTTTGTTAGGGATAGATGCCTTTGGTTTAGAAAAAAATACAATGAATGACTAGAAAAAAATAATACGCATTTAATACTTTCGTAACTAGCCACGCAAAATAAAACATATTCACTTTAATTACCTTGTAATACAAAAAGTTGCAAGCCGAATATAATAGCGATGATACGCAATATGCGATCAGCATTCTAAGTACTACTGTCTTTTGGATGCCACCGAGCGACAGACACGTCTTATCCTGTTCGTTGGCTCGCTCATACCTAAGGTTGGGGAACTAGTTCTAATATAGTATTAAACTTGTCAATAGGTGTTTCTAAATATATCGGTTTGCTATCGAGGTATCTATTTTCCTACGGCAACTATCCCATTTTTACTACATGTACAATATCATCACGCTACGATTTATACGGGCCTAGCACATTATTTAAAAGATGCAAGTTAGACAGATGGATCGGCTTATTTATTGACTGACCATCCCGAGTATTTCTGTCGATATACTCCGTCTCTAACAAATGACATAGTTTAGCGAACGGAGAGAAGGTACTTAATGACTGCATGGAGAAAACATAATTAAGAAAATTCTACTCAGGCGAGACCGTGGGTTAGACCACAGTTAGTCTTTACATAATTTTAAAATAGCCTTAACAGGGAAACCTCCAACCTTAACAGGGAAAGCTCCAATTTTAACAGGGAAAGCTCCAACTTTATCAGGGAAAGCTTCAACTACAATTTGAAGTACCTGATTAATTCCTTCAAAACGATACATCGGTTTCGTGCTTCGAGTCAATTCGACGCTTGCATTATTAACGGAAAGCCAGTGCCTAATAACGGACGGTCCTTTTACCTCGTTAGTCAACCTCGAGATAACAACAGCAGGTCAATTGACAAAGCAATTGCTGATTTCCTCCCAGTGCAGCATTGTGTGGGTCTAGAACACGGTTGTAAGACATTTTACATTTCATTACACACGATAGACGACGTTTTGTCTTGTTACATCTGTACTGTATTGCTCACTGTCGTAAGTGCGTTCGATACCTACATTTATGTGAGTACAATACTCTCGTCTCGGCTTTATCTGGGCAGAAAATTTATAACTTAATTTTCTTTTTTTTTTAAGTTATGATTGTAAAGGACACTTTTGTAGATTTATTAATTCATTTCGTACTTTAGTCGATTGTAGAATGCAAGACTTAAGTTTTCGGGTTCCATATATCAAAATGAAAAGCCTTCTTCAGTCACTTTGGTGTCCGACGATTTGCCTGTCAAGATTATTTTTCTCAAGAACGGCCCGAATATCAAATACTAAGGTCTATGATCTCACTGTACTGTAAACTCAACAACGTTCAAATATCGCATACTTTGATACTTCTACTCTCCGCTGATCTAGAATTTTGAGATTTGCTGGGAAAAAAGGTCACATAGCATAAGTAATGGAGAAAATCATTCATTTACAATTCTATGTGGAATTATTAGGTGAGAAATTAGTTTTTTTTTGTTTTTCGGTTTTTAGTTTTTATAGTATATTTGTAAAATAGCTACTTACTAAGCTTTACGATTATATGATATATTGTTGTTTTTGTTGTGTCCACATGAGATGAAGATCTCATACGGAAAATGGTTGTCAGAGCCTCGAAAGGTTGGACTTCTCCAGTCCCGCTTCATGAGCGACCGGGAATCGAACCCGGGTCCTCGCGGTGTATGTCTTGCGCTCAATCCAGCACACCACGGTGACGACGATAAAATGATATAACGGTACGGAACACTCTAGGGCATGTTCTACTCATACTTTACCGTATTTTTAAAATAAGACGCTTTTAAATTAACAATTTATAATTTATTCTTGTATAAATTCTAAAATATTTTTTAGACATTTTTAACGGTTTGACACGTTTCGACAGCCTCACTTGAACCATTACCGTTGATTAACCACATAACCGTCCCGTCGTTCGTTCGTCCCCCAGGACGCTATAACCGATTCTATGACGAACGTTTTGTCAATCAAACGTTCGGCAATTTTGTGTGAAAACGTAAAAATACAAACAAACGGAAAATAATATTTTCCTTTTTACAATAGTTCCACTTAATTTGAACTTCACATAAATAACGCCCATTTTCCCGATTTCTTTAAATAAAATCGGTATTGAATACATTTGGCGTTAATTTTGTAGAAATTCGTTATTCACAATTAAATGAAACTACGTGATGTAGTATTATTTCTACTTTCTTTAGGTTCTTTACCACGACCTAGGTTTCGTTGTATTACAACATTTCAGGTGGGCTATTAGTATATTTGTTAATAGCCCACCTGAAGATGTTGTAATACAACGAGACCTAGGTCGTGGTAAATAACTTAAATAAAGTAGAAATAATACTACATTACGTAGTTTCATTTAATTGTGTAAAATCGGTATATTAACGTATTAGTGAAGTATTTTGTTTTATATCAATTTAGATCTGTTAGAACTAGTTAATCACATGCATTCCTGGAAAAATTCTTATTTGTGGATAAATGATATAAAACCTCAAAACACGCCAGATCAGTACTGTTTGCTTTTTGAAAGTATTTGTTACGTAATTTTTAATATTTTAACTCATAACGTGGTAGAATTAGTCAAGATGTTTAAGGGGAAAATCAGATTTTTTGTACTCGTGGATAAATATAACAAGTCAGACCAGAAATATGGTTTGGTTGATTTCAGTTTATTTATTTATCATTAAAACTCCATGTCCAACTTACAGGTTACCTCAAACCGCTGGACATGTGTTATCACTAAAAGTACAACTACTTATATTATACATAATGACATAAAAGATAACTAATAACATGAAAAAAACACACATAAATTTAAATTAAACATAAAACTAACTAATTATCAAACGTGAACTACCAAACAACTCCATAATCGCATTCCTAAACCGGTCAATGGAGCAGAAAAAACTATCAAGATTTGGCACCTCTCGTAAATACCTCGTTGATTAATACAAGTGCGTTAAAAACTGATGAACGCTGCAGGATATTCGTGCGTGCTCTAGGCAAATGAGATAAACTATGACACCCTCCTCTCACGTAACAGTCAGGAGCACAAAGAGTTGCCAAATCCAAGACCGAAGAGTTAACAACATATTAATTTAATAATTAAAAAAAATTGGATGAACATAAGCAATTGCGGTCCAAGTTGAAATGAATTACATCCAACAATTTGCCCATTATAAAATGTGAAGGAAATAAACGAGGATAGTACCTGTACATCCTTTTATTAAAGTCCATTAAACTTTTTTAATATATTTTCCGACGTAAGTATATAAGTTACAAGGAACCCACCATCCTGGAAATCGTGGGAATGTCACATGATAACTCTTAGAGGTTTTTTGACAGGTTTCGGTGATATGGTCAATGTTTATCCATAATTTAAACAAGATCCCTCACGAAAGAAGGCATTTCCAGCGCCATTCCATTTAACTAGTAATTGTGCCTCAAGCGTCCAACTTGACATAAATACGTCATCATTGCGCATTTGCTCATATTAAAAGCCTCCTTTGAAATACTGAGTCGATATCGCTTTGAAACCGCTCACAATCAGATTGCATTTCTACCAACGAGAATAGTTTCAAATCATAGCGATTTTTTTTGTTGAGTAAATGTATTTGTTAAGTATTTTATATTATTGTAATTGATACCTATTAGATCCTTTCAGGGAAAAGTCAATCAGATGGTTTCAGGGAAAATTTGATTCAGATCGGTAATGCTCTTTGGTTGACTCAATGCTTCACTCTTGCTACAAAAGGAAGACTTTTTGGGTGCATGAGCATATATTATTATGGACTTGGTCATTTTTTTATTTGTATTAACATAATTTTTTTTTAAATCTTCAGTAACTCCCACTCGGTCTAAAGTCTGCATAAGTATCTTTTCTATCTATTTTTTTATTTATTTCATTTGGATAATCATATTTCACTGGGCATATTTCACGAATAACCAGAACGAATCTTGAAATTGTTTTGTCCATATTCACTTTATAACTTTCATTTTTAATGATTAATGGAAATAATTTCCTATCACGTATGTGCACCCATCTCAATTATAGCATTTCAACTGCATTCAATTTATTCGATTCACCTGTAACAGGTTCGTAGTAATCAATTCGACAGTTTATTGCCTTTAATTGGCTATCGTTAAAGGGGGTTTCATTCTATAATTAACGCTGTTACCGGTTCAGGTGTAGCTAATTTATAATAAATCCATTATGTTTCAAAATATTGTTGCAAACAAATAACACAGGTGTTAAATCATAAAGTAATTATTTAATAATGCATAAAGTATTGAAATAACTTTCATAAAACTCGTTTTTAATTTATATTTTTTATTTCGATTGTATCCTTGATTGCATTGTGGTTTGATATTATAATTTTTATTGTTTTCTTTTTTGACAAAAATTTTCTTTTCATTTCTTCATTACTGTTAACTTTCAGTGTTCGTGTAATAGTATTTTGCAATACCGCAGTAACACCGCAGTAGAACAGAACTACATCGGAGCTTTCTACTTTCTCACGGCACTCTGTCACTCAACAATCTAACTGCACAAACATTTAACTCCTCTTGTTTATAACAAAGTAAAAATAAATTGGTTTGTAATATGTTGTCATTATAAGAGAATGTGCTGTAAATAAATTTGTCTATCTTTATAATTGTGCGCACCTATATTATATTCTTAATAAATCGAGAACAGTTAATCTAAGGAAATACGTGGTGATGTTTTAGAAACGATTAAAGAAAACAATAAATATCGATCGATTTTTAAATGTGTTGCCACTGCCTTAAGGAATTAAAAATTAACAAACTGACATTGACATTCGTTCTGTTGTAGACAAAAGTAGTCTTTTCTCGCTCTTTCAAAGTTTACGTGGTTTTTTCTAACGACTCTCTTGGGCCTGCCAGTTTCATGGATTAGTATGTCATATATGCGTATAGAGAATATAACAAAAGACAATCTGCACTTTATTTCATCGTGATATTTCAAAGAGTTCTGCATTTATAAAATAATAAAAAAATAACCTAACTTTTCATAAGAGATGCAAGATTTTTGATTTGTCTGATTGGCGACTGAAATAAAATTTTCAAAATATGTATATGTGCAATTTTCTGTTAATAAGAGTGTAATTTTTATTCTTGTAACACCTGGTCACAACACTATACGGATTTTCTTTATTTAAATATTAAAAACAGGTTATTATACACAAGACATTATTTCGAATTAGTCCGGTGGTTAGCGCTAGCTTGTATGTACGAGTATATCTTTAAACTTTTGGATATTAGTTGCCGAAATCGCATAGAGTATATACCTATCTCATTCGATATATCGTCCGTATTTAAGACAAAAAACGGACGCTTTTTTATCACAAACGAATGCAAATCACTGATCATAGATGTGCATTTAAATATAGTATTTTTTCATTTCCCAATCAAAGTCGATAATCGATTCTGCATTTGCGCGAGTTTAAAAAAAAACTATGAATCCATTACGCGTGGGCAGACGTGAGCTATCTTAAAATACTCTTCCACGTATTATAAAACAATTCTCAGACTTTGTGATTGGGGATTATCCGTCCGTTTGTGCCACAGGAAGCGGGTCTATGTCATTCGACATATCGTCCGTACTTGCGACAAAAACGGATGCTTTTTTGACGCAAACGAATACAAATCATTGTTCATAGACGTGCATTTAAATATCGCATTTTTTTATTTTTCAATCAAAATCGATAATCAATCCTGCATTTGCGCGAGTTTCAAAAAAACTATGAATCCATTACGCGTGGGCAGACGTGAGCTATCTTAAAATAATCTTCCACGTATTATAAAACAATTCGCAGACTTTCTGATTGGGGATTATCCGTTCGTTTGTGCCACAGGAAGCGGGTCTATGTCATTCGATATATCGTCCGTATTTGAGACAAAAAACGGATGTTTTTTTAACGCAAACGAATACAAATCATTGTTCATAGACGTGCATTTATACATGGCTTTTTTCATTCCCTAATCAAAGTCGATAATCGATTCTCAATTTGCGCGAGTTTAAAAAAAACTATGAATCCATTACGTGTGGGCAGATGTGAGCTATCTTAAAATACTCTTCCATGTATTATAAAAGAATTCGTACACTTCGTGCTTAGGGATTCACTGTTTGTTTGCGCCAAAGGAAGCTGGTTTCCAATATTTCGCTACTGACCTTGTCAAATGAAACTATCTTTACAGTATATTCGCTGGAGAGGATTTTCGATTCATTTGAAACATTGACTTTATCAAATTAATGAGTTGTATTAAATTCGCTAACTTATGTTAAATTAATAATGTATTCGTCTCTTCAATTTTCCATCAAGTTGATGCAATTAACGGTGACGTAAATACGATAAACAACAGGCCTGAAAAGTTGTATTTAACCAACGTGGCCATAAGCATTTATTTCATTGATCTACTCAAGACGTAACCGAAATAGAGCTAAATCAAATGAATATATTACTAAAACTGTCTGCACGACTGTAATTTCATTTAAAATGGGGAAATTATATAATCGTCGATTCTAGCATAAAAATTCCTAAACTTAGAGAAAGTAATTGAAAAGCTCCAATTTTCTTCCTCAAAAGATGGTAATTGAAGCCAATATCGTATTTGCTTATATTATTTGCCAATTACAATTTCACTTCAATTGAACACGTTTTGTTAAGTTGTTATTCCAAATTTAATTAAAAAGAGATTAACATACACGTAAATAAAACAGTACAGCCCAAAACGTATCTAAACTAAATACCCTTGGGAAAAAATTGGTTTATGGGGCAATAAATAAGTTGGAGAACAAAACGCAACGGTTTTCGGAAATATTTTCTTTAATTTAGGAATTATTTACGAAATGGTTTTTAGTCTGTCACCATATCTTGATGCGCCAGAAGTGTACCCATTTCTTGATGCGCCAGAAGTTGACTTAGATTAAAAAAATAGCTTCTTTCTCTTCTTTGATCTCTAGCTGACATCTGGTCGAGGCTGGCCGCGGAGCCGAAGTATGCTGACGTGGGTGCCACTGAATTAAACAATTTTCGAGCGAATTTTCTCCATTTTCTTCGAACTGTAATGATTGCCCTTTTTTGAATCAAATCAAGCTTTTGGCCCCTCAGGTCTTCCGCGTTTTGTTTCGTCTATTTTTCGTGACACTGAGTGTTGAAGTTTCCAATTATTGGACCCTATTTTCTCGAGAAGATTATGAAGTAATCTGGTGTTGTTAATTCGGCACACGATTCCTAATCACCTTAGAGCTCGTTGCTGGATCTACCCCACTCCAAAACCATAATGGAAACACCAAATTATGTCTACAATCGATACGAATGTCAACCTTCAAGGTAGCGATTTCACTTAAACAAACATATTATATAACTTCTTTTACCTTTTCTCAATTAAAGTAACAGCCACTCGTTAGCACAGAAACTTCGTATATCAGTCTGAAAATCTAAAATTCCACACTAACACTGATTCACATTATGTGGAACACTTGCTCCGCGTCGCTGACCTCGCAGTCAAGCTTCGTGAACAATTTCTACATATCGTATTTCTTACGTACAGCCAGGCGGCTTATTTACTCAGTATATTCATACTAATATAAATTAAACGTACTGTTAATATACGTCCGTGAAAATAACATTAAAGCTGTTACCGTTCGCCACAGTGGTTGTAAATTTTAATTTTAACTGAAAGATTATAAACTAATTTAAAGCGGAGCGAGCGTTAAGCTTTTGAAGTGTGAGGATTAATAGTGTGACCAAAAAAGCTGCTGGTATGGCATTGCAATTCGTTACTGTTATTGCGTCATAGCTTTAAAATTAATTTATGATGTCTAGTTGTCGAGGTCCAGTTTTACCCATTAGTCGTAGCAACATCACGTATTTTTAGACAACTAAGATGAAGTCAGAGAGTATGTTCCATCATAACTCCCAGACTACCAAACCTAATTTCACAAACCAGGTCTTAATGGATTTATCTTAATTACCTCGGAAATATAGGCTATAGCCTATTTTACCAAGGACAATGCGAGTGCCGTTTACCCTGGATATTGCGAGAGCTGATAAAACAGAAAATAGATGCCCTAGAAATGTGGTGCTGAAGGAAAATGCTTGGAGTGTCATGAACAGAATTTCGTACAAACAACTCCATACTTCAAGAACTCGGCATCACGCAGCGTCTATCAACCCGAGTACAGGCGCGAATTTTGAAGTTCTTTGGCCATGTCTCGAGGCGAAACAATGACTCCATAGAGCGCTCCAGGGAAGGGTGGAAGGAAACAGATCACGTGGCAGATTATTCATGCGATGGGCTGATCAAATAAAATCAGCAGTTGGACACCCTCTACATAAATGCACTAGCATGTCGGCCAATAGGTTAAGATGGCGAAAAATTGTGAGGAGGGCCACATCAATCACCAATGATGATGTAGCCTCATCGTCACCACGACCGCTTTGTCAAGAGCGACACGACTGAGAAAAAGATACCAAAGGTTACCAAGGCAAGTCATCTTAATTACTGAGGTAATTAAGATGACTTGCCTTAATAATATGTTTTGTTTAAGTGAAATTGCTACCTTGAAGATTGACATTCGTATCGATTTTTGTAGAAGTAATTTGGTGTTACCATTATGGTTTTGGAATAGAGTAGATCCAGCAACGAACTCTTAGGTGATTTGGAATCGGGTGCCGAATTAACAATACCATATTACTTTATAATCTTCTAGGGAAAATACGACCCAATAATCTTAGCGAGGTAATTAAGATGACTTAATAAGATGTAAGTGTGTAGAACCTACCAAGCACGAGTAGAGCTCGCACTTCAACTTGGAATTTTAATGTTTTTTCGGTTATTTATTTTTTTCTCTCATAAATGTCTCCCATAAGTGGTATCTATTGAAATATATGCGGGTTAATCTATATATTAACACGTGAAGAGAAAACTGTTCACCTTTTTTTCACCATCACCATATTGGGCGTACAGAGGAGTGTGAGATTTGGTATAGCGAGAGTTTATATGGAGAAGGACTGGAGAAAGCTAAAATTTATATATGTGTTACGAATACATTAAATTTCATATTACTAATACATTAAGAGATTAATTGTCTACGTTCACGCTATCAATGGCAAACACATGATAGTCTATGGTCAAACAGTCGCACAGAGTAGAGACTGTCGCCGAAGAATTTTAAAATGTCAGATTGACTAAATGAATTTCACGTAAACAAATAACGTTCAAATTAAAAAAAAATAATGAATTACGATCGAAGTTCGACCCCTAAGCGACCACTAACATGCTTTAATATTTAATTCTTTACTTCACAAGGGTTCCGTTTTTCCTTTTGAGATATGAATTCCTGGAAATTACTAATATGGCGACCGCAAGATACCATATGAAAATTATTTCTTGTAAAGACTAATAGACAAATTAAAAAATATAACTTTTTTCAAATGTACTTCGTTAGCACAGCCGATTTTGTCCTGCATAATTTGTTTTGCTTGTATCATGGAAATGGTAATAAGTGGCATTTTAGCAGTTTTCAAAATTGTTCCATGACTTATCCTTAGGCAATGTCGATCTTAACTCCTTATTTGTTAGGCGGGAGTTGTTTTTAACTCTTAGTTAAGTTTGAAAAAAAAATTAAACCAAAAATAAACGTTATGTTAAGACTATAAAATTCGTAAATAACAGTAATAACTTGTTTCCTTGCCATTAACATATTATCTTTCAACTTTGCTTATCAGCAATTTACGAAACGAAAATTTGCGATTTTAATTATGACATTACAATTTTCATTATCGTAATACAAATAAAACAGTATTCGTGTTTAAACCTGTCCCCAGAATGTCACACCCGGCGTACGTAATAATAAATTCTGAGAATTATTAATACGGATAGGTACCGCCTCGATCTATCGGGCTTATGTATGTGTGCCTCCATACTGTTCTCAACTGAGGTGGGGTACCTAAAGCACATGTCATATGTCCCTTACGTGACATACGGCTGTGACATAAAATCGTTTCATACACTACCGTTTTCCGATGTGGGCTTTTTTCAGTCTCGTTCAGTTACATTTTACAGTTAAAAATTACTGAACAGTTTCATATCATATAAAACGAATTTTTTTTTAAAATTGATTTTCACGCCGATTTACCCTCAATTCACGGAATATTGCCCCTTCTACACAAAAGCTTGCTTATAAAGCCCAAAAATTTGGTTTACGCTAAAATTAAAATTTCACTTAAATAAAGCCTTTGGTAATAGTAAGATAATATTAGTAGATTTTATTAAAGCAATAAGTCAGAAATCTGCGGAATCAATGATTCTAAATATCTATACAACCGATTATTCTACTATACAACTAATGGTGTAAATGAAGATTCAATAGCCACACGTGCAACTTTGTAACAATCTTTAAACCATATGTTTAGGGACAAGTTAGTAGTACGTTAATTTATTGTTTGCGGTAAGTCAATAATTAATCTTGACGTTATATAGTCAATGGTGTAAATGAAGATTCAATAGCCACACGTGCAGCTTTGTTGCAATTTTTTAAACCATCTGTTTAGGGACAAGTTAGCAGTATGTTAATTTATTGTTTATGGTAAGTCAATAATTAACCTTGACGTTATATAACCAATGGTGTAAATGAAGATAGCCACACGTCCAGCTTTGTAGCAATTTTTAAACCTCTGTTTAGGGACAAGTTAGCAGTATGTTAATTTATTGTTTACGGTAAGTCAATAATTAACCTTGACGTTATATAACCAATTGTGTAAATGAAGATTCAATAGCCACACGTGCAGCTTTGTTGCAATTTTTTAAACTATCTGTTTAGGGACAAGTTAGCAGTATGTTAATTTATTGTTTACGGTAAGTCAATAATTAACCTTGACGTTATATAACCAATGATGTAAATGAAGATTAAATAGCCACACGTGCAGCTTTGTATCAATTTTTCAAACCATCTGTTTAGAGACAAGTTAGCAGTACGTTAATTTATTGTTTACGATAAGTTAGAAATTAATCTTGACGTTATATATTAACTTTTTATTTCTTGATACGCAGTAAATCCAAGTTTATATGGAATTCACACTTGAACTTAAAGGAGTAATCTGAATCATAATAAAACGTCAAATATGACGTCGAATATGTCTTCCGCGCTACAAAAAACAATAATAAAAAACAGAGGTGCTATAAATACGTAGCCGTGTGTTAATTGACGCGGGCCGATGGGAGCTTTATGAAGTATTCTTTAACCCGGAGTCATTGAGGTTGGCTCATAGTGACGCGAGATATTTAGAATTTCGATAATACTTTTAACTAGTCATCGATTGTTGCTGAAATTTTCACATGTAACAAGCGAATATTATACATATTTTTGTGACTATAAAACTGTTATTTTTGTAAATAGTAGAAAATGTACTACTAGTAGAAATAGTAGAAATTAACTGTATGAAAATTCTCAAGTGTTTCTGAAAAAATCACCGTCAAATTTTCAATTACAATGAAAATAGTATTTTTTACAAATATACTTAGTGTGATGTACAGAATCACATACACGAATAATATACAAGTTCTTTTTTAAATTTGCATAAAGGCTATAATAAAAAGAAAATATTAAGAAACTGTAGGACAATTATCAACCGTTTCAGAAAAAAATCAATGAAAAAGTTGCAATTTCAATGAACATTGTATTTTTTACAAATATACTTAGAGTGATGTACAGAATCACATACGTGAATAATATACATGTTCTTTTTTACATTTGCATAAAGGTTGTAATAAAATGAAAATGTTAAGAAACTGTAGGACAATTATCAACCGTTTCAATTTCAACGAACATTGTATTTTTTACAAATATACCAAGAGTAATGTACAGAATCACATACGTGAATAATATACATGTTCTTTTTTACATTTGCATAAAGGTTGTAATAAAATGAAAATGTTAAGAAACTGTAGGACAATTATCAACCGTTTCAATTTCAACGAACATTGTATTTTTTACAAATATACTTAGAGTGATGTACATAATCACATACGTGAATAATATACATGTTCTTTTTTATATTTGCATAAAGGTTGTAATAAAAAGAAAATGTTAAGGAACTGTAGGACAATTATAACCGTTTCAGAAAAAAATCAATGAAAAAGTTGCAATTTCAATGAACATTGTATTTTTTACAAATATACTTAGAGTAATGTACAGAATCACATACGGGAATAATATACAAGTTCTTTTTTATATTTGCATAAAGGTTGTAATAAAAAGAAAATGTTAACTGTAAGACAATTATAACCGTTTCAGAAAAAAATCAATGACAAAGTTGCAATGTCAATGAAAATTGTATTTTTCACAAATATACTTAGTGTGATGCACACAATCACATACATGAATAATATACAAGTTCTTTTTTACACTTGCATACAAGCTGTAACAAAAAGGAGAAAGCGTTAAGGAACTGTATGACAATTCTCAATCGTTACAGAAAAAAATCAATGTCAAAGTTGCAATTTCTACGAAAAAAATTATTTTGGTTAAGGAAACACGCTTCAAATAAAAATAATCAAAGTTTGATGCACAGAATCACCTTTGTGAATAATAAACACGTTCTTCGTTACACCTTTATATTATTCACGATATTTATTAATTTTTTCTTATTTTCAGAAATAATTCAATAATTCATAAAAGATAAAGTCATAAAAGATAAAGAAATAATTCATAATAGATATACAAAAGGCAAATTTAATTTTCATTTTTTATATTCTATAAATTACGTTCATAATATTACACGAAGCGCGTTTCCTCAGTTTTACATTATTTAATTTTCAGAATAAATATACTGAAACGAAAGGTGTCTTGAAAAATTATCCAAAACAAATTAAAATATTATTCTACGGGTCATGTCGACCCACTTCAACGTTAGCGTGACAAACTTCTACCACAATAAGTAGATACGCAGAGTTAACCAAATTCATAAAAACGAACTAAGATATAGTTCGCTTTATCGCACACTCTAAAATAAATTTAAACTCCATTATCACTAGGTAAGCGATGACGAAATAAAAATTATAAATTTCAAATAACGACACCTTGATTTGTGCACTGGGGTGCGACGCGGGCGTGGTTTATTGACGTAAAACACACCTAAAACAACTCGCGCTCGGGCAGTGATCGCGCCAGTGCCAATTTTTTGAAAAAAAAATTTGTGCGTGTCAGCTCCGACACGCGACTGATTTTACTCCTTAAGTACGATTGTCTTGGAATGTATAAAATAAGTAACATTGTATATAAATATAAATATTCATATCATTAAATGTAAATGGAAAACTCTTTAATAAAAAAAATGCTGACAATATAATTTTTTTCAAGTAAAACACAAATGAACAAGATCAAATTTATACAATAAAATTAAAAACATTTAGTACGTCAGACTAAGAAATTAAAATTAAAAGAGACTTTTTAATTTTGTAGGATAGAAGACACAAAATATTCACACATAATGAATAACATTTAATAATTGGATCTTGATATAAACGAACGATAGTAAACTAAGTGTAACACACTCCGTCATTGCGATTACGCCCTAAGAAAATTCCAATTAAACATTGATATCTCACTCTAAAGATGCGTGGCGAGGCCAGCTAACGGTACACTTTTTTAACGCTCTGAACTTCGTAAGCTCTAAACTCCTGATTTTACTCCTCATAAAACTTCATACCGGGCGCTATATATGAAAATCGATTCTTAAGGAGTAAACTAAAAAAATAATTTCGCTTCTTACAGTGAGAGGAGAATAGTTCTAAATTGACACGCGCAAAAGAACCGCGGCGGCGGTGGCGACTCGTTAAATATGTCAATGAGGACGGTCACGGGCCGCGGCAGCACAACGGACGGTCCTTAGTGCGGCCCCGTCACGGTCGACGCCCGCCGTGAAGGTACTTGCACTACAGTCGCGTTTGGTGGCGGTTATATATCACAATTTAAAAGTATTCATTATCCTTATAACACAGTATTTTGTTATGTGTATGTTTCGTAACTTGACATTGTTTATATTACGACGAAAACAAGTGTCGTGTTCTACATTCATTTAACCAACGCGATTACTCACTTGCGGCGACGCTTGGGCGAATAATTTTTATACTGCTCGCGTTTGAGCGTTTACTTGTACCGTATTCTTTTAACAAGAAAAAAAAATAGGAGTAGAACTCCCACTAAGAGGGTTCTGTACACATTTAGGCATTAAGGTACTTAAGGTTTAGGCATTTAAGAGCCTTTATATAATCTAAATATCGTAGTATTTCTAATTAAACGAATTACAAATATTAATTAATTTTCCACAATATAAATATATTGCCCATTATATCTTTCACATGCGTAAAAACAATAAAAATGTATAATTTAATTATAAATCATTGATTTGTAGATTTTTCCATGCTGTAAGACCTGCAATTATGCCGACTTTCAAGAATGTCGTTCTACTGGGGGAAACCTATTTACTGGGTTACATTTTGATGAATGACCAAATTTCAAGAAGCGATTAAGAAACAGTAACTGAACAATATAATGAAAAAAAAACTTTTTTTTTCATTATATGATTTGGTTACTGTTTCTTAATCTCTCTTTGAAATTTGGTCACCCATCAAAATGTAACCTAGTATAAGTTTAGATCATCAGTAAATAAAACTATTGCATGAATAAAAAATACGTTTTAAAGGACTACACACGTTTGTTGCGTGAACCAAAAATATAGGCACTTGAAACATTTTGAATCTAAGGCTAGGCCTCAATATACCATATTAACTTCTACTTGATACTACTCAACTAAATGTTTTCAATAGTCTTGTTTGTACGTTCCTCTCTCTGTTATTTATTGACATCAAAAAGGAATTAATAATATAATAATAACAAATAATTAAAGTAGAAGTTATGTTCCTCGTAAAATTTTCTGTGTGTTATTTTATACATTGGCATTTCTGAATTACAATTTAATAAATATTAAAAACATTTACTTGCAATGTGCGTAGCAGTGCGCGCCATTTTTCAGCATGACATTGATAATAAATAGGTAGCTCTTTGAATTCCAACGTACCGAAGGAAACCTACAATCTATTGATAAACAGTATTAAGTCATCAAGAGGACGTTGATGAGTTTAATATTATAATTTGTTCTTTTTTGTCTTCTATTTTTCAGTTGATTTGATCGAAATACTGTATCATTTTCTAGAGAAAAATAACCTACAAAACAACCTAGAAAAACGCCTATTAAACTATTTAGAAAATGTATTTATTTCAGAACGCAAATCATATTTTTAAAAAAATATTTTTTTATGTGATATAACTACACATTAGCGATTTCCTTTACTTGTGCTGTGAGACCTTGCTTATTGCCAGATTTCATGATTCTAGATCAACGGGAAGTACCCTATACGTTTTGATTTACTTGGGAGTGTAAAAATATGCGGCATAAATGGCCATCTTTTTAGGGTTCTTCTTTATTGTTGACTTAGAACCTTGATTTTTTACAACCCCAAGCGATTATTTGATATTAATTTCAACTTGATACCTTCACTCATTCCTGAGAAAAAGGCTCTTGACAGACCGACAGATGGACGACGAAGTAATCCTATAAGGGCCCCTTTTTTCTTTTTGAGAAACGGAATGCTAAAACCGATCGGTATTTATTTAAATTTGACTGATAAAGAAAAAACAACTGAGTATTTAATATATCGTAAAAGTTAACGAAACGAATCTCACGGTCAAATCTCGCCACATTCTCGAAGCAATAGTAATTAGCATAAAAAATAATTAGCGGTAGAATATAGTTAAGAAACGTAAGCACAGTCTGCAGACTCGAAGCAACATGAATCGTGGTGAATAACGCTTGGAAATAATTATTAATATAAGTAATGTTGAGGACAACGTACGAATTTTACGAATTGATTCAAACCATCTAAAACGCCTAATTTGCCACAATTAAATGAAACTACCTGACCTGAAACCTGAAGATATTGTAATACAACAAAACCTAGGTCGTGGTAAAGAACTTAAGAAAGTAGAAATAATACTACATAACGTAGTTTCAACGCCAAATATATTCAACGCCTAATTTGGTCAATCCTCGGATAGCGGGCAATTTTAGCGTACCAGTTCTATAAAAATATTTTAAATTCATGTTAAGGTAATTTTTTATAACGTTATGGAAACTGTTCAAATAAAGATTTGGCAACTTCCGTGGCTGTTTCTCGTTCAGCTTTCTGAAAATCCTATAAACATTTTCCGTTACATTAGTAAAGAAAATTTATTACTTTTTAAAAGAATGGTTACGAAGGATAAATCTAAAAAATTTCGCGTTATAAAGATAATATACACAGTTTCCAAAATTTGTCAAATGAAATAATTGGCATGCTAAATTTTTGTGGTAGGCTGGAAAAGTTTTAGACGGGAAAAAGAAAAGTAAAATAGTTTTAAGAAAGTGGCAGCACTGTTTTCCATAATGTTGGGACAGTTCAGCTTTTAATTAAACAACGGCATGGTCTCGTTCACCGTGGGTGTTTGTGTCGCGATGTGATTTCAGAGATGCACAACCAAGTAGGTAAATAAATATAAGTTTTCAATTACGTCACCTAATCTTAAGTATTATTTCATTTAAAAAAATATAAGAAAAGAGGAAAACGTATATTAACTTTCAAATATAACAGCTAATAACGTTAGACTATAGTCGCGCGCTTAAAAAGTTGTCCTCAAAATAGGATAATTATCCTAAATACATTTAGCCATCATTAGTATGAATAGTGACTCATAGAGTGCGGTTGTCTGTTGTCACCGTCTTATTTTACAAAAATATTTAATAAAATTTTGTTTGAATTGGTTAATTGCAGTGTTTTAATTACACGGCTACACAGGACAATTCCTGGGAATATTTTATACGTAAGTACATGTAAATATTAATTTTTTCAACACATTCCTTTTGATTTCTAGATAATAATATTTTGTTGTGTTTGTCACAATTCCACTATGCCAGCAAGTGTGACAAGACCAAACTGAATTCAGGCCTTTTTGGGATGATATCACTATTATCTATTGCATTCACATCTATGTCGTGTTGGTATAGCTCATTATTATAACTATCTCTATTTATTTGTGGTTTTTGACTCGACGTTTCATTCTATTGTCTGTACTATTCAATATTCGAGTGAGTACAAACTTACATAGTTTTGTGTACTCGGAACCATATCTTTCCTTCATTTTATAAATGTAAAAGGTGTCTATTAAATATAATGTGATTTTATTTTTTTTACGAAAATTAAAGACGTTAGCAAGGAAAATTAATTTTAAGTGTGCATTATTTTCCAAGACATTCAAGAGTGTCGAAGAAGGCCCAAATCTTGTCTTACTCTCTTCAAATCTTGTTCTGTAGTCAAAGTAGAACCTCTTATAGTTCTGCTATGTCTATCTGTATGTCACAGCCGTTTTATACACAGAATATTAGTGTTATAAAGCGGAAATTGGCATGGTTACACATATTTAAATTCATACTATCTACAAAGTTATGAAATAAATATTTCAAAAAATTATTTTTAGGTTATCTTCTCTACATGGAAAGTGCTTTTCTTTACTCGAAAGAAGTAAAAAAGTATGCCTGTAAAAACTCCGCAAAAATGACTTAAATCAACTGCAAAGATAGTTAACTTTGTATTTTTAAATGTATATTTATATTTTAATCTGAAGAGGACACTGTACTATATATTAGACTAATTGTGTACATACGCACGAAATATAGGAAAAAAATATAAGTAATTTCTTATAAAGGTACAGTCAACAGCACTTTCAATTTTTGGACGTTGATCTTAGCAGTATAGGGATGACACTCATAATTTAAGGTTAAACCTTGATGTGCTGTCCACTGTACCTATACTACATTATTGATATTATTAATAAAAAAACCATTTCATAACAGGAGAAAATTTTATCAAAGTGAAGAGTTATAGACATTCTAAGTTAGCATGAATTTAAAACTGTATATTTTTTATAACATCTAATACCTATAAATTTAAAGCTACGGAACCCTATAATGGACGTGTCCTACAAGCCCTTCGTCCGTTTATAACATTAAATTTGACGAAATAGCCCATTAATTGAAAATTAACCCTATAACACACCTTCAACTTTTTAATTCATTAGCATGAGTCTCACCAGTTATCTATAATGTAAATTTGATATTAATAACGAAAGTTGATTTATGAGTTGTAATCTTAGATAAATATCGGTATTAGCCGTCGCGTGTTTTTCCACAGGGTCAATTCGTTTGATAATGTCTTTGTAAATTGTCGATAATATAAATTATTATCGACAATTTGCAAAGACACAAATATCGACATTTTGTAAATCCGTGGCTATTTCACAAATGAATGTAACTCGATTCGGCGAATACTCGAATTAAATTCAAATAGTCGCAATCTTAAGGTCAGTCTAAATTTATATCAATCAAAATTACCGCTATGACTACATTGATTAATGACGTTATAAATAAAATATTGAAATTTCTTTCATTTGCTAAGAACAGTGAAAAACTTTAGCCTAGGACAAGAGCGCTAGTGAGTACCATTATGGATACAATGGAGTCAGTTGAATAACCGCGTTGGTTAGTTGAGTACATAGTTTGACAGTTACTTTTCGCGTTAATCGTAATTATTATGATAAATGCGAAAGTTTTATGGATGTTTGTTGCTCTATACCGCCATAAATTCTAAACGTAGCTACACGAAATTAGGCAGACGAATAGATTATACATAGGCTTTTTATTTCGAAATGTCAAGTAGTTCCTGAGGGATAGCACCTATCTGTCATGACGCTCATTATTTTCCTACTTAATCATGTGGCGTTGTCTGTAAGCAATATTCTGTAAGTTTTATTTTAGCATGTAATCATTCATACCTGTATCCCGAATTCCTAAATATGAGCGTGGTTCTCGTAGGACGAAGTACAAAATTTCGAAAGTCGCCGACATAAGCTTGTCTAAAATATATAAAATGTGGATTTCACCGTTCGACATTAAATGAATCCCTACATACTACATGGTGTTTCTCAACCGTACACCAAAAATCAATTAACAAAATTCAGTAATTTAGTAACAGGAATCATTTTAAGTGGTTTGTAATTTCAAACACGATGTATTTTCACCAAGAATTCGCTAGGTCAATATACGTTGCAACATCGACACCTTCGCATAAAGTTATTTCATTAGTTAATTACAGGCAAATAGTACAATAATTCTTATGCCTGTGTCGTAAGGTCATAATACGATAAGAAAAAGTGAAAAGCAAAAAGCGTGTTTCGATTTATTTATTCGAACATAGTTTGAATTGTGAATGTGTAATTTCAACCATTTATGTTTGATTTGATCGCGACCGCGCGTCGAGCAAAAGTCAATAACATAAACATTGCACATGGTGTTTACATTTTGATTACATTAAAATGGTATTTAATTTATTTGAAAAAATGCTTTTTTTATTCTTGGTGTAACTGTTTATTTTACTATTTGAAAGTATTTATGACAACCAGTACTGACTGTGTTTTCATTTAATGTCGTACGATCAAATCCACACGCATAAAAGTCCTTCATAAATTGTTAAATTCCATCACACTCGAGGACGTTGCGCCGGAATTATGGTTCAGAGGCGTAGTGGTACTTTCTTTAAAAAGAGTGATGTTACACTACTAAATTATTAAAGACTCAGCATTCTCACAGACTCAGTCACATATTTAAGTTTTTTTCGAGACACACGCGATAGTTTGACGAATTTCAGCCTCCCGAATAAGCCAGTTTTCGAAAAGGCTTTAATAGTATAGACCATATTCATACGCTACATCTGGTTATACGGAAGTCCAAGGAGTACGGACTCCCGCTATGTTTAGGGTTTGTGGGAAATGAAAAAGCTTTCGATTATAATATGTCAACCCGGGCCATGTTTCAGTCTCCACAGCAACGTTGTATTGACCACAGGTATACTGAAGTACTGAAGTGTTTGTAGACTAAAGCCAACCTGACAATACGATTACAAGACCAGAGTACGAAATCAATCCAGCTGCACTAGAAAATATCGTCAAGATATTTCAACGAACGAAGTCGTAGGCATAGCTAGTTCTATATAAAACAGCTACTGTGGCTTATCCATAAAAAATAGATATACATAAATAGATATATATTCTGCCGCGAACATTATATAGCATTTTAAGAGCTATACTTTCCTGATATTTGTAATAGTTTCGCTAGCATTTGTCATGATCGGGAACTTTTTCTCCCACGACGTTGACAATATTAAATATATATTAGTAATTATACAAAAATATATGCTCATACAATGTAGCCTACGGCAATATGGAAATTCTAAGCTATAATATTGTGAAAATTGTATGTCTATCGGGCTAGTAGCTTTTGCGTTGAACCCAATAAAAACAAACAAACAAAACATTAATCTTTATAATATTAACGGGATTATACATAGAATACTATTATATAATATATATTAAGCCAAAAATATTCATAGAATACGTTGCAGTAGATAAAGAGTAATATTTCAAGGAATGTAAGCAAATATATGCTTTATTGACCATACTACAATGATAAGATATCATTTTCTTTAAACTATACGTTTCATAAAGTACTAAAGCAGTAGATTACAAGAATTACGTAACAGGCCTTCGTTATTAAAGGCTAAGAGAAAAAGATGTTCACAAAATTTTAATCTCAAATATACCGCTGCAAAACACGGTCAGGTTCACACAATTTTAATCAAATACTGAATAATTTTGAAGAAACCTTTAGAAAGGTACTTGCTACATATTAACAACAATTCTCAAATTTTTACGGTTACTAAAATGGGCTTAAAAGTACCACAAAATTAATTTTAAATGTGCGTTAAGTGATTATGGTCTAATAAAATTATACTATCTACTTTACACGCGGTTATTTTAAAATAAGAATTTTTTTGACAATATATTTCAGGGTCATACATCTTGGATAATTTGCCAAACCGGTTAAGTCTGAACTTGGTAGGGTATTAAATTCTCTACAATTACCTCTTCAACGACACATTTTGTATAACTTACCATTTTAACAGTTATCGCGTGTTATAGTTTTTAAGAATTATTTCACATTTTAAGGTATAATTACTAGTTTGCAAAATAATTCAAAACTTCAAAAAGCAAAAAAAAACACTGGTGTGTGCTTATTGACCCACGATACAAGCAAAAACTAAAAGAAAAAATACAATAACATACGCGTATTATATTAAATAACTCACAAATAAAATATTAAACACTAACCATATATATTTGAAATATTACACTGATTATATTACACGTATTATATTAAATTACTCACAAATAAATTATTAAACACTAACTAGGTACATACATATGAAACATTACACGTATTATATTAAATAACTCAGAAATAAAATATTAAACACTAACCATATACATTTGAAATATTACACTGATTATATTACACGTATTATATTAAATTACTCACAAATAAATTATTAAACACTAACTATATCCACTTGAAATATTACACTGATTACATTACACGTATTACATTAAATTACGCTCAAATAAAATATTAATCGAAAATAAAACTTAACTAGCTGACCCGTGCGAAGTCTTCGCACTATATCGCCATCTAGCGTGTTCCAAGTATACAATTTGGCTAAGATATTTGATGTGTCGCCCACAGATGGCGCTCATGCCAATTGTAAAAATTAATTTTTTTATTAACAAAAAGATTTTTTTCGAATTTTTTTATATTTTTCGCCCAAAGTAGAAAACATAAGCTTTAAGTGGGTATTTTTTTAATTTTTTTTGATGCAGTAGTTAGAGAGATCGAGCCGCTCGACCAAAAAACACCTTTTAGAAATAATAAAACTTAATTCTTGAAACGATGCACTCCGTGTTAGAGAGTGAACGCGCTTGGCCGATGCCGAAGGGAGTCGAATTTATCCGAACAGTGGACTCGCTTGGCCAATGCCAAAAGGAGTTTCCCCGATTCAGCGTCACCGACTCGACCATGACGGCTCAGTTTCGTTCACTGCTCAGAAAAAGGGCACCTGGTGCACCTAAAGAAGTTTTCACGTCAAAAATTCTCATCTTTAAACTTTTCGCAAGGATACCGCCATTTAATACAATCTATAAGATCGTACTATGACAGCAAATTCCTCAAGACTTGACAAATTGGAAGCGAAATGTCATTTGGTTTCCATGTGAAATGTGATTTTGTACCAGACCCTGAATTTATTGATATTTTTATATTAATTGGTTACATTAACGGTCGATCCATGTTGATATTCATATGTGGTTTTTAGTTCAGGACTGCTGTGCGTGTGTAGGGAAGCACGGCTCATTCCACATGCGCGTACTATACCATTATAATGTTTATTATTACCTATTTATAACTCTGTTTTATATGTACACGAAGATTACAGGTATTTAAATTATATTGTTCGAGTTTAATTTTGGACGTGACTTGTCGATAACAACGTGGCGTGTCGTAAACACGTTATAAGAACCCGCGAGTGATCGCGCAATATGCTATACAAGTTTTTTTGCTTCACATGCAAGGAGACAGCGGCCGTAATATAACATGCGATTGGTATAACCGATATTTCGTTCACTGAATTTGTTTATCTCGGCACTGGAGGCATTGCTTAACTTCGAGTTGTTCTGCTGTTCCATTCGCAATTTCTGAAATCGTGAATTGAAATCATGGAGATTCATGTTTTGCTCGCTGTTTCTCATTATGTCATTTATAAGTCGCAGACATTTAGTTTAAACGTTCGAGTCCCGAACTAAATTTGCCACGAGCGCGATGGCGCTCGCGAAATCAGTTGCTGTTTAGCGCGCGGTAGGGGAGGTCGCTCGCACGCATCGCTAATTTTTTATCTTTATCGTGTTACATAAAGTTCAAATTATAATATTATTAGTAATTAAACTATAAAAAGGATTCAGGAAAAGAAAAATTTTAACCCATAATGTCGGAATACGAAAATAATTCGAGTGAAAATGATCGTTTTTCAAGTTGTGAAGAAAGTGATAGTGGGAGTGACATTGTGGTGTGCTCACAATTTGGCGTAATGCAAATTTTAAGTGATAGTGATAATAGTGACGATAACAATTATTTTGGTGATACGGAGGATGTACCGGACTGCGAAAATACGATGTGACCTTGATTTCAGTTTTTGTTATAATTTTTGTTCACAATATATATTTCTATAATTTCCTTATATTTTATTATCCTTGTACAACTTTTTATTAAGAAAACACCGAAAAAATTATTAAAATTGGATATTTTTTGGAAGAGATACAGTTTTTATTTCGACACAAGGGTAAATGACATCAAAAACAAAAGATTTCTTTGGAATTTTTAAGTATATATGAGTAAAAAACCATGGTACGAAAACGGTTAATACCATTCGATTAATAGCCCGGCCCATTGATTAAATGGCGCCATTCAATCATCAGCCTAAATGACGTTTAGCCGTCTAACTGAACGGCTAACCAAATAGAATACTCAAGGATTTTCTTGATCGAAATTTGGCATTTAATTTTACTCGTTGCGATTTTAAACGAAGCAAAACATGACCTCTAACCAGCGACAAATATCTATGGAGTACTATTGTATGAGTAAGTATGACGTAATGACTACTTAATGTAAGTGAGGAGTATTTAATTTTTAAAAGATTGTTATCCTGTAGAATCAAGTGTGTGTGTTATATCTCGAAAACAAAATAACGCGATAATCAGAAGGTTGAGAATTTCTTACGATTCTGAACGACCGAAAATAATAATAATAATGTTTTTGTAAGACGTATTCGCTTTGGTACGTTATATAAAAATATTTTCAGAAATTTAAAATAAATATTTTGTAAAAATTTCTGAAATTTTATTTAGAAATAAATTTCTTCTCTTTCTTCTCATGCTCCCGTAGCTTACTTATTGCATTCTACTTGCTTAAACATTGGTCAGTCAGTTCGTTAAGGGCTGTAATAAATGTGTTGGCAAATGTAATTTATGCCGATGATGAAATGGCGCCATTTAGCTGACTGCCTAGGCTATTGAGTGTACGTGTAATTCAACTTGATGGCTGCGACATATATATTAGTTTTATGTATCTTAAATGTATTTGAAATGATGATGAAATGGCGCCATTTAGCTGACTGGCTAGGCTATTGAGTGTACGGGTAATTCAACTAGATGGCTGCGACATATATATTAGTTTTATGTATCTTAAATGTATTTGTTTCATACTAACTAGCTAAGTATACTAAACTGTAAGTTGAGAAAGAATTTTATAAAGAAAAAATATATATTACAAAAACTAGTGAAAAAAACCTTTACTACGATATTACTAAAATATACGTCATTATTTCTTAGATACAGGCAACTGCTAATTTAGAGTACTTGAACTTCTCTAAAAATGTTATGTACAAATGAGTAGGACAACAAAAAAATTAAATTAAAAAAATACTCACTGTTACTTGTCTTCACTCTTGGCTTTTTAGAAACCACTTTTTGATAATACTTCTTTATATACAAGTGTAACAAAGAACCTGCCCATTATTCGCACAAGTGATTCTGTGTATCAAACCGAGGAGAAAAAATTGTGCAAATAATTTTTAACCGTTTTTCATATTTGCGGTTTCGATGATACTAAATTTACATTTTTTTTCACAGAAACATACTTTAAATGTGTTCAGTTTGATGCACATAATCATTACCTATATGGGTAACAGACATGTCTTTGATTGAACCTTTATAGAAGTACACATTAAAATTTGTGCAAATAATTCGAATGACCGGTAAGAACACGCATGAAAAAGACTAACATAACGCCTGTACTGATATACAGGACGGTATATAAGTAATAGAGGATTTTTTTTAAATTGGAATGATCTGAGGCAGTTGTCCCAATGAGATAAGTAGCCTTTTGATAATGGATGTATATTTTTTACAAAAAACATTAACCGTAATTAATACTAAAGGCCAATATGTTCACGGTATAATAAACACAAATAAAAACATTTAATAAAAAGTTTATTACGAATTAAAACATAATCAGAAACGGACGTAGCATAAATTCCATAGACCGTAATTTTGAAATTGTGAATAGAATAGAAAAATAGTTTAAAATATGACAGCACCTCCAGTAGTGTACAAACAGCGTCTATGAGCTATTGTTATTCGCATGCGGTACGTAATTGAGGCACGTAAAACAATGAATGCTCTTCCTTATTCGGAGGCACAACCTACGTCTAAAAACCACAAACAATCCTACCAAAATGAGACCGACGAAAATAAGTCTGAAGTTAGAATAGAATTAAAAAAAAACATAATATAATAGAATATAATATAATAGAATATAAAAAGAATAGAATATAATTTTAAAAAACTGGCATTTTTTAGAATTTAAAGAAATCAAACAATTCAGTGACTGACATATGCCAGTCACTGAATTGTTTGATTTCTTTAATTTCTTTAGTTTAAATTCTTTAGTCTGATTTCTTTAATTTCAGTAAAGAGAAAAAAATGATAATTTGTAACCATAATACAAAACAAAAAAGGCTAAGTGCGAGTCGGACTACCGCACGAAAGGTTCCGTAGCACCAAACAATACTAAACTTATAAGCTTTTATTTCTCAAAGAAACTGTGAAAAACAAAGTTATTGCTGCGGTCCGTACGGAAAATATCCCACATCTCAAAACCATATCGTATCATATCGTAAGCATATCGTATTTAAACTAGTTTTCCTTGAAAGATTATTTTAACTTCTACTACTCTAATTTTTTCAGAATATTACACACGTTAGTTGAAAAGTTAGAGGGGGTGGACATACTTTTTAAAACTAGAAGCGTATACCTCATCTGACTACTGACTTAAATAAAAAAGTCATTTTGGAACCTCGTATCATTTTTTAGGACTATCTAATTATACCTCACACGCCTATATACACTGGATTTTTTTCAACCCTCAGTTACATGTATACAGTGCCAACCGTAATATTTTTCTTCATAATTCCATTATTTCATTGTATAGCGGTTCATAGAAGACAAGATAGAAGACAGCCTCCAAGTAAAGTGGCTGTGACATACGGACAGACGAACAGACAGACGGACAGGACAAAATTATAAAGGTTCCGTTTTTTCCATTTGGCTATTTTCGATATTTTAGAAATTATTACAAAAATATAATCAATACCTTTCTCTTTTAGTGTGCAGTCACGGATTTATGCCATATTATCAATGTCTTTTTCGATTTTTTCGAGTTTACGTAGTTTTTGTTGACGGCTCTGCCGTGCGTGTAAGTTTCGTAGATTAGTGTGTTACATCTATGTACGGAGGGTGTAACAAGACAATATATACTTTGCTACATCTTGCTGGTTCAAAAGTTCTGTAGAAATATAATTTACAACTATACTCCATTCCATTCTAAAAGAGAATTTTTGTAAACAAAGCAAAATGACAGTTCAGGTATTTTAAACCTTTTTCTTGTATTTACGTTAGTGATATATTATTAGAATATGAATTTATCTGGTGTTAAGCTGTATAAACATTTACATTCTATAATATAAAGCCAAAATTACTATAAGTAATACCGAATATTGACATTACAATTTTTTCTAATGTTATATTTGTTTATACATTTTTGGTCTCCAATTTTTAAAACACAATAACGTCTTTTCATCATTTCTTTTTACGTTTTGTGCACATTTCGAAGTTGCATATTGCATAAGATATTTCCAATCGTGCATAACTAGAATAAACTTTTCATCTCACAATTGTTTACAATATTGAGTGGACCGAGCAGTGCAGCTGCATATTGTAAAAGATATATCAAGTCGTGCGTAACTAGAATAAACTTTTCATCTCACAATTGTTTACAATATTGAGTTGACCGAGCAGTGCAGGTGCATATTGCAAAAGATATATCCAGTCGTGCGTAACTAGAATAAACTTTCATCTCACAATTGTTTACAATATTGAGTTGACCGAGCAGTGCAGCTGCATATTGCAAAATATATATCAAGTCGTGCGCAACTAGAATAAACTTTTCATCTGACAATTGTTTGCAATATTGAGTTTACCGAGAAACGTGTGTAATTAAAATATTGAGATATGTATGTAATTCAAAATACGACAAGTATGTCACGTATATCATGTTTTTTATCATACTTGTCATTTAGAAGCACACCTGCACATGCAGATTATCTACAAATATCTTGACGGTAATCACCTTCCTGATATAAAAGATATTTATATAACTATTTATAAATTATAATCCATAGAAAGTCACTTACTATAGAACGAAAAAATATGGTCCCAAGTAGCGCTACGCGCAAACTGCGATTGTATAGTGGTATAAAAACATGTATTTCTGTATATAAAATATATAGTCATATTGAAGATGTGATAATTTTTTGACGACCACTTTCAGGGTATTAGTTATATCTACGTTTATAATATACCTCATTGACGTCAGCTGCATCATACCTCAAGGTCTCGCGTTTGTTATTAATTAGTGGAAATAACAATATAATACCAATGGCACAAAACCAATATCTTTAATATTACTTCATTTAACACATTGTTCAGTCAAACTTCTAAAAAAAATAGTATACCTCATGAAATTAATTTCCGATTTTACTGAAACTGAAACAAAATCCAAATATAGTTAGTTGTAAATCTATTTATTCCTAAACCTGGATTAAATTTAATATTTTATTAAATCCTCGTTTATGACTTTACAAGTACAAAAAAGTACAGAAAATACTTTATTGTTTATAACTTTATAAGCGCAATAAAGTAAGCTAAAATACTTTATTTACATCCATTTGTTAATTCATCTCATTGTCAACCATTGTCCGAAGTTGGTGGCGCTTTTTACGAAAGCAAAAAAGTTAATAAACTTCCAGCCCCTGTGTGGTGTCTTGAGTTACTACCCGTGCAATGAAATAAAGTGTTACACGTTAATTTAAACCAATGTACTTTATAAGCGCAATAAAGTAAGCTAAAATACTTTATTTACATCCATTTGTTAATTCATCTCATTGTCAACCATTGTCCGAAGTTGGTGGCGCTTTTTACAGATCATCTAGCCTCTGTGTAATAGTCCTGGGGTTGCCACCCGTGTAATATAATAAAGAATCGAATGTTATTTCAGATAAACATACTTTATATTTTATAAGCCCAATAACGTAGGTTAAAATAATTTATTTAAATCCATTTATTGACTGATTTTTATTTTCAACATTTTTATGATGTTGGCTGCACTTTTTACAAAAAGTGAATAATCACCTAGCCTCTGTGTAATAGTTCTGGAGTTGCCACCAGTGCTATATAATAAAGAATCGGATGTTG
The DNA here is from genome assembly GCA_039881145.1 of Druceiella hillmani. NCBI lineage: Eukaryota > Metazoa > Arthropoda > Insecta > Lepidoptera > Hepialidae > Druceiella > Druceiella hillmani. Next base: position 18,578,699 of record JAYKKI010000032.1, on the reverse strand, counting down.
TTTTAGATAAACATACTTTATACTTTATAAGCCCAATAAAATAGATTAAAATAACTTATTTATATCCATTTATTAAATTATTTTTATTTTCAACATTTGTATGATGTTACAGAAAAGATACAGAAAGTGAATAATACAACAATAATGAATCCAAACGTGAATATATATTTGATAATGCAGACATATTTGAAAGAGTACATACTTAATTGACATAACCTCTTTCCAGTGGTTATGTTTATTATGTACCCTTATTATTAATAAATAGTGTTAGAAAAAATAATGTTTTCTCTTGAGTATTTTTTTTTCTTGTAAACTTTTCTTCTTGTCCAAAAGTTCATTTGTGCTTTTTACTTCAAAAAAAGGTAGCGATCCTTGGTGCGTCTGTAAAGTTTTAAATTCTGCGTCTGGTAAGTATCGCATTTAAATGTCGAAGAGACAGGAAAATATAATATTTTCATTTAGCCGATATAGCAACGGCTGCCATTGTTTAAAACTGCTTATTGATTAATCGTAACGACTAATCTACTTGATTGAATGCGCTGATATACCTCTGTATGTAATAAATATATGATAAATGTACTGGGCGAATAAATTATTGCACAATATATTTCGCTTTCAACTTATTAAACATAAATAAATAACGTACGAATTGAAAATCAGGAAAATGTGAAAAGTTTTTATCAAGCACAAGATAGCTGTGTACAGGGAAAGGTGTGAAAATCAATAGATTGGAAAATCACACGAATTCAATTTGATGCTGCCTTATTAAATTGATACTTGCTGCAACATAATGTAAAGATTATATTATGGAACATAGGAATGGAATATATTTAAGAAAATATAGAAAAAATACGTCAATAAGCCAAATATAAGAATTTGAGTCGCTGATCTCAAAATCTTGAACAAAGTAGAACAGAAACTTGTTTTCAAATATTAAGTTCTAACCCGTAATAGCTTAAAACTACAGAGGTCGGTTCGATATAACTTTCATAACGATATTTTTACTTTTATACAACGTAAGCAGAGTAATATCGAAATTTCTGATCAACAGATCTAAATCGCAATATTCAAACAAAATACTTGTTAAAATGAACAAAGTAATAAGTAACATAAATCAAACGCGCTTAAACCCATCCAACAGCAAAATAAATGAGGCTTTGGTATAAAATTGTGTCGCTTAAGTACCTTTCGTATGCACCATTCACTTGCGTGTTTTAAAAATAAATAACGCCATCTGTTAACTTTCAAAATGAAATAATTATATCGTCAAACTCAAACAAATCGCTTCCAATACTATAGTCAGTAAATAATTGAGCCTTTTGGTATTTTGCTAGTTTCTTAATCGATTACGTTTGTAAACATTGAACAGCACCATCTGCCCAATTTTGGCTGGAGAAACATAAAAACAGATACCGATGATCATTTCAAGAATATCCGACATTTGTTAGTCTGTAAAAGTGGAGGAGAGCCAATATAGACAAAGGGACGATTAATTATACGGAAGAAATTAATGGTTAAATAATGAATATGGACATTTCCCGCCCACGCTTACGGATAATCCCGCCCCAGTTAGAGAGTCCCGCCCTAGTTAAACAAGTTCTTCATTTTATTATATATCTTTGGAAGCTATAGTGTATATACGAGCTTAATACTTATTTTAAAGCTTTATGTGATTAGAGTTAGTTTTCTAATATGTAACATAGCAATCATACAAGGAGCTTGTCTGTGACATATATATTCCCGTGTAATAAGATCCTACGTAAATAAAAACTTGTTAAGTACAACTCTCACTACGAATGTGCCATGCACACTTGAGTATATATTCATATTTAAGTGTCTTAAAACAAAAAATATTAAACTATTTATAAATTTTGGAAGATTGAGAGGACTAGGCGCGAAAGGACGACCACCAACACGTTAGATATTGAAAAGGACCGCCAACTAATGGGAGTCAACCGGTGGAGAGGCATCACCTCAAACAAGGTCAGGTGGAGGAGGATCAGCGAGTCAGCCTTAGCCTGCAGAGGACTACTTTTGATGATGATTATGTAAGTATATTTGCCTAGTTTATCTTTCCCATGCAGATAGATATCGTTAATTTTTTAAACAGAAAATGAGTTTTAGATTCATCACTATATTTTTCCGATAAACTTATAATAACCTTGTTTTTTTTTCATAACAATTATTAAAAAAATAACAATTATTAAAAAGAATAGTTTTGTATGGCATCCATATAAAATTGCACTTTGAAATAATATCCCATACGACACAATAAAATTCGATTACTTTTTTCATTCCCTCTAAAATTTGTATAAAAATATTTTTGCTTGAAATACGAGTGTATACTCGCGGGTTAACATGCTTTATCGCTATGATAAATTTCCAGCTTTTACGGAAAAAACGGCTCTGACAGAGTCCGTCTATCCGACATACATGTGAGTGATTTTACAATACTTAATTTTTTCCCTAAAAAATCAGAAATATTCATTTAATTAATAATTTAAAATCATTATCTGTACTTAAGTTAAAATAAGTTGGATAAGTTTTTAACCCCGAGTTGCTGTCAACAATTTTAATAAAAAAAATTATGTTATACCAAATTTAATTTAAGTATGCACCATTATAATCTACTACTTGTCGCCATCTATTTGGCAGTATGCCTTTCTTGTAAAATTCTGATTCTGCCTATGATTAAAAAAACTGTGCAAGGTCATTTTGGAGATCTTCTTTAACGTCGATTTTTTTCACGTAAATGAGTACTTAGAGTCTTGAATCAATGGTAATCAGAGGGCGCAATGTCCGGCGAATATGATGGATGAGAGAGTAGAACCTAGCTGAGCTCCTCTAATTTATCACGAGTACGTTTTACATCATGTACGTTTTTCATCATAGCATTATCATATAAAAAATAAACTCGATCCTGTTGACTACTCAATTTGTTAGCTAATTGATCAAATTGTTCACAGTAAATATCTGGATTAATTATAGATCCCTCTGGAAGCAACTCCCAATAAACAATGCCCTTGAAATTCCACCAGCAGCTGAGCATCACCTTCTTGGCACTTATTTCAGGTTTGGATACTGAAACTCCTGTTTCTCCGACACCCAGCCATTGACGTTAGTTATTATATGGTTAACGTATGTAAGCCACTTCCCATCGCCTGTTACTAACTGATTCAGCCGGTCGAAGTTACGTTTCAATGTCAATAACTGTTGACAAGTATCAACTCTCACTGAAGGTGATATGATGACAACTCGTGGGGTATCCACACACCGTATTTTGAAACTTTCGCCAATTCGTACAAATGTGTTTCTATGGTGCCATGACTGCAGTGTAGCTCATTTCCCAATTGCCGAGTAGTCAGTCAAGAATACTCATCAATTAGATCGTCGTAATCGTTGAACGTCCAATTCAACAGGACGTCCGGTTCGTTCTCAAGATCGTAGTTCTCATTCCTGAACTTTCTAAACCAAATCTTTGCTGTTGCGTACCTGGACCGTGGACTCGCCCATCGCATGACATATATTATTTGTGGTTGTCTTTGCATCGTGACCCAGACGAGTCGGAAAGTAATAGAATTCGTATTTGATATCGATTTAAATCCATTATTTTTTATGTAATTCAGTTAATGCTTCGGCGCTGACTGTTATCATCTGATTGCACTTTGGCCTATTTATACCCTTCAGTAAAACCTTCTAGAAGTTTCGAAAATCTTTATATCTATATACACACACACATATACATATACATAACCATTGATGCCGTCAATTTGATGCTGGATTATATAAACATATATGTATATATATATATATATATATATATATATATATATATATATATATATATATACCAGCATCAAATTGGCGTCATGTGCTTTCCAATCTACGATTTTCACATTCATTTCCTCAGCGCGTCGCTTTCTTGTCCTTGGGCGGAACTTTTAACATTTTCCTGTTTATCCATTCGTACGTGATTTATTGATGTTCAATAAATTCGAAGCAAAATGTATCCGTACAACAAGTTATTCGCTCATAGTATTTGCTGTATCTTTATAATATACGGAGGTGTATCACCGCGTTCAATCATGTAGATTAGTCGTTACGATAAACATATAAGCGGTTTAAAACAATAGCGGCCTTTGTTGTATGAGCTAAATGAAAGTAATATTTTATTTTCAACCGGCATTTCCCGTCTCTTCGACAATTAAATGCTATGACGTTTTAGATGCAGTATTTAAAACGTTAGATTCGTGATACAGATACTAATCTAGTTTAAGAATTAATTCACGAGATTAGTTTAAGAATGAAACAATTTATAACTTTACATTTTTGCATTTCCATGGATTACTTTGTAGTTAGCCACGACTTCGTTTTAGGAACGGTTTTATAAAAAATTAAATGCAGTGACATATTAAGCAGAAAATTTAAATGGTTACATTTATGATACAAGCACTAGTCAAGTTCAAGAATTAGTTCACGAGACTAGTTTAAGAATGAAACAATTTATAACTTTACGTTTTTGTATTACCGCGGCTTAGCTTTTAGTTTGGCACGATTTCGTTTTAGGAATTATTGTATGAAAAATTAAATGCTTAGACATATTTAGATGCACAATTTAAATCGATAACTTAAAATACAGACACTAGTCTAGTTTAAGCATTAGTTCACAAGACTAGTTTAAGAATGAAACAATTTATAACATCACATATTTGCATTTTCACGACTTTTCTTTTAGTTTGGCATGACTTCGTTTTAAGAAGGATTGCATACTCGTATATTCAGTTCGTTTCGTTCTGTTCCAGTTAAAGCCGGTAGCTAATATTTCTATAACCTTGGCTATAGAATGTTGGTGTTTCAATTTATTAAACGAAATTAAATATCTGAGACTATTTTTGATCAAGTAATATTAAAGACATTTTAATTTATTTCCACTCATTAAAAAAATTAGTAATAATTTTATTAAATAACATTCAATACTTTTTTTTAAATTATTGCCACAATGTTTCTTAATACATTGAGTTTCTATAAAAAATAGCTATCTTATATTTGCCTTCGTACAAAATGATCTCTAGAAGGAATACTCGTTGGCATAGAGAAATTAACATTTCTGAACTCCAAACCTACTATTTAAATACGCATTCAAGAAATCTCGCTCTTTATTCCAAATGCTAATACATGCAGATCGTACTAAGTTTCAGTGCTAGCCTCATAAATTTCAAACAATATGAGCACAGTAGTACCAGATGAGCTAAAACGAAAAGGGTTTAAAATGAAAGCTCTTAGAAAAAAAAGTAAGCTCTCTAGAAATAAAGCTAAGCGCCACATTCAAATTACGGCCAATATTTACAATGCTTACCTAACATCCAATAGAATCATGTAAAAAAAACAAAATCGAAGTAGGGAATTTTTTTTTGTGTCGTAGGCATGACTCATTCAATATTTGCTGAGAAATTGAAATATAACAAACATTACGATATAACTGCACTTTATAAAAACTACCATCACTAACATTGAATATTCCGCGATCTTTAAGGAATAGAGCTGGTCGAGAGCAGACCTGGCGACAGTAATTGAAAAATAACTATTTAATATGAGAATGTGAAGTTGAAGAAACTGGATTACAAACGTTAAAAAATGTTTTTGTCACGGTTTAGAAGTTTTAAAGAATTAGATAACGAACAGCTGACGACTAAAAAATATCCAAAATCTGTGATAATAAAGGAATGTGTGGAAAGCAATGTAGGAACCGGTTGAACCGGGTCTAGGGATTGTTGAACGAGTGTGCGATTTGTTATACATGTGTTTGAAGTGCGTTTGAGGTAAATGAAGCGACGTAAGCTCGGTTCGTATAATCGCTTCAATATGGAACGCTGTTGCGTTACCGACACTTTGAAGTCCGCATATAAGCAATACGTGTCGAGCCACATGTTTGCCATTTTAAGTGAGCAGCGTTCAAATATTTGCAACTAATAATTTTTTAGGTATGCCATAAATTTAAAAGTGAATCGGTTCCTAGTAATTAATTAACAAAACATGAATAAAATAAAGCACAAATTATACAGTCAATACATTTAGATAACATTTTAGGTACCTATTAATTACTAATGATAATCGTTATCTTTGTGATAATCATTTTCTGGCGTCTTTTATATTTTTGTTGCTATTCATAATTGTTAGAAGGTATATATTTTATATGCAACTTCTTTTTTTATGCTCCGAGTAATTAGCGGCAGGAGAAAAATACTGGCAGTTTATAAAATATTAAATTGACACTATGATCGTTATCGAAACCGTGAAAGAACATAGAAGTCACTTGACAATGATAGAAATAAAAACTTTTGTTTATACGTTTGTCAATATCATGCAATATTTTATCTCCATGAAATAGTAAACGTCAATAAATGTAAAGAGGTTATGTTACGAGTAAATATGACATCCATTTAAAAACATTATTGTTTTGATATGTTATTAATATGTTTTTTACAACACACTGTACTATTTTTGAGCGTTATAAATCATTTTGATTTATTAGTATATGTACGCTATGAGGACTTCATGAAAAAAATGACAGCAGTGTATCCAAAAGTTCATTAGTATATTTTCAATAACTCGTCATTTGGAAGTTAGAATACTTATTTAAATTTTGGGCAACCCGCAGATTTTAACTCTGGGCAATGTCTCAAAAGATATGTGTATATTCTATATTCCACTCGAATCATCGGGGGTCCGAGTGGAATATAGACGTATGTTTTGCTTAATTAAAAATGATATATATGTTTATGCCTCTCTTTTGCACTTATAACTATACGCCAAATATTTAATTTCTAAGAAAGCTCACCATTTTAATATACCTATGTTTATATTTCACTTTTTGTAGGTTGACAAGTCATGGCTATGCTCTAATTTTTTATTAAATTTTCGTGTAATCATCTTTGGAAAATGAAAGAGTAAAATACATGTACTAAAATACTTGCTTCGATATGGCGGGGGGGGGGGTCAACAGCTAATTGTAGCCGTGGTTTTACTAGCATTAACTAAATACATGAACTAAAAGAATACTGAAATATTTCGATTGGCCATCTACCATTAATAACCCTATATGAAATTGTTTAATATAAGCTATTTTTAAGAGAAAACATATCGTAATGGTTTTACTTAACTAATATTTATTAAGTGACTCACCTATTTTTTCTGACAACTGTAATTCCGTTAGTCTTCCGAGAGGGGTCGTTCACGAACGAAAAACGATCACTGAAACTCCGTTTCACTTCCGGGGGGCGGTCCTGCTTCGCCAGCTTGTCGCCCGAATTTGAAATCTTTAATTTTCCACCAAAAATTTCCATCTTGGACACGTCGAGTTTCGCAACCGCTGCCGAGGCCGACTTCTCCGTGTCTTTGATGCCATCTTTGCGGCTCAAACGGAAACTCTTGCTCTGGACTCTCTTCTTCAACAGGTGCGATTTGACAGTTTCACTTTTACTCAGTTGCAATTTTTCTAAATCGCAATTGTTTTGGTTTGGAGCTGTGCCCTCAAAACCCTGGACGAAACACAACATTATTGCCTCGAAATATGCGTTCTTCATTTAGAGAAAAGATTTGTATTTCATGGCGAAAAGCAGTTGAAATGTTTATAGAGGTAACTGTCAAACGGCGAAAAAAGTGAATCTATTCACTTTGGCTATGCAACCTCGTGTATTGATGTTCCAAACAACAATAAATAAGATAACAGCTTCACAATTAAAACATAATCAACGATGATAGCAATTACAAAATAAAACAATTAATTTAAAAATATAAGTACGCTTAAATTCAACAAACGTCACAACATAAAATTAGATGTAAACGATAACTAGTAGTATTCATGTTAGAATAAAACATCACTAAGACTTCACCGACATATTTGAGCGAAAACGATAAACAAACAATGGTTAATGAACGATTCTTAGCATTGGTAACGGCACTTTCTTTGGTTTAACGTTAATATAGTAACCAGAAGGTATTCCAATGTTATGAACTAGTCGGCCGGCGAACAATTTAAAGCAAGTTCATTTTACGGACCGTTAATTTATTTAAACAAATTTCTTCATAACAATACACATTCACAAACACTGAAACGATTTGCGGTGATTTAAAGGCATGTTATAAAAAAACAATTTGGTACACATTAACGGCACAATGTTGTGGTTTTAAATTTGATCGTCATATTGTCAAAATTTTAGGCGATGTTTTAGCACGAACGCGCGGCCGACCATCTTCGGTGACAGCTGACGGCGAACTAAACTGAGCAGAGCAGGCCGCGGCGCGGCCGGCATGAACGTTTGTACTTTCGTAAATCGCGCTAGTGGCGTCGGCGCGGTTTGGCTGCCAATAATCGATTGCAAAGGAACGTGTTTTAATCTCTGATAATTTTTTGTTTATACATAATAGTGCATTTCTCTTTTTTATTCTGGACGCTCGCGTGTGTATCGTAATAATACTCGGTTATTCTATAATATGCAAATTAATTATTATGTAATATTACATACAATAATAATAATAAGAACTTATTGAATGTTTTATTAATAAGATGTTATATATATTTGACGCTGATAGCTTCGAGTAAGACGCAACTCACACGTATGACTTTCCGACTACAAAAAAGTTGTCGTCTGCAAATTAGTGTGGAAAACTGTCGTTGAAACTGGCGCAACGGTTTGTGGCACGTACATGTGACTCACTGTCATCGATATTAATTTGCAGAGGACGGCTTTTTTGTCGTCGAAAAGTCGTACGTGTTAGTTGCGTCGAAGTAAAAAATAAACCCCGTATATTTGTCTATCCGTCTGTCGCTAATTAAATTTAGAGGTTAATTTTGCTAATCAGTAAATAGTCCCCAATATTTTAGAAGAGAAAATTCTTTTTCTTTTTTTTTCAAAAAAGTATAGAACGATGTTTGAAAAATAAGGATTTGGCCACAAACGTGTTGAAATACGCGCAAAATGGAGTTCCATAGTCATCAATTTCTATTGAAATAATTCACACTAATTAAAGTGTTGTTATTCGAGCTCCAGCTCGCTGACCGCCGAGCTGATGGAGCTTAGCTCATTTCCGCTCTATCATTGCGTATATGCTCAGTTCCTTTTTGGCTTTCAGAGCGATCTTATCGCTCTGAATGAGAAAAGAGAAAAGGCGATCTTATCGCTCGTACGCTTAATAAAAAATAGGCCAAGTGTGAGTCGCACTCGTACAGGAACTGCCAAACATACCTTAATTACGTATATTAAATTATTTGTTGTTTTACTATAGAGTACGCACTAAAATCAGGCCAAGCGTGAGGCCTGTGTGTGACGCAGGAATAAAAAACGTCGAAAAAATGTATTTCATTTAAGATTTCTTGTATGGGGATCCCTCCCCCCCCCCCCCGTCTTATTTGACTTATTGACTTTTTTAAATATTTGTTGTTTACAGGCCTTAGTAATACGTATTCTGTAAAAGTGTCTACCTATTACGGTTCAAAAGATACAGCCCTGTAATAGACAGCCAGACGGACGGAGGAGGCTTAATAATAGGGTTCCGTCGGCACCCTTTGGGTATAGAACCCAAAAAATGGTACCATTATTGCGTAGCGTCACGATAAAGTAGAAAATAACTATTCTTTGGATACTTTGGTTACTCTTACAAAAGAAAACACAAAAACTTAGTTTAATGGTAAAATATCATCAAATTTATTGGCCCAAATGATAGCGGAAACAAGCGTGGCCATTTATGAGGTTCTTCGTTAAGAAAACTTTGAAGTAAGAAATACATAAAACATAATATTTAAATAATATAATATTTAAAAAGCATTAATGATCATTTACAAAAAAAATCTAAAATCTAGAACGCCGTAAAATATTATTATCAAAAATAATAATGTAATAAAAAATGTAAAAATTATTTTCAAGAAAAATTCTATAATCGATTAATATCGTAAAGATTATTAAGTTGTAAATCGATTATCGAATTGTTTCGGGAAACAAATTATTTCCCGAAACAATTCGATAATCGCCTTAAAAAAGATTGACGCACGATTAAATGCGATTGGACGCTACGATATTCGATTCCTAGTTTGTCGCTTCATCGCGGCGAATAGCCAGAAATGTGGAAAGAAGATCGATGAGATTTCGGGATGCATAGCGATACACAATCCAGCATTCCAGCATTCCAGTTTGGCAACAAAAGCTGGAGCGTAAATGCTAGGTTTAATCTAAATAATGTAATTGAAAGTTCGCATCAAATTGCTTAGATTTTTTTTAAAAATTAGACGCAGGGCATAAATCTACATCGCTACAAAGTTTCGTTTTTCGTAAATGGGTTTTAAAAAAGAAAAGAAATGTCAAGCACGAGTGGAACTCGCACTACGAAGCTTCTGTACATTTAGACTTTTTACTTATAAACGTTTAAGGGAACATAATATTTGTACCAAACTTTTTTCAATATTAATTTTTCACAACGGGAATATGTTGCCTACTATATCTTTCAAAGGTGTTAAAAGATGCGTATGTCATCCAGATGCGATGCAATAAGACATCCATGGTGCGTATATAAAAAATTATGACATCCAGATGCGTATGTCACCCATATGCGATGCAATATGACATCCATGGTGGGTATAAAACAAAATATGACATCCAGATACGTATGTCATCCAGATGCAATCCAATATGGCATCCATGGTGCGTATGTTAAAATATATTACATCCATATGCGTATGTCATCCAGATGCGATTCAATATGATATCCATGGTGCGTATGTAAAAAAATATGACATCCAGATGCGTATATCATCCAGATGCGATCCAATATGACATCCTTGGTGCGTATATAAAAAATATGACATTCAGATGCGTATGTCATCCAGATACGATCCAATATGACATCCATAATACAAAAAAATATGACATCTAGAATCGTCACATAGTTTTCCTACAACCTTCGCGCGGGTTCTAAAAACACAAAAACTCATATTATTTCATAATCTTAGTTTCAATACTCTTGGAAATACAGGTGATGAGAGACATACTTTTTGCATATTTCTCAGTATATCTCTAAAGATATAATACTTAAAATTATGAAAAAAACATTTTTGAGACCTTTACTGTTAGCCTTTTCAGACAATACCCCCACAGTATATAATAAAATACCCCACAGTATATAATAAAAAAAAAACAAATATTTACTTAATTTCTCCTTTCTAAAATCTCCATATAAATATTTTAAGTGTTAGCTAGATACAAGCGTGTTAATATGTTTTATTTTTATAACAAATTTCAACTTTCTACGTCAAGCGGTTTCCGACAAAAACGGCTGTGACAGACAGACATATGAGTGATCTTATAAGTAATACTTATAAGAAGCTTTATTATCTTTATAAGGAGTTTTTTTTCCTTTTGAGGTACAGAACCTCAGAAATAATTCACGCCCACTGTACGTGGACCGATCTTTGAGTCATTTAGAGCGTTCTCTAAATGCATTCTAGAACAAAGTAGATCCTAAATGATTCATTGAGGAGGGGCGGATTCTAACCCTGTTGGGTGGAAGCGCTGAGATTGTAAATACGGGACACTATTAGGGGACTTTCGAAGTTCCCCTTTTTGTATGAGGTGGGATGTTACGGGTCCCAGGAGAAGCCCCGAGACAACCCGGGTGGAAATAGTGTACATGTACGGGGTACATCACCATTAAATTTTATTTTAATATCCACATCTAAAGCATTTACTTACAAAATTAAAAACTAAAACTGTAAAAATATGATCGTCTAACGGACGAAGGAATGGACATTCACAGGGTTCCCCCTTTCATTACGGAACTCATAAGAGTTATAAAAAGATTACAGACAGTACGGTATGTACCACTTGATTCGACATTTTTTTACAATGAAATGAACATTAAATTCGTTCATGACCAATCTGTAGCAAACAGAAACTAAAGGAATTCTAAGAAATTCTATTTGTTGGGCGAGAGAGAATTGGCATTAAATGCACAGCTCGTTACATAAATGGTTAAACAACGCTTTTTGTTTTGTAAGAAGTCAACGTTTTGCATAATTCAATTTAACATTAACAATTACTGGCAATTATCCTGTCAACGAATGCCACAGATGGACATTACGATAAAATTTGACAGATGCTTTTAGCCATTTAAACGTCGCGCTGCCTCACTTGCAGTTTGATTAATTGGCGTCGCTGTCGTTTATTTTGTTATAATATTCCTATTACAATTCCGGTTTTTTTGTGGTGTTGTTAAGTGTTTGTTCTTTCTAAACTACTTGTCAAAAAGTGATTTTTTTTTCTATTTTTCTTTTTCTTCCGTGTAAAGGTAAAAACAACGGAACTCTTGTAATATCACATTCACTTGTCCCTCTGTCAGCCATTTTTCTCAGATACCGTTTGAGATAGAAACTTGAAATTTAGCATAATGATAAAACACACTAATCCATAATTTCAAGAATTAACATTTAACTACGAAAATTTTTGAAACATTTCTTTTTAGATATAAATTAAAGAGTGTAAAAACTTACAATATTTTGCAGCAACATCATTCTAGAAATATTGCCAAAAATATATACAATAACAGCTGTATTGGAAGTTTACAATATTCATGATATCTTTATGCTTGTGAAAGATAAACTAAACAATGTATTTACATGGCGAAAAATTAATATTAATATTTGTAAATGCTATTTAGAAATGCTATATACCTTTAAATGTTTATACATGCTTAAATGTTTATATAGGCCTAAATATTTATAAAGGCCTAAATGTTTACACAGGGCTAAATGTTTATACAGATCTAAATGTTTATACAGGCTTAAATGTTTTTACAGGTCTAAATGCTTATACAGGCCTAAATGTCTATACAGGGCTAAATGTTTATATAGACCTAAATGTTTACGGTGCCCTCGTAGTGCGAGTTCTACTTATTTTTTAAGAGTATTTTTATTGAAATAATAGTTCATAAATAATGTTGTAAAAAAGTGACGTTTATATCTTCACACAGTTAAAAAATTGATTCCAGAACTGGTGATAGTACTGACAATCGAATGTCGAATGTTAAATTTCATAGGTCTTTCAACTTTTTTACGTTTTATTGTTTTTTACGCATTTAACATTTAGCAATTTATATTTTTATTCAAAATTCTTTCATGGACGGTATGATTTAATCATTTGAGTTTTTACTCGAGGTTCTTTTATAGATGGCAAGTTCTTAACGAACAATAATTAAACAAATTACAATGCCTTCAAAATTTATCCATACGATACATTTTCGGTCTTAGTAAATGTGAACATATTTCTGAATACAGTCCACGTCTCAAATGGTTGAAGATCCGCGATCAACGCCCATTTCACATACATGTGCTTCTTTTTAAAGTAGGTGTCATGTAAAACGCGTTGTCAACAAAATACGTTGAATTTTTTATATATTATTCAAACTATAAATATCTAATTTATTTGAAAATTTAAAAATTATTTACCGTTAATTTTGGTAAAAATCGTTCTCAAAAATTGTACAATTAGCATTACACGAAAAGTGGTTATTTCACCACACTTTTAATTTTATTTAAAAGACTCATCGAGTGATTTGTCTAAAAAACTAAGTCACTGTAAAATGATGTTATATTGACATTTAAAAAAAAAAAATTATTTACCGTTTAGTGTTGGTACAAATCGCTCTAAAAATTGTACAAAGAACAACACAGGTCTTTACAAAACTGATAATTTCACCAGACTTTTCACTTTATTTAAAAAACGCATCGAGCGATTTGTCGAAAAAATTAAGTTATATTAACATTTAAAAAAATATTTACCGTTTAGTTTTGGTATAAATCGCTCTTAAAAATTGTACAATTAACATTACAGGAAATGTAGTAATTTCATCATACTTAATTTTTTTTTAAAACACTTTGAGCAATTTGTCTAAAAAACTAAGTCAATGTAAATTATGTTATATTAACATTTAAAAAAAAAAAGATTTTCCGATTAGTTTTCAAAAATTATACAATTAACATTACAGGAAAACTAGGTATTTCATTGTATTCAGTTTTATTTAAAAAACGTAATAAAAACGCAAAAATAATTTTTTTTTGCAAACTGTTAAAAAATAATTTTAAATAAAAAAAAGTAATAATTTTTGGATCTTACTGTCACACGACAACTACCTTAATATATTGAAAAAAAACCCTCTGACACAAAATTATCACATTGACATGTGTTAATGATTTCTTGGTCCTAGATCACCTTACTTATTCCCAAACATACCTCTTACGAAAAATCGTTTACTAAAAACCGTACCCTACTTATTCCCAAACATACCTCTTACGAAAAATCGTACCCTACTTATTCCCAAACATAATACCTCTTAAGAAAAATCGTTTACTAAAAATCGTTAAAAATTGTAACCTACTTATTCCCAAACATACCTCTTACGAAAAATCGTACCCTACTTATTCCCAAACATACCTCTTACGAAAAATCGTTTACTAAAAATCGTTAAAAATCGTACCCTACTTATTCCCAAACATACCTCTTACGAAAAATCGTTTACCAAAAATCGTACCCTACTTATTCCCAAACATACATCTTACGAAAAATCGTTTACTGATACTAATAAAATATCCTCATAAATAGGAAAAAGTGCTTCTTCTCCTAAACTGGTATTTCTGCGCTTCGTCCTTTCCTTCTTTCATTTTGATTGATGTTAATATTTGTGTCCTACTTTTTTCTTGTTTTTAGGGTTAGCTCAAAAGGAAAAAAGGAACCGTATCTCAAAAGGAAAAAGGAACCCTTATAGGATAACTTCGTTGTCCGTCAGTCTGTCTATCGATACTCTTTTTCTCAGGAACGCGTGGACGTATCAAGTTGAAATTAATATCAAATACTTGGACCTACGGTCCTGCGGAGCTGTAAAAAATTAAGTTTCTAAATCAACACAATCAACAAGAACCCTAAAAACACGGCCATTTATGCCGCACATTTTGACACTCGTAAATAAATCAAAACCTATAGGGTACTTCTCGTTGATCTATAATCATGAAATTTGACAAGAAGCCAGGTTTCACAGCACAGGTAAAAAAACTTTTTTTTTAATATACGCCTGTGAAAGATACAATAGGCAATATATTTTTGTTCCAAAAAATGTAAATTTTGTAAATAGTTTAATAGGAATATTACGTACCATTAAATGTTTATAAATGCCTAAATGTGTACGGAACCCTCGTACTGCGAGTTGACAGGTTTTTAAGTGTAACCTATAATTATTATTTTACATTGTACTTTACAGTCTATAAAACAACCCATTTTTCAAAACTTGTTGTTATGGGTGATCGGAAGAGATAAGTCCGCCGTACGTACTGTAGATTAAAGTTGTCAAATAAGTTTTAATGAAAATTACTACAAAAGCCGCGTATTCAAAATTTCACCGTTCTATAAGTTCGTATAACATCGGGTTTATCAGAATCGCCACATCTCCGATAAGCACTTTTAGAAATGAATTTATAACACTTTGTGAACACAAATTAAATTGTGGGTGTCCAGTGGCAGATTTCAAAGTTTGAACAAACATAATTTCTGAACGCAACACATGAGAGGGGCGCGGGGGGCGTCGTTAGAAGCGCAAGCGGTGCGGATGTTTTAGTAGACATGGAACAGTGGAGTGGAGAGCACCGCGCTTTTGCCGTCGAGGCGTACATTTCGAGTAGATTTTCGCTGTCTGTAGCAAGCCGTGTGTTTCTGTCGTTGAAAATCCCCGTTTATCAGTGCGTACACGTTCATCGATATTAGGAATTCCGAAATCAACTTTACAGTTAATAATCTGAAAAAAGCTCAAGTTCCATCCATATAAAATTAAAATTGTTCAAGATTTACACGATTCTGACTTTGAATTAAGAAAAACTTACGCGGAGGTGAGATTGATGAGATTTCGTACTGCTACCCGGATGGGCATCATATTCTTTAGTGACGAAGCTCACTTTCACATTGGAGGATATGTGAATAAGCAGAACTTTCGTTACTGGGATGTCCACAACCCAAGACAAATGCATCAAGAGCCTTTACATAAGCCTAAAGTAACAGTCTGGTGTGCCATGTCTGCATCTGCAATCATAGGGCCTTATTTCTTTGAAAATCAACGTGGCCAAACTGTAACTGTGAATTCGGAGAGATATGCCCAGATGTTAAATGACTTTTTCAGAGTAGAATTACAGAATAGTCCATCCTTCAACCAAAACACATGGTTCCAGCAGGACGGGGCCACAGCTCACACTGCTAACGTGTCCATGAATGCAGTGCGGCAGTTATTTCCAGAAAAAAAAACAATATATCCCGAAACAGTACCGTACCGTGGCCACCTAGGTCACCCGATTTAAGCCTATGTGACTTTTTCTTATGGGGATACTTAAAATCCGTTGTTTACAAAACAAATCCGAGCACTGTGACACAACTTACAGAAAATATTCGAGCCGAAGTCAGTAGGATACCCCAGTCGCTCTATAAACGCGTTTTTGAAAACATGCGTGCTAGACTCGAAGAATGTGTCAGACTCGATGGCCGCCATTTGGAAAACGTGGTTTTTAAAAATGAAATCCGCATTTGTAGTTACAAAGTTAAAATAAACCTACTTTGTACTAGCCGTGTAGTTTTTTTTACAATTTTTCAAACATTGAAATCTGCCACTGGAAATTTTTTAATATGTAATCGCATTTCACTTTTAAACACTGAAATTTGTTATTTTGTAAAATAAACAAACCCGAGACAATCAGAATTGAAAAGTTGGGAACAAGGAAGTCTCCAGGTGAGGGCGTACACATTCCGATTTATAGCCGGAAAATTCTTTAACGATTTTGATGAAGTTTAATTAATATTTAGCTTAAAGTCCGAATAAACCAAAGGCAAGAATACTGAGAAAAAATTGTCAACGAAAGCAAAACGCTAATTCCTTTTTAAAATCTAAATAACTATGATCTACTTAAAATAAGCTAAGTATATCCTATTTCCTCCAAACATGACGCAACTGATCTGTAAACACCACTAGCAATAAATATAATAAGGAAATAGTACACAATGGAAAAAAGGTATTAAAAGTCCACGTTCCTATACAAAATGAAGTGAAGCTAAAACGAAACTCTAGGGAAATCAAAGCGTCCTGTTTCTTACAAGGTTGATATACGATTCTGATAAAGTAAGCGACCACTTTATGAGAATCGTATATCGACCTCGTAAGAAACTGGACGCTTTTTTATTGGATTGTTCTCGTCCTGTTTCTCACGAGGTTGATATACGATTCTCATAAAATGGTTGCTTGTCTTGCTTTGTTTGTTGATTGGATATTTTATTAGACATTGCAAACATTGCAAGTGAAATCAGGCGACAAGTATGAAAGTATACAAAAAAGTTTATGGTAAAAAAAAAAGGATTTTTGGCAAATAAATGGACAGTTTATTACAAAAGATGCAGAATTTTTTAATTATAATTTATTTACGTAATTTAAAGTTAAGTATTTTCACAAATAGGTTACACACCTATTAATTATATCATTAAATAATGTATACAAAAAAAAAATCATTATAATAGAATTACTTATATTGAAAATCGTACGCTGACAGATGACAGTGCTATTCCAGTACATGGAATAGCACTGTCATCTTTCGTCACGTAATATACTGTGTTATTTTTTATACTATTTTCAATATTTCTATTTTAATTTAATGTCACAGCGACAATTCCTAATTATAAGTCAACGTATTGTTTTAGACGAATGGTTGTTTTTAGTCTCACTACGTATGTATAACGAGCTTTGCCCGTAACTTTGTTCAAGTGAACGTTTGGATAATAGTATTAAATTAATTGAACGTGGACCTTTGGTAAATATTATTACGATATTGAAGGTTAAAATAACGCCATCTCTAACCATTATATAAAAAAATGGTTTCAACATACTGAAATTTAAAATTACCTTGTCATGGGTCAATTGTAATGAAACAAAGTTTATATATTACGTCAGGTCCTATCGAACGGTTTTTGTATGATGTACTTTTACAGTAAACAAACATATAAAAAAAAAAATTTGTATTCTATTGATTTTATTATGCCCACCTAAACCATTTTTTTTGTAAATGTAAACCATTTTTTTTTTAAATGTGTGCCAGTTCTACGATTTTACTTTATGTATAAATAAAGTAAAATCGTAGAAAGTAAATTCAAACCTGCACTCCACTTTTCGCGTAATTGATCGAAGTTAGGCGAAGAGAATAGTGCAGAGAGGTACTTCAATTCGCTTTCTACAAACTCGCCTCACCTCGGCGACTTCCGATCGCTGTCGGTTTTTTGCACCCAAGTCGAAGGACTTCGCGAAGTTACACGAAGCGTCTCGCTACATTACTCAGCATACATCAGTTTACATATCGACGTCGTACTGTTTCCATGTGGGTGCGTGCGGTCGACTCATTGCTACTGAACTCCTCGTTTCATGAGTGTGTAGTCACGTACTTCGGACTGCGATCAATTTCAACGAGTACTTCGTCGAGGTAACTTCGCGAGTAGTGTAGAGGCGTATTAAAATTTGAAAACTTTCATTAATATATAAATATGTATATACACAGTACATATTTTCACCCTATGACTTTTCCCCTTAAGAAAGCATAAACTACTAACATATTTACTTTAAGCCCTTCGCTTCAAACGATAACATCACCTCAAAACCTTATTGAATCACGCTATTTTGGGCACCAGCCAGATAATGTTTGGGTTCCAATACTTTCACTCTCCGTTTGTCACGCTTTTACTCCTAAATATCACGCGTAGGCGCCAATTTCAATACAACAAAATGTTTTATTTTAAACGCGCTGTACGTAATACATATTTGTGAAATGACACGGCCAAATGCGCATTTCGACGCGGACGTGCCGTATCCACATTATCAATTTATATCAATTTGCTGAACGCATTATCGACAGCGATGTTACGAGATTTTGATAACGATAAAATGGTAGTCGCCAATTCGACATTGCAATTAATTATATTCAGTGCAACGTAAATTGCGAAGTCTGAAAAGAATGAAATTAAAAATATATGTTGAACAGATATATGTTTCTTTCTCGTTTAGGGTACTGTAGTCAATTTAAGTCCCATCAAGTGAAGTCAACTTAGGTATTTCCCCCAAATTTGCGAGGAAAGGAATTTGAATGCGGTAGTTTTGAGATGTAGAAATCTTTAGGGCCTTAAAATTGTCGTGTTTTATTAAAAACCTCAATCTATTATGATAATTTGTTAGATACAAAGTAATTTTTTTATAGGAAATGTTTTAATTAAAATTGCCTTTCTTTATTAAAATAAAGCCTTGTGATGGTTGGAACATCGCATAAGCTTTGTCTATATTAATTTATATTTATAAAATGTATATTAGAAGAGACAAAATATTTTTAATTTCCATTTATGTGAAAATATTATGATATTGTGATTTCAAAAAATATGAATTTTAAAAAATATTTTTTTACATCTATAATAATGTTCACAATATGGCGTCTCATGGGTGCCAACTTTAATTTTTTATTTAATTTCATGCCTTTGATTGTTTACTCGTTTAAACAAATCTACTAATTGCTAATTCATCAAAATCCTTTAAGCCGTTTAGCTGCTACGAGGGAATTAGCTTACAAATATACATACACATATTTAGACTGTTTAAACTATATATAAAATACACAAATATATATTTAGACTGTTTAAACTTTATATAACATATACATACGCATATTTAGACTGTTTAAACTATATATACTATATACATACGCATGTTTAGACTGTTTAAACTAAATATAAAATATACATACGCATATTTCGACTGTTTAAACTATATATAAAATATACATACACATATTTAGACTGTCCAAACCATAATTTCTTTCGGATTTGCCGTATTCCGGTATAAAAATAAGTAAATTTCGACGAGATAATAAATTGAGGAAATCTGGAATCGGAGACTTATCTACGACCCATGCATTTCACAAATTTTCATTTTGACGTCTGATTTCAATCGAGTTAATTTTTTATTGTAGGAATTCGTTCTTTTTATTTCATTTAAATACCTTTTATTCCATGATATTCAATTTCTATCAGCTTATCAGTTAATATTTTTTATATCGCTCAATACTGATGCGTGCGTGCGTGCGTATGCGTGCGTGCGTGCGTGTGTATGTGTGCGTGTGTGTGTGTGCATGTGTGTGCGCGCGCGTATGTGTGTGTGTGTGTGCGTGTGCGTGTGTGTGTGCGTGTGTGTGTGTGTGTGTGGGCACGTGTGTGTGGACGTGTGTGTGTGGGCGTGTGGGTGTGTGTGTGTGCGTGTGTGTGTGTGCGTGTGTGTGTGTGTGTGTGGGCACGTGTGTGTGGACGTGTGTGTGTGGGCGTGTGGGTGTGTGTGTGGGCGTGTGTGTGTGTGCGTGTGTGTGTGTGCGTGTGTGCGCGTGTGCGCGTGCGTCCATATATGTGTGTGAATGTGTGTACTCAATTATACCCTTAAAATAATTAGAAAAATATAATAGTGTAAGATTACGGTTTTTTATGAATTCACTATTTTGTCAAATTTATACCGATTTCGGAGTAACAATTCGAGATATTTATTGTGTAAAATAAATGAAGCGATTCGTGGCGAATTCTTGGATAAATTGTTTAAAATTAAAATCTAAGAGTCATCGACAAAAATGGATATATCGTCGTAAACTAATATGATTTAAGTCGAAATATTACTGCAGAAACATTTATAAACAAGCTAACGAAAATTAAATTTATATATTTTACATAGGTAACTGTACCAAGAGCGCATAATCCGTCAAAGCTTCGTTTCCCTAAAAACAAACACAAGTCTAAACACATGAACCAGAGTTCAAAAGCCTTGTAAAGTTCCCAAAATAGCGGAAATCCTCTTCAAATATATTTCTTGAAAGTTTTCCGCGTCGCGTTATGGAAGACGGAAGTCCACCCAAGTTACGTTATACAATTAAATCGGGATGATACTGCCTAAACTTACTCAGGGCGGGAGGAGAAGGACCTAACATGATTGACTTAAACTTTTAAGGAAAACGGCTTTGAAAACTTCTGTAATTTACTTTCGTGAATAAACTTAATCCTTCAAGTTTTATCGGGAGCGATGTCAAATAACTAATTTATATCTTTGTAATTACAAATATAAAAAAATTACTAAAAGATCGAAAGGAGCACAGTGGCTACTTTGCCGCACTCTTTAATTTAGAACTAGGAAACTTCTGTGCCTCTTTTATTAAACTTTATTACAATTAGCAACAGATGGCGTTAATTTCCTATGAATTATTTGTCATCACAGAACATAGTGCGAACAATATCGTATAAATAGCGATAGTCGCTGCGACTCAGTTTGTTTCTTCTACATGAGAACATGCCAACTATATAATTTGCTTTTTCTTTAGGAGAACATGCTTACGACTCATTTTGTTTCTTCTATAGCAGAACATATCTACGACTCATTTTGTTTCTTCTATAGGAGAATATGTCTAGGACACAATTTGTTTCTTCTATAGGAGAACATGTCTACGACTCAGTTTGTTTCTTCTATAGGAGAATATGTCTAGGACACAATTTGTTTCTTCTATAGGAGAACATCTCTATGACTCAGTTTGTTTCTTCTATAGGAAAACATGACGTACAAAATTAATTAAAAGCCAATTACTACTCACTCAAAGACTGGCTCATCACAAAATCTTTAAAGCTATAAACCTATAGACTTGAAAGTTAGCACGTAAGTTTTTGTTGGTTTTTTAAGCTGTGACAATAGGCGTGGAAAATTGTATCAGAATGTAGAATTAATTATATATATATATATATATATATATATATATATATATATATATATATATATATATATATATATATAACAATTTCTATTTAAACACTCAGATAGAAATTAATAACTATTTCAACGTTTTTATAATTATTATATAAAAATCGATCAAACTCTAACCTCGCTCGCACATCGAGGGTTCCGTACCTCGTTTAAAGTGAAATTACATTATTCATCATAAGTCATCACAAATATGAACTTCCTAGCGCAATAACATTTTTAATAATACCTAATATACTGTCGTCGCTGTGGTGTGTTGGGTTAGTCACAAGATATACCGGCCTTTGACAACGCTGTGCACCGCGAGGACCCGGCTTCGATTCCCGGCCGTTCGTCGAACGGGGCTGGACAGGTGTTATGGTTAACTGTAAGAGATTGCTTGCGTAGCAATAAGTTCGCCATATGTATAAATTAGATACATTAGAGTAGATAAATAATATAATTAAGAAGGGGTGGGTTATAGTGAATATTTGAATATACCTCTGTGTAGAATTCTACAAACCCTGGTTTTTTATGATGTTAGGTTCACTAGTTTTGGGTATTAAGTAATAATAAATTGCATTAAGGATATATATAAATATATATATATATATATATATGTATATATATATATATATATATATATATATATATAAGGGGAATAGAAGAAAAAATATCTAGAAAGAGTATGAAATCTGTTCTTACTTCATAAAAGGAATCTAAGATATTTTACAGTGTAATGTAGTTGATAACAGGTACATACAACAAGGTATTTGTGTGTACAAAATAACCTGTGAAGTCTGAGTACAACTCGTACTATGAGGGTTCCGTACATATTTAGGTTATAAACAATGAAGGTCACGTAGAATTTTTATTAAACTATAGACATATTTTTTTGAATATTTGTTTAGTATGTCTCTGAATATATACTATACCTAACTAAAATTATGATTTTTTTTTCAGACCCTTATAAATAGTCCTTTCATACGTTATCGAAACATTGTTTCAAAAATTACTTTTCGAGTAAAGAAAAATATGAAAAAAACCCAAGAAGATATAAGGTTTGTACTGAAAATAAAAATTGAGATATATCTTATTAAATCCAATTATGACACTGGACACTTGCTACGCGAGTTCGACTCACACTTAACTGCTTTGTTTAAGATAGAAAATAACCATGTATAAAATTATACAAAATAAGAATATATTAGTTAAAGCAAAAATTATGAAGATGTAAACCTTATTAAAATTGGTTTGTCAGTGTTATGAACAGTAGGGAGGCTTTACTTTGACTAATTTAAATAAATAGAAAGAAAAGCTTGTTATTTCGACACACGTACTTTTTTGTGAATTCAATATCGGTTTCAAGAGAAACAATTTAAAATCTTTGTCACACAAAATTATTAATGATTTCTTACAATTCTCGAAGGAAACGATTTTCCGATAAATAAATTACTTTAACAGAGAATCTAAAGGTCATCGACCAAATAAATTTATTCAATAACTTAATTCAATACATCTAGAAATACTGTTAGAGAAATAGTAAAAAACGAACCAGTGAAAGTAACTATGTTGATGAAAAACGTGACACGGGTCTAAATATCTTCTCTTTACCCCGCAGTCTTCTTCCAAAATATAAGTCGGCTCCAATTATTCTATTTACGTTGTACGTTTAGTGTACGTAAGCAAGAATAAATTTATTTATTTACGATACTACTACAGATGTATAACAGCAAAATGAAAATTAACTTTCATAAAAATAATTACGTTGTACGTTTAGTGTACATAGGCAACAATAAATTTATTTATTTACGATACTACTACAGATGTATAACAGCAAAATGAAAATTAACTTTCATAAAAATATTTACGTTGTACGTTTAGTGTACATAGGCAACAATAAATTTATTTATTTACGATACTACTACAGATGTATAACAGCAAAATGAAAATTTCATAAAAATATTTGCTTTTAATTGACATATAGAGAAAATCGAAACCTCAAGCTTTTTTTTTTAAATAACCACTGACATTTCATTTCAAAAACGAAACTTGCACATTTATTAATACTGGTATGACTATAGATATATATAGATATCTAATTAGAAAAATATTCTTATAGCTACTACCATGAAAATATACATAATTCAGTTTTACAGCTCATTATGGGTCAAGATAATTGCACTTAGGTTCTTATAACTTTTATAGCCATTGTTTAATACTGAAGATTATAAGGACATATCGCCATTGTCACTTTCCCATTAAACATGCTTTTTTCCATTCCTCATGTCGTCTCCACCTAAGTGAATTAGATAGCTTTAGCGATACGTTACCTGTATCGCTAATGAGACTAGAAATTTATCTCTGGAGAGAACGAACGCTATATAATCAAAGAAAGAAAGAGACTAGAAATGATGCCGTAAAGTCAAGTTGCTAAACAAATCACAAAAAGAAATATTTAAAACTAATATACGTGTGGGTAATGTATTAACCGTTATTAGTACTTACTTAAATCAACACTAGCGCCCTTGCAAATGTACGTATGTGTAATGCATTAACCGTTATTAGTACTTACTTAAATCAACACTAGCGCCCTTGCAAATATACGTATGTGTAATGCATTAACCGTTATTAGTACTTACTTAAATCAACACTAGCGCCCTTGCAAATGTGCGTATGTGTAATGCATTAACCGTTATTAGTACTTACTTAAATCAACACTAGCGCCCTTGCAAATGTACGTATGTGTAATGCATTAACCGTTATTAGTACTTACTTAAATCAACACTAGCGCCCTTGCAAATATACGTATGTGTAATGCATTAACCGTTATTAGTACTTACTTAAATCAACACTAGCGCCCTTGCAAATGTGCGTATGTGTAATGCATTAACCGTTATTAGTACTTACTTAAATCAA
This sequence comes from Druceiella hillmani, assembly GCA_039881145.1. Taxonomy (NCBI): domain Eukaryota; kingdom Metazoa; phylum Arthropoda; class Insecta; order Lepidoptera; family Hepialidae; genus Druceiella; species Druceiella hillmani. The sequence continues at coordinate 18,553,919 of JAYKKI010000032.1, read as the reverse complement.
CACTAGCGCCCTTGCAAATACTTCGCGCTGTGCCATATCAGACAATGAATACAGGTAACAACTCATAAAAGTACAATTATTATAATTACGTAAAAATAACTAATTAGAAAACTAAATGTAAACATAACAAGGCACATTTCATTTAGATCGAATTACGAAGACTTGTCTATGCCTGAAGGGTTTTGGTTTATTAAAATGGCGACATCTCCTTTTCCTTATATAATGGTTCTTTAATCAGTTACTCATCTATTCCACGATGAAAATACTTTAATACCGTACTAGAGCAGCCAGAATTCAAAATTCTGCATTTTTCTTTTTACGGAATAATGGCTTCAGGCATAGATTTATGTCATTTCTTTACTGAAAAGTTTCCCGAGGCTACTGCATGGTAAAGAGAACTTTAAAGGAATATCCCGAGATTACAGCATGGCAAAGAGAGCTTTTAAGGCTTTACAATGGTCACTATTTAAATGATACCACTATCCATTATAACAAAAAAAATATCAATGTAAAATTGGTTCGATTACCACATTGAGTATCTGTAAATCATCTGTAAATTCATGTTCGAAGATACGCACTAGATGAAACTACTCATTGTTTTCCACTCACGTGTTGGAACAGTTAGGAGCAAAAACAAGCTGATTGGTTGACAATATCACCAAGTACAATTAAAAAAAAATAGAAAATCAGTTGCAACAGGTGTAACAGTGCAGAACGAAAGTCGTCGGGAAAATTTTACTTTTTTTGGATTTATTTTGTATTTTATGTAACAAACGATTTTTTTTTCATTTCGACCATTTTTTCTTGCAGTACATGGATGCAGCATTTACATTCTCGTGAGAATCTTATATCTATATAAATAATCTAAACTAAAACTCGAAAGTAAGTTTAAAAAGAAAAATAGATGAAATACCACATTCTCCAGATAAGGTGTGTTATCGTATTCCCACGTACAGAGGTGTTTGAGCTCACAGTGCGAGGATCGACGACCTGTTACGACCCCTGATTAAATACTTTAAGTCATTCGCATCGTTTGTATTTTTGGGTTGTATTTTTAAGCTTATATATTTGTAAGAGTAACCTTTTATAGCTATTCTGTTTATCCGTTGTATTTCAAGGGCAAAAAATTATAAAAACAAACACTATCTAATTATTCCTTCTAGTGCATTGAGTGTCAAAGCGAAATTATACTGGATTCACAGGCCAGGCGAAGTTTAAGATTTTTTTGCAATCTGTCAAATGGATTCACCCTAAGCCAAGTCCAAGTTTTTTTTCCAGTCTTTTTTGTAATATAACGTGTCTATGATTAGAAAAACACCCCAAGAGGGCAATATCACTTTTCTTATGGAGTTGAAGTTGAGATCACTGAGGATGTCAGAGAAGTCAAGTGACCCCAAGTCATTATCAGGGGCTATAAGGTTGCCAGCGTTCTCACGGCCTCACGTATCCCACTTCTGAGGTCTTGGACACTATTATTGTACTTGTCGTTAAACTTATAGAAGTTAACTCTAAGAAAAGATTAGGCAGGGCGTGTCTGGTCTCTGAAGCGTGAACTTTCAGAACTCAGAAATTCTATAGACAGCAATTTATTTGGAATGGCGTCGCTTTAAAAGGACACGATACTTAAAATGGCTAGACCGTCTATAAATGGCTAGACCGTCTTAAAATGGCTAGACCGTCTATAGCCTCTGCTACCTTCTTTATGATATCGTAAGGATCTGTATAATGTTGCCATTACTTTTGTTATACATCTCATTTCAAAGGTTAATAATTTTAATAAGCCTGACAGACTCACAACTTTTTGTCTTAATTCAAACGCATGATTTCACATGAATACTAATTGCTTAAGCGCCAAGTTCTTTAGTATTATATAGCAATGGGGCACCCATTTCTACATAAGACTGCAGAAAGATAGTTTTTAAAAAGCATTACTATTCAAAAATAATGCATGAATGAAAAATATAGGTACATGCATATCGAAGGATGCCCTGAAATTTTTCTTTTAGGAAAGCACAAATAAATGACGTTTCTTTTTGCAGTTGAGAATTTTTTTCAAAGCGAGTGCGTTATTTCAGCGTTATGTCAATGTCAAATCCCACGCGAGCAGCCCCCACTGTCGCGGTTGGTGAATCGACCCAAGTTAAATCACCCGTACAGCCCTCTAACTCCAGCTGACTTTGACTGCTGTATCAACAAGTGAGCTCATTACCGGCCCATATTGTTGTGGGTGGAGGGAAGTTGTAATGGTTTGGCCTTTCACCCGATTTGGTACGCCCCCTCACTCGTAAGTAGTTTACGAAAATATCCATTCAGTTGTTTGCTTCGGAAGGTTACATTTTTGCTTGGTCTATTTATGTACTGTTTATGTGTACTTTGTACAATGGTCAAATACGTTACTATACTTTGTACAATGTATATTTTGTACTATGTATAATGGTCATTTATTTGTAAAAATCATGGAGATTAAAACTATACCTAACGTGTTATATATAGTTTTAATCTCCATGATTCTTAATAACGCGCTTTAGTTGTTTTGATTAATTCATATACTTTGCATTTCTACTTAACGATATATAACGCCAAATGTTTTCTATTACATAACAAGATATATTTTTTTTATATATTGTATGCTATTTAACGAAAGATGTCGCAAGTAAATTTTGTAAATCGTGGTGTCAAAAACAAGGCAAACCTTGCGCGTAGCTGGAGTGGACCTAAGCATCAGTTGCTTTTCGCACTGATAGCTGTATGTATCACTCTCCCGCATCAGGAACGCTAACAATTTTTTTGTTTATATCCCCGACAGTTCTATAGGAAACATTGTTTACAGAGAAGTTTTGTGAACAATGTTCTAAAGCTCACGGAAACGAAGTCGCGAGCACAGCTAGTTTTAAATATTCTCATACGAGTAGATATTCTTATGGACGATGACTATGAGACGTTAGTGGACTAATTTAACCATGGCTCGGGTTTACGTTTGGAAAACCTACACTCCATATAGATACTCTTTGTCATATTACGAATGTTCCTTCTCCGTTTAAGCCGCCAAATTATAGAATTCATTAGATCACACGATCAGAAATTCCGCCTGCTTAAGCTTTCAAGTTATCTGTAAAAATTAATCTGTTGTCCCTCCATTCGTATCCTGTTTGCTCCCCGCCTCGTCCTTTTTTTCCTTTTGACGTGTCAAATTTAAACTATTTTATGTAAGTACAGTGTAAACCCTTTATAAACTCAAGGAAACTCAAGGAACCGAGTGCTTTCTTTCGTTATAGAGAGTTTTCGCTTTATGGAGTGTGTAAATAAAATACATATTATACGATCCAAACCGCTAAATTTCGGTTTCCTTAACTTCTTACAAGAACTTCCTTCCATTTCAGCTTTTAGTATCTCGCTCTTCCAAATGATAGACACAGTCGAGGCACTAATTCCAAAACGTCTCCCAACATAACCTTTCTTTTCTCCTTGCTGTGTCGCACATATTAAGCCACTTTCTTATTTACACATAAACTTTTTCTCTCTGTAGCCCTTTAAACTTTAGTTTACGGCTGATTAAGTAATAATACGAAAGCTAAGGGTCAATTCAAGTAAACAAGTATGTCTAACGAAAACAGAAGTTATAACTCTACATAATTACACCAAAAATACAGTGTCTATTCATTTTTTGAATTGTCTAAGATAATTTAGGAGTCTATGTGAGCTTATTGATAATAAATCTATGCTGAGTGATAATAATCAATAAACAACTGTTGCCGCTTAAACAATGTCTTCTCGTTCGTAATAGAGAATGGCTGGTTCGTTACAAAGGGTGAAACTATGTATGGGTTAGAAGGCAAAACAAACCAAGATCAAGGAATAATTACGTTATAGAAAATTTTTCATTATAAAGAGTTGATACTGTATTTTTTACTATAAGTTAGTAAACCAAATAATATTTCCGTAGAAGAATAAAATTTAGATTACAGCCTATGCAAAAAATTACATGTTTATGTATTGGAATAGATTTCTTTCTGTTGATATAATATTTTAATACGTAATTAATTAGTACAACAGCCACTTTTGCAGATGATACGACAATGATGGCAGTGGGAGAAACTGTGGAAGGCCCAACTAGAAAATTGCAATCTGCTCTCAACAAAGAATCCACCTGAGAAGCAGCATTAAATTGACACATATTAATATTACAAATAAAAAGATAGCATAACAACCAGTCTTTATTAATGGCACTCAATTACCATATAAATATATTGTTAAATATCTTGGTATGACTCTTGACGCCAAGTTTCGGTGGAAAGAACATATTAAGAAGAAACGCGACGAACTTAACATCAAGTTCAGAAAAATGTATTGGTTGCTTGTTCGTAATTCTGAGCTTTTTTTATTTTGTATAAGCAAGTTCTACGCCCAGTTTGGATTTATGGAATACAGTTGTGGGGCTGCGCCAGTAAGTCTAATATCCAAGTGATACAAAGATTCCAAAACAAGGTACTTAAGTGTGTAGTTAACGCGCCTTGGTACGTTCGTAACTGTGATCTCCATTGCCATCTTGAGGTTTAGATGGTACATGATATTATTAGTGGATTTGTTAGTTCTCACCAAAATAGACTTCAAAACCACATTAATCTGGAAGTATTCAGACTCTCAAATGGGCAAAATATTATTAGACGACTCAAAAGAATAAAACCTTTTTAGCTTACTAGACATTAGGACACTGAGTGATTAGTATAGACAGCACATATTATGTTAATTTAGAAACAAATTAATCGTTAGTTATGCAACAAGTTTTAATAAATATTGTTTAAAAAAACGTAATTCATTGCTTGGCGTAGTTTAGCAGTCGAAACGAAAGACGTTAAATACAATAAGTATTTCTATGAAACTAGTCGTATTCTATGAGAAAGTGTACAAGAAACAAAATAAAGATATTTAAGGTCGGAGAATAATATAGGCCTAAAGTAAAGACCGTTGCAGATGATAGCTACAATATACAAATATATGTAAAATGAGTCATATCATATTTCACGTTGTCATACATGACACTAACATGGCAGATAGATGAAAAGCCAGCCAATAATGCATTAACCAATAATGCACCTGCAGGGATAAAAAAATTAGACGGAGGTATAAAATCCAGTACAATTTATCATAACGGATGAACTGTCTAGGATGTAAAAGAGGAAAGCACTGAAAGTTTTTAGAATTGACCATTTAGTCCTGAAAGTTCTTCGAATTGACCATTTAGTTTTTTTCATACATACATAAGAATGAATAAGAAAGGAGTTCCCTTCTTCGGAATGAAATGAGGAAAGCTGCAAATTTTTAAGGACCTTTATTTTGACTTTCTAAAAATGGGCTGAAAAGTCTCAAAGATATTGTATCGGCTAATCAAAATATCAAAGGTAATGAAAACGTTTTTCTTACAAATATTTCGCTTTTCGTCGTTAGAGGTTTACCAAAAATAGAGCATACAATTTTCTAGGAGTTTGAATAGATTCATTTTTCTCAGTATGACTAAACGTGTTCCAGATGTAACGCGGGAAGTGGGAATATATAGGAAAACGCTATGTATATTGTGAAGCAAGATACGTAGTATACTTTACAAAGTTAATTATTAATTAAGATATTATTATTTTTATTAATGAATTTAATAAATTCCCGATTTATAAAAAAATATTTATAAATAAGGAATAAAATGAAATTTAAACATGTAATCAGAATGTAATGTAGTAGTGCATAATAAAGTCTCCATGCATCTTCCATACTGAATTTATCTATCATTTATATTATTTATAAATATTTTTTTATAAAAAAACGATTTTAGCCTTTATTTCGCCTTATTTGTCTGTCACTAATTTGTAATAACGGTAATAAAAAATATTATCAGAAATATACATAACTAAAATCTTCTGCAGTCCACCTCCGAACTAATTTGCTAAAATCCTTTGTTACGGTTGACGGTAAAGATCGTTTTCGTAGCAATAAGTCCGCTAAAGTACATATATACGAAACTGTTTTGTTTATTTCATCTTTGATGTAACTTGAGATATAATAAACAAAATAATTTCGAGTTTTTGAGATGAATTTTCGACATTTGTTCTACAAAATAGTACAATTTTATGACTTGTTCGCGAAATTAATTATTTTATAAAAAAACTTACATACACACATATAATACACTGGGCAAATGGCAGCAGTAAAAAAAATTTCACAAGGCATTTAGTAAAATGTTGTCGGTACCAGCTGCAAACTTGCGTGGCTAGACGCCATTAGTTTAGTCAAAGGTATATCGTTATAACGAAGAAAAAACTTTTCCGGATAATAAAAATGTATTTATTAAAATAACAGGTAAAGTGGTCTACGAGGCAGAAGAACAAATGAAAAAATATTTTCTGTATTATGTATTTCAAAGCTGAAATCGGAAATGAATATTCATCCAATGTTCTTCAAATATTGGTATTATAAGAAGTTTTAAATATCAGTTGGCATGTCTACTGAATATAACATTTGAATTGTACTCCACAAGATAATCTCTTAAACCTAGCAAAACAGATTTAAAATATCCATCCTTAGTACATAATACATATTAGACTACGGAAAATATAATTGCGATATCCTTAAAACTGCATTTTGGCCCATTAACCTACCAGCGGTCTCGCATTGACTCGATATCTACGACATAAGGTCGTATATTATGTTCTTTTTATGAAACCCATAATTTTTTTAGGCTCAGATTTGATCTGACACACGTGCTTGTTTTGGTGAATCCTTCTAGGTAGCTCTAAAGCAATAAAAAGATATTAACATCCTGATAGATTATGCAATGAAGTAAAAATTGAGACACGTTAACTCGTAGCTGCCGCAATTTCCCCCTTTTATGAAAATCCTTTATCATTATGAAAATATTTTTAAGAAATGTGTTAGAATATCAGTTTTTCCTTGGTCGTAAAGAAACATAGTTATCCAAAGAAAAGTGTGCATAATAATATTGCGCTACTGTAGTGACATACTAAATAACAAAACAAAATTATTGATATGCGGAAATATCATCCACATAGATTTGGGGATCCCCTTCTCTTAATTAAATCTTCCCCTTGTTCACCTCTCCACCCCATAATTAAAGTGCGCAAATAAATCGATATAATAGTAGTGCGCGACTGTACTGACATATTAAATAACAAAACAAAATTATTGATATGCGGAAATATCATCCACATAGATTTGGGGATCCCCTTCTCTTAATTAAATCTTCCCCTTGTTCACCTCTCCACCCCATAATTAAAGTGCGCAAATAAATCGATATAATAGTAGTGCGCGACTGTACTGACATATTAAATAACAAAACAAAATTATTGATATGCGGAAATATCATCCACATAGATTGGGGATCCCCCTTCTCTTAATTAAATCTTCCCCTTGCTCATCTCTCCACCCTATGTGTAAGTTTTTTTCGGCAACTTGATTTTTGAACAATTTAGATGGGGAAAGCTGTATTGTAAACCGGTATAAAAGTATTATGTCAGAATATTTGGACACCGAAGATATTCTTTATGAGTATAAATAAAACTAAGAATATAGCATATAATTAAATACAATGAAAAATTTCAGGCAATTCTTAAGAATATGTTCATTTTGCAGCATCTCCAATAAGAATCTGACGAAGGTCATGAAAGATGTTTCATGTGTAAGTTCCATCTAAACTAACAAGCCAATAAAATTGATAATTAATTGAAGAACCTAATTTCCATTCTGTTTTAAACTCTCTTAAATGTAGCATGCTTATTAACGAATCAGCTGTTTTAAATTTCCCTCTTAAAGAATATAATTTTGTATCTAAAAAATCAAAATAGGAAATAACCTAACAAGATTTCGTTTTTTCCTTCTTTTCTTTTTCTATTCAAAGTCTCAAAATTCGTGACTTTTATTGATTACAATCAACGGATTGCGACGTAATGTAGGAAATTACATATACATATGTATTCTCAAATGTTACGCTACGGTGGATGAAAATTCATTCATTGTGTACGCTGCCAAACCGTGTAATAAGTGAGACACCGATATCTCGAATGCACTCTCAAACTATGTATTCAAAAACCGTCTGAAAAAAATCTCTTTCTAACTGCCATTCGTAACTCCCTATAGTTTTCCCCATTAGTCTCCTCTCGTTTATTCAGGCCAATATAATTTAATTAATTATTTGATATTTCTTACTTTTTGTTATTTAGTCATTCTGTTTGTTGTTGTTTTAACTGTTTTTTTTGCAATTTTTATTCACAGTCTGCTGCCGTCTTATACAACGAGTTATTTATTTTTGCTTGATGCTTAGATTGACTGAAAAAGTTACAACTGTAGCAGCAAGTCTATTATATGCGTTTGTACATTGAAAACAATAAATAAATTAATACATAATTTAATTGTCAACGTATTTCGCGTCACGACGGAATAGATTATGGAATTCAGTGTTGTAATTTGTCTGCTATGAAACATCTACTTCTAACTGTGTGTATTTGCGATAAAAAACAAAATAAAGATTCTTTAAATGTCTTATTACAGTAAGGTACCCAAAGTGATTAACATCAACGCCACTGGCTTTTATATAAAATTAATTTAGATAAGTGCGCAGCCAAAAGCAATTTGCTTTAAACAAAATATTTACAAGATGTGACAAATGCATAAAATCAAATGCTTATTATAGAATCCGTTTTATTAAGTTCGTACTTCGTTGCGATTCCACGTTAAGAGTTTATCCTCTAACTTCATTGTAAAATACATATTTTTGTAAATGTATGATTGTTTGCAGTCGAGAATCATTTTAATAATATTAACTTCTAACAAAAATTGATGAAGTAAATATCGAATTTTCTTCTGAAGTATTAAACAAAATATTTACAAGATGTGACAAATACATAAAATCAAACGCTTATTATAGAATCCGTGTTACTAAGTTCGTACTTCGTTGCGTTCACGTTAAGATTTTATTCTCTAACTTCATTGTAAAATACATACTTTTGTTGATTCATGATTGTTTGCAGCCGAGAATCATTTTAATAATATTAATTTCTAACAAAAATTGACGAAGTAAACATCGCATTTTCCTCTGAAGTATGGACTGATGTTGTTTGAACTTTAGAAAGAACTTAAAAAAGAAAAACCATCAAAAAAAAGTAATGAAAAAGTTTCAAATAGTTATTATTTATTTTTCAAAGTGCGTATTTAGTAGTTATTAGTTTTCTTGGAATCGTTGCCAAGTTCAAACAAAAGTGAGCAGGTGTAGTAACGAAATCCAACGTTAATATTCGTTTGATTTATTTATTTTTGCTCTGTTTATTTTTCTTTAGACTTGACACCGACTCCAGAAATAAGAATAATGATTAGTACGTTATCTAGAGACATTAGTATCAATTATTATCATAGCATTTAGTCGAGGTAAATACTGACTTTTTAAATTTTAATAAGATTTTTTTTGCATTTTTCTTTTTATCTTCATTTTATAATTTTTAGTGGTTTTTTAGAGACTTATATTTCATATGGATAGGTTTACTAACTGTGCTATCGTTATAACGAAATGAGGCAAAAAAAACAAAGGATCGTTTAATAAAACAGGGAAATAAATTCAGGGAACATTTGAAGAGAAGATACCGAGTAGCATGAACTTAGATTTTCTCGTATAAGAGCTTATACGAAAAGGAAACTAAGTAATGAAAGCTTAGAAGATCGGGTTTACCGCCTCAGCTTGATACATAAATGTTTGTTTTGTCATTTGTGAAGAAGTTCCATTGGAATAAGCCTATATACCCTCATTAGAACTTAATCTAGCGGAAATTCACTGCTTCGTCACAAAAATGTGCACAACAAAACAAACTTCTTCAATTTAAAATGTCTTCACAGTTTGTCTATTGTCATCCGGTGAGAAACTCTATTTTTTATCTCAGGAGTGCCTCATCAGATCTTGACGAAATTTGTATGGAACTATCCTTAATTTATACCCTTCTGAATAAAAGTTTTGTTCAAATCGATTTGTACACGCAGTATATATGCGTTGACACAAAAAATACAGTCGATTTGAGAACCTCCTCGTGTTTTGAAGTCGATTAGTAATGAGACATATATACTACTAGATATACTATAGTAAATAATGTGACATATGTTTTTCGCATTAAAAAAATTCGTTTTTACCCAAACTGGGCGAAGCTAAAAAGAATGTACTGTTTTGCCAGTATATGTACTCGTATGTCTCAGTCTCTATTACCTTCTGAAATCTAAAATTCTTGACGAATTTTCACGCGTGAGATGTAAAACAAGTTATTTCTTCAAAATTGCACTTAATATATGAATTTCTTTAGAATCCATATGATTGGCTACAATTCGAACGGTCAGCAATAAACACGCATGGAAATACTGTGTTTAGTATTAGCATGTAAAACTTATTAAAACCCAGAACATGTACATAAACCTGAAATAGACTTATTTGAAGAAATGACTGAACTAAAAAGAGTGAAATAAAAAAATAACGTTAAAAATATAAAAAACAACTATTCAAAACATAAAAAACAAGTTTCAGGCTTTCAAGTTTTTTTACGCGATTGTGTTTAGGCGAGATTAACTTACGGGTAATAAATCTATATGAAGCGACGTTTGCATTGGATTGCCATTGAACTCGCTTGCAATCGTTGTCTTTTAAAGAACATTTTCAAAATGTTAGTTAAACTTATTTTTCTCCTTTTAGAAATCGACGTTTCCGTTGAATTGCCAGATCTCACTTGCGATGGTCGTGTTTTAAAGAACATTTTCACAGTGTTAGTTAAACTTATTTTTCTCCTTTTAGAAATCGACGTTTGCGTTGAATTGCCAGATCTCACTTGCGATCGTCGTGTTTTAAAGAACATTTTCACAGTGTTAGTTAAACTTATTTTTCTCCTTTTAGAAATCGACGTTTGCGTTGAATTGCTAGAAGTCACTTGCGATCGTCGTGTTTTAAAAAACATTTTCACAGTGTTAGTTAAACTTATTTTTCTCCTTTTAGAAATCGACGTTTGCGTTGAATTGCCAGATCTCACTTGCGATCGTCGTGTTTTAAAGAACATTTTCAGTGTTAATTAAACTTATTTTTTTCCTTTTAGGTTTCTTTGCGTATTTGTTTTTTTTATATTAACTTATTTAGTTATTAACTATGAAGTTAAAGTATACTTAACTTCATAGTTAATAACTAAATAAGTTAATACATTTCATAGTTAATAACTAAATAAGTTAAGGAATGGTCTTAAAAATGTAAAATTATTAGAATTTTTAAAATAAAGATACATATATTGGCAATCGATTCATTTTTTGGTATTATTATGACTACGATACGGTTACGATGTTTTTTTACGGTTATCGAGTAGCCTTCATGTCGTATTGCTTTTTGTTATTTTTATAATATATATAATTTAACATTATTATTATCTGAACATTTTTTACGCAGACTACGTATTTTCATTTTATGTATTATGAGTGCTTCCTAATCACAATTAATCACAAACATGATTATTAGAAGTAAATAAAGAAAAATAATAAATTTTTTTATAGACTTGTATATTCAACTATAAATAAGCACCGCTTTAGCAGTCTGTTTTTGTGTTATTGTTTTAAACTTAATTTTCAGGTATTACTGAATTGTGACATCACTTTTATTTATTTATTTCGAACTTTAATGTACACATATAATGATGTACATACAGCAAATTTATTGCTACAAGAGCAATTCTTTCAGTCAATCACAATGTTTAATATTTAGTAATTATTAAGTACTAACTGTTTAGTAATGTGAAAGACCGTAACCTATATTTAAGAGTCGAAATATTAATAAAATGTAATAAAATTAAACAAGTAAAAAACAAGAATAGATACAAATAAAATAACAAACTAAATTATTTAGTACAAATCTGGACACGGCATGGTTAAGGAAATGGGAACAAAATGGTATTTAGGAAGCATTCCCATATAAGATATTATGGTAGGAAGGAGTTTCTCCGACGACCTTTGCAAAACATTTATAGAGGACGACTTCCTGATATCCGGATCCAGTTGATTCCAAAGTTTTACGACTTGGACAGAAAAGGATTTTTCGTAAAATATTGTTGTGTTTGGGATAAAGGAGACCGAGTTGGTTTTCTGAGCGTAGCTCTATGCCGTGAGCAGATAAGTAACTTAATCAGCTTCTAATATATGTTGGAACTGGATCAGTAATAACTGGTTAACATACATCTCCGTAGGTAAGTACTGGCATTGAGAGTGTTTGACAGAGGTAAGCTTTGGTTTGAATAGCTAGAAAATTTTGAAGATTCTTGAGGCAGTGTATTTTGCTGAAGACAAGACGAAATAAATTACTGGAGGTTGCCAAATTTTGATCGATCAGCAGACTCAAGTCTTCAACAGATGGTATAAATAGAATTGGTGTGATATTTAACGTTAAATGCGGCAAATCTGATACCTAATTAATACTTAATTTTAGAAAGCACTCTTTGGCTGTCAATTATGATAGCTTGGGACTTAATTAGATTAACAAAAATACCCATTTCATGAGCTCACTGGCCGATTGAAGCGAGATCTTCATTGAGAGTGTTGATGGCTGTTATTATAGAATTTACTTCAGTGTGTGCATATATTTGGAAGTCATCAGTATAAAGATGATAATTACCAAGTATTTTTCCAACAATCCTATCAATAAATATTGAAAAAGGGAGTGGAGATAGAACCCCTCTTTGGGGCATACCAGCTGATAATTTCGTCCACTCAGAATATGTATTTGAAGACTTCACAGATTGTCGACGTCCGTTTTGATATGAGTCAATCCATTCTAATGAATGTTGATATATATTTAAAGATCTATAACAAGTTAGCAGAATTTCAAGGTCAACGGAGTTGAATGCACTGCTGAAATCAAGAAGTACATGTTATTGAGAATTTAGTGCTATTTATGACTAAGCGCATATCATCTGTGGTTTTTACCAACGCTATTGATGTACTTTAACCAGTTTTGAAACTAGATTGAAGTGGATTTAGATATTTAATAGCGTTAAGGTATTGAACAAGTTGGATATGGACTATACGCTCAATGACTTTGGATAGAAGTGGTACTATTGAAATTGGTCGAAATTCTTTAGGATGTACAGGCGACAATATTTTTGATACGGAGATATTACACGTTTTCTTCTATTCAGCAGCAAAAGTAGCTGTTGTTACAGATATGTTCAATGTATTTATGTGTGTATATATGTATGTATGAGTATATATTTGTGTATGTATGTGTGTGTATCAATAGGTGCTAGCTGTAAACCGGCCGTGTCGGTGATGCTTATAGCATAACTGCATAAGCCGAATTAACTTTTTGTGGATAAAATATTGAAAAATGTAAAGTTAAGACGTGTAACTTAATTTTTAATTTTTAGTTTTTCATTAGCGATAAGAAAATTTATGTACGTGTCTATTATTTTACCTGTTGTATTTTACATCCACAAATAAATGATATTATTATTAAATGTGTCGTAAGTAACAGGGGTTACAATATACAAGATAAGCTGAAGGGTTTTAATACTTACCCGTGGCATCCCCCAGAATTGATTTGTATTGATTTCAAACGGTTGGTTAAAACCAACCAAGTTAAAACCAAAATCAAAGATATTATGAAATATACATTGTGGTTAGAAGAGAGAGTACGGATACTACCTAAAATTACCAACTTAACAACTGGATCAAGTATCACGGGGAGTAATATTAAGAGCTAGCTGGCAATACGAATCAGTGTGGAAATTAGAGATGGGCAAAAAAGGTTGGTTTTAACCTCAAAATCAAAGATATTATGAAATATACATTGTGGTTAGAAGAGAGAGTACGGATACTACCTACTTAAAATTACCAACTCAACAACTGGATCAAGTATCACGGGGAGTAATATTAAGTGCTAGCTGGCAATACGAATCAGTGTGGAAATTAGAGATGGGCAAAAAAGGTTGGTTTTAACCTCAAAATCAAAGATATTATGAAATATACAATGTGGTTAGAAGAGAGAGTACGGATACTACCTACTTAAAATTACCAACTTAACAACTGGATCAAGTATCACGGGGAGTAATATTAAGAGCTAGCTGGCAATACGAATCAGTGTGGAAATTAGAGATGGGCAAAAAAGGTTGGTTTTAACCTCAAAATCAAAGATATTATGAAATATAAATTGTGGTTAGAAGAGAGAGTACGGATACTACCTATTTAAAATTTCCAACTTAACAACTGGATCAAGTATCACGGGGAGTAACTTTAAGATCTAGCTGGCAATACGAATCACTGTGAGAATTAGATATGGACAAAAAAAGATTGAGTGAATGAAATGAATTAACTCACCCATATTCTTTGACAGAATGGGTCAAAAAATCAAAATTATATCTTTCTTTAGTTCATTTAACCAAAAATCACAAGAAATTAAAATTTTGTCCTCACTCCATATCCAAAAAACCAACCTGACGTTCATGTATCATAATATATAGGTAAGTACATTTAAATATGTATGTATATATGGGAATTAGATCAAACGTAAAAGACATCCATGAAGTGCGAAACAAACAATATTTGCAAAACATTACTGACATGTGACGTTAACTTCACATACCTTTTCCGCGCGATAACAGAAGTTATGTGACGTTAACTTCACATACCTTTTCCGCGCGAAAACAAGAAGGCTTGTAACGATTTTCTCAAGAGCGAGAGGGATACTAAATGTACTAAATTGATTAACTTTATAGGTCTCTTTCATTTCGATCTCATTCAATCCTAAAGAAACAATCTGCCAAAAATGTGTCGATCTTAAAATATTTAAATCAAGAGGTTGCAAATCTTGATCAATCAGTCAGTTGTCTTTATTTTATTCGTAGAACGTTTGGACCATAGAACATTTACTCTATTCTGTGGTCTGTACCGTAGAAAAATGAAACACATTTGTCAGTTAACATATATTTTTGGAATTTTAATGACAATCACTTCATTATTTGTATGATTTAAAATATTTTGCATTATTTGAATATGTCGAAGTGGTAAGTAAGTTTATTACTAAATTTCCTAAAAAGTAATAATTGAAATAGTACAGATTAGGTTTTTTATTTACTTTAACAGGTTTAATTACGTTTTTTGTTTACAAATAATACGTGTCACCTCTCAAGCGAGACGAAATATGGAAACGTTATATGAGTTAACCCGGGGAGAAAGATAAAATATAATTATTGCTCCCAGGTTTTATCTCGGGTAGTGGTTCCAGGAAAAATCGGGAACCACCATCAGCCGGATAATTGAACTCCATAGTTATCTGAAAGAGGAACCTAGACACCGTGATCATAATCCTCTCGACTGGTGGCAGTTAAATAGAGATACATATCTACACCTTTACAAAATAGTTGAAAAAATGCTGTACCATGGCCACTTCCGTCACTCATGAAGGAATTATCTCGAAGGCAGGTGAAGTGCTTGCTGGGAGAAGAACTAGATTAACGTCTTCTAAACTTTCACAGATTTAATGTCTTAAGGCTAATATTTAATTTTTTTTAAGATCTCTGTTGATTTATAATTTTAGTTGATATTGTTGTTACCCTGTAGTTTATTTATGTTTTAAAAATTATTTAGTTTGTTCGAAATTTGAGTCTTTAGTGAAAATCGAGTCTGCTTCTATTTAGTGATCGTTTACCTGTGATTCCTATATTTCGACTATTGTTTGATTTATTAAATTATTTGAGTATTTTGTTAATTAATATATATATATATATATATATATATATATATATATATATATATATATATATATATATATATATATATATATTTGCTTTTCATTAGGTTTGTGTAGATTATTGAATTAGTTGATTAGATTTAGATAAATAAAAGTAGTAATAGTCGTCACAGTCCACAACTAAATGAAATTACGTGATGTAGTATTATTTCTACTTTTTTTAAGTTCTTTACCACGACTTAGGTTTCGTGGTATAACAACTTCTACGGGTGGGCTATTATTTACTAATAGCCCACCTGAAGATGTTGTAATACAACGAAACCTAGGTCGTGATAAAGAACTTAAAGAAAGTAGAAATAATACTACGTCACGTAGTTTCATTTAATTTTGAATAATGAATTTCTACAAAATTAACGCCAAATATATTCAATAGTCGTCACAGTGTTGAGTGACTTTGGTTTTTGAAACCATTAAGGGTCTGGAAGGTATGAGAGGAAAATTGTTGTTTCTAGACACAAAAAGTGAACTAAAAGAATTATTTGTCGATTTTCAAAGAACTAGATTGAACTAGGTCACACAAGTGACCTAAACGCCATCTCTAGCGAGAATTACCAACTTCCAAGGTGCATAGGAAGTTTCAAATGTTTATAGAAGATAAACATTCCTGGACCCCTAGCGAATACTGGTGTATAGAAGTGGAGATGTTCATTTTTCCCAAGCACTCTAAATGTTTTCCATGTCTATATTCAGGCGATCGCTTTATGTCTGATTTTTGCTCGATCTTAGCCATAATTTTTTTGGAGTCAGTAGTCTATGGAGCAGCTTTGCTTTTATTTATTTTCAACTCGCTTAAGAGGAGGGTGTTTATCAGATAGCTTCACGACACGATTGTTGAATTAAAGAATGCACATTGTAAAAATTATGCACATTGTATTCTATAAGAGCGAATGAAACGGGGAAATATCCTAACTCTCTTCTTACCACTGAATTTAGAAGGTTATTGCTCTAAGCCAGCGTTTTCATATAAACTTTTGTAATTTTTATTAAATCTCGTTCTTAGTTAACCTATATTTCACGGTATTTTACGAAAAAACATCAAATTTAGATGCCGTCAATTAATGCTCCCTAGACACGACTACTAAATAGAAGAAATAATACACATAAAATTTAAAATACCTTGAATTTGATGGTGCGATTAGGCCACTCTGCAGGTGTACAGATGATCTGAAACAAGATTTGCTTAACTTTAATTCTGTGTCAAAGAAGATAAAAGAAATACAAAATATGATACAATTTAATACAATTCTTCTCTTATTAACATCTGTTCGCCTTTCGCGTTACTACTTTAAAAAACATGCTAGTAAATATGTTTAAGTTAATTTTTGGTGTTATAAATACTTCTTTAGGCGCGCTATGAAAAAAATATGAGAGTAAAATTTAAGATGCGCGCGCACGATGCAACAAAATTGACAGAATGAAGTTCCTACGTTCACTAAACATATATTCACACACGTGTGGTGACACGATGATAGATACGATATTCATGATAGTTATTGAGGTATTTGTAAACAACACGTATTTTATATTCATACAAATCTAAGTTATTTCTGTGCTTTTAAATATTATTTTGTAATAATTGAAATTTAATAGGGGTCCAAATTATAAAAAAACATTTATTTATTATGAATATTCGTGACAGAAATAGTGTTTATAAGCTTTTTAAAATATATTTTAAGTGAATTTTTCTAAGTGAGGTTAAGTTTCGTTATGTATTTATTTGCATTATAAATTGTTACTTTATCACGTATTATATACATAAAATTAATAAATTACAATAAATTTTCAGCATATTTATTTATTTTTATTATTGATTAAACCTTGTTTAGATTATTTTAGTAAATTTAAATTTTACTTTTATAAGTTAATTATTTCATTGAATTTAGATTTTACCAACCGTATTTTTATTCACGGTCCCGTTCTATTATTATTTTATTTTTATTTATTATTTGCATGCTAAATAAAGTTATTCTTGTATTATTACAAAGAAGTATAATTTCTAGCGTACGCGCGTTAGAAATTATACTTCTTTGTAATAATAGCAATTATACGTACATAACACAATTTCTATAATTATTTTTTTGATGACCGCGCAAGTATTAACGTCCAAACTGATTTAGAAAATCGATACAAAAGTTCCATCATGAGTAAATTAATTTTATTTCATTTAGTGAATGCGTTCATAATAAAATACGATAGAGCATGTGTAAAAATCCAAAAGCAGATTATTTTTATTTCGTAACGATCCACAAAATTTTATTACAAATGGTTCCTTTTTTAATTTTCGCATTTAAAAGACAATTTTCTTTACACAAAAACAGACAAAAATGAAGCTTATTTGCGTTTTTGATAAACAAATAGACTTTGAAAGGTACAGTCATACAAGAAAAAATTAAATTACGTGATATAAAGTAATGAAGTCGACTTGTAAAAAAAGAATTCCAAAAATTCAAAATCAGAAACAACCAAGTCGCACGAATGACTATTTTGTGTAGTATTGAGAATGGTTGAGAACGAATGTATAAAAAGAGAGATGCGGAAACAACCGAAGACGTAAGAAGACTCCAATCTCTGATGGTATACCAGGACACAGGGTCGTGTCGCTTTCGGTAGTTTATACCCATATATTTTTTTTATGCTGAGATATAATAAATTTCACTCTAAAAACGAGAGTACCTCCAAATTTTTAGATATTAATTGTCAAATGGTTTTCTTTCGTTTATTCAAAATGATTACTAATTTTGATCAAATAAATATTTCAGAAATCGAAGAGATATTTCATGGTTACATTCATATCAAATTAATAACGGGTAATCCAAGCAAATTAGTGAAAAACATGATCAAGTGAACTAGTGCCTCATTCAAACAATAGCTTTTCAAAGAAAACACCAATAGCAAAACAAAACAAGAGAATCGTAGAATAAACAATAAATAGCGATGACAGAAATAGGCGCGTCGAATCGTACCAGCTGGGAAACGTTTTCTGCCGTTTTTAGGTCGCGTGTCGAAATCCCCTGACCCAAATATATTAATAATCTCCCGCACGCAGCACGCCCATTGTTTATTGGTCACGTCCAAACTCAATTATCTACATCGGAAGCTGAATTTATTTGGTCAAAGGTCATAAATAATTTATGACCATAAATAATTATGTCGGCTTCGTTCCATTTCGTGTAGGACTGTAGGGCCATTGTTTAGATCTTGACCTATTCGCGCTTCGATGGCATAATGTTGACATTTAGGATTTATTCGTATCTCTCCATCTACGTTGGTATCATCTCACCATTTTCTCTCGTTATTGGGTTACGGAGAGTTTATGAATTTCTGTAATCTACCAAACGGATGTATTTTGTAGTCCAGCGAACAGTTCTTTATATTGGCAGATATAAAGGACTTAAATGCAACTTTCAACAGATAACATAAGTCGGATTAGCATTGAGAATAAAGATCTTCTAAAGGACTTAGCACATCACTTGAACTATAAAATCTTCGGATCAAAGATAGAAAATTGCAAAATAAATTATCAAGGCAATATCCTTCTACTAGCCAATGTTTGCTTCTGCAAAGATTCGATATTGTTGTCCGTTATCTGGTAATGGTTATGCTTTCATGAGAAATTCTCAATTACCTTCGGTACATTTCATATCAACGTAAAAAATGTATTTACTCTTAATGACTAGACTTTTAAGAAGTTTGTCATTTCAATGCCCTTTGAATTCGATATTAATGTCGATTACACAAAATGATTTATTTATGTAATCATTAATCTTCAGGTATATTTTAATCATGACATATTTCAAGAAATTTATGTTAGTATAGTGACTACCGAAATTTAATACTGACTTTTGGCTATTGGTTTTAGTTTGAGGGCTCTGCACATTAAAAGGAAAAAGGTGAATATTTATGTTGTGAATTAGTTGCGTGTCTTAGTTTGAGAGCTCTGCACCTCAAAAGGAAAAAGTTGAATGTTCATGTTGTCAATTAGTTGCGTGCCTTAGTTCGAGGGCTCTACATTTTAAAAGGAAAAAGGTGAATGTTTATGTTGTGAATTGGTTGCGTGTCTTAGTTTAAGGCTCTGCGACTCAAAAGGAAAAAGGTGAATGTTTATGTTGTCAATTAGTTGTGTGTCTTAGTTTCAGGGCTCTACATCTTAAAAGGAAAAAGGTGAATGTTTATGTTATGAATTAGTTGCGTGTCTTAGTTTAAGAGCTCTGCACCTCAAAAGGAAAAAGTTGAATGTTTATGTTGTCAATTAGTTGTGTGTCTTAGTTTGAGGGCCCTACATATTAAAAGGAAAAAGGTGAATATTTATGTTGTGAATTAGTTGCGTGTCTTAGTTTGAGAGCTCTGCACCTCAAAAGGAAAAAGTTGAATGTTCATGTTGTCAATTAGTTGCGTGCTTTAGTTCGAGGGCTCTACATTTTAAAAGGAAAAAGGTGAATGTTTATGTTGTGAATTGGTTGCGTGTCTTAGTTTAAGGCTCTGCGACTCAAAAGGAAAAAGGTGAATGTTTATGTTGTCAATTAGTTGTGTGTCTTAGTTTCAGGGCTCTACATCTTAAAAGGAAAAAGGTGAATGTTTATGTTATGAATTAGTTGCGTGTCTTAGTTTAAGAGCTCTGCACCTCAAAAGGAAAAAGTTGAATGTTTATGTTGTCAATTAGTTGTGTGTCTTAGTTTGAGGGCTCTACATCTCAAAAGGAAAAAGGTAAATGTTTATGTTGTGAATTAGTTGCGTGTCTTAGTTTAAGAGCTCTTCACCTCAATAGGAAAAAGTTGAATGTTTATGTTGTCAATTAGTTGTGTGTCTTAGTTTGAGGGCTCTACATATCAAAAGGAAAAAGGTAAATGTATATGTTGTGAATTAGTTGCGTGTCTTAGTTTAAGAGCTCTGCACCTCAAAAGGAAAAAATTGAATGTTTATATTGTCAATTAGTTGCGTGTCTTAGTCTATAGTTTTTGGATATCTATTCAATGCACAGTTTTAAAATTTGGATCTTATGTGTATTTCTCTGTAACACGAATTTAAAAAAACACTGTCCCAGATGCAGGTTCCAAAATGTTATGGCCTCTCCCAAAGCATATTCCTTAATCACAAATTAGGTAGATTAATGATATTGATGTATGAGATAAAATACTAGATATTTTTGTCACTTTTGAATTTTTAGAAAATCGATCAATTAAAGCACGTCTTTACGTTTTCCCTAAACGTAAATTTATAATTTATTTCTTTATTTATCGTTTATTTATTTTAGTTTATAAATCGCGACCCACGTAAAATTATTACGGCTAGAGCAAGCCCATCCAGTTAAATGGAATACAGAAAATACCGATAGTGAATGGAATCTCAGCCTCAAAATTTAAATTAAAGTCTAAATGCAACTTACGTCCCACTCACTTTCCTTAAAAGAGAGTGTGATTGTAAAAGTAAGGAAGAAAACCTCGGGGGGAATTAAAAAAAACAGCTAAGTGATTCGCGCATTGGAGGTTTGGTGCCTCGTTTAAAGTTTAATTATTTATTTATAATAACTTGTTATAAATATGAACTTCATAGCGCCATAAATATTTAAAATAATTTAATATAATTAGGGTCATATGTATACTGTCGTGCATATCTCGAAAATTATAATGTCTAGAATCATTGTTATAATTTTATCGCAATCTTTATGTAGTCTTCTCAAAACTATGTTTATTCGTAATTTAAGGTCAAAAGGACCTTAATTATAAAAAAAAATATGTTGCTTCTCTTGGGAAAAAATATGTTGCTTCTCTACGGAAAAATATGTTGCTTCTCTGGGGAAAAAATATGTTGCTTCTCTTGGGAAAAAATATGTTGATTCTCTTCAAAAAAATATGTTGCTTCTCTTCGGAAAAATATGTTGCTTCTCTTCAGAAAAATATGTTGCTTCTCTTGGGAAAAAATATGTTGCTTCTCTTGGGAAAAAATATGTTGATTCTCTTCAAAAAAATATGTTGCTTCTCTTCGGAAAAATATATTGCTTCTCTTCGGAAAAATATGTTGCTTCTCTTCGGAAAAATATGTTGCTTCTCTTCGGAAAAATATGTTGCTTCTCTTCGGAAAAATATGTTGCTTCTCTTCGGAAAAATATGTTGCTTCTGTTCGGAAAAATATGTTGCTTCTCTTCGGAAAAATATGTTGCTTCTCTTTGGAAAAAATATGTTGATTCTCTCCAAAAAAATATGTTGCTTCTCTTCAAAAAAATATGTTGTTGAGAAGCAATATATTTTTTCTCTTCAGAAAAAATATATCGCTTCTTTCGTAAAAGATATGTTGCTTTTCTTCGGAAAAAATATAAAATTTCACTTTAGTAGTTTAGTCTGTACGAGAGAACAAACTAACTCACGTACGTGCATATATACATAGCCTGTGAAATTTATAACCTTATAAATTCATAACGTATAACGTTATGAATTTATAAGGTATCCTAGGATACTTATTAGATCAAGACGAATCTAAGGACATTCTAGAAATCACTTTGATAGTTTAGTCTGTACGAGGGAACAACTTACTCATATACATACATACATCCACACACAGCCTGTGAAATTCTTAACGTTATATATCCTAGGATACTTATTAGATCAAGACGAATCTAAGGACATTATAGAAATCACTTTAGTAGTTTAGTCTGTACGAGGGAACAACTTACTCATATACATACATACATCCACACACAGCCTGTGAAATTCATAACGTTATATATCCTAGGACATTCTTTGCATTAATACGAACCTAAGGACATCTCGTTTATTAAAATCACTTTAGTAGTTTAGTCTGTATGAGAAAACAACTTACATACATACATGCACGGTTCTGTTGCACGATACACTTTATATACCCAAGGACACTCTCTGGATCCAGACGGATCTAAAGACACTACATTTGTTGAAATGAGTGTAGTAGTTTAGTCTGTACAAGGAAAGGAATTTACTCACATACGTACATTTATACATAGCCTGTGAAATTCATAACCTTATATAACGTTATAAATTTATAACGTTATATATCCTAGGATATAATCTGGATTAATACGATTCTAAGGACATCTCATTTATTGAAATTACTTTAGCAGTTTAGTCTGCATGAGGGAATAACTTACTTACATATATACATACATGCATAAATAGTCTGTGAAATTCTTAATTTTGTGTACCCTACACCACTCTCTGGATCAAAACGAATCTCAGGATACCCGATTTGTTGAAATCACTTTAGTAGTTTAGTCTGTACGAGAGAACAAACTAAGTCACATACATACATATTCGTACATAGCCTGTGAAATTCATAACTCTTCCTCTGTCGTAGTCTGGTAAAAATGGAATTAGCTAGCCACTTCGTCGTTTATTTATTGTTCTTCAAAGTAGTCTTCATAATACTTCACGCATCGTTTCATTCAATGCGAACCACTGAGAGAAGGAGGCAGCCCGCTCTTCCTTGGACATCCCTTACACGGCCTTTTCGAAGGCAACCTCTGCTTCTTCCACGTCAGGCAATCGTTTTCCTTGCAGTTTACCTTTTATTTTTGGGAATAAAAGGTAAATTGAAACTGAAAGAAGATGGTGTGAGATCGGGGCAGTATGACTTATAATTTCGATCATTCATCTGGCTAAATGTGCAGAGGCGTTGTCTTGATGAAAGAGGATTCTATATAAAGGTGCGGAAACAAAGGTCTCTAATACGAGGGCTTTGTTCTGAACTTTTCTAAACAACAGGCAAATAATATATGCTAAATCATCAGTCTACAGTACCTGTTCTTTTATTTTCAGTAACAATCGTTAAATAATAACTCGTCGGTCCGAAGAACGATGTGCGCTACTTGAGATTCAAAGTATGTTGATTTATATTTCTGAAGAAGTATTTTTTTGAATGTATATACATTGTTTATACAAAAGTTTAACGGGTTACACACATCGAAATCCGTTAAACTTATATACAAACGTGTATATAAAAGTTTAACTGATTTCGATGTGTATGTGGGAAGTGTCATCCGATCCGTCTCGGCTTCACGGGATTATTAAATATATGCCGTTACTTGGAATTCAATATGACAGGTACTGTAGTGCTGCGAGTGCGATAGGCCTAAGGGCCACTATGTTACACATTATTAAGTTATACGTGCAACGTAATAATATACAAAGTATATAAACGTGGGTATATACGTGTTGTATAGTGACTTCCACAAAAAATTTGATATAAAAAATTATATTGAAGAAGCAAAAAAGCCGTCTGCCCAAGAGTTAGACACAAGTGCTACTAACGCTGATAACATTCCTTTATACAAGCGGGACTACGTACAAATGTCTGCAGGTGGTTTTCTGAATAAATGACGGCCGTATTTTGATGTGAAAACATGCGTAAACCTGTCATCTAATATATATGTATATATATATATATATATATATATATATATATATATATATATATATATATATATATATATATATGTATCGCTGCATACTCCATTTCAGTTTCATATACTGATAGTTTGATATGAAATATTTGCACGGTACCCTAACAGTTGCCAAGATATTAGCTAACAATGAAGTAGCATTCTATCAAATTGAGACCCGCGTGATATCTAGTAACATCGATATGGAATATTATATTCCGGGCCGTCATCGCTCCTCGGCAAGAAATGATTTGATTGACATAAATATAATACAATCTTGAAAATAATGAAATTGTAATCAAGACGACGTTACAGCGGTGATAAATACGACGTTACATATACAGGAGGTTATAAAAACGGCGTTACATATACAGAGCTGATAAATACAACGTTACATACACAGGCGGTGATAAAAACGACGATACATACACAGGGGGTGATAAAAACGACGTTACATTTACAGGAGGTGATAAAAACGATGTTACATATATAGGCTGTACTAAAGAACGTCTCTACATCCATACAAATTATTCTCTGCATCAAACTGAGTATACTTGAAGACTGTTTCTGTAAAAAAATGTTATTTTTTTCTTTTGAATCAAAAACAGTGATTTCTTCAGAAACGGTTGAGAATTGCCATATAATCCTTTAATGTTTTTTTCTCAGTTTGACATTCAAATCATTTGTATGTATAGTAGAAGCTAATATGAATCATTTGTATGTATAGTAAAAGTATATATGAAGCGAATAATTTTAGTATACAAAAGTAAATCGAAATTTTCGCTGTGATTTGTTTTAGCAGCACTTGAAAATTTTCATATATGTAGTTCCGTAACATTGTCTATTCAGTTTGATGTAGACAATCATCTTTACGACAAACAGACACGTTCTTTTTTACATCTGTGTATATGTATATTTCAATGTGTTTATATTTTAAAGTAATACCATAGAGGATCGTCAAACTATTATATTTGAACCTAATTTTAGTAAGTATTGTTTAAATACAAAATATTTTTAATACCGACTAGGAATTCGGGCATCGAGTTTTTCACGAAAAAATTAGCGACAAAATAGATCCTAAATGGTAATTTTTCATAATCTCCATCGATATCTTTCAAGCAAAAAAAAAGTTTAAATATGCACATACATTCTATGCGAAGAGTTTTTTTTAACATACTAAACCGTACCTAAAATCTGGAGATATTCCCTTATTAAGAAGAGTCCGAAGATAATGAATGACTGTAGCAAAACCTTTCATTTTTTAAATATTTAATGGAAAATAAAAACTATTAGGTGTAAAAACTATTATAAAGTGTGGAAAAATTTGTCTCTATTAATTTGATTTTTTCTTTTTACTGAATAAGTAAAAAAAATCGTTGCGTTATAACTTTCAAACGAGAAAAAAGTTATTTCACGAGTAAGTCATCATTACTTAAAATTATTTTATTTAAAAACACCAAATTCATAGAATATTTTACTTATTTGTGACAAAGCGACATTTTTTATATAACCGAAGTAGATTTGAGAGAGGACAGTTTTCTAGATTGTTAATTTTGTGTGCCCGATTTTCCCGTCGCCATATCAGATAGTTACAAAAAAAGTAAAACTTAAAATATTATTTACAAAGAAGTACTGTAGATGGAATTCAAGAATTATAGACAGAATTTAGGTTCATGTACTTTCGACCAAACTTCCTACCCCTTGCAAACAAATTTGTAGACATTGGCTAATGTTTAAATAAATCTGCCGATTAATATAATCAGCAGACATATTTATATATTATTAAAAATGTATCTAAAAGTGTATCTTCCTCCTTGGTAAAAGTGTATCATCCTCACAATTTGTAGGAATTTCAACAAATGGAAACAAATTTCAAATAAAATTTTTAATAATATTTTCAGTTTTGATTTAAAAAACACCTATTTAAAATTTATAACTTATTCTATTTCAAGGCTACAGATAGAGGATATCATCACAATTACAGGATTATTTTCGAACTCTGCCTACAAAACTATGAAGGAGAGTCAAAAAAATGGACCCTTTTTTCTAAAATTACTATCAATGGATTGCCCAAGTATATATTATAACATTATCCTTTGACAATTCAATGCTTCAAAACTTTGAGAAAACTTTTTCTTATTCATTATACAACCATAATACAAAGATATATTATATGTTTTAAATTTAATACAAAGGAGTGCAGACCGACAAAAGTCGACATATTGTTAGAATAACACCTGAGTTTTACAAGAATAAAAATGACACTTTTATTTAGAGAAAATAAAAGAATAGGTTCCATACAAGTTTTATTTAAATCATTAATAAAAATGAAAAATCCTGTTTTCCTGAAAATTCATATTGTTTTTCATATTAGTTTTTAAAGTATACTTCGATGAAACTCTAATCCTGCACTTCGGTTCTCTGAAGACGAAACAAAGTACAGATTGTGGTGTTGGTGATCCTCCATATTCAGATGTAACATACTAATTCATGACTTATAAAATCAAAATTAATAAAAGTCAACGTCAGTTAAGAGTTTAAGTAAAATCGCTTAGTTTAAGTAAATATAATTAAATTTTTAAAAAGTTTCCAAAAACTTATTAGGCGCTTTGTTAGATATTTACTAACATTTTTATTTATTACTAACTGATGAAATATAGTTTATTTTTGGAAGACACGTGTCCCCGGACCGAACAAATATCCGCCGCATGTAGGATACCGGATAAATAACCACCCCATATAGGATACAGCCAAATATTTTCAATATTTATATAATATTACAAGATTAACATTTTTGATATATTAAAAATATCACCTCTACTATCTCGCACCAGTTTTGGTCCTCGTGTACCGCTACGTCAGCTTTGTGATAATCGCGACAGATTGTTCCATTCTCTAGGCATAATCGCTAGCTTATTACTTCAATACAAGCAGTCAATTAAACGGATACTATACAACCATTAGTCTTTTGAAAGCATCGACACTATATTTTCTTTCTCAAATACATATTACTAGCTGACCCGTGCGAAGTCTTCGCACTATATCGCCATCTAGCGTGTTACAAGTATACAATTTGGCTAAGATATTTGATGTGTCGCCCACAGATGGCGCTCATGCCAATTAATTTTTTTATTAACAAAAAGATTTTTTTCGAATTTTTTTATATTTTTCGCCCAAAGTAGGAAACATAAGCTTTAAGTGGGTATTTTTTTTATTTTTTTTGGTGCTGTAGTTAAAGAGATCAAGCCGCTCGACCAAAAAACACCTTTTAGAAATAATATATTTAGATTATAAATAAAATAATTATTACTATTAATTCTATTACTTATAATTATTATAGTGAATTTTGAATGTAAGACTGATTTCGATAAGTTTAAACATTTATTTTTTGTTTGCCAATATTATATGTATTATAATTTAATTTAATATATTATACAATTTCTGAATATTTAATGTATCATACAAATACTTATATAAGATTGAGGATATATGACGTAGAATATTATTTTGATTTGGGAATATTAGGATACAACCTAATACTTGAAAAATTTACTTATCTTTGCATCTCACCATGACGAGATGTTTTTCCATCCCACCATGAAAGCAGTGTTTTTCTCCATAGATTATAAATAAATATATAAATCATATATGCCCATTTCTGAAGATAGTTTTTTTTTTATTTTGTACTACTTTGTAGGGTACGAAGATCATAAAGAAGTAATTAAATGATGTGAGGAGAAACCCTACTAGGATTTGTTATACGAGATTTCCACGATTTCCAAGATACCGAATGTATCATTACGCTCTTTAACTCTTTAGTTCGTAGTATACTCGAAAAGTAGTAACTCTTTAGTTCGTAGTATACTCGAAACGTAGTAACTCTTTAGTTCGTAGTATACTCGAAACGTAGTAACTCTTTAGTTCGTAGTATACTCGAAACATAGTAACTCTTTAGTTCGTAGTATACTCGAAACGTAGTAACTCTTTAGTTCGTAGTATACTCGAAACGTAGTAACTCTTTAGTTCGTAGTATACTCGAAACGTAGTAACTCTTTAGTTCGTAGTATACTCGAAACGTAGTAACTCTTTAGTTCGTAGTATACTCGAAACGTAGTAACTCTTTAATTCGTAGTATACTCGAAACGTAGTAACTCTTTAGTTCGTAGTATACTCGAAACGTAGTAACTCTTTAGTTCGTAGTATACTCGAAACGTAGTAACTCTTTAGTTCGTAGTATACTCGAAACGTAGTAACTCTTTAGTTCGTAGTATACTCGAAACGTAGTAACTCTTTAGTTCGTAGTATACTCGAAACGTAGTAACTCTTTAGTTCGTAGTATACTCGAAACGTAGTAACTCTTTAGTTCGTAGTATACTCGAAACGTAGTAACTCTTTAGTTCGTAGTATACTCGAAACGTAGTAACTCTTTAGTTCGTAGTATACTCGAAACGTAGTAACTCTTTAGTTCGTAGTATCCTCGAAACGTAGTAACTCTTTAATTCGTAGTATACTCGAAACGTAGTAACTCTTTAGTTCGTAGTATACACGAATGCAGACATCTGGTTACCATATGAAGCTACTTATATCCTCATGCTGAAGAATATATTAAAAAAGCTTAAAGGTTTTTGTATTATAAAATGCATGGGTATTATTCTTACTTATTTCCCTCAGATTTCGCAATGGTTATGGTTGGATGTTATTCCTTTCAACTCCAAAGGGAATTCCTTTTGATCACGCATTTTTTAAATTATTAAATCATTATGTTGATAACCCCTCGATCCCGAGTTTAGTGGCCTTTAATGCTCCTGGCTGATGACGATGTCTTTGTTTATTTTACCTGCCTAGAGTGCGTACGAATATTCTACAGCGTTCGCTTGTCTTTCGTGCACTCAGATTGCTCAATGCAGTATAGCGGGATGCACCCAGTTAAGATGTTTGTTTCTGCTCCTTCGACTGTTTCAGAAATGGGGTAATAGAGTTGGTTACTAGTCCACGACTGATTGCTAAATGATATTTATCTGAATTACTGTGTATTTGTTTTTTCAATTGCATGGAATTGCTCTATGAGTGTATTGTCCTATTCGCCATTGTTTCATAACTATTTGTCATATGTTCTTCCACGTGCCCAGCGC
The DNA here is from genome assembly GCA_039881145.1 of Druceiella hillmani. Taxonomy (NCBI): domain Eukaryota; kingdom Metazoa; phylum Arthropoda; class Insecta; order Lepidoptera; family Hepialidae; genus Druceiella; species Druceiella hillmani. Next base: position 18,524,575 of record JAYKKI010000032.1, on the reverse strand, counting down.
TTTGAATAATCCTGTAAGTTGAGCATGGGGTTTCCAAGAAATAAATAAACAAGTTGTTTATGAAATTATGAACCGCGACACATAAGCAACACACCACCCTCTTTTTAATATACAGTGACAGTACCTAGTGAAACCGTTGCTTGTAACAATTTCGTGACTTTCCGTTCCACTGTAAAATTGAATTAACGAACGATATTTATTTTCATGTACTCTTCCATCTCTATTTAACCTCCATTAAACATTATATACGTTACTTAATGGTTTATCATATAATCTATGCCACTGCGGACGCCACGGGTATTAAGGGGGATCGGATGACGAGAGGCAGGGCGGGAGTGCACCCCCCGCTGCGACACGTGCTGGAGGCTTACACGCGCCGTAGGGTTTGTGAATGGCGTGGGCGCTCGTGTTAAAGTTATTGAAGGAAAGTAGGTTTAGGAGATGGAGATGGAATCGAGTAAGATCTGTCTCTCAGATAGAGATTATTAGAACATGTTTTTCTTTTATTTGGAGGTGAAATATCTTTAAATGAAATTGTTATGGCTTGATTCGTTTTATAGTTACGAAATTACGACATTTGTTTTTACATCGCAACATCATTAAAATTAAGGTCATATAGACCTGTATAAGTATGTCAGATATGTAAAGTCGATTCAGTATACATATACCTAACACATTGTGCGTTAGATTGTAATTTTTAGAAACTTTTGAAAAATTATATAACAGTTACAAAATAACAATGAAAGGTTAGTTAATAGTTACAAAATAACAATGAATGGTTAGTGAATAGTTACAAAATAACAATGAAAGGTTAGTTAACAGTTACAAAATAGCAATGAAAGGTTAGTTAATAGTTACAAAATAATAATGAAAAGTTATTTAATAGTTACAAAATAACAATGAAAGGTTAGTTAACAGTTACAAAATAACAATGAAAGGTTAGTTAACAGTTACAAAATAACAATGAAAGAAAATTTGCATATTCATGCTTATAAAGTTCAATTGACTCAAGAACTGAAGCCTACTGACCACGCACAGCGAAGAGAGTTCGTTGAATGGATTATGAAACAACAAAAAGTGAATGCTGATTTTTCGAACAAAATCATCTTCAGCGATGAGGCTCATTTTCATCTTGATGGCTTTGTTAATCGACAAGATTGTCGCATTTGGGGTTCAGAAAATCCACAAGTGATTGTTGAGAAACAAATGCATCCACAATGTGTAACTGTTTGGTGCGGATTTTGGTTTGGAGGCATCATCAGACCATTCTTCTTCGAAAATGCAGCTGGTCAGACGATAACGGTTAATGATGCTCGCTATCGCGACATGATAATCTAGTTTTTGATAATCTAGCCAAAATTGCAAGATATGGATGTGGACGGCATGTGGTTTCAACAAGACGGTGCCACAGGCCATACAGCCCGAGAAACAATTCAATTACTGCAAGAGTCATTTCCTGGTCGTGTAATTTCCCGTTTTGGTAATCAGAATTGGCCGCCCAGATCATGAGATTTAACGCCGTTGGTTTTTTTTCTTTGTGGTTTTTTGAAGTCTAAGGTTTATATCAACAAGCCCACGACCACTCACGCCTGGAAGGAGGACATTGAGCGCTGTATCAACGAAATTCAGCCACATTTATGCAAAACAATCATGGAAAATTTCAACAAAAGAGTGCGTATGTACCAGCAAAGTCGTGGAGGCCATTTACCCGATATGCTATTCCATACATAACCCTATACTGTATACTATATAAATCAATAAAAAATTTACAATTTTTAATTATAAACCTGTGTTTCTATCAAAATTACGTCTTGCGTGAATTTTGGGACACGCTTTATATATATATATATATATATATAAATATATATATATATATATATATATATATGTATATATATATGTATATGTATATGTATATGTATATGTATATGTATATGTATATGTATATGTATATGTATATGTATATGTATATGTATATGTATATGTATATGTATATGTATATGTATATGTATATGTATATGTATATGTATATGTATATGTATATGTATATGTATATGTATATGTATATGTATATGTATATGTATATGTATATGTATATGTATATGTATATGTATATGTATATGTATATGTATATGTATATGTATATGTATATGTATATGTATATGTATATGTATATGTATATGTATATGTATATGTATATGTATATGTATATGTATATGTATATGTATATGTATATATATATATATATGTATATGTATATGTATATATATATATATATATATATATATATATATATACACACACACACATCTATATTGATACCGGTAGATACCAGAGACAAGAAAACAAATAAACTAGAAATTAGGGAAAAAGTGGCTCTTTCCGAGTTATTTTTTAAACAATTTACGACGACTTATGTCCTCGTGAATGTTGTCACATGTTGTTGTGAATTTTGTTTGCCTTTAAAATACCACTTAAATCAATTTACGTTTGAGACGCAGATTTTATTGCAAACGGAATATAATCATATACCGCATCGGTTCTTGACACTTAGATGCACATGCACCTTGTAACTGTACATTCACACTATGCGACGTTTGCAACGTGACTGCTAATGTATATTACAGATGTTAATATCGTGATCGATGTTAGGAAAAGTCCGATCTCCAATAAAATCCTAACGATGCCTGGTCATACCTATTAAAATCCGGTTAAAACCGGATTCATCTTGCCAGAAGGTAACCTTATTTCCGATAGTTTGCCCGTTGCATTTGCTTAATTGAGAATCAAAAGAGTTCACACTGAAGTACCGAATTATCATAAAAAAGCGGTAACGTTTGATGTTGTTTCGTTTGTTTGATGTTTTGTTTGATGTTTGATTCTCTATGAATAATACACACGTTCTTTGTTAGATCTGTATACATAAATATGTGTAACAAAAGCACTTCTATTATTCATACAAGTACGTACTCTGCGTCAATGGGAGAAGAAAATTTTGAGGGAATTATACGACAAATTCTCCATCGTTCCTGAACAAATTACTGTCAAAATGCAATTTTGATATACGCAATTTGTCCTTATCGTAACGCGTTTCAAATATACGCAGTTGTCCAGAATTATCTATATGAATAATACATATGTTTTTGTTAGATCTGTATACATAAATAGGTGTAACAAAAATACTTCTATTATTCATACAGGTACGTACTCTGCGTCAAAGGGAGAAGACAATTTTGGGGGAATTGTACGATAAATTCTCAATCGTTCCTGAACAAATTACTGTCAAAATGCGATTTTGATATACGCAATTTGTCCTTATCGTAACGCGTTTCAAATATACGCAGTTGTCCAGAATTATCTGTATGAATAATAGACACGTTCTTTGTTACAACCTGTATACATTTGTACCTAACTATAGGTACATTTATGTCTTATAGACTAGAGATATTGAAGTCGATATCTACACGAGGTGAACGCATATATGGTTGAAACGAATCAATTATAATTCGTCATCAACGTCACATTTGAAAGTAAGAATATTATATTTTTTATTAATTATAGACTTTTTTATATTTTATTGTTTAAAAAACCTAATTAATACGTATTAAAGTAGTTGTCGTGTGACAGTAAGACACAAAATTTTTTATTGAAAATAATTTTTTTGTTTTCCAAACTGTTAATATAACATCATTTTAATAGTTTGTAAAACATAATTTTTGCGTTTCTTTTTTAAATAAAATGAAGTGTGGTGAAATACCTACTTTTCTTTAATGTTAATTATATAATTTTTGAGAGAGATTTTTATCAAAATTAACGGTAAATATTTTTTATTTTTTTTTAAATTTTAATACATTAATTTATATTGACTTAGTTTCCAGGATAAACCGCTTGACGCGTTTTTAAAAAAAAATGAGTATAGTGAAGTTACTACTTTCCTGTAATGTTAATATAACATCATTTTAACAGTTTGTGAGAAGAAAATAAGTTTTGTGTTTTTCATTGCGTTTTTTTAAATAAAACGAAGTGTGGTGAATTACCTACTTTTCCTGTAATGTTAATTGTACAATTTTGAGAGCGATTTTCACCAAAACTAAACGGCAAATATTTTTTAGAAATTTTAATGTAACGTTTTTTTACATTAACTTAGTTTTCAATACAAATCGCCCGACGCGTTTTTAAAAAAAATTTATTGTATTGAAATTACTTACTACTTTTCCTGTAATGTTAATTGTAAAAATTTTAAGACTGATTTTTATCAAAATTATATGGTAAATTATTTTTAAATTTTAAAATAAGTTAGATATATACCTACAGTTTACATAATATGTTAAAAATTCAGCAAATTTTGTCAACAACGCGTTTTAGACAACTACCTTAATACGTTAAGTAACGAATTGCTCCATCGCGGTTATAATTTTGTTATAATTTTTAATTAACACTAATAATTTCTATTGTTATAATTAATAATAAATTTCTAGTGTTATAATTAATTAACACTATATAATTCAAAGTGTTACTTATTTTACATATTTTGTTTTCAAGTGGACGTGTATTGTGTAACAGTTTTAAAATATATATTTGCACCGTAATTTACACTATAGCCATCTATATTAAAAATACAGTTATATGTTTTCCCTCCGCCTTTTTGTTCGGTCCCTTTTAGATTTATTGTCGAAATTTATCGTCTAAAACCTAACTACCAAAATGGGTATTCTGGATGTAAGTTTATATATATATATATATATATATATATGTATATATATATATATATATATATATATATATATATATATATATATATTTACTGTAAGATGCTCAACCCGAGGGCAATAGGTGGCCATTGGAACAGGTAACGCTTCAACAGTGTTTGAAGAAGTCTACATCTTACATCATAAATCTCTCTTTTAACTCCGACTTTGCATTCGTGAAGCTATCAATAAGACGATCTACTATCTATCTAGCTACTTCTTCTGGAACTAACTTCTGGAACCAGTGCAGTTTAGCAAAAATGCGAATTTCATTGATTTTTTGATAACATAAATACAATTTTTTTTTTAAATTGGTCTCGATCGCAACTATTTTATTATGAAAAATTACAATAATTTTTTGTGTATTAAACTTTTTTTTCCTATTTTCACTTCAAATTTATAATTAGATACTACATGTTTAACAAACATATAAACATGAATGGTGATAATAAGAGAAAGAGTTAAATAAGAGATTAACAAAAGTCCCCAAAAAAAGTTTAAAAAGACGACTTGTATCTCACTTAATGTTAAAAAAAAACATTCAATTCTAACAATTTGAAAAATTGAATTTTAAATGTTTAGTCATTTGTTTTCTTTTTTAATTATAATTTAATAATTTCGAATAAATGCATTTTAGCAACAACAAAAATTTTACTGTTTACTAACACAAAAAAACATGAAATTTAAGAAAAGTAAGTAAAGAAGATCCATGAAAACTATATATATTAAACAAAGTCGTGTTAGTTACACCGTTTATAACTCAAGAACGGCTGGACCAATTTTTTTGATTTTTGTGTTTTTGGATTTGTCTTCGTCGGAAATATGATAATAAGTATTAAAACATTGGAAAAATTAACGAAAAAAGTGTATGAAGAAAATTCATTTTCCCATACATTGTGTATAGAAGGGCTTTGTTGATGATATATCGAGAACGGATTGACTGACATTTTTTTTACTTTGAAAATTTATATGATTATTATATATTTATTGAATATTTTTTTATCTCGGCTTCGAAAAGTTTCCTTGCGCATCGGAAAAATAAAAGAAATCACAAATAATTTAATTGTGGATAAAATGTAATACGCGATAAATGGCAGAAAAAAAAGAAAAAAGTATGTCACAAATGACAGACCCGAACGAAAATGATTATCATTTTCGTTCGGGTCTGTCATTTGTCATGGTTTTTAATAATTCTTATTCAGTTTTCGACCGTTATTTCATTTGAATTTGATTAAATTAATTCTCTTTAAACGATTTTTTCTGAAATTCATTAGCGAAAAGTAATTTCAAATAGTTCAGTTAAGTTGTATGGAGATGTTCACTTTGTGAGGTTATGCTATTTGTGATTGTGCGGGCATCGATAAATGCTTCATTATGTAATTTACGTCATTAATTTTTGTGTGATTAATTTTAAAGTGTTATTTATAAAGCTCTCAGCGTTTTAAATAACATCTAATCTTTCACAAAGAAAACAATATTGCGAATCAATCCACTGCAGATGAACAAAGAAATTGCACGGGAAGAGCGCCGCGTATCGCCCGACTCAAGAACGAGACAAACAGCTCAGTTGGCAACGAAAAATCGTCGAGATTATCGCACAGATCAACAACGTAATAATCTTCGACGCGCAAGAAGAAATGCTTCAAGCGTTGATTTGAATCGAGTAGCATTTCAATACGATTGCATAATTGACTACAGCTCGCATCCTTTCATTCGAATTGGCCCAATGGATAGTGTGTGCGGGCATTGCGGTGCATTGAATTAGTTCGCTGGAGAAACGCCTGGATTGTGCTCTCTCAGTGGCAAGATGAAATTGCCATTCTTGCTTCTGCCACCTGAGTCATTGCATTCATTACTTCGTACTGAAACACCAGAATCACGACATTTTCTATCGAACGTTCAAAGATACAAGGAATGTTTCCAAATGACTTCATTTGGAGCAGACATTATCGAAGAACGCGGATTCAATCTGACATTCAAGGTAATTTCTGCTAGAGAGAATAAAAGTTTTTCTTTTCGTGATCATAATTTAATAAATCTAACTTCGCCTTCGACTTTATAGATCCAAGGTTAAATTCACAATCGAATTGGATTATTGCAACCGCTTGAAGATGCACGGCATAAATTCATCTAAATTTACTTCATGAGCAGCACGGAGGAACAACTTGATCGGTGTCAAAAGATCGAATCGGCAATAAAAAGAGAAGTTCTTCAAGATTTGCAGCAACTACTTCATGAATATCATACATTGGTTCGATTGTTCATAACTGCGTTGGATCACTGCCAAGTGATGACTACAAAGTCGTGATTTTAATGTTATTTGAATTTAATTAAAATAGTTTTCATTTTGATTTGTACATTTATTGAACTTAATTCATTTTGAATATTTATTTTAACTTATTAAAAACTGAATTTAATTCAGCTAATAATTTAAAACATTTATTGATTCTGAGGCGGTACGAAGTTCGCCGGGTTAGCTAGTTATAATATAAAAACTATACATGACAAACTTAATATTTAAATATAAGTATTATTTATCTTTAATAATAACATGTAAATTTTAATTTTTCTGTCATTTAATTTTTATTATCAACATTTCTGTTTAGACGTTTGTTGAATGTGTAGTATATATTTATAAATTTAAAGTGAAAATAGTAAAAAATATTTCATCCAGGAACAAATAAAGATATTAATTTTGAGATTTTTTAAAAATCAAATAATCACGACTAAGTCTTATTTTTGAAATAAGTCGTTTTGTGTGTATAGTCTTTACCTTAAAAAAACCATTAAAAGTAACATGTTTGCTGTACTGAACTCATACCTCACTTTTTATGTAAAAGAAAACCGAAATGTGACAAGATAGTTATTGTGAATAAATTGTAAAAAGAATTCAAGAAACAACAAATTCAAACTTTATAAATATCCTATATAGAATTAGAAACTAGATAAAAAATAAATAAATGGATAGCTGCTGTCAAATGCATTCTTTCTGACATTGTTTGTAGTTGGAAGGTCTCTGTTTTGTGGTTAGAAGCAGTTGGATGGTAATAATATGGGTAATACATTCATTATTGTACTCATTTTGTTGAGCTGAAAACAAAGGATATTATACAAAATGTCCTGTAAGTACCACAAGGTTGCCATAAATTTTTTTACTCTAGCATCGTTCAAAATTATTTTTGAACGATGCCAGTGTAAAAAAAATTATTACTACCTCATGTTTTTCAAAAAATGCACATGTTTCAGCGTTTAATTTTTATGTTGCCAATAATAACGAATAAATAATATTTTAATTAGGAAAACGAATGTTCTCTTAAATAACTTGGACAATAAAAAAGCAGAAATAGGAATAATACCAAATAAAAAATTTTTTTTATGCGCAGTAACCTAAATGAAAAAAAATTTAAAAATTCATATCTCTAAAACTATTAGGCTTAGGATAATAAAATTTATTGTTTCGTGTGTGTAATAACCCACTCTATCACCGACATTTCGTTGGTCTACTCCTTACGGGATACCTGTGTATTCTGGGTATGGACAACTAAAATCTTGTTATTATTTGTTAATAGAATCATTTATTTAAATAGTTTTCTCTACTTTACAATGATTCGTCATTGGATTTGTACGCGGATTTCGGTTGTTCTAAATATTGTTTTAATATATCCACGAACGAAAGAATATGTCTCATTGTATCTAATCTTGTACGAGTAAAACTATATCTTAACGCCAGTTAACATTATATTAAATCAAACTTTAACTATCAAACTTAACTTATATATAAGTACATTTTTATATGTTATGTTTGAAAGAGGCTTTATGTTATTACATTCTATAAAGAATATGAAATCAACTATTATCCTTACATAGTATAAATCCCGCATCTGTCTGTGAAGCTTAGATCTTTTAAACTACGCAACGGATTTGGATGCGGTTTTCACTATAATTCAGATAATTTCTTCCGGAAGGAGGGAATAGTTATAACACATGCATGTTATATTTCAAGAAAATATAAAAAAGTCAATGTTTCGTAAAACAGTATAATTTTGGGCACTTTCATTGCTAACGCTGACTATACTTTACGAGGTATATCAACATTTTGTGGTATGGAATTGTGTATTTTAAAAATATCTACAAAAAAGTCTGCGATGGCATATATCTATATCCTAAGGATAATCCACAGTTAACATTTTTATTAATTTTTTTATGCGTTATAATTTCGAAGTTATTTTGATGAATATTATTATATTAATCTTTATTTAATTAGATAAATTAGATTCGTTGAGCATTTAATGTAGATAAAATTTGCTTTTCACAGCAAATCATTATCGTTAATATTTTAGAAGATATCACAGATTTAAAATTACCAAAAATCCGTATTAGGGATGCCGATGCCGTGCACGGACGACGGGGGCGCGTGAATGACAGTAATATTATTAATCGCTCCACAATTACACCACATTAATACTAATGTAGGTAACATTGCACCCGTGCGAAACCGGGGCGGGTTGCTAGTTATAACTATATTGATAAATCACTTTTTTTTGCTTTAACTACCGAAATTATTCTGAAAACTGTCCTATTATTTTATTAAAATATTCTTATAACTTGTTGTTGTCTTTCTAACATCATTATTTTAATGCCCAATTACTGAATATTTTCCACTAATTTGATCACCTGTATGAATAATATATACGTTCTTTTTTATACTCGGTTTAAATATTCACCTGCTTATCAATATATTTTTAGGATTCCGTTGCCGTATTTTGAAAAAAAAATCGTCCCTCCGCCTGTCCGTCTGTATGTTAGAGTAAAATTTAGTTTACTACGCCTATCTGTATGTTAGAGCTAAATTCAGTTTACTACGTCCGTCTGTATGTTAGAGCAAAATTCAATTTACTATGTCCGTCTGTATGTTAGAGTAAAATTCGCTTTACTACGTCCATATGTATGTTAGAGAAAAATTCAGTTTACTACGTCCGTCTGTATGTTAGAGCAAAATTCACTTTACTACGTGCATCTGTATGTTAGAGTAAAATTCAGTTTACCACGTCCGTCTGCATTTTAGATCAAAATTCAGTTTACTACGTCAGTCTATATGTTAGAGCAAAATTCAGTTTACTACTATTTCAGTTTATGATGGATTGTGAGCAAATTTTAAAGGAACCCGTATTTTAATTATGTAAATAAAAAAAAATATTGAAAAGAAAAAAAAGATTCTTCAAGACGAAAATATATTTTTTCGCAATGAGTGATCGTTTTTGAAGACGTTTTTTAAAATGTATTTGGAAAAGTTCATTATTTAAAATGTAATTGAAATCTGGCAGCAACATTTTTTTTTATATTGCGTCTCCTTTGCGTAATATGAATCTTCAGAGTGAAGTCTAAAATAATCAAGAAAACAATATTTATTAAGTATGTTTTGTAAAATTATTTCGATTCGCTTGCATTAATTAATTAGAGGGTACAGTCAGTAATGATATAAATATTAACGTACGTTAATATAGATGCTACATACTCTTTGATATTTAAATTTTTATAAGTACCTCAGCTGTACCCTTTAATATTTAAATTTAGTATCTTAGCGTCGCTCTTGAAGTGTGAATTCTATTCGCACTTAGAGCTTTTTCCAACCTAAATTACCTTACTTACTTCTGCTTTCCAATGTTTTGAGTTATGTAGTATAAAATTTACAAAAAGAAAAAAAATAGATGTGCTTAAGTCCACATAGGAGAAGTGAAAACGTTAACAAGACATTAAATCTACTGTATGTATGGGAAATTTTGAATACAAAAATGGAAGAACATGTAAAATTATTTAAATTAAGAATATAATCATAAGTATGGTATATTAATTTATACAAATACGCTCAATTGATTTATAAAATGTATATAATTACGTACAAAATACACCATATAATAAATAAATACATTTGTCTAAAGAGGAAAAAAGAACATCTTCACGATAAACTTTAATTTTATGTATTGAGTATAACCCGAACGCGGAGGAGATGAAGTTTCATTTGAAATTTATTAACAAATAATATTAAAAAAAAAACAAAAACATAAAATAACAAACTTGAGGAGTGGAATTCGAACAAAGAACGCTGACAATCTAATTTTTTCCATTAAACTTTATCTATGTATGCACCTAAAATACGTCTTAAAATTAATAAGTCGTAAAATTAAGTAAATTTTTAACAAATATATGATAAAAAAGTGTTTTTTTTTTAATTTTAATTCAATAAAGAAATATTATTACTTGAAATACAATCAAAGAAGAAAAAACACAAGCATCGAGATCCGAACTCAGACTTCCGTACGTGCCGTACGCGATCCAATGCTTCACCGCTATGCCAATGATACACTGGGCAAATAAAAATAGACCTACTAACTCTTCTTCTCTATTCTTCTGTTTAGCCGCATTCGGTCTACCACCGAGTATGCCCGAAACGCGTTACGCCAAGAACGTGACACGTTTCGGGGTATACCCTGATTTTTCCCATCAATCAATTATGGACAAGGTAAGCTAAATGAATTTTAACTTTAATAACATTCATTCAGAATAAAAGACAATAAAAAAAACAATGATTGAAAACAAATACAATAAATACAAAGCGGAAGTACGCGTTCAAGTGGTCAATGAGCCGTGAACCAACGAGATATTCTTAAGAAGAAGTTGAGTGCGGCAATTGAGGGGAAATTGGTATTTAAATAAATGTTCGCTGCCTCGCTTCCTTTGCGCCTCCGTGGATTGTGCAAGAGGGAGAGTCGTAGCTGATAGAAATACAATTTAGCCGTAAAATCGTATTCCCACCGTTTGCATTGGCAACGTTTTTTCCACTCTAAACATTCTCCGATTTTCATGATTAACCTCTTTTTCTTAGAAAAATACTTATCTAAAATAAATGTTTAAATTTTTCTAATGAGTTGTTTAAATATTTATTTGCAAATATTTTAATATGACAGTAATTTCTTGTAAAAAATATGATTTTAAGGTGTTAATACTTGTAATTTTTTTAAGTAATATAGAACATATGAGTACGATTCTAGATATAGATAATGTCAGATACACTATATAAAATCATTGAAGTAGGAGAAATTTTAGGAGACTAAAACGTTGCTGCATTTTGTGTTAAATAAAATTAAGCGCGCGAGCTATCCGAGATACGATTACCATTTAGAAGGATAAATCCAGTTTTCACCGGATTGTAACAAGTTTGACCGGACTCGGTCCAGATTTTATTGGAAAGAGAGATAGGCGAAATTTTAGGGGGATAAAAACGTTGCTGCTTTTTGTATGAAACTGTGTTAAATAAATTAAGCGCGCGGGTTATCCGAGATACGATTACCATTTGGAATGATAAATCCAGTTTCCACCGGATTGTAACAGGTTTGACCGGACTCGGTCCAGATTTTATTGCAGAGTGGACTTTTCCTAGTATCGATCACGCAATTAACATAGACATTGTAAGCGCCGCGCAATGGCCCTGAGAATACGTACGTGTGTATCTTTCTATCGAGAATCGATGTGGTGTATGATGATTTTAGTATCGCAATAAAATTGAGGTAATATGTTTAAATTGTCGTATAAACATTGTTTAGGGTTCCGTACCTCGAAATGAAAAAGGAACCCTTATAGAATCACTTCGTTGTCCATCTGTCTGTCTGTCGGTCAAGACCCTTTTTCTCAGGATCGCGTGGAAGTATCAAGTTGAAATTAATATAAACTACTTAGGTCTGTGGTTCGCATATTTTGAAACTCGCAAATAAATCAAAACCTAAAGAGTACTTCCCGTCGACCTAGAATCATGGAATTTGGCAAGAAGCAAGGTCTCACAGCACAGTCAAATGAAATCGAATATCGTTAATTTGTAGTTATATCAAATAAAAAAAATATTATTTTAAATATGCATCTGTGTAAGATATAGTAGGCAATATATTTTCGTTTTCACCAATTTTTTAAATAATTTTCCAGATTTGAGTAGTATTTTTTTACAGTACAAACAATAAAATATTAAATTTAGGTAATTGTTCAAAATTTAAAAAAAAATTTCTGAGAGAGTTGAAACAGTAAGCAGTTTTAAATTTTTTTCTGAGAAAATTGTAACAGTCGTCGTAAAATATTTTAACTAGTTTAAAAACCCTGTTACGCAGCTACATGCTATGAAAATGTACAATCGGATTTAATTTTTAGAAATGGCAACTAAAATAGTGATTATCACGAATTTTAAAAAGTCTATATCTGGAAAAGCAGGATATTTTACTAAGGAAACAATTCTTCAGCCGTCTAGTCATGACTTAACCTATCACCCTTTGTTAGCTTGTCGTTGATTATATATATATATATATATATATATATATATATATATATATATATATTTATATATATATATATATATATTTATATATATATATATATATATATATATATATATATATATATATATTTATATATATATATATATATATATATATATATATATTTAGTCGGCGCCGCAGCACGTCTTGACTTACGCGGTAAGCCGATGGATAGTCCATCATCGACCTTGTCCCACAAAAGACGGCGTTTTGCCACAATACTGGTTAATTTGTAAAATTTTATTGAAGATAGGATAATAGTACGAGTGGTAATATATATAAGACATATATTATCTTGGCTGAAACCAATCTGAACTTGTCGTTCTTAAATTGCTTTAGGCGAGCGTTCGATGCCTCAATGTAAAAGTTGCCAACTATTTTTCTGACACTCTGTCTTATAAAGCGTCAGATAGAAAAGGAGCATATTGATGTAGTTCTGTGCATAAATATATATCAAAATTAGCTACTTCACCCTGAGCTATCCAGCGTTTATGGAATTGCCTTTAGCGTTGCGGCGTCCACACGACTGGTGCTCACCACAACACATCGACGCTTCTGCGCATTTATTCTCTTGTTGTTCTAGGAGGCTTTTTAGATTTCTCATTTATTTTTTTTTCATTTACGATGGATATTTACCTTCTTGTTTTGATTTTGAGTAAATATCCATATTTTTTAAACTTTAAGGCAAAATTGTGCAAATTTAACATTTCGATGTATTCTGAAGTCCTATCATTATTTTTACTATTATATTTTTATAGTATTTGTAGAAGTTTCTTAAATAACACTTTATATAACGTTCTATGTGTACTAGTTCTTGAGTTATATTAAATTTATAGTGTGGCGAACAAGTAATTGTCTACTCCTACTTGGTGACCATCTCCTCGTGGTGTATGACATCACGCTCTGGAGGTGAATACCGCGTAATATTCTTTCATCCTTGTTCTTTTAAACAGTGCATTGACTATTTTAATATTCCTTATACTTTTAAAGTTATGCAGATTTCTTTGATTTACACAAAATCGTCACAGGGAATTATTTTCCGCAAAAATATACACAAAAAGTACTTTAGCAAATGGCTGCCATGAAATTTGAATATTTTTAATTTTTCACTTTTTTTGAATTTTTTATATTTAAAAGTTTTAAATCCCAGTTCCTTATAGCGTATTAAGTGTTTTGTGAAAAAAAAATGGGAATAAACTAGATGTGACTATAACAAATGATTTGTGGTAAAAACATACGTTGCACGGAAGACATTTTTTGAGGTAAATTCTTTTAAGAAATAAATCGTGAACGGTATTTGTGCATCTCCAAAACAAGGTTTAATATAAATTTGCTTTCAATTAAATAAAAAAAATGCAAAATAAATTTTTCATAAGTTAGTTTCCAGGCTCCCCACCTTGAATTCGAAACTAACGCTACGCGAATTTTCATTGTGTTATTTCGCGGCTAATAAACAAAATAAGTAGATTAAAAAGTGAGTACAGAAGAATTCTCAAAATAATTTTTTATTGCTTTGTTCTACCTTGCATCACATTACAAGTTTACAATACAATAAAAACTAATTACGCAGATTAGTTTTATTTATCCATTCATTTGTTATTTAGTCTGTCATTATTTATCATTTTCACTTTCGAACGATAGTGAGAGTGAAAATAGCATTGTAATTATTCACAACTCAAAATTTTGATGGAAATCAGTTCTAAAATACTAAAAGAGTATTGAAAAAATATTTTGGGTATATCTGGCGCAGGATTTAACGCTTAAGCCACTAGATCAAATCAAATAGAATTTGTTACGTACATATTTGAAACTACATGATAAATGTCTCCGAATTTTTTGTGATTTTTCTACGATATTTTTTGTTTGTTTGAGAAAAAACGTAAATAATTTACAAGCGTTATTATCCCAACGATAAAATCGAAAGTTACACAGAAGCAAATGTGCCGCAACGTTCAAAGTAGAAGTACGTTACTATTGCATCATTTACATGAGTTTTATCAAATTGGTAACAGATGGCGTTAATTTCTTACGAATATTTTTCTATTGTGTAATACAACATACCTGTAGTGCGAAAGATATCCGATAGATGGCATTAGTTACTTACGATTTTCAATTGCTTCTTCTATAGAGTAACATAGAATACAATATTGCGTAAAAGTTAACTAAACTTTGCACAGCTTTATGTTGGTTCTTGTTTTGAGACAGAAGTAATTATAACTCGGTCAATGTCACAAGTATTCAACTGTTCAACTTTTAATATAGCCTTTTGGAAAAAGGAAACCGACCTTTAAAAATGACTGCATTTTGTAATTTTTCAAAATGTTTATTATGATCTAAATTTAGCTTTGAATAATAATGTCTTAGGGGAACGCGGGGTAATGAAAGCGGTCGGGCAATGGGAGCTATGGTGATTGAACGGAACGCATGCGGAACGCGATCGTAAGCACTCGGCTGCTTTCGTCAACTATCGGCAAACTTCGCCTGACGCGCTCGAACCGTTAGTGCCATTCGTTTAGTCACGAGGGACGGTTGTGTGTTTTTCGCACCACGCTTACAAAAAAATGTCATTTGCCAGCATCAAGGTAAGTATGAAATTATATTCTTAATTTATTGTATTTATGCTTACTATATCCCTAGATTCATTTACTAATAAGTCCAATTAGTTGAATTGTGATTGAAAATAGAATTACATATTTATGTTATTGCTTTACTAAATGGTGGTCAGCGGCTAATGGAAGCCTAGATTGGCTCTCATTACCCGACATACCTCCCATTACCCCATTTAGTCATTTTAGAGTCATAAAATACCTTATTTTTTAGATGTTTTAGATGCCACATAAAATAAATCGGACAACCACAAAAGCTTCTTGGACGGTGGATTCATTAGAAAATGCAGTATCTGTTCTCAAAAGAAGAGGCATTTCGGTGTACAAGGTATCTCAGCAAACTGGCATTTCTTACAGCACTTTAAAGAAGAGATACAATTTAGCGAAAGCTGACGATAGTAGCTACAAAAACTCTTCGAAGCTGGGAAGACGTATTGTGTTCAATGTTGCTCAAGAAGAAATACTGGCTAACCATTTTCGGACTATGTCAAATAAATTTTATGGTTTGACAAGAGAACAGTTTCGCAAAGTATGTTACAGTGTAGGTAAAAAACTTGGTGTTGAGAGACGGTTTAACCAAGTCAATCAAACTGCAGGAAAATATTGGCTAGCTGGATTTTTGCAACGTCATCCAGATTTAAGTATCAGAAAGCCTGATGCTATCAGTATCAACAGAATCCTCGGATTTAACAAGACTGCAAGAACGCTTTTTTTCAGTAACTTGGAGAAATTGATGGTGCAACATAGCTTCGAACCTCAAATGGTTTACAATGTAGACGAGACTGGTATAACGACCGTGCGAGAGACTAAAAAATTATAGCTCCTAAAGGGCAAAAACGCGTCGAATCTGTAACGTCATGGGAAAGAGGTAAGACCATCACAGTAATATGTGCTATGAATGCGTCTGGATCTTTCGTTCCTCCACTTTTCATATTTCCCCGGCAACGTCACTCACCACTGCTGGAAGACGGACCACTAGGAGCCGTTTACACATATTCACATAATGGCTGGACTAACGAAAAGATATTTGTTTTATGGCTTCGTCATTTTATTAATTTTTTTTTTTAATTTTATTATTTTTTTTTTATTTATCATTTTTTTAATATTATTCATTTTATTAAACACACCAAACCTGCTGCTGAAACACCCGTATTACTAATTTTGGATAATAAGAACAGTCATGCTACTCTCGAAGCTTGGGAATTAGCAAAAGAGAACCATGTCATTATGCTTACCATTCCTCCACATTCATCCCATAGTCTACAACCTCTTGACGTTGCATTTTATTCCCCGCTTAAAAGAGCTTACAACAAAGAGTGCAACTTGTATATAAAAATTACTCCATGCAACATTGCTGGACTGTTCAATAAAGCCTACACTAGAGTGGCTTCTATTGAAAAAGTAGTATCGAGCTTTAAAGCAACGGGAATATTCCCTATGAATCCTGGAGTTTTTGATGATGATGACTTATCATTGATGAGGAAGCCAGATCAGCTGTGCCGGTGGCTCATGCTCAACAGCAGCCAACTCATGTCACTCCAATTCCATCTACATCAAATCAGGCTGTAAATAAACAACTATATGCTAGCCCTGCAACAAGTCCATCTATTTTTTGTGGTCTGCAAATTGAACCGGAAATGATTCAGATTGAAGCTGCTCTAACCCCAGCTATAATTCCATCTACATCATATTCAACACCAGAACGACCTTCTATGCTGGAGACACACACAGTCAGATCTATCGCAACTCCGTCTAATATTGACTTTGCTAATGCTATTTCCATTGTCAGCCCACTGCCCCAACAACTCATCTCTCAAAAAGAAAGACCATTGAAGAACAAACAGCATTCTGAAATAATAACAAGCACTCTAATGAAAGCAGTATTTGAAGAAAAGAAGAGGAAAAGAACTGAAGAGGAGAATAAGACAAAGACAATTAAGAAAAATAAAAGAAACTGTGATAATGAAAATTGTGTCAAGGGAAAATGTACCAAACATACTAAAAATAAAGAGATTAAAAGTAAGAAGACTACAACTAGAAACACAAGGATCAGAAAGACAACAAAATATTTATTTAAAAGTGTTGATGAAGATTCACCTACTGATCAAGTAGACGAAAATGCTATCTGCGCTGATGAGTCAGAATCTTCTGAAGAGGATAATTTATGTGCAATTTGTTTAGACACTGGAAAAAGTGGAGAGATGTGGTACCGATGCAGAAGTTGCGAAAACTGGGCTCATAAAGAGTGTTCTGACAGTGATAGTCCAGATTCTTATATTTGTCCATTTTGTTTGGATCCGTAAAGTCTGGATTTTTTGTTTTCCATTAATAATTTTATATTCGTTTCTCCGTTTTGTTTGAAAATTTGATTTTTTTATATTGTGCTACTAATATTTTTTTGGTTTAAGAGTAATTATAATGGCTCCCATTTCCCGTATGAGCTTTAAATCGGCTCTCATTAGTCGTATTTGTCGGGTAATAGGAGCGACTGACTTTTTTTATAAAACTGTAATTGTACCTTGATACATGGCTATAGTTGATTATATATGCGATTTAAATATTCTTTAATAATAAAGGTAAGGGTTGGTAATAAAAAATAACAAGAATTTTGAAAAACGTGGTTTTTATTAGGACTTTCCCTTAGTAGGCTCCCATTGCCCTGTTCTCCCCTACGTCTGCGTCCGTTAATCTGAACCTATTTACGTATATATTCGTATGTATGAGGACACACTACATGTCGCAATATTGGTGGTTCTTTTTTCTATGATTAGTAAACTATTAGAATAGAAGCATATCGATTCTTATAATGATAAGTTAAATAGTGTTACACACAATTTTCTAGAAAACTTCTATTTGCGACTGTTTTCGACTTCCGTTTTGTGCGAATTCTTTTTTTCCGTTCCGTTTTGTGTGAACCCTTTCTTTCTGCTCCCTTTTGTACTTAACCTTTTTTTTTTAACTTTTGCTAATAATAGGGAATTTGACTGATGTCGATATTTTTCATAAAAATGTTTTAAAACTGCACAATAAGTTTAAAAAAATATTGTGATGAAAAAGAAATACATATAACAAACAATTAATCTAAACTTCTAAATGGGAAAAGTATCAATTTTTTTGTTCATGAAATAGAAAAAGTTATTATGAAGTTTCCACACAAAAAAATGAGTAAAGTGAGTGAGTAAAGTGAAACGCAATATTTAACGAGATACTAAACATATTTAATAAACTCCTTTATAGTGAATGCTAAATAACTGGTCAGTGACGTCATAAGCCAGTTGTATTTTGTACAGGGCGTTTTCGCGCGAATCGTAGTTCGTAAGTTTTTAAGTTGCTATAACTTTGGAATGAAAAGTCCCAAGTACGATGTATTTATTTTAACCGTTTTTAATGTTATTATTTCTTCTATTTTAGTAATAAAAAATATAGTCAAATGCACTATTGTTTATGTAATATGCAGATAATAAAAACGTAGATATAAGCACTTAAATTGTAGCTTATTTTCGTGCGTCGCACTTTGAATCGAGTTTCATCTAATGGCGGTAAAGACGTAGTTCTACGTCAATAAAATTTTACTGCGACGTTACGAAACATATGATACATAAAAGCTTGCGTTTCGCCGGAAAATAAATGCAGCGTGGTTCTGTTTATTTTATTTATTTAACTACATGTTGGAATTGGCAGCAAGTTATTTTTTTTCCACTATACGTTTTTTTTCTCAGTCTAACTTTCGTAACGCATCGTCGATCTACGTTTTCAAGTCTTCCATATTCCGCTCTTGATTCCCTATTCAACCGTATTCCTTCTTAACTCCTATCTTATCCCTTGTCCTTATTCGTGTTGATACTTAAATTATTTATTAATTAAGTTACTATTAGGTTAATCTTTATTACATAGTTATATTGTTAGTTGTAATATGGTAATGAAAATTAATTTTATAATGTCCCAGTGACAGTATATTGCATATTCCACAACACTAAGTTCCAACTTCTGATGGTTTGATGGATCTCGAAAAGATTGTTCATGTAGCAAATAAGTTCACTAAACACTGAAGTCTATAATTAATTAAAACTAAATCAAAATATATGTTTTCCAAAATAGCAGTAAATAAAGGATTTTCCTTTTTAATTTTTTTGATTTGATTTGACTTTTTTAAAGTTTGATTTTTTAAATTTTCTTGTATCGTGACAGATTAGGTATATTCTTCTTAATTAGAGTTAGGTTGACAAGTAAAACATGTGTCTCCTCTTGCGAAAATGGTTAGTTGCTCTCTGGCGAAAAGTGATTAACCACCAAACAGCTTTAATCTAACAGGTTATCTGTTTTAAGAATAGTTGGTCCGTATCACAATGAAGGTAGTTACGACTTGTTTTAAACATAACTATATTGGGAGAAAACTGAATGGAAACTTGATATTTTCTTAATTGCTTGTAATAAGTATAAGAGAAGCAACATATTCGCAATATATGAAACAAAAAGTGTCGTATAACATAAAATCAATGTAGCAGGATCCCGCCTGCGTGACACCACTGAATCCATTTCGTCTAGCGTCACATTCGCCACTTTAATAAAATTCTTCAAAAGCGTACTCTTTGCGGAAATTTTGAAAGGAAACACACTAATTAAAAATCCATTTAAATTTTATCCAATTGAATAAAATCCTTTTTCATTTTGATTTTTAATATAAATTTTGATTTTCAGTTTAAATTTGATTGATTTTAGTTCACAGACGTAATTTATCTGTTTTCGTATTTATAAAAATAATAATAATAACAATTCATTTGCGATCATACAAATATATAATATTCAAAAAACAGCATAAAAATATATAATATTCATAAAACAGCATAAAAATATATAATATTCAATGAGAAACAGAGACAATAAAAGAAAATATAATTGTCGAAACTTAATAATTTATTTCCTTATTTATAAAAAGTTGGCCAGGCTGGCTTGTAGCTTTTCCACAAGCAGTATCGACACTATCGGTTTGCAGCTAGTATCCGATAATACATTGATATATGTAATCATTAAAATATAATTATATACACACACGTACACATACACACAGATACACACATATATTAGCTATAAATTACACAGTTACACCAAAAATAGATAAACCTTAGGGAGGTAATGAACACGGATGGACTAAAATACACATAATAAAATAAAGTTAATTACGTCTTAACATTATTGAAATTAAATTTAATAGGCTAGTTCAAAAGCTACCTGTACATAGCTATTTAAAAAAAAAACAAGAAACCGCTTGTCCATAACACCGCCTAATATTATTAATTTTACCGGCTGTATTAATTGACAAATAGTCCCTTACTTTGATTAAATGTTTTTGGCAATTGGTCTTTATACCAATGTATCTTTGTACCAATGTATCTTTGTACCAATGTATCTTTGTACCAATGTAGCTTTGTACCAATGTATCTTTGTACCAATGTATCTTTGTACCAATGTATCTTTGTACCAATGTATCTTTGTACCAATGTATCTTTGTACCAATGTATCTTTGTACCAATGTAATGTCAAGGTTCTGTTTCTTAGAAAAGTGTGGAGTTATCGAGTTGAAATTAATATCAAACACTTATTAGGTCTACGGTCTGTTTGAAACTGTAAAAAAATCAAATTTCGAAGTCAACGCCAACAAAAACTCAAAAAATGCCATTTATGGCGCATTTTTTGACACTCGCAAATAAATCAAAACCTATAGAGAGAACTTCCCGTTGACATAGAATAATAAAATTTTGCACAAAGTAAGGTCTCAACGTACAAGTAAAGGAAAAAATTCAAAAATATTTAGTTTGTATTCATATCACATAATTTTTTCTTTAAATATGCGTCTTTCAAAGATATAGCAGGCAATATATTTTCGTTCTAAAAAATTTAAATCTTGTAAATAGTTTAATAGGATGTACATAACATTAAATGTTTATGAACACCTAAATATGTACGGAACCCTCGTAGTGCGATTTTCACAGGTTCTTGGCAGGTTTTTTAAGTTAGCAAGATCAAATCGGAAAATGACACCAAAGCTGAGCTATTTAAACAAATATAATATTATAAGTACGGAAATAGTAGCAATTTCTTCCTAAATAGAGAAAAATATTGAGGAAATTTTGAATGGAAACAAATTACATTTCCTCATGGATAAAACACTTTTTCATTTTGTTTGAAAATATAGATAGACTTTTTGAAGAAATTTTGGATGGAAACAAATTATTTAAAAAACTTATTTTAACATTTCCTCATGGATAAAACATTTTTCTATTTCGTTTGAAAATATAGATAGACTTTTTGAAGATATTTTGGATGGAAACTAATTATTTTAACATTTCCTCATGGATAAAACACTTTTTCACTTTGTTTAAAAATATAGATAGACTTTTTGAAGAAGTTTTGGATGGAAACAAATTATTTAAAAAACTTATTTTAACATTTCCTCATGGATAAAACATTTTTCTATTTTGTTTGAAAATATAGATAAACTTTTTAAAGACATTTTGGATGGAAACAAATTATTTAAAAAACTTATTTTAACATTTCCTCATGGATAAAACATTTTTCTATTTTGTTTGAAAATATAGATAGACTTTTTGAAGAAATTTTGGATGGAAACTAATTATTTCAAAAAATTATTTTAACATTTCCTCATGGATAAAACACTTTTTTACTTTGTTTGAAAATATAGATAGACTTTTTGAAGAAGTTTTGGATGGAAACAAATTATTTAAAAAACTTATTTTAACATTTCCTCATGGATAAAACATTTTTCTATTTTGTTTGAAAATATAGACTTTTTGAAGAAGTTTTGGATGGAAACGAATTATTTAAAAAACTTATTTTAACATTTCCTCATGGATAAAACATTTTTCTATTTTGATTGAAAATATAGATAGACTTTTTGAAGAAATTTTGGATGGAAACAAATTATTTAAAAAACTTATTTTAACATTTCCTCATGGATAAAACACTTTTTTCATTTTGTTTGAAAATATAGATAGACTTTTTGAAAAAGTTTTGGATGGAAACAGACTAATTCTAAAACATTTTCAATTGAATGAAACCCTTTTCCACATTTTCCTTTCCCATCTTTATAAAGAAAAAGGTATTCAATTTTGGTTGATCTTATTTCAATGACTATTTTATTATGCATGTATAATTATCTAATATAAAGCGACTCAGAGTAAGCCTAGTGATTTATTATCAACTATAATAATTATTCCGATAACGAATGTGCACTTTGTACATTTTGCCCACAAACTCAGAAACTTCTTATCGGATTGATTAAATACGTCGTAAATATAAGTTTTGCCCTAGATTACAATATCGTTTGCATATTATTACGCTATTGGGTTATCGCGGAATTCAGCATTAGGAAAATGTTTAATCGATTAGTCGATTAAAAAAAAATTATAATTTATTTTGTTAAAAATGATTTTGTACAATTATTTAAACAGAATAAATACAAAAGGTATTCAAGTGTATGTGCCATTTTCATTAAATTCCTTCTTTAATTAAAGGTAATTAAAATATTCTATGCAAAATATTATGCATGTAAAATGATAAAATACGTCGTTGAGTTAACAAGCTTTAATGAAAGTGTAATAAGATAAAATAATAAAACTTTATTTAAAACGAATAGTCATTTTAATATTACTGTTTATTGATTTTATATATTTTATTTGTGCATGTTATTATTTCAATAACAACCCAACAGATAATGTTGATAATTTGAAAATATTATCAATACTAATACAAAGAATCTCGTCCTGCTGTTAATCATATAGCGTAATGAATTACACATTACAGTGAATAGGCCTGCTTAAGTACAATAATCAAAAATATATCTCCATCAGCTTGATGCGCTGTGATATAGATGAGTTGACATTGAACTCACGTGTCATTGGACTTTTCGTCAGAAATGTCAAATGTTATAAATACTTTTCTCTTTGTAGAGATAGCTGCTTCATAGACTCCTTATAATAGTTACATATCCCTTATATACCATATATGTATAGTTATTATATGGATACAACATACGACTGAGACTAATAACACAATACTCCATTCAACTAATGCGTAAACAGGATTTACAGTCTAACAATGAACATATCTGTAATTCGTATAGACTATTCTATATATCAAACTAAGTATAAAATGTTAAAGAAATATATGACAATATTGTACTTTTTGTGAAAAAATCAATTAATGTAAGAAACATGCTTCAATTACTGTAAGAAACATGCTTCAATGAAATATACGACTAAGACTAATAACACAATACTACATTCAACTAATGCGTAAACAGGATTTACAGTCTAACAATGAACATATCTGTAATTCGTATAGACTATTCTATATATCAAACTAAGTATAAAATGTTAAAGAAATATATGACAATATTGTACTTTTTGTGAAAAAATCAATTAATGTAAGAAACATGCTTCAATTACTGTAAGAAACATGCTTCAATGAAATATACGACTAAGACTAATAACACAATACTACATTCAACTAATGCGTAAACAGGATTTACAGTCTAACAATGAACATATCTGTAATTCGTATAGACTATTCTATATATCAAACTAAGTATAAAATGTTTTTTTTCAGAATTGACATTGAACTCACGTGTCATTGGATTTTCGTCAGAAATGTCAAATGTTATAAATACTTTTCTCTTTGTAGAGATAGCTGCTTCATAGACTCCTTATAATAGTTACATATCCCTTATATACCATATATGTATAGTTATTATATGGATACAACATACGACTGAGACTAATAACACAATACTCCATTCAACTAATGCGTAAACAGGATTTACAGTCTAACAATGAACATATCTGTAATTCGTATAGACTATTCTATATATCAAACTAAGTATAAAATGTTAAAGAAATATATGACAATATTGTACTTTTTGTGAAAAAATCACTTTTCCAGCGATTCCAATGAACAAAAATTTACGTTTTTTGATTCATAGAATGATTCATAGAATCACCTCTACGAATAAGAAACACATGTTTGTTACATTGTATATATGTATACAGCTGTAACAAAGAAGTGTCTTTTATTCCTACAGGTGATCCTATGCATCAAATTGAGTAGAAAATGTTAAGGAACTATATGACTATTCTCAACCGTTTCTTAAAAAATCACTGTAAAACTGTGATTCCAACGAAAATAATACATTTTCTTACTGAAGCACGCTTCAAATGTATTTAGTTTGATGCACAAAATCACTTGTATGAATAATTGATACGTTTTTGTTCCATTCTTTAGTATGTTTGGATTGTATTCTAACTTCAATAATTATTTAAACCAAACTATCCTACGAGAAGCAAAATATACAGTAGTGACATGCGGTCACACTTTGATCTGGAATGTTTTATTTTTTTAGGATATTTTCTCCGTAATGCCTATCAGCTTGGTTTATCGTATGGAATTTTTTCGTTGGTAATAGAATAGATACATGCCTGTTCAAACTGTTTCAACTATCCTGTACACATATTTCTGATCGGTATTAAAACCTTAAGCAGAAAGTTCCGGTAAGTTCGTCGGAATAGGTTGAAACTGAGTCATGGGTGTTTTTTCACAGTTTTCAAGTTATTTGCCAATTGTCCCTGAAAATGTCTGTGGTCCAGACGTACTGCCATCAATATATTGAAACAGGAATCTAAATGATAGTTTATATGCAATAAACAAATAATCCACTGTAACATCCATATAATACCGCCGTATTTGTCAACATTTACATTAGTGCCATCACTTCCAATTGGAATAAAATAATCCATTGATATATCGGCATTTAAGATAAAATGAATATTTCTTGTTTTATATACTTTGAAATGCCCGAAGCAGGTGTAACGTAATCTAAAAACTTCGAGTCAGGTTTTTTTATCAAAGAAATATGCTTTTCAAGTATGCGTTGACATTATTTTTTCCATCTTTTTTAGACATAATCCAAGTTTGGCCTTTTTTCTATCGAAGTACAATGCGGGTATTTGTGAAACAGTTTGTTGCGAAATTATATTTTCACCATGTTTTTTCTTCGTTCTTGGCTCAACTTACTTTTGTCTATTACTTGTGAACTTGAGGCATGCTGAACTGCTGATTCGATAGCTGCTTCTGCCCTGTCTGATACTTCAAATGTATTGTATGTTTTTGATAGAAAAGCGTAATCAACCGCAGTTGTATTACTCTCAGATTTAGTACTTGAATTCCGCAACTGAATTGGGTTGGACACATTCGGATTCAGATGAATGTGCATGATTAGAAGAAGTTAAATAAATTATCTACAGTATTAACCGCAAAACAATAATCATTTCGGTTACAAAAATATTCGCTTTTCGATTACTCGCAATAGAATTGGTAATAAAGTTTCGGTTTTAGAAAGTTACAATCTAAATAATATATCCATAATGCTTTGCAATGTATTATAAGACGAGAGACGCTGTCAACTTCAAAATATTGTTATTTTTATCCAACAAAATTTAGAAAAACATCTGTGTATTATGCAGAACAATTGTCGAGAAGACGGAGTTTAAGAAAATAATTGGAAAGTCAACGACCGTCTCGCCGGCGCCATTAAACTCATCCCCTATGGCGCGTCGTGTAAGTAACACAGCACATTTACTCCCCAACTTCACAATACATTCCTTTAATGCTCTGAATGAGTACGTAGTGTCGAATTGAAAATCAAATATTAAAGTTGGATTTCGTTTATACACTTGTATGTACAGACATAGCAGACCTAATTCCCCCGACTCCGAAAATGTCTTCTGATTCTTACTACTATTGTACACATGAAAGTGCGGAGACACATTTCTTTGTAACTAGATAATTCTGACTATTCGACCAAAACGCAACCAAATTTTGAATACATATAGACCGTGTTACGAACTAACTATCGTATAAAACATAATCCTGGAAACTCTAAACGGCTTTTTAGGACATAATAAAAAACATGATTTATTTCCCTATAGACGGCGCTGCTATGCATTTAAATATTATATTGTCCAATTTATTCTTTAATGCCCAACAGTAGCTGTTTCTTCACAATGAATGTTAATTAACTTTTAATTGGAATAATGCATATGCATACGTACATTTCACGACAAATTTTAAATATTACGGAATAATTATAAACATTAGTCTAATTTAATAAGATTTAGACTTCGAAATCAAATACGCGATACATCAATTTGAACGTTGGAATTGTATGTTGAGATAATTACAAGGCGCCCAAAAGTTATGTCTGTATATTCGCCCACGGGTTACAAGTTTGTTTTTCTCTCAAGCAAAGTGAAATATGAACGGATATAAAGTAAATATTTTGACTTGAGATATTCAGCAGACCTCCATTAATTTAACTTGTTGAGATTTAAGCCGCGGATAACAGGTAATTACTTAATAATTACCGATAACTTCTTAGTACTAACTTAAGTGGAGCTTTATAAATCTTTCCTGATATAGGAAAGGACAAAATCATTGATTCTTTAACTGTTAGTGGTTTTATTTTATTATGTTTCTGTCTCTTTTGTATCGACACAAATCTATGTTTTTTTCCGACACGTAAGTTTCATATGGATTTTTAGGAAACAAAAAAAGCTGCATTACTATTATAGTTATGCAGCTTTTATATATATCAGTGCTTTTATATATATATTTTATATATAGCAGCTATTATATATATCAGTGCGAATGGGGAGAGAGAGGAAAAGAGAAAAACGCGAATACAATATATCGACCATAGACATGTAAACTGGGCTGCGTAATTTGTATCATTTTGTAGTCTCAATAATGAGAGAGAGATAACAATAATTGTTGACGACTATCGATATCTCGTTCATTAGTGGTCAGGGATGAATTCGATTAATACTTTGTATCAAGCTACATCAACAACACAAAAATGATTTTTTTATCTAATGGCATAAATTCGCTTTTAGAGAGAGAAACTTTGCCGATATAAATTTAAGAGGAAGAGGCTATTCGATGCTGACTGAATCATTTCTCGGATACTTTGTCATTGTTGGTTGCCCTCAAAAAATATAGAATAAAATATAATGATGTTTATGTACAACATGTAATTATTCGATGCAAGTTATGAGTTACGAAGGTACAATTGATCATTATGGTTTTCATTAGATTTTAAATAAATTTATAACCATTGAAAGCATAATGTTGTGAGGTGATAAAGAACCCCACAGGTCGTTTCATAAGTAATGAGTTATTAAAAAACGTTATGTTATGTTTGTCATAAAGAATAGTGTAAAAAATATTTTTATAAATAAATGTTTTAAGTACTCGCACTATAAGCGTCCCGCGCACGCCTATGGCACATAACGTGCGTATAGACATATAAATATTAGACCCGTAAGAATGCAAATAGGAATAAATGTTTTACGTACTCGCACTACAAGCGCCCCGCGCACGCTTACGTGCACATAACGTGCGCATAGCATATAAATATTAGGCCCGTAAGAATGCAAATTGAAATAAATGTTTTAAGTACTCGCACTACAAGAGTCCCGCGCACATAACGTGCGCATAGACATATACATATTAGACCCGAGTTATAGTTTGCTATTTAATACCGTCTTTGCGATATACCTGGCAACTAAATGGATTTAATAATAGCAACTTTGATCGTCCACCAAATTATTATCTTTTAAGGAAAAGAAAGTTAAAAAAATAAATTTGTGCTTTACTGAGAAAGGTTTCTTATTTATTTATTTATTTATGCGAGCTCATAAAACTAAGTATACAGTGGCTGACTTATTGCTACAAGAGTAATATCTTACAGCCAAGCACAATGAATTTGATGAGTACATTAAGACTGTAAGTGATTTTTAAATATTAATTAATTCTACTTAAAAAATAAAATATATAATATTATGTGGTAATAAAATAATATTAATTAAAAACCAGAGCAAAACGACACTTTAGGAGTAGGGAGGGACAAGGCTGGGTTGTAATGGAAGGGATTAGGATCTTCCAAATTATGATAGATGAAGTATTTTCAGACGACTTTTGAACACAGACAACGAGGGTGCAATTTGTATATTTGTAGTCAGTTCATTCCACAATCGAGTAGAACGTACGGTAACGGCTTCGCCATAAAATTCCTTTCTATGTTCTTATGCGGTACTCCACATTTAAAAAAAATGAACAAAAAATTTTCGACTCGATTTATAAATTTAATTAGTTTTAAATACCATTTTTAGTTTTGGACTTTTATAATTTGATTTGTTATAGATGAATTTTGAATGAAGTTTCTATCTCATTTCGTGTAGAAGCCTCTGACTGACAGATAAACGGGTGGTATAGAAATCTAAAAAAATTATTAAAACAAAATACAATCACGAAGTCAATAAAAAAAAAATTAGATCATAAATTACTAAACGGCAGTGACTACAACCCGTGTATCAGTCAACCGTGCCTTATTTATATATCAGAACTTATATTACGTCTTATTTATATACCAGAACTTTTATTACGTATTATTAAGGTAGATATTTTATCTACTTTACGGTAGAAGAATTTCCAACTTGGTCGTCGTGTTTCAACAGAATACTTTTACTGTTAAAGTAACTTTTACTCAATTTGATACCCGAATAAGAAAACATGTAAGCTAACCTAAACTATTGTTTCCCAATAAAGCTCTATCTGAGCCGCATAGACTATAAAAGAAACTTTTTAAGAATTTAGACGATCATAATTATTTTTATTAATTGTATATAAATTTAATTATATATAAAATTGATCATTGGATTCGACCA
Organism: Druceiella hillmani; assembly: GCA_039881145.1. Classification (NCBI taxonomy): domain Eukaryota; kingdom Metazoa; phylum Arthropoda; class Insecta; order Lepidoptera; family Hepialidae; genus Druceiella; species Druceiella hillmani. Next base: position 18,495,068 of record JAYKKI010000032.1, on the reverse strand, counting down.
AAGAAAATTATAAAAAGATCCGTTTTTTAAAGTATAATAGAAAAATTTAGTTAGGATATCAAAAAAATTATTGGAAAAAATTGAATTTTGAAAAGCTAGAAATATATTTGTAATTAACCATTTTCCTTTAACATAATTTGGTTTCTAGTTTTTTCTTCTAGATTTTCTTCCTATTTTTTTAAAATTAATAAACCACGTAGATAAAATACAAAGAAAACGGACTTAAAAGAGATTTAACTAATAGAATGATAATAGAAGCCGGTAAACCTGTTTTTAGAATTTTTGTCTGTCTGTCTCTGTTTGTTAATTTTTTTGTAATTTGGTATGGTAGTAGTTTATATCCTCGGGGAACATATAGGATAATTTTAGTCTGGATGTTAGATATATGTGTATATATATATATATATATATATATATATATATATATATATATATAGATATAGGTGTATATATATATATATATATATATATATATATATATATATATATATATATATATATATTCAACAATTTGAAGCTTGAATAAATGTTTATGATCTTAATATTTATCATTATTCGTGTCATAAAAACTTAGAATCACATTTTTGTTCAATGCTTCCTGAGTAGGGAACCTTTTTTTGTATTTTCGTGTAATTTATGATCAATAAAGTAAACATAACATCTAATAATAAAGAAAAAATATAACATTTTATTTCATGATTACTTCAATATTTTAAAAATAAAATCATATTATAGTGTTTGTCGTGTCTGTTATGTGGTAATTAGCAATCTAAATGAGAATTTCATTTTTATCAGCACACAATTTACGGTAGGAAAATATATCGAAAAAAGTAATGTGATTACATTTCTACGTATTGAATTGTATTGAAAATGGAACAGTTTACTTTGAATTATGTATGTGTGTTTTAAAAATGAATAGTGAACAAACTTTATCGTGTTCCCGTATATTGGTTATAATCATATATTTTGTGAAAATAAACAAAAAAACAGAAAAACGATAATAGTCCCTATTTATAATAACTTTTCCTACTCCCAATTTCACGCGAACAAAGTCGCGGACAGCTAGTATTACATAAATCCGGCCAAGAGCGCATCAAATTCACTCTGTAGGGTTCCCTATCTATATTTTATTTGAAGTCGATTCAATAAGCGGGTATAAAATTTACTGATTTATAAAATATTTAAAGTGACAGTGGTTTCCCATTTCTTAACCACTATTTCCCCAACTATCCCATACCCACGTTTTCATGTACGGCATACACTTGAAATATCACATATTTATGAATAGTTAAATACATTTAATTTATAGTATTCCAGCGAACTCCACAATTTCTTAACTCTAAAATCTGTAGTCAGAACGCACAAGTCGAACGCAACCAATTCGTACAATGAAATGTACAAACTTCATTAATAAAGCTAGCTTGCCCTTGCGGTACAAATCGGCTGATTGATTATGATCAAGCAGCCGACGTTTAGCGCCAGGGCAAGTTGGCTCCAGTTAGCTTATGGCTATATTCAGAATAAAACGATTACATAATTATTTGCAACATAACATAAAATGACAGCTGTCATTAATTGATTATTATGTGTCATTCAGAGCAAACAAATTGAAAAGAGGTAGTTAGTATTCCATTTTAAAAATACACCTATTATATTTGACAGTGAGTTTAATACATTGCATTAGTTGTTCCTTCCTGTTTACGTTTTTTTAATTAGTGTTGTTATTATGAATGACCATTTTCATCGTGACAGGAAGGTTTGTTGCTTCGTCTACTGTCATTCAAGTGAGATATCATTGAATTCACATTTTATTGAAAAAAGTAATATAAGTGAGAATGATAGGTCGGAAGTCAATTCTGAAACTATAAGCTTCAAATAAATGTTCGTACGTTATTTTTATGTGCGATATAGTGTTTTATTGGCCTTGGCGATAATTTTTCTTTCTGTAAATGAAAGAAAAATTATCACCAAGGCCAAATAATGTAATTAATAAAAATATTTCACTCGTGACAACCTTAACAGAAAAAATCGATTTGAAAAGTAGTTTTCTTAGAAAGAAAAGGCTGTCGAACATTAAATGTATAAACTCTCTTTATATAATCATCCCTGCTTATATAAATTTTTAATTTTTGTTATGTCAATTCGTGTTTGTATTTGTTTATCCATTGTTTAACGTTACTAAAAACTGCAATTAGATCGAAAAATTTTAAAAAGCTATTTATTGCAAAAAACGCAGTCTGTATGGGAAATATTTCTGAAATAAATTTTTCATTATGAATTATTTTCGTAAATATATTAATTTTAATGTATATTTCTTCATTCAATAACCAACAGTAAATTTTCCACTTGTAAATACCACTAATAAATAGCATTACAACAGTATAAGTTCATAACATATTAAAGCAAAGCGTGAATGTAGAGTAGTCGTTTGGTTCACAATTTAACACAATTCGCATTAATATATGTACTTCTACGGTTTTGTTTTTCCCCATTGGTCATCGTCAACGAAGAATTAGTGAGAAATTGAAGCAAGATGCATGAAACTGGCAAGAAATAGATCGGTAAGAATTTTGATAAGGTAATCTTCTGGTAACAATAAAATAGAAATATACTTCAAGTAATATACATACATATGTATATGTATATTTTTTATATTATTTCCCTTTATAACTTGCCCCACCCAAAAACACTGCACAACTTGTCTTCCGCTTAGCAGCTAGGGGCCGCTGACACGCGGTTGAACCGAAGGGCCGACAGGGATCTACTGACTCAAGTATAGGGTTCAACACAGACATCGGATACTGATCCCTAAAGAAACAAGTACTAAAAGTGTCCATTTATTAAAGCTTCGGCTTTACATATTCGAGAAATACTCACTACAAAACAGGTCAGAAACAATAATACGGAAATCGGAAATTAACTTAAATATAGTGCAAACTAATAGACTCTAATCGTGTAAGTTGTGAACGTCACAACTTCTACGCAGGTGAAGAAACGGGAAAAAGATAGTATATATAATAAATAATATTAAACTGTAATAGTATCATCATATATATTAATACGCTAAGGTTATAAGATGTTACTCCCCCTTTTTAGAAAAAACCTCACAACTAATCCACATAAATTATATATCATTTTATAGATAATTGCTTGCTCTACCGGCACCAACTAAAAAATGTATTATTGCTATTGTTTTTGCAAATTAATTAATTATTAAAATTATATACACAAAACAGCAATGCTGCCATCTAACGGCTCAACGTCAATATGATTGACGGTCGGTAAAATTTTTGTTTAATTTCAAATCCACTCACGTATAAATAAAGTGGCGCTTTAGCTCAATGCTTTTGATACTTGCGCCTCTATATGTCAATTTTAGTAAAATATTTGTTTGATCTGTCATCTGAGCTTCATAATGGAATAAATAATGCGAAGACTTCGCACGGGTCACGCTAGTATATATAATAATAATAAAAATACAATAATAAATAAGAGATCTGCATTCAACGGGTAAACACTAGTTAAACCGATAGACTCTAGAACAATTCATAATTAGACACGAATAGTTAATCAATTAGTGATGTTCTTTAGGACTTGACTGTTACTGACGAGACGAAAATGTTATTGTTGTACGATAGTCTAAATGACACAGTAAAATTTATTTAAACATATAATAATAAATAAGAGATCTGCATTCAGCGGGTAGACACTAGTTCAACCGATAGACGCTAGAACAATTCATAATTAGACCCGAATAGTTAATCAATTAGTGATATTCTTTAGGACTTGACTGTTACTGACGAGACGAAAATGTTATTATTGTACGATAGTCTAAATGACACAGTAAAATTTATTTAAACATATAATAATAAATAAGAGATCTGCATTCAGCGGGTAGACACTAGTTCAACCGATAGACGCTAGAACAATTCATAATTAGACCCGAATAGTTACCCAATTAGTGATGTTCTTTAGGACTTGATGGTTAATGACGAAACAAAAAATGTATTATTGCACGATAGTCTAAATGACACAGTAAAATCGACATTCGAATAATTCTCAAGCGTAATGCCGAAATTGAAAGCCCTTAATAGACCCAGTACATTAAAATACTCCAGAATAACATAAATCTGTCAAAATATAATATATACATTCGCATAAAGTCGATTTTCAATACAAGCAGTAACATAAAGTGGGCGGAATTGGTGCTTTAAAAGTTTTGTTACGACGTAAATTACTTGGAGCAACATAAGTGTTGAGATGGAAATTGCCAACATAAGTCAAAAAGAGATAAGATAAATTGAAATCTGAATCGCCCATTTCGTTACATTGCAATCGCTACGGAGTGTAACCGGCAAGATCTTGTTTACGAGCATCTTGTTTTCATTGCTCACTTATTCAAAATAGTAAAATCAGTTTATAAGGTTATTATTACCACAGTAAATAGTTTATTCCGTAATTGTTAAAGATATCATCGTCACTTCGCAATTTCGGGGTAGGTAACATAAACTGTTAGTACGGCAAACATATTTGAATTAGATTATCCTAAAGGATAATATATTTAACAATTACAAAATAAACTATTTTCTGTATGGTATTAGTAATATATGGTAATTATTACTACACTAAATAGTTTATTCCGTAATTGTTAAATATATCATCGTCACTTCGCAATTTCGGGGTAGGTAATATAAACTGTTAGTACGGCAAACATATTTGAATTAGATTATCCTAAAGGATAATATCTTTAACAATTACAAAATAAACTATTTTCTGTATGGTAGTAGTAATATATGGTAATTATTACTACAGTAAATAGTTTATTCCGTAATTGCTAAAGATATCATCGTCACTTGGCAATTTCGGGGTAGGTAACATAAACTGTTAGTACGGCAAACAGATTTGAATTAGTTTATCCTAAAGGATAATATCTTTAACAATTACAAAATAAACTATTTTCTGTATGGTAATAATAATAACATATGGTAATTATTGCTACAGTAAATAGTTTATTCCGTAATTGTTAAATATATCATCGTCACTTCGCAATTTCGGGGTAGGTAACATAAACTGTTAGTACGGCAAACAGATTTGAATTAGATTATCCTAAAGGATAATATATTTAACAATTACAAAATAAACTATTTTCTGTATGGTAGTAGTAATATATGGTAATTATTACTACAGTAAATAGTTTATTCCGTAATTGCTAAAGATATCATCGTCACTTCGCAATTTCGGGGTAGGTAACATAAACTGTTAGTACGGCAAACAGATTTGAATTAGATTATCCTAAAGGATAATATATTTAACAATTACAAAATAAACTATTTTCTGTATAGTAGTAGTAATATATGGTAATTATTACTACAGTAAATAGTTTATTCCGTAATTGCTAAAGATATCATCGTCACTTCGCAATTTCGGGGTAGGTAACATAAACTGTTAGTACGGCAAACATATTTGAATTAGATTATCCTAAAGGGTAATATATTTAACAATTACAAAATAAACTATTTTCTGTATGGTAATAATAATAATAATAACATATGGTAATTATTGTCACAGTAAATAGTTTATTCCGTAATTGTTAAAGATATCATCGTCACTTCGGAATTTCGGGGTAGGTAACATAAACTGTTAGTACGGCAAACAGATTTGAATTAGTTTATCCTAAAGGATAATATCTTTAACAATTACAAAATAAACTATTTTCTGTATGGTAATAATAATAATAATAATAACATATGGTAATTATTGCTACAGTAAATAGTTTATTCCGTAATTGTTAAAGATATCATCGTCACTTCGGAATTTCGGGGTAGGTAACATAAACTGTTAGTACGGCAAACAGATTGGAATTAGATTATCCTAAAGGATAAAATATTTAACAATTACAAAATAAACTATTTTCTGTATGGTAGTAGTAATATATGGTAATTATTACTACAGTAAATAGTTTATTCCGTAATTGTTAAAGATATCATCGTCACTTCGGAATTTCGGGGTAGGTAACATAAACTGTTAGTACGGCAAACAGATTTGAATTAGTTTATCCTAAAGGATAATATCTTTAACAATTACAAAATAAACTATTTTCTGTATGGTAATAATAATAATAATAATAACATATGGTAATTATTGCTACAGTAAATAGTTTATTCCGTAATTGTTAAAGATATCATCGTCACTTCGGAATTTCGGGGTAGGTAACATAAACTGTTAGTACGGCAAACAGATTTGAAGTAGTTTATCCTGAAGGATAATATCTTTAACAATTACAAAATAAACTATTTTCTGTATAGTAATAATAACCTTACAAACTGATTATACTATTCAAACAAAATCTTATAGGTTACAGAGATTAGGTTTCTTTTGAAAATATCTAATAACGAGTTGTAAGTCTTTTATTTTTATATGTCTTTTATTTGTTTATATCACCAAAATTCACGTGCTGCCAAATATTTAAAATATATGCAGGCCGGTGTCAAGCACAGAGCAAAATTGTTTAGTACCTCTACAAATATATCATATTTGTAAAGATACCGTAAATAGTAGGTTTGTAAAGGTACGGTAAGTAGGTGGAAACAGAAATTTTAAAGTGATGGCTTTAAATGTGACGTTTGGCATCGAATAATTATCCCGAAACATGTGTATAAATATGTCGGTCTGTTACAGGCTAATTTTTTCTTTTATATTTTCCCTAAGTGAATTGTGGTAGATAGGTTTTCTATTATTTTAAATTGAACATATTTATATTACCTATACCTGGTTTAAAATATGTGAAATAAGTTTTAGCATGCGATTTCATTCGCGTGAAATTTTATTACAAGAAATAATTTATAAAGTAACCTTTTGTACACAATAATATTAAACAACCATGTACGGGTGTTCCGATACACTTGCTTATATCTATATCATGATGAAATTTCACTGGCGCGATTTAATTATATACTGTGTCATCTGTCGGATAATATATGGCATTAATGTTCTATAATACTAAAATATTACATTTAATGTTAAGTTTCTATATGTGTATCCTAAAACTAAATAAAAATATATTAATATATGTCATAAGTCAAACATTTTAATACGATCGTGCTTTCCAGTGTTTTCCAAATTTCAAATTATATCCGGAATTTAAAAATAAATTTTAAAAATAAAAACGATGTCAATCACGAAAGCACAATGTCTTAGGTCCTCAATTAAGAATTTCGTTCATTAGTTATTAAGTGATAAATTTTTTGCCTTTACGGTTTTATTATAAATGAAAATTACCAATGTTGAAAAATATGCCATTAAAAATCCATAAAGAAGTTTATAAACCCAGTTGTATAACCTTCGCATTATAACGACAGAATTTGAAAATGGTCAACAAATAAGTTTCTAGTATAAGAAAACTGCTCTTAAATTCTAAATTTGCTTCGTAAGCCTATGTTTGCGTAGTTGAAACACGCAGTGAATCCATTAAACCGTTTAACTCGTTGCGTAACGTGATAATTAACGTCGATTCCTTTAATTAATGTCGATTCCTTTACGGCGCAGTGAAAATGTGACGAAGAATATTTATGGGTCCTGTCATTTTAAGACAATAAAATTTAACGAATTTATATAATCTTGGATTGCAGACATAGTCTGAAACGATTCGGTCTTGAGTTTCTCAAACCAGTTTTAAACACACTTCAGGTGCTAATTTATATTCACTACGCTTATTCTTTAAGTAGTCATTTTACCAGTTCTTGGTAATTTTACCAGTAGGTACTTCGCGTGGTGAAAATTGTGCTGCGCTACGCAATTTGTAAATCATCAAAACTGTTTCCCGCTGTAGTGCAACCAGGATTGTACCCTAGAGTCTAGTAGATAAGTATGATACTATAATTATTAATATGTAAATGTAATGCGTTTTTAAATGAAAGAATTTTTTAAAAAGTAAAATACATATTACCATCCAGAGAAGAATTGGGTATTTGACTAATTTTTTTTATTTCATTAATCATAATTTCAAGGTACAAGCTGACGAAGAGTGAAATTTTTTTTAATAATCTTAAAACTTGACAGGGTTATAAAAGTTTAAATTTAACCTTTAGAGAAGGACGGAAATACTGTGTTGTGAGGTCATTTTTAATATTGCACATTCTATTCTACGAGAGGAAAAGAGACAGGGATATACCCAACTCTATCCGTATCTTCAAATTTAGAAGCCTACAACTGTCTTATTTTTCAATCAATTTTTGAATTTTTTTCAAGACTGTTTTTTAATTAACTTATATTTCACAATATTATACGAAAATATCAAAATTTAGGATGAGTCAACTACCGTATTATAAAACTACCATTTGTGATAGTTTTTATGAAAGAAACCCATATCGCTGTCAATTAATTTATTAGTGGTAGAATTGAGTAATGAAATCTTATAGATTTGTGCACAATGTTACTTTAAATTTTTAAAATTTTTGCTTTTAATTTCGAATGTTAACTTCTCAGATCACAGGCCTTATTTTAATTACAACAAGATCATTGTTACTTTTGTTATATGTTTTTATAGGTAAATTAGTATTAAAGAAAGAAATAAACGGAAAATATTTAGATAGACCCAAGTTATACCAAATAATTAATATAAAATTAGAAAAAGTGGAAAAATAGGGAGATTGTAAAAATTAAAGATGGCGACGAAAATATGAGACAGTGTCCATTGGAAATAAAAGACAATTAAATGAAACTACGTGATGTAGTATTATTTCTATTTTCTTTAAGTTCTTTACCACGACCTAGGTTTCGTTGTATTACAACACCTTTGCTAATAGCCTACTTGAAGATGTAATACAACGAAACCTAGGTCGTGGTAAAGAACTTAAAGAAAGTAGGAATAATACTACATCACGTAGTTTCATTTAATTGTGATTAATGAATTTCTACAAAATTAACACCAAATATATTCAATATAGGAAATATAAGAATTGGAAATATATAAAAGTCCATATAGTGTTAGACTTAGGTGTCGCAAGAATAAAAATCACTCTTATGCAGAGAATCTTACCTTTAAAAGTGTTATGTAAATCGTCAATAAGACAGTTGAGAAATCTTGTGTTATTTTAATGAAAAGCCAGGTTATTTTCCATAACAGTTTGTAAATGCTATTTCTATGGAATTTCAATGGTCTGAGAATTTTACCTCTGTTCCTACACAGAGGTAAAATACTCATCGATGTAACCCTACAGGATCGTCGAGAGACAGTGTCCATTGGAAATATAAGAAACATACAAAGGGAAGTGGTAAAAGTTCATATAGTGTTAGACCTAGGTGTCTCAAGAATAAAAATACACTCTTATGCAGAGAATCTCACCTTTAAAAGTGTTATTTAAATCGTCAATCAGACAATTGAGAAAGCTTGTATTATTTTAATGAAAAGCCACGTTATTTTCCATAGCAGTTTGTAAATGCTATTTCTATGCTAATGCTATTTTTGTGGAACTTCTATGGGCTGAGCATTTTACCTCTGTTCCTACACAGAGGTAAAATACTCATCGATGAAACTCGACAGGTTCGTCGAAATAAATCACGTAAGATTCCAAAAGAGCAAAAAAGACATTTATGTTGACAACACAGAACGAATGTCAATGTCAGTTAACAGTTTGTTTCTAATTAATTCAGGCATCGATTTATATTTCCAAAAAGATATGCAATTTATTTTTATCGATTCATATCGATTTATTTTGCTTATCTTTTTGGAATCGTTTGTTAAAAGTTATTACGTGCTTCGTTAAATTTTTAGTGTTATTTTTATTTTTTATCAGTAATTCTTGATTTATTTAAAATATCATATGTGTGCGTTTGTGAAGATAACATTTTTTTATTGTGTATTATGATCATGTATGGATTGTCAATCGCTGAATTGGTTGGTTTTTTATATTGTATACAAGCAGTTTCGCCGATCTCTTTTGTAGATATGTCGCTTAACTGAAATAAGGGCTTGAACATTAACCCCTTAATTTTTATTAATCTACCTCTTAATAATGAGAGATTAATTAGAGTAAAATAAATAAGTGTGTATTTTAACACTTTCTAAAAGACTAATGTCTATTTTGCATCTATTTGTATATTGATTATACTTCGTGATTGACATCGTTTTTATTTGTAAAATGTATTTTTAAATTCCGGATATAATTTGAAATTTGGAAAACACTGGAAAGCACGATCGTATTAAAATGTTGATTATATATGATTGTATATTTATTTTTCGGTCTATATCTGGCGCTTCTTTTGCAATATTGTCGATAATGATTTACTTACGTGACGCGTACAATTTTTGGAAAAACTTTAGCTATTTGTTTTCACATAGCATTATTTCATAAGGTGTTATTTCACTCAATTTTCCAACTACTTAATTTTGCTTTCACTATCGTGTACTTAAAAACAAAAATAAAAAACCAAATGTTTCATTAAAGTTACCGAATCATTCCAACAATTTTAAATCAAGCAAAGAATAACTGAAAGTCATCTCTTTTGAAAAGACACAGTCTCTGGTTAGACTGAAGTCTAAATGTTATATTATAATGGGACATTAATCTTAGAAACAACACAAATTAAGCAGAGAAACGATTTCAAGCTACGAACGATCGTTCAGATTTTAAGTTATGCACATCCGATCCGATGTTTGCGTGCAATCATTTCTGGTACTTTCAACATTTAATTTCTTTGGGATTTCAATTTTTTATTATTTTTATCAATTTAGAAACATAAATTTTTTCTATTATATTTCTATTTATATGAAAATTTAAAAAAATAGTTTTCATTAGATTTCGTATTTTTAATAATATAAATATTATTATATTTTTACAGAAGATAGGAACATTTTAATAGAAAACTTTATTAAATTATTTATTAAATTTTTCTTAACTAAATGAAACTATGTGATGTGTTATTTCTACTTTATTTAAATTCTTTACCACGACCTAGGTTTCGTTGTATTACAACACTTTCAGGTGGGCTATTAGTAAAGATATTACAAATTGTCCACCTGAAGGTGTTGTAATACAACGAAACCTAGGTAGTGGTAAAGAATTTAAATAAAGTAGAAATAATACTACATCACGTAGTTTTATTTAGTTAAGAAAAATCTAATTATAATGAATTTCTACAAATTAACGCCAAATATATTCAAAATTTATATATTGTTTGACGCTTAAGCTGCTCTCAACCACTTTGAAAGATTATCATATCAAACCACGATATAATTAAGAAATTAGACCCCAAACGGGTGAAATATCTTCAGTTTCTGGTCACTTTTTGAAACCAAGAATACATCCTGGTGAAATTCTTCTGAAAAAGGTTAATTCTCTCGAGATAAAATCTCTCGTTATCTCTATTTGCAGTCGTCTTCTCATTCGTGTCCTTTTACTGTGTGTCCTTTTCACCGTGTGTGTTTTATAAAAGAGCGTATGTATACGTGTATAGTTTAAAACAAATAAATTAATAAACATACGATTCTTCTAGAAAATGATGACAGATTATTTATGAAAAAAGCTCGTAGTATACCTTGGATTGTCAATCGTCAAAACGGATTCTGATGACGAGGAATTACTGGAATCACTATTTAGTCTTTTCCTCCAACTCTGGAGTACGTAGACGCCCTTGTGGAAGACGGCCATGGGCAGGCTGGCCCGCCGGTAGTCTCCGGCTACCTCCATGGTGCCGGTATGTTTTTCACGCATCACTTTAACGAAGTTGCTTACGCGCTTTTCGTAAACGACTTTAAGATCATTAAGAGAGAAACTTACGAAACGGCTTTAAGACCATTTAGTCTCGACGACTTTAAGACACAATGTCACTTGCATTCACCTGTACCACCAAAAGCACCACTTCAGTTTTTATTTACGTTTAATTTCTTTTTATATTATTCGTAAAAATAACAAATTGAAATTAAGATTTAAAAAGATATATTCGAAAAGCACTCCAATATTGACGAAAAAAATTTAATAAAAATTGAAAAAATTAGCGAAAATAAGAAATATGATATCGAAGAATTGCAAGTTTTTTATACGTTACGTTAATTAGAAGCTTCTAGATATTTTATGAGTATCAGAATAATAACATTGCTTTTCTACAACCTAGTTATGCTGATTAGTGTCTCCCTATATACGAACGTTTTAACAGTATTAGAGTAACAGTCAACAGTATTAGAGTAACAGAATAATAACTGCATATTATAACCTATTTAAATATAATTGCAAACAGAAATGTTTTCAATACCGCTTAAATCCTTTATTAAAAAATTATTATTAAAAAAATATCATCATCACGTTAACTAGGATATATTTATATAATATTTAAGTTATTTTAAACTTAAAAATTGTTTATCGTTTAGTTTTGGTAAAAATCGCTCTGAAAAATTGTTACAATTAATATTACACGGAAAGTACTTATTTCAACATATTACATTTTTTTTTAAAAACGCGTCGAGCGATTTCTCTAAAAAATTAAGTCAATGTAAAATGATGTTTTATCAAAATTTTGAAAAAAAATGTACGGTTTAGTTTTGGTAGAATTTGCTCTAAAAAACTGTAAAATGAATATTACAGGTGTACAAAAGTAGGTGTTTCGCCACGCATCATTTTATTTAAAAAGGGCAAAACTTATTTTTTACCAAACTATTAAAATAATGTCATATTAAAAGTTTGGAAAAAAACATAATTTTCAATAAAAAATTTTATAATAATTTTTGGATCTTACTGTCACACGACAACTACCTTAATATATTGAAAAAAAAACCCTTAGATACAAAATAATCACACTGGCATAAATTAAAGATTTCTCGGTCTTAGGTTACGCTCTGAACGCTTACTCACCCTACTTATTCCCAAACATACCTCTTACGAAAAATAGTTTACTATCCAAGCAGCAAAATTATGGAAACAACTGGATTTTGATACTAGTAAAATATCCTCATTAAATAGGAAAAAGTGCTTCTTCTCCTATATTAGTAAAATATTATGTCATTTGACATAGTAATAAAATATATTAACAAGCACAGATTATGATAACTAATGCTTAAAAATATTTATATGGAAACTTTAGGGAGGTGAGGGTTAAATTATGAGTGCTCAAAACAATATTTTTTATATCTCATATACAGGTGTGGTATTGTTGGAAAAAACTTGTTATGAGGATCACAAAAATATTTTTTCGTAATATTAGGTATTGTATCTTCAGATATACATACACTGAAAAATACGCAAAAATATCTCCACCCCCTCCCCCATATTTTCGAAAACACTGAACTTAAATGTTTTTAGTGGGAAATCGATTAGTGGTTAATTTCGTTGTGCGACTTCATCTACGTATCTAGTTTATATGAGGTACCTACGTAAGCCACGTTGGAAATTATATATATATATATATATATATATATATATATATATATATATATATATATATATATATACATATATAATTAATTAATTAGCAAGATTTTGTTAATTAATATTCCGAGATAAATGATAAAACGTACCGTTTCCCAAAGAAATATTTAAATGACGTATGAAGATGCTGAAAATATTATGGATGTATATTCAACTCCAATTTACATGTATGAGGACACAGCAGAAAAAAAATCTTTAATATTATGCTACATATTAATTGAGCTCTCCATAAGAAGCATATACTCTAAAAATTTAAATTTATACAGGTCTAAAACTCTAGAAATGATAAGGTTGACTGAAAAAGGTATGATGAAATTATTAGCAATATCACTACATTTTATAAGGACCCCATAAAAGTGCAATTGTAACATTCAAGATGTCACTAATAAAGTTTAACAAAAAATCTCGAGTTATATAAATTACAGCACTATAAAATTTATATACGTACATTTTACAGTAAAACCAATTTAAAAACAAATTCCTCAAAAATAGTTCCAGTTCATTCATAAATGAACACAATAAGGACCCCATAAAAGAGCAATTGTAACATTTAAGATGTCACTAATAAAGTTTAACAAAAAATCTCTAGTTATATAAATTACAGCACTATAAAATTTATATACGTACATTTTACAGTAAAACCAATTTAAAAACAAATTCCTCAAAAATAGTTCCAGTTCATTCATAAATGAACACAATAAGGACCCCATAAAAGAGCAATTGTAACATTTAAGATGTCACTAATAAAGTTTAACAAAAAATCTCTAGTTATATAAATTACAGCACTATAAAATTTATATACGTACATTTTACAGTAAAACCAATTTAAAAACAAATTCCTCAAAAATAGTTCCAGTTCATTCATAAATGAACACAATAAGGACCCCATAAAAGAGCAATTGTAACATTTAAGATGTCACTAATAAAGTTTAACAAAAAATCTCGAGTTATATAAATTACAGCACTATAAAATTTATATACGTACATTTTACAGTAAAACCAATTTAAAAACAAATTCCTCAAAAATAGTTCCAGTTCATTCATAAATGAACACAATAAGGACCCCATAAAAGAGCAATTGTAACATTTAAGATGTCACTAATAAAGTTTAACAAAAAATCTCTAGTTATATAAATTACAGCACTATAAAATTTATATACGTACATTTTACAGTAAAACCAATTTAAAAACAAATTCCTCAAAAATAGTTCCAGTTCATTCATAAATGAACACAATAAGGACCCCATAAAAGAGCAATTGTAACATTTAAGATGTCACTAATAAAGTTTAACAAAAAATCTCTAGTTATATAAATTACAGCACTATAAAATTTATATACGTACATTTTACAGTAACCAATTTAAAAACAAATTCCTCAAAAATAGTTCCGGTTCATTCATAAATGAACACAATTGATTATATTAATCAAGTCAAGTTCGATAAATACTTGCTGTGATAATTATAAATGCTTCTAATATCCGATTAATAACTTAGTTTGATTTCATTGTCCTTACAAAATTCAAAAGTGATCGCTTTCATTACATAAATGGCATATAATTAAATCTTTATTGCTCGATGTATCGTTAACTAACAATATTCATCCGTAAACTGAGATAAATCAATCATCTTTCATTTCCCAATTTCACTTTATTATTTCCTTTCGGGATTTCGTTTAGGAGTAGGGTTACTATCCTTTCTCTTTTCCACGGACACTGTTCTCTTTGTAAAAGGGCCTTGTAACTTCTGGGGGGACTTTTTAAATATGTTCGGGCTTTTAAAGAACGATATTATCTATTACACATTAATTTAACCCACGGATTAATGAAAGAAATAAAACAAATCAGAAACTGTATACAAATATAAATTTATAATGATTTGCTAGGAATTTTGAAACTCATAAGAATTTTAAAACAGTAATATTAAACGCTGTCTGGTTATAACAGTATTATAATACACTAAGATATATCTCCATTCATGATTTATTTTTTCTGTAGATTTCATCTTTAAAGTTAGTCACTATTAATATTATTTGTCGATTTAAGGTTCAAAGTTTAAATTTTAAGTTTACGTTGTTGTAATCGGATTTTTTTATTGTTCATGAAAATGTCCAGTAGATGAAACATTATAATTTTTTTATGTATATATATATATATATATATATATATATATATATATATATATATACGTAGTATTTTTGTGGCCAGTAAGGTAAATTAAATTTGATTAAGACAAAAGTTGTTTTGATTAGTTTTATATGAATAAATTAAATTAACCTATGCTCTTCCATTTTGATATAATGTAAGCCTTTGCTTTAATAATTTACATGTCCGGGAGGGTGAACGCAATATTTTCCTTTGCCGGGATTTTCAGGTTAATAGTTCCAATTTTCTTGTAGTTATATTAATAAATTGCTAAATTGCTCGTGATTAGGGTTTCTATAAAGAAACCCTAATCAGGAGCAATTTATTAATTTAAAAAAAAAAGAAACCCTAATCAGGAGCAATTTATTAATTTTCGTAAAGTTGTTTCAAAGAGGATTTGAAGGAATATCTGAAAGGCCAAACGAACTACCCTCATTTTACGTAAATAACTACTTATTAAAGGGACATCGTGATTGCTTCCAATTTTCTTTTCTTGATATAATAAATGCTTGTTTTATTAGAGCTCTATACATTTGCTGTAATAATATTCTATATCTTTATTTATCTTTCAATCAATATTTCTTTCAACTTTCATTTCTATACATATTAAATGCAACGTCTGCCTGTCTGTCATCGTTCAATTATCACTTGAGTTTTACCACATTGATTTTTATTCGGTTTTTACAGTTAAAGAGAGTTTTTGTCTAGGAAGGTTTCCACAAGCATAAATGTAGATGTCCAGGTTACAAAGTTATGTAATCCTTGGAAGGGGATAGGTAAATAATACTTTAGATGGCGCGGCAGTGACAATAGATAGAGCGGGAGTAGTAACTTGTTCAGAGAGATACTCATATTCAGTCTTTGTGAATACTACAATTTCTATGTCAGCGAAGTGCAGGTATAAAGCTATCGATGGAACATTAGAGTGGTATAATTAGTTGCATCTAACCTGCTTTATTGCTATACTAGTTTTCGTTTGCCGCTTTGTCCGCCAACATTTTCGACCAGCTCTGTCACTAGCGGCTTGAAGCAATTGCTGTATATAAATAATGTTAATGTTTTGCCGATTTTAACGTACACGCTACGCCATCTATTGATTTGTTGCACTATTACATTTATATTATTGAGAAAACTAATTTCACCATAAAAGAAATGAGTATATTCCTCGGATTAAAATATAACTATAGACTGGCCCCGTTTCGCATGGAAAGGAAAATTTTCCGATGTATGGATTTTTTCCGACTTAATCCGTATTTATCGCCATAGGTCGATCAATTTACACAAAACCTACATCAGTTATATGCCTTTGGGATAGTATTAAGTATCTGTGTCCTAATTATGTCTGGCGTAATTAAATAATAAGTACATCCATCAGACTCTTGCGTAGAGCTTGTAGATCAACGCACGACTGAGGTGGAGTTTTTGTTCTGACTCTTTTTATTCATAAAACAACGTAATGATCACTAAAATTTTTGTGAAGTGTATTATACGCGAATTAAAAAATAATTATTCCTAGAGAATTGACAATCATAAGACGTATCTTTGTAGACAAACCTTAAATATTTCTTTATGTAAAAAATTTATTACATCCGGCGAATTAGGTGCAAAAACAAACATATTATGTTTTGATGTCACACGTGATAGAGCAACGGACGATGATGTCACTGAGATCGATGTCAGTACCATTTACAGTCTGGCCCTGTGCTTTATTTGTTGTCATTTGAAATGCTAGCCGCTAAAAAAATGATAGACAACACTGCCATACAAAACAAATATGCGACCTCTGATATTCTAATGATTTTAAAAGACAAGTCCCAGGTCATACCGTATTTACACAGTCCTTACTAGTCCTTTATTTATTATAATTTCAAATGCTAGGCGCTAAAAATGACTGGCAACACTGTCATTCAAAACTAATATGTGACCTCCGATAGTCTAATTTTTTGCACTGTCCATACCTGACAAACATTAAAATGTCATTATTTTTTTGACGATTTACTCGCTAATTATTATCATAGTTCGGCCAAATTACACAAAAACTTTATAAGTTTTATATTTAAACCTTCCTCGTAAATCGTTCTATCTACTGGTGGAAACCACATGAAAATCCGCGTAGTAGTTTTTGAGATTATCGTGTTCAGACGGACAGAGACTTTGTTTTATACTATGTAGTAATACACTATTGAGTGTCTATATTAATTTTAATCGTAAGTTGTAGGTACACTAAATTTCATAAATATCTGTCTAGCCTTTTAAATGTGATAAAGTAATAAACATATAAAGACACCAATGTATTAATCAGTCACAAGAATTATAAACGTGTTAAATTTCGGTAGCGACTCATCGCTTAATTGTAGTTATTACGTAATGAAAAACTAACAAACAAATTAACTTTCAGAATTATAATATTAGTAAGGGTTTGTGTAACTCACGGTTCATTATAAAAAACAGTTCTGTTGCTTTTTTACTTTTGGAAAAAAACAAATAATCTTTTTTTATTTTTAACACACGCCATATATGCAGACGTGAACAATGACTACCATATTAATGGTATTACCCCGTCACACGAATTATAAACGTGAATTATAAAATTGTAGGTAATGAAAAACTAACAATCAAACTAACTTTCGGAATTACAATATTAGTAGTTTGGTTTTGTGTAATTCGAGGTTCATTATAAAAAATTGTTCTATTGCTTTTTGTTTCCGAAAAAAAACCATTTTTTTTCATTTTGAATATACGCCATATGCGTGTTTGGCCTTAACATGCAGACGTGAACAATGATTTCCATACTAACTTTATTTAATAAATAACAAATATGGCCACGACCTAACCAGGGTTGTCGCTTGTGCAAATATAACGCTTGCGCAAGGCAAATATTTTGTCCGTCGCTATCGCGTCTTGACAGTTTTATCGTTGCTCTGTTAACATTACATAGCTCCTGATCTAACAGAGTTTTATCAGAAATCTGTATTCGAGAATGTTTTGTATTTAAATTTAAATTTATGTCTTTATTCATATTTACGTTTATAAAAAATCAAGGCCAGCGTGAAACTGATGCTGAGTGTGAAAAACATTTGTTGTAAACTGATGAAACATATAATATATTGAATCCAACAGGAAGTCAGAAAGTTGATTGCCTGATTGAAGTGGGCCATTATTTCCGGTATCATGTAGGTTATTGACGATATGATTAATCTGGTATTCTCATTAGCGAAATGGCGGTTTCGGATGTCCTGCGGCGGTTCCACAGTTTCTGCTTCCTCAACGGATTGAGTTATGAACGTTGGACATATAGATTTACGTCAAAATATTACATAGAGGAAAAAAATTGCAATTTAGGAAGACGTTCATTAAACTCCCAATATTGACATATTTAGTAGGATTTTAATAGAGAATAAGAGAAACGTTAAACATTTCCTAGAAGGTCGCTCCTTGACAGCATAAATACATTAAATTCAAAATTATTGGCACATTAATATTTATTATTCTTGCAGCTACCAACGACGAAACACAATTCTTTAAGAGGAATAAGGACAAAAATTATCAACTTCATACTTTCTCAATTCCTTGTACCTCATCCACTACTTAGAGTGGCTAAACAAACTAAAGAAACTTAAAAGAAATAGTGAAAGTATCCACTGGGTTTTTTTTGGCTAAAGCCAGTCTTGAAGAAAATGTTATCGAAATCAAGAAAATTAGATAGGAGGTTGTTGACAACTTCTATCGAGGTACAAATTGTCAGAAAGATGTCACAAAGGTCACGATTACGGTTTTTACACTAGCGAGTACTAATTTTATCAGCTAAAAAAAAATTGGAAAATTGTCAAAAATATCTGTCTTTTCAAAGAAGACACACCAATTCACAGATCCCAAGTACTCAAAGTTGAAGGGTGTAATTGGAACTTGAGACTAACGATTTACGCTCTATAGTCTGGGCCTGACCATGAGTGGCGTTAAGCTATTCTCCAATGAAAGCTTGACCTCTTCATATTTAGCTGGATTTGACGATAGGTATTAGTAATAAAACGACCTGGTACTGTGCTTTATTATGCGCTCAGACTATAACTAAGTAAAATACTGTAATAAAAATCTTAAAAATAATGCAGTCTGAAAAGTGTTCCTGTTCATAACTCATGTAGAAATTTATCTTCAGGGATTATGTGATAGCGTTTCAATCTCTCACGTGAATTGCAACTATTTAAATAACAAAGAAATGGTTCTTTAACAATTAACAGTGTTCCTTAATAATTCGTTTCTCAAATATTGATTGCATTGAAAAATTTACGTAAAATAATTTTTCAAAATATTTTAA
The DNA here is from genome assembly GCA_039881145.1 of Druceiella hillmani. Taxonomy (NCBI): domain Eukaryota; kingdom Metazoa; phylum Arthropoda; class Insecta; order Lepidoptera; family Hepialidae; genus Druceiella; species Druceiella hillmani. The sequence goes on along the minus strand of JAYKKI010000032.1, from coordinate 18,475,194 downwards.
GTTGGATACAATTAATATCGTTTAAAATTTTATATTTTTTCCTCTATTCATTATTTACAGGATAGAAATTTTTTTCTGTTGGATAAAATACCAAAAGAAAAAATTAAACATTAAAAGACATGTTGTCACATACTTTTGTAAATTATGAAAGTAAAAAAATAGATACCATCACGTCACTATATTTTTTAATTTAATAAACTCCATAAATACAAATTAGCGATATAATCGAGCTCGATATTTGATATCGATATTCTAACTTCAATATACCCTGAGTGTTATTTACGAGTTCCGCAGCGTACAGTATTGATGTATGTTATAATTAACTACAATAAACAGTTTTCATTAGTTATTGCTGGAAAGAAGCCAGCCGAATTTTTGTGCAAGTTATGTACATATATATATATATATATATATCCCAAGATGCATATTTTATTGACAAATCAAAATGGTTGCGCATATCCGCTGTAGATAGTGATATAGGATTTTTTAATCGATTCTATAAGAAAGGAATGAGGACCAAGATTTTCATGTAATTACATTATGCTCTGCTAGATGACGCTAACGACACATATAGACCGCGCAAGCAAATACATACTTTGCTCCGCTCTTAAATTTCTTACATATACATGTCCAGAAATGATTCTACTTTTACCCTGATGTTCCATTCTAGATGCACTTTCTCCTAATCTGGCAAGAAAAAAAATTGTAAACAGTTATTTTTCATTATTCGAAAATTGTTATGGAATTTTATTGGTGTTTTTAAGCCATTTGAGTCTAGATATAAGGATTTAGTTGTAAATATAGAGATAATATCGACGTGTGAATATTATAGATATTGAAAAAGTAAAACAATTTTCATATAAAAGAAATGAGGGGATTTAACCAAGAAAAACAGTATCAAACTGAGGTACATCTAAAAGTGAATGACTTAAACTGTAATAAGTACACGTATATAACGTTAAGGGCACTCAGTAAAGGAATAAAAGTTGTTACTACATTTTATGCGCCGCTAAATTGTTGACAAAAATACACTCCGAGAATCGCAACACATTCTCGCTATACTAAATTTACTATAAATTTAAAATATTTTGGACTTATTCAATTTTTGGCCCTAAGTCTGGGACTTATCTAGAAAGGTTGCCAACATTTACAGAATATATTATTAATAGGTATAAACGATATAAATATTCCGAATTGTGCTACGTTTATGGCAGTCAGCGGTAAGTTTTCAATTGTACTACAATGGATAGTTTAAGAAAATTAATGCTTTATGACTTAATGTATAATGCATTTCTATCTATATATTAATACTGAGGAGAAAACTTTGTACCCCTTTTTAAGGAAATTGCTCGCGCGGAAGAGAGTGTGAGATTTGGTATAGTTAAAGTTTATATGGAGAAGGAGTGCAGAAACCTAAAATTTAAGTATGATATGGGATATAAATACATTGAATTATATATTACAAAGACATTAAAAGATTCATTGTTTACGTTCAACAATAAAATATTCATTATTTATGTTCATACTGTCAATGTCAAATACGTAATAGTTTAGAGATATACTCATTGACAAAAAACCTCAATAACGTTCAAACTTTTAACGAATTATTGTCGAATTACGACCACTGGGCGACCACTAGTTGACATTAAAAGTAAACTGAATTATGAGAACGAGTTAATAACTGATGATGAAAAATGGGCTGCACACAGTAACCATACGTAAGTGCCAGAATAATCAAGAGTTTCAATATCCAAACTTAAACTAAATACCTTAAAGGTAATGTTGATCTGCTGGTGGAATATCATGGGCATTCTTAATTTAGAGTCGCTTCCAAAAGGATATGTAGCGAGTGCAGAAATTTGCAGCAACAATTAGATCGATCTAATGAACTAAATATCCAATAAGATCATGTTAATTTTCTCCATAATAACACTACCACAAAATGCTTCCATCAAAAATTACATGCATTGGGTTTATCCGTATATCTACGTAACATTAAAGGACATGTTGTGACATACTTCCCCCGACATTGGGCCATATGACTATTAAATGTTCAAAGCTCTAAGCAATAATTTACAGGAATAAAATATTTGGCCGTAAGGTAGGAAAAACCTACAAAACGTCAAAATTTGTCGCCGGATTTTGAAGTCAAAAATATATTGTCCTACTAAGTGGTGATAAGTCATAGATAATAATGGTGGCACGTGTATATTTTAATCTCTTTATTTATTCAAATTACCATCCCAATAAATTAAATTTCTTACGTGTTCTTGTTAGTACTTTTGAATTTTCCTTCTGTTTTTTAGTGCATTCAAAATCTTAACACTATTGATAGTTTTTCATAAAAACTACGTATTGCAGTATATAGCGTTTAATAACGACTGCAAGTTTTGCATGTGCAATAATAAATTCGCAAAGTGCGTGTGTACTTTGAAGAAGTTATATAAATATTTTCATTAAAAAAATAAAATTAAAATTAGTGAGAAAAAATCTAAAAAAATTAATTCTACGAATAAATGAACTTCTTAAACTTCCTTCAGTGCCATCTATTGTGTTCCAGAGTCTTTTTCTAGATTATTTTGAGAACAATTAAAAAAATTACCTTTAGAACGTTTTTATTTACAATATAATACAATTTTCTTTACAATACAGTAAACAAATAAAGGTTTTCTAAAAAAATATCTCAATTTGCAAATATTAAACATAGGAAATACAATGAAACGAAGAAATTACAAATCGCTTCATAACGAGATTTCCTTCTTAATAATCATATAGAAAACAATACAGTAAACAAATAAACGTTTTCTAAAAAATTATCTCAACTTGCAAATATTAAACACAGGAAACACAGCGAAACGTAGAAATTATACATCGCTTCATAACGAGATTTCTTTCTTAATAAGCATAAAGAAAACTATTACAAACGACCTTTTTTTATTAGATTCTTTCTCGTGACCGGAATAATATTCAGATTATATTTAAGGATATATCAAAAAAAGTTGAACGTAACGAAGAATCGAAACATCACGAAAAACATACTTGCAACTCTTCGATCGAATTAATGCACATGAATGAACTTAAAAGGCGATTATCAGATACCGATATACCTTAAGTTATCGAAATCACATTCAGTTTAACTTCGACTTTTTTGAGAAAAATTTAATTGGCACATCACTGACGATCCGCATCCAAAGTTGCCCACCCACGCTGGGCCGAATGACACCGATATCCCTTAAGTTATCGAAATCACATTCAATTTAGCTTCGACTTATTTTCAGAAAAACTTAATTGGCACATCACTGACGATTCCGCACCCAATGTTGCCCGCTGGCGCTGGGCCGAATGATTCGCGCGGTCGGTCTCGGCGCACTGAGCGACCGGCGGACACTCCGCACGGCACGGCCTAATCACGCACGGAACCGTCATATCTCGCCGGCTCTAATCCGGCAAGATCGTAAATTATGCAAGCGGTACACAGCACGCGAAGCAATCGCGCAGTTTATATATTAAGGTTGAGTGTTTGCTTCGTAAAACGCGATATGGCAAGTGCAAACTCTTAATGCACAGTGATGTGGGCACTTGTGTTTCATGTAGTTAAAAATAGGTAGAAAAATAAAGAAATAATAAAATATAATCGATCGCATACAAAAAAAATTAACGAAGTCGTGACTTGGAGCAGACGAGAAAATCGGTCATTTCCTTTTCATATTTTTCACGATAACAAACAACCTGAAATAGTTTCCAAAACGAAAATACACAAAAAACTAAAACTCATCCAAATCGATCACTAATATTGATTATTCGCTTGATGGGTGGAGGTAAAATACTTTACCCATATAAACTAATACAAAAGACGTAAAGTTTTCGACTGTCTTTGTTTGTTAGATACAAATTCGGAAACTATGTATCCGGTTAAAAAAATCTTTCACTGGTGATTAATAAACATGTTCTCAATGAATATTGGCTGTATTTATATGGGATTATAACGTAATGGAGCTGATAAATAGAAATTTTAGTAACGGAAACCAACGTAAACGATCAAGCGACTTTCTGGCAAACACTGTCTACGGTAAAATATATGATTTAAAGAATTATATAGAATTATGCCTTTACGGTAAAATATATGATTTATAGAAGAATTATAGAAAATAAAAAAAATTGTGATTTGGTGAGTATTGAAAAGAGAAAAAGCGGTTTAACACATATGTTTTTTTAGCTGGAAAGTAAAATCAAAACCGACGATATTGACAACACAATAATTGCTGAATTACCCGACAAAGAAAATGATCCGACATTGTGACAAAGAACATGGTACATGACCCATATGAGAAATATAATATAACGACTCTATGTACAAAAATTCAACTCTAATCTACAATCTAAGAAATATCTCCGACGTTACGTTACTGAGATATAGACCACCGGTGAGGATGGACATCTTGTGTATTATTATATACTGCTGGATTTTTTTCGCGTAAAACTACGTTTTCACATGACAGAGGGAGTAACTTCGTTAGTACGATGGACGTACATATGTACGTAGAAGGACACGTAACTAACGGAAGGAGTCGCATTCCATTTATCGAAAGCTAACGATTACAAAGTGTCCACATACATACAAACGTACAAACTAACGGAGGGAGACGCATACCGTTTTTCAAAAGCTAAAGATTGCAATTTGTCACATACGATCATACGTACAAACTAACGGAAGGAAACGCATTCCATTTTTCAAAAGCTAAGGATTGTAATGTGATCACATACATGCGTACAAACTAACGGAAGGAGACCTATTTAATTTTTCAAAAGCTAGAAAGAATTTTGTGTCCTCATACGTACTTATGTACAAACTAACGGAAGTAGGCGTATTTTATTTTTCAAAGGCTAAAAAGAATTGCAACGTGTCCTCATACGTACATGCGAGCAAACTAACCGAAGGAGACGTATTCCATTTTTCAAAGGCTAAAAATAAATGTGACGTGTCCTCATACATACATACGTACAAACTAAAGGAAGAAAACTTATTCCATTTTTTAAAGGCTAAGCATTGCAACGGGTCATCATATGTACATACGTACAAACCAACTGAAAGAGAGGCATTCCATTCTTCAAAAGCTACGAAATGCAACGTACAAACCAACGGAAGAAGACGTAATCCTTTATTCATTGTAACCTATCCTCTTAAATATACGTGTACAATCTAACGGAAGGAGACATATTCAATTTCAAAGGCTAATTTAAATAAGTTGATTACTTGTAAAATTATCCGAGTAATAATCACTTCCAACGTGAAAGTTCGAGGTTGGCGTGCTTATCGATAATAAAGCACACAGCCGCGGGCTTTGCAATAAAAATATTATAACGATATCCACGATGCTCATCTTCAATAAAAGTTCTGCACAGTTTAGGATCATTGCATCAGTGTGCAACTGTGCAAATTGATTTAATATCTTGGATTCGTTACTTCAGATTTTGGATGTGTTGGATTCACGTACTGGGTGCGTTGTATTCAGACATCATGAGATCCGTTTTGGTTTTCTGAGTATCACTCGAGATATAATATTACTTGGAATTCAATATGTGGGACACAGAGGAGTCCCAAGTATAGTAGCTCATAAAGCAATAGCGCAGTTGCGGAGTGGCGCATTCATAAAATATACATTAAGTACATTTATAGGCGATAATTATAGTAGATATAAATATCTAATAATATGAATATTCCTCAAATATTCATATATATATATATATATATATATATATATATATATATATATATATATATATATATTATATATATATTGTAATAAAACTGTAAACTTTATGTGTTTGTACATGGAAAAGATTCCAAAAAAAAAGAATTAATTGATGAATTATTTTTAGAATTTTTATCTGTTCGTGTGTTTGTTTGTGAGAAATTTTATCTGTTTATGTGTTTGTTTATCATATAAAAATTACTGCTTTTAGTCAGATGCAGCTTTTAATAAAATATGGAAATCAATTCGATTGTGAGTAACAAATTGAAATAAATCGACATGTAGTTGTTAATCTAGAAAAATTATCTTATCTCGATTAATCATCGAAATTGGGATCTCAAATGTCTTCTATAACGTAGATACTACACACGAATGGCATTTCAAAACGTCATTCCTAGATAGGGGGAAATTACATTTTCCATAGATTAAATAATTCCATTCGTCATAGCGGTATAACTAAATATATAATTGGAAAGATATTTTTTTTCAAAATGGGAAAATACTTTTTAATAGAAATGTCGTTTATATAAAAGTACTAACAGCAGAAATGTGACGGTTAAGAAGACGAAATATTAATTGATAGACATCTTCAGCGATATTTGAAATGCAACACGGATGAAGTGGAAAATGGAAAAGTTAACTGGTGTAAAAATGGAAATTTAGATAGATTACGAATTCGATATGCTACTACATAGCGATACGTTTATCTGTTAGCCAGCCTTATAGCTTTTGAGCGAACAACGAAAATTAACCAGACACATCCAGCAAGACACAAGTACGTTCAATACATCTGGCTAATGTGAAAGAAGAATGAATATACAAAGTCCCTATTTACGTTGGTTCATAATTTACAATTAATTTTAGCCTGAGGTGGAAACTGATTAAAGTTCAATTGCATACATCTTTACCTTTACACTATATTATAAGTGGTTCTCTGGTCGTTAGTCGTCCTGGCTTTATCCAGGTAAAAAAGGATCATGTCCGCATATGGTTTTGATCGTTTTTAACTCACTTTTATTAATTTCTATATATGTATCTATGTGTGTATATATGTAACGATGTAATGGAATCTTTTAATTAAATTTTCACCCATTTCTAGACGTTTGAATTAATTAAAATATATTGTATATATATCAAGAACCGGACCAAAATATAATTTAATTAAAAAATATAATTTTTATTATATGATTTATTTACTGTTTAATCTTTCCTTGAAATTTGGTCACTCATCAATATGCAACCTAGTATATCCAAGTATATATATATATATATATATATATATATATATATATATGTGTGTGTGGTATTAAAGAACTCAGTTTGAAGATATACTGAAATGAAATTACGAACCAAGAGCACACGACAAGTTTTTATGAACATAAAAATGCATGGATGCAAAAATAAAATATACGCGCCCGTGTATTCATATATATGTACCTACATTTATATGCGTATTATTCATTCATGTCACACAGCTATTTACGTTATTAAAGAACACACGTGGCAATACCAATGCAGAGTATAAAGTGTAAAACCTCTTTATTGAGTTTCTAATATTGGCGTAATTTTAAATAACCAAAACGGGTTCTTTAGTTTACTGCACAGTATGGAAATAACGATGGTATATCTACATATTTAATAACAGTAGATGTAAACGGGTTTATTCGTTAAAGATATTTAAAAAAACGGGTGGTTCAAAAACTATAAAACTATTAACGTTATCAAAGATTATACGTGGCAATACTAATGCAAAGTATAAAGTATAAAATCTCTTTATTGATTTTTTAATATTGGTGTTTTAAATAACCAAAACGGGTTCTTTAGTTTACTGCGCAGTATGGAAATAACAATGGTATATCTACATATTTAATAACAGTAGAAGTAAACGAGTTTATTCGTTAAAGATACTTAAACAATTTCGAGCGGTACAATAACTATAAAACTATTTATGTTATCAATTTTACACGTGGCAATATTAATTCAGAGTATAAAATGTAAAATCTCTTCATTGATTTATTAATATTGGCGTAATTTTAAACAACCAAAACGGTTTCTTTAGTTTACTGCGCAGTATGGAAATAACAATGGTATATCTACATATTTAATAACAGTAGAAGTAAACGAGTTTATTCGTTAAAGATACTTAAAAAAATTTAGGGAGGTAGAAAGAATATAAAAAAAAAATCAATTCTTTTAATTATGTTTATCTATGCATGTATTTGTGAATTTATTTATACGCAACGTACTACTTCTGAACTACACGAATATACATTATACATTTATGCAATATATTACATGTAAACTTCACAAATTATAGACACTTCCGTGCAATATACTACCTGTGAATTACACCAAATGTAGACTCCTCCATACAATATAATAACTCTGGGCTACATCAACTATAGTAAATATACCACCTCCATGCTATATACTACCTCTGAACTATAACCACCTCCATGTAATATATTTACTAGATGTGAACTACACCAACTATAGCCACTTTCATACAATATACTGGTATTACTTGTGAACTATGCCCACTATGTTCACCTCCATTCAATATGCTACCTATGAACTACTTCAGGTTCGCACTTAGTTTATTGCATGATGATGATTATCCATGCTCTCTTAAAATTATATATATATATATATATATATATATATATGTATATGTATATATATATATATATATATATGTATATGTATATATATATATATATATATATATATATATGTATATGTATATATATATATATATATATATATATATATTTAACCGAAATTTTTAAAGTATGTACTAACAAAATCTAACACTGTAGAAACTGTCGGGCAAGGACTGTGACGGACAAGGACGGAGGGACATTACGAAATTATAGGGACAGATTTGATATAGGAAATTATAAACACAGATAATACATAAGAAATTATAAGGGTAGATATTCTATAGCAAATTATAAGGACAGATATTACATAGGAAATTATAAGGAGAGATATTATATAGGAAATTATAAGAACAGATAATATATAGGAAATTATAAGGACAGATATTGTATAGGAAATTATAAGGACGGATATTGTACAGAAAATTAGAAGGACAGATTTTATGTAGGAAATTATAAGGACAGACATCATATAGAAAAATATCAGGACAGATATCAGATAGGAAATTATAAGGATAGATATTGTACGGAAAATTATAATGACAGATTTTATATAGGAAATTATGAGGATAGATTTTATATAGGAAATTATAAGGATAGATATAATATAGGAAATTATGAAGACAGGTATTATATAGGAAATTATAAGGATAGATATAATATAGGAAATTATGAAGACAGGTTATAAGGACATATTTTATATAGGAAATTGTAAGAACAGTAAGTCGACATTAAAATTGGACAGGCTCAAAGTAGGTTTAAAACGATACCGAAACTTTTGTAAGAAACTTTTTAAGATGAGTGTTGGTAATACGAAACATTACCAAAATTTAATTGTATGCATTAGATAATATACACCGGGTTAACCAGGTGACATTGGAAATCTTTGAAATTTTCTATTCAATTTTAAGGCATTAAAAACTACATTACAGTTTTGAAAATAAAACTCTTTCGACGATTTGAAACTGTGTGTTTGTGACAAAATAATCGCCAAAAATTTTCACGCAATAATTTTTAAAACTTTTACTGCTGTCTTAATCAGCAAAAAATGATGATAGGCTTCGATTAATATTTCATCAGGAAATCTCACACCGCCATCGTACGCGGCTGATTTCACTAATTCAAGCGTGGCTGTACTCGCTTCACTAAGGGTATTCAAGAAGGATATCCTGCAACAATAGATGCCGAAGGTAATATAAATACTTTACAGCTCATATTAGAAACATACGAAAGAAGTATTCATGCGCAAATACGGACTACTTTAGGAATTGACATGAACCAAAAAAAACGACGTAAAAACCTAAGTGTCAGATAGCTTTCTCCTTAATGTTATAGGTCACAATTTAAACGAAGCCGAAAAACACCATTACGTGTGCTGTTGTCACAAGACGATACAAAAATTCTATGGCGGACAGTCAAATTCTATTTCTGTAAAATATTGCAAATCGACGGTGAAAAAGCCAAATATACGATTATGAACCTGAAATAATGAAATAATTAATAACCTAAGTAATATCCGTCTTATTGGGAGAAATTTTAGTTCGATGAAAGCAAAAACCGGTAAAAACCTTGGCCAAGCGAATCGCTACAAATATATGTTAAGGGATTATTTAGAACACATATTATATGACGTGTGTTATGTAATAGTGGCTGTTATGTAACTGCGTTCTGCAGTGTCAGTCATAAGCTTGCAGTAAACTATTATGGAAGCCTCAATAATATGCAGTTACATGTTAATACAGAAACTACTAGTGAAAGATTAGATAGAAAAATATTACATGAGGAAGGAGACCAGTGAAAATGGGTCTGATGTTACAGATATCGAACATAATTTTTAAAAAGGCTAATATTTTTAAAAGGCTGATACACATAAAAACAATTCATTCAGTCATTGACAATCAGAAAAAGACAAAAATAAAATAGAATTTAAAACCATAATACTAAATTATAATAATATCAAAATCAAAAAGAAAACTCCAACGAAATATCTACATAGAAACTTTTTAGAAACGGTAGGAAGAAGCAGAAGTTTAGAAATAATTCATAAGATTCGAAAGGACCTTATAAAACTTTAATTATTATTTTAAAGCCACCTATTTCTAATATATTTTGCAGACATGATTGTGATGAGGCTTTCTAATCATATTACAATATTATCGATGCCGAACTGGATTGTAATCATATTACAATAATAATCATATTACAATATTATCGATGCCGAACTGGATTGTAATCATATTACAATAATAATCATATTACAATATTATCGATGCCGAACTGGATTGTAATCATATTACAATAATAATCATATTACAATATTATCGATGCCGAACTGGATTGTAATCATATTACAATAATAATCATATTACAATATTATCGATGCCGAACTGATTTTGCAGACATGATTGTGATGAGGCTTTATTGTGATGAGGCCTCATGATTGTGATGAGGCTGTAATCATATTACAATATTATCGATGCCGAACTAATTTTGCAGACATGATTGTGATGAGGCTTTCTAATCATATTACAATATTATCGATGCCGAACTGGATAAGTTTTCAACAAAATTGTTATCAACAAATCGTTAATTATATCTTTGAAATCGTTAAAAATTTGGAAAATCTATCGCAACTTCGTTAACCATGAAATCTTGGTATTAACGAATCAAGGATTGATCGTTAACAAAATCACAACTCGAACCATAAAATCAGAATGATTTGAATAATCATTGTTTACGATTAAAAATACTATACGAAAGGTCGCATTAGTCTAATTGTACGGGAAAAACAAACGTATGTATGTTTTGTTTTACAACAATTCGTCTAGATATAAAATGCCTCGTTAAAATGCCGAAAAATTATGTGTAGAAGCTACACAGTCGATATCAGAAACAACAAATATTCTTAAACTTTGTTTATAAATATAATGAACATACTTATAATCATTTAAAAACTTGAGTGTTGCGATATTTCTTTCGTTAAATGGTTTTCTTGTTAAGCAAATTTAAGGCATGGACATATCTCATATATATAACATATGAGACATGCCCATGCCTTAAGTTTGCCTTACAAGAACGCAATTTAACGAAAAGAAAATCGCAACAATATAAAGAAATATCGCAACACTACATCATACAATCATACAAATTCCTTACCGATATTTCACTGATATTATTACACGAGACACTATACTACTATTTGTTTGCTTCTAACTGATTTCCTGAACATTTAAGGTTTCTGCTCATTACAGCACATTTTCTTTTCGTATTCTTACCATCAAAGTATATAGTCATCCACTAATTTCTAAGATTATTTACTGATCAGCCCCTTATGTATTTCAGATATTTACGTATAAACTACTAATCCTGTGACATACAACTTCCACAATATTAGAATTTTTAATTTCCAGATTACCATAGGTCATACGTTGAATAGCCATGTCGTACATATGCTATATATTGTAATGTGTTTCTTAAATCTATAAATATAAAAAAATTGTACTATTGGTATGTCTGTGCATTTCAGGTATTTACGAATAAAATATTTAGGGGGACCTAATAAAAGTAATAGAAAACTAAAACATTGTTTTTGGAATTTTTATGTTTAACAACTTGTCTATGAGTTTGTTCGTACGTTATGCAAGAACCACCGAGGGGATATTCATGGGATTTTAAACTGATAGATTCCGTAGTCTTGAAAAATTGTTAATAATGTCAACATAGTCCAAGAAAAGATACTGATCTGGGCGCTATCGTGACGAACGCTGACAAAGCTCTTACATATACACTAATAATATGTATGGGGAAATTGTAGGTCTTAAAGGGTTTAGAGAAAAGTTCATCCAAAGAAACGGCATTTATTTACGTTTTATAGACAAGCCATTCTAGCTGTTTTCATATCAGAAAAAAATCTTGTTTATTACCACACGACAGAAGTTTAAACTTCTATTTTAATGTGTGTATATATATATATATATATATATATATATATATATATATATAGATATATATATATATATATATATATATATATATATATATATATATATATATATATATATATATATAGTTAATTGCATTGATGTTATATAACGGATATTACTTCGACGAATCACGAACAATGCTAGATAAATTATTAAATACTAACTGTATATACTTGTAATAAAATATTAATTAAAAAGTGGGCATGGTGTGCTCTAAAAAAGTAGTTCACTTGGCCGATGGGAGCGGAGTTTGCCCGATTCGGCGTCACTGACCCGAGCGTGACGGCACAGTTTCGTTCACTGCTCAGAAAAAATTCGCCGGTGCGCCTAAATAAGTCTTCATTTCAAAAGTACGTAGAACAAAAATGGTTATATTTAGATAAATTTATCAATCCTCTTTAAAATAAAGATCATAGCCGTTTTAAGCGTGATAAATAAAGATTAAACCTTCACATTTTATTATTTAGATTAATTGTTTAAGAGGAATGAAAAGATTTTTGAAAATAAAGCGGAAAAGCGCATTTTCAAAATGCTCGGAGGGATGTATTTGGGTATAGAGAGGACGAACGTGGGGGGGGGAGCCACAAGGCCATCATATCGTGGTACATTATATTACGTTTCTGTAAATTAAAATAATGTCCATCGCTAAAAAAATACATATCAGATAACTTAATTGCATCCATTTTAAATATGTCAAACAGGTTAAATATGTCATCTGGGTGGAAGGTACTGGTGATAGATGTGATGTATAAAGAAATTCTTAGTCTACCCTAAATGTACCCGTGTGAAACTGGAAAATATATTTAATCCATTTTAAATATGTTAAATAGGTTAAATATGTCATCTAGGTGAAAGATACTGGTGGTAGATGTGATGTATAAACAAATTCTTCGTCTACCTTAAATGTACCCGTGTGAAACTGGAAAAGATATTTAATCTATTTTAATCCATTTTAAATATGTCAAATAGATTAAATATGTCATCTGGGTGAATGATACCGGTGATAGATGTGATGTATAAAGAAATTATTCGTCAACCCTAAAAGTACCCGTGTGAAACTGGAAAAGAAGATTAAATATTAACCCGAGGCTGACTTTATAATACAGCTGAATAAAATTATACGTGATTTACTTACAGAGCTGGACGCACGCGCCTGCCGGCTTCTGCATCGCTGCTTCCCGCCTCGCTGTCGCTGGCCGGCGCCTCCACCAAAATGGCCGTAGCCGCGGGCCTGCCGCAACATTAACAAAATTATTACCGACGTACGCATTTAAACATATTTTTTATTTAGCGTCCACATAAAAATTACTGAAAGACAAGCGGCCAGAGAGCGTACGATGAACAGCTGTGCCGTACATATGCCAAATATTGTAATTTTTGCGCGGTTCTGAAATCCATAAATATATTAAAATTATAGAATTGACATGTCCATACATTGCAGGTATTCACGAAATAATTATTTAGGGGGACGTAATAAAAGTAATAGAAAACAAAAATATAGTTTTTGGAATGTTTGTGTGTTTGCCTCCTTATCTGCGAGTCTGTCTTTTGTACGTACATTACGTAAGAACTACTTAAGGGAACTTCATGGGATTTCGACTGGTACATTCTGTTGTGCATGAGGTAACATAGAATATATTTAATTATAAACAACATTCACAATTAAATGAAACTACGTGATGTAGTATTATTTCTACTTTCTTTAATTTCTTTACCACGACCTAGGTTTCGTTGTACTACAACATCTTCAGGTGGGATATTAGCAAAGATATCTTTGCTTTATAGTTTCATTTAATTGTGAATAACGAATTTCTACAAAATTAACGCCAAATATATTCAATATAAACAACATGCTAAAAACAGTCCACGTGGACGAAGTCACGGATATAGTCATTATTAAATTTGTTTATGCTTTTCGGTCGCGGCTTAGCTCACTTAAATTTCTTTATTTATTCAGTTTTAGCAACACCGATCATTGGTTAAATATATCACGGTAGTCAGAGCGCTGATGTGTTTCTTCACTTTTCAACTTTTTAACCTCATATTGTAAAATATTCATATACAAAGTAAAATATTCATCAGTTCCTTTCCTAGATTATATTTACTTTAGTCGCTTTTATGTGATACGAATACAAGCAAACAGAAAAATATATTTTAATCTTCAACGTTCGGGTGTCATAAAGAGATTTATTTATTTACATATAGTTGTAAAACTACTTCATTCATTACACCTATACAGCTTCAATAATAAATACAAGACAATTATTTTAATAAATACCGCAGATCACAGTTTTTATTTATGGTTAGGTTCACATATGAAACGCTTTTTTTAATACCCCATGACGTTCGTTCTTTGAAAATATTGTTGCTAATATTCATATAAATATCCCGGTTTGGGTCATATTGAATGTAATAATGAATTATACAGATTTAACAAAGAACGTATACATTATTCTACTAGTGGTTCTGGACATCAACTTGAGAGCGCTTCTCAAAAAATTACTGCCATATTTACAATACTTTTTAAAATAATCAGTTTGGTAAATAAAATGTTCAGTTGTAATTTGAAATTATCTAGTAGCACCCGAAATTAAATGAATTAAGTTACCGATCTATTTGCTAAAGTACTACATCTGAAATAAAAATTGGAAAAAAACCGACAGAAAAACCAAAGAAGTAAGTTATATTTATTGAAAATAAAGTAAACAGCGCCACCTAGCGGTGAATTTTTAAAACTATACTTTTACGACGGTTATTTACAAAATACACAGATGTCGTCTTCAATTAATCAAGCAGCAGTAGAGTTGGTTGCTATACTTAGTAATTTTTATTGCTAATATTTGACAAGTTTTTAGGGTGTAAAATTACAGTCTCATTAAGATATATCGAGTTATATCTGTATAATGTGTCTTCCCGTGAACCGGATGTCTGAAAATTTGTGCGAAGATATAGCTTTGATTGTATAAAGAGATGATTTTATTTGCACCAAAGCTCATTAATATTTTATGGGTTTTCAAAACAAATTTTGATAAAACCTTGTTTATTAAGGCAGTTCATTCTATAATGTTATTTTTTATTACACTGATCATATTGAATTGATTTGTTATTTCATTTCCAAGAAAGTACTACATTTTCTTTTATAAATTCGTGGAAAATAACAACTTATGATTCCTGATGTTATTGTGTGATTAATATTGTTAAATCGACAAATTTCCTTATAAATTCTAAAATAATATAAAAATACGTAGATCTTGATGCATCTGGAATATCAAGTTAATAAACATTTACATTTTATAAAAATAAAATTGTGCGTGTGCTTATTATGTACACATGTTAGAAGATATATTTCTTTGTCATAATACAAGAATAACTTTATTTAGAACGGAAATAATTAATGGAAATAAAATAATAAAAGGAATGGAGCATGATTATAAATACGGTTGGTAAAATCTAAATTCAATGAAATTATTAAATTTTAAATAATTTATAATACAAATAAATACACACCAAAACTTAATCTCAGTTAGAGAAATACACTGAAAATATATTTTAAAAATTTAATAAGCAGTAATTTTGACACGAATATTCATAATAAATTAATGTTTTTTTATTATATGGACCACTATTAAATTTATATTAGTAAAAAATACTATTTAAATGAACAGATGTAACTTATAAATATAAAACACGTGTTGTATATTTATAAATACCTCAATAACTATCATGAATTTAGTATTAGTCACTACACACGTTTAGTGAGCAACTTTATCCTGTCGATTTTTGTTGCATCGTGTGCGCGTGTAATAAAATTTCACTCTCATGATCTTTTTATATAACTTCAAAAACGCCGGAAATTGGCGTTTTTCTCAAAAACCTTGAAAATTATTACGCGTAATCTCGCCTTAATACTACTTTAATTTTGTGGATATGAAAGCGTTTCATTCTGTAAAAATATGCATCAGATAATCTTATAAATGCGTCTTCTTTGTAATTCTGAATAATTTGTTAAGAAGTAGCTAATATAATTGTAAACAGCTATAAATATGTATACATACTTGAAGCGTATGTTATATAAATATAACATATTTTAGCATAATTGCTGCAAGAGTCTTCGAAAAGACTGATACAGAAAAAAGTGTACATAAAAGAAAGCACACGCGTACTTACGAGACTATAAAACTCATGTGCCGGTTTTATATCTGATTCTGCCTTTATTAAATTAATTTTTGCACGTATTTACCTAATTATTATACATATGCGCAAAGAAGAGAATAAAATATAGGAGTAAATAACAATGACATCTGTAAATACAAAAAAATTAGAAATTAATACTTACAAGGTAAAAATGAATTAGAGGCAAGTAAACAACATAAATTAAGAAAAAAAAACATCAAAAAATTAAAACTTTGAAAATATACAAAGCTTCCAACGCGAACTATTTTAAAATTATATCAAAAAAATAAAGATTACACCTGAGACATTGAGAGAAACATATTAGACACACTATGCTTAAGTAAACTACAAAAAATGTGGAAAACAGCAAATCATAGGATATCTAAACTTGATTTCATATGTGAACAACAACCAAAATATGACACTCGCATTGACAGCATACACAAAATGAGCAAAGTACCATAAAAAGGGTATATGATACTTTATTTTATTGTCCCTTGGTTATTTTGTTAATGCTGTTAGTATAGTATAAACAACGAGTGCTGGTATGTGATTATTGTATCTAAATACTTGTTTGTACTCTTAGGAAGATAAAGAACTGTAAGTTCCACAAAAATATTATTACTCCACTGAGCATTTCAAGCTCAAGTTAAGAAATACCAAGATCGATAGCATGCTATGGAATGCACAAGGCGATTTTAAGTAAGAAATGGTATGTAGTATAGATATACGAAGAAGTTATATAGTATCTATGAAACTCACTAGACTTTCCTTGTTAGCCTGTTCAAAATAATAAACAGAATTATTACTTGCTTTTTTAAATGAATATCAACCTTATGAGGTCTTAGAAATGAGGCTGTGATTAAGAAGCTGCAAAGTTTTAGTTAAAGGATTCAATATTTCTATCAATCGACTCGACATACAATCAATCTTATTTTAAATTTTTATAAGGCGCCTTTCAAGTTTAATTATATTTAGTCGATTTGTCGAGTTAACGTTATTTATTACATAAAAAATAAGAATAAAATGATTTAAAAATAACCAATAATTAAAGAAAAAATATCTAACGAAATTATTGTTAGTAAAGTTTATTAAGATTAAGAAACATCCTTGACTCAGGAATCTTAATAACGAATTCTTTACTAGATGTCTTTACGTTATTTATTACATAAAAATTAAGAATAAAATAATTTAAAAATAAACAACAGTTAAAGAAAAGATTTAAAAAATATCTAACGAAATTATTGTTAGTAAATAGTAATTTTATTAAGATTTTAAAACATCCTTTACTCAGGAATCTTAATAACGAATTCTTTACTAGATTGGAATTTAGAGTCAAAATGTTTTAATAAATATCTATATGAAATCCAAAATATTCTTAATGTAAACTATGAAAGTGTGAGTGTGTAGATTCAACGCCCCTGTTATAAATAATTCATACTAATACGTAACGCCTAGCTACATACCGCGCCTCTACGAAAGTCTACATCTACGTGACCGTAGCAGGGCGGCGGGCGGTTGTCTGTAGCGACCGGTCTACGTCAAGCTTCGTAGATTGTACCTATTTATTGTTAGATTTTTTGCACGAAATTCCGTATGATACATTCTTTTACTCAAAAGTTTATTTAATATTAACGAAAGTGGGAGTATAATTGGAAGAGTGGGCCGTGTATTCGCCAGCGGCCCACGAAATACGGGCGCAGCAATTTACTACTGAGTTTTTCACTGTATGTACAATTTTGTAAATGGATCCCTCGCGATTCTACGATTATGAAATTACTTTCGCAAAAATATGAAGTGTTTTACAACATATAACATTTTTTTTATATCTTTACAGAAATATCAGTTAGAAAACTATGCAACTTTTTAATATCGAAAAAACTGAGTTTTCGTTGAAAATGTATTAAAACTAAAAACAATTTATTTAATCTTAAACACGTAAGAAGATAAATAGTGGATATATTTATTTACAATTTATTATTATTATTATAAAAAAAAAGCTTTGTAACCATTTTAAAAAGTTAATTACAGAAGGCATTTTCTGCCAACAAAATATTCGTGAAATCATCATATTTTTCAATAGAAATTTCATTGGGCCGATGAGAGTAAAATTTTAAAGTTCGCAACGTTCTTCATGCAACGTTTAGTTGTATCGTCTGAATGAATCCATCGCAAGAAGGACGGAAAATAGGTACTTAGCTAACAACGGAGAGAGATAGATAAATACGATATAATAAGATAAGGAGTGTTGTCTTGCCCAAAAATAACCAAAAATAACGCTCATTATTCCTATCCTTATATGTCATATATGTCAAAAGTAAACTGTCAAAATTTTGTCGAATTAGTTGTATATTTATTAGTTGTTGATTTATTACTAATTTTGCATGTACTTAATCCATTACAAGTCTTCATTTATCTTATGGGCCAATTTAATTAACAATTTTTTAATTATATATATTTATATTTATATATATATATATATATATATATATATATACATACATATATATATATATATATATATAAACATATGTATATATATACACTCATTTGTCAATCTTTTGATGAATTGAGTTAGTTTAATGATTTGATATTGATGTCCTTGGTTCCAAAATGTTTGTTAGTGTTTTAGAATATTTCCATCTGTTTCACTTCTTTCATGTGAACTAAGTTGTTTTTAAATTTGATTTATTTTATTTTTGTTTATAGCTGAAATGAATATTTTCTCAATCGCTATAGTAAGTTTTTTTAAAAATCGTAAGGAAAAACAGACGCCTAAACCGGCCTTATTCAGTTTGCATATCTATTTTTTACGTAATCGTAAAAAAATCTATCAAATGACGGGATGTTTTCTGTATCAACAAATTATTAGTATTAATAATTTTTTTAAAACAGATAAATTTTTATTTGCAACTTTTACCTATCTTAAATATAAACTCGGGTCTTTGACAGCAAGATCTTTGAAGACTAAAAAATAATGAGTAGGATAAATACAAGTTGTTGCTAAATGGATATAACAAGCCAACTTCGATAATTTTTTTTTGTATCTTATTCTGTTCCCGAGATACTCTGTTTCATCGATAACGCAAGGGTTAAGCGTCCTGCAGTGCACGTACACCGGACACCGCGCGACATCATTGAAGCGACGTGGTGAACATCTTATTGGGCTACGATTATTGAGCGAAACAAGATTTACTTTGCGGAAAGAAATAATATTATACTGGTAATTCAATATTTTTCTTAGGATTTATCATGAAGGTTTTGTTTATGACAACGGAATCTTAATATAATTATGATTTAAAATATTTTGCTTTAAAAAAATAAATAATTTCTCCGTAATAAAGATTAAAACAAAGATAACAATATTTTCATTTTGATTTTTCGAGATGAAAAAGAAATCCTGCTACGTTAATTAATTAACACCTTTATTATTTAGAATCCACAGTAAAGTCGAACCATGCTCATTTATCCGAAATATTCATTTTGTTTCAAATATTCACTTACTAGCAATTTTCGCTAATGCATTTGTGACAGGCTATTTTCTAAAAAGTTATATCCTAAGTCGCACATGATAATTATTTTCCCGTACATATCTAGGGAAAATGTTACATAAATGCTAGGTGCAGAAATGGGTACAAATATACATACACTTTCATATTCATATGTGTTTTACATTATACACTATATGTATTATGTATAACACATATGTATATGAAATAATGTATAATATATATAATATTACACATTATATGTATGTATTATACATTATTACAAAAAGAGGCAATAAGTTTCCCAAGAAATTAATAACCAATCACACAACATCTGTCCTTTTTTCCTTATCTTACGAGTCAGTTACTCACTCAACAATTTCGTGATGGAATACAATTACAGTGAATTAAAGCCTATACGCACCATCCATTACGACCGGCAGAAAAAAGAAGAAAGAAAAAATAAGCGGTATGTCTCACTTTCTTACATGGAAGCGTCTCTCTCTGCTGGTCGTGCAAGATTGAAAACGGGTGAAGCGTTTTATTTAATTTATAACGCAAAGTCATTTTATTTCATCGTTGCTAAAGTGGCACGTTAATAAACCATACAATAAAACTATGGATAATGGTAAGTAGTAGCTTGTGTTTGTTGGATAAACAATGAAACTATGTAAACCTAAATCCTACACCTCGAATAGCATTTTCCCAGTATTTGTGCTTGTCGTTAATTACGTTGCCTTTAATTAAAATCATTATCAAAACATTGATCCTATCTAACCAAGAAAATTACGAGAGGACGTACAAAAAATTTATGTCACCGTTTTTTTGACATCATAGATAACAAGCAAAAACAAACAACTCATGTCAATAAACATTACATAACAAACAAAATCATCTATGCCCGTCTCGGTCAGCAACTAACTGAATATCTGTAGACCCAACTGGAATCTTGTTATCGCCTAAAATGACTAGAGTCCCATATATATTCATGTCTCGCGAGGACGAGCGAGTTCACGTTGCGTAAGAAGGACATCGCGAGTCCCATCACGTCTTTAACATCCTGTTCTAGCATTGTGATCGCGCCGCCGGCATTACGAAGCTACAAATTGAACCATATAAAGATTCTCATCATAATCCTGTCTACGTATTTTTACAAACTTTCTTATTTTGTCCGGAATTTAGTATGTGTGTGTGTGCTCGCTGGTGTGTGCTTTATTATCGATAAGCTCGCCAGCCGCTCGTTTTGACGATAGAAGAAACTATGACTCGGGTATTTTTTTAAAGCATTCAACTTTTAATACAAGTTTTTGGAAAGAGATCTTTCTTTAAAATCACGCCCACTTTGCAATTTGAAAAATATGTATTATGATTTAAATTTGCTTTTGATTAATAACATGCGATTCCGTCCGTTGGTCTCTACGTATTAATTTTTATTTAAGAAGCCTATTGATTTTCAGAATGATTCGTAGTGTTGTTTAATTTTTATCAACAATTTCTTATAACAAGGAGAAAAACAAAAATCTGACTACGGAAAAATAAATAAAACGCAGGAAATACATACATACACTGCTTGTGAAATTCATAACGTTTTATACCCCAGGACACTTTCTGGGTCATGACGAATCTAAAGACACCTCATTTGTTGAAATCACTTTAGAAGTTTAGTCTGTACGAGGGAACAAACTTACTCACAACTTATACAAGCATATATCAGACATTCGATTCATTAGACATTTTTATTGTAGTACGTAACTGGTGTAAAATGCATCTTCATATGTAAAATCCGAGTCTAATATGTTTTTCACTCTTATGCTTTATCCAACATTACTTTTCTTAGATTAATTAAACCATGGTATTATATTTATATATTTATAAAGGAACTATATAAATATGCTATAAATACGCTGTATAAACGTATATAAATACGCTGTATGAATTGATATAAGCTGACAAGTGTGGACTGATGGACAGAATGAGTGATATTTGGTTTTTAACGCAATTAATTTTGAGTTTTCTCTATAATAATTTTAAAATCGCAACACTTGTGGATTTTGGTATCTATTCGTTTAGACAGTTAGATACATATTTCTCAGAGATCCTTTGACATATAAAGTTAAACTTTACATAATAATAGCGTATGGTAGATGGACTTTGTGTTTATTCGTTCAGACAGTTAGAGACATTTTTCTCAGAGATCCTTTGACATAGAAAGTTAAACTTTACATAATAATAGTGTGTGGTAGATCAATTACAGAAGTGAAGTACGAAAATTTAAATGTTTAACGTGTGGTAGACGGACTTTGGTGTCTATTCGTTCAGACAGTTAGAGACATTTTTCGCAGAGATCCTTTGATATAGAAAGTTAAACTTTACGTAATAATAGCGTGTGGTAGATGGACTATGTTTCTATTCGTTCATACAGTTAGAGACATTTTTAGCAGAGATCCTTTGACATAGAAAGTTAAACTTTACGTAATAATAGTGTGTGGTAGGTCAATAACCGGAGTGAAGTGCGAAAATATAAATGTTTAACGTGTGGTAGATGAACTTTGGTATCTATTCGTTCAGCTGGTCAGATATTTTTCTCAAAGATCCTTTGACATAGAAAGTTAAACCTTCCGTAATAATAGCGTGTGGTAGATGGACTTTGTGTCTATTCGTTTAGACAGTTAGAGACATTTTTCGCAGAGATCCTTTGATATAGAAAGTTAAACTTTACGTAATAATAGCATGTGGTAGATGGACTTTAGTGTCTATTAGTTCAGGCAGTCAGATATTTTTCTCAAAGATCCTTTGACATAGAAAGTTAAATTTTATGTAATAATAGCGTATGGTAGATGGACTTTGGTGTCTATTCATTCAGGCAGTCAGATACTTTTCTCAAATATCCTTTGATATAGAAAGTTAAACTTTACATAATAATAGCGTGTGGTAGATCAATTTGAGAAGTGAAGTGCGAAAAGTTAAATGATTATTTTAGAAGCCTTTTTTGAGTGAAGAGGTAAAAGAAAAATATTTTTTTAGGTTAATTACAGGGGATAATGAACGAAAGTTTGCTAAAACGCCAGCTCAAAAGTATTTAATTCGTTTTTCAATGTTGACTTTTAATTATTTTTTCAAACACAACCTTCCAAAATTGCTCCCTCCTTCCCAAATAGCTTAGAAAAATATTTAAAAAATCAGGAATATTGGTAAGTTCTATATTTACAAAAAATATTTTGATTTAAAACTTAGTACAGTGGAAGTACTAATGATAGTAAATAAATAATCATATCAAACAAATATATGTCATTAAAATCCAAAGGTGTATGACGTGATAAGTAGGGAAAACTAAATAAAGCTATTGACTGGATGAAATATACTTTTAAACAGGTTTGGCCGCGTTCACATTCGTCTGGACTTTTAATACAAGGACCCATGTCAATGAAATGCTTGCGGCTTTGCATTATACTAACGTTTTTAACTTACTTTGTGATAAAAAAATAAAATGGCTATAAAAATATCAAAAGAACAGGGAGGAACAGAAAATAATAGGAAGATCGAAAATTTTTGACGCATGTCGCGATCACTCGTATTGAATTTTACATCTGGGACCCTAAAATTTCAACAAAATCTGCCCAGTAGTTACAAATACAAATAAACCAACAGATAGCAAACATTTAAAAAAAATGACCAATTTGTTCTCTATCTATATTTCATAATGCGCGTACAAATAAACCGCAAATAGAAAACATTTTGAAAAATGGGCAATTTGTTCCCTATCGATATTTCATAATGCGCGTACAAATAAACCGCAAAGAGCAAACATTTGGAAAATGGTCAATTTGTTCTCTATCTATATTTCATTATGCGCGTAGAAATAAACCGCAAATAGCAAACATTTGAAAAAATGGTCAATTTGTTCTCTATCCATATTTCATAATGCGTGCACAAATACACCGCAAAGAGCAAACATTTGGAAAATGGTCAATTTGTTCTCTATCTATATTTCATTATGCGCGTAGAAATAAACCGCAAATAGCAAAGATTTGAAAAAATGGTCAATTTGTTCTCTATCCATATTTCATAATGCGTGCACAAATAAACCGCAAAGAGCAAACATTTGGAAAATGGTCAATTTGTTCTCTATCTATATTTCATAATGTGCATACAAGTAAACCGCAAATAGCAAACATTTAAAAAATGGTAAATTTATTCTTTATCTATATTTCATAATGCGCGTACAAATAAACCGGAAATAGCAAACCTTTAAAAAAATGGTCAATTTGTTCTCTATCTATATTTACACGAAATAATTTTTTTTAAATTTGCAAGCTTTCTAAATATTCACACTTTTATTGTTTACCTGCATAATATATGAAAATATATTAGACATTCTGCATGTTCAATAAAAATCGTTTATAATAAGCAGCCTGTAAATATCAAAGGTCGTTACTAACTTCTCTAAAGGAGACACGCGAGAATTTCACATCGTATATCGCTACAAAATAATAAATTAGAATTAAAAATAACGAAATTATATGAAAAAAATATAAAAAAACACTTTTTATATTTTACTCAATTAAGGAACTTTGTATTTAAAATGTATATTTTGTGAAAGAGACACCACGCAATATACATATTTATATATTTGCAAGTTTAAAAAAAATACTATTTAAATATGCATTACTGTATCTTTCAAATGCGTAAAAGCCTGTGAAAGAAGCTGTAGTCAATATATTAAAGTTATGAAAAAATAATACTTCCAAATCTTTTAATATAAATATTATGTACGTTTAAATATTCACATATGCTTCTAGTTCTACTCGTACTTAATAATAAAGAAATAACCTTAATAGGCTTTTAAAGCTGTTGTTTATAAGTTTTGATAATATTTTTACTGAATATAATAAATGAAATCTAATCAGTAATACTAAACCAATTTCTTAATATACATACCGCTCGTTTTATTACAATAAAATTTATTTTGTACAACATAAAATAACTAAAGGCTGGCACCCGGCGTTGTTCGCCGTTCGTTTCAGATTGAATATTATTAATTCAAAGTTGCATGAATAAATGATCCGATGTAAGGTCGATGTTTCGCGCAGAAAATAAATTCTAGCAATTTTCAAGACTATATCATTATTAATGTAAAACATCTCACGGCGAGTTGGGATGGGAGTTTAAAAAATTCTGATGACACGTCGCAACGTGCCATTCACCTACCTTCGCGTCTCGTCGGCTAAAAATATTATAAAATTAAAAATATATTTTCAATACATTGTTAAGAAATATGTCTGTGATAAATTATTTTATGAAAATAAAATAATATAATAAAATTAATATTTTATTATTAACAACAATCTAAATATTTGCTTTTTCGTTTTCAATTAATTCAAATAAAAATATTTCAATATGAAAATATAAAAAAAT
This sequence comes from Druceiella hillmani, assembly GCA_039881145.1. Classification (NCBI taxonomy): domain Eukaryota; kingdom Metazoa; phylum Arthropoda; class Insecta; order Lepidoptera; family Hepialidae; genus Druceiella; species Druceiella hillmani. The sequence goes on along the minus strand of JAYKKI010000032.1, from coordinate 18,449,722 downwards.
TTAAATGTTTCACATCTGCCAAGCGTCGTGTGACGGCTCACAATTTTATACTTTAGATCTAGTCACTACTTTCCTGGTCATCATTGACTCCTCCATCAGGATCTTTCTATAGATACATTATTTGGATTTGGTTTTACAATTTTGTTAGGAGAAACTAAAAAAGACGCCTTTTTTCCGAATTTTGTTATGGTTGTCATCACTGTGCAACTTTTTTTAGATATGACGAGTTGATACAATCGAATCGTCAGATAAATATAAAAACCGACCAAGGGCCAACCTGTCTTGCACATCGAGGGTTCTGTACCTCATTTGAAGTGAAATCATTTTTATTTATCCTAACTCATCACTAATATGGATTTCCTAGCGAAATAATTTTTTATTAACACTTAATACAATTAAGTAGTTTAATGTAATATATAATAGTATATCAAAACCTATGACATCTAGAATCATAGTTCTGGTTTTCCTACAACCTTTTCGTTGGCTTCTAAAAACGTATATTTTATTATAATTTTAGATTTAATAGTTTCAAAAAAAAATGAGACTGGTGGAGTCATAAAGTTTTTACACATATTTCTGTAGTTTTCTAGAATAATATTATACTACCTAAAGTTATAAAAAAAATAATATTGCGACCTTTGTGACCTTCAAAATTTTAAACGACACGCCACAACAATATTCTTTTTAAATTCGATATAAGCGTTTTTAATTCGATATAAGAGCCTACAACAATGTTCTTTTTAATTCAATATTCTTTTTAAATTCGATAATTTAAAAAAATATTCTAGAATTTAATTTTGTACTTCTCTTCACTTTAAAATTTGCATATAAATATTTTCGAACTTTAAATATTGAGATACGTGTGAGTTAACATGGTTGATTAATATACGAAATTTGAAGTTTCTACGTAAAACGATTTTTGAAAGAAAACGGTTGTGACAGACAGAAAGATGGACAAACTCGTGAGTAATCATAAAGGTAAAAAATTATAAGGGTTCTTTTGAAGTACGGAATCCCAAAAAAATGTTATTACTATCCATTACGACATGATTTTCAATTAATTATAAACCTCGCTACCACTAACAACTGAGAATTTATATAGTCTCCATGGTCGGTGTTAAATTGGTATTATGATAAATAGTTTATGCAGTTAAAAAGAAATGTTTACGTATTATTTAATTGTGTCAAAAATATCATACCCAAAAATGAATTTCCGAATTGTTTTTGTCGTAGACCAGAAATAATTTTGGACTGTATACACGTATCAAATCGATGATTGTAAGGATTCCATAACAATTGTTTTAGAGTTTTATATAAGATAGTTCAGGAGATATTGTCGATAATGTTCAAAAGATACACCGTCGCCCGCCTCCAAGTCGTCTTCGAAAGAGTAATTTATATTAAACAAAATCACGTGTTTGCAGCGCTACACATTTGTTATAGCCGTGTCATCTATTTATAAATTATATAATCAGAAATATGTCAAGTGCTAAAGTTAAAATTATAGAAAAACATAGTTATTAAAAGTTAACCTGTTTAATTTCATGTTTGGTGTGATATAAAATAAAAAATATTATTATAATACAAAATATATATAATTACCTTGTTTCACATTCTATAATTTAAACTATAGTCAATTCAATGTCAAGAGAGAATTTTTGTAATCAATCGAATTTGACAGTTAAAATATGGTTGACACAAATATAATATACGATCAGCTGACGACTATTTATAAAATTAATTGTATTATATCGAGAGTATTACTAAACTGTATACATAATCAAAATATTAACTTTAGAAAGTTTCATTATAAAAAATGTTATAAATACAAGTATTAGACAGAATTAATTCGAGCGTACAGCTAGTATAATTATTTGCGACATTCATTATTTATATGTTCACAGGGGTCACACTACTTTTCCAAAGGCATATAGATTTAAGAGATCAATTTTATTTTTTTGCTTACCGTATGCCAACGTATGGCAACTTACGTATCTGTACCACGTATTTACACCGCTTGCTTGCCACACTTATCTTATCAATGTAATGGCAAATAATCTGCGAGGTGCACTGACTTGTCATTTTTCGATAACCCTCTCTAAATTTTTGGCGTTTCATGAAATTATTTTGTGTTATATTAAGTTTATTATATTATTATGTGTTTTACAATATTAAATTCGTTTTGTTAAATGTGTAATACTTTTAAGTATGGGTTTAATTAAAATGGCAAATGTTCTAAGCACAGTACCTATACAGCTGTTCGAGAATACATATCACTGTAAAATAAACACAATCAAAATGATCTGAGCACAAAAGAAATGATATATGGCGAAAGAAAACACTACTTTTAAATTAAACTATGGCAAAAGATTTCTACTTGGCGCAATGTCATTTAATAAGCCCCGCGGCATGGCTCAACAAACGTTGTTAATGTTGATATACGATGTAATAGATCGATTTATGATGAATATGTTTTGCGAATATGTTCTGTAATAGATATTATATATTGTGTAATACGATTTCTCGGTAATATCAGCTAAAGGTCGGCCTCGCTGGCGCTAGCATTCCAATATCTTTGGATATCGGTGTCGAAGCCCAGATTCATTGTGATGTAAAAGTATTTGTGATTACTTTGTAATAATTTTCTGTATAACTTAACATTTAAGTAAACTACTCTTTTTATTGAAATTTTTGGTATTATTTTATTTTATGTTTTTTTTATGTAACAGTAATATTTATCAATTTTTCAAAACACTTTATCTTTCTTGTCTGAATTTCTCTAAACATAACCTACGTTACATATGTATACAGTGTAAATATGCACACTAATAAAAATATATATTTTTAATCACAAATACAAAATAAATCCACTTTAAATTACTAACATGAATTTAAGAAAAAGGTTTACTATGCCTGAACTGTCAAATCTGATTGTTTACAAACAGTCTCTTCAAATTGAATGGAGTATAGGCATGTTTTACAGAAAATTTGGCAAACATGGTGTACAAGTGCTAAAGTTAAAATTATAAGAAAACAAAATTATCAGAATTTAACCTGATTAGTTCCATATTTGATGCGACACAATAAAAAGTATTATCATATTACAAAATATAAATAATTATTCCATTGCACGTCCTTTAATTTGATACAAACTCAATATGTTTAAGAAATAAATTTGTGAATTACGGTGAAAAAATGTTCTGAGAAAATAACGATAATTTTGCGATTGTTAAATAAATATAATGGATCACAATAGAAAGAGTCTTCTCAGATATAAAAACTAAAGTATAATTGATTAGAATATAAAAAGCACTATAAAAGGAAGTCATTATAACGTCATTACCTAAAAAACTACACTAATAAGTCAAGCGACATAGGCCAATGTTATTAATGCTAAAACTAAAATAAATTTAATAAAGCTCATGCATACCTCGACATTTTAGGGTTAATAAGGCCAAGCAGATTTCTGTCCGGTGTACCAGCTCGCACCAACAATCAGCATGCTGTTCTATACCTAAAATTAGTGCAAAACAAAGGCTGGTCTAAGCAAAAGCAGTTAGGATGTAAATATGTTAAAAATTTTCAAAAATACTACAATGTACTAATCTATTAATTAATGTTCTAAATACTCTCTAAAGTGTTAAAAGTTCCTTTTAACAATTTCCAAAGCTTTTCTCTCTAAATTATAAAAAGAACTAGGTAATAAATTAGTATATGCCATGTTTTTAAAAAGCGGTAAATTACGAGTAAAACTCGAACAATGAGGGTTCCATACAAATGACAGTTTAAACATTTAAGGGTACAACAAGAGTCTATTAATTTATTTACAAATATTAATATAATTCCTCACCATTTTAATATATTGTCCAGCATATCTTTTACAGCCCTAAAATAACGTAAATTTCTGAAAAACTGCAAGACCTAGGATAATTACCATTGTCAGGTGAAATCAGTCCTGTTTTTTTAAGATTTTTGGTTCAGTAATTTCGGAAGTATAAATTTTTATACATTTTGGTATAATATAGTTTACATAATATAGTATAGTTCATATAGTTTTAAGGGAAACGAACTTTCACAATTTTAAGTATTATATCTAAAGATATAACACTTAAAATTGTGAAAATTTTTTCCCCTTAAAACTATATGCCACACGATATATAAAAATTTAAAAAAAGGATTACCTGTTTTAAAAGTATTTAGCTATTGCAAAAAATGTGGGTTAATATAATCTATTACTATTCTATATTTTATCCATAATTATCTATTACTACATTTTAAGTTTCATCATTATGCTATTTCTGAGAAGTGAATGCAGAAAAGTGAATTAAAAAACTTTCAAGTGCATGTCGGAACAAGCAAAAAGGAGGGTTCCGCATTTATATTCACAAAATTTTTGATGAAATTAACAAAAATAATTTTAATTTTACAGTCACTTTGAAGTTAGATATTTCGCAAACCGACTTTAAAAATTAAAAATTGTAAGTTCCCTCCACTTCTGTTTATATATACACGATTTTCCCAGTAACTATATAATGAACTTTATTCCCGCCTTTATAAGTAGATAACAAGCAAATATAAATACATATACGTCTCCATTTTTTCGCAGCTAATTATAGTAAGTTTAAGGTTACGATAATTAGCTGCGCAAAAATTAGTATGATTAGTTGCGCAAAAATTGCTATAATTAGCTGCGCAAAAATTAGTATGATTAGCTGCGCAAAAATTACTATAATTAGTTGCGCAAAAATTGCTATAATTAGCTGCACAAAAATTGCTATAATTAGCTGCACAAAAATTACTATAATTTGGTGCGCAAAAATTGCTATAATTCACTGCGCAAAAATTGCTGCAATTAGTTGCCCAAAAATTGCTATAATTAGCTACGCAAAAATTACTATAATTAGCTGCGTAAAAATTGTTATTATAAGCTGCACAGGATAGGAAGAGAATATTCTATCTAACTTGTATATTTATATATATGTTATGTCTTGGAAACAAATAAACATTAAACTTTAATACTAATTCGGTACTGTTGATATGATTAAAGATTATTAACATGACATATTAGTCGCTTGACATTTATTTAAAAAGGACAACATATGTACTTGGTTTTTTTCTGCTAAAATTTATGCTTTGAAATTGAAATAATTTTATCATTGTAGTCAGTTCGTAGATTGAGAAATCGAAACCAAGACCTTAAGAAAAAGTGAAACACAGGTTGTGGGATAGAGTATGATAGCGAAGTCCGATAGAGAGAAGGAAAGAGGTTATATTCCAATAAAATGTTTTTATTTTTATTAAACGGTTAATTTAAAAATTTGTTTTTCCCTACAGAATAATTCTACACTAAAATAATAAGCGGAAAAGTTTGCTTGTTTACTTGTTTCTTTCTTCGCGTTAATTTGTGGGACCACTCGTCCGATTTAAAAAAATCTCGGGTCTGAAAGTTCATACTTTGAGGTAGTTTTATTACGCTACTTTTTTTAATATCAGATTAGTGACAAAAAATGTAAGAGAAGTCGCGAAACACTGCTTTAACGCTGCAAGGTAGAATGAGACCGACTTACTTATTGGGTGGATATCCCGAGTATTTCCGCCGATAAACCCCGACCTCCACTTTCGTATGGCATAGGTCGCACTATTGGCTCACTATGTAGCGGACGTGTCCCAACAATTACTTTTGAAAGCGATTAATTTCTGACTATTAAGTTGGTTATAGTATTTTCCAATTGTATATATTTCTAAGTGGGATACACGCATGCACAGCTGGATATAATAAAATAAGTTTCATTTCTAACGCGCATGGTAGCCACGCACGTTTTTTGGAGTTTACTTCTTAAGAATCAATTTTTATATATAGCGCCAGGTATGAAATATTAAGTGGAGTGAAATCAGAAGTTCAAAGCGTACGAAGTTCAGAGCGTTAAAAAAAGTGTACCCGTCAGGTTCTGATCGTACGAAGTTCAGAGCATTAAAAGAAGTGTGACCGTTAGGTGACCTCTCCGCGCAACATTTCTGCGCGCGTTTAGAGTGAGATATCAATACGTTTATTTGGCATTTTCTTATGGCGTAATCGCAATGACGGAGTGTGACACACACACAGTTTGCTATCATTCGCTTATATCAAGATGTAAACATTAAATGTCATTATGTGTGAATTTTTGGTGTCTTCTACCATACAAAATTAAAAAGTCTCCTTTAATTTTAACTTCTTAGTATGACGTTATTAAATGTTTATAACTTTGTTGTTGTATATATTTGATGTTGTCCCTTGTGTTTTTCTTGAAAATAATTATATTGTCAGCATTTTATTTTATTAAAGAATTTCCCATTTACATTTAATAATATTGATATTTATATTTATATACAGTGTTACCTATTTTATACATTCCAAGACAATAGTAATTAAGGAGTAAATTTTAGTCGCGCGTTGGAGCTGACACGCGCAATTTTACATTAATTATTTGATCTTTTTTTATATTGATTTATAAACGATTATCTTTGAGAGCTTAATATAACTCTATGAAGACAGCAACTTGAATAACTATGTCTGTTATCTAAAAAAAGAAGATGTGTATGTGTGTATAAAAAATGAATGAATGTTAAAAGTATTTTTTTACATTTAAACGAAAACAAATGTCAAAAATGATTTCGGAAGCAAAATTTTTTTTTTTTTAAATCTAAACTTAATAAAATATTTTATACCCTTTTTCCTAAACACCCTACTGACAACTCGCTATTCACAGGCGTAATACTCCCCGTAGTAATAAATGTAGCTTGAACTGTTCACCTGTACTCTCAACGGCGACAGGTCACGCCATCTGACTGCAAGTAGCTAATTCGTGTCCACAGTAGTTTACACTTGAACTGGCCGGTAAACATGCATCGCACGTGTAACGCCACTTATGCGTTTAAATTAAATATAAAATTACTTATCTCGACATTAGTACGCTATGTTTTCCGCAGCAAAAAGCATTTAGTAACAAACGATTTTATCGAAGTGTTATTATAGCTCACGCGCACGAAATTCCCTTTGCACTGATAAATGACATTGTTATTTGTACAATTTCTTTGCTTTTATTTATAAGTTCTGACAACAAAACGTTAAATATATAATAGAACAGCATCTACCTTATATTGAAGGCTTCTGACTTCCAAATATATCGCTCAGTTGCTTTTTTGTAAATTTTCGGCTATATTTTCTCCATAGTGTTTGTTTAGATAATTCGCAGAAAAAATGGCCGAAAAATTACAACAAAACAGTTGAACGATACACTTGGAAGAAACGAATTTTGTGAACACACAAAATGAGCGTAAACAACGTTCATTTTGTGAATTGTCCGGTAAATAAAGCGTACGTATCTAAAACATTACATGTATCGCATCATGGATTCCACTCACCTTCTTCCAAGTGTTTCCTACTGATGTTCCATTTCTTATAAAAATGATAAAGGTAACCTTTAGGAAACTGAGTATGGTTTGTACCAGCACGAAAACCATTAGACAAAAATGGTTTAAGAGATGCCTGAAAAAGCGCAAACCTGCAGGACAACTGCTATGCAATGTAGATCATCTTTAATAATGATCCAGTTGACAAGCGTAAATCAGGTGATAGAGTGCAGTTTATGGATAACTATGAGTTTTTACCATCTAAGCAAAGGAGCTTATATACAACGGGTATATGTAAAAAAAAATTAATTGCGAACAATGTCACTCAAATCAATAAGATCTGGTTACAACTCGATAGGATGTTGTGGTCTGCGAGCAAGTTGGCCAAGAGCTACAATGAGGATATATTCGACTTGCTTTTCAAGTCGTGGTCTCCATCGATCAACGGTTATTACTACACTAATAAAACTATATAAGCCTTTCGTAGTTCCTTTTCACTGCCTCTAGCTGCAGCCCTTATGTTATTGTATTAATTCGTAACACTTTATTCTAATATTATATTGACTTCTCAATTTCACTTTACTATGGAATATAGATAATAAAATGTACTTACATTTTAAGTATTAGGAAAAAAAATAAACTCCACGAGATCGGTCTTTTGTATATCTGTCTATTTCTATATCTCTGAAATTGAACCCTATGAGATCAGTCTTTTGTCTATCTGTCTATATCTTACAACCGTACCATATATTTGAAATCGTTAGTTGCAAATTTATTTTGATTCAGAGATGAATTTAGATATCTCGTAAATGGTGTTTTATTTAGGAAAAATAGATAAAATTAAGAAAATTTTAAATTCGAGATGAAGGCCGAAAGCTTGTGCATAATAGATAAAACTTGATTACGCACTGGTACTAAAACGATTCACGTAATTCTTTAGACATGCAGAAAGAGAAAGAAGAAAACTAAAGCTTTAACTAAGAAACGTGCTTTAATTAGAAACATGACACCAGATACCAGGATGTCTTACTCAATTTAATATTTTCTCTAAAGAACTCAATATATCCTTTGAGAACGAAGAACAATTGTATAAAACCAACTTAATGTGGTCCTTCACACGAAGCCAAACTTCACATATCGCCATCAGCGTTTCCGACAAACTAAGATAATTGATTTATTTTGTTTCTGTACGAAAATATCGTTATTTTTTAAATAATATTTATGAACATGTATTCAAATTCGATAATGACAGAGCTTAAAATATAATTGAAGAAAGAAATACAAAAAAGATTTCAAGTACAAAATGTGACTTTGAAAAGAACGTTTTTCACTATGATCATTTGTTCATGTACGTTGTCACTATAATCATGTACGTTGTCGCTGCAATCATGTATATTTCACTTCAATCATTTGTTTATGTACGTTGTCACTGTAATCATATATGTTGTCACTGTACTTATGTATGTACTTATGTCACTATAATCATGTATGTTGTCGCTGTAATCATGTATATTTCACTACAATCATTTGTTCATGTACGTTGTCACAAACGTTGTGTGTTAAATTTAATAATTTTATGATATTTCTCCATTATTCTATCACACAAATCCAATTTTACAATTATTTGCGTTTTTAGTACATAGAATATCTAGAAGAAAACTTTAACTAAACTTTAACTTTATACTGTCAGAAATGGAGACTCCATTTTTTGAGCAGTATAACTATATTAAAATACATGAAAAAAAGTGAAGATCTTGTTGACTCAAAGACAATACAGATGCTTGTTTTCATTCTCATTCGTGACGTCTGCGTGAAAAGCAAAATTTTAATTCATTGCAAAGTAAGATATCGATTAATTAAACACCTTGTATGCTTTCTCTCTTACTTTCTAAATATAATAACATCTCATTTCAAACATACCAACATACATATCGTGTTTCCTTTAATATACGATACCCTACTCTCGTATAAACATTTCTTAGAAGCCGACGTTCCCACGTGAAGCGTAAAGCCGCGCAGAGAAAAAAGAAAGTGACAGTAAACAAATATGGCGACGTGAAGTGTCAACAAAATGATAGAGCTGTGTTATGTTTTCATCAAGTGGTACTTGTATACTAGCGGTATTCAACCTTTTATGTTCGGCCGTTTGCTCCGTAGATTGAAACGGGTTGTAATTCTGATAAAGTAATTATATAATGATAAATTAATATTTACCTTTTTAAACTCAAAAGTTACTTTTTCTAAAATTGCAATGTTGGCAGCTATTGTATTTCAAGTATGTAAATTTGATTATATATATACTAATATATAAAGCGGAAAGTTTGTGTGCTATTTTTTCGTGTTAATCTCTACAACCACTCGTCCGAAAAACATTTTTGTATAAAAGCCCATAACTTGTTTGTGAAATTATTGTATTGTCCATTATTGTATCGGTTCTGAATACATGTGCCAAACATTAAATAATGCGATCTGAAAATTTAACTGAAATATTTCATTACATTCATACATAACATACAAATTAATATAAAGCGTATTAATTATAATTATTCATTTTGTACGTTATACGTAATCCTTGTGTCAACAATCAGAATAAAAATTTAATTCGGAATGAAGCAGCGTGGAATGCAAGCCATGGACCACACGTTGTGAACCGCTGCTTTACATCACATGCAGGGTTGTGCTTGTTTAAGAAGGGATATTTTGTTTATATTACCATAACGTAATGATTTCTTTTCACTGTACTTATTATAAAACTAAAATATTCTCAATCTGAATGTGTTTAAAACCTTCTGCTATTATATAGGACTTCAAGCATTTTTACACACTTGAAGCACAAAACTTATTACACGTTCTGCGATGTTCAGAGCACTTCAATTTACAATTCGACAATTACAAATAACAATGGCATAAACGTCAACGAAAATATCTATCAAAAAAATCTTGGATACTTTATTTGGCACCACAGTTAAAAAAGTACAAATTTAAATCTTTTCAATATAACTTGATTCGTCTTCGTTGTGACAAAGCACTATACGATCGTATACATTTTAAAAACGGCCAATAAGTAAAGATAACTTATGAAATATATGAAGATTAAGAAAGAAATCAGCATCTTTCTATAAGTTCCATTGCATTAACCTTTTGGCTTTTTTAAATTATTAAAAGAATTTTATACTCCGATATAACAACAACTCCATATTGAACACACATCGGAAATGGCACCAAAAACACCCTCCACATCCCTTAACGCAGGACTGTTTTCCACGGAGAAAACTTTTATCACATTATGAAATAGATGATATTTAATTTTATAAATAATCGTTTGAACTCGCATAATCTAACATAATCCATAATTTGAAATACTTATTGTAGGTCATTCTTTATTATCACCACAACTTCTTCTATTCCTCACTACGCCTTGACTTATTAAGTACAAACTTTCACTGCAATTAATTTCTTTCGTTTCTTCAAAACAAATTTGCTTTTAATAGATCAATTTCTGTATACTAAAGTGACCATATTTTACAAAAAAAATTAAATCGACTTCTATTCTAGAGCTGTTGAGCGGCTAGTCCTCTCTTTGCTCGCATATAGTCCCCCGGTCTAGGGACTAAGAATCAAAATGCTTATTATAGTCACTCTTCAATATCTCCAGAGCTTTCTTCTGTTCCTCACTACGCCTTGACTTATTAAGTACAAACTTGCTCTTTAATTAATTTCTTTGAAATAAATTTGCTTTTAATATATCAGTTCGCTGTATACTAACGTGAACATATTTTACAAATAAAAAAGTAAATTGGCTTCTATACTAGAGCTGTTGAGCGGCTAGTGCTCTTTTTGCTCGCATATACTCCCCCGGCCCAGGGAATTAGAATCAAAATGCTTATTATAGTCACTCTTCAATATCTCCAGAGCTTTATTTTATTCTTTACTACGCCTTGACTTATTAAGTACAAACTTGCTCTGTAATTAATTTCTTTCGTTTCTTTTTAAACAAATTGGCTTTTAATATATCAGTTTGCTGTATATTAAAGTCACCACATTTTAAAATAAAAAAAAGGTTGCTGTATACTAAAGTTAACACATACAAATAAAAAAGTAAATTGGCTTCTATTCTAGAGCTGTTGAGCAGCTAGTACTCTCTGTGCTCTCATATAGTCGCCGGCCCAGGGACTTAGGTTTTTTAGAAACCTGCAAAGAGATTCCGATTTGTTCAAGACATACCTATGTACATCTTTAGATATATCAAGCATTTTATATACATGATTATTTATAATGAACCTCCTACACTTTCTCAAAAAGCACACGAGCGACAAGTATTATATTAGACACAATTAGTGATGACAGTATTATAACGTAACAGGTATGGATAACATAATATCGATTGGAAGGAATATATTATGTTATTGCGATTTGCAGATATTATGTTATTAAAAAACGTTACGCTCGGCTAACATGTTAAAATATTATGTTACGGTGATATTGTCAAGCAGTCACAATTAAATGAAACTACACGATGTAGTATTATTTCTACTTTCTTTAATTTCTTTACCATGACCTAGGTTTCTTTGTATTACAACATCTTCAGGTGGGCTATTAGCATAGATCTTTGCTAACATCCCACCTGAAGATGTTGTAATACACGAAACCTAGGTCGTGGTGAAGAACTTAAAGAAAATAGAAATAATACTACATCGTGTAGTTTCATTTAATTGTGAATAATGAATTTCTACAAAATTAACGCCAAATATATTCAATATTATATTAGAATTTCTAAAGGTTTTAATTTCGCCGTATACTTGTACCACTAACGCCATCTAGTAGAGAATTTAAATTTCGTGTCAATTTTGAGGGCATTATTTTCCTACAATCCGATTTGTTTTCTCTTATGATAGATTAAAAAAACTACACAACTACACACATATCGCTAGTTGTAGTAGAAATATATTCGAACAGTTTGTCTAGGTACTCATTAGTCAATTAGTCGCTGATACCTGACCATATTTATTTTGATATCGTAATCTGATATTAAATTGACATATTTATTACCTCTGTAAAAATGACCCTCAAAAGACGACACTGTTTCCTTCATCATAGTGCATGCGTGGTGATACTTAGAACTATATTTTTTGTTCATTTCATGTCAGTATAACGTGTCTATTGAGTATAATGTCATTTATCGTAACGTTTTATATGTTTATTTATTATGTGGTTCTTAGCCTTGTCGGACGGTGACGTAATGTATTAATGGTTGCATAATGAATAGAATTAAATAAATGTAATGAATAAAAAATGAGCCGTTCAACAACTAAACTAAATTAAATACTACATTGAATAATTTTCCGATAACATTATCCTTTTTATGTCTGATAATTTTCCAATATTATTTTACGTCTGATTATACGTAAAATAACATTCGTAACAAATAATGAATAATTCGTAAATATTCATATCATCTTAATTATATAAAAATAAAATGATAAGTGGCTTCTTCTTTAATTATCTTGTTTACCGCAATCGGCGTTATTTCAAATACAGCCAGACAGTAATTGGCATTAATCAGTGGTTATTTTCCACTAACTACTTATTAATGCCAACAACCATATTCTTTGCGACTTAGAAGGGGAAGTTTAGTTATGAAATTTGTTTTTCCATTTCGTTTTCATTTTCGTGACCTGTTTTTTTTAGAAATCTTGTTTTTTTGTATCCAATAACTTGCTGCGCTCGCGTAGTCATCACCTTTTTGGAATACCAGTTTCTCAAACCGTATTATATTCGAAATACGCCACTTGTCTACAGTACACAATTTTTCAACGTCTCATGGTGGTTATATACAGTATCATTTATTTGTGATGAAGGAAATAAATTTTCTCAAAAATGTCGTCGTTATGTATTGTTGCTTTATTAAAATGAAACGTCCAAACGTGAAGCTATAACGTTCCTCTAACCGTATATAAATTTACAAATAATAAATGATATTGACTAGAATTAACTATAAATAAACATACTTGAAAAAGGTATATTTCATTAAATCGTGTTTAACACGGCCAAGTTTTGCCCCCAGAAATTTACTACACACTAGATATAGTTGGTTGATGTGATTCGTATGTTAATATTTGGTTTATAAGCCAAGTAACATGTACTATGAGCACTGTTTTCAGCTTTAGCTTGACACAGAAATAAATATTTATTTTAAGGCTAAACTCTCCATCTACTTTGTAATTAAGAAAGAACATCTGCTTATTACTTTTTATAACCATTTACACTTTAAAGCACTTCTAAGAAATTAATTTTCTGCCCAAAACACAAAACTCTGACGTCACAAAGTAGAGTTATGACACTTAAATCAATGGACCAAATATTCATGACATTTTATTTACATAAGAAGGATCAAAATATAACACAAATTTTCAAATCATAGATATCCGGTTGGACTCAGAAATGAACAATGAATGATACTACGTATGTATCCTCTTCAAAAAGTTATAAGTTCTGCCCCCTTCAAATTTTATAAGGCAATCATTAACAGAAAATAACAATTTTGAAACTCAACAAAACATAACAATATAAATGGTGATATTGAATATATTTGGCGTTAATTTTGTAGAAATTCATTGTTCACAATTAAATGAAACTACGTGATGTAGTATTATTTCTACTTTCTTTAAGTTCTTTACCACGACCTAGGTTTCGTTGTATTACAACATCTTCAGGTGGGCTATAAGGAAAGATTATTATATCTTGGCTATTATATATTATATCTTTGCTAATAGCACACCTGAAGATGTCGTAATACAACGAAACCTAGGTCATGGTAAAGAACTTAAAGAAAGTAAAAATAATATAAATGGTATTAACATTTTATTTGTATCATCCACAAATTTGCCATTGTTCAGAAAAATAGCACTTCCTTGTGTGGTTAGGCTGATTATTTTTTTTAATTGGCAATATTGTTAAGAGTCTCGTCCTGAAAGATTATACTAGAACCGTTGTAAAAACTTTGAAGCTGCATATCATGTAAAACATTGATGTAATTAGATAAAAAATATTTTCTTTTTTATAATTTCGCGAAGTATTGATTAAACGTTACAATGTTAATCTTTTTTTTTAATTTTTGTAAAATGTTGTATGATTCTAACTGTAAGCTATGTAAAAATAGTTCCCTGTAAGGATTGTATAGGATTTCTTGCCTCGGAAAGTAGTTTCTCATCATTTTAAAATCAATGGTTCACGAGATTTATAGCTTTACAATTTCCACAAAGATAGCGCATTTAGCGTAATCTTCAAGACTTGGTAAGTTTCTCAGAACGTATTTAATCCTTAACAACATTGACTAAGCCTAATTATGCATTACGAACCTATATTTTTGGGCGACTTAATTCGATTATAGGATTAAAATTTTGTTTTGCCCAGATTTCAATCGGTAAACGTTCTGAACTATCGAGTACTGTTTCACATATAATCAAACGAAATTTACAACTTTGAAATTTTCACAAAGATAGCGAATTTAGCGTAACCTTTAAGACCATGCCGACTGGATAATTTTCTCAGGACGTATCTAAACCTCAACAATATTGACAAAGCCTAACTATGCATTACGAGCCTATATTTTTGGACAACTTTATTCAATTATGGGATTAAAATTTTGTTTTGCCCAGATTTCAATCGGTAAACATTTTGCACTATCGAGTACTGTTTCACATATTATCAGGCCCTAGTTTGACATAAAAACAAAAATAGTTACCACAAAAATTTACGATAGATCAAATACTATGCCTATTTTTTACTAAATTCTCTTCGGTATTTATCATCAAAACTACATGGCAGATAAACAAAGAATTCAAAGTAATTCAAATAACCTACGGGTAAAACAATTATTCAAATCGTCTGAATCGTTACCAAGACGCTTACAACCAAACACACAGACTCTACCAAAATAATATAAAGAAGAGGAAAGTTTTGAATATTTGTACGTTGTTTTTTACGGTTTCAAACAAATCTGCGTATTAAATAGGCATAATATATAATATCTTTCAGATTACGTGGATAATAAGCAATAATAATGGGGTCGAAACGTCCTGAATAAGTATTTGGAAATATTGTAGACATAGTAAACAACAACAAAGTTTCTCTGAATGTATACACGTGTAACAAAGAGCAAGTTTTCATAAAAAAATTGTACGTGTCAGCTCCGACGCGCGACTGGGGTTTACTCCTTAAGTACGATTGTCTTGGAATGTATAAAATAGGTAACACTGTATATAAATATCAATATCATTAAATGTAAATGGAAAATTCTTTAATAAAAAAAAACTGACAATATTTTAAAAAAACGCGAATGAACAAGATAAATATATACAACAAAATTAAAAACATTTAGTAACGTCAGACTAAGAAGTTAAAATTAAAAGAGACTTTTTAACTTTGTAGGATAGAAGACACCAAGTATTCACACATAATGGCATTTAATGATTACATCTTGATATAAGCGAACAATAGTAAGCTATGTGTGTCACATTCCGTCGTTGCGATTACGCCATAAGAAAACGTCAATATGTGTGTTGCGATTACGTTATAAGAAAATTCCAAATAAATATATTAATATCTCACTCTAAAGATGCTCAGAAATGTTACGCGGAGAGACCACCTAACGGTTACACTTTTTAACGCTCTGAACTTAGTACACTCTAAACTTCTGATTTTACTCCTCATAAAACTTCATACCGGGCGCTATGTATGGAAATTTAAGGAGTATACTTAAAAATGTATTTTTTATCATTGAAATTGTTACTTTGACAATCATTTTTCAGAAATGGTTGAGATTTTTTATACATTTCCTTAACATTTTCTACCCGGTTTGACACAGAATAGTCTGTGTGAATAACAGACACGTTCTTCTATACGTTCTGTTTATTTTATTATTACACGCGTAGATTTTTAATAAGCGTTTTTATGTAACAAAATATTCCACCTTACGGCTCAACACGCCATTAAAGTAAACAGTTCACAATTAGGTAACGCTAACTGTAAATGGTTTAGTTACCGTCACAGTTACGAAAAAAGAAAACAAAACTCAAAATAGCTTAAACATAGATAGTGGTGCATGGGGTAATAGAACTGATGAAACAACCAAAGGCCCTTAGCTTTAGGATTCAAATTTTATGTCACCTTGGTTTTCCTACGAGTAAATACACATAATAAACCATTTCCTCATATTACAATTTCGAATATTACGTTGTATAAAGTTAAATAACAAATATAGGACTTATAAAAACAGTTCGAAAAAAAAACTCAAAATAATTAGGTATTATTCGAATTCTTAAAGATATTGTAAGAGTTTACATAAAAGGTTGAGAACCAAATATTTTAAACTAGAATTAATTGAAGGTAAAGGTTTTTTTATAAATTTGTTATTTTTAATCCCATTAATAAATTCTAAAGTGTCCCCTTCTACGAGAGCTGCATATTCCTCTCCAAGAGGAAAGAAGGGGTACAAAATCGTTTTTTTTTGCCAATGTTCTCAACGAAAAACATGTTCTAAAGTTATCTGCAAGAAAGATTATTTTAGTAATTTTTCCGAAATTAATATTTCTTCAGCTAATAGTCTCCTAAAATTTCTGAAAAATTCGCGACTTCGAAGTGGTGTATTGAATTGCAATTTGGCGCCTATCTATAAGAAGTTAAATAAAAAAATATTATATTTAATAAAAATATAGAAATTTCGCCAAACAAATACTTTACTCTAATACTTCCTCCAGTTTAGAATGCTCTTCAAAACTATCTATCAGCAACAAATTAATATTTTTTTTGAGTCGATTTTAAGTCTGAGACTCTTCAAAAGTTCCAAGAGTCCACGCTGTATTTTCACTTTTTCTCCTCGGTAAAGTCGATACGGTCAACTAGCCTTCATATAGAATTAATATTTATTCGAATTTCGAATCTATAATATTTCAAATTTCGA
Organism: Druceiella hillmani; assembly: GCA_039881145.1. Lineage (NCBI taxonomy): Eukaryota > Metazoa > Arthropoda > Insecta > Lepidoptera > Hepialidae > Druceiella > Druceiella hillmani. The sequence continues at coordinate 18,432,372 of JAYKKI010000032.1, read as the reverse complement.
ACTACCATTCATTTTAAATTTATAGTTTATTCACCATTTTATGTTCAAGAACTTGCTCATTTTCTTTTAAGCGAAGCAAACCGAACTTTTATTATACTCCTCAATTTGTTAAATAAATATTTTCAAAAATTTCCTCAATAATAAACATTTATAAAATAAATAGTTTTTATCCACAATGAAGCGTCGCGAAGACGTAGGCACAGTGTAGCTCCACTAATCCGGGTTCTTTTTAATCCCGAACATCTTGTAATCCGGCTTACCCTTTGTCGTCCTTATTAAGTGTGCGTAGGAGGACACCGTTAATAAAGGCATTTTGTCTATGATCGTTTCAGATAATTTGATTTGTTATCGTTTGTTTAGTCGTAATTAGAATTACGTCGGAAGTACGCATATTTTTAGACTCGAAAAGGAAAAGAGAACCCTTGTTTGTTCACTTAAGTGGCCGTCTCCGTCTATCAGAATCGTTCTTCTCAGAAACCGTTTGACGTGAGAACTAGAAATTTGGTATAGTATTAATGCAAATATCTCAAAAGTACTAGGTAACTAGATAAAAAGGCCTCAAAAATATTTTTTCATGATTTGACCTAGCATATCTTCAGAAATATACTGATAATAAGCAAAGTTTGTAGATTTCTACGCAACTATGTTTCTAAATGTCACAGTTATTGAGATATTCACAATAATATATACTGTAAACTCAACCCCCCCCCCCCCTCCCATCTCCCATCTATTTTTATTACGTATTACTAAATATTTAACACGTTATGAAGTTCATGTCCGTACTAATGTGTACACTACGCGAGCCAGACTCACACTTGTTTACTTTTAAGGTTTTTATACCTCAAAATGAGAGAAACGGAATTATAGGATCACTTGGTTGTCCGTCCGTCTGTCTGTCCAAGCATTTTTTCTCAGAAACGGTTTGAGATATCAAGTTGAAATTAATACCATATACTCAGGCCTATAACGTGGCTGTAAACATTTCAAGTCTTTGAAGCTTGTTTTTTAATTATTTATATCGTCATCAAAACCTTATTGTCTGTCCGTCTGTCAAAGTCCTTTTAATCAGAAACGACTTCAGATAGCAAGTTGAAATTAATACCATATACTGAGACCTATAACTTTACGTGGCTGTAAACATTTCAAGTCTTTGAAGCTTGTTTTTTAGTTAGTTATATCGTCATCAAAACCTTATTGTCTGTCCGTCTGTCTGTCAAAGCCCTTTTTCTCAGAACGGCTTGAGATATCAAGTTGAAATAAATACCGTATACTGAGGCCTATAACTTTAAGTGGCTGCAAACATTTCAAGTCTTTGAAGTTTGTTTTTTAGTTATTTATATCGTCATCAAAACCTATACGGTACTTCTGGTCGAGCTGCAATCTAGAGAGTCGGCATAATGAGAGATCCTACAGCACAAGTAAAGGGAAAAATTCAAAAATTCATGATTTCTGATTCTTTGCGAGATTTTTACATTTTGATAGTTTGTTTTTACGCCTGTGAAAAATATAGTAGGTAAATATTTAAGTCATGAAAAATTAATATTTGTAAATAGTTTAATTATAAATAATACGTACCGTTAAATGTTTATACGGGCCTAAATGTGAAAGTAAACCTCGTAGTGTGGGTTCCACTCCTGTTTAATAGTTTTTTTATTATTTTTATATTATATTTTGGTTTGTGTATTAAAAATAAAATTAATATCTTCGCATAACTAAATAAAGGAATATATAAAAACGTAAATGCATATGGAGTTTTCGTACCGTTATTTGTATCAGAATTAAGGTTGCTTACTTTTCTATTTTTTTGTTAATAAGTTAGCCAATATACACAAAATTTTGTTTGTTCATAGTAAATATTCTGTTGATTTTAACTTTGTTATTTATTTTTGAACCTGTATCTTAACACTTCTTTTTCATGATGTGTATTAAAAAAAATATATATATTCGCATAACTAAATAAAGGAATATATAAAAACGTATATGCATATGGAGTTTTCGTACCGTTATTTGTATCAGAATTAAGGTTGCTTACTTTCCTATTTTTTGTTAATAAGTTAGCCAATACACACAAAATGTTGTTAATTCATAGTAAATATTCTGTTGAATTTAACTTTGTTATTTATTTTTGATCCTGTATCTTAACACTTCTTTTTCATACAGATCTACCTAGATATAATGTAAGTATGCCGGATTACCAGACACTATTAATAACATAGACTTATTACACTACATAGACGAACAAAGGAGAGAGAACGCAATGATGCATAATAGCGACATTATATGTTAAAAAGAGATAGTGAAATAAAAACCGTTAGGACCCTTTTTTTGCAAAGCAAACTAGGTAAAAAACAAACTAGGTAAAAAACAAACTAGGTAAAGGCACTTAGCGTCACGTGGAAAGTTATGTTTGCTGTTTTTTGGCGATTTTGAATTTATCTTATATTATTAAAATTAGTGTATTTAGAGCAACGATGATGTATTATGTTCTTGGCTGTTATATTAGACAAAGAAATAATCCAGATAAATGCACATTTCAAAGATAATTAGTAAAGAATCCATATCGTATTTTTGTATTTATTCTAAAAAATACGTCACAGAAATGACAATTCCATATATGATAATTCATATAATAATATGCCTAAGTACATGTAAAATAAATATAGCCATTAAAATATTATGATTAGTAAGTAAAGATTAATTTTTTAAACAGCGTAAACATAAAATTTTATTTTATGTTTACGCTGTCTCTCTCTTTCTTTTGGCGTTTATCGATAATTTTGTCAATAACTTTAATTCGGCTTAGCATTGTTAAATGCAATTTTATGCCGTTAAAATATTATCATTAGTAAGTAAAGATATTTATTTGATGTTTACGCTATCTCTGTCTCTTTCTTTTGGCGTTTATCGATAATTTTGTAAATAACTTTAATTCGGCTTAGTATTGTTAAATTCAATTTTATACCGTTAAAATATCATCACTAGTAAGTAAAGATATTTATTTGGTGTTTACGCTATCTCTGTCTCTTTCTTTTGGCGTTTATCGATAATTTTGTCAATGACTTTAATTGGGCTTAGTATTGTTAAATGCAATTTTATATCGATAGATATTTAGACATTGCTCTTTTTAAAGTTTCGTAGTAAAAAAAGCTAGGAGCCTTATAATTTCATCATGTTTGTCCGGCTGTGTTCTGTACATATATCATAGCGCAGTAATTACCTGTATGCCATTTTTAAATATTTTGCGATTATACATATTTTCTCGATTTATTTGTTTAGTCAATTCACAGGATCATTTTTTGAGGTACCATTTTATACATGGAAATATGAGATAGTTTTTTTCACCTACCCCATCAAATAGGGTATCAATAAGCATTTTTAATTATCTCTCAAAATGCAATTAAACCTATCACGTAATATTTTAATTAGAATCATTATTTCCTGCGTTCCCGTTTTTATCGTATGTTTTAAAAATGTGAATAAAAAAAGAAATGAAATCGGTACTAGGATTACTCCATATATTTTACGAGACAACCTTTCGAATACAATAAAATAATTTATTTAATATTTTTGGTAATTATGCTACATTAACTAAATTAATTAATTAACTCTTTTAAACTTGAGTATATTTATAACCAAAATATTTATTTATTAAATTCTGGTGAAGACACAATAAATTAGATTTACTTTAAATAAAATACCTCTTTAAACTAAATTTACATATTTACACCAATTTAAAATTTTAATTATATCATCAAGTTATGAGTTTTACAAAATGTTATCTATTAAACATATCGATATCCTATATCATATACAAAATTATCAAAGTTATCCTTGTCATGTCATTGAACAACACTAAACTAACACTATAGTAAATTTAGGCACACGCAAACAATTCTATTAGGGAACACAAACTTTGAAACTGAGGTGGTATACGAGTATATAATAGGTCTTTGATTAAAAGAAATGCAAGGTTGCCCGAGGTGGTATAAACAATTTAGCAAGTTTAAATTCGAGCATGCAACATACTTTGCCTAATTTGCGCGGCTCCTCTATTGAAGATGGGCGTTTAAGGTGACTTGTGTGACCTAGTTCAATCTAGGTCTTCGAAATTCGAGAACTAAATCTTCCACTTCATCTGTTGTACCTAAAAAAAGTCCACTTTCCTCTCACACTTTCCATGCTTGGAACTGGCAGTCCAGGCTATTAAAAGAAAGGCGTATTTCAAAAGTGGATAGCTTACAAAAACCAGTCACTTGAATATGTGACTCTTGCTACTTATACATATAACTTGTCAGCAAATTATTAATCTATACATAAGTAACGAAGAATAAAAATATATTTTAATAAAAAAATACATAAACAATTAAACAAATAAATAAATCATCTAAATATGAGCAATCACAGAATAATAACAGGTTTGATCCTCCGAAGGTTTTACTACAAAAACGTTCATAAATACCCAAATACTCAAACTTTACATCAACTAAATCATTTTTAAAAATAAATTACAGTATAACAACAACATCAATATAAATTATTATGTTGTTGTTATACTGTAATTTATTTATTTTTAAATTAATTACAGTTTAATTATACTACAGAAATAATTATAAATTAAATAAACAAAATCATAAAAACAGCTGATATCTAATGCCTTTTGGCTAAATGATTAAAATTTTGGTTAATTAAACCTATTAAATAAAATAAAAAACCTAATCTATATTACCTCAATTATATATAAAATTTTTAAAAAAACTCATAATTTCGACGTATTTAAATAATGCTTGTGCATTAACACTAAGTACACCATAACACTTAGTACAGTACCACTGAATGGAAAATTTGTCAATAAAATTCTAATGTAATCCTTTTTTCTATTCTACAAACAATTTACGAATTTAAAAACAAAGACAATTGATTGATCGAGACCTGCAACCTATGGGTTTAAATCTGTATACCAATTTTCTATGAAATTAAAAAAAAACGATTTCGACGTATTTAAATAATGCTTGTGCATTAACACTAAGTACACCATAACACTTAGTACAGTACCACTGAATGGAAAATTTGTCATTAAAATTCTAATGTAATCCTTTTTCTATTCTACAAACAATTTACGAATTTAAAAACAAAGACAACTGATTGACCTTACACTGACGACATATCGATTTAAATCAAGATTTTGATAGATTGATCGATCTATTGGGGTTGTAGTAAGATTCAAATGACAGACATATGATTTTAATGTCAAAAGTTCTAATTCATTGTGTATCCCACTCTCTCTTGAGAAGCTCTTTATTTGCCATCTTATTCTATGAAATTAATGTCACATATTCTACAAATATTTTTGCTTTGCACTTCACAAATGTCTTTTACAACTGATCTAATTCCTATATATATATATATATATATATATATATATGTGTGTGTGTGTGTGTGTGTGTGTGTATAGTATATATATAGACGAGTATATATGCATATGTAGTTAGGATGAGATATTGTGAAACTGTTTGTGACTTTTCTGTTTCCCTATTTCTCAAAAATAACTAAAATATTTTCAGATGAAACTTTCGTCTTAAATCATCTTTTGTAGCCATACAGCTTCTTACGTCTTAAATCAGCTCTATATTACAAATATTCTATAATTTAATAGATACATAACAAAATAACTACAAGACGACAAATATACACATTCACAAAATATGTAAGACCTTTCAAGCACCAGAAAATTAAAGGATCAAAGATCCTAGTGGAAGAGAGGTGTATTTCAATGACAGTACATAGAAAGTCACGATTTAAAAAAAATTCAAGACTAAAAAAATGTTCATGCACTGAAAAAAATTAATGATGTGTGTGGATTTCAAGACTGCTATCCTCGAAATTTAATATGGCTCCATTTGTATTACCTTTACAATTCTTTGGTGGTGGTAGGCTGTGGAGGTGGGTTGTGGAATGGCTTTCTTACATCCTTCATCAGAACGCTGAATATTGCAGATATTCTTGGGAGACATATAGCAAAATTACTATGTCATCAAGTCTTAGCAGGGAAGAGTCTTGCTCTCGGCTTTAAGGCTAGCAACTAAACTAAAAAAATTCCACACGCTAAAAAATACAATGATGTCGATTTTAATATGGCTACCCTGGAAATTTATTGGACTACCTGTATTAAAAATAAATAGAAAAAAAATTGAACTGATACATCTATTATTTTGATAGAATTATAATGTTCGTTTATTGAACAGTTTATTGAAGACCTTGTAAAAATCTAGATAAATACCGGACATCTTTACCTTATTTTATGTGATATCGTGCTGATGTCACATAAAATGCGAAGATAATATTCATATTTTGTACCTTATTGCAAGACATTATGGCCATAATGACCAGAAATAGTGGCACAAATGAGTTATGGTACAGATAGAATAGAACCAGTAATAAAGCAAGGAATTTATGGTACAGGCAGAATAGAACCAGCAATAAAGCGCTAGTTAATATATCCTACTTAATATCACGGACCTAATATATACGTACCTATATATCTGCTAACTTTATTTATTATTTCCCTGGCTTTCGTCGTATTATTGTCGCTGTGGGTTATTCAGAGTCCCTCTATGTTACGGATTGCATTGGTTATGTATTCCATCAAATTGAGTTTTCGTTAGCTAATGTGCTATAGCCATTTAAGTTTTGTCGCTCTTTTTCCTGTTATTTTGGATCACTGCTACCTAAATTTGTAATAAATGGCAATATTCAAGAAAGATGTTAACAAAACAAGCGAGTTCACCTTTAATTCCATAGAATTTGGGGAGTACTACTGTATTTACTCACTGAAACTATTTGTCAATTAATTGACAATAAACACATTGATCCACCCAATGTGAAATTTAATTTCAAGGAATATGTACTACGTATATTCAAAACTAATCAACTACTGCGTCAAGATCAATGAATAAATTTCTAATGAGATATTTCCTGACGTCTGTACTTTTATACTATTTTATCCAAGTTTTAATTTAAGAATTCTGAGAAAAATCAAATATTTTGAAAATTATCCTGGAGTTTTATTCGCTGAAAATGTACTGCAGTTAGGTTTTTCGCAGAAATTTTTTATTATGCAAAAGGTGAAAAACAATTAATAAAATAGGCTTAAAACATAACAAAGTAGCCTCGCAAAACCCCACTAAATTAAGGTTTAGCATTTATCACATGAAAATAATAAACATACAGGCAAAATATAAGTTAAATTTAATCCCGAATGGAATTTTCTTGACCTCCACGGTCTTTTGTTTATCGCAAAATAATTTGTCGTATTGTCGCTAAGTTATCTACGCATTTAATTATAAACCGTAGATAACTTTTCGACGATATTTTAACACGTAGTCAACTAATTTTAGATTCAACATATTTATACTTACTTATTTTAGCATTATGGCAAATTGCAATCAGCATGTATAAAAGACATTTCAAAAAACTCCTAAAGTGTAAATGCTAAAAATAACCTGTCTCGCAATTAATATGGAAATAAGCTAGACTGTAATTAAAGCATTATGTCAACAGTAACGTTTTAAAAATGTACAACGAAAACACCATTTTTGGGCCAAATTCTCGTGGACAAATAACCAGCCGTTTATTAATACACGTACGACCTTTTCTTCTAGGACAACAGTTTTCAGTGGAAACAGAACGCTTTATCTTGATGGCTCTCTACTTTGTTATAACTTAGTATAAGTCAGCTAGACGACTATATAACGTTGATGCTATCTCAAAAACAAAGAAGTTTGACATTTAATAAACGTTAAAGAAAACAGTTAAGAAAAGTATGTGTAGATAGAAAAATACATATAATTATTTATTTATTCTTTTCGTTCAATATTTTTATGTAATAATAAAATATTTCATGTTAAAACAACAATAAAAAACAAATATTCAAGTATAAGTAGAACTCGCACGACGAGACATCCTTACACACTTCGGCATATTATAAATATTAAAAAGTGTCTAGTATTTCTCACAGATCATAGAATACTACTGTAGTATTTATATTAAACTATTTACAAATATTAATATTATTTTCAAAACGCATTCATAAATATATTGCCTAATACATCTTTCACAGGCCTAAAGACGTCTTGGATTTTCAAAAACTGTGAAATTTAGAACAATCACTAGTAGTTTTCCAGTAAATTGTAGATAAACTTCCAGTAACGCTGTTTTTGAAGTTATACTTGTTTAAGCGCATTGTGAAAAAATTATGAGAGTGAAATTTGGTGATGCATGCGCACGATGCAACAAAATTCGACAGGATGAAGTTGCTCACTAAAGACGCGTATAGTGACTGATACTATATTCATGTTAGTTATTGAGGTATTTGTAAATATACAACACGTGTTTTATATTCATATAAATCTAAATTATATCTGTGCTTGTAAATAATATTTTTAGTAATTGAAATTTAATAGTTGTCCATATAAAAAAAACATTTATTTATATATATTTGTGATAGAAATAACAGTTATAAGCTTTTTAAAGTATATTTTAAGTGTATTTCTTTAAGTGAGATTAAGTTTCGGTATCTATTATTCCTGTTACAAATTATAAATTATTTCATATTTAATTATTTGATTGAATTTAGAGTTTACCAACAAAAAATTATTTCATTGAATTTCTCTAGTTATAAACTCACACGATGCATGAAAACGAAGAATATAAGAGTGTTTTAAAAATTTCATTATTCCCACTAAAATGTAATTATTGTGATGCTTTGGCATTGATGATTAATATGCTTTTTCATTATGCCGAATTTAAGGTCCTACGCCAAATAGTTTCTAAAAAAACAACGGTGAGAGACGGACGGGCATGGGATTTTTTTGCTTTGAAGTATTAAACCCTAAAAATCAACAAATCCAATTCAAATAAATAAATAAGTGCATTATTGTCAAATAACTGCTTGTCGTAGTTATATTAACAAGCTGAATATGACGAATTTCAATAAAACTCAAGAAATGAAATATGATGAATTTCAATAAAACTCAACGAATGAAATATGATGAATTTCAATAAAACTCAACGAATGAAATATGATGTATTTCAATAAAGCTCAAGAAATGAAATATGATGAATTTCAATAAAACTCAACGAATGAAATATGATGAATTTCAATAAAACTCAACGAATGAAATATGATGAATTTCAATAAAACTCAACGAATGAAATATGATGAATTTCAATAAAACTCAACGAATGAAATATGATGAATTTCAATAAACTCAAGGAATGAAATGTGATGAATTTCAATAAAGCTCAACGTTCAATCTATTCAAAATGACAAGTGCAGTTACGTATGTGTGTACGTACACTGTACGGTGGTAAGTAATAATGAATAGCAGTCCATTATTAGTTTTACCACAATCTATATCTACGGCTAATATTGGTAATGAGGCTAATCTTAAGATTAGTTTTGATAGCCGGTTAATGTTATATCAGCCAAGATTTGTAGCAAAAAAACGCTGTAGCAATATTAAGGTTTTCCTGTGATTAAAACTAATTTTACAAACATTATCGATAACATATAGATTACGGTTTATATAATAATGGACTGTTGTTCGTTATTACATACCGCCACACGGTGCTCGTACGTAAAAAAGCAGGTCATAATTTTTGACGGCTTATTTAACGTTAACATTAATTCCTTTACCATTAGTCGTATTATAAAAATATATTATTATAAAAGAGTTGAGATAAAAAGTGCATACTTAAAAGATATTTATGTATCTTTTAAATATGCACTATTTTATGACTAAAAGTTCTATCCTAAGCTTAGGAGACGACAAATAGTCTATATAGGACAACTAGATAATTTTTGAAATTATCGTTACTCTGTATGTTTGTGTGCGCATTTCAATGGATAGCTGTTTTTCTGTTGTATTCTTTGGAACTACAGTAATATCGCCATAGTAAAGGAGTCCATCCATTTATAGTTAATCAAATTATTTTCGTTTAATAAATCGGTCATTTGAATTCGTAGGCACACAATATAGAAGATAATTTTGTCAATCCTACGGAATTGAATCGTAATGCCAAAAACAAAACTATTCAGGAAAAAACTAAAATTAGTGAATAACTTAAAATTGTCAAGAGTTGAAAGTAAAAACAACTGAGATGTCAATAGAAAAGTAATCTTTTTCAAAATATGGACTATAGTAGTATCGGTTATCTAAATATCAATATGAAATAATGGAAGAAAAATGTATTACTTTATTATTCTATACAGTTGTATCCGTACAACGTAACAATATCTGTTACAATAATATATAATGTATGTTACAATAATATACAAAAGTTCATTATCACAAATTATTTAAAAAAAAAGAGGTTACAATTGTTACAGTATAAAATACATGCATAACAAATTGTTTCATAAATTTCTATTACCGAAATTAAACAATTTTTTTAACGACAAACCGTTAGGGTGAGTTTCGTCATCTCAATTTCATATTTATTATATGACACTGATGCAGGTATTTCAAATAAATGGGCCGTTTAAAAAAAATTAGAAACTGTTTTTGAGTTTTTGTTACCGGTTACAGAAAAGCAGGAACAATATCTCCAGACAAAATCTGTAAGTACCATGAGATTCGACACGGTGTTGCCCAATATATGACGGTCCAATTAATTCAAATTTAAGTCAGTTATTGGCAACACTTATGTTTTCTGCGTTAAAGTGTTGTTTTATTTTTAAATAAAAACAGTATATTTTTAAATTTTACATATAAAAATCTGAAGGCAATTATGGATATGCAGAGGGAGTCACAAAATATGTCTTTATAAGTACTATAATCAAGATGGAGGCTAGAGTCTAATGATGGAAGTGGAATGTGGTGACAGAATTCCTAAATTGGGAAGAGTAGATTTATTCAGTTTGGGCTCGTTTGACTACTCTTGATCACAAAGGGTGGAGCCAGAAAATGGTGATAGGAACTCCTAAATGGTAAGGTGTAAATTCACCAACTTCGGGCTTGTTTGACTTATCTAGTAAGTCATTTGGTCACAAATGGCGGTCAGGTCATAATAATAGAACCGGAAAATGGTGATAAGACTTCTTTAATGATTAGAAGTAAACTCATCAAATTTGGACTCCTTTAACTTTTCTTAGCGTTAGAAAGAAATTAAAAAATAACAAAGTAAACATATAGGTAAATATATAAAGATTCATAGAAAGGCGTAACGCTTCCAAGATATAAATACGTAGATAAATGGGTAAGTAAGTATGTATAGATAGATATAAAGCCACGAAAACAACTGGTATATGAGTTAACAACATTAAGCGACTTGGATATTAGTAGGTAGATAAGTACGTACAAATATGTACAATACATATATTAGTAGGTGAACAGCTAGGTAGGTAAGTATGTACAACATGTCATTAATTGATATAACAAGGATAATTTTCGGATTCTCTATTACTGAGAAATAACTTATTTCCCAATAATAAAATACTTTTTATTTTCAACATTTTCTGAATCATAATTACATTTAAATTTTCAAATATCATAAATATACTAAATTACCACTGCAAACAATTTTTCTATCGATTTTTAAATTGGTATTTACAAGTATGAAGCAACTAGTATGCAAAGTCATGAAGCAACCAGGATGTTAAGTATGTAGGTAAGCAAGTAAATACAGAAATAGACAAATGTATGAAGCAAGTAGAATTTTAAGCAGGTAGGATAGATATGTGCGTACATATATATACCGAGGCATGATGCAACTGGGATATTAGTAGATAAGTAGGTAAATATGTGCAGGTGTATACAAAGGTATGAAGCAACTACGATATTAGGAAGTAGATAGATAAGGATTTAAAGGTATATATAAAAATAAGAAAAATGGATTACGATGAAACCAAAACAGGGAAATGTTATTAACATATCTGTATGAATGTATTTATGTTCATTAAACACCACAAATGCCTGTTTCAAAAAGAGCCATTATTAAATTCTTTGTAAGTCAGTAAAAATTTGGATAATATAGGATATTATAAGCACTACAATAGGAAATAAAAATATTTAAAAAATAAATTTAATTGACTTCAAATAAATACTGAAAAACGCACTGAAAAATAAAAAAAAAAATGTTGTAAAATACATTTTAATAATTTGTGTTAATTTACCGTAAGTACAATGATAAGCTCAGTAATCCAGTAATTTCCATCTGCTTTATTTCCGTGTAAATAAATGGAGAATATTTTTCTTTGTTATTGAACTTTATTAGTTCTAAAAATTAGATAGTTGGATTATTCGAAATAATTTTATTCGAAAGTGCTCATCAAAATCGATTTCCCGAATTGGTTCCAATTTTTTACAGTCTTATTTAGAAATGGGAGCGTGGAAAATACATTGCAAACTATTCTTAAGATAGAATATTTTGTAAACAGGACTAAACAATTAAAAGTGGCTAAAGAAAACTAAACTTAATTTTAAAAGACCTTCCTAATGATACACCCACACGACGGGTTACGCTAAAATATTTTTCATCCTTAATAATCTTAAAAAACAAAAAACAAATTAATAACAATTTTTTTTATTTTTAATAGGAAAAAAAATTTTTTTTATTCTTAATAACCTTAAAAATAGGAAAACTCTTCTTTTGAACAATGTTTGCAAAATTTCTTGCACATAGGTTTAGACTGCAGAAAACACGAGAATATGACAGATGAACGGACATACACGGAGACCTGTCTAAATTATAAGGTTTCCCTATTTTTTTGTCGGACCCTAAAAATCTAAGAAGAAAAAACAAAAATAAAATTGTTCATGTAATAATTCCGCATAGAGTTAGAAATTAAGGACTTTTTCCTTTACTATGAGACTATAGCTGGACAGGTTTCGTACCTTATTTTACTTAACTTACTTTATTTTACTTAAGTCAAGTACTAGCCTTAGTAACTCGCTTCAAGGCAATACTTCATGCCAAATTTCAAAATTCTAGGACGAAGGGAAATTACATTTTGATAAGTATATTGAATTTTTGAAAGACCATATATTTAAATTGATTGAGTTAAAGCTTAAATCGTTTACAAGGCTGTTGGTGGTAGACCTTAGTTATTAACATTCATGTTTCATATCTGTAGCCGTTCCTAAAGAAAAGATCTTGACGATAACAGACAGATAAATGGGTGTAAAATTATCACATACGCGTTCCGTTTTTGTACTCTGAGATATGGAGCCATTTTCATGGCTCCGAAAATAATAAAATCTCAGTTACCATGTGTTTGAGTATATTTTAATTCAACTTTCTCCATTACGAACACGTGCAAATAATCTCTATTACCTTGAATTTATTGAATTATTGCGTGATTGCTGAGTTACGGCTTGATTAACGTCGAACTATTATTTTTTTGTATAATTTACGTCGAGCTTTTAATAGGTAATATAGGCCTAATTACACCGAAAGATATTTAGTATTATATTATTTATATATAATTTGTAATCAATTATTTAATTATTTGCGCTGAGATTTTGCATTATTTATTTCGTTCTAAATTAATTATATGCTTGAATTGTCCTATATAACTTGAATTGAAATGTTTTAGGACTCACAGACGGCTATTTGAAAACCCAAATAATTTTAAATTCAAATTCTTTTTAATTCGCATGCGTAAAGCAAACTGTCGATACTGAAATATAAATTTTCATTTCAATACGTCAAAATAGAACTTATTTACACCAACATTTTTCATTATGGAATATTAAACAGATTCGTATAAAGGAAAACTTGTAAATAGTTGAAATTAGCAGAATGCTGTTTGCAACTTTACACTGTCTGTAAATCATACTTATAATGATATGATAAGTATGATTTACAGATACGTGTAAAGTCACAAACAGCATCAGATGACTTATAATTGATATAAAATCATAATTTTTATGATTATTTTTGGTAATTATTTTATTCGTCTAGTAATAAATACAGAAATTCCAAAAAGGCATATTTTAATTTCGTTCTACTTTTTATAATAAAGTATTGTAAACAAGCGACACAAAAATGAGATATAACAGACGGAGAACGATTACTATTTCGGAAACTTGGGTCCATAAATCCAAATCTCCTAGTGGGATACGTGTTTGATTCATTTTTCTCTTTAACATATTTACTCTGCTGTTTTACAGATTTATTTTTTCTCCAGATTTTCAAGATTGTATAAAACGAAATCTAGAAAGTTAATGATAGAAATAACAAAATTATCTCGTCTCTGTACGTGGATGCTTGAAATACAAACATTCAGTAAAAACAACCATTACTAATTTATTATAAAAAAAATTGATTAACGTCAAATAATATATTTGGAGAAAAATGTTTATAATAGACAAAATTCTTGGAAAATATTCACGAATTATATATTAAAATATTCTAGAATTAGTAATAACTGAAGTTCCTTTAACTTCAATTAGAATTCAACATTGTAAATGCAGACAGTATAGCAATAGAAAGAAAGATAATCCTGTAGCCATAGCAATAGATTCGAGCTTTACACAGAAGTTTATAAGATAACAGTGAAGGCAGTAGTCCCGGATTTAAAGTCCCGGGAGTGTATCCCGGACTTAAATTATGATATAGACTATGTCTATATCATAAAAAATGGATGAGTGTGTCGTTCCAATTCAAGCGTTATTTGTTTCACTATAAACTTTAGCCATTGTTTTATTAGCACAAGACTTGTGCTAAACATGTTAGCTGCATACAGGCACGCTGTTTTAATAATATTAAATTATTGAGTGATCTTTCATTAAAATAACGTGCGGTGCATCTAAATAAAGTTGTCATGTCCGCTATAAGAGATACTGATTCTTAAATGTTTGACAACCCACCATATTCACCTGACTTAGCGCACAGTGACATTCATTTATTCTCTAAGTTGAGTGAATACGACCGTGAAATAAGATTTTACAACGACGATATAATGACCGTCGTAGAGGATTTTTCTGAATCAAGATAAGTTTTTTCAGAAAAAATAGAAAAATAGAAAAACCATGCTCTAAATGTATTGCGTTCGAAGTAGGATCGCTCGCTATTTTCCACTTAATTCCAGTTGCGTAACGTATTATAAAAAATACTTCAAACATTAAATTTCAGTGTTTCATTTAATACATTTAATTAAGTATCGTAGTAGCTATAAAGGTGGAATAAAAGACTCTCCATTATGAATACAGGTCATTATGTGTATATGTGAAGGATGTATCTGTAAAAACATTAATATTTTTTATACAGTTCCTTAACATTTTCTACTCAGTTTAATGCATAGAATTACCTGTATGAATAACAGACTCGTTCTTTGTTACACGTGTTAAAGTTAATATTGTAATATTTATAATGTGATAAATATAATATTTATCTGATTGTGCATTAAATAACGTCACATAATAAATATCAATAAATCGCCAAGAACAGTTTTTATACAATCGCCGTAAATAAACACATATATTAAACTGCACCATTAATGTTTCTTTATGTGTACGAAAGAGATAACAACGGGAAAAGAGAGACGGGTTATATATACAGGACCGTATTATTCGTCGTAAAATGTTTCAATTTATTTAATAGATCTCAGTTATACTTAACTACAAAATTAATAATCAGACTTAATCTGTAGCCATGGCACACACAGATCGACACAGAATAGTGATTTTTACATATTTTAAAAAAGTGTCTACATCTCGAAAATTAAGATATTTTTATTAAGGTCAAATTTTGTCAATAAGCCAATAATAGTTTGATCTACCTCCCTTTTTTGGTCGGTCCATGACTTACGTGACACTTCTTTATTAGGACACCTTATTTTCCAATTTTGTAAAAATACGTAATCGTAATCGACAAAATACGTAAAATACGAATTTTACGTAATCGACATGAATACCCGTGTACAAGCCATGAAATGATTATACGTGTATATGAGATGATTATACGTGTACATGAGATAATTATACGTGTACATGACATGATTATACGTGTACAAGCCATGATATACGCGAACGTCTTAGAGAAGGAAAAACAATGTTAAAACGTGTCAAATCGGGATCGATTTCAAATAGATTTGATGTATTAGGGCCTACACATTATAGATCACATTATTATTAAGGCTAATTAAGTATAACGTCATTGTAGTACTTATATTAAAACAAAACCTGTCAAGCACGAGTGGAACTCGCACTACGAGGGTTCCGTACACATTTAGACATTTATAAATATTTAATGGTATATAATATTCCTATTGAACTGTTCACAAAATTTTAATTTTTTAGAACGAAAATATATTGCCATTTTAATTATTTTATGTTTGAAAAGAAAATAATTTGATATAACTACAAAGTAACGATTTTCGGATTTTTTCTTTTATTTGTGCAGTGAGAAATTGCTTCTTGCCGTGATTCTAAGCTTCTTTCTGAAGTCAACGGGAAGTATAGATTTAAGGAAGATAGGTTAAAACCTTGATTGCTTAAAAGCTTCGAGGGGCCATAGACCTAAGCATTTGATATTAATTTCAACTTGATACCTCCACACGTTCCTGAGAAAAAGAGCCTTGACAGATAGACGGACACCGAAAGGATCCTATAAGGTTCCTTTTTTCCTTTTGAGTTACGGGACCCTAAACAAGAGTTCTGATTCGTATTTTATAGAGCGATATTGTATTCATTTGGAACAAATGGATCCGAAATCTGGAAGTTCGTTAACCCGTTATACGGTATACTCAATAGACACTTTATACCGTATCAATTATAATTTATACCGTATCAGTACCTATATACTCAACCAAGAACGTATATATCACTCATACAGGTGATTCTATGTATCAAACTGAGTAGAAAATGTTAAGGAACTATATGAACATTCTTAACCGTTTCTGAAAAAATCACTGCCAAGGCTGTGATTTCAACGCAAAAAAAATACATTTTTTTACAGAAATGTGTTGTAAATATGTTTAGTTTGATGCAGAGAATTACCTGTATGTGTAATGGACACGTTTTTTGTTACAATCTATATACACATGTAAGAAAGCATCAAACTAAGTAGAAAATGTTAGGTAATACTTGAAATTTCGCAACCGTTTCTGAGAAAATTACTGTCTATTTTTTATGCAAAGAATCACCTGTATCAATAATAGACGCGTTCTTTGTTACACCTTTATGAATAATAGACATATCTTTTATTACAATCTATACACACATTTAAAAAAACATCAAACTGAGTAGAAAATGTTATGTAATATAGAAACTTCGCAACCGTTTCTGAGAAAATTATTGTCAATTTTTAATGCACAGAATCACCTGTATGAATCATAGACACGTTATTTGTTACACCCGTATGAATAATAGACATGTCTTTTGTTACAGTCTATACACACATTTAAGAAAACATCAAACTGAGTAGAAAATGTTAGGTAATATAGAAACTTCGCAACCGTTTCTGAGAAAATTATTGTCATTTTTTTATGCACAGAATCACCTGTATGAATCATAGACACGTTCTTTGTTACACTCGTATCAATAATAGACATGTATTTTGTTACAATCTATACACAGTTGTAAGAAAGCATCAAACTGAGTAGAAAATGTTAGGTAATATAGAAACTTCGCAACCGTTTCTGAGAAAATTATTGTCAATTTTTAATGCACAGAATCACCTGTATGAATCATAGACACGTTCTTTGTTACACCCGTATAAATAATAGACATGTATTTTGTTACAATCTATACACACATGTAAAAAAGCATCAAACTGAGTAGAAAATGTTAGGTAATGTAGAAACTTCGCAACCGTTTCTGAGAAAATTACTGTCAATTTTTGATGCACAGAATCACCTGTATGAATAATAGACACGTTCTTTGTTACACCCGTATGAATAATAGACATGTATTTTGTTACAATCTATACACACATGTAAAAAAGCATCAAACTGAGTAGAAAATGTTAGGTAATGTAGAAACTTCGCAACCGTTTCTGAGAAAATTACTGTCAATTTTTGATGCACAGAATCACCTGTATGAATAATAGACACGTTCTTTGTTACGCATATAAAACGAACAAAAAATATGGTCCTAAATAGCGCCATGCGCAAATTACGATGATAGAGATAGAGAATCCACGAAATCATGTTTTTAAAGGAGATAGTTGCAATTTTCATTCATTTTCAGTGTGCTAAAAAAATTTCTGTATAATATATCGTCACTGCATTAACCTTACCTCGTCAACCGTATATCTGCCTTCAGAAAAATGTTTTCTAAACCATGTTACGTGAAAAGCTTGTTCAGTAAATAGAATTACTGCTTTTCAATCAACCGATGAACACCAAAAGATTAACTCTTTTAATTTTAATTGTAGTCTTGAAATAATATTCGCTACCGCAGTGCAGGCTCGGCATATGTCTTAAGTTCACTCACATTCGTCTAGCCGTGGTCTTTATCTAAGATGGCCGAAGATGCTGACAGTAGGTAACTCGATTAAAGGGATCGAACAGTCAACGGGACAGAAAGGTATTACGTGTCATAACATATATTCTGGATCGCTCGAATACCACCCCAAAAATAAAGTGTGCCCAACGGCATAAAAATACACTACCGTAGACACCCACCCAGATTTAGAGTTTATGAGAATAAGAATAACAGTAGGTAATACTTAAAATTAAATTTTCAAAACATTCGTGCCATGCTATTAGATTAAAATTACAAAACTTCTTTTTCTAATCAACAAACTTCATATTAAACTTTGCTCATAACTTATTTAAAATGATATGTATGAAAAAAAATCAAACCAAAATATAATTTAAAATTAATTATAAAAATAATCAATTAGAAAAAATACATTTCGTAAATAGATAAATTAAGTTTAAAATATAACTAAAAATAGAATCAAAATTGTAATAAAAACTATTAAAATACTCAGAAAATTTATTAATATTCTAGAATAACTAAATTAGGACATTCTAGGATATTAAAAGATAAAAAAATAACCGAAACTTATTTTATGTAAATTGTACGTATTAAAAACTTACCTAAATATTTTCCTCAGTAAATTAATGACGTATCAAATAATATAACACAGCTTAAAAATAGGCTTTATTTTAAAATTATACGGCACAAACCGATCCTAAACCATTCATAACATATTATATTAATATTATTTTCAAGATATTAAATAATTGAAAGTCTATATAACTAATTTAAGATTAAAAAGTCTTTTACGTTTATTAGCCTACTTGGGCACTAATAAATTTGGCTCTGGTTTATTTTAAGTAATTCGTTAGATTACACAAAATTCTATAGTCTATAACCATATTATTGTGACGTTTACTGTCATGACACTTTACCGTAGATCGGTGACGTTTCGTGTCTAAGCCATTATAAGTCAATAAGTAACAACGTTGCGTGCTGTTTAACGATGATTTTGCTCAGCGATGTCAAAAAGCTTAAGTCACGCAATGAATATTTCTTTCAGTCCGTTATGCTCCTGTCACGCGCAATAAATATTATTAGTTTACCATTGAATCAATTAAACTAAATAAAATACTATAAACTTGATAATAAACCATAGAATATATAATTTTAATATTAATATTATTTTAATTTGGCATTTAAAATTATTGAGAAAAACTTTCTAAGTATTTATTTACTGAATATAATATCTATATTATTTGATAATTAATTACAAATTGTATATTTAAATTTTATTGCATATCGATATAGTGAATTAGTTATTATTTAATTGTCGTTTACGTTTAATTAAAGTTTACAAATATCTACAGTACAATTAATTTGGCAATTTTGACGTTTGTTACATTAAGTATGTGCACAATTTTTTTGGCTTCCGATTTATCGTGATTTATCGTGCGTTCTTGGACGCGAAATGCGATTATGAAGCTGTTCCACACAGTACGACACCACATTTGAGTTACAATTCAATACAAAATCATTTTAAAGCAGGGAGACGAACGTGAGAACATTTTCACACAAAAAGCAGCGACTTCAGAATGTACAGTAGTTAAACACGGACTTTGAAGGCTTTCGCGGATTTAGAGCGGAGAAATGTGGTCTCTAAGACTCTGTCTAGAAGGGTGGAAATGGGAAATCGTTCTGCTAGACTTCAGAGGGTTAATAGGGACTCATGCGCGTTGGTCTATTGCGCAGTTTTATTGATCGGTGTCACATGACATATCGGGTGTCAACAGACGACCGCCCGCCATATTGCGGCGAAAAACATTACTGCAGCCGGAAAATACTGCGGGAAAATCGGTGCTTACGTATTTAAGTCTGCTCAATTCTAGGTTACATGATCTTTAAGTATACTCTTTGATAAACAATTAACTCATTGTAAGTTTTTGTATAGTGAATTGGGTCGATCTATGTACATTCGCTCGCCGGTTATGAAGGGCCGGCTTCGAATTCGTAGGTTATATTATGTATGTGTACTACGGTTGCCAGATATTTTTCTCGTCAGAATATAAACAAAAGTATTTTTTATTTAAATTCAAACAATTTGATTTATTCAATGCAGCTCACATATTTTAATAAAGAATGTGATTTCCTCGAGAAGGCTAGGGTGGGTAGCTAGAACCATGTTAGTTGCGAGCCTTGCCGTTTTTGTTCTCTCGTTATTGACAGACGACAGACGAACGTTGCTTTGTGTATATAAGGACTTGGTCACTATGAATTCCGTAAATATGGGACCATCGTTGTCCCGGTAAGATATTTGTAATATGACTAAAAATATAGACGTCCCGGATAATACGGGGAGATTGGTAACGCTAGTCTGTGTGCATGTATGTATACGCATCTGTGGAATTTACCCGGTTGATTTATATTTCTTTTAGTAGCTAACAAAACAGTTTGTTAAGAAATCATTAAAGTTACGTAAGTAAGTGTAACGTGTAATATATGTTTAACAAGTACGTAAGTAACTATAGTACGTAATCAAGTATAAAATGTAATGTATGTTGTTCAAGAAACTTAACTAATATTTCAATAATCAATACAAATCTCAACTTAGTATTTTTATTTTTAACATAATTCATATTCGCTAGGTGGTATATCAATTAATAAAATGGAATTATATTATTATTTATGATGAAATAATAAATTATAAATTAGAACATATTCCGTTTATTATATAGCAAATGTTCTATAATTTTTTAATACAAACAAAATTAATTTATTATAAGGTTGGATAAAACCGAATGAAATGTATTATATAAATAGTTTATCTGTAAGTACATTTAAACATTTGCTTGTTTCTTTATTACATAGAGATTAATGAACACTTCAATCGTCCTTATTCTGTCTATATTTAAAATCTACAAAGCTTTAAGATATATGAGAAAAGGAGGGGCATATGAGAAAATGGATATATGAGATAAGGAGGGGCATATGAGAAAAGGGATATTTGAGAAAAGGATAGGCATATGAGAAAATGTGTATATGAGATAAGGAGGGGCATATGAGAAAAGGGATATTTGAGAAAAGGAGGGGCATATGAGAAAATGGATATATGAGATAAGGAGGGGCATATGAGAAAAGATGTATATGAGATAAGGAGGAGCATATAAGAAAAATGGTATATGAGAAAAGCAAAGCCTTGATGATGTAATACAATTACTCTGGTGAAGGTACCGATAAATCAAAATACGCAGATTTTGCAAAATCTTAATCATAAATAGTTCTTTGAAACTATTTGAATTAAGAGTATAGACATTACGGAATAAGCATATTTTAAATTTTATTCATATTTTAACGATTATAACCGTGTACATTCTTATTTTTTAACGAAGTTATACAAAGAATAATTTATCGTGTTGACAGCAAATATTTAAGCTAAAATCTTGCCGTGGTAACTATATGTAAAATGGAAAGAAAATACTTTGCAAATTACATGATTATCTCCGTAGATATGACGACAATAATCGTACAAACCATTAGTGTAATGTCGTGCCACCATTATATTCACGTTTTTTCACATTATTGGAGATAATTTTTAGTAACGTAATGCATATTTATATTCAATCTCGTTATAACCTGTTTTCGATTCATTGCCTTCCTTTTCGGCAAGTAGTTTGCGCGGCCGATGACCTTGACCTCCGAAAATAAGGTCACGCGCGAGATGCTGCAGTGTTGTTACGTAACGAGCTGCACCTTGCCGGTCCAGCGAAACCGGTGAGTGGACTCACTAGCATATGTGGGAATATCGATGATATGAGGTGGACCGTGGCGGGATTACGTAATGGCGGTAACGTGTAATGTGGGTACTTTATAAGAATGACTTAATTATAATGTAACATTGAATTCACTATTAAATGAAACTACGTGATGTAGTATTATTTCAACTTTCTTTAAATTCTTTACCACGACCTAGGTTTCGTTGTATTACAACATCTTCAGGTAGGCAATTAGAAAACATCTTCAGGTAGGCAAAAAGCGCTAAAAAGTTGGAAAAAAGCGCTTAAAAGCGGTTGGAAACAAGCCTGAGTATCTATACTATAAGGGTGCATGCAATGATGGAGATATTCGTATGACTAGGTATGTGCATATTAATATTATAGAGAATGTACAATTACATTAATTATAATTTCAGAATCATCGGTAACATACATTAAGATAAATTAGCTTACCGCCAACCCGGTTCGTCAGAATTCACCGGCTCTCTATACTCATACTAACCAACAGTGGTTGCATGCCTTAACAATATTTTTTGTAAAGAATATTATAGGTTTAGTTTTAAAATATATTATATATTTCATCTGCGCAATTGGAGTATCTTCTATACGAGGAACATGATATTATTTTTGCTTGCTGTAAGTGTCTGCAATGTATGATAATGTTTCGAAAAATAAGAACATTAATTAATTATAGAAAAAGTGGATACAAACGCTGCATCTTTCCGCAATTAGAGTATCTTCTATACAAGGGACATGATATTATTTTTGCGTACTGTAAGTGTCTACAATGTATGATAATGTTTCGAAAAATAAGAACATTATTTAATTTTAGAAAAAGGGGCTACTAACTGCTGCATCATTCCACAATTAGAGTATCTTCTATACAAGGGACATGATATTATTTTTGCTTGCTGTAATTGTCTACAATGTATGACAATGTTTCGAAAAATAAGAACATTATTTAATTTTGGAAAAAGTGGATACAAACGCTGCATCTTTCCGCAATTAGAGTATCTTCTATACAAGGGACATGATATTATTTTTGCTTGCTGTAAGTGTCTACAATGTATGAAAATGTTTCGAAAAATAAGAACATTATTTAATTTTAGAAAAAGGGGCTACTAACTGCTGCATCATTCCGCAATTAGAGTATCTTCTATACAAGGTACATGATATTATTTTTGCTTGCTGTAATTGTCTACAATGTATGATAATGTTTCGAAAAATAAGAACATTATTTAATTTTGGAAAAAGTGGATACAAACACTGCATCATTCCGCAATTAGAGTATCTTCTATACAAGGGACATGATATTATTTTTGCTTGCTGTAAGTGTCTACAATGTATGATAATGTTTCGAAAAATAAGAACATTATTTAATTTTAGAAAAAGTGGATACAAACGCTGCATCTTTCCGCAATTAGAGTATCTTCTATACAAGGGACATGATATTATTTTTGCTTATTGTAAGTGTCTACAATGTATGATAATGTTTCGAAAAATAAGAACATTATTTAATTTAAAAAAGGGGCTACTAACTGCTGCATCATTCCGCAATTAGAGTATCTTCTATACAAGGGACATGATATTATTTTTGCGTACTGTAAGTGTCTACAATGTATGATAATGTTTCGAAAAATAAGAACATTATTTAATTTTAGAAAAAGGGGTCACTAACTGCTGCATCATTCCGCAATTAGAGTATCTTCTATACAAGGGATATGATATTATTTTTGCTTGATGTACGTATCTACAATGTATGATAATGTTTCAAAAAAATAAGAACATTATTTAATTTTAGAAAAAGTGGATATAAACATTGCATCGTTCCGCAATTAGAGTATCTTCTATACAAGGGACATGATATTATTTTTGCTTGCTGTAATTGTCTACAATGTATGATAACGTTTCGAAAAATAAGAACATTATTTAATTTTGGAAAAAGTGGATACAAACGCTGCATCTTTCCGCAATTAGAGTATCTTCTATACAACGGACATGATATTAATTTTGCTTACTGTAAGTGTCTACAATGTATGATAATGTTTCGAAAAATAAGAACATTATTTAATTTTGGAAAAAGTGGATACAAACGCTGCATCTTTCCGCAATTAGAGTATCTTCTATACAAGGGACATGATATTATTTTTGCGTACTGTAAGTGTCTACAATGTATGATAATGTTTCGAAAAATAAGAACATTATTTAATTTTAGAAAAAGGGGCTACTAACTGCTGCATCATTCCGCAATTAGAGTATCTTCTATACAAGGGACATGATATTATTTTTGCTTGCTGTAATTGTCTACAATGTATGATAATGTTTCAAAAAAATAAGAACATTATTTAATTTTAGAAAAAGTGGATACAAACATTGCATCGTTCCGCAATTAGAGTATCTTCTATACAAGGGACATGATATTATTTTTGCTTGCTGTAATTGTCTACAATGTATGATAACGTTTCGAAAAATAAGAACATTATTTAATTTTGGAAAAAGTGGATACAAACGCTGCATCTTTCCGCAATTAGAGTATCTTCTATACAACGGACATGATATTAATTTTGCTTACTGTAAGTGTCTACAATGTATGATAATGTTTCGAAAAATAAGAACATTATTTAATTTTGGAAAAAGTGGATACAAACGCTGCATCTTTCCGCAATTAGAGTATCTTCTATACAAGGGACATGATATTATTTTTGCGTACTGTAAGTGTCTACAATGTATGATAATGTTTCGAAAAATAAGAACATTATTTAATTTTAGAAAAAGGGGCTACTAACTGCTGCATCATTCCGCAATTAGAGTATCTTCTATACAAGGTACATGATATTATTTTTGCTTGCTGTAATTGTCTACAATGTATGATAATGTTTCGAAAAATAAGAACATTATTTAATTTTGGAAAAAGTGGATACAAACGCTGCATCTTTCCGCAATTAGAGTATCTTCTATACAACGGACATGATATTAATTTTACTTACTGTAAGTGTCTACAATGTATGATAATGTTTCGAAAAATAAGAACATTATTTAATTTTAGAAAAAGGGGCTACTAACTGCTGCATCATTCCGCAATTAGAGTATCTTCTATACAAGGGACATGATATTATTTTTGCTTGATGTACGTGTCTACAATGTATGATAATGTTTCAAAAAAATAAGAACATTATTTAATATTAGAAAAAGTGGATACAAACATTGCATCGTTCCGCAATTAGAGTATCTTCTATACAAAGGACATGATATTATTTTTGCTTGCTGTAATTGTCTACAATGTATGATAATGTTTCGAAAAATAAGAACATTATTTAATTTTGGAAAAAGTGGATACAAACGCTGCATCTTTCCGCAATTAGAGTATCTTCTATACAAGGGACATGATATTATTTTTGCTTACTGTAAGTGTCTACAATGTATGATAATGTTTCGAAAAATAAGAACATTATTTAATTTTAGAAAAAGTGGATACAAATGCTGCATCTTTCCGCAATTAGAGTATCTTCTATACAAGGGACATGATATTATTTTTGCTTACTGTAAGTGTCTACAATGTATGATAATGTTTCGAAAAATAAGAACATTATTTAATTTTAGAAAAAGTGGATACAAATGCTGCATCTTTCCGCAATTAGAGTATCTTCTATACAAGGGACATGGTAAACAAAAAATAAGTGGTGCAACAGCCACTGGATCAAGGCGATTATAATGACTCCTTAATACATTAAAATCCATTAATCATCTGGCTAATATATAGTCAGTGATATTACAAAATTGACATTTAGGCAGAAAAAAATATGAAAATTTTGAAACTCTGACTTTTGAAACTAAAAGTTGTGACACTGATATTTCACCAGACACTTACAAGCAAAGTGTCAACTTTTGGTTATAAGTTTTTGGTGATAATGATTATATCAAAAGCCCCATGTAATTCGACCAGAGTTCCAGCCACCATATTGACAACATAATTGTTTTTTTCCATTTCTTTCTGAATTATTATAAAACGACTTATCGTAGATAAAAATTAATCATGATAAAATTGAAACCCATAAAATTTGTTACACAAAAGATTCTATTTACTTTTGTTGTATGTCTAATTTTTCTTGAACCAATCGTGTATATAATGTGGTCAAGCGCAGTTGTTGTCATGAACATTATACATAGCTGAAAATTACATCTACAAGCTATGGACATTTAAGATGACTTTTGGAGTGCAGCCTCAAATATCTGGCTTAAAGCCAGATGGGGATAAGGGCGGAATGCGGAAAATAATAAAACACCAATCTTAACAAATTCTGATTCATTTAATTATAGGTTGTAGTGATTTAGGGAAATATTTGCTTGATATAGATCTTTTTTCAGAGAGGGATAGGGTTCATCAAAAGTTACCCTAGATCCTGGGTCCACAATATCATCTCACGTAGAATTTTTAAGCTGTCGTCTTTCTCATTGTCATCTTCCACTTAACCATTCAACATGATGCCTTCACTAGGCAAATGATGGTGCAATTCAATGCCAGCCTTTCTGTAATCGCGTTTGCTCCCTCCACAGCCAGTGGTAGACTTACAGAATAGCCTCAAGTTTAGAACTGTTCAAACGCAATAGAGTCTATTATTGCCGCTGGTACGAGCTGATTCTGCCTAACACAAATACCGAATGTGTTAAGAGCTTGTTTCACAAATAAAACACTTTTTTGTCATAACGAAAGCAAAGACACTTTTGAGGTATATATCTTACTTATTTTTCTTAAAAAGTACAAAGTAAAGACTAAAACTGACGTCAACAAAAAAAATTATGTTCACTTACAAGTTATAAAAGAAGTTTCTAAAAGTTAGCAACTACCTTGCAGAAATTTAAATGTTTAAAATATTACCTTTTAAGTGTAAGGTAATAATTAAGATCTATACTTGTGTTATATGTTCTACTTGTGTTATATGTTCTACTTGTGTTATATGTTTTACTTGTGTTATATGTTTTACTTGTGTTATATGTTTTACTTGTGTTATATGTTTTACTTGTGTTATATGTTTTACTTGTGTTATATGTTTTACTTGTGTTATATGTTTTACTTGTGTTATATATTTTACTTGTGTTATATGTTTTACTTGTGTTATATGTTTTACTTGTGTTATATGTTTTACTTGTGTTATATGTTTTACTTGTGTTATATGTTTTACTTGTGTTATATGTTTTACGACCTGTTGCTAATTACTTTACCTACGATCATCTAATATTAATTTTACAAAATGTTGTGTTTTCAAATTTCCTCGTACAAGTTGTTATGAATTCTTATGTGAAACTATTTAAACCCGACAGAAAGACACGCTTCGCTGTGATCCAATCTGATATGAAATGAATGAGAAAGTAAATAAAAGTAAGAAAATAGTTTCACCGAAAGTAAATAAAAGTAAATAAAAGTAAGAAAATAGATTCACCGAAAGTAAATGAAAGTAAGAAAATAGTTTCACCGAAAGTAAATAAAAGTAAATAAAAGTAAGAAAATAGTTTCACCGAAAGTAAATAAAAGTAAATAAAAATAAGAAAATAGATTCACCGAAAGTAAATAAAAGTAAGAAAATAGTTTCACCGAAAGTAAATAAAAGTAAGAAAACAGTTTCACCGAAAATAAATAAAAGTAAGAAAATAGTTTCACCGAAAGTAAATAAAAGTAAATAAAAATAAGAAAATAGTTTCACCGAAAGTAAATAAAAGTAAATAAAAGTAAGAAAATAGTTTCACCGAAAGTAAATAAAAGTAAATAAAAATAAGAAAATAGATTCACCGAAAGTAAATAAAAGTAAGAAAATAGTTTCACCGAAAGTAAATAAAAGTAAGAAAACAGTTTCACCGAAAATAAATAAAAGTAAGAAAATAGTTTCACCAATAGTTTCACCGAAAGTAAATAAAAGTAAGAAAATAGTTTCACCGAAAGTAAATAAAAGTAAGAAAATAGTTTCACCGAAAGTAAATAAAAATAAGAAAATAGATTCACCGAAAGTAAATAAAAGTAAGAAAATAGTTTCACCGAAAGTAAATAAAAGTAAATAAAAATAAGAAAATAGTTTCACCGAAAGTAAATAAAAGTAAATAAAAGTAAGAAAATAGTTTCACCGAAAGTAAATAAAAGTGAATAAAAGTAAGAAAATAGTTTCACCGAAAGTAAATAAAAGTAAGAAAATAGTTTCACCGAAAGTAAATAAAAGTAAGAAAATAGTTTCACCGAAAGTAAATAAAAGTAAATAAAAGTAAGAAAATAGATTCACCGAAAGTAAATAAAAGTAAGAAAATAGTTTCACCGAAAGTAAATAAAAGTAAGAAAATAGTTTCACCGAAAGTAAATAAAAGTAAGAAAATAGTTTCACCGAAAGTAAATAAAAGTAAATAAAAGTAAGAAAATAGATTCACCGAAAGTAAATAAAAGTAAGAAAATAGTTTCACCGAAAGTAAATAAAAGTAAATAAAAATAAGAAAATAGTTTCACCGAAAGTAAATAAAAGTAAATAAAAGTAAGAAAATAGATTCACCGAAAAAATACATTCAATACCCTGAAGTGCGTTTCGATGGCTATGTGGAATGAAAGGAAAGAAAGAAAAAGAATGTTTTTCAAAGATATCATTTTTTATGGTAAAGCTAGTGGATTGACTTCAGTTTTTGTTTGTCTCTCTTCTGTATAAACATAAAGATCAGATTGTTAACCAACTCTGGAGTATGCGACGTATAATTGCTCATGAGAGAAGCAATCGTTTGCTAAATTCAAACCCACACTTGCAAAGATTGTCCTTTCGCTTTATTGATAGTCATAGCGAACGCAAGGCGTATTTGAGATCAAAGTAGTTTGCACTCGAACGCCATGTCGGTTGGAATGAGTGGTATTCGTGGAAGTAGTAAGTCTTCACCTTTATGAAGTCCAATCAGAATTGTTACTTCAATTAGATTGTTCATCAATTGTTTAACTACTAATCGTGTGCCATTGCATAGCTTTGGCTGATTGATGTTTTCGAGGAGTAATATAATGTATGACGGTAATCCGAGAAAATCCAAAGAATTAAGAAATTCCTTCGGAAAATTCACTTCTTCACTCTGGTTCGCCACGGAGTCAATGTATTTGTATGTCACTGTTTCACCTGCGATTCTATTTAGAATAATGTTTAATTTTTCACAAATAAATTAAACTACGTGATGTAATATTTTTCTACTTTATTTAAATTCTTTACCACGACATAAGTTACGTTGTATGACAACATTTTCCGGTGGGTAATTTGTAAAGATTCGTTTAGTTCTGAAGAATTAAATTAAAATGCATTTCTGCAAAATTAACGCCAAATATATTCAATAGAATGATGTTCATACTGTCTACATCGATATTTTTAGCCACTAAAATGGCTCTTCCGCTCAAGCATGCGGGATTTCGATAATTTGTTTCAATGCTTTGGCAAACCTTATCGACTAATTTTTCTTTTGAATTCACGATGTTCCAAAAAGTAGATAAAAAGGTGATTTAAAAAAAATAATAAAGATAATAATAACAAAATTTCTGGTAAAAATACGCGCGTATTCGAATACAATTTTGTGTCAAAATTTCCAGTCAATCGACCGACTATTTTTTGAGTTTTGTCAGCACAAAAATACGCGGGCTTAATTTTTGTTTATGTAAAGGTACTAGTAAAATTCTTAATTTACAAAAATATGGTATTTTATAATTCATAAACAAATGAAAGTTATATATTAGAGAAGTTTTATTCTAAATCACAAGATTTCGGCTGATAAAGCCGAGGTTTCATGATTTATATTTAGTCATAACCAATTATATAAAAAGTATAAGTTAAAAAAAGTATAAGTCAAGAAGTAAGTAAAAACTTTTCTGTTCATGATTTATATTTAGTTATAACCAATTATATAAAAAGTATAAGTTAAGAAATAAGTAAAAACTTTTGTGTTCATGATTTATATTTAGTTATAACCAATTATATAAAAAGTATAAGTTAAGAAATAAGTAAAAACTTTTGTGTTC
Organism: Druceiella hillmani; assembly: GCA_039881145.1. Lineage (NCBI taxonomy): Eukaryota > Metazoa > Arthropoda > Insecta > Lepidoptera > Hepialidae > Druceiella > Druceiella hillmani. The sequence goes on along the minus strand of JAYKKI010000032.1, from coordinate 18,402,157 downwards.
ATGATTTATATTTAGTTATAACCAATTATATAAAAAGTATAAGTTAAGAAATAAGTAAAAACTTTTGTGTTCATGATTTATATTTAGTTATAACCAATTATATAAAAAGTATAAGTTAAGAAATAAGTAAAAACTTTTTGTAGATAATTTTGAGGATATCAATTTCGTGGTTAACTACTAATTAGATAATATATATATATATATATATATATATATATATATATATATACATATATATATATATATATATATATATATATATATATATATATATATATATATATATATATATAATGATATATGAACGACCTTATTTTTAAATATTGCGTCTAGAACTCACATAGGAGCCCTCGAAACTTTTGGTATAATGATAATTAATTATCAATACGACTTGGTAACAAACCATTAGACGGAATAAAGAATCCTATATGCATACATAATAGATACGCGTGAAAAGTATAACCTTCCCTTGCTGCTGCGTATTTGGGTAAAAACATTAAAAACGAGAATGGAGAAGAAAGTGTACAAAACGCAATAGAAAAACTTATTTCAAAGATGGCTAATGCAATGTTTTCAGTTTCAAGAAAATTTTATTTAGTTCGTTGGAATAATATCGCAACACATTTGTAGTTAATATTGCAAAGTTTCTCTTCATCAATGATATATGAGCGGCGGTAAGCACAAAGTGTTCACTGTTGCACTGTGACTCAACTCCGAACTGAACTTTATGAGAAAATATTTTGCATGTAGAGTATTTAGATCTTAGTAATGTACTTCTGTGTTGCTTCTTTAATTGTGGTAACAGTACGGTAACACCATGGAGGTTATATTAGATTTATCACAGCACATATATCTTTAGGGTTCCATACCTCAAAAATAAAATGGAATTCTTATAAGACCACTTACTTTTATATCTGTTTGTCTGTCTGCCTATCACAGCCTATTATCTCAGGGACGATTTGATGTAGAAACTTAAAATTTGGTAAAATGCTAGATCATATTAACTTTCTAAATGGTATATCCTGTGTATCATATCGTTTTAAAGTACTAGTTATAATGAACTCACAAATGTTTTTTTAGAATTTTACTACCCTCAAAGATATGCAACAAATGTGCAAAAAAATATTCCCTCCCTCCCTTTATTAGAAAAGCATTATTTCCCTTTCAATATAATCTGTCTACAGATACATCAAACGGTCGGGTTGTAAAGTTAGAGCCTCTTGTCGCAAGTGTCCACATATAGTAGTGCTGCACATCCACGATCAATGCTACTGACATTTTAAATAAAATAATTTCCAAAATGTGCATAAAATTTTACGAATTATAAAATTACTGAACCATACATAATTGAAAACAAGATTAGTAGAAACAAACTAGAAGATTGCAGAAAAATTATGGCGAATATCCTAGATCTTATAAAATTACTGAACCATAAATAATTAAAAACAAGATTAGTAGAAACAAACTAGAAGATTGCAGAAAAATTATGGCGAATATTCTAGATCTTATAAAATTACTGAACCATAAATAATTAAAAACAAGATTGGTAGAAACTAACTAGAAGATTGCAGGAAAATTATGGCGAATATATTATATCTTATAAAATTACTGAACCATAAATAATTAAAAACAAGATTGGTAGAAACTAACTAGAACATTACAGGAAAATTATGGCGAATATTCTAGATCTTATAGTTTTTTGAGAAATTCATGATATCGTTACGCCTGTGATAGACGTCTTATATTAGTGCCTCGTTTAGATTATCGACCAACAATTCGCCGAATAACTAGCCGAATAATTGGTTCACGAATAGGACCACGAAATATATTCAATATACACCCGAATAAGTTGTTTACAAATTCGTATTTTTGCTTATTCGTCTCTACTTGGCGCGTATCTTAATGAAGCATTATAATAGTTGTAAAAAGTTTAATAGAAACTCCTTGCGCTCTTATGCGTTTAAATTTTATAAATACTTGAGTTTGTACGGAATCATCGTGGTGAGTTCTATCAGAAGTTGATAGATTTCTAATTTATTATTGCTTAACGATACGCAGTATATATTGGTAATAACATATAATATTATAAATTCGAAAGTTTGTTTGTTATTATCTAATAATTCTGCAACCAAGCAACGAATAATGCAAATGTCGCAGTCATCTAACTAATTAGCCATTCAATTAATAGCTTAGAGTCTTAAGTTTTAGCTAGCAGTCTAAGCCTTAGACTGTTAGCTAAACGGCGCGCGGCACTATTCTACCATCGGTCTAAATGATGTTCAGCAACATGTTGAACACAATAATTAACTAACGGGCTGGCCGATGCTTAGTTAATAGAATGGAATAACTGAGCTAACTAAACATGTGATAAAAATAAAAATTAATTTCTGAAATCAATACATGTTTTTTACGTTAGCTTCATCCAAAAAAGTTGTTTTGTACAATTGTACGAAAAGAATCCATGTTATAACAAATTGATATCTTTTAAAAATCTTCAAAAGTTTGTGAAATTCAAATAAAACTCTTATTGAAGTTATTTTTTCTTATCAAAATTTAAGATGTTTTATTGTTTCATTCAATTTGGCCACCCATTCTTTTATTCGGATGAACGTCATTTAGTCAGATAAATGAATGGCGATGTTTGGTCAACATGCTAGGCTAATTGAATGACTAATTAAGCCAATGGATATGACATATACAAGTCATGTGATGGAGTAACACTTGTATGCACTTCGATCGTATGAATATGAAATCTTTGAAAAATGTTTAAATGTTTCTTACCCAATTATATCTAAATGGCGAGACAGATTTCATGACAGTTGATGTAAACATAGTTATGTAAATAGAGTTTATTTATCATGCAAATTTATCGATACTTTATAGGTAACCTATTCGTAACAATAACAAATCAATGGCTAACAAAATTTTAATTTATAGATTAAAGGTTCTAAAATATATGTAGTAAAGAGATGATGAATGTGTGGGCGCAGAAAATTATCAAACACAAAGAATGAAAATTTACGCAATAACGATTTACGATTTTAAATCTATAATATATAAGATAGAAGATAAATTTCACAAGTGCGATGTTTCTTCTGAGTTACAAAGAATAAAAACCTGGTACACCTAGGAGGAAATTGGTAGGAAATAAAAAAGAGATTAGCCATATTATACAATGTAAAGATATAGTAGGAAAGTCTTTTGTAAACGGTCAATCATCAAACTGTACTTGGCTTCGTGTGTTATCCAAATGATGGACCCATATTCATAACGGCTTTGTACTAATGAGTTGTACAGCAAGAGAATTGATAACACTCATTGAAAATTCTTTCAATTATGCGATTTAAAATGGTTCCATATGCCCACGAAACGTCAATCGCGAATCAAATCTGACTCTGAAATCGATAACTTCACCTGGATGTTGAGTGTCGTCACGCTGACCGTATGTTGGTATATAATAAAAGCATGTGCTGAGCGTAATTTACCATTGAACATTTGTTTTCGTTAAACCGTAAGCAGTTTGCTGTCTCCACTCAATTACTGCTGTCACTCTGAAGCCGTTCACCATCGATTGCACTCTTGATAGCTATAAAGAGTTTTATGTGGTCCCTGAATAACAAAAAACGTAAATTATCAGAATAGTGACTAACAGAAATCGTAGATTCGAACCCTGGCTCTCTCGTGAACTAATAATTTCCCACTCGTACATATTGCTTTCCATTTGCAAAATACTAAGATAATCCTCATATTTTGCAAATGGGATCGAAAGCTTTCTGGTAGTGAAAATACGCAATTTCTACCGAAAATCTGACACGAAACACCTACATGCTACTCATCACAAATTTCGTGTTGTTATATAAAGAATAGCGACTGGTTTGAAGTAAGTTATACATGATTCGAATCAGTTTGTAGAAATACTTTTTAACACAAGAATAGTATAATTATTGTAGGATGAAAATTTGTTTACTCCAAGAAAAAAGTTTAGAGCCACAAAAAGCCACAGAAAAAAGTTTAGGTATATTAAATGTATTACTAGTGCATCTCGGGGGCTAAAACCCTTCTTGTAAGTCCGGACAACCGCAGTAACCAAAGCGACAATCAGGCGACCGTGAGTTGGTAATCCCTGACGTGATAAGAGCATATATGAGAGTTCATAATACCGCAATCATCATCATCGATCAGTATATCACAGTAGTTTAATTAATAATTAACTTTTTAAGTACTACTAATAAATTGTCTCACACCGACGAGAAGTATTTATTGGTAATCGATCCAGCCAGCTGACTTCATAGTCCTCTGCTGACTTCATAGTCAACATCGAAAGAGATCTGGTGAACGTTGAATCCTCCAATCCAGCAACAGTCAAGTGCGAGACTGTGACTATTGCCCGTCATCCCGCACAAAGTCCCTTAAGCAGAAATCCAAGCTGGCAAAACAGCAAGCAAGAGTTAATTTATAGATAAACGTGTAATAAATAAATATATGGGAGATATCATTACGTCATGTCTATAAGGAAAACATTCGTTCCAAGGAAAACTTGACGTAGAGCAAAACGACATATTACCTAATGAAATAGATTTTCCGTATTTTGTACTCATGGGTTAATACTTTAGCAAATAATTTATATAAATAGTAAAGTTTTTCCATAAAGTGCTTAGTACTTACTCCAAATAACTTTAAGAGGTTCATACGTTTAAACGGAAACTGATTTCAAAGCTTGTTCGTAATTAATTTTATGATTAGGAAATATGCTCTCAATCAAGAATCTACGCGCATCATCATGCTCACTGCAATAGAACAGAACATTATTCGCGTTCTACGTATCGAAACCCGGAAACGGAAAGAACACACCGGGCTATGTCTCGGTAAAAATCAATATAAACTAGCACGGAAGGTGCCATGTCCCGTTAGAAACTGTGAAGTATAATAATTGCTGTTTAGTCAGTTTTTATTTAAACGCTCGAAAACATCGGTGAAGAATATCCTAGTGGCTTCCCCTTTAGAATCTGGGGAGATCCATCTTAATTGCAAATGAGCAGTGATGATCTCTAAAATACGTCGTCTTCTAGTCAAAAGGGGTTCATTTTCAACAAATCGAAGCTCCATGGAGCCATAATGAAACTCCTACCTCGAATGAAATGAAATTAACCGCACGTTCTATAATCGTCAAATCGGCCGACAGAAAACCCGCCAAAATCGGCAAACCGTCTATTGAACAGGTCCTGTAAGCTTCGGTTAGAGCCATAAGCAGCGCGCGCTGCGACCTAAATACGGCCCGCCTTACTTGTTGGACCCCAACGCACCACGAAGCCCACACCAATGGAGCATAGGGCAATATACCAATATATATTGCCGTATACATTAGCTTGAAGGTCGAGCTATTCAGCTCCCAGCCGGGCTATGACATGGAAGGCAAGCCGAGTCCTCTCCCCGATATACCACGTCTATGGCATAAAACTTCGACGTGAGTCGAGGATAATGCCGTGGTACGTGGCCTGGTTCCGCACACCAATCCTGGACCCACCTATCACCAAAGACGGCTCTTTCTTTAAATACACTTAAATCATCACATAATGGGTATCTGAAAAATTGGAAAATTTTGAGGACATTTTAAAAATTTTAAATTTTGAGGTGTATGGGTTTTTTATAATAAATTTATTTATTTCTTTCAAATTGTTGTTTTATTTAATATTTATGGAACTATTTTATTTGCACGCACTTTTTTAAAATGTTCTATTATTTTTGTTTTATTGCACTTTTGTTATATTATTTATTTTATTAAGTTTTATTAATATTATTTGTTACAGAAATTGTTTTGCTACTCCATACATGCAAAAAAGCTTTTAAATATTTTTCTCTACTCGTGATTATATCTGATTATTTCATAACGATAATTATTTTATTTATTTCAACTTAGTCAAAATAATTCCACTAAATTTTAATTAGTAGCTATCTTTGTATATATAACGTCATTATTAATTCAATAATGTTGAAGTACAAAAAAACTACAGAAATATCTAATAGAATATTTTGACCAAAGTCAGTAATGTTGAAGTACAAACAAACTAGAGAAATATCTAATAGAATATTTTGAAAAAAGCCAGTAATGTTGAAGTACAAACAAACTACAGAAATATCTAACAGAATATTTTGACAAAAGTCAGTAATGTTGAAATACAAACAAGCTACAGAAATATCTAATAGAATATTTTGACAAAAGTCAGTAATGTTGAAGTACGAACAAACTAGAGAAATATCTAATAGAATATTTTGACAAAAGCCAGTAATGTTTAAGTACAAACAAACTACAGAAATATCTAACAGAATATTTTGACAAAAGTCAGTAATGTTGAAATACAAACAAGCTACAGAAATAGCTAATAGAATATTTTGACAAAAGTCAGTTATGTTGAAGTATGAACAAACTAGAGAAATATCTAATAGACTATTTTGACAAAAGCCAGTAATGTTGAAGTACAAACAAACTACAGAAATATCTAATAGAATATTTTGGCAAAAGCCAGCAATATTGAAGTACAAACAAACTACAGAAATATCTAATAGAATATTTTGACAAAAGTCAGTAATGTTGAAGTACAAACAAACTAGAGAAATATCTAATAGAATATTTTGACAAAAGCCAGTAATGTTCAAGTACAAACAAACTACAGAAATATCTAACAGAATATTTTGACAAAAGTCAGTAATGTTGAAATACAAACAAGCTACAGAAATATCTAATAGAATATTTTGACAAAAGTCAGTAATGTTGAAGTACGAACAAACTACAGAAATATCTAATAGAATATTTTGACAAAAGCCAGCAATATTGAAGTACAAACAAACTACAGAAATATCTAATAGAATATTTTGACAAAAGTCAGTAATGTCGAAGTACAAATAAACTATTAAAATATCTAATAGAATATTTTGACAAAAGCCAGTAATGTTGAAGTACAAACAAACTACAGAAATATCTAATAGAATATTTTGACAAAAGCCAGCAATATTGAAGTACAAACAAACTACAGAAATATCTAATAGAATATTTTGACAAAAGTCAGTAATGTCGAAGTACAAATAAACTACGAAAATATCTAATAGAATATTTTGACAAAAGTCAGTAATGTTGAAGTACAAACAAATTACAGAAATATCTAATAGAATATTTTGACAAAAGTCAGTAATGTTGAAGTACAAACAAACTACAGAAATATCTAATAGAATATTTTGACAAAAGTCAGTAATGTTGAAGTACAAACAAACTACAGAAATATATAATAGAATATTTTGACAAAAGTCGTTGTTGTTGTAAAAAGTCTGTGAAGTAATGTTGAAGTACAAACTACAGAAACATCTATATCGATAGTATCGAATAAATATTTTCTCCTGCTTTAACTCCGAACGACGAAGTGAAATATGTGTGTGTGTGCGTGTGTGCGTGTATGCGTGTGTGCACACACGCACACACGCATACACGCACACACGACGATTAAAATACTTTTATAGAACATAAATTGCATTTAGGCGCTAAAATAATCTTGACTGAATATAATATGTACGCTTTGGGGACTTCACACGAGGAAATGACAGGACAAGTTGTAACAGTACCCTAAACAAGTAATCATTTTCGCAGTTTACGAATAGCGAATACACGGAAATGGTGAGACATATGGCCATACGCGGAGACAGTGTATTAAGTGCTAGACGACATTCGTCTACGCTCTCTACGCCTAACGAAATCTCGTCTACGCCGAACGAAACCCAAATCGATGAATACCATTTTATGGGTTTCACAACGATTACTGGATTATGGGTTATTCCAGATGCCAAATCAATATGTGTGTGTTTCTAAAATAATGTGTGTCGCTTATTTGTATGTTTGCAAAGTGGTGCATATTTTGAACACCTGTTAAAATACACGTGAAGAAACAAAATTAAAGCAGATTTCAGTACATAGGCAATTTTATTTTTAATTGAATTATTATATATAATTTAATTCCAATGGCATGTTGCTCGTTCCCCATAGACAAAATAATAATATAAACCGTTTTTGTTAACTTAGCAATGGGAGACATTCTTTGTAAGAAAAATTGAACCGTATTCAAATTTTTGGATATTATGGGCGGTACAAACCTAATGCTTAATATTTTAACGCAAAAGGATACAAGGAGTTACTAAAAAGGTTAATTAAATATATTGAGCTTATATGTCAGATAAATAGATGGACCGAATAGAGTATTTCAAAAGACGTTACTTACGTGAGTTGAATTATTGGTAAAACAGGTCCAGTGTCAAGTTTGAGTTGGGGCGAGGAGGGTGAGGGCGCGATGCCAGCTGGGACACACAGCGACCCACGCGGATACTCCTTCAGCGAGCTCCGCACCATCTGCTCCTTCTCCATTTCTGATTATAAAAACACATTCCACAGTTATTGTTCAGTTGGTGTTTCTCATAAACAAACTGATTAAGACGAGGCGGTACTTGAATGAAAAAAATGATTATTATTGTTCGATACAGAAACAAAACAAGCCTGCAAAATACTGACGGGCAGACGAACACGATCATTATAGGTCTATGGCATAAAGATGAACGAATGTACATGACTATTTATAAGCCTGCGACATATGGATAGACGAAAGACATAACCAAATAATATGCCTGTGACATAAAGCTGAACAAACGGAATGCAAGCATTAACGGACTGGATACGGATACTGAGGGACTAGTTGCTACCGATCCCTAAAAATACGAATTAATATTCTAAATTTTACGAAAATAAACGGTGTAATAGAAAGATAATAGAATATTTTAAAAATATTTACTTTTTAAGTTCATTTTTAGGAGGGGGAATGAATCCCTCAAAAAAAATCCCTCAAGAAAAATGTCATCCCATTAAATGACAATCTGTTGTTAGTCAAAAACAGTAATAGTCAAATAATGTTGGTGAAATAGGCACGTCTGATTTATTATACATAGTCATCAACTACTGAGTGGTTATATTTTTTCTGCAGTAAAACATCTCGACCTACTAATCAACATCTCACGGTCACCCTCAAGGAACGTAAGTCGTAAGATATTTTCAATATATAAATTCTAAAACGATTCGTAAACTGTCTTCACCACAAATAAAACCTCGCATTCGCCAAAATTTTCTTCTATTTATTTTTCTTTATAAATATATCCATTATTTAGACATTTTTTAATAGCTCCTAGACACGTTAGAATAACGCCAAAGGAAATATGACTGTAGTTCTGAGTATCACTCATGACTCGATCAGATATTGGTAAATAAACAGCACTATATGCACAAAGTAAACTAGACACTTTTTGGGGTTTCGTACAAGTTGGTCTCACTCCGTTCACCCCTTTGTGAGGTTTCCCTAAACTATAAACGCTATAAGCTTATAATTTTCACAGATTATGTAAAATAACCCAAAATCAATGAGACTTCAAATTAGACAAAACATTTTTTTTGGGCTGTAATACATGCAAGTGATGACGAAAGAAAATTTCTGACGTGTACAAGCCATATTTTCCCTTACAATATATTTTATTGGCTGATTGCACTCGTGATTTTGAACGTAAAATGTTTCTGGACAATGTGAAAAAACCCAACCGTTTCTGAGATAATCGCCCTAAAAATAGGAATTTAAAAAACAATTAAGTTTTTATCATAAAATTAGGTAAACACATTTATTACTATAAATCTGTCACAAACTCCTTTTTCTAAATTAAATATCACTAATAAAATTAAGCTGACGACTTGCTAAGTATTGACGTGACATTTTTTTCGAAATTTTTGTTAAGTTTGAATTGCAAATGAATGTGTGTAATTTATTACATTATTCTGATTAAGAAAAACTAAAAAAAAATTCATAATTTTAAATTTTATAAATAATAGGTCAAATCTGTCAAAATACATCGTAATGAAATAATATATATATGGAAACGTTGGTAAATGTCTTTATTTTCAAATTTTTCAGTTCTAATGTGAACTTGTGGAGTCCGAAAATATGTGCAAATTAAGTGATCTACCAAAGCCTAAAACCAAAGCACATGTGATATAAATCATGTAATCTGGCCATTTTCGCCTAAACAACTGGAAATAAATTTAATTTCGCTATTTCAAATTATAGTTTACATATTTTTTCATTTTTCTTCATAGGCCTGTAAAACATGCACCAGTCAGTATATTAACATGCAAAAAATAATAATTAATATTTGTAATAGTTTAATCTATTGAGACCGTGGGTACACATATGTGCACATTAAATTATTTCAACTTGTAACAAGTAGCGACATCTTGCGGCCACTGCCGGTACTTATGTTACTTTGCTACAGGTTATTGAGCTTCGAAAAATATCAATAGATGGCATTACCGTAAAAGTTGTAACTACTATTTTTCATTTGAATTTGACAGTTTGAATTTTTTTGGACAATCCCTCGCCTAGAATCATAGAAATTCGATAAAAAATTTAATTCAGTTACATTCAAACGTTTCGTATTTTTTTACAAACTATTAATTGGGTGAACGTGTGAAAACGTAAGTATTTAATTTGTTATACTTTTTACGATGAAATACTATCTTGTTTACTTATTTATTACACATAAATGTACTTCAGGATTACAAGTTAGTTTTATGTAAATATTGATTGTTTTGCAACTTAAACATGGATGACCAACAGATTGAGGATTTACTCTATGACAGTTATTTTGATTTCTTTGGAGATGATGATGAGGATTACTTGCCTCCAGGAGTCATCTGAGCTCTTCAGCTGTCTGTGGAATGGGAGGGAGGTGAGGAAGAGAGGCAAACCAAAGTGAATACTGCAGAAAAAGTTGTAAACTAACCAAGTTTGTTTTGGCGCATCAAAGAAATGTCTAACTGTGGACTAAATATTATAGATGATGTGCTAATTTCACAGGACAGTTCTCACATGAACATTTTATACTCTTTTTTTTTATATTTGGGGCTTGACTTCTGCGAACTAATAGCAGAAAAAAACAACATACATTCGGTACAATAGCGGGAGCTGAAATCAATAAGTACTAAAACGTTTTGCTGATGTGATAGGAGCCCTCTAATACCCTCAGAAACTCTGGAAGCCTTTTTTGAATCGAGATCTTTGTATACCAGTTATTGGAGACACAAATAACCACGATACATTTTTTGAGCTCATAAATTATACCCATTTTGTAGATATCAGTCACCCTAATGGCGCTGGCAAACTTTGGAGAATAAGCCCAATGTTAGACTCTATTTTGAAGAAATTCCATACCTTGCCACGCTCCAAACATATGTCAACTGACGAACAATTGATCCCTTTTTCAGGACGCTCCGAGTACCGCCAAAATGTGCAGGTCAAACCTAATCTACTTGGACAAAAAACGTTATATTGGCTGTCCGAGATGGGCCGGTATTACATTTCCAGGTCTATATTGATTAAGTTATGAAAAATCTTGGCCTAGGATCAGCTGCTGTTTAAACACCGATAGATTCTTTACGAGTCCAAAGTGGGCTGATCATTTAAATGAAAAAAGCAAGTTTTTCTGACGGAACTATAATGGAAAACAGGAGTGGACCAGTGGCACAAAAACTGAAGACAAACAAGCAACTAAAAAGGAGGGAGTGGGATAAGAAAGTTCAAAGTGATGACAAAGTATGTGTTATTAAATGGATGGACCCAAAATCCGCGACGATGCTATTCACTTGTTCAGAGAGTGTTTCTGCAGATATCTGCAAACGCTGGTGCAAAAAGAAAAAAAATTGACGTAACCCGGCTAGTTGCAGTAAAAAATTATAGCACCTGTGTGGCTTATATTTATGCTATAAACTAATTACTTACTATCAAAGTGCAATGCGGACAAAAAAATGGCCTGTGAGAACCTTCTGCCATTTCCTGGGCCTAGTTATCATCAATTGCTGGGTAATATACATACGCTGTTATGTAAAAGAAGACTTCCAACGCAACGACAAATTGAGCTTACTCCAATACAGCCCGAATCTAGCCAAAGCGATGATGAAATATGATGGCGGGAGAGTTGATCCCAATTTCTTGTATCTAGACTCAAAATCTCGCCCCAGCCCCAGCTCCTCAGCAAGATTCAGCTTTAATCCTACAGACGACGGACGAGAGTGTGCAAATGCACCTCCTCCATAGAAACACCGTTTGATTGTACTACACCTACAACCATGTATGCCACCTACCAAGTTTTGTGGATAGCAATTTTGCATCTAAGTTGCCATCCGCCGTGTTCTTCACGCTGCCGCACCATACGTGTGAAATGCAATGTATATTTATGCATTTTAAAAAATAATTGCTTTGAAGCCTACCACAACGTAAGACTATTGCCCCTTTTAAACCTAAAGTACACATATGTGCACCAACTTTTTTTATTACTTTCTAATAAAAAATAAAAATAAAAAAACAAGAGTGTTTCATTTATGCCTAAAAATATATTTATACTTAAAAGGTAAAAAGAAGAACATAAAATATCTTCTATCTCAATTGGTTTATGTTCAGGTCTTAAGAGGTTAATAGGAAGCGTGCACGACAACGAATAAACAACCACTCCGTTACAAAAAAAAATGTAACAATCAAATTGTTTTATAAAACTTAAATAAGATGTTGTATAAAAGCATTTAAATAATTCATAGAAACATTACTCTTCAAAAGTTTAATCTCGTACTCGGTCGTAAAATAATATCCTTAGATTCAATGTTTTTTTAATTTTTTTTAATAGAAACACTACTAATATTGACAAAGAAATAAAAAAGTTGTAATTTCTATCACTTAATGGCGCTGTGAACGTTTTAGTGACCTCTATGTTACAAGTTGCACTCACACGTAACGGTTTTTGTCTATTTAATAGTCCCAATAATGCTCTCCATAATATCTCCGATTCAAATTACAGCATTTATGAGACCATGGCGAAATAAGATCACTCTGCTAATAACTCAGTTCTATTCACCATAGATTTTTAATTCCTTGTAATCAGAACATAAAATCAAATTGATTCGATAATTCATACTGCGCCCGTAGTGTCTGTATTTAAGTCTCTATTTGCCATAAATTTTTTAACAGCCTAAGAGCTAATGAAAGGTGAAAGTTTAATCAAAATGTTTTGATATCAATTGTAAGAGGATATCTTTTTGATTATTTGAAACTTACTGGTTTATATCACTGTGAATTAGATGTGAATTTTTCAGATTGTTTAAAGCAAATAAAAATGGTAAATGAAACGTCAATTTTATTTTAAAAGATCCCTGCAATAACTATACAGAACGCGCAAAAAAACCGTCTTGGCCTGCCCTTTTCATATATGATATATATTTAAAAAAAACCCTATATTCTTATATATTAATTAAGGTCCCTTACTGAAAGATTCCTTGTAAACTTTCTCGCATTTTATAAAACAAAGACCCCCGCCGCTTCAGTGTGTTTCCGATTTTCTTAGTAACTATTAAACGGATTTTGATCCGGCTCATTAATGGATAAATTGATTCACGAGGACGGTTTATATGTATTTTATAAATATTCCATTAAAATTACCCGAACTGTGATGAAAATAGCATTCGTCGAAGGTATATCTTGGTGTGCGCTACTTAAATCATTAGAGATACATGGAAACAATGTACGCCAATATTAATCTTCTCAAAAAGTTCTACAATAAAATCCCCGACAGCATATGAGGATATATTATATAAAACCAATGACAAATGTGGTACTGTTTAAAAAAACATATTTTTTAACTCAATTATCTAAAGCTTATTGTGCAAAATAATTCTTATCGAATTAAATTTTATTTTCTTAATCTTCATCTAATTAAAATTTATAATGATTTTCATCAACTTATTTAGACCAAATTTTTCTTTTATATCGGTTGCTTCCTAAGGAACAATTTAAAATTGATACCGGTGTATTTAAATGAACAAAATTACATGTACGGGTTTTCACGCGTCGACGATAGTCATTGCGTGTAAAATCTTTATCTACCCCTGTGAAACCGGGGTGAGTCTCTAGTATATGTCAGTAAAAATCGTGTCATCATGACAGACGGACGTGTATGATAAAATTATGAGAGTTCTTTGTTTCATTATGGAACCCTAAAAACATATGACAGATTTGATCTTGACATAACAGTAAATATAAATTTGCATGACAATAGTAAAAACAACATGCAAGCTTTTTAACTTTTACTATACCTAACTTAATGATATTATTAACGATTTTCTGGTGAGGATGCCGCGAGGATATCATTTGCAAAATGCAGAAACTTGCTTCCAATCAACATATCTTTTTTGGAATTTTGGGATCAAATTAAAAACATTTTCTTTATTGTAAATTAATTAAAAGTTCGGTAAACCTGAAAGATTGAAGGAAACAACAATAAATATAAATTTATATGACGACAGTAAAAACAACACGCATCCTTTTCAATTTTTACTATATCTAACTTAAAGATATTAAGGATTTTCTGGTGAGGATGCCGCGAGGATATCATTTGCAAAATGCAGAAACTTGCTTCCAATCAACATATCTTTTTGGAATTTTGGCGTCAAATTAAAAACATTTTCTTTATTGTAAGTTAATTAAAAAGTTCGATCCGTTTAGACCATATTCGAAAGGAGCAAAACTATTTATCAGGGAAAACCTTTCTGAACTTTGCTTATTTTCTTAAGCAAAGTTCAGAAAGGTTTTTCGTGCCGATTATTACTATTTCTTACTTCGGGTTTGGAAATCAACTTGTTTAGTGAACTGAACTTCCCAGACCACAATACCGCACATTCGTTTAATGAAAAACTTATTTAAGGCATTTTAGGTAAATGGCAAGCCTATTACAAAATGCTCGATCCTTCAAAATAGACTGAACGAATTAAGTTTATTTGCAAAACGCAATGCCACTTTTATTGTGATCTGTATTCCATTGCTTAAACGATTTTTGATACAACTCTTGTATATATAGCTTAGTTAATGATTCTATAATCGCCTATATGTCATTCGTTTATAGGCTTGGTTAATGATTCTATAATCGCCTATTTGTCATTCGTTTACAGACTTGGTTAATAACTCTATAATCGCCTATATGTCATTCGTTTATAGATTTAGTTAATGATTCTATAATCGCCTATATGTCATTCGTTTATAGGCTTGGTTAATGATTCTATAATCGCCTATATGTCATTCGTTTATAGGCTTGGTTAATGATTCTATAATCGCCTATATGTCATTCGTTTATAGACTTGGTTAATAACTCTATAATTGCCTATATGTCATTCGTTTATAGATTTGGTTAATGATTCTATAATCGCCTATATGTCATTCGTTTATAGGCTTGGTTAATGATTCGGTAATTTCAATCGATCAACTATTTCTTTTGAGTTTTAAAAAAGAAATTGTGATGTTTCAACAAGAATTTTTTTCAAAATATCTTTATAGTATATATATGATTTAATTATTTAACGGCCATTTTGGATCCGCCATAATGGAATTTTTCAAAAATTTAAATCGCACAATCACTTGCCAAGTAAATAAAATTGTAATTCGAATTCAAATCCTTCATTTTGAAATAGCCATTTTAAAATTATTAAAAAATATCTTGCCTCCAATATGTGACAGATATCTTTAATTTAATATGTTCAGCACTCTATTATCAAAATGAACTTAAATATATTAATAAGATTTTAATAATTAAATATGATTTGATTTCTATTCTGAATGGGCCCATTTTTAATGATAATGCCCTAGCGGCGTGTTGCAATACTAACGTAAGATAAATAATTAAAATTAATAACACTAACAGTGTTATACATTTTAATTATTGTTATTATAATTTGCACAGTGGATAAAGTTGGCTGCATTTTCATATTTGTTTAATCCCGTATAGTATTTTTCGCCTTCATGAAAAAATTTAATAGTATTTTTTGGTTTCTTTGTAGACATCTAATACTAAAATAGTGACGTGATTGACGAATTTGTTCCACGAATTTTATATGATTAATTTGTTCAAATTATTGAAAATTGCAACAAAGCTCATATTACTAAAAGCCAACGGTAAAAAGTATCTGACAATTCTAACACAAGTTAATTTTCAAGCGAACACTAGGGAAATCTACACGTTACCAATAATTCTAATAACTAAATTTGTTGTTGATTACAATGTCTAGAAAGATGTAATTTTTAACTTTTTGGAGTTTACTCCTTAAGAATCGAGTTACATATATAGCGCCCGGTATGAAGTTTTATGAGGAATAAAATCAGAAATTCAGAGCGTTAAAAAAGTGTAACCGTTAGGTTTTGATCGTACGAACTTCAGAGCATTAAACATTGTAACCGTTAGGTAGCCTCTCCGCGCAACATTTCTGCGCATCTTTAGATTGAGATATCAATATATTTATTTGGAATTTTCTTAAGACGTAAACGAAATGACGGAGTGTGACAAACATACTTTACTCTCGTTCGCTTATATCAAGATATAATCATTAAATGTCATTATGTGTGAATATTTGGTGTCTTCTATCCTACAAACTTAAAAAGACTCTTAATTTCAACTTCGTGGTCTGACGTTACTAAATGTTTTTAATTTTATTGTATAAATTTGATCTTAACCATTTATGTTTTACTTGAAAATAATTATATTGTCAGTATCTCTTTATTAAAGAATTGTCCATTTGCATTTAATGATATTGATATTTATATTTATATACAGGTTTACTTATTTTATACATTCCAAAACAATCGTACTTAAGGAGTAAACTCCAGTCACAATTTTTTTTAAATTAAACCAAAATTGTCACTGTAATAACTGTGTACGACAATAACACTTAAGCAAATGACAAAATTATAACTCTGTTCAAAGTAGTTTGTTAACAAATTTAAGATGCCTTGAAAGGTACAATCCACTTCACTCAAACAGTTTCACTCTACACGCAACTTAAACTTTTTTAGACAAATTTACGTTTCTTACTGCAATTTATGAATCCGTACCCCAAGTTAGTTAACATAACAAGTGTCAGTTTTATTCGGCAGATACTATTTAATTAATATTCAAAATAACCTAGACGTTAATTCAATCAAATGGTGTAAAACGCTTATTATGATATTAAAAATATTCGCTTTTTATATAAAATTGAATTAGTTGTATACCATATCAAATGTCAATTTCATTAATTAGGTACTATTTAACTAATTTTCAGAATGACCTAGATATTAATTCAATCAAAAAGGTCTGAAGCCCTTTTTATAATATTGATAATATTCGCATTTTTATGTAAAATTTAATAAGGTGTAGCTGAATTGTGATGAGTCCATAATGATGTAATTGCGAAATTACGTAATTTAATTAGTGCTCCTATTCCCTAATTACGTAATTGCGCAATTACATCATTATGGATTAATTTCGAAATTTTTAGAAATTCGTAACACAAAGGTAAAATTCCGTAATTACGAAAATATGTATCTTGACTTAAATAATCAAAATAACACCGATAGAGTACCGATTTACATTACGTGCTAATATTGTGTAATATTACATACCAATGACAGTTGTAATGTAACATCTTTGAAAATAGCGAGCAGCACTGTCTATTTGTACTAACTTCTTGCGTTGCGATTTATTTTAGATTCGGATAGTTCACGTACGACCGACGAATATTGAGAGAGAATTAGTCCTTTCAAATAAAGAATAGAGTTCAAAGTTGTCTAATGACCTAACTTAAGGAAACTCCCAAATAGCGATGCAGTGCGTATAAGTCCCTTTGGGGAAGTCCTTGAGTACTGCTTTAAAAATTAAAAGAATGTTTTATTCATTGCTCGATTGTCAGTTATCCAGTTCACATTGACCCAATCAACCTGCTCTAATCAAGTTAAAGATTTTGTTTTAGTGTGCGTTGTGATTTGTGATTTTGAAGTTATTGGCTGTTGTCGCGAAATTATCATTTAATTATAAATCGATGAACTATATGTTCGACTCTTTCGTTTGGATCATAAATTTGTATAATTTATGATACAACCACCTGAATATTTAAACTTTCTTTTGTTTACCTACTAAGTAACTTGTTTACTTTATACAGCAACTTTATAAGTACCACCTAAACAAATTATTAAATTTGTACCTATAGAAGTTACATTTGTTTGAGTGTACAGATAAAATAAAGTGAAATAGGCAACACTTTTGAATTAGGCATTTGAATTAAGTAAGTTTTGAAAAGGATATAAATGTTGCAATATTATAATATTAATTTCGATAAAACAAACTATTTTGTATTAATAAGATTTTCAAATTAAATTGAATTTCATAATTAATATCAGTGTTACTTCAATATAATTAATATCATATTTTTAAAGCTTTCAATGAACTTAATTTTTATTTAATTATTTTTTTAGGTCATCAATAAAGAAAACAGTATGCAAGGAGTTTTTAAACAATCTTTGATGTGGCAACATTTCTTGAGAGTAGGTAATGGACAAAATAACAATGCAAACATTGCAAAAAGTATTAAAACTCCTGGTAATTCAACTGGAGCTTGACACAGCCATATGCATACTACGCATGTTGGTGAAATACCAGACCAAGACTCCAAAAGAGCCAGTACTTCAACTATTGCTAAAAATACTCAGGATTAAATTCAACAAAGAAAACTAAACTTACACATTTCTATTCAAATGTCTTATCTACAAAGGAGCGTGTGACCAAAGTAGCACCACTAGATGAACTTCTATTTAACAAATTTTGTACTTCTGAAATCTAAGATATATGTTTAAACACTCTGGCTATGATTTACCAACATCTCCTACAACTGTAACCAAGATAGATCTAGAACAGAGTGTTTAAAAAAATAGATTCATTAACCAATGAAATTACAAAATCAAAGATTCTATACTACTTTTTGCGAGTGGACTTCCACCCGAAAAAAGGTATTTAAATATAAACATTCACAATAGTCTCAGACCAAAGCAAGCACAAAAACTTGGGATTATTGAGGATAAAAGATTCAACGACAGCTGATGGAGCTCAATTGTTAGAGCAGTATTTGAGTAAGTTGGAGCTCAATCTTAATGACATAATTTCATTCACTACAGACGGAGCCAGTGTAATGGTTAAAATGGGTAACAATTTTGACGGCTACCATTCACTGTGCTAGGCCCATGGAATATAACTTGCGATAATTTATGTATTGTATGAAACCCAGAAAACTTCAGATCTGCAATCCGAACTCGAAAATACTGATGCTGAAGAAGAAAATGAAGAAATTGATAATGGATTTTTTATAAATGAACCTAGATTTCCAGAGCCAGAACTTTTATATAAATATATTATTAAAAAAGTAAAAGGTGTGATTAAATATTACCATAAATCGCCCTAAAAAAATGACGTATTAGAAAAATACATTGTAGAAGATTTCGATAAAACCTGAATCTGATATTAGACTATAAAACAAGATGGGGTAGCTTGTCAAATACTCGTATGGTTTGCCGATTTCTTAAATTAAAAACATGCATTATGAAGGCGTTTAAATTTTCAGACAAAAGAATCGAAAATCTTTATAACATTCATCGTGTTTAGATGTAATAAAACACAACAGAGACGCCTTCGTGTCGCCGTGATTCAAATTTATTAAAAGCGAAAGCTGCATTACCGTTTATGCTTAATAAATCAGATCTTCTATCAAAGGAACTTATTGAACAACTTGCTTTATCTCTCAGAAAAAGAATAAAAGAAAGACGAACAATGGCAGACGATGTTTTTTCAATATTTACGTAACAATAAAGAATTTTTCACGGCCGTAACTACGAAAACATTAAAAAAACCGGCATCAGATGAAATCAGAACATTTATTGCAAAATTATTAAAAAGGTTTAAATCTAACTAAACACAAAACGACGTCTGCAATAATGGGGAAGATAAATTAACCATCGCACAACAGGTGGAAAAAGAGGTACACAAAGTTACGACAGGAAACAAAGATTTCCCTAAAGGAAACACAGATCTAGAATCTATTATTCGAGTCAAAATTTGCACGTAGTGCTGCTGGCGGTGGAAGCGAATTCTACCTAACAGGGCGTACAATATTTCTTGTCCATACCAACTTTTTCTTTTCTTCCACCAACTATTTTTGCAACTAACTGAGAAGCTCCTTAGTTGATAACACATTGAACGCTTTATCATTTACGCGATCACATTTTCAGAAACAAAAAGTAGAAATAGTTTATAAGATTTCATTTCTTTTTTTATTATGACTTTTTCACAATTAAATGAAACTACGTGATGTAGTATTATTTCTACTTTCTCTAAGTTCTTTACCACGACCTAGGTTTCGTTGTATTACAACATCTTCAGGTGGGCTATTAGCAAAAATTGAGATTAACTGAAGATGTTGTAATACAACAAAACCTAGGTCGTGGTAAAGAACTTAAGAAAGTAGAAATAATACTACATCACATAGTTTCATTTAATTATGAATAATGAATTTCTATATAATTAACGCCAAATATATTCAATATTATGACTTATTGTTGTTGATTTTATAAAAATTACCTGTTTCTTTAATAAAATACAAATATACTTGAATATCTTCTTAAAACTACAAGTATATTTTTAGCAATGCCAAGTCAGTTACGTAATTTAAGCCCATAAATTCGTTACGTACTTTACATATTCATAATTTTGGAAGTCCTATGTAGCACGAACTAAACAATTACAGTAAATATTGAAAAGTTTCTGTAAAAATAAGTATAAACTAGACAGATTATGAACATAATCATATTAGAATCCGAATTATACTCCTTAGTATGCCCAAATGGGATAAAATGTAAAGCTAATACAAAATTTTATGACATGGACTAAGTGGTTAGTATTGTAAAAATAAATTTCACGAACATAGCAAATTTTTGCTACTCTACTACCAACAACGTTGGGAAAATTATTAACAGATTGATGATACTTTTAGGAAGTCGTTCATGAAAATGTTTAATCTTTCAGTGTAACCAACGCAATTTGTTGTATGTTCTTCGAATTTTACTGTAAACTTCTAAATAATATGCTGAGAGAATTCATACGTGAAGTCTTTTTGGAAGATTTTTATAAAGCACATGGCAGCTTAGCGCAAAAGGAGTTCTGCAAAAGGCTACACTGAGCTACTTTTAAAGAGAGAGCGTCCGTGTATGTGCTGGATAGTTTTATGTAAATAAAGTTGCTTTTAAATTGCTATAAACTCAATTTCTCTACTTTTCTTGCGTTCGTATTAACTCTTAATTTGTACAGCAAATTAAAGTAATTCTGACAAATTATGATATACTCTGTAATAGAATAAACTGAAAGTACCTTCTAGAAACTAAATAAAGACACTGTGTTGCATCCCTCTAGAAAGGATGGGATCGCGGATAAAACTGCAAGCTACATGTGCCAAGGAAAAGGGTTAAAATGGCCTAATCGGAACTTAATGCGTATCTTATAGAAACCCCTATTACATGATCTCTAACATGATCTAAATACATGTAATGCATCTAATTGAACTGGTTCTTTTTAGAGTCGCATACTACAATAAAAAAAATGGAATCCTTTTACGAATAAGATCACTTACATGTCCGTCGATCTGTTTTTGTGTGACAGCCATTTTTCTCTGAAACCATCCGAAGTAGAAACTTGAAATTTGGATAGTTGTAAAATATGTTAACCCGCAATTGCTCCATAGGTATCACTTTAAAATATTTGTATTGAATTATTAGATAGGGCAATTGAAGTACTGGATTTTTTTAAATTTCATATATAGTATGTGATATCTAAAAGAGTGAGATATATAGATTTCAAAATTATTGTTTCCGGAATTTTACGTAAGATAATTCTGGAGATATTGTTGAAACGTCCACAAAAAAATTCTCGCCTCTCCCACCCATTCCGCCCGCGCTCCGACACACCCCCGCCCCTCCCTCTTGAAAACTGCTAAAGTCAAAATTATAAAAAATAGAGTTACTAGATTCAATAGTCATCCAGTTGTTTTTGATAAATCCACGATATTTTTATGCGTATAAAAATAGTAGGCAATATATTTATCTGGTGAAAAATAATATTCAGATATATAAATAATTTTAGTACAAATAATATATGCCCTTAAATGATGTATATGTGCCTAAATATTTAATGAACCCTCTTAATGCGAAGTCTATTCGGAATTGAGTTTTTTTTTTAATTAAGATTTAAATTGAAAAGTGGAAGTAAAGTAATTAATTTTCTGTTGAATGTAATTTTGTAAATACAATTCAATTTTTCAATTGTTCCTGAATATTGAAAATCAATAAAGTTATTGTATTTTGATAATAATAAAACTGAGGTTTCGTAATAACTGTGTTTATTTCGCTCTCGCTGTTCCTGAACTCTTTGTCTTACTTCTTATTATTCTATAGGATGTTATTCCAGGATTAGGCAACTAGTGAAATTTGGCGTTCAGCTCTTATTATATCCAAATTTCCGACTCTTCCTAGGTAATAGAGCTCAGAAACACTCGCGATTCCTATCCACACAAAGCTCGGTGCCAATATTTTTTCCTTCGGCAGACAAGAAGTTTCCTTGACAGAAACCTTGCCTGTCTTTATTAGCTCCAAAAGATCATTATACCTCATGCATTAGCATACGCTCTAGATATTCCTGAATACGTCTGATTTATTTACTTTACCCACGTCTCTTTTGCAGTTTATCGTAATATTTCTATCCAGTTTTCATCGTCCAGCAAGAGTCCACCTTTCTTTCCAGTGGCTTGATTTCCTTGGCAGTAATGTTTTGAGTTGAGTTCAAATAATGACTCAAAAGCTCACATTTCGAATGTATCCATATATTTCCTAAGATATTACTTAATCAGTATGGTCTCATGTCTCTATAGAAATATGAACCAGAGTAGCAATATAGAAGACGCGTAAGGAAGCAAATTTTAGGTTATATCTGCAGAATACTTTCTTTTTTGGATTGAACGTATTTCGAGTGATTTCAATTTTCGGGTTTTTATTTGTAAGTAACCAGGATAATTTCATCCAAGCAAATGCCTAAATAGTTATTTACGCGATGTTTTTCTAAACTTTGACAGAATTTGGTTAAAGACTTATATATAAAATTTATCTATCTCAACACTAATTATCAGTCATAATATTATCACAACATTAATTATCGGTCAAGACATTATTCCAACGTTAATTACCTTTCATAATATTATTCCAACATTAATTACCGATCACAACATTACGACAATATTAATTACCGGTTGTAATATTACCACAGCATTAATTATTGGTCGCAACATTGTCACAACATAAATCACGGATAACATTATCACTATTATTCAATTTCGTATATAAAAAGCGAATATTTTGCCTATGATAATTCCTTTATAACGTGCCATTAATTTCAATAAAAACCATAATAAAACTCAACATAAGTGCTTTTCTCGCAATTATCATAAAAATTTAATTGGTACTTACCCAAATTATAAAGACCAGCGATAGAATACGATCTCCCCGAACTATGCTTGATCCTCTTGTCATTTCGAAAGTAATTCCACTGCTTGGCGATACAGCGCCGCACCATCAAGTTGAACCGGGACAATTTCATCCTTGTAGAGGACACGGAAGACGTAGAGGAACTCGAAGAGCTGGAAGAATCAGTCCCCGTAGAGCTGGAACTAGTAGTGGGCCCATCGCTTGTGCTAGAGCTGTTGCGGCGAAGTCTGCGCGAAAAGGGCATTTTTGTACGTTTCATTCTGAAATAATGATAGAAGAAGCTAATTACAATTGGTGAAAAGAGCAAGATTATTTTATTTACTTGTTGAAAATAGTCTTTTAGAACCTACTAGTTTAACATCTAATTAACTCGCCAATTTTTCACGTGATTTCTGGAATGTTATGAAAATGTCTCAAACATTCTGGTAGGGTAAAGAGCGCGGCCTTCGTTCTTCCGTTCAGCTGGCAACTGAGTTACAGCAAGTAAATAATAAACGAAATATGGAAATTTCACGAAAGAACTGAGTATACTTTTGTTTCATGTATTTCGTTAAAAGCAGGTAAAGCAGCACGCAACATACGTACAACAATGGGTAAAGATGTATAACAGTATTAAGAGTAGAGATAGTGTAAATTTAATTTAATCAAGCAACACGTCATCCATATTAAATGATTAATCAAGCAACACGTCATCCATATTTAATATAAATAATAAAAAGTATTTAGTACACACAAAAATTATATTTTTTAAATAAAATACATTATATTGTCTATCTACTTACACAGTGGAGGACTAGTTCCTAAAATTATTGAACCATCACAAAAAGCTGTAGCTAAGATTTATAAACAAATAATAAACTCATTGCAATTCATTGCGTCCTAGGAAGCAATACATGGAGAACCGTCAGCGCCTTAATTCTACTTCTATTTGGCAAGTTTTTACTTTGTTACAAAAAAGATCGAAATATATTTTCTTGCGAAAGATCGAAATATATTTTCTTGCAATCTTGCGACTTTATTTGTATTTGTAGGAACGAAATTGAACAATTTTAATTTTTGTAAAATACGCAACTAACTGGCAATTAAAAGTTGATTGCCGGGTAAAAAAAAAAGAATTTGACATTTTTGAAAATAAATGAAATTATAATATGAGTAATAAAACCTAAAGAGAGAGTTTAATTTTTTACGGTTTATTTAGTCAGACTAAACGAAAAATTGTTACTGTGCAAACAAAAAAAAAAGAATAAAATTACGCAACCCACGTGCAAAGTAAGAACTCTGAACTAGATTTATATACATCGTGCAGCAACATATCTCAAATAGGTTTGCAGCTCTCACTTGTTTTTTTGTACTCAACTCTGAACTAGATTTATATACATCGTGCAGCAACATGTCTCAAATAGGTTTGCAGCTCTCACTTGTTTTTTTGTACTCAACTCTGAACTAGATTTATATACATCGTGCAGCAACATGTCTCAAATAGGTTTGCAGCTCTCACTTGTTTTTTGTACTCAACTCTGAACTAGATTTATATACATCGTGCAGCAACATATTTCAAATAGGTTTGCAGCTCTCACTTGTTTTTTGTACTCAACTCTGAACTAGATTTATATACATCGTGCAGCAACATATTTCAAATAGGTTTGCAGCTCTCACTTGTTTTTTGTACTCAACTCTGAACTAGATTTATATACATCGTGCAGCAACATATCTCAAATAAGTTTGCAGCTCTCACTTGTTTTTTGTACTCTATTCTGAACTAGATTTATATACATCGTGTATATACAGCGTATCTTCGTGTGTTATATACAGCGTATCTTCGAGATATCTTGATATTTTCAAAAGGTTATTAAAATCTATAAAAAAAAGAATGTTAGGCTTCATAATTTAAAGCTTATAATTACTTTACGAAGTCTGTTACGTATATTATACGAATAATCCCAAAACCATGCGCATTCCTGATGAAGCGTTTTTATTGTTTTCCTTACCTTTCATCATATAATTTGATATATTCCCATACAACGTATAAATTTAATTAAAAAATGGAAGAATGAACGAAATTAATCGTTTATGTTTTCTTACAATTTTTAATAATAATGCATAGATAACATTTTACTTGTAATATTAAGGTCAACTTCAAATTAATATTTTAAGAAAAAGATTAATAATCAGACCCAGACGCTTTGGCTTTCTTATTCTCTGTTTAAAAAATTCTCCTTGTCGATTATTCTTTTTTAAATGCGGAAATGCGAATAATACATTCGAATATGAAGACGAGCGTGCACAACTTTTTTAAATTGGTTAAAATGTAAAATCAGTTAAAACAATACTAAACGAACAAAAATCTTTACTCGTATTTGCTGAGGATTGAAATGACTGCCTCGGTATTAGATTGTTCAACCAGAATGCACAAAAAGGGCTCATTTGAAATGTCGCATAGATAAAAATAAATTTGGTACTTATTAAAAACGTGAAAGTATAGAAATAAATAAACATAAATCATCACGAAAGTTGACAAGAAACAATATTTAAATGTTAAGTGATATATTCGGTACTTTATATGTTTTAAAAGTGAATGCAAAATGTTG
Source organism: Druceiella hillmani (assembly GCA_039881145.1). Taxonomy (NCBI): domain Eukaryota; kingdom Metazoa; phylum Arthropoda; class Insecta; order Lepidoptera; family Hepialidae; genus Druceiella; species Druceiella hillmani. The sequence continues at coordinate 18,376,080 of JAYKKI010000032.1, read as the reverse complement.
AAAAAGCGTATGTTAGCATTGAGAAAGCCCATGTTAGCACGTGCTACATTTAATCCTAAAAAAAGGAGTCTCAATATTCTAAGGGCCACTCGAGAAAAAAGATCGATTTAAAAAATACGTAAAATTAGCTTCTCAAGAAAATCGATTAGTGACAATTATGCGATCTGTTAGTAAAATTTATTAAGTTTTCTTTTTATTCGAAAAATGGCTATCCAAAAATTATACATCCTGCAAGTTGTAAGTTCAGCGCAAAAAAATATACGACGCAGAATCTGCGATTATTGATACTAAGAATGATTACTCAAAATTGTGGTATTGAGAATAATTTCCTTATTGTTATAAAACCATTGATATAATAAATACAGCTCCAAATAATTTTGGCCAACTACTGAGTATTAGATGCCGGAAAAAATATGTCACAGCATCTGAAAATATGTATCGAAACGTTTACTAACGTTTACCAGTATATTTGATAAAATATAATTTTTAATTCCATCTCTCTTCCCAAATTCATCATCCATCTCAACATAACGTTTCGAGTTTAGCAGAATGTATAATTTACAGTACGAAAGCAGGTCGATATGGTCAAGTAAAATCGCCCAATGTGGCCTAATTGGCCATGTTACTTCAAATCGAGCATGAGTTCGGAAGTCTAAATTTGATTTATGACTGAAATATTCTATTCTAATGGAATTTGCATGCAGTGGCAGTTTGTATTGGCTTACAACCTTCTATTCAAGAAATATAGAGTGTCAAAAATGCGCGATGATATATTCTAGATATGGAGAGCGCGGAGTGGAGGTATTGAATCTAGGTTTTTAGGGAGTCCCTAGAGCTCATGGAATTTTTTAAATTATTTTTCTTTAAAAACAATTAGGATGCGTCTCAATAAAATCATTTTAGAAAAATAAGGTCCAGAAAAGACACTTGAGCCTCCTCTGTAGATAGGTGCCGACGTGAGACGCTTCTTGCTATGGATAGCTCAGCAGCTTATGAAATAGAACTTTGCGAGCAGATAATTGAAATGACATTAATCGTGCTGTAGTACAAATCTCTCATCTCATGTTCACAATAGCCAACAAGATATTCGTGCATGTCGTGTATGTCTAAATGTATTGTTCTTATCATGTTTTACGTAATACTTACAAATAGTAAGTGTATTAATAATATTGGCCATATTTTACACGAACAATAAAAAATTATTGACAACATGTTCAAACATATTGGTGTCAATCGCTTTCATAAGGAATATCTTATATATGATTAGAACTCTAAAAGATTTCCTTAAAAGTTGAGGCAATTTGTCCCATTTGAAATACGACTATCACTTTCATTTATGTGCTTTCTTGGACTCTCTATCTCTTTTATCACAGGTCGCACGTGGTTTTCTTGAGATTTGGATTTTGAGCCGTATACCTGCCTCTTTCCACATCTCTTTTAATTTGTCTTTAAATATATCTCAACATTCATTAGAACGGTTTAGCTTAAATCTATTCGAATGTTGAGAATCTGTGAAATCTTTAGACACATCCTCTGAGTGGACGGACTTATCAGCTGGTGTGCCTCAAGGAGAGATTCTTTCTCAAGTTCTGTTATCAATATTCATTGATGGATTTTGTTGGGAATATACATAGTAATTATCATCTTTACGCTCATAAACCCTTAGTGGAATAGCCTTCTTTAATCCCATTTCTTTCACTTTCTTTGTTGTCAAGATATCAAGATTTGTAATTATAAAATTATTTTTTTTCTTGTAATATTTAGTTTGGTTTTTGCTTAGTTAAATGTTACGATATTATCTTTTTTTGTTTATTTATTATTAGTGTTTTTTACATTAGAAAATCTTCATATTTAACCAATGTGGTTGACTACGAGAGACTGCTCATGTATCCACCAAATGTATATATATATATATATATATATATATATATATATATATATATATATATATATATATATATATTATATATAATTTTATGTATATGTTAAAGTTTATAATAAAGAAAAATAATAAAACTTGCACATCCACATGCCTAGGGCTCAGCAAGCAGAGGTCAGCAGTATAATCCCAGGTCTCCCAATACGTCTAACAATTTCCACATTATTCCGTGTCGCTTTCTATTATTTTACCGGAATATTATGCCTAAAGAAAAATCAGGAAGATAATAGACGAGAGAAGGCAGCCTTATCGTTCACACCCATGTGAACCGTAACATCCTCAGAGATAAGTTCTTTGTGACCTTACAAGAAGCTTGTTTTATTTTTCAAATGGCTTGCTCTCTACGGAAAAGGGGTTCAACGACCTCCGAAAATATAATTCTGCAAAGGACCTTGATATTCTGTAAAATTATGCTGCTTGTAAAATTATAAGCTTGTCCAGTATAATTTTGCAAAGAAATGGTGGCACGATAGTTTAATTAATTAATTATGCGAGGTGTATATTCGTATGCGATTTCTATAAAGGCTCCTATGATTATTCCTTGTTAGTAAGTTTTGTTTTATTGAAGAAAAGTAACTTACTTTCCATTGTTTTACGTTTGGCTGATCTTGAAAAATTAATTTTCTTGATAACAGTTTTATAAAATTAATGTTTGCTTTGTTTTGTTGCCAAAATCTGACTTTAATAATTGAAATTGTTCTTCTACATTATTATGAATGCCTTAGTATTATTTATAATTTTACGTAATTAGTTTATCATTTAGTGTAAAATAAACAATGCGTTCAATTAAACACATAAGTGCGCACAGTTATCTGCAATATGGGTTAAGTCAGCGCATTACAATTTTCGCCGTTGTTTTTATTTCCCATACAACTGGGGAGAATTAAGTTTTTCTTAATGTTTCTCTTTATAGTTTACCAGATACTCCATCCAAAAATAGTAGTTTTGCTTTATTATTCTGCATAATATATGTCTGGTGTCGCCTTGAAATTAAAAGTACACTTGATCCGAATAACTCGAAACACCGACACTTCCTCATCATATACTAGACACCATAAAAAGTAATTTTTTTACTGTTCTTTTTTTAAATCAAGAAACAGACTAAAATAATAAGATATTTAATAGTTATAAAATTAATTTAGCGAAACATGTTCTTTTAGGTACAACTGACGGACGGTTGTGAAATGTCAAATTGAAAACGGCTTTTCGTAAATTTATTTATCTATACATGAAAAAGTGTGGTTGAATTAATAAACTTGAGCTATTGAATAGGTATATTTGGCGTTAATTTTGTAGAAATTCATTATACACAATTATATGAAACTACGTGATGTAGTATTATTTCTACTTTCTTTAAGTTCTTTACCACGACCTGGATTTCGTTGTATTACAACATCTTCAGGTGGGCTATTAACAAAGAAATTTTTGCTAATCTTTGCTAATAGCCCACCTGAAGACGTTGTAATACAGCGAAACCTGGATCGTGTTAAAGAACTTAAAGAATGTAGAAATAATACTATATCACGTAGTTTCATTTAGTTGTGATTCTAGGTTTTGTTGGTAAAGTTTCATTTATTTGGGTATATTGTAAATATCTATAAACATAGTCTATCCTGCGGATGGAACGATGACGGTGTGCTTTATAAGAATTGATATTATTGGCAATGTGTCGCATAAACAAACCGTCTCGCAGACGACACATGGCGTCCGCTTTATATTGTATACGATGGATTTTGCAGTAACAATGGTTGCAAAAATAGTTGAGACATTTCACGTCACGATGACGCTTTAACCGCCTCCAACCGGCCTCTAGAATTAGCACATGTGCCAAGAAAGTAATGAAATAGCCAATTCCAAAGGTTAAATTCCAGTTTATTGAAAAAAACGTGTTTTTACACTTACTAATTGGCCGTACGACGTAGCGTCCCTCATTATGAAACTGGAGCGCATATTTGTCGTAGCTCGACGACAAATCTTAATAAAAACTGAGCTTGAACGTTCATTTAAAAGTTCAAGTTCATTTTTTTACTAAATTCATTGAACTGTTCATTAATATAATATTAAATACTTTAAATACTCAGCAATTTATCCATATATATTTTTTAAGTATATTTATTTCTAGGAATGTCAATTCTTTTCAAATAAACGATTTTTGAATATAAATTAACATAGAATTTGTACATTATAAAACCTATAATAAAAACCTCTTTCTAAATAACTCAAACCAAAATTATGATCATATATTTTTATTTAATTTTTATAACAATTACATTTTAAACTAATAATAAAATATCGATCGATAAACGATGTGTCGCATATAATGTCTAAATGTATTATATGCTTTATGCTTTGATACTTTATGATCATTTAAATTTTAAATAAACTGAAGGGTATTGCTACTATACAATTTCATTTTATAGTACTAGATTATTATCTTCTCCGTAATTTTAATAAATAATAGCATCTCATTAAATATATATAACCTGGCATTGTATAATAAATTTATGTTTTGATATATAATCAATCAATATTATTTTTGAGTTATTTAATAGTAATATGGAAGGTTGTGTGTACAAGATCGTTATTCAAGAACTACTTTAAAATAAATTTCAGTATTTTTAGTTGAAAACTTTCAATCATTCAGATGGAATATTTACTTTACAAAACTTTAATCACACATCATATTTTTTCCTGACCGTAGCATTTCACACCCATTTCGATTTAAAATTTAAAATAATTTAAATCTATAGATAATTGCGTGTTCAATCATAATTTATTATTCTCATTTGTATCTGGTCCCTAATGAATATGCTTTTTTAATGCCACTTACCTAAATAGTTCAAGCAATTTATTTTCAACGCACGATTCAAAACAAGTTAATAAAACACTGTCACTTCAAATGTTTTTTCTCCTAGATATAAAAGTTACCACTGAATTTTAAAAAAATTATTCTAAAGGCGGGAAAATCTATTTGACACTTCTTTGTAAAACTTCACAAGATTAGTCACTTTGGTCATTTTACACGAAATGTTGTAAATACAAAGCGAAAGCAAGTTACGTTAAAGAATTATTAAGCAAATTATTAAATCGCACTGACACTTACGTTGAGTCAGTCCGGCGTACCTACATAACCTTGTTTATATTTTAACGCCAGTTTAAAAATAAATTTCTAAGCGAGACGCGCGACAAAACACACCCGGCGTCCCGTAAGTGTATCATTGCCACGACAGTTTTGAACCTCATATGCTCATACAGCTTCAGATCAATTTAAAACGACCTCATAATTGTTCATTTAGATTTTAAACATTACATGTTAGGCATTGCATTCATCAAGCAAGCAGTGGTAATGAAATGTTTGAACTCTACTAATTTTAAATGATTTTGTTCACATCATTACGGGAATTTTTATAGAAATGTTGCGTATTTTAACTAAAGTGTACTTGGCAATGCGTGTAGTAAATATATTTATTAAATACATTGTTAACTATGAGAATACTGTAATTGCATTGGGAAATGATTATTGGAATATGATGATACAATATGGTATTTTTCATAAATATTTATGAAAAATACCATATTTTCACAGAAAATATTTAAAGTTATGAATGGAAATTCTCTTGACAATAGGATATTAGTTAAAAATAGTCTATTTATTATTACTAAACAATGTTTTTATACAAACCTATTAATTTATCAAATGCTTTAATCTGGAAATAATAACATCAATATAGTATAATGTGGAAGTGTTGATTGTATTCAATTTACAATATATATTTTAACATTATGACTGCATATAAAACGAGTGCCGTAACATCCACCAAATTATTTCTTTCATTTTTTTAAATGCAAGTAAGTTAAACATGAGAATACAATATTAGCACTGATAGATTTGACTAACCTTTTATCAAGTATCTAATATCTTGTTTATCCATATAACATTAAGCATATCCTAATTATACGAGAATGGTTGTTCTACAAGGTACCAAAACGTTAAATCCAATTCATTGGAAAAATCGAAGGTCCTTAAACAAATTTGAACATATGAGTGATTAATGAAGATAATGTCAATGATTAATAATACAGATAGTCTTATTACTGTAAACTTTTTTAAATATATCTCTTTTTTATCAAAAATACTATTATTATTTTTATAATTTGATGCTAAATATGAACTTACTAATTTTGACGCAGAACTTTGCTGCTCACCTGGAAAAGGGAAAATATGGTGATGTTCATCTATACGGTATAATTTACATATAGGCAAATTTTACAGACTGGTTGAGTAGTCGGAGAGTGAAAGTGAGACAAACAAACTTTCTTTTGTATCTATAATTTTAGGATAAAAGTAATAGACATCAGTATAATATTATTTTTTCCTCGTTGGCCATGTGAGAGTACTTGAAAAATTGTTAAGCATGAACTTTACTGCTTCAACAATTTAGTTTAGATCCATTCATATTATTTGACTTATTATATTAATTGAATTCCATCAATTAATAAATTCAATATATAATATCTACAAACCAAGTGTAGATTGTGGAGCCTTTATTGATACTTGGTAACTTAATAACAGGGGTACTTACAATTCCTTTACTAGTGATTGCAAGTGGAACTGCGTAACTAAGAAGGGAGATATCTTGCCCGGCATTGTTATAATGAAAAGGTGATAAATATTTTTTCCAATTCCTATCCCACCCAAGAAGTGACCAATTCCAGCAGAGGGGCTATATTAAAAAAAATTCCCTAAACTTTTGTGCAGTTTTAACATTACTATTACAGGAATTAGAACGGTATTTATTGTAAATAAATGCAATCACCTCTGTAATTTTCAAAATGAAAAAGTAAACAAGGAAGAACCAGCACTTGGAAAACTTAACAATTCCCAGATTATGTATATCAGGTGTGGATGAAACGATAAAACCATTTTTAGGAAAATCAAATATTCATTCTCCACATATCCAAAGTATTAGGGTGGCTCTGAAATTGTAATCTATTGAAGAAACGATCTACTTTGTTCAAATTAGATAAATAGTTTTCCAGTTTTCTATAAACTATCGACATCTCTTCCAAATGAAATTATGATTTTTCCTAATTGGTTTAACTCTTTTGTAGGTTAGCCTAATGTTGCACCTTTGTAAGATACCACCGTTCTAAATATTCTTTGTACTTTTTCTTTTCAGTAGACTTACATTTTCTTAATTATAAATGCAAACTTGCACTGATTATTTCAATCCATTCTGCATTCCCCTTCGAAATAAAGCATGAAATATATTAAAAGAAACAATATATCGTGAAAGTGCAACACTGAACAAAATTGGTTACAATGTTTTGATAAAAAATTTGAAGACATAACGGAACTTCCAGTTTAACATCTTTCTTGGCGATATCTAATATGTCAATTACTTCATCTATCTGGAACTACTAAAGAAGAATTATTTTACTAGTAACATATGAGTGAGCCTCCCCTCCCTCTTCCGTCCCCTCCATTTTCCTAACTTCAGATTTTCCTTTTAGCACATATAAATACTCGTACTGAAACATTCATAGTTAGTGGTTGTATTTAAATGAAGTTGTACTGTATACTAAAATTGTGAATTTCACCATTGACAATATTTTGATTCAGTGTTGATATAATGCATCATGTGTTTATTTTTTGCTAATGCATGTAATATTTTATTTACGTAATAAATGTCCATCTTAAATACAGGGTCCGGCAAATAATCCTCCCGTATTTGAAGAAGCCGTTGTGTGAGTTGTTGTTGGCATACTGATGTGGACGGGGTATTGTTTGAAAGCGGTGTACGTGCCATTTTCAGTGTGCGCAATGGTTTGGCTCGGTGAGCATCGTGCGTTCATTGTAGAGGAATTTATACCTAACTGTGGTTCTGTAATTACTACTAATCAGTATGTGTTTCACATTCGATTGGAACTTCGCAGACATGGTCGTGTTCCTGATAGCAAAACAATTCAAGTTTGGTTGATAAACTTTAGACAAACAGGTTCAGCTTTGAAAAGAAAACCTACTGGCCGACTTCGGACTGCAACAACTCCGGAAAATGTCTGAAACAATCCCCAAGGCGTTCAGCATTTAAACATTCCGCAGCCCCTGCGTTGTCTGATCGGAGTGTAAGAAGAACTCTGCATAGAGAACTGCATATGCACCCCTTCAAAATGATGGTTACCCAGAATTTTTAAAAAAATGGTTACCCACTTATCGTTACTCAGAATTTTCAGGAGTTTCCTCTCTGCGAGGAGACATCGCCTGGCCCCCAAGGTCGCCAGATTTATCACCTTGTGATTTTTTTTCTTTGGAGACATTTAAAGACTCAAGTGTGCAAACATCGTCCCACAACTCTGCAGCGAGGCAATCAACCAGGAAGTGGCAGCCATTCCATGAGAAATGACACGAAGAAGTATGGAAAACTTCAGAAAAAGACTTCGCAAATGTGTCAACAATGGGGGACGTCATTTATCGGATATCATTTTTAAAACCAAGTGATGTAAAATGACATAGTATTTATTGTTCACAAATAAAAGTATTTTTCGTGTATCTTTCTTAGTTTTTTTTAACTATCTTTTAAAATTAGGAGATTTTTTTGCCAGACATTGTATATAAAACATGAGCTTTAGGAAATTTATGTAATTATATTATTAGAAGTATTTTTCAGTATATTTTACAATATTTCAAATCTTTAACCACTATTGACAAGAAATAAAACAATGACTTGTCTAAATAAAATATATATTAAATACGTCAAACATAAAATCTATAATAAAAACAAAAACATTATTTCAACTTATAAATAACTATATACATTAACTCCACTATTGTTATCATATAAAAAGTACATAAAACTACTATTTGAGATTTGTAATAAAATTCAAGTCATTTATCATTTAGTGTGATACAATGTATTTAATTTATGATGACAATCTAAAATATTTCAAAACTAATTAATATTCAAGATGAAGATGTAATATATCGGTACAATTAGCCTATTTATTTTTCATATAAAAAACGATTCAAATATATTTATGTCTTTTTCGTGTTTTGTGATCTTCACTGGCTTAGGTGTCATTTTTCTAAAACTTTCACATATATATATATATATATATATATGTATATATATATATGTACATTTACATATATGTATATATTCGTATCCCGTCTGACCAATTTGCTATGAGTAGCAACACAAGTCAATTGATTCTGCTTTATTTATAATAGCTCAGTTCAGCTATATGCCTTATAAATTTATCGATGAACAAATTCGGTGGGATTTTGAGCTAAATAAGGTTAACTGATCTAAATTAATCCTAAAGTGAAAAAAGGTGATATTATATAGGCAGTTTATTCAAAATTCACATAGTCTTGTTACTAAGAAATCTTTGGTACTGAATTTAAGTGAAAATAATTGAAATAATGATATCAAAAGTTAAAATTTCGCATTTCTAATTTTGTTTTACAACATTCGCTTTTACAGTACAAGTGGACATTTTATTAGTAAGTTTTAATACTTTTGATAAAAATTTCACTTTGAATTGGAACAATTTAGCATTTGATAATTTTTAATAGGCAAAAAATTGTTACTTAACTCTTTACTATGTGGAATGACCACCTCTTGGAATATAGCAGTAAATATGGCTTATAATAACACACGCTGATGATGTCGTTATTAAAATTATACTCTACACCATCTCAATATTTTATACATTCATTACACTTTATAAATTATGTCCACATATTTTATAAATATTTCTTGGAAACAAAAAAAAAGACAATCTTACTATTTGGTATCTCAGTGAGAAATAGAAATAATATGCTCAATTTCATATTTCTCAATACTCCTATTGGCTCAAACCAAGAAATCACTATTTGATAAACATTATACAAAAACTTTTGAGAGCTTTCATCTAGCCAATTAAATATTATTGTTATAAGGTCGTGCTATACATAGAAATAAATTATCCAGTTCCGTGTAACTGTACAAATTGTGAGTAAAATAATCTTTAGAATCTGTATAGTAATTTATTATTAAGATGTATCAGGTTATATTTTTAAGATATTAATTACCTCCACGATTTTGCAAAGATTACTTGAAAAATTTTGAATGAAAAATTATTTGAAAAATTTTAGGGAAATACAAAATGTAGCAATAAATGTTTGAGACTTCGATTTTAGGACTAAATGATGATGACCACTCAGTCTTAAGCATATTGTTTCGATCATAAAATTAGAATTCCATCTGAAAAAAGATTAGTACGCTATTTTTCAATTATTCTACAATTACCTCGTATTATAGTTGCATTTATCACAATTTAAATTGTCTATATTTCTACTTTAGTATAAAAATAACCAATTACCATATATTTTTATAGAAATTCTTGCATGTTATAATTTAAAATGTTGAATCCAAATTAAAGTTAATATATTTTTCATATTTCTTGGCAAAAATATCTCCATCAAGGTTCCTATTGGTGATTATCTTTCTCTCATTTATTGTTAAAACTTTATATAGAAGGCTATTATAAATAAAATCAATATCGTATTTAGATATTTTGGCTTGTTTCTCCAATGTGTTCGCATCTCTAAATTGTGCCTTTTTGTCTTGTTTAGATATACCATAATACTGATATATTAATGTAAATAAATTATGTAATGTAAATCTCCGATGGTACCAAAGTGTTTCGTGTTGTTTATAAAAATTCAAGAATTCCTCATTTAGCTTAAGTTCGTAAACTAAAATCTTAATCTTTTTATGGATATCGGTATAAAATGTGTCACTTTTATCATTATCGAACTGTGATTTCAGCATCAAAGTTACAAATTCTTTGTCGCTGAGTTCATTGAAATCTAAATCGGTAAGTTCAGAATCCACAGGTAAATTATTGAGAATTAATTTGCACAATCTATCGAGTGAATTAATATTTTTATCCTCTTCCAAGGTGCGAGATAAAATACCATTATTTAAAGTTAAAACATTCATGACGCAAAACTGTCTATAGAAATATCCACTGAAATCAGACACGTTCCTCGACATCCATGTTTCGGAGAACGAATATTCGTCGAGATATATTGAGTTTAAATCCACGAATGCTGCATGCCTTGCCAGTGTTTTTATGAACCAGATACGGTGACTCCAAGCATGGTAATTGTTTGCACTTTTGTCAGCAGCCATTTTAGAGATTTCTAACTCCTCACTAATCATATTTTGCAAGTTGGGCTGTATCACTGGTGTGATTTCTGTAAATAGATTTACACAAACAAAATTATTTTATCAAATTTTATAGTTATTTTCCAAAAAAAGCCAGGCACTTTGTAAAATTACAATTAAGAAATTTTCTAAAATAAATTGTAATCTAAACTCAAGTTTAAATTTAAGTAAAATATAATTATAAGGAGACGGTACGGTCTGGGAAATTTAATTTGAGATCTGAAAATTTTACTAAAAACTAATTATATATTTAAAACTGCAAGTGCTAAGGAGCAGTCGGATAATCAAATAATATATGGCGGGACCACGTTCGAAACTCACTGCTCATGATTCTTTACTATTTTTTTAAAATAGTATTTGTTTTTTAATTAAAATTAAAATAAGATTTTTTTTTAGTTTCATCTTTAATTGATTAATAATCAGTATTTAATTGTATATATTGAGTATAATATTTTTACTTTAGCCTTTAATTGATGATAAATTTACTTAATTTTACGGTATATAAGTACAGAATTAGGTTGTCCATAATGATGATAAAATGCCTACTTGTACTGTAAAAGTTATACCCCCTAAATATATAAAATTTCTTCAACCTCCAACAATTACTTTTATAGATGAGTTAAAAAATTGTATAAAGCAGTTTAAAAATATATTGGTACTAATTGTAAATATTGATTAAATTGTATAACTTATAAAAATAAATTCAAAGCCATTCGTAATCAATTATCATCTCAGCCATTTCGTACCATAATTTATAGTACTTGTAAAAAATCATAATTTATTATGTAAAACGTCAAAAAATATATTGTTTACAATTATCGTTGTGGTCCTTATAGACAGCCAAAATAAAAATAAATAAAATGTATTAATTTAACATATCTCTGTAATATGTATTTTTTGCTTTAAACTGTGTCTAGACCTGTATTTAAAACATATAAATGCTGATATGAATGTAAATTTTTAATAACTAAATGTCAAATATTGCAAAATTGCACTTTCATAATTATTACCATTCGACCATCGGGCTCTTTGTTAACATTTGCAATGTTTTTAAATATGTGAAGTAACACTTTTTTCTAAGGTTACCTCTCATTATTGGCTTACTAGCTTGCGCTACTACTTTCACAAATAGTTACCTTGATTGTAACCTATCACTACACAAAAGTTGACTTCACAGTAAATTCCTCGCGACAGAAACGTCTCCTTGTAAGTTAATTTAATAATAATAATTCATTATTCTTTATCTGAAGTCTTGATCTTCATAAAAATTGTTGATATATTCATTAAAAACAACTTTATTTCAAATTTTTCAGTCAGGTTGCATTATTATATCATTATAAATGGGAGATATTCTAACGGTCACTAACCTGCAAGTAACCTTCCTAATAACCACTTTCTATAAGAAAAAGTCTCACTACTCTTTGCCTTTCGAGACAAAACAAGCTTTGTAAAACGGAGTTCCTCCATTTCATTCAAAAAACCCTTTTCAACCATCTCTCTTCTCTTATTCCACATCGTCAGACAATCAGGGTTTATAAGCAGAGATGTATTTAGAAGTTTAGTGATGTTGTCAAAGTTCATTGAATTTACTTTGACAGCTTTCTTCTTAGGTTTTGCAAAGTACTTATCGAATAATTCACCGTAGCAGTAGAGATAAACGTGTTTAACGCACCAAGATTCTAAGCCCAGGCAATTTTCTAAAGTTCTCACTGGTGACTTGTTCCAGTCGTTTCCTTCCATAGGAATAATATCGAAAACACATCTAAATGAAAACAAAGAAATATTAAAAACAATTTCAAGGAACAAATAATTTTATGTATAGTATGGGTGGTTAATTGCTTTCAGCTAATCAAATGAAATATTTTAAAGCCTTGATTTTTTTCATTTTATTTTTTAATTAATTCTAATTCAAAATACTATACAGCCTTGTATCAGTATTAATAAATAATAACCAATAACGCTCTACTTTTAATGTATGCGATTTTTATAGTTATTCTTCAGATGAGTGAAAAGTTTGATCAGCCACTTCCCTCGTGTTGATTGTACCATACAAAACAAATCTTGTAATATTTATAAGCGTATCTATTAAATAAATTTTTTCGACACATATTTTTTCCATAATATCGTTTATTCGATTCAAAATAATAGTGAAAGGAATAAAGTTTTACATCAGTCTTTAAATTAAATTACTGAATATACGCACCAATGGTTTTTATAATATATATCTATACAGAGATTATGGTATCGCATTATCTATATTTATTGTAAAACAATATGCCATTTCAAATATCACTAGGACGAAATTTTTAAACGTGCTGTGGAAAACAACAATAATGACTAAACAATATTTTATATTGTACTCACAATTCAGTGTTTTTCCTCATAATTATATCTATGTCTTTTAAAATCTTTTGTACTAAAGCAAATTTATCATGGTCCATTATGAGTAGAAGATAATATCGATTTACGATCAGTACTATACAGACGATATTCCTTCTTCAATCTAAGTCGCAGACAGAATGTAAACAGAGAAACACCATCCCATCCGATATACGTGCACTATCTACTAATCTACTGTCACAAAATATCCGCTACTGTCACACCCAATTCACCATTTATTGTACGCGCATTTAGATGATTTGTAAAAAATCGTAATTTTTTAATACAAATAGATTAATGGATAAACTTTTTTGCAGCAGTAAGACATTTATATTAAAATTTTATTTTCAAAAATTCATTGTTAAAATGAGAAGCAAAAATATTAAAAAATAATTATAGTAATTGAGCGTATTATGGCCAGCCCGATAAGACGGCCAGTCTTTAGTTAATACCAGTAAACAACAACTGTTAGTGCATATCAGCTGTGGCAAATGTGGTTTTTTTTTCCTCAAAAATAACAAAGTATTTTTTAACTCAAAATTTGAACAGAATGCAAAATTTTATTAAGAATTTCATCAATCAGTTAGCTAGTTAGAAAAAGAGCTAAATAAATGATTACACTTCTACAAATTTATTCTCAGTTGTATGGCCATGTTATCAATACACATTCTATATCAATGCAGTTTGCAAGGTTTTATTATTTAATTTATATTTCGCATATAATTTCTTTCGTAGTTATGATATGATCCAGTTTATAAAGATAATTGAGTATACGATTAATAAAAAATTAAAGCAAGAACCTATTCTAGCCAAAGATAATAAAAATTTAAAATAAAAAAAAAAATTTTTTAGAGTAATAAAAAAACAAGTATTTTTAAAAAAATCTTTGTTCTTTCTTTTTTCTTTTTGTATAATTTATTAGAAAATTTAGGGAGTGTAACATTGAGTTAAACGTAAAAAAATATTTATTTATTTATTCTTGCACAAAAAAAGTGTACAAAAGGCGAACTTAATGCCTACGTGGTATAAAAGTAGCTAAAGCAATTATTTTGTTTATTATAACATAATGCAACTCCACATTTTTCACAAATATTTTGTGATACTCCATATTTGTGCAACTCCACATTTTTCACAAATAGTTTGTGATATTGTGTGCAATGTATCCTCTTTTCCGAATGAAAGTGTCCAGTGACTAATTTGACCTTTCCGTACTGCTATTGATGGAACATGCTACATACATTTTTGATCTGGATTTCAATTTCAATTGATCTTCGATTCTTGATTCGCTTCGCTTCAGCTCAAATTCGCATAAACTTCGCTTACCTTAAGTCGAAAAACTGCTTAAGACATTTATTTGTCCGTTAGGTTTTCTTGTCTTTGGACTTTTAGATATAGAAACGAGAGAGAATTAGCCATTATAAGGTTTACTACACGATAGAACATCCGAAATTGCCATCTTTTGCTCCATATAGTAATTTTATATCTCTCCCTTAGAATAATAACGCCTTGATGATAGTTTTGATAGAACTGATTTGTACAAAAATGAGACTATATACCAAAGTCTGTGGTGTGGCACAAAAACAAGTCATGTATGCACAAGCATCATGCAATTACATTCGACGACACTCGTATAAATATAATGGATAAGGTTGCTAATAGGGTGTATCTCCAAATCTAGGGAAACTGAAATATTTTCTTCTGTAGTAAACTCACGGACTCGGGATTACACTTTCTTGGTAGTAACGCGAATATTATACTGAGTATATATTAAGTTAGGTAACTTCTTATTTTATTTTAACATTAATAAAATTAAATATTTGAGCTCGACTGTTCAATTTAAAACTAGTGTCCATGAAAATTAGAATAAATAAATTTAGTAATCATGATTTATTAT
Organism: Druceiella hillmani; assembly: GCA_039881145.1. NCBI lineage: Eukaryota > Metazoa > Arthropoda > Insecta > Lepidoptera > Hepialidae > Druceiella > Druceiella hillmani. The sequence goes on along the minus strand of JAYKKI010000032.1, from coordinate 18,360,653 downwards.
TATGTGAACACGAAAATAAAATTTGTGCAATAACGACAGGAATTAGGCAAGATAACACTTAAGTTCATTTTGTATAAATATATAAACGTATAAACAATCTTGACATGTCTTTTATATAAAAACATATGGAAACGTTACTTACATCAGCATATTCTATAAGCTATAGTTGGAGAACCTAAGTGGAGCACGGGTTCGGATAGTTTATCTACTGGATATTTTAGAACGTATCCTTACTGAAAATGGTTCAGCACCTCTAGTACCTTTGCGAAGTACCCTTAAGGTTATTAGCAATACTAATTTGAACCGCAAGTATCCTTAAAAAATAACAATAAGTTGCCCTTGGATTTACTTACGTAACTGAACTAATTTATTATAAGGTTCCATTGCCATCGTTTATAGTAAACTTTACATTCTAGACAGTAAAGGCTACTTCACCTTGGCAAAAGTGCATAATTTTACGGAGAGATTTTTATTTTTTCTCTTTCCGAAATAGTGGCATCCGTTATAATTTTCATTGGAAGTACTTACTAAGAGCTTTATTTAATTATTTTTTCAGATTTTTTGGAATTTTACTTCAAAAGTTAAAAAGCGTTGATGACTTTGAGAGCGATTATTTCGAGACAGAAGCAATAAAATTATTTTATTTTAGAATATATATCATTTAATTTTAAAAGACCTATCTAACAATATCCTACTCGAGAAGTACTCCTCCTACTCGTGAAGTACCTCCTACTCATCCTACTCGAGAGTAAATTTTTTCATCTACCTCCCTTTTATTGTGTGGGAAAGGTGTTCAAAAATATTTCTCATTTATCGTTGGATTATTATTGACTATATTTATACCAAATTTCATCTTGAGCGCGATTACGCCGTCAAGATGAAATTTGGTATAAATATAGTCAATAATAATATTCCTTTTTATTTGCAGATTATTAAATCTGCGAATAAAAAGGAATATTACATACAGGCGGACATGGTGAAACTAATAGTGTTCTAGGTTTACTACGAAATCCTAAAAATGAATTTCATGCTTATACTTTAAAGAGGAAAAAAGGTTTTTAATTATAAAATATCCATGCAGTTGATAAAAATACACTAATGACAAAGAATATAACAAGTTGTGATATTGCAAGATACTCACATATTTAAAAAAAAGTCACATAAGGTAGAAAATCGTTTATGTCACGCAAAAGTCATCCCAACATATTAATGACCTTGCAACTGTACCAGTTTCCTAAATAATTGCTTTGATAACACGATTTATGAAAAATCCAAGCAGAGTTTTCAATAATTATTCCCTTATTTCTTCATCTATTTCATCAAATCTGTTTGAAAAAGACTAGAATTAATGCAAATCAAGGCAGATGAGTATGTCAAAATAGGTGCACTTTCTAATGGCACGCAGTTTCTAATTTGACTGCTTTACAATTCCATGTGACAAAGTAGTTTTGTGAAAGCACCCTTAAATTGGAGTGCATTCGCGTTATTACGCCCACTATGCGTTATTATTACCCCAAAAAGTAGTTCGATATGGTTTTGCCATTAATTCGCCTTATCAGCAAGAGGAAATGTAATCCAGTTCCACTGTGCTTTCTACTAAGGTAATAAATAAGTACTCAAGGTTCTCAATACAGATCAGCAATCTCTTAAAAGTCAGAAGAGTACTTTGCCGTAAAGACTTATTGAAAATTTTTGATTTTCATTCTTACAGATCTCTCACTTTCGCTATATTTGCGCTTCCTTGTCGATTTGATCTGAAGGCAGATTACATATTTTATGTCCTTGTTTAATTGTTCAAATGTTTCTATCTTATTCCTATTTGACAGGGACTGTCATAATTCAAGTTATGAAAATGTCAAAAAAGTCGATAAAAATCATGTTAAAGTTTTCCGTTCTCACTGATTTTGAAGTCGTCTAATTTTAAAACTTCAGAATAAATCTTAATTGAAATTGCCACACTCTTGCTAAGGAGTTGGGAAGTTAATTTTACTTTCGTTATAGTATTTCTAAACTCAAGGTATTTTCTAGTCAGTTTGTTGGCAATATGTAAACCTTCCACTTCTTGGATGTCATTTAATTTTATTAGGAATCCTCAATCCACATTCATTTTGCCGATTCTAAAAGTTATATTTATCTTCAAAATTATTTCTGAATAGTTTAATCATACGGCTAGGATCTAAAAACACCACTACCTCATCATATGTTGTTGAGTGCTTGAACATAGTTTTTATCTTCTCAGAGTTTTTTTATTTGACACCTAATATCTGAGATATTGCTTGAATGGATGTCAAAGGTTAGTGCGACGACTTTTACGCCTATTTCTTCACATTTTGTAAAATACAGTTTTATCATTTTAGCTTTTTCTCTCCGGTCACCATTCATGGCATTACGAGGTAGCATCTTAGAATTGTCATTTAGATGTATATATGTATTGCCTATTTTTTCAAACTTTTATTTCGGCATTACTTCCTGAATCATAAGGGTTCTTATGGATGGATTGCAATGACTGGCTACTTTCAGTAGTTGTATTAATGACATCATATATATTACTCTAATAAACTGCTGGATATCAATATCAGTCACTTGAAAAGATCGATTAGGATGATTTTGAATAATATAGATTCATTTGTTCAGCATTAAAACTTATCAGGTATTTGGGAAAAAAAACATAAAAAGTTTTTAAAAGGAATATCAAGCTATAATAAATTAGACGGTAGAGAGAAGTTTCCCAGAAGTCGTATTTTGTTGGTTATTAACATAATTTCCTTTTTTTCTATTGTTACTTTCGCTTGTTTTGTTTTTAATGATAGGAAGCCAATCACTAGTTTGCTGTTTAGATTCTAGAAATGAAGGGCCATCAATACGTTCATTGTGTTCATTATATTCAATGATTGAATCTACGAAAATTCCGGTATTTTCATCACAATCGAAAGAAGGTTCAATGTAATCTAATCATAGTTGGTAATCGGGATCTACAATCATCCTCACTACCATATTGGCAAAGTATATCATATATCTCATTATTCTATAGTGATAATGAGATATGTGATATAATTTGCAAATATGATAAAAATTGAACCGATTTAGCAACAATATCCATTTACGTTACTTACTTTCAACTCATATTAGGTACATTCGTTATTCAATGCAACAGAAATGTTACAAACACAAACTAACTGCTGTCGTATAAAATGGCAAAAATTATGGTTGCTAACATTGAGTAAACTTAAGCATTCACATCTGTAGAAATTAGAGGGAAATAACTCTATTTTTCGAAGTTTTAGTATTTCTTTGTTAAATCTAAAATTTGCGCATGTACAAACTTGTCGCCGTGAGTTTAATATATAATCTGCGTCTATGAGCTAACCGCGAAGAACAAACAGACAATATTGGATAGATTACACCATCTAATTGAACGTGCGTACTAATTTGTCCGATAATGTGTTACATAAATGTTACATTGATGTGAATGAACTAAATGTACTTAGTGCGTACTCTGGCGGGATTTTCGAGTTTTGTTACAGATTTGTCACATGTGGCTAAAGGGTTAACATACCTTTTTATTTTAGATTCTAAAATGACTTCCTAAAATTTTATAGACATACTAGATAGACGAACAAAGGTGAGAGAACGTTTATGCGTTTTGTCAATTAATGCAAATTTGAGATAGATTTTTTCGTCTGACTCGTTAAATGGGGTATCAGTGAATATTTTTAATTGTCTCTCAAAATGTAAATTAAAATGTCATGCAATATTTTTAGTTAAATTCATAGTCCCATTTTTCCAATCATGCATGTGTACCTTAACCATTACTCTAAATATTTTATGCGATAACCTTTAAAATACGTTATTAAATAAATAACTTCATTTAAATTAAATTTAATGTAATTAATGTTAATAACCTTTAAAAACTTAAAGAATTGTAAACAATAATATTAGATTTTATTTAAATTAGATAATTTGTTAAATTTTTTTAAAATTATTTCCTAAAAATCTATAATTTATTTTTTATTTTTATATTAATTTATAATATAAGGAATTATTATAAAAATTTAATTAATTTTTTGAAAAACTAAATACTTTTAAAAACGATTGAAGTATTATTTCTTATTAGTTATTTTTAATAACTATGCTACATTCAAAAAATTAATTACCTAAATATTTTAAATTTCAAAATATTTGCATTTAAAATATTTATTTATTAAACTGTGGTACACAAGATACAATAAATTAAATTTATTTCAAAAAAATAACTTTTTCAATCGTTTCAAATTTTGTATACAAAGGTAATTAACTTTGATTTCATAATTTTTTTATTTTAAAATAAAATCATTTTTTTCAAATTATTTTAATTAACAAACTTTTCTAAATGTAATTCAAATATTTAACGAAAGTTTTAGTTTCTTTGATCTGATTGAATTCTTTTTCATTTTTAAATATTTCTTACTCCAATTGAAAATTTTGTTTAACCAGGACGGAACGGAGGTGAGAGGTTGCTTTTTGTTTGAGTGTGCAATTAAATGTTCCCACTTATCTCCAAAACGGTTTGCCCAATTTAGATACGTAAGATGTTTGTGATTCATTGGAAATGGTTCTTAGATAGTTGTTACAGTTATTATACACCAAGGGGCGCCGCAATAAACATTTTGTTGCAAACGAATGTTTCCATTTATCTACCAAACGGTTTGACTGATTTAAATATGGGTTTCTGCAAAATATTTGGGTCTAATCGGCGATGGTTCTTAGATAGATGTTATGGTGATTACTCACCAGGGGGCATCGTAATAAACATTTAGTTTTGCAAATGAATGTTCCTAAATGTCTCCAAAATGGTTTGACCGATTCAGCCACGGTTTTCTGCAAAATATTTGGGACTATCGGCGATAGTTCTCAGATAAGTGTTAGCTCATCAGGGGTCCTTGCTACATTTTGATGCAAACGAATGTTCCCAATTATCTCCAAAATGGGTTGATCGATTTAGATACGCTTTTCTGCAAAATATTCGGGACTAAATGCCAATAGTTCTTAGATAGGTGTTATGGTGTCAGCTCGCCAGGGGCGCTGCAACATTTTGTTTTAAACGAATACTCCCGCTTTTATTCAGAACCGTTTGACCGATTTAGATACGGTTTTCCGTAAAAAGTTTGTAATTTAATGGCGAAGATTATTATGTTCTTAATTTGTCAGGTATTATGTTGTTAACTCATCAGGGGGTGCTGCAATAAGTATTTTAGATTGATCTAGTTTAACTACTTTATGGCCTTTCTTCGGTTTTGTCGATGTATGATCCACGTGACATGTTTCTTAAGCACTCTAATTCTTTCAATGCTATGCTATTGTGTGGATTGTTAACGATTTTTCTTTGATTTAGATCAGTTATTACTACGCTGTCTAAAGATCGTACTCTACCACGAGCCACATAAGTTTGCCCTTTGGCGAATGTTTTTTCAACAGCTTAGTTATTAAGACTAATACTGAAAAGCAAAATTAAAATTTTGATTAAGCTTGCGATTGATGTAAATGTTTTAATTGAAAAATGATAAAATAAAAAAACAAAAACTCACGACGGATGTAGTCATTGTAATTGAAAAACGATTAAATCATTTTTTTGTATAGTACTAGTATAATATGGATCAGTGGGTTAGATGGAATTTGAAACTAAGATGGTTATATAACGAGTCTATGTAAAAATTACGGTATATTACCCTTAATAACCTTTTGATTTTACTCGTTTACTTACAACACTAGATTGCATTCCGATTTAATAGTAAAAATATACTATTATATTAACCTGATCTTCAAATTTTTCAGGTCACTAAATTTCATACATTATTTTTAAACTTTTATTTTTAAAACACTAAATTATGTTGAAGTTTGAACCGTGGTTATTCTCTCTGGAGAGAACGAACGCTATATAATCAAAGATAAAGATAAAGAACCGTGGTTATAAATTATTCCGACGTGCTATTGCAACATAGACAAGAGAAAAGGTGGTGTCATGTATTGTCTCGTCTTGCGTCTGGCACGTTAGTCTTCAAATTGTCACTTGACATCATAACAATAAACTAACCTTAAACTAATTACAGTTATTAATTATGAAAAATGGTTAGTATAATTTAGCTTTTAATATATTGTAATTACTTATCCATTTTTATTAACTGAGTAATTCTTACAATTTTTTATTTATTCCAGAGTGCAATATTTAATTTTCAAAGTTTACTCTCGATTGTTCTATTGCTAATATGTACTTGCGCATATTTAAGAGCATTATTTCCAAATCTGATGGACAGAAATAAGACTGGGTTTGTATACTTATATATATGTATATTTTTTTAAATTTAATTTTATGAAGTAACACAAGAATAAACGTAAATTTACATTTTCGTTCTTCTGTCGGTTCTACGATTTTTTAAATTGCAGGAAATTTGTCAAATGTTATAAGTTTTATATGTCATTGAATCAATTTTTATGTAATATAAGTAATATACATTTGATTGTGAATGAATACTGAATTTATATTGTTTCAAGACTTATGTTGCTATCAATTTAATGTCGGTGGGAATAGTATGCACATAGATAGTCAATTGTACAGTATAAGGCGAGATGTTTCAGGTCAAATTTAATCTGTCATCTTATTGCATTGTTTATATATACTTTCTAGAATAAAAACTGAATATTTTTTCAATCAAGTTGGTTGTACTAAATAATAAAATTGGAATAATAAAACAAAATTTGTTACAAAAACTGTATAATTGACGGTATATCTTTGGTATTTTATAAAGAATGTCAGGAAGAGAAACGAGACTACATCAAGGTAAAATAGGATATTAGGATACTCAGAAACAGATTGTTTAAGAGAAATGTTAAATTTGAATCGGGAATGGAAAGTTTTTGTTTAATTTTCTTTAATTTCTAGATCACCGTTAAAAAGCACCATTTAAAATAAATTGTTTTGAGTTTTGTGAGAAAAAGTATTGAGTTTTATGCTAAAAGAGATTTCTAAGCTGCAAAATAAGTTACTTCTGCTTTAACTAATTTTATCCATATATGAACTTTATGAAAATAAAAAAATACTATTTAATAATTGTGTTTACTTATGTGAAAATTTTAACATTTTTCTGTCCTGTGTCCCAGTCGTAAGCCACTTCTAACATTTGCATCTCTGTGGAAAGCAATACACAATATCTTTCAAAGAAATGAATGTCATTATAAAATTTTATAGTATTTAAAAATGTAACCTAAACAAATAGATGTATTCCAAAACATTACACTGATCATCGTTGATTCCAATTTTAAGAGGTGTCTTAATGCAGTGTACCTTTTTAGATCATACTACTCCTTATAGGGAGCCATAAATTTTTCCTATAGGTAATATGTTTAGGAAAGCATTATACAGGTAAAGGATATGTTTTAATGTCTCTTATTTTCTTCAGTTTCAAAGGAACATTGTGGAAGTGTGCACGAATTGGAGAGCGTAAATCACCATATGTAGCTATCGGATGTCTTTTTATGGCCTTCTCAATATTATTCATGTCATGATATTAAAATAATTAAGTAATATGTAAAATAAAGCATAAAATAAAAATCATATTATTCTATTGTAAAATTTTTATTTTTTCGAGTATAATAAATTATTCATAACAAATAAAAGATGTGACCTGATTGATGTTGATCACCTCTATATAACAATTTTTCATTTTATACTGACTGTGACTTCATAGGAGATATAAAAACAGATAGGTGATGTCCATGTGATACCATAAAAACAAGTTTTGTAGCACCAATTTAAGGAATGGAATTTAACTCGTATCTCATAATGCTTGGAATTTTAATAAATAAAAGTTAATTTTAAATAAACGTTAAATTGATAATTACCTGTTTTTCATTTTGTTAACTACTTAAGAAGCTTTTAGTTATGTGGATTCACATAGGCACCAATGTTATTGCCCTGATAAGAAATAAGAGATAACACTGAATGAAAACCAACTTCTTTCGATATAAAAAATGGAGTCGACTAGCAAGTTTGTAATTAATTCATGGTTTTTCAAAATGGTCTCCATGGCACTCTGCATCGTTTTATTTGATGGAACTATTGAGCAAAGCAATCGGCCCACTCTTCCTTGGTTGTTTCTTCCATGGTAATTTCAAAGACAGTCACTTCGTCTGCAGTGTCTGAGAATTTTATTCCTCACAGTTAAACTTTTGGAATAAATATAAATTGAATGGTGCTAGGTCAAGGCTGTAGATCAATACTGCGTAGACTGCCCCTTAGTTTCAGGTCCATAATAATATATTGAGCTTTTATCACCCGATACGACCTTGAGTAAAGCATTACTCAAATGTTTAATCTAATTTTTCTAACATTTTGTGACACCAATCAACAGAGTTTTGAGTTTTGGTCACGTAGGTCATTACTGAAATTGATACAACCCTACTTGTACTCGTTAAACTGGTCGTAAACAGTAGTGTGTGATTGTGATTCATCATAAAATGCCAATCAAAGTCAATTGTAGCGTTTTGTTGTTTAAGACCACAACAAAAGATATTTCATCTTGACGTTATACACAGAATTTTCAAATTACTGCCAATTAGTAAAAACAAATGGTGAATTCAAGGAAAGTATATAATTGGATAACCAAAAGTTTGATTTTCAAAATTTAAATTAATTTTTTATTACCATTATTATAAAAAGCCAAGTCTAAAAACTTTCACTCCTACCCTCGTATTATTATGATTTGTACATCATTTTATTCTAATTTGATGTAAAATAAAAAATATTAAATCATCGAAATGTCAAATTCATCCTTAACTCGGGGGAGTAAGCAAATTTTGTTTTTAAACTGTGGTATCAATTGTTGATAAAATTATTTTATCAGAAATTAATTAACAAAAATTTGCTGCCTTTCAATCTTTGCTTTTGCATCAGAGAAAAACCTCTTTCTCTTTACCATATTCCTTCCTTAACCCTAACCAAAATATTTTCTGTCACATGCATTAAATTAGCAGAATAGATAAACGTACATATTTTTTATAAGACTAATAGATTCAGTTTCAAAATATATACAGTTTATACACTTCTTCAATATACTTAATATAGATCTGCAACGATAAAAACAATTTTAATGCTTTTCTTCGGTGATTCCAGAGTATGAATTTGAAAATGAAACATATTAATTGTACAGTTTATTTGTGGAAAAAATATATAAAGAAAATAAGAACTTAATGAATTAATGTTTGTTGATGATAAATGATTGAATGTATTGTTATACAATCTTTAAGAGTTAATTTCGTGATTCCGTTTGATAAAAAAAAAAACAAAATATTGCAATGTTGAAGTAAGGGTTTAAGAAAATTAGATATTGCTCTTGGGAAAATTTCCTGGCAATCTGAGTTTTGATATGGACCTGAATATAATGATTTTCAACAAAATGTCAGTCTCCATTGATCGATTGCCGATAAAAATGTCCAGTTGCTCCTGTATATCTCATTGACATTTCCTACAAAAAAGATATAATGAATTATGTAGCGGAGTAACCTTTCTGAGAAATAATGCAATCTACACAGTAACGAAGAGTAAGTATTCCTTAATGGTATACGTCATCTGACTTTGGATATGATTTAATTGGGGTATTTTTTGTGTACGTTTTTTCAGTGCTAACAACAATAAAAAGCAACATATGTCACACTGTAATGTTGATGGAGAAGGTATGTGCTCTGAAAAGTTCCCCTTCATTGTCATAAAACTTTCTTGATGAAGATCAGCCTGGCTACTCCTTTGTTTAGAGCATAGATTTCCTTATATCTGCTTTCTGTATTGTTGAATAAGGAACTAGAGATGGGGCGTATTTACTATAATCTGTACGAGTACAAAGTATTTGCGTAAAACGGATGTAGCAGCGTATAACATTCCACACACACCAAAATATGCAACTTTCTGTCTCTGTTTATAATAACTAAACCACTATAGGAGCTAAAGAAACAAAGGAATTACAGATTTATATCCTGTTCATTGTATAAATCCAGACTTAGGAAAGAATGAAAGAAAAAATGTTCCAAATAATAGATTTGTATCCGCAACACAATACTTTGTGCTTGCTTCACACTAGGTATTCCCTAGTCTGTCTAAGCTCTTTTGCTTATCTACATTTGGCGCATATATGTTCATTCATAGTCTGAAGGATTCTGTAATAATAGAACAACAACCATTAGATATTATTTTTGTAACTTCATGTTTAGTTTCATTAAAATAAGTTAAAGACCAAAATATGTGAAATCTCGGTAAGAAGCAAAAAAATATTGAATACTTTATGACGAGTGTTTACATTGTGAACTCCCAACAAGCGAACATATGTGCCACGTTAGAGCCTAATGTTTTGTGACAAGTAAAGGTACCTATTATTTTTACACACTCAACAGGATTACCTAGTACAAAAAATACTGGTATTGCACACCTGTAAAGGGAACATTCTAACGTTAGTATTAAGTGATTCTTCCTTGTGAATCTATATGCCTACTTTATTCTTGTTATATATTCTTGTGACATTTCATTTTATATTGTGATATATTCAGTACTGTTCTAACGCATTACTAAATAGTAGCTTCAGATTTTAAAATTAAACTTTTTGCTGCATAAATTTTTTTTATTTTCATACCACACTTTGCTTAAAACATCACATTCCGTTTGTAGTAATAATTTTTTCATCATATTTTGGACTAGTTAACTCTTGATAGTTTTTTCATCTGGGAAGAAATGCTTGCTTTAACTCATCTAAAGTAAACCGATACTTATCTTTACTTTTAATAAGTCAAAATATATATATATATATATATATGATTTCCTTTGTTAATAAAATTTGATAATCTCCGGAACGACCAACCTTACCACCTGTAGTAGGCTTCATGTAAAATCCAATGCCAAAAAGATGAACACATAGTTATGTTCATAAATAAACCATTCCGTAAGTACCTTCGCAGTGTCGCCACTACACTTTTCTGGTACTTCAAGAATGGACTTTTTAAAGCATCTAAACTATGAAATTTTCTTCACTCATTCCTTCACCGTAAAAGATATAAAGTTCTTTAAAAGTAAAGACTAGTTCACTTAAACACATACTACTGTGAGGTGGGTTTCCAGACTTTTATTCCACTATGCTAAACTTTCAAGTGCTTTTTTAGGGACTAGATGAATTGTTACAGAATTAAGACTTTTCAAAAATCAAATTTTTTTGTGATTTCTTTCAACACTTGACATTTGAAAATAAAAATTTCTCATTCATCAACAGTACTTTTATCTTCCAATAGAAATTTACTACTAATTAAGGTAATTTCTGATATTTTTGAGAGTTTATTAATCTTGAGCAACAAAAATTAATAAAAACATTAAGCATGTACACTGACAAGGAACGATCACTTAATATTCACTTTGGACCATTTCCTTACTCAGAATAGACCAATGTGTAAGATAGATTCAAGTAAATCTATAATTCCAACAAAAGAGTAGCAGATGCTCAGAAAAATTTACAAACACACATTTAAATACAAAGTTCAAAAGATGCCCACATGTCATTAAAAAGTGTACACTATTCATTACAAATGTTTAGATTGCATTATCTTCAAAATGGTTACCACCTATAGTAAATTGTTGTAACTTGTTTGTAAAAAATTTCCAAAGCTATAAATTTAATACCAATTATTTTTTGGAGTTTACTCTTTAAGAATCGATTTTCATACATAGCGCCCGGTATAAAGTTTTACGAGGAGTCAAATCAAAAGTTCAGAGCGTTAAAAAATGTGTTATGAGCTAATTTCCATATTTAATTGACATGTCGAATTATTTACTAACAGTTGTAAGTGTCATTTTTTGGCTGAATTTGTGTCTTGCATTTTCATCTAAGCTTGAAAAAAGTTGACCCTTTTAGGTTCTCTTTACTTTTGGAAGCAAAAAAACGGAGACAAGTCAAGTCTGGTGAATATGAATGCTGGAGCATCATTATAGCGTTGTTTTTGGCCAAAAATTTGCTTACAAGGAATAAGTGTGAGCAGATGCATTATCATGATGCACAACACATGAATTGTTTCGCTACAAATCCAGAAGTTTTAATTCAGATTGCCTCACACAAACGGCATTGAGGTTGTAAGTAGTACTCTTTATTAATAGTTTGATCTTGTGGCAAGAACTCATGGTGCACTATGTCATTAAAATAAATATTAAAATAAATCAAAAAACACAGTGTAAACTTCACATTTGAGCGCACTTATCATGCATTTTTTGGTCTTTGATCCCAAATGCTTCCACTGGGATTATAGAGCCTTAGTTTCAATGTCATAACCATAAACCCATGTTTTATCCTTTATTATGACATGTTTCAATAGGTCGGCATCATTTGTGACTCCATTTAGAAACTCTTGAGCACCTTCCATTCGTTGCTGTTCTTATTTGAAATTTAGCAGTTTTAAAAATCCCAATATTGTATACCAACCAATTGATATACCAACTTCACTAGCAGCTTTTCTAATGGTGATTCACCAATCAATCATAATTTTTTCTTTGATTTTTTTCCATATTTTCATTGGTTTTTGATGTACTCGGTCGTCCAGCTCGCTCATAGTCTTCAATACCATCTTTGAAATGTTTATATCGTAAACTCTTGTTTTACTAATAGCAGACTCATCAAAAGCAATATTTATTTATTATTTATTTCTTTCTGTAGTTTAATGTATCTAATTGATACATATGGCGGATTTTTTGCTACAAGAGCAATTTCTTACAGCCAACCAGAACACCAGTCCAGCTCCCGCTCGATGAGCGGCCGGGAATTGAACTCGTGCCCCCGGGGCGCCTCACTGTCAAACCATGGTGACGACATTTCTACAACACTGCTGCACTTTAATCCCATTCTTAATACAAAATTTAATGAAAATTCTTTGCTCCATGTTGTCAACATGTGAAAAATCACCAACCGTGCCACATCCAACGTTCTTAACAGTGAATAATAGACTGAACATCCACTAGAGATGTCTACCAACAAAACAAAAGGTTTGAATTGTGCTATTACATCCTGCACAATAACAAAATTCCTGTTACCTTCTGAACATACCTCGTATGTTCTGCCTGCTGCATCTTTCACAGGCATAAAAACATGTGCATACTTTTTTGCTTTTTTACATTATGCATTGTGCATAGTTTTTAACGGCAAAAACGTTAAAAACAGTAAGACCTAATATGAACACTGCAGTTTTCCTATAATCTTCTAGTCACATTTTACCAATTCTGTTTTTTTTCACGTTTCTTGATTCAGTATTTTAGAAAATACGAAGTATGCTTTATTCTTGAATATATTTTTAGAAATACAATTTAAAATAATGAAAAAAATATTTTTGTACTCTTTACAATAAACCCTTTGAAATGAAAAAATTTTCGTATTTCTTATTTACCCCCTCTTTGATATTGGTTTTTTTTGAGAGATTTGAAATTGTTTCAATTTGAAATTCTTTCTTAGATGAATACTTTTAAAAAATTTGCTCATGCGAAACATGTGGGTTAATAAAATATATTACTATGCCAAATTTCAAGTTTCTGTGTCGCAGTTTCCAAGAAAATCAAGTGTGACAAACAGATTGACAGAGAGACATGTGAGTGATCTTATAAGAATGCGATTGAGGTATGAAATCCTAAAAACCTATTATACGAACAAATCCACGGACAAGTCAGTCATTATATAAATGTGTTACAAGTCAAGCAGAAGCTCACAATATATCATTGAAAACTAAACAACACTTAAATCCATTGTCTATTAATTTGAAATACAATAGCAAGATGGAATACTTTTCGTTTACTCTGTCTAATGTAGAACAATATCAAATCTTTTAAAAAAAACCATAAACCAATATCTTAATGTGATCTATTGTATATTATTTGCATTATGATGTCTGCAAAGGATAAAAGATCTTTCACTTACTAAAGAACCAGTTGGGATTGACTTCTATGGTAGTATTTTAATAAAACTCGTTATATTTTATTTTCATGTAGGTATATTTAAATGTTTATGTATAATAGTGTAATAGTTACAGGTAATTACTATGTTATATTAATAAAGATAAAAATTTAATAGAAAACATTAAATGCTATCAGAATAGAATCTAGAACGAATACAAAACAGTCACACATATTCTCAACATATTACTTTTAAAGCTAAATATCTAATTATTTTTAATTTCCGTTAATACATAATATGACGATGATTATTAAAATTAATTAGCATTAATTGTAATATTCATTCGCATTAATAATTAATGATTGTAGTAATTAAATCAGTCTAACAAATTCCCTATAAATATCTAATCATATTTAATATGCCCACTGACAGTGCGATGAAATGTTTGAATGATGTGGTCTTTCGATGAAAATGAATCTAATAACGCGTATATTTGTTGCGATGGAAACAAAAGGTAAATAACGATTTCATTAACGTGGAATGTCAATTGAAAACATAAATGCATCAAATTATTTTCACACATACTCTTCATTCTTTAATAAAAATTTAAATAACTGAAATAAAAAAATTCATCTACGTTACGTTGATGTAAACATTGCTAAATACCTAATTAGAATAAGCCCATTCAAACTAGTAGACCATATTTCTGTCAGTGAAGTGAAGAGCAACTTAATAGAACCTCAGACATACTGCTAGAATATTGTTATCAGGAGAACAGAAATGGTTCACTTTTTGTTAACCGTTTGAGTGCCGACAAGATCGCGCTCGTAGACGTACTAACTAAATTTGCCATTTTTAAATCAGTTGCTGTTTAGCTCGCGGTAGAGAGGTCGCTCGCACGCATCGCTAATTTTTTATCTTTCTACGTGTTACATAAAGTTCAAATTATAATATTATTAGTAATTACAATATAAAAAGGATCCAGAAAAAGAAAATTTTTAACCCATAATGTCGGAATACGAAAATAATTCGAGTGAAAATGATTGTTTTTCAAGTTGCGAAGAAAGTGATAGTGAGATTAAAATATTGGTGCGCTCACAATTTGGCGTAATGCTAATTTTGAGTGATAGTGATAATAGTGACGATAACAATTATTTTGCTGATACGTAGGATGTACTGGGCTGGAAAATACGATGTGACCTTGATTTCAGTTTTTGTTATAATTTTTGTTCACAACATGTATTTCCATAATTTTCTTTGTATCTTATTATCCTTGTACAAGTTTTTATTAAGAAAACACCGAAAAAATTATTAAAATTGGATAATTTTTGGAAGAGATACAGTTTTTTTTCGAGACAAGAGTAAATGATATCAAAAACTAAAGATTTCTTTGGCATTTTCAAGTATATATGAGTAAAAAACCATGGCACTAAAACGGTTAAATAAAAATTAATTTCTTCATTTCATCGGCCCAAAATTAACATATACAACAAAACATTTCATTGCACTTAATTTATATATCTATGTGGAAAAATAATATTGACATAAATGACAACATTACAAATTCATTATGGCACTAGAGGGTGTACATGATTCAATGCTTCTACAGTTACATCTTAATCTATAATTACTTCCAAGATTGTAAAATTACTTAATGTGTGTAAAACATAATTGTCACTAAAGAAATGAAAATATTTGTCTATTGATAATGGAATAAAAATAGCTACAAAAAAGTTTAGAGCGCTTTAAATGATTTAGTAGAATGTGTGAATTTTACAATAAATTCATATTGAATAAACACAATTTTACATTATAAGCAGTTAAGGTTACCAGTAATAAAAGCAATTATTTCAAAATACATGCAGAGTTGCTAGTATTAAAAATATAAATTAAAGCAACTTTACCTAGCCATAATACTTAGACAACTGTCAAATTATCTGAGGGTGCATTATATAAATACATTATGAATCTATACTGTTCACTTTGAGATTCCTAATCTATATTGAGCAAGGCAGACCTTGAACTTTCCATGGTATATATTAAAAATATGTCAGATCCAATAGACAAATAACAATGTACCATAAATAAAGGCCTTTACGACACATTTAGACATTCACAATTAGTAAACAAAGAGAATCATAATTTTTAAGCTGCACAAATATTTGGTCTGCTTAATGAGATTTTTGTTTTTCATACGGGGAATACGACACAAATCATATTATCTCTAATCTCAAACATTGGATCGGTAAGAAATTCGACATCACAAAATTTCCACATGTGCGCAAAGTAAATTTTTGGTTATTTGATGCAAAATAATTCCAACATTGGGTGTTTTTTCACTGGACGACAATGGAAAGGCCCCGACACAATAAGAGTATTAGTTTTTTCACTAGGGCTCCTGTTTTCTCCAAATGCGTGAGTTGAAAAATTTTAAAGGATTGTATACAAACTGTGAGAATCTGACTTCACATGTCGAGTTCACATGTGAGAATCTGATTTTACATGTGCAAAATGTTTCTCCATAGACATTATCGACTTCATCCCGTAATGAAATTTATCTATTATAAGTATTATATTTGAAGCGCAAATATAAATATACAATAAAAAAAAATATTTAGAAACCTCACCTACGTGCTTACACCCATGCACACAATTACAGTTTATATAATGGTTATGCACCAGTGGGAAGGTAAGCAATGGAAGTGGCAGTGACTTGACCATTGTCGGTGCCGTCCAGTGAAAAACATCTATTATCTGTATGTAGACCAAAGATTTTACAAGTTAATCATAAAAATTAATATTATTGATTAATATATTTAATATAACAATGTTTTTACATCTTCATTATAAGGATAAGTATAGCCAAATGACATTTGTACAAAAATTGCTGCTAAAAACTATTGAAAATACTTTCTTCCACAAGTAAAATAAATTCCCCATGAACATTTTTCATAATACTTATAGAGAGAATATGTAACATAACTAAAATATTCCCAAAACAGTTTTGAACTAAACATTCTTTCAAACCTCCTCAATAATAAAGTTAGCAGATACTATTTATTCCAAACTTAAATTTTACAATTAACAAAAATTTTATTTTAAATCTCTTCAGTGATAAAAGTTACCAGAAACTATTTATTCCAAACTCAAATTTTGCAACTGAATATAATTCTTTTTGTTTTAGATCTCCTCAATAATTAAAGTTATTTCCAAACACAAATTTTGCAACTGAATATAATTCTTTTTGTTTTAGATCTCCTCAATAATTAAAGTTATTTCCAAACTCAAATTTTGCAACTGAATATAATTCTTTTTGTTTTAGATCTACTCAATAATTAAAGTTATTTTCAAACTCAAATTTTACAATTTAGTACAATTCTTTTTTTAAATCTCCTCAATGATAAAGTTAGATAAAACTATTTATTCCAAACTCAAGTATTGCTACTTAGTACAATTTTTTTTAAATTTCCTCAAACAATGATTAAATTTAGCAGAAGCTACACAGTGAACATGCAGCAAAAAAAATCAGTTGAAAAATTTGACTAGTCTTAAAAAGGCTAAATACCAATACTTTTTAAGTAAACTCTGATCAAACTTGGTTGGTTTCTTTAGAAATAAAAGGTAAAATATTTGTAAAGTGATTTTAAAATGTAGATAGTAACCATAATCTAGAAATTAAAGCGTTTGGTACGATTAAATAAACATAATGCATGCAATTGATAAAAAAAAATATAGGTTTAAAACCTACTTGTTCAGAAACGATTCAAGAACATAATTCATCAATAAAATTTCCCAAGAATTACTTTCTAAGAACACATTCTACTAATTTTTAGCATATTAATAAATTTTCCACAAATTTCCATTTACATCTTTACACTATTTTCCTCACTAGTAAGAAAACAGTAATAATGCGCCGAGATTCTTTTCTGATGTATACCTTTTACTTCATACATGTTCTTTTATTTTTTACCTTTTTAAAATTTTCTTTTAAAATATTTTAAATCTCATTCAATCACTTCTTTTTTATTATTAACCGTCTTGTTTTTCTACTGTCTTTTTTCATATGTGAAACCTTTTTATCTTCCTTACTATAATCACACAAAAGGCAACATCACCAACAGTAATCCTTCTAAACATTATCAAATCGAGTTAGCATTCTCTTCATTATAAAAACATTTTTCCATGCTATTAAGGCCCAACTGATTTATTTCTTGCTCTATTTTAAATGTCAGCTTATTCTTCTTTTACAGGACCCAACATTCATTCCCATGTATTATCATTTCTTAAGCTTTTAAATTTATCCACTCAATTGCGATACCCAGAAAGAAACAATATCTTATGTAAATGTTCATACGAGTCTAACTGTACACCAGACCATCCCGCTTTTTCTACATTTTTTTGTATTTTTCGCTAGCATATATAATAATTTTTTTTCAGTCGAATAAACATCCTACCCTCTCTATTCAACACTCCCCATTCCAGCATTATATTCACAAGTAAATATTTTCCACAAATACTTGTTATATTTTAAAATAAAGCCTAATTTGTGTAGCATCCTCAACATGTTACAATTAAGAGACTTGACATCCCAAATACAAACTATTGGATTGACTTTAAGATTGTTAACCTAAAATTCATGTATACAATATTTTAACAAAACATTTAAATATATAGCCATACAAAGGGTACACTAGCATAATACACTATCTTACGACCACGGCTGTAAATGATGACAATGGCAACACACCTAATTAATTAAACAATTTTACAATAACCTGTTAAAAATACTACATACGGTTACATTAGAAAAGCACAGTTAAAGAGTATTAAGCATAACATATCATATAAAGCAAATAATTAAAGCCATATTAAATTTGGAAGTTTTGAAAAATAATTCGCGCACAGCCTTCAGCGAAAAAAATTATTGTACAATATAGAACCACGAATCAAAAATGTAAATATTTATCTTAGTAATTGCGGTTTGTTAACTTCTAACCAATAATTGAATTTAAATTGTTATGAATTTATAAATACCTTAGTAAATTTTCGTTGCATTTAACAATATTTATTTTGCTATAAAGGAAAAGTACGGAGTAATAATTCTCTATGGACAAAAGTCTATTGGGATTTTAGAAATGTCACCTAGTATCTATGTGATAAATATATATAAGAAAGTTTTTATTAAATGCCTTACTGTTATTCCTATTATATTTATCTAAATTAAAAGATCGTAAGAAATGATGAAATAAAATCAGAACAGATATTGCTGACAAATTGCCGCCTGGCCACTTTGATAATTTAAGTATTAAATAACGAAAAAATTATATTTTGTTTTTAGCTTTAAAAAAGTTTTAATGGTTTATATTGAGATTTTTAACTTCAATTTTTCAAAGCATATGCAAAATTACCAAATAGCTATGGAAAAGGTTCTGGTAAAGAAAACTATACCACTGCATCTGAATTTATTAATTAACACTCACGCACTGTAAACGAATTAAATGTTAATTTGTATACCAAATTAAAAGAAATTGCTGATTAATGATATATTGAAAATATTACAGGAAAATCTTTGTCTAAAAAATACTGGTAATCAATAATTCTAATACTGAATTTTTTTTACGAAGAATGATTGTGAGCGGAATGCTATGTTAACAGGATGATAAAACGAACTACATTAACAGACGGGGAAGCTTTTTTGATTACCAATGAACATATTGTATTATTCATATACAGCTATATTTTTCAAACCAAAAACTACTCTATAAAGTAACATTAACTATATTTTGTTGTTTTTTTATTGATAACTTCTAGGGTAATAACTGTATGTAAATAGGAGTATTATTTTAACTATTTATCAACTTAATAAACAACTAAAGTACGGACTCATTTATGAGTCCGAGTATGAATAGATTGTTTGCTAATATAAAATTACAAAATACCGTTGGGCAATTACAAAATGTTCGTCAACCTTAAGCAATGACTAATTACAGATGACCATCCAAAATATTTTTACAATTGCAATTTGAAAACGTCAGTCTATATTCTAGCAATACAATATTTCTGCAATGCCCATAAAATAATAAGATCTAAGCAAGTATTGTTAAATATTTCATAAATAAATAGAACTTAATTCTAATAAATATAGTGACAAGAAATCACAATGTTTTATAAGCTCGCATAAAACTAAACTATAAATGCTATTTATATAACAAGAGGATACAAAGATGGAGAAACACAAGATTGTCAATAATATGCATTTACTGGCCTAATACAGTTATCTGTAAATCAGAAATATCAGAAATTTTAACAATGTCTTTAAATAACCCAGATCTTTTAATTATACCTCATTTAAAATCTATTGTGGACTTATTAAAGAAACCCATATTGGTTTCTTATTCTTTTTGATGTAGATAGATTCAGCTAAATATCACAAAAACCAATGAATATTTTTTTAAATAAATTTTGTTTCTAGCAACATTATATTATATCGCTGCATTCCAAATTCTAAAACTACGTATTTATGTATTCCATTCTAACACCAAATGTATATACTTACTCAATCTCATCTACAGAATGTATTATCCGACCGATACTTTCAAAACACCTCATACTTCTACCAAAATGACTTCACACA
Organism: Druceiella hillmani; assembly: GCA_039881145.1. Classification (NCBI taxonomy): domain Eukaryota; kingdom Metazoa; phylum Arthropoda; class Insecta; order Lepidoptera; family Hepialidae; genus Druceiella; species Druceiella hillmani. Next base: position 18,340,085 of record JAYKKI010000032.1, on the reverse strand, counting down.
CCTTCAAAAGGGTTACAAAAATATTTTAGAATTTTAATTGAAATACTTTACATGTGCAAAATGTTTCTCCATAGACATTATCGCACTATGGCAATACGTGCAAATATTTTCATTAATTAATTTTTAAATATGAAATTTAAGCGTGCTCCGTCTCTGCCAGTATCAAGGCTGTAGTATAGAGTTGTGCACATAACAATATAGCGTTTTGTTTTATTTACATTATTTATTTCATACTCAGTGCGGGCTTATAAACTTTACAAATATTGCAATTTTTATGCAATTAAAATTGCATAACTTTCTCATAATATGAAAATACAACTGAAATGACTCACTGAAGACAATGAAATGGTTTTTTTTATATATACGGTTACACAATTAACAATGTGTCACAATTTACATGGCCAAACATGAATTGTAAATGTTTTTACTTGACTCAAAAACGTTGAATTTATACAAATATATGTACTTCAAAATAAACGAGTCTATTCAGTTTTAATTGAAAATTACAATATATTTCCAATTCCCTAGTGTTTTGACATTAGTAAATCAGTAATGTACAGAGAGGTTAAGAAAATTTCAAGAAAAAAAAAATTGCAACATAGTTTACAGCATTTTACAGAAGCTTAATGTTGGTGCATTTCGAAATTAAAATTTAGAGCTGGCATCCTCTCTTGGCGTGAAAGCCCATTAGGATTTTTCCGGCTCAGCCCCTTAACAAGGATCTTTATTTCTGAAGAATAGATTCTTTTAAATTCTTAATTATGATCAGAATTTAACATTAACGAAAACGCTATTTCAGTGTTTCCACGATATCTGACCTCAATTTTTAAGCAATTAAAACTTCAATTTATGCAGTTTTATCACAGAACGTGACCCTTACCTAAAATGAGATACACCCCCAATCTTAAATTGAAGGTACGATGTGAATTGTGACACAAATGAAAATATATTCCCCGACAAAATGCATTTATGACATGTTTAAACTTAAATGTTACGAGATTACAATAATATCATAAGCACAGCGATCGGCAGTTTAATTGTGACGCTTAGTTCATATCATTATGATGACCAGTCAGGTATACTATGGTACAATAACACGGTGACGGTGTTACCCTGAAAATAAATAAAAAAATAATTTTATGAATTTAGTGAAGCAGTTGCCAAAATATTCATTGATCATGTGTTAAATCAAAATTAATTGAATACAGTTTCTATACTATATTAACCCACATTGGGTTATATTTCTTGAAACAATCAAGGTTCATTAAAAAATTTATTTTTAAATATTTTGCGATTATACATATTTTGCAGGTTTATGCATTTAGTAAAATCAAAGTCAGAATCATTTTTTTAGGTACCCTCCTTAGGTATGGAACTTGAGATATCTTTCAATGAATATTTTTAATTATCTTTCAAAATAAAATTTAAAATATTTTTAGTTGGGTTCATTATTCCCCTGCATTCAGTCATAAATTAACAATAATTCCAAATATTTTATAATACTAAACAAATAATATAATTATAAAAAATCATGCACCCATGGTACACTATTACGGATTGAAGTGGCGAACTTTTTTTCAATCCTTTTTTTTACATACATGACAGTGAAAAGGTTAATGATAAACAAATCAAAAGTATATTGGGAATGAGCAAGTCACCATAACATACTTATATGACTAAAGAAATGCTTTTCAAAATTGCCTTTCAGTTTTCTAAATTCCAGGAATTTGCGGCATTTCGAATTAACTGAACTTCCTTTGTGAAATCATTGTTCTTACCTTCAAATATACGTAAATATGAAAGTGAAAATATTTGTACAAGTTTGTATTTAGAAAACATATTGTTTTCCTCGAAGAAGAGTTTTTTGTTTTCACATTTGGCTTTTTGAGAAATATAGATATAAAAAGGATTCACTTTTCCCACAATATTCTCCTGTTTCATGCCAACGAGAGGTTCGTGTTTAATAGTCTAAAAATGTAAATTTATACAACTATATGTGCATAGTTATTTAAATAATAAGTATATTATTAAGTATAACAGAAAAATAGAAAGTAATTAATATATAACAAAAGAAATATAATAAAGAATCTATGGAATGCCATAAAATTAATCATGCATAGTATATGCTGTATTGTTTTCAGGTTTCCCTTGTTTCTATTACCAAAATCTGGTAAAGTATGTCATTTCAAGATCTATAAACAAAAATTTTAATTTTTAATCCACTCGGTGAAAGGACACGTATTAATTTAATAAATAATAATAAATAATAATGGAAACATCACAGTTATATTAACCTATACATTTCAATACGACAATTAAATAAATTTAATATCATTACAATACATAACGATGACATATTTCAACAAGTTTATTCTTGCTTGTCACAAACATATCACACACTCCGGTGTAACCATTAAAAAATTCACCATGTGTGGAATATATCAATATAATTCAGTTCTAGATACCCATATACAAAAAGATTTCGATTACGCAAGCGCAGGTAGATTTCAGGTATGAAGAGCGAGAGCTTTTCTAATAAATTAGGGTAAACAATTTTTCCATTTAATAATCGGGAAATAAATCTTACCAAAGAAACTTCTGTGCTGCAACGCAATATATCCAAGAGAAAATTAGTAGAAAATAGAAAAGAGTAAGACCCATATTATCTCATTTACTAATATCGAAGCAATGTTTTTTGACACCTTCAATCATCAGGTTGTATTAAATTGCATGTGGGCTCCAAAGAATAGCACTGGTTTCTAACTTGCCTCGAACTACAGTCTTATATAATAAGTTCACTGAGAAAACACATCAGAACAGAATCATGCAGCACAAATTCAAGCCTTTTATAGAAAAGAGAGAAAAAGTCATTTACTATTTCCTAAATATAGAGAAAAGTCATTTACATTTTCACTATATTTGCCAAATGATCATGGAAAATCAAGCAGTAACTTCAGCACTTGATCTAGGAGTTGAATTCATTCCACTCGCAATGCTCCGTTCAAGAATGGCACTGATATCATGCTGGAGTCACTTGCAATCTGCTATACTTCTAATAACGAAAAAAACTTTCATGCCATCCATAAATAGACGGCAGTGTGCAGTTTTGATTGCATTATCAATATTATGTACCAGAGTAGTTGGCGGTAAAAATCTGAGATTCGAACCCTTGCTAACTCCTTTTCGCAGGAAGTAAGAATCAGATATAAAATTATCCACTTGTACATATTGCTTTCTGTCAGGAAGAGACTAAGAGAAGAAACGTAAGAGTTGAAAAGAGAATCTGGTTCCGCCAAGACGGTTTAATAGTGTGTCATCACCTAAGCAATCAAAAGTTTTCTGATAGTTAAAATACACAACATCGAATTGAAAACCGAGGGAGACCTAATAATAGACATAATCGATAAAACATGTGAAATTCGTAACTGTTGAACATGTAACACAATATCCATGTTTTTTGTCACGAATCTGACTTCTATAGTTCAAATGTAATGCGAAATCAAATAATATAGCCGACGTTAAGACCATCAAAATCAGCCAAAAGTTACTTCAAGAAAGTTAGTTACATGGTGCTACCCTTAGGTACAAGATATTACAGGAGAATTTTTCCATGCCCGAGAGGGACACCAGTTGATAATGCCGTATTAAATATATGTAATAAAGGTTCAATGAAAATATGTCATTGCATCTTTGAACACAGATAAGCATCATGTTCTATTTATTTCTTCAGCTTAGGAACAGAAAGTATTAAGTCGCTATTAATCAGTCACGAGTGCTATATTGTGGAGCAATGTCATGTCATGATCGCTGCAACTGGTTTTTTGGGCAATAGTGTATCATCAAAATGGTATACAGTTTCCTTTCAAGTTTCCGTCTACCTTACATATATATTGATATAATCATGAAACAATGTCACGAGTCCTATATTGTAAGCAATGTCACGAGCGCTATATTGTTAAGCAATGTCAAGCCATGAGCCCTGCAATTGGTTCTTTGGACAATAATGTATCACCAAAATGATGTACAGTTTCCTTTCAAGTTTTCTTCCACCTTACATGTATAATGATATATCATGAAGCAATGTTACAAGCGCTATACTGTAAAGCAATGTCATGTCATGATATCTGCAATTGATTCTTTGGACAATAGTGTATCACCAAAATAATGTACAGTTTCCTTCCAAATTTTCTTCTACCTTACATGTATAATGATATATAATAAAGCAATGTCACGAGCGCTATATTGTGAAGCAATGTCATGTCATGAGAGCTGCAATTGGTTCTTTGGGCAATAATGTATCACCAAAATATTGTACACTTTCCTTTCAAGTTTTCTTCTACCTTATATACATAATGATATATCATGGAGCAATGTCACGAGCGCTATATTATGAAGCAATGACATATCGTGAGGGCTACAATTGGTTCTTTGGGCAATAATGTATCCTTTAAATTTTTCTTCTACCTTGCATATATAATCCTTTCAAAGTGGATTTATTTGAGGTTTGACTGTACTTCAGAGTTAAGCAAACATTCTGTATTAACAGGTGAATAAATTTTTTTTAAAAGCTGCGAAAATAACATTTGTGTTTGAAATCGGAAATCAAATATTGATTGAACCATACTGGATACTGCATGTTTGAAGGTCTTAACATTGTCCAAGAAGCACATGCATTAATGAAGAAATAAACCTGGTCGTAGAAATAGTCGACAGTGATGTCTATTTTATTGGTTAAGTATAAATTGTTTCGATCGATTTAAAGAAATTCCAACTGATATAAAGATCTACATTTGATGAAGATTGAGAATTAAAATGTTGTAATGTAGTATGAATATCCACAGACGAGACTATTTCAATCCTTAACACGATTTGAATTAGATAAGCCAATCCTTGACATGAATACAAATAAAAGACTACGTTACCTGTTGCACAGTCATCAGGTGCGCCCTATCTGATCATCTCGAGGTATTTCTGCTTGTGCTTGGTGAGCATCTCTGTGACAGTGACCAATTTCTTAATTGACGGTTGCGTCTTGGCCATATTCTGCAGCTCTGGGAGGTGTGAGACGCAGATGTGGTGCAATGTTGCGAGATCCTTGCCTAAGGCGAATGGAATAAAATGTCAATGAAAGCATTCACAGGCACATATTAATTGTTTATAACTGTATAACTATTTCCTCATTGAGCCTTCGTTCCGTGGCTCTCCTCACATTTTTATTTTGTTAAGTTGACTTTCTATAAATTAGAGATAGCATTCCGCTAGTACTATGTCTAACTAACACGAAAAGGAGTAATTCATAACAAGTCAATGGGTGCAGTCCAGTGGATAGATCGTTCATTTAATGTTCATGGTCTTTGGAGTAGTGATCAAAATCTCATTATGACATTAGTCTATGAAACCACTTCAATTTTCTACTGACCCACGTCTTGAGGTGGGTTGATGTGTTTGTTGAATAGTTTAGTGTGATTTATACAAAAACTGAGCATGACGATGAAGAAAATCAATTTATGCAGCTCCGAAAAGATGTAATAAATGAAGTTAATACCAGAAGATGTAGAGAAAAAAGAAAGTTTTTCCATATTGCACAAGCACTCTTTAATAAAATTTTCAAAAATATCTTGTATAAACACTTTTAATTATTTAGTATTATATGCAGTTTTTGCTGCTACAAACAGAAGCTTCTTTAAGAGCTTTACTATCACCATATCCGCATGGGTATGGATGGGATCTAAGTGTACAACACTGACCTCGTACTGGTAAATACATGTAGGTTAATTCAAAGTGAATTTTCAATTGCAATTGTGCGGGGTCTTATGATAAGATTATTATACCACACACTTATGAAGTATACTACCGTTTGGGGTTAAATGCTATAATAATACAATTTTCATAAAATTTACTGTTTGAAATGTGCATAATTTTTTTTGTATGAATTTAAATTTCGGCTGCGAAGCTGTTTCTCAATTTCTATTATAATTATACCAGCAATAATTTACTTATATTAATATATTCAAATTTCTTATTAAGCCTTCATTATGAATTATAAAAAATAAAATGATTTTAGATTAATTTTAACAATAATTTTATTATATTCAAGCTAAGTAAAGTTAATTTTTAAGTTAAATAAATTAATAATGTTCAAATTTACAAATAAAAACATTCTTTTTTAAATCTTAATAATTTCATATTATTTCTGAAATTTGTTGCGACAGGTTTTAGAGAATTGAATTTACTTATCAACTTGGTACCTTTATAAAAAAACTGGTAAATACTAAATGCACACTTTTTTTAATTTCTTGTTTTTTATACTCTGTTAATAGAAGAGATTTCTTTTGATCAAAAACTCATACCCAAATATTTAACCGTTTTAGTGCCATGGTTTTTTACTTATATATACTATATATGCTCATATATGCCAAAGAAATCTTTTGTTTTTGATGTCATTTACCCTTGTCTCGAAAAAAAACTGTATCTCTTCCAAAGATTATCCAATTTTAATAATTTTTTCGGTGTTTTCTTAACAAAAAACTTGTATAAGGATAATAAAACACAAAGAAAATTATGGAAATATATATTGTGAACAAAAATTATAACAAAAACTGAAATCAAGGTCACGTCGTATTTTCATATTCGTTGTATTATCGCTCGTCGTATTATCGCAATCCGGTACATCCTCCGTATCAGCAAAATAATTGTTATCGTCACTATTATCACCATCACTCAAAATTTGCAATACGCCAAATTGTGAGCACACCACAATGTCACTCCCACTATCACTTTCTTCACAACTTGAAAAACGATCATTTTCACTCGAATTATTTTCGTATTCAGAAATTATGGGTTAAAAATTTTCTTTTCCTGGATCCTTTTTATATTGTAATTACTAATAATATTATAATATGAACTTTACGTAACACGTAGGAAGATAAAAAATTAGCGATGCGTGCAAGTGCCCTACCGCATGCTAAACAGCAACTGATTTCGTGAGCGCCATCGCGCTCATGGCAAATTTAGTTAGTATGCGCACGAGCGCGATGGTGCTTGTCGGCACTCTAAGGGTTAAATACTTCATCCACTGTTTGTGTCAATAAAAAGTATTAATAAAGTTATATTAAACATAGTATAGATATCACAGATTATAAAACCGAATTAACCTACCAGTATCCTGAACTCCGTTAGAGCCACCTGCATTAGGAGTATTGTTGGTGTTACCGGGATCACCCACTGCACTCAGCTGGTCCAAAAACACCACCATTCGCTCCTTATTCTTCAGGATAAAGGGGTTAACAACTTCCATGTAAGGCTCCTGTTGAGAAATTGGCTTTAAATACTTTTATGTTAATATGTTTAATTTCTTAAAACATTAAGTTACATTTTTGTAATGATAATACGTTATAATTTTTTTTGACTTAATTCACATTTTTTTGTCATTAAATGATTAATACATGAATAGCTGTAAAATATAATGTAAATAGAACAAGATTAAAAAGTTGCATAAAAAGAAGTTTGAAATATGATATTTGACAGCTATTTGTCAGTAGTAAAATTAATTTTCAATCAATTTGAATTGATAATGTGTGGTGTTTATAATCATTAAATGCATAGTTTTTTATGAGCGTTTACGCTTGTACGCTACGGGGCACGTCAATTTACTCAACGCATGACCGTATTACAAGTATTAATTGATAATGCATAAGAAATAAATAATTCGTTTCCACCATAAATTTGGCTGTAGGACAGTAGAAATTTTGTGTTGTTAGAAATTTATGAACGATAATTTCATTACTTTATATTATTGATTAATATGAAGTATCGCAATAAATAAAGTAGGATGCTTAAAAAAATACAGTTTGTGTACAGTTATAACTATAAAAAACTATGTAAAAAAAACTATGTATACTCATAAAAAACTATATAAAAAAATTCTGAGTATACACGAAGGGAGGTCCAATAGTTAAGAAATGAAGGGGATGGGAGGGGGTGGACACATTCTTTGTTGGTACCCCGCTAATTAGGATCTCATTAGAGGTATATAAGTCAAATGTCAAGTCACTAATGTCATTCGGTAATTCGTTCAATGAATAATCATCTCTTAAAGAAGTAAATCTGGAAGTGAACTGCGAACATGGAGCAAATCAAACTTCGAGCTGTGATTAAATTCCTCACCAAGTAAGGAAAAACTCCTGAAACCATCATCAGTGAGATGGGAGTTGGTAATTGAGATCATTGCCCTGGCAAAACCAAGTTTTGTAAGTGGCATGGTCTATTTAAACAAGGTTGAGATTCAATTGAAGACGACCCCCACCCAGGATAGCAAATTAAGGCCAAGAAACAAGGTCCACATTAGATATGGTCGAAAAACTGGTATTGGAAGATGCTCGCTGGAAGAAGAAACAACTTTCAACCTTAGTTGGTGTATAAGATACAACAAATTTGAGAAATCTACACAACCATTTTGGCATAACTAAAGTCAGTGCAAGATGGGTCCCAAAATTGCTTACGCCACCGCAAAAGCAACGAGTCGAGGTGTCTAAGGAGTTTTGAAGCTGTGTGCTGATGAACCTACACCGATTTTGAAGAGAATTGTGACTGGAGATGAAACTTGGGTTCATCACTTTGAGCTTAAGCCCAAGCAAGAGTAAATGCAATGGCACAAAAAGGGCACCCCCTAAGAAGTTTAAGGTCTCGGAATCGGCTGGAAAATTGATGGCTTTTCCAGCTTGTGAAGGGACTTTATTTATCACCACTATCACTGAGGAGTACTACGCTACCACATCTGATTAATTAAAGGAAGCTATCAAGGAAAAAAGATGTGGAAAACTAGTTAAAGGTATGTTGCTTTTGCAAGACAATGCGCTGGTTCACAAAAGCAAAATTGTGATGGACGCTGTTCACAAACTCGCCTTCGAATAGCTGATTCACACATCCTAACATAGCTCCCAGTGATTTTTACTTGTTCCCAAAGCTAAAAGAGAGCTTTGAAGAAGAAAATTTAAGGAGGACAGTAGTGTGACGGAGACAATTTCAGCTCATTTTCAGAGCAGACAAAAATATTTTTTTGATGGTTTAGAAAAATTAATTTCAAAATTTAATAAATGCATTGAGCTTAAGGGAGGTAATATTGAAAAAGAAAAATAGTTTTCATTATTTTATTTAACCTTCTGTCCCTTCTGTTCTTCGGACTTTTGGACCGCCCCTCATGTCATCAAAACATCGCAATAAAATTTTAATTAACTCAATAAAGGTGTATCATTACCACAACTAAAACCTAGACTACATACCTTAGCACCAAATTCAACCAAATTGGCGAGATTCTGCAGGCACTTAGCGACCATAAGCAGAGAGCGCTGCGCGTGTGGTACGGGTGCTGAAGCGCACAAGGCCCAGCCACGTGGTTCCACTAGAGCCGGGCATAGCAAACGAAGGAAAATGAAGCCTGAAATTTTGTAATGTAAGCCGAGAGTTAATATAATAGAAATATATAAAAAAAATTGTTATCTAAGAAAAATAGAGAACAGAACTTGTACAATAAACATGCTGTCCATGTAATCAACTCTGTATACTGTAAATATATTAACAGAAAATTTGAATATTCAAAGCCTTACCGGAAACAATTCTAGTTCGCACGAAGCGTTCAGTCGGCCACTTGGCAACAGCAGCACGTTGTAGACAACCACATAGATAGCGCACAGAGCGAGGACACTCATCAGGTGAAGTAAATATTGTCAGCGTTATCTGGAGAAATGAAGGCCAGAAAACACCAAATTTAAAATTCATTTAGCAACAAAAATATTGGTTAGTAAGTTAACGGTAGAAGTCATAGCATTGACTAAGTGACTGAATAGTTTAAGAACAGACAAACGATAATTTTATTATATTGTAAAAAAGGAGATATTAATATATACTCTAAACAGTGGCAATGAAATAATAATACTTGTAACCGCAGTATTAAGAGTTCAATTTTGAAATTACATCGAATATTTTTTGATGGACCTTTAGTCTCTTTTGGTCATTTTTAGTCTCTCTTGGTAATTTTTAGTCTCTTTTGGCAATTTTTTAGTCTCTCTTGGTAATTTTTTCATATCAGATAAAATTTATCAACATATGTGACAAAATGTAAAAAAGTTATGAAATATATTTTGACTGAAAGTGAGTCCGACGCCTTATGTTAACTATAAAGGAGAAATTTATTGTTTTTAAGATTGTTGTTTTCAAACTTGTACAGTTTAACGAAACTGTGAACAAATCTTAGTTTACAATTAAACTGTCGATTACGTCCAAATACTAATTTCAATATTACAATAACCTCTGCGTAGTTAATTTTATTTGTAGCTTGTACCGCAGAAGATTATTATTGACTAAATTATTTAATTAACGAAAGCGTCTTTTCTACAAATATATTTGTTTTTAATTTTATAATGTCACAAACAAAAAAGTTTAGAAAGATAAAAGTAGATTACAAAAAAGTTGTCTAATTTTATTGACAGTAAGATGGAAATTTTAATGTAGTTGGTCTTCGTCTTTCCAAAAGTTAAAATGATTAATCCGCGCTATAACGATGCGTGGATGTTGAAAATGAGTGTTAAAGACTATTCAACAATAATACAATTTCTTCATCAAAATCGCTACTCGCGTTTTCCATTTTGTTTTAATTAACTGATAATGTAAACTTACTAACTAATAATATAAATTCATTAACATTATAATCTATTAATATTGTAAAGAATTTTCTAAACAACAACTGAAATTACATGACTACTGAATGACTATTCGATAGAATGATGTATACCGCTAATAGTCGGGCTATCATAATTCCGCAGTTAATCTATGAAGAGGAGTTTAAACTACCCAGTACCATCAGTAGAAATAATCTACATTTTAATCTTTTAATGAAGATAAACAATCATTAATGTAATTAATTAAATTTAATTGCGTACTTTAATGTACACAATTTATACATATGGCAGACTTATTGCGACTTGAACAATCTCTTAGAGCCAACCAGAACATCAGTTAGACCTCGCTCGATGACGAGTTGGGTATCGAACCAGGGCCCCCACAGTGCATAATGTCATCAAAGGTCATATGCCTTATAATTAATCTATGGTGACGATTAATCTTATGGGTATTAGTGTTAAACAAGGTAATACATCATCTTGGTAACAATCAGGAAGTTGAGAAATAACATCTATTTATTTGTGTTTCTACTTATATAACAAAGTATCGATTTAATTTAAGCGAATTTAATTTATTAAAAAGAGGTATAATTTTGTTTAGAAACTTGAAATTGGGCTTAGTGATATTGACTGGTGTATATTGCTACATATGATACATTGGTATGTAGTACATACTGGTACATATTGGAATATTTATGCAGAAATTTTGGAGGGGCAAATTACGAAACTCGAAATTTTACTATACGGACATAATAATTTAAAAAAATTTTTTAAGGATTTTATGCAAGATAGCTCTAAAGATATTGTTTAAAGGGTCCACATAATCAAAATTATGAAAAAATAACATAACTAGACGTTTATCACGAAACTATAGTAACAATTACAAACATTGTAGTTTGAGTATAATTCACAATATTTTTGGTTTTGTGAAGGATATACGGCCAATATATTTACATTGCGAAAAGAATAGCTCCATAGAAATGCTATTTTCCTTTAACGTTTAGATGTGCCGTGTGTACAGAACTCTCGTATTGCAAATTTAGCCAAAAATTGCCTATCCTTATTTGGATGTTTATAAGATGGATGTTTATATTCCACATTTACAAATATAGTAGTTTATATCTTTCACAAATTGTTGTAACGTATCTTCTCAAGACATTATGTTTTTACTCTAATTTTTTGAGTATTTTCCCCACTGATTTGTTCCTTAAAGAGTAGATTCTGTGATTATTGTTGATTATTTTCGATAGATATTTATACAATTTTTTCCATAACATTAGTATATATTTTGGGTACTTTATGTTCCAGTCTTATTCATACATTGTTACACAGCTTACCTCATCCAGCACAAGCAACAAAAATTCAGCATTATTGCAGGCGTCGTCCGGGGAGTCCATTTTGGTGGGATTCAACTCCGCTGACTGTTTCGAGTCCAACAATTTTTGGACAGTCTCAGATATGGCCGCCTGAAATATTCAAAAATTACTGTTAATTATTTTAAAATATTTCTAATCATACGATACATACAAATAATTCAACTTAAAAACTTGATAAATATAAATCCAAATTATTTTACCATTAGTGAAATGTAGAAAAAGCATTGAACACAAAATTACAACTTTTTGTTTAGAAGCATAATACTTAATATTCACAAGCTGTCAGACAAGGACATCATAACAATTTTACTTTAATTACTAATTTTTACACAATACGGTAGTTGACTCATTCTAAATTTTGATATTTTTCATACAATATTATGAAACATAAGTTAATTAAAAACCAGTCTTGAAAAAAATTCAAAAATTGATTGAAAAATAATCCAGTTGTAGGCTTCTAAATTTGCAGATATGAATAGAGTTGGGTATATCACTGTTTCTTTTCCTCTTGTAGAATATCTAAGGCTTAAATTTAAACTTTTATAACTCGGTCAATTTTCAAGATTATTAAAAAATTTTTTTACTCTTCTTCAGCTTGTACCTTGAAATTATGATTAATGAAATAAAAAAAATTAGTCATATACCCATTTGTGCACTATCTGGAATATCAAGAAGTACAATCTAAAAATTGAAGGAGTTCGATAAAGTCAACTAGTCACAACGTGTATGTACCTGCAAAAAATGTCCACACTGTGCACGCATAAAGGCATCCATGACGGCTGTAGCAAGGGATGCGGCACGAAACAGAGCACGCGCATCCGTCTCCCTTGCCACTTCTGCTGCTAACAACTCGCGGGCTAATTCTGCCGCTCGGTTGCAGTCGCGGAACACCCGTAGAAGAGCTGGAAAGGGACAATTATTTGACAAGTTGTAATAACTAATCTTATTAGAATAAATAAGTTCGTTATTTTTAAGTCACTTATTATCTATTAATACGTATTATCATGCACATTGTATTAAAAATATTCAACTTATATGAAAACTTTATAATCTGATTAAAGATTTTTCCATTTTCCAAATTTTTCATCTTGAGATAATATTGCTATTACATTGTAAATATTAACCAATTGAAAGGTATATATTTCATAATGCTATTGTGGAAAGTAAACTTACAAGAAGCTAGAGGTTGCCGATCAGTCCGACAGACTTCCGCCAGTGCCTTCACGGCTGCCAGACCTGGCTCCAAAAGCAATTGTCGCAGCGGGCTGTACTCTTCCCTCGGCATCACCAGTTCTTGCATATATCTGGAACAATTTTTATATACCCATATTAAGCAATTATATCACTTTGGACTATTTTTTTAGAGTGCATAAATCACATATTTTTCCTTTTTCAATCATTGTAATCACACAAAATCTGCACCATTTGAAGACATTAACCATTATAGTGCCGACAAGCACCATCACGCTCATGTGCGTACCAACTAAATTTTCCACGAGCGCGATGGCGCTCGCGAAATCAGTTGCTGTTTAGCTCGCAGTAGGGCAGGTCGCTCGCACGCATCGCTAATTTTTTATCTTTCTACGTGTTACATAAAGTTCAAATTATAATATTATTAGTAATTACAATATAAAAACGATCCAGGAAAAGAAAATTTTTAACCCATAATGTCGGAATACGAAAATAATTTGAGTGAAAATGATCGTTTTTCAAGTTGTGAAGAAAGTGATAGTGGGAGTGACATTGTGGTGTGCTCACAATTTGGCGTAATGCTAATTTTGAGTGATAGTGATCATAGTGACGATAACAATTATTTTGCTGATACAGAGGATGTACCGGACTGCGAAAATACTATGTGACCTTGATTTAAGTTTTTGTTAATTTTTGTTCACAATATATATTTCCATAATTTTCTTTGTATTTTATTATCCTTATACAAGTTTTTGTTAAGAAAACGCCGAAAAAAATTATTAAAATTGGATAATTTTTGGAAGAGATACAGTTTTTTTCGAGACAAGGGTAAATGACATCAAAAACAAAAGATTTGTTTGGCATTTTTATATATATGACTAAAAAAACATGGCACTAAAACAGTTAATTATAAACGCACCTATACAAAAATTATACACAACATTGGTTTTGTCTAAGAACAAAATCACAGCAAGAAATAATAAATATATGAAAAGTAAAGCACATCCAAGAAACCTAGAAACGTTGTAGACAAATTTTCTTGGTTTTATTAAAGTGTTTCCTCTCAACTAAATTGGCTATCAAAGGAGCGCAGAATTAATTTAAAAAAAAAGTTAAGTTAGCTTAGATTAATGACAGACGTTTCGTAATTTCCAAAAGTAAATCCATTTAGGGTTTCAAAATATCTACGTGAAGCTGATCATTTTTGAAAAGTGTACATCAGTTTTAAGAAAAAAAGGTATATTATCTATGGTATATCTTATTTTGGATACATCAATATGAACAAGGAGAAACTCAGTATAACTCACCTTATTCTCAGCCTCAATGAGCCCCATTCTCCAATCGGTGTAATTCCTGATAACGGGTACCACTCTTCGATTTCTTCGCCGTTGGCCAAAGTCGATAGATCCACGGTCAATTCAGCCACCTATAATTAAAATTTATTGTCATTTGGTAATAGTTACCAATCATCAGCCAATTTAAACCTCATTATTAATCTAGTGGATAAGGAAATTCCATTTTATAAATGGCTTGCAATAGAGTTTTCGCAAAATGTATCAAAATAAATATTTGACAAATGTATTTCATAGTTTTGGAGTTAAAAATAATGATGTTTAACTGCAATAAACTGGGTTTAAATATTTTGATTGTATATAAATAAAAAATAATAGTGTTTTAAAATTTGCCGCTAAATGCCGAAATACAATTTTCCCAATAAATTTAATTCCATAAACAATATTTATCTGTCATTATAGAATGACAAGTGTATAAAAGAGATAGGAAGAGGTCCTTTTCAATTACATTATTTGTTTGGGGCATTGTGAAGCCATGGAATTTACATATCGCATGACAATTATAGGTTTATTAGATACCATTTTTAAATAATTTGGTGGAAATATTGTAACTCTTCAGTAAAATTTAACATTTTTACCTGGATATTGATATCTGGTAGCAAAGAAATGTAATGCAAAATTTTAATTGAGTAACACTTTTTGTAGTTAGTTTTAGACTCTACAGCTTTGTTATTTTCGTTCATCTGTTACTACCTTCTTTACTATCTGGGTGAGTTTACTGGGCAATAAACTACAATTGTAGGTTCTGAGTCGGCAGCTTGAAACAAGCACATTTTGTCATACGAAGTCGGTGGACAACTTCCTATAATCTTAATGCATGTCAGGTAATGTGCGCTGTTGACTAAACATCTTCAGTCTCTGTCGGCACATGTTTAGTCGTATGCCTACCCTTTATTCTATTAGTGCGTTTTAACTTATAATGTTCAGTTCGGAGACTTGACTAGGGTCACTAAAATTCTTTTTGTAGTACACGTGTATTAAAATTTCAAATATCATATGTTTTACTTCTACGGATTGCTGATGGCTGTTTGCGTTAAACATAATGAAATATAAATATAATTTGAAATACTAAATAACACGAAATTTATAGTTGTGTCCATACGTTTGTTAGAGCTATTTCTTTATTTCTGCATTGCATGGTATTAACTATGAGCAATATTAGAGGTTAAATTACATACATATATATATACAGTCATATAATACTACACAATTGTTTAGATAGAAACCATTAGCAAATTCATGACAATTTTGTAAAAGTTTTCTGATTATGTTCTCACAAATGTTTACGTACCTCAGATTCTTTGCCTCTTTTGCCCGTACTGTGCACTGTAATTGTAAATGAAGTAACGTCTGGTGGCACATCACTGGCAAAAAAAAGAAAAAGATTTTAAATGTCATCAAAAATTATAGTTTTTGCCTTTGAGTCATGTGAAGCGATATATTTTTGCTTTTAAAATAATCGTTCTGAACCATTTTGGCATAATGTATACATCAACTTTTAAAGAAATTACAGTGTGCAATCAAAAAGTTACACTGTATTAGTGTTTAACCCAATTCATGCCCAATTAATTAGCAAATCTACGCAGAAAGCAAATAAACATTAGAGCAGCAACACTGCCGAGATTTTATTATCAATTCATTGCTAATTACAAACGGTTTAATTATAGACACTAGTTTTGTATGTTATTAATATATAAAAAATATGGATATGGAAAACATAGTGTGTACATTTGGGCAGCCATAAAGTGCCAAACAAATGTCAAATAATGTATTTATCAACATCCATGGAGTACAACCATTAGTAGAACCGAATTTTACTGGGAGATTCCCGAATTATAATCAGAAAAGGCTAAGGTGACAAGGAAGTAATTAAACTTGATTTTTTTTTCAGTAAACCACATTTCATTTTATAAACAAAAATTTTTACTTTTTTTATGGTTGGCAGAGTTAACTATTATTTAAAAAACCTTACGTTCATTTTTATCATACAACAATTTTAAATTTTTACATATACCTTATTAAAATAATAAAAGTGTTTCAAAATGTCTCCTTCCTAGATAATCCCTTGAGATCAATGAACTTTGATATTTGTATCAACAGCACACTTACTCTATAACAAACTCTTCATCCCAGTGCGGATCGGGACCAGGTCTTGGTCGTGTACGCGCAACAGCAGCACTACCAAGGAGTAAGCGCAGATGTGGTCGCGGCGCCAGCCTGTGAGGTAGGCGGTGTGCCTCCAGCGCTCTAACTGTAAGAGCTCGCAAGGCTCTTACACGTGGAACCTGAAACAAATATATTTGTTAATTTTTATGTAAACTAATTAATTTTTTGTTATCTAACCTTTCAAAAACTACTAAATTCTGTTCACCGAAGGTTGAAAAAATTTTCACACTTATAGGCAACTTCAAATCAAAACAGAAAGGTAAAAAAAATAAAATTATTAAGACCATTATCATATATTAGGTGTGCAACTTTGCTTCTGCCGTTTTATTATAGATGGCATTAGCGATAAGTGGTAGAGGAAATGAATAGATCATAGACGTCATACAATAAACTTGGGCATCTGTCAAGATAACTCCACCGATATATTGATCGATTTGTGTCTGCATCACAAAGTTTTTCTCTATTTAAAATGTCAGCGTACAAGACAAATTCTCGTCATTTGCAGGAAGGAAATTTTCTGTTTCAATATGAAGAAATTTGCGACTGAAGCTCATCAAATGCTTTCAAATACTTATGGTGAGGCCGCTATTAATGAAAGAACATGTCGTGAGTGGTTTCTACGCTTCAAGTACGGTGATTTTGTCGTTGAACACCAGTATAGCAGCAAAAGAGAAAAGGTTTTTAAAGATGCAGAATTGGAGGCATTACTTAATGAAGACGTGTCAAAATCCAGACGAATTAGCACGATCAGAAGGAGTGACTCAGGAAGCTATTTCAAAACACCTCAAAGCATTACCACCAAGGGAATGATTCAGAAGCAAGGAAATTGCATACCATACAAGTTGAAGCCGAGAGATGTTGAATGGTGTTGGTTTGCTTGTGAACATCTTATTGAAAGGCAAAGACGGCAGAAATTTCTGCATTGCATTATTGCTGGGTACGAAAAATGAGTTTATTACGATAAAAAAAAGAGCAGAAAATCATGGAGAGTTCTCAGACATGTTTCCACGTCGACAAAATATTCACAGCTCCAAGGTCATGCTCTGTATTTGGTCGTAGCGTAGTGTATTATGAACTGTTAAAACCTACTGAAACAATCACAGGCAATCGATACAGAATTCAATTGATATGCTTGAGCTTAGCATTGAAAGACTAATAGTCGCACCACAACTAGACACGATAAAGTGACTTTACAGCTCGATTCCATGTTACGCAAGTGATCAAGACATACATGGAAACGTTAAAATTGGAAGTCCTGCTCCACCTGCCGTATTCTCCTGATGTTGTTTTCACACTTAAGCAACTTATTGACATTTCCAAATCAAAAGTATTTCGTCAAAAATTATTTGTCATTTGAAAAATGTTTATAGGCGTTAGTCGCTTTTGAAAGAACGATACAGTTACTGTTTTGAATGAAATGTACTACTAAAGTACCATTTAGTGACAGTACAAATATATTTCTGATCTGGTCTTAAATAAAATAACTTCTACTTTTTGTTTCGTTTGAATTATCTGAAGTCTGCTACTTGAAAATCTGTCCATTCTACAACAATAGTTTTAATTATATATAGTCGATAAAATGCCACACATTTGATTAAGAATATCTTTCAACAGGTAAAATCATGACATTATTAACCTTACCTTGCATTGTGCACGAGATAACTGGGGTACACAAAGTGGTTTTAGAGCTTCCACCCATTCTTGACAGGCTTCGGCAGTCTGGGCGGCCAAGAAAGTGACGGTGGAGAGGCATGGTAAAGCCCTCTCAACAATCTGTAGACAATGTGGGCGGTCCCATAGTGACTCGTGTACCTGTGAATAAAAGGATGGCAAAGTTATAAATGGATATTGGCACAAATAAAATATATATTAATCTTCATACATTTTTATTTTCTGTTTGGCTTTTAAATTTTTACATTGTTTACATATAGGATTTCGTAGCTTAACCTGTCTAGGACCAGGGCGCTAATTACGGAATTTACACAGAATGTACTGCCGAAGTTTTATTATCAACTTATTGCAGAAATCACTTCAATGATAACTATCTAGAACATATTTTCGATAAGATTATGCAATTTCCTAAATGTTGAATTAATTTTTTTATTTACAAGTATATAAAAGATATCAGAAAATGGAAAATTTTTGTATAGCTAAAAATTTCTCGCCTAATTTTGAATTACTTAAGAATATTTCGTGAACTATGGCAGATAAACAACTAATTTGTCATTTAAAATAATTTTAAATAAATTTCCAACAGAAATCACTTCAATCAAAACTATCTACAATACATTTTCAAAAAAATTATGAAATTTCCTAAATGTTGAATTAAATTTTTTATTTACAAGTATATAAAAGATATAAAAAAATGGAAACTTTTCCTGATACCAATTTCTCGGCCAATTTTTCATTATTTAAGAATATATCGTGAACTATAAGCAAATAAAAAACTAATTTTTCATTTAAAATCATTTCAAATAAATGTCCAAATGAAACGTCGGAAGTTGTATAATTGCAAATTTAATAAACAAAACGCAACACAACAAGTACTCAAAAAAAATTCATAAACTTTGTGAAAAAAGCGACGTGTCAAATCTAATGTTGCTGGACACGCACAGAAAAAAATGGTTATGATGAAAATAATTGTATTTTAATTTTACAACTTTCTTGAATTTGGTTTAAAATTCTAACAAAAATTGTATAATTTTCATAAGAATAAAATGATAAATTATTCAAGAAAAACTAAGGAAATTTTTTATTTCGTTACGGTACTTTCTAAAGCCTGTATTTATTACTCAAATTGTATACTTCCATTTACACATACATAACCTTAGAAATATATACGAAGAATAAAAAAAATATTATGTTCATCTGATAAGTGCAAGTATTTTAAAAATAATTATAAACTGTGGTCTGTCCACAACGTACTTTATGCGAGTTATCTTGAAAGTAAATATCTTTTTCTGAAAGATATGCATATAAAATGTTATTTTTTCATCTATTTACAAGATTATTTTAGTAGTTAATAAATTTTTTTCCTCTAAAGAAAAGCTTAATTTGTGTAAATACATTCTAAAACAAAAATGATTTGAATTTTAATTACTATGTATGCACGTTTTCTAGTTATTTTCAAACAGATAAATGACATTTCATTTTGACACTTAACAGTTTATAGGTATGTGCCATGTTGCCAAAGTGACATTTAGTGGTATTTTCACTGGATGGTAATTTCCACATAATCATGTTTTCATACAAAGTTATGCTTTAATTATTTTATAAATTAAGTGACTAATTGTTATGAGTAATTAAGTAACCTGCACTCGGATGACTTGATGATGTCGAGAACGACTTAGAAAATATTAATGGTTACCAACTGGAAACGAAGCATCTGATAGACACCGATGGAAGAAACTTGGGACGGCCGTGGCCTGCTCTAGGCTGTAGTGCCAAGAAGAAAATAACATTTTGTCAGATTACACATCATTAATGGGACAAGTGGTTGAAGTGCGAACTTTCATTTATTTACATACTGTATAACGTTGACGAAATAATTCAGTATTCAATATTTATCAATTTTGTGAAGACGATTTACAAACAAACCATAGCATATTATAAATAAAATTTTATCTAATGGAATTTTAAAGATGAACACTTATAATTGAAATACATCTTATTTTTTCAAATTATGTTATTTTAATATTTTTTCATCTAAATACAAAATATTTCTTTTAATTTTTTTATATGTTATCGAGAAAATATTGACAATATATTTATAATTAGTACTACACACAATAACATCACATTTATTGCAAAACAAATCAAATAAACTAATTATTGCAAACATGATAAGCTGTCGCAAACGCACACTTTGTTGAAATACAAATTTTTGGGCGGAAACATATTTTTTATTACTTTATCACAAAATACATAATAAACCGATTCTAGAAAAATTATTTTGTGCGGCAAATATGTAATATTACAATTATAATTCAGAAGTGAATACAGCCATTTTTTTTGGTTAATATATACTAGTTATATATATATATATATATATATATATATATATATATATATATATATATTTATATATATATAACTTGATAATTTTCAATATATTATATGATATTAAAAAAATCTATCAACCATGAGTAAAACTTGCACAACAAGTGCGACTTCTAGTCATGACATGACTGTTCCATATACGCTCAGACGCTAATTTTTCACAATGTAAATACGTAGCCTACAGGTATGAAAGTATGGCGCATATTTAAAAAATTATAAGCTCTAGGATAATTTATAAGCCCTTTGAAATTATACCTCACATGATATACGAAATTAAAAAAACTTTTAAGATCAATATTTACCTGTTTTTTAATTCTTATATAAATATTTTAAAAAAGTCAGCTAGTATAAAATATGTAGGATAATATGATTACTATGCATGTATTACTATGCCAAATTTTGCGAGTCTACGTTGTCTGATTTCCGAGAAAATCAGCTATGAACATAGAAAAATATAAATATATTGCCTACTATATCTTTCATGGGCATAAAAACATATAGTGCATATTTCAAAAATTATGGCATTTAGAATCATCACTATAGTTTTTAAAAACCAACATTATTTTCATAATTCTAGGTTGAGAAGTTTCGGAAATAAGGCGAGGTTTACATATTTTTTAGCACAGTACGTAAAGTTATGAAAAAAATATTATTGAAACCCTTTAACTAGCCCTTTGAAACAATACCCCTCACCTATACATAGAATTTAAAAAAACATGTTTCTGAGTACTCGAAAAATGTTTTGTTTGATTATGCCCTTTTAAAATTTCCAAACGAATATTTTTGCCTTTCGTCTAATGAGATATATGCTTGCTAACATGTTTTATTATTTCAAGCAACTACATCAAGCCGTTTCTGAGAAAAACGGACGTCACAGATGGATGGACAGACAAGTGTGTAATTTTAAAACTATAAGTCTAAATATAGTTACACAAAAACTTTAATATCACATCAATTTCAAAGTTATTCTACTTAATTTTCATTGAAACTCACCTGATATAAATAAGCACACGATAAGTCGATTAATCCTTTCGGCTTTGTTCTTTTAGGCGAATCGTAAAAATACAAATGAGTGTCTGTGCCCTCCACGAGCAGCACAAAATACAACAGTTTCCACTTCTTGGCAGTCTTGTCAGATTTCTTGTGCATGTAGCCCTGATGCTTGATACCTTTCATCTTCTTAAGGCCGATCTGGTCACGGCACTCACGTAACGTGGCGTAGATCTTTTCTGCTGCCGCGCCTGTAGTCGATGTCTGCGTAGTTTGTGATTCACTCTGATGGCCTTCAGTTACCAGCTGGAAGTTAAACAGGAAAGCTTTGAGATTTGTATAAGTAATAACCTCACTATTCGCACATTGTATATAGTCCAGCCATAAATTCTATCCCTATGTATGCACATACATTGCAAAATTGTCTAGCTAATATTCACATGTTTGATTTTTATATCACAGCTAAACAGGTCACGAAACAAATATAACCAATTAATTTTCTTCAAATAAATAGTACAATAAACATAGAATGGGATAACAAAGAGAACCCTATGGTAATCTGTAACGGAGATTTTTAAACAGTGGCGATCTTATCTAAAGGGCTGTGGGGCATTGCCCTCTCATAATTGTGACCCGCCAACCGCCACTGCTTTTAACTAGCTGAAATCATTAACAATGTCAAAAATATTGATGACAGACCAAGAAATGCTCATTTTCATGAAGCTAATGTCTAAGTAGACGTCAAAAAAGGGTTAGAAGAGTATGAAAACCAAAAATCATAATCTGTAAGATGAAAATACCGCTGAGAAGCCGATAAATAATATACTATTCATGGGAAAGCACAAGATTTGCAAGATTCTCCACAAGCTCAGAAGGCACACGGTGACAGTGAAAGTAAATTTATTCTTACTTATCGTTGGTGATGATTGGCCCTCTAGAAGTTCACATCTAAATCTACTAGACTGACTGACTGAAATTTCTTAGCAGAGAAGGTCTGCTCGGAATATTGAGGCTCTAAAAAGAAACTTGCTTAAAAGCAGCAACTGCGATACGTTTGCAACTGTGGAAAATAGATGGGACATATTTAAAGTTTTGTGTGAAAAGAAACATCTTAAACACAATTTTTAACAGTTATGTCTACTGGTACTGTGCCTACTGCCATAACATCATCTGATGATAAATAAATAAACACTCAGTTGCTGTAATGTCATTTTACAGTGTAAAATCCCCACAGCAAACATATTTTTATCAATCAAATTTATTTATACCATGTAAATATGGGATAGTGTGCTGTCAAAATGTATTTAAATAATTCATTAAAACAATACAGTGTTTAGTTTTTCATAAATCTATTTTCATATTCACTCGTAAAATAGTAGATGGTATAAAATTATGTTATATCATTTTACACTATCTACAATTTTCCATCATGTACATACCTGTTACATATATCATAGTGAAGAAAAAGGTTTTATACTTTCCAAATAAAACTATTTTCATTCAATTTTAAATAATTTTCAATTATCATGACCAATAATGGCTTGTTTTTGACTTTTGATTTCAACAAGGTGTTTGATGTTGACATTACCAACTACTTGACTAGTAATTGAATCTCTACCAATCAGTCCAGTCCATAAATAAAGAATGCACTCACCGGCTGACCCAGAGTATGACCCTCCACAATCTGCTCTTTCCTATACCTGTTGATTACAGCATCGAGGCACTCAAATGTGCGTCCGCCCATGAGGTAGCGTACGCCTTTCTTCTCAATACGGAAGCGCTGGATTTGGTTATTAATATGGAAGAATAGGGAATAGTCTCCTGGAGAATTGTCCGAGGGTCGAACAAGAAAACTGCCTGGGCCCGCTGCAATAGAAGATTTTGGCGTGATTGATGATTTTTTACGTAAAAATTAGTTGAATTATACTTATTAAAATAGTAATATCAGGTAGCCTAACTCATAAAATTAGGCAGTTTAAAGGTTAAAGAGCTTTTTTGTATATGTTCAAAAATTTTCATTTTATTGATAGACTAATAATCAATCTACCAGGGCGATACAAGAAATACAATATACTTATATACTGAATGAAATCTCGCAAACTCAATTTTTATGTAACTAGGGAAAGAAGATAGACTTATGGTCGGTTTTTAAAGTACTTGAAGCAGCAGTTTATCTGTTCAATATAGCAACTGAACTGACAACTTGTCAAAAATGTTTCTCAATACCTGACCCCAAGTTATCTGTTCGATAAAATCTAGTTAACTAGTTTTAGTAACTAATATTAGTGGAGGAACTAATATTTGTTGTTTGTACATTCAATAGTTGTTAACAGTCATAAGTTTGACGGTGACATTAGTTCTAGCCTTTTCGTAAAACTTTTGCGAACTTGTTAACATAATCATGGGTTTAAGTTCGTCAGATTGTGACGAACATATACTATTCTCACTTTTATTAATAACACTTAGATTTTTAGAAAGGTGAATGTGAGACTGTAAACATTTTTTTGAAATATCCACGGATAGAGTGAAAGTTTCAAACTCACCGAAATTTTTTTTTCTATATGAAAAATACAACTAAAACAAATAAAGGCAATTGTAGAAAAATGAAATTTAGTAACTACAAAATTTTTTCCCATTAGTAGTGGTGTGGCAAAGCACATTCAAATTGACTTGCCGTACTAAACATTTTAAAGAAAGCATAGTTGATTATCAATTTTTAAAAAAATTACCTTTGACTAGCATATCGACTGCTTCACTTTTGGTACAGTTGGGATGGAACCACGAAAAAACAGTATTGGGATCAATGGAAGCGTCTAGATCCTCCACCAGCTCCCTGAATATCATACCTTGCTCACCCGTTCTGAAATTTGAAGTTACTGGAATTAAAAACAGCTGGAATGTGTTTGATCGTAATTGTCAATATGTGATGTTACGACGACTATAATGTTTATATGAAATCTAGAAACAATGAACTGAATTTTGTCAAATACTGGCAGGCATATAGTCAGTACTAAACAAAAAAAGACGGTCAGTACTGAAACAAAAAATATATTTTCCTCAAATTTCCTGAATATGCTTTGATGCACATTCAACTCTTTTTAACACTAATTTTTGAGAAATTTGTGTGAATGGGGGAATTATTAAAAAAATTAAACATCACGTAAGAGGAATTAAATAAAAAATGTGATTATAAACAAAAAACTGACAAAGTGCAAATTGAACCTACGTAATTAATGTTACATACTATCATAAAGACACATACATGCTTCAAAATATATACTAAACCAATGAGATATATTGCATTCATATTAATCATCTTATGTAATGTTGAAATATAATGATAACTATTGGGAATGTGAAAAAAAACTATAACAATAATTTTTACGTATTTGAACAAGAGAAATATATGCAACACAATTCGCATTGCGAGTTCTCGCATTATGTTTTACATTGAATCTATTCCATAGCAATGTATGTATTGTAATACTTACTTATGATATAATTTGTATTATTTTGTCATTATATTATTTCATGTATTATACCGACAGACGTGTAATATTACTTATTATTGGTATTTTCTATTTCAAATGAATTGAGAAAAATAACAACGGGACCGATGATGATATTTTTAAAACGATAGCAACTATACCAATCAGGATAACATTTTATTTTTGAATACAAATTCTGAACAAGCAACTTCATTATTTGATGATTATAGAAGTGAAGCCAACATTGACAGAATATTTTAATTAGGTACAGGCAGATGTGGATCAACAGGCGTAGCTGAGTCTCATTTTTTATATTTTTGGAACTGAAGTAAACAATGCTCAGATAAAAGAACTATATACTACTATAATTCAAAAGTTTGTGAGATGAAGAGAATAGATTTTATTGAGTCAATCGGATTGGCAAAAAAATGAAATTGGTAAGAGCCTACTTCTACGACATCCCGAGTCACACAAATGTAAGTTGGGTCACTCCAAAACAAGTAGTCAAGGTGCCTAACGAGGAGCGAAGGTGCATTGTTTATCGAACAATTACATGCTAGTGTTTTTGTAAACAATTTATGTTCCAAAACTACATGTTCCCAATATACAACAATTTAATAAATTTATTATTGAAAGTTTAATAAATTTTTAACTTTAATTTGTTTTTGGTTTCTGGAAGTTTATTTTAACTTTTTTTTCCTCTTTGATCTTACCGATCTCATATTTTATTTGGATTGATAAAATATGAAAGTCTCAAATTAATTATTTCATGACAATCGTATGTGGAATTTTGATTTTTTCTTTCTAAACATGCACTTTTTTAAAAATGCAATCAAGCTTTATAATTAAACATTATAGTTTTTATAATATACGTCTAATATTATGGGGTGATTAAGACACCCCAGGTTAACAGTCTTCAAACTATAAGACGACAAATAAAGAAAGAAAAATATAGGTTGTGAAAAAGTGTGAATAAATAGGGCATATGAATGCAAAATGTTATCAGGGCTACGTGAACTTTAATGAACGTTTATGAAATTAATGAACTTTTGGTTCAACTGTCATTTCTTGCGTGAAGTCCACATAGAATATATATTGCAAGCAGTCAAAACTATTTTTAATACCTAAACATGACGGAGTGTTGTATAAAAGCATTGTAATAATTCATAAAAATAAAACAGTTTAATTTTTACATAAAAAAAGAACATATACTCTCGTAATGTAACCTCTTTACATTCAATGACATTTAAAATATTTTAAATGTACAGAATTTACTCTGTTACAATTTTATTATATGTATAGATATGAATTTTTAAAAAGGTTTTTGATCCCTAAAGTCACTGTTGTTGACTTTGTTAGTCAGTATTATATAACCGTACCGTGTATTAGTACCTCGTAAATATAGAATCACATATATTGTACCTTTATATTACCCTACAAAAGTAATAACATATAAGGTTTCTTTACATGGCTGTTCTGCATAACTGATTGTGCACATAAAACACGGTGAACCATTGAAACAACATCTGAGTTTGAATGATGCAGTCCTGAGCATGTAAATAAAAATCTCTTAAATAAAAACTGTATAAGAAATATGAAGGTCGCTTGGAAATGACTGAAATAACAATTTTTGGTTACATGTTATATTGATAATGTTATATTATATATGACATTTACAATTTTCTCAAATAGATGTTATATTACATATGACATTTACAATTTTCTATCAATAAAATACTGCACCAATATTGGTGCAGTATTTTATTAAGGTAATATATAATATCTATAAAATATAATATCTATAAAATAAGGTAATATATAATATATATAGTAATCTATACATATAATAAAATTGTAACAGAGTAAATTCTGTACATTTAAAATATTTTAAAAAAGTGATTGCTTTAGCGTACGGAATGATAATAGAAGCCAGAAAAACTTTTTTAGAATTTTTGTCTGTCTTTCTGTATGTTAATTTGACTGGGTATCATGCAAAATCTAATAGATGGATTTTGATGAAATTTTATATGGTATGGTATAGTATATACCTAGGAGCATATATAAAAAAATATATAAAAAAACCAAAAAAAAATTTTTTTTCCGATTACATGGGAATGAATTCATAGGCACAGCTAGTATATAATAAAATAGGCCAAATGTGTGTTGCAAAATGCATAAAGTAGTGCTTCGTAAATCGTCTATGATTCTGTGAATTATTTTTGCGAGTTATAATACAAATTTTAATTGAAAGGTCTCATTGAATTCTAGCATCCACTATTCTTTTGCAGACTTTCCAAAGCCACAGTTGAAATATTAAAGGGAGTTCCAGATTACATATTATTCTATAACTTAATATTTTGCAAAGCAAATTGGAAATGAAGAATGGTAAATGAAACGTTAATTTAACTCCAATGGTAAGGACCATTGGAATTAAAAATGAAGATCCGATTTTAAAAACCTCCAATGATACTCTATTTGATGGTGCGTGAAAAACAAAATTTCATGCGCACAGATCTAATACTGTGGTGTGTGTCTAAGTGGGAAGATGTGGTGGTACAGATAGAGCGACAAGTATGACGAAGTTATAAAGGTTACTTGTCCCACTATGGAGCCTTAATAGATACCACAGCAACAAATAATAGTAGAGATAGATGACACTTTTAATATTCCACTGAAATGCGCAATGCATTCGAGTGACTCGCAACAATTGGGAGATCAACCACAGAAATAAATAAAAAACAACAAAAATCTAAAGAGAAAAGAATATGAAACTATATTACCATGTTTCTATGGTTTGAATATCTTTGGTTCAAAACACCTTAAATTTTCTTTATATTCTAACAAACGACAACCATCTTACAATGTCTTATATCATACATCTTTACAGAGTATATTAATTTACACAATATAGTACAAAAAAACAAGTTCGGATATTCAGACCATTTGATCAAGTACATTAGTTACAACACAGTTATCAACTAAACTGTTAAGTATGAATGGAATGTATAAAGATTTAGGGGTATCTAGTATTTCTATTCTTCTTCTTTTTCAATGGCTCGATAGCCCAGGATGGGCTCCTGCCTTCCGCAGAATCAACTCCCAAGCTTTCCTGTTCTTGGCCAGAGACATCCAATTCGTTACTTAGGATTTTAAGTCTTTTTCCAGGCAGTCGAGCCACCTAAGTTTAGGTCTTCCTCTTTTTCGAGAGCCCAGTGGTCTTTTCTCTTAAGATTTTTTTGTTGCCTGACTGTCGTCCATTCTGCTCAAGTGCCCTGCCCATTTTATTTTCTGAATTGCGAAGTATTTGACCACATCTGGTTCTTTAAATAATTTGTAAAGTTCAGAGTTAGTTCTTCTTCACCAGATTTTGTTACATTTTAGATACTTTTTAAAATCTGTCTCAGTATTTCTATTACCTAGTATTTTTATTCATACATTTTTACATACATTGTGAATTCATTTAAAATTATGAAATTTAGAATCATTATTAGTTTTCCGGTAAACTGTAGATAAATTTTCGAAATTGGAAAAGTAACAATTATTAAAATAACTGCTGTTTTTTTAATTATTTCTACATAACATTTTCAGCGGTAACCTATCTTTTGTGGACATTTTCAGCAATATTCCTAAACTACCAAAAAAAAATAGTTTCATAGTCCTTATAATTCTCACTTTCAATAGATATCCCATACAACACATGAAATTAAGAAATGCTTTTTTTTTTTGGAAACTTAATTTGACTGTTATATTTCCATATAAATATTTTTGGGTTTGATCACAATTGTGATATTTGATAAAAACACAAACGATACAATTCCAATATCGACTCTGTTTGCAATATCTGTAGTGAAGTTAATGAACACATTTTCACAGCAATCAAGCAATTTAATGCTTGAAGGACATGAGCAATTGTTTTGGAAACAATGGCACATTGTGCTATTGCATTAGCAGTATCGTTATGTAACTGTATTGGTGATACTATACATAAACTGTTGGGTTGACACTCGTAATGATAGCGAACTGTTGATAAAAGATGTAGCAAGAGTTATATTTAATTCCCTAATGGAATGAACTTGTGGACTGTTTACAATAAATAAAGTCACAATTAGTTTAAACTGATGTCAAAACAATTGTATTTAAATATGAGTATCGGTCACATGTATATAATCTAGTCCGCCTCAGAAATATTTTTAGTACTATTAAATTCTTTAACATTAGTAGAAACTTTTTTTATATCTCAAGACTACAGTAACTATTACTGTGAAACTGGGTACATTTAACACTGTTATGGCAAGAAATTTGTGTAATAAACTTGACTAATAATGAAAATTAGACTGACGACAAATGCTTACAAAACAAAATGTTTCAAAATTATTACTTTGGAGACGGTGAGCAGTTATAAAGATAATAAATTACAAAGCTGCTTTAGACGGGATAAATACGAGTTACTATTTTAAAAATTATTATTAAATATTACTATTTTAAAAATTTATTTTTCGATTTGTGCTTATTTGTCTAGTTGCAAATCAACATCAAAGACAAACTATTATAAATAGGAAAAAGCATTAAAGTAATAAAATTTCAAAATGGTCATTGAACCCAGAAAATTGAAATTGATTGAACCACAAAATTTCAAAATGGTCATTGAACACAGAAAATTGAAATTGATTGAACCATAAAATTTCAAAATGGTCATTGAACCCAGAAAATTGAAACTCATTGAACCATAAAATTTCAAAATGGTCATTGAACCCAGAAAATTGAAATTGATTGAACCTTAAAATTTCAAAATGGTCATTGAACCCAGAAAATTGAAATTGATTGAACCATAAAATTTCAAAATGGTCATTGAACCCAGAAAATTGAAATTGATTGAACCATAAAATTTCAAAATGGTCATTGAACCCAGAAAATTTAAACTGATTGAACCATAAAATTTCAAAATGGTCATTGAGTTATTACACAATCCAATAAGATTATTTAGGACATAATTAAGCATTTATTAGGAGTACAGTCAAATTAATAATGAATTTAAAATTACAATCTTAAATGTGGATTTTCTAAATAGTGTTGCGCTCACCCGATTGAGTTTGTTAAGTTTGTATGAAAGCAAAATATATGCATCTTATAATCAATGCTTCTGCATGCATGATAATGTATATGCGGTCTATAATTTTATTACTGCATATTAATTTTGAAATGTAGTCACATATTTTATATGCTGTCACCATTATTAATGAATACATTGAAAATTATAATAATGTTTTATACTCTTACAAAATTGAAACAATTGCAATAAGGTGCAAATTCAACTTGATTAATATTGAAAATTAGACTTTAAAGCAATGTTTAGTTATGCAGTATTGCAGTACCAGCGACAATATAAGTAGTCTCCCCAAAAATTGTTATCAACAATCAGAAAGGTTCTAAAAAAGAAAGGTATTTATTTCTTAGTGGCCAATTTGCTCCCATGTGCATCCAAACAAAGAATTGAATAACCAGTATTTTGGGCAAAAAATGCAATGCAAGTTGTTTTTTAGAGATTTATTAACTTGTTAACTAGGAGAAAAGGTTAGAGCTATGCTCTAAAAGGTTCTAAAAATGAAAGGGATTCTTTAGTGGCCAATTCGCTCCCACGCGCAACCAAACAAAGAATTGAGTAACCAGTATTTTGGGCACAAAAATGCAACGCAAGTTTTTTGTTAGAGATTTATTAACTTGCTAACTAGGAGAAAAGGTTAGAGCTATGCTCTATGCTCTACGCTAAATACACAGAATAAAATGTGATACATTTTTAAATATTAATTATATCATTTATTTGTGTCTGCCTGTCTAATCAAATCCTAATACAATTATTGTAAAAAGTTTTAATAATTCCCAAATTATTTATTTGTTTATCTACTTTAATGTATCTAAGTGATATATATGGTGGACTTATTGCTACAAGAGCAATCTCATATATCCAACCATAACAACAGTCCTGTACTGCTTGACGAGTGGCCGGGAATCAAACCCGGATCCCCACTTTGCACAGCACTGTCAAAGACCATATACCTTGTGATCAACCCAATACACTACGGCGATGACAAATTATGATGCACTTAAATCTGTGGGACGTCACTAAATATACCAAATCATTAAAATTTTGTTGGGATAAACATTTTTATATTAGCATATTTAATATATTTTTCCAAATTGTTTCATCCTCTTACTCTGATCTAAAATATGATGGTTGGTGTTTCTGAATATTTCATCACTATAATCATCTTTTCACCTTTTTTAAGGCAAATTTGCTAATGTGTAAGAACCGATGTAATTAATAAACTAAAAGCTGTAATCAATAAAACGAAACGAACACTAATTTACAATATGCAATTTAAATTCAAACATTTTAATCTCTTTAACACATTGTAACCCTAGTTTAATTAATTTATTTTGAATGTAGAAAACATGATAATACATACTAGATGTGAACACATTTATTAATGCCCAATGCTTCGCTTGTATGCAATGGGTTTTTATCAGCTATGTTTGTAAGCAGTTATATTTTAATTAGAAATTAATGAAAACATAATTGCATTAAAATAATGTAAAGATTTTGTATAAAATAAAGTTAATATATTTGGTAGTTATCTTTGGCCCAGTTGTCCGTGGCAGGGAGGTATATAGTCAAATGTATAAATCATGTTGTCAATTATTTCAACACTTCTTAAACTTTTGAATCACTTTCTATAAAAAACGTTAAAGATTTTTCAAGAATACAATAAATTTATCATACCTATGAGCAGTGACCCAAAGCCAGCCATCGCCCATATCATTGTGTACGAAGAAAATGTCACCTTTCTGGAATGTCAACTCGTCCGTATCAGGCATCTTTGTATATGGCAATATGGCCACCACACGCTGGAATTTAATATGAATTAGACTTTACAATTAGACAAACTAGATTTGAAATTCTTTAATTAGTTGCAGATTTTCACATTCAGTTTCCGATAGATCATGATTGTACTGATTTTTTGATTATTAAAAGCTTAATTTTAGTGTAATAACTATG
The DNA here is from genome assembly GCA_039881145.1 of Druceiella hillmani. Taxonomy (NCBI): domain Eukaryota; kingdom Metazoa; phylum Arthropoda; class Insecta; order Lepidoptera; family Hepialidae; genus Druceiella; species Druceiella hillmani. The sequence continues at coordinate 18,307,733 of JAYKKI010000032.1, read as the reverse complement.
CAGACTCGACATCGAAGCGTGCATTCCTTAAAGACTTCTATAATGGAGATTGTCATCTGCATGATTATTAAAAGCTTACTTTTAGTGTCGAGTCTGCATAGTTATTATGCAGACTCGGCATCGAAACATTTCTTAAAGACTTCTATAATGGAGATTATCATCTGTTACTCAACTTAGAATCTTGGAACAATACAAGAAGGGGAATCTCTGAAATGACTCATTTAAGACACACTTTATCTATCTAAATATGAATTATGGACATGTTCAACAGCACTATTTAAAATGCATGTTGAAGAAAGATCTAGATAAGACGACAATAGAGAAGAATATTCGTACATGTTGTGTAATGACTAGGAAGAAGACAGTAATTAGAATATGATAATTTAAAGTATGTGTTATCCATACAATCTTTTTCGGTTTTAATACAGGTTTTAATTACAGTTCAGTCATAGTAAAACGTATATTTATCTTTAGATATTAATAATGTTGAGACAATAAAGGAAAAAGTTTTCTTTAATGTCATGGTGTTCCACAGACGGTTCATAGTTATACTATCTCTGCGGCAATAAAATTTCCTTAAAAATATTTTATAGTTTTCCACTATGAAATATATTTATATATTGACTAGTAAACATTTTACATAACTACCCAATTTATAAGGCTTTTCCTACTTTTTTATCACATTAAGAGCAAATGGAGACTTTTCCTATCATGAATCTGTATTTGCCGTACTTGACCATGTGGGATGTGTTAAAACATTGATTCTCAAATATAGCTTAATATTGGGTCAATAATCCTGGAGTTACCATTGATTAAAATAATGCAAATGGGCTCAGAGCGTACAAAACATGTCAAAATGATGGATATAGCATGCGTCATTACTGATACTAAAACATTTGTAGGTATATATATAAAAATATTCACGTCTCTCAATTTCTAGACGTGTCAAATTATTTCGATCTCACAATTAAATGAAACTACGTGATGTGGTATTATTTCAACTTTATTTATATTCTTTACCACAACCTAGGTTTCATTATATTACGACGTATTCAGGTGGGCAACTAGCAAAGATCTTTGCTAATTGCCCACCTGAAGATGTTGTAATACAACAAAACCTAGGTCGTGGTAAAGAATTGAAATAAAGTAGCAATAATACCACATCACGTAGTTTCACTTAATTGTGAATAATGAATTTCTATGATTTAATGAATTTCTAAAATTAATGCCAAATATATTCAATTATTTCGACGTCTTAGTGTAGAGGCTTTAGTTAACACTAAAAAAAATGGAATAGTTTCTAAATAATTACAATATGTTGAATTTATATGTAGAATGTTTCACCTTTATTTAATCTTATTTATTTGACGAATGGTGTTTATGCACACAAAGTCAGTTGGGCTTTTATCAACATTTTCTCGAAAACGTAATTCACAGGAGAAGAATTCTCTGATGAAGTACAACCGCTTACAAGGACTGCTATAAGCAACCGATTCTTATATGTGTGTCTGCACAAAATCTATTGTGGACGTTTCTAGAGCATTTAATGTGTGAGGAAGAGTCTATCAAGTATAATTTTATGATTAGGAGTTATATAGAAAATTTACAGACAGACAAAGTTACTTCACTAATAATATTACCATTTTTTTATAAAAGTATGCCAATTTTAAGGCATTTAAGTCTTGAAGCATTGCATGTAATGAAAACATAAAAAGCAACAGCTCAAATTTTTGATTTCTCGACAATTTTTATTAAAAATATAATTAAATAATATTACCATTTTTTAAAAATATAATTAAATAATATTACATTAAATAATAATATTACCATTTTTTTATAAAAGTATGCCAATTTTAAGGCATTTAAGTCTTGAAGCATTGCATGTAATGAAAACATAAAAAGCAACAGCTCAAATTTTTGATTTCTCGACAATTTTTATTAAAAATATACCACGTCTACTCACCTTTTTATCATTAACAGGTTCTGGAGGTGGAACAGGTTCTAACAGACGTTCACGTTTTAGTAAGTCAGAACAGTGACTATAGAATCCGACCAGATCGCTCAGGGAATCAAACTGTCTACCACCAATGTAGTAGTCTCCGCACACTGCTGTTATTCTGAGCAATAAAAAAAATTTAATTTGTCAATACCTATATAAAAAAGTTTAGGTGTTTCTCGTCTCAAATATCAAAAAAAATGTTTTACCTAAAATGGTTTATTCCTGTTCGTCCCAAATAACTTAATACATATGAGCCTGGTTTTCTGTCACTTTCGCGAACTGCAAAAGTTAGAAAATAATATAAAGTAAATATCATGAGAAAACTTATTCTAAAATGAAACGGTAGTGACATGGTAGTAAAAAGACATTTATATTCATTGGATAGTCATTCTCTATCGACATTGTTATAATCAGCTATATAGAACTAATAATAGTATACATATCCTATCTTCATGTTAAAGATTGATTAAACCGAATTAAGAATACTTCATGCATACTTCAGTGCATGTTATATCAATCAGTTTAAAAACTACATTATTTAGTACATATCATTCAAATTGGATCAGTTTACGACTTTCTTTTTAGTACACTTCAAACACTATTAGGTCCTTCATTTCATATTTAACAAATAATGTTAAGTATCATTATTCCAATATATAGTAAATAAAAAGTATTATTTGAAAGTACCAACATTAACTTTAACAATTAATAAATTGTTATTGATTATAATCAGTATATCATATTTCGTTGAACACATAAATAAAAAACTAAAATGATTAGAGAAGATCTGTTATCGCACCCTCCTTATTCTCTAAAGTTTCTTTGTTTGAATACCATTTGTTTCGGCTAACAAGCATGGCTTATCTGAATAGCGTTTCATAACTTATGAAAACATTGGGAAGAGGGTTGTTTCAAAAAAGGAATAGTTCTATTAATGCAGAATACATTTGATACCTGAACTATGGACAAATGTTCTAATTTTACTTAACTGTAAAATACTAATAATAAAATATCATAATTATTAACTTTTTGTCACTACAGAATGGCTGATCCTTTTAAAAAAAATTACTACTAAGGTTGTTTATGTGACATACTATTTGTCCTATACGATCAGCATGGTCACAAAGGATAATAAGCATGTCCATTCTTGATGTATGATTTGTTCTATCACACTAGAGAGAAATTTATGATTTGTGTATTTGAAGTCATTGCCTTCAAATGAAGCTTGTTTACGTGTTACGCGATAAGAATTTAAAAATTTAGCAATAACATCGAAAATCAAGAGTGCTGTATCTATGTCACGTGAACTACCCAATAGCTGAAAATATTAAATTTTTATTATGTTCATATCCTTCTGTGTCTGTGAGTCATTTTCCAAATTTTGTTACTTTATATATATAGAGATCAAAGTGATACATAGTTAATACATTCTAGAAACCAACAATCATTCCAGTGGAATTGCATAAAGAAATACATAATTTTTTTAAATTGAAACAGTGTCCATTGGAAAGTTGCAAAAACAGCGTACATATGTAAGTAAGATACAATTGATAATAAACAACTAACTTATTCTCCACCGTGGGAAAATATGCAAGCAATTAAACTAAAAGTAGGACAACGCAAGTTACCATGTCAACTATTTACCATTAAAACAATGAATAGCAAGTTATATTGTCTTCTTTACCACTCATTTACTTTTTTACTTGTTCGAGATATTTATAAAGTAAACAAATTAAAAGTTGATTTCAAAGTTGTAACGTTAATTTTTCAGTTCAATGATAAATTTAAATGTTTTAACGTTAATTTTTAAGTTTCAATGGTAAGTTTTCCAAGCCCCACCTCTACAAAACTTCAAGTATGAACATAATATTTTGAGCATGTATGTATGAAATATTTTGCATTACTATATATTTTTATACAAAATACTTGTTAATTAGTATAACAAAAATTTTATTTAGATTCTTCTTGAAAATATAAGATTTTCAAATGCAGAAATAATTTATTTTCAACTTTTCCTCGATGATAATTAAACTTTTCATTATCATTAACAGAATTGCTATGCTAAAAAGAATTTAAAAAGAATACTTAATTACCAGTACCATTGATATTTCTTTCTGTGGAATAATATTTATATCATTGAATATTCAAATATCAATAAAGGGTATATTTGCTTTAATAGTAAAAGGTTATATGCATTGCATGATACCCTGGTCAATATTGAAAAAGTTTATCTCAAGGTAAGGATGAAGTATGAAAATTTTATTGATTACAACCATCTTATTTTGTATTCAGGAAGCCATAGAAACTGATTTGCTAAACCAATTTAACATCATTGTTATTATAGTTTTAAGATATATGTATGTATACTGTTGTAAGAGAACAATTTTAAAATAAGCGTGAATGATAAAATTACTGACCTGTTTAATTTATATTAACTAAGAAAAGGGACAATCAGGAAGTAAACATTGCAACCGAGGTGGTTAATAAAATATATAGAGCACAAAATTGTACCAACCTAGATAGCTGCCAATCTTGCCTGCTCCCCATAGTCTATCTTCTGCAGTATACCTATCCAAACGCCCATGATACCACTCTGTTTCAGGAGGTGCAAGTACAGCTTGCCGCTCCCCTACAATATAAAAAATACCAACATTTGAAGAGTCTGTTAATTTTTTTTTCATTTCGATATATATTTCTGGGAATTGATTCACCCCAGTTACCTTCAAGTCAATAGAGTACTTTCGAACAAAATACATATACTATATAGTGTATATTTTAAACATTGTTATAATGGAGGTTTTAATGCCTGCAAATATTTCGATAAATGTTAGTACAATTTGAAATATTCATTTGAAAATTATAAACATTTAATCAGATTTAATTAAACGAAAGACAAATTTTGAAAACCAGATAATAAAAATAGTTTCAGAGTTGATTTATTGCTACTATTACTAAAATATAGGAATTATTCTAAATGGATTAATTTTAGTATTTAATACTTGTTCATATGAAGGTTAACAAAATCATTAATTAATTAATACATTACTTTATTTAATACCTTTTTTCATTCTCAAAGTATGAATTATTGTTAACCTTAAATACCTCTAAAAATAAAGTTTTATTTTTCACAAAATATTACTTAATATTATGATGAATAAGAAGCAGACAAGGAAAGAAATTATTATAATTTTTTTACAAATTATATTTTAAGAAATACAAATATATTTGTTAAAATTTTCAAAAATATTTTTCAATATTGAATCTAGAAGCCTAGCTTAATATAAAATAAAATTAGCAAGAATTAGCCTACAGTATCTGTAAAGTTTAAAATAAGTACTTCAAAACAATATTATAGTTTTCTAAATTCATCAACTTTTTCGTTTCTAATTAATCAATTTAATTGTATTAATAATTTTTACAACTTTATCTATGACATGTATTTTAAACAAAGAATTGATGTAACAATTATCTGTATAAGGAAGTCACAATGTCAGTTTCATATCTCAGTTAGTCATATCCCTACTACTTTTTCCTGACAAATAAAATGAATAAACATTTATTTAAAAAATGGATATGCACAGTTTACATACATGTTTTATAATATTTAAGTAATAACTATTGGTCCATATTTTAAAATAATTGTTTTTTTTTAAATAAAACGTTGGGATCTCTGAAAACTACACAGGCCCCACAAGTTTATCATAAAAGATGCCTTTCGTTTTTTTCTTATTTTGGCAAATAGCCATAATTTTAAAAAAAATTATAAAATGTTAAGCCCAAAATATTAATTACATTGTATATCCTTCATATCCATGTTGGGTTTTGAACTTTAAGTAGGGTTTCATCAAAACATAGTTTCTGGATTTCCTTGATTGAACAATAAACAAATTAATTTTCCTTATTTTGAAAAATATTGTTTTCAAAATACGGAAAACGGATACGTATAAATTGTTAACATTCATTTCCTTTTTAAACGAGAGATTGGTGTTTATCAAGTAAAAACAAATTCATAAATAAATTATAATAATCGTTTCAAATATATCAAGTTCAAATTGAAAAGTTTTATTAATATATAAATAAATGTATATAATATTGTGAAATAATAAATTTGTCAAAATGTCTCACCATTAGTACTGGGACCATCGACTTCATCTAACTCAAGATCGGCAGCCAAATCTGCCAAATCGCCACCTCCCTCTTCGGATTCCGTCGAAGGAGATCCTAACTTATCTTTCACAGGAGGTCCTATAGGAGCCCCCATGGGCCGAATTAAATCAGCCATAGCAAATAATTAAAACCACTCGGTTCCACTTTAAATTTACCGAAAAAATTCAATTCGTTGAATTTTTAATCACAACTATGACTCACACATTACGGATATATCGCACCAATAACAAGGATGAAAATAACAAATTCCAGTATCACTCATGCAAGGAAGGTATTAAAATATTCGTCACATTAAAATATCTTTCAAATATAAACTTATTTCAAGTTTGCAATCGATATTTGTATTATTAGCTTGCACGTATTTGTAGATTACCCTTAATATTAAGTTGTATATCGTTAAAATAACTCCTTCAATTATTAAAACGATAAACTGATACTAATAACCTAGGCCATCGCGAATCCTCAACAAACAATAATTCGCTGCGAGCGTTCGTTCACTATTCATATATAGACGTGCACAGACAGACGGACAATTTAGTCAGTGACAAACGAGAAAAGATTATTGACGTTTCTGTTTCTAGGATCACGGCGGAGGTAAATAATATTTTGTTGTTTATTGTTCATAAACAAACAAGACGTTAATTATTTTTTCTTTAGTAATAAAATTGTTGCATTGAAATGTACCTTAAAACGTTATTATAAATATTGAATCATCTAACAAATCATATTATTTTTAAAATAAATTGCAATTAAACCAAACATTATTTTTATAGAAAAAAGAATTACTGGAAATAAATTACAAAATAACGTTTCAAATGTAAATTGCATTCAAAAAATATGTGAAGCAACTTTATAAACATAAATTTTCTTAATTTATGAAGAGAAACAACAAAATGTGCTATAATTTATATTTTTTTTAATATAACATATAGTGGCAAGAAATTTGTTTAAAAAAAAAGTAAATAAGGATTACAAGTCATATAAATACTAAGACCATCAATTACTTAAATTTTTGATTTAGAAAATAATTAACTGCTGTCTCGACGACATGAGCAAAAAGGTATCAGATAGCGATTTTTCAAAAACGTTGAAATCAATGTTTCTTTATTTTTATTTGAGAGTCCAAATACAATTACATATTTCTAACTTTAATTATTTTGATATTTTATTTTCTTATTCTTTTTGCGAATAAATTTCGAAAAATTGCTTTTTGCCTAGAAGTCAAAAAACATATTTTCTAAACATTTCTAATTTTCATGCTTTATAGTTCGTGGAATTCATATAAACTTATTATATACTGTAGACTTAAAGGAATAGTTGAATAGAAATAAAAATATTGATGTCATTTCTGGTCTATTTATTGTAATTCTAATAACTTGTAATTTTTATTGTTAATATTTCGTTTAACTGAAATTTTTCTTAATTGAAAGTATTATTTTATTTAGATGTTATTTCATTTTAAGCAAAATTTATAAAACATATATTGTTATAACTGTTAATATTATATAATTGTATAGACGAAAAACAATTACAAGCCTTTGAAAATTTATGCTTTAAAATGACACTTTAAGTAAAAGTTAAATAAGAAACAGTTTTATTAGTTAAATAATCAAGATGGAGTTCTACAACTTAATTTTTTCATTTGCAAAATTTTACAAAAATGTCTATGGATTAATTCAGTAAAACGGCGTCAGTTATCAATGTCAGCTGTGTTCTCGAAATAATTAGTAATAATTATAACAAGTGTGGTTAGAAATAAACGCGTGAACAAATATAATATTGAATAGTGTAGCTATTAAAATACATTGAGGTATAAAATGAGGAAAGTGGGAGCTAAAATGAGCGGTTTACATCGCGAAATAAAAACTCCATTAAGCGCTAGATGGGCGCAAATGACAAAACAGGAACAAGTCATTGAGAAAAAGAAATTAGAAATCCAAGCCAAATTAGATGCGCAAAGGCGTGCCGCTTTAAATGCAAAATTGAAGGCGAAAAGGTTAGTAAAATATTATTTCTTGGTAAAATGTATTACTAAACAAGCGAATCGATAGGGACGCCCACGTAATGGGCGCTTTTTAACTTGTCGGACGAGTTCGACTTTTCTTAAAGATTTGTGTAATTTTGTTTGACCGACTGTTAGAATTTAAGATTTATTGTTAGTTCAATGAATTTTGTTCAATAAACAAAGATTTATTACTTTGTTTGGTTATGTTGATGGATTTTTTTACTCTATTTTTGGTAATTATTTTGTATGGCTTAGTTTTATATCTGGTTAGCTAATGTTTATTAACTAACCCGATGTCAAATATTACCTAACCGGATATTACTTGAAATTATGAGAAACAGAGAATTAGTTTTCAAGAAACATTTAGGTAAAAGTTGTATTCTTGAGTAGTGCTTATGTTGTAATTATAGTCTAACGTGAACATTGCTGAATTTGTAGCTATTTCAATACACAAATTGATGTATCGAATAGTTATGTAAGATTATTTATATAAAATGCGTTACTTAATAAAATACAAGTATTTTAAATATATTTTTGCTTTTGTTTTATCTTGTTAATCTCATTTATTAGAAAGGCATCTGCACTGTATTAACTAAGTAGATTATTGACTGAATGCTTTATTAGATAATGTGGCGGTGTACAGTTTCCTAAGTAACCGGTGAAGAAAAAAATGGATGTAGTCATTTATAATTGGTGTTCGAAACAAAATTTCGTATTGTTGTTTATTTGTGAAGTAATTATGTTTTCTTCGTAAAAGCCGTCGCTTCGTGAAAAGCAACAATGGAATTATTAATTGACATATCGCTTGATTGCCCAACTTTTTTCTTTACACAGCTACATACAATGTGTCATATTCTTGACAAAACATTAAATAAATTCATTTTTGGTAATAGGTCATGGTTTGTGTATTTATTCTCTTCAATCAATTTCATGTTTTGTCTTGTTTTATTTATCATTTGAAATGCTTGTTTTTTTGTAGACAATTTCAAATAGACTCTAGATTTCTGTATTTCGTTCCCTTGTTGTTTATATGAGGAAAAAGTTATGATGTCATGGTAGCATTACTATATACCTGGCCTTTCATTCTTCCTTGAAATATTCTAAGGAATCTACAGAAACCTTAAGAAATTCTGAAATTTTATTTTAATAATCTATTATACATATTATATACTATTATTTTTAGATTTCATTCTGGTCGTAACAAACATAGATGAGTTCAAATAAATAAAAATAATAAACTAAGTTGATAATGAAACATATTACACTGCTATCTATGTTACTATCAAGGTAGGCACGATGTGCGAGCTATCAAATTTCTATGACTTTATTTCATTATTGAGCATGAAAAACTAGTATTACTGAGCGTAAAAAACTCTTATTTACAGAAGTAATTTTTAATTGTTTAAAGCATAAAAGTTAATGTCAGAGGTTGTGTTTTTGTCTGGGAAATGGCGATTTTTCTTCTAGCAATCCTGGAAAAGCATGGAATTCAATCTTTGGTCATGATAATCCTGTATAAGGGAATCTTTTGATTTTATAGAACTTTATAAATTTTGGGTTGGTGATTAATTCGTTTGTATAGTTAATATGTTTTTAAACACAAAAATAAACTTAGATGAAGACAAATACTGATTTTATGTATTACTGTTTTCTAACTTATATGTCGGCAGTAGTAAGTTTGTTGTTTTGCTTTTCGTGGCTCAATTATAAAGTAACAACTTTATATGTAAACATTCTTTTGTGATAGAAATATAAACATAACGTTTAATATTATATAACAAAATATATATAACATTTAATATTATACTTACTTTTATGTATGTATACATATAAATGTTATTTAAAATGATTATTATTTAATTAAGAAATTGTATATATAATTTTTTAAAGTTCAGAAAATCATGTTGTTATGTATATCCCTCGCATTATCGGGTTCTTTGTAAGTAGCAAATGCATGATTTAATAATTAAATTAAAAAGTTTTTATTGCACTTTGGTCAATGTGGTTTAGCGTATCAAATTCACTTTTTTCTTTTCTGTAAATAAAAGAATATACATAAAAACATTGTCTTTAATAAGAAATTGTGCTCGTGATTGTTCTGAAAAGTGCTCGAAGAAACGGTTGTCAATTGGTTGTCAAACGTCAAATTTATTGTTTTTTTGGATTTGTTTTCTTTAAATATATAAATTCATATTTGTATTTGCTTATCCAGTGTTTAGTATCATTAAGAATGGCAAATAATAAAGAAAATTATAAGAAGCAGTACATTGCAAAAAGAACTGTTTCTTATAATTTTCTTTCAACGTAATGAGAAATATCTTTCAAATAGTTTTTTTATTATAAAGTAATCGCTTGTGGAAATTAATTTTGTTAAATAGATCATTTTTAAATAAATAACTGTATGCTATTGTTGCTAAGCTGCACTTGTTCCACAGTGTCAAATAACAAAATTTTCATAAAACAAATTGTTAAAATATAATATTATATTGCCATAGTAACAACAAAAATGTGATTGTCATCTTTCTATTGTTTTTGTGCGACTTTATGTACCATTTTAACATTAGACCTGCCAGTATCTTTAGGTACATTCAATATACAATATTATTATTGATAGGATTTTTTGAAAAATCTTGAAAACTTTTGAATAGTTATAAGCCGCCAAGGGAGTATTTTCTGCTTATACATTATTTTTACACAGATTAAAATACACCTTAGTGCAACATACTGACAATAATAAAAAAATTAGTTTGTTTTACTTTTTATAATTACGTAACAACATCAAAAGAAAATGAAACGAAGATTAAATTTGTATAGTCTCTTTATGTTAAGTCTTTATGTTATTATATATTTATAATAAATTACATCTATAATAACATTATTATAGACAATTACCTAAATATGAATTAACATAAAATTATTTAGACATATGTTACTCATTACAGTGATGACAGCGCTACGCCTTCTGATCAGACGCCTAATCCAGTGAATGTGTTCTCAAATGATGGTTCATTTTTGGATCAATTCAAGAAGCTTGTAGAAAAAAAGGCTGTAGAAGTTAAAACTGAAGACAAACCTGAAGCAGCACCATTGCCGAAGGAAGAACCAGAAGCTGAAAGTACTACTGAAGACAAAACTGTGTGTAAAGAGGAATCGCCTGTTCCTCAAGAAACTATATCTAATGCAGTAGAAAATGAAGTCAAAAGTGAGAGTGATAATGATGGTCATCAAAGGGGACGGTGTGACAGAAGCTTTGACAGAAATAGAAGTCGAAGCTCGAGTAGAGACAGAGGAAATAATAGAAGAGACAGACGTGGCAATCGAGATGATAGGAGAGATTACAGGTATTTTTTTAAATCTGTTCAACTAACTGGTTTTGGCTGGATAATATTTTAATAATTGAATGGACTACTATGAAAGTAAAGAAATTAGCTAAATATTTTCATAAATATAGCTCTGACATTAATGATGTATTTAAAATTAGTTTTCTTGTCATTAAACTCTGATAAAAGAATGAACGTAAACATAACTTTGTTATTTCTAGTTGCTAATTTGGCAATAGTCTTAATAAATATTTGGTTCATCTTTTATCAAAGCTGTGGTGGGCAGGATTGATAAGATTGTATTTATTTGGTGTAAACATACATTCAGTCTGATAAGTAGAATAGAATTTGCCAAATACCCAAAATTTATCTTGTTGAGTTAAATGAGTAATGAAATTTTTGTATTAAACATGCGATAGTATTGTCAATGGGTTTTATATAGGTTTGTTTTTTTCTCTAAGTTAATTTGTCACATAGCATTTTGCATCATTGCGATTAAGAAGTAACATTACATTGAGAGTATGCATAGAATTTTGGGGGCACAAATAGATCAATTTCGGGATACATTAAAATGTTATGCATTTAAAAGTAAGTTAACACTTACTTTCATCGGTTGAATGTCATCGTACAGGAACCATTCGTAGTAGGATTCTACATTAAGTATTTTAATTAATAACTGCACTAAGTGTATACTAACAAATGACTATTGTAACTAATTTCGCTCACAAGCCAAATGTCGGCTGACAATCAACTTTTTTTTAATTTTATAATATATCCTGCTCAACACAGCAATCTGTCATTGACATTTAGCTGCTCTTTTCTCTGACCAGTGCAGACACTGGTCAGAGAAAAGAACATTCTGTTATATTTTGTAGTGGGAAAAGCCCATTGGCCTTTCCCACTATTCCTTTGGGAATCTGTTTATAAGGCTTGGAACACTATTTCTCCTTAGTCTTGTATGTTGGGTGCTTCCGGATCCCGATAATTTAGAAGCCAGAGCATTCACATGTTTGGCTAGTTTTTGCTGATAGTTTTCACTGCGTATGACAATTTCCTGTTTAACAGTTTTCAGCCTCAGATCTTGCATAATGTAATTATTATTGATGCATTTTGGTATATTGAACATAGATCTGATAGCTTTGGATTGAAACCTTTCTAGGATCTCAATGTTACTATTACTTGCTGTTCCCCAGAGTTCAATTCCGTATGTCCAAACCGGCTTTAATACGGTTTTATAGATTACGATTTGACTTCGAAACATCTTGTATTCAGATAGCTCTTCAAGATGAGGAAGAAGGAATGTGGCAAGTATTTTTTAATCTTGTAAAGCAGTCCATTGTGCCAGACTCGATCGAAGGCTTGGCTTATGTCCAGAAAAACAGCTGAGTTTTCCCAGCAGAGGGAGAAGACTAATCGGTCTATAGGATGAGACTTCCTCTGGTAGTTTACCAGGCTTGGGAATCATGATCACTTGAGCGAGTTTCCATTGGGATGGATAGTGGGAGAGTCTTAAACATGCGTTAAATAATGCTACCAAGAACATCATGCCCTTTTTTGGAAGATTGTTTAGCAGAACAGAGTCCAACAGATCATATCCTGGGGACTTCTTTTTCGGGAGGGCTTTGATCTCTCTTGCTATTTCAATCTGGCTCACAGGTTTCAAAGGAAAGCATAGTTGGATTGGTGACTGAAGGTAAGATATTCTTTTCTCATTCCGGTCATTACTATCCAGAGTCGGATCTTGCCCAAGTTCTATTCCGTCCTCTCAAAGGTGGTATATGATTCTTAGGTCGCTTGAAGTTTCTGGTGGCGTGCCACAACAAATAGTTTGACTCCTTTTCTGCAGTGAGTCAGATAGTTTTGCAGACAGAGATTCTCGTGTTCTTTGATCATGTCTTTCAGCTGTTCCGTCGCTCTGTTAAGTCTTGCTTTATCTGAAGGATACCTGGTTCTGTGCCACTCTCTTCTCTGTTTACGCCGTTCCCGCACTTTCTCAATTATTTCTTTTGGGTATTTCTTCTGTTTGACCGTCGGTGTTCTGTTTCTGCATTTGGGCGTGGAAGTAGAAGCAGCTGTGTGTATTAAGCAGTTGAAATTTTCAATATTAATCTCTAGGTCGTCACCCGTCTTCAGTCGAACATTTAAATCCGTACTATTAGTGATGATCTCACGGTATAAGTCCCAGTTCGTATTTTTGTTATAAACATAATCTGGTGACTCAATTGGAACAATTTGTTTGTACAAGTTTAGGATCACTGGTGTATGGTCCGACGACAAATCCTCACTTTGTTCAATCTTTAGGTAGTTACGACCTACGTTTCTTGTTATGTAGAAATCAAGCAAATCTGGTATCTTGTTAGGATCGGTGGGCCAGTATGTAGGTTCACCATGAGAGATACATTCAAGATTAAGATTTTTTGTGGCGTTATATAGTTGTCTCCCACGTGGATTAATCAGTCTTGATCCCCAAAATGTATGCTTGGAGTTCCAATCGCGTCCACAAATAAATACAGGACTCAGTTGACCAAAGAATTGTTTAAATTCTTCAACTCCCACAGAATGTCGCGGTGGGCAGCAGCGACTACTGTTTCCCCATTCTTATGTAGTAGTTTAATTGATGTTGCCTGGATTTTTTCTGTCTTGTAGGGTACTAGCGTGTAATGTTTAATGTTATTCTTTAATACCACTGCGTAATTTCCAGAAGGGTGGTCGGTTCTGTAGACTATGTAGTTTTTTATGTTAACATGCGAGCGTTGAGTGAGCCTTGTCTCTGATATTAGGGCAATATCTATATTTTCGGCATGCATGAATATCTCCAGTTCCTGTCTTCTAGCAGTTAACTCGTTGGCGTTGCAGATCATGATACGGATGTTTAGTCCCTCTGTGGAACCAGGCGTGTTATTAATTTGATCATCTGTTCGATCATATTGTCCATCATGTCTTTCATGATGGATTGGAATCTGTCAAACATTGTATCTAACAAGTTCTTCATGTTGTCTTGTGAGCTATCCACAGTGGAGTCAGTAGGTTTAGCGTTGTCTCGTTGGCTTTTTAATACATCGGCGTAAGTGTTCCTTGGATGGGGCGCTGGCTTGGTAATCTTGGTAATATAATTTGTGTTCGGATGTGTGTGTGCTGTTTTGTTTACCTGTAGTTTGGGTTGTTGCGTGGTCGATTTAAGTTTTAATATTTTTTCTGTATAATGCTTATATTTGTCGCAGCCTTTATAACTGGCAGGGTGTTTGCCTTGGCAGTTTGCACATGTGGCTTCTTCTTCTCGGGGCTTCACGCAAGATGCAGTTGAATGGTCATTCCCGCATTTGACACAGCGGAAAGCTCGAAAACACAGATTTTTTGAATGTCCAAATCTCTGGCAACGTTTGCATTGTAACACTTCTTTTTTCTTGAAGGGTGCTTCGATGTTTACTTTTACATGACTTATATCCTTTACATCAAACACATCTTTGTTTGGCTCTAGGTCAACAAAATAGATGGGAAGTTTCTCTTTTGTTGTTCGATGTATTACGTTGACAATTTGTCGTACCTCATGTCCTTTACTTTGAAGTTCTGCCTTAATCATTGCCTTATCTTCTGTGGCGTGCAGACCTCTGATGAACACTCTGTATGCCCTTTCACTTTTGAGCTTGTAGGTGTAATGGCTTATGTTGTTACTCATTAGATGGTCTCTAATAACTTTATAGGTCTCCACACCAGCAGGCATTAGTAGTCATTGTGAGTTTACTGGGAACTACTACTTTGCTTAGGACGTCTCTGAGAGGTGTCACATTAACCACGCCAGTTACAAAAATTGGTTCGGGTTTTGGTGTGTATTCAGACAATCAACTTGCGCATTATTCAATCCTCCAGAGGTTATTGTTCGAGTTTTATTTTTAATTTTATTTTCAATTTAATATATAAATTTATATATTATTATGAACAATATTTGTACAATGAACAATTTTTTATTTAAATATATATTATTATGAACAATATTTAACAACAATATTTATAAATTTAAATATATATTGAACAATATTTATAAATTTAAATATATATTATTATGAACAAATTTATATATTATTATGAACAATATTTGTACAATGAACAATTTGAAGGTTATTTATATAAATATTGTTATACAAATGAGCTTTCTGGTATCAGCAAGCCTCGTAGTTATCACTTACAGGTTGATCATTGGCCTTTGGTAATAGTACTTTAAGAATTGTATTTTTGCGAATTTAATATAGTTTTCTAAATCTGACATAATGTTGTCAAAATTTAGTATGACCTTCAGAAATAACCATTGACTTTCATGATGCAAATATCCTACCACATATATATTGAACTCTTCTTCGCTTTCATATATCGTTATGATTTTAATGCTATTTGTTACTCCACCATGGGTTATTTTATCTTTTGACGTTTTTTTACCTGCATAATGAAATGACAGGTATTGTCTATGATTTAAGAATATTGTAGAATGTGGCCATAGACACTGTGCAAGCACATAGTTCAGTTTATGAATTTGGGTATTAGTTGGGTCCAGAAATGTGTACACACAACCTGACTTTCAAACATAAAAATTTTTGTAACAATTTTTAATAATAAGCCAGAAATATCCAGTTTTAACATTATTTTTAATTAACAAATTAGATTATTTTTGTTTTGCAACCAAAAATAGGTCAGAACAGATAAACTTTAATAATAAGAAATATTTGGCTAACTTTTTTAGTAGATTTTTGTATTGTCTACAATATCTTCATTGGTCATTTCAGTATAGCCATAGTGTTTAAATAGTTTTAAGTAATTTTTTCTTTAAATATTTCACTGTATATTTATTGAGATCTCCATATGAAACATATATTTGCAAAATCTTGTACATATAGGCTTAAAACTGGTGAGGCTGTGACAGACGGATAGATGAACATGATGAAATATAAGGTTTTTTGTTTCACTATAATTAATCTTTCTTCTCTGTATAATCCCCACAGGGTTTATAAGTATATAAATTTATCTCATATTAAAGATTCTCAAAACAAAAGTGAACATAATTTTTTATTACTTTATATCAATTTCGTTTATGTAATTAGTACTTGCAAAACTAATAAACTGTGTTTTATTGTGACTTCCATAAATTATTTTTTAATAACAGGTACGGCTGTATATTGTATATAATCTTTTTTATTTCAGAGACCGAGGCAGATGGAACAATGATAGGGGTAGAAGGCCAATGTCGAATTCACCCATGACGCCAGTGATTGATGATATACACAGGCGTAACTCCAGATTTTCTAACTCACCAATTGATCAAAAGAATTCTTCCATACCACCCCTAATGCAGTTTCCAATAAATCCTAATGTGATGAATCAGTCACCCAATATGATGTTCGATCGGCCCAATATGCCACCGTTTATGAATCATCAAAATACATTGGGGCCACAGATGGGTAATGGCAACTTTATGCGTGGTCCTCCCCCGCATATAATGTCACCTTGTAATATGCCACCATTTATGAATGGATCTCCTAACATAGGAGGACCACCTAATATAAATGGACCACCAAATATGAATGGACCGCCAAATATGGGGGGACCGCCTAATATGAATGGCCCACGAAACATGAATGGACCACCGAATATGGGTGGACCACCAAACATGAATGGGCCACCTAATATGAATTGTCCGCCAAATATGAGTGGCCCATTTGGACCTCAAAATATGAATTGCCCACCTAACATTGGTGGCCCACCAAATATGAATGGACCCTCAAACATGAACTGCCCACCTAATATGGGGCCGCCACCAAATTTTATGCAGGGTATGGGTCCATCTAGGCCTAATTTTGATTCACAGAGAGGACCTTATGGACCTCCCGGTCGCAATCAACAGTCCGATAGTGGCGGTCCACGCGATAGAAATACTAATAACATTGGAGGATTTTCACAAAATAACATGCCGTTTATGCAGAACTCCGGCAAGAAGCTGCCCTTACATACAATACCTGAACCAAAGCCTTTAGATGCCATAATGATACCACCGCCTGAACCGATGAAGCTGCAGAACATACCGCCTCCAATGCCAATATGCATTAATCAGATACCAAAACCTAAGGAATTGGATTTGGGGAACATACCGCCACCTCCTCCACCACCTAGCGAAGGTAGGAACCTAAGGATTAAATTTAAAATGTTATTGTGGCCTTAGTTCCGAATTATAATTGGGAAAGTCTGCAATGATTTTTTATTTTAGGAATAATGTATAACTCATTAAAATACAGTGTACTGTTAAAACTGTCAGTTAAAATAAGTGATCGATAATGTATAGGGTTACTGTGTTCCAAATAACATAAAGTTGCATAAAGAATGGAGTTCTTACATATTTATCCTAAGCTTACTGTGAAACTAGACATATGGAACCTTTTGTGTTATGTACTTAAACATTTGTTATCTTTGGCCATTTAGCACAGACGAAAAATTTGAAAAACACTGAATTGATAAGACGATGTCTTAATTGAAATTTATTCAGCATTATGCATTATTACTCTTTATAAAATGTTTTGGTGCCTAAAAGCAAATGAATTAGATATATACATTTTTTCGAACAGTATCTGGATGATATGATGAAAACGGAGAGTAATTTTTTCTATTTCATTTCGTAGAAAATTTCTAAAAACTGATATAAATCGAATTTTCATATGAAAATTAATGTCGGTGAAATATATATTTGGAGGCTGGCAGTGAATGGGAATTTTTAAGAAATTGCATAATTGCTATTTGAAAATTTTTTTATTTTAAGAGTCTTTCCCCAAAATCCACAAATGTACCAGACGTTTTTGGATTGAGACATTTTGGGTAAGCGCAACATAAATGCTATACTTACAATATTTATTGTGATAAAGCCGCTACCCTTATCATGTCAGTTACTAATGGACCACAATTTATACTAGATTTACAATACGGATGGTGTGTGTGTTTCTGTAATTTTTGTGCGCTAGATTGACACAACAAAATTGGCAGAGAACATGAAATTAAAATCTGTGCAGTTGTTTTAATAGAAAAAATTTATTAAAATTTGTTTTGTATGCCCGATACCAGATTTCTTAGCCTTCTTGAATAAACATCGTCAGTTTTCTTTAAACAAGATATAATAATAAGAACGTTAATTCTGTCGAGAGAAAAATTGGCACTTATATTATCTCAGGCTGGGAAGATCTTTAGATATTAGCTTTGTTGTGTCTGGTGGTTATGTCTGGTGCCAAATTGCACTTTGTTCTTCATTATTGACAAAATGCGTGCTAACGCAAATGGCACTGAGTATGACGCTGTATTTTTAATACTTATTACAAGATTAATGGATTCACAAGATTTTATTTTGAATTTTTAGAAGCGTTGTCATTGTTATGGAGAACCATTACTAAAAATCTTGGTCCTGAATTGCGTTAAGACTAACATGATAAATATTGTGCATATGATACCCATGTATATTCAAAGGTACTTTGAAATACACAGGTCTTGTAAGAAATTTTCGTTTAGTCATTGACCACTATGGTGATCAGCGATTGTATATTATCGAATACAAAATTTGCAGATTCACAATTTGATTATCATTATTATATAGTAATAGATAAGGGGTTTAGGACCGAAAATTGCTCATGTGTATTTTTTGTTTTTATTCAGTTAGGTTCAATTTACTCTCAATTTTCTGGTAAATTCTTTTTGTGTTTTTATGTTATTTTCTTTGTAAGTCGATATATTTTACCTTGTTAGAAATTTTTTTTTGTAGTTTCTCCATTTCTTTAACTTTTGTAACAGTATATAATTTTTTTTATGTGCTCCATCATTATAACGTGGCTAATGAATTTTATGTTTCTTTTGATAAATTTCCTGCACAAATACAGTTTACTGCATACTCTATATCTATTACTTTTTATATGAGAACGACTATAATGTTGAAAAAATTAAAAACCACAATAAAACATTTTTTTTTATGTAAAGAATATATTGTGCAGAAGAGTGTGATCACAGTTACGATATAATAATACTTTAATGTGCTACCATTATATATTTAAAATGTTGTTTGAAGCTGAAGCTTTTGTTATGCTTTCAAGGTCTCTTGTCGGGTGATTTAATGACATTACATATGATTTGAATTGTATCAAATTGTTATCGTCGATGATGTCATGTCATTATTATATTGCGATCAATGGGAAAAATTGTTTTCAGAATTTCAATGCCGTGCTGCATACTGTAGCGTGTAGTTTATTTTGCTTAATACATATTTTTATAACTCGTTTACTAAACGAATAAAAATTTAGAAACCATTTTTGTTACTGGAGAAATTCATCTTAATTGATATTTGGATTTTGATAATTACTAATGAAAAAAACACTGATTTTAAGTGTATCACATTAAGGTATTTAAGAAATGGTTTTAATTCCATTGTGTGCTTTGCAGATGTTTGACTTAGAATGGGACAAGGCAGGTTTTTTTTTAAAAGAAGACTACCTTTTTTACTATGGCATCTTTCTTTTTTACATCCACAAAGCACAAATCGTAACTTTAAATAATCGACTGTGATCGCACACATATAACATGCACGACAAATGGTTTGGGTTAAAGCATTTTGCTGACTAGACGTGTGTAGTTCTTTCGGCAGATGCGAGCATAGCCCAACTGATGGAAACGGTCGCGAAACGCGTGGCACAAGACGGAGATCAATGGGAAGAGACGCTGAAATCGTCCCAACATGGCGCGCTGTGGTAATGCTACGAAAATCAATACGTGGCCGCATTTACAGTGCCGGCCAATCATAACTCGCTGTTACAGTGTTCGAATGTGTTACAGTATTATAATATTTATTCTTATATCAGCATTATTTAATCTACTCCACATATTTAGGTATGACGAGTGTCATTCAATGAAATAGCATGGTGTCATTTCATTTCTTAGATGGCGTCTTAATTCTTTTTAGAAGTTTACAGTGATTACGTTTTTGGGAGAGGTTTAGAATGTTTTCAGAACGTGTTACTAAACGGTCTTACGTGTCTTTTTGAGGAATTTGCAATTATTTTTATTTTAACATTTTAATAAATTTTACTAATCCAAAATAATGCTAAATATGCTAAATAGTTACTCGTATGTAAATGTGTCACATTTCTAAGTTGATAGGTGTGATTCACCTAAAAACGTACGTATACATCCAAGATGGATGTATACATATACGTCCAAATTGGAGTCAAGGATATGTTTATTATATGAAATTAATTCATAAGATGTAAACATAGCTTGTTTGATGATAGCATGAAGGTATTACAATTTATATATACAAAGCACACAAAGTAGTATGAGCATTAATTGAAAATTGTTATTCTTGAAAATGGTGAAAACTTAAGTAAAATCTAAGCGTGCAATGATACGTAGGCAGGTTTGAAAAAATAACCGTACAGTGAACCAACGTACACAGATTATTTTGAGCCCGTTTTAACCTCCTTTAACTTATGTAAAGAGTTACTCATTGTAAAGCATTCCAAAATATTGCGAGGTCTAAAGCAGAATTTATTGGAGTTCTGCAAAGAAAAAATACTTGGTACTTGGTACTGATTTATATTTTAATTTTATGGTATCTCTTAAACATCTTGTCCCGTTAAATTTTTTTAGGCCCTAAAATGTTCATATTAATTTCAAGTGTTAATCTGGCAGAAACAATACTGTTTAATCATATGTTTTTTTATTAAACCTTATAAATACCACCATTCATTTAAAAAAAATTTAATTTAAGACATAGAATAAAATCAGGCTTAAAAGCAAACTGTTATTGTTTTAAAAATATCATAATCCAGATGGTAAGAGACAGGAAACCTCAAGTCTTTCTTTTTTATCAAGTTCCACTTTTGACTGAATTTTTTTTTCATGGAAAAAAGCTCTTTTATTTTTGCAAAAGTTGCTTACATTACATCGGCCCTTTATTAAAGAGTGTTTTGAAAGTAAATCCTTAGAACAAATGTTCTCTGTTTTGACTTCTCGGAATATGGTGCATCTTTCCCATCCTGCATATTCTGTCCTACAGGAGATAGCTTTTGCTGATTCCGGTTGGCTGGTAGAGCGAACTAGCAGTTGAGGATTCTTCAACATTAAAATCATAGGTTTTTTCCTCACTTGGTGGGTGGAAACCTTATCACTGAAGACACTACGTGTTGAGTGAAGTATTGTTAAAACACACCTTTACATTTCTAAAATTCTGTACAGAATGTTTGCTTATACAGTAGATTTCGTGCTTGAAATGTGCTTTTAACTGTAGCATCCAATAAAAAACAAGGCAGAGTAATAAAATTGTTACAAAATTATTGTGAAACGATATGAGTCGTAAAATATGTGCAGTTTGTTATTTTGCACAGGATGTCGATCGATTAAATTGTTTTATTAATATGTAGTAGGTTATATATTTCTTGAGAAAATCGGCAATCAGTTATAAGATGTGCCAGACACAATAAATATTAACTAAAATTCAATTATTGAAGGTGTCATTGTGCAAAACCAGAATGTGAGCTCCAAAATCATTAATTTCTTGAACAATTGGCACAAAGAAAGTTATAGAAGCAACGGTTCTCACATTGTTTATTAGCGTTTGATTTCTTTTCTTTTGCGTCTGCATTTTTAACTCATATCTGACATATTGGGGTAGAGAAAATGTCTTTGTATATAAAGCTTTGTGACAGTCTGTTGTTTTGTTACGGTGACCGCATGTCGAATGAAATACAGTAAGCTTTTTGAGTTGAAACATGCTATTTCATTGACAATTTCTTTTTCAGGAGGCTATTTCATATTTTAGCTAACAGCCACATAACTCCATACCTCAGCTCAAATCTATAGTTACTTTAGTCAAAGTTATAGATTTTAGTTTTCCTATAAATTTAATGGACACCATTATTTTCTTGCTTTCCAGGTTCTTACACAAAGTTGATTCTGCAGAGTACCGCCTGTATCGAACTCTGGTCACCAAATATAGGATGGAGCTGTCTTGGAACAATCAGAACAGGAACAGAGAGGATATGTCATGGAATAATCAAAACCAGAATTCTGGTACCAATTCAGTACCCCCAGAGGATAAGTACGAACCGGAATTTAGTTTACAAGATGAGGATTCAGACGGGGAACACAATTCATCACAGGATAAAGGAAATTATTACAACGATAACAAGTTTCAGCAAAGTAATGACAATAGCATGGGAGAACATGAGAAGAAGTTTAAAAGTGATTCAAACAGTGAGGATGACAATGAAAATAGGCAAGAGCGAAGGAGGAAGAGGAAGTCAAGGTGGGGAGACGATAATCAACAGAATGATACTTCCTATGGTGGCGTTGGTGCTTCTTCTGCAGCCGATTCTCTCGGTGAGTTTTTTTACTTTAATTGGTGTGGGTATAAAAATCAGTTTTAAGTCTGTAATAAAATTATCCAGTTATTGTAAAAGAATTATATTTTTGACTATCAGTTTTATTTCAATTTGGACTGACTAATATAGACTTAACAAACTTAGAAATCTTAAAATATAACTCAGTATTATAATGACTGTTGAATATTTTTTATCTTTATGAGAACTCACAGTTATCATGTAAAAGCTTACGTTTTTAGTATTCCGTAGCCAAATTATTAACCTTTGTAGTTTTATCATATCTGTATATCACAACTGTTTTACTCTCAGACTATTAGTGCTATAAATTTGAAATTTGGCATTCTTTATTTACATTTATAATGCCTACAAAGTTATGAAATATAATCTTATAATAAATAATTTTTACGGTACTTCCCCTATATATAAAGTTGGGTAGATTATCATTGAATAGGTCTTTCAAAAATATTGGAGTTATGTCATAAACCGGTTACGAAATGTTCGATTTTAAAATGGTAATTTTTTTATAGTTACATTATCCCCTCCCTCTACCAGCTAAAAGGCAGAATTTTTGATTATCTGAAAGTATTCACAGTGGTAATATGTATATAACAAAATTAATAGCAAAATTATCACAGCTAAGTATGCTCTGTTAGTTTATGAATAACCTCACTCGATTCATCTCTTACATAGGAATGCTGTGAATGAATACTAAAAATAAAATAAAGATGTTGCTCATTTTTCTACGTTAATATTATTACGTAAAAGAGTTTATCTACTACTCTGTTAGTTGTTTTTGACAACTTCATTTGAATCATATCGTATGTTGGAATGCTGTGAATGAATTCTAAAAATAAAATAGTAGATGTCACTTGTTTTTATATGTCAATGTTACTAAATAAAAACAGTTTGTCTACTACCCGGCTGGTTGTTTTTTACAACCTAATTTAAATAATCTCTTATTTAGGAATGCTGTGAATGAATTCTTAAAATATGTGGATGTCACTTGTTTTTATACGAGGGGGGACCCATAAGTAAAGGGAATTACGCTGTGGTGGGGAGGAAAAGTGGGGGAACCTATTGTTTGACCACATGTCCGTTAGTGTCACGCCTCCTGTGTCAGTGTGCAAAGTTGTGTCGCTGTGAGTGCATCGGTTCGCCTGTGAGATTTTTTTTAGTAAAACAACTTTTTCCATTTCGGCGAAAATGTAATGGCAGATTGTCGAGAACAACGCGCAGCTGTGAAATTTTGTTTCCTGTTGGGGAAATCAGCCGCGAAAACTATTGTAATGCTTAAGACTGCTTATGGGGATGCTGCCTTAAGTAAAAGCAGAGTTTACGATTGGTTTTCACGTTTTAAAAATGGAGAAATGTCAATTGAAGACCAACTTCGTACAGGACGACCCTCAACGTCAAGAACTGATGAAAACGTCGACAAAATCAATGCCCTCGTTCGTGAAGGCCGTCGCCGAACCATTGATCAACTCTGTGAGATGTCGGGAACGTCATGGAGTTCAATTCAGAGGATTTTATCTGAAGATTTGCACATGAGAAGGGTTGCAGCCAAATTTGTCCCGCGCCTTCTCACAGACGAGTAAAGGGAGCATCGACTTCAGGCATGTTTTGAGCTTCAAAATCAGCTTGAAGAGGACCCTGAATTTTTTTCCAAGGTGATTACTGGTGATTAATTGTGGTGCTATGGATATGACCCCGAAACAAAGTAGCAATCAAGCCAGTGGAAGAGAGCTGGCTCTCTTCGTCCCAAAAAAGCTCGCCAAGTGAAGTCAAACATCAAGACAATGCTCATTTGTTTCTTCGATTGCAGAGGTGTTGTGCACGCGGAGTTCGTTCCCCCGGGTCAAACTGTCAACCAGAAGTTCTACTTGGAGGTTTTGTAAAGATTGAGGGAGAGTATCCGGAAGAAAAGGCAGATCTTTAGCGCACAGGCGACTGGTTCTTCCATCATGACAATGTGCCGGCCCACACCGCCCTTTCCGTGAAGCAATTTTTGACCAAAAACGGTATGACACCGATTGTCCATCCCCCCATACTCACCGGATCTAGCCCCCTGTGACTTCTTTTTGTTCCCCAGACTCAAAAGGAATATGAAAGGAAAACGTTTTGCCACTGTGGAAGAGGTGAAACAAAAATCGCTGGAAGGCTTAAAGGACATCCCGATGAGTGAATTTAAAAACTGTTTTGAACAATGCAAGAATCGTTTGGAGAAGTGCGTTGTGGTCAATGGCGAATACTTTGAAGGTGATCAAAATTTGGTGTAAAAATATTGAGAAATAAAGAAGTTATGACGAAATTCCCGTTTTTTTTGGGTCCCCCCTCGTATATCATATTACTAAATAAAAATAGTTTATTTACTACCCTGCTTTTGATAATCTCACTTGAATTATCTCTTACGTAGGAATGTTGTGAATGAATTCTAAAATATTGAATATATTTGGCATTAATTTTTAGAAATTCATTATCAATTAATGTTTATTCACAACTAAATGAAACTACTTGATGCAGTATTATTTTTACTTTATTTAAATTCATTACCACGACCTAGGTTTCGTTGTATGACATCTTCAGGTGGGTAATTTCTAAAGATTTGGTTAAGACTTTAAATAAAGTAGAAATAATACTACACCACATAGTTTCATTTAGTTGTGAATAAACATTAAGTGAATTCTAAAAATAAAACAGTTTCACTTGTTTTTATATGTCAATATTACTAAAAAAAAACAGTTTACTTTTCTGGTTGTTTTTGACAAGTTCACTTGAATCATTTCTTATGTAGGAATGCTGTGAATGAATTCTAAAAATAAAATAGCAGATATTCCTTGTTTTTATGTCAATGTTACTAAAGAAAAACAGTGTGTCTATTACCCTGCTGGTTGTTTTTGACAACCTCATTTGAATCATCTCTTATATAGGAATTCCTTGAGTTAATTCTAAAATAAATTTTAGATGTCACTCATTACCTAAAGATATAACGCATATTATCAAAAAAATTAATTTTCCTTTCAAAGTAATTTGAACGTTTCATTATTCAAATACTAGCAAAGATTTGGCATTTTTACTATGCTGAAATATGTATTATAATGCCATTTACAAAATCTTCATGTTTGGTAAAGTATACCTATGGACTGTCACATAGGTATATTGTTTAAAAGATTATATTGTTGGACAGATTGTATTTAAAACTTGAGTGATATAACTGATTAAATAAAATCTCTTTGTTGGACCAATATTTTTTTAATTGCGACTTAAAATTACTTTATGAGATATTAATTAAAAAAAAATTATATTGAACAGAATTATTTCTTAGTAGATATGTCAAGTAGTTTAGTTTACACCTGGACAAACTTGTCATCAGTTTCTAGCCTAAAAGTGAAAATAGTAACAGTCTGCATCAAGGTGATATGTTTTTGGCCATAGGTCTCCAGTTCTTGGCTTTAAGAATGTTAGAATCTTTTTCGAGGCAGTTAACTCATCTCAGGCTCTGCCTTCCTCTTAGTATGGAGCATAAAGACTTGGTCTGAAAATTTCTTTTGCGGTTTCTGTCCACCTCCATACGTATAAGATCAGAGGTCAGCCTTTTTCATTGTTTGGAACTTTGGATACATCATGCTCCCTGTATGTTTTCTGTAGTTTTTTGGTATTTTCGAATGTGCTTAGAATATATATTGTAACAATAAGTAAATTTAAATTAAAAAATGAGCTCAGCTGTCCGGCCAACTTTGGCAATATTTTGCCTGGGGCCACACTAAAATATTAAGTTTCCTGGGTGAAAGCATTGAAAAAGTATTAAAGCATCTGCATGCTGATTCCACAATTTATTTTTTCGACACATTCGTTTTGTAATATGTTATTTTGGGCATTAGTTTTTGTTTGATATTCTAGACAGAGGCCGGAGGCTTGAGAAGTAATGTTAAAACGCATTAGCATTGGGCAAGGCAGGCTGGAAGGTGAGGCTGTCGGAAACATTGCTATCTGCCAGATCTGGTAGATTTTAGCATTTGAAATGTTAACGTAAAAAAGCTTTGTCTCTATATTGTACGTTGATTGCTTGTGCTTCCCAATTTAATTTTTTGAAAATCATAATTGTCAATGATTTGTGTATTCCGTTATTTAGTAATAATTTCAGATCATGTCTCTTCAGATTGAATAGGTAAATAGGTCTCATATATAGTGGATTAACGTTTTTAATTATTTAGTGTTTAAATTTCAGATAACAGAAGTAGTACGAATCTATTTGTTGTATGATGTATGTTATTTTCGACCACTTCGACAGATTCCATCTGAAAAATCATTCCTATATAGGTGAAAAAACCCTGATTTTCACTCACTCTATGCTTTAATATCTTTTGTATAATTTCTTGTGTCATGATAAAACGTATAACTCTCAATTTATGGCATTGATTTGCGTCTTTATGAATTTAAGTCTTCTTAGTGGCATTTAAATTGCTTATGAAAACCAAAAAAAGGCTTGGTGTTACAGAAACAGAAAGTAATTTCAAAATTTTTTAAAATATGAAAAACAATTCAGCTATTTACAACTAAAACAGAGCAATAGGTAAAATATAGTTATATGTTTATAATACAAAAAAAAGAAGCTATGTTCATAAGTATGCATACATTATATTTTTAATATTTAAATGTGTAGTTTCTAAATGAATTAAAAATAAACTGTCTAATGGTATTATAAATAAACTGTCACTAGTTTTGTGTGATTGTTTCAATGACCTTGTCAAGTTTGTGAGCGTCATAAATTAGTATGTTACATCTGTGGTCTGGAGGATATAATAGGATACAGTGGTGTTTTGTTCCATCTTCTCAGAGAGTTCCATAGAAATAGTATTTATAAACTATTATGAAAAATAAATTCACTTTTCATAAAAAATGTAAAAGATTTATACAAAAGTTTTCTGGGGCTTATTTTTTAATTTTTTGTATAAAAGTGTCATTTTTATTTTTGTAATATCTGGGCCCAATACTATATAGAGTTTTGTTGACCTCCTTTGTTAAGTATTCCTTAAAAGTTAGGAATTGGTGATGATAAAGACTATGGACCTATATTGTTGTCTGTGTAATGGTGATAAAAAGTAAGATACATAGTTAATATAGAATTTATTTTTTGTCCTGCTTAAGTTCGAATCTTTTTCGGTCATGAATTTGTTACTCTGCATTGATAATTTGGAAACGTGCGCTTTTATGGCTTAGCAATTTAAGTCAAACTAGTCTGCGATTAAAATTTTCTCAATGTAGTGATTTTATTACAGCGATCTCTAGATTTATAGTTTATTTCAACATTGGCATTGGCATTTTTGTTATTCTGTGTTATATCTATAGTTATCTTCAAGTTATTTCGCATACTTTATGTTGTAACCTCAGATTCTGCCTCGATTTTTTTTTTTTTTTTTTTTTCGATTTATATTGGCCAAAAAAATTTTGTTATAAAGTTATTTAGAAATATTTTTTTGGAACTAGGTGTCCCATAAGGAGTGGACCAACGAAATATCGGTGATAGAGGGGGTTATTACACATATGAAATATACATTTTATTATCCTGGGCTTAATAGTTTTAGAGATATGTTTTTTTGTTACTGCGCATGAAATTTTTTTTTTATTATGTATTATTACTATATCTGCTTCTTTATTGTCCAAGATCTTTAAGAGAACAAAATAGGAGTTGTAAGACTGAACTAATAACTGTAACTTAATTATATTTGTTTTAAATATATATATATATATATATATATATATATATATATATATATATATATATATATATATATATATATTTGTTTTTTTTCTTTTACTTATATTTGTTTATTTACTTAATTATATTTGTAATTTTAAAGTTTAAGTAAAGTTTAATTTGTTAGAAGGTTTCAATTGGGTGGGAGTTAATGATTGTTTATCTATTTGATATTTAGTTGTACCACTTTAATTGTAACTTTGAATAAGCATATTAGTCATTTATGAATCTCAAGTTCTTATCTGTAAGATTTGTTTAAGAGAGTGTTGAAGTAATAAAACAGCTTTCCTTTTGTCTATGATAATTAATAGTTGATAACTTATTTAGTCTATGGATTATATGCTGGTTGTTCAACACAACTTCTTTTTGCTTGTTTCTTTTTGTTTGTAAAAAAGGTTTATAATCATGTAAAACAAAAATAAATTTCAATCCTCTTTAATTAGATTAATCACATCACACATGAAAAAAAGTTTTTTATTAGGTATTATTACTATTTCTGCTTTTTTCTTGTCCAAGATCTTTAAGAGAACATTCGTCTTCCTAATTAAGATGTTATTCAATCGTTATTATCATTAACGCTCACCCAATTAAAACCTTCTAACAAATTAAAGTTTACTTAAACTTTAAAATTAATAATAACAAATATAATTAAGTACTAGTAAGTAAGTTATTAGTTCAGTCTTACAATTCCTAATTTGTTTCTGAGAAACTGAAATCTGACTCTAGGCAGAGCTTTAGTAAACAAGTCAGCATATTTTTCTGCTCTTTAGTCCATACATAGTTTAAGTCTATTTGTTTTTCCATAAATTTTTCTTTAATAAAGTTATATTTTATATCTATATGTTTGCATCTTTTATGATAGTCTGCATTTTTTATTAAACAGATAGCACTCTGATTATCAATGTTCAAACACACTGAGTCCTGACTGAATGCACCGATATCACTTAACAATGTTTTAAGCCAAATAGCGTCTTTAGTTGCTGAACATGCGGCCATAAATTCGGCTTCAGTAGTTGATAATGCAACATTCTGTTGACACTGTGTTGCTCATGTTACAGCACTCCGTTCTTATTAAAGACATATCCAGTCATTGACTTGTGTGTGTGTATATATCTTTATCATAATCTGCATGGCTATATGCTTGAAGTTCGTTTGATTGTGATGCTGTATAATAGAGACCATAATTCTTTGTTTCTTTTAAGTATTTCATTATTTTCTTGAGAACATTCCAGTGAGTGTGATCATAGCAACTCAAAAATCTACTCACCAGACTGACTCCAAACATTATGTCCGGTCTGCTTACTATGGCTAGATGCATCAGCGAACTGACTGCCTCTCTGTACTGAATATTTTTATCAGGTACTTTGTAACTCGGCTCCAGAATAGTATGAGGGTCAACTGGAATGTTGTTGCTGTTAGCATGACACATATAAAATTTATATAACAGTTTGTCAATATATTTCAAATGATGAATAAAAATTTGGTTTTCAGACTTTTCTGAATATTTAATTTCAAAATTATTTTTCAATTCAGCTGTGACATCTTTCAATCAATCTTTTGAATTAGATATTAAGAGACCATCATCTACACATCTATGCTTGTTGGTGGCTGCATGTATATGTCTTCATCAAACTGAGCCATTTCCAGATTGTGTTGAGCAACTTCTGACAATAAGACTTGAACTGAATCATATCTTACAGTGGGAAAGAAGGTTTCACTATAATCCACCCCTTGTTTCTGTCCACATCCTTTTGCACATAATCTCGATTTATAGTGGGGACCTGATGTTTCTTCTTTTATTCTGAAAACCCACTTACAGCCGATGACTTTCACATTTTCAGGTTTTTCAATTAGTTTCCAAGTCTTATTGACAGCATGCAACTTCAATTCATCCTCTATTGATTGTTTCCACTTCTGTGAATTCAGGTTGTCAGGAGATATCGTTTCACTATATGATTCTGGGATATCTGTAATGTCATCATCGGTACAAATATATGTGCTTTCATTTTTATTTAATTTTAATTTAGATCTTGTATTTATATTTGTATGTGTTTCTTTTAAATCAATAGATTTATTTGGCTTATATAAAGATTCATCATCAGAATGATAAAATTCATCACTTGATTCTGCACTATCAAGTTGATCTGGTGTATTCTCTAAAGATTTGTTTACTTTTTCAGTTAAATGAATTTTATCTGAGTCTGGTTTTGATGATGATTCTGACAGTGATACCATAGCATAATTTATCTTAATTGAGCTTTCTAGAAAAGTTACATCTCTGCTGATTACTACTTTCTTAGTCTTAAGGTCAATTAGCCTGTATAAAGGATACAGGCTAATTGACCTTAAGACTAAATGTGTCACTATAACCAATGAAAAGCATTTTACTTGCTTTTGAGTCCAATTTTTTTGATTTCTCCTTAGGAACATGCACCATTGCCTCAGATCTGAAGATTCTCAGGCGACTGAAATTTGGTACTTTACCAGTTCACATCTACTCTGGTGTAAAATATGCTAATGTTCTTGTTGGACAGCGATTAGTGATGTATGCTGGAGTCGAGACCACTTCTGCCCAATATTGTTTCTGTAATTCAACATTAAGGAGCATACATCTGGCTCTTTCTAATAAGGTTCCATTCATTCTCTCCGCCAACCCATTTTGTTGGGGACTGTATGGTGCAGACGTCTGATGTGTGATACCAGACCTTTTTAGAAAATTCTGAAAATCATTACCAAGGAATTGTCTGTGGAAAGCTTTAATATTTAAATTCAACTGATTTTTTACTAGGGCTTTAAAATCTTTGAACTTTTCAAAAACATCTAACTTAATATGTAGTAAATAAATGAATACTTTCTTGTTGAAG
Organism: Druceiella hillmani; assembly: GCA_039881145.1. Taxonomy (NCBI): domain Eukaryota; kingdom Metazoa; phylum Arthropoda; class Insecta; order Lepidoptera; family Hepialidae; genus Druceiella; species Druceiella hillmani. The sequence continues at coordinate 18,276,233 of JAYKKI010000032.1, read as the reverse complement.
TCGTTTTTTGTTTCAATGAAGTTATGAAATAGTGGGCTCCTCCTAGGGATGGTACCTCCATTGGTCTGCATACATCTGAGTGAACCAGTTCCAGTTTTTCTGTCGCTCGGTACACGAGCTCTGAAAAAAATGGATTTCTTGTTTGTTTTCCTTGACATTATAGTTTCAATTTTGTTATTTTTGCTGATTACATTTAAATTCATTACTTTGTCTTAATTTTTCAGTTCCACCTGTATTTTCTGAGAGTTTATTCATATCTTTAAAGTTCAAGTGTGCTAATCTCTGGTGCCACAAGTAGAAATCATTATCTTTAGTCGCTGATATGTATGCTGGAATACTGTGTGTATTTAGCTGGTACATATTGTTCACCAATATACCTGTGGCTACACGGTTGTTGTTTTTATTCAAAATCTTACATCCTTGTTTGTCAAATTTCACATTACAACCCTTTTTAATCATTTGACTCACTTATATTAAGTCGGTGGCTAATTCAGGTACATGTAAAACATTTTCAACTTTTATAGTTTCAATTTAGTTATTTTTGCTGATTACATTTAAATTCACCTTTCCTCAAGCTTTCACAATCAGTTTCTTGTCATCACTGACAGGCGGTGTTATGTCAGCCAGTCATGGTGCGTTGTCAAATGCATTGACGCTCCATAATCAATAAACCAGCTGCTGTTATTGTTCAAAGTTATTGTCGCAGAGAACATGGCCACATAACTTGAATCTTCTCCAGTCTTTTGTTCTTTGTTCTTATTTCTGCAATGTTTACTTATATGTCCATACTTATTGCATACAAAACACTGAGGTCCTTTGCTTGTGTTTGTGAATGTCTTCTTATTAGGAGCTTGTTTGGTTTGGAGCTTAAACGGCTTCGGTAATGTATTTCTTTTTCTTTTTTGTAAGTACAGTGCAGCAGACTCTAGTTTCTTACGTCTTGAAGAAGCTTAGTCTTGACAGCATCAGCAGTTATTACCATACCCAAGCTCTCCAGTGCCATAATCATTGGTTGATAACCCTCCGGTAAACCAGCTAATAAAAGTGTTCCAAGCCACTCATCATTTATTATGAAGCCGATATTTCTCAGTTTATGTGCTGTCGTTATAATTTTATTCACATACTCTTCAATGTTTTGGCAGTTGTCTAGCGTGGTAGTTATCAGGTCGCGTAATAAGCCAACTCGGCGTGTCAGTCCTTTATCATCAAAGGCTTTGACTAAACTATCCCAAACCTCCTTAGCTGTTTTTGCATCTTGTATTTGTATATAGTTGATGGGATCGACAAGTAAAATAATTTTTGATCTGGCTTTTGTGTCGAGTTTGTTGTCAGTGCATTTTTCAGAAGTGACGCAATTCCACAACTCTTCATGTTCCAGGTATGTTTGTACCGCAAATCGTCATGTGGGATAATTATCTCTTCCAGTTTATCAATCAGTGCCATCATATTATTTGAAGACATTTTTTTTTGCCGGTTTTTTAGGTTATGTAAACTTTTAACCTTTTTTTGCTGTAATTACTATAACTTCGAACTTTATTTTGTTAATCATTGTTATCACTTTAATTTTGCGTATGCCTGCGTGCATAACCTGATATGATTAATCTAATTAAAGACGATTTTAATGTAATCTATTATACTCGATTATAAACCTTTTTCACAAACAAAAAGAAACAAGCAAAAAGAAGTTGTGTTGTACAGCCAGCATAAAGTCCATAGACTAAATAAGTTATAGACTATTGATTAGTTATCATAGACAAAAGGAAAGCTACTTTATTACTTCAAAAATGTGCAGTAACAAAAATTAAAAAAAATCATATATTACTAAAAAACTATTAGGCCTAGAATAATAAAATTTATTGTTTCGTATGTGTAATAACCCCCTCTATCATCGACATTTTATTAATCCTCTCCTTATGGGATACTTGTATAATGGTAAGGGTTATAAGGCTCAGTCTTGATATGATATCCAAAAACTTTTTACTGTCAGATTATTAACTTTTCTCAAAATATATAAAAACTTGAAAATGTTTAAAACTACAAGAAAGTTGAGTATATTATTTTAAAAAAAATTAAAAATGTAAAAACTTTTGGTAAAATATTTGGTAGAAAAAGAAAAGTTGAAATATTGATTGGCTTCAATGCCGCTAGCGGATACTGGTATATTTTATTTAGAATTTTATAGACCATTCACGCTTAATTTATATAGAAAATTTGCTGTAGTGGTCTTCTCCGTAAAATGAAGTAAAAGTAGATAAAGCGGTTTTATTAATGGTAACGATATTAATGAAATATAAATTTCAGGACAAAACAATGATAACATGTCAGCAGAAACATCCAAGCTGGCAGTTTTACCGAGACAGAATCCTGCCTTGATGCAGTATGCGGTCATGAATTATGGATCTACGAACCTGAGTCCTGAGGAGTGGAAGAAATGTGAAGATAATTTCAAACTGAATCTGCTTTATCAGGTATTGTGATGCGTGTGTTGAGAGGTTATCTTTTGTATTCAATGAGGTTTTGTGTTTAATGATTTTGTATTTAATTTTATGAATCAACCAGTCGTTTTGACTGTTCTGCTGTCCATAGGACATAATGTCCATATAATTCCAATTTTATCGATTAAGTGTAGTTCCCTAAAATTGACATGCTCTGTTATATATCACTACAACAACTTGAGGGAGGCAGCCTTAGAAAGCTATAGATCCTTAGAGTGAAGATGGATTTTATGAGTAATTCACGACCAAGTATCATGGCAACGACAAATTTTTGTAGAAATGTTAGTGTAATATGGGTAGTTTTAAATTTCCGCAAATAAAAAATAAAATATTTGTTTACTTTTGAGTGGCATCTTCCAAAAATTACATTGCAGTGTGTAAAAAATATGAAACTAAAAAATATGTGTGCTTGCATGACCGTCCTTTCAGTGGTATAGTAGCTAAATAAATGGACTGATCTGGATGAAATTTTATATTTAAAGGTTTCCTATAAATATTTCTAGTCATTTTTAAAATATTTTTCTGATCTCAAAATTTAGGATAATATAAATAAAAAATTTAATTTTCTCAAAACATGGTTTAATGATTTTCTTTAAATTTTTCATATTATTAAGTTTTAAAGTACCATAATGTTTCATAATTCTTTCAGGAGAATATAATATATGATTTTCATATCTCGGAGAATTTTTTTAAATTGTTGTAAGCTTACATAATATCTGATCATGTAAATCATGTTAAATTAAAATTATTCAATAAAATATTATATTTCATATAAGTATTAATAAAAACTTCAGCTTAGGTGGCACTATAAAAACTTCTCGAAACCGTTAAAAAAGAAGTTAAGTTTATTCAACAAAATATCTTTAATCACCGAGACTTGGTTCAGAATGAACCGATCTTTAAGTCATTTAGAGCATCCGTAAAATGCGTCCTAGAAAAGATGGAGACCCTAAATGATTCATTGAGTAGGGGCAGACTTTAACCATGTTGGGTGGAAGCACTGAGACTGTAGATACGGGACACTATTAGGGGACTTTCGAAGGTCCCCTCTTTTGTATGAAGTGAGTTGTTATGGGTCCCAGGAAGGGCCTTGAGACAACCCAGGTGGTAAAGGCAGGAATAATGTCTCCAATAAATTGTAATAACGCTGGATCTGCTCTTCCATACACTTCCCATAGGCCGAAAGTGGAATGGTCTTTACTTGCCGCTGTGAATTCTTTTTTATGTCTTCAATAGAGTCAAAACGGGTTCCGCGGAGTGGCAATTTCAGTTTAGAAACAGGAAGAAGTGACACGGGGCTAAGTCTGTACTGAGTGTTGAGTTGATAGTATCAATTGCGTTTTTGGGCTTTGAGCTCGGTCACAATTGTTGCTCTATGACAAGGCGCATTATCGTCTTGTCTTGCGACGCGTCTCTCTTAAACATTGATTAAAATTCCTGACTGGTCATTTTCTCAATGTTCCATTTTTGAGGCAACCATCTAATACTGAAATGACGATTTTGAAGCAGTAATTGTTTGATTTTTTTTTTATGGTATCGTCAGGGGTAGTCATTGAAGGCCTTTCAGGCTGAGGCAAAGTTTCGATTATTTCACGTCTTTCTTTGATCTGTTTGTACACTCAGATGCCTGTGTTTTTGACATAATTGAGTCACGATAGGCCTTTTTTAACATTTTTAATGATCGGTATAAGGCATTTCGCTTGAAACACTTTAAGGCAAATACTTTGTTCAACTAATTTATCCATAATAAAATTTGCAGAGCAACTTTGAGGTTGACTTTACTATAGCTGCTGTAAATTTTAAGCGGTTAACTTAAATGATAATTCCAGATAGTTTTTATACAGAAAGTAATCCATATTATTTGAATTTATAGGATATGATGAGAAAGCGTCAGGAATTGGAAAAGTTGGCCGCTGCAGGGAAGCATCGGTACGAGTATGACAGTGATGAAGACACGGAGTTTGGTACTTGGGAGCACAAGTGAGTTGTTTGATTTATATTGTGAGTAATTGGTTTTTCCATGAATCAAATGCCCATTGATGTTTTCATTTCTTTTATTGCTTGTATTTTTTAAATTTTTTAATCGATATTTAGTTCTTTAGTAAAGTAAATACAGTTTAACAAAATTTATTGTTTGTAAAAAAACGCTGCAAAATGTTTGTAATTTATTGTAGCATTTAAAGAAAGCATATAAGAAAAATTCTTGTTGTAGATTTTTGATTGAAAATTAATAATTTGGTTTTTTTGATATTTAATTTTGAAAGTAATGTTTGATTTCTACAAATATTTATTTGTGACATGTATTATTTTTGAAAATATTTTCTTTAATTCAATAATTTAAAAGACGCCTTCAGAGTACCAAGTTTTTAAAATATGATAAATATTAATTTAGTAATTCTTATGGAAAAATGTAGATAATGTATTGACAAGTGGATACAGATTTTGACTTCAATCTGATAATTTAAAAGTCAAAGAATGATCTTTAGTTGAATTGATAATTTTGATTTTTCCAATTGTTAAATAAACGAGTCAATGATTAGAGCCAAGTTATTTCTCAGATAGAGCATAATTTAATTTTTTAACTGTCTTTAAGTGATTATTGGTATTTTATTAGTTTATAAAGGAACTAAATAGCACTTATTCGCCAGTTTACATCTGTCAGATTAATATATTTTTCCAAGTAGAGGTTATGTTTGATATTTATGTTAAAATTACAATTGTATTTTTATATAGAATTTTATATTATTTTACTATAAAAAATGGAATTTATTGAAGCACATTAGTTCAGATAATTGTCGTAACGTAGAATAAAACGTCAAATACCTATCTATTTATTGAAGAATTATTGTTTATAGGACTGACTATCAGTGGAATAATTTAATTTGTTATCTTTTGTAAGTTTATTCTTAGAACGAAAGAACTATGAGAATCGGCCCTAAATAAAGTTAAATATGAAAAAGATTTGTTACATTTTAATCTCTTAAATGGCGTAGCTAAAGTAAATAGTTTTTCTTAAAAAGTTGCTTGTTTTTAAGTCGTCTGGTTGTTGCTGTGTATTGTTACTTGTTTTTAAGTCTCATGTTGGAAACAGCTATATTGGGGCTAATATTTGGGGCATCTGAATAGTGAAGGATAGCTGGCTCTCATTTCGTGATCACATTATTGTTGTAAGAATGCATGTAGGATGCTCAGATTTGTTGTGCATGTAATTTCTCTGAATTTCATGACGTAACAATCTCGTTAGCAGTAAATTAGAAACAAATTCGTCCATTTGGTGAAAAAAAAAGATGCATTCAATTTCTTTATTCTAAAATTGATGGCTACCATTCTCGCATGTACCCTTCGCTTTTAGTTTTGGTCATGTTTGGATATAACTATGCTAAAAAGAAGGGGCGGATCTCCATCTAGCCTTGCTTTTATTTAAAGTTTTAAAAGGTTACAATAACAACCCATCACTGTTAGAATTAATATATATTTTTGATCATTTTTGGTGTTACGTATCAGTATGAAGGCACCAACTGTTTCATATTTTGCAAGGATGTAGCCATCTGTGGTTCCAGATTGCACGAGTGTTTAATTTGCTCTATTCATTATTGCAAGCATTACCCCATCTCGCCTGTTGTCCCTGCTTGATTCACAACTTTAAAGTCAAGGTAGTGGAATGTTTGAGTGTTTCACGGCTGGCTGAATATTTTCAATATTTGTAATTATGTTTGTACTCACGGTATTTCAATCATTGTCACTGTGCATTTATCACACATTGCCACTAAGCTCTAATTATTTTTTGTATTTAGATTACGTTCACGGGAGATGAATGCCACTGAGCGATGGGCTACGGAACTCACAAAGCAAGCTGCTGGGAAACATCACATTGGAGACTTCCTGCCACCCGAGGAGTTGAAGAAGTAAGTTATTTTTGTTTGTTATATTATTTACATTTAATCATTTCTGTCACAATTCAATATATGGTTATCGTCGTATTTTTTCACTGATATTTCAAGAAAAGCATGTTAGGCACAGAAGTTTGGATTTTAATTATTTGGTTATTTTACATAGTTCTAATGATTCCAGTCGGTCTATAGCATGTAGGTAGTGGTAAATATTTCAATAATGAATTCATTGACTGACAAAACGGGAATGAGTATAGCGATTGCATTATAGTTTAATATATTAGTTATTGTATTACACAGAAATATTTTTGCTTTGAAGGTTATATTATTAAGTAATAGTGAAGTGAGGGCTACGAGCTTTTATAATAATACTTTACCTGTTATTGTTAATTACTCCAAAGCGTATAGGTTCCCAAATTTTTTTTTCTCGTAGATCACTTTCAAAATTTTACTGGTTTCGGTGGACCCCTTGCTACTACATTTCTACTATATTCCCAAGCCCAAACTTTTTTCACGCCAATGTAGACCTCCGTCGAGTTCCCCATGGACCCCTGGGTGTCCACCTGGATCACTTTGGGAATCACAGCTCTAAAGTAATCCTATTGGATAACATATTTTAACATGGTCTTAAAGGAAATTTTTATTTTATTATTTTTACCTTTAAAAATTGTAAGCAGATTCATTAAAATTTTAATTATTGAAAAGTCATTAAAATTTTAATTATTGAAAAAGTCATTAAAATTTTAATTATTGAAATGTCATTAAAATTTTAATTATTCAAAAAAAATCATTAAAATTTTAATTATTGAAAAAATCATTAAAATTTTAATTATTGAAAAAATCATTAAAATTTTAATTATTGAAAAAATCATTAAAATTTTAATTATTGAAAAAAATCATAATTTTAATTATTGAAAGTCATTAAAATTTTAATTATTGAAAAAGTCATTAAAATTTTAATTATTGAAAAAGTCATTAAAATTCCATTGATTATTAAATTTCAGATTTATGGAGAAATATTCAGCTGTCAAAAGTGGCAAGGAGCCAGATCTGAGCGATTACAAGGAGTTCAAACTTAAGGAAGACAATATTGGTAAGTTCTGATATCTAAATTTGGAGAATCAAGAAGAAACGGCCGATAAATAATGTACTTCAATAATTTTACATGTTAATAATTAAGGAATTTTAAATTTATATGGACTAACCAATTTTCAATTGTAACAGGTTTCAAAATGCTTCAAAAGCTGGGCTGGAATGAGGGTCAAGGATTGGGTGCGGAGGGTACTGGAATTGTTGCACCGGTTAACAAGTATGTTGTATAAATTTTTATTATAGGTTTTCCATATGTTATGGAAATATATTTATATTTTCCATATTATCTAGGCAAGAAATCACTTACAGTAGTTATTCAGTTATATTAAATTTTTGTATTAAAATGAAAGAGAAGTGTAACATTAACATAATTGGTCTTCCAACCAGCAAAATGATGTGTTAAAATGAAGGGAGCAGTTTAGTGATGTTGGGTCGATCACAAGGCATACGGTCTTTGACGACGCGGTACACCGCGGGGATCCGGGTTCGATAACCGGTTGTTCGTCGAGCGGGGCTGGATGGGTGTTATGGTTGGCTGTAAGATATTGCTCTTGTAGCAATAAGTCTGCCATATGTATCAATTAGATACATTAAAGTAGATAAATAGTGATTTTTCTTCTCGAAATATAAATACAATAAAAAATCTCTATCCATAAATAAAAAATAAAAAAATAATCGGAAAATTATTTTGCTTTAAAAATTGTTTTTGTAATGGGCGGAGAAATTTCTCAGAGGGAGTTTTTTAAGTCAATATATCGTATGAATGCAAAAGAATGAGTATGAGATATGGTGGATACCAGTGGATATCAACTTTTAATTGATGTAATTTAAGTTAACATGTAATATTATCTGATGAAAAGATGAATTCTTGCCAAAAATTAACAGGTATTGATTGCGAAAATTTGAAATTTCAAAAGTAAAAAAAAATGTTTTCCCATGTTGATCATCACCATTTTCAGAGCAATATACTTGCTCCTTTAATTGTAAAAAAATTTTGTCATTCGGGATGGAAAGACAGATGAACCGATCAACTTGAAATATCACAGGGCTATTGGGAGAAGATTTAGTTAAAAAAAATCTGAAACATTTGAATTTTTATAAAGTTAAATTTAAATTTTTATAAAGTAAAGTTAGTTTTTTTTAAAAAAACAGTAGATTTAAAAAAAAACAGAAAGTCATTTCTTTGTGCGTTTTTCAATTGAATAATTAGGGTAATTTTATTATGATTGTTTTTTTAACAATAACTGTATCTTATAGAGTATCCCTTTAAGATTTGAAAACTGTCTTTCAAAAATTTCCAGCACAATCATTAGTTTTTCCGGTATTGATGATCAAAGACGAAATCTTAAGAGCAAATTCTCGTACATACTAAAAAAGAAATTAAAGGATCAAACTTTTTGCTCTTGGTATTGGTTAGGTACGAAAAAAATTTTTCCGAGTCTAGGCTGAATTGGAAGAACCAAAAAATGTGAAAATTTTTTTCTTGTTGTTTTTGTTATTGCTCATCAACCATAGTGGAAAAATTTTCATTATGAAAAATTAAAAAAATAAAAAGTTTGAGCTTTGAAGTGCTTTTTTAAATTTTTTCTGTGTCATTATTTTTTGCAATGGTACAGCGCTTTAAATATCACTAAATATATATAAAAAATTGTCTGATCCCTTTTTTTGCAATAGTGGATATTTTGCCTGCTGGTACACTTGCAGATGGTTTCTACTGTGTGAGTGCTAATAATTGAGTTTCTAGTCTCGTACAACTCAGTGTGGCAGTATTGTGATCTAGTAAAAGTCCTATTAAATTATTGAAGGTACAAATTCAGTCCTGATTTTGTATACAATTACAATATTTCAACTTTTTTTCACATACATATCATCTGTTTCAGAGCTGCCCAGCGAGACACAACCCAAGGGCTAGGTGTATCAAATGTAGACGACCTGAGTGCTGCCGATGACGAGTTTGATGCATACAGGAAACGCATGATGTTAGCTTACAGGTTCAGGCCAAACCCATTGGTAAGTACATGTGTTTAATGATTCTTAAAGAAATTAATTTGTAAGATTATCAATTGTGAGATGGTAAGATAAAGTATAGATTTTTCGTCTCACAAAGGAGATCACCACCGATCATGCGAATCATAAGTACGTATAGTAATTGTCTTTGTGAAATGAAAGATCTGTTACTAAAAAAATTGGGAAATATGGTTGTTTTCCTAATTTTCCCTTCTAGTGTACATTTCTACATCTTATCAGGAATTACCAATAATATTGATATTTTTTTCTTTGATGTATAATATACTCATACCCCTGAATATTCAAATCTTAGTAAAAGAATTATTTATGTATTGTATGTCGTTTTGCTTTGTTTCAAAGAAACCATACGGCGGCATCGGGTGTGTGTGTGTGCTCTGCGCAATATTTAACCCTTTAGCTAATATTGAAGTAGAGCATTTCGAAAATGGGATGAAACATAAGAAAATATTTTTGATTCCAATAGTCTTGTTTTGTACTTTGATGTGTCAATTTAACCAAACCCTGTATTTCTCTATGAAAGCATTTTAAAAATAAGATTACACGGAACAAACCGGTAACATCACAATTTTTATAGTTTTTTAAAATTTTTAAATTGGTAAATATATATCTTTTCAGAATAACCCCAGGAGGCCGTACTACTAAAAAAGGATTTTTTGATTTTTGTATACTTAGTCGTAATCATTTGGACATGTTTATTACAAATGTCGTAATGTCAAAATATATTCAGTGAAAAAAAAAAACAAAGGTGTTTTTATTGATTGATATGTTTATGACAAATGTATTCAAACTTTACCATTCTTTACAGATATATTTTTGAATTGTCGATATAAAATTTATTCAAGCAATTACTTGGTATTCTATCATTATGTATCGAGTTTTAAACTTTATATGCTAAAATACATTTTTTGCTGCAGTTATACTAAACAATTTTTTTAGAAGTTTATAAGCAAAACTAAAATAAAATGTACTAATAAAAGAAATAGAAAAAATTAGCAACTCGTATAATTTGTATAAAAAGTACGAGTAGAATTCGCATTACGAGAATCTGCACATACATGTGCACATTCAGAAGTTTTAATCATTTAAGGGTTCAAACAAAGTGTTTCTATTAAACTATTTATAAATGCTAATATTATTTTTCGTAGTATTAATAAATTGTCTAGTATAAAATATCAAGAATTTTTTTAAAAATGATCAGACCTAGGATAATCACAATGCCTTTTTGGTAGGTCGTCTCTCTCATCTCTGTGTGTAATTACAATGTCTTTTTGTCAGCGCCGTTGTTAGGTTGATCACAAGGCATATGGCCTTTAACGGCGCACTGCTGGGATCTGGGTTCGATTCCCTGCCGTTTATTGAATGGGGCTGAACTGGTGTTATGGTTGGCTGTAAGAGATTGCTATCTTAGTAATAAGCCCGCCATCTGTATCAATTAGATACTTTAAAGTATATAAATAAATAAATAATTTTTGGTAATTTGCTAGTGCAAAATATGCAGTATAATACAGTCTTTACTATGTCAAATATTAAGTTTCTATGTCAAATTGTTTTTGAGAAAATCGACTGACGTAGGGATAGTCGGACATGTGAATGACCTTCTAAGATTCGCATATTTCTTTTAGTGGTCTAGAACCTTAGAAATATTTTTATTAATGGACTTATGAACTATGAAAACTGACTTCGATATGGCTTTATGCGAACTATAATAGAAAATTTTCATTATAGAATTATGAGACATATGTGAATTATGAGACATATATTGTTTACATACTTGCTTTTAGGCAAACTAAAAGACAGAAAGATTAGTTGGCGGCACAAATAAAAACTTTTTAAATGGCAAAGTTCATCTAAAGGTTCGTACGCATAGACAAATTGTGCATATTTTCACAACGTGCGTGCAAATTTCTGTATATTTATTGTACTCGTGCAATTTTTGTTCTGCAAATGCATTGCGCACGCATTAGTGGCACTGTACGTGAACTGCACCTGCACTGCTCGTGTCTGTTCCTTCTCCTTTCTTTCTTTGCAATTGTCAGTAGCGAAGGAAAGACATATTTTTCATAATAATGGAATAAAACGAGGAGACGATTTTATGTTTAATGGAAACTTCTAGGTTTTCTAATTTTGTGGGACCCTAAAGATATTGCCCATCTAGTCAACACACACAGATGAATAATTTACGCATTTATTTTTGCACGTAAATAGAACGCGAACTGCACACATGCAGTACGCGAGCCTGTTTTGTGCGTTGCACATATGGTGCGTCAACTGCATGCGCGTAATTTGCGAGTCTGGATAATGTCTAGGAAGGTAGTTTGCGCATTTGTCGCACTATTTGCTGATGTGTATACACCTTCAGATTATACTTTAAGTTTTGTGTATAACTTTAAAGTTTAAAGGGATAGAGGCAATAACTTAAAATTATAATATACTGCATTCAATATAAGGATCCGAAGAAAGCTCCTACAATAGTATAAATTAGTAAATTTGTTATCGTCATTGAACAGCATTGCTCTACTTTATTTTATTACCAATAAGAACAAAAATATCTTATTCTTGATGATTGTGTTTGACATAATGCTAATGACTAACAGCTGGACCTCATGCCACAGTGCTGCAAACTAGTGAGCGTTAAAATGGAAGCTTTCATTAAATAATGGAAAGATAATAAGAAGAAGGAAAGAAAATATGAAGTCTAGATTAAAAACTTTGTGTGAAAACTGTTCTCTGCAAAGTTAAATTCATCAATTTATTCTAGTATGCCTTGATAAGTTTATTTATTTATTTGTTACTCAATAGTATAACAATTACTGGAATGCATACACCTGAAATTCTGCATAGTACACTTACATTAAAATGGAAGCTTTTATTAAACAATGGAAAGATAATAAGAAGAAGGGAAGAGAATATGAAGTCAAGATTGAAAACTTTCGTGTGAAAACTGTTCTCTGCAAAGTTAAATTTCTCAATTTATTCTAGTATGCCTTGATAAGTCTTATTTATTTGTCACTCAATAATATAAAAATTACTGGAATGTATACACCTGAAATTTTGCATAGTACACTTACATTAAAATGGAAGCTTTTATTAAACAATGGAAAGATAATAAAAAGAAGGAAAGAGAATATGAAGTCAAGATTGAAAACTTTTGTGTGAAAATTGTTCTCTGCAAAGTTAAATTTATCAATTTATTCTAGTATGCCTTGATAAGTTTGTTTATTTATTTGTCACTCAATAACATAAAAATTACTGAAACGTATACACCTGAAATTCTGCATAGTACATTTCGTTATACTTTTTTCTGAAATTAAGAAAATTACTCATTTTTATAATGAAACCCGTTTTGTTACAGTAGTTAAAGTTCGTTTATTGAGAAATTAAACCATAATGAAAGGTGAAATATAAAGATAGTGTGGAGGACGGGCTTTGGTTAGTTTCCCCTTTCGCTGCCAGTCACTTATCACATCAATAGTAGATTTCCAGTAACGCCAAAGTGTAGATGGTGTTTTTTTATACATTCAATTTGATTATAACGGTCTCTTAATGAGGTGACTTATTAAATTTCACCAAGGTTATGACTTGTCAAATTTTACCAGTTGCCTAATCTAAACATTGCGTGTGCTTCAATAATGACGGAGATTAGGAAACTAAAATTATATAAAAATAATGTGATTGGTAATAAATAAATATTTTATCAATTGCTTTGACAACTTTATCGTTAAAGATAATTCTTTTCCTTGTTATATAGTCATCATTACTTGCAAAATTGTGTTTCGTGCGAACGGTTATCAACAGTAGCATTGAGTGATAAACAATTATGAAATTTTTCACGTGTATGAATTCATGACTAAGTGTGTTGTTCAAGGCTGACTGGCACTTTGGCTGTCATTTTTCCGCAAATATATATTATACAATAAAGGACTATACAAAATGATGTCAGCAACGTTTGGTTGTAAGCCAATAAATGGTTGGTATATGGTTATTTATCTGCGTGAACTTCCCACAGGACATGTTTTGCAATCAAAAATATGTTTAATTTGTTATAAGGGTATTCAAATACATGCAAACTTAGTAAATGAAGATTCATCAGTATCTTAACAGATTCCCAATCGTGTACTCTAATAAGTCATTAAAACAACATTATGTTTCGTTTTTTAAAAAGCTATTCTTACATTGACTCGTAATATAATCTCTTTTGTAATGTTCCAAATCCGAAGGGTCCAAGCAAAACTCTTTATTGTTATCATCACGAGCAGTCCATATATTTCTCTTTCTTTCAGAGATTTCTAATTTCTAAACAAAATATGATAGAAGCTGGAAATTTACATATGATATGTATTTCCTTGGCTCAAAACTATTTAAAATGACTCAAAATTATATTTCTAAGTGCTCACATAAATATGTAAAGGGCTGAAAAAAAATTCTTAACAGGTATCCAGAGTATCGTCAATAAAGTCTTTTCGAGATGTGCACAAATCCAGTATTTTTTATGTCATTGAAAAACAGCGATTTGGTTGACCAAGCGAAGTTGCTATTTCCAATTTAAATTGATTACCAGGTCTATCTTAGAAATTACTTAGCCGTTACCTACGAGGTTGTAAGTCATACGTAAAAAAATTAAAGTATTTTTGAGAAATGCACAATATTTTATACTTCATAGACTTAATTACTTCAATATTGTACTTATGTAATATATTTTAATAGTAAAAACCATGTAATCTTGATATTTTCAAATAGTTTAGTAAGAAATACGATGTAATAACATACCAAAGTAAAATCATTTTCGTTATATTCGTATAACTAATATCTATTTGCAGTTTTTATAATAATAGTTATTGTCTATAGTTATTCTTTTGTCTCGGGATATTATCAACTTTGACAATAAGTACTAACTTTAACGGATAACAAAACAACAATTCTCATATTTGTCAGCTATAATAACACAATTAAATGAAACTACGTGATGTAGTATTATTTCTGTTTTCTTTACCACGACCTAGGTTATTCAATATTCAAGCTATAATAACTTTGAACATTTTAAGTGATGCTGTTTTGTGCACAGTTCACCTTAGATAATGCCATAAAAACCATAACTTTAACAACCGTATACTTTACCACACTAACTACCATGTACTTTGACTTGTGTTTCAATTTACATAGAATCGTTCATTGCTATCCAGGTGGGAACGAATCATCATCCCAAGGAATTTGAATACAAACATATTCGTAATTTGTGTGTAGCATATATTGTGGTATTAATTTATTATATAGACCAACTTTGTTTTGAATTCCGCGTAAACTAAATCGAATTGGACAATTTCAGTTGAGCGAAAATGTGAATTGTCAATTTTTTTTTGTTTTAAATGAAAGAAAATATGTAAAAAAACGATGTATCTGTGACATACACACCAGCGGTCTATATATACCAGACATATAGATCGCTGTCTAGTCTGCTACCTGGCGGCACAACAACACATAAAAATATAAAATGTTGTAATGACAGTCTTAATGTAATAAAGGCGCGCACTTTTGATATGAATTAATATTACTACTCAAAGAACACAACGTTACAGTATCAACCAAATGTAGGGCTCGGTCGCGATTATTTTATTTATAAAGTGATATGAAAAGTTCCCATACAAAACTGCACTTTGTCAAGGAAGTATTAGTTATAAGATTTTTGACTTAACTGTCATTCTTAGCAACACTAAACGCAGAATTTACAAGTACTGGGAGGAATCGATACAAAAGGAACAGACCCAAAAAATAAAAATATGAAATGCGCGAAGTAGATCGCGTAAAGCGAGGCTGTGAAATTTATTGACACTATTATATGGAAGAAATGAAAAAAATAAGCTACTTAAAAGTTTCATGAAAGTCGTCAGTCAGATAAAAGAGAAATCTTGTATTTTTGTAAAATGTTAGGTTATTTTTAATAATAGTTTGTAAATGTTATTTCTGCGGAATTGTTTGAACAAGCGAGATAAAACAAACTGCAGATTGTGTCTTGTTGTAAGTATACTCCTTCTATATCTATAGATGGAGTCTACTAATCGATGACACTCACAGACCCGACAGGGTCATCGAAAAAAGTCATGTAAATCCGCAGACCAAAGCAAAAAGTTATTAGTTATATTACATAATGAAAAATATAGTAAGGATTTTTCCTCCCATTACATTTTTACTTAGAAATTCTCAGGAAATTACGTTTAGTATTTTATTTACATAGCAACTACAAAAATAATTAATGTTGAACACAAAGAATAGTATTTAGTACTATGATTTAAAAAAAAGGTAATAATTAACGCTAGGCGCTAACTGAGAAAAGCATAGAACATACTGCAGACATTGACGCCCATACGCACCACACATGGTCAAGACTGTCAGTCAGACTTGCTATCATTTAAAAACGTATTTCTGTTTCTCATTAACTGTCAGTCGAGTCGGAACATGAATCTACTTTATCGACCGTACCCTATTGCACGGTACAATCTGTAAAGTATCTAGATAAAATATGTTTTTAACTGTCAGTAAATGCGACTGAGAGCCCTGACCGTGTGTGGTGCGGTGCATACGGCCGTTAGTCGGCAACGCACGTGTCATAACTTGTGTATTTCGTTGTAAGCTGAACAAAATTAATATGTGCAAAACTCTTATTGGAATAGAATTTTGTTTCTTGAAAAGAAGTTGAGTAGTTCCAGGGGTAACCTTCCAAAAAAATTTCCTAAGAAATTTTAAACTATCCAACAAAATAAACAGATACCTACATGTATACATGGTCAATCATGTTTATCTGTTTTTATCGTGTACCTAAATTGAAGGAAATTTTGTGTTTTCAATGTGAGGGTACTATCATTCTTTTCCGCAGTCTTTGCCTTTACACTTCATAATATTCATTAATGCATATTGAGATTTTTATCGCAATGATAGGTGTAAATTTTATTAATATACGTCGATTTAATAGATCAGATTTTTAAATTAAAATTTTAAATATTTTTATTTTAATAAAACAAAATAAAATATAACATTATTTTGTAATTGATATATCATAATTATATAAATAATAGCAAAGAAAGATGGTTTTTGTGACAAAAATTGTACAATTTGTTTAGGTACTTTATTGTCATTATATTATTGTGGCATTAATTTACCAACACACTATATATGTAATAAATATAGTGTTATACATAGTTATACAAAATATATAGGATATTATTTTAATTTCAAAATTCTCTGAATTTAATTACGTAATGTGTTTTGCACCAAAAAACAACCTAATCTTCGTAATTATGTCACAGGAACCCATATCGAAATTTGAATCTGTATCCCGCACCAAAACATATACAAGGACATTATAGCAGAAAATCTATGTTCAGATTCACTATAATAATCGATGTAAGTTGAAAAGCATCTCAATCGATCCCATTGATCCATGATCCCATTTTGATCCATATACACTCGGTATATGTGTAACGCACGCCATTAACGCCCGTACTGACGGAGAGTCCTGACCATGTGTGGTGCACTACACATGGTCAGGACTCTCAGTCGGATTTACTGATAGTTAAAAACCTATTTTGTATGGATATGGATAATTTACAATTGGACCGTGCAATAGGGCACCGTCGATAAAGTATAGTCAAGTTCAGACTCAACTGATAGTTAATGAGAAACAGAAATACGTTTTTAATCAAAGATGTTGGAAGACACGCGCGGCCAGCACTCACTAGATATGCCATATGTACGAAACCCTGCGTTTAATTTGGGTACACGCACACTAAACAACATAAACAGTCCACCCAGTTTTAACCTATTCACACAAAGGCCTGACGGAAGGTCGTGTGCGTAAAAGTCCAATACACACACTTTCTCGCTCGAAGTGTGCATTTGCACAGTTCCTTGACACGATGTTTGAACAGGCACGGGCATATCTAGTAGAGAGCCGGCCGCGTGTGCCTTCCAACATCTTTGTTTTTAATTGTCAGTAAGTCCGACTAACAGTACTGACCGCGTGTGGTACATATGAGTGTAAGAGTCTTACAGCACCGCTAGGACCGGGCCCGCCCTTACGTATTTGTGACAAAAGAAATATTTCCTGGCGTATAACCGAGTCTTATCAATTTTCTTATATTTGCATTTCATTAATTTGTAACTTAATGATAAATTTATACGGTATAAATAAGTCGACAATGAAGTAGATAACAGCTGTATACGAATGAACTACAAGTAATAAAATTTATATCTAAATTATTCGTCAGGGTTGAAACAATGTTCCACTGACCAAAATTGGAGATCACAATAAACTCCGCTAACAAACACTAGCTAATGTTGTTTAAACAAGATAAATGGCAGTCGTCCGTATCGCGTCGGCGCTTTTTCAAGGTAAAGGATGTTGGGTCTCGTGTCAGCCTTGACCATGTCATTAGACGAATTCAATTGCGTGTTGGGCCGCGATGACCTACAGCTGACACGGTTTTTTTACCGTGATCGTGACCAACTTATGGCGATATCGTAAACGTTTCGTTGTACGTAATAGATGGTGTAATAATAGCGTGCGCGTTGAAACACGTATAGTCCTATAGTTGGCAGATTGGTATTGCATAATATTGCTAATTATGATCGTTGCTTTAACGCTCTATTTATTAATATATTTCAGCCCATACTTTATTTTACATAATTCACCATCTATGTGTGTATCAGAAATTTAAAGATGGACTGGATTGTAAGGTACCACTCATCTATTGTCTATTACATTATTCCAGATGAATGCAATATTCCCGATTTTACGAGGTAGACAGACAAGCTGTGATATTTAGTAGAAGTGCGCAAAATGTATCAGTGAAAAGAAAAGAGTGACATACGAGTGTATCATTTGATTGTAAAGATATATATCACTCATTTATATCTGTAGCTCAGTATCTCAGTACTCCGAGTTATTAACGAAATTATTTATTACGCATACGTTGAAGCGTTGAACAATGATCATACAACATGGTGATAAATAGTAATGTCTGAACATTACGCATTATTGTTTGAAAATAAAAATGAATTTTACAAGAGTATCCACTTTGCTTAATACTTTGCAGGTTTAGGATTTAGGACTGTCAAACTAGATTTAAATTATACATAAAATGACTTTAATGATAAATAAATCGGAATAGATTGGCGTATTTATACAATTATAAATTAGAATTTTGAAACGAAACAAAAAAGTGTTTGTTTACGCAAACATTTTGAGCGAACTAAAATATAAATGTGTAATCACAGCGTTCACATTCGATCGCGAGTAGCTACGTTCGTCTACATAGATGCAGTTGCATATTTGACTAAACCGTTAGATCGTTTTCTTTCTCTTTCATGTAACGTCAAAACATATACTTTTATACCTATATCTCCACGACGCGACGGGTGAGTGAAATTATTGATTTGGTGAAACGGAAAAGACGTCGATCACTCCCAAGTTAGTGATATACTGATACATTTTGATTTCAAGTGAGCGAGTGATAGATATGATCCTAACATGGGAGTTATATCTTTTATATCTCTCACTCATGAGTTACACATCTCTAATATTTAGATTATCTATAAATACAGGTTGATGTATAGTTTCGAAGAGGTTCAGGAATTTTTTAGCGTCCTTTTCTTCACGCATACATGATGAAATGGGATTAAGACTCTACAGGGGTTATAAATCATGTGTCGCTGTACAATTTGGAATGCTTAGAATTGCATCTTTGTGTTTATTTTGTAACTCGGCTAAAATGAACAATTCTTGAAATTGTTGATGAAGCTAATGCAAATAATTTCAATTAAGAATACTAATGAAATGCTATAGAATTTTTTATTTTTAAAATTCACACAAATTTTTAAAATTCATACATATTTCACCACATACGGTCAGGATTCTCAGTCGTATTTACTGACAGTTAAAAACATATTTTTCGTGGAAGTGTACTTTAGGAATTGGACCGTGCAATAGGGTACGGTCGGTAAAGAAGACTCTTGTTCCGACTCAAGTGACATTTAATGAGAAACAGAAATACGTTTTTAACTGTCAGTAAGTCCGACTGAGAGTCTTGACCGTATGTGGTGCATTGGGCGTTAGAAGTAGTCTTTAGCCCATTTTAATTTTTTTGAGTTTAAAAATGTCTGGACACCATGGATAATAATTAAAGCTTCTAATAATTTTTTTTAAATTTTATGTAAATGTTATAAAAAAACTACATATGAATATAAGTATCAATTAAGATTATTTTCGGTAATTTATATCAACAATTTAAAGAGGTAAAGACAATTATGCAACCCCCTTTGCCCGCTTGGCCAGTTTATTAGTTACAATGTTATTCGATTTAAGAGTCGAAGTTAAGTTAAATAAAAGTTCGTAATGTTTAGTATTGTAATCCTAACTAGTAACATTGTTAATGCAAAAGTGTGTTTGTTTGTTCTTCTTTCACGTCGCCAAGAATTACAATTACACAGTTATAGTTGGCGGACAAGGATCTATTCTATCCTATAAAATCTCATTTCGTTAGCAAAATTCTTATTTGAAACTGAAAAAGCACTCGAATGGAATAACAAGCAATATTGTAAAGGTGAGCATGATTTTTTTGAAAAGCTATGTTGGCCGGGTGCGAACCACAGAGTGAGGGTAACGAAATCGACCGCAGCGCTCGCTGCGATAGAAATGGAAATATTTAAAGGCTCCTGTTATAATATTGTCTTACATATAATGTCATGTTTACTATTGGAACCATTGCAGTTTAGCAAAAATGTGAATTTCATTGATGTCTTAATGAAAGAAAATACATAAAAAACGATGTATTTGAAAAAATAGGTTTTGGTACTTATTATTTTATTATGAAAAATTAATTGGGTAAAAAATTACAATAATATCTTCATATGTTAAATTGCAATTTTTTCACTTTAAATTTATAATTAGATATTACATATTTAATAAACGTATAAATATGAATGGTGATAATAATAGAAAAACATAAATAAGAGATTAATAACAATTTACAAAATTTTAAAAAGATGACGTCTATTTCACTTAATGTTAACAAAAACATTCAGTTCTACCAATCTTACAAATTTATTATTAAATCTTTAGTTTATGATATTTTTCAATTATATCTTGATAATGGGGAACAAATGCATTTTAGCAACAGCGAGAATTTCACTGTGTCAGCCCAAAAAAAACAAGAAATTTGAAGTAAGTAAAGAGGATCCATGAAAATATAACTAAAAAATTTTGTATATCATAAACTAAATATTTAAAGGTCATAATTATTTACCTTTTTAATACTGTGTAAAGTGTTATTATTAACATTTTTCTTTAGATGTTTGTCGAGTGTGTAGGATATAATTATAAATTTAAAGTGAAAATAGTGGAAAATACTTCAGCAATAACAAAATAAATATATTTATCGTAAGTAATTTTTGCAATACTGAGTCGTATTTTCTGAGTCGTATTTACGTAATTTTTTATGTATATCCTTTAACATATAAAATCACTAAAATTAGTATTTTTGCTGTAATAAACTCATACCTAATTTTTTATGCATTAAAAGCAAATTTTCTAAATATGACACGATAGTTATTTTGTAATAAATTGTAAAAATACTTTAAAAAATATTCAATTCTAATTTTAAAGATTTCCCATATTAAATTGGAAATCAGATAAAAAAAATGAATGGATAGCTAGTATAAAATACATTCCGTCTGACATTGTTTGTGTTTGAAATGTTATAACACGGGTAATACATTTATTACTTCACTCATTTTGTTGAACTTAAAACAAATGGATATTATATACCCAGAAGGGTCCGGACAACTAAAATATTGTTATTATTTGTTAATAAAAGTGTTTATTTAGATATTTTCCGTTATTTTTATATTATTCACGTAAATATTCATCAGAGCCGTTAAGTTGAAGTGTACTAATAAAACCGAAGCGCCTTTAAAGCAGCTGACGCTAGGCGGCGCTGATATTACGGACACAGCCAATAGACAATGTACGCAATATTAAGCATGCAAGAGAATGGAAAGAGCAAGAGAATCGTTCCCTTTGATCCTTAATTTAGAGTGAAATATTTTTATTTTTTTTGTCATTTGTACTATAAAGTCACGAAAATAAAGACTAAGTATTTAAGTTCCCTTAACTTTTCTAGATGCCGCTGCATGTTTTAATTTCTCTCTATGAAAGAATCTATCAATCTATCTTCCACAAACAATTGTTTACGTGAAGCTGGATTACTTATAGGCCATAGACACTAGCAGATAGATCATGAAAACTTTCTTGTACTCTTTTTTGGTATCAATGTTTTTTGTCAGTCATCTAGAATAAAATTGACAAATCAATTTTATTTTTACGAACAAATGTAAATTACTTATTTTTATTTTTCAAGCTTTTTTTCCATTTTTATTCATTGAATCAAATTTTCTCTTAAGAATAAAAAGAAATGATTAACACGTTTTCATAAACATTTTATTTAATGAGAAAATTATGGTTTTTTAATTAAACAAAGTTTGTGACATACGATAAAAATAAACAATAATTTGGTTAAATACTACATACTTATCTTTTCATATTTTTATTACTTCATATGATCTTTCAGAAATGTTCTCCCTTTTCATTTTTTTATTCTTTCAGAAATGTTCTCTGCTATTTAAATGTACATTGACGTAAAATCCGTCATGACAATAAATATGTTCATAAAATCTCAGCAGTACACAATAAAAATGAGAAAAAGAAATATTTAAGTACTGAAAATTTCCTGTTCCTAACTATAATTAAACGAGCGAACCCGCGGGAAGGACTAGTTATTATAAAACTTTAAATAGAACAAAAATAATTAAAAAAATGGAAGACCTGTAAATAATTATTATAATTATTAAAATTATATAATTTCGTTAATGTATACTAATTTAATTATAAGTTATGTACATATAGGTTATAATGTTTCCTTAATAGCTACGTAATTTCCCTATCGACTTTTATGTAAAAGATAATTATTTCATAGGTCGTTATCTGAATGTTTAGTTCACTGAATTTTCGTGGATATCGTGAACCGGATCGTTATCTTTTTCTTTTTCGTAAGAGATATTTTTCCATGACTTGCAGGCATTTCGCACAGTTGTTTATTTTAAATTTAAATGTACTCATGATGACAATTGCAAAGTATGTTTGTAAGCTCTGATAATTCTCTGATAAAATTGTTATATTAATAACTTATAATATACGAGTTAACGTACACGTGTACATGTAGCAGAGAGCACTACGTTCAGGTGCTAGGATAAACTACCCCAAACCGGAGTTACTTTGGCATAATTTAAAAGGTTTTCCGGGAAAAATAATTTAAGTCCTAATTTAAGCTTGGCCATGAAATGTACACCATTACTAGATTTTTCCACAGTTTCTTCAACGTGTCTAAAGTAATCTCATTTTTGGGGTTACCGTGCTATATCATTACCTGAAAGTTAACGTGAATACTGACTATTTTTTGCGTGTGTATTATGTTATTAATATCTACATATACCTATGTATAATCATCAATTGAATAAGTAATAATATTCAAAATTTATAAAAAAAAAATTATGCAGATATGTTATTAATATCTACATATACCTATGTATAATCATCAATTGAATAAGTAATAATATTCAAATTTTTTATAAAAAAAAATTATGCAGATATGTTATTAATATCTACATATACCTATGTATAATCATCAATTGAATAAGTAATAATATTCAAAATTTATAAAAAAAAAATATGCAGATATGTTATTAATATCTACATATACCTATGCATAATCATCAATTGAATAAGTAATAATATTCAAAATTTTAAAAAAAATTATGCAGATATGTTATTAATATCTACATATACCTATGTATAATCATCAATTGAATAAGTAATAATATTCAAAATTAAAAAAAAAAATTATGCAGATATGTTATTAATATCTACATGTACCTATGTATAATCATCAATTGAATAAGTAATAATATTCAAAATTTATAAAAAAATTATGCAGAAATCGTTTGAGTGCTCATAGCACAGTAAATATGGTGATGTGCGTCGCAGTAGACGCCAGACCAGATTGGTGCAAGCATCGAGGTTCGAACAATTCACACGTTATTCGGAGTATGTCAACAAATCATGAATAATTAATACTATGAACTTCTGTAAGGATATGACGGTTTTCCTTGTGGTTCCAGAGATAAAAGAATTTTTCATACAAATTTGTATTATATAAGTAATCCGTTTCCATGCTAAATTACCTTGCGTGACATGTTTGAGCATAGTAATGATAAACAAAAGCTGTATCCAAGCAAAAACGACCCTTAAAATAAAAAATTCCTAATTTTATGAAAATTGATTTTCAGCCCGTCGCGTCGCTCCGTGTGGATAGACTTTCGATGATGGTTAAACTTCTAAAATCACTCTGTGTCAAAATGGAGTTAACCTTTAAAAAAACTGTCGAACTATTTGTTCACTACAATGAAATTAATCCAGATTTGCGCTACTATCTAGTCACTACAATCAAATTAACCCCGATTTACGGTACTATTTACAATAAAACGTTTCATTTGAAATGTTGGATATTTTCAAGTAAAATGCCCACATAAAAGAAAATTCCTAAAACAGGATTAGATACTTATGTTTGTATATTATAAACTGTAAGAAAATGTTCAGATTTGTTTTCCCTAATCGAAACGATTGTGCTGTATATATATATATATATATATATATATATATATATATATATATATATATATATATATGTATATATTACTGGTAAAAAACAAATTCACACTTATTTTTCAAAAATACTTATTTATTTAGAAACCTGTTCATAGACTAGTAAGTTTATACGCGAAGTATTTAATGCTATGTGAATTATCTGACATGAGGATACGTCGATTCGTTTGGAAAAAAATGCAAATAATTTAATCTTTCAGATAATTTTACAAACCGTTCTAAACATTTTTATATAATTTGTTTAACGCATCGTCATTAGTAGGTAAATTGTTGCGACAATAGTAGTTTGAATTAAAACTATGTGATCACCATGACTTCGGGAATTAAAACTGTGTGATCACCATGACTTCGGGAATTAAAATTGTGTGATCAACATGACTTCGCGAAAGTATTTATAATGTGGAAAGGAGACCGGGGAAAAGGGATCTGGCATTAAAGAAATAAAACATAATTTTAATAAAGCTGATATTTTATAGAATAGAAAAAAAACAGACAATTTAGTGAGCGAGTTGTGGAATGGGCAAAAAATATAATTTGTAATCCACAACAAAAAAGCCATTTCCACTTATACGTGTATTTTGTGTTTGTAATATATCGAGGATTGTTAATAGGAAATGAAAATAACAATAAAAATTTAGTGAAGCACATAATACTTTTCAGAAACAATTAAAAAAA
Organism: Druceiella hillmani; assembly: GCA_039881145.1. Lineage (NCBI taxonomy): Eukaryota > Metazoa > Arthropoda > Insecta > Lepidoptera > Hepialidae > Druceiella > Druceiella hillmani. The sequence goes on along the minus strand of JAYKKI010000032.1, from coordinate 18,251,286 downwards.
AACAAGAAATATTGATTATTTTTTAAATATTTAACCATTGCCAAAAGGAATTAAATATAAAGTGTTAACCGACGTTGTAATTTGTTGTGCTGTTTTTCTAAATCAGGAGTTCCCAACCAGGGGGGCGCGCCTCTCAAGGGGGGCATAGAGAGATGTCAAGGGGGGGAGAAAGCGTTTGCATTTTAGAAAGAAAAAACAAAAAAATATACAAACAACATTAACACATAACATTATAATGTAATGTTTAATTTACGTGCATAAAATTAATGAAATTAAACATCATATTCACTATTATTACCACAAACTTGCGAAAAATTTTACGTTTTAGTGTACATTTTTTGTTGAGAAATCAGTTTGAGTGTGTAAAATTATTGTGTCTCACTGTTAAAAGGTAAGTTTGTGTATTTACAAAACTTCAGTTACCATTTTTATTTAATTTACTAAATCAATTTTAATGACCATGAGGAAGTAAAAGGGGGGAGCATGAAAAAATAATTTATAGTCCAGGGAGCCTCAACAAAAAAAAAGGTTGGGGAACCCTGTTCTAAATGAATGCTTTTTCTCTCTTTACAAATTTTACGTGGATTTTTTTGATAACCCTTTCGAACCTGCAAATTTCATGGATTAGCATGTTACACCTATGAATAGAGGATATAACAGGACCTATAGAGGACACAAATTATTTTTTCTATCGTACTGATTTAACTAGTCCCATGAAAGTGGCTTTTACAAACTATTATGAAATATTATCTGATTTTTCATTAAAAATGCAACATTGCATTTGTCTGATTGACGATTTAAATAAAACTTTCAAGAGGCTTGTTTTTTAATTTTTTTTCTATATAAGAGTGTCACATTTACTCTTGTAACACCTGGACTGCATTATACATTATTGTAACACCTGGACTACGTTACATACTAATATTATATGACCTTTTAATGGTCTCCTTTAAAAAATGATTTCATCCATTTTTCAGAAAACCGATTTATAACTTTTTTTAAGAATCGTAAAGCGGTTAGAAAAAATATTTAAAAATGTTCATAAAAAAACTCTCAAATACAAAATTTTATTTAAATCGGTTCATTCGTTTAGGCGCAAGACCGTAACAGATAAAATACAGAAAGGTACACAAAATTTTTTGTTGGCAAGGCTGCTCAACCTTTTTAACAATCGGGCCAAACGGTGGTGGATTCAGACTTCACGATGGGCCACTGACAATTCCTATTTCAGTTACTCTAAGGATATGAGCAATAAAAATCCAATATTAAGAAATAAAATAAAATTATTGTTTATTAGGTAATATTATGAACAAACAGAAAGTATCTTATGCTAAAATTTAGCAGCTAAATAAAGAAAGAAAATTGAAGTAAGTATGTATCTTCTCAAATCTAAATCTAGGGTAAGTCGTTGTTACAATTAATGTGATTTCTGCTATTGTTTGTCTTTTAATAATTTACTTATGTTAGGCGAAAAATCCGATGTTGATAGTAACAACAAATCCCAAATATGTTGTTGTGTTAAGGTTGTGCGGTATTTATTTTTTACATAATTAAGGTCTGAAATAACCTTTTCACACACATATGGTGATCCAAAACTACTTAAAAACTGTAAGGCCAGGTCAGTTATTGCTGGAAATTCTGCTTTTGGTACCAATTTCCAGAAATCTGTAAAATCTTCTGAAGAATTTTGTGCTTTCGAAGACAATTTGTTGGCAAAAAGGTTTTTTAACGTATCATGATTTTGCAGTTCAACGAGTTCCAACTGAATATTGGCAGGATAACCAACTATTTCCGCCAAACTTATTATGAAGGGATCTATAAAAATTTGTATATTTTGTTTTTTGCTTTCAAAGTCTTGAAATCTCTTCTCAAACGACTGTGATAAGCATCGAATTTTAGATTGGTATTTAGAATAATTAACAGAAGTAATATTCAGTTCTTTTTTCAAATGTTTTAGTGTGGGGAAAAGGTTAATATTTTCTGTAGCCAAATGAATCGAAAAGAGATTTAATTTTGCTTTGAATCCGTTTATCAAATTAAACATAGTCGGAAGTGAACAATCTTTACCTTGTAATTTGAGATTCAAAATATTGAGGTAATTCGTAATGTCAACAATAAATGCAAGGTCACTCAACCAGGATGTATTTTTTAGTAAATCAATTTCAAATGATAAAGCCCCTTTCTGCTCTAAAAATTGCAACACCGGTTCTCTCAAGTTGAAGAAATGTTTCAACATGCTGCCCCTTGAAAGCCATCGCACAGCACAGTACAGTTGTAACTCTCCATATTCGCTGATTTCTTCTTCAAATAATAGTCTGAATTGACGTCTGTTAAGAGCTTTTGCACGTATGTAATTTATGCAACGTACTAATATATATATTGATAATATCATCCAACTCCATATCCTTTGCACACAATGCTTCCTGGTAAATAATGCAATGATAATGCCTTTTTTTCAATACATTCTTTAATTTTCAAAAATATGTCTTTTCCTTGGGTTGTACTTTCCAGCTCACAGACTTCTAGTAAATCTTGCAACACATTTCAATTTTCTTCAACACACCGCACAAAAATAGCCAACTGAGATCTACTCGTTAAATAGCAAGTTTCATCTAACGCCAATGAGAAGTATTTGCACTTAGCTACGATTTCTTGAATCTGCTCATTGATGTCAACTGCCATTTGCTCTACCCGTCTCGTGACAGTGTGCCGTGAGAGTGAAATACTGTGCGCTTTAGCTTTGACGTGTTTATCATCACAATTTTGTGCAAAGATCGTCAAAGCCTCTAACAATCTCTCCATCGGAAAACGATTTCTTTTTTTTGGTTAAGAGCAAAGAAACCTCGTAAGATGTTTTGACCATGGATTCAAGCTCGTCCTGCCTTTTCACGAAAATATTCTGTTGGTTAAATAGTTCCCGTTTCTTTTTCTTTATATAACAATATTTATTTTCCCATTCATCATGAAAAATACGACAGGTCCCTGTTGATTTCGAAGTACTCGGTTTGATGTGAGCCATACTGAAACAAACCACATTTTGTTTATATTTTCCTTTCAAAATAAGTAGGTACCTAAATAATATGAAAATATAAATACATTGAATAACATACCTTTGACAGCCAATGTAATTACGAAAATGACAAAATATATGTGCCAGTTACTCATTAACAAAAATATAAATTAAAAAACTTCACTTTTAACAGTCAGTTAAAGTTTATCTGTTAAACTATAAATAATTTATCACGTGCGCACTCAATTGTTTCTCGAAACATAATGAGACTGTATTGCGCGGGCGGGGTCGACGAGCGTGCGGACAGTGTAGGACACTGTAGGTACTAAATTCCTTCGTGGCAGGCAATTTGGCGGAATTTTTCAATTTGGTGCGTATTTCAAAACTTACTTGCGCGGGCCATTTAAAATTCTTCCACAATGTGGCCCGCGGGCCTGGGGTTGAGCACCCAAGGTCTATGGGTATAGCAGTGTGATTTTGGATGACAACGTCATATTTCATGGGCACATTATTGAAATCTGTCAGAAAACCTAAAGTTGTTTTTGTTTTTCATGGAATTTAGTGAGATGTGATTTTATTTTACCTTGTAGTGATTATTATTCTTGAAACAAAACTATATTCGATTTTATATTGTGTAATTTAGAGTTACCGCCGAAACAAATAATGTTTCTTTCAGATTTTACAAGTTTACTCAACACGGCAATTGCATTTGATTATGATTTTTTGTTTAATAAATAGTCACGTGAATAAAACGTCGATAATACGTTTATTCTCCTGGTTGCTACATGACAGGATGAAATAATAATTTATTTCTCTGGCCTTGAGCTTGTACAAATATCTTGCAGCCACGAGTATATTTTTTTTGCCCCTTAGAACGACCAATGCGTTATAGTAAGTGTTAAAATATTAAGTACAATCTAACACTGCTAGCGATACTTGTTTAACTAATCAAAGTATTTATAATTTGTCATTGACCTGTAAACTAAAAAAAGAAAAAACAAAATATATTTGTCACTGTTCCGTAATTTTTATTCTTTCTCTGCTAGTTAGTTCCTTTTCTATTATTGCTTTTATTATCCTTTTTTGCTAATATTTGTATCATAATAATTGGTTACTGCCCAAAGACGATCAAACATTTATGTTTTACCTAGAAAGTAGCACTATAAAATGAGCTTAATACAGTAATTAGCTTTGTTTGGACATAACTTGTGGCGTTGGCCGTAGCATGTTCACATTTTTTTCTTTTTCAGCTAAACTCAATAAAATTATCGCATATAGCATCTCTGATATCAATGGGAAAAATTGAGAAGTTAACTGGTTGATGTAATAACCAAAGTGGGAAATTCACATTAAACAATTATTTGAAATACGAGGAACTGTGGGATACAAAATAAACGGGTTCTGACCCGTATTCAGGATGATACAAAGGATATGAAGGTAATACTTTCAATAGACCGAATAAGTTATGTCCACTTGCAGGGCGAGATTACATCGAAACAAATTTGGGGAAAAGTTGAAAAGTTATTTGATTACTGGATAAGTAGGCTTGCTACGAGTTCTGCTTACTACAACGCTGGATAACAGTTCCAGTATTGAGTACTACGTAAACCAGGTAACGACAATATCCCACAAGCTCACAAATATAAATTATGTACTGGAAGACGAGAGTTTCGGTCATCGTTATCTGCTGGCATGGCTGTCTACAAATCGATGACCATAGCTATGGAGAGCTCTGGGATGTTGAGTACTGCAGTTTATATAAAAACCTGGCTATATTGGCTCTGGAGCGTCGCTGTAGATGTTAACAGACAAACAGCGGATATACAATACTTCTCCTGCAGTCAATAATATAAATTATAAATGTGTAAAGTATTTGAAACTTACAACTCTGTTAAGGAGCCTGGGGTTGAGAATCTCATCTGTGGATTCTTGTATATACAAAATATTTTCATCATCAATCTTGTATTGATGATGAAAATATGTTGTTTATATTAACCTACATTGGTGACTTGATATTTTTTATACTAAAATTCAAAAATGAAAAGAAATAAAACATCAGTTTTGAAGTATATTTTATATGAAAGAATTTGGACCAGTGCAACATTTTATTATTTGAGAGACAAAGCAAAATTTTAATCGAATTAAGATCTGTGTAACCTATATAAAGAAGAAAACACTATAATTACAGAAATACTATATCAAGAAGCGATTGGTACCTATCATAAGGTACGAGACTTGATGTGTGTTTGATAGGAAATAAATTCATTAGCTTCAATAATAAACCAGAATTACAAACACTGGCTAGCAGTTAAGAGAGTGCTGCGGTATATAAAAGGAACAAAAGAACAAAGATTAATATTTAGCCAGATAAAGAAGAACAAAGGGCGTTTGACTTCTGCGATTCAGACTGGGATATTAATAACCGGAGATCCTGCTTTGGGTATATTCTCTTTTGTTTCAGCTGTAATATTATGGTAAGCGCTAAAATACTGTTGCCTTATCGGCCATGGAAGCAGAGTATATGGCATTCGTTACTGCGTTACAAGAGTACTTGTATCACTCAAAGTGCAATCATATTCCCAGGTACTGATGCATATTATGCGCGCAGCAAACGTCTTGACATAAGATACCACTTAGTTGGGCAGAAAGTTGCCAATAAGGAAATTGAAGTCAAATATGTCGGGAATATAGTTGCTGATATTCTGATGAAAACCATCTGACAAAATAATACTGATGGCTGTTCCAGGGCAGTGGGTGATAATATATTAAGCACAACCTAACGCTGCCAGCGACATAGGTCTAACTAATCAAAATATTTATGATTTATTACAGGCCTGTAAACCAAAAAAAATGGCACTTGTTAATGTCTTGTATTGTTTGACGTTTCACTGTTCCTTTTATATAACTGCTTTGATTAAAACACTAAGTCCTTTTTTGCTAAAAAAAATATTAGAAAAACAGTGAGATGTGTTTAGTTTTATTTCATCTTTTCTGCTCAATTAATTGCTTCACATATGCGACTGTAGAGTTGCTTCGTGGTTCGCGATGAATCAAAAGTTTGTCTTATGGTAATTCGCATTAATGGATTCTGTTTTACTTGATGTTTTAAAAATATTTGTCTTTTTATGTTGAATCTGAAAATTGGGCGTAGGGTTTTTGAAACAAAAATAAATAATGAGTCCTCTCGGGAATAATTCGTAACGTACAATTATCATAAAAATCCAATTTTCTGTTAAACAATTCATAGAGTTCAAAGAAAAAGTTACGTCAAAATGAAAATTATAAACTTTAACATAAGAGAAAATGATGAATAGGAAAAAGGCATATGTTAAGTTGGTCACATAAAATGTTTTGTTCATAATGTTTTACAATTTCTCACCGAATCAGGCTCATAAAATAAAATTTGTACTTCTTGGATTTAAAATTAATTAAATGAAGTAATAACAACGAAGTATTGTCGGTTCGTTCATTCATCCAACATTTGATACTGTCGTCGCAGTGTTGTTTGATTGGGTTGATCACAAGGCATACGGCCTCTGAGGGCGCGGCACACCCCGGGTTCGATTCCCGGCCGTTCGTCGAGCGGGGCTGGACTGGTGTTATGATTGGCTGTAAGAGATTGCTATTATAACAATAAGTTCGCATATGTACCAATTAGATATATTAAAGTATTTGAATAATAAAGAAATAGATAAATCTGGACTGTCAGACAATATTACCATAGCAACAACAGCAATGTGACTGCCATCTTTCATGCTCTTTCAACGTTGAACCTGTTATTAACTTCCGAATTTGAGAAACAATTTGGTTTTTTGGCCAGGTCTTCAAAGTTGGTTTTCCGATTTTAATCGAAAACTATAATTAGCATCTATATTTAAAACAAAAAGTTAGATATGTCTTCATATCAAATGAGTTTTTGTAGAATGTAGTTTTAAACTTAAAGTACTTGTATCTCTAGACCGCTAGTTTTTCTAATTCGGAAATACATACAGTTATGTAAGGCACTAGATAATATGAAACAAAGTATGTCCGAAGGCATTAGAAGACACTGTAACACCTTCATTCCCTGATTTGTTTGGATCTATATTGGATATTAGTGCAAGGCTTTCATCGTTTTATGGAAAGTGCAGAGAAAAACCATGCGTAAGGAGATATTTAATACTTTTTAATATTTTATCTTTATATATTTGAGAAGAATACATAACAGAGATAAACAAACAGATGAAGAAAAGAGTGAGATACTTGTTATTCGGATGAAGACCAGTTACAGAACCATAAATGTTCGCCATGTCTCTTAGAGTAAATATCATATTTGTTCTGAGAGTACTTACATATTTTGAAATTTTAATTAAATTTTATAAATATTGGGTTAATAATATCTTTAAATATTTAACTCCTCAAGGGATTAAAAGGGGTAAAATGTATTTTCACAAATTTTATTAAATTTCCCACGTTTTTGCGATTTGATTTCGCTCAAATATTTGTTTATAAATGAACATGAGAATGTTTTACTTTTTCAGTCTGTCTGGATAGTGCAAAAATCGACAAAAGTCGCAAAAATTTCAGACCTCCAATTTCTCACCAAAATGGCGACATAGCACACTTCTTGCTGAACACATAATTGTATGAGAAATAATGTACCTTTTAGGGTAAATTAGTAATAAAATCATGAACGTAATCGTCTCTTGAGTCATAACGTCGTTTAGACTTACGATTTAAAAAAAAAGTGTTAACTAAATTACTAAATGAGAGAAGTAATAATGTAAAAAAACACATATTTACCTTTTCGAATTGGTAAGGAATTAAAGTTAATTAAAATTTTCTTACTACCAGTAATTTTTGGGTAACCACAAAAAGAAAAAAGGACCCTTACAAGTTCGTTTACGTATCTGCACGCCTGTTCTTCACAGCCATTTTTTTTTCAGAAACCGCTTAACGCATGAACTTGAAATAGACATGTAATAAAACACATTAAATTGCCCATTTGTCAATAGTTTATACGCAAAAATATTCAGATGGCCTTTTTAGGGGTATAGAAATTTCCCTTATTAAATCATTTGTTTTGCGCTAGATAACCTTTTCAAAATATTCATGTAAGAATTAAAGAGGGATAAAGAGGCGTTAATCTTTTTTTTATTTTATAAATCATGTGGAATATTTATCACTTGAAAAGGTTTGAAACGAGGAATACAAAAATATTCCTCATAATTTTCAAATGCGTATTTAAAAAGATATTCCTAATAATATGCGGAAACAGAGCATTTCCGCTTTTATTTCCGAAACTACTGAGTCAAAAATCGTGAAAAAGCAGGGTTGGTAAATTTTGACTAGAAGATTACAGAAAAACTTTACCGATTATTCTAGATCTCATAATTTTTGAAATAAGTATTATGTTTTACCTCTGTGAAAGAGATATTAGAAAATATATTTACTTTGTGAAGTGTTAACATTTTTTAAATAGGAATGTATTTACTTTGTTAAGAATTATTAATTTTAAATATTTCTATAGAAGTACTCTTAAATATTTATAGGTACGTACAGAACCCTGGAAGTGAGACGTATGTAATAAGTACGAACGGAACCCTGGAAATGAGACATCGGAATAAGTACGTATAGAACGCTGGTAGTGAGACGTACGGAATAAGGACGTACGGAACACTGGTAGTGAGACGTACGGAATGAGTACGTATGGAACCCTGGTAGTGAGACGTACGGAATAAGTACTTACGGAAACCGGGTAGTGAGACGTATGGAATAAGTACGTACGGAATCCTGGTAGTGAGACGTACGGAATGAGTACGTACGGAACCTTGGTAGTGACACGTATGGAATAAGTACTTACGGAAACCGGGTAGTGAGACGTATGGAATAAGTACGTACGGAACCCTGGTAGTGAGACATACGGAATAAGTACGTACGGAAACCAGGTAGTGAGACGTACGGATAAGTACGTACGGAACTCTGGTAGTGAGATGTGCGGAATAAGTATGTGCGGAATTTCGGTATTGAGAGTTCTACTCGTGTTTCAAGGTTTTTAAATGAAGTTTTTAAGTTAGGTTCATGAAGTCGAATTTTTGAGAATATCTATAGCATACCTATGAAAGAGCATTAATATCAATATTTTTATCAATATTTTTAAGGAGTATATCGTTAAAAAATATGCGCCCGAAAAATAAGAAAAAACAAAATCAAAAGTAGTAAAAGATTAAAAAAATTTATTTTAAAAATATTCCAGTCTATGAAAGTCTTCTACTAAACCATTAATTTTATAAACATACTGTTCAGAAGGTTTCATTTTGAACATGGGTATCTCACTCAAGTCCGTGTCTAGCTCATATTCTTCCATTGCCATTACTGACTTTTCTTCTGTACTGAACATTAATACGTTATTAACAGCCATGCTGAGTGCAAAGTTAGCATATATTTTTAGATCCTCCAACATATTTGACCACGGATAGCATTTTTCTACATCCATGGAGAAGCGAGCTAAGTGGTCGCGAAGACCATTGTAGTAGGCTTTTAGCATATCATCGTAGTGTTCTTTGCGCAGGTCCTGATCCGTACAGCAGAATATGAAGTACATTATGTCCAGGACGGGCGAACCGTATCTACCTATTTGGTAGTCTAGGAGACGGATATCGACTGGTTTTCCATCCTGCAAAAGAGGAAAGCGAATAATTTAAATTATGGAAATTTTATGAAAAAGGCCAATTATGATTAAATCTAACAATAAAGGTCTTAACTTTTGTTTCCAACTTAGACGAGACTTTTATCCAGCTAAAATGACGAAGCAGAAGAGCATATAAAGATAAGTAAATTATATATATTTCAAGGCAGTCTCTTTTGACTCATTGATCTAATATCTGCACCTTCACCAAGCAGAGGTGACTGAAAGGTCTTGGAAGAGATGTCCAAGGAAGAGTGTGTCCCTTGTTTCTCTCCGTGATACCATCAAAAACGATGCCCAGAGCGTCATGGAGGCTATTATAAAAATAATAAATAAATGACAATTTGCCTAGTGAATTTAATTTTATACATTCTAAAAATTTCGGTTTTTTCTCTTGTGTCTGCTAGTATCAAATCGAAAAGATACCTCTAGATAGAGAGCATTGCGTGAGCTTATTTACTGTAATAAAGTTAATTGTCCTATTCTTTGTCGTAAGATGTGGTGCTATATCGTATGCTGTGATGTCTTTTCCCTACTATGACCTGTGTACTAGCATATGCAAATTATCGGAGTGAAATGCGTTTTGATCTATCACAAGTAATTTAGGCATGCTAAACGTCAGTTCAAGTTCTATATTTTTAGATTAGATTACGGTTAAACTTATTGTTATAGTATAGTCGTGTAAAACGCGTTGACGACGAAATTCGCTGAATTTCTGGAATACTCGTATTATTCAAATTATAACCATATAAGTTATGAGAAATTATATTTAATTATTTATGTACTTTAATGTATAATGTTGATACATATGGCGGATCTATTTCCACGAGAGCAATCCCTTACAGCCAATCGGAACACCACCAACAAGCGGCCGGGAATCGAATCCGGATTCCCGCGGCGTGCCGCGTCGTCAAAGGCCGTATGGCTTAATAGCTTTAATACAGTAAATCGTATTTGTTGTAGAATTTAATTTCTGACGTATTTTTGAACACTTTCGATTTCTTTCTCGTACACTTCTATTTATTTTATGTCTACAAACTGTATGAAATGTAGAAGTTTTTACAACAGCAAGCAAATTTTTTTTAAATTCACCCTCATTTGAATTTCAGCTTTCAACTCTCAGAATAAAAATTGTTGCAAAAATTGTAATATTATTTATGAGCCAAGTGTGAATTTTAAATTATTTGTCGGTTTTTTTTCGAAAGATTACAAAACTTAGAGTATTTTTTAAACTACAGCTAAAGGAATAACAGGTATGTATCGTTCCTTTAACTCGTACACTTGTTTCTGACGTGGTGCCATTTAAAAAAAATATGGTAAAAAAGGGCAACAACCTTTAATAAGATTTTAAATATTTTTATCCATAATTAAAATTGTTGAACATTAATTTGTTTTTATAAGGAAAACAATAATAGTAATAAGAAAAACACATAAATTTTCCAAATTTGTTGCGAATTACAATACATAGGGTATGGTTATATTTCTGAAGTTATAAATCGAGCCCTGTCCGACCATGATTGAATAAGACACATTACATGCGCCCCAGAGGTAACAAAATCACTTATCCGATTGACAAGGCATTTTACAATCATAGAACTTATTTACTCAAGAGGAACATAAAGTATATAATATATTTATTAGAACGTATGTATTGTTCAATATTCAACAATACATACGTTCTAATAAATGTATTATATATTTTATGTTCCCCTTGAGTAAATTTAATCTTTAATAATAGAGATTATATGTAATGACCCGTTTTCTATAGGAATCTCCTGGACTATAGATATATTTTTGAGTAAGAACGGTTATGGCTAAATTAAAATACATTTGAAAGAATTATACAAGACAATGAAAACTAAGAAAGGTTCGGGATAAATATGGTTAATTTATAACTATATAAGGTTCGGGAGAAATATAGTTAATTTATTAGAGATTGTTTGTAATAAATATTAAAATACGTTTGAAAGAGTTATACAAGACAATGAAAACTAAGAAAGATTCGGGATAAATATGGTTAATTTATTACTATATAAGGTTCGGGAGAAATATAGTTAATTTATCAGAGATTGTTTGTAATAAATATTAAAATACGTTTGAAAGAGTTGTACAAGACAATGAAAACTAAGAAAGATTCGGGATAAATATGGTTAATTTATTACTATATAAGGTTCGGGAGAAATATAGTTAATTTATCAAAGATTGTTTGTAATAAATATTAAAATACATTTGAAAGAATTATACAAGACAATGAAAACTAAGAAAGGTTCGGGATAAATATGGTTAATTTATTACTATATAAGGTTCGGGAGAAATATAGTTAATTTATCAGAGATTGTTTGTAATAAATATTAAAATACGTTTGAAAGAGTTGTACAAGACAATGAAAACTAAGAAAGATTCGGGATAAATATGGTTAATTTATTACTATATAAGGTTCGGGAGAAATATAGTTAATTTATCAAAGATTGTTTGTAATAAATATTAAAATACATTTGAAAGAATTATACAAGACAATGAAAACTAAGAAAGGTTCGGGATAAATATGGTTAATTTATTACTATATAAGGTTCGGGAGAAATATAGTTAATTTATCAGAGATTGTTTGTAATAAATATTAAAATACGTTTGAAAGAGTTATACACGACAATGAGAACTGTAAAAGGTTCGGGGTATATACATATGGTTAAATATTAGAGATCGTTTGTAATAAATATTGAAATACGTTTGAAAAACTTATACAGGAAAAAGAGAACTACAATAGGTTCGGAATATATATGACTAATTATTAGAGAATATTTGTAATAAATGTTAAAATACGTTTGAAAAGTTATACACGACAATGAGGATTATAAAAAGTTCGAAATATATATGGTTAATTATTAGAGTTGTTTGTAATAAATGTCAAAATACTTTGATAGAGTTATAAAAGGTTCGGGATACATATGGCTAATTATTGAAGATTGTTTGTAATAAATGTTAAAATACTTTTGAACGAGTTATACACGGAAGAAGGAAATATAAATGCTTCGAGATATATATGGCTAATTATTGAAGATTATTTGTAATACATATTAAAATACGTTTGAAAGATACATAACAAAGACAACTATAAATGGTTCGGGATATATATGGCTAATTATTAGAAATTATTTATAATAAATATTACGTTTGAAAGTGTATACATGACAATGAGAAGAATAAAAGTTTCGGGATATACATATGCCTGATTTATTTAAGATTGTTTGTAATAAGTGTTTTTATCTTACAAAATTGGACCGTAGGGTATTCGGCTACAGCACAGAATGTTATATATAAAATAGGTAAAACGTTGAGCATACCGTTAATAAATTAATTGTTTTTGTTTAAAAACCGGTGAAATAAAAAATAGAGTCGTAGCTCAAATTTTGCCCGGGTAAAGCCGGAATGGGTATCTAATATGTAATATTAACGCTTAAATAAATTTAAAATTTACAACATCATTGTTAAGAAAAAATAACGTTTTTGCTTATGTAAAATATTAAAATATAAAATAATATTATCAGCATACATTTTGTTAATCACTGTACTGTCATACGTAAGCTTACATTTTTTTTCAGTAGCAGTATAAATATAATACAGAAAGATCGATACCTAATGAAAATTCTAATATAAACCCACCTTATATTTGTACATCATATTATTGCTCCAGCAATCTCCGTGTCCCAAAACGCTTATACTTTTCGGCTTCATGCTTTCCACTAATCGATCATAAAAATTTTCCCCAAATTTCTTCAATTTCTCTTTCAACTCGTCTGAATTGAGATTTTCAATGGCTTTTGTTATCGAGGACATAAAAAAGGCACTGATATTATCTCTGTACTCCTGAGTTACATCCGCTACGAACATACCTTCTTGCATATTCTCTACAAAGTAGGCATATTTCTCAGGATCATCCCTCTGTAGGACAAATGAATGGGCGTGGTATTTGCCGATTGCCTCTAAGGTCAAACGAGTATGTTCAAAGTCGTATTTGTTGAATCTGTTGAATATTTTAAAGCCAGATGCTTTCAGATCTTCCATTACAAGGGTTTCACTTAAGTATTCATTGTAGACTTTGTAGCACTTTGGAAAGCGCAGTCTGTCCGCTTTTGGTATTCCCGCGTTCACTTGCATCTTTTCGAACTCTGTCAATAAGTTCTCGTACACGAAAAATTCACGTCCGTAGAATTTGTCGATAGGGAAATGGACTCTCATATCTTCAAGAGTGTGTGCAACTTTGACTATGAGTTCTATTTTTTTACCGCAAATCGCTGCCTGTACGCCGTAGATTACGCCCATATAATTCTCTCCTTTCACTGAGAACTTATTTACAGAAACTTCAGCGTCTTCAAAACCTTGTTCCTTTAATACTTCGTCTACGACAACTTGCACTTTATCCGGTAGAACATCTGATGAAAGCGCCATAATTCCTCTATATTTAATTATTTAAATACTAAAATAGTGTTTTACAGTCTCAGTGTAAGTTTGTCAAAAATACTTGGTGACCAGTTGCGTCTGATATCGACCGTAACTGATTTAGTGTGCTGACACAAAAGTTCAACACTGTCTGGATAATTTAATTATATATCACTATTATATACTGTTGGAAACTGATATATTTGATAGGCAGCGCAGATAACTGATCGATACCAAGGTAAGCTAATAAATGTACGCTTAACTAGAATATCAGTTTGAAAATAACTGTGAACAATATTAACTATAGTATAAACATGTTTTTATCGTTTTTATCTTCTAGGTACATAATTTTATCATCTAAGGTGATAAATATTGTATTCGTCGCGTGGTTTTACTTATAGGGCATTGTCCTTGTGATGTTTTGATTAGATAAGTCTACTGAAAGAAAATGTTATCATGAAATATTATGTCATTATTGCCACGTGTTATCTGTAGTCACCTGTTGGGTATAAACGTAAGAAAAGAAACGTAAAGACAGTTATGAATTGAGTTTAAACATAAATCAATATAATAGATCGCAAAATGCCATTAGCGCTGTCTGGCGGTAAATAAATCAACACTTGGTTAATTAATCGAAATTATTTGTAATGCCTAAACATAGCGTAGTGTATTGGATAAAAGAATATATTTGTATAGATATCTGAATTTCGGTCAGTTTGAATCGCGGAAAGCACATAAACGAAATTTTATTTTTTTATTTATTATTGGCACACAAACAGTTTTGTCACAATTATAACAATAATATTCGAGAAACGTAATCGTATAAATGTATAATTTTCTTGTGACAACACCAAAATCAGTGAGCACAGCATGATTAATTTGGTGTTACCATTGCCATATAATATTTTTACGAATAAGAAATATTTCAATTAATTTCAATAAACGAACAATAATGGAGTTGATCAATAAAATGCTCATTAAAATTTTAAATTAATTATAGTGAATTAAATAACAATTAATAAGGGAAAATCATGAGTTAATGCTGTAGAAAATTTTCGCAAATATATTTTTGTCATAAAAAGTATTCACAGTACTTTTTGAAAAATCTACTTTCATATTCACCTGTAAGACAACGTTTTTTACATATCATGGAAATAGGTAAGTGATTTCATAATACTAATATTAAATTTTTTGGCTCGTCTGTGCAAGTCACATATTTCGAAGGCTATTTTTATTTTATTTCAGAGTAAATAGATTTTTACTTCCAGGGTGAAGACATTTTTGTCGATAGACAAATGTTTTGCAATTTTAACCGGCTTCAAAAAGAGGATGAGTTTCTAATTTCGCCCCGGATATTCATATGTATGATTACCTAAGTTATGTATGAAGATAACTTGTACCGATTTGGATGATTTTTTAAAAGAGCATACTTCCATGTTGCTGCCAGGTGAGACGACAAGGTTCATTAAGAAATTTGGTACTGAGTTTGAATTCATTTAATACGTCTCTATAAATACTTTAGATACAGGTGGTGACCGCAGTCAGATCCTCATGATGGGATGGAAGATAGTGACAAAATTTCTCAACGGTTAAGAGCAGATCGATTGATTTTTAGGCGATTTTGACTTGTCTTAAGGTCGTAATCTTTTAGTAGCAAGTTGTGCTCAGAATATGATGATGGGCAGTGGTGACTGGGACTCTTCAAAAGTAAGGAGTAGATTTATTGTGATTGGGCCATTTTGACTTGTTTTGATGAGTCGTTTGTTAACACGTAGCGGCAAGGATTTAAATATGGAGTTAGACGGCAGTTAAAGGAACTCCTCAATAGTGGGGTGTAGATCCACTAAACTAGAGTTATTTTGACTTTGATAACGAGTAATGGTTAGAGTCCGACGATGAAACGGGGAGGTTACGGAAGAAATCCTCAATGGTTAGGAGGTTCCTCGATTTTAGGCTATTTTGACTTGTTCTAACGTATGTAAGAAAATAACAAAGTAAGAGTGCAAATGTAAAATTGTGTACAAGTATATACATTGGCTAGAATCGATAGGGCATTACGTAGAGAAGTAGTATATATAGGCATATACAAAGGCATGAAGCAACTAGAGATTTGGCAGGGATTTAAGTAAATATTTACAACACTTACATGGACATGAAGTAACTAGTATATTATTAGTTAGATGGAAAGTTTGTAAATATATATTACGAAGGACTGACGCTAATATGATAATGGTAGGCATTATGTACGTGTATATATATATATATATATATATAGTGGGTAATGATATGTCCTTATGTCTGCAAGTATAATGAATTGATGTGTATGGGCATGTATGAATGTATCTGCGTTCATCAACGTCGCATATACCTATTTCGATTTCAAGACATGAAGTATTATTGAATTCTTCGTGAGTTTTTGTTATCCAAGGTGACGTGGAATATTACAAATATTAGAAATACAGGTGATATAGGGAATAAACCGTTTTAACAAAAAAAAATATAGAACCAATATCAAATCACCAGTTATTAAGAAATGGCTGAAAAGTACAAAATAACAAAAATGTGAGTACTTAATTGGAACTCTAATGGCATTACATCGTTTCCAAACATAAATAATTTAAAAATTATACTGCTACTGTTAGAGGTTTTAGGAGTTACGGCCAAGTGGGATATGGCACTTATATGTATGTATGGACGGTTATCTACATGAGAGAGAAAGAGAGAGAGGACTTGGCATTGATCCTTAACATTTCTGATAGTAGTAGTAATTTGCAAAATTAATTTATTTTCGGAAACGGTATTTATTGTACAGAAGTTCTAAATAAATATTCGTATTTATTATTTTACACTTTTTAATGTGTTTTTTATTTAGTGGTTATTTAAATAGGAATATAAGTATTTTTATTTTCACTAAAAATATTTTTTAATCACGGTGTGTGATGTATCAAACAGAAGCTGATGTATTACGTTTATATGTGAAAAAGTAAAAACAACAATATTGCTGTCATAAAAAAATTAAAAAAAATGTTTTTTTAACCGTCTTGTCTTCAGAAGTAAAAAATTAATCGGACAAATCTGAAAGAATCAATGGAAGTGTCGGAATATTAATATTGGAACAAAATTACACGCAGCCTTTTGAAATTCACCGTACATTTGTTATAAACAATTTTATATACCCGTATATAAATCGAAATTACAATTAAGGTATTGGTGCAATTAAAAAAAAAGATTGATATAAATCCTTCATATTTTTACATAGACATAATTTTATCAGATAATAAAAAAAAAACGAATTTTTTTCACATCTTAATTATTTATTAAAATGTTTATACAACATTATTTTTTCGGACGTTGTGGATCTAAAGAATTTGCGCGTATCACTCGTGATAGGAATTCACTGCAAACTACAAGTTTGTTTTGAAAAGTTGGATAACGTGTCATTTCCAAACCTAGGTGTTATTTCTTTGGACCCTAGAGTTCTGTCTTCGCTTGACAGCAAATATGCCTATAATTTATCCTATGACAATATGGAAAAGTGCTCAGTTCAGTGCTTTCTTGTCATCGTGTTTCACGCTTATTATATTGATGCTCATTGCTTTCTTCAACAGGTCTTGTCTCACATTAATATGACAAGCGGTTCGCCATATCTGGGTCCATATCTATATAATTTCTTTAAACTTGATCAAACTGCATACACACTTGCTTTGTAATCCGTCCGATTTGAATAAATATGCAGAAATAAAATAACTTTTAAAGTCACACAAAAATGTTAACTGCATTATTTTAACTCGCCTTTTTAAATACGACCAAACTTCTGAAAATTTGTAGTTAGATCATTAATTTTACGTATATTGATTTCCAAGGATTTTTTCATGAAACCATATACCTTATTCCACTCCATATTCAGTGAAAAGTGGTCAATTATCGATGCTGGTTTTCATCCGCAGTAAAAATCAAGAAGTTATTGACAATTATGTGGAGAGTTCAAGTGACAAACCTTTCCAAGTCTAATAGCTTTGACCACAAACAGCAGTTTTCTACGTCCAGAGAGAAATGAATCCTGAAGGCTATTTTGTTAGGTCTCGATGATGTCCTCGTATTGTTCTTTGTACAAATCGTAATCCGTAGAACTGAGTGTGAAGTACATTATGTCCGGGATTGGTAAATTGTAACTTCTGACCTGAGAGTCGAAGAGACGAATTTTCACCAGTTTTCTATAATATATAGGACTAAGAAGAGTATCCAATTACCAAATTTTATTTATTTATTTAATGTATATTTATCGATGTAATAAAGACGACCTATTTGTATCGATGAAGAAGAAACTTGTTAACCAAACCCCAATTAATATTTTGAACAAAGAAACAATGATTTAATGGAACTTATAGAAAGGCAAATAAAACAATTCGATTTGAGCACTTAATTACGTAAGAAATATAAAAGATAACGCCGACACATTTCTGTAACTTTACTTTCACTCTTCATAAATATTTCGAACTCTGGTGCGACTGTGATTAGGTGGTTGAACAGTGGGAAACTGGAGAGTTACCGTATAATAAGTTTCTAGAGGGTGGTATTTGTGGTTGTGTGAGGGTGGTTACGTAAGCTCAGAAAGTGTACGGATCGAATGAAAGTTTACTCAGTAATAAGGCGCATAGAATTTTTCCTTTTAATAGTTTGAAAATAAATTTCATAATAGAAATGTCTCTCCGAAGTTGCAAAGAAACTTAGACAATTCAGGAGATAATTGGTAGGAAATAGAAAAGGAAAGTAAATATATTGTCTCATGTTCGGAAGCTTCTTAAGCACACGTTGTGTGCTTAAGAAGCTTCCGAACATGACTAAATTACAAGGCTTCCTTATTTTAATATGAAACATAAAAATTAAGAATTACTCGCTGCTTTTGAAAGGAAAATATTTAAAAGGATCTTTGTTGACATGCAGACTGATGGAGGCTGGCAAAAGAAAATCTTATATTTAATCTGACACTATTAAATAAGATAAAACCGATATAAAATTTTGAAGCAAAAACTTAGTATTATAAAACAATGAAATCAAGGTATAAAAGTTCTTGTGTCGTTACCGTGATGTTTTGGATAGATCGCAAGACATACGGCCATTGAGTGTACGGCGCACCGCAAAAACCCGGTTTCGATTTCCGGCCGCTCATCAAGAGGGACTGGAGAAGTCCAAACTTTTGAGGTTCTGGTAACCATTTTCCATATGAGACCTTCTTCGTCTCAGGTGGACACGACAACAACAAACGTTATTGTGAAGCGACTTTGCACCCACCCTTACTTTGACATTACGAACGATGTGCTAAAATCCAATGATACGTTCGCCACGTGTATTATTCAAGATCAAAAGAAAAGGTAATCAGTTTCTTGTAATAACTCTTTTTATATTGGTCGTAGGGTAATTTTAACTGTCACGACAGTTGTTAGTTAATTTTCAATAAAAATTTTACGCATGTGCAATAGTTTGCGAGTTATAAGGTTTGAAAATATTCATGGTGTACCGGCTTAATTCATGTTTTACGTCATTATGATATTGCGTCATCAATTTCTGCTTCTTAATATATTTCTTCTTTTTTATGTTCTTTATAATTATATTTATCTTCTCGGTATATATATATATATATATATATATATATATATATATATATATCCTTTCTATCATACCTGAAACCAAAATGCCAATTGGATCTATGTCATCGGATGATAAGTAGTTCAACGTCACTTGTGTTGCTTGAAGATTTGACAACGGTACTATGAGAAACGGTATTTAAATATGATTTCCCACGACCACAGCGACGAATTGTGGTGCATGGTTACCATATTTTCGTGTATGCACAGTTTGAAGCACGTCATTTTGTATAGTTACAAAAATAGAGTTGACGGTTTTGTTAGACTAGCTTTTAGTCATGGGCTGCATGTACTTATCAAGAGTCTTCTGAGGAGGAATACTCACAATATACAAATAAAATCTTAAAAATATTATGCAATCTTTAAATAAAAAAAGGAATACATCTGCCATTAGCAGGTGAGAGCTCATACCGGGCTGTTGTACCATTACAAGGATAGGAATGAAGAAATTGTCTGCGTATCATTTAATGTTACATGATACTGATTAGTTAGCCAATGAGATATGTGAATTTAAATAATTTAAGCTAACAAATATCAAAATATAGTATTTTAACATCGTTCAAAATAAAATGCAGATGTTTCATATATTTCCATATTTTTCTAGTACATGTAAGGTACTTGCGGCAAATAAGACCCGCGGTGTAATAAGGCCCACATTTGAAAACTTGGGTCCAAATGGTTTTAAACGGTAGATAAGTTTACGTACATATAGATACACTTTACATAAAAAGGCCGCTGGCGCCGCCATCTTAACAGTAATGAGCCAAACCTCATGAGGAGGAGTGCGTTTACGTGGATTTACAACTTTTAGTGATTTAAAACGGTAATTTTTTTGTATAATTATTGTTTTGTACTTAAATTAAGTAGTAAACTGTTAGAACATATTATTATTATTCAATATTTTTTAATTTAGTTCCTTCCTGGATTATTTTTAAATTAATTATTAGCAGTTTTCTGAGATTAGGTTACGCGGGTAATAAGGCTCACGAAAATTGACTCTGGGCCTTATTATTCTACCATACATTTAGTCCAATCTGTTGACTTGTTATTAACCTGATACTTATATCATTAGGAAAATCGACCAACAGAATTTCAGCCAAAACATTGCTGTGTTACTGCCAATTTTAAAAGAAAGCTGTCAGTATGCCTCTCAGGACCAGCTAGAACCTGAAATAGATGTTACACCTACTCCAATTTCTGAACAGGTTGTTGACTATGAAGTCCCTACTAATTCCTTAGGCAAAGAATCACAAATAGAATTGAAGTTTGATTCAGTTACCCCAACAAAATCTTCAAAACCTTCAACTTCTTCAGGAAACACTGGATTTCAATACTTTCCACACATTATTTACAGTTCTGATTCAGAGACAGATCTTGAGACGAATAGTGAACAACAATCGCTACTTTTGAGTAAGTTTGGAAACGAGTCACTCAGTAGGACAAATGTTTATTTGTCTGAAGAGGAAAGAGATGTTTCTGATCGAAATGATTTTTACCCAACTACGTTACCGTAAAGATTAAACCAAAGAGAAATGCAATAAATTATAAAGGTCAGCGGGTTACCAAGGAACTTTTTAACGAAAAGGAAAAAGGAAAAGAAAATAAGAGAACCCAGAAAAAATTAAAGAAACTAAAAAAGGACAATAATCTCAAAGGAAAATTAGGACCAGTAAAGGAGAAAAGAAAAAAAAACTATTAGAATAAGGAAATTGGTTTTGCTGCGCTTATGGACAAGAATATATTTCTGAGATGCGTGGACAGTGCAAAACATGGTACCACAAAGAATGTGTGAGGCTGTCAAAAGAAGATAGGGTATTTTTTTTTGCCAAGACTACGAATAAGTTTATATTTTTTAATTTACTCCAAAGTTTTTAAATAAGTATTGTAATACTTGACGATAATTATTGTTTTTATATAGTTTATGAGAATGAAGATTGATTTTATTTTATTATATTTAGTTATGTTTGAAAAGAGTATGACTATATACAACTGCTATGTCTTCAAAAAGCCAGGCGACCAATAAGGCCCAAAGTAGTTTTTTTATGAGGATTACTTTAGAAAATATTTTTTGTTGATTGTTTTATGTTAAATACATTTCCGAGGACAGATTCCGTTAGCTATTTTTAGAAAAAATGATTCTTTTTCTCGGGCCTTATTATACTGTGGTATTTTAATAAGGCCCATTGAAGGAGTTTGTAAAAACTTTAATATTTCTTTTATTATTGATCTCTTATAGAAAGTGATTTATGTCTGAATTTCTCTGATAAATAAATCACTCGTAAAACATAATTCCATATGTTTTTATTATTAATTAAACCGAATATTCAATTTCCAAATTAGGTGGGTCTTATATGCCTCTTGTACCTTATTGTTGTTTTATAATATTTAATGATATGTAACTTTATCGTAACCCGTGATGCTATCCTCCTGTATTGACACTCCGATATTTCTCGTGGTACTTGAGCAGTCCTTGGCACCAGAATGTGTTCGTTTTGTGTAATCCAAGACGAATGCTACACATTCAGTATTTGTCGTGATACTACCGTAAACCGTATAAATATTAATAGACCACGATTGATACTAGAGACACGAATATGTATCGTGTTAGTGTTTCAATATTTTTCATGTAGTGCACTAGGTAGGTGCAAAAACAATTAAAGGTGTAGCTTGGGTCGGCGCCGTAGATTTTTCGTGAAAAGTCAGGATAAGGCCATAACAAGCGTTTCGTATTAATGTGAAATTTAATAACCAATCTTTCAATACAATGGTTACCCAAAGTAGTATAATGAGGATTGTCGCTGGACGCTGTATGCTCGATGGGCTAGCTAAGTAATCACTTTGCCTTCGTTTTATTTTTTTCGCTTTTTAGGTAACAGATAAGATAATTGTCTCTTAGGGCGTTATCTGAACGTGTAGTTTATTGAAATCAGAAGAATTTCATGAATAGGATCGTTATCTTGATCTTTTTTTGCACGAGATATTTTTACTTAGTTACTGGCGATGACTTGCTGGTGTTTTGTTTAGTTGTTATTTTATATTTATTAGCTATTCACGATGACTATTGAAAATTAAGTCTTTATATTGTAATAATCATCTGATGAAATTGTTATATTAATTGATTATAATACACGAGTTTGTAATTTATTGCGGAGTGCTAACTAACCGTTTAGAGTTGAAAATAGGATATTTATTCGATCGTTATCGAATAGACCAAAGTCAAGTTTGACTTGGCAAGTTTTGTTACTTGGCAAGTTTTTAAATATTTTTTTTACTAAATAACCAATTTATTTAAACAAGATATTATCTAGTTTTGAACAACATGTTCTATATTTTTATCTGCTCATCAAGATCACTTGGACAACAGAAAATCAACAAGATTGAAGTCTCGTCACTGTACGAAAATACGTGTCGCCAGTTTGAAACAAATGAATTATAAATACGCCAATTACAATACGGTGCATACACCCCCTCTGCTTATAATCATTATGGAAGTGTTAAATTCGTTCTTTTTTCCGCACATTTCAGTTACATATTCTTGTCCCGCTCGAACAAATATTTATAAATTTTAACGTTGTTTGCATATTTATCGACCGCTTACCATGATATCGAGCTAAAGCAGTACAAATTGGTCTACATATACACGTTTTATTTTTTTAAAAGAAATTTATTTTTTACGAAACTGTAATGTTTACATAGATACTAAAATATCTAATAATTTATTACCGACTTGCAATAAAAAAACTTACTATTGGAAACTTAAGAGTTTGTTAATAGGGTTTCGTCGGTTTCAGAGCATTATCATTAAAACGTTTATTTTATTAAAAAAAAAACGTTTGCGCTCTCTATTAACGTTGGATATACCTATATTTCCATAATGTAAAAACCACATCGTATTAAATTTATTTAATGGAAATTAAACTACAAAACGCGCGAGGGCCTTTGTGAACAACGAAGTTATTCACTTTATTGTAATCGCATGATTTAATGAGTGAATATAGCGACAAAGGTAAAATTAAACAAAATAAAAATTTATTACTATAATACAATTGTCAAATGTCTAAACTAAAAAACAGGTATAATTGGAATGTCTAAGTCTAGACTGAAAAAATTAATTTATTACCATAATTTCAATTTATAATGACTGTCAATGATATATTGTGAACATTAAGAAAGAAGTTTCATACAAATCTCTTTTCCAAGATACCAAGGTACATTGAGTTATTATAATTGTTCTTAAATCTTTTCCTAAGTAATGCTTAATATTATACATGTAATATTATACACTAATGCTTAATATTATACATGTGTCATGTTGTCTTTAGACATTGCGTGTTTATGATAGACATACATACAAACATTCATTTCTTCCTTTAATAAATAAATGCCTTTTTTATACGTTCAAAAGTCTTCTATTTTATTTAGTTGTTACCATCTGCTAGATTTAAGTTATTTAAATAGAATTTAAAAACTATTTGAAGGAAACTTTAAAAAAACGACATTTTAAGATTAGTCGTCGTGTAAATATTGAAAAAAAAATTAAATTTTGTCAGTGTAAAATAATGTTAATGCTTCCCGGACTGCATGTGAACACAAGTCACCAATTTCGAATTCTGACCTTTTCAAATGTAAATAACATTGCGATGCACAATTCTATCTCCACTCAAAATATAGGTGTCCTGTAGTCTGAGCATTTATTAACTGACCACAACGATATCGAACTAAAGCAGTTTAATAGATATTTTAAATTTAATTTTTATTAAGAAAATTAAATTCTATGAAACTGTAATGTTTATGGGTACAACAAAATTTATTGTTTGCACTTAACACAAGAAAATAGTGTACAATTATAATGTGTATGGTTACAATTTCGAAAATTGGAATAAATAATTGAAGATGAAGGAGTAAAGCTGAAATAAAAACAGGAGGAAAGTATTCTAAGTTTCCAAGGATGACCAGGTTCTCACAACAAGTCAAGGTTCATGATGATAAAATTGATTTTAGTTTTGAAAAGTTACTGAAAACTTTATAAGTTTAACAAAGAACCGACTTGATGCCTTAAATTCCTGACATACAGGTTATTTCGTTTATAAGGTGCCTTTGATAGATGATAATGAAGACAAAATATTTTCTTTGTCTTAAAAAGCATGTTCACATTAAACATTTCTGAAGTGTTTTAATCGAATTTTATTCGTTAATGAATCAAGGAAATTAGCATTCATCGGTTTATTAGATAGAGTATTTGAGAAATTATTTAACTTACTGCCCGGAAAACATTTAAAGCTTTCATTACATTTTTTCTTTTTTAATTAATCGTATATGTTATTCGAATAACGTATACTTTAAACTTTTGTCATTAATAATTTTACATATTGTTTTAATGAATCTTATAAAATTAATGAAAAACATACCAGTATTTTATTTTCAAATCGTTATTATATTGTAGAATAATTACGTAAATAAAATTGATTTAAAGTGTTAAATTTCTATCTCATCACATATTTCCGTTATCGTTAATGACATCAAGTTTCCTGCATTAGTAACGCGTGGCGGTGCAGAGACGTTCTCAGTAACGTTCATATTTAAAATTTAAGAAAAAGTATTCAAATTAAAAAAATCAGTAATTGGTTACGTTCTTTTGGTGGTTATTATTTTTGCATGTAATTATGGCACAAAATTTCATTTTTTAACAATGAACGACGGAGATCACTTGTGCATTCAGTCTACGACTAAAATATGCATAATTGCGGAAAGAACAAGATATGATACAAGAATCATATACATGGTGCACGTGCCACGCGTACTTACAATCTCTAGTTATATTATATGCTCTGTGACTTTGACAGTCTTAAATATTTTTTCACGGTGAATAAAATGGAACCTTTGAATTGCATCATTTTATTCAACGTGAAAAATTGTACACTGCATGGATCGTAGATTTTTCAAGAGAGTGACTTCTGGATATACCCATACATGCATATATAGACGTAAAATCTCAATAACTCCCTTGTATATGACTATATTGAGTTTAGCTGTCTATGTATGTAAAACATCTGTAGATTTTCGGAGTAGTGTAAAAAGGGGTAAAAAGATGGCCGACATGAGCTGTACAGTGAAACTGCTTTACATAATAGTGGCCTGAAATCTCCATGTAATGCACTGAAATTGACGATAATTTTTATGTTATAGGTTTTCGTATTCTTAACGTCCAACTTTTATTATTTTCATTTTAATTCCCTTTAAAGTCAATAACTAACAGGAGAATAAGTTATTATCAACAATGCGAACTTTTACGTTAATTGCCATAATAATATTAATACGTAAAGATGTGCAGAGTTAGTCGTAGATAGTAGATGTTATTTGTCTACGAGCGAGATCATTACAAAACTGAAACGTGGTTATGTTTACTGGCGGTGAGCTATTGGCTGACGCGCAAAGTGATTGACGCGCAAAATGTCAATTCTTAATATACGAATTTAATTGCCGTGACAAAAGAAGTTTTAGTCCAAAAAAGTATCGGAGCTTTTGGTCTGAATCTTCTGCACTATTTTAGGATGTATTATTTCTCTTCAAATACCAAATAATTAATTGGCGTAAGTTGAATGACAATGGCTTTACACGTACTATATTTGTTTGTTGAACAAATTTAAACAAATATTCATGAACAGACATTAGATCTTATTAATATTATAAGACAGCATTTTTAACCGTAATTCAACCTTCTTATACCGACTTTTTTTCAGCGGCGCGCCAAACGGGGTGGGATTTGGTCTCCGGGCCTTCTATTCTCATTACTCATCCGTCTGGTCTTAACTTTCAGTACTTGCAGGTCACTCTCGGAACAATCCGTAAATCGCAGTTTGGGTCTACGTTTTGCTTTAATACTCGCGGATTTTGTCAAAAAAAGCTTTAAGTTTCTCTGTTCTAATTGTCTGCTATGCCCATTAAATTGTCTGCATTTTTATGAAGTTTACAAGATCAGGTTCCCGATAAACTTTATAGGGCTCAGAATTCGTCCTTCTTCTCCACGTTTTATTCTTAAATATGGCTTCTAGAATGCTTCTTTGAATTTTTTTAAAATTCTATTATGGATTCTTCCTTTGATTTAGCGAGAGTCCATGTTTTAGTAGTATGTATTAGAGTGGGTCGTGTTAGGCTACCTTTTATCAAGCTAGATTTGAAGTATTTCTGTAGGTCATAAAATGATTTATATCAATTAATGTCTAATGATAGGTGTAATATTTTTTTATTAGAGAAATTAGACGTGCAAATAAATTCCGTATTCTCTACAGCTGTGTACTCATCGAAGCTGTGCACCAAATAATCCACAATTGTCGGAATATTGCAACGGGAGAGCAAGCTTTCAACATATTCTTTGAACATATTTTTGATACCAAAAGAACTGATAAACTTTTTGCCAGCAATTGGAAACTGGAAAATCTATTTGCTGTCAATTTCACCCTAGAGGTGATCAACCCCGGTGACAGTTTTTTTTGCTTGGTGATTTGATTTCCATTTGCAATTTTTTTCAATACTAAACATTCTTTTTGTACAAGACTTGAAACATTTCGTGATGTTGATTTCGTGATGTATCTGTTATAATTAGCCCTTTACAACGTAATTCTCTGGTCTGTGTCAGGGTACTAAATAAAATATAAATTAATATTTGTTGTTACCTGTTATAACTAGCCCTTTACAACTAGAAGGGAAAACGTTTTCCACCTTTATATTTTTAATTTCCACTCTTTTCACATCTCTTTTTATAAGTGTAGTTTTTTTATTGTTGTTGAAGCAACTGCAGAATGCTAATGAAAATTACGTTTTAATAATCTAGAATTTGTAGAAGTCAATTTTTTTTTTCAATATTTAAATAGTTGTTGCTCTGAATTTTTTTCAAAAATTTCTGACACTTACTTTTACATCTTAAGGCATTTGCAGGTTTTTGGAGAAGTTGACATTTTTTTTATTATTTAAATAGCCGTGTTACTGTGTTATAAAATAATAATTAAATAATAATAGTCAAATTATTATTTAATAATAATAATTAAATAATAATTTGACTATTATTATTTAATTATTATTTTATAACACAGTAACATATCTGAAAAATTACAAGCATCTAGATTTACTAAATATTAGAATTGATTTTTCAAATTGTAAGACGTCCACTGGATATGTAGAATTCAGTAAATTTCATATATGCAAGAAATCTGATTGCAGTATTAAAAAATACTGTACTTAGTAAAGTATTTCTAAAATACTGTAAAAATACGCACATTGTACTAAAAATACTATTAAAAACAAAAAAGCTACATTGACAACTAACACATTTATGTATTTCAATTTGCCCAGTATAAGTAAAAAACTGAGGAATTGATTAGACAAAATGACGTTCGCGTAAAACTAAAGAATTTTTGAATGATCCATAAAGAATTTGATCTAGATTCATATTTCGTAAAGCAGTAGCGGTACAACAAACATTAGTAGACAATTACGATTGCATTTTAAAATATATCTGTTCAATGAAACCCTACTCAAGGTCTCCGTGAACATAATTATTTTCATCACAAGTTCGGTGTAGACCCTATGTTACCTCTATTTATTAGGTTTGATTAAGCTGCTTCGTGATGATTTCTGTGCTCCTTGGAGTCTGCACGATGGTACCGCTCGCGCTGTCGTCCTTACCGCAAGGGGAGCAAGTATTAAAAAAAAAAGAAGTATCTGTTTAGATACCTGTTTATTCATCTAATTTAACAGCATTCTCCTATAAAATTTCACCATAATCGATCTTAGACTGAAAGGGTTATGATGCCGTGATGTGAGGATATACAGACGTATATGGCGAAATTATAAGGGTTTCATTTTTCGCCATACCGTTACGGGACCCTGAAAATAGCCCAACAGAACCGGGAAACTTTATCACTTAATTTGCATTTCATTATTACATAGAAGTAAAACAGCAACAACCAAACTTTAGTTGCAGAAACAGAAATATCCAAAAAATATATATATTTTTATGTCATAAACATTTTTCGCCATACGGTTATGGGATCCTGAAAAGAACCCAACAGAACCGGAAAAGTTAATCACTCAATTTGCATTTTATTATTACATAGAAGTAAAAACAGCAATAACCAAACTTTAGTTGCAGAAAAAGAAATATCAAAAAAAAATAAATATATTTTTATGCCATAAACATTTTTCGACATACAGTTATGGGATACTGAAAAGAATCCAACAGAAGCGTATACATAGAAGTAAATACAGACAACCAAACGTCAGTTGTAAAACAGAAATATCCGAAAAATATTTATATTTTTATATCATAAACTGTAAGAAAATATATAGGCTCTTTCTCGTATCCAAATTATTATCTTGTGCATTTAATAAGAAATTAAACTTTAAACTTTTAATAAGAAATTAAAGGTTCACAACAAATAATTATAAATAAATAAATAAATAAAAAAACAACTTTTTTCCTTTTTTGTCATACTTGTTTAACATTTCTAAACATTTCTATATATATATATATATATATATATATATATATATATATATATGTTTATATATATATATATATACATATATATATATATATATATATATATATATATATATATATATATATATAATTTGGTAATTCGCTGACGGGTCTGCGAGTTTCATTGTTTAGTATGTTATATCTAGATATAACCAGAGAGATAAAATAAAAACCAGATTATGTCCTGCTATAACCTCTATACCTAGGTATGGCTGACATAATCTGGTTTTTATTTTATCTCTCTGGTTCAAAGATTTCCATAGAAATAATATTTTTTAAAAATATTATGAAATCAGGCTATTTGCCTGATTTTTAAGAAAAAATAATTCAATTTTTTAATTTTTTCTATACCATAGTGTTATTTTTATTTTTGTTATAGCGGATTTATAATTTTTTTAGAAAGCATCACTTATGTTTAGCTTAAAAAAATATTTAGACTATTTAAAAAAAATTCCAAATACAACATTTTACCCATTCGTTTAGGTGCTAGACCATAATATGCATACACACCATATACACACAAACACAGAGACACACACGGGCGTTTTTTACTGCTGACGTTCTCTATTAATAATGCTCAACAAACGAATTTAATGAAAGCCTTAATATCGACTTTATGATTAAATACAACACTTTTTTCACTTTTGTGCACAGTTATGAACTGGGTGGACTTAAGCCTAAATGGCACTGACTTTTATTACACTAGTACGCTCGACTGGCTTCACATAATGTCGTAATGAATCTATTTTGATTCTTGTAGTGAGCACCCACTCTACTAACGTTAGAGATGGGAAAGTGTGGTCATTTAAATATATCGGCAAAAATTTCGATATATTGAAGTTTAATATAGCATATTAAGTTTTCATCGATTTATTTATATAATTAACTTAATAACACGTTGATAATATGATCAGTGATTATTAGTCATTTACTGTGGACAAGAATAAAATATAAAATATATTTCATTCCTGTATACACACATACATACACACACAAGGATGCACACACACACACACACACACAGATATACATATATATATATATATATATATATATATATATATATATATATATATATAATTCTGCTGTTATTATTATTCTGGAAACAAAAACTATTATTTGGAAGTAAAAATAAATAATCTATTGGCTGAAGTAACTGTACGTCATGATAATAACAAAATGTTATAATCTCTGGAATAGTTTTTTCTGATTTAAACCGAATACAACTGATAAGAACCGAAAATATTTATGACTATAACAAAGAGCTTTAAATTTATCC
This sequence comes from Druceiella hillmani, assembly GCA_039881145.1. NCBI lineage: Eukaryota > Metazoa > Arthropoda > Insecta > Lepidoptera > Hepialidae > Druceiella > Druceiella hillmani. The sequence continues at coordinate 18,220,710 of JAYKKI010000032.1, read as the reverse complement.
GGTTCGAATCAAAAAAGTTTTTAAAGAACGTAGGTTTAAATTATCAGTGTTTACATCTTGAGAACGGTACGATTTTCCGATTCGGAAATATGTAGTTATGTAAGGTACCAAGCAACCTGAAGCAAAGTATGTATGGAGGCAATAGTCCAACACTGTTCAATTTTAACAAACCTTTGCAAGTACACGAAGAATATAAAGAAACGTATACAGACACATATATCCACAGATTCCGACGTGGTCCGTGCTTATTGGCTATCAATTTGCCTTAAAACACATTCATTCTCTTATTTTTATAGAATTTCTGCTGGTGTAATGCAATGCTTTTATCATTTTAACGAAAGTAAAAAGAGGGAGCATCCGTAATTAATCCCATATATAATATTTTATCTTTAAAAAGCTTTTATCTTTAAAGATTAAGAGGAATGAATGACAGAGAGATAGACAAAGAGATGACCAGGTGAGCTAGATTATATGTAATTCCGCCTGAGACTTTACTTAGAGAATTCTGAAAGGCCGCTATGTCCCTTAAAAGTTAACTCTTAGAATAAAAGTTTGGATTTTTTCTGAGAGTCGATTTACATATTAAAATCGTAATTATAATTTGAATATATTAAATTGTATGTGTTCTTTTTAAATTTTTGACCCCTAAGGGGATGAAGAGAGGTACAATACATTTTCATAAATTTGATTAAATCTCCCAGGTTTTCCAATTTGATTTCTTTCGGAAACTTGTTTACGAACTTTACAAGAAAATGTGAAAATGATTTACGTCTTTGTAGCATTTTACGAAGACGTTGTTAAGACTTACGATTTAAAAGAAAACTTGTGAAGTAAATTACGATCGTTTCTTTTATTTGATTCCTTTAATTTAGTATTTCTATACAAATAAATTTCTTGCCATATTTACCTTTTTAATTGTACTGATTGAAAAAAAAATACATATGTATTTTTGAAAATGTTTAGAAATATTCGAATTTTCTTAATTCCGTAATATTTAGGGTCCTATACCTCAAAAGGAAAATGGAAACCTTATAAGATCACTTACGTGTCTGTCTGTCCATCTGTCACTGCCGTTTATCTCAGAAACCGCTTGATGTAGAAATTTGAAACTCGGCATAGTAATAAAATATATTAACCCGCACATATATCAATAATTTATACTCAACATGAAAATTCTAGGGGTGGTTTTGCAAATTAATTAATTGAAAAAATATTTTTTTTTAATTTCATACATGTGTAGGATCGTTTGAAAGGGTTACTTAAAGGGTTCTCAAAAATATAAAAAGCTCTATATTTTTTATATTTTAGGTGTTATATCTTTCGAGATATACTGAACAATATGCGAAAAAGTATGCCCCTAATTTTTGTAACCACTGTGTCTAAAATTTACTAAGAAATAGGGTTTTTAGAAGCCCACATGAAGGTTTAAGAAAATAGAGGTTTTAACATTTTTTTTTAAATTTATATCATGTCGCATTTTATTTCAGAATACTTATTTCGAGGAACACAAAAATATTTTTTATAATTTTAAAATGCATATTAAAAAAGATATTGCAAATCATGAAAAAACAGGGTTGGAAAAATTTGACCAGAAGATTATAGGTAAACTATAGCTATTATCCCAGATGTTTTATTTTTTTGTGCACCATGTGAAAGTTATATTAGAAAATATAATTACGTTGTGAAAAATTAATATTTGCAAAGTAGTTTAATGGAAATATTATGTACCCTAAAATGTTTATATAAATATGTGTATGGAAACCTCGTAGTGACAGGTTTTTCTCGTGCTTGACAGGTGTTTAATTGAAATTTTTTAACTTACGTCCATGATGTCATAGCTTTGAGGAAATCCATGGCATAACTATGAACATAACTTTTAAGGAATAGACTGTTAAGAAATATGCCTCCGAAGATAAGAATAACAAAAATAAAACGAAAGAAATTATTAAACTAATTTATTTCAAAAATATCCTAACCTATGAAAATCTTCCACAAGACCGTTAATTTTGTACACATATTGTTCAGAGGGTTTCATTTTGAACATGGGCATCTCACTCAAGTCCGCGTCCAGTTCAAACTCGTCCATTGCTATTACAGATTTTTCTTCTGTACTGAATAACAACACGTTATTAACAGCCATGCTGAGTGCAAAGTTAGCATATATTTTCAGATCCTCCAACATAGTCGACCACGGATAACACTTCTCCACATCCATGGAGAAGCGAGATAAATGGTCGCGAAGACCATTGTGATAGGCTTTGAGCATATCGTCGTAGTATTCTTTTCGCAAGTCCTGATCCGTGCAGCAGAATATGAAGTACATTATATCTAGAACTGGCGAACCGTATCTACCTATTTGGTAGTCTAGGAGGCGGATGTCGACTGGTTTTCCATCCTGTAAAAGAGAAAAGTTAATCGTTTAAATAACGGATAATGGATTTAGGAAAAGGGCTGATTGTGATGTAATATAGTAGTTAAGGTCTTAAACTTTTTATCCAGCTATAGTGATGTAAAAAGAATAGGCCAATTCTTTATTTTGCAAGTCTGTTTCAATAACGTTTAACTTTTGACTCATTGAACTGATATTGAGATTTGTTTAAGTTAAATTTTCGACATCTTCCAACAATTTTCCTCTGCTCTGCAGTAAGTAGTAATATTAAAACAATGCTGTGCTTGAATATGTGGTTTGTTTTTAAAAAATTGTGGCAGTTTGAATGTTGAGTGTATTTCATCGTCCACGTCATCGTAATGAAAATTGTGAAAGATAAATTTCGTCGGGAAAAATGATTGTCCGATGATTTTTATGACTTTGTCTTGCATTTTATAATGGAGCTCGATCAATTTTGTGCGACCTGTGATAAAAACTGTTAAGAGCACAAAAATACTGACAAAACCTATTAGCAGACTCGAACAAGTTCAGGCACCGCTATGAGTCAAACGAGAAAGTATATGGACGTTTACGCAGCTTTGTGCTAGGTGAATAAATTTTCTTCATGCTTTGATCGAGGCGCAAAAACTTAGTCGCGTTGATTCGTGTCGCAAAATGTTGGAAATTTACGACGACGTTCAGTCAAACGCATTATTCGCTGTCGTAACGGGGGACGAAAGCAGGATAAACTATTATACATCAGAAACTAGAAAGCAGTTTGTGTAGTGGACGTTTCCTTATGAAGAGTTTGTCTACAAAGGTAAAGAAAGGGTAAAGTGCTGGAACTAACATTGTCATTTCGTTCTCCGGATGGACGGGTTATTATACAACGATTATTCTGAAAAAAGAACCAGAGTAGTTATCGTAGAATAGTATACCAGCATTTATTTGCTTATTGTTTTGAAAATATTCTAGAACAACGCTCTCGTAATAGAATTGTACTTCATCGCATTCTTCTTCATCAACGCCTCTGCATGCTCAGCCTCACGAACGACCCATACAGCTCGGACCTAGCATTATGCGATTACCATTTATTTCCCAGAATAAAAGATAAACTGCAAAGAATGTGATTTTCGAATACCGAAGAAGAGGTGATTGCTCTCAAGAAGGCCTTGGAAGAGACGTCCAAAAGACGTTCAGACGATGCATAGAGTACCAGAGACTATTTTGAAAAATGATGAATAAATTATGGACTTGCTACTTGATTCCATTTTCGACATTCTATGAACTTCTGTGTTACCTCCCGTAGTTACATGGGAAATCTCAAATTTAAAAGATATCTATAGATAAATAATATTGTATGACCTAGCAAACAAGATAATCGTCATATATTTTATCGTAAGATATGGTGTTATGTCGTATGACGAGGTGATACGTTGTCCTTTTACGTACTATGTAGTACGCAGTAAAAATGCCACTTATCGGAATGAATTGCGTATTGATACACTACAAGTAATTTATGCAAGCCAAGTGTCAGTCCACGTCCCATATATTTAGATTGGATAACCGTTAAATGAAAAGCTATAAACAGCGTTTAAGGCGTTAATGTAGATATAAAAATGCGTAAGTATTACGACTAATTTATTAGTCCGAAAAAATATCTACCTGGATTTTTTTTTAAATCAAAATAGTTTGCAGCAATTTTGGGAACGCACATCATACATGTTGTTGAGAATGTGTTTTGAGGAAAATTTTAAGATTTTTTTTAGAATCAGCAAAGACGCGAGCTTTGCCTGTAGTTGATTGTTGGACTATCGAGAAACAGGATTGTCAATAATTCATTCTTCGATCGTGTATAATAAAATAGCCTATGTTTAATATAAGTGAAGGTCTCTACGTAATGATATTTCACAAACTTATTTTTTCCCTGTAGTGCAGTGCTCTGAAAATGAGCATCAACTTTACTGACAATATTTTTAGTGAGAGTTTTAAGTAACATTCCACAATTGAGTGCTTTAGTTTTTATGTTATCCTGTTTAAAATTTTAAACCTTAGAAAATCTTTACAATTTTCTAATGTCATTAGGAACACGAGCAGTTTTATTATGGATGGCTGGGCCATTAAGAAAGAATATTAATGATTTGTTTTGGTTAACAATATTTCACGTACTAAAAATCTGCATGCATGTAAGACAGCCATTACACCTAGAAGTATAAGTTAAGTAATGAGATTTAAGATTAATTAAGTGATAACATCACTTATCATCATTTGGATTTGGATTTCAGTTCGATGAGTAGATTTTTTTTGGTTATTGTCTTGCCACCTGTTGCTAAAAATTGTTATACATTTGGCTTAAATTATCACATAATATTATTGGATCATATTTTATTTAGGATGTGATAAGACATTTTATAAGAAAATGTTACGTGTACTTTTCTAATTAATTTTGCCATTTACGAAAATAGTAATAGTTTCAACATTTTATATTGTCACAAATGGTTTAATTGCACACCTACATACTGGTTTAACTCTACACCCACATACACATGTAGGTTTAAATGTACATCTACATACTCACAATGTTTTACTATTTTAACTGTACACTTAAATACTGGTTTAACTCTTCACCTACATACACACACAATTCTAAGTGTACATTTACATATACATATTGCTTTACTATTTTAACTGTACCCTTATCTACTGGTTTAATTCTACACCTACATACACACACAGGTTTAACTGTAAACCCCTTGCAATTAGTGATCCTTCACTGTACGCGTTACTCGACATAGTGGAAAACGTTTAATGCTAAGGTTGAAAACGTATCATCCATTTGCGTTTTCGAAAGTTGTCTGAAAACATTATTCCTATCGCGATTTCCAAATTACATTTTTTTAATACAATTAGTGACTTATAATTACACGGCTCTAAATGGCCGACATGTGGTGTTTTATATTAATATCAATAAGAGATCACACAACAAACGTGAAGGTATATATATATATCTAGATTTGTAGAAAGTGGTTTACATTGGTCATTTATTTTCGTTTATTCAAATAAATCTAAAGTTAAAATAGAGTCGACAGTCCTATGAATAATCTGTTACAAGTGATCTGTTTCGACATTAGCTTATTTTAACAAATTGTCCGACTTGCAACACTTACCCAGTTTTAAATAAGTTGAACAAGGAACACGGTTATAATAAGAAGAAAAATTGATTAAATTGTCAAAATGTGTTGTGAATTTTACAAAAACGTTATGTTTACATTTCTGAAATCGTATATCGAGCTGTGCCCGATTATGGTTGAATAAGGTACATTGCACACACAACAAGCGTAATATGATTAAAAGCGATTTTGTCTAATACGTTATGAAAAGGGAAATATTTTTCGTTTTTCTTTTGTCACAAAATGGCTTATCCGATTGATATGGAATTTTCACCATCTTGTATCATATTCTTTATATTTTAACAAAGAGTAAACGAAGTTTGAACATAGAGGAAACGGTAAATTTTTAGAGTAGGTTGGTAATGACCGACAGCGATATAGGTGGTGAGAGTTGATCTATTGTTGACAACAAAAAATATACAAAAAGTTTAATGGTATGTATTGTTGATTATTACAGATTATTTGTTATTACCAGTTTTTCGCCGCAAATTCAAATCATAAAAGTATTTTTGAGTTAAACAAACTAAACAGTAGCTATTGTTGTAGTTACATCAAAATATTGTTTGAACGAGTTATGCATGATGATGGAATTGGTAAAAAAATCAGGATATAAATGGCTAATTATAAGAAATTGTTTGTAATTAGTCCTTTCATCTTACAAACTTGGATCATATTGTTCTGTACTTTACTAAACCATAGAAATATAGAATAGATGTTTAAAATATTTTAACATTGGTTAATTAACACCACTCAGACAGACGGACGGTTTTGCTTTTACACGTATTAAAATATTAGTAGCATATATTTTTTTAATCACACTACTGTCAAATGTAACAGTATAAGTATAGTAGAGAAAGATTAGTAGGTAATGACAATTCGAATAAAACCTACCTCATATTTGTACATCATATTATTGCTCCAGCAATCTCCATGTCCGAGAACGCTTATACCTTTTGGCTTCATGCTTTCCACTAATCGATCATAAAAATCGTTTCCGAATTTCTTTAACTTCTCCTTCAGTTCATCCGAATTGAGATTTTCAATGGCTTTCGTTATCGAGGTCATAAAAAAGGCACTGATATTCCTCTTATTTTCCGGGGTTACATCCGCGATGAACATACCTTCTTGCATATTCTCTACAAAGTAGGTATATTTCTCAGGGTCATCCCTCTGTAGAACAAATGAATGGGCGTGGTATTTGCCGATTGCCTCCAAGGTCAAACGCGTATGTTCAAAGTCGTACTTGTTGAATCTGTTGAATATTTTAAAGCCGGATGCTTTCAAATCTTCCATTACGAGGGTTTCACTTAAGTATTCATTGTAGATCTTGTAGCACTTTGGAAAGCGCAGTCTGTTTGTTTTTGGTATACCCGCGTTCACTTGCATCTTTTCGAACTCTGTCAATAAGTTCTCGTACACGAAAAATTCACGTCCGTAGCATTTGTCGATAGGAAAATGGACTCTCATATCTTCAACTGCGTGTGCAACTTTAACTATGAGTTCTATTTTTTTACCGCAAATCGCTGCCTGCACCCCGTAGATTATGCCCATATAATTCTCTCCTTTTACTGAGAACTTATTTATAGAAACTTCAGCATCTTCAAAACCTTGTTCCTTTAATACTTCGTCTACGACAACTTGCACTTTATCTGGTAGATGATCTGATGGACGCGCCATAATAACTCTGCATTTAATTCTTCAATTGATTAAATTGTGTTCAGAGATATCACCATGAGCTTGTCAAAAAACGTTTAACGATCAGCTGCGATGATATTGTCGGCGACTGAAGTAGTGTGTTGTCGTTAGAAAAGTTCGATACTGTCTGGAAACTTTAATTAAATACCATAAATATATACTGCTGAATAGTGATATACTCGATAAGGAGCTCTAGATAACTAATCGACACTAAAATATGCTAATAGTGATATTAAGTAGAACAATTTTAAAATTATAGTCCTGTCGTGTTCATTTTTACGTATATAACTTTATCTTGTAAGGTCATGAATATTGTATTCGTTACGTGAATTTACTTAAGGGGCGTTCTTATGATAATGTTTGATTAGATAAATCACAGAATATTACATGATTATCATTATACGCTATCTGTAGCGATCTGAAGGTGTAAACGTCAGATAAATAGCCATCAGCGCCGGCTGGTGGTAAATAATTAAATCATTGATGTTACTACGCTAGTAGTATAGTAAACACTTGGTTAATCAATCAATTCTGGTATGTTTGCACAGTGGAAAACAGACAAACGAAAGTGTTAATTAATGTTCTTAGAAAATGTTCCTCAATTCATTTTTTTTTCGTTAAAAGTATTGAAACGATTCATTAAAACAATACAGTGTGTGGTTTTTGAAAAACCTATTTTCATATTTACCCATACCACAACGTTTTTACGTGTTGAGATTAATAATTTATTACATTTTCATTTACTTTTCTGTGAAGTCCATAAAAGTCACATGCGTCAACGACTGTGTTGGTATTCTGCCATTAGGGTAAAAATATTTTTTTTTCAAACATTAGTTTTGACAAGATTTTTCTCGTTGACGTCGGCAGCTATTTGGCCAAAAAATGTAAATATTGTCATATTATTGATAAAACTGGTTTCTTATATTCGTATTTTTTGACGTTTAGCCAATATTTATCCGTTCAAAATCGCATGTGACAATTTTAATCATTTTTAAAAATAAACAAGTATTTGGCTGTGTCATCAAGATGGCCGCCGGTGTTGAGCGTGACCACGTCTATAATGGAAGAAAAATAGTTTGTTTTATTTAGTTATCTCCATGTTATCTTATTTTATAGATGAGTTATTAACATATAAAAATACATAAAAGGTTAAAGAAAATTTTCTTTTAAATTTTCGAACTTATTTATTTCATCAATAATTCAAAGAGTAGGTATCTTTTTCTGAACAAAACAATACACACATTTTTTAAATCGATGAACGTGTTCGTTAGAGCGCATCGACGTGAATGTGCTATACATTCTAATGTCACGTTGTTTACACAAAGCCATCCCCAGCTTAAGCGTAGAAGAGATTACAACACTTCATGAAAAATATTGCCCAATGAATAACAATGAATTGTAATGCTATCTAGACTTATACCATCTTTGAGCATTGTTTGCTTTATTGTAGCATTTAGCTCAGGTCTTAATAGGCTTACATATCAATATAATTATATTATTTGTATAACTTATAGTTTTCGAAAAAAAAACCGATGATAGATAAGGTAATTTCCATAAAGCAAACTTTTTGAACTGAGCATGTCAATAGGTCATTGAAATTGACAAATACGTAACCAACAATTCTCATTAAAATGCTGTACGGGGCCGCGTAATAAATATAAAGATCGCTTGAAAACGACAGAAATACCAACTTTTGTTCAGTATCATTTTTATCAATATGAGTGCACTATTTTATTGACAGGAAATAGTAAACGTCATTTAATATATAGAAATTACATTACGAATAAATTTGAGATTGAATATTTGAAAAAATAAACTCTATATTGTTTTTTTTATGAATTATTGGAATATTTTAATGCAATAGACTAATCATATTTAGACACAATAAATAATTTTGACTGATAACTATATCAAAACTTTGAGTCTCAAAGGGCGTATCTACCATTCTGGTAAAAATGATATTTTGATGTAGTTTTATTCAGTTATTCCTATTCATCCGTATATTCAAAATTTCGAAATTCTTAAAAAAGGGGATCTAGAACTAAATTATCCGTAATGAATTTGATTAGAATTGTGTAGTTGGTAAACAATAAACGTTAAAAATACCTGGACATACAGCCCTTGTTTTTTATCAAATTTAGTGTTTAAAATACTTAGACATTTCCGAAATAAGATGTATGGTAACTCGAACGGCCTATGATAATATGTTAAATAAAACAAATTTACACTTTGCAATCATAGTGATGTTACCGTGTATAATCTCACAAATAATGCAGTTTTAATTGAACTCTTACATAATAAAATTAAAGCAAGGGTCTTTTTTGCATATTACGCACTCTTACTGATTTCGCTTTTGCTATTTAAATATGATGAAACAATATTTGTATATTCGTGGACTATTTTATTAAAACTTAATTTTGATTTGACATCATATTATTTTGAATATATTTGGCGTTAATTTTGTAGAAATTCATTGTTCACAATTAAATGAAACTACGTGACGTAGCATTATTTCTACTTTCTTTAAGTTCTTTACCACAACCTAGGTTTCGTTGTATTACAATATGTTTAGGTGGGCTGTTAGCAAAGATTATTTAAAACCGTTTATGTCCATAATGTGATAACATTTAATTCTCAAAAGCAAATTAAATTTTTTGGCCAAGTAGCTGTCAATGTCAACGACAAAGATCTTGCCAAAATCATGTGCAAAAAAGAAATAATTTTAAATTATGAAAATAGAAAAAACTAATGTCGATTATTTAATATTTGATAAAATTATTTTACCCTAATAAAGAGTACCAATATAGTCTTTAGCGCATTTGACTTTTATAGACTTAGCGAGTCAGACTCGCGCACGATGGGTTCCGCACCAAGTAATATTAAACTTATAAGTTTGTATTTTTCAAAGCACTGTGAAAAACAAAGTTTTAGCGGCGGTCGGCACCGAAGACGTTCCATATCTCAAAAACTACACAACACATCTTACTAAAATAAATTTTTGTTGAAAATTTGTTACTACCTTATTTCTTTTCATAATTGTACACAAATTGGTTGAAAGAGGAGGTAATTTTTAACATTTTAGAACTGCATCTTCTTCTTTCTTAACTCTATAGCCTGGTGTACTCCAGGCAGTACGACCTGATCTAAGGTTTCTCCAACTGTTGACTCCTAAAATTTTTAAGTCCTTCTTTACACTATCTAACCACCTTGTGGTGGTGAATAGTGTAGAGAAGGAGGTGGTCTTCCTCTTCTCCTTGTACCTTCAACCACCGCAAATGTCAGTTTTTTAACTGGGTCCAGATTTTTCCGTCAAAAAACCTATCCCAACCATCTGATTCTGTAGTAGAATAATCAAGGCCTGTAGGACTTGATTGCTCTCAAAATGTTTCCTTGCCCATATTTAGTATAGATTTCATTGTTATATAAGCCTCTCCAGATATTATTTTCTTTGACTTTTAGAAGGGCAAATCTTACCAATTACTTATCTGACTTAAATATAAAAATTATTTTGGAAACTCCATATCATTTTGTAGTCCTATCTAATTATACCCCACATGCTTATGTGCACTGGATTATTTTTTATCCCTGAAACCACAAATTTGGCCGAAAATATTTATGATCTTAATATCTTGTCGTTTGTTTGTCACAAATTTATGTTTCAAACAGTTTTGGATCTATGCATAAGACTCTTAGTACTCTATTTTTCAAATTTTCTTAAAGGTTCTAATTTTTCTATAAGGTGGATACGATTTAATGATTGAATATCTATAAAAGACGTTCTTTTAATATCTGTACATGAGATGATATTTGCTTTCCTTTTCAATTTCCACCTGGCTTGCTAGGCTATCATTACATGCAACTTAGGAAAGACATAGCTCTTATAAAGTTTATTATACGACTATTAAAAGGAAAACGTTCCGTATTGTTAAGTAAAATTCCATTCCTTGCACGCCATAACTTCTTGCGCTCACACAATTTTCACCTTTTTTTTTAATCCTCTCGTTTTCTTTGATTTTAAAGAGTTCTACAATCTAATCCCGCTCGCATCAGTGTGGTTTGTTTATGATAAGTGAAAGCAAATTTGCAAAAATGTGTTGTCGTTTGTTATCTTTTATAGTTGTAACATAATTATGACTACATATCTTATTGTATAATTTGTCTTTCTATTAGATCCATTTAATCATTGTTTCTTCGTTCAACGTATAAATTAATATTTGGTTAAACAATTATTTCTTTACCGTTATGAATATTTTATCTGTAAAGTATTGATAAGCGCGTGATAAATAAATATGAGTGTTAGGGTTCGATAATTGTAATATTCAGTCAATATGTGCTTAGTTTTTTATAAATCAATTTATTCTTATATTTATTTTTCTAATATTAAAGAAGGAAATTAGTGGATTTTCGTATTCTCGATTTTCAAGTTGGCAGTCACCAAATCGCGGGCATAATGTACTTCATATGAGTATTTTGCTTTATGGATGACGATTTGCGTAAGGACTTATTTAAAGTCTATCACAAAGTTCTACCGGACCATTTGGTTTACTTCTTTATGGACGTAGGAAAGTGCTATTCATAGTCAAAGTTGTTAGAAAATCTGAAAAATATGCTACTAACACTTCCTGTATATCTGTCAATAACGTATTAATGTTTAGTATGAATTAAAAAACTAGAATGAAATGATTGTAGATTTTCAGAATAATGAAATAATTCCTATATAATTGCATATTTTCAAACATTTCATTGCGTTTAAAAATTCGAGTTAAAATATTTAGAATTAATTTTTTTCTATGACCTTACAAGTTGTTATATTTCATTTCTATACATTTATTCAAACCAGTCGCATTATAAAGCAAGACATTATATATGTGTTTGTGTGTGAGTGAATATATTATGTATATATATGTATATATATATATATATATATATATACACATATATATATATATATATACATATATATATATATATATATATATATATATATATATATATATATATATATATATATATAGTGCGTGTGCACACATAGTGCATATCCATTCGATATCTTATTAAGAGTAAAGAATTTGGACGATATAGAAATCTATTTAAATACTTTATTATTTATTAATCAAAATAAATATTGAAAAGTTCTTAAGCAGTCAATTAGTCCTCAGTTTTCTAAAGATAACAATTTTGTATTTCCTATAGATGATAGTATTTTCGAATATTGAAAAAAAAAAATGCTTAAATACACGTATAAGCATTAACTCTTCATTCGATTGTGCTGCTGTCTCTATACAAGAGAAATTGCCCCAAGAAAACTCGTGGTACTATAACGAATTACGTCAAAACTAAGAAGTGCAGCCAACAGTTTAGGATATTCTTCTTCTTTAAAGTGTTTTATGCTTGTAAAATCCTTACTTTGTGTGATAGTAAAGAAAAAAAAAATTAAATTATTGGTAATGATTGAATTTATCAATATTGATCATCGATGTGATTATTATTATTGACCATAACATCAAATATTGACCATTTAATTACTGCAGAAATGAGAAAACCCGAAAACTTAAAAACTCTGCAGTGTCCTGAAATTATTCGGATAAATATTAAAAAGAAAATATTCGAAAATGAAGGCATTTTCGAATATTTTCTTATTAATTGAATAAATCACTAAGTTAATTCTTGTATTTCCAGGTCATTGTTATTGTTAATATGCAGGGTATTCTGTAAATAAAAATCACTATTCATTAACCATAAATAAATTAACGAATAATCGGTGTTAAAGAAATATTTTCGAAACTGTACACAAAACGTTTAAAAATAATATATTTATTTAAAAAAAATTATCAAAATTATTTCTACCGTACACCACTTGCCGATTCTTTTTTATGTGGAACTTTAATATTGAATTTGTGAATGTGTGCGTTCATCATAGTCGCAGATTTACAATATTAGGAAAAGATCATACATAACTGCACGACGACCGTAACCAAAAGGCGGAATCTAATATTTCAGGGCATAGCTTAATGCAGTGATAACACGTATGTAAGTCAATATTAATGTATAAATAAATGAATATTTTATTTTTTGTAAAACTTTTACTCAAACTTAGAAGAGCGATCCTAAATCAGTCGCCGTAGTCATACGAGACCGACGAACACGTTGAGAACTGCCATGTTCCGTACTGTTCCGAACTGCCATAAACTTTATTTATGTATTTGTTGCAAAATTTATATTTGTTCCAAACTTTATTACAAAATGAATGCTTAAATTTTAAGTAAGTTAAGTGAATAATAAATAATTGATCTAAAGCTTCATTTGGTCTTTATCTATAATAAATCTTTCATCTTAAATATAGATGTTCATATGTTAAAATATCTACTTAGCTGAATAACTCTGCATAGGCATATATATAAATATACATAGGCTCTCTCGTACTCTCGTAGTATTCCTACGTAAGATATTTGTGAAATATGGAAATTATTTTTTAAGGACAATAGATAGTTTACAACCACGCTTCTGAGTATCTTTAAATGATTAACGGCTTAAAAACAATTGTCATTTTATTAGGATTATAAAGTAATCCCAAAATTTATTTGAGTTCTGAATATGTTAACAGCTAGACAATACCTTAAACTTGTTATTTTTTAAATAATTATTACACATATTTCTCAAGAAATAGTGAGAAAATTGTAGAATTCATTAAACGTTTTCGAGAAAAATTCTTGAACAAATAGTTTAAGCAAACTTCGAAATTACAAATAAAATATAAATTTAAACGATGCACACAATGCAGCTTGTTAATATGGCGTCCGGTGGCGGAATTTGCTGTCTGCTCACGCACGGCAAATTAAGGCGTTGTGACAGTTTCGAGTTAAGCAAACATGTGGAGCATATGCGATCTCGCTGGATTTCTTACAGGCTTCTAATGAAAACAAATACATGAAAATATGACAGTCATTATGATTTTCGCTAAATAGTATCTTATTATTTATGTGTCATCTGCTCCTTAGTACCGTAAATCTGTGGTCACAGCTGAAATAGTGGTGTTCATTATGACAAGGTTTTTTTGTAGAGTGCACAATGTTTTGCGCGATACATTGCTGCTGTTATGAAAATTTGTAAAAACCAGCACATGAACATACAAAGCAGTTTGTAAACAATTGTATGAAATATAAAATAAGAAATAATTTACTTATACCTCTATAGAACAGACAATTTGTGATCTAATGTATTATTTACAGAACACCTGACTGTTAATGACAACTTGCCTACACGTGTCCGCTCACGTGGACACCCACTTACATCTCGTGAATCCCCATATTTTATTCTCGCTGATGTGGATCCCCAGTAAGACGATCTACCCCTGGGTTACTATATAGCCCAACCTGGGAATTATTGGTCTAAAGTGACTGGGCTAATATTGCACGTGATCAACAGTCAGGCCCATTTTTAAATTGTTAAACAGCTTGGAAAAGAATCTCGACAACATTAAAATAAAGAACTGGAAAATATTCGTCATTAACAGGTCAGCGATAACACAGCGCTGTTGTGCCACTAAAAATATGAGAAACTGCCTGCTTACCATTTGAGAGAAAACGAGGTGTGTGTAATTCCAGCTTTTAAATAGCGTAATATAATATTTTATCATCACCTATTATTTTAAAGTAAAATGCAGACGTATTATGGGTTTCGGTGTTTTTTCAGTATTCATATTATTTTTTATAGTATTTAACATGTGTAATTTTATCATAAGCCGTCGTGTTACGTCGCATGTTTTGACGCACGTTGATATACAGACAGTTATCAGTGTATTATCGTCAGAATATGTCTACTGCATGTAATCTAAGGATAATACTACACGTTCAATATTTATCATGATACTGCAGTGAACTGCATCGCGACATGGTGATGATTAGGATTGAAATTAGACATATCAATATGGATCGAGTCAGTATTTGAATGTGTTACGAGTATGTGTAGTGCACTTGCTTAAAATAAAAAAGGGATAAAAAAATAAAATAAAGCCTTTTGCAGCTATTGTTATTGTACTTTCATTAAAGCGATATTTGAAAGGAATGTGATGGGTGAAAAATTTACTTCAAGAACTACACACATCTCAACTGACTAAACATCATTTCACTTTATAAAGTAGTGGTTCCAAACATTTTCGATGTTGTTACACTTGTAACCAGTTAGGGAGAAAAAGAAATAATATAGTGTAACAAAAGTTGTCTTTATTGTAAATTAATCTTAAAAATAAATAAAATTATAACATTAATGACAGTCATTTTGAAGGTTGGTGTTATTTTCCATTTGCATTTCTTTCTGTTAGGTTAAGTCTTATTTAAAATATATGTCAAGTTATGTTTCACATTGAGGTGGTTTATGGACTTTATTTCCATTGATACTAAAGACGAGAAACCGCTATAAGTTGTAGCAAATAAAATTAAAATTGTTAGAGCTCCGAAGGTTATATTATATATGATATACAGTGCCTATTTGTCGCCAAGCATGCTATAGCATAGCCATAATTTAGAAATTCCTCATTAAAACTACTTTCTTAAGCCTGAGAAATTCTTCTTTGGCTGACAAACCTTCGTTTTTAAAGATACTATCATCAATAGATATTATCAGGAATTTGAAGATAAAAACAGGTACAGATGGAAATAAGGATGAAATGAAAGGGGATATATTGGTACATACGAACACAAAGGAATCTATATTCATTTAGGTATTTGTATGTTTGTTTAAGCATGTACATTTTTTTAGGGAGATATGTATGTGTCAGTATAATGTTATTTTTTATTAGTAAGATGTATAGTAATACTTAAAATAATTTAATATCATTTGTTGGGCATTAAACGTATACGCGCGGATATAAACACACACTAGCGCACACGAGCACACGCGCATACGTGCACACGCGCACACGCGCACGCACACACACATATACCCACGCATTTGGGTCTTTAAAATAAATAAGTAAAATTTATTAGGTCGAAAATCGCAGACTTGTCAGATCGTAATCCTTTTATACCACATTCTCCATTGCCGACTAAATGCGCACTGCCGCGATAAACATCGACGCTGAGACTACAAGATGTTTAACAATTAACACGTGATAGAAGATTGAAGATTGATTTTTGGATATCTAGAAATCTTCACGATCCATCAATATGTCATCGCGTCACTCCAAACTGTCAATAAATATGATAATCCTGGACAGCGAATCAGGTATCGCCATAAACGTTGAACGTACGTACCGTTCTTTGCTTCAGCATAACGGAATACAATTTTGATCAATCTACGTTGCTAAAGTTTGTCTACGGGTAATATGTAGACAAAATCTGAAAAAAATGGCACTTGTGATGATAAATATTTTGGTAAATGTTTTCTTATAATCTATGTTATTTTATCTTACAGTTTTTAGGTAAAAGACAAGGTAATTATTTCTTAGGTCGTTATCTGAACATGTAGCTTATTGAGTTTTCGAGATTTTCGTGAAACGGATCGTTATCTTTTTCTTTTTCGTAAGAGATATTTTTCGATGACTTGAAGGTATTTTGCACAGTTGTTTATTTTAAATTTATTTGTACTCACGATGACGAATACAAAGTATGTCTGTAAGCTATGATAATTCTCTGATAAAACTGTTCTATTATTAATTTATATCCACGAGTTTAATTTCACGTGTACAGCAGTTATAAGCCCATTCAAATTAACGAAAGTAAATACAATTCAGTAAGGCCAGGATGAGTTACCGCAACCTTGAGTTATTTTGGCATTATTTTAACAAGTTTTCTTGAAAAAAAAAATGAAGAATATTATTGTCATGTCATTAGGACAATTTACACCTTGGGCATGAAATATATGACAAGCGATCATTTCTATATTTTTTTAAGATTTTGTTTTTAAAGGACGTTTTATTTTCCATATTTTTTAATTTTATGAAAGTATTTTATTTAATTTTTTAAAACTTTATTTTTTTAAAGAAACTTCATGTTCGGGATTACTTACGTATGTCATTAAAATCACCTGAAAGTTAAATATATATACAGTTTCATGTTTGCCTGCGTCATTGTCCATAAATATCTGAAACTTTAGTCAGAAAACTTTTCTAGTACATCAAGCACTGTAAAAATGGTGACTATGTCACAGTAGAGGCCTTTGACAGATTGGCAAGCGAGGTTCAATCTAATCACACGCATATACTTCCCCGTCGCTCCTATGTTCACCCCTCGTCCAAAATTTAGGTTAAATATTCCAAAGTATTCTGGGTCAAAGAAAATTTTTGTTCACGGTACTATCCACAATAGAGTATTTTATTTTAAAATGTCGGAAGTTATGAAGAAAATGCCCGATTTTTAAGAAAATTTGTAAAGAAAAGGTTAGATAAAACAATTTTTTTAAATTTCTTAGGACATACAAAGTAAAATATGCTCTTGCGAACGTTAAAAGCGAAACTTATTTAAAAGTATTTAACTTGAAGTGCCCATGTAATGTATTGATACTAACAAAAAGTTTTACGCTAATTGTTTCAATATTACCAATAAACATATTTTCTTATTGTAGGTTTGATTCCCATTAATGTAAATAATTAACAGAGAGAATAATGCACTGTCACCAAGGAAAACTTTTACGATAACGGTCGTAATAATATTACTACATAAAGACGGGCAGAACCATTCATAGAAAGCGGATATTACGATTTATTACGAGTGAGATCGTGTGATTGCTCGCTTAGAATAGGATCACCCATCTCTTACTGTGTGTATCCTACAAGTAATTAAAGTAAACCAGAGGGTGTACAGCAGCCCTTTGTATCATTACCTTAGTTGTATTCTTCTGCACATCAAACGACTTGTTTCTGTGATCACTAATCCGCCTGCGAAACTCTCCCGTGTGATAAGCAAAAATGAACAACGGCCCTCATTCCCCAGTAGGGTATGAAGGCCGTCGTTCATACCTTCGCTACTCTTGTCTAAAACTTCCATTGGAGATTCGGCTGTCCATACCAACAATTGGACTTGGTCACTTACAACACACGTACTTAGCACTGGTGAGAATGTCATTACGTTCATTGAATTGGAAGAGAAACTAAACAGGTTACGAAGGCACGTAGCAGGATTATTAGAAACCCTAAAACAAGGAGAAGTTTAGATAACACCCCGGTCCGGTAATTTACTTCATTGGCGGAAGGCGACCACCAGGATGTTCATTATCTGGAAGTCACTTCTAAAGAATATCGTGAAGTTTGAAAGTGTTTCGACCAGGGTGGTTTACCTTAAACTTAGAGTTACCAAATGATATTCGCCACAGGTTACAGCGAGGTCATCTTATTTCACTGTTATTATGGGAGACTTCAATGAAAAACTAGACACATGGTGTGATAATGAACTGAGGGAGGAGCTAACAATTATTAATAAATAAGGATTACATTTATGAAGACATTTATGGACAGGAGAACCCCAGAAGCCAACGATTGGCTGACTTCTTGGAAAAGGTAGGTCTTTTTATGATTAATTTTTCTACTTGAGAAGATAAAGTTTTATTTAGTTTTACCTGTTTAGAGCTTGTACAAATATTTTGCAGCTGTCGTCCATTTTTCGTGTGATTAATCGACCAACGGGTTCTTGTAAGGTGCCTTCATTCATTGCATTCTTTCCTGCTCCTCTGACTATTTTACGAATACGATTGTAGAGTGACGAAGCACTTTCATGATTATTCAGAAGTTAGTCTTATGTTAATTCTAATTGTTTGATTCTGTTTTACTTAAAAATTGTCTGTTTTTACATTTTAAAGTAATTCGTGTTGTAACGAAATTTTTTGTTAAATAAATTATAGGAGTCAAGGAAACATCCGGTATCTTTGGCGGAGGAGGGAGGGGGGAGATGATATGTTCTATATCGTGAATATCTAGAAAACTATAATACCTGGAATTATCATTTTATTTGCGTAGACTTCTGAAAACTTTGTTTTTTTTATAATTTAAATTCAGTATTTTCGGAAATAAGGGGAGAGGCAGAATATATTTTTTACATATATTTCATTATATTTATGAAGACATTCTACCTAAAATTAGGAAAAACAATTTTTGATCCTTCAAACCATAATCCATATATATGTATATACGATTTCTAACAACAATTTCGCCAGTGCTTATTGTACTCTCATCTAAAATTTCCATGTAAATATTTTTAAGAGCCAGTTATTCAGATATGTGTATGTTAATATGCTATATTATTACGTCAAATTTATAGTTGTTACCTCAAGAAGTTTCGGAGAATAACGGCTGTAACAGACGGATAGACGGATACGTTAGTGATCTTATAAAACTTCTTCCGTTATAAATTGATCACGTAAATAATGTTTTCTTCATATTGTCACGTAATTTCTCATCATTGTCACGTAATTTGCCACCAAATTTTTAAAATAAAATTTAGTCTTCTTGAAATTAAAATTATTTGATTGAAGTACTTGTAAATATGCCCCAAGACAGCAGCCAAGTATCACCATTTCATTTTTCAACTATATTTTAAAAAATAAATCTGAACAGCCAGATAACGTAAACGTAGTAACGATAACAATGCGTTTGCCATCTTTACTTTTTCAGATTTTTTCCGAGAGTTGAGATATTTTATACGTGCATATATAAAAATTGAGATTATAATTTTGAAATATGTAAGTATCTTTTAATTAACTCCTGAGGGGGTGAAAAGCGACAAAAATATCTAGAATTTTTCAAAATTTCAAAACATCTCTTTTTTCCGATTTCATTTCTATCGAAAACTTATTTATAACTGTTATTCGGAAATATGACAATGTTATACTTTTTTCTAGTGGATATATCGGAAAAGTTTTTTGCGTAATGGATATATCGAAAAATTCTCCAAGATTAGAGATCTGCCATTTCTCATCAAAATGTGGCCCTAGATATTTTTCCCTTAATGTCTCTTTTTACAAGAAATCCCATTTAACGCTAAATATATACACGTATAATAAAATTTCAGAGTTGATCTGTCAGTTTCTTAATGATATTTAGAAAAAAAATTATTTAGGGGCATATAATAAATTAATAGAATACAAAAATATCGTTTTTGCAATTTTTTGTTTGTCTTTTTGTTTCAACCCGTTTCACGTAAAAACAATAGTTACTGACTCAATTAGATGGAGTTTTTTCTGGAAAATATAGAAGTTGATTCGAAGTAACATTTAGTATTTTATCGGAATCGGTACACATAATCAAAGATATGCTAATATAATACTTTCAAAAATTAATTTATGTTGCATTAGTGTAACGACAACACTGAAGTGTCTAGCTAACCAATACGTAGCAATTATACAAATATATAGTGTACCTATCAATAGATGGCGTCACGTATATTTTAAATCGCGTAATGAAGTATTCCAAGTGGTGAGAGGTGAATTGTGACGCGGTGGGAAGGGTAAGTGCTTGAGCAGCAATACGAAATCGAGCAGATGCATGAGGGTAGACATTGTTTTCCATGCATAAAATTTTCGAGCTACTAATAAACTCATAAAAGTTATCGCCTCTTGAGATGACGTGATCAATTATATTAATTCATGCCAGTTATGTCAATCTTATGAATTAAAAAAGAAAGTGTCAACTAAACTACGTTAACATCTTTAATTTAAAATTTCTGTATTCAAATATGTGTCATATTTACCTTTTCGATTGTGCTGATTAAAATAATATTTATAACTAGCGTGACCCGTGCGAAGTCTTCGCATTATTTATTCCATTATGAAGCTCAGATGACAGATCAAACAAATATTTTACTAAAATTGACATATAGAGGCGCAAGTATCAAAAGCATTGAGCTAAAGCGCCACTTTATTTATACGTGAGTGGATTTGAAATTAAACAAAAATTTTACCGACCGTCAATCATATTGACGTTGAGCCGTCAGATGGCAGCATTGCTGTTTTGTGTATATCATTTTAATAATTAATTAATTTGCAAAAACAATAGCAATAATAATTTTTTTAGTTGTGGATATGCCGGTAGAGCAAGCAATTATCTATAAAATTATATATAATTTATGTGGATTAGTTGTGAGGTTTTTTCTAAAAAGGGAGAGTAACATCTTAACCTTAGCGTATTAATATATATGATGATTTCGGATCTTTATATTATTAATTTTTAAGAGAAGTTTTTAAGTTACGTCCATAAAACTGCAGCTTTGAGTATATCCTATGAAACGGCATTATAATTTTCAATATTTTTGAAGGACTAGATTCATTTTCAATATTTTTTAAGGAGTAGAATGCTAAAAATTATGCACCCGAAGAACAAGAAAAAGAATGAAACGAAATACAACATTTAAAGAAAGTTTATTTTAAAAATATTCCAATCTATGAAAATCTTCCACAAGACCATTAATTTTATACACATATCGTTCAGAGGGTTTCATTTTGAACATGGGTATCTCACTGAAGTCTGTGTCTAGCTCAAAATCGTCCAATGTCGATACTGATTTTTCTTCTGTACTGAATACCAAAACGTTACTAACAGCCATGCAGAGTGCGTAGTCAGCGTATATTTTTAGATCCTCCAGCATCGTTGGCCACGGATAGCATTTCTCCACATCCATGGAGAAGCGAGCTAAGTGATCGCGAAGACCATTATAGTAGGCTTTGAGCATGTCGTCGTAGTGTTCTTTGCGCAAATCCTGATCAGTGCAGCAAAATATGAAGTACATTATATCTAAGACAGGCGAACCGTATCTTCCAATTTGATAGTCTAGGAGACAAATGTCAACCGGTTTTTCATCCTGCAAAAGAGGAACGCAAATAAGATCAGAATTATGTTTCCAAATTAGGCTAGATACATAATTTATCCAGATAAAGTGATATTTATTCATTAATTTATTTTGACAAATTGTCAGCTTGTAACACGTAAGTCAGTTTTGAATAAGATGATTTGATATAATAATGACAGGAAAAAATAACTAAGTCTTCAAATTATGCTGTGAAAAATCTAAATCATTTCCGATTTTGAAGTCGTAAATCGGGCCATATTCAACAATGATTGGATTTATCTTTTATTGCAGAAAAAAACTAATTTTTATTTTCTATCAAATAAATAGCTGAAAAAAAGCTTTTATATCTAATTTAATGTTTCGTAAAGAGGAAAATGTTATTGGCTTTTATTGAATAAAAACGGCTTATCTTGTTGATATGGAATTCTCACCATCATGTAGCATATTTTATCCAGATGAAACAAGAGTATATGATATATTTTTAGAAAATGTTGGTAATGAGCAATAAAGATATAAATCGTGGTAGTCTTTCTGTTGATCTATTGTAGATAACAAAAAAATTTATGTAAAAAGTCAAAAGACAATTACCACAGATTGTCTATTCTGTTTTCCGTGGCAAAATCGGGTTACAGGAGCATTTTTACGTAAAACAAACAAAACAGCTACAGTTACGTTACAATACTGATAGATGACAATTACATAATTTACAAAAAGTTCGGGAATATAAAGTGATTTTTAATGTCTTTTTAACTTAGAACTTTCGGCCGTACAATCCTATACTCAACTAAAACACAGAATTGACAAATCCATGGTAAAACTAAATACGTACAAGATGAGTTTTTATTATTTTTTAAATAAACAAATGTAACAAAAGCAGCAGGGTGTAGAAAGAAGGGGAAAGATGTAGAGAGAAGGAGAAAAAAGATCCGCACAAAATTATCGCCGAGAATTCTCGTTGAGCACAAAAAAAGGAATTTTTGGAGAAAATAGTTCATGAAAATTAAAATACTTTACGAATCATACTAAAAATCAGTAGGCTTCAATTTTAATAGTTAATAAATCGACAGAAAAAGGATTTACAAAAGCGGTCAAGAATTGCATACACCCTACATACATATATAAATATAGACCAACGGACGGAGACGCAATATTAATATTTTTAATACGTATAAACAATTTTAAAGTTAGAAAATTAACATTACGCGAAAAACAGAAATATTTTGTTCTTATAACGTTTTAAAGTATTACTAGAATATATTTTTTTTATTTTAATATTAGTAGTACATATCCGTCTAATTAAGCAGTATAAACATAATATAGAAAGATCCAGGTTATGACAAATCTAATAAAAACTCACCTTATATTTGTACATCATATTATTGCTCCAGCAATCTCCATGTCCGAGAACGCTTATACCTTTCGGCTTCATACTTTCTACTATTCGATCATATAAATCTTCTCCGAATTTCTTCAATTTTTCCTTCAGTTCTTCTGAATAGAGATTTTCAATAGCTTTCGTTATCGATGACATAAAATAGGTATTAATATTCGTCTTGTACTCCGGGGTTACATCCGCGGTGAACATGCCTTCTTGCATATTCTCTGCTAAGTAGGCATATCTCTCAGGATCGTCCCTCTGTAGGACAAATGAATGGGCGTGGTATTTGCCGATAGCCTCTAAGGTCAAACGTGTATGTTCAAAGTCGTACTTGTTGAATCTGTTAAATATTTTAAAACCGGAAGCTTTCAAATCTTCTAGCACAAGTGTTTCGCTTAAGTATTCATCATAGATCCTGTAGCATTTTGGAAAGCGTAGCCTGTCTGCTTTTTTTATTCCAGCGTTCACTTGCATCTTTTCAAACTCCGTCAATAGGTTTTTATACACGAAGAATTCACGTCCGTAGTATTTGTCAACAGGAATGTGGACCCTCATATCTTCAAGGGCGGGTGCAACTTTGACTATGAGTTCAATTTTCTTACCGCAAACCGCTGCCTGCACACCGTAGATTATGCCCAAATAATTTTCACCCTTCACTGAGAACAAATTCACGGAAACCTCAGCATCTTCAAAACTTTGTTCCTTTAACACTTCGTCTACGACGACTTGCACTTTATCGGGTAGACGATCTGATGGAAGCGCCATAATACCTCTATATAAATATTTTTAAACTGTGTTTCACGATATCACCGTCAGTTTTCCAAAAACACTTAGCTAATTAGTGTGTTAGTCGTTACAAAGTGCGAAAATTTCTGGACTGTTTCATTTAATGTCATAATTATATAGTGTTCAATACTAATATAGTTGATAAGCAGCGCCAGATAACTAAATAACACTAACGTAACCAAATGTTTATCTTTCAGCCATATAATTCTATCTCGTAAGGTCATAAATATTGTAATTATCACGTGGATAAACTTATAGGTATTCTTTTGATAATTTTGATTAGATAAACGTATTAAAACAACTTTATCATTAAATATTATGTGATTATCACTATGTGTTATCTGTAAATGCCTGGAAGTGTATATATAAGGAGGCATAGACACTCATTAGCGCCGACTGGTAGTAAATCAATGACAATAAATATAATGTTGTGAAAATATTCTGTATAAATATAGTGTTGTGAGGGTTCAAAATATATTGAAAAACCTGTAAATTTGGATCTAGTAATATCTTTGTACAAATTTATCAATGTAGGTATATTTGTACAGTGGAAAGCAGACAAAGAGAAATTATAAAGTAATGCCATTAGAAAATGTTTATAAATACATTTTTTTTCGCCAAAGATAATAAAATAATTCATTAAAACAGTACCGTTTATAGTTTTTGAAAAGTATATATCATAATCACCCATAACAAATGCCTTTTCAAAATGTTTATGTTAATATATTATTATATTTACATTAAATTTTCTATTGAAGTCCATAAAACTCACTTAAGTCAAGGAATCTCTTTTACAGCAAAAATTATATTGTCAAATAATAAAAAAAATAATATTTCTTGCGTAATTGTCATTATCTGAAATACCTTAGTTTCGGCACATGATTTCGACAAAGCTTTTGTCGTTGATATTAGATGGTTTTTTTAAGCGGAGTCGGCCTGAGTAATATTATTTAGGGACGCGACTCTCTCTTTTCGACTTAATACTCTCCTACTCTACCTTAGAATGCTTCGGTACAAGAAAACTTTTTCCAGGTACTTTTTTCATTGTAGTGCAATATTGTCTGTATAAACCTATTGTCTTAGAAAAGCGAAATTTCTTCATTCTAGGTTTCTTTAAAAATGACAATAGCAGCCTAGTTACCAGTTGTAATAAATGTCTCAGACCCAAAATGAATTCAGGTTGCAGATGCCTCATGGTGAGTGCATTCGCTCATGGTACATAAGTAAAACAAATTTTTTTGCATCAACTTGTACAATACATATGTACTCGTATGTCGGTGCAGTATTTCATCGACAGAAAATAGTAAAGAGCGTTGGATGTAAAGAGTTTATGTTACGAGTGAACCTGAGATAATATTTTTGCAAATTATAGCAGTGTAACAAAAATACATCAGTTTATTATCATGTGGCATTGGTACACATTGCACGGACCTCATGGAATTTTGGAAAAAATTAACTTTTAATAAATATCTCTTGAATATCTTTGTGTATCATTGTCTTGGTATCAGGTATAAATTTGCCTATTCAGGTCTTTCAGTAGTTTTTTTGTTTAGAATTTAATTAGTTTCTTATTTCTGAATTGAAAAAGTCCCTTATTAAAAAAAGCCGCGAAGTCGAATTTTCATTATCTCACTCACTTTTCAGCCTTTCAGTCACCCATGATAAGTTTCTCATAGTCAAATGTGGATTCATAAAATTTGGTTCCAAGAAGAATTTCGCTTAGCAGATTAAGAATATAATGACAAAAAGAATAGTATTTGAATCCACAGTTAAATTCCAGACAAAAATGTTTGTGTTTAAATATCATATGAGCATCGATGTGTGGAGTGCCTTTGTTAGTTACAGGTATTATGAAGTTCAATTACAAAGTTTTTCGTTTAAAAAATAGGAAACATTTCATCAAAAAGAAAAAAAAAATTAACTATTCATCGAAAAGTCAACATTCATCATCAAACATTTCTGTCATAATATTCGTATACGACATCTTCGATTTTATTCATCAGAGGACAAGAAAAATGATTTTTTATATTACTCAAATACAGTTTTTGGTTTTTTCAGTTTTGGTAAAATGGCGAGATGTTCTATAAAAAAAGTACCAATTTTTACTAAACTTACGTGATCATGAACTTTCCTACAGGGATTACGAAATATTTTGTCAATTATTTTAGTCATGTTCGTGTACACGAATCTGCCAGTTCTAAAACGTCCCATTTTCATCCCTCGTCGCTTTCCTTCGGTGTTTGTAGACATTCATTTTTTTCGTCGTCGAATTTCCGCATGGCACATTACGCTTCATAAACTACTCATAAGTGATCTAGAATCTTAGGCCTGTTGTTTACCATTACTTTTAATATTGACAACTTTCTAGAGCAGATCAGCAACATATCCATCAAAAGTGACTCTTTAGCCAACTGTATACATTAAAATTAATTGTATTGATTTTATAAAATTTCAGGTATTAACAGTATTTTTATTATAATTTATTTCTATGCGAGAAACATTTGGTAGAGGAATGGGCTCCAGAATCCTACCAATTACAATAAAGTACTGCCTTTGCAACCGGCTGGCTGAGGTCGCTCTACTTATGTACGTATATTTAAAATAATGTTGTTTGGCTATTTCTTCGAATTTTTACTTAATTTTTGGTGGAAATACAAAAAATTGAGTTTTTTAACCGTCACTGTGACGTGCATCTAAAGCTGTCTCCGATTTATTCAATTAGAGAAAATATTTAAAAAACATCATTTTGGATTTTTTTGGAAATTAAGAACTTTTAAGTTTTCGGATTTTCTTTTATCTACAATAACGCAACTGTCAATGTGTGTATACACATTGACAATTGCATTATTATAGATAATATGTGACATCTTACATATCATTTAAAATATTGTTTGTTTGATTTATTAAAACGTTTTATGAGGGCTTGAAAACGTGTGAAAAAATGGGATAAGTATTTGTTAACAGGTTGTAATTAAAAAGAAAATGAAAATCACTTCAGGGAAAAAGAAAATCTTAAACTATATATTGATATTCAATACATAGACTTGAGCGGTTTCATCTTACACAGAAATGGCGGCGCACTCTTTGATAATGTAAATACCGTCTAACAGTATTGACCACGTATAACGCTTACATTCTACCTCCAAAGAAAGTAAGCTAGGTGGTCAGGAAAACCATTGTTTTAGGTCTTGAGAATCTATCCTCCTAGAATTTATTGCACAAAACCTAATGCATAGAGCAGAATAAGAAGTTTTTTACGTGTAGGATTAATGAAGTATGTTTGCCAAGTTGAAAGCCGAGGAGACTAATTTTCCCTGGTTTTCCATCCTAAATATTAGACTAATAAACATAGGAGTAAATAGATTGGATGAATATAATGAATTACAAAAGTTTCTAATTTTACAAAGAACCCAAAAAAATAAGGCCATTTTATGAAACAAAATGTTGAAAAGCGTCTTGAATGGTGTATAAAATGATAAAGGAAATCAAATTCCGCGAAGAAAATCAAATTTTACCGATTTAACTAACAAGACAAAAACAATTTTTATTATAGATTTAAATTACAAGATAAAACAAAAACAAGACAAAAACGAAGATAAGATATTACAAGACAAAACAAAAACAAGACAAAAACGAAGATAAGATATTACAAGACAAAATAAAAACAAGACAAAAACGAAGATAAGATATTACAAGACAAAAACGAAGATAAGATATTACAAGACAAAAACGAAGATAAGATATTACAAAACATGTTGAAATTGGAAGGAAAAAAATTCTTGTGAAATAATTTTTTTCCAAGCATTTTTATTTGTATATAATAAACAACGTGCTGAAAGTTTTACAAAATTATGTGATTGAAGATAAAAAGTTAATTTTAGTTACTACAAATATATAATAGTTATCTGATAACTATATATATATATATATATATATATATATATATATATATATATATATATATATTATAATAGTTATCAGAAACTTTACAAAAAAAGACATGTACATATTTTATGTACCTTCAATATTTTTTGAGATGTAAAGTTAAAAAAGTCTTCACTGAAAGACACTGCAAGACGCATTTTTTACGTTGTTTAATCGTTAGGCATAATCCATGTTTTACGTCATTATAACTATTGGTACGTTGTTTACCCGCTGCAAAACTGCTTCACATTCATAATTTTTCATCATCAAAATGACTGCGCTAATATGGCACGGGACCAAGAATCGGGTTCTAACTAAAATTGTTAAACTGCCTGGATCCCAACAACAATATGAAGAATTGGAAAACATTTGCCATCAAAATAGTAGCGTTCAGCCTCGGCTATTGTGTCATTAAAAAGGAAGTAGAAACTGTACGCGTACCATTTAATGTTACGTGAGACTAACTCGGTTGGCAATGAGGTATGTGTGTAAGTAATTTCAGTTAATAAATATTAATACATAATATTTTATCATCGTCTATAATTTCAAAATAAAATGCAGACGTTTAATATGCTTCAGTACTTTTCCAGTATTTACGTTGGTTGTTATATTTACCTAATCATGTGTAATTTTATCGGGGTTTTGAGGCAAGCGTTGTAGTTCTACGCCGCTTGACTCAAAACCCCGACCTTTTTTGTGGTACCTCCTTGATACACGGACAGTCATCACTGTTGTGTAATCTAAAGCGAACATTACACATTCAATACTTATTGTGATACTGCTGCGATCGTATCGCGATAAAACGGACAATGGCTGACATTAAATGTACAATATGTGTGGCCTCACTATTTTAATATTTTTCTTGTAAGGCACTAGCTTAGTACAGAAAAAGGACAAAGAAAATAAAATTAGCACCTTCATTAAAGCTATATGGGAAAATAATGAGACGGCTGAAAAATTTACTTCAAGTAGTACATACTCCTAATTGTCTAGACATTGTTTGACTTTATAGAGAAATGGATAATTGTGAAAATAATTTCTGTATGTAATTATACTACTTTTGTCCAAACGAGAAGCTACAATGAGAAAGTTGCTTATTTGAATGATCTCTACTTGATATACCTTATATGTCAGGCACAGAAGCTAATTTTAAAATAAGCCCTTCACGTACATATAGTTAGGAATTTCAATCTAAAAACTGGTATAGGAGGCATAAATTTAACATGAATGAAGTATATTTATTTAGGTATTTTTACGTTTTTAAATTAAAACTTCTTTACGCACGCTTGACTTGGGGAGTAAGCTTTTAGATCGTTACGAAAAGTGTGATCGGGCGAGGCGAACGGAAGTTGAGAGGGAGATATAAGTTAGTGAAGACAGAAAGAGAGAGAGTTACGTTTCGTATATTACTGTAGGGACAAGAGAGAGAGGTGCGAGCACACATTTACTTTCTCTCTTTCTCTCATAGCCAGTTACGTTTCGTATATCTAAGACACAGTGCAAGCCTATTGTCTGTATCACACTGTAGGAGCAAGAGAGAGCAGTGCGCGCGCACATTTTCTTTCTCTCTTCCTCTCATAGCCAGTGCATGAAATATATATATATATATATATATATATATATATATATATATATGCGAGTTTGCTAGCGTTACGCGAACGGTGATTTTTTGATTATTTTGTAATTTCATTTCGTTCTTGAATAAATTTAAAAATGATCATTTTGTTCAATACATTAATTATTCTACGTTTAAAGTGAATATAATTGTAAATTCATTTTAAAATTCATATTTTGTGAATTTGAAGTTTTACTTCAGTCGTGTGGTCTAAAGCACACTCGTTTTTTATATGTACGCATTTTGGTTATGCATATACGTGTTAGCATAATTTGTTTTTATTCTTATTTTACGCAGTTTTTTTTTATTTCTAGGAATTGCATATGTTAACATGTACAATTATTTAATTTGATCTCTTGGGCAATATGCAGGATATAGGCACGGATTTTAACGTAGTACATCCAAGAATACGCCCAAAAACTAGGAAGTTATGTCGCATATATCTTTAAAATAAAGTAATAAAATTTATTAGGTCAACATTTCAGGGTGCTGTCAATACGGGCATCAAATTCTTGTACGCCTTATTTTTTAATGCCAATTAAATGATTAAATACTTATTGTTAAATATTGATAGCAAGACTAATCACCAAATAATTAACACGAAATCGATGGATTGGCGACAGATTTTTGATTCATATAAATTTTACAATCCATATAGCTATCCATTAATATGCTACTGCGCCACAAGATCAATAAATATCACCATTCTGGATCGGGATCCAAGTAAGAGTAAAAGCTTTACTATCAGGATAAATATTGGACGTGTAGCATTCGCCTAAGCGTAACATAACAGCATTTTCCACACTATGTTACTTCCTTATAATTTTACAATCCATATAGCGATCCATTAATATGCTATTGTGCCACACAATCAATAAATATCACGATCCTGGATCGGGATCCAAGTAAGAGTAAAAGCTTTACTATCAGGATAAATATTGGACGTGTAGCATTCGCCTAAGCGTAACATAACAGCATTTTCCACACTATGTTACTTCCTTATAATTTTACAATCCATATAGCGATCCATTAATATGCTATTGTGCCACACAATCAATAAATATCACGATCCTGGATCGGGATCCAAGTAAGAGTAAAAGCTTTACTATCAGGATAAATATTGGACGTGTAGCATTCGCCTAAGCGTAACATAACAGCATTTTCCACACTATGTTACTTCCTTATAATTTTACAATCCATATAGCGATCCATTAATATGCTATTGTGCCACACAATCAATAAATATCACGATCCTGGATCGGGATCCAAGTAAGAGTAAAAGCTTTACTATCAGGATAAATATTGGACGTGTAGCATTCGCCTAAGCGTAACATAACAGCATTTTCCACACTATGTTACTTCCTTATAATTTTACAATCCATATAGCGATCCATTAATATGCTATTGCACCACACAATTAATAAATATTACGATATTGGATCGGGATCCAAGTAAGAGTAAAAGCTTTACTATCAGGATAAATATTGGACATGTAGCATTTGCCTAAGCGTAACATAACAGCATTTTCCACACTATGTTACTTCCCTATAATTCTACAATCTATATAGCGATCCATTAATATGCTATTGTGCCACACAATCAATAAATATCACGATCTTGGATCGGGATCCAAGTAAGAGTAAAAGCTTTGCTATCAAGATTAATATTGGACGTGTAGCATTCGCCTAAGCGTAGCACAACAGCATTTTCCACACTATCTTAATAATTAGTCTACGAGCGTTACGAAGATAATTCACTGAAACAAAAAAACGATACGTGTGACGATAAATGCTACGTTGATTGAAGTATGTATCATAAACTTTGCAGTTCATAATGTTTTCTATTATCTCCGGCTCTCACGGCTATTAGGTAAAAGATAAGGCTATTGTTTCGTAGGGCGTTATCTGCTAGTAGTTATATTAAGTAAAAGATAAGGCTATTGTTTCGTAGGGCGTTATCTGAGCTAGTAGTTATATTAAGTAAAAGATAAGGCTATTGTTTCGTAGCCTATATTAAGTAAAAGATAAGGCTATTGTTTCGTAGTTATATTAAGTAAAAGATAAGGCTATTGTTTCGTTTCTGAGCTAGTAGTTATATTAAGTAAAAGATAAGGCGTTTGTTAAAAGACAAGGCTATTGTTTCGTTATCTGAGCTAGTAGTTATATTAAGTAAAAGATAAGGCTATTGTTTCGTTAGTAGCTAGTAGTTATATTAAGTAAAAGATAAGGCTATTGTTTCGTAGGGCGTTATCTGAGCTAGTAGTTTATTGAATTTTCAAGAATTTCCTGAACCGGATAACGATCTCTTTCTTTTTCGTGACAGGTGTTATTATTTTTATAGTTACTGGCGATGACTTGCAATTGTTTTGCGTAGTTGCTTATTTTATATTTATTAACTATTCATGATGACTATTTAAAATGCCTTTATGCAGTGATAAACCCCTTATAAAACTGTTAGATTAAAACTTACTATGAGCGATTTTAAATACACGTGTACATGGGACAGAACTAACTTCAAATTAACAAAAATGCTATATTAAAGTTTATTGACATCAAAATAATCTACCGTAGGCCGTATTGTAGAATTACCTTATTCTAGATTCACCGTATTTCTAGATTCAAAATTTAATTTTTTAAAAGGTGTCTAAAGTGACTTTACGTCCATGATTACTTTCAAATATGATCAAATTAACCTAGAAATTAAGTATATAAACAGTTTCACGTTTCTTGTGTTATTATTCATTAATATCTAAAACTTTAGATAGAAATAGTTTGAGTGTATCGTAAATCTGATTACTGCGTCACACCTTTGATAGATTGGCAAGCGAGGTTCGATTAAATGAGATGCAAATATTTTTCCGCCGTTTCCGTGTACGCCTCTAGACCGAAAATGGTGCTTACATGTTCAAAAATACTCTGTGTAAAGTGGATTTTTAGGAAAATGTATAAACTGTGTTTAGATAAAACAATTTAATTCACTAGTGAGATTGTGTGGTTCCATGCAATCTCACTACATCCCATCTCACCCCATATTTTACCGCGTGTTTCGTATAAGGCAATCGAGGTAATGAATCAAAGGGTATGCCGCAACCCTCTAGATGAAATATTTTTAAGCTGACAAAGCTGGAGACCGAAAACGGCGTCGTCTCATTGAGATTATACTCTATTCCATTTAAAAAAGAATGTTTGTAAACAAATCAATTTGAACTTTATCTCTTATTGGTGTACACATTTTCGTTGCATACACGCGTAACTTAGATTAAATGGGTCTATATCTTATATTTAATGGAAAGTCAAATAAGTAAGTTCTTTCTAAATATAATTGTTATATAAAAAATTATTATAATACCAACAAATTTCCTCTCGTACTATTTTCCAATCGTGAGACTGGTAGTCTTAATATACAAGCTTATTTAAAAAGGCAGTCTTAAAAAACTGGCATATTTAAATTTTTTCGTTTATAATGCTCGGTCTGTGCATAGGTATTATGTCGGCAAACCGGGTCGCCTTTTCTTTACGTCATCACTACTGACTCAATTACAATTATCCGCCAATATTTGATGAAAAATAATGAAATTAATTTCTCATTTTTTTTCAATTGTCCGGCAAAATTCATAAGCATAAATCGGCAACTTTATATGATAAACTGATGATCATGTGAAAGTGCGTTGAAAGTACGGTGTTAATAAATTATTAAATAAATCTTGAAGTTTACTGACCATAAAAATGGCATTTACTTTCCTTGTCTTTCTAATGCCTATTTGAATGTTTTTCAGCATATGTCTACAAGCAAAAAATAATAAAGCAGTCATGGGGAGTGCCAACAGGTGAAAACTTAAAACTATGAAATAATAGTGTTTTTTTAATTTTCAAATTAACTGTAGTATCAAAAATTTAAATTCCATAATTTTTAAATTAATATTCAGTGACTCTACAATTAAACAATTAAAATAATGGTTAAACTAAAATACTATTTAAAAACAATGCAAAGTATATACACATTGAACATTCCACGTAGTCAATTTAGCTTTACTTGTACACAACAATAATGTTGCGCAACATGTCACACTTTTAGCTACGTATATATTTCTCAAGACAAGAATATTCTGAAACAAAATATATATATATATATATATATATATATATATATTTATTTTTTTTTTTTGTTTCAGAATAATGCTTAAATTATATATCATATTATTTTCCGCTTAGTGCACTATGCCGGATACAACGTGTTTTTTCGACAAACTATTAAAATGCATCATATGAAAGGACCACATTTAGTGTTTATAATATATGTTAATAACTTCTGTGCTGCTTTGCTGCTTTTTAGTGCTGCTTTCCGCTTCTGTGGTTTTCGGGACAAACAGTAAACATTAGAATTAGATAGCTACAGATTAATTAGAAGTAAGGGGGTTCGGTATTATACGCACCCACCGCAACGCAGTTGACAAGACGCTAACATCCGCCTAAAAGGCTAAGAGTCAGATTCTCATCAGATTTTGAATATTCATAAATTTTTAATTTTAATTTATTTGAGTAAGTCGAGTGAAGAATGACTCTGCATTCAAGATTTTATTAATTGTTGTCATAATGATTTTTCTCATATTTTGGACTACAAAATACATAAAAGTATATAAAACTTGTAAAATAATTAGGGGAGACTCATATTTTGGGAAGATGAAATAATAATAAGCAAAATGAAAAATTTTGAAAAACCTACAACGGATATAGTCGTGATTGAAATCTTTTAAATGCGGCAACTGCCATGGTATTAAAGTAACGTCTTATATACTGAAAAATGGGAAATTATGCAACTGACTAAAAAATATAGACCCCTGGAGAAAGACCTACTTCTCGTATTTAATTACCTAGAGAATTTTGATTCCGTATCCATAGATCTGATTTGGCAACCTTTGAGATCACAATTAGTCCCGGATCATTACAGACCCTTGATTAAAGATCTATACCAAAGAATAGCCGCAAGGATTAGTCACCATGAGGTTAAAATTAATGTTGGAGTTCACTAAGGATCCACAATAAGCCCGAAATTGATTAACCTAGGTATGAAGTATTATAACACGAAATATTTGCAAAAACCTGGATGATGTTGTTCTCTTTACCGAAACTCAAACAAAAGTGCAGGAAGAGTTAAATGCATGGCCACAAGCCCTAGAGAGGCGGGGTCTTAGGGTGAGCAGAGACAATACTGAATAAATACGGTGAGACATGCCTGGAAATAGCGCCAACGACAATCTATCAGCGATGATCGAAGGAATTTGTTTGCAGAAGCAGTCAAAGTAGCTCCGAAAGACGACACTAAAATACATCCAGCACAAAATAACAACTGCCTGGGTCAAATGGAGATTGCTATTATGTGACGTTAGAAAGCTATATCAAACGCAAAGGTCGAGTTTACAATTAAGCAGTGCTGATATATGGGTTAGAATACTGAGAAAGGTGGACGAACAAAAGATGCATGTCACATAGATGCAAATTTGCGTTGGGCTGGGGGAGTTACAAGATTGGACAGAACTAAAAACGAATACATTAGAGGAATATTTAAAGTTGCAAAGATTGAAGATAGGTTAAGAGAAAATCGCTTATGACACGTTATAAGGCACAACGAAGACGGACTAGAGCGGTGATAAAAATAGAAGAAGGGAAGAGAGGACGAAGTCGATCTGGAAGAGCACTATTGAAAAAGTATTCAAATCTGTAAATTCAATGACAACATAAAATAGACTATTGTAGTGAAACTTTAAAAAGAGGGTTGATTCCACATGAGATGTAGGACCACAGCTAAGAAAGGAGAAACGGGAAGTTCTCTAGATAGATAATTTTTTTCAATATCAAGTTATGAAGCCTAGACTAGGCAACACTGATTAAATTATTATTCCTTGATTACCTGTCATTGTTACTTGTTTACAAAATAAAATAAACTAAGGAAAAAAAATAAATTTAGTAGAATACTATTAAATCAATAAATGGAAAATATAAATAAAAAAAATATAATACGAATACAACTACATTAAACGGAGAAGCACAAAATAAGTATAAACAAGGTCTCACATTTTGATGTCGTTCTTTTTTATATGATTAGTTCTAGAATAGATTGTTGGTAATTGTTAATTTTATAAAATTTTTTAAAAATTTTATATTTTGTTAATTTATAAATAAACTGCTTAATCTCAAGAAGTAAGCTGCTTGATCTGAAGAGTTAGGATGGTATATTTTTTATCACTTAAAGTTCTATCAATACCAGAGGAATGTTATTGTTAAAATGAATACTTTTTTCTCTTTTCGAGTTTTAAGTGGCATTTTTCGATGAACCTGTAGGGTCTTACATATTACTGAATATCTCCAAAACTATGAGATTTAGAATCATAAACATTATTTTTCTTCTCGTTTTTCGTAATGGCAGATTCAATAGTTTAATAAGACGGGGAAGGGGGGTACATTTTTTTTAAATTGATGGGGCCTAACCTAAAATTATGGAAAAAATAGTTTTGGGACATTTATAATTAGCTCTTTCAAAGAATACCCCACACTATACATGGAATTTAAAACATTTTCCAGCACTTAATTTGTCATCTTAGTGTGATTATCGGTGACAATCTCTCATTTCGCTGTCACGTCAACGAAACCAGCCGGAAACCCTACAGGTAATTAGAAAGTTTAATGTAATATTTGCACGAATTTCATGGCATTATGTCATGATTTTATTTAATTCTGTGGCCCTTATCATTCTTGAAACAAAAACTGCCATCTGATCTCGTTCCGAGTAATTTGTGTCATCTTGCTGGATATTAAAAAGAATTAATCAATTTTGACTTTATGCAATTTAGTGTCACTTAACCTTCAGATTTTGCAATGTCTTGGTCAGATGTAATTTTCATTGCATTTGATAACATATCGTTTATGGGTTAGGTGGAGTTTTATGCTCCTGGTTGCTACTTGAGAGGATTAAGTCATAATTTATTTTATCTGCCTAGATATCATACAGATATATTGCAGCTGTCGCTCGTTATTCGTTTACCTAATCGATTTGTTGCAAGACGTGTTCAGGTTTTTTTGACTGTTTCAAGTAAGCGATTATAGACTTGCTTCAAGTTTGCGATTACAGAGTTGCTTCGTGGTTCACGATCATTAAGTAGTTAATCCTATGCAGTGGCGCGCAGTACATAATAAGCAATTACCCGTAGTTCACATATATACATCACATATTTACGGAAAGTCAAACATGTTTAATTTGTGGTATTCAAGCAAAATCAACACTTCAATATATGATTTGAAGTTTTCACACACAAAGCAAACGTTACGTGTAAATTTAGATAAAATGTACAAAATTCATTCCTATTAAATTCTTGACTGGAAATTCTTCCATACTAATTTACAATTGATTACCTCACTTCAAGCCGTCAGTTCATAGTACTAAGTTAAGCTGGAATTTATGAGATTATTTCGTCTATATTCAGACTGAACAATCCCGTGTTTATTACGCACACAAGCAAAGAATCATTGTGTTGTTTGTGTCAAGTACCCCGTTCGCAAGATAATTTTATAAATTACTTTAATAGTTTTTCGATTTTTAACTACACGTATTACAATTTGTCAGTGAAATACTTACTGTCTTTTCTTTGTGTATTAAAAATAATACATTGTTAATTTATTTTTTGAACCTGAATTTCCGTTGTGAAAGTAAACAAATAATGGCGACTAGCCAATGTTATTCCGTTTATACATGAATAAGGTAGGATTTTTCAATTTATCTTTTAGTGAAAAAAATAGTACAATTGAGAATGGTAGATCGAATAAAGTAAATGGAATAAAGGTGGTTTTAATAATTTGACAAATTCAGGTAAACAAATGTGCTCCTTAATACTATATTTTTAGGTAAGCAACAATTATATTTTCATGGTTATAATTAAAGGCATAGTTTAATAAGTCGGGGAAATTACGTCGAGAGTTTATTGCTTTTTAGTGCCTACGATTCAATTATTGGGGCACATTTTCAATTTATTACACCTTCAATGCTATTTTCAGGGCTATCAGGGGCCGTTGTGAACCCTTGAATGCGTGTGTGTATATTTATATAATTTTTATGGATAGTGCTACAATCCAGCAATTCGAATTAATATAGGACCAGTGGCCTGCAGTGCCTTTTGGGACTGCAGCTTGCCCTCCTCAAAAAGCACTTCATGCCACTGGTTCTACATTGATTTGAATTGCTGGATTGTGGTATTATTTGTAATTTTTTATTTTCTTTCGTCTTAAAACAATTTGTCATTCTTGTACCACCAATCTGTAAGTTAGGCGCAGGTTTTGAGAAAAAAATGAATAATGAGTCGTCTGAAATGAAATTTACCGCTTAAGAGGATAGATATATACTTTGAATATTGAATATATTTGGCCTTAATTTTGTAGAAATTCATTATTCACAATTAAATGAAACTACGTGATGTAGTAGTATTTCTACTGTCTTTAAGTTCTTTACCACGACCTAGGTTTTTCGTTGTATTACAACAGCTTCAGGTGGCTATTAGCAAAGATCTTATTATTATCTTATATACTTTATTATAGTCATAGATGTCAACGAAACATTCATGTTAGAATAAAAAGCGTAGTCGGCTCGCGTATGTTGTTTAAAATGACATTTCTTTATTGTTATTTGATTTAACTCTGTCTTAAGACAACAACCAAGTGTCGCCGCTTTTATGCTTTTTTGCCATTATTCAATCACCAAGCGACATTCGAATTTGGGGAACATTTTTTGGTCAGGTCTCCGAAATTGTTCTTTAGATTTTAACCAAAAAATATAGGTACTATCAATGTAGGTGCATGGTTTCAATGCTATTTCACTCTGTACGTGACAAAATGTTATATACCCTGCCAAGTGATATTCAAGTATACCGAAAAAGATTCCGTTACTTGACCAGATCTCCACTTCTTCGGTTTGGACCAAAAATAATAGATAGCATCTTTGAGTTGAGATTTGTCCTTGAGATAAAGAGTTTGAGATTTGTCCGGTTCGAATCTGATAAGTTTTTGTATAACGTAGGTTTTAAACTTTAAGAATTTGTATATCAAAAAGGGTATGATTTTACGAATCCGCAAAATTCACAGTTTTGTATGACCACTAAGCAATAAGAAACAAAGTAAGTGTGAAGGCAATCGAACACCCTTGTCAATTGCAAACCTTTGAAAGTGCATATATACTACAAACACACTTATACAGTTATATATATTCACTGACATGGTTCGTGCTTTACCACTGTTATTTTGATTTTTGTCATACTGAATTTCATGGAATTCCTACTGGATGCTAATGGAATGCTTTCATCATTTTAACATTGACATGGTTCGTGCTTTACCACTGTTATTTTGATTTTTGTCATACTGAATTTCATGGAATACCTACTGGATGCTAATGGAATGCTTTCATCATTTTAACACTGACATGGTTCGTGCTTTACCACTGTTATTTTGATTTTTGCATACTGAATTTCATGGAATCCCTACTGGATGCTAATGGAATGCTTTCATCATTTTAACACTGACATGGTTCGTGCTTTACCACTGTTATTTTGATTTTTGTCATACTGAATTTCATGGAATCCCTACTGGATGCTAATGGAATGCTTTCATCATTTTAATGAGTACACAGGAGGAGCATCTGTAATGAATCTAACACTTAATATTATTAAGCTTTTACCTTTAACGGTCTAAGAGTATGAGTAATAGAGTGATAGGCAAATGGATGAAATTATGAGGGAGAATGTTTTTCATTCGGATGAAGGCCTTTGGTTACAGAACCGTGAATGGCCGGCATGTCTCTTAGAATAAAAATTCAAATTTTCCCTAGAGTTGAGATATCTTGTAGGTACACATATCGTCATTTTAATCAATGCTTCTAAATATCTATTTTTTCGATATTTCAATGAAAGGAGTAAAACGTATTTTCATAAATTTTATCATATCACTCCGGGTTTTTCGATTTGATTTCGCTCGAAAACTTATTGCCAAATGTCATTCGTAAAACTTGTGTTTTATGTTTTTCTAATTTTGGTTCTCTGGTTTCGAGACCTGTCATTTCTCGCTAAAATGTCGCCATAGGGTACTTCTAGCTGAAATAAATAACTTTCAGGGTAAATTAGTAATAAAATCATAAATGTAAACATCTCATGTGATGCCATTGTCAAGGCTATCGAATTTAAAAACGTGTTAACTAATATTTTAAGTTATAAAATTCATCAGTGATAAAGTTTTTTATACTCAAACAATAAACAAATCGATTGAGCTTCATTGACTAATACCTAGTTTATGGTCACCCTAAATAATCACGATTATTTCGAACGAACGATTATTTCTTGAATTTATTATTTCTATATACATTTATATTTCATGTCATATTAAGGTTCTTAGTTATGCTCATTTAAAAAATACCTACTTTGTCGAAATGTTTATAGGAATGCAAATTTCCTTAATAATATTTTTAAAATGACGTTTTTAAGTTACCTCCCTAAAGCTTAATGTTTGAGAATATGAAACAAAGTTAATAACCTATGAAACAGCATTAAACTTTGATCAATTTTTTTAAAGAATGGAAAGCTGAAAATTATGCACCTGAAGGATAAAAAAATTAAACGAAGTATAGAATTTAGACAAAATTTATTTTAAAAATAGCCTAATCTATGAAAATCTTCCACTAAACCATTAATTTTATGTACGTACTGTTCCGAGGGTTTCATTTTAAACATGGGCAGCTCATTATAATCCATATCTAAGTCGAACTCTTCCATTGTGACTACAGATTTTTCTTCTGTACTGAACGTCAATACATTACTTACAGCCATGCCGAGTGCACAGGTAGCATATATTTTCAGATCCTCCAACATGGTTGACCACGGATAGCATTTCTCCACATCCATAGAGAAGCGATTTAAATGATCACGTAGACCATTGTGATAAGCCTTGAGTATATCGTCATAGTGTTCTTTGCGCAGATCCTGATCTGTGCAGCAAAATATGAAGTACATTATATCTAGAACTGGCGAACCATATCTTCCTATTTGGTAGTCTAGGAGACGGATGTCGACTGGTTTTCCATCCTGAAAACAAGAAAGCGAATAGTTTAAATGGTGGAATGGTTTAAATGGTGAATAGTTTAAATGGTTTTTGAAAATGTTCGATTATGTTGAAATTAATGTTTTTTTATTTTTATTTTTTTTTATTTTGATGTGTAGGCGGGTTGAAATAATTTGAAGTTAACTGTAGTATCAATGTTGTCTAACTATAAA
This sequence comes from Druceiella hillmani, assembly GCA_039881145.1. NCBI lineage: Eukaryota > Metazoa > Arthropoda > Insecta > Lepidoptera > Hepialidae > Druceiella > Druceiella hillmani. Next base: position 18,179,704 of record JAYKKI010000032.1, on the reverse strand, counting down.
ATATAGTCTAGAAGATATTAAGTATGGGTGATGACATTATATTTAGTTAATTTAATTTAGTTAATATATTAACGTCTGTGTCTCTTTTATGTCTGTTTATTTCTAATGTTTCTAGGATATTGAGTTTATTACATTTTGTATTTATTTGTAATATATAATACCACATTTTATTTTTAGCTAAGTGTTTAACTAGTTTAATTGATACATTACCTATGTACGGGATGGATTTATAGTAAATTTTATTATTATTTGGTACGACCGGGTATATTTCTTGGATTAATATTTTTCGTAATTTATTTGTAATAATTGATGGGTTATATTTATTATTTACTGCGATTTGTTTTATAATTTTTATTTCTTTATGACAACCATAAAAAAAATTGCAGTAAATAATAATTTTACTACATAACGTAGTTTCATTTAATTGTGAATAATGATTTCTACAAAATTTACGCCGAATATATTAGATGGGTTAAAATTACTTGACTCTAAACTGTGTGTAGTTACATATACTTATATTATATATATATATATATATATATATATATATATATATATATATATATATACACACTATAGTATATATATATGTATATATATATATATATATATATATATATAAATATATAATATAAGTATATATAAGTAGTGAATCACATGTTCGACTTAAATACATTTTTTTCTATTTTATAGATAAATTTTCTGGCGCTTAAACCTAAAATTATTCAATTTGAAGTCAAGATAAATGCAAAAAAATCCGAGAATGTTCTGTTGTGAGTGATCCGTGAAGAGTTCTGATGTTCATTTATTTTGGTAAATTGACAACTTTTAACATGTAAACTAGTTTTTAAATAAGTTGGACCAGGAAGACGACAATAATAACAGCAAAATACTGTTCAGTTTTTAAATTGTGCTGTAAAAGATTCAAATATATCACGGTCATATTTCTGAAGTAGTGAATCCAGCTATACCATGACACTCATTAAATTTACCTTATTGCACGTGCAAAAAAATTAAGGGAAAAAAATAAATTTTCAGGTTCGCTCAAAAACGCAGCTGAAAAAGAAAACCTTTTAGAGATAAAATCTAATATTTTATAAAGAGGAAAATTTCGTTTCTTTTTTTTAATGAAAAGGGTTTATTTGATTGCCATGGAATTTTCAATATCGCATAGCTTATTTTATCCAAACGAACGTAAAGTATATGATATGTTTTGAGAATATATCAGTAATGAGTGATAATAATATAAGTAACGAAAGTCATTGTATTGATCTGTTTTAGGCAAATACATATATACATTAGGGTGTCCCAAAAATCAAAGTTATTTTTTTCAAAGCATACCCTCTACTTTTTCGTTTGCTGCTAAAATGACACTAAAACAAATTTCACATACTTCGGATAACAGCAACCCGTGCCGACTTGCATTGAAACATGTCCGTCCGTATTTGAACCCTAAGCGCGCAAGGACTTGCATACTTCGGTGCGTTTTGTTTCTAGTTTTTTCATCATTTATTGCATTGTTATCAATAAGCCAACATGTCAGTCGAATTACGCAGTTGTAAAAAGAGTGAAATTTATTTGATTGGTAACATGAATCATCAAATAATATGTTCAAAGCTTCCTTCTAATGGACAAGTTCTAGCAGTATTGTTTTATAATATCTTCGAAGTGAATTTAAAGGTAAATGAGAGTGCAAATCTTACGGTACGCGAGTGTATTATTTTTTGGAAAAAGGCGCAAATACCTACCAAACTCTGTAAAAAAATCATTGCCAAACTCTGTAAAAAAACTTGTAAATTTATGTCAAGTTTGGAGAGAGTTGCAACAAAATGCAAAAAAAAACATAAGATGTGTTTAAGATGTGTTTAAACGGCGTCGAGAAGAGTTTGTCATTAGTTTGGATAATATGTTTGATATTGCACACGCCAATGCGTTGACTATGATAAAAATAGATGAAGACAAGATCTTCCTGCAGCGTCATAGAGAGCCTGGTCGACCGGGCCATCTAACTGGTGTCGACAAAAAGTTAACGAATAATGTGGACAGGGCGCGCCTCAGATCTACTGAGGAAGAGAATCGCCGTGCTAAATATTTAGCTGCGTCGACTTCGTCGGCAATTAACGATCCTTTGGAGTTGTCTCCAGATTCTAGCGATTGCGAGGATTTGCAAGAAAGTTCCAAAAGCCTACCCAACGAAAACATACAATCTGAAACTTGTAAATCAGTGCGGAAGGATTTCATTACTCCACAGTTAGTAACAGCATTGGACCGAGTCAGTGGAGTATGAGAGATTCTGTGTTCATTCTAGAAGCTACTATTGAAGCTCTGGGATATAATATCGACGAATTCCCAATTAGCAAATCCTCCATCTAAAGAATTAGAACGGAAACACGAAAAGAGTGTGCGGAAGCTGTAAAAATTGACTTTCAAAACAAGTTTCCAGGTGTTGTGACTGATCACTGGGACGGAAAACTATTGCTAGCTTTAGATCTAGTAATTTCTTATGAAGATAAGGAGCAACTATCTGTGCTATGTTTGGAGAGTTTTACTGGAAGTGAACAAGTGCAGGTTATTTGGACAGTGATAGTAGACTGGAACCTCGAAGATAAAGTACAAATTCTTTGGCTTCATACAAATTCTTTGGTACAAATTCTACGGCTTCAAACACTAGTCGTTTCAACGGGGCTTGTGTATTTTTGGAGCAAAAGCTCAACAGAGAACTGCTTATTTTTGCTTGCCGCCATCATGTTTATGAATTGATACTCAAAGCAGCCTTCGAAGTAAAAATTAGCCAGGTAACAGCAAGCCCAGATATTCTCCTATTTAAAAAACGCCGAGACAACTGGAAATATGTCGATAGTACTAAAATTGAAAATTATCGAGAGAAAATTTAAACGTACTTGACAGTAAGTGAAATCGAGGACCTGCTTTCATTTTAGCGCTCTGAACTGACCAAAGTAATTTTCAGAGACGACTATCGTCAATTAATAGAAGCCCACAGTATATTTTTAGCCCGAGATGAAGAAACCACGTTTAAAATCCGACCCCCAGGTGCCATGCACCAAGCTCGATGGATGGCTAGAGCTATCTATTTCCTTAAAAATATTGTTACTTAGCTCTCAATTTAAAATTAATAGCAAAGACAAGAAATCTCTGTTGGATGTCTGCCTGTCCATCGTTTCATCCTATGTCAAGTCATGGATTCAGTGCATTTAGGCAGTCAAAGCACCATACCAAGATATGTCCTTTGTAAAAACTATGAAAGCTTATGAAAAAATCGATAAAAATATATCAAAAGGAATGAAAAAAGTTTATTCATCATTTATGGTATTTGACCGAGGAAATACATATCTTGTCGCTATTTGACGATGAAGTGAGCCATGAAAGTATAGGGAAAATTATATCAAACTCATCTAAAGATAGCGTCTCGTCTCAACAAAAACGCTATATACCTTCAAAAGAAGAATTGTTATATGAGAGAAACATAGAAGATTTTATATCAGCCTCAAGCAAGTCTTTGTTTCCTCGTCTGGAAATTGACGACAGTTTTCTCCAGGAAAGTCCTGCTTCATGGTCTAATAAATCTTCGTTCCTCGAAGTAAAAATGAAGCTTTCTACACTGAAAGCAGTGAATGATACTACTAAAAGAGCGGTAAAATTGATACAAGACTTTCATGGGTTAATCACAGTTGAAGAGGAACAAAATCATGTTTTGTTACGTTATGTACAAGAACACCGTAAAATCTACCCCGATTGCAAAAAGCAAACTTTAAAAAGGAAGTATATAGGTCATTAATATGTAACGATATCATTTAATAGAATATTTTTATAAAATACTAAGTTGTTTTATTTACCAAACTTGAATTAATACTAAGTGACATAATATTTTCATACAAATTCTTAATTCATAACTTTGAAGTCAAGTCGACACGTGGTAACATTAATTAATCACAGTAATATATATTATTTAGGCTTTTGAGGTCAAATAGAACAAAAATAGAGGGTATTTGATTTCCAAAAAAAATTTGCCCTTATAGCTTGGGACACCCTAACACACACACACACACATATATATATATATATATATATATATATATATATATTGTTGATTATTACAAATAGTCTTATGACCCAACTTTCGTTGCAAAATCGATCTACAGAAGTATTCTTGAATTATATAAAGTAAACTGTTATAGCTACGTCAAAATATGGTTTTTAAGAATTATAAGTGATTATGAAATATATAAAAAATTTAAGATATTAACGTCTATTTACTAGATATTATTTGCCATAAGCGTTGCGATATTGCAAAATTGGGCTGTAGAGTTCTATACTCTATACTAAAAACACAGAATAAATAAATTGGTAAAATTGAAAGTGTACACGAAGTTTTTTTACTATTTATTATATAAACTAAACCGTTAAAACTACATCAAAACACTGTTTGCAAGAATTATAGACGACTGTGAAATATATAAAAACTTTAACATATAAACGGGTTTGCAATAAGATATGATTGACAGGTAAATGGCCAACGGAATGGGCTCATGCAGTTTTCACCCCTCTACATAAAAAGGGCTCAACAAAAAAATATAACAACTACCGCCTTATTGCTCTGATCAGTCACGCTAGCAAAATAATGGTACGTATAATCAACGAGCGTCTGAAAGCATACGTGTCGAGAGAAATAGCGCCCGAACAGGCTGGGTGTGTAAAGGGGAAGTGAACCTGTGAACAGATTCTCATTGTTCCTCACATTATAGGGAAAGCTCGAAAGTTCAACAAACCAGTCTGTACACGCTTTGTTGATTTCTCAAAGGCATTTGATTCTGTGAAATGACCAACTTTGTGGAAAATCCTACCGGAAATAGGCACAACAAAACATCTCATACACCTACTTAGGGAACTTTATGAAGAAGGAACAGCTTTAGTGCAGACAGACCTCCTCCTCCGATAACTTCCATTCCAAAGCAGGGCTCCGCCAAGGGTGTATAACATCGCCTCTCCTATTCACCTACACCGAGCTTATGATGCGAATCACTCTGGAAGACTGGAATGATGGTGTTGTGGTTGATGGCTACAAAATCGCAAACCTACGTTACGCTGATGACACCACTTTCTTTACGTCAGATGGACGAATTACTTCCTTAAAAGGAAAGCGTAAGCCTCATGTTTAGGTTGAAGATTAACTGGAGCAAGACTAAGATGATAATTGTGGACTGCGTCAATAACAACTTGCTAGAGGTGACACAGATTGCGAACTACGATGTGGTTCAGTTCTACATAGAACTTGGTGCTTTAATCTCAAGTAATGGTGGCTGCGTGGAGTCAAGAGGCGAATGGCTATAGCCAGAACTGCGATGGATAAGCTAAAGAAATTATGGAGGAATCGCAACTTAACTAAAGTCACTAAATCCAGGCTCCTAATAATATTAGTTTTACCCATATTTTTATACTCATTCGAGACGTGGACATTGCAAGAGCCGGAAAAGCGGAAAATAGTTGCCCTGGAGATGTGATGCTGGAGGAAAATGCTAGGAGTGTCATGGACAGAATTTCCTACAAACACCTCCATACTTTAAGAACTCGGCATCACGTATCGTCTATCAATCCAAGTACAGTCTAGAATTTTGAAGTTCTTTGGTCACATTAGCATAGAGCGTTTGGTGATCCAGGGAAGGGTGGAAACAGACCACGTGATAGATTATCCATACGATGGGCTGATCAAATAAAATCAGCAGTTGGAGACCCTCTACATACTAATGCACTAGGATGTCGGCCAATAGGTTAAGATGGCGAGAAATTGTGAGGAGGGTCACATCAATCACCAATGATGACGTAGCCTCATCATGACCAAGACCGCTCTGTCAAGAGCAATACGATAATTACAAGAGATTGTATGTCATAACTGTTTCCATCTCACAAAAGTGTGCCCCATACTTTTTTACTAAGTATTATATAAAACTAAACCGTTATAGCTACATTTAAATATTGTTTGTGATAATTATAAACGACTGTGAAATAAAGAAAAAGTTCAAGATATAAACGGCTAATTATGAGCACTAGAGATTATTTGTCATAACCGTTTCCACCTTACAAAATTGTGCTGAAGAGTCCTATATTCTATGCTAAAGTACAGAATAAATAAATTCTTGGTGAAACCAAAAGTGTACACCATGTTTTTTTTACTATTTATTATATAAAACTAAACCGTTATAGCTACATTAAAATATTGTTTGTGATAATTATAAACGACTGTGAAATAAATAAAAAGTTCAAGATATAAACGGCTAATTATGAGCACTAGAGATTATTTGTCATAACCGTTTCCACCTTACAAAATTGGGCTATAGTCCTATATTTTATGCTAAAGCACAGAATAAATAAATTCTTGGTGAAACCAAAAGTGTACACCATGTTTTTTTTACTATTTATTTTATAAAACTAAACAGTTATAGCTATATTAAAATATTGTTTGTGATAATTATAAACGACTGTGAAATAAATAAAAAGTTCAAGATATAAACGGCTAATTATGAGCACTAGAGATTATTTGTCATAACCGTTTCCACCTTACAAAATTGGGCTATAGAGTCCTATATTCTATACTAAAGTACAGAATAAATAAATTCTTGGTGAAATCAAAAGTGTACACCAGGTTTTTTTTACTATTTATTATATAAAACTAAACCGTTATAGCTATATTAAAATATTGTTTGTGATAATTATAAACGACTGTGAAATAAATAAAAAGTTTAAGATATAAAAGGCTAATTATAAGCACTACATATTATTTGTCATAACCGTTTCCACCTTACAAAATTGGGCTATAGAGTCCTATATTCTATGCTAAAGTACAGAATAAATAAATTCTTGGTGAAACCAAAAGTGTACACCATGTTTTTTTTACTATTTATTTTATAAAACTAAACAGTTATAGCTATATTAAAATATTGTTTGTGATAATTATAAACGACTGTGAAATAAATAAAAAGTTTAAGATATAAAAGGCTAATTATAAGCACTACATATTATTTGTCATAACCGTTTCCACCTTACAAAATTGGGCTATAGAGTCCTATATTCTATGCTAAAGTACAGAATAAATAAATTCTTGGTGAAACCAAAAGTGTATAACCATGTATTTTTACTATTTATTATATAAAACTAAACTGTTATAATAGCTATATTAAAATATTGTTTGTGATAATTATTAACGACTGTGCAATAAATAAAAAGTTCAAGACATAAACGGCTAATTATGAGCACTAGAGATTATATGTCAGAACCGTTTCCACCTTACAAAATTGGGCTAGTTCTATACTCCATACTAAAGCACATAATAAATAAATTGTTGGTAAAACCATGATTTTGTATTGTATACAAGGTTGCACACCATGTTTTTTATTATTTAAAGTATTGTAAGAAAAAAAATCGCTGGAAGTAGACAGAAGGGGTAAACCTGAGGCCGAGAACAATCGGCGAGCACAATAAAGGAATTTTTGGAGAAAATTGTTTAAAAAAATATATTATTTGAAAAATTATTTTAAAAATGAAAAAGTGTCCGTTTTATAGTTAAAAATCGATTGAGGAAGAAAACATCAAAATCGGTCAATATTTCGATCGTTATATACGTACAAGAATTCGCTACATACATACAGACTAACGGACGGAGGAGCGTATATATTTTTTCAACTCTAAGGAAAGCTTAGATTATAATACATATTTTAATAAAATAAAAGATGTTTCATTTTTAGTGCAAGATTTCGTTGTGCAATTAAACATAATAAACAATTATATAAAAAATCGATGAAACTATTAATGGAATCATGGCTCCATTCTTGCTCGAGCAACGCCGGGAAGATTATTTAATATCAATATTTTTGATATGCTTGAACAGTTTTAAGGTTGACAAAATTAATATTATTTAGAAAAATGGACGGTTTTGCATTTATAAAATATTAAAATATTAGTAGCACATATTTTTTTTAATCAAGCTACTGTCGTATGTAGGCAGTTTAAATAAATTATATGAAGGTAATTATATGAAGATTAAATTACGGGGTGATAATGAAATACTATATGAAGATTAAATTACGGGATGACAATTCTCTTAAACACCCACCTTATATTTGTACATCATATTATTGCTCCAGCAGTCTCCATGTCCGAGAACGCTTATACCTTTCGGCTGCACGTTTTCCACTAATCGATCATATATATCTACTCCGAATTTCTCCAACTTCTCCTTCAACTCCTCCGAATTGAGACTTTCAATGGCTTTGGTTATCGAGGTCATAAAATAGGTATTAATATTGGTCTTGTACTCCGGGGTTACATCCGCTACGAACATACCTTCTTGCATATTCTCTACAAAGTAGGCATATCTCTCAGGATCATCCCTCTGTAGAACAAATGAATGGGCGTGGTATTTGCCGATAGCCTCCAAGGTCAAACGCGCATGTTCGAAGTCGTACTTGTTGAATCTGTTGAATATTTTAAAGCCAGATGCTTTCAAATCTTCTAGCACAAGTGTTTCACTTAAGTATTCATTGTAGGTTTTGTAGCATTTTGGAAAGCGCAGTCTGTCCGCTTTTGGTATTCCCGCGTTCACTTGCATCTTTTCGAACTCTTTCAATAAGTTCTCGTACACGAAAAATTCACGTTCGTAGTATTTGTCGATAGGGAAATGGACCCTCATATCTTCAAGGGCGAGTGCAACCTTTACTATGAGTTCTATTTTCTTACCGCAAATAGCTGCCTGCACACCGTAGATTGTGCCTAAATAATTTTCTCCCTTCACAGAAAATAAATTCACGGAAACTTCAGCATCTTCAAATCCTTGTTCTTTTAACACTTCATCTACGACAACTTGCACTTTATCCGGTAGACGATCTGATGGAAGCGCCATAGTAACTCTGTATTTAATTACTCAAATTATGTTCTACGATATTACCGTGAGTTTGCTAAAAACGTTCAGCGACCGGTCCTTACAAAAGTCCGTCACTGTCTGGCTGGTTTCATGTCATTATGATATATTGTTGATTACTGATATACTTCACAGGTCCGGTAGATAACTAATTGATATTAACGTAAGATAATCAACAAAGTTAATTTGAAAATAATTGTGAACAACATTAACTTCTTATAAAAGAAACTTATTTTTGTCGTTTTTATCATTTAGGTATGTAATTTTATCTTTGTAAGGTCGTAAATATTATGTTAGTAATGGGTAAATATTTTACAATAAATAGGTCGCAAAAATATATAATAATAATAAATATCGCATTTACCTAATGGGCGTTCTTCGGATAATGTTGATTAGATAAGTGTTCTAAAAGAAAATGTTGCCATTAAATTTACATGATAGTCACTAAGTGCTCTTTGTGGCTACCTGGGGATGTAAACTTCAAAAAAATTGCGCACGGACAGTTGGAAATTACGATAAAATCATAGTTTTACTAAACTAAATAGAAAAACAAAAGTATTTGTGTGCAAAATGATGCATAATATCGATGTTATACGTTACACTAGCGCAATAAAAAACTTTTCTGCAACGAAGTCGGCACTTATCGTCACGTAGTGAATTGAGTTCGCTATTCTTTTACGACTTTAAAATTATTCGTTGTTATCTCGTTAAAAGAAGTTTATTTATACCAATGGTTACTTGTTCTGTTCTTGGTTGTGGCACTACACATCGAAATAATCTAGATAAATTACGTTTCATGTATAAATTGTAAAGAATTGACACGGAAATTTATGTATTTATTTTCTCAAACCCGCACAATAAATACTATAGCTTATATGAAAATTTACAAGATAATCTCCCTAATTATACGTAAATTAAATATACACTTTAAAATAAAGTTTTGTGTAACAGTATTCACTTGACGTCTAGGTAAGTCATCTTATTGACAATTTTGCCAATTAAATTAGTTAGTATTATAGGAAGAAATTGTATACCGATAGACATTTAAGTATAGCTCTTTTCTTATTTCCATAGCAAACCAGGAACCTTATAATTTCATTATGTCTGTTCATCCGTTTTCTGTATTTACGTCAAAGCGCTATAGTTATGCCATTTTGCAAGCTTTTGCGATTATATTTTACAGGTTCATGCTTTTAGCCAATTTACAGGCAGGATCATTGTTTTTATGTACCCTGCTATACATGGAAACTTGAGATGATTTTTTATCAGCCCCCCTCCCGTCGGGTATCAATGAATAGGTCTTTGGAAATGCATTTAAAAGTGTCATGTATAATTTATTAGTCTAATTCATTATTCATACGCCTACCCGCTTCTCCCTTTTTTAAATCGTACGTTTTAAAAATCTATATAAAATCATGTTACGACATCTTAACAATTGCTCAAATTGAAAATTGGTTTAGTGGTATTGTTTAAGTTGTAGGATTAAAAATATAATCTTTTAAAAATAGGTTATCGATATCCTCGTCGATATTACAATTGATAGTGTTACCACTAAAACTTACACTGTAGTTAATTGTTTGTGTAACAATACTATATAGGTTATGCGAATTTTGAAACTGAAGTTGTAAGTCTATGAATTAAACCTAAATCAATGCAATAAAAACACAAAATGTTATTAACGCCATCTCGTAGTAAATCAATAAACACTTTGTTAGCGTAATATTATAAACAAATAAAGCGTAGTGTGTTATATAAAAGAAATCCCAAAAACTTGTAGAAATGCAAGAAATCGAAATCCGCTTATATATTTTTAAACATTTCTAAGTGCCATGTTTTTTAACGTGAAAATTAGGAAAAAAGAAAAATATTCGTTATTATTATGGGACGATACCAAAAATATTATATGTGGAACCCTGACTCACCGTTAAAACACGTGAAGGGGAAAGAGGAAATAAAAAGTCGTGCCAAGAAGTTCATAATATCACCATTTAAACAATGGAGTATCCACTGGATTAAGATGCCAATACAATAATTTGTGTTATTTGTATAAGCGGCTGCGTTTTGTTTTAAGTCCCTTTTTAATTAGACTTACATAATATAAATTTATATCGAGTTTATTTAATATAAATACATTAACAGACTTTTATTAGGTCGACCTATAACTAATTATATGATGATATCTACGAAACTAAATTTCATGTATTTCTAATTGATATATCACCATGAAACTTGGTAGTTGTGTGTAGTTACAATGACAGTACAATAAAATGATACCATCAGACTGATTCATTGTAAAAGAACCGGAAGTTAGGCGTTGAACTCGATAACGGAACAATGTATCCTAACCGTGCTTGGGCTTCTTATTGTTGTATTATTATGAAACTAGGCAGTAGTGTGTAGTTCTGATGAGAATACAATTAAATGGTAAGGAGTTATAAGCTATATTTGTCATTGAGTTTATATTCAAAACAAAACTAGAATATCATTATTCTAGTGTAAGAGAACTAGAATACTACTATTCTAGTGTAAAAGAACTAGAATATTACTATTCTAGTGAATATGGTAATTAACAAGTTTTAATATTTTATATTTTAATATTGTAATTAATTTATTAACAAGTTTAAATATTTTAGAAGGCAAATAGTCGATTTTGTGCAATTTTGATCAGTTTAAATGTCTCAAAAAGAAATTGAAGCTTGTTTCAATGAAATTTTTGAAAAACTGGCATTTTAGAAATATTAAATTAAACGGATTTGCTAAATATCTCAATATCGGATTGTGGTGAGTTTATATAAATTTCGCTGCGATAAAAAATTTGTTTTCAAATATGTGAATATCCACTTATTCATCTGTTATGTCACGATTTGTTAAACGATCCAGAAAATGTAAATGTGAAGACTTAATTTTTAAATACATTACATTGCACCATTTATGACATAAACGATACTATTTATTTTGTCATGCTTTAAAAGATGCTACGTGGGAACTTTAAAATTTTACTCTCAGGAAATCAAAGTTTTCCTCCACAGCTTTTAAAATAATCGATAAATTATATAAAATAAATAATGTTTTGAAAGCATTTGTAAAGTTCTAATTTTTAGATGTGAGCCTTTTTCGTTTTATGTGGATTAAGGACTTTCTACTTAAGTCATGGTCATATTATAGTATTTTTTTAAAATAAAGCAATCATATGTATGTAACATATATATCACATATTACAGACCACAAATACATATACTAGTTTAATAACCAAAGGTGAAAATGTTGAATGCTTATTATATATATCTAGTGTTTTATAGCATATAAATACCTATAAGCTGTCTCTTACATACATTAACAGTATAAATTCTCACCTATCACGAAGCAACCAGTTGCGTAATGTTCCGAGCAAAGGGTACCGTTCCTTTTCGTCAACCAGTTATCAGTATTACGTTGCAAAATATTGTCCAGGTTTTTTAGGTACCTTTGAGAAACTAAAATAATATTAATTTGAGAAACTTTAAATTTTGAGAAACTTTAAATACAAATTAATAAATCACACAATCGGTAATAAATACACGGATTATAGTAATTACACAAATTTCTAAAAAGAAACAGAAAAATAACTAAGCAATCATTGAAATGTGGAAATATTAACATAACTGATATATTACGAAAAAAGTCATAAAATGACATTGCAATCAAAAAGAAAAAGTAATGTGTTGCTTATCTTATAACCTTGAGATATATATTCATTACAAATTTAATTCACTTCCATATAATAGTTAAATTTCTAGAAAAACTATTATATCGACATTGAACTGAGTGTGTTTTAGTAATCCAATTTATACAATTAACAAAAAAATATTCAGTGCATTGAATAAATTACAACACTGAAATTTGCAATTGCTGCATAATTGTGTATAAACCAACAAAGTTATTATATAGAAATTAATGTAGTCAATAATTTATATTATTGGAATATTAAATACAGAATATCACATTTTTCAGTTACAAATTATGACGTGAGGTATGTCACTTAACATTTCATCAATTTGAAATGGCGGTTAATTATTACGAATAATACATATTACAAAAATTAAATAAAGGTGGATTTATGACAAATGACATTGTTTTTAAGTTTACATGTCTTTCTGCTGTATTTTTTGCACTCTTTGACGGCAAGACCAACTATTTTTCAATAAAATAAATATATTTCATGAAAGGTAGCGTTTTGTCTCAGCTCAGCTGACGTTAAAATGCGATTAGATGTAATGTGTGTTCGCTTATAAAAATTATGTCAAAAATTGACAAACTCTCTCCATACAAAGTATGGGCTTATAACTACTCCTTACATTCTTACCTTCATGACAAATACATTTTTTGTTCACTAAAAGTACTCAAGTAATTCATTAAAACAATGCAGTGCGTAGTTTCAGAAAAATCTATTTTCGTTTGTAACCTATTCCTACGTACCTGTTTTCCATATTTTCTGCATATAATTTTATTATATTTACCTAAAATTTTCTAACAAGTACATAGCAGTTATATATACCAAAGACTGTATTGCTGTTCGCTCTTAGAATCCAAATGTGAACGATACGTTCACATATGACATTTTGTACTTCATGTATATGAAGTACAAAATGTACTCATAAATGACTTAGAATCTTAAGTCTTTTAATTAACTTTATTTTTAAAATTAACGACTTGCAAAAACACACTTCCTTTCTGATGCTTCTGATTTTCCGTTTAAATAAATATGTAGAAATAGAGTAGCCTGTAAAGCCCCAAAATATTTTTAATCAACATTATTTTAACCCGAAGATTTAGACTTAGCTCAAAATGAAAAATGGAACCCTTGTAAGATCACTGCCATAGCCAATTGCCCTAGAAACCATGGGACGTAGAAACTAGAAATTTGGTATAGTAATATGTTTTATTAACTCACATATTTTGAACGAACTGATGTTTTTAATATATTTCATATAGGTATTAAAGACGGGACCATTTTCTTCTATGGGAAACTCATAATATCTCTGTAGGTAACTCTTCAGGAAGAAACACCATTATGTACACTATTTATTTGTTTCATATTCGTAATGGTATATTCAGCTTTTATCACCTGTGATTATGTTGAATTTAGTGTTTGAGTGACTCCCATAAGTTTTTTCTAACATTTTGCGATATCAATTAACGCGACGGTGTTTCTGAGCTTCGGTCAAATTAAGTGGTACTCGCCTAGCACAAAACTTTCTGACCTCCAAATGTTAAGGTATAATTATGTATAATAATGAAAACGCTATCATCAACCGAGAACAAATTGGGTTCCCAAGCTCAAATTTTATTGTGAGATAAAGACGAAGGTCTAAGATAACTGAATGAGAATTTATGATATTTTTCTGTAAAAGAGATTAAACATGAAATGTGTTTTTGTTATATATTTTTTGTTGAATGTATTTTTAATATTAGATTGGCACTTATAAACTCGCCATTTTTATACACAAACTCTTCAACTTTTTATATGTATTAAGTAAAATCAAACGTTAATTGTATAAGCACCGTCGGTATCTAACACTTTTCGCCATCGTGTGGGCGGAACTAAAGTTCTGTCATTGTAGAAATCTTTGGGCCTTTGACTGAAAAACAGGTGAAGTTCGATTTTGATATGACTTTCGTCTTCTATCACGTAAATTATTAGACAGAAAGCGAAAGAGATGGTAATTGATGGCGAAAGATTTGAAGAGTACGGTGGATGAAGTGGCATACTCCATCCAAGTGAAAGTAGTTTTTCACACGTTACTTTTGCTACGTGGGGTCGAGCATTGTCATGTAAAAAATAAACTTTGCTTTGATTTGAAGGAAGTTTATTGGTGATCTTGCTCAATTGTTAATTCAGCAATTAATAATTCAGTGAATAACTTTATTTACACCCCACCATGTACACAAAAGTATCTTTTGTCCAATATTTTATTTTGATGTAGGTACACCTTTTGCTCCATCTCACAGCCACTGGAGTTTATGCTAGAAATTAACATTAGCTATCCACTTTTCATCGCCTGTAACCAGATACTTTAGCCTCTCCTTGGTACGGTAGGAACTCAGTAGCTCCAAGCACACATTAGCTTTCCTCTGAAGTTGAATGGATGGTAGCTCATGTGGCACCAAACGGAATATTTTCACTTCTTTCTCAAAGCATGAATTTGTTTTTCCTTTGCAGTACAAGAGCATAAAAATAGGTCTGCTAAACAACGCGAACTTAATCTGGGATATGTTTCAATAAGGTTTTTAAATTTTTCTAAATCAATTGTAGGAGGTAGCTTTGAATGAGATTTAACGGACAAGCCAAAATTCCCTTCTTTGAATCTTTGGAACCAGTGCTTAGTCGGACTGGGTTGTAAGAGGGCTTACCTTCACCCATCATTGTATACATATTGCGTGATGCTCCGCATGTTTTTCGCCCTGAATGACATTCACGTAGGAAGAGTTCTCTAAGTTCACTTCGAAATGCTTCCATTTTTAATTTATTCTTGTGAAGTTTGAATGCCGCACTCTTTATATACTCTACAAGAAATATTCTAGAAGCTTCTATAATACTCCAGAAATCGGTCGAAAAAATGGAGGATTTATAAGTTGCCAACCTAATATTTATACACAAGTAAAAATATCGGTACAAAACATCTACAAACTAGTTTTTTGATAGTTTTGATAGACTTATTTGTTTGGAAATGTGTTCGTCAACTAATAAGTTTATACGCGAAGTAACATTACGTGACTTATCTCATATCAGGAATCATTGTCACATTTAGAAAAAACGGTGAATATGGATTATATTTATCAGATAATTTTACCACGCAACATCATTGGTTCGTAAATTGTTACGACATCAGCAGTTTTGAATTAAAATTTTGTGATCAGCATGAGTTCGTCTTTTGATTTTATCGTCATCTTTTGTTTCTTCGTCGCCTATTTTAAAAAGTCTTCTGATTTTATCATCATCTTTGTCATCTCTGTCATATCGGTGACACTTCAGCGGTTTGGCGGCAAAGATGGTTAGATTATTTTAAGGAGACTAAGCGTTACAGAGACTTGCAAATAAATTAAAATCAGAGAATATTTTGTGG
The DNA here is from genome assembly GCA_039881145.1 of Druceiella hillmani. Lineage (NCBI taxonomy): Eukaryota > Metazoa > Arthropoda > Insecta > Lepidoptera > Hepialidae > Druceiella > Druceiella hillmani. The sequence continues at coordinate 18,163,672 of JAYKKI010000032.1, read as the reverse complement.
ACGATGCCTTGGATCGTAGATAATTGAGTTTCGTGGTTTTGTATACGACAATATTAAAAGATGGCATATGGTCATATTTTTTCAAGAATTCCAAATTTTATGTATGTTTTTTTGTAAGGTCGTTGCAAAATTTGTTTTTATTTTTTGTTTTATAGCTGGACTCAGAAAGTATTTGTATCATTAGGCTTATAAAACATTGTTTACATTAATACTGCACACACCCCGCCGTGTTTCGCTCTCTCTGTATGAATGCGTGCAATTTAGTAAGGGAGGTTTCTACTTTGTTGGTTTGAAAATATAACAAATAATTTGGTGTCTTAGAAAATAATTAATAAAGATTGATCTATTAAACTTCTTAGTATGTTTTTACACGCTTTATGTTAGCATCACTTGTATGTATGTATGTATGAATGAGACGGAATCTTTAAATTATATTTTCACCCACTTCTAGACTTCCGAATCATTTAAAATTTTGCACATGCATTAAAAACCGATGACAATATAATTATGTCGTTATTTTAAGATCAAAAAATGAAATTAAAGTTTAAAAAAAGAAAAAAAATGAAGTAATTAAATTGAGATGGGGTTGGCTGATAGTGGCAAATTACCTGATTTAAAAAAGTCGACTTGTTTTTGATCTATATATATACGTGCATACGGAGGAGAAAAGGAATGAAAAAGAAAATTTTTTTAAGTTCTAACTATTCAAGAAATACTTTTTTATGTATCTTTTTTGACTTTTATTTCTATGATGTAACTTCAAATGTCTTTCTTAAATTCACTGAGTGTATTATGATTTTACTTTAACTCTGTAGTCATTAGTATTGTAGGAAATATTTATTATATCCTCATGCTGGAGAAAATATTAAAAGAACTTAATTGATTTTTATGTTATAAATTTTTAGTTATTTGTTGCCATCAGATTTTATAATAGGCATGTTCGGATGTATTTTTTGCTCGGATGTTCGTATGTATGTTCGGATGTATGTTCGTATGTATGTTCGTATGTATGTTCGTATGTATGTTCGTATGCATGTTCGTATGTATGTTCGGATGTATGTTCGTATGTATGTTCGGATGTGCCGGCGGGAATTGCGTTTGATCATATATTTTTAAAATGATTAAATAGTAATGTTAATAATAACTCTGTCATGGATCCCCGCGACACGAGAGGATAAAGTCATAATTTATTTTACCTGCCTACAGCTTGTACAAATATCTTGCAATGTTAGCCGGTTTTTCACGTGTTAAGCTTGATTAACGGGTCTTTGTAAGACATGTTCAGGTGTTTTCCTCTCTTCTGCCCTATTGGCCGTTTTGCGTATGTTGTAGTATAATTGCTGCTTGGTTCACGATCAAGCAGAATCTAGTCTTATGTCCATTTGTCATTTTTGATGAATATGAATTACATAAATTTTGAAAACAAAAATTAATAATGAGCCGTCTGATGTAAAGCGCTCCACGCAACTTCAGTGAACATGAAATTTTCTTTTAAACGAATCGTAGGATTCATAAACACTCAAAGTAAACCCTAATCTCAAATTGACAAACAAGTATCGCCATTTAGTACTTTTAAATAAAATTTAACACACGAATCTGAACTGTCATACAACATACACATAGCAAAGACAACAACGCGGTAGCTGTTTTTATTTTTTATGCTATTATGGCGTTGAACCTGGCAATGCCTTTCGAGTTGACGGAAAAATCAGTTTATTTAATCAAAAACAAAAGGTTACTATCAAAAACAAGCCTGGTTTCTATACTTTTATAAGTATTCTATCACTGACATAATTATATATTCTGCCAGTAACATATCAATATACAAGAAGATTATTTTTTTGGGCGGATCTCTGAAAACGCTTTTCCAGTTTTACAAAGAACAGTAGATAGTACCTATGATTAAAACAAAGAGCTTGAAATTTAGTAGGTTTGTAGTTTGTATTAAGTTTTTGTAGCACTTAGGTTTAAACTTTGAATGATTATATATCAAAATTGGCACGGTTTTTTGAATTCGGAACTATATACTTATGTTAGACCACCAAGCAATGTGGAATAAACAAAGTAAGTCCAAAGGCAACCAAAAGTTGTTCAGTTTTGGCAAGCATTTGAAGGCGCACGAAGAGTACATACATACATATACAAATATATAAGGTACTTGATAAACATAAGGTCTATGTTCTAATAAGGTTAATAAACCCAACTTCGAAAATATGGTACTTAATACAAATAAGCCTACCTAAATTAGGTAGGTCTTATTTTATTAATACCTTATTTTCGAAGTTGGGTTTATTTTTCTTAATTTTTGGGTATATTAGAACATAGGCCTTTATTTGTATCAAGTACCTTACATAGTATAACAGAATATATTTATGACTCATATAAGTGATTTTATTTATCAAACCTATTGAAAATATTAAGAACAATTCGTTATCGTTTTGGAAAAAGACGTTGCCGAAGTCACGATTAAACAAAAAAAATTACACACAATTAAATGAAACTACGTGATGTAAGTATTATTTCTACTTTCTTTAATTTCTTTACAACGAACTAGGTTTCGTTGTATTACAACATTTAATTGTGAATAATGAATTTCTACAAAATTAACGCCAAATATATTCAATATTTCAAAACAAATATGCTTTAAACATACTCACTTTGATACGCAGGATTGTTTATATTAATAATGGACACGTTCTTAATATATCTGTGTATTCACAGATTTTGATGTGATTCATCCTTAATATATGCTCATTCCCTGATGTTTATGGTTCGTCTACTCGAAGATAACGCAATGTTTTCGTCACTTTAATGTAATACTTTATATTTTTAAGTTTTATTTCTAACTACCTAAGAGGCATATGTGACAGAGAGATAGACGAACAGACGAGCAGATGGGCGAAAATACTCGTCATTCGGACAAAGATCTGTGGTTACAAAACCCTAGAAACCATATTTGTTAGAATAAAGTTCAAATTTTTTTGAGAGTTGACATAACTTTTTATACACATAAAAATTTTAATTAGGTAAGTTTTTTCTGTTTGATTTCGCTTGAAAACTAGTCTAAAATTGCTACTCGTCAATATGGAACGGTTTTACGTTCTTTTGGTGTTTTCGTAATGACAATATTGGCAAAATTCTCCAAGATTCCCGACCTTCTATTCCTCGTGAAAATGTCGCCATAACCATAATCTTTACCTGTAAATTAATATTAAAGTTTCAAATGATACTGATGAATTCGAGATGCCGTTATCAAGACTCACGATTGTAACAAAACGTTTTCTCTAAATTATGATCATTTGTATAAATTATTATTTCTGTTACATATATATTTCGTGTCATCTATACTATTAATAAAATTGTAACAGAGTAAATTCTATACACTGAAAATATTAAAAAAAAAAGATTTAGCCTGTTTGTATGTTAATTTAAGCGGGTACAAGGCCAAATCTACTAGACGGATTTTGATGAAATTTGGTATGGTACCCAGGAGTAAGTTTTTTTATATATTTGGAAAAATGCAAGTTTTCTTAATATCAGTAAATTATAAGTGAAATTTTTAAGTTACGTACATGAATTTGTATCAATAAAATAATAATATACCTATGAAATATGTTTAAATTTTCATCAATATTTTTTAAGGAGTAAAACGCTAAATACTGCTTATCTGAAGGATAATAGAAAAATTAAATGAAATTCAGAATTAAAAAAAATATTTCAAAAATATCCTAATCTATGACAATGTTCCACAAAATCATTTTTTTATGTACATACTGTTCAGAGGGTTTCTTTTTGAACATGGGTATCTCACTGAAGTCCGTGTCTGGTGCTAAGTATTCCACTGTCCATACCGATTTCTCTTCTGTACTTATACATCAGTACATTGTAAATAGTCATACCGAGTGGATAGGTAGTACATATTTTCAAGTCTTCCAACATGGTAGGCCACGGATAGTATTTCTCCACATCCATAGAGAAACGAGTTAAATGGTCACAAAGGCCGATATGGTAGGCTGTGAGCATGTTGTCGTAGTATTCTTTGCGCATATCCTGATCCGTGCAGCAAAACATGAAATACAAAATATCTAAAAGAGGCGAACAATTAGTAGTCTAGGAACCTATTTAGTAGTCTAGGAGACAATGTCAGCCAGTTATTTTATCTAGCTAAAATTATGTAGAACAATATACAAAAATAGGTTAGTCTTAAATCTTTCAAGTTTAATATGTAACATTTGACTCATTAACCCGATGTGGGGGCTTGTTTGAATAAGTTGAATTAATGTAAATTATATACACTTTCCAATAATTTCTCTCTCTCGTGGAGTAAGTAGCAATAAATAAACTTCATATGGAAACTGATCTTGTTAGGGTATTTCGTTATCTTACGAGGACAAAACTTTTTTGGTATATGCTTTGAGATATCTACAGCAAATTGCTTTGAGATCTTTACAGCAATATCTTCAGCAAATTTCTCCTGCATCCTATTTTAGCGGTAAATATAGTTTGACATTTTAGATGAATCTTCAGACCAAAGTTTGTCATACAACTTCTTATTTTATAACGTGTTATGTTGCCTTAATGAAATTCATTATTCACCATTATCTCGCGCGTTAATAAAAACACATTGAAAAGATACCTACAGGTAAAGAGCAGTGCTCAACGTAGTGTATAAGTTAATCGTCTTAAGTTTTATCGTAAGACGTAGTGTTGGGTCATATAACGTGATGTGACGTATGTGAAATATGTCGCCTTTTCTCTGCTACGTAGTCTGTAGTGACATATGCAAATTAACGGAATAAATTACGTATTTATTCAGCACAAGTAATTTTTTGCAAGGTAATAGTCATAACACGTTCCATATTTTTAGATTAGATAACCGTTAAAGGACTGCCATAATATTAAGCGATACGTGTTGTATTTAATAAGTTAATATCTATGTAATTTATGTGATAATGTTGAAACAATTTTTTTCAAAATTAAAATAGTTTCCAGCACTTTTGCTATTGCGAATTCGAAATTAAAGCTGTTAATTTTTTGAGCCCACCTAAAAGTAAGGGGCCATAACCAAATATGCCTTGAAAGATCCGGATCTATAAAAAAATTACAGTAAATTCTAACCGAAATCTTATAATCAAATTAAAAATAGATAAAACATTTCCGTCCGTACTCTTGACCGTATGTCCATTACCAACATACGCTGATATTTCAACGTTTGTTGGTATTGAGAAAAAATTAGCTATTGAAAAATATTCATATATTTTAAATAGCGTAATCTGTTTTTCAATGTCCATTTACTCAACAACAGGTAGACAAATGAAAAATTCTATTATTGTAATTTTCTAATAGAGTATTGTAATTTTCAAAGTATTACATACAAAATGAGGTATTTTTTTTCTAAGTCCGTTAAAATTCTAACCGAAATCTTATAATCAAATTAAAAATAGATAAAACATTTCCGTCCGTACTCTTGACCGTATGTCCATTACCAACAAACGCTGATATTTCAACGTTTGTTGGTATTGAGAAAAAATTAGCTATTGAAAATATTCATATATTTTTCAATAGCGTAATCTGTTTTTCAATGTCCATTTACTCAACATTCCAGGTAGACAAATGAAAAATTCTATTATTGTAATTTTCTAATAGAGTATTGTAATGTTCAAAGTATAACAAACAAAATGAGGTATTTTTTTTCTAAGTCCGTTAAAATTCGAGGTTACCCTGCTTTCCATAGTGGACAAAATTGGTCCTTTGTACTGTTCAAGTGCAAGTTGTTTTTTATGGCTTGACTCTGATCTGTCTATTTGTAAGTTATAAATCTAGAATATCTGCTCCGATTTGCATACAGTTTCCTTGAATTTATAGATAAATTATCTGGTGTCATATTTTAATTGAGAATTAATCATTTTCTGGGAAAAAAGCTAATCAAAAAATATCCAGAATACTCAGCATTAATAAATATTGTGATTTTTTAATTTATACTAATAATAGCACGTGAGGTTTTTGCATGTGTGTTTGACATTAGTTGTAAATTTTTTTATGGCTTGCTATTCGAAAAGGTAAAATCATTATGAAAATATTAAGCGGAGAGCACACCACGCTTTTTTAAATTAAAGTTAATTTTTCTGCCCGTCACTTTATTCTCATTTTAAGCTTATTAAAAAAAATTAAGTTGTAAAGAGTTGTGAGACATAATTTTGCTTTTGACTAAAATCTTTATATTTAAAGATTATTTTTAATTTTTTAGTTTATATGGCTATAAAAGCGTGTTTTTTTTAGTTTTTTTTAACTATAATTTTCTAAATTTTTTGGTAAATCAGTTTGTTTTTATTGTCTTGGATTAGTGTTTATTTGTGCTTCAAATTTAAAAAGTACATTTCATGAGTTTATGATATATGAGTTCTTATGGAATGGGTTTTGGGGTTTTCTTTCAAGTTTTTAATATTATTCGGTGTAATTCTTTACCTATTGATTACAGAAGGAATAGTGGAGGTTTGCCAAATTTTGTGTTCTTACAGTTTTTTTGCTTTATAGGTATCTTTTTTGATTCTTCAGAGTTTAGATTTTAACATTGAATTGAAAAAGAAAATGTCAAATATATATTATGTTTGGTGTTTCCTTTTTTAGTTCAATTTCGATAGTGTGAAAATTTTTTTGCTGTTAGCTCAATTTTCGTGTTCGTTACAGCTTTCAATAAAGATTCGACTGAAAAAAAGATTCAATAAAGATTCGACGGAAAAAAGGCTTATTTAATAATTTTGAGTAGAAAACAGATTGCAAAGAGTTCACAAGAGACCTTTCCATAATAATGGCTACTTAGTTTCATTGAGATCACAGATCTCGAGAGAGGTCGAGAAGTTTTACAAATAATTATGCACCTCATCACAAAAATATGTCGGCAGTATGGCCAATGACCCAATAGTCAACTACCCTGACTCTATCCTGAAGATATCTCGAGTGACGACGGAATTATATTCGAATTATCAAAGGTAAGTAGCACTAATAATGTAGTTCCTACAAAAGCTGTGAAATTAGTTAAAAATATTTGAACGAAATTGCACCAGAATCATTGAGCAAGGATACGGTGGTGCTGTTCTTCAAAAAGGGTGGTAAACCCTGATAAAGTGTTGTAGACTTATAGCTAACCACTTTTTTGAGTCAAGTTTGTAAATTATTTTGGGTACTTAGCACAAACCAGCTCACGTATATATTTTATGACTTTCACCTTGTTTCTGAAATGCAATCCAGTTTTCAAAAACGCTGTAGTGCCATTCATATGCTAAATCCGAGGAATATAATTGTCCATCTTTATTGTGTGCGGAGGAGTCGATTCTATCGAAAACATGGGCTGTGCTTCAGTCTCTAGAGCGATGCCATATTGGTTACCGATATATTGAAGTGTATTAGTGTTTGTACAGTAACGTAATTATGGCGGTTTGATCGCCACCACAGTAATCGATACAGTTTTAGGAAGGATTATGATAAGGAGACAACATCTCTCCGAAACAATTCACCACATCGTTGGAAAATGTCTCAAAAATCTTGCACGGAAACAGATTTAGCAATAATATCAAAGCCAATATGTCACTTCACTTCTCTCAATTGCTGGCAATATAATAGGTATAGCAGAGTCGCTGGATGACCTCGGCACAATGCTCAGAGAACTAAGTAGGGTTTCCGAACAGATCGGTCTTAAACTGAACATGAATAAGACCAAAATCACGTTTAACGTACATGTCGCAGCTACATCGAAATGCTGCTCTCGAAGTTATTATGTAGCTAGGGCAAATTGTCCAATTATATGAATCCAACTTTAGCAAAGAAGTTAATCCGAAAATCCAACTCGGCTCGAAATCCAAGTGGTGGGTGTCACTTCTTACGACACGAATTTAAATACGTGATGATACAAAAGGAGTTTCAGTTTAAAAAAAAATTATTTCTAAATGCTAAATCTTTTACCGACTTTTTATGACTTTTAAAATATTCTGTAAGGCATTATTTTTTTTATAATTTACAAAAAAATAATGCCTTACAGAATATTTTACAACGCTTCATATAGTAAGTAATTTATTTGTGTAAGGCGAATGACAATATTTCACATATATTATAGTTTTTTGTGGATAAAATATAAGCAAATAAAAAAACGGGATTTCCATATTTTTAAAATTAGGAAATTTAAAAACTATGATTTAATCTTCTTATGCTAAGTACCTGATAATAAAACTATAATAGTAAAACAGAATAAATGATTTTAATTAAAAATAAAGTAATTTTCAATCAAATCCCCTATTCTGTACAGCTCAGATAAATCTGTGCACGTAATGTACATAATTGGCGGAATAGCGGTAGAGAAGAGCGAGCTTTTCTTAATATACTCTTAATATTAAAGGAATTGGTGAATTGGCGGAATAGCGGTAGAGAAGAGCGAGCTTTTCTTAATATACTCTTAATATTAAAGGAATTGGTGAATTTTTTGTACGGAATTGAGACTAGAAAAGACATTCGATTTCAATTTTACTTTAGAGATGATCGAACCAAGTGACATAATTGGCGGAATAGCGGTAGAGAAGAGCGAGCTTTTAGCGAGCCAAGTGACATAATTGGCGGAATAGCGGTAGAGAAGAGCGAGCTTTTAGCGAGCGAGCGAGCTTTTAAAGATGATCGAACCAAGTGACATAATTGGCGGAATAGCGGTAGAGAAGAGCGTAATGTACATAATTGGCGTAATAGCGGTAGAGAAGAGCGAGTTTTTCTTAATATACTCTTAATATTAAAGGAATTGGTGAATTTTTTGTACGGAATTGAGACTAGAAAAGACATTCGATTTCAATTTTACTTTAGCGATGATCGAACCAAGTGACATGTGTTGCCGCTGATTATTTGTTTTTCAATTACATTTTTTTCCATTTTAAATATAATTTCTATACAAGGCTTCAAGTGTTTCATGATGTTCTTAATATAATTCCTGACTCGTGCGGTATAAAATTATATAATACCCATAAAACATAAAGGAATCTTTATTACTTCTATAAAAATAATATATATATATATATATATATATATATAAATATATATATATATATATATATGTATATATATATATATATATATAAATATATATATATATATATATATATATATATAAATATATATATATATATATATATATATATATATATATATTTCTTATGGATGTGCATATGTCTTTGTATGGCTTACAGCCTCATACACAAGAAAATTAGTGAAATCAAAATGCAGTTTCCTGGTTTCGTCCTTAACTGGCTAATATGTTGCTGGTAGTTTGGAGCCTCATTGATGATATGACAAGTCCATATTGCTAATGTGACTTGTCCACATTTTATTTTTTGGTGTACTCAACGCACACACGTTTTTCATGTAATTTTTCTTTTCCGCCAGAAAAGTTAGAGTGGTTGCTGATTCAGTTTCATTCGACAAATATGACCGAACTAATATAATTGCCATCTTTGAATAACTTGAGCGATTGTTGGATTTTCAAAGTCGGGTCGAATTTCGCCAATACTCCAACGATTTGTCGAAGCCATTGCATTGGAAATATTTTCCAAAGCCGACTTTAGCAACATTCAAGTTTCGGATCCGTAAAGGAGAACGGGTAGGATAAGTGCTTGGAGTAGGCAGAGCTTGGTCTTATGGAAAATATAGCCACATTTATAGATGGACGATTTGAGCGAGGCGAAGGCAACTGCTGCAGAGTTAACTCTGTTGCGGATCTCGTTAGTAGTCGCTATTTTCTTCTCTTGCACTTATGATTTCCGGTATATAAACTTCTGGGCTTTCCCCAGTTGGTTTCTTTCGGGGTGTGATAAAAATACTGCAATCAAAACTATTGTACAAATACGAATATCGTATTAAAAAATTATAAAAACCAAAAACAAAATTGACAACTCGTGTATAAACGTATGTTGATTATGATTATTGAAATCTTACAGGTTAGCGTTGAGCGGTAGTGACGAGGCAGCCAACAAGACATCTTACAGTAATATAAAAACTTTTGAACACGAGAGAAATTCGCACTATGAGTGTACCGTACGTACTTCGATATATATAAATATATATATATATATATATATATATATATATATATATATAAATATATTTTTATATATATATATATATATATATATATATATATGAATTATTATTATTATTATTAAATGATTAGGCTACATTTACGTCCTCAGATCGATGTCTGGAGTGGATAGGCTGTGCTGTAGCTAATTTACCTAACCCCAGGTGGGCCTTAATTTCGTCCCTCAACGATCATTTTCCCCCTGTTTGAAATTTGCGCCCTCTATAGTGGCACCGCTCGCGCTATCCTTGAAGGCCGCCATAGCTATTAGAAAAAAGTTTATATTTTCACAAAATTTATTAATGTCAGGTTTTTTCGATTTCTAATTATGATCTTGAAGAAAAAGAGGTGAAATGAAAATAATTGCTGAATTTAAAAATACTTTTAATTTAGAAATATCCTAATCTATGAAAGTCTTCCACAAGACCATTAATTTTGTAGACATACTGTTCAGAGGGTTTCTTCTTGAACATGGGTAGTTCACTGAAGTCCGCATCTGGTGCAAAATCTTCTATTGTCGATGCTGATTTTTCTTCTGTACTGAACATTAACACATTATTGATTGCCATGGTGAGTGCATACGTAGCATATATTTTAAGATCCTTCAACATCGTTGGCCAAGGATAGCATTTCTCCACATCCATAGAGAAGTGAGCTAAGTGATCACGAAGACCATTGTGATAAGCCTTGAGCATATCGTCGTAATGTTCTTTGCGCAGATCCTGATCCGTGCAGCAAAATATGAAGTACATTATGTCTAGGACGGGTGAACCGTATCTACCTATTTGGTAATCTAGGAGACAAATGTCAGCCAGTTTTCCATCCTGCAAAAGAAGAAAGAATAGTTTAAATGACGGCGGTAGTTGTATGTTTCGTAAGGGTGTTTCAACTGCGTTTATGTGACTTTTGACTCATTTAACCGATATCGATGATTGTTTTGTATAAGTTAACTTGATTGAAATTATGTATAATTTCTAACGATTTCCCTCTGATATAAAGTCAGTAGCAATAACGAAACTTCACATGGTACATTGGTGTGCTAGAGTATCATGTTATATTACGAGACTTTTGTGGGACATAATTTGGGATATTTGCAGCAAATATTTCCTACACCTTATTTCAAAGGTGAATATTTTGATGTAGAGTAAGTAGCAATAACGAAACTTCACATGTCACATTGGTGTTGCTAGAATATTACGTTATATTACGAGGACACAGCTTTTGTAAGATATAGTTTGGGATATTTACAGCAAATATTTCTTACACCTTATTTCAAAGGTGAATATTTTGATGTCAAGTAGCAATAACGAAACTTCACATGGCACATCGGTGTTGCAAGAGTATTACGTTATATTACGAGGACACAGCTTTTGTGAAACACAGTTTGGGATATTTGCAGAAAATGTTTTGCTACACCAACAAAAGCCAAGCAATGCTGTTAAGCGGCGTTTCATTCTTATAACTTTTTATGTTGCCCTCAAGAAATGTCATTATTCGTGATTATTTTCAGCGTGATTATATTTCGGGCTTTAGTGATTCAATTCGGATTATTATTTGATTATCATTTGTCACTAACGGTTTCTATAAAATATAGACTGGTTTTCCCACATGTTTGGTTTTATTCCGTGGCATTGTAGAGTTTGCTTTGTTTTTGATAATTAAATTGATAATATCAAACTGATAATATACCCATAGGTATAGAGCATTGCATGACCCAGCAAATAAGTTAATCGTTTTATGTTTTATCGTATGACGTGGTGCTATGTTGTATAACGTGACGACAAGCCTCTATTTTCCATACCATTGACATATGCAAGTTATCGGAATCAATTGCGTATTCATACATGAAATTATACAAGCTAAGCATCAGACCACGTTTCATATTCACAGATTAGATTATCGCTAAAAGATTGCAATATGGCTTGCAAGGGCTTAACGGTTAAAGAAGTATGAATCATTTAATAGCAAATAATCGACTTTTCTTTATTAAATTGATAATATATGATAATTGATATGTATCTACGTATGTGGCGTGTCTTTTTTAAAGATATCACATGGTTATATATTTACAAAAAATTGATTAAACCAATAATATGATAATAAAATAACATTCATAAAAATCGATATACTCCTTAAAATAAATCACTCGTCGAACGGAAGTCGAACCCTTAAAGCACCTAATTTATTTTAAGTTCCAATATTTCGGACATATCACGCTTCAGAGGAAATACCCACTCATTTAACTCATTATGTAAGGCAAGATACTGGCCAGAAGGAGACCTGGCAGGAGGAGGATATCCTGTCTGAAGAACCTATGTTAGTGGTACAATAAAAGTAGTCGTTCTTTTTTTTTGGACAGCTGCGTCCAAAGTTCACTTAGCCATAATGATTATAAATCTCTATTAGGAGAAAGTGTTGCAAAAAGAAAATGAGAGAGTTAAGGTGAATGTGAATTGTTTCAAGTTTCCAATCAAACTAGCCGGGTCCAGTACTGCATATCTAATATCAATATTTTAACATTCTTAAATTACTTTAAAATTAAAATTAATAATAGTTTAATATATTTAAAAATTAACATTTGAAAAAAAACAGTGCTGCTTGGGTAGAATATGAAAATGTTAGCGGTATAAACTTTGTTACACTAATGTTGAACCTAGCACTATATATGTAACAGGAAAATCAAATAACGGCGTGACAATTTTAATAAAAACCCACCTTATATTTGTACATCATATTATTGCTCCAGCAGTCTCCGTGTCCAAGAACGCTTATACCTTTCGGTTCCAGACTTTCTGCTAATCGATCATATAAATCTTCTCCGAATTTCTTCAGTTTCGCTTTCAGCTCGTCCGAATACAGATTTTCAATGGCTTTCGTTATCGAGGTCATGAAAAAGGTATTGGTATTCGCTTTGTATTCCGGGGTTACATCCGCCACGAACATAGCTTCTTGCATATTCTCTGCGAGGTAGGCATATTTCTCAGGATCATCCCTCTGTAGAACAAACGAATTTGCGTGGTATTTGCCGATTGCTTCCAAGGTCAAACGCGTGTGTTCAAAGTCGTACTTGTTGAATCTGTTGAATATTTTAAAACCGGACGCTTTTAAATCTTCCAATACAATGGTTTCACTTAAGTATTCATTGTAGATCTTGTAGCATTTTGGAAAGCGCAGTCTGTCTGCTTTTGGTATTCCAGCGTTCACTTGCATCTTTTCGAACTCTGTCAACAAGTTCTCGTACACGAAAAATTCACGTCCGTAGAATTTGTCGATAGGAAAATTTACTCTCATTTCTTCAAGGGCGAGTGCAACCTTTACTATGAGTTCTATTTTTTTACCGCAAACTGCTGCCTGCACACCGTAGATTGTGCCCATATAGTTTTCGCCCTTCGCCGAGAACTTATTTATAAAAACTTCAGCATCTTCAAAACCTTGTTCCTTTAATACTTCGTCTACGACAACTTGCACTTTATCCGGTAGAACATCTGATGGAAGCGCCATAGTAACTATGTATTTAATTCTTCAATTGCTTAAATTGTGTTCTGAGATATGACCACGAGCTTGTCAAACAACACTTAGCTACCAGTTGCGGCTGATATTGGCAGTGACTGAATTAGTGTGTTAGACGTTACAAAAGTCCGATACCATCTGGCTAGTTTCATTAAATATCGTTCTTATATACTGCTGAATATTGATATAGTCTATCAACTATATCAGTATTCAACAGCAGCGCTAGATAACTAATTGACACTAACTTAAGATAACGGTGCTATTAACCAGGACGATTTGGAAACGATGGTGAATAATATTAACTATTTGTAATGGAAATATTGGTCTTTTCGTTTTTATCTCTTTGGTATGCAATTTTATTTCGTAAAATTATAAACATTGTATTTGTTACGTGGATTTACTTATAGGATGCTCTGTTGTTAATGTTTGAAGCTAATCAACGTACTAAAATACATTTATCTGGGGCTTATAGATAGTTTTGAATTAAATTTAAACATAAATCAATACGATCGAGTGCAAAATGTCGTCAGCGTCATTTAGTGGTTAGTCAATAGTAAAGACTTGGTTGGTATAATATAATTTTTCCGTGTGAAGTCTCCATAACGTACATGTGGTAATCAGTTAAGATTGTTTATATGCCTAAAAATGGTTTAGTGTGTTTCATAAAAGTGTCCAAGAACTTGCACAAATTTAAAAAATCCAAGCTCACTAATATTTTTCTCCAATTTCTGTAAGCTGGCTTGTGTACAAAGCAATCATGGAAAATTAAGATCAAATATTAGTAAATATGTTATTTTTCATCAAAAGAATTCAAATCATTCATCAAGATAAATCAGCCTGCAGTTTTTTTGAAAAACATATACACCTATCTGCCTATTAATCAACTATTAGTTGCTTTATGCCTTTGAACATACTTATTAGCCTATTTACATAACTATTTACTAATATCTATGTTTCTTTATTTTCTTGTATGCAATCTATATGTACTTACTTACCATTTACATTGTTACTTTCTTTTTTATGTCAAGGCAAGTTAAACAAGTCTAAACCCAATGAGTTTAAATTTTAACTACTAATAAGTTTAGTTCAATGCGTTTTCTCTCCATCGTCAGAATATGGTCATAAATTGTTATTTAAATAAGTCAAACGAGCTCAAAGTCGATGAATTTTTTTCTCAAACGTGGTGTATTCATGTTACCGTTTTCCAGCTCCATTTTCAAACCCTGGTTACTATTTGTGACCAAATAACCCATAAAGATAAGTCGAATAAGCTCAAATTCGGATAATTTTCTTAATATTGAAGAGTTCTCCTCACCTCCTTTCAGCTATATCATCGTTTGGTGACTGGCCACATGTTGTGACCAAAGTCTAGTTCAATCAAACAAGTGCAAACATGATGAACCTACTCCTCATTATTGGGGAGTTCTTGTCACTATGTTTCAGCTCCATCATTAGATCCTGGCTAGCGTGTACAACTAAAGAATTCTAAAGTATTCATAAAGACATGTCCAATGTGTTCATACTTGCTGTACAATTTATCAATGGACATTTGTATTCTGCTCCGTTAAGGGTTTCCTTAGGATATATCCGTAATCCATCATCAGGTTATGCATTAGTATTTTCTTTCTCCCTAAACAATAATGTTTGTGCTTCAAATTATACTGTTCTCTAAACTAAAAATTAAAACTTAGTGATATAAGGAAGCAATCAAACTCATCTATAAAGTTAAATGCCTTCACATAAAAATTAAAAGTTGTTTGAAATTTTGTGATATCTTTAAATTTTTTAATACTATCCGTCTATTGTAAAAAATTTATATAAAAATTGTTCACCTTCAAGTTATTGAAGAAGATGTAGTAGAATTTTTGTAAAACTTTGTATTCTTGCATCTTTTTTGCCTTGTTTATGTATATCTTTCTAATTTTTCAGACTTTAGATTTCATATACATTATGTTTCCTTTTCAGTCCTATGTCCAAGTGTTTAGCTATGAGATTTTGTTACTTTCTAGGTACATTTTTGTGTTAGTTCTTCTGTCATAATAAGATAAAAGGATTACGTCTTTGTGATTTAAGGATTACGTGTTAAAACATGTAAGCTGACGGAATTTGTAGTTTCATTTTTATAAAGGTTATGTAGCTTTCGTGAATTTAAATTAGCTACAGATCTTTCTTCGGACTGATTATATTAATTGGATTTGCTTCTGGGAACTTTTCAACAAAACTTATCACATAATGTTCTGTCTCTGTATCATTATGTCTTTGTATATACCTGTATATACATATATACCAACATTTAGGTAGGTTGGTAGCTATTTCCAGCATTTATTTATACATGTACTTACTTATCTATCCACCTACTTATATCTGAGTTGCTTCGTGCCATTGTACGTACTTGTATATATAAATAACCAACTCTTTACTTTGCTATTTTCTTGCTTAAGTTAAGACAAGTGAAACGAGCCCAAACACGATGAGTTTACACCTCATTAGTAAAGAGTTCCTATAACCGTATTCGGGCTCTATCCAACCTTAGTTTTTTTAAAGAGCAGATTTATAATTGTTATACACTTAAACTTGAGAGACTTTATTACTAAACTATCATTCCACTTATATCATTCCAATTCGATCACGGCACCAGTTCTATTGATTACTGATTAATTCTATACCTTCAAGATTTACGGTAGAATTCTAACTAAATTTTAATAAGACACAACGGATACACTTTTTCAAATAAAAAGATATTCAGCCAAATCGGTTAATTAACGATTAATCCTGTCGCTATTTTCCAGTTCCAACAATGTACCCTGATTTTGTTAACAGTAAATTTATGTTACCCTTTTAGTCGTGTCTTATTAGATTGTCTTTACAGCTACATTAGCCAAACTCGATCAAGGTATCTGTGCTCTTGAGTTTGAGGAATTCTATTGTGTATTTTCAGTTTACATGGTCAAATTCTACCCAAATTTACATGGGACCACTCCGGGGTTATACTTTTCTAAATGAAAGAAACAACAGTCATCCAAAGTGGTTGATAAAAGTTGGAGATACGAAGTAACGTACATAAAACGATTAAAGTTGAATTGAACTATGTCTACCTTTTTGAAGTTGGTAACAAGAATAGTGCAATACGGATGCATATTGCACTATTGTTTTCCGATTCTCGGATAATTAAAAGAAAACTGGAGTTGTGGTTAATTTATTTATATTTATATGTACTTATTGATACATAATACACATCAATGCTAAATTAAAATTCTCAATTAAAATATTGGTTTTATATTCAAATTCACATAGTTCACTAATACAAGATTATGTACGTACGTATATACGAAATGTAGAGATATACAACATTTCATGTAAACAATTTTTAGCTTTGAAAAAATATTAAATTTTAGTTGTTTTTTAAAATCTTAATAAATAAACAACTTAAAAGCCAATTTTTTGGGGGTTAGTAAACTAGTGGAGAAAACAGTCCAATTTTCTGAACTGCATTACGTCCGGTTTGAATATATGTATGTGAAGAAATAAAACCAGTTTTAACATCGCACCAAATGTTGAACGTTAATTATTTTAATTCTTCTCACTACAAATATTCAAATCTGTAAAAATCTGAAATTAGGCCATTAATTCTACGTTTATATATTTCAGAGGGTTTCTGATTGAATACAGGTAGTTTATCATACTCCATATTTAGTGAAAAATCGTTAATTGTCGATGCTGATTTTTCATCAGTAGTAAACACTAATACATTATTGACAGTTATACAGATAATGTAAACAAGATATTTTTTCAGATCTTCTAACAGCTTTGACCAAGGATAGCATTTTTCCACGTCTAGAGAGAAGTAAGCCAGGTGATCGCGAAGGCCATTGTGGTAGGCCTTGAGCATGTCCTCGTAGTGTTCGTTGCGCAAATCGTGATCGGTAGAGCAGAATATGAAGTACATTACGTCCAGGATTGGCGAACTGTATCTGCCGACTTGAAAATCGAGGAGACGAATTTCTACTGGTTTTCCATCCTAGATATTAGAGAGTTAACATAAGTTTAAGTTGATTAATGCAAATTTAAACATGTATATCAAACATTGCAGAATTCAACTCTTAAATGTCACAACATTTTTCTTCACAACATCTCTTTAAATAAGACTTTTCCTTTGATCATATTTATTGTCAAAATAGCAATCGGGTTGAGGTCATTATAATCTACATAATTGGTGTGGTCTGTAGATTCGGCTGTTGTATGAAGGGAAGCGGTACTTAAGCACGATGGCCAAGACAATAGTTACAAAGTACGGTGCACGGTAATTTTTAAAATTTTCCTGTAAATATCTACAGTCTGAATCTAAAACTTTTGTGCATATAAAACATAGAATTAAGGAGTCAGATCAGGTGGATATAATGTAGTTATTGACTCCAGAAAACTATTAATAATTATTCATGTTTGCTATTGGCTAGGAATAGACTCAGACCCCAGGGCAATTTGTGCCTGAATATACACAATATAAATGTTCTTATATTGCTGTTAATATAGATATAAATTATGGTGGTTGCAAAGATGTACAAATATTGTTGACTCAGCAAATTTGAAGTAAATGAAAATAATTTTAAAGGTGTTAAAGTTGATAATGAAGGAAAAACTTACTGGAATTAAAATTGATGAGTTTCGTTTATTTTGTTAAATTTTTTTTACTTCAATATCCTAAATTATTGTTTTAGAATTAATGAGTTTAAAATAATATGTTAGACATCCAGCGAGATAATGTATTATATTCATTCTATAGTTTTGAGAACTTTCAATGCTAACGACGCATGATGTTTTATCATTAGTTTCAAATCAAGATGCATACATTTAATACGGTACAACACTTTTCTAGAACTTATATTGGTTGTTTTATAATACTTAATCAAGTGTATCTTTATTATTGTACTCCGCTGCATGTCTCGACCCTTTGAATCCTTGACGATACTACGTGGACAAACGAGCAGTAATCAGTATATTGTATCATCAGAATCTGTCTGTCTAAGGAGTAGGTAATAGGTAATCTAAAGATAATAGGTAATCTACACAGATAGAGTACAGGAGTAGGTAATAGGTAATCTACACGTTCAATATTTATAGTGATACTGCCGTGAACCGTATTGTGATAAATATTAATAGACAGCGATGGCGTTAGTATTTCATTATTATTGGTAGGAAAAAATGTGGAAAAAATATTGGCCTCATACACTTAATATACTACGAAATTGGCTGTTTCATTAAAATTATATGTGGAAAAAGTGATTTTGTTAAATTGATTTCAAGAAGTAAACACATTTCAATACTATATCTCAATAATATAAGGGATATTTTAAAGACTTAATTAGGTATACCATTTTTATCTAAATCGGACTTGATAATGAGAAAGTTATTTATTCGAGTAATCCATTCTTGAAATATTTCAGTAATTAATTATACGTCATTTGACTTAATAAAGGGATATTTTAAAGACCTTCTAATTAGATATACCATTTTTATCTAAATCGGACTTGATAATGAGAAAGTTATTTATTCTAGTAATCCATTCTTGAAATATTTCAGTAATTAATTATACGTCATTTGACTTATTAAAGGGATATTTTAAAGGCCTTCTAATTAGGTATACAATTGTTATTTAAATCAAACGTGTTAATGACAAAGTTATTTATTCGTATAGCCCATTCTTGAAATATTTCAATCCCAGATTTAAGCTATAAAATAAGTTCTTTTATTAAGTTAAATATTTCAGTCACATTGGTTTAGGAATATACTTATGGCTAGCAAAATTTATTTTTATTCTCATTTTGTTTTTAATTTTTTAAAAGAAGTAAATGTGATAAGGCATAAAACAATTTAATTATATAATTTTATTAGCAATAAAGGGATAAGTACGGATATTAAAGCCGCACATAAAAAATTAAGCCCCAAACGTTATTTGGGCGGTTGTATCCAAAAAGCATAAAAAGACATTGTATGGGAGTTGTGTTCATTTTAATTTACAATAAAATAATAAGATTTATTGGGTCTACATTAACGGGAATTGATATAATTGATGGCGATTGCGCGTTCAATAATATAATTAACACGAAGTTAGCAGATTGAAGTCTCGTTTTTTTTATTCCTTCAAGTTTTGTAGCCCACATCGCGATCGACTTTACGCATTTAGTAATATCACGACCCTGGATTGCGATCCAAGTATCGGGATGAATATTGAACATGTAATGTTTGTTTAAGACTAGCATAGGAGCATATAAGTTGCATTATAAGATACCAATTAAATACTAGCATAGGAGCATTATAAGTTGCTAACAGTTTGATTGCGAGCATTATAAAGATAAGATACTGAAAGAAATGACACGGCAAATGTCATATTGAATGTATGTTTCTTATTGTCAATGTCAAATATTTTCAAAAATTGATGCGAGTTCAAAGATTGATCTGCGTTATTATTTGACGTTGTCCATTTTGAGATTATTCCTGCCTTGATTTATTTTCAGTGTTTTGTATTAAAACTGGAATATAGGATGCCTTTTGTATCATCTTAGTGTGGGTGTCCATAGGCAGTTTCCTCGCAATAATTGCATATATAAAATTTGAAATCTGCTATGGGGTCTAAATGCAGATGTACTGATTGCAGATTTGAGTAGTAGCAAAAAATATTGTTTAAAAGATTGTGCTGGGTGTTAAAAAAGTGTTATTCAGAAAGGGAGATCAAAGATACATAAGATGTATTTTTCAATTACTAAAAATTCATGAAAAACCATCATGATTACCAAAACTATTAATAAAACGAGAATATTAAAACGAGATAAATCCGAAAAAAATGAATATTGGTGATCTGGCGTGATCATGTAGATATGTACTAATGACAGATTGAAATTCTTTAGGGCCAAAAATAGGTACAAATATTTAAAGTGACCTATTTCTTGCGGACGTTTTAAACTAAATGTCTAGAAATACCTACATAAAATTCTTGTTGAATCTCTCACGATACATGAAATTAAATTAAATTCAGGTACGCTATTTGTCTATGTTAAAGTTGTCATGTGAATTTTTGAGTGTTAACTATTGGTTAATATACTTTATCGTTATGCCAATTTTAAATTTTACGTTAGAAAGTTTCTGAGATAAATGGTTGTGACTGACTGAAACGCTATTAATACGCTTCTCTATCAAGCAATACATATTCTAAATAAATATTGTGTAACATTTTATAAGTAATTTGTTAAGTAATAGTTAGTATTTTATTAAATATTCTTCCTATTAGTAATGTAATGAATTAACTTTTGCGTTAGTCTTATATGATTATGTGTTACAATAATATCAAAGAGGATGAAGGAAAATGCAATTTATTTGAACGAACATCTACTTACCTTGTATTTGTACATCATATTATTACTCCAGCAGTCACCGTGTCCAAAGACGCATATACCGTTTGGCTTTAGATTTTCCACTATTTGATCGTATACATTCTTATTAAATTGATTCAATTTCTCCTTTAACTCTTCGGAATCAATATTTTCAACTGCTTTTTTTAACGCCCCTGAAAAATATCCATTAGCTGTATTCTTACGTTCCTGTGTTACGTCGTCGGTGAATATACATTCTTGCATTTTGCTTACAAAATAAGCGTACTTTTCAGGATCATCCCTTTGCAGAACGAATGAATGGGCGTGGTATTTACCGATAGCTTCCAATGTTAAACGCGCATGTTCAAAGTCATAATTGTTAAGTCTGTTGAATATTTTAAAACCGGATGCTTTCAAATCTTCCAAAATTACTATTTCATTTAAGCATTCCCTGGAGGTTTTATAACATTTAGGAAACCGTAATCTATCATTTTTTGGTATATCAGCATTCACTTGCATCTTGTCAAACTCTGTCAATATATTCTCGTAAACGAATATTTCGCGTTCGTACAATTTGTCAATAGGGATTACAATTCTGGCACCTTCTGCGACTGGTGCCATTTTCACTATAAGGTCTATTTTCTTGCCAGAAACAGCTGCTTGGACTCCATATATAGTTCCCAAATAATTTTCTCCCTTTTTCGTGTATAAAGTAACAAAAATATCTGCGTCTTCAAAACCTTGTTCTTTCAAAAGATCATTTACAATTACTTGCACGTTTGGCGGCAGGGTTTCCTTTAAGACATCCATCGCAAGTCCTTATTTTTAAAGTAGTATGATCTCGGTCGAATGATCTGTGAATTTATAACTTATTTTAACAACCAGTCAAGTTAGCTCCTTCACTCTGACTGAATGCATGTATACGTTTTTCTCGCTGCAACGCGTTAGTATTTGGAAAGTTCCACAATTTGTAGATAACACAAGATAAGCGGTTTAAATTTGATTTACATATATATATATATATATATATATATATATATATATATATATTTATATATATATATATATATATATATATATATATATATATATATATATATTTATATAATTTTCGGTATTGTCTCTTTCTGTGAGGTATATCATTTTATCAGTTAACATAACAAAGGCGATTTGCATATAGTCTACGCAATACAATCAGATGGATATCATTGTAGATTGATAGGTTCATTGTGGAACTTTTCAGATAAGATAGTTCTATTTGTAAGATGATAAGATTATGCCATTTTTTAATATTTCTGATTAAAATGTTATCATAGAGAGAGGCGTGAGCGCTATAAAATAAAAGGCTGGCGCGGAGCATGGAAAAAATAATAATACTTTTCAATATGAACGCATTTTTTTTCGATACCAATATTTTTATACTTGATACATTTTAATGAGGAAGTTATTTATTCGTATAGTCCATTCTTGGAATATTTCAATAATCGATACCAATATTTTTATACTTGATACATTTTAATGAGGAAGTTATTTATTCGTATAGCCCATTCTTGGAATATTTCAATAATCAATTACACGTCATTTGACTTCATAAAGTGATACCATAAAGGTCTTAATAAAGTGGTCTTCATAAAGTGATACTATAAAGGTCTTCATAAAGTGATACTATAAAGGTCTCTAAATCAGAGGTGTTAATGAGAAAGTTCTTTATTCGTATAGTCCATTCTTGAAATATTTCAATAATCAATTACACGTCATTTGACTTCATAAACTTTAAAGGCCTTCTAATTATGTACACCATTTTTATCTAAATCAGACGTGTTAATGAGAAAGTTATTTATTCGAATAGCCCATGGTCGAAATATTTCAAAAATCAATTACACGTCGTTTGACTTCATAAAGGAATATTTTAAAGGCCTTCTAATTAGGTATATCATTTTTATCTAAATCAAAAGTGATAATGACAAAGTTATTTATTCGAATAGCCCATTCTTGAAATATTTCAATCACTTGTTTTAGCTATAAAATATGTTCTTTTATACAGTTATAGTTAGGAATTTCAATCTAAAAAGAGGCACAAACGAGAATAAGAATGAAATGAATCGCATTTGTTTAGAAATATATGGAATTTTGACTAGCATAATTTATTTTTATTCTAATTTTGTTGATTTTTTTTCTTAGAAGAAGTAAATTATTATAAAAAGAGGCATGAGCGCTATAAAATAAAAGGCAGGCGTGGAAAAAGTAATGATACTTTTCCGATACGAGCGCATTTTTTTCGATACCAATATTTTTATACTTGATATATTGTAATCAATAATTTTACTTCAATGAATACTTTATAGTAGGTGTAGTTTCAAATCTCCCAAACTTATATCCTTAATGTAAATATCCCATTTTAATTGCAAAGAAGTGGTAGCAACACAGCTGCTACCAAAATATTATGATGTTGGCTATATTTTATACTATTCGTCATTTGAGGAAAGGTATCTTTGGTTTTCCTGTTCTAAGCTCGATACTTAGTGCTAAAGCACCTTCCAGTGTTTTACCCTGAGAATTGTAAATAAAATTCTAAACTTCCCACTCTCCCTGAGTGGGAAGTTTAGAATTTTATTTACTTTCGCTCTCTTTAAAGGTTACGCTGGTTTTAGTCATAGTCCATCTTTTCTATATTGGTTTTAATCTTTATTTGAATAAAAAATTTGATTAATTAAATTGTTGTTTTATTCTATTTTTATTTAATTTCGCCCTCTTTAAAGGCTTCGCTGGTTTGAGTCATAGTCCATCTTTTCTATATTTGATTTTATCTTTATTTGAATAAAAAGTTTTGTTAATTAAATTGTTGTTTTATTTCGTTGGTCTGAGTTATAGTCCATCTTTTCTATATTGGTTTTAATCTGTATTTGAATAAAAAGTTTGGTTAATTAAATTGTTGTTTTATTGTATTTTTATTTACTTTCGCTCTCTTTAAAGGCTTCGTTGGTTTGAGTCATAGTCCATCTTTTCTATATTCGATTTAATCCTTATTTGAATAAAAATTTTGGTTAATTAAATCGTTGTTTTTTTCTATTTTTATTTACTTTCGCTCCCTATAAAGGTTTCGCTGGTTTGAGTCATAGTCCATCTTTTCTATATTTATTTGAATAAAAATGTTGGTTAATGAAATTGTTGTTTTATTCTATTTTTATTTACTTTCGCTCTCTTTAAAGGTTACGCTGGTTTGAGTCATAGTCCATCTTTTCTATATTGATTTTATCTTTATTTGAATAAAAAGTTTGGTTCATTAAATTGTTGTTTTATTTCGTTGTTCTGAGTCATAGTTCCTATTTTCTATATTGGCTTTAAACTTTATTTGAATTAAATTGCTGTTTTATTCTATTACAGTTCAAAAGTTTTATACGGTTTGTATTAATTTCTTATTTACTCGACCATTATTTGTATTGTATTGTTTTGTAAAATTTTTGATGGGTAGAACAAATACGTACGGATTTGCAATATAAAGAGTAAACTTGTACAAAATATTTATAGTATAACATTCAGGAAACGTATCGATGCCTTGGGGCATCGATATTTTTCTTACAATATGGTATTTTTTCGATATTATTCTTGAGTACACTATCGATATTCTTGTTCAACACGATCCCTAAACAATACGATCCCTAATTACGACATACATTGGTGGTTTGTATGGGTTTGGAATTTGCGTTTTCTGGATCGGTCATTTCCCTACGCTGCTGTTGCATTCCCTGTTCAATCTCGCTTATGTTATATAATATCTTGTGATGAATCGATTCAATTACACTAATTATGTAAAGAGTATTTGGTTCGTTTGTGTTTTTAGAGTTTAGCATAGGAGTGGCTTATACGAATGATATTACACTCGTATGGAACTAATGAGTGGTAATAAATAGTGATTTAAATGAAGGAAGTGGAAATATGTCGGTTTTATCTTTAAGATGTTAAAGCTAAATTAAAATAATGTTTGGAATAATTTTACACGAGAGTGGAATTTAAAAAAAATTGCAATATGTATATAGGTGATGGAGAACATGCATCAATTTTACATTTATGTTTATTCGGCAGAATTATATCTAAATTATATTTAACTAAATTACTGTTAGTTCGAGTCGAGAAACTAAATATTTTTAGTTAAGGCATTTAACTAAAATGGATTACATATAAAATATTTCATTTCGTTTACTAAATTATTTTGTAAAAAATTGAAATAAAACTGTCATAATCTGGATACTAATTTCACGCTAAATAAGTTCTAGCCAGATGGATATATATAGAATTTCATATGTTAAACAGTGACAGGAACAAAGTGTTAGTTTGAAATTTGGCGTTCAACGCAACGCATTCATAATTAATCCATAATTTATTTATTTGCTTAAATCTGGTTACTTGTGGCGTGTTATTTTTTATAAATTGTGTTATGAAAAATCCGAAAAAAGTTCGGTTTTTGATTGAATTAGTCATTAGTTATCGTAGAATTTTATGTAGATTAGTTATCATTCGAAGAAAAAAGACGCAGTCTCAAACAGAAAAAAAGATTGCCTGGATATCCATTGCCACTAAATTTAATACCACGATAATTGGAAATGTCGTACGCACAACGCAAACTTAAAAATTAAAATATAAGGATATTAAAAAGGGGGTAGAGAATCGGGTAGACTCATTCTAAATTTTGATATTTTCGTATAATATTGTGAAATATAAGTTAATTAAAAACCAGTCTTGAAAAAAATTCAAAAATTGATTGAAAAATAAACGAGTTATAGACTTCTAAATTTGAAGATACGGATAGAGTTGGATATATCCCTGTATCTTTTGCTCTTGTAGAATATAATGTGCGATATTAAAAATGACCTCACAACACAGTATTGCCGTCCTTGTCTAAAGGTTAAATTTAAACTTTTATAACTCGGCCAATTTTTAAGATTATTTAAAAAAAATTTCACTCTTCGTCAGCTTGTACCTTGAAATTATGATTAATGAAATAAAAAAAATTTAGTCAAATACCCAGTTAAATGACAGTTAAAAGGCAGGAGCTAGGTAAAACAGGAGGCGGGCCTTGTGCTGCTGCTATTTTCGATGATATGGAAGGTAAAGTACTCGCAATATGTTTCAAAATATCTGGCTTAGATGCAAGGCGTAACATTGACAATATTGCAGGTACATAAAACTTAAATTTAATAAATATTCCTACCGTTACATATCTATCCATATAATAATTCGAATATATTTCATTATACGATGCGGATAAATCCATTAGACTTCATTAAGAGTTCGCTTCAGCGACTTTTTTGATATCATCGCAAAACATATTTTGAGGGAAAACTGTAGCTTCGTGATTACGAAAAAGAAGCGATTGGCATCAATGAAATACGAATACAAATTTGTTTTAAAACATGTTTTATGACATTATATTAAACTGCGACACTAACACGTCAAATTAATGTAACCTATGCTCACATGCTACAAAAGATATAGAATAAATTGGTTAAATTACATGAAACTCCTACAGCTATGGTCAATTAAAATTATTTGTTTGCTTAGAATAAAATCGGTGAAAATAGCCCTACTTTTTACGTAAAACCGGACAGAACTGACTTTTATATCGAATTAATGCTCCTTCTTTATATTATATTTGATCGTATTTATATTACTAGGTGTGCCGACGCGACGTCGTTCGCATGGAATTCGGTACAAAAAATATCTGTAATATCCATATAAAAAGTATCCTATATGTTGTGCAAGGGTATAAACTATTATCACACCAAAATTCATTAAAAGGCAATCGATTTTGTGTGATTGAAAAACATTTAACACACAGACATAAAAATTATAAAAACATTACAAACTTATTTTTCTCTGAATACATCTAGTTATATAAGTTAGTATAGTTATATAAAATAGCCTTGAATAAATTGTGATATGGAATTTTACTTGCAGTCTTTACGTAGCTTCTCTTGTTTTAAGCGATAGTTTTTATTTATTATTAATCGCATAAAATATATTATTTAATCGCATAAAAAATAACTACCGCTTAAAAATATCGTTAGATATATTTTAAGCGATAGTTTTAAGCGAAAAATTATAGGTATGCCCACAAAAATAGATAATGATTTTAAATTTCATTCCCTTTATCTTAAATTATACGTAGGATATAATCATGCATCTCATAAACGGCGTAATAAAGTGGGGCCCCTTCCAGAAAAATAAATTCTACGCAGAGGCTATACGGAATATCCAAATACATTATAGTATAACAATATACTATTTGGGTGTCCGTATACACTCTGCGTAGAACTTATTATTTAAACCTGGCTATCAGTGGAAGTTAATTAATTCCTCTTTTCTTCCTTTCGAAGCTATAATTCTTCCAAACACGGTATGCGCGTACCTCGGGATATAGCAAGGTTTTTGCGAAATATCTAAATACTTATATCCATACACGTAGTTTTTTCGTGGGCCGGTCACTTTATTGGTGAAGCATTTTTTTTGATCGTTTCCTAGATTAACCACGAGGCGTAGCATGATCATGAATAGGAAACCTGGAAATATAAATTTCATTATTTGTATTCCCTATAACTTTGAAAACCTACTATAATTCTTTAAGGTTTTGGAATCTTCCTA
Source organism: Druceiella hillmani (assembly GCA_039881145.1). Classification (NCBI taxonomy): domain Eukaryota; kingdom Metazoa; phylum Arthropoda; class Insecta; order Lepidoptera; family Hepialidae; genus Druceiella; species Druceiella hillmani. The sequence goes on along the minus strand of JAYKKI010000032.1, from coordinate 18,136,051 downwards.
CAATATATAAGCAATGTTCTCTTCAAATTAATGGAACCGTATTTTACGTAGTGGTTGATTTCCATAAAAAAACTGTAAAATATATATTTGATTATATATTTCGAGAATATTTTCACGAAGTTTCGATTTAATATACTATTTTTCCATACAAATTCTGAACTCGTATTACACACCTTTAGGGGTTCAATTTTGAAAAATTGTTCTTATTACCTGCTTACAGTATATAAGAAAATTCTCATTCAAACAAATAGAACCTTTAACAATTATATTACATAACACGTTTTGAAACCACGTTTTAATTGCTTAGGGATTGGATTCTAAAAAAAACTGTAAGACATATGTTTATTAATATATTTTTTGAAGTACTTTTACGAAGTTTCAAATTAATGGGATAATCCATTATTTTTTCTTCTTTTAAATATTGAACTTCGATTTCATTCTTTTAGCAGTTTGAATTTTAAAAAACTTCTCCCTAGTAGGTGTCTACGTTACAGCGGTTTGGACTATGTACTGATGGATCAGGTCAGACTGATTATCAGGCAGTACTACATATATATACCGCTTTTATTTTTTTTAGATCTACGTGTACATGTATTTTAATTCTCTTAGGACCATTTTTAATATTATCTCTAGATAATAAGGCCATAATTACATTACCATAGAAACGCGTCAAAAAATTTTAAAATCACTAGTTATAATTTTCTAACAACGAAAGTAATTACGCGTTATCATCTGTAGGAATACAATATTTGAAATCGTAAAATTACCAGATAACAATTTTCCATTATTCATTAATTAAAACGGATAAACCGATATTTTCGTTCGTGTAGTAAAATTCAAGAAAACTGAATTATGAAGACAAAGAGGTATTATGTATTCATATTTCAGTTCTCGTGAATGGGGATTTTATGTGTATAAACAATGATACATTTTAATTTATAGTATCAAAAATGTGTTCAATAACTAGGTAACAAAATATTAAAAAGTTCTATAAGCGCCGAAGATAGATTCATGTTATCTTTAGGTTTACTTGCTACTGGGGAAAGTTATTCAAATCTATAACAAGATGAGGTTATACAATGCAAATGTATTACGTACACCGGAATATTTTTATTGTATAACCTCATAGAATAATATCAATTTAATTTATTACCCTCACTAAAATTCTTCTATATTGTATAACTTTCTAAAGTATAATAAAAACTACACCGCTCCCTACAATAAACCCACTAACGTAAGCAGTGGGAAAACCCGCACAAACCCGGGTAACGCTATTGTTTTGTGAAATATATAAATGCTGTTGTAAGTTCCTAAGAGTTAATCTTTGCTAATAGCCCACCTGAAGATGTTGTAATAGAACAAAACCTAGGTCGTGGTACAGAAATTAAAGAAAGTAGAAATAATACTAAATCACGTAGTTTCATTTATTTGTGGATTATATAACTTGATTAAAATGTTTGTTAACTAACATTACGATGACAGAAAACTATTACGAAGAAGTTCGTGGATGAATAATGATACAAATAGTTTTATTTTATCAATTACGAGTACGTTTAGTTTTAACTTATCAGATAAAATCATGATAACTAACATTACAATAACACATCGACTACGATGAAGTTTTTGGATGGTTGATTGTAAAAACTTTATCTATTACGTATAGTTTTAACTTATCAGATAAAATCATGTATTTTCCATATCTTGTCAAGTACGTGACTTCTTGCTTTGTTAAATAGTTATTATAAGTACACCGTTTCTCACTTTGCGGTCATAATGTTGATATTTGTAACTATTATAATTTAGGATTTAATATGCGACGCTTTTAGGAATATCGAAATATGAACTATGTTAAGGCTGCGTATTATATTTTTTCGTCACATGTACGTTTTCTTATGCATTTCAAATGTACTTTCTTTTCACATTTTTAACTTTTAAAATAAATTTGTAAGTTGTGAGCTAAAGTCACAAATTAAAACAAGCGTTAATTATTTTTTCCTCATCTGAGTTTTTAGTCGAAAATTGAGATTTCCCAGAAATAATTAACACTCGAATTAGTTCAAAACTAATTTTTGATTCGATATCTAATTATTAAATTTATTTCAAATGGATTTTGAGTAAACCACTGAAAATTTATTTGCAATCAATTTCAGTTCAAAAATTATAAAAGCAGTTCAGTAATTGATACAATTTAAAGTGGAGTTCTTCGATTTTTAATTTTAAGATTTACAAACACTATCCACACGTCGGCTTTAATTTTGGTCATGGCCAAATATCGCCTTCCGCCAGTGAAAAGAAAGTTCGTCATCTCACGACCTTTTTTAAAACAAAATAATCGATTTTGAATTTTAAATTATTTGGGACAATGACATCATCTACTCGAATGTTGGAATATTGTAAGATTTATCTGAAGTGTATAATTAATATATAATATGTAGATAATATTTAAGTAAGTTTGCATAGAAATTAATATTATACATGTATAATTAGTGACACGAATACTTATTGAGAACTAAACGTGCATAAATTTTACTGAAACTTTAAACAGAAACAAAATAATCGATTTTGAATTTTAAATTATTTGGGACAATGACATCATCTACTCGAATGTTGGAATATTGTAAGATTTATCTGAAGTGTATAATTTTTAATATATAATATGTAGATAATATTTAAGTAAGTTTGTATTGAAATTAATATTATAAATGTATAATTAGTGACACGAATACTTATTGAGAACTAAACGTGCATAAATTTTACTGAAACTTTAAACAGAAACAAAATAATCGATTTTGAATTTTAAATTATTTGGGACAATGACATCATCTACTCGAATGTTGGAATATTGTAAGATTTATCTGAAGTCTATAATTTTTAATACATAATATGTAGATAATATTTAAGTAAGTTTGTATAGAAATTAATATTATACATGTATAATTAGTGACACGAGTACTTATTGAGAACTAAACGTGCATAAATTTTACTGAAACTTTAAACAGAAAAAAATATACTTATCCTTAGCAATATAGACACATTTATAAAATCAAAGCTATTAACGGTTTTATAAATGAGATATTTACCCTTGCAATAGGATATTTACATTAAATCGTTAATTAAAATTAATAGTTTATTAGGGAAAAGTATACATGTGATGAGTTCTGTCTGAAATTCAAAATGTTGGTCTGGTCACACAATTAAATACGAATTATTACTATTGGAATTGATATACCCTTTACGTTCGAATCAAAGGCAGTTACAATTTCATATACTTACCATATTAAGATATTTTGTGACTCTGATACACGAGCGATAACATGGAGGGTTTGTTGAAAATTAAAAATGGAATCAACTAGCAAGTTTCTAACTTATTAATTATTTTTTTAAAATAGTCTTTGAAGAAATCTATGCAGCGTTTTATTGGATAGAGCTGGTCAGAGAATTTATTTTTCGAAGGCAGACACCGTTTTTTAGGCGTCTGCGAGTTGTATTCCTAGAGGTTTATCTATTATAATTGAGAATAAATAGAAATAACCTGGTACGAATTCGAAGTTGTATGGTGTATGGCCCATAATTTCCACATCCAACGTAGTAAATATTCAATATTTCGTTTGGATGAGGGCAGATGCGTTGTCACAACAAAGAAAATTCTACTTCGACGAGTTATTTTCAAAGTTTTCCAAAACAATGGCAAGCAGTTGCTATTATTTGCAGTTGCAGTATTTAGCTTGCAGTACCTGTTTCACAGACCAAACGTTGCATACAACTTATCCATTTGAAGAATAGGGCGACCGTCCTTTTCCAGCATCTTTTCCTTTTTCACATTCGGAGGCAATACTTTAGAAGGAAATCGAGAGCTGCGCAGATAGCCTCTTTATTTGGGTTTCGTATGTACGAAATGTAAGCATGCGCAAAAACAAAATGGCGCCCATCATTTGCCTAAGTTAAATATATAGAATAAAGAGTACTCCAGAAGGCGAGAACACGCGCAAAAGTGTGTCCAAAAAACTACGCATAAAATGCTTAGTTTCAAAACACGGCTGTCAGTACAAATTAAGACATAGCTATGAAAGGTTATGGTGCTTTCTACGTGACAATATAGCTTAAAATGCCGGCTTGTGCTATTCCCACCTACAAAAATATCACTGGACTGAAAAAGAAACAAATGGGGATTACTTTTCATACGTAAAACCTATTACTTAATTTCATTTTCAATTAACTATGCAATTTTAAAATATCGAAGTGGATTGTGATCAACAGTGTTGTCACCTCTTAAAAAATTGTTTACCCAAATTAAAACATCTTAATTGCTCGATACTGAAAAATGTAAAATTTTATTTGTAAAAAAAATTGAGATATGGAAAATGTCATTGGAGAATTTAGTGTAACGATTGAATTCCCGTTATCGTATTAAATTTTAGAATATTTTACGTATTGCGTATATAATCACTATATGTAGGATTACGACAAGCAGCACATGTTACATTCATTCATTTCCGCCGTCTTCTTTAATTTCTTGAAAAATGCGAACCGATATTATTTAAAATATGAAGATATTTTATCACGACATTGAATGCTAATTAATGTAAATAATTGTTTCGTCCTATTTTAAATTTCTTTATCTTTCTATTTTGAATTATTCTTTTCTATTTTGAATATCTAATATTTTCAAATTTTTATTATGGGCTTTTCTTTTTACTTTAAGACACTAAGATAATTGTTTTCTTTTTGTATTAAAAGTGTTAAGTGATGAATAAAATGGTAAAATGTAACAAATTTTTTAAATAATTTTAATCTAAATACTTTGGCTATTGGTCGTGGTCAGAATAAACATTTTAGAAATTTAACACGGCGGCCTTAATAATACTTCATATAAGCCAAGCCATGACCATATAAATTGATGCAAATGTGAATCCTACTGTTGCAAGCAAATATATTTATATGCGTCGATTTCCTGAAGTCCGCGGGTGAATTAATTCTGTTGGTAACACCGTGCGCGTTGGGGGACGGCGGTAGTAGGCGGAGCGCGGTGCCCCCTCCACCGATTTTTGGCTTCACCGCGACCGCGAAGTGATTTGTGCGTATGCGCCTTCTGGATTACATATGTCTAAGGTTAAATATGTCAAAAGTAAACTGTCTATATTTTGTCTGTTTATGAATGATTTATTACTAATTTTGCGTGCACTTCATTAATGATAAGATAAGCAACAAATGAATTATTTTTAATTATTACGAGTTTAATTATTATGAAGTTGCTGTATATATAGTCTACAACAGGACCAATAAATACATCCCGACTTCCTTCAATCGCGGTTATTATTTCTTTTTTTAATGGCATACTTAACAACTTAACGTGGTTAATCAGAAGTCTTTATTTATCTCATCTAATTTATTGACAATTTTCTAAATAAATTTACATCATATATATATATATATATATATATATATATATATATATATATATATATATATATATATATATATATATATATTATATATACATTACAAAAAAAATTAATTTAATTTTTATTTTTGTTATGTGTATTGAGTTGCAAGCGAACCATTTTATTTTTCTGTTTTTGTTTTCGTGATTGGTGTTGACGTCGGCCCACGGAGTTGTCTCAATTTTCATGCGGTGTCCCTATTTTTGAGCACCAGCTATTTTCGATAATCAGCCCGCCGGCAATTATAAATTAGATGCTATTCTTAGGGATTAGTATCTCATTATTGACTACCGCCTTACTGTAGTTACATGATATTTCTTTCCTCCAATGTTTTTAAACTTAAGTTCCCATTTTTGCTTTGTTACGTTTAAAAATACTATTTAATATTGGCTTTTCATTTAAATATTTTTTTATGTAAATACATAGCTGTTCATGGGGTAATGATACATATTATAGGTAATAGTATATATTATAGTAAATTTTACCGCTTAAATTGTGAATATAATATTTCTATAATTTAGAATGTAGTCAGGCGTAAATAGTACCTAAGTACTTTTACATTAGTTTTGTTTATTTGTTTATAAAATTTGTTTCTATCAAATTAAACGCTGTCAAGAAGTGAGGACGGTTGTTAATTTTTCCACGTACATCACCGATATAGGAATAAAAAATTGTCGTTAGATTGCTTAATTATGCTGCTAGTACAGCATCACATTATCTGATAAGGAATTTGACACTGGACTTCGCCATCGACCGTGAGTCCGACATCAATACGTGAAGCCAATTCGTGATTTGGTTTGTTTGAAAACGCTGTCATAACTTTTAAAGTATTTGATTTATTTAAGGATTTGATCTATATAAGTTGAAGAAAGTAACTATAAAATTTAATTTTATATCGATAAGGATAATTTAGCGTAATTTACTGTAGAATATTTAGTCGAAAAATGATGATTTTTTGTTTTAAATATTTAAAAGGTTGTTATGAATTTTACCTAATATATATGCATATATTTTCTCAAAAATTATTGTAGAACTTTGCGAGAAAAATAATGTTGCCCTACATTATTTCCACGTATCTCTAACGATCTAAGCAACGCACGCCAAGGTACCTCAGCGACGAATGCGTTTTCTTTACTTCATCAACGTTTATAGTGACAGGTCAGTGACAGGTATTTTGGGAAAATGGGTCATTTTCCCAAAATACCTGTCAGGAAGGTTTTGATATACAATATTAAAAAAATGTATATCAAAACCTTCCTTGTGAATCGATATGTCCATTAATGAACAAGGCTAAAGCAAATTCCGTTCGGTAGTTACTCAGAAAATCCTGTACATACAGATAGACAAAGAAAATCGTAAAGCATATATGAGTAGGTTCGTTAATTAAAACAATAATTACTATTTGAAATATTTGATATTAAAGTTTGGTACGCGTCATTTGCTACAGGTGTTAAAAGAAAAAATAGTCCAACATGTTAAGTTGAAAAATAACAACAAAATAATAACAATAGGTTAATCGTAAATAAAAGGTAATAGATAAATCGGATTAATTTCACTAAATTGCATTTCAAAAATAGCCAAATCTATGAAAGTCTCCTACTAGGCCATTGATTTTATATTTATACTGCTCCGAAGGTTGTTGCTGGAATAAGGGTATATCAGTCCAGTCTGAATCCGGAGTATAATCTTCTATGGTCGTTACTGATTCTGCTTTCGTACTAATAATCAGCACGTTATTGATAGTCACATACAAGGGATATATATTGTATATCTTCATATCCTCTAACATTGTTGACCACGGGTAGCATTTATCCACGTCCATGGAGAAGCGAGCTAGATGGTCTCGAAGGCCATTGTGGTAGGCTTTGAGCATGTTGTCGTAGTGGTCTTTGCGCAGATCCTGATCCGTGCAGCAGAATATGAAGTACATTATATCTAGGACTGGCGAACCGTATCTTCCTATTTGGTAGTCTAGGAGACGGATATCGACTGGTTTTCCATCCTGCAAAAATTAAAAAGAAATTATTTAGTAATAATCCATTGATTCAGACGAAATATTGATAACAGTTTTAGGAGAATTTTGAAGAGTCAGACTTTTTTCTTAACTTTTATAACGAAATTATACTCCTAATACTTGATTAGGTTAGATTAGTTTTGAAATAATAAGGCACATTCAGAGATGTATAAAAGTTCCCAGAAAATTATATCCAAGATCATATATTTAATTTTCAAAAAAAGATTCTTTATATTTATTCCCACGGCTATTTTTATTCGGAACGTACGTAGCTTCATAGGGTGGAACGGTTGAGTTATGATTAATAAACAGTCTTCCATTTTATACTTAGAATAAAATTATAAAGTGGAATCTGTACATTCAATTCTTATCAGGATTTTTCGACAAAGCAATACGTAAAATGCCCGTGTTGAAATGAAGATTCTAAGAAGAACTACTATTTATACAAGATGGCCCATTAACGGTGGTCCAAAAGATTTTTTTAGGATTATTTTGTCGTAATAAAGCTTGTTTATTTTACTGATTACAAACAAAAAATTTTATCCATCATTGCATATAAACAATTACAATATTTCATCTATTTCATAAACAACAAAAAAAACTATGTTCCGATCTATATCCTTAATTTAAACTCTGAAAATTAATTCAACAAGGAAAACTCGAAGTAATGAACTTAAAAAATATAATCAATACTAATCCGGTGAAAAGAGGAAACGAATGGCAACTCTACGCGTACAACGTATTTACTAGACACGTGTGGTCATATTTTTGGCAAACTTCACAAGTCAGATGGCAAATTAGGACTTATGAAGTTAGCTACACACAGTATTCGAGAATCATCGACTTTGCGTACAAATTTAAGATAAAAAAGTTTGTAATATGGTTTTTCATTATTTATATGGCTTTCGCTCAGAGCCTGACTTTAGTTTTTTTTTATCTTACGTTAAAGCAAATTTGTGGAAATTTTCATAGTGCAAAGTAAAGCGTTCACTAGTTTTTAAGTAATTGATATATTTCTTTACTCTTGAATAAATTTAATGATTGGTATTGTATTATGATATACGAAGTGTCGACACCGCGTTGTGTTGTGTCGATTTCGACTTTCGCCCACTCGTCTAGAGGGTTTGAGTGATGTTTGTAATTGCATAGCTAAAATGCTAGACTAGTGACGTTCTGTAGCACCATTGCCGTGAGAAGCTACGCACTACGATCTACGAATCTATGCACTATGAAGCACTATCGATTGCCCAGCGTGGCGATTATGTGCATTACCTCCAAACATAGGTGATTATATTAAATTCTATCCCTGCGCAATTATGAGCACACCACATCTATGCGTATAGGACTTACAAGAATTTACAAAAAAGCGACATGTTCACAATGTTTTTCTTCTACTATACTTTCTATTTAACTTATAACAAACGTGTTGACAAAGCTGTTAAGTTTTCTGTTATTTTTACGATATAATGTACCATATTTTACAACGAGTATTTAGGTGTATGATGTATTTCATGTTTCATTTTAATGTCCATTGCTTATTTTATTGAAGTGACTATTTTATCGAAGCTGTTCGTTACAGCTGATATTATGGTGTCGATCAAAACATTACACATGCGCCGAATACTTCAGTTTTGTCAGACGTTATACAGTTCGTTTGACAAAATTGAAGTAAAACGTACAAATTTCACACAGTTTTAAAGTGAATCGTTACACTGTTTTAAAGTGATAAAATGACCCAGATATTGTTAAATACGTTTACTATAATGATATTTTTTTATAAAATTAGCGTACAAGTTTTAAACCCATAAAACGTAAATGTGCAAATTCGACGTAAAGAAAGCATACTGTTACTTTGATAAGTTAATATACTGTTACTTAATTAACGTCAAAGGAAACCGTTTGAGTATTCATAGGTAATAACATTCGACTTGACAGATTACGTTTGTTATGTATTTTTGTAATGTTTACTTAAATAATTTACACCCGATTTTTTGATAACAACTTCACCGTCTAAACTATAGCTTATAATAAATGGAAGGAAAAATGAAAAAAAACGCATTAAAATTACCCTGAATTTCTAAACATTTTAAAACGCTCATATGAATACAGAGTAGTAATTTACAAAATTTCGTTTGTCAGTTTTAAGGATTCATAAACTATGACTAATGATAATTTTAACAAACACCTTACCTTATACTTGTACATCATGTTATTACTCCAGCAGTCACCGTGTCCGAGAACGCTTATACCTTTTGGCTTTAGGTTTTCCACTATTTCATCAAATATATTTTCTTTGAAGTTTTTTAATTTCTCCCTTAGCTCGTCTGAATCTAGACTTTCGACGGCTTTCGCTAGGGACATAGAAAAATATTTGTTGGCATTTGCTTTGAACTCAGGACTTACGTCTTCGACGAACATACTTTCTGCCATATTTTCTGCAAAGTAGGCATATTTCTCAGGATCATCCCTCCGTAGAACAAATGATAGGGCATGGTACTTGCCAATAGTTTCTAAAGTTAAACGAGCGTGTTCAAAGTCGTACTTGTTGAATCTGTTGAATATCTTGAAGCCGGAAGCCTTCAAATCTTCTAGCACAAGTGATTCACTTAAATATTCTTTGTAGATCTTGTAGCATTTTGGAAAGCGCAGCCTATCTACTTTTGGTATTCTCGCGATTTCTTGAATCTGTTCGAACTCTGTTAATAAGTTCTCGTAGACGAAAAATTCACGTCCGTAAATTTTGTCAATTGAAATTTGGCTCCTCATAGCTTCAGCAGCGGGTGCAACTTTTACTATGAGTTCAATTTTTTTACCACAAACCGCTGCCTGCACACCGTAGATTGTACCCAAATAATTTTCACCTTTCAATTTAAATAAATTTACGGAAACCTCCGCGTCTTCGAAACCTTGTTCTTTTAATACTTCGTCTACGACGACTTGCACTTTATCAGGCAGAGCGTCTGCTGGAGATTCCATTGTAATCTCGTATTTACAATAGTAAATTTAACACGCACTTGGGAACTATCTGCGGCAGAGGCCTGACTGACTAAAATGTGTTTAGTGTCGTCGCTAAAAACTAACATATCAGTAACTAGATAGCTATGTTACACATGTGTGTGTACGCGTAGTGTTGAGTATTGATAAATAGGCATAGATAAGATGAAATGGTTGTAGATTTGGATATTATTATTTTTAACTAGTACATATAGAAATATAAAGTTGATAGTATGCATTCCCCAATAGAGTGATCAAAAAATCGAACCATTATTGTCCGTCCATAATTTTGAAAATAGCCTTTAAAACTATACGCTTAAGTTAATATTTATAAAAGCACATTATAAATATTAATTATTACCCATGATATGTCAGCGTACCCATTTATTTATGACTTTATTTTAGTGTTTTAGACAGTATTTTGTATTTATTAATTTTTTTTAAATGAAAATATAAGATTATAAGTTATATAATGTTGTTAGTAACTTGAATTACAGAGGCAGAATTTTTTAGTATTCGTTGACGTTCATCAATGATGTGTGCCCTCACGTGTTTGGCGTAGCGTTCGGCTGGCGTAGCGCTGGCGTAGCGTTCGCAGGTTTATACTCGTCGATTGTGATGAGCACCCGCCCTCGCCCTTCGCTCCTATCGTTTCGTGGCGCGCTGTTGATATTGCCTGTGAATTTATCTATTTTATAATTTTTGATGCAGAGTTCAAAAGCAGTTTTTTTTTGTTTCACATGATTTCGTCGTTTTAATATTTAATATGTTAATAATAGTTAATGTTGAAAACAAATTCCAAATTTAGAAAAAAATAGTTAATTGACCTATATAAAATAAACTTTCAAAAATATTTTTATTTTAATATAAAAAAGTTATTCATTAATTGAATAAAATTCCCGAAAAGTTGGAAGTAGTAAGAAGAGCAGTAGGAAACATGATTTAATTTTTAACTGACTTCAGACTGAGGAAATTTTCAAATATTTTTGAGGTGAATACATCTTTAAATTTGCTACCATACGGGAGCAATCCAAAAAACCTAATGATAATACAATCGGGGGATACAGTGTGGCGTTGCAGTTTCGAATCTATCCTTTACATAAATTAAATTATACCACTGGATAGCTAAAGGATCAAAGAATTCATTACGATAAGCGAGAACAGTGATGCATCGCGCGCGATGGAGGGGGAAGCGCCGCCATTTTGAGATTATTTTGCTGCGTATCGAGATTTGCAATTAGTATAACTTTTGATTAGGAAAAGTTACGATATTCGTTTAAGTTTTAATCGTCAGCTGTCATCAAAATCTATCGATTATATATAAAACATTAGTTTAAAGTAGTGACAATGAATATAATAAGGTGTTAGAATAAAAAAATATTATCAAAAATACATAATGTCTGCCTATACGCGTAGAAAAGCCAAAACCAAATACAGAGATCGCATACGGCTGGAAAGGGCTTCTCAAGAACAATCGAATGGTAATAATAAAACACCATATATCCGAGTCAAGCAGTGCCGGGAACGTAAAAGAATGAATGCGGCCGAACGGATCAACGACGGTGCCAGTACATCTGCAGCAGGGCGGTTTAAATTATGCGTTACATAGGCATATTCACGTACAATACACGGCCGTGTCCATGACACAGCCATAGCCCATTTCTTTTTGTTTTCATTTTTAATTGATATTTTAAATAATGTGTCTCGCGTTGGGTATTGATTCAAAGTTACATTGACATTCAACAGACTTATTTCAACGGGGATGTCAAACTAATGAGAAAAGAAAATCTTGGGAAGGACTGAATTTTAGTTATTTTTTGATGTTGTTTCTTGAATACTCTTTTTAATATACTTTATGTTTGCGTATATATATATATATATATATATATATATATATATATATATATATATATATATATATAAATATATATATACTGCACTTTTTAAAGTAAAAATTATGATAAGAATAGAATATTTATGATTGATCGATGATTGGTCGATTATTCTAAATCTCGTAGTTTTTTTGAATCTAGGACATTTTTACACCTTTGAAATATATTCTAGGCAATACATTACTTAATGCATAAGAATACTGATCTGCATTAATAAGAGAGATCAAACTATGATTGAAATATTGTGCAAGTCTATTGTGTAAGTTTTACTCGTATTTAGCATCTTTTTTTACAATGTCATTATGTTTGGGATTTTGGTTACCATTTATCTACGAGAATTTATGACTGTTCTGCCGATATTTTTGTTATGAATGTAATGAAATCTGTTGAATCGCTGCTGTATATCAGATATAAAGTACTTCCTAGAGACAGAAAACACATTTAAAATAGTTTCATTCGTTTAACACTTCGTACAAGGTTAATATAATGGAAGCAATGCGCCCTTGCGTCGATCGTGCTGCCATCTTGTGAATGACGTCGTTATTATCTTCGGAGTTTCTGACAGTTATTATATTTCATCATTTTTATTGATAAATAATTGTTAATTTTATTTAATGTGTTGTTTTTTTGTATTATATATTCGTTGTTAATATTATATGTTTCTTTTTCTTTATTGATCAAGATTTATTTTAGCGTACTGTAAATTATTGTTTTGCAAAATTAACAATTTCTTTGGGATAATAAGTGTATTTGTGATTGGATCTCATTAAGTGTCAACGGTTTTCAGAGTTTAAATTTTTCTTTAATGTATTTAATTTCCATTAATCAATAAAAACAAAGGGAGAGCCTGTTTGTAATACATTATATTATTTAAGTGGCCAAAGAAAGGAAGATGATTGCATAATTTTATTTAGTTTGCCTAGGAATCAATTTAAATTAATTTTGTATTAAAAAAATTAATGTCGATGTCAATTTAATTCCCACGCAAAAAGGAAGCGCTACATTGTTTTTTTCTTAAAAATGTTTAATTTATTTAAGGGGCGTTATTAAACTACTGTAGTTAGATAAGGGCCACAACATTTTTATTTTAAAATTACTTATAAAAAATAGATTTTGGTACTTCTTGATTTTTAAATAAAACAATGTTAATGTTAAACATTTGATTTGGTCTATTTTGATGTTTCCTAAATTCAGAGTAATAATTATTTGCAATTATTTGACATTAAAGTCAGACGAGCATTATTTATCACGGGTACCTTAAAAGGAAAATTTGTATACTTTATGGTTCAAATAATAAACAGGCAGGTAAAATTAAATTAATTTAAAAAAGGAAGCGCTACATTGTTTTTTTCCTAAAAATGTTTACTTTATTTAAGGGGCGTTATTAAACTACTGTAGTTAGATAAGGGCCGCAACATTTTTATTTTAAAATTACTTATAAAAAATAGATTTTGGTACTTCTTGATTTTTAAATAAAACAATGTTAATGTTAAACATTTGATTTGGTCTATTTTGATGTTTCCTAAATTCAGAGTAATAATTATTTGCAATTATTTGACATTAAAGTCAGACGAGCATTATTTATCACGGGTACCTTAAAAGGAAAATTTGTATACTTTATGGTTCAAATAATAAACAGGCAGGTAAAATTAAATTAATTTAAAAAAGGAAGCGCTACATTGTTTTTTTCCAAAAATGTTTACTTTATTTAAGGGGCGTTATTAAACTACTGTAGTTAGATAAGGGCCGCAACATTTTTATTTTAAAATTACTTATAAAAAATAGATTTTGGTACTTCTTGATTTTTAAATAAAACAATGTTAATGTTAAACATTTGATTTGGTCTATTTTGATGTTTCCTAAATTCAGAGTAATAATTATTTGCAATTATTTGACATTAAAGTCAGACGAGCATTATTTATCACGGGTACCTTAAAAGGGAAATTTGTATACTTTATGGTTCAAATAATAAACAGGTAGGTAAAATTAAATTAATTTTATTAAACTATATTTAAAAATAGCCAAATCTATGGAAATCTTCCACTATGCCATTGACTTTATATTTATATTGCTCCGACGGTTCCTGCTGGAACATGGGTATATCAGTCCAGTCCGTATCTGGAGTAATGTCTTCAATGGTCGATACTGATTCTGATTTTGTAGAGAAAAGTAAAACGTTATTGATAGTAATACAGAGAGGATATATATTAAATATTTTCATATCCTCCAACATCGTTGACCATGGGTAGCATTTATCGACGTCCATAGAGAAGCGAGCTAAGTGGTCGCGAAGACCATTGTGATAGGCCTTGAGCATATCGTCGTAATGTTCTTTGCGCAAGTCCTGATCTGTGCAGCAGAATATGAAGTACATTATGTCTAAAACTGGTGAACCGTATCTGCCTATTTGGTAGTCTAGGAGGCGGATGTCGACTGGTTTTCCATTCTGAAAAATTAAAAAGAAATTATTTAGTAATATTCACAATTAAATGGAAATACGTGATATAGTATTATTTCTACTTTCTTTAAGTTCTTCACCATGACCTAAATTTCGTGGTATTACAAAATCTTCAGGTGGGTTATTAGCAAAGATTAACTCTTAGAACATCCAACAGCATTTATATCTTTCAAAACAATAGCGGAAGCCGGGTTTGTGTGGGTTTTCCCACTGCTTATGTTGGTGAGTTTATTGTAGGGGAGCGGTATAGGTTTTACTATATTTCCGAGAGTTATACGATATACAAGTATTTTAGTGAGGGTAATGAATGAAATTGATGTTATTCTATGAGGTTGTACAATGCAAATGCCCCGGTGTATGTAATAACATTAAATGGAAGTTATTCTCAGTAATATATTTATACAATAATAGCAACGGTATACGAAAGTTAGAACAAGGTTATACCACTAATTCTACAATCGCCTGTTTTATTTATTTTTCTTTTTTATTACTAACTACTACATCACGTAGTTTCATTTAATTGTGAATAATTAATTTCTACAAAATTAACGCCAAATATATTCAATATTAGTAATATTCATTTGAAATACTAATTACATGTGTGTCTTATTAATTCCAACTGTTTTGAATTCTTAATTCGCTCTCAAAGTCGGAAACTGTTGGTGAATTGTTAACCTTAAAATATTACGACGAGATTCTGTTGTCTCTCTACCCTCGTGTAATGTAAAGGACAAAAAAAATATTTGCTTTCTTTTAATCATTATATAAACGTACATTAAGAAAGGAGTGCTTTTTCTGCTGCTCTTTTTGTGTTTCTGCCAAAAATGTTTCCTTCCATATCTTGTTTAGGACTAAACAGATATGCTAAAATTATGGGAAAATTATACACGAGGTAATATGTTTTACTTTTCGAAAAACGTTCAGCATTTCAATTTTATTTTTATTTCTGTTTTACTACCCTTATTGCGGTCTCTTATTTGATTTTTGTTATAAATTTATATAAGCAATTACGCAGGAAATTTTGCACATTTTAACCTTTTCCCAGGGATTTAAATTAGTTAATGTTTTTGAGTTTTCGCACGTTGTCGCCACTTCAAATTTTATTTTGGATTTAGATTGGTACGTGATTAAACTGGTTCAAAACTTAAATTTCAAGCAGAAAAATTGTATCTAGTGAAATGTCGCTCGCTAGGTTTCAGATGAGTTTCTTGATAAGAAATGAATATATTAATAAAAATATAATATAATTTTAGAAACGATTGCAAAGCAATTAATATCAATAGCTTTTTATTTGAGTAGCTATTGCCTAAGGGAATTAAAAATAAACTGTCAATTGACATTGACAATAATTTTTTTTATTGTCATAATCAATGTCTTTTTGCAAAGACTAAAAAAAGTTGTATTACATATACAACTTTTTTGCTCTTTGCGAAAATTAGGGTTTTCTTAATGACCGTGTCGGATCTGTGACTTTCATGGATTAGTATGTTACATCTGTGTAAAGACGACATAACAGGGCACAATGTGCACCACGTTTCATCGCTTAATTGCAAATAATTACTAAAAAATAGCTTAGCATTCATTAACTATTATGAAAAATAACCTAACTTTTCATTAAAATAATACAAGATTTCGCGTTTGTCTGATCAACGATTAATATAAAGCTCTTTATAGAGATTAAATGTTTTTTGACGAACCTGTCGGGCCTGTGACTTTCATCATTAGTATGGTACATGTGTGTAAAGACGATATAACAGGCCATAATGTACATCTCGTTTCAACGCTTAATTACAAAGAATTCCGTAGAAATAGCATTTATAAACTATTGTGAAAAATAACCGGACTTTTCATTAAAATAATGCAAGATTTCTCATTTGTCTGATTAACGATGAATATAAAGATCTTTTGAATATATTTGGGGTTAATTTTGTAGAAATTCATTATTCACAATTAAATGAAACTACGTGATGTAGTATTATTTCTACTATCTTTAATTTCTTTACCACGACATAGGTTTCGTTGTATTACAACATCTTCAGGTGGTGGGATGTTGTAATACAACGAAACCTAGGTCGTGGTAAAGAAATTAAAGACAGTAGAAATAATACTACATCACGTAGTTTCATTTAATTGTGAATAAAGATCTTTACAAAGATTAAGTATATTTTAACGAACATTTCGAACCTGTGACTTTCATGGATTAGTATGTTAGAATTATGTAAAGACGATATAATAGGCTACAATGTACACCGCATTTTATCGCACAATTGCATAGAATTCCTTAGAAATAACATTTATAAACTATTGTGAAAAATAACCTGACTTTTCGTTAAAGTAATACAAGATATCTCGTTTGTCTGACGATTGATATAAACTTTTTAATGGGTTTATTTTCTTCATTTTCTCATACAAGAGGGTCATTTTTAGGGTTTTATAGCCAAACTAGGAATTCTTATAGTTTTGTCATGTCTATCTGTTTGTCTATTCGGCTGTATGTGACGGCCGTTATAAAGCTTAACGTCTACAAAGTCATGCAATAAAATCTTTTAAAAAAGCTGTTTAGGTTATAAAGTAGGAGTCAATCTTTTTTACAAACTACGTTTTATAGGGTATCATGAAAAAAATCTTTCAAATATATTGGGAGGATGCCATGAATTCTTTTTCTATACAGGGCTCCGTTTACGAAATTTTAAGTTTTAATTTGGTTATTTCTGTTAAAATTACGAGTCTTCATCCCTTACCACCTGAAGTGCTATTTTTGAATATCTGAAGAGTATTCACGACAGTAGTATATATAATGAAATTAAAAGCAAAATTACCATAGTTAAGCACGCCCTGTTATATTACGAGTAATATTCGACTAATTTATGACATGTAGTTGAATCTGTTAAAAGTTCACAGAAACTCCCTACAAGTGATTTAAATCAACTGCCAAAATAATTTTTTATTTTGAAATTGTCTTTGAAAATTTTAATAGGCCATATATTTATATTATACATTTCTTTGGTGAAAAGCAATATTATTTAAATATGTGCCATGTTTTTACGCGTGTGGAAGATATACCATTTACATCGTGGAATATTAATATTTATAAATAGTTTAAAAAAATTTTATGCTCACTTAAATGTTTGTAAGTGTTTGTATGTGCGAGTTCTACGCGTATTTGATAGGTTTATCATATCTATAATATCTAGGCCAATACTATACGGACTTTTTCCGGTCTCTAGTAGGAGTTTATTGAACCTATATTTCAATAGAACATAATAATATTTTTATGTCTGAGTATTTTGAAGGGAGCTAGTTTGGTATAAAAAAAGTTAATCGAAAGTGCAAGGTATCAAATATTTTAACAATTTTTAGGATTTCGTTTAAAAAATATGTTCATCCCCCTATAAAATTGGTAAAGTATAAATTATAAAAAAAACTTGAAAGTTTATGTAAAGTTTACGAGAAAATCATAGCGGTGATTTTAAATGCCACAATTTCTTGAGAAATTTTATACTTTTTTCTGACTTGTCCGAAATATATAAATACTTGGACTGCATTTTCTTTTAATCATTCTTTATATGGTGGAATATAATAATCCTGTAATTAATTAGTTCAATCGAAAAATTATAAAAATATGTATGTATGTATATATATATATATATATATATATATATATATATATATATATATATATATATATATATATATATATATTAGTATATTTAATTATAGTCGAATACATAAACGAGCATTCGGATTCGAATTCACGCGAAACCGTTTCATAATCCATGGTCAAGTTTATAATCAACGCTTGAATTTAAAAAAAGTGCTTAAGTTTCTACAAACAAGTTTATAAACCAACACTCGGCTTTTGACGGATTCAGCCCTATGTTGTATCATTCACATTATTTAACGTATATGTTAGATAACGTACGACAATAACGGTTGTCTTAACGTTCGATTTGAAAATCGGCATTTTGTATCGCACTGGCTTTGTTCTAATCATTATTGTCCCTTAAAGTATCGCTATTTTTCGTTGGCTTGGGAGAAAAGAATAGCATGAAATAATTTTACGAGCAGCAACAAATGGATGAAACTATTTCGTTGACGATGACTGTTCTGTACTTTATCTATGGATGATAGGTGATGCGTTATTATAGGTTATGTTGTTTTGTTAGGCATCAAGTAATGGTCGTGTAACTTTCAATAACGGTCTCAAATTGTTAATTATAAATTTTGTTATTTCTCTAGATAATCAAAAGTATTTTACGAAAGTACAATTTGGTGACGTATGTAGATTTGAGAATTTCTTTAATTCCCCAGTATGAACTTTATTGGCGTATTTCAAATGCAATATAATTTTTATGAGGTGAAATATATAACGATGTTTATTGGTATTTAATTTAATACACAACATAATTTTGATAAGGTAACTATAAAAGAGTAGTCGTTTTACTTTTCAGTTCTCCCAATAATCTACTAGTAAAGCTGAATTCACTAAATGCTCGAAAGGAATATTAGAATAACCTATAAAGTTAGTGGTAATGTCCCTGTTTTGGTTACGTTTACGTAAAGTGAAATAAGGGACCATTTTAAAGTACATCGCTGTGAAAATAAAGGTTTCATAGTGAGACAATATGTGGACGTCTGCCTAAAAATTTAATAACTCCTTAGCGTCTACGTTATTCATAAAGTAACATGAAACAAATAGGGCTAATTAAGTCCACTATATATTTGAGGACCTTTACTAAAACAGTTTACACTTGCTAAGAAGTTTAATTTCAGAACTATTGTTAAATAATAAATGAAAAGGAACAAGTTAGATACAACAAACGCAATTAAGCATACAGGAAAGATGTTATTCATAGTTTCTAATTATTATATATTGTTCCAATGAATATAAAACCGTAACAATATTGATTTTAAAAGAATTATAAACGACGACTAATGATTTACACTTGCTAAGAAGTTTAATTTCAGAACTATTGTTAAATAATAAATGAAAAGGAACAAGTTACATACAAAAAATGCAATTAATCATACAGGAAAGATGTTATTCATAGTTTCTAACTATTATAGATTGTTCCAATGAATATAAAACCGTAACAATATTAATTCTAAAAGAATTATAAACTACGACTAATGATTTACACTTGCTAAGAAGTTTAATGTCAGAACTATTGCTAAATAATAAATGAAAAGGAACAAGTTACATACAACAAACGCAATTAAGCATACATAAAAGATGTTATTCATAGTTTCTAACTATTATAGATTGTTCCAATGAACATAAAACCATAACAATATTAATTTTAAAAGAATTATAAACTACGACTAATGATTTACACTTGCTAAGAAGTTTAATTTCAGAACTATTGCTAAATAATAAATGAAAAGGAACAAGTTACATACAAAAAAATGCCCAAATTAATTTTAAAAGATTCATAAACTACGACTAATGATAATTTTAACAAACACCTTACCTTATACTTGTACATCATGTTATTACTCCAGCAGTCACCGTGTCCAAGAACGCTTATACCTTTTGGCTTTAGGTTTTCCACTAGTCGGCTGTATATATTTTCTTTAAACTTATTCATTTTCTCCTTTAATTTATCTGATTCAATATTTTCGATGGCTTTTGCTAAGGATGTTGAAAAATAGGTTTGGCAATTTGCCTTGTATTCAGGAGTTCCATCTTCGGCGAATATGCTTTCTTGCATGTTCTCTACCAAGTAGTCATATTTTTCAGGATCATCCCTCTGTAGAACAAACGATAGGGCGTGGTACTTGCCAATAGTCTCCAAAGTCAAACGCGCGTGTGCGAAGTCGTACTTGTTGAATCTGTTGAATATCTTAAAGCCGGAAGCTTTCAAATCTTCTAGCACAAGTGCTTCACTTAAATATTCCTTGTAGATCTTGTAGCATTTTGGAAAGTGCAGCCTCTCTGCTTTTGGTATTCCCGCGTTTTTTTGAATCTTTTCGAACTCTCTCAACAAGTTTTCGTATACGAAAAATTCTCGTCCATAAATTTTATCGATAGCAATTTGGCTTCTCATAGCTTCAACAGCGGGTGCAACTTTTACTATGAGTTCTATTTTTTTACCGCTAATGGCTGCCTGCACACCGTAGATTGTCCCCAAATAATTTTCGCCCTTCAATTTGAATAAGTTCACAGAAACTTCCGCGTTTTCAAAGCCTTGTTCTTTTAATACTTCGTCTACGACAGCTTGCACTTTATCAGGCAGGGAGTCCGATGGAGCGTCCATTGTAATCTCGTGTGTTACAATCGTCAATTTAAGAGACGCGTTAGGCAACTATCAGCGGCAGAGGACTGACCCTGACTAAATTATTTTTTGTGCTGTCGCCAAAACTGATATATCAATGACTAGATAGCTTCTTTATATGTGTGTGTGTGTACGGGTGTGCTGATTGTAGATAAACACATGAGTTGAAATTGTTAAAAAAAAGGAAAAAAAAGACAAATATGTGTGTGTGTGTGTGTATATATTTAATTTACATTGTGTATATTTTTATTAGCCATATAATCCAAACATTGTCTTCAATCTGTTACTTTGAAAGGTTCCTTAAAAACTAAAGATTATAGTATATTAAAATTTATGTAAAACTTTTATTTTATATTGAAAATTTTTGAAAAATGTCAATATTTAATTATTTTTATTTAAGTTATATGTTAGTTAACTTAAACAAAAATAATAAAATCTTAATATTACCCAATTATATTTATTTTGCTAATTTAAAAAATGTTTAATTGTAATATAAAAAATAACCTTTAAATCAATAAGTAGTAAAAAAAAGTTGGATGTATTAAAATTATTAGAAAAATTATTTTAATTTTAACCGAATTTACATAGAGGGAATTATTTATTACCAAGAAGCGGGTATTCTGCAGGTACCTACATCGTACTTTATTAACTCGGAAGAAATCCTTGAAAGTTATTTTTCTAATTTTACATTAAATAGAAAGAAGGCCCCAGATTTCTTTAGTGTATTAATGAGTATTTCTTCTGAAAATGTCGATTTGTATAATTGTGTAATAGATGCACCAAAAAAAACAAGTAAACTCTTGGTTTGAGATTTCAAACGAAAGTTGATCTCAGTAAAGCTTATTTTATGCAAAAAATCGTTTAACAAGAACTAAAGGAAAGTAAAAATTCTTTGTTTCGCCCGTTATCTCCTGAAATATTAATTAGATTATTTTGAAAACGTTACTGTGATTGTATCATAACGTAACACTTAAAAGAAAATTATAAGTACCCTTCCAAAATTCTCAGTAAATTTGTTGTTAATAAATAAATTATTGAAGTTTTATTTAGGGTTGGAATATTGAAAATCGCATAAAAATAACGATTAATATAAATTTCTCATATTTCAATAAATAAAAAAATATTTCAACTATTTTTTGTTCTTGTTTTTATTAATTATTTATTAAGTTACTTATTACATTAACATAATATGGTTTAAATCAACGGTTGCGAGCATGGCATGCGACTGGTACGAGCTTCATATCTGCATTGAAATTTGCTTGTGAAAATTTAACACATAGTTTCGATAATGCTATAGTAGGGTAATTGGTTACTCCTGATTTTTTTTGTTTTTATTAAAATGCAAACAAAAAATTTAGATTAGTTTAAAACAAATCATCACAAAAATCAACTACTGATTAAAAAATAAGCGAGTTATGATGACCTTCTAAATTTAATGGTAGAAATAAAGCGGAGATTTTTCCTTATCTCATCCGCACTTGTTAAATGCAATGAGTGTTATCTGGATATAGAGATTCAGATAGAGATTCAGACCTTTCCATATAGTTATAAATGACATCACAATTCAATCTTGCCTTCGTCGTCAAATTGATAAAAGGTTTGTCAAAAATTATTTCCTTCTTCGTCTTGGATTTATTTTTTATGAAATAAAAAAAAAACCTTATTACATATTTAGGAGTGAAACAGTCATCACATTTAGCACGAGATTTGACTGGCATATGATCTTACATGTTTGTTTTAAAAACATTAAGTACTCGGCACTGATTGACCTATATATATATTCACGAGGAACATTTTGTCATGTTACTTCTCTTTCTTTCATACACAATATGCGTACGTAAGAGGGCATAAGGCGATTAGCACGTGTCGTTCGTAAGTTGCAGTGCAATTTTAGGAAGTTGTTTATGAGTGATTCACTGATAATAGTGACTATTAAGCTCGGTTCACACGACGCTTGTTTCGCTACCGGGTTGCTTACGGTGCGTAGTGATGGCAATGTGCGTGGTGTCATAATGGAAATTACGTCACTACAAGCTCCGTTACGTAAACCCCTACTGGAATTCTGTTATATGTCCTACCTTTCGTGTTTGTTTCTCTGCTAGATTTACGTTCTTCAAAATTTTCTACCGACTAAAACGAAAATCTACCTTTGTCAAACACTCTTATTACCATTAATTGATTATGGAGACGTGTGTTATCCTGATCTTAATAAAAAATATTTGTATAAGTTGGAACGTCTTCAAAATTTGTGTATCCGGTATATCTACGGCCACAGAAAATATGATAATATTTCTGAATACAGGTCACTTCTCAAATGACTGAAGATCCGTGATTGACGCCAACTTCACATATTTACACTTTTTTTAATATATTAAAAAATCTTCATAGCCCAAATTATCTTAGTGGCAAATTTAAAGGTTTGCCACTCACTTTACTTATTCCTAAACATACCCCTACTACTTATGAAAAATCATTCACTGTCCAAGCAGCAAAAATTTGGAATCACCTGGATCCTGACATCAAGAAAATCACGTCCCTAAATATTTTCAAAGATCGAGTGAAAAGTCTGCCTCTCCTGAAACCTTTTCCTTTGTGTCCTTGTTCTTTCATGTCCTTCCTATCCCAGATTATGTCAATAGTTTTCTTTACTTATACTTTTGTATATATTTTTTAAATTTTTTTTCGTCTAATGTGCTGTAAAGAATTTTCATTGTAAAATCTCTTACCTTGATTGGTATTGAAATTTAGTCTACCAACTAAATATCAATACCAATTGTTATAGTTGACTGGAAGAGATTGCTCATATAGCAATAAGTGCGCCATATGTACTATAAATTCAAAATGGTAAATAAATAAATAAATAGGTTTAAATGTTAACCCATGAGAAAATCGCATTATATCATATAGGAATGTATTTGTTACAACTGCCTACAGTCGACCAATTATAGAACGCTATTATATGTCAACAAAAAGAAGCATTATTTGTAATATTGTTGTTTTATATTTGTACTAATTTTCCTAATTTGTCTATATTATAATAAAACTATTAAATTTACAGTGAATTTTGCTGTATAAGTTATTTTAAAAATTGAATCAGAAGTTATTGTTGAATTTTCAATAAATAAATTATGTAAATAAATTTTGTACCAAATAACTTTGTTAACTTATGTAATGTAATGAAATTAATAGATAATTTATGTTTTACACATGGAAAAACTTATACATGATAACCAGTATTAATCGAATTACATAATTCAGATATTCAGAGTTATTTAAAAAACTTAGTTCAACAGCGCACATCGTGTGTAACTTATATCATAAAGCAGCCATTAATATAACGTGTACAACAGCAATAGCGAAATAAGTGTCGTGCGAGCAGGGCTTTAGTCTAATTTAATTTTATTCGCATACATGCTGTTCATTTCTCAGCGGAGATATGCATCAGTATTGGCAGGTTCTTCAAAGAGTGGTACTTATTTACCAATTTCTTCAAAACAAAACTGTAAAAATAATTATTTTTGAAAGTTTTCCGAAGTGCAAAGTTGTTCACTACTTTTTCATTAGCTTACTTTAATTATTTACAATTTAAAACGAACATTGTTCGTATACATTTTGGAAATAAATAAAAAGTCACTTAAAAGTAAGGTTTAGTAGTTATCTATGTCTCCTGGAATGTTAGGTTCAAGTTAACTAAGACAATTTCATTTGAAAGTTCTAATCCAGTGCTAGTATTAAAAATTTTGTCAATTTTTCAAATTGGCGATTGAAAATTGAAAGTGTGATATTGCATGTAATTTTAAGCATAATATTTCACAAAGTTGGTTACAAAATGTAGATGGAGCCTTCATTTTATCATATTTACCCGATGGGGTGTGCAAAAAAAATCACACCCAACTGACACGTATGGGTCTTCCCATTGAAATATACTTCTTTTAAATATTTTGTTAGATATTAACTGAGATCTACTTGCAAAATTGCATGCTCATAGATCTAAAACTGTAGAAATTAAGACTGTGGCAGATGGATGGACGGGCGTGCACAACGCAATTTTAAGGGTTTCTTGTTTCACTGCGGAACGAATCAAATAGTGTTAGGGTTACAATGAACGGAACTTTTTAAAAAAAAATTAGTACTTTCTTAGTATGGATTCATTTGAAGGTTTTCGTAAAAATTCAGTATGATGCAATTCTATTCATGTTTTAAAACGGTATTTGATTTTCACTAAATGCCTGCGTGGGCTACACACCATTGCTGGATTTTTATGAACGTGAGCGTCGTCTTTGTTTTTAACTCTTCTAATTTCAATGGACCGATTTAAGAAATGATTCAATTAGATTATTCTGATATCAATATGTGTTGTTTGGAAGCTCGAAAATAAAAACAAAATTTTTTTTTTCGCTTGCAATATAGTTTGAAGTTTGTAGTAAGTTGAAATTTATATTTTACGGGCACTGAAATCAATAATCAATTATTTTGTTTAATTTATATAAACAACATTCCTAAAACTCTCGTTAACAATAGAACAAACATCTTTTTTCTGGTTCCAATTAAAATACAAAAAAAAGCTTTCACGATTATTTTATTCGTATTATATATAAAAAAAAAATGCGTCCCTTTTCCGAACAAAAAAGGAACATTATTGCAATTTGTTTGAATTTATTTTTATATAATAATTGTTTACGATTTATTTATAAATGATATTCAAACCGATTTATTTCCCAATCAAAATTTATAGGAGATAAATGCTTACAACAAATGATAATTTTCCACATACATTACGTCCTTGACGGCGCAGCACACTGTTCGGTCCTCATTTTGCTACCAAGTCGCTGTCAAGCGGGGCTGGAATGATGTTTGAAAATGACAAATGACAGTACGGGTAGTAGCGCTATTGGTGGACTGCACGCACAGTGATCCGTGGCAATTATGGGCATTATATCCAATGATACACGCATTGTTGGGGCCTACGTATAGCAGTGGACTGAGACAGGGTGTTGACAATGATGATACATTCTGTAATTTTTTCATATTTCATTATTGATACAATTATTTTGATACATTTATAACGGTCCAGATTACCTCAGAAATATTTCTACCGTCATATTTTGGACAGAAAACGGACCAATTTATAGTGATTAGTAATATACGCAGTTATATTTCGTTCTACATTATCATGTTGTTCATAATATTTTCATACATTATTTTAATGTGGCTACAATATTTAGAATTTTAATTGCAAAATACATCAGGGATACAATGACTCCGTTCATTTAACCCGCTATTACTCGGTACACACACGTTCTAAAAATATATTACAAAAACATACCTTATGTTCATTTAGACACTATAAGCGTTTTTACGCAAAACCATATTAAAGAAATAAATAAAACTTCCATCTTAATTAAATTAGTTTTGATAAGAATATAGTTTAGATAACTTTCCATAAAAAAATGTCAAATATTTTTTGTTTCACCCTTATTCGTTTCAATAGCATTTTCGGCTCGAAATTTCTTGACTGAAATATTTATTTAATTTTTCAATTATTATTAAAGAAGAAAAATCACGTGCGACTTATTACACGTGATAGAAGTGAAACCTCTTTAGCGAATCCAAACCTTGACAAAAGTAAGCATAAAGTGTTAAAACGGCACTGACAGTGAGAAACTAGTAAATCCATAGATTGTACTAAATTTGCATAAGAAGATTTCAATTCAGAGAATCAGATTCAAGATTTTGCATAAGAAGATTTCAGATTCAAACCATGCATTCAGAAAAATTAATAAAATATCATTACAAATCGATGTAAAAATCTAATCTTCATACAAATTTACATAGCCTATGGTAAATTTAAAAAAGCTACAATTTAAGTACCAGAACACTTTTAAATGCTGCTCACGTTGTAAATTATATTTATGACTATATGTGC
Organism: Druceiella hillmani; assembly: GCA_039881145.1. Classification (NCBI taxonomy): domain Eukaryota; kingdom Metazoa; phylum Arthropoda; class Insecta; order Lepidoptera; family Hepialidae; genus Druceiella; species Druceiella hillmani. The sequence goes on along the minus strand of JAYKKI010000032.1, from coordinate 18,109,051 downwards.
GGGTTCATTCCACATGTAACGTAAATAACACAACGTATGCGTGTTATATATATGTAGCGTCTGAGGCGTACATCTACAACGAGCGCATGCGCGACACTTCTTCTTCAATTGCTTTTTATCGTTGTGTATTCGGTGCATTCTTTTGCTCTATTTCCATGGCGTCGGAATGTATTACTCTCTTTTTCTGTCTATGTCAAATCTTTCTTCTCTTTCATGTAACGAAATGTGCCTATACGTGACGCTACCTTAAAATTTTACTCTCAAGCCTCGTCCATTTATCTATTATTGAATAACCACCTAAGAAGTTTCATTTCAAAAGATCTGTGCTCTCTGTATTATTGCTCGGTCCAACGAATGAATGGGCCTCGTGATATATGTTAAGAGCACACAAGGTCAATCGTTTATGCTCGTGTGTATCTAAGTGAATCTTTTGCCTCTTAAAACCGGATGTTTTTTTAATCATTACTTGATTTAAGTTTTCTTCTAATATTTTAGACCAGAAGATTATTTATAATACAGATTTTTCATCTCACGAAGGTGATAGATAACGGGATTATCTTTGCGCATATGATGTATATGCTGTTCTTGCTGATTACGTAAATTATGACAAGTTATTATGTTTTCCGTGAATGACAACAACACATTTACACAAACTTGTTACGTGAGAACTTATCGTTTGCCTGATAATTAGTGAAACTACAAATGTTTAACTGCCCGTATAGGTACAATGGAAGTTTTCTTTAAAAGATTTTTGCCTTTCGGTTTAAATGAAGACACATAAATTTTCTTTATAGTATTCCGTGGTAATATTGTTCCGGAATCATTTTAGTGTCTTCCCGTCAATCAGTCCGTCTGTTACAACTGGTTTTCTCGGATTTTCAGGATTGATTTTTTTATACATCACTTTTATAATTACATTTGACTTAGAGGTGAAAAGTATAAAAAAATTCAAATTTTATTCCAGGGGATAATTTTAGGGGTAAATTGGAAAATAAAAAAAAATGAAAAGAAATGTGTAGGTTGTCAAATGAAGATTTACAGAAGCACGAATTTAACAAAACATACGACGTATTTTTTATTTAAAAAAAATCGCTTAGAAAAATCTGGAAAAATCACAAATATTAAGAAATAGATAGAGATTGAATCAAAATTATCAGAATTGAAAAAAATTTGCTTGATTTACTGTTATTTCACATTTTATAAACAATTTAATTGTTTATTTATTGTAGCTACTGAACAATTTTTGGAGCTTTTAATAATTGAAGTGGGAGGCTGATGGCACAAAACACTAATTGTACAAGTACAGCTTCCACTAGATTGATTTTTTTATAATGTTTGTCTCCGATTCGCAATATGTTATATTTAGAATATTGTGTAGGGTTATCATTGTAACCTTATATTTAGAATTGTATTGCAAACATTGGTACTACATCGACTAACGTTAGTAACGTCAGTAATTAGACAAATGGTGTTGAGAGATAAAGCGCATAGACATTTAGACACCTAGACGGTACTGACACTGATGTCGGTAGGCGCAAAATCCCACATATTTGTAGTCAGAACTTTTAGATAAGCCGATACTGTCGGCACCGACATTAACTTTGTCGGTTATATGCACTATATTTAGATCGAGCAGAGACGGGACGAGATGCGAGAGTGCTTTTTCGTTCCCATCAAGGATTTTGTTTGCTTTTACTTCGTTTTTGAATACTGAACTTGAGTTAGTTTAATATGATACAGTGGTTTCATCCGAACTCGTTGAATCAAAACCATTTCTATGAGTAAAAATGTAGGCAGGACATTGTTGACTTTTTCGAGTTTTATTAAAACGTTTTCAAAAGTTACGGCTCTCATTTGTAAAGCTTTTCCGTGAAGCTTTTTCAGGAAAGCACTCATTTTTAAATTATGATAGTATGTATCTTCTAAATATCTCACTTCTAAAATCGGACCCAAAACCGACTTTTTTCAATACTTCGTACTTTACGTCTTAAATGCAATCGATAAAGCAAGCGTAATCGATCTGCAGCTGGCAATTTTCTTAAAGTAAGACACACTGTTTGGGAGTGTAAAATGAAAAATAGTGTGTCAATGATGTGTTAGAATTGGTATCGATATTATTGATGTCGTGCAGATGGTGTGTCGACTAATGTGAAAACGCCTCACGTGGCGGTATTAATCATGATTAAATGAATATTTTGTTGTCATTATCAAACAACGCATATCGATAATTCGTCAGTTTTATGACTCACGTGAATACGTACTTGAAGTTAAACTGCTTTAGCTACGTGTAACATGCATTCGATGCATGCGTAAAGGCGTCGTAATAAATGATGACTCATTTCATGTGCGAGCTTGTATGAGGAGGTTCACACATTTTTTTAATTGTGTAAATGACGAGAGGAAAATTATTATCACATTTAGTAAAACATGTTTTCAACACGTTTTTATATTAACAAAATTTTGTGAGAAATAATTCTAAGAATATTTTATTGCACATTAATTAATTAGCGCGTACTAATTCGAAACGAAGGTTTATCGTGTGGTTTGAAAATGGATATCGCGTATATGAAAATATATTTTCTTTCAATAGATACAAAATTTGTAACATCAAATGTAATTAAAAAAAGTGCCCAAGCGCGTGTTGGAACACGCGTAAATTAAGAGTTCCGTACTTGGCTAAATATGCGTACTTGGCTAACTTCTCTATTTGGCTAAATATCCCGATATGATTGATGTAAGTTAACTGCAATTTAATGGTTGAAATATTAGAGGAGTGGGGGCGTATTGCATATCACTACGAAGCTTAATATTTTACAGACGAGGCAAAAGTTGAATAAACATTTCAAATATGAGTGGAATCTATATTGCGAGGGTTCCGTACGTATATTACCGATATACTTTATAGGCGTGGAAGGAATAAGTTGATTGCGTATATATTTTAATTAATTGATACAAGTTAACAAAACAGTGCGAATTGTAGTGATTAATAAATACCCATTTTTGTGAATTGTAGTGATCATTAAAATCCCATTTTTTAAATTGTATTGGCCACTAAATGCCCATTTTTGTGAATTGCAGTGATTACTAAATGCCCATTTTTGTGAATTACAGTGATTACTAAATGCCCATTTTTGTGAATTGCAGTGATTACTAAATGCCCATTTTTGTGAATTGCAGTGATTACTAAATGTCCATTTTTGTGAATTGCAGTGATTACTAAATGTCCATTTTTGTGAATTGTAGTGATTGCTTACTAAATGCTCATTTCTGTGAATTACAGTGGTTACTAAATGCCCATTTTGGTGAATTGCAGTGATTACTAAATGCCCATTTTTGTGAATTACAGTGATTACTAAATATCCATGTTTGTGAATTGCAGTGATTACTACCATGCGCATTTTTTACGAGCAAAGTTAAAAGTTAGAGGAACCCGCCCCTTATTTGGTAATATTTCTGATGCTGTTTATTCCTTCAACACTAGTCTCGTTGAATGCTGAGCTCGAAATGTGGCTCATTCAGTCAATCTTACAAAGGCATAGGCTATTTTATAGGTAGTAGGAAACTCTATTGTAGAATTAGTATCCCGATCTACCACAACTATTACTAAACGGCACAGTTATCCCATGCTCTCCAACTATTTGGTTCTGTTGATCGATTAATTTCTTAATTGGCAGCCTCAGGTTAATGGTATCAGCCGCTTAGTCTCCAGTAGAATATTTTTTAGAATAGTGGTTTAACAAACTTCAAGGTCTTCAAGATCCGTTAGATGTTTAGCTTAAGAAAATCTGATCACATCTCTGAATTTAGGATGTGGTTCAGATGGATGGAGACTTATGATCGGTGCACTTTTCTTATCCTTTCACTGAATTATGATCTTATTCTTCTCCCCATGCCGTTAGGTCCCATTTCTCTTGGGGTCGGCCCTCCTAATCCTATTCCTCCACTCTGAGCGTAGTTGTGTCAATTCTGGTTGGAGTTTCCTAGTCCTCATATCATTCTTAATTTTCCCCATCCAGGTCGTTGGCGGGCATCCCGGACCCCTTCTTGGTTCAGCGATTTCCAGAACCTTTCTAGTCATATGATCATCTTCTCTACGCATAACATGGTCATACTAGCGTAGACGATTCTCTTGTAATTTGTCTGTTATATTGACAACTTTGAACGTATCCCTAATGTAGTTGTTTCTGACCTTGTGTTTTAGGGTGACTCCCCCGGACCAGCGTAACATTTTCATCTTGGTTACATTAAGTCTCTGTTCGTCTGATTTGCGTAACGCCCAGCATTCTGACCCATCTATAAGAGCCGGTTTTACTGCTCTTTTATAGACCTTCCCATAGACGTTCCATGATATCTTTGAAAATCTTCACAGTTCCTCTTACCTTGTTACAAGATTCGTAGAACTTTCTCTCGACTGCCTGGGTCTAAGTTTTGAGAAACTTCTCACTTTTTATCCCCAAACATACTGCTTCTCTCTAGCATTAGCGCAGAATGCCTAAAGAGCAATTACTCGTAGCTTACCCTGAATATCTGATATATACATCACATGAATGTTTAAATATAATTAATTTATGGAATTCTAGTTAAAGCCTAAATTTATCTGTAGTCCGAATGTACAAACCGAACGTTACAAGGGCGGGAAATTTAAATGGAATGTACAAACTTCATTCCTATCTCGCAAAGCATAAAATCATAATAATTTCTCGACGCGAAAGTTTTTACATTTGAAGCAGTAGATTTTTAGGAAGGAGGCATTGATTCGGAGGCGTCAGATTGCGGCTATATTCAGAATGAAACAATCCAATCTATTGGTCAATCTACACACACACACAGGCACACACAAAATCACTGTGTCATAATAACGATCTATCCTATCATTCGTTGATTATCTGTTATTGGCAGTGTCTCATTCATTGATTATCTGTTATTGACTGTTATATTTTGTCAGTGTACTTAATTATTTCAATTAGTTATTGTCTCCTGTTTGTTTTGTTTTGTCAGGTCATTGTTGTGAATGTGCATTTTCGTCATGACAGGAATGCTTGTTTCTTACTACATTTTGCTGGCGAGTCTCATTGTCCAATTTGTCCTTTATTAAAAAAATAATAAAATTTTTAATAGCAGGTTGAAAACAATTCTGAAACTACAAGTTCTTTTTAAATGATTTTTATTGTGCGTCATTTTCATGTGTAGGTATTTACACTTAAAAATGGCGTACAATAAAAATAATTTAAAAAGAACTTGTAGTTTCAGAATTGTTTTCAAGTCATAGGTATTAACGGTTAGCCGGGAGTTGTATTTTAAATAAAATATTGTTCTACCTTGATAAAAATTTCACTTTTTTTTTCTCTAAATAAAAGAATGTTCATAAAAAACCACATATTTAATAAAATTCCGCTCGTGATTATTTTCGTAAAAAAATAAATTTGAAAGTGCTGTTAACATAAAGAAAGGGCCGTCAAATATAAAATGTAATTCACTTTACGCAATCGTTTTTGCTTATTGAAATTTTTTAATTTGTTTTTTTTATGTATAAATTTGTGTTTGTATTTGCATATTCAGTGTTTGGTGTCACTAAAAATGATAATTAAGTTGAAAAAAAATTTATTGCAAAAACGCAGTTTGCATAGGTTAAAATGTTTTAAATCTTTTTTTTTTGTTATAAAGTAATTGCGACCGAAAATAATTTTCGTTAAATATATCATTCTGAATGTACATTCTTTCATTTAATAACCAAAAAATAGTGAACTTTGCGTTGTTATTAAACTGCATTTTTTTCTATTTAAGTAATTTGATAAAGAGCATTATAGCAAAATATTTAGAGAAAGAGTGAAGACCTGTTAATAATGCAAAGCGTGGATGTAGCAATCCTCAGTGGGTTTGTTTGGTTCATAATTTAGCACCACTTGTGTTAACATATGCCCTAATGGAGTCGTGTTTTTAACCTACGGTCTTCAAAAATGAAGAATTAGTAAGAAAGTGAAGCAGGAACTATAATCTTAGCTCTTCACCATTGTCTGACCTTATTGTTTTGATCTTCTTAAACTAACCACTATTCCACTCGGGTTGTCTCAAGACCCCTCCTGGGACCTATAACAACCCCTCTCATACAAAAAATAGGCCTTCGAAAGTCCCCTAATAGTGTCTCGTATCTACCATCTAGCGTTTTCACCCAACTGGGTTAAATGAAGTCCCTTAAAATTATAGTTTATTTCTAGGTATTTTTAGTGCATTTACATTTAATAGTATAAAAAATGTTGAAGGGTTAAGATTGGAAAGAACTTTCATAAGAATTCTTTTGGTAACAATAAAATAAAAATATACTACACGTTAAACGCATGCATATATACGTGTACATATATTTTTTATATATGCTTCCTTTAGTAGCTTAGAAAAACATTGCACGCTACAACTTTCTAGGAGTATTCAATTCGTTTACCGTACCTGACATCAGACTTCCACCGCCTATTCAAGCGTTCAAAAGTTATCTGAAAAAATTATTCTTACCCTAAATTTAAACTCCACATTTCGTTTCCTTCTCCGTTCTTTTCATATCCCTCAATTCTGATCTAAAGCCCCTCTTGATATATAAAATTATATTATTTTTATGTTTTAATTAATATATTTCATTACGACGCTCTGCTATCTACCTGATCTATTACTTTATAATTACTGTAGCAATAAGTTCGCTAGATGATTATTCATGCAATGAGTGAATAAATAAATAAATAACACTTCGGAGGCTCACATCTAGAAAAAGTATGTAAAAATGTAACATTTTCGATTTTATTTTGAGACTTTTTCTTTGATGTTCTATCTGATGGGTCCACGAGGAAAAATGATTTTTCATCCCTGAGTTTGATAAGGTTAAGGATAAGGGAAGGTCCACAAAAAATTAAAATTGTATTTTATTTTTATGTATATTTACATGGTTCATTTGGGCAGAATTCAATTACGATCGGACTAAAAATGTAAAAGTTATGATGCTGCGACATATGGACCGACAGACATGAGGAAATTATAAAGATTCTGTTTTTTGCTCTTTAGTAATGGAAGTCTAAATACCGAAAAACGGAACACTTTTATGGTAATATCATGGTAACTGAAAATAAAATGGCTTTTCCCTTATGCTTATATAATGCCTTATTTCGAAACACATGTCCAGTTGCTTATTAATACAATTACAACTCTCATTATTTTTAATGCATTTGAAATAGTATCAAAAACTTTAAGAACATATCCTCTAGTAAATTGCTATTTAGCACTTTTTCTAAAATAGGGACTTTAAAAGTCGTAAATTTAGGCGGTCAAAATATGTACCTAATTTATAAAGTTTAATTTTTAACACTATATGAATGAGAAAATATTATATGTTTGATGCTGGAAATAAAAATGAAGAAAAATATTCAGTTGATTATGTCAGCGATTTAAAATGTACTAGTTTATTTCCATTTAAGTTTTCGAACCCGGTGTGGTCTACTGTTTAATACATTTATTGTCAACGATTATTAATTTTCAAAAATAATTTATTAGTATAGATGTTTTTTCAACAATAAATAATAAACTTTTAGCATCAAAAGCAAAAATTGTTGAAATTATTTAGAAATAATGATAAATACAATAAAAATATAATAAATAATAGAAATTATTTATTTCATAATATTTCGTATTTTTTGACTAAAAATAGTATAACATTATGGTTATATTGAAATCTGTGACCATTTTGTAAAACAGTATTAGAATTATGATTATTCTTTTTAACAGTTTATGTACAATATTTTCTTTTTGAAAAGTTATCAAGTTTGAGTGCAAACTATTTACAAATAATTTTTTGAAATAATTGTTGTCATGAAATAGTGAGTTTTAATTTATAATTACGACAAAACATCTGTTATAATTTATAATTACGACAAAACATCTGTTATAATTTATAATTACGACATAACATCTGTTATAACGATGATAATTGATAGTATCTTAAATGTAATAACATCTACTTAACTATAAGTTAGTTAAGTAGATGTTATAAGTCGGAAGATTCAATGAAATGCTTCATTATATTTTTGTTGGGCAGTTTAATATAAAACAACAGAATTTCACTAAATTTTATCCTAAAAATAACCAAATCTATGAAAATCTGTCACTAGACCATTAATTTTATGTCTGTATAGGTCCGATGGTTTTTGCTGGAATATGGGTAGCGCACTCCAATCAGTGTCCAATGTAAATTCGTCAATTGACGGTGCAGACTCCGCTGTAGTGCTGAAGGCCAGAATATTATTGACAGCTACACAGAGAGGATACGTGGTATACGTCTTCAGATCGTCCAGCATCGTCGACCAGGGGTAGCATTTCTCCACAGCCATTGAGAAGTAAGCTAAATGGTCGCGAATACCGTTGTGATAGGCCTTGAGCATGTCCTCGTAATGTTCTTTGCGTAGGTCCTGATCCGTGCAGCAGAAAATGAAATACATTATATCCAAGACGGGCGAACCGTATCTGCCGAGTTGGAAATCTAGGAGGCGGATGTCGACAGGTTTTCCATCCTGAAAAATAATTATGCATATAATTACAGGATAAATATTTCGGTAAGTTAATATTATTGTAATTAATCAAGAAAGAACTTTTTTCTGACAGTTATTTTGCGTCAAATATTATTAAATACAACTGTTATTTTGCGATATTCATTTATATTTGTTTTTGTGTCAATCATTTGGTTTTAACGCTAAAGCGATTAAGTTAACATCTGGAATTGAAAGGTTTAATTTTTACCAGTAGTGAAAATGTGGAAATAGTAAGAAGAAATATCATGAATAGAATTTTCACTATAAATAACTGAATACAGTATTTATAACATCTTCGCAACAACCATTTTTTTTTAATTTCTATCTCTTGCTTGAAGTTTATAAATTATGGTTTAGTAAATTACAATCTAAAACAATGAATGAAAAAGAATCAGTGACAATCTAAAACAATGGATGAATTGGAGTTTATAAATTATGGTTTAGTAAATTACAATCCGAAACAATGGATGAAAAAGGATCAGTGACAACCTAAAACAATGGATGAATTGGAGTTTGTAAATTATGGTTTAGTAAATTACAATCTAAAATAATGGATGAAAACAACTCCTGTTAACTAAGCTTTTTGTTGAGATCTGTCGAGTTAACGTATATACCTCTCAATTCTACATTTTTTACTTAAATTGATTTGATATATGAGAAAGTATAAATTAAACTTTAAATTTATTTTTCGTAATTTTAGAAATAATACCAAAAAAAAATTAGTTTCATAATATTTATAATTACGCCCATTTAAAATCGTATGTTGATAAGTACATATGCGTAGAGAGTTTTTTTTGCATAATATTGAAATGTTTAATGTCAATTTTCCTTGCAGACGTATGAGTATATTAAGTTATAATGTGCAATATATAGCAGTGTGTCAAAGGAAGAAACAAGAAAGGTTATGAATATATTTAAAGTGTTTTTTTCCGTTATATATTTTTCAATAGAAATAAAACTTATAATATATATATATATATATATATATATACACACACATAATTTTTTCACATATTTCACATTTTTATGATTTATTGTATAAGTGACAGATAAAAAGCAATTTAAGGCGATAAAATTAATACAATAGTATAAACGATTCTTTTCAAAAAGATATTGTTTGTGAAAAAAAATTGTAGAAATAATTTTTTAATACAATACCCCAAGAGTGACTTCGTAACTATGAAAATTAATGTTTAATATAAGTTTTCATTTGGTTTTAACGTTAAAACGATTAAGTAAGTATTTTAATTAAATAAACAAAAAAAAACTCGATCTTCACAAAATTCTCTATGCTACACATAATGATTCTTTTGTTAATGCTTACCTTATATTTGTACATCATATTATTACTCCAGCAGTCTCCATGTCCGAGAACGCTTATACCTTTTGGCTCGAGATTTTCCGTCACCCGGTCATATAAATCTTCACCAAATTTGACCAGTTTTTCTTTTAGATCATCAGTATAAAGATTTTCAACGGCTTTCGCTATCGAAGATGCAAAGAAGCTATTTGTATTCGCTTTGTACTCCGGGGTTACATCTGCGATAAATATGCACTCTTTCATATTCTCTGCTAGGTAGGCATATTTCTCAGGTTCATCCCTCTGCAGAACAAACGAAAGGGCATGGTATTTACCAATAGCCTCCAAGGTCAAACGTGTATGTTCAAAGTCATATTTTTCGAATCTGTTGAATATTTTGAAGTCGGATGCCTTTAAATCTTCCAACACAAGTGTTTCACTTAAATATTGTTTGGAGGTTTTATAGCATTTTGGAAATTGCAACTTGTCACATTTTGGAATCCCTGCATTTTTTTGCAACTTTTCAAATTCTGCCAATATGTTATCGTAAACAAAAAATTCACGTCCATATATCTGGTCAATAGGAAACTGTGATCTCATAGCTTCAGCAACCGGTGCGACTTTCACTATAAGTTCTATTTTCTTTCCGGAAACGGCTGCCTTGACTCCATAGATTGTCCCCAAATAATTTTCCCCTTTCAGTTTAAATAAATTGACATAAATTTCCGCATCTTCAAAGCCTTGTTCTTTTAGTACTTCGTCTACGACAACTTGCACTTTATCAGGAAGGGTATCCGATGGAGCGTCCATTGTAATTTTTTATTTCATAATTTATTTATCAAAAGTATAATACGTGTTACTCAGTTGAGTCAACTGAAGCGTGATAAGCGTACGAAGTGACCATCCACGACAAATACGCAACTTTGACTGAGTTAATGTATTTATTGCTGTCACAAAAAATATCACTGTCAATTAGATAATGCCCTTAGTATCGTTTTCCAAGGTGGTTACAAAGTAACTTTACGATTTATGATATTAACAACTTCTAAAGAGTTTAGTCGTAAGTTCAGTCATATTTATCATAAATGTTTAAAATATAAACAGTTTATTTACAATTTTTAAAGTGGCTTTATAAAAGGTTTTCGCTACATCGTTAGGCAGAGATTTAGTTTTGTAATATTTATTTCATTTAATTTAATAAAAATATGCTACTATTTTCCTCTTAAAAAGTCATTAAATTCACGAGTCTAAATTTCACATTCAAAATAATTTAATAAGCAATTTATAGCTTAATAAGAAATTTGTTATCACCGTGATGTATTGAATTGAACGCAAGGATTGCTCTCGTAGTAGTAAATCCACCATGTGAATCAACTGAATACAATAAAGTACATAAATAAATAAATAAAGCATATAGAAGGTGGGGGTGTATCTTTTACATCTGTTTAAAATGAAAAAAATATTTATTGTCTTTTAAGAGCAATATTTTTTTGATTTAAAAAAGGAAACAAACATACGGCAAAGATATATAGCAGTTTAAGAGAGAAAAAAAGGTGTTTGAATTAAACAACTCTCCGTACAACTTTCTACGAACGTCAAAGACTTTCCGAACGTATTTTGATGACGTTCACTGTGTTGTAGTCGTGCACGCCGAGGCGGATTTAGAGGGGGAACGGGTATGCTTGGCGCGGAAAATGTCATCATGTACTTATAATATTTCCGCATCAATAGGGTTTATTTTTGTTAAAGAAACCACTTTATCATGTAATTTTATTGCACTCGTACTAAGTCGGAGCGGGTCGCTAGTACGTAAATATTCGTGAGGCGTTAATAATGATCCTTGGTTATACGTTTAACATATTAATATGAATTTACTACATAATTATACAGATTACTGATTAATTGATATGGCTAAAACTATAAGATGAAATTAATGTATAACATTTTTTTATTCTGAGATAAGATAGAGTAGAAACTGATTTCTTTCATTCCACCATAGTACTAACTTCAATAAATCCATTAAATTCTTCTTTGAAAAATTAGTTACAAGTAATTGAGGCCACATGCTCTGTGACTGCGGCGAGGGTACAGGCGTGTAACCTTGGAGAATTGGGTGGACCTATGATAACATCTCTCATGATGACTGTAGTTCACGGAGCAATGATAAGTTTCAATGTTTGTTTATTTCTATTTAGTGCCTGATAATTGTTTAATTTTAAAAAGAAGACCGTGTACGAGGAAAGGAGAACGGATGACCAATCTATCCTTACACAAAATAAATATTTTTTAAATAATAAATTTTATTCTACAAACGTGTCGGATTTACCATAATCCATTTCGTAAATGTCAGAGTATTATTTACTAACTTAGGATGATATATTTCTTTTGTTTCTATACAGTAAATTTGTAGGTACTATTCACGGCCGAATGTCGACCATATTGTAACGTCATCATGTTGTAAATTGTTATGACATAAAAGATAAGTCGGAATCTCTGTATAGTCCAGCCCATGAGTTCGCCGTGCCGTGGAAGAAAGGAGGAAGCATACTTGCACCAAGTTGGGAAGAAGCATAAAAGTCCTAAATGCCTACATAACTGACTTTCCAAAGGAAAAATTCTAGGACCTTTTGTAATTGGTACTGTTAAGGATATTTAATTATAATGAACGAAATAAATCAGGTGGAAAATCTTTCCGAAGGGAGTTTTTGCTAATGTTATAAAATTTCAGGCAATAAGATTTTTACTTTTTCTTACCGAGTGAATGAAATGGTGATCGAAACATATTCCAATAAAAAAAATCTGACGAATGATTTCCCTGTACAAAATGATCCAATGGTTGAAATATCTTGTCTACTTGACCTAAGTTTTTATAAAAAAACTATTGAATTCTTGCATATATATATATATATATATATATATGTACACACATATATATATATATATATATATATATATATATATATATATATATATATATATATATACTTGCATTGACAATACATTTACCTATTTTATTTGACTTCCATAAATGAAAAAGACACTGCATTTTTTTACAGTTCTTGTCTAAGTGAGGTACTTTACCAATATCCAAATTACTAAATGGAGAGATTTTATTAAGCTTATTTTGTATTCAGGTAGAAGCCAGTTTACCGTATTAATTAAGCCTGTATAGATAAGTTTCTAAGCGGCGTGTATGACAATACAATAACCATATGTTTTAATATTATTGAATCGATTCAAATGAAACCTTTACTAACTTTAAAAGTAAATCGTTATATTTTTTAAGTTTGTAAGTTAAAACCAATTTTAGTATTTTACAAAGGAAAAAATCCTGGAGTAACGTTCACAAAGGAAACAATTCTTTCCTATGTTAAGCATGATTCATGTTCCCAAAAACGTTACTCCGGGATGTTTGACAAAGGATGAAAATCCTGGAGTAACGTTCACAAAGGAAACAATTCTTTCCTATGTTAAGTATGATTCATGTTTCCAAAAACGTTACTCCGGGATGTTTGACAAAGGATGAAAATCCTGGAGTAACGTTCACAAAGGAAACAATTCTTTCCTATGTTAAGCATGATTCATGTTCCCAAAAACGTTACTCCGAGATGTTTGACAAAGGATGAAAATCCTAGAGTAAGGTTCACAAAGGAAACAAATATTTCCTACGTTAAGCACAAATCGGAAAACGTCCAGGATGTTTTCACAAAGGAAAAAATCCTGAAGTAATGTTTTTTGGGAACATGAATCGTGCTTAAGATAGTCAGCAATAGCTGTGAGCGTACGTTTTTATTTCACGAATGGTAAATTAACTTAGTCCGACATAATTACAACTTTTTTCAACGGTAATAAAAGTATTTCTGCTGGTGTACATTTACGTTTAAGTAGTGTTATGACATGTAGTAAATGGCGCCAAATGTCGCGACATCTAAGATACTTATTTACGCAAAAGGTTGTACAAGAACTGTAGTATTCAACGGTAGTATTTCGTACGACTTTGATTTCTGTGTGAATTTCAATTTTAGTGTAAAACGAATTACAAGGTAACTCGATTTTCGCAAGTTTTCATGCAAGTAAAAACACGACCTTATTATTAACGTACATTACATTAAGAGATCCATCAATTAAGAATCTACCCGGTCTTTTCCAGGGCTAAACATGGACAACGACTGCATTTTGTTTTACTTTGATTTTTAAAATGTTTGATTACGTTGAATTTACTGAAAAAGACCTGAAAGTTTCATTTAGTTATTCTGTACTTTAATCGAGTAAAGAACTTCGTGGTCCCATTTATAATGTAAAAGACTTCTCTAAATCTCTGGTAATTAGTCATAAACATTCTTGAAATTTCATATAGGTTTGTTTTTTGTATTCCTATGTTCTTATAAATCTTATTTTATTGTAGCTGTAACGATTTAATTGGTTTAACCCAAAAATAATTCTATTGTCTAATTTTGCGCAAGAAAACGGGTCATGAGAGACAATCTGAAATAATTGGCAATAGACACTAGTGAGTTTTTAGTATATATTTTTGAATTTTTGAAGTGAAACTTCTTTGGCCTTACAATTGTGCAATGCTTGAGAAAACAAATGTCGAACGCACCCGATCACTGACGGAACCAGCCGAACGTTAATAAAATGGCGGTTGTAAATGTCAAAAAGTTTGTTCAAACTATAATCTGTCGAAACGCCACAAGCATTGCTTGACCGTAAGGATTAGACGTATGTGCAAAAGTTTAACCGATGTCGTAAAGTTAGCAGTAGTGAATAGGCTTTAAACCAGCGTTTCGGACACGTGTATGTGTGATATCATATATTTAATAGCTCCGTGAGAAAAATTATTAAGTATACTACTAAAAATTTGTAAAATCATATTTTTAATCAGTGTAACAAGAAAAACAGAAACAAATTTCAATACATATAATGTTAATTGTAAATTATTAACTAACGTGGACCGTTAAAGAAATTTCGCTATACAGAATAACAAGGAAAATAAGAACATACTTCTATATAACTAATGCTTATTATATTTAACATGAACCGTTAAAAAATGTCACTTCAAACGTGAGGTTACGCGGGCTTTTTATGTAGCTTTACCATTTAAAAGTTTAATTCAAAAATGTAATCAGCATAGTTTATTATCATTTAGTATATAATAATTAAACATAAAAATATTGTTTTTGGCATGTTGTCAGTTTGTCTGTGGACCTGTTATTTGTTTGCACATTACGCAAGAGTAGTTAAAACTATTTCGATAAAGTTTTATTGATGGATTCTGTTGGATCTGGAGAAACATATATACTATAAATACATCTTTAGCATATATACTACATATACATATATCTTTTATCGTAATTACCGCAATCGATCATTATAACGAAACTTTCTTCACAGACTATCAAAATTAATCGAAATTGAACTGACAGAAAAATTTAACCGGTAATACTGAATAAGAAGGGTAATAAAAAGTATAAAATAATGAAAATATGAGTATTAAGTTGAAATTTTCACGGTACAATATCGTTTCTGAACATAAATAAATTTAAAAAATAAGCAGTATTTTTCAAAAGATTTTTGGAATATGTACCAAGTGAAATATAGCATCGATCTATGTGAGTAGGTGTGCATATACGTGAAAGAGAAAGTCTATTCACATCCAGTGGTTTTTGAAGTAGGTTCAATTTTTTTGGAAAAAAGTTTTATTTTTGAATTTTTAATTGCCTGTGATATCTTATATTGCCCGAAATGTCAAGAACTTAGGCTTAACTCAATATCAATAATATCTGATTTGTTGAAATCGGAACGGACTTTTGCCGCATTTTATGATTCTAAATATATTCGTATACATTTATAACATACACATATACGTCTGTATATACATTAACACGTATATACCGACATACATAGGGACTTATAAATCTTATTTGCTCTTTTGGCTTCACCCTAGTCAGTCCTTCAAGCAATATATCTGTACTTCGTGCATTTGTTCGTACACTTACTCTTCTACTTATGTAATAATGTCTTGGTTTACTTCATGCTTTTGTAAGTACCTATATATCTTATCTACTGTGTATATATTTATCTTACGTCAATATAACTGTAACAAGTCCAATCTTTATGAGTTCACTCCTCATCTATGAAGAGTTCCTGTCAACCTTCCAGCTCCATCATTGTGCTCTGATTTCGATAAGAGGAAAATTCATATCATTCTTGGTAGTGTCAAAAGTTTAAAGACTTTATTATTACATTGTCGTTAGATCAAACTCGTTCACCTGTGTGGTTCTTTGTTCATGATTATTCAAGAATGCCACGGTGACCTTCAATTCGACGTTAACCAAGCAAATTTGTTGATTAATATAGGAGACACGACTTAACTGACAAAAAGTAGCTTCAGCCCTTTATATGTACCCATATACTTACCTACCTATTTACTTCATTGTTTTGATGCTTACGTCACGACAAGCCAAACTAGTCCCCATATATACTTACCTACCTATTTACTTCATTATTCTGATGCTTACGTCACGACAAGCCAAACTAGTCCCCATATATACTTACCTACTTATTTACTTCATTATTTTGATGCTTACGTCACGACAAACAAAACTAGTCCCCATATATACTTACCTACCTATTTACTTCATTATTTTGATGCTTACGTCACGACAAGCCAAACTAGTCCCCATATATACTTACCTACCTATTTACTTCATTATTCTGATGCTTACGTCACGATAAGTCAAACTAGTCCCCATATATACTTACCTACCTATTTACTTCATTATTTTGATGCTTACGTTACGACAAGCCAAACTAGTCCCCATATATACTTACCTACCTATTTACTTCATTATTTTGATGCTTACGTCACGACAAGCCAAACTAGCCCAAACTCTATAGGTTTACTCCTTATCACTGAAGAGCTACACCACCTTCAGGTTATATAATTGTCATCTGGTTTTGCAAACGAGCAAATATATGTCGTCATTAGTCGTATCTTATTAGATTATATTTACACCTAGTATCCATTTTCCACATTATCTACTTATCACTGAAGAGCAACTACACCACCTTCAGGTTATATAATTGTCATCTGGTTTTGCAAACGAGCAAATATATGTCGTCATTAGTCGTATCTTATTAGATTATATTTACACCTAGTATCCATTTTCCACATTATCTACTTATCACTGAAGAGCACCTACACCACCTTCAGGTTATATAATTGTCATCTGGTTTTGCAAACGAGCAAATATATGTCGTCATTAGTCGTATCTTATTAGATTATATTTACACCTAGTATCCATTTTCCACATTATCTACTTATCACTGAAGAGCAACTACACCACCTTCAGGTTATATAATTGTCATCTGGTTTTGCAAACGAGCAAATATATGTCGTCATTAGTCGTATCTTATTAGATTATATTTACACCTAGTATCCATTTTCCACATTATCTACTTATCACTGAAGAGCACCTACACCACCTTCAGGTTATATAATTGTCATCTGGTTTTGCAAACGAGCAAATATATGTCGTCATTAGTAGTATCTTATTAGATTATATTTACACTATAGTATCCATTTTCCACATTCCTATTCTAACTGAATTTTCATGGAATCACACTGAAAGTGTACTCTTCCAACAAATATGAGGTAACGTACACAAAAATACAGTCGAATTGAGAACCTTCCCTTTTGCGAAGTACGTTAAAAAGAAGGTATGACCATTTTGACATTTCTATACAGAGTGTATTTGCTTAAAAAACTTTACTTATATAATTATTCTCATGGATACTAAATATTTTTCAAACAGTTGCCAATAGGTCTAATAGGTGGTTCATAATTATTCTAATTTAGTAACACGTATTAATCTTAAAGTTAACGTAATAGTATTTTCTAAAGGTCCGCGTGGTAACGAAGTCTTGGGTACAGCTAATATTTGATGAAATTTGAAAATTTTACATTAAAAAAATTAAGATTTTTTAATGTTTTAAAAGCAACAAAAAATTATTTTTTTCGTTCTTCATTTACAAACATCAGCGTGCAGCTTTAATTTGGTATAAGTTAAAAAAAAGAGATTATTGCAAAATTTTGTAGCTGAATTTTAGATTCTATTAGCTGTGGGACTTCGTTCGCGTGGTATTTGGAGCAAGAAAAGTTATTAAAAATTATTTTTGTGTCTTTCTTTTCTGTTTTCTCTCAGCATTCTGAGCATAAAATTTACTAAAAACACTAATAGATGGCGCTAGCAGCCCAATCGGTTCCGCCGGTTTTTATATTAGCGTGCACAGGAAATGGAAACTAAGATTGACGTATCTTTTTTTATTTGTGGACCGATTGAAATGAAACTAAATATTAGCCCAAATTAATCTAAATACATTACTGAAAACCGCATCCAAATCGGTTTAACCCTTGTTGAGATTAGCGTGCACAACGAAGATGCGCACAGACAGACAAAAATTCTATAAAAAGTTGTTTTAGTCTTTAATAGTTTTGTAAAAAGTTGTTTTAGTCTTTAATGTTTAGTATTTAATAGTACAGACTCAGTTCTTTTACTATTTTATTATATGTATAGATTAGTAATAAATGTTGTTGGAACCATTTCTAATGTTTGACAAATTATTGAGTACTCTAGACTAACATTGATAGTAGATAATGTAATTACAATTAGGTTTATCTTTTTAATGCATTCGCATTTAACAATATCAACCACTTCAAATATATGTCCACTCGTAGATTGCTATTTGGCACATGTTTTACCTACACAGAGTTGATACATGAACCGATCTAGTGTTTATAATAGTTACGTATAGTCATATTAAATAAATGTTCAAAGTATATTTGGGACGGACAAATTATCAATTTTAAAAAATAAATAATGTTTTCAAGACTAGAACTTTTCGGATCGAAATGATAAATTAAGACGAAAAATTAGTAATAATGGCAAAGAAAAAGAACTACTTATTTCTTCTAATTAAATTGCCGATATGATTTCGTAATTCTTTTCGATAAATCCTGTAAAAGCACCTTTAATGCACTCCAGTGTCCAATATAAACTAGTCTATTGACGGTGCAGAAACTGCCGAGGTGCTGAAGATTAAAATTTTAGTGACAATTTTAGAGGCGATACGAGGTATAGGTCTTCAATTCGTTCAACATCGTTGACCAGGAGTAGCATTACTCCACGTCCATGGAGAAGTAATTGAGGTGGTCACGAATGCCATTGTGCAGTGTTCTTTGCGCAAGTCCTGATCCGTGCAGCAAAATATGAAGTGCATTATGTCTAAAACTGGCGAATCGTATCTATCTATTTGGTAGTCTAGGAGGGATGTCGAATGATTTAACGTCCGGAAAATAATGTAGTTATGCGAATAGTTTCAAGACAAATATTTGTTTTAGTCAATATAATTGGTTGATAGTTAAGAAAGAACTGTCCTTTTTCTGATAAGTGTTTTTCTTCAAAATGTGCAGTAGAATATCAAACATGTTGAAGAATATGAAATTATCGTTTGTCAAATATTAAGTTATCCACTTTATTTATACTATAATATTGAACAAATATATACTGCGTCATTAAAAATAACCTAGACGAAGATACAACGAATGTTTCATAATCATTGATTACAACAATCATCAAAGAAGCGGTAGTTTAAGTAGACTACATATATTCTTATACTTAAAACAATATCGGTTTAAAAGGGAAAAACAAGTTAAATAAATAACTGTTAACCTTTAACTATATTGAACGATTTAGAGGATTAAAAAAAATTTAAGGTAAGTCGGTACTGTTTTTGCGGGCGTCACTCCAATGACGCATTTAGTTCGATCAGTTAACAAATAGAGTTCAAGAACCTCAAATTTATGCGTTTCCATCCACATAGATAAGATTTTTTCGTTTATGTTTCTTGCTAGTAATAGTAGTAATAACTCAATTTGTAAGTGTAGTAAACTCAATAAGATTAAAAGTAGAAAGCATGTAGCCGAGATATTGGTGCTATATATAAATTCTGATTTTACTTATTCTTGTCAGTCATTCCATGCATGTATAAAATCGCTATGTTTATGTCATACCGGCCTTGTAATTACCGAGATAACCGCAAGTAGATATTTTGATACGTGGGAGGTTCTCACATTAATGATCACGTAACATGACCGTGCACATGACCATGGAAGGTTCCAGCTGTTTACTCAAAATAAAATGAAGATTCTTTAAATTATTTGAGTGTAAATATACTTATGTTATAGTGTAAATATACTATTGCGGCGTAAGTTATTGAGTGTAAATATACTATTGCGGCGTATGTTATAGTGTAAATACACTATTGCGCCCTAAGTTATTGAGAGTAAATATACTTATGTTATGGTGTAAATATACTATTGCGGCGTAAGTTATTGAGTGTAAATACACTATTGCGGCGTATGTTATAGTGTAAATACACTATTGCGCCCTAAGTTATTGAGAGTAAATATACGATTGTGGCATCAGTCAATTACAAGACTATGAACAAAACATGTCTTACATTTTTTTGTCAATTACTTGTAACCAAATATCATACATACTGTCTGGAGGATACTCTAGTAACTATGTGTCACAATAGCGAAAATGCATGTATTTTTTTTATTTTTAATTCACCGTTTACATCATTATAAGATAATAAAAAATATTAATACTGTTGGAAATGTTTCAATTAAATATAAAAAAATATTTAAAATCGTCAATAATTTAAACCGCCATTTTTGCACGCCTTGGATGATAGTACTGTCTATACCAAGCTTTTGTTTATTGTGTGTAAATACACTACATATCTTGTTACATTAAATATATTTTATTATAATATCCGTTTAAACCACAGAAGCTTGAAAGCCAGTTTATAAGCGTTGTATTATGCCTAGGTGCAAAAAAAAACCATTGGAAGTGTACCTGATAAAGTATTTTTTCTTGTCCCGAGAGATGCAAAAATACGAAAACAGTTGTGCAAGGTCATTCGAAGTGATGAAATATCTCCAACAAGTTGTTTGCACTGTTGTGAAGATCACTTCAGTGTAAGCATGTTTTATTTGGATAGCTAGTATGGTTTCAGGTAATCATTAGTGAGCTTTGTATTAAATATTAATCACATAAGCAGTAGATAACTGTGTACATAAACTAGTTTACTTAAGTACGATTTTCGTTTTTTTTGTTTTTTACGTTAAGAAAAACTACACAACGTTGCCAAAACACATAAAAAGTGACTTGACTGAAAAGTAATAAACTTACTGAACGTAAATAATATTACATGTAAATTAATAAAATATAGACAGTATGCAGGCATGTTTTTAAAAGATTTTAGGTTATATTTACTGTTCTGAGTATTTACTGCTTATGAAGGTATTGCTTATATTAAAACAATAACCTTGTAGCTTCCACTCTTTTGACCTCAGCGAAAGTAAAATATGGATTTGAAGCAAAATTTAATGTCAATATGAATGCATCTATTCCCGCAGATTATCCGATTGTGCTTTCACAAAACTACTTTCAATCATCGTTCTAGACGATTCTCAATCTCAGTAGGATATTGAAAATGCACTGAATATGTAACATATTGCAAGAACACTATTTTTCCTTATCAAACACGACAAATGCCACAGAAATTGTCAATAATACGAGTTTATTTAAATAAACTCTGCCCTTACGTTATATTCTAATCGATAGTTTTGCGTTTCGATAATTTGAATTTCCTTCGCATAATTTACACTTTTTATTTATCAATTTATTCAATTAAAAAGGAATTAATTAAGAAAACAATGGTTTCGATATAATGTCTGATTGATAAATAATTGGAAAAATACATTTGAACCAAATTCAAATTACATTCATATTATCTATTTGTAAAATCGATCTTAATATTACATAGAAATATACTTTATAAACCAATACAGGAAAATGTATTTAGATAAAAGAGTGCTTTTAACAAATTACATCGTTAATTGTAAACACTCACTCTCATCATTTGCCAGTCAAACATTCACATGACGTCAAGTTTGTTAATATAGTTCAGTCGTGGCAAAACACCGGTTTGAATTATTTCGCTCACCAAACCTGTTCGCATTAACGTGCAATCCAAATGACAATAATTGGCCCTGGAATAGAAAATAGAACATATTATATTTATTACTTTAAGGCATATGTTCTTATAACGTATATACGTATATACCCCTCTATAATATTTAAAATTTTGAACGCACATATCCCTTTGGTAGATTCGTATACGTCCTTCTATTATATTTAGTACTTTAACGTACACCTCACTATGATATATTAGTATACATCACTCTATAATATATAAAACTTTAAGGCACACATCTCTTTGATATATTTGTATAAATTTCTTTATTACATATAATATATAGTTTGTATGTATCCCTAAATTATATTTAATACTTTATTCGTATACGTCCCTCTATGATATATGATTCTTTAAGGCACACGTCCCTATGTTCTATTCGTATACGTCCCTCTATGATATATAACACTTTAAGGCGCACACACGCCCCTATGACATTTAGACGAGCGACTCTGGCTGACTTGCCAATCCGTATGTTATGAGTAAAATGCACTAACGGATATTAGGATAAAATATATAATTTAACACATGCTAACGGAGACGGCAAGCGGTGGTTACAACTATAAGCTTATTTTGGATCGCTGATCAGTTGGTAAGTATTAAATATTTCCATCTCTTTTTAAAGCTAACGGAGACGGCAAGCGGTGATTATTACTAAAAGTTTATTTTGGTACGTTGGTCAATTGGTAAGTATTAAGGATTTCCATATCTTTTTAAGTAATACAATTGTATATAATTAAGTAAAGGTTTTGCCATTTTCATAATTTTCTTGGCTTCATTAGTATTAAATATTTCCATCTCTTTTTAAAGCTAACGAAGACGGCAAGCGGTGATTATAACTATAAGCTTATTTTGGATCGCTGATCAGTTAGTAAGTATTAAATATTTCCATCTCTTTTTAAAGCTAACGGAGACGGCAAGCGGTGATTATTACTAAAAGTTTATTTTGGTGGTTTGGTCAATTGGTAAGTATTAAGGATTTCCATATCTTTTTAAGTAATACAATTGTATATAATTAAGTAAATGCTTTGTCATTTTCATAATTTTCTTGACTTCATTAGTCTGACTTCACTAGCTGTTTTCATGAAAAAAAATGATGAAATGATAGAAAAGCGATTCTTTTCTAAGGTTGGCCATATAATTACTATATAGTTAATTATTACATCTGCTTTTGGATCATTAGTTCTATATAAGTAATAATTAAATTTAACTTTTCTTATTTTAGTTTAAAAATGATTCCGAATCTAAACAAAAAACTTTACAAGAAATTTTAGAAATAATAAAAATGTTAGAAAAGTTTTGATACCACTGAATTATAATAAAATGAATCTAAACATTGATAAGAGGAAGAGGAAGAAAGAAAAGTTTTGATACCACTGAACTGATAAGAGGAAGAGGAAGAAAGAAAAGTTTTGATACCACTGAATTTGAAGAAAGAAAAGTTTTGATACCACTGAAAAGAGGAAGAAAGAAAAGTTTTGATACCTAAAAAAGTTTTGATACCACTGAATTATAATAAAATGAATCGAAACATTGATAAGAGAAAGAGGAAGAAAGAAGAAGTTACAATAATGAGAAGAAAGCAGATTAGAAATATATTTGATGTAAATTAGAACGTAAATTTTAAATATATTTGATGTTACGCCAACATATGAAAAAAGGAACTGTGGGAAAAACAGTGCAACACGTAGAAACAAATTTAAAGAATTGTATACCGTTTTGTCAACATATCATCAACAATATTTGAAAAAAAAACTTCCTCAAAATCTATCCAAAGGCCCGGAAGTGACGTATTAGTAGCTCATATATCTTTGTTACATTTATATCTTAGTTCTCACAAAGATTGGCAACAACTGCTCATTTCCTCATAATTATTTGTTTAATATCCAATTGACAAATTTATATGACGAATTGAGAATGTCTATTTGAAATCTATATTTTTTGGTTGAAGGAATCACGAAAATTATTTTCTTTCAAATCATTCGAAGGCCCAATGTAATTATTTAATGGTGTTTCGAATATCGACTACTAATACAGTGTCAAAGGGTTATTTCTTTGGTTTAAATTTTGCCGTTAAGTCTGTTATAGTTAAAACATAAAAAGAAAACATAAATAATTGTATCGACAGTCCGTGTCTTGCTTTGGGAAAATTATTCATAAAAGAGAATATAAAATTATTAGCTATGTATTTCAATGATGATTTTCTATACATTTTCGTGTTCTGAACAAAATCTTCATATCACATTTTTTTAAATGAAATTTCTTTACCAATTTCTGAGCCTTTCTGCCATGATAAATTTGCGTAACACTTCAAAAAATAAATGTCGAACACTTCCGATCGGCAGCGGAATCTGCCGAGCGCTAACAGCATGACGGTCGAGAATCTCGAAAAGTTTATTCAAACGCAAAGCCCTGCTCACACGAAACTTGTTTTGCTACTGTACTGTTTACTTGACGTCGCTGCTGTGTTCTAAACGAGCTGTTGCGCTAGACGTTGTAATGGCTATTTTATGACATAGGCTGCAAACGACGTGCGCGGATGAGCTAGATTTGTAAGTGCTCTGAATAACTTTCAATATTACTTATTTGGTCTTTTTTCTTACATTACGGCTTATTTTAGATGGCCTAGCAATTACTGGTTGGGCAAAAAATGAGTTTCTGCAGACCCATTTTTTGAGGATAGGTGCCTTCCCTATATGGATAGATGCCCCACCATGAAAATATTAAGGAAGTTAGATGCCCATGGTGTGGGATAGATGCCGTATGGAATAAAATAATAGAAATATGCATAATTAAAATTTGTTTTATTGAGGCATATCAATCAACATGTTATGTAAATCATCTTCAAGTAAAATAATCATAAAGAATGTAACAAAAAGTAATGAACAATTTTTAATTAGCTTAATCAAGTAGGTAAGTAATAAAAGTTTAAAAAATCAACATGTACTCATAGTCTCTTTTCCACATCTTGAGCAATAATTTTTGAATAGTGTGCAGGTTTCATGCAACCACTTCTGGCATGAAATGCACTGAATCCAATCGGATTTCGATTTTGTATTTTCATAGCTGTCAAAGCATTCTATGCAATTATTTTCATCTGTATGTTTAGAGCTACCTTGCTTTTCTCTCTTATTTTTCTTCACAGACAAATCTTTACATTTCTCTTCTATCATTTTAGAGTAAGTACCTGGTTTATCTTCAGTTTCGCTATTTGAACTTAAAATGATATGTCTTTTACGTGAACTTTTTATTTCGTTTCTATCTTCAAAGCTTTCTTGTTTGTCTTTGTTAGTTTTCTTAACAGGTAAACCTTTGGTTTTCTTTCCTTTTGTTTCATAATTAATTAGTGGATAATCTCCACCATCACTACTTGAACTATAAATACTTTGTCTTTTTTGAGCTCCTCTTCCTTCACTTACTTTAACGTAATTATAATTTTCTTTCTCACTAAAATCATCACTAAAATCAGTCTCACTGTAGTCATCTTTATAATAAGTATTTCTCCTTTTTCTTTTATAAACTCTCTTAACTCGCTCTTTATCTTTGGTTTCTTTGTTTGCCTCCTTTAATTTTTCTTTTCCTTTAGTATCAGTCTTGTTTTTATTAGTTTTTACTTTCTTTTCAGTGTTAGTCTTGTTTCTTTTATCTAACATAGTTTGTATTTGTAATTTTTTCCTTTCAGCAATATAGTTCTTTTTTTTAATTTTTTCGTCTGTATTTAGAATATCTGCACATTGTTTTACCCTTTTGGACATTGTTAAAGGAATTTGTGGTATTGGTGATGCTTCGACCAAAAATTTTGAAGGTGTTTCTTTTTCTTGTATGCTATCTAAAAACTGTGCAATTGTATCGTCACCAATATCGACAATACTTATATCCTCTATAATGTCTGGATCAATCAGAAGGCTAGGAGATTCCCTGCTTAATGGAGTCGGTATCAGATTTTCCGGTGTTAGATTTGGATCTATGTTGCCTATATTTATACGTTCACTGGCTAGGTTTGGTTGACAATCAACTATCGAAGAAGAAATCTGAGATGGAGGTGTTTGTATTCTTGGTTCAACCTCTTCAGGTGCACGTTCTGTATTTTCTCTTGCATCCACGAGTTCTGGTTGGCGATCCAACGAAGAAGAAGCCTGAGGCAGAGGCGTTGATGTTGGTCCTACAAAGGCAGCAGACTCAGATGGTTCGCGAGGAATTGCTTCGCGTAGTGCGATATCTGATATTATGAAAACAGTATCGGGCAAAGCATTTGGATTTAGTGGATAAATCCCGCTTCCTCTAAAGCCACCAATTGCGTTGGAAGGAGTAGCTGCGCGAGTCCAAGTATTGCGTATAAGCGTTCCAGCATTGTAACGGCTGATCTTTTTGTTGGGGTTTGTTCGCATGAAATGATTGGTTTCATGGTTGAAATACGTTTTCAATGGTCCGAAAAATGATTTGTCTAATGGTTGTAGAGCTGAAGTTGTGTGGCTGGGTAAGCACAATAAAATGATGTCATTATCAATAGCAGCTTGCAGCATGTCTGGCGCAGATGAATGTGATGCGTGTCCGTCTAATATAAGCAAAACCTTATCTTGGGGCTTCAGAGGTACAAAGTGTTCTATTAGCCATTTGTAGAAAAGCTCAGAATTGATGTACGCAGACTTTTTATTCATGTACACTTTTGAGCCTTCTGGGAGTCCATTTTCAAAGTCCGGTTTTTTATTTACACCTTTTATTATAACAACTGGTGGAAGAAAATTACCAATTGCATTGCAACAGGCCACTATTGTCATAGTTTCACCTTTCTCTGCGGATGTAACCGAATGAACTACCTTTGCACCTTTCTTGGCGACAACTTTTCCGGGTTTATTATTTAGCTGGACACCGGATCCGTCCATATTATATATCCTTTCAGGTTTATTCAAAAGACCATTATCGGTCATAACTTTAGTTAAAAGCTCATAGAAGTTAGTCACTTCTTCTCTACTAAGACCTTTAGCTCTAGCAACAGATAAGCCTTCAGCTTGTCTGATGGACAACTCTGGATTCCTCTCAATAAAACTTTTGAACCATGCATTTCCGGCCGATTGCTTTTCATTGTCAAATTTGTGTTTTAGTTTTAGTTTTTCAGCAAATTGATATGCTAGCATACATATTGTCTGCCTGTTAGGAGGAAATCCTGCATCTGCTAGCTTCAGAATGTGGTTTACCAACCATTTTTCATTTGGAAACCCAAGGACAGGATGTTTCCCCAGTGTTAATTGTGTTTTGTTTTGAGCAGCGTAACGCCTTCTTAAAGTTCTGGATGGAATTCCAAAGAGTCGGGATATTTCATTGATCCCCATAATCCCTTTGTCCATTTCATTGAAAGCTGGTTGTAATTTATCTGCAGTCCAAGATACCACTCGAGCTTGAACTCCCGCCTTTCTCTTATATTTTCGTGGCATGAGTCATCTAAAACAGACAATTACAAATATACTTATGTGCTAAAATCTTTATTACATCCCTAAAATGAAATGTATACTGTAACAAGTTAGTTAGTTCTTAGGGGCACCTATACCGCGAAAAATCAAGGCGACTATCCTTTTTGATATGGATATATGCCCTTATATATTTTTACTAAAATAAACACAAAACAACAACTATATGAATATGGATGTGTAATTTAATAACCTGTGTACTGATATAACAAAAATTGTATGGAACTAATTACTACTTGTAAAGTTATGAAGCTGTAAATATTTACATAAAAAAGTCCGAGCTGTTTGACACGTTCGCCGCGGAGATTATTGCACACAGGAACAAAACACGTCCACTTTGAACGACGCACTTGCGGGGACTGAGGTGTGCGGCGTCTGCGCTCCCGTTTTAACCTATTAAAACGTAGGTAGCTATTTCGGAAATATGAGTTTTAGAAAACGAGGCACCTATCCCACTGCGGCATCTATCCCGGTTTTACCTTATGTAATTCGATTAATACTGGTTAATTAAACTCACGTGTAAAACATAAATTATTTATTAATTTCTTTACATTATATGTATATATATATATATATATATATATATATATATATATATATATATTAATAATTTGGTACAAATGTTATTCACATAACACTTTTATTGAAAATTCAATACCAAGTTTATTCGTTATTTCTTTCAATAATAAAGTATATTATTTAAAATTAGTATAGGTATAAAACAATAATATTACAAATAACGCTTCTTTTTGTTGACGTACATATGACGGACTTTTATGATGACGTCTGTTGATTATTGCCAGTAGTAGTAAATGCCACGATGCGACTAGTAGTAATAGTAAATGCAACAAAATGCGACTTTCTATTGGTTGACGTTTAAACGTAGCAGAGAAAGAAGTACTAATAATAAAACTTGATATATTACAGAATTCCAGTACGCGCTCACGTCACGGAGCTTCTAGTGATGTCATTTCCATTACGACAGCTCGCACAGTTGCCATCACAATGCCCCGTAAGCAATTCCGTAGCGATATAAGTGTCGTGTGAGCCGGGCTTTATGTGTCAAAACGCTACTACGAGCATTGCTTACGCGTAAACGTTCGTCGTGTGCGCGAAGGTTTTACCGAGGTCATCATGTTTGTATAGTGAACAGTTCTTAAGCATACGTTTCGGCGATGTGTATGGATGATATCATTCAACAGCTTCAAGTGAAAATTTATTAATTATATTATTACTAGCGTGACCCGTGCGAAGTCTACGCATTATATCAATTTGCGTGGTAGATTATAAATATTTACACATGAGAAAATGAACTCACAGCTGTCATATTAGTTACAACAGAGTGTTTAGAGTCAATTTAATAAATCAAAATTGATTGCAGGTATTCAATTCATTTCTAATTTTGCACAATGCGTATTACGTTTTTATTCCATTATGAAGCTCAGATGACAGATCAAACAAATATTTTACTAAAATTGACATATAGAGGCGCAAGTATCAAAAGCATTGAGCTAAAGCGCCACTTTATTTATACGTGGGTGGATTTGAAATTAAACAAAAAATTTACCGACCGTCAATCATATTGACGTTGAGCCGTTAGATGGCAGCATTGCTGTTTTGTGTATATAATTTTAATAATTAATTAATTTGTAAAAACAATAGCAATAATAAATGTTTTAGTTGTGGATGCCGGTAGAGCAAGCAATTATCTATAAAATTATATATAATTTATATGGATTAGTTGTGAGGTTTTTTCTAAAAAGGGAGAGTAACATCTTAACCTTAGCGTATTAATATATATGATGATGATGATGATCATGATGATGATGATGATAACTTAATGAAAATATAGTTTTCATCAGAAGGACATACTTCCAGGTAACTAATGGTTATTATAAATTTTCAACTAACATGAACTGTTAAAGAAATATCACTTAATCTGTAAGCTTATGTGGGCGAGGACTTTTTATGTAGTTCTAATTATTTAAAAGTTTAAATCGACACCCGTCATACTTTGTCCCTCTCCATTTAAATCATTATCATTCATTGTCCATGCGTTCTAAACATATATTACATATTCTGTGACCATCTGGCGGAAGTTTCATGTCCAGCGGCTTAGCTATCTTTGCGTCATAATTTGAAACACAAACAAAGAAAACTTACCACTTTATAAAAGTAAATATTATGCTAATAGTTAATAATAGTAATGTGGTAATATTTTAATAATAGCCTGGATTTTTAAATATATAAAAATTAATAAATGGATCCATTTTAGGACCAATTGATTGATCGCATGGTGATGTCGATAAAATTAGTTAACAGCTGTGAAGATAATAGAACCAGTTTGTACAAAACTGTCGATGACTAGCGTGTTATCTATATAAATATTATGGTTAATATCGCTAGACATTGAGCGGAAGATAAGATTGCTTCTCGCCAAACATTTTGCCTTAGATAAGTTTAATGTGTCACAATCTAAGAAGTTTGTGTAACGATTATTCAAGTTGTGTAATTAAATATCAATATTAATAGCGTTATTTATGTACTAATAGCGTTATTTATGTATTAACTATTACTAAAGCAGTGTACATTTTGTGATTTCTAAAACCTTACAGATTAGTTTTTAAATATATTTGTAATAAATATTATTGAGGTAATTTATAATGTTCTTTATAGTTAACATAAGATAAGATTGCTTCTCGGCAAACATTTTGCCTTAGATAAGTTTAATGTTTGACAATCCAAGAAGTATTGTGTAATAATTATTTAAGTTATGTAATTAATATCAGTATTGTGTAATAATTATTTAAGTTACGTAATTAATGGCGTTATTTATGTATTATCATTAACTATTACTAAAGCAGTATACATTTTGTGATTTCCAAAACTTCACAGACTAGTTATTAAATATATTTGTAATAAATATTATTGAGGCAATTTACAATGTTTCTCATAGTAAGATAAGGTAATATTGCTTCTCGCCAAACATTTTGCTTTAGATAAGTTTAATGTTTCACAATCCAAGAAGTTTGTGTAATAATTACTTAAGTTATATAATTAATATCAGTATTAATGGCGTTATTTATGTATTATCGTTAACTATTACTAAAGCAGTATACATTTTGTGATTTTTAAAACTTCACAGACTAGTTATTAAATATATTTGTAATAAATATTATTGAGGCAATTTGTAATGTTTCTCATAGTATTGAAGTACTCTAGGCTGTACGCTGATAATGGATATTGATTATACTACAACTCGCATTGTCTGTTTAGTGTATAGACATTAAACAGTGTCAACCAATTTAAACATTTTCAACCAAAACAGAGTTGATACACATATCAATGTATTTAAAATAGTTACTTATAGTCCATATTGCAGACGTGTTCAAAATATAGTAGGTCGAAATACAGATTGAAATCTAACGAGAATAATAGGAGTTTATAATATAGTATTAGATTAGATAATAAAGTATTAGATTTCAATCTATGTTTTGGCAGCCTCAAATATAAGTGAAAATTTCTGTATATATACATATATATATATATATATATATATATATATATATATATATATGTGTGTGTGTGTGTGTGTGTATATATATATATATATATATATATATATATATATATACATGATAATTGTACATGTGACTTTGCGGTTATCTTCAATAAGAATAAATATTTAGTTGATCGTGTGTGTGATTGGGCGCGTATCAGTTTATTTCCATCCCATAATTTTAATCCATTTATTGTTAAAAATTAATATATTTTTTATATAAACAAATTATTATTGTTAGCAATTTTTGAACAATAAATAATATTTTCCAGATTAGAATTTTTCGGATCGAAAGGTGGAATTGCAAAACGAATTAATAATTATTATAATTAATAATAATAATAAGGAAGATTTATTTTTCTTATTAAATTGATGGTATCATTTCGTATTTCTGGTCGATAAATCGAGCAAAATTTTGTGATGAATATCCGAACATTATGCAAATAATTTTTAGTGTTGCCATCAAATTATGGGTTTTAATTTCTAAATACAATAAAACATTTTTACCGTTTAACTAGTAGAATTTTGAATATAAGAAAATTTACTAAACTAATTAAACTGAGTTTTTATTAAACTGAGTTTGTGGGGGATATAGAGCAAAACGGAAAATTCAATAAAATGCATTATTAAATTTATAGTTTTAGATATTATTTTATTATGTAAGAGAAAATAACAAAAAAAAACTTTACTAAATTTCTTACTAAAAATAACCAAATCTATGAAAATCTGACACTAGACCATTAATTTTATGTCTGTATAGGTCCGATGGTTTCTGTTGGAATATGGGTAGCGCACTCCAATCAGTGTCCAATGTAAATTCGTCCATTGATGGTGCAGATTCGGCTGAAGTACAGGTCAGAATATTATTTAAAGCCACACAAAGAACATAGGTAGTATAAGACTTCAGGTCCTCCAACATCGTTGACCAGGGGTAGCATTTCTCCACGTCCATTGAGAAGTGAGCGAGGTGATCGCGAATGCCGTTGTGGTAGGCCTTGAGCATGTCATCGTAGTACTCCTTGCGCAAGTCCTGATCCGTGCAGCAGAATATGAAGTACATTATGTCTAAAACTGGCGAACCGTATCTACCTATTTGGTAGTCTAAGAGGCGGATGTCGAATGGTTTCCCGTCCTGAAAATAATATAATTATGCGAATTGTTAGGTATCGTTAGGAATAAATTAAGTGTCTTTTTGCGCTGAACTTGTCAGTAATTTCTGGTACATTCTGAAGTGTCACCGAGGCGTGTTTTCTCTCAATATTTATTTTAAATTTTAATTTAAATTAATAATTATTATATATTTATTTACATATTTATTTTCCGAAAACTCCATGCCCAAGTTTCAGATTTACTCAAAGCGCTGGTCATGTGGAAGGACATATGACAAATGGTTATAAAACAATAACACATAAGACCATACACTCACTCAAAAATTCAAATACAAATAACACACAAAATAACACAAAAAAACAGTAATTTTAATAATATCATGTAGCAATCAGTCGTGAACTACCAACCAAATCTCTGATCTCATTTCTGAGGCGGTCAATGGAACAGAAAAAATATCTAGACTGGGTGCATCTCGCAATACTGCGATGAATAATACGAGTGCACGAAAGTCGAATGAACGCTGTAGAATATTAGTGCGTGCTCTAGGCAGGTAAAATAAACATATTTTAATTTATAACAATAAATATTCGCGAAAAACACGGTTTTTGTAACTATATTTTCATTATTGTTTGTCGAATATCTAGTTATTTATATTGTTATTTACTTGTACTCTGACACAGAAGTAACATATAGTGTACATAAGTACGAAAAATAATGATACAACAAATATTCTATCATTGTCTATTACAGTAATAACCAACAATCGATTGGTTAAGAACCAAATATTAAAAAAATTTTAAAACAATGTCGATTTAAAAGTGAAAAAAAATGTCAAATGATTATTACGATTTTACCCTGGAGTTAAATAGAATTTAATCGATGAAGAATTTTACATACAACACATACAATATTTTCATTTGAAATACGTGGGTTTTAACATGTACATATATATATATATATATATATATATATATATATATATATATATATAAATGAGTACAGAAACGAGGGCAGGTGAAAAGATTTTTTTAAAGGGTAGGGTATTTAATTTACCCCTCCCCTAAAATATGTTATAAATATTTTTGACTGTTAGCTTTTGAGATATGGGCGGGTTAATATGCTTTATTTTTACGTTAGATTTCAAGTTTTTACGTCAAGCAATTTTTGAGGAAAATAAATGGTTGTGACAGACAGATGACTGTTTTCTGAGAGAACTAAATGGTTGTGATCGACACGTGAGTAATCTTACGTAGGTTCCATTTTTGGAGAAAATGATAAACATATCTTCTTACATACACGACGAATTGAGATAGAGGTTTCGTCGAAGTCTGTTTAAATAAAATTTATATTTTGGTTTGAGATAATTATGAAAAGCTTCCGCTAAAATGTTTTAAATCATTATCACTTAATTATTCGTTAAATATCTAACTATAATATATAAGAATATTATATATTATTTTTTGGATATAAATATTTAATAATGCCTCGAATTTAAAGTAAAGTCCGTATTAATATTAGCGGTCTTTCTAACTATGAAAAACAATGATCGGCATAATTTTTTTTCACTTTAATAATAAAAAAAACGGTAAAACTCACTTAATAAAGTTCTGTAAATTAGGCTTAATGATAATTTTAATAAACACCCACCTTATATTTATACATCATGTTATTGCTCCAGCAGTCTCCGTGTCCCAGAACGCTTATACCTTTCGGCTGGAGATTTTCTAACACTCGGTCATATAAATCTCCGCCAAATTCAGTCAGTTTTTCTTTTAGTTCGTCCGTATCAAGATTTTCAACGGCTTTTGCTATCGATTGTGCAAAATAGGTATTGGCATTCGCTTTGTACTCAGGAGTTACATCTGGGACGAAAATGTTCTCCTTCAAATTGTCTGCGAAATAAGCATATTTCTCAGGATCATCTCTCTGTAGAACGAATGAAAGGGCGTGGTATTTACCGATAGCCTCCAAGGTTATACGCGTATGCTCAAAGTCGTACTTGTTGAATCTGTTGAATATTTTAAACCCAGAGGCTTTCAAATCTTCTAACACAAGTGTTTCACTTAAGTATTCTTTAGAAGTTTTAAAGCATTTTGGAAATTGCAGCCTGTCGCATTTTGGAATGCCCGCATTTTTTTGCAATTTTTCAAATTCTGGCAATATATTCTCGTACACAAAAAATTCACGTCCATATATCTGGTCAACCGGAAACTGTGTTCTCAAAGCTTCAACGACTGGGGCGACTTTCGTTATAAGTTCTATTTTCTTGCCGGAAACCGCCGCCTGGACACCGTATATATTTCCCAAATAATTTTCCCCTTTCAGTTTAAATAAATTCACAGAAATTTCCGCATCTTCAAAGCCTTGTTCTTTTAACACTTCGTCTACGACAACTTGCACTTTATCGGGAAGTGTGTCCGATGGAGCGTCCATTGTATTTTTTTATTTCACAATTTATTTGTTAAATTACGTATAATGGATACGATTTTACACAATCTCACTTGAGTGAAGCTGGGGCTTGATAAGCGCACACAGCGACTATTCGCGGCGAATAGTTGGCTTCGACTGAGTTAACGTGTTTATTGTTGTCACAAAAAATTAACACTATCATTTGCTAAGTAGATAATGACGTTAAACAAGGTGGTTATAAAGTAACTTGTCTATATAAAACTATTACGAGAAATAAAAATTAAATTAACGAGTTCCAATGTTTCAATAGCGTTTAGTCATATTTAGCAGAAGCACTTAGATAAATTATGAGATATTTAATTTTTTTTGAAAATTAGCTCCGTAAAATTAATTTATGTTATAACTTTATTACTCATTGTATATTGTTGTCAAAATAATATGTTAACATAACAAAAATGTGCGACTATACCTTAATTTCACAATTAATAAAATTCGTAAGCACAATATTGAAAAAAAAAATTAAATAAGAGATTTATAAAATATCGAAAATAGGAGTAAACCATTTATCCATGACTGAAACAAAGTTAAGAATTGTTATT
This sequence comes from Druceiella hillmani, assembly GCA_039881145.1. Taxonomy (NCBI): domain Eukaryota; kingdom Metazoa; phylum Arthropoda; class Insecta; order Lepidoptera; family Hepialidae; genus Druceiella; species Druceiella hillmani. Next base: position 18,073,940 of record JAYKKI010000032.1, on the reverse strand, counting down.
TAAGAACAATATTTTTGAATAACCAAAAAAAAAGAAAAATACGATAAAAAACATCTTCGCGTATGGAAATTGTTTTGCAAATTATAAAGTAAATTAATTATTTTCAGTAGATAAGTGACTTATTAATCGACCTGTAGTTCATACCAACAAGGCCTTGTTAAATATCAAAGGCCTTAAAGGCAACAAGTCTATTCGAAATTGACGGTCGATTATTATTGTTAGCGTAAATATGTACTTTTTTCTATTGAATACATTTGGCGTTAATTTTGTAGAAATTCATTATCACTTAATTTTTATTCACAACTAAATGAAACTACGTTATGTAGTATTATTTCTACTTTCACGACCTAAGTTTCATTGTACGACAACATCTTTAGGAGGGAAATTCATAAAGATTTCTATCTGATATATAATAATTTTCATAAATACATATATATATATATATATATATATATATATATATATATATATATATATATATATGTATATATATATATATATATATATACACACACATTCCTTGAATCAGCTGTTTGCTCTTCGAACATTACTGTTTTCCTGTAAATATTTTATCACGGCATATATGACATAAATTAATTGATTCTTCGTTTTCAATATTTCTTTCTGTATATTATAATCTGTCATTTTATGTACTTCTCTTACTTCTATCAAAATTATTTGCTGCTTTGTTAAGTGCTGCTCTCAATTAATTTTATATCTTGAAGAATTTTATTTATCTTGAGTGTTATCTCTATTTGTTTTCAGCTCACCTTTATGTTGACTGTCAAGATTATTGATTCTGAATTTCATTCAAATTGTTTGTGTCGTTATCAACTGGCTTTTTTTTCCAAAAATGACAGTTTTTTATCATTATATATTATTATTGATAAAATGCTTGATGACACAGCAGTTATAGGTTCATGGCGAAACATTGCCCTGCAAGGTGATCGCCAAATAGATCGTTGACGAGAACAGTTTTTTTGGATTTGTAAGAAATAGAAACCAAGTGACTTATCTATCAAATTATTTTCTAACATTCAGGATGTTAGCATGTTATCGACATCTTGGATATATCTTTCGACTAAAGCCAGGCTTTGAGGACATCGGGTACGACCATTAATTATTTTACATGCTGATCACATTTCTTTGCTGATGGAAGCACTAAACTTCCTCTCATTATCAGTTTGTGAAATTATTGGCCAGTCAACTGCTCGCAAGATTTTCAATAGTTGGTAAGTAACCTTTGCAACCCGTTTTGATGTCTGTTTTTTGAGAAACAGTTCAGAAGATCCTGGTCGTTTAGAAGCCAGTTATTGTTGGTGGTTGGAGTTGGATGAATGTCACTCAACTCTACCTGGTTATGTCTATCAAAGTCAATAGAAATTATTGACGAGATGACAATAGCTGATGCGAAATAATATCATTTAATATCGCCGATAGTCATGACAATAAGTCATTAATGTTTTTTGGTGTAATGACATTGATGTTGGGTTATGAGATGATTTCGAATTTAAGTGTACCACTCTTCTTTTAATTTATTTTAATTACTCTTCTTTTAAATGTATCACACGTTTTATCTTGTGCAAAGTCCATTGCGGTTTTGTAATATTATTTGCCGTGTCTTAATAGTTTCTTAGGTCTAAGTTACCTTTTATACTGTGTCTTCATAGTTATTTGGACTTGTCAACCGTTTCGCGAGAATAACTATTGCACTAATTTTGAGGGTACACTCTTATTATTATTTTCATTTTTCGGAAAATACTTTTCCATTAATATCAACTAAATTAATAAATTGTTTCCTCAGCTTTAAAACATTAAGTAATGCACTACAGCAATGACAGACAAATGAGTGTAACAGAGTAAACTTGCCAATCCACATTCAGGAGAGTGAACGCTAACAAATACTAGTTCATTACCAATACAAATCAACGTCACGATTCGTACAGCATTGTTCAAACCGTTCGGAACTAAGCCCGAAAGATTGTAATTGTCGTTCGGAAATAAGCCTGAAAAATTGTAATTGTCTTTCGGAAATAAGCCTGAAAAATTGTAATTGTCTTTCGGAAACAAGTTCGAAAGATTGTAATTGTCATTCGGAAATAAGTCTGAAAAATTGTAATTGTCTTTCGGAAACAAGCTCGAAAGATTGTAATTGCCGTTCGGAAATAAGCCCGAAAGATTATAATTGTGGTCTGGAATGAAGCCCGGAAGATTATAATTATCCTAAAATCGACAAAGATAATTTTGATTTACTTGTCCGAATGACAATCGTACGTAATCGCCAAATCGTATTTTTGACTCAACATATACTTTTACGTAAATAACGCACATTTTAATATAAATAGATAAGAGTATAAAAAATAATCATGGAATGTGTGAAAATGATTTTTCTAACAATATTTTTATTGTCGTTTGTCAAATATTTAGTTACGAATTTTAGGAATTTGTGTGGTATTGAATTAATATATACTACACTAAGTTATGAAAAAAATGGTACAACAAATATTTTACCATAATTCATTACAGTAATGACAAAAGGATCGGTTGCTTCAGAATCTTAAGTTTAAGAACCAAAAGGATCGGTTACTTATACTTATAACAATATCCATTTAAGGCTGTAAGACTTTATTAGGCTGGCATTGTAATTAAATTACTTAATGTTATAGGTTAGACATTGCTTTGAGGAACTTCCATTTTGGATTTAAAAAAATAACTACTTTTTGAGTACGCTTGTAGGTGGAGCTGGAAAATAATACAATACCGCCTTTCTAAGAAAAAAGAATGGGTTGAAGCTCCAATACCAGTTAATATCAATGGTTCTTTTCAGTCATGGTTTTGAAATGTAACATTGAATAATTTGGTTAATCACTGAATACTATACTTTCGTAGGCATATCCTTATATTCAGGTATCCTTGTATTCACTGTTTCTATAATTTGTATAAGTTTTTAAAGAATAATCGTAATAAAATAAATGTAACCATGTAATAAAACAAATAATGCGATAGGTGGACTATAAAAATACTAATAAAATTACAATAATATGGGGATGAACAATAATACATGCACTACGGAAATGGATATTGTACTAAAGAGGATAAAATAGTATAAAACAAACGGAACGGAAGTAATCTCCATCCTTCTCTGTCATTTCGATATTCAATACATATTTAGAAAGAGAAAGTTACTAATTTTTTTCATAATTCATCGATGCCTGCGTCAATTGTGTGAGTCATCCAGTTCAGGTATTCTTACATACATTGTCCAAAGTACACTGGCAACCAATGACGACCAAGGGACGAGATTGGGCGATTGCTAACCCATGTTCGTTGACCTTCAGAGATTTGTCCAAATATATTTGTTGATCATAAATCCGGTTATATTTACATATATTATATATTGAACGGGAGTTAAGCTTGTCCAGTAGAATTTGCATTCGTCCAAAGGCGAACAACTTTAATTTGCAAATATCCACAGATCCTTCTTGGGATCTTCACGTGGTGAAATTTTAAACTACCAATATTTTCGGGGTTTACCTAGCGAATTCGTTGTAGACTTATATGAAGATAGAGTATATCGACATAAATACAACTAAGAATTTCAAAAATGTTAGCAAGAGAAGGTAACGTACAAATTTCCAAAACTAAAAATTGGACGTTTCTTAGTCGACTTTCAAATTTGAACGCCCGTAAGAAATACAAACACTTTGGCAATGCAAATTAACATTCGTTCAAAAATAATAATTCGTTCACCTCACCCACTAAGATTCTATTAGTTTCACTGTAATCATATTACGGGCTAATTCACACGACGAGCAACAGTGAACTGAGACGCGTTCGATGGCATGTACTATTATATTATATGGAGGATTGAAAATACATTATCATGCTCTAATCTCGGCTATGTTAAAAATAATTAGGTATATTCGATATTTTTGCTTCAAATTCTTTTATATTGAATGTTAGTCCACTATGCGACCTGGAGTGGAAAGTATAGTATGTTAGAAGACTTTGTGGCGTTAAATGCAAAATTCTCCAAAATTGCTTAATGAGGTCATTGACATAGTTACTTTTTAAATATGTTTTAACTAGTTATAACTTAGGCCTTTTTCCAGAATTCGTGCCCATTAAAATGGGCTAACATGAGAAGTATATATTTTAAGGGTTCGTTTTATTGAATATATTTGGCGTAAATTTTGTAGAAATTCATTATTCACAGTTAAATGAAACTACGTCATGTAGCATTATTTCTACTTTCTTTAAGTTCTTCACCACGACCTAGGTTTCGTTGTATTACAACATCTTCAGGTGGGCTATTAGCCTAGTTTTCATTATATTACATCTTTAGGTGGGCTTATAGCTAAAGATTGCTCTTTTCTAATAGCCCACCTGAAGATGTTGTAATACAACGAAACTTAGGTTGTGGTAAAGAACTTAAAGAAAGTAGAAATAATACTACATCACGCAGTTTCATTTAATTGTAGTTCGCTTTATGTTAATCCCCGCAGTAACACCAGATTAATAGTAATTAAATTTTTATTTGTCAGTAAACATCAATTTCTATAAAAAATATTATGCATTTATTTTTAGAGTGCTTATATTACATGGCTCTATTTTTAATAAATCCAGTATTTAAACATAAAATACTGGGGGGTAAGAATAGTTACAGAAAATGCTGATGGGTGTATTAATTTTGGAATACTCATTAGAAAAGATTGTGGCAAATCAAGTCCATTGTAGAAATAGATTTGTTTTATTAAAAATGCTGATTAATTATTATGTATAGAAAGAAGAAACCTGTGGTATATATCAAACATGAGTCTTGAAGATGACAATTCTGACAGTGACGTTTCCAATTTTAAAGTATTTATCAAAAGAACTTCAATGAAAATTATTTGAAAGTACAGTTAATCAGAGTAAGCACTCGCCTTCAATATATATTAAATGTAGGATTTTTATTATAAATGGCAAAATGTACTGTTCTAGTGTCTATTGTCTTACCATTTGAGAGAAAATATTTTTTTTACTGGTGAATAATATTCTTGAGCGTGTATTTTATTTCCAAAAAAAAGTAAATTGCCCAAGTTTTTCTTAGCTTTTAGCTATAAATATGGCTTCATCACTATAAAATAGAATTGGCCAATTACTCGTATATAGTAATTTTGGATTTCAATTCTAAATAGATAAACAGAAAGTGTACAAATTTTTTACTCTTTAGCTCTAAATATGGCTTCATCACTACAGAATAGAGTTGGCCTATTATATAGTCATTTTGTATTCTAATTCCAAATAGATAAAGCGAAAGTGTACGATTTTTTTACTTTTTATCTATTTATATGGCTTCATCACTACAGAATAGAATTGGCTTATTATATAGTCATTTTGTATTCCAATTCCAAATACATAAAGTGTAGAATTGTTTTACCTATTAGCAATAAATATGACTTCATCATTATAGAATAAAACTGGAAAATTATATAATCATTTTGTATTCCAAATCCAAATAGATAAAAATAAAGTGTGCAAGTTTTTCGTCTTTTAGCTGTTAGTATGGCTTCATCACTGCAGAATAGAATTGCCAATTATATAGTCATTTTGTATTCCAAATCCAAATAGACAAGGATAAAGTGTACAAGTTTTTAGCCTTGTACCTTTTAATATGAATTCATCACTAATTGACCAATTATAAAGTCAGCCAAAGTACTGATCATTATATTTGATATTCGACCACTATCAAGGAAGATAATCCCTATGATTGAGGTTCGATTATACATTATTTGTACTATGTGGAACTGACTTTATCAGAACACATTGTTTACGTATTAGTAACATTGATTAATTTTTTTTATTATCACTTTGCTTAAGTAATTCTTATCTCCTAAGATTTTAACATACTATTATGATAATTTGGATATAGACGATGACATTTAATTTGTTGGCGTATGTCACAAAAACGACATCAAAAATGTACTCATTATTTATGGTATTTTCAAACGAGAAAAAATTTGGTTCGGATATTTCAATTTCATTTAGCTACCTCAAATTGTTTCGAAGAATTTAGCATTACACCCAAAAATTCTTCCTTATGCTCCCTTTCTAGATGGGGTAAAGTTCAAAAATTGGGGTCAAAGTGGTTTCAGATTAAGAGTAATTAATACTAACGAAAAAACACTACTTTAGTCGCTAGAGTAATTTTCGTTTACTTATACTGCTAAATCATTTTGAAACTGTTCTTATTTGGACGGAAATTCTTATCAAGAATTAAGTCCGTGTTTCTCTCCACATAAAAAGGGTGTCACAGCTAGTTAAAAGCGATGTGTGGAAAGACACTGTAATTTTTTTAGGTTATTTTCAAATTATTCCTGATTGAAATCCTAGCTTGACTGGCGAGTTGAAAATTTCTTAAAGATTTTAAAATTGTTTTAAATTAATGTTTATCTAAATAATAGAAATATTTGATAACTCTAAATATTTTTGTTGTTTCATCAAAATACTTCCATCTCGTCTAAAATAAAACGGCGATAAAGCGAATTCTGATACCTGAACTATGAAGTCTGATACTGAAACAATTAAGTTACAATGTGGAATTCGTAAGCAGTTTTCTTTTAATTTGTGGTGAAAATCGAAAGAAACATTTACATATCGTAAATAAAATTACAACTGACTTTAAAAAGTATATACCACCGCAACAGAAAATAATACTTGCAAAAATGACAAAAAATTAGAGATATTTTTTTAAAATAATTTTATTACCATGATGTTTTTAAATTGGGGTTAGTAAAATGCAAAAACAGATGGAGGATAATGAATTAATATTAATTAGGCTATATTTAAAAAAAATAATTTCCGTTGAGATCAATTGAGTACGGAAAGGCAAACTTTTTACTCAAGTGCAACACGCTTCTGTATCAATTAAATTGTACAGTTTTTTTTGTAATTTAAGAATATCAAAATTAAGTTTTATTTTATAATATTTATAATTAAGTACATTTTAAAGCTAAAGTAACGCTAAAATAACAAATACCCTCTCAATAGTCATTTTAAAACATTAAAAGATTTATTCAAAGTAGTAGGTACTAATATTGCATATATTTGGCGTTAATTTTGTAGAAATTCATCATTCACAATTAAATGAAACTACGTGATGTAGTATTATTTCTATTATCTTTAATTTCTTTATCACGACCTAGGTTTCGTTGTATTACAACATCTTCAGGTGGGATATTAGCAAAGATCTTTGCTAATATCCCACCTGAAGATGTTGTAATACAACGAAACCTAGGTTCTTTGCTAATATCCCACCTGAAGATGTTGTAATACAACGAAACCTAGGTCGTGGTAAAGAAATTAAAGATAGTAGAAATAATACTACATCACGTAGTTTCATTTAGTAGGTACTAAAATAAATTTAATATTTTATTAATTTTCCTTGAACACACATAATGTTACAATGTAAAATATAAGACGTTTTTCGCGGGGGTAAGTTCTTGAATATAACATATTTTGGTGAATATCAAGAAAATCCAAGAATCTCTAAGATTATTCTCTTTAAATTTTAAAAACAAAGTTCCGTTTTTTTATTATGAAACCTCTTCAACACATTTGTTATAAAAAGTCCTATTACTAATAGAAAAATAAATTTTAAATTCAGAAAACTCTTACAAAATTAAATATTTACTAACTTTTAGTTTTTTGACTACCTTCAAAAAAGGAGAAGGTTATCAATTTGTCGGAATCTTTTTTTTTATATATGTTCAGCGATAATTCTTTAACGAGTGGACCGATTTGGATTATTCTTTTTTATATGAACGAGGATACTTTAAGAGTAGTCCTATGTAAATGTGGCGATCATCTGATGATGAGGTCCGGAAATGAACGGTGGAATTTCTTAACAAATGGCAGTAAATCAAATATGATTCAAGATATTTGCTACGCGTAGTTATAAGTAATACTTTGCAAAATAAATACATCACTTACCAGATTAGGGTCTGATGATGAGTTCTGGGGATGAATACTAGAACGTATTAAAGCATATTAGTAAATCAAGGGTGATTAAAGATATTTGCTACTAGTAGTTGGTATTTTGAAAATTAACTACACCGTCGGCCAAATCAGGACCTGATAATGAGTTCTGGAGGTGAATAATGGAACTCTCTAACAGATGAGAGTAAATTAAACATGATTCAAGATATTTGCTACTAGTAGTTGTTATTTTGAAAATTAACTATACCATCGGCCAAATCAGGACCTGATAATGAGTTCTGGAGGTGAATAATGGAACTCTCTAACAGATGAGAGTAAATTAAACATGATTCAAGATATTTGCTACTAGTAGTTGTTATTTTGAAAACTAACTATACCATCGGCCAAATCAGGACCTGATAATGAGTTCTGGAGGTGAATAATGGAACTCTCTAACAGATGAGAGTAAATTAAACATTATTCAAGATATTTGCTACTAGTAGTTGTTACTTTCCAAAATAACTATACCATCGACCATATCAAAGTCTGAAGATGCGTTTTGGAGATTAATAGTGGAACTCCTTATTGGATGGTAGTGAATCAACCATAATTCATGATATTTACTACTGGTAGTTTATTTTGAAAAAATAACTGCACCATCGACGAGGTCAGAGTCTGATGATGAGTTATGAAGATGAATAATGAAATTTCTTAACGATAGAGTAAAACAATCGTGATTCAATATATTTTTTACTAGCTATTTGTTGCTTTAGTTATTACGTTATTTGTTGTATTTCGATTATGGAGAACGGAATTCCTCAACGGCTAGCCGCTAACTCTTATAGCAATTAGTTTGCTTTGTTCCTGTGTGTTGTAGATAACCAAATTTACACAAAGAGGAAATTAACAACATACTAGCTATTGCCAATAGCTTTTAATAATTATAAAACATTGCAAGAAAGAAAATAATTGAATTAGCTATAGTGCCTTGATTAATATTATTAATCAATAAAAATTCTAAAATAAAATATTTTTTAAAAAACCAACTTAAAAAAATAATCGCAATAAATAAGTTATTTATTTTTGAAGACGGTGTCAGCACTGTCGACCAACTTAAACGATTTATAATTTCGCTTTATTTATAACGTAAATTTAAAGCCTTAACTTCTAATGTACTCATAATACGAAATAGTTTCTTAAAAGGCAAATTTATAATTTAAAATTTTGCATTTGTTTAAGTTGAACGGCGGTGCTGGCACCGACTTTAGAAAAAGTAACTTAGTTATTTATTGCGAATAAGTAGGTACCTGTTTTTCTAATTTTCACATAATAATTTTAATCATAGAACTGAGAGTGTTTTAATCAACATTTACCTTATATTTGTATATCATATTATTGCCCCATCAGTCTCCGTGTCCGAGAACGTTTATACCTTTTGGCTCGAGATGACCGAGTGGTTATATAAATCTTCGCCTATCTTTTAGTCTTGGTCTGTATCAAGATTTTCAACGGCTTTCGCTATCGATAATGTAAAATAGATATTGTCATTCGCTTTCTACTCCCGGGTTACATCTGTAACGAACATGGACTCATTTATATTCACTGCTAAATAGGCATATTTTAAAATAATCCTTCTGTAGAATAAAAGAAATCGCATTAACATACCCTTTCTTCCTAGGTTAAATTAAGGTTAAACGTGTATGCTTAAATTCGTATTTATTAAGTTTGTTGAATATTTTGAACACATTTATTAAGTATGTTGAATATTTTGAACACATTTATTAATTATGTTGAATATTTTGAACACATTTATTAAGTATGTTGAATATTTTGAACACATTTATTAAGTATGTTGAATATTTTGAACACATTTATTAATTATGTTGAATATTTTGAACACATTTCTTAAGTATGTTGAATATTTTGAACACATTTCTTTATCTTTAGTTTCACCTTCAAATCTTCTAACACAGTATTTCATTAAAATATCCTTTCGAGATGTTATAGCACTAGTGTTTTAGAATTGTAACATTATTATGGTTTTATTATATTTTAGAAAAATAATGTATAATTAAAAATGTACGTTTCAAATAAAATACATAACTTTATTCCAAAACAAATGTTGCCAAAAATGTTTTTTTAATTACAATAAAATAGCGCTCAGAAAACTAGGGAAAATAATTGTTAACTTCATTTAAACCAAAAATATTATTATATCACCAAATATATATTGTTCGTAAATTGTTTCATGAACTACAAAATAAACTCTGCAAAAAAATTATGGAAAGTATATGTATATGTACAAACATCTCAAAAATCGTTGTCCCTATTTACTTTTCTGTGTAAAATGTTAAGAGTCAGAAAAATTATTTTACGAAATTTTATAGCGCCAATAATTTTTTTAGCATTTGAATAAAGAAATCCGGAATCTTTTTTCATTTCTTTTTAAAAATCTTTTTCATGTAAAATATGAAAAAGAATCCACAATTAAATGAAACTACGTGATGTAGTATTATTTCTACTATCTTTAATTTCTTTACCACGACCTAGGTTTCGTTGTATTACAACATCTTCAGGTGGGATATTAGCAAAGATCTTTGCTATCTTTGCACGTAGTTTCATTTAATTGTGAATAATGAATTTCTACAAAATTAACGCCAAATATATTCAATATATGAAAAAGAATATTAAAAAGAAAAGGAGAAAGATTCCGAATTCTTATATAATTTCATAATCTTTTTTGTCTGAATTCAAATTAAGACATTTTTAATATTGCACTGTAAGAACCACGTCAAATTTCATAAAAAAATTTAATTTTTTTAATTCTTCTAACTTTTGGTATGAGTAAAAAATGATAAAAATTTTAGGGATTTCTCTCTCGAAACTAGAAAATACAAGCTTCCAAATGAAACTGATATAATATTTTAAAAATTTGAAACACTTTTTAAATTTTTTTTGGGTATCTAATTTTTTAATCTCCCAAATAAATAACTGTTATTCTTTCCGGATGCGAGTAAATATGATATCCGATTATTATCGGTAATACTAAGCACCAGATAGCCTAATAACATGCGTATATATAATAAATGAAATAATTACCCCGAGCAATGCTAAAGGAAAACTATTTTGTGTTTTAGTCATTTAATTAAAGATAATTATTTTTTCAGGATTGGAGGGGGGTGGGGGCTATTTTGTTATTAATTTTACTTTTTGTGATGATTGTTTTATTTGACGTTTCCTATTAGGGCCTCAAATTTTCTTTTGATTTGATCATTAGAATTGTAGCAAAGTTTAAAGTTATTTTTGAAATAATTTATGTTTTCCATAGATAAGTGACTTTTTAACAGACCTAGAATTAACTAAACATGTCATCGACAAATCACAGATAGTTAAATAGCAAGATATATGTTAGAAACTGAGGTTTGATATTGATTAGAATTATTACTGATAAGACAAAGATAATATATTATTATCTAATACGTAATAACTTTATTATCTGATATATAATATTTCACAAACAGTTGTACTTATGGATACAGGCATTGTCTATGTTTTTTCTTGGGAAAATGAAACATACTTTTATCTATAAAGGTGATTTTACTGAAATATTTTATGTTTTCCATAGATAAGTGACTTTTTAACAGACCTAGAATTAACTAAACATGTCATCGACAAATCATAGATAGTTAAATAGCAAGATATATGTTAGAAACTGAGGTTTGATATTGATTAGAATTATTACTGATAAGACAAAGATAATATATTATTATCTAATACGTAATAACTTTATTATCTGATACATAATATTTCACAAAAAGTTGTACTTATGGATACAGGCATCGTCTACGTTTTTTCTTGGGAAAATGAAACATACTTTTATCTATGAAGGTGATTTTACTGAAATATATTTGTGAGTCGTTAATAGTAAACTTTGATTAAGCGATGTCCTTCACATATACTTTTCGCAGTTTAAAATGTTATGAAATATTTTTCACATTATTATTTAAGTTTCTCTGTTGCGTGTCCGTATAACGATATTATTACAAAGTTAAATTTTATATCTGTTATGTTCATTTACTATTAACAGAGCTATCTCTTTAAATGTGGTTCATATTATATATTTTAAGTTCGAATATAGGTTGGAACTTATTGTACTATTAATCACAAAAGAGTGTTGGAACTTTTTGTTCGAATTATTAATCACAAAAAAGTTTAGAGGAAACTTTTATGGAAATAAGAGATAATAATTTATTTCTAATACAGTCAAGAATAGAAAAAAAAATATAAACTTACGATTTTTTCATTGTTTTTCATTTTTCTATGAACCTTAAATTAATTTCGGATAAGAAGACAACGAGATTTTTTCTTCTATAATATTACCACTGCCCCCGCTGGATATTCCCGTTTAGGCGCCGTTATGTCATGAAGTAAATCTCGACAAATCGCGCGATATTTTGACTATTTTCAAATATTTTCATTTCATTGTTTTTTTTCATTATTTCATTGTTTATCATTTTTTTATGAACGTTAAATCAACTTCGGGTAACAAGACAATGAGAACTTTTTTCTTCTATAATAATACCATTGTCCCCGTTGGATATTTTCGCTTAGGCGCCGTTATGCCTTGAAGTAAATGTCGACAAATCCCGCGATATCTTGGCTATTTTTAAATATTTACATTTCATTGTTTTTTTTCATCACTTCATTGTTTTTAATTTTTTCTATGAACGTTAAATTAACTTCAGGTAACAAGACAATGAGAACTTTTTTCTTCTATAATAATACCATTGTCCCCGTTGGATATTCTCGCTTAGGCACCGTTATGTTTTGAAGTAAATGTCGACAAATTACGCCATATTTTGGTTATTTTCAAACATTTTCTGAAGGACTTGCCTTGGTACTTTATTATAGTCTCTCATGCAATATTAATTCTGTATATATAGCGGTAATTCACTAGCTAGTGTAAACTGTAGACGCTGCATTTAAGACTTTCGTGAGTTTTCGGGAATATGGAAACACGACCACAAGATAATATAGAAAATACTACTATTAAATATAATGTGATGTATACTGAAGTATTTCAAATCACCAAGCGTCCTTAATTATGCAGTCATAGTTGCAAGCGTAACCCATACATAATGCACAAAACCATACGCAATTGCCAAAACTCATAATTGACAAAACCATACGCAATTGCCAAAACTCATATTATGAACCTAATTTAGGCGTTCGCGCGTTCGGTTTCGCCACTCCTTTAATCTTGTTCAAAAAACCGCCATCCAGAAAAACAAACGAAGCCGTAGAAGTCTGATTAAAGGATTTACTTAATATATTAAATAATACTTTTTTATACACAGTGTACTTTTTAAATAGACTTTTTTTAAATGTTTTTATTGGTTTAGTTATTTATTCTGCGCTTTAGTCAGTTTTTTCAGTATATGGATGTATGATGAAACACACACATACACGCACACAAACAAGCAAATATATGTATATATATATATATATATATATATATATATATATATATATACATATATATATATATACGGTGTCCGCGACCCCTATCCGTAAGCGAATACCAATGAATTCTTGGTTGTATGTAGATGAATGGTGAAAACCGGAATTTATTCTCTCAAGGGGTTTAAAAATTATAGCACAATAAAATTTTCAAGAAAAACTGCCTGCACGAATACTTACATATTTCATTACTAAAACCTTACCGCCAGGTTACGTTATTATTAATAACTTTATCTGGCATATTAGGTAAATAACGAATCCTGCCGTTCGAAAATCCTAAATGAATTATATTCTACGCATAAGTAATAAAGGTGAAAATGGGTTGACAAGTTAGAAGAGAGAGATGTTCGTATGCGAAGCGCATTCGTGGTCAAAGTCAATTATTAATTTAGTCGATTACAAAATCTCTGTTTTCAGTTGTGTTGCATCGTCGAAGTACGTGACAGGCTAAACGAAATATTTGGCATCCAGTGGATAGATCGATTTGGACTTACCCCTTGGCACTCTACATTCATAAGACATCACCCCACTGGGCTTCTTCGTGTGGAGATTCCTTAAAGACTTAGTGTTTGAGAAATATTGTGACAATGAAATAGCGTGCGTGCTCGTATTAACGCTGTTACACAAAGTTAAAATTTGATTGACAAAGTTAAAAGTATCATTAACTAAGACATTTCTTTATTTAATAGAGTCCGCGAATTAACAAAAAAACGTGTACAAAAATATGTCGAAAACGGGGGGGCGACATGTCGGAAATGTTTGTCATTTAATTTGTTCTTTAATTTTCATTAACTTGTGATTTTACAACTTATTTTAACTTCAATCGAGTGAAAAATCATTGTGATCATAATTTGATCTATAAGCAACCATAGGGGCGTGATTACTGATTTTATTCTTAGCTGAATTCAAAATAGTAATACTATCTACGTACCCGTAAGTAGCGAGCACTCGTACGCAGATTACCTGTATTCTGTAATATGGTAGTATTAATCTATTTACCATGTAAATAGATTAATACTATCATATTACAAAATACTACTATTAAATATAATGTGATGTATACTGCGGTATTTAAAATCATCAAGCGCCCTCAATTATGAAATCATAGTTGCAAGCGTAACCCATATTTACTGCACACAACTATACATACATAATACCCAATTTAGACGTTTGCTTCACCACTCCTTTGATCTTGTTCAAAAAACCGCCATAGATCGGCGCGAGCGTTAAAAGTTTAGGATATGTTCACAATAGACTTTTTATTATTTTGAAAAATCTAACATGTCAATATTTTTCTGAAATATATGCTGTTTTGCAAACTCCTAGTGGTTTTATTTCGAATAGGGGTAGAGGACAATCTGTATATATATATATATATATATATATATATATATATATATGTATATATATATATATATATATATGTAATCCTTTTAATAGTTAGTTGAGTTAGGCGTTAAGGTTTGAATTTAGTCAATACGGACATTGTGGAATACGCCTGCTAGCTAGCTGGGTAGCAATATTCAGATAAATGTTGATCTTTTAGCAGCCTCTTGTAATTATTGTAAAGCATTCATTAAGTGGATTTTCAAAAAAAATATAAATATGCACATTTTTATTTTTAATTAAAATACATTTGTTTTGTTAATCAATATTAATTAATAAAGCAGCTACAAGGAGATTTTAGTTGATAATTTGCATATCTATATGTTATTAATTAATCGACCGAATGGTGGAAAAATCGCTTCCGGCATTTCGTTTGAACTACGATACTAATTTAATTTAATTTGACAGGATTACAGTCACGTTTATTTCCTCCACTGGACTAAATTAATTTAATAAAATCGATCAAAATATGCAATGTGTATTTTTTTAAGACTAGTGAACAAGCAAATAAATACGATTGTTTACGCCATACGTGATGCGCGCTCTCTATTTTATGTAAACTTTTTGGCTTTTTAGTTTAGTAGTGATTTCCATTAAAACTGAAATTTCCTCTTATTAAAATTCTAAATTGATTTACGGGAGGTTTTTGACGAACTTTTAAGAAAAGCTAATTTCCATAAACATTTAGTTCTTGTTTGTTATTGGGCAAGGATCAGAGTTGTTTGTGTTTTTGCCCATTTACTGTTATTTTACCATTTATTTTAATAAATATGTAACTATACTCAACTATGCCATATAAATGCGTTGATATTTTCAAGAATAAATGATTTTGGATTAAAATGAAAAATTTCCTCAGTTAACTAATAACTAAGATAAATAAGAAAAAATACTTATTAGATTGTTAATTTTATTTCATAGGTACTCGTCAAAATGGTGCGAAATTTTAGTCAATTTTTTTTTTATGATTGTAAATTTACAGTTTTATTAAAAATTTAATGACACTGCTTGCTTTTAAAAAGCTGACTGTACATTCAATAGTTGTATTAATAGAATGCAAGCTGCCTAGGCTTAATTTTTTAAATAATTAATGCAATGAAGTTATAAGTTTTCGTCTGTGATTACGACAAAATATTTCTTACAATGTTTTAATTGACAGAATTTTGAACATAATAATATTTACTAAATTAACTAAGCTTGTGTGTCTATGTAAGATATCTAAGCACAAAGACACAATTAAGTTGTTAATTTTACATATTGTGGTCAGCTTAAGGGATAGTTATTAAATAAAACTTTACTAAATTTCTTACCAAAAGTAACCAAATCTATGAAAATCTGACCATTAATTTTATGTCTGTACAGGTTCTATGGTTTCTACTTAAACATGGGTAACGTACTCCAATCAGTGTCCATTTTAAATTCATCAGTTGACAGCGCTGATTCCGCAGTTGTGTTGAAGACCAGAATGTTACCGATAGCTGCACAGAGAGGATACATGCTATAGGTTTTCAGGTCCTCCAACATCATTGACCAGGGGTAGCATTTCTTCACTTCCATGTAGAAGTAAGCTAAATTAACGACAAGGCTGTTGTAGTAGGCCTTGAGCATGTCCTCGCAGTATTTTTTGCGCAAGGCCTGATCCGTGCAGCAAAATATGAAGTACATTATATCTAGAACTGGCAAACCGTATCTACTTATTTGATAGTCCAGGAAGCGGATGTCGACTGGCTTTCCATCCCGAAAACAAATCATGCAAATTAGTAGAAGGGAAATGTTTGGATTAAGAAAGAAATGTTTTTTATTGTTATTTTGCATCATATATAATTATTAGATTGAAGTTAAATTTTCTGATTCTTATAAAATTATTCCAGCATTACTATTTTACGTTTCGTGTTTGTTAGTTCCAATTATTGATATTGTTACGCACATCTCGCCGCGTCAGATTGTTTGTATAATGGCTAATTCTTGAATTAAGTAATAAATTCTTGACTAATTCAACAATGAAAAATGTCCTATAAATAGAAATGTCCTATAGAAAGAATAATGTCCTATAAATCCAAGTTCCAAACCTTACATGGCCATTTGAATTTATTAATCGAAAAGTGTCGAATCAGTAAATACATATGCAAATCATATAAATGTAATTAAGTAGCTTTTGGACACGTGGCATTAGGAAAATGTGGAAAAGCTTTTTTATAAAAAAAATTGGTTAACGCTAACGTCTAACAGCTAACGGTGGAATTTATTTACTTAAGATTTTATAAGTTCAAAGAATCTATGAGTGAGTTGTTCAGAAATAATACACTTATTTATTGGTCAAATGCTTATTATAAGTTACCCATAGACGATAAGTATACGTCGTTGCAAACTGTTCCTGAAGATTTAGAGCATAATCAGTTTTCACGCATGACAATGAATTTCTTTTACCGTTTATATTCACTGGCCATCTTCTGTTAACGATACAGTGATTATATATAGCTTCTTTTAATTTATTATGTATGTCATTTATATGGAAAATGTCACTGAATTCCGTTGGCCCATTTAAGAATGTAAGAAAGATATATAAGCAAATAAACTGAAAACTTTTCACTTTTTTTGGACTTTACTCCTTAAGAATCGATTTTCATATATATCGCCCGGTATGAAGTTTTATGAGGAGTATAATCATAAGTTCAGAGCCTGCGAATTTCAGAACGTTAGTTAACGAAGCGTTAGGTTCCAATCGTTCAAAGTTCAGAGCGTTTTTAGTCTTGACGTAAATTTTCCGTTAAATGATTTTAAAATTAGTTTCCTGAAAAAGTTTAATAAAAAAAGGTTAAATAAAATTGATAAAATAAATATAAAATACAACAAGCAAGCGACATCTAGCGCGTAAATATGATACCGTATATATAATTGTATTGTTGCCGGTGGTAAGCTGCTGATGTTGTCGGGAAACCACACTAGATGGCATAATGTTTAACTATGTTAGTTTTATAACTAACTAATTGTTTTATAACTAACTAATCGAACACCTTTTAATTGCTTCACTATAAATTAGTGAAAATGTAGTTTTAATCAGATTAACAAGAAATAGGAACCTACTTCTATATGCCTAATGATTTTTGTAAATTATTAAATAATATGAACCTTTAAAGAAATTTTATTTCATCCGTAGTGGGTTACGTGGGTGAGAACTTTATGTAAACGTTTAAGTTATAAATGTACCCAGCATAGTTTATTATCGTTTATTTAATAGATCTGAGTGAAACTGTGTCACCTGTATTACTAAAAATATAGTTTAGTCAGAATAACAAGAAAAGTATCAAATTAATGATATTTATATATATATATATATATATATATATATATATATATATATATATATATATATATAAATGATAAATTATTGACATGAACCGTTAAAGAAATTTCACTTCATCAGTGAGCTTCTGTGGGCGAGAACTTCTGAAACCATCCATGTGTTTCTTTGAGAGAGGCTATTGAAACTTTGATACATATTGAAGTTTAAATTGTTGATTGCAAAATGAAGAGGTGTTTCATGTCGAAAACTAATGGGACAATAAATAAATTCGACGAGAAATGTTTCAAAAATCGTTACCTTATGCTTCAATATCGTCACAAGGAAGACTTCACATACAGGGATCTATACCTAACAAATGAACCGATCCAAATATATTGCTACAATTTGCTGTGTTACAAAAATGTATAGTTTAAAAAAAACTTAAACACACATTAACGAACTGGGTATGGCCATATGTGAAGGATGGATTGGTACAGGAAGGGTATGTGCTTAAGTGACTAAGCTGAATGTGGGCAGACGCATGAAGGCAGTTATCGTTTTCGGTCGTGATTCGCTTATAAAATATTGTGTATATTTGATATAAGCTTACTATATAATGTTGTGTGTATTCGATATAAGCTAAGTCTGTTTTCACAATTCGCTTAAAATTTTAACCTCTTGTCAATATTTATTATTTAATTAATTTGGTGAATTTAATATTAGGCTGTATAAATTTGATTATTACGTGACTCATTATCTACACATAGGTATAATAAAATAGTAAACGTATTTATGAAAACAATATTTAGAGGAATATAATAAAAGTAATCGAACAAAAAATATTATTTTCGGTATTTTTGAAGATGATCAGCTGGCGTTTTATTCCGCTTCGAGCCCCGTTTATGGGTGGCACTTGGGAACAACAGTTCAAACGCAGTGGTAGTTAAAACGACCAA
The DNA here is from genome assembly GCA_039881145.1 of Druceiella hillmani. Taxonomy (NCBI): domain Eukaryota; kingdom Metazoa; phylum Arthropoda; class Insecta; order Lepidoptera; family Hepialidae; genus Druceiella; species Druceiella hillmani. The sequence goes on along the minus strand of JAYKKI010000032.1, from coordinate 18,054,839 downwards.
GATAGCCTTAGATGCAGCACTGCAGGGGCGCCGCCATCCCTCTGAAGAGGTTCTCACTACCCTCCTAACCGAAGCTGAATATACAGTGAACAGCCGTCCGCTAACGCTCGTGCCTTTGAGTCCTGAAGATCCCCAGTCAATCACGCTGAATCAATTCTTGCTCGGCGGAACAGCTTGAGTTAGGACGCCTGATACCTTCAACGAAAAGGATCTCGTCGGTCGCACCCATTGGCGGGCTTCCCAGAGCCTCGCCTACCTCTTCTGTTCGAGGTGGGTCAAGGGATACCTTCCCGAATTACAGCACCGGCCCGAGCCCCGTAGCCGTCGTCCGGCCCTGAAGATCGACAACGTAGTCCTCATCTTTGACAGCACACTACCACGGAACACCTGTCCAAAGATCTCAGCCAAAGATCGTGACAGCCACCTATTCGGGCACAGACGGAATTGTTAGAGGAGCTGACGTGCGCACAAGGGAGGCACTCTAAGAAGACCTGCAAAGAAGCTAGTGATCCTATGATGCGAATAAGGTCATTCCTTATCGACAAATGGATGCAGCGCCCCAACAGATGATGCCCGGCGGGAGAGATGTTCCGGACGGGCGCACTAATCAATACAACGATCGGGCAGCCATGGGTTCGTAACCCCTGGTATGATAACCGGCTGCCGCATAAAGGGATCTCTTAGCGACATATAAAAGGGCTCACGACGCTGCAAAGCCAGCTAGTTAGTTATCGGTCAAACAGTCATCGAATAGTTTTCTGAGTAGTCAAAGATCAGTTCAACTTCAAGTTCAACTTTTAATTCGCCACAGTAATATATTTTTGTATTTTATTTTAAAGTTAATCATATTTTTTGAATATACCACAGAGAACAGAATCTAAGAAACGTTCCATGAGAGCAAGAATAAATAATGTATTTTTAATAACTGAAATGTGAAAAATGTTTTTTTTTTTACTTAATTTATTGCTTTAAATTAGCTTCGGGTAAGACACGGGTAGAACTGTTTTCCTAAAATAATAAAGTAACATACAGCAGTAACATACTGTCGTACATTCATATCAATTATATCTTCAGTATATGCACGAAGGGTTCTGTAAGAACTTGCAATAGGAGCTACAGTCACAGGCTTACTAATTATGATTGTAGTAGGCCGATTAAATATTCATTCGATATATAAAAGACTAGCCGTCTATCCCCTCTTTGATCGGACGAAAAAGGAATCAAAGCAAAGAGGGGATAGAAATGACTGCATTTTGTTTTAACCACTCGAATTGATTGTAAGTAACGCTTTCACTCGCACCGTTCATACATATGTCTCTATTGGAATGAGATCAACACATAAACTGTTGTAAGTCATAAAAAAGAGAACGAAATAATAAATCGAATAGTTATACATGTGTGAAATGCTAGTAGTAAAAATAACTCTACGCCATAGACCAATGTCTAACCATTGTCGCCATAGACTAAGGAATAACCGGTTTTTTTAATTACATTTACGTTTAAATATTGTTTATACATGTTTAAAATAATGACAAAAAATGTATTTTAGAAAGACTTTCCCTTTAATAGCCTTTTTATTACGGAGATGGAGGGTTATTTTTTTTGTCTGATTCATTAATTTTTTACACTAATATATATATATATATATATATATATATATATATATATATATATATATATGTATATATATATATATATATATATATATATGTATATATATATATATATATATATATATATATATGTAAGCCACAAATACACGGACTATGTCATAGATATTTTTTTATATATTTACATCAAAATATCATTGGAGTAAAATCAATACTTTCGGAGTTATATATTATTTTATCGACATTCTGCGCGCCCCGATGTTTAGCAAAGTTGCCTACACGATCAAGGGGTTAATCGTTTTTTTTATGTACTTATTTTTCATTTGGTTCATTTATTTATTCCGTTTTTAGGCGAGTATAGAGTTGCATGGCCAATTTATAAAATAAAAATCCTCTAACGTCTATGATAATTATATATATATATATATATATATATATATATATATATGTGTATATATATATACATATATGTATATATGTATGTATGTATGTATATATATATATACATATATGTATATATGTATGTATGTATGTATATATATATATATATATATATATATATATATATATATATATATCCCGAAACTTTTTAAAAATTTATACATTGTTACGTATTTTTAATAAATTATTTTAAATATTATTTTGGGGTAGCTAAAATTATGTAATATCTTTAACTCGAAAATAATTATATCTCCTGTTTAGAAAATAGTTCCTAAGAGAGAATTTAAAATAATTAGCTATGTATTTCAATACATTTTCGTGTTCTCTACAATATCCGCACACAATATTTTTTTTGAAGTGAAACTTCTTTACCGATTTCTGAGTCATTCTTTCATGTTAAAATTGCACAACTCTAGAGAAAACAAATGCCGAACCCTTCCATTTTCGTGTTCTCTACAATATCTGCATACAATATTTTTTGAAGTGACACTTCTTTATCGATTTCTGTGTCATTCTTTTATGTTAAAATAGCGCAACACAAAAAAAACAAATGCCGAATCCTTTCATTTTCGAGTTACTCTCTCATACAATTTTTTTTTAAGTGAAACTTCTTTACCGATTTCTGAGTCATTCTTTCATGTTATAATTGCGCAACACTAGAGAAAGCAAATGCCGAATCTTTCCGATCGGTGCCCGAAAGCTAATAGTCTAAGATCCGGCATTAAAAAAATATACCCTCATGTGTTAATTGAATAAAATAATTTTTTATAGGATGATTTCAATATAATGTATGTAAGTAAACTGCTACAATTAATAATAATTAATTAATTAACAGTTAATTTATTTATAATTGTTACTTTCACATGTTAATTGCATGAACCAAGCAGAAAATTTAAATATTGTATATTATAAACCTTGTTGTAGTAGGCACCCATTTCTATGACTGCTACACTTACCTGCAGCCAGGTGAGAACAGGTAGATAAATTTAACTTATTTTCCTCATATGTTAATTAAAAATTACGAGCGTATCTAGAAAGTTCCTAAAAAATTAAATATATTTATATGTGGCAGCTATCTTGAAATCATTTGCAGCCTTTATAAAAAAAAGTTAAATTTCGAAAATTTAAACGAAACATGTGCTACAAGAGAGAGAAAATTGGATTTCATAACCAACAAATTTATTGAGTTTATGAAAATCGGATTGATAAATATAGTGTTTTAATTATAAAATTGAAAATAAAAACCGTCATAATGACTGGATATTTTATGTTGAATATATTATTATTATAAACATTTAAAATGAAGCTGTGTTTTTTGTGTAATGAAAGTGGAGAAGTGTGTGACTTTGATGAACAAAGATTTGAGGAATGTTATTTAAAAGTTTTATTTCGTAAAGAAAAAAAGTTTAAATACGGTGATCTAAAATTCAATGTTGAAATAGCCCATAAGTGTGGATACCATCGTGACTGTTTAAAAAAAATTACTGTTTTGAAAGGAAAATATAAAGATGCATTTGAAGAATTTTTAGTATCACAAGCGGTATGTAACAAAGTAAATGTTTATAATTAATGGAGATATATTTTTTTTCAAGTCAGAATTAAATAAAATAATTTGTTACAGATACCAAATTTTCTAACAGTATCTGCTGCTGATCACGATCCATGTACGTCTTCTAGTAATAATGTATGTATTTTCATAAATCTTGATCATAAATGTTGCAGCTATCAATTAATTTTGATGATAAAAAAAATTAAATATTAATTTAAAAAAATAGAAAAATGAACTTTTTTTTTATTTTGAAATTTTTCAATTGTTTTTTACTTATTTTTAATTCTAAATAATTGACCTGCTAGATTAACAATTATTCATAAATTTTAAAGACAAAAAATTTGTATATTTGTTATTTTTATAAAAATATAATAAATATGACAATTATTTATTTTATAAATTCTTCGAATATTTTAGGAAGGAGAAACTATTACTTCTACAACAGAGCAGCTTCCAGACAATCTCACAACCGATACAATTTCTATGGAGGTTTGTAAAGTAGCTCTTTTAAATAACAATTATTTTTATTATTACCTTAATAATTATTGTTATTGATTATTTTTTTGAGATCAAGAATAGAAATGTGATGATAAATGTAGCCTTGCCAGCTCAACAATTGAAAAAAATATTCGGAGTTTTTGGACTTTCATTTCTTTTATTATTTAAATTTTTGTTGCAGATCGATTCTTCTACATCAGCATCCCAAGATGTTACTTCTGAGACTGTTTCACCAATTACAGATGAAAATTTAAAAATGCATGACAAAGGTCAGATGGAAGTTGAATATATAAGTGATGTTCATGGTAATGAAGAATCTGTTTCTGCACCCCCCAAAAAATCTGTGTGCATCTTTTGTGGAAGTTCCACTAAAAGGAGTGGCAAAAAACAGCTCAACGTTATACACACAGAAAAAAAGTCCACTATTGATAATATGTTTCAAGCGGCTCAAGCATTTAATGATGTGCGATTGCAGTCCAAGCTGAACATTAAAAACTGTGTATCTTATCACACTACATGCTTCTCTACATATCTAGTTAAATTCAAGCGCCAATCTACGAATCATGCTGATGACAGTGACTGGCATAATAATAGAGATCTCCATAAAAAAGCATTTAATGCAATTAGTGACTTTATCGAGGAGAATATTATTAAACTGAAAAAAGTGTTTTACTTAACACAGTTATTATCACGATACAAAGCTTTACTACTAGAGTTTGGAGAGGGTAAGATAAGTTTGGATGATTTTGAATCGTTCAGAGCTGAACACTTGGAAAAGAAATTTTAACTGTTTATGGTGATCAACTAATTATTGAAGCTTCAACCGGTCCCTTGAGAAAAAAAATTGTGTACGCTGATGATGTGGATATTTCCATGTTAGCTACTGAAACATTACTTTTAGAAACTAAAAATAGTGAAAAATTGGATGATGTTGCTTACGATTTACGAAATTGTGTGAAGACTCTTAAACGGAACAAGTTACCTGACAAATTACGAGTGGACGATGTTATCAAAGGCGAATGTGACATTCCGAAGCAGCTATATGATTTCATAAGTTATCTGATTGAAGGACCGGATTTGAATTCTAAAAACCCCGATGGCAAGTCTGTGAAAGTTATATCTTTGTGTAGCGACATTATTTATGCCATTACTGACGGTAGAATTAAACCGTCGAAGCATTTAACTCTAGGTTTGGCAATGAAATCATTAACTAATTCACGAAAAGTAATAACTATTCTCAATAGATACGGCCATACAGTTGGTTACAATTTAGTCGAAGAGTTGGAAACAGAGATGACTTATACTGCATTGGATGAAGATAGTGTTGTACCATCGGGAATTGATACAGATTCAAATTTAAGTACACATGTTGCATTCGACAATTTTGATCGTTTTGTCGATACAACTAGTGGAAAAGATACCATGCATGATATGATAGGGATTATTTATCAATTCCGTCAACCTGATAAAGAAGAACCCGAGTCTATAGAAAAAATGTCAGAGGTCAATGATCCGCAAGACGAAGAATTAAGCTGCAGACCAGCTGTTCGAAAAAGGCGAAAATTTGAAGAAGTTCATTTGGTTTCTAAGCCGTTCTTTGACACACCAGATTCAATTTTGAATATGCTCCCTCTAGAGATAATTCAAAGTCACATCGATCTGTGCAAAGGAGCAGTTGAAATATCAAAAAGTAAGGATCTTCTGTGGATATTTAACGCAGCTTCATTCAACATCAATGTGGTTAGGAGTTAACTGCAAAATTTTCGAAGATAATAGCGAACTCCAAACAGTAGAATATTTACCTCCAATCAATGACTCTCCAACTTCCAAATCTGTGGTTCACCAAACTCTTGAATTGGAAAAAATATTGCTGAGGAATGTAATCAAAAGCACATTATTGTAACTTATGATTTGGCCATAGCAAAAATGGCTACACAAATTCAGGAAAATAAAAGTCCTGAATTTAATAACATTTTCGTCAACTTAGGAGGATTTCATATGCAAATGGCTTTCTTTAAAGCCATCGGAAAATACATTGAATCATGTGGTTTAGTTGATATTCTCGTTCAGGCAGAAGTTCTAGCTGCAGGTTCAATGCATAGTTTTTTAGACAGCAAACACTTCAATCGCTGCAAAAGGATTCACCCTCTTACGTCAGCTGCATTGCAAATAATACATTTAGAACAATATTTAGCAGAAAGTAACATAAGTCCGGAAATGTTGTGCCAAAATTTTGAAAACCTACTAAATTCTTCTGATGAAACACTTTATGGCTTAAACGACGCTATGGAATTGCCTGAACTAATTGAAAAAGTTGTAGAAGGTTACAAAGAGTATTGCCAAGATACAATAAACGGAAAACATGGCAAGACAGCTCAATTTTATTTACAATACTGTGAGTTCATCAATCTGTTTCTACGATTTTCACGTAGCATACGAAGTAATAATTTCGAATTATACTTGGATTCAATATATGAAATGTCTGATTTGTTCTTCAGCTTTAATCAACCCAATTATGCTAGATGGGCTGTCAAGTATTTGAGTAATCTCATTAACCTGAAACTTCAGAATTCACCCCTTCTTCAAGAATTTCGTCGTGGAGCATTTGGTATTAGACGAACCAAGGCTCCTTTAGCAAGATCACCGGTGGACTTAACGTTAGAACAAACCGTGAATGCAGATGCTGAGAATCAACTGACCAGGAATTATTCGGCTAATTCAATATCTGCTCGTCAAAGGTGGGCTTTGAGCCACTGCATGCGAACAAAAATTTTGACATTCGTCAAAAAAAATGTTAAACTGTCTCATATTGACGACAGTTCACATAGCTTACAAAAATCTCGGATTACAAAAGACAGAAAAACTCTTGATGCAATTATCGAAGGAATAAAAAATACACTCAATCCCTTTGATGTTACAGTGGATAAAGAAATTCTGTTCAACATTACGAGTGGTCGAGCTGCTCCTCCTGAAGTTACAAACTTTTTATTAAATTCAAAGACATTGGGCAGTGAGCAGAAATCAAATTTTGTTTCAGAGTGTGCGTCTAATCCCGATAGATTTAAACAGAGTATAAAAAGGAATAAAATTTGAATTTTGAGTCGTTATGTATCTCTAAATCTCAAAAAAGTAGAGATAAAAGTAAAAAAGTTATTTTAAAGATGGAGCGTGATATTTTTGATAGGTTATTAGCCGTAGCTCTTGAGAAAAAAGTGGATATTGAACACTGCTTCAAATTCCCTTTAGCACCACTACCACCAGCCCTCTTCTCGTGCACTGGTGAAATGCTCAAGACAGACAAGTCGAATTTAGCAAAAAATTTGAAACAAAATGTTCAACAGATACAACCTCCCAGCGTGGATATTGAAATAATTGATGGATTCTACTATCTACATCTCATTGGGGCAAGTTTGCCAAAAACATTCGATAAAGTGGCAGAATCAATTCTTATCAAGCTTTGCTCAACAAGTGCTTCTGAAATTCATATAATATTTGATAGATACTTACCCGATTCTATCAAAAGTTGTGAACGCAAAAATCGAAAAGAATTTGACACTCCATATTCAATTAAAAGTCCACTTCAGCCCCGGCCAAATGATTTTTTGGGACACATGAAAAATTATCACTTCAAAAATGCAATAGTCAAATTCCTGTCAGATTATTGGGAAAATGATGCTATGATCACGGCTTTGGGAAACAAAAAAGTTTTTTTAACAGTCGAAGAAAAATGTTTCTCCTATCGTGTTCAAGATAATCACGTAATTAAGTCAGAAGAACTAAATTTTCTTTGTCATCATGAAGAGGCTGACACCCGCATAATGTTTCATATTTATAAAGCACCTGAAAACTCGAAGATATTAGTGAAGGCGACAGATACTGATGTGTTGATCATTATTCTAGGGAATATACACAAAGTTTCGGACAAAAAAATTTGGCTAGCTGGCTCGTCTAAAAAACAAAGTAACAGGGAATTTAATTGTATTAACTGTTCCGAGTTAGCGTCAACACTAGATCCTCAATTTTGTCTTTCACTACCTGCATTTCATGCCTATACAGGTTGTGATTTTACTGCAGCTTTCTATAACAAAGGGAAAGCTCGTCCTTTCAAAATTTTCTCGAAAAGTAATAAATATCAAAAAGTATTTGCCTCGTTAACAGATGATGCAGACCTTTTCTTGGAAAAAACAATGGAAGCTGTTGAGGAATTTACGTGTTTAATGTATGGAGTAAAAAACTGTTCCAGTGTTAATGAAGCTCGATATCGACTTTTTCAAAAAGCTTATCCGGCTGTTAAAAATAATGATAAATTTTTGAAAAAAATTAAAAATTTTGATTCAACATTAATAACACCATGCTGGAAATCGCTTAAGCAAAAGATTTTGAGAACGATATTTGTAAACTACATGTGGTTAAACGCGACTGATACAGACTGTATAAAACTCAATCCGGAGGAGTGTAGTTGGTTTATGGAAGGTCACTTAAAACCTCGATGGTTTGTGGGAGAGGCTGCACCACTCCAAGTTGAAGATATTATAGCAGGAACAATTAATGATGTTAATGATAACGAAAACGATGACACCGAAGCAAACAACTTAGACGAAGATCAAGATGATTGTGTGGCAACTTCTGATGAGTCGGAGGATGAATAGATCATTGATTTTCGGCTTAAATTTGTTTTACACTTAATTTAATTTAAACATGATTTAATTACACTAATTTTGTACTTTGTACCTTTTTTCTATAATAATAATAATAATAAAAGTAATGAATATTTAAAACTTATTCTTTACACTGACATTCTAAAATTAAAAAAAAATTACTTTAGTGCTTAAGAATTACAATAAAGAAATTTTATAGAAATAGATTCAATAATAGAAGCATCAAAAAACTACACGGTAAGTGTAAAATATTAAAAAATATATTAAAATATTGCTGTTATTTTTTTTAGAGGTACATTTTTTTTATTTCTTTTACCGAAAATCTCTAATTTTTAAATTATTTTTTCTGAAATTAAATATTGCACTAAATTCGAGAAATTCATTAACTCATGTACAAACTTTGAGCTATCATTCTATCTTTATCTTTCTTATAGTTCACTCTCATCTACTTTCTCCATTTCAGTACGTTTAAATGGACCTATGATGCGCGCGCATGAATTCTTCGCTTTCCTTGTTTATTGAAAGAATTTGTACTACTCTATCTCTCTCTTCGCATCGAGCTCCCACTGTCACCGTAAATTTTCATTTTTATTATTTATCTCTGGCTGCATCAGCTTTTTACATGGTAGCCAAACATTATCGTGTTTAGAATTCGACGCGGTTTAATGTAGCACTTAAATTTTTTAATTAACATATGAGGGAAATAAGTTAAATTTATCTACCTGTTCTCACCTGGCTGCAGGTAAGTGTAGCAGTCATAGAAATTGGTGCCTACTACAACAAGGTTTATAATATACAATATTTAAATTTTCTGCTTGGTTCATGCAATTAACATGTGGAAGTAACAATTATAAATAAATTAACTGTTAATTAATTAATTATTATTAATTGTAGCAGACCTATGCTGGCAGAGGTTGTTTACTTACATTCATTATATTGAAATCATCCTATAAAAAATTATTTTATTCAATTAACACATGAGGGTATATTTTTTTAATCCTGGATCTTAGACTATAACAATATGGCAGACGAGATTCTTTAAAACGACGCATAAGCGTTCGGTGCATTCATAAATGTTTGACCGAAGTCATCTTGTTAATTGTAATGAACAATTTTTAAGTATGCATTTCGGCCACGGGTATATATGATATTATTCAGAAGCTGCAAGTGAAAATTTATTATTATAAATTGGAGAAAACACAGTTATTATTAGAATTACAAGAAAAACAAGAACTTACCTACTTCTAAATAACTAATGGTTATTACAAATTTTTAACAAACATGAACCTTTAAAGAAATTTCAATTCATCTGTGTGTACGAGAACTTTTACGTAGTTCTAATTGTTGAAAAATTTAACTTAAATGCATATACACCCGCCATGCTTTGCTCTTTATTTAAACCATTATTGATAAATGTCCATATATTCTAAATTTATATTACATACTCTATATCCATCTGGCGAAAGTTTCATGTCAAGCGAATAACCCATTTTTCCGTCTAATCTTAAAATTTAGACAAACGAAACTTTCCACTTCACAATATTTCAGTAATAACAGTATTGTGGTAATAGCTTAATAATAAGCTGGACTCTAAAATATAAAATAATTAACAAGTCAATCCATTTTAGGATCATTTGAGTGATGTTAAAATTAATGTAATTATGGTGATGACATTACAATTTGTTAACAGTTGTGAAATTAATACGACCAGTTTGTGCAAAATTGTCGACGACTAGCAAGTTATCTGTGTAAAGATGATAATTAATGTCAATAGACATTGAGCAGAAGATAAGATTGTTTCTTGGCAAACAGTTTAATGTTTCACAATCCAACAAGTTTTGTGTAATAATTATTTGATGTTATGTAATTAAATATCAATATTAATGGGGTTATTTATGTATCATTGTAAACTCTTACTAAAGTTGTATATATTTTGTGAAATGTTCTGAAACTTCACAGACTGGTTATTAAATATATTTGTAATAAATATTGTTAGGGTAATTTATAATGTTACTCATAGTATTGAAGTATCCATCCATCTATATTACAACTACAACTAGCATTGTCTGTTTAGTGCATAAACATTAAACAGTATCAATCAATTTAAAGACATATCAACTACAACTAGCATTGTCTGTTTAGTGCATAAACATTAAACATATTACAACTACAACTAGCATTGTCTGTTTAGTGCATAAACATTAAACAGTATCAACCAATTTAAAGACATATCAACTCACAGATTGATATTTGGCATATTTTCAACCCATTCAGAATTGATGCATATCATGCATTCATGTATTTAAAATGAATATTCCTGACCCATATTACACACGTGTTTAAGGTATAGTTTGGGACGGGAGAAATGCCATAATTTCAAGCGATCAAAATACAGAAATATACATTTATGTGAAAATTTCTTAGTAACAATATATATATATATATATATATATATATATATATACATATATATATATATATATATATATACATATATATATAAATATATACACGTGATAATTATTTGTATATGTGACTTTGCGGCTTATTTTCTATGAGAAGAAATATTTAGTTGATCATGTTTGAGATTGAGCATCAGAGGATAAGGTTGTTTCCATCCAAAATGTTAAACCCTATTTTAGTTCATTTATTGTTAAAAATTAATAAATCTTTTAAGTAAACAAATTATTATTACTAGCAATTTTTGAAAAAACACCTTTTCAAGATTGTGATATGAAGATTATAATTTCGGATAGAAAGGTGGAATTGCAAAACAAATTAATAATAATGACATGTAATAAGAATATTTTTTTTTCTAATTGAATTGATGGTATCATTTCGTACTTCTGTTCAATAAACAGAACAATATTTTGCGATGAATATGCGAACATTGTACAAATCATTTTTAGAGTTGCCAATCTTTAGTTTTACTGACAGTTTAGGTATAATATTTTCTTTTGACAAAACACTTTCAAGTCAATAAATCGAGTGCAAACTCCCCCGTAGTAATTATTTGTATAATAGGTGTTGCCATCAAATTATGAATTTTAATTTCTAAATACGATAAAATATTTTTACCTTTTAACTGATATACTTTTGAATATAACAACACATTTTACTAAATTAATTAAACTAAGTTTGTCTATGGGGGATATAAAACGAAAAAAAACTCAACAAAATGATTTGTTATATTTCTGGTTTTAGATATTTTTTTATTATTTAAGAAATAACAATAAAAAAAATTTACTAACTATCTTACTAAAGGTAACCGAATCTATGAAAATCTGACACTAGACCATTAATTTTATGTCTGTATAGGTCCGATGGTTTCTGCTGGAATATAGCTAAAGCTCCAATCAGTGTTTGATGAAAATTCGTCCACTGGCGGTGCAGATTCAGCCAAAGCGCTGAAAGTCAGAATATTATTTAATGCCACACATAGAATATAGGTAGTATAAGACTTCAGATCCTCCAACATAGTTGACCAGGGGTAGCATTTCTCCACGTCCATGGAGAAGCGAGCTAAGTGGTCGCGAAGGCCATTATGGTAGTCCTTGTGCATGTCCTTGTAGTATTCTTTGCGCAGGTCCTGATCCGTGTAGCAAAATATGAAGTACATTATGTCTAAAACTGGCTAACCGTATCTACCTATTTGGTAGTCTAAGAGGCGGATGTCGAATGGTTTCCTGTCCTGAAAATAATATAATTATGCGAATTGTTTAAATATAAATATTTGTTGAATATTGAATATATTTGGCGTCAAATTTCTAGAAATTCATTATTTACAATTAAATGAAACTACGTGATGTAGTATTATTTCTACTTTCCTTAAGTTCTTTACCACAACCTAGGTATCGTTGTATTACATCTTCAGGTGGGCTATTAGAAAAGGTCTTTGCTAATAGCCCACCTGAAGATGGTGTAATACAACGAAACATAGGTCGTGGTAAAGAACTTAAAGAAAGCAGAAATAATAATACATCACGTCGTTTCATTTAATTATGGATAAATATATATTTTAGTTAATAAAATTGGTTGCTAATTAGTTAAGAAAGGGCTTCGATTTTTTATAGGTATTTTGCTTCAACATAAAATGTGATTTTGCCATGTTCTTTGCTAAAAATTATATTAAAACATACCCTTATAATTTCAAACGTGCGGGTCGGGTATCTTTTTACGTTGACATTGTCAGTAATTTCCGCCACATTCTGAAGTGTCGTCTGGATATGTATTTTTCTCAACATATACTTTTACATTTCAATGTAAATTAATAACTATTGTTTATTTATGTCTTGAAAACCCCACGCCAAACTTACAGGTTTACCCAAAGCGCTGGGCATGTATCAGAAAATATGACAAATGGTTATAAAACAATAACAAATAAGACAATACACTCATATAGCAATTTAATACAATTTAAGTGCAAATACACTGTACTTTGGATAAACATCATCTAGCAATCAGTCGTGAACCACTAAGCAACTCTATGACCCCAGTTCTGAAGCGGCCAATGGAGCAGAAAAAATATTTAGACTGGGTGCATCTCCTAATACTGCGATGAAATTTGAATGCACGAAAGAGGAATGAACGCTGTGGAATATTAGTACGTGCTCTAGGCAGGTAAAATAAACATATTTTAATTTATAACAATAAATATTCGCGAAAAATACGTATTTTTGTAACATTTCATTATCGTTTGTCGAATATCTAGTTATCTACATTATTATTTACGTGTACTGGAATAACATATATTATAACATTGATACTGGAATAACATATATTATACGTAAGTAGGAAAAATAACGATATAACTATAATATATTATACCATTACCGAATACGATAATAAACAAATAATCGATTTTTTAAAGATTGAGTAATTATACACTCTTAAAACAACATTAAAAGTGATAACAATTGTCAAATTACTATTAACGCTGGACGATTTTATGCTGGAATTAAATGAAAAGGTGGCTACTGTTTTCTGAAAATATCATTCCTAGTGAAGCTAATTAAATATAGTTCCCTTCTAACAGTTCCTTTTTATTTAGGAAGTGAAACTTCTTTGGTTTTGAGAGTTAATTTTATTGCACATACGATATCTTAATGCCAACTATCGGTCAATTTAAATAAGTAAAGTTTACGTCACATTATATTAATAACACTTAATATTTAACATAGAATTTAATCGACGACGAATATATAAGGAATTAAATTAGTTATGAATAAACCAAGCATAACAAAGTATTTACATTTCAAATATGTGGAATCTAAGATATATATACATATAAAAATATCCAGTATTTTTACTTGCTTTTGATAGTGGTTATAATATTTTTATAGCGTTATTAAGTCTATAAGATTAAAAGACGGAAGTTAGATATTGGTTGTGCAACTAAATTACATTTGGATCGTTTCTGTCTCCCGTTCACTATATGTATAAAAACAAAAAAACCTTTAAAGCATCAGTAAAACTCGCAACACGGGGTTTCTGTACACATTTACGGGTACATGGTGTTTCAATTAAACTATTTACAAATATTAATTTTTAACAACGTAAATATTTTGCTCATTATATCTTTCACAGGCGTAAAAACGTGGTACGTACTTAAAAAAAATTATAACATCTAGCATCGTCGCTACAGTATTCCTACAACTTTTACGTAGGCTTCTGAGGACCTTATTTTTATAATTGTAGGTTGGAGAGTCTCGGAAATGAGGGGGGGGGTGGGGTGAAAACATTTTTAAAAAATGTATTTTTAATAAAAAAACATAAAAAAATGTTTTTGGGGCACTTATTATTAGCTTTTTCAAACAATATTCATATATAGGGTTGAAAAATTTCCGTACAAATATTTTTGAGTGTTAGCTACTAAGATGTGGGCATATTAATGTGTTTTTTATTATTATGTCAGATTTCATGTCTCTACATCAAGCAGTGTCTGAGAGGAATGAATGGCTGTGACAGACAGATAGACACGTGAGTAATTTTCTCTAGATTCTATTTTTCTTTTTACCCGACTGCTGTCTAGCAAAGGGAGGGTAATAAATTTAACACTCTATGTATGTATTTATATATGGATGTTCGATCGTAGCCAAAACCTGCTGAATCGATTTCAGTAAGTGATGAATTAATATTTATAAATATTTAATGTAAGAGAACACTAGGCTAAGTTTTTTTAGTAAAAAAAAAACAGAATTAAAAAAAATCTTTTATCTTATTGAAAAAGATGCCATTCGATACTTTTTACGGTCTTTGAAAATAATTATGAGGTTTCTTGAATATTTTTTTCATAAACATGAAAAAGTAGCCAAGTTTGGCAAAAATAACAAAAATACAAGGTTCTATGTGTACCACAATAAATTACCAAAAAGCGTAAATTACAAACGAAGCTATAATAAACTAAAACCTAAGTACGTCGAAAAAAACAAGTAAAAAAACAAGTTAGGTAATCATAATATCACGAAAGATTTTTCTCACTGAATTATGAAGCCGTGGGCGGCTTTCAGTTTTGAGATGTAAATATTATTTCCAGTAGAACACGTGTCAACATTGAACGCCAGCTACGGCGTCACAATTCAGTGACGATTATTTTTCAGTGCAATTGTGATTACCTAACTTGTTGAGGTATTGCATTATAAAAATCGTAAAGTTTAATTCAGACTAGCAGAGAAAAAGATAACATATCTTGCAGAGAAAATGATAAACAAATCTTTTTGCATACAAGTCGAGGTAGACTTTTCCTAAAAGTCGGTTGAAATGAAATATATATTTTGGTTTGAGGAAATCATGAAAATGGTTTTCACTAAAACCTTTTAAAGGCGTAATTATTTAATTATTTGTTTAATATCGACTATTAATCAAAATAATTATTTTGAGGTAAATTTTTAATCTAAAAAGTCAAATCCGTGTTACTAATGAGCAGTCTTTGTAACTGTTAAAAACCATGTTTAGTATAAGTTTTTTTTTCATTTAAATAATAAAAAACAATAAAGCTTTTCCCGATAAAGTTCTGTAAATTAGGCTTAATGATAATTTTAATAAAAACCCACCTTATATTTATACATCATGTTATTGCTCCAGTAGTCTCCGTGCCCGAGAACGCATGTGCCTTTCGGCTCAAGATTTTCTAACACTCGGTTATACAAATTTCCGCTAAATTTATATAAAATAAGTTTTTCTTTTAGTTCATCCGTATCAAGATTTTCTATGGCTTTTGCTATCTACAATGCCAAAAAGCTATTTGTATTTGCTTTGTACTCAGGAGTTCCATCTGCCACGAATATGTTCTCCTTCATATTCTCTGCGAAATAAGCATATTTCTCAGGATCATATCTCTGTAGAACGAATGAAAGGGCGTGGTATTTACCGATAGTTTTCAAAGTCAAACGCGTATGTTCAAAGTCGTACTTGTTAAATCTGTCGAATATTTTAAAGCCGGATGCTTTCAAATCTTCTAAAACAAGTGATTCACTTAAATATTCTTTCGAGGTTTTAAAGCATTTTGGAAAGCGCAGCCTGTCGCATTTTGCAATGCCCGCATTTTTTTGCAATTCTTCGAATTCTACCAATATATTCTCAAAAACAAAAAAATCACGTCCATGTATATCTGATCAACAGGAAACTCTTTTCGCATAGCTTCAGCGACCGGTGCGACTTTAACTGTAAGTTCTATTTTTTTACCGGAAACCGCTGCTTGGACACTGTAAATATTTCCCAAGTAATTTTCCCCTTTCAGTTTAAATAAGTTCACAGAAATTTCTGCATCTTCAAAGCCTTGTTCTTTTAATACTTCGTCTACGATACCTTGCACATTATCGGGAAGAGTGTCGGATAGAGCGTCCATTGTAATTTTTATTTCACAATTTATTTGTTAAACGTAAATTATGTATGATGGACACAATTTTACACAATCTCAGTTGAGTCAAGATGGAACAAATTTCGAATGGAATAAATTTCGCGACAAAAAGTTGGCTCCAACTGAGTAAACCTGTTCATTGTTTTCACAAGAAATTAACACTGTATTTATTAAATAGATAATGTCATTTGACAAGGTGGTTATAAAGTAACTTGTCTATATAAAACAATTAACGAGTTTCAACGTTTCGACAGAATTTAATCAAATTTAGCAGAAGTATTAGATAAATTACAAGCTATTTAATTATTTTAAATATTTTTTTCGAAAAAAGTTTCTAATATTTATTTTTGTTAATTGATTATAGGGGAATTAGCTTTACCAAATGAATTTATGTTGTAACTTGATTGTTTATCTTATATTGTTGTTACGAATAATATTTTTTATTAAACAAAAACATGCGGCTATATAATGATTTCTTAATTAATAAAATTCGTAAGCACAATATTAAAAAAAGTGAAATAAACCATTTATAACATATAGAAGATGGGACTAAACCGTTTATCCCTGTCAGAAATTAAAAAAGTTAACAGTTTTAATCTAAGACCGACTTTTTGAATAACCATGAAACAAACAAGTAAAACACAATAAAAACATCTTCGCGTATAGAAATTGTTTGTGAATTGTTTTGTGAATTGTTTTGGAAATTATAAACTTTAATTATTTACTTTCAATAGATAAGTGACTTTTTAATCGACCTGTAGTTTACATCAACAAGGCCTCGTAAAATTGCAAAGGCCTAATAGGGATGGTATCTATTGGAGATTGACGTTTGATTATTATTGCAAGCATAAATATAATGTACTTTTATCTGAAACAAAATAATTTTCTTGAGAAAAGTATTACATACACACACACACACACACACACACACATATATGTATGTATATATATATATATATATATATATGTATACGTCAATATTTGTTCCTGTAAGTGGTAATCTGACAATTTATGTCCTTCTCCTACTTTTTTCAAAATTATTCGCTGTTTCATTAAGTGCTGCTCTGAATTCATTTTATAACCTGAAGCATTTAGTTTATCTCGAGTGTCATTTCTATTTGTTTTCAGCTCACCTTCACGTTGACTGTCAAGATTTTATTGATTATGAATTGCCAAACAGAAAACTTGCCAATCCACATTCAGGAGTGCGGACGATAACAAATTCTAGCCAATCAATGTCGCGATTCATCTGTCAGATCAAGATTATAATTATCGTTCGAAATCAAGCCCGAAAGATTATAACTGTCATTCGGAAACAAGCACGTAAGAGTTTAATTGTCGTTCGGAAACGATCCCAAAGGTTATAACTGTCGTTCGGTAACAAGCCCGGAAAATTATAAATGTCGTTAGGAAACAAACCCGACAGATTGTAACTGTCGTTCGGGAACAAGCCCGAAAGATTATAATTGTCATTCGGAAATAAGCCTGAAAGATTTAATTGTCGTTCGGAAACAAGCTCAAAGATTATAACTATTGTTCGGTAACAACCCCGGAAGATTATCGTTGTCGTTCGGAAACAAGCCCAAAGATTATAATTGTCGTTCGGAAATGAGCCTGTCAGATTCTGTCGTTCGGAAACAGGCCCGAAAAATTTTAATTGTCATTCGGAAATAAGCCCGAAAGATTTTAATTGTCGTTCGGAAACAAGCCCAAATATTTAAATTGTCGTTCGGAAATAAGCCCGTAAGATTCTAATTGTCGTTCGGAAACAAGCCCGAAAGATTTTATTTGTCGTTCGGCAATAAGCCCGAAGATTATAACTGTCGTTCGGTAATAAGCCCGGAAGATTATAATTGTCGTTCAGAAACAAACCCGAAAGATTGTAATTGTCGTTCGGAAACAAGTCCGAAGGATTATAACTGTCACTCGGAAACAAGACCGAAAGATTTTAATTGTTCAGAAACAAGTCCAGAGATTATAACTGTCGTTCGATAACAAGCCCAGAAGATTATAAATATCGTTCGGAAAGAAGCCCGAAAAATTGTAATTGTCTTTCGGAAATAAGTCCGGAAGATTACAATTGTCGTTCGGAAATAAGTCCGGAAGATTATAATCGTCGCCGTCGTTTGAAAATAAGCCCGAAATTTGTCGTTCGGAAACAAACCTAGATGATTATAACTGTCGTTCGGAAACAAGCCCGAATGATTATAATTATCGACAAGGAAGATTTTGAGTTACATGGCCGAATGACAATCGTACGTACATTTATAATCTTCCTAGGATCATTACAACGATCCTACTCTTCTATAAATGTATATATATATATATATATATATATATATATATATATATATAATATATATATATATATATATATATATATATATATATATATATATATATGTTTTATTCATTTCTGTCAAATGGTACTAGTCTCGTGATATTTAGGAATACCTATTTGCCTTAACAGTCATTAAAAAGAGTCTAAACTCCTTTATAAAAGCGACAAAATGTTCTTACAATGTTTTAACTGACGATACGTTATATATAACTAAACTAAGTATGCCTCTGCTGGATATTAAGTTTAAATGAAAACACAATAAAATGACTTATTTTACTTCCAGCGTAAATTTAGTTCTAACAGTAAGCAAATTTATCCCGTGACACGTGTCATTAGGTCATTCATTTTATGTTTGTACATGTCCGATGGTTTCTATTGGAATACGGGTACTCGAACTAGTGACCAATGTAAATTTGTAAATAAACAGAGCCGATTCCGCCGTAGTACTGAATATCAGAATGCTATCGATAGCTGCACAGAGAGGATAGATACTATATGTCTTCAGATCCTCCAACATCGTCGATCAGGAGTAGCACTTTTTCACGTTCATTGAGAAGTAAGCGAAGTGACCGTGAATATCAGTATGGTAGTTCTTGACTATGTCCTTGCAGCTTCTTTGTGTAAGTTCTGATCCGTACAGCAGAATATGAAGTACATTATGTCTAGGACGGTTGAACCATGTCTACCGACTTGGAAGACCAGGAGACGGATGTCGATGTCCTGAAAAATAATTACGCAATTCGTTAAGAGATAAATATTTGATTTATTAATTTGGAGGTTACTAGTTATTTAAGATGTTTTGCGTGAATTCGAAGTAGATTAAAATTTGATTTTGCGATGACATTTGACCAAAAATTATGTGAGAATCTGATATCGTACTGTCAAATTAATATAATATAATAAACATTTTTCTACTGAATTTGCGCTGCATACCTACACCTTGGCGCTGAATCTGTCAGTAATTCCTAGTGTAGAGTGCTACGTATTTGTTACCGAATGGTAATACCGAAGAAATTCTAGAAATTTGGAGATCCGCTTTTGGTGCCAAATCACCAACTTGTATTTTTGGCTCATAATTACGTTTACGTGAAATGACGTACATTTCAATATAAATTGATAAAAGTAACATAAATTATCAGGGAATATACGATTTTTGTAACAATATTGCCATCGTCGTTGGTCAAATATTTAGTTATATAGTTTACGTACTTGTATGGTATTGAATTAATACATATTAGATTATATTACTAAAAATAACGAAACCACATATATTTTATTATAATTAATTATAATAATGAAGAAAGAATCGGTTGCTTAAGAACTATATTAGGTCAGCATTATAATTAAATTACTTAATGTTATAGGTTAAAATTACTTTAAGAAACTTTCATTTAAGATTTAAAAAAATTGGCCGACAACTTTAAATAACTACTCGCTGGGTACGCTTGTAGGTGGAGCTGAAAGATAATATAATACCGCCTTTCTAAGGACACAGTATGGGTTGAATCTTCAGTACTCGTTAATATTAATGGTTCTTTACAATCATGGTTTTGAAATATAACATTGAATAATTTGGTTAATCACTGATTACTATACTTTCGTAGGCACGTTATCATATCCTTATATTAATTGCTACTATTATTTGTATAAATTTTTACAGAACAGCCATAAAAAATAAAGGTAAACGAGTAATAAAACAAATAATACGATAGATGAACACTAAACAAATTATAATAACACGGAACGAACAATAGTACCTACATGCAGTATGAAAATTGATTTTGTACTAAAGGGGATAAAATAGTATAAAAAAAATGAAATGAATTTGATAAAAAATGAATGTCACTTCGATAGATTTATAATGTATGTCACTTCGATACATTTTAAATGAATGTCACTTCGGTACATTTATAATGTATGTCACTTCGATACATTTTAAATGAATGTCACAATACAAAATAATGTATGTCACTTCGATACATTTTAAATGAATGTCACAATACAAAATCATTCGATACATTTATAATGTACATCTTCGATACATTTATAATGTATGTCACTTCGATACATTTTAAATGAATGTCACTTCGATACATATAAAAAATGAATTTCACTTCGATACATTTTACATCTTTAGAAAGAGAAAATTTCTAATTTTTTCATAATTGGTTGGTGCCTGCGTCAATTGCGTGAGTCACGCAGTTCAGATATTCTGACGCACATTGCCTAAAGTTATGGGGAGTCACATGGAGTCAATGACGCGATACGACAAGATTTGGTGATTGCTAACACACTTTCTTTGACCTTCAGTGTACATTTATTGAACATAAATCCGGCTACATTTATATCATGTATTGAATGCGGAGTGAAGCTTGGCCAGTAGAGTTGCCATTTATTCAAAGATGAACAATTTTAATTTGTGAATACTTTCAGCTCCAGCGCCGAACTTATTAGTGTCTTCACAGGTTTATAAAATTCCATTATCTTCATAGTTTATCGAGCGAATTCATTGTAGATTCAAATGAAAATAGAGTATACCGACATGAATACTTCGAAAAATTTTAACAATTTAACCAAGAGAAAATCAGAAATAAATTTTCAAAACGAAAAATTTAATAAATTCAGTGTTACAACATAAAATAATGGTGGTAAGAATCATTAGTGGCAAAGCTGACAGGTGTATTAATTATAAATACTCATTAGAGAAGGCTATGGTAAATCGAAGTTAATTTTGACAAATGGAGATATAAAATCAAGTTCATTGTAGACATAGGATCTGTGTTTTATCAAAAATGCTGATTAATTATCATATTGGGAAAGAAGAAACCTGTAGTACATATTAGCCATGACTATTGAAGATGATAATCCTGACAGTGACTTGGACGATTCTGATTTCAAAGTATTTATCAAACATTTTCTATGAAAATTATGTGAAAATATAGTTAATTAGAATAAGCGCTCACATTCAACAAATATCCAATGTAGGATTTTTATTCTAAAAGGTAAAATATATTGTTCTAACTAGATTGTTCTAACATTCGATTGATAGTCATTTTTGCTGATGAATAACAATCTTGGATGTTCATTCCAATTCCAAATAAAAAAAAAATACAGTGTTCAATTTTTTTTAACATTTAGCTCTTAATGTATATTCATCACTACAGAATAGAATTGGCTTATTATAAAATTATTTTGTATTCCAATTCAAAAGAGAAAAATATAAATTGCCAATGTTATTTTAATGTTTAGTCATGAATATGGATCATTACCACAGAATAGACTGGTCAATTGTAAAGTCATTTCGTATTCTAATTCAAAAGAGAAAAATATAAATTGCCAATGTTATTTTAATGTTTAGTCATGAATATGGATTCATTACCACAGAATAGACTGGTCAATTGTAAAGTCATTTCGTATTTCAATTCAAAAGAGAAAAATATAAATTGCCAATGTTATTTATGAATATGGATTCATTACCACAGAATAGATGGGTCAATTGAAAAGTCATTTCATATTCCAATTCAAAAGATAAAAATATAAATTGCCAATGTTATTTTAATGTTTAGTTATGAATATGGATTCATTACCACAGAATAGACTGGTCAAGTGAAAAGTCATTTCGTATTCCAATTCAAAAAGAAAAAGATAAATTGCCAATGTTATTTTAATGTTTAGTTATGAATATGGATTCATTACCACAGAATAGACTGGTCAATTGTAAAGTCATTTCGTATTCCGATTCCAAAGAGAAAAATATAAATTGCCAATGTCATTTTAATGTTTAGTTATGAATATGGATTCATTACCACAGAATAGACTGGTCAATTGTAAAGTCATTTCGTATTCCAATTCAAAAGAGAAAAATATAAATTGCCAATGTTATTTTAATGTTTAGTTATGATTATGGATTCATTACCACAGAATAGACTGGTCAATTGTAAAGTCATTTCGTATTCCAATTCAAAAGAGAAAAATATAAATTGCCAATGTTATTTTAATGTTATTTATGAATATGGATTCATTACCACAGAATAGATGGGTCAATTGAAAAGTCATTTGGTATTCTAATTCAAAAGAGAAAAATATAAATTGCCAATGTTGTTTATGAATATCGATTCATTACCACAGAATAGATGGGTCAATTGAAAAGTCATTTCGTATTCTAATTCAAAAGAGAAAAATATAAATTGCCAATGTTATTTTAATGTTTAGTCATGAATATGGATTCATTACCACAGAATAGACTGGTCAATTGTAAAGTCATTTCGTATTTCAATTCAAAAGAGAAAAATATAAATTGCCAATGTTATTTATGAATATGGATTCATTACCACAGAATAGATGGGTCAATTGAAAAGTCATTTCATATTCCAATTCAAAAGATAAAAATATAAATTGCCAATGTTATTTTAATGTTTAGTTATGAATATGGATTCATTACCACAGAATAGACTGGTCAAGTGAAAAGTCATTTCGTATTCCAATTCAAAAAGAAAAAGATAAATTGCCAATGTTATTTTAATGTTTAGTTATGAATATGGATTCATTACCACAGAATAGACTGGTCAATTGTAAAGTCATTTCGTATTCCGATTCCAAAGAGAAAAATATAAATTGCCCATGTCATTTTAATGTTTAGTTATGAATATGGATTCATTACTACAGAATAGACTGGTCAATTGTAAAGTCATTTCGTATTCCAATTCAAAAGAGAAAAATATAAATTGCCAATGTTATTTTAATGTTTAGTTATGATTATGGATTCATTACCACAGAATAGACTGGTCAATTGTAAAGTCATTTCGTATTCCAATTCAAAAGAGAAAAATATAAATTGCCAATGTTATTTTAATGTTATTTATGAATATGGATTCATTACCACAGAATAGATGGGTCAATTGAAAAGTCATTTGGTATTCTAATTCAAAAGAGAAAAATATAAATTGCCAATGTTGTTTATGAATATCGATTCATTACCACAGAATAGATGGGTCAATTGAAAAGTCATTTCGTATTCTAATTCAAAAGAGAAAAATATAAATTGCCAATGTTATTTTAATGTTTAGTCATGAATATGGATTCATTACCACAGAATAGACTGGTCAATTGTAAAGTCATTTCGTATTTCAATTCAAAAGAGAAAAATATAAATTGCCAATGTTATTTATGAATATGGATTCATTACCACAGAATAGATGGGTCAATTGAAAAATCATTTCGTATTCCAATTCAAAAGATAAAAATATAAATTGCCAATGTTATTTTAATGTTTAGTTATGAATATGGATTCATTACCACAGAATAGACTGGTCAAGTGAAAAGACATTTCGTATTCCAATTCAAAAAGAAAAAGATAAATTGCCAATGTTATTTTAATGCTTAGTTATGAATATGGATTCATTACCACAGAATAGACTGGTCAATTGTAAAGTCATTTCGTATTCCGATTCCAAAGATAAAAATATAAATTGCCAATGTTATTTTAATGTTTAGTTATGAATATGGATTCATTACCACAGAATAGACTGGTCAATTGTAAAGTAATTTCGTATTCCAATTCAAAAGAGAAAAATATAAATTGCCAATGTTATTTTAATGTTTAGTTATGATTATGGATTCATTACCACAGAATAGACTGGTCAATTGTAAAGTCATTTCGTATTCCAATTCAAAAGAGAAAAATATAAATTGCCAATGTTATTTTAATGTTATTTATGAATATGGATTCATTACCACAGAATAGATGGGTCAATTGAAAAGTCATTTCGTAGTCCAATTCAAAAAGAAAAAGATAAATTGCCAATGTTATTTTAATGTTTAGTTATGAATATGGATTTATTACCACAGAATAGACTGGTCAATTGTAAAGTAATTTCGTATTCCAATTCAAAAGAGAAAAACATAAATTGCCAATGTTATTTTAATGTTTAGTTATGAATATAGATTCATTACCACAGAATAGACTGGTCAATTGTAAAGTCATTTCGTATTCCAATTAAAAGAGAAAAATATAAATTGCCAATGTTATTTTAATGTTTAGTTATGAATATGGATTCATTACCACAGAATAGACTGGTCAATTGTAAAGTCATTTCGTATTCCAATTCAAAAGAGAAAAAGATAAGTGTCCAAGTTTTTTTTACTCTTAGGAATTAATATATATTCATCACTATATATATATATGGAATAGAATGGACCTATTATAAAATAATTTTGTATTTCAGTTTCAAAGGCAAAAGATAAAGTATCCAAATTTCCTTACCATTTAGCTACTAATACGGATTCATCACTAGAGAATAGAATTCACGCATTCGAAATCAGCCGAAATACTGTTCATTAGGTATAATTGATATCCAGTCACTATCGAGGAAGATAGTGCCTATGTGATTGAGATTAGATTTTGAATTATTTATTTTATCTACGACTGAGCTTATCAGAGTGCATTGTTTTGAGTATTAGTAACATTGATTACATTTTTTTATCACCGTGCTTTCACGATTTTGACATGCAGGTATAATCATTGTTGATAGGTTGGTGAAATTATATACACAGGTTATATATAACACACACAGGATACACATACTTGTTAGTGGAGTATAAATGATACTTCTCGCAACGAAAAAAATAATCTGCGAAATATATGATTTCTAATTATTATCAGTTAACATTTTTAACATAAATATCTCAACATTACTTATTCTGTCACTCAGCAGGTCGGTGAAATTATTTATAGGTTATATGTTGCATATATATATTTTAGTGGAGTGTATGACAATGCCTCCCGTGACGAAATACATAATCTATGATTAAGTAAATCTTTTCTGCACAGTTGGAGTAAATGTGATCTCTAATTATTTTCAGTTAACATAACTATGCAAATATTATTAATGCAATCTCTAAAAGGTCGTTGTAATTATATACACAGGTTACATGTTGCATATATATTTTTAGTGGAGTGTTTGACAATGCCTCCCGTGGCGAAATATATAATCTGTGAATAAGTAAATCTTTTCTGCACGGATGGAGTAAATGTGATCTCTAATTATTATCAGTTAACATATTTTTAACATAAGTATGCAAATATTACTAATACAATCTCCAAAAAATCGTTGAAATTATATGCACAGGTTATATATATATGTAAACGAAGTGAGTGACACTTCATTCAGCATGAAGTTTGCATATGAGCTGTGCTAGCTGTCACTTGGACATGTCGCCACGCCACGATAGAAAAATAGGTTATGTTCTTAGAAACGATCAATGAATTATAATATGATATAGTATAATATTTTAATACTTAATTGATACGAACTAGTGAAACAATAGCTTTAAATGTTGTTTCTCTTTTCAGGTGAGTTTGTGATTAATTAACGTTATAAATTGTTTTGTAAAAGTGTAAACATTTGTTTATGTAATAAATCTCTTTTCAGAGCAACTCAATGCTATAGTTTTACTGTTCACCATATTATCCAAGGATAAGAATTAGAAACACATTATAAAACAACATTTCTACAGCTAATTCCCAAAAATAATGGACAAATTACAGTTCGAATTCGTAGTCAAGGCCAGTGGAGATGTGAAGACAAATATTATTTGTATAACAACAATTACCGATTTAAACGGCAATACCTTTGTGTTCCCGGATAAATTACAACCTGTAAAACTACACGATGCAATAATAAAAACACAAATCTTTCAAAAAATCAAAGCTACTTTACAAAAACGGCATGACAAGCGACATGTATGGATATCCATGAGCCCAGAAACAAAGGCGGTTTATTGTGATGAAGATGGAAATAAACAGTTCATGGGATACCTTTTAGAGGAAAAAGAAACACCGAAAACTTCTACAGCAGGAATCTCGGAAGAATATCTAATAAAAATCATGGAAAGCTTCGCTGAAATGAAGAATGAATCATCAAAACCTTTTAATGTGGGAAAAATGGCAGAAAAATTTGTTATACAAAAATTTAGTAGTAAGATTACCAATGTGTCCCAGTGGATGACAATCTTTGAAGCGGAATGTGCACGTTTAGGCATAGAGGAGGATATCAAAAAAATTGAAATTTTTAGGTTATTTTTAGAAGATTCCTGTAAAGACTGGTATAGTTCTATGCTGATTAAATACACAATAAATTCAGAATGGGCTATGTGGAAACAAAACTTTAGTGAGACATATGCAGATAAGAGTTGGTCACCGATCAGGTATGCAATGTTATTTAAATACAGACAGGGCTCATTACTGGAGTATGCATTAAAAAAAGAGAAACTGCTATTAGAAATAAATAAGTCTATAGATAAACATACTCTAATTGATCTAATCGCCACCGGATTACCGAATTTCATTGCGGATAAAATTGATAGAAATAGTTTAAAGGAAACTCAAGATTTATTTAATAATATAAGAAGTTTAGAGCACATGGTAAATAAAAAAACATTTGATAAAAGGATAATAGCTTCCGAAAATAAAATTAAAGATAAAAATGTAAGGCCCATGGTTAGTCCGTGTAAAATTTGTGAAAAAGAAAATAAAGGTACACGTTACCATCCCGAATCACAATGTTGGTTTAAGATAAAAAATAATGATAGAACAAAAAACGATCAGATAAGGAGTGTAAACAATTCAGAATTAGAGACTGAACTAAATGAAATTAACCAAAAAAACTGGTAGTGCCGCCATTAATTAAAATTAAATTACTAATAAATGACATTTTAGAAACATCAGGAATCTATGATTCAGGATCCAATGTGTCCTTAATAAATTCAAGGTTATTATCTTTAAAAAAAATACCAACTCATAAAAAAGCAGGTTTGAAAACAATTAATGGCGTAAAAAAATCAATAGGAATGGTAACTTTAAAACTAAAAATTTTTGAAATTGAAAAACATGTTGATATTTTTGTTATAGATGAAGAAAACTTCGACTATAATTTTCTAGTTGGATTAGATTGTATACAAAAATTTAAATTAACTCAAAATGAGAATTTAGAAATCATGCAAAATATCCACAACAATAACAATAAGACAAAATATATAAAAAACAAAGAAAAACAACCTATAATCACAAAACAAATTCCTGGCAGTACAGGTAGTGACATAGGGATAAATAAAAATGAAAAACAAGTTATTATTCACGAATATGAAATAAACTTTAATGAAAATATAAGGGTCAATGATTTTGATATTACGATAAATCATTTAGATCATAAAAAAAGATCTGATATTGATCAATTGATATGCAAATATAATTAAATTTTCGCTAAAGATAAATATGATATAGGTACAGTAAAAGGTTACGAAGCACATATTGATCTGTTGATAGATAAGTACTGCAGTAAGAGACCATATAGGTGCTCTATTGAGGACATGAAAGAAATTGAACATCAAATATCAAAACTACTAGAAAATAATTTAATCGAGGAATCATATAGCCCTTTTGCGGCTCCGGTAACACTAGCATTTAAAAAAGAAGAAGGAAGAAGATCAAGGCTTCGCATAGATTTTCGAGAATTGAATAAGATTGTAGTTCCCCAATCGCAACCGTTTCCTCTAATCGAGGATTTAATGATAAAAACGAGGAAATGTAATTTTTTTTCAACACTCTATGTGAACTCGGCGTTTTGGTCCATACCTCTTAAGATTGAAGATAGAAAAAAAACTGCATTTGTTACCCAGAATGCACACTATCAGTGGACATGTCTACCTTTTGGCTTAAAAACTTCGCCCGCCATTTTTCAGAGAATCCTGAGTAGTATTATAAGAAAGCATAAATTGTCAGATTTTACTGTTAATTACATAGATTATATTTTAGAATTTTTAGAAATGTTTGAGAAACATATAGAACACTTATGCTTCTTATTGGAAGCAATCTTAAAAGAAGGGTTTAAATTAAAATTCACGAAATGTAACTTTGCACAGGACTCGGTAAAATATCTAGGGCATATAATAAAAAACAACACGGTAACTCCGCTAAAGGATAATTTAATTGCCATAAAAAAATTTCCGATTCCAAAAACACAAAAAAACGTTCGTCAATTTTTGGGAACAATAAATTTCTATGGAAAATAAGTACTAAATATGTCAATAACGCTGGATCCATTACATAATTTATTAAGAAATGGAGAAAAATTTGTCTGGTCCGATAAAAGTCAAGAATCATTTGATACTATAAAAAAACTACTTTGCTCAAAACCAATCCTAGCAATCTTTGATACAGACTTACCAATCAATATTTATACAGATGCTAGCATACAAGGCATAGCTGCAATCTTAAAACAAATTCAACCCAATGGTGATGAAAAACCTTGCGCATATTTTTCCAAAAAATTAAACAATTCCCAAAAACAGAGAAAAGCTGGCAACATTGGCTTATAGGAAAAACATTCACGGTTTTTTCAGATCACAAACCCTTAGAAAAAATGAATATAAAAACCAGATGAAAATGAAGAAAGTAGTTTAAAAGTAGTTAATTTTATCAAAATAGAAGATATACAACAAGATCAAAATAAAAACGAAGATATAAAAGAGAATATAAATAAACTTATTTATAAAAATAATATATATTATAAAAAGATTGGAAAACATGAAAAGATTATACTAACTGAAGACTTTAGTAAACATATTATGAAACAAGTTCATCACTACTATTGCCACATAGGAAAACAACAAGTAGAAAAAAAAATAAAACCCTTTTATCAAGCTAAACATTTATTAGACAACATAAAAAAAATATGCGAAAACTGTGACGTTTGTATAAAAAATAAATCAAGAGGAGCATACAAGTTTGGACTAATGTCTCACTTAGGACCAGCCACACATCCGTTCGAAATAGTGTCTATAGATACCATAGGTGGATTTGGTGGTGCACGTTCAACAAAAACGAATTTACATCTTCTAGTAGATCACTTCACTCGTTATGCCTACATTTTGACATCCAAAACTCAGAATGCAAACGACTTTATAAAACTAGTCCAAAGAGTAACACAAGATTATAAAATAGACTTGATTCTGTCAGACCAATATCGGGGTATAAATTCAAAAGAATTTAAGTTTTTTTAGAAAAGGAAGGTACACCTATAGTGTTCACTGCAGTAAATGCACCATTTTCTAATGGATTGAACGAAAGATTAAACCAAACATTGGTTAATAAAATTCGTTGTAAAATTAATGAAAAAAGAGATAAGATCGCTTGGACTACCATTGCTCACGAATGCACAAACAAATATAACGAAACCGAAAATAATGTGACAGGGTTCTCCCCAAAATATTTACTGCAAGGAAAAAGTGTGGACATTCTACCAAACGAACTGAAACAAAATAAATTACAGAATCAACATTTAATACGAGACCGGAATATTGCTTTAGAAAATAGTATAAAATCACATAATTATAATAAAAAAAGATTTGATAAAAACAGAAAAAATTATGAATTTGAAGTAGGAGATTTACTATATGTTGAAAACGGAAATCGGTTAAACCGAAAAAAACTAGATGAATTGAAAATTGGTCCATATCAAATTATAGAGAAAATATCTAATTCAATTTACAAAGTAAACACGGGACACAAAAAGGTACAGTCAAACCTTTTCCACATAACAAAACTCGTTCCAGTGGTAGTAATACGTTAAAATTTTGATAATTACCTATGGAGGGGGGGGGGGGGGAGATGTAAACGAAGTGAGTGACACTTCATTCAGCATGAAGTTTGCATATGAGCTGTGCTAGCTGTCACTTGGACATGTCGCCACGCCACGATAGAAAAATAGGTTATGTTCTTAGAAACGATCAATGAATTATAATATGATATAGTATAATATTTTAATACTTAATTGATACGAACTAGTGAAGCAATAGCTTTAAATGTTGTTTCTCTTTTCAGGTGAGTTTGTGATTAATTAACGTTATAAATTGTTTTGTAAAAGTGTAAACATTTGTTTATGTAATAAATCTCTTTTCAGAGCAACTCAATGCTATAGTTTTACTGTTCACCATATTATCCAAGGATAAGAATTAGAAACACATTATATATATATATATATATATATATATATATATATATATATATATATATATATATATATATATGTCCATATGTATATTTTAGTGGAGTATATGACAATGCCTCCCGTGACGAAATGCATAATCTGTGAATAAGTAAATCTTTTCTGCACGGATGGAGTAAATGTGATCTCTAATTATCATCAGTTAAAATTTTTTTAACATAAGTATGCAAAAATTTTACTAATTCAATTTCCAAAAATTCTTTGAAATTATATACACAGGTTATATATTACATATATATTTTAGCGGAGTGTATGACAATGCCTCCCGTGACGAAATACATAATCTGTGAATAAATAAATCTTTTGTTCACGGATGGAGTAAATGTGATCTCTAATTTTTATCAGTTAACATTTTTTTAACATAAGTATGCAAATATTACTAATGCAATTTCCAAAAAGTCGTTGAAATTATATACACAGGTTACATATTACTTATATATTTTAGCGGAGTGTATGACAATGCCTTCCGTGACGAAATACATAATCTGTGAATAAGTAAATCTTTTGTTCATGGATGGAGTAAACGTGATCTCTAATTATTATCAGTTAACATTTTTTTAACATAAGTATGCAAATATTACTAATGCAATTTCCAAAAAGTCGTTGAAATTATATAAACAGATTATATATTACATATATATTTTAGCGGAGTGTATGACAATGCCTCCCGTGACGAATTACATAATCTGTGAATACGTAAATCTTTTGTTCACGGATGGAGTAAATTTGATCTCTAATTATTATCAGTTAACATTTTTTTAACATAAGTATGCAAATATTACTAATGCAATCTCCAAAAGGTCGTTGAAATGATATACACAGGTTATATATTACATACTCGTATATATTTTAGCGGAGTGTATGACAATGCCACCCGTGACGAAATGCATAATCTGTGAATAAGTAAATCTTTTCTGCACGGATGGAGTAAATGTGATCTCTAATTATTATCAGTTAACATTTTTTAACATAAGTATGCAAATATTACTAATGCAATCTCCAAAAGGTCGCTGAAATTATATACACAGGTTATATATTACATATATATTTTAGCGGAGTGTATGACAATGCCTCCCGTGACGAAATACATAATCTGTGAATAAGTAAATCTTTTGTTCACGGATGGAGTAAATGTGATCTCTAATTATTATCAGTTAACATTTTTTTAACATAAGTATGCAAATATTACTAATGCAATCTCCAAAAAGTCGTTGAAATTATATACACAGGTTATATATTACATACTCGTATATATTTTAGCGGAGTGTATGACAATGCCTCCCGTGACGAAATACATAATCTGTGAATAAGTAAATCTTTTGTTCACGGATGGAGTAAATGTGATCTCTAATTATTATCAGTTAACATTTTTTTAACATAAGTATGCAAATATTACTAATGCAATCTCCAAAAAGTCGTTGAAATTATATACACAGGTTATATATTACATACTCGTATATATTTTAGCGGAGTGTATGACGATGCCTCCCGTGACGAAATGCATAATCTGTGAATAAGTAAATCTTTTCTGCACGGATGGAGTAAATGTGATCTCTAATTATTATCAGTTAACATTTTTTAACTTAAGTATGCAAATATTACTAATGCAATCTCCAAAAGGTCGCTGAAATTATATACACAGGTTATATATTACATATATATTTTAGCGGAGTGTATGACAATGCCTCTCGTGATAAAATACATAATCTCCGAATAAGTAAATCTTTTGTTCACGGATGGAGTAAATGTGATCTCTAATTATTACCAGTTAACATTTTTTAACATAAGTATGCAAATATTACTAATACAATCTCCAAAAGGTCGCTGAAATTATATACACAGGTTATATATTACATACTCGTATATATTTTAGCGGAGTGTATGACAATGCCTCCCGTGACGAAATGCATAATCTGTGAATAAGTAAATCTTTTCTGCACGGATGGAGTAAATGTGATCTCTAATTATTATCAGTTAACATTTTTTAACATAAGTATGCAAATATTACTAATGCAATCTCCAAAAGGTCACTGAAATTATATACACAGGTTATATATTACATATATATTTTAGCGGAGTGTATGACAATGCCTCCCGTGACAAAATACATAATCTCCGAATAAGTAAATCTTTTGTTCACGGATGGAGTAAATGTGATCTCTAATTATTACCAGTTAACATTTTTTAACATAAGTATGCAAATATTACTAATACAATCTCCAAAAGGTCGCTGAAATTATATACACAGGTTATATATTACATATATATTTTAGCGGAGTGTATGACAATGCCTCCCGTGACAAAATACATAATCTCCGAATAAGTAAATCTTTTGTTCACGGATGGAGTAAATGTGATCTCTAATTATTACCAGTTAACATTTTTTAACATAAGTATGCAAATATTACTAATACAATCTCCAAAAGGTCGCTGAAATTATATACACAGGTTATATATTACATATATATTTTAGCGGAG
This sequence comes from Druceiella hillmani, assembly GCA_039881145.1. Taxonomy (NCBI): domain Eukaryota; kingdom Metazoa; phylum Arthropoda; class Insecta; order Lepidoptera; family Hepialidae; genus Druceiella; species Druceiella hillmani. Next base: position 18,021,344 of record JAYKKI010000032.1, on the reverse strand, counting down.
TGTATGACAATGCCTCCCGTGACAAAATACATAATCTCCGAATAAGTAAATCTTTTGTTCACGGATGGAGTAAATGTGATCTCTAATTATTACCAGTTAACATTTTTTAACATAAGTATGCAAATATTACTAATACAATCTCCAAAAGGTCGCTGAAATTATATACACAGGTTATATGTAACATATACTTTTAGTGGAATGTACAACAATGCCTCCCAATATTTTTATATTTTATTTAAAATAAAAAAAAAAATTATTGAAAAAAAACTAACACAGACGTGTTTAGAGTAAGCTTTTATGTAAATAAGAGTAAATAATTTATTTTTAATATAGTCAAGGATAGAAAATAACTATAAATATAAGATCATTTCATTGTTTTTAATTTTTTCTATGAACATTAAATTAATTTAGGGTAAGACAATGAGAAATTTTTATTCAGTAATAATACCACTGCTCCCACTGGATATTCACATTTAGGCGCCGTTATGTCAAATGGCGAGATATCTTGGTTATTTTCAAATATTTTAATTTCATTGTTTTTTCTCATCATTTCATTGTTTTTAATTTTTTATATGAACGTTAAATTGATTTTGGGTAAGACAATGAGAACTTTTTATTCAATAATAACACTGCCCCCACTGGACATTCACATTTAGGCGCCGTTATGTCTTGAAGTAAATGTCGACAAATCTCGCGATATCTTGGCTATTTTCAAACATTTTCTGAAAGACTTGCGTTGGTACTTTATTATAGTCTCTCGTACAATATTAATTCTGTATATATAGCGGTAATTCACGAGGTAGTGTAAACTGTAGGCGCTGCATTTAAGACTTTCGCGAGTTTTCGTGAATATGGAAACACGACCTTATAAACAAGGGAGGCCGTAGAAGTTTGATTAAAGGACTTACTTAATATATCAAACAATACTTTTTTATACACAGCGCACTTTTTATGTAGACTTTTTAATGGGTTAGTTATTTATTCTCCGTTTTAATCGAGTAAAATCGCAGTTCTATCTTGGACATGAAAACATTTGTAATAATCTGTAATAATTATTAGCCTTATACATCCCGGAACCTTTTTTAGATTTAGTTATTACGTGCAGTTTTTATAAACATCAATATTATATCGCTATAACGGCTTAGATTATTTAATTAAAACAAATATTCTGTGGTATAATTTTGTAACTGAACGTTAATCCGAAGAGAAAATCTATAATAATTAGTAGCAGCCTACTAAATCTCCATACATTATATTAATGTAGCGACATTATATTTAAAAATTTAGCTTAAAAATACACGAGGGAAACTTCGATTTATACACTTAAATGATTATTGCTATTTACCTGTTTATAAAAAAAAAATATTATATATTCTACACAAAGACATAAAATATATTGGATAGACCCTGCCCATACAAAAAAATAGGAAATTAAGCGCACAAATATATAAAACACGTCCATAATAGATAGAGCGTTTGGACATATAGCTTACGGCAGCCTTTGCAAATGGTCGTGTTTCAACAGTTATTTTCGAGAAAATGCCAATATAGTCAGTAAGAGCCATTATGATTTTATACCCGTTCGGTAATTGCAAAAATATCAGTCGTAACATAAATAAAATTAAAGACTTTATATTCCATCCATACGTTAGAGGTTAAGAATTTTAAATTATTCGTAATTATTTAAAATAATCGCGTTTTTAATGCTTACATAATGACGTCGACACTGAGAGACAGAAACGGGCCTGAGAGATGTCTCGGGTTTAAGAGTGAGAATTTACTTCGGGAACATGGTCTACCACGCCATGAGTGTAAGAGAGATGGAGCGACGAACATTTTAATAAATGTATATAACATGTTTTAGTCTGTGGAATGACCCACATACAGATGCCGAATTTTGACACGTTTTTACATCGGGGCCTATTTATATTATTTAAATCAATGGACCTTTCTCCATTTGGACTATATATATGATGATGAAAATTTCAAGTCATTTGGATAAGCGATTTGGTGGTAAACTATAAAAGACCAACAAACAAATCTTTATTTTTTACGGAATTAAAGTAATAATAGCAATATATAGAGAATGGTAATAGTATGAAGACAACTTGGGATCTAGAAGAATTAGTCGATAGATCTATTCTAGAGTCTATTGACTGACTGTTGGGTGAATAATTAAGTTAATGACCAAATAGTTAAAACAATCAGTTTGTGCAAAATTGCAAATGACTTGTAGGTTATTTACTTAAAGTTTATTAACAAAAAAGTATTCTGAGGACAAAAGCATTGAATATTGATCAAAAGATGATATCGTTTCTTGGAAAACATTTCGTCTCAAATTTTACCAGATAAAATTAACGTTTCACAATTCACGAAGTTTGCGTAATAGTTGTTTAAAATGAGGCAATGGAATGTTAATGGAATTGATATTATGTAGCTAAATTGAATGAGATCGTACACTAATCATCACATTTAACTATTGTTAAAACACAATTAATTATGTGATCTCTTTTATAATGTTATACGGAGTAGTTACTAAATATATTTGGAAAAAATTACAAATTACATTACTTTTTTAGTATATTAGCATTTATTAGTATAAAACATTTTAATATCATTTAAAGTGCTACTTTACATGTTTTCTACTATACAATATTGAGTGTCTTAGACTTCAGTACTCTCCACGCTCAACAATAATCTGAACAAATACTTTTTTCTGAACCAACACTTAATTTTATTTCACACCTGCCAACTAGGAAAATAGTATTCTATCATTGAATATATTTGGCGTTAATTTTGTAGAAATTTATTATTTACAATTAAATGAAACTACGTGATGTAGTATTATTTCTACTTTAATTTCTTTACCACGACCTAGGTTTCGTTGTATTACAACATCTTCAGGTGGGATATTAGCAAAGATCCCTTTATAAGATTATCTTTGCTAATAGCCCACCTGAAGATGTTGTAATACAACGAAACCTAGGTCGTGGTAAAGAAATTAAAGAAAGTAGAAATAATACTACATCACGTAGTTTCATTTAATTGTGAGTATTCTATCATGTAATAATATTCATATAGGCCATATGAATTTTAAATAAATGATTCCCCGTATAAAAGTACGCATGAATATGTAGTTTAGATATAATTCAGTAGAGCAATTACACAACATTTTTATTTTAGGTAATACAGTTTTTTGCGAAACTAAATCAGATAAATAAAATAAAAATAAATTATAATTTAACATAAAAAGTATGAATATTTTTGTTGATAATTTTTTTTGGGTGCAAAAAAATTAAAGAATTTATGAATAATCTATGTCTGTACCTAAAATTTAAAGTTTTGTAATTTTTTTTGGCGTCATAGACATGTGTAACCAAGTTTTAGTTTGCCGCATCGCAAAGTAACCATTCCGCCTAAAATCAGCGGAGCTTATAAAAATTCGAATTTCTATTTGTATAAGTTCATCCAAATTGAACTAGATATTGTTTTTCACACATTTTCTGAAAGTATTTATACATTTATTTGACTATATTATATTAATACTAAAATAAAGTAAGTAATGACATTAAATACGATTAAAATAAATATATCGTACCCAGGACTCTTCATTACAAAGTTGTAACGATTTATAAACTGACGAACTACGATTCGCACGAAAACGCCCCTTACAAAGCACAACTGGCTTATGACGTCACTGGCCAGTATTTAGCATTCGTATAAGGGAGATTGTTAAATATTTTCAGTATTTCGTCAAATATTGAGTTTAATTTATATATTGCATATTATAATTTTCTCGTTTTTTTTGTGTGGAAACTAAATTCATAATACTTTTTTCAATTTAATGAACAAAAAATTTACATTTTTTCCTATTTAGAAGTTTCGATTAATTGTTCGTTATACTTATTATTTTTTCATCATAAGGCTTTTTTAAATCTACTCTACAGTTTTAAAACACTTTTACAAAAATTCTCGACGTCAGTCAAATACCCTATTGTAAGCTTAATTGTGCGGATTTTATTATACCTTTGGTAATTTTTATTTCGGACCCTAATAAACCAATATTTAAAATTGTGCGTGTTGAATTATGAATGCTTGGCCTTTTTCAAATGATAATTCCAAAAACTATGTACATTTTTAGCAAATTTTAATTTTCAAATCTGTAATAAAGTGATAGATAATTACATACACATCTTATAATAACACATTAATCTTTGGATAGCCGTAAATTGTTTAAATACTCTTTCTAACGCCCAAACTCGATCCAACTGTTAACTATATAATATTCTAATTCCAAGAAACGGCAAATGCGCTCAATATTTGCCGTTTTTTTGGATACTCGTAAAGGGTAGACATAATTCATTTTCTTCAGCTATTTTTACAATCTTTGTCCTCGAGCTTGAGAAATGATACCATACCTTTTCCAAAATTGATATCATAGAAGATATAAACTAATTTACTTTTCAAGCATTGTATTAAGAGTCTGAAAAAAATATCTAAGGCGTTTTACTGTGTTCAGAATAAAATGGAAAACCACAAAGTCAATTTTCTTAATATTTGGGAAAATTCTTGTAGCTATCACTGCATCCCTATTTTGCCTCGCTAATTTCTTCTTCTAAAATTATTTAAATTGAATAGCTTCTTAGTTCTTAATTAAATTTCTGCAGCCCCATGTAGTTGTTTCTGCATTCACATGTTGTGTTGCTTTGAATTTTACTTCCAGTTTATTTTTCCAATTTTCGGTAGTTCCTGGGTTTTGTGCAATGGCAACATAGAGGTTCGATAGTATTAAAATATTGAATAGCCTCTCCGACTGGTTTATAAGTATCTACCGCTATTAAGTTAACTTTGTATGCTGTTGTTTACGAATTATTAATTAATAGAAAACGGAGTGCAAAACAATTCAGAAATTATATAAATCTCTTGTCGACTTAATTTGTTTAATATCATCAACTATTTTTTGCAACAGGATGTCTGATGTATATCGATTAATTCATATTGAATGGCATGACATAATGTGGTTTTTTATCTAAGAAGCGATCATACTTCTCATCATGCTTACAAATTAATTTAAATAACTCTAAAAAACCCTGCTCTGTGATTATTTATGCGGTGACCTCTAAATATAATTCCGTGTTCATTAAAGCGTATAATGACGTCTATTAGTTTAATTATATTTTTCCTTTTATCTTGATTTGGACTTTATGTTGCAACATTTTTTTGGAGTTTATGTTGCATCTGGAGTGTTTTGTACAAGACAATTTTTTGGTATATCTACAACGATTTCGTGACTTTCGTATTTTAATAATACATCTGCAATTTTTTCAGAATTAATGCGGTCAGTTTTAGATAATTTTTTTTGCCTTATATCTCATGCTAGGCCAAAATAATAAAAGTTACACAATATATTCTATCTTTTTCTTCACTTTATTTCAACCATTTTTGGTTTTAGGATTTTGCTTAAAAAGTTCTCTGTCGAGTTTAAAAAAAAGTCTCAGGGAAATTTGCTCGAAAGACCTTAATCTAATATCCGCTATCCGATGGTGATGAACTTGTGCCGGGTAATATATAATAATTTCGAGCTAACGATGGTGAATTGGAGGATTATGGTGAACTAGACGACATACTAGAATTGAAGTGTGTTTAGTTTTAGAAAGAAGCCTCAGCTAAAGTCTTTGCACATATTTTTTATGGAGATATTCAACAATAATTCTAATAGTGTCTTATATAAAATTTTGAAGAATTGCTGCAATCCTTATAGTTTTATTTGTCAGTTGTGAAGAAAATGAGTGTTTTGTTCCCGCGTTTCTAAAATTTTCCTGAATATATTCGAGTGTTATCTGGTGAGATATATTTGAGTTAATATGTTATATTGTTATGCCAAATTTCAAGTTTTTACATTTAACGATTTTTGAGAAAAAAAATTAGTACATTTTCAGCTAAATTTATAGAATTATCGTATTTGAAATACCAAAATAAATAGTTTTGGAATCCATATAAGTCAGTCATTTAGTTAATACTCCACCAATGAAATTAAGAAAAATATCGAGTAGTTTATTTGCCCTCTCTAACATTCTCCACATTACTATTTTTGATGTATGGTTTCTTTTGAAAACGGCTGTTACAGATGCACAGACCAGAGGAATACGTGAGCCATCTTATAAGGTTTCTGCATTTTTTTCTTTAGAGATATGATACTTTAAAATAGCAAATTGCTGTTTATCGTTTTTCTGTCAGGTATCGGCTTCTTTGTCTATTTATAAATAGTTGATACTCAGCTTTTTATTGCTTTAAATTATCAGCAGTGGCGTTAAGGAGTGGACCGATCGGGTGCCGTGAAACGGGGTACAGATTACAGGTAGTGCAGAAATTATCATTAAGGGGCGTAATATAGGTCGCAATGGGTGTAATTCAATATCATTCCAGTAGCTAGGTCACTTCCAGTCCAGTATAATAAGCATAATGTGTAAAACTAAAATATTAACAGTGATTTATTTTTAGGGTTCGTCCCTCATAATTACGTACTGTTCATCTGTCCATCCATCTGTTTGTATATCACAACCATTTTAGTTGGAGACTATTGGCAGTACATAGATGAAATTTGGTTCGTAAATGTCTTCTGTGAGAAACTATACAATGAAATAGATAGCGTTACATACAAGATACTATACATAATTTTATTTTTTTTTTACAATGGAATTATGAAAAAAATAATGTTAAGGGTGGCACTCCATAAATGTAACTAAGGGATACAACACATAGAAGTATGGGCTATCGTTAGAGAGGTATTAAAAATCATATAGAGGTTCCAAAATTACTTTTTTTTATTTAGATCAATAGTTGGTGATATATGCACTTCTAAAGTTTGTAAGTAAAATGAGTTCCTCTCCTTCCAACTTTTCAACTTGATGTATATGAAATTTTGAAAAAATTAAGACAGTGGAACTTAAAATAAACTTCCAATGAAAATTGGTTTGAATATGATATGTTGTGTAGTTTTAGAGATATGGAATATTTTTAGTACCGACTACAACGATAAATTTGTTTTTCACAGTGTCTTTGGAAAATACAAACTTACAAGTTCGTGCCTTCGTGCGTCAGTCGGACCAGCACTTTGCCGGTTTTTCTTTAAGAATGCGAATACATAATAAATATTCTTACACCAGCGATATAATATTTTTACCCATCAATAATTATTAATAATAAAACTGAATTTGTTTATATTTTTTCACATTTTATAGTGATTATTGTCTGGAAGAGTTAGAAACGTCAACCAAAATGAAGGCTTTTTTTTGGTTGAAATCGTAAGGAATATGATTGTGATTATTGAACAAGTTTAAAATCATCGTTTAATACGAAATATTTAATTTTTATATAATATTTCATCGCTTAGCTTTGCAGAGCAGCGCGCCTGTTAGCTCTGATGTGAATAAATGGTGCGAAGCTGGTTTTTCTTATGATTAAATTATACATAAATATATACTTACTCGCGTCTTCGTCCATGTATAACTATTTCATTATATATATATATATATATATATATATATATATATATATATATGTATATATATAAATATATAAATATATATATATATATATATATATATATATATATATATATATATATATTTATTTCGTTTTACATACCATAAAAATTGAATCGAATTCGACTCGAATCTACCGTTTATTTCCACTCGACTAGTTAAGACGAACTAGTAAACAAATAAATGCGATTTGCGTCATGCGTGATGCGCGCCCTATAAAATTAAAAAAAATAAGAATGTTACAAATATCTAACACAGATAGCGTTGTCTTTGGCTTTTCAGTCTGGTAATGATTTTTAGTAAAATTGAAATTGTCTCTTACCAAATTCTGAATTGAACTTCTAAGAAGCGACATTAGACTCTGCCAATTCCTATAAACATGTTTATGGTTGAGCAAGGATCAGAGTAGTTTGTGTTTTAGCCCATTTATTCTTATATTTCCATTATTTTTGTCATATTATCATTAAAGACAATTTTTGCATAAATGTATTTTAACATTTTAAAGATAATATATTTTTTAATTACAAGCAAAATCTGCTCATTTCACTAATAACGAAAATAAGTAAGAATGGTTACTTATTTAATTAATTCTTAATTTATCGACTTTATCTCGTGCTCGATAAAATCGTACGAAATTTTAGGGATTTGTTGAATTATTTAAACATCGGTGGGGTTATAAATTTAACGTTTTATTAACAAATTATTTAAATTACTCTTTAGAATGCTGACAATGCATTCAATAGGCTATTCAGAAGTAATTAAATAGTTATTAACATGAAATTATAAATTTTAATTTGCTGTTACTACAAAATATCTTTTACAATGTTTTAACTGAACGAATTTTGAACATAATAACATCCACTAAATTAACTAAGCTAGGTTTGTTAATGTGGGATATTAAGTGTAAAGATACAGTGTTTAACTTTACATCAGAAGTAATTAAATAGTCATTAACATGAAATTATAAGTTTTAATTTGCAGTTACTACAAAATATATTTTACAATGTTTTAACTGAAAGAATTTTGAACATAATAACATCCACTAAATTAAGTAAGCTAGGTTTGTTAATGTGGGATATTAAGTGTAAAGATACAGTGTTTAACTTTACATCAGAAGTAATTAAATGGTCATTAACATGAAATTATAAGTTTTAATTTGCAGTTACTACAAAATATCTTTTACAATGTTTTAACTGAAAGAATTTTGAACATAATAACATCCACTAAATTAAGTAAGCTAGGTTTGTTAATGTGGGATATTAAGTGTAAAGATACAGTGGTTAATTTTACATCAGAAGTAATTAAATAGATATTAATATAAAATTATAAGTTTTAATTTGCAGTTACTACAAAATATCTTTTACAATGTTTTAACTGAAAGAATTTTGAACATAATAACATCCACTAAATTAAGTAAGCTAGATTTGTTAATGTGGGATATTAAGTGTAAAGATACAGTGTTTAACTTTACATCAGAAGTAATTAAATAGTCATTAACATGAAATTATAAGTTTTAATTTGCAGTTATTACAAAATATATTTTACAATGTTTTAACTGAACGAATTTTGAACATAATAACATCCACTAAATTAACTAAGCTAGGTTTGTTAATGTGGGATATTAAGTATAAAGATACAGTGTTTAACTTTACATCAGAAGTAATTAAATAGTCATTAACATGAAATTATAAGTTTTAATTTGCAGTTACTACAAAATATCTTTTACATTGTTTTAACTGAAAGAATTTTGAACATAATAACATCCATTAAATTAAGTAAGCTAGGTTTGTTAATGTGGGATATTAAGTGTAAAGATACAGTGTTTAACTTTACATCAGAAGTAATTAAATAGTCATTAACATGAAATTATAAGTTTTAATTTGCAGTTACTACAAAATATCTTTTACATTGTTTTAACTGAAAGAATTTTGAACATAATAACATCCATTAAATTAAGTAAGCTAGGTTTGTTAATGTGGGATATTAAGTGTAAAGATACAGTGTTTAACTTTACATCAGAAGTAATTAAATGGTCATTAACATGAAATTATAAGTTTTAATTTGCAGTTACTACAAAATATCTTTTACAACGTTTTAACTGAAAGAATTTTGAACATAATAACATCCACTAAATTAACTAAGCCAGGTTTGTTAATGTGGGATATTAAGTGTAAAGACACAGTGGTTAATTTTACATCTCGTGGTCAGCTTAAGATAGAACAAAAAATAAAACTTTACGAAATTCCTTACTAAAAGTAACCAAATCTATGAAAATCTGACACTAAACCATTAATTTTATGTTTGTACAGGTCCGATGGTTTCTGCTTAAACATGGGTAGCGTATTCCAATCAGTGTCCACTTTAAATTCGTCAATTGACATAGCTGATTCCGCCGTTGTGTTGAAGATCAGGATATTACCGACAGCCATGGAGAGAGGATAGATGCTATGCGTTTTAAGATCCTCCAACATCGTCGACCAGGGGTAGCATTTCTCCACGTCCATGGAGAAGTATGCTAAGTGGTCGCGAATGCCTTTGTAGTAGGCCTTGAGCATGTCTTCGTAGTGTTCTTTGCGCAGGTCCTGATCCGTGCAGCAAAATATGAAGTACATTATGTCTAGTACAGGCGAACCGTATCTACCTATTTGGTAATCTAGGAAGCGAATGTCGACAGGTTTTTCATTCTGAAAAATAATTATGTAAGTTAGGAAAAGGAAAATATCGTGATTAAGCAAGAAATATTTTAGGAGTTTACACCTTAAGAATCGATTATCATATATAGCGCCCGGTGTGAAATTTTATTAGGAGTGAAATCAAAAGTTCAGAGTGTACGAAGTTCGAGCATTAAAAAAGTGTAATTAGCTAATTTCAGGCACATTTTTAAGTGACATATCGAATTACTTACTGACAGTTGTAAGCGTCGCTTGCTTTTGTTGGAAGTATTGCATTTAACAAAAGTAGTGAAATGAATACAAGAAAAAGAAACAACACATAAACAGAGAAAAGGATATTGCTGCAGATATTGGTCTCTTACAAAGATGTAATTGAAAATAAACGCACCGAAGAAGCAAATGTGAAGATGAAAGACGCTTGGGACGTTATTCCTGAGGAATATAATAGCTATACATTAATACATTAATAATAGCTATACATTAATACCCATACATTAATAATAGCTATACATTAATACCCATACTAATTACCCATACATTAACAATAACTAGTGGTATTATTAATGTATGGGTAAGTACAGTTAAATGTTCACGTTTATAATAAAAATAGGACGCGGAATTTATTTATTTGCACGAATGTAATTTTGTTTTAAAATAATGTGCGCTCTTTTAATTTTAACTTCTTAGTCTGACTTTATTAAAAAATGAGCAAGATCAAAATTATATAACAATATTAAAATCAGTTTTGTTCTATAAATTTATCTTGTTCGTTTGTGTTTTACTTGAAGATAATTACATCGTCAGCATTTTTATGTTAAAGAATTTTCCATTTATATTTAATGATATCTATATTTATATGAAGTGTTAACTATTTTATATATTCCGAGACAATCATACTTAAGGAATAAATTCCAGCCGCGCGTCGGAGCTGACACGTACAATTTTCGACAAATTATCTATATTTAAAATCAAATATAATTAGATTAAAGTGAAATTTTGTGATTTATATAACATGACTGTACTATTACATGTTTCATGTTTGTTAGTTTCAATTATTCATTTTGTTACGCACTTCTTTCTCCATCAGATTGTTTGAATAACGACGTTATATAACGTGCTCATAGCCACGTGACGCGCGCCAGAGACCGACTTCTCTTAGTCCCGGAACATCGCACAAACGGTTATCGGTGTAGTTTCAAATTTGCCGCAACTAAAATTTGGAATGACCTCCCTCCGCCCCTGAAAACTGCTGTATCCATGACTACTTTTAAAAGGTCAATCCGTAAGTTATATATTTTCTTTGTGCTATATTTTCTCTTTGGGTAATAATGTGTATGTAGTTATATGTCTGTATATAATACCTGTATTAAAAATAACTAGCGTGACCCGTGCGAAGTCTTCGCATTATTTATTCCATTATGAAGCTCAGATGACAGATCAAACAAATATTTTACTAAAATTGACATATAGAGGCGCAAGTATAAAATTGACATATAGAGGCGCAAGCTAAAGCGCCACTTTATTTACACGTGAGTGGATTTGAAATTAAACAAAAATTTTACCGACCGTCAATCGTATTGACGTTGAGCCGTTAGATGGCAGCATTGCTGTTTTGTGTATATAATTTTAATAATTAATTAATTTGCAAAAACAATAGCAATAATAATTTTTTTAGTTGTGGATGCCGGTAGAGCAAGCAATTATCTATAAAATGATATATAATTTATGTTGATTAGTTGTGAGGTTTTTTCTAAAAAGGGAGAGTAACATCTTAACCTTAGCGTATTAATATATATGATGATGATGATGATGATGATGATTATATATTGCGTATCTGTGCGTGTATGCGTGTAAACTGTATACGTATATGAGTGTATATGTATATATGAGTATTTGTTTGTATATGTATGTATATCAACAGGTGCTAGCTGTAAACCGGCCGTGTCGGTTTTGCTTATGGCATAACTGCACAAGCCGAGCTAGTAACCTTTTTGTGGATAAAATATTGAATAAAATTTAGGTTAAGGCGTGTAACTTAATTTTTAACTTTAATTTTGTCATTAGCCCTAAGAAAATTTCTGTACATGTCTATTACTTTACCTGTTGCATTTTATATGCACAAATAAACTACATTATTATATGTCTATTTCAAAGTTTAGGTTACACTTTGAAATAGACATATAAAAGTTTGAACTATGTATAAAACTATTATTGCTGAACATTATTTCACGGATATCTATTGTGGAAACTTATGAAAACTTAAGTAAATAAATTTCACTGTTGACGAGTATTTATTTACATTGCCAAATGTTTTTCCAAAAGAAAGCTTTTTTACACTTTTCTAATGCCATGCATTCAAAAGTTACATAATTACATTTATGAGACTTACATACGTATTTTTAATTTTACACATTTCGGAATAATATATATATACATATAAAAATGATTGCGTAATTTTTGAAGGTTTGATTTATAAGACATTATTCTTTCTAATTTTTTATTGAATTAATCGAGTAATAAATTAATTTTACATATCGTTCAAACGTTTATTATAAGTTATTAATTGATGATAGGTATACGATTATATCGTTTCAGTTTATACTCATTTCCTATTAATGATATAGTAATATGCATATAGCTTACATTTTAATCTATGATTTATATTATCTAAATGTAAAATTCCATTGAATGGGCCGTTTAAGTGTGAAATTTACTATATCAGAGTAATTATATATAGCCTAGATTTTAACAAAATTTTAATAAAATAAAAAAGATCATTAATAATTAAAACATATGTGGTATCTGTGTGCAAAATTTATTAAGAATTAATAAAATAAAAAAGTTCTTTAATAGTTAAAATATACGTGTTATCTGCGTACAAAATTCCATTAAGAATTAATAAAATAAAAAAGTTCATTAATAATTAAAATATATGTGTTATCTGTGTGCAAAAGTTCATTAAGAATTTTTAAGTTATTTAATCTTTAAAGGAATACAAACAAATATTAAATTCATTATGTAATTATTACGCGGTATGCATTTCTGATAGATATGTACTACGTGCCTTAAAGCGTTAACGGGTGTTTATATCTTTCACTTTTTCACAATTAGCATAAATGATTAAGAAAGGTATTCTTTTATGAACAAATATGTAAATTAAAATAAAAAATTTCAAAAATCTTGCCGTATTTAAATCGGTTAAAAGTAAAGTTCACTCATAATTTAATTTGGTGGAAAATAGCTTTTTCTAAAATGTCTTGAACGGGTAAAACATTAATTAATTATTCGAGTAAGTAATTAATTATTTCAGTGTTAATTGAAATTAGTAATATTTTTAGGGTTTAATTTATGGTACTGGTTTAAATTTTGCAACCGTTCTTATTTGGTCGTTAAATCTTATTACTACATGTACCGAAATTAATTAAAATTAACTACGTATTAGATTGTAAATAAAAAGGGGTTTGCAGTTAGTTTGAAGTGAAGTGCGAGGCGATGCGGTTAACATTTTTATTATATTAAAATTCTCGCAATTTTCATTAAAATATTTTGTTCATTGAAGGATGTTATAATAAAAGTAGAATGAGGTTTTTGTTTAACCCTATTAATATCCCAAAATATTTAAGTACCACTCAAATGAAGTCAAAATGAGGATACCTTATGTTATATAACTTTTCCGACGTGTACTTTAATATTTCTGAGTTGATTGAGTTGAAACTTAGAATTTGTGGATTTAGTTTTAGCTTACAGTTGTATGTATAAGCTATAAAATTTAAATAAAGTGATTACAAGAACTGAAAACATTATCAGAAAAAAAATTACCAAATTGTTTTAAAATCATGCGATTGAATTGGTCAATAACTGGATGTCGACTTTGAAAAAAAATTATATAACTGTACCAGAAAAACATTTGTATGGAATTGGGGGATCCCTCGAAAAATATTTTAGTATTTTTAAATTATTGTTTAGGAAAATTATAAATAAAGGCCTGAATAATGGATCCATTCAATATCAGCAAGGATACACGTTAAAAATATTTTTCTTTTAATTAGTTAAGTACGTACAATATACCTTTAGGTACTCCTCACCTGTTGAACGGATCCATCATTCAGGCCTTTATTTATACTTTTTCCAAGCAATAACTTAAAAATACCAAAACATTTTTCGAGTGATCCCCCGATTTCATAGTTTTATATTTTTTAATTAGATTCAAACAATACGTGAGACATTCTATAGAAGATAAAGTTTATATTTTTTTAGAGTTATAAAATGACTATAAAAAAACCATTAACTTTATTTAATACAGAAAAAAAACATTGAAATATTTATTCAAAATTATAATAAAGGAAACTGCATGAGTCAAAAAATACGTCGTGTCTTTAATTATGGCACCAGAATTTATGTCGCAACCATTTAATCTTTGGTTTTCCAATGATCTGAAAAGATCGTTTCACGAAGATAGCGCGCAAACAATAAGAGCTGCCACACGTATCTAATAATCTGCGACCGAATGCTGCGTTGAGGAGAAAAACAATTTAAACCAAGATAAAGCTAGTCGCCGAAGCGGACGGAAGCAGTGTATTAAGAGGGAAGGCTCTTGATGATTTATGTACCGACCAATAGGGATATAGCAGAACACCTACCCGCTCGGGCGGCTCGGCGGCGCGGCCGCGTGCAGCGCGAACCACCGACAAAAGAACGCTGATTGATGATCGGTGTCTGCCCGCTATGCGCTTTGAATATTTTATTAGGCAATTGTAAAATATATACCGTCATGTATCATCGTGCGAGATGAAACATACTCCAATCGCTCACTTGTGCTGAGACGGCTTTGTGCTTATCAACGATGGCGTAGTCGTCGCGTAACAGAGGAGAGATAAACATCCTTTGCATTAGGGAACGGGTGAGATGTTATATTCAGCAGACCTCCCGACTTTTTTAATGTACTGATTGGAAGCAGACTAACCCTTTTCGTAAAAATTATATGAAATTTCATTTTATAGTGTCTATAACGTAAGTTTACAACTTTTCTTCTAACTTTTCTTGTACATACATCATGCACAGCGTAGATATATATATGTATATATATATATATATATATATATATATATATATATATACATATTCTTCCAGAGAATGGTGTTAAGCGAATACCCGGAGGTAGAAAATCAATGCCTTTTTTTGTGTTTTTCAGCCAAAATCATAGACTGAAGGCAAAATGTTTCTTTGCGATATGAGCAATTGTGATAGCAACATAATTTTTTTAATCAACTAATTATATTATTATTCATAAAAACATTTACTTATAAATGTTTTTATCTGGTGCAAAAAATTAACAGAAAAACGAGATATTCGAAACACCAGATGTGGGATTTAATTTTGATGAAATTTAAAAAAGTTAACATAACTTACTTATCAGCTTTTTGCACAACATATTGGTGTTTCCACCTTTCAAGAATGAAAAATAATGATTTTTGTGCGTAATTAAAGAATGTGTAATAAAATTTGAGCCATATTCATCATGAAGAGTAACAAAATGATTCTCCAAATGATGACTCCTTTTTAGAATATTATTACTTGCGTCAGTTAAACTGGCTAAAGCCTATGATACCCTAAATCTAAATATATTATTTCTAAAAGGTGTTTTTTGGTCGAGCGGCTCGATCTCTTTAACTACTGCACCAAAAAAAATAAAAAAAATACCCACTTAAAGCTTATGTTTTCTACTTTGGGCGAAAAATATAAAAAAATTCGAAAAAAATCTTTTTGTTAATAAAAAAATTAATTTTTATAACAATTGGCATGAGCGCCATCTGTGGGCGACACATCAAATATCTTAGCCAAATTGTATACTTGGAACACGCTAGATGGCGATATAGTGCGAAGACTTCGCACGGGTCAGCTAGTAATACATTAAATTAAAAACAAAATTTAATTAATTTCTCTGCTCTATCTAAAATTGTTGTATATATATTTTTATGTGTTAATTGTTAAAATATATGCGAAATAATATAGTTTATTATTGGGTCAAATTTTAAGTTTCTCTGTCAAAAGTTTTCCGAGAAAAAAAGATTCTGACCGACTGACAGATGAACAGAGAGGTGACTGATGTTAACCTTAATATACTCGCGCGTTGGTCTCTCAGACCGATAAATCAATAATTCCTTGTTTTCTCAAAAAATATCCACACTTTTTTTTGCGGTTTTTAATAGCCTCTTATAGAAATATACCTTGTAATAATTTTTTCACAAGCCACCGTATAATCAACAGTACGATTAGTAAAAAATTAAATTAGTAAAAATAAAAAAAACTGCCGTAGGAATTTACAGTTAAAGGCCGTAGAGATATGATCAGTTTATTTGGACACCGAAATAATTACCCTCTAGTTTCATATTTGCCAAAAAAAATAAAAATGTTACTAATTTCTAGTATGCATGCTGATGCTCAAATAAATGAACAAACTGGAAAATCAGATATAATTATGGACGACAATGCTACAAAAGGGAGCGTTGACACGGTACGCAAAGTGTGCCAGACCTATAACTGTGCTAGAGGAACTAATCGGTGGCCGATGGTTATTTTTAGAACCTTATGAATGTTTCGGGGATAAAGTCTTATATAATATATGGGCTAAACAATATCAACATAAAAACAAGCTGCAGGAAGTTTCTAGAGATGCTTTCATATGATCTCATTGTGCCCAATCTAAAAAAACGGGCATTCATTTCAAGTTTGCCAAGAACACTGAGACAAAGGATGTTCGAAATATGCCAACTTGATAATCAAGAATCTTCATCTTCTGATAACCATCAAGCAGGTCGTTGTTCATTCTGCTCTTCAAAAAAAAGCGAAAAACACGATACAACTGCATGAAATGCTAAAAAATATTTTTGTCTCGAGCATGCAGTTATGGTCTGTTCTGATTGTGACACCGATGAAACCATTAATGATTAATACTTTTTTTTGCTATTTTATTATTCTTGTCACTTTTATTTATTATATTTCATAATTAAAATTATATTCCATAATTATTATATTTCATTAAAAAAATAATTAACACAAAAAAAGTTTAATTTTGTTATTTAACTTAGAGTACCAAAAATTACGTTATTTTTTAAGAGGCTGATTTAAAAGACTATTTCTACCAAATAAAGTTAAAGTATTAATAGTTTTTTGCAGTTTTTTATTCAATTATAACTTCTTCTTTAAAATGAAAACCAATAATACTTAAAAAGTATATAATTATAATAATATAGACGTGAGCAATTTTCGGTCTGAGATACCGTGCGCAAGTATATGCATAATGCTTTTGCGTGCGAGTATACGAATGTTAAAAGAGTTATTTTTTATAAGGAATGAAATACTGTCAAATAAGTTAAGACAAAAAAAATTATTGCGAAAATATTGTTTATGTGGAAAAAAATTAACAGAGTGATTTCATGCACATTTCTTTATTTGCTTATAATAAAGGAAACATTCTATTTTGTACAAATAAGCGTTTCAATGATGATATCAATACAATCAAAAAATTCAGTACGTCTACAACGTATAAGGATAGCACACTTCAAAAACTTACTCATCACAAACTTCTCACTCCTAACAAACTAGTACATACACACTCACACTCTGCACAAACACACTCTGGTGCAATCGCGATTAGGTGGTTGAGGAATTGTAAACCGAGGATAAGTGGGAAACCAGGATACCAGATACGAAAAGGAAGGGTTTTTTTTATAATAAATCAACATTTTCTATTTAACAATTGGAAAATAAATTTCATCAAATAAACTTAATTTATGTGTTCCAAAAGGTGGTACCCGTCTATATACTAATAAAACAAACTGTGCATGGTCTTTGCAATATCCAAAATTAGATTTAGCATAAGTTTTCCTTCAATCAAACATAGGAAAAAATAGGAAAAAATTATTTTTGCTAAAATGCACTTAATGTTCTCAATAAAGTTCAATAATGACAATCGTACACTTAATGATAATTTTAATAAAAACCCACCTTATATTTGTACATCATATTGTTGCTCCAGCAGTCTCCGTGTCCGAGAACGCTTATACCTCTCGGCTGGATATTTTCCGTCACTCGATCATATAAATTTTCTCCAAATTTGGTCAGTTTTTCTTTTAGTTCATCCGTGTCAAGATTTTCAACGGCTTTCGCTATCGACGATGCAAGATAGCCATTTAATTGTTCTTTGAACTCCGGGGTTACATCTGGGACAAAGAAGCATTCTTTCATATTCTCTACTAAGTAGGAATATTTCTCAGGATCATCCCTTTGCAGAACAAATGAAAGGGCATGGTATTTACCAATAGCCTCCAAGGTCAAACGTGTATGTTCAAAGTCATATTTTTCGAATCTGTTGAATATTTTGAAGCCGGATGCCTTTAAATCTTCCAACACAAGTGTTTCACTTAAATATTGTTTGGAGGTTTTAAAGCATTTTGGAAAGTGCAGTTTGTCCCTTTTCGGAATGACTGCTTTTTTCTGCAACTTTTCGAATTCTGGCAATATATTATCGTACACAAAAAATTCACGTCCGTATATCTGGTCAATCGGAAATTGTGTTCTCGTAACTTCAGCGACTGGTGCTACCTTGACTATAAGTTCTATTTTTTTGCCGGAAACCGCCGCCTGTACACCGTATATTGTTCCCAAATAATTTTCCCCTTTCAGTTTAAACAAATTCACAGAAATTTCCGCATCTTCAAAGCCTTGTTCCTTTAAGACTTCTTCTACGACAATTTGCACTTTATCAGGAAGAGAGTCCGATGAACCGTTCATTGTAATTTTTTATTCAACAATTTATTTGTTAAACTTATATTATATATGGTGGATGCTATTTTATACAAACGTAGCTGAGCCAGATAGAGTCTGATAAACGTCCTCAGTGACCATTCACGGTAAACACTTGGTTCTGACTGAGTTAGTGCTGAGTTAATATGCTTATTGTCGTTATATAAAAAAAAATCGCTATCATTTAGTTGATAATGTCGTTTCACAGGGTGGTGATAAAGTTACGTGTCTATTATTTGTTAAACTTATATTTGAAAGTTGTTTTGAAGATGATAAGAAATTGTTCTACATTTTATTAACCAAACATTGTTATAAATGACAATAACATGCAAACAATCGAATAAATTCGACAGAAATAATTTGTATTATAATTATCCGTAACAAATGTTTCAAAACGCTTTACAGCTACTGGAAATCGTTAATTTGTTTACCTATGTAAACAAATTAACGAATAGCTGTAAGTCTTTAAATTTCCAGTAGCTGTAGAGTTTTGAAACATTTGTTACAAATAATTATAATACTAATTATTTCTATCGAATTTATTTGATTGTTTGCATGTTATTGTCATTTATAACAATGTTTGGTTAATCAAATGTAGAACAATTTCTTGCTTTGAAAATTCATTAAATTTTGCAGCTCAAGATTAAATATGATAGTACAACTTGATTATTATATATTTTTGCCAAAAAAATATAAAAATCAAATTATACCATATGTAAAATTGGATAGATCGTTTATACATGTTTTCGAATTGAAAAAAGTTAGTGTTTCATGGATGAAAAGCGAAACATTTCTAATATTAAAAACATCGTTTAAAATACAATAAGAAACGTACTGGCACATAAAAAAAATTTGCCATATTTTAAAGACTTATATTTAACTAATTTCCAGAAAAATACTTGTAATATTTAATAACCAGCAAATTCGTTACCAACAAATTTGTTACCACTACCAAAACGTATAAATGGTCATCAAATTACGATCATTAAATATTTCCAAATTGTACCTATCCGATGTTCCTATTATGATCCTCTTATGATGTTCCTATTATGATTGTATCTATCCGATGTTCCTATTATGGTCCTCTTATGATGTTCCTATTATGATTGTATCTATCCGATGTTCTTATTATGGTCCTCTTATGATGTTCCTATTGTGATTGTGCCGATCCGATGTTCCTATTATGATTACGATATACGTAAACAATTTATACCCAAACAAGTATGTTTCAAACGAAATAGATATATTATTTTATCACAAAACAAATACTGCCGAAAAGTGTTTTTTGATCACAATAAAATAGTGTTTACCAAATTAAAGGAAATAACTCATCACTTTATAATTTCATTGATACCATAAATATTAACTTATTGTCAGATACATATTGTCTATATCTTGCTTCATGAACTACGACATATATACGAGATGTAAGATTAAAAGTTATTAGAGTATCAACAATGGAACCAACGATCAAGTTTGCAATTCAATTATTGTTATTTTCGAAATAGTCTCTGTAGCATTATATGTGTCGTTTCATTCTATGGAACCACTGAGAGAAGTAGTCGATCAACTCTTATTTGGAAGTGTTTTCCACTATTTTTTCAGTGAGTTTGGCACGTGGGAATCGTATCCTCAGCATTTACCTTTTTTCTTGGGAATAAATAGACGTAGTATGGTTCGAGAATGGGAGTTCATTTCGGATGATCTGTAATTTCTGCACCCGATGTAGTCATATATTCAGTCGTTCATCTGGTTGAGTGTGGTGAGTCGTTGTAGTAATGAAATAGGATTCTACTACGTATACCAGTCTGCGGTAACTGTTCTTTTATTTTATGGAACAATCGTAGCATAATAACCAGTCCGTCCGAAGAACGTATCGACCGTTTTTTTTCCAGCACTTCATTCTTTCTCTTAACATTTGTAAGCATCTCTTGGGAAGGAAACATCCGCTGTGCAGACTGCTTCTTCATATTCATTCAATCCAGCTTTTATCACACGTAATGTGATAAAAGCTGGATTGTGTAACCATTATTTGAGTAACCTTCGTGGAATTCTTTTAACATGTCGTGATATTAATCAATGCAGCGGTATTTTTGAGTTTCGTCAAGTCATAGGATATCCACTTAGCATAAAGTTTCGTTACAAAGATTTTCAAAGTTTGAACTTGTTACAAATTTATTTTCCATTTCCCATAATTTCAAATGACTAATTCTTCGAACTTTCATTGCTACCTCCGCACCACATTCGGCGACAACTATTGTGTAGCCAGTAATTTAATAGCAGATAATTATCTGATTTTGACGGTAGACGGGTGAGGGAAATTTGGTACTAGTTTACAAGCCATTAACACATTATCTCAGATAACTAAATAAAAATTACTAAAACTTTTCATCTCTTCAATTTTCATTTTATTTTAATAAATCAAATTACCATTAGAGCCTCAAATTTTATTATGGTGATTCTTTAAATTATGGCAAATTGTATAGTTATTTAGAAATTATTTATATTTTCAGTAAATAAGTGTCTTTTCAACCGGCCTATAGATTATATTATATAAACATCGATAAATTATAAAGACGCCAAAATATTTTTTACATACTGTCGTTTAGTATTAACTCTGATTATTATTATTATTAGCATAAAGATAATATACTTTTATCTAACGTATAACAATTTTTTTACGAAATGTTGTATCTGCGGATATAGATTTACATTGTCATCGAGAAAACGAAATATCATGCTGTGTAGGTCAATTTATCTAGATACACGTGTTGGTGAGACGTTAAAATATACATGTATATATATACTTTTATATACATATTGTTTAATTTTTGATTAAACAATATGCATATAAAAGTATATATACACATGTATATATATATATATATATATATATATATATATATATATATATATGTATATATACTTTTTCGTAATTTAAAATGTTACCGTGAAATTTTGTCTACATTATTGTAAAAGTTTCTACGATGCGTAACGATATTATTACGAAATTAAATTATAATACTGTAATATGTTCATTTAAATAAAACCTTTACTATGAAACAGCTTTCTTTTTGGATCGAAATATTTTTCCGAGTGCGACATTTTTTTTTGCTTAATTTAAGAGAAAACTAAATAATTTTTTTTTACCAAAAATGTCTCAGAGAAAAGTACCTAGAGTAAAACTTTTTTGGAAATAACAATTTTATGGAAATACGAAAACTGTGAATGTACGATCATTTAATTATTTTTCTTTTATTTGTAGTAAGAAAATTAAATCTTTTTTCGTAATAAAAGTATTGCTCCTGTTATATATTCACGTTTTGACGGTATTAAATATTGAAATGAATGACGATATCTTGGCTATTTGCTCAAACAATTTTGGAAGAAATGTCGTCTTTTATTAGTAGTAAGAAAATTAGATCTTTTTTTCGTAATAAAAGTATTGCTCCTGTTATATATTCACGTTTTGACGGTATTAAATATTGAAATGAATGGTGACGAATCTGACGATATCTTGGCTATTTGCTCAAACAATTTTCGACATTAGTTTGCGATAATGCCTCGCACGCCACATATTTGTAGATACATTGCGGGAATTTAAGTTCATATGGACACCGTATGTATTACAAGTAATTAATTTAAGTCTTTTGCGAATGTGCATGGGAACCATACTTGAAACACAATTATGACCGTACAACTCTGATTGAAGGACATACTTGATATATTAAAGCAAAAAGAGACTATGACTGCACTTTGTTTTAACAGTTTATAAAGTACAATTATTGTTAACGGTGAAATTGTTAAATTTATGTTCTGTTCCATGTACATTCTCTGACATTTTTAAAATTTAATTTTTGCGTACATTTCTTTCAAACGGGTTTTATATATATATATATATATATATATATATATATATATATATATATATATATATATATATATATATATATATATCAGCAGTTTACTTCGTTTAGTAAACTGCTAAACGAAGTAAAATGATAAATTTTAATAATTAATAACAATTAATTTTTTTGGTGATTTAATATGCGTAATTAATTTTCTTGGCGATTCAACATGCAGATCATTCTTTTTTATTTCATTTTCATTATCAGAAATCATTATGAGGTTCGTGAAATAATCAGATTTTTTTGCTCAAGTTAAAAATGACTAGTCCTATTTTCTCATTTCATATATATTACTAGCTATGGAAAACAAAAAAATGCTAAAGGATACGCAAATTTCTCTAAATTAAATATTCCTGAAAATGTACTTTAATATAATAAAAGGTAAGTACTTATGTAATTAGCTATTGATAAACGTGTTGATTTGTTAAGTATATAGTAATCCTCGTCAATAATAGTTAAAAAATTATCATTGTTACTCTTAAAACATGCCAGAAAGCGATGTTATCGCATTTACATGTGTAAGCGATCTAACCGAAAAATATCCCCTATCCGAAAAATAGAGACATAATATGACTAATAAATAATTTCTAATAAATAATGAAAAGTCCATTGTGAACATATCCTAAGCTTTTAACGCTCGTGCCGCTTCACATTGCGGAGCGCTCTCAATTCGCCACGTGACTCGCCTCATTACTCACGCCGCTTGCATTAATGGCGGTTTTCTGAACAAGATCAAAGGAATGGCGAGGCGAACGCCTAAATTAGGTAATATGTATGTATGAGTTATATATGGGTTACCCTTGCAACTATGATTTCGTAATTTAGGGCGCTTCGTGATTTTAAATACCGCTGTATACATCAAATTATATTTAATGGTAGTATTTTGTAACATAACAGTATTAATTTATTTACAGTAGTATTCTGTATATGAGTGCTCGCCACTTATATGTATGTATATATTTTGTAGTTACCTAAGAATAAAATCAGTAATCACTCATCGATGATTGCCACGGGCGTGCACGGATGATATATCAAATTATGATTGCATTGATTTTTAAATCGATCCAAGTAAAAATAAATTGTAACATCACAAGTTAATGAAAATTAAAGAACAAATTAAATGACATAAGCATTTTCAACATGTCGCCCCCCGTTTTCGACACATTTTTGCACACATTTTTTTGTTTGATCGTGGACTCTATTAAATAAAGAAATTTCTTGGTCAATGGTACTTTAAGTTTGCCAAAAGCATCGATAATACGCGCACGCATCTCTATTTCACTATCACAATCTTCTGCAAACGCTAAGTATAAGATCCCCACACGAAGAAAGCCAATGGGTGACCCCATTGGCGTCTGGTGAATGTCGAGGCCTACGTTTAGGTCCAAATCGATCTATCCACAGGATGGCAAACATATCGTTTAGCCTGTCACGAAGTTCAACAACGGAGTGCGGTGATGCAACACAACTGAACAGAAAGAGATTTCGCAATCCACTAAATTAATAATTGACTTTGACTACGAATGCTGCTCGCATACGAGAGAAGAGTGACAACATAGCATCTCTCTTTTCTCACTTGTCAACCCATTTTCATATTTATTACTTATCCGTAATATATAATTTATTTGCAACGTTCAAACGGGTGGATTAGTTATTAATAATAACTTTACCTAGCGGTAAGGTGTGCGTAATGAAATATTTAAGGATTTGTGCTGACAGTTTTTCTTAAAATGTTTATAGTGCAATAATTTCTAAACCCTTTGAGATAATAAATTCCGGTTTTCACCAATGATCTATATACAACCAGGAGATTCATGGGTTTCGTTTCCGGATAGGGGTCGTGGATATTCTGTATACCTGAAATATTCTCTTAATTGGTGATTAAATTTCATGTGAAACTAATCGCTTTTATGTATTGTAATATATAACTTAAATGTTCTCTTAACTGATGATTGAATTTTATTTCAAATGAATTGCTTTTTTACCTTGCAATGTATAACTCAAATATTCTCTTAATTGGATATTGAATTACATTTGAAACTAATCGCTTTCACAATTAAATGAAATTACGTGATGTAGTATTATTTCTACTTTCTTTAATTTCTTTACCACGACCTAGGTTTCGTTGTATTACAACATCTTCAGGTGGGCTATTAGCAAAGATCAATCAATCGACCGACTTATATATAGTTGGATCTGTAAAAAAATCATAGAAACGTCACACAAACGGCACACATTTTAAAATACAAAGTTATTCACAAACGGCACACATTTTAAAATACAAAGTTATTCACAAACGGCACACATTTTAAAATACAAAGTTATTCACAAACGGCACACATTTTAAAATACAAAGTTATTCACAAACGGCACACATTTTAAAATACAAAGTTATTCACAAACGGCACACATTTTAAAATACAAAGTTATTCACAAACGGCACACATTTTAAAATACAAAGTTATTCACAAACGGCACACATTTTAAAATACAAAGTTCTGCACAAACGGCACACATTTTAAAATACAAAGTTATTTTAAATAAATTTTAAAAATAACTTTGTATTTTAAAATGTATATTTATTAGGTCTTCAAAAAACACATTAGACGATATACTTATATTTTTACATGGTAAGAACATAGACTTATTTTATTTTGTAAGGACAGGCCCATAGCAACCGAAAAATATTCCACCAGAAACGTTGCTAATTTTTTTCTGCCTGTCTGTTATTTGGTGCGTCAATCATGCGAAATCTATTTACTGAACGGATTTTGATGAAATTTGGTATGGTAATAGTTTATACCCAAGAGCAACATAGGAGGGAAAAAAGAAATTCTATACTACTTTTCTTATTCCGAATTTCACGCGAACCAAGTCGTAGACACAGCTAGTTTGAAATATTTGCAAACAACTCGACATTGTCTTACATTGTAGCTCTCTCGTAACTGGACATTGTCCCTCTCTAAACCAATTTAAATTGATTGTATAAAATGTTTGGAAATATGCTTTCCTGCTTTATTTATATTTTTTTTATAAATGTAAATAAAACAGGAAAGCATAACGTAATTGAAGATGATTTAATAATATTCGATATAACATATGAATTATATTGCGAAAGAGTTGTCGAAAATTCGTGTTTTTTTCTGTGGTCAGTAAAAATTTAAATGTGTTCCTGAATGAGTTGGTATATTTCTATATGTCTTGTACATTACCAATTTTGCACTAAAGTAATAAACAAATATTTTAAACGAAAAAATATAAAATACGAGAACGCTTGAAATGATTATCGAAAACATGCCGTAGATATGTACCTGCATGTAGACGGAGAGTATTATAACATTATAATTTATTTAAGTTTTACTTTTTTAAATCTTCACCTTTTCATCGCTGAAATATATATATCGATGTTTGCATAATCATCTTACCAACGCCGACAACTATAGGTAAGTACGTAACCTCCCTATACAGGGAATAAATTAAAATTGATTGGCACAGTATGAAATGCATATAATTAAGCCACCTTAATTTCGAATAATTTCTGACATATCTTTATAGTATAATGCAGGTATATCTCTATATAATAATTGTCTTTTGTTAAATAAAAATCTTTCTTTTCATTACTTAATCGAAAACTTTCTGCCAATCTGTGCCTTTTTTATGTATATGTAATATGCTTTTAGCGTTCAATTTAATACAATATATCGATGTTATCTCATTTAACTAGACCATACGTTCGAGAAAGAGCTTAGTCTTTCGTTTAATTACAACACTGTATCAATTTAACACCATTGATCAAAAAGTGCAAACGTTCTTGTTGTTTATATGAATGACTAAAGAAATAAATTTTAATGCGCTGTGCCGCGTGGGACACACGCCGCGCCCTCTATGTAATATTTCTATTATGAGTACAAGACAAGAAATGAATGTTCGAAATATCTAGTATAGATGGCGCTGTCTTTGACTTTTATTAAAATTGATATTTTCTGGAAATAAAATTCTAAATGGGTTAACGAAGATTATTGGAGTCTTTCGGCGGATGGATGGGAGCAGGGGAAAGGGAGATTCGCCAATGCAGAAATAAATTTAGTTGATCATGTTCGTTATTGAGCACGGATCAGTTTATTTCCATTCAAGCTGTGAAAATCGGTGTTGTTTCTGTTTTATTAAAACTCTGTTTATTATAATTCTGTTTAGTAAACAATAATTATTATTTTCATAAAATAACAATGATAATTAACCAAAAACAACGATAATTCCGAAGGATTATTTATTTAATTATGATTAAATGATTGGTTTCATGATTTTGTTGAGATTTTTGAGCACCTTCAGGGTTATAAATTTTTAATTTTACTGATAATTTATGTAGAATACTTCTTTTTGAAAATGCTGCTAATAAATATACCTAATGGAGAGAAAACTCTTCTGAAGTCACTTTTCTTTAAATAATAATTTCCATGAAGTTATGAGTTTTAATTTGTAAGTTCGACGAAATATCTCTTACAACATTTTAATTGATAGAATTTTGAATACAATATCATCTACTAAACTAATTGAACTAAGGTTGTATGTTTGGGATACTGAGCGGAAAAATCCCCAAAAATTTACTTCTAGTGAACAGAAAATGATAACATAAATCGTTATTGAATTTTATCCTAAAAGTAACCAAATCTATGAAAATCTGATACTAGACCATTAATTTTATATTTATATAGGTCTGATGGTTTCTGCTGGAACATAGGTAGCTCGCTCCAGTCAGCGTCCATTTTAAATTCGTCAATTGATGGCGCCGATTCCGCCGCAGTGTTGAAGATCAGAACGTTACCGACAGCCGCACAGAGGGGATAGATATTATACGTTTTCAGATCCTCCAACATCGTTGACCAGGGGTAGCATTTCTCCACGTCCATGGAGAAGTAAGCGAGATGGTCGCGAATGCCGTTGTGGTAGGCCTCGAGCATGTCTTCGTAGTGTTCTTTGCGCAAGTCCTGGTCCGTGCAGCAGAATATGAAGTACATTATGTCTAGAACGGGCGAACCGTATCTGCCGACTTGGAAGTCCAGGAGACGAATGTCGATTGGTTTTCCATCCTGAAAATTAATTTTAAAAATCAATAAAAGTGAGATATTGGTTTAAAGCAAGAAGTCTTTCTGATCAATATTTAGCGTTAAATATAATTTTGCGTTAATTATACTGAAGTATAAGTTTTTAATAAATGAGTACGATATCTTTCTTTGACAATTTAATGTTTCTTAGATTCTTAGTTTAATGTTTATTTATTTTGTAACATACATCTTGTCGCATCAGATTGTTTGAATAACGTTAACTCTTTGAAATTATTGGAATTAATTGATTGCTTAACAAATTTATTCTACTTTCTTAATTAATTCATTAACAATGAATTAGAGAGAACCATATTTTTAAAATCCAACTACCAAAAATTACAAGACCACTGACAATACTGTCCGCTTTACAATATGATCGCGACGAAATATGTAAACTAATTAATATATTTACAATTCATGTAAATATAATATAAGGTAATCATTATATTACACTCATTCCATATTAGTTGTCTCAACTTGTCTTAGGGCTTTGAGGGGGCTTTATATTTCTTATCCTTTCGCACTTACGATAATCGATTACAAAACGAATTCTATCCTAAGTATTTATGGATAATTACTAAGATCTATTAAAATTGAAAATTTTACCAACTTGGCTTTCCCACTGGCCAGGTAATTTCTGAGACAATGTATCTTTTTACACAGGCTTTATTTCTTTTATTCTTTCGCATTTACGATAAATGGTTATAAAACGTATTTTATCATTGCCAAGTATGTGTGGATTATTACTAAGATCTATTAAAATTGAAAATTTTGACAACTTGGCTTTCCCACTGGCCAGGTAATTTCTGAGACAATGTATCTTTTTACACAGGCTTTATTTCTCTTATTCTTTCGCATTTACGATAAATGGTTATAAAACGTATTTTATCATGCCCAAGTATGTGTGGATTATTACTAAGATCTATTAAAAATGAAAATTTTAACAACCTGGCTTTGGTAGTGGCTGGTAATTTCTGAGATAATATATCTTTTTGTATAGGCTTTAAATGTCTTATCCTTTCGCACTTACGATAAATGGTCACAAAACGTATTTTATCATGCCTAAGTATGTGTGTGTAATTACTAAGATCCATTAAAATTGAAAATTTTAACAACCTGGCTTTGGCAGTGGCTGGTAATTTCTGAGGTAACATATCTTTTTAAATAGGCTTTATAAGATGTTGTAATACAACGAAACCTAGGTCGTGGTAAAGAAATTAAAGATAGTAGAAATAATACTACATCACGTAGTTTCATTTAATTGCGAATAATGAATTTCTACAAAATTAACGCCAAATATATTCAATCACTGTTTTTTTTATAATTTCGGCTGTAACCGCTTCGTAGATTTTCGTAGTTTCAGAGATTTGGGCGAGAGAAAACATTTTTTGTGGATATTTTTAACAGTTTCTCCAGAACCACTTTACATAAAGTATGGACAAAAAAATAGTTTCATAATCTTTATTATTTTGAAAAAAAAACTATTATATTTTGGTTTTCTTTAAAATTTTCATTTACATATTCCTGAGTGTTAAGGTAATTGTGAAACTTGCTGTCAACTAAATTCGCTGAATTTTTTATATATTATTCAAACTATAAATATATAACTTATTTAGAAAAATTTAAAAATTGTTTACCGCTTGGTTTTGATAAAAATCGCTTTCAAAAATTGTACAATTAATATTATAGGAAAAGTAGTAATTTCACCACATTTTTAATTTTGTATAAAAAAATCGTCCAGCGATTTGTTTAAAAAACTAAGTCAATGTAAAATGATATTATATTGACATTTTGAAAAAAAATTATTTAATATTTAATTTTGCTAAAAATCGCTCTTAAAAATTGTATAATTAACATTACAGGTACATATACAATAGTTATAATTTGACATTTTTTTATTTTATTTAAAAAAAATCGTCGAGAGATTTATGTAGACAAGTACTAACTAAATCAATGTGAAATGATGTTATATTAACATTTTGAAAAAAAAAATATTTTTCCTTTAGTTTTGGTAAAAATCGTTCTCAAAAATTGTACAATTAATAGGAAAATTACAATTTAACAGAAAAATCACATCACTACACTTAATTTCATCATTTCACTACACTTAATTTTATTTAAAAAAAAATGCGTCGAGCGATTTGTCTGAAAAACTAAGTCAGTGTAAAGTGATTTTATATTAACATTTTGAAAAAAAAAAATAATTTTCAAGAAAATGTTTAATAACAAATTTTGGATCTGACTGTCATGCGACAAGTACTTTAACTGCCGATAGCTGTACATGTGAATGAATATGCTTCATCATTGTGTCAAATTTTGTCAATGTTTTTGCTTTACAGTGAAAAAAATGGGAAGTACATTTTTAACAATATCTATAAAATAATTTTAGAAAAAATTCTGAGAAAATAATTTGTTTGATTTCTTATTCCTTTTTTTCAGCCAGTGTCCCAGACGTGCATAAAATTGGAAAAAAAAATTCAATTACTTTTTTGACATCTAAAATTTTTACAGATATATTTAAGTGTTAGTAAAACTTTTTGGTTGTAAATAAATGACAGACGGACATATAGATAGAAATGTAAGTAATCTTACAATGGTTCATTTGGTTATTACTTTGTTTTCTGAGGTACGAATCCATGAAAAGCTAGGTAAGATGAATTAAAAATGACAACCAAAGATTCGTTGGAAAAGCTTAAATAAAGAAAAACATGAAAAAGTTCACTTTTGCGAAAGTGCCCCTAAAGTTCTATAGATTCATATACTTAATAATGATTTTAATAAAACCCACCTTATATTTGTACATCATATTGTTGCTCCAGCAGTCTCCGTGTCCGAGAACGCTTATACCCTTTGGCTCCAGATTTTCCGTCACCCGGTCATATAGATTTTCGCCAAATTTAGTTAGTTTTTCTTTTAGTTCGTCGGTATCAAGATTTTCAACGGCTTTCGCTATCGACAATGCAAAATAGCTATTGGATTTTTCTTTATACTCCGGGGTTACATCTGTAATAAACAAACATTCTTTCATGTTCTCTGCGAAGTAGGCGTATTTCTCAGGGTCGTCCCTCTGCAGAACAAACGAAAGGGCATGGTATTTGCCAATAGCTTCCAAGGTTAAACGTGTATGTTCAAAGTCGTACTTATTAAATCTGTTGAATATTTTAAAGCCGGATGCCTTCAAATCTTCCAGCACAATTGTTTCACTTAAATATTCTTTCGAAGTTTTATAGCACTTTGGAAAGTGCAGTCTATCGCATTTTGGAATGCCCGCATTTTTTTGTAACTTTTGGAATTCTGGCAATATATTCTCGTACACAAAAAATTCACGTCCGTATATCTGGTCAATCGGAAATTGTGTTCTCAAAACTTCAACGACTGGGGCGACTTTCACTATAAGTTCTATTTTCTTGCCGGAAACCGCCGCCTGTACACCGTATATTGTTCCTAAATAATTTTCCCCTTTCAGTTTAAACAAATTCACAGAAATTTCCGCATTTTCAAAGCCTTGTTCTTTTAACACTTCGTTTACGACACCTTGCACTTTATCGGGAAGTGTGTCCGATGGAGCGTCCATTGTATTTTTTTATTTGACAATTTATTTGTTAAATTACGTATAAAGGATACGATTTTATACAATCTTAGTTGAGTCAGCTGGAGCTTGATGAATATCTGCAGCGACCGTTCACGGCAAATGCTCTGTTCTGACTGAGTTAATGTTTATTGTTGTTACAAAAAAACGAGTACTGTCAGTAAGTGGATAATATCGTTTTCCAAGGTGCCTATAAAGTAATTTGTCCATAAAAAGATCACCGACTTCCGATGACTCGACAATTTTTAGCCGATGTTTATCAGAAATACTTGGAATGTCAATAAAATTTAAATTTTTTTATAATTTATCATTAAAATGTTCCTGAAATTATTTTTTATTCGACGATTAAAGAGAAAATGTGACAAATTAATTTATGACATAATCTTATTGTTGACTGCAATACACTGTCACTTATGACATTTTTAAGGGAAAAGAAATATACGATTATTTTTTTGTTTTCATAATTTGTAAGACGAAGATTATGATAGAAAAAAAAATCTTGTCAAATAGGAGTAGAATTTGCACTATAAGTATTCCGGGCACATTTAGGTTCTTATAAACAATTAACGGTACATAATAATCTATTATACCATTTACAAATATTAATTTTTCATAACGTATATGTATTACCCGCCATAACTTTTCGAGGCATAAAAGTATGGTGCATATTTATGTAATTATGACATCCAAAATCATGGCCATAGCTTTCCTACAAGCTTTTGGGTAGGCTTTTAAAAACTCGACTTTCTTCATAATTTAGGTTGAGTAGTGTCGGAAATAAGGGGGAGAGGGAATATATTCAGTATATAGTGTCCGGGTGGTTGGGGGGGGGGGGGGGTTTGGGGGTTGGGGTTTGAGGTTAGGTGTTTATTATTTTCGTATATTTTACAGCACATCTCTGCAGACATACCACCCAACATTGTGAGAATAATATACCGTACACTATAAAAAGGAATTTTAAAAAAATTCAGTTATTTAATTAGCCCTTTCCAAAAGTTATACATGAATAATTTTATGAAATTGTTTAAAATAGTTATGTGTGGATAAATGAATAAACTTTTTTTACATTGCTGTCATTTTGCAAGGTTTCTTATCTCAAAAGGAAAAATGAAACCCTTATAATATAATACACGTGTCTGTCTGTCAGCCGGTTCCAGACGATTTTCTCAGAAATTATACGAAATAGAAACTTCAAATTTGGCATAGTAATTTATTTTATCAATCAACATATTTTAGACTCTTTTTCAAGTATTCATTTAAGAATTAAAGACCAGGTAACAAAAGTACTCAAAAAAGTAAATTTTATGTACCTTGTGGTATATCATTTGGAAAAGCGTATTATTAGGAGTACAGAAATATATTTTTCAAAATAGAGCAACTTCTTTCTTGTGTCCGAAACTGCTGAATCAAAAAGCATCAAAAAACATGATCGGTAAAACCTGACTAGAAAATTACAAGATAACTATAGCGGTTATTCTGGATGTTATAATTTTTGAAATATGCACATGTATATATTGCCTGTGAAATATACGGTACCGATGTATTTACGGTGTGAAATATGTAGTAGGCAACATATTTACGATGTAAAATAAGTAGTAGGCAATATATTTACGATGGAAATATGTAGTAGGCAATATAATTATGGCATGAAATATGTGGTAGGCAAATATTTACGGTGTGAAATATGTAGTGGGCAATATACTCGTATTTACGGTGTGAAAAGTGTAGTAGGCAATTTATTTACGACAGAAATATGTAGTAGGCAATATAATTACGGTGTGAAATATGTAGCAGAAAAAATATTTACGGTGTGAAGTAGGCAATATATTTATGTTGTGAAATATATAGAATGTAATATATTTACGGTGTGAAATATGTAGTAGGAAATTTATTTACTATGTGAAATATGTAGTAGGCAATATATTTACGGTGTGAAATATGTAGTAAGCAAAATATTTACGATGTGAAATATGTAGTAGGCAATATATTTACGGTGTGAAATATGTAGCAGACAATATATTTATGGTGCGACAAATTAATATTTGTAAATAATAGAATAGGCATAATATATCCTTTAATGTTTATAAATACTTAAATGTGTATGGAACCGTCGGAGTGCGAGTTCTAATCACGAGGGTTATTTCGCATGAAGTCCTCGTAGCATGCATATTGAATCAATCGAAATGATTTATAATACCCAAATTTGGTACAGTGTATTGTGCAGAAGAAGCATTTTAATAATTTTTAAAAACAATAGATTATACGATTTTTCAAAAATCGAATATCGTATTCACTCGTAACTTAACCTCTACATTATTTACAATTTACAATTGATAAAATATTGCGCTGAAACTGACAAACATGTAACTAAAACTTTTTATTTCTCAATTTTCAAAGGACCTCTGTGTTCTTTGCACGCTTGTATTTGATGTAACTTAAAATGGTAATCTATATATTAATATGCGCAGAAGAAATTTTGTATCTATTTCTAAACGTATTGCGCGCTCGAAGATTGGTAAAATTTGGCATAGTTAAAGTTTATATGGAGAAGGAGTGTAGGAAGCTAACATTTATGTATAATATGTGTTATAAATACATTAAATTATATGTTATAAATACATTAAAAGATTCATTGTTTACGTTCATACTGGCAATGTTAAGCAGATAACAGTCTCTGGTCAAACAATCGCATAGAGTGGAGATGTCGCCAAAACAATTTTAAAATGTTAGATTGAACGAATAACGTTGAAACTCAAAAATTTAATAAATTACCGTTGAATTTCCGACCCTGGGCAGCTAGAAGTTATCATTAAATTTTGCCGATAATTTATTAAAATAATTCTGTTATATATAAACTTCTAATTTTTTTATATTTATGGCAACACAATTACGATTTTTAAAACATCTTTGCCAATTCAAATTAAACCTTTACGATAGTTTTATTTTTGAAGGTAGATGTGAATATTTATTAAGTTTGATTATAGTTTGCCCTAAAAAAAGTAATTATTTCGTATTTAATCATAACCAAAATCTTAATTATTTACTATAGAAAAACCTGGAATAAAATTTTATAAGAATATTATTAATAATTTAATTTTAATATAGACAAGTTAATTTTGCGTAACGATTGCATTTCGATATTCGCTTCTATAGCGATCTATTTATGAGCTATTTAGTTATGTTCATATTTTCTGAAGTCTTTGATATAGCAATCACACACATATTTGAAGGTACTTTAGTTTGTTAATTTACTGTTAGACTAAGATCCAGATGGCGAAATGCAAATACAAGCAATGAGAATAATCATGTTTGAAAGAAAAAACTTTCATAACTTTAAATAAGGATTTGATACATCAATCTGGTCAGTCCTCAAAAAAAAATTTAAAGAAGAGAGAAGTGAAATTTCTTTGGCGACCTACAACATGATTCGTTAGTATATAGTAAGGGGTAAAACGGTAGAGAAAGAGACAGAGGGAGAGAGAGTGAGATAAAAAGGAAAATATTCTAAAAGACTTATAGTATTTATAGGATATAGACGATAGAGTGAGTAAGAGAGAAAGAGAGAGAGAGATAAAGGGGAAAATATTCTAAGACTTTTAGTATTTAGGTATAGATTTCGGGATAGTAGTTAAAGGATGAGAACAATATAGATAAAATATCAAGTACATTTCTTGTGATGTTTGTGTTGGTAAAGTTGACACTATAGCGTTATGGTAATTAAAATACGAAAAGTAAGTTCTTGACCGTATTTTTTAAATATCTTATAAACTCAGCATTTATTGCAGTTCCGGACTTTTTTGTTGTCATCTTAGGATTATTATTAACATACAGATGAAATTTTTCACACAGGATGTTATTAATTATATCCAATCATTATATACAAAATACACATTAAAAAACAATCACCCAATTAAAAAAATAACTGCGATACCAGTACCAGAATATAGATAAATGCGGATGTGGCGAGTCGGAATGTATTGATCCAGTTGTAAATTATATTTACGATGACTATACGTGCAGGGTCGTTGCGGATTTATGAATAAATTAAGTACATATGCTGTTAGTCTTATAATGAATGAGTACACGCAAACTTAGTAATAAATGAATCATAAATAGATAAATAAATCGACGAAATTTTGACAGTTTACTTTTGACAGACATAACGTACAAAGTAGTGAGCGCCATTTTTGTTTGATTTCGCGCATGCTTACATTTCTTGATTTATTCTCTCGTGTCCATCTATCTCTCTCGGTTATTAGTTAAGTAGCTATTTTCTCTCCTTCTTGCGCTAGATTCGTTATATTCAAATATTACAACTAAACGTTGAATGAAGTTTCACTTCAAAATGTGTAAAATAATGTATTCTTAAAGAAAACTGGGAATTATTATAATGATTTTAGAAAGCTGCATTTGATTATGATGAGGAGAGGCAAACATCTGAGAAGGTTAGATAACAGGGTCGGTTGTTTGAAAAGATCCTAAACTTGTACCAAATAAAGTAAGTGAGGTCACGGTGGTAAGCATAATTAAGATCAGTGGGTTTCAGAAATCACAGAGTAGATTATGCTGAAATCTTCTGACCACTATTGTTGTCAAAAAAGAGCTAGCTTCTTGCAAATCACTTAATTTCTTTGGTCACTTAGATACCATATTAAATATAAGTAACTCACGAAAGTGCATAGAGATGGTGCTCTAATGCAACTGCATTTAGGTGGTTTGATAGAACATATTAATTTAAATGAATTTCAAATGGCGCAGCTATCACATCATTATTATATATGACGCTAATTTTGATTGTGTTTTACTGCCCTCGCTATAACCGTATGTTAGACATGGCAAAAATAACATTTACGATGCTAATGCTAAATGTTAAGATAAAAATCGGTGTAAAGGTACTTTAGTAATAATTGCCAAATATATAGCCACGTGATGAATATCAATATATAGCCAATATATAGTCACGTGATGATATGAAACGTATTGCACACTCAGCTTATGTGTGCCTTAATTATCGACCAAAATGATGGAACTCAAGTTTTGACAAAAGAAGTAATTACAATCCAGGTGATTTTACGTGTAATCAAGCTTTTTGGAAAGAGGAGATCTTTGTCTAAAAATAATACCAACTTTTACTTTTTGTCATATTTATTATGATCTTAATATGCCTTCGAAAAATGACATGAGACTTCATCCTTTGGTCCGTACGTACATAGGTACGTATGAAGACATGCTGTGGATTGTAATCATTAATAGATCTTGGTGATCCTATTTTCTATCGATCAGTGAACTATGAGAAAAAACCTAATAATTTTCTCAATGGTTTGTTAAATAGTTTAATTTTTATAAACAATATTTTACAAAAACTTTCTTTTTGCGTGAACGGAGACTTTCCTTGTCCTCCGTTCTGTGGGGATCTCCTTGTTCGTTATGTCTGCACCCTGCTGTTTTTAACTTTTTTATTTCATTTAATAAACAATAAAAAAACACGAAGTACGCACTTTGGTTTTACCAACCATTTGTCTGCAATGGCTATAGTTTTTACACCACAAATTTTTCACAACTGGTGAATAATACACAAGTAACTTTTCAGCAATTAAATTCCGTTGCTGGCAACTACTATTCTATTTATAGGTATTTCTCAGCAAAGGGCGATATTTTATCGTTTTGAGTAGCGCGTTCTTCCGCTATTCCGCATTATAAATGCTATTATGCTGAAATTACGATGATTAAAAAAAAAAAGGTTAAAGAAAAAAAATAGTAGCAAAAGAAACAGCGTTAATTGTAAAACATAGAAAAATGTTTTAAATTTTAGTGATTGTGTTATTACTACGTTTAAAAAAACTATACTTGCAAGAATGTTTTGATTTTTCAAGAAAGTATAGAAGCTTATAACTCTTAGATATAAATCGTCAGATATTTTGGAAACTTTATAAGGGCTCCTGAAAACATGTCATTTTGAAACTACTTAAATGAAATATTTTCGTATAAATTGTCTTCCACGAATTTAAATAAGCGTTAAAATGTTAGGCACCTATCGTATGTAATTTTAACCTAAGTTCACAAAAAACTTTGGTCCATACATTTTTTTATTTAATGATAAAGATAAACCTTTAATATTAAATAAAAAAAAATTCTACTCATTCACAATGTCAATTGAGTCTTAGATTAAACATTTTTATAGTAGTGTGTTGGCGCAGTTGATACAATGAAGCGAGTCAGCGTTAACTTCAATGCGAAACGCAGGTGAACGACTTTCCTAAACAGTGAGTGGGTGGCCGACAGCTGCCGATTTTTGCGGAACAAGATCGTTGACCGATTTTTCATCGAATTACCACACAAGGCAATAGTCGCGTGGCGTCGCCTAAATATTTCCCGGCTCCACCGCATGTTCTATCCTTTTTCCCTTTAGCGTATTTTCACTCGTAATGTTTGGATCGGTGGGAGTCGGTCAGTATGTACGTTAAAGTATTAAATGTTAGTCGTTTGTATTTATCGTAATGCTTAAGAACACATATCTATACCAGGTCATAAGTAAAGAGAGTGGTGTGAATAAGACATCTGCATCATGGATACACATGAATAAGCACCTATTTCAATGTTATAATTATTATATAAAAAAAAACTAATAAAACCAAACGCGGTCATGATTCTTTTTTGCCAGGGCAAAACCCGGGACTAGCACTAGTATTATAGTTGGAGTTGTTCAAAGTTGTAATTTAGGTCCACTTTTGTTGGGCGTTACGATAAGTTGCTTGCATTATTAATAACATTATTATTAACTTTAATAACTTACAACATTTGCGTATGTAATATAATTGAGCTTACAGCTATGACAATTAAGATGAAGTTACTTATCACAAAAGACAACTAGGTCTTTTGTTTGCCTGTAATTTAAAACTCTGTTCGAGTGTCAACAGTTAATCTGATCGTGACCCGTCCCAAAGTGATATCAACTGAGTATTTCAATGGAGTCCGAGCAACAAAGCTACACTTTAACGTGGGTACGTGTATAATGATGATGTATTCCCGCTTAATTGTCCCTCTTGTGCAGAGTTATGAGCGGTGCGAAACTGTACTCGAAAGGGTTTTATTCGTACAGGATTTCGATGTAGTCATGAATAAACATCTCATATTTATCAGTCGTATCTTCTAAACCAATCAGAAAACTAGGTAATGTGATTTCCCGAACGGCGTTCTCACGATTTTCATCACATCCGATGTTTCAGGACTTCATTCAACTCTTTAGTTCGTTGTATTTTTTGAAACGAACACTATTATCGAGTCTCCATATGAAACTACTTATAATGTGATTAACCATGAGTAGCATTTCTCCACGTTAACAGAAAGCCAAGAAGTCGTAAGGGCTAATGTGGGAGACATTGAAGTAATATGCAGGTTAATTTGGTGGACAGTCCTGATCAGTGCTATCTATTAATATTTGTAAAGTTACTTGTCTGAACGAATTTTTTTTTCATCGGAAATCGTAAATTTTAAATCAAGTTTATTAAGATTCAATCGTAACTTTACAATGCCAAGAAAATTATGCTTCTTTCGGTTAATTTTTATTTTTAGACCTTATTTACGTTTTTCTGTTGCACTGTTTCATATTAAGTATCGAGTTCATTTATTTAGAAAAAAATATAAAACAAAAAATATTTCCAAAAAATGTAACATAGAGAAATCTCTATACCTAAATAAGTTTTTTTCGTTATTGACTATGATAATGGCGCAAAATAATCTGTCGTTCGATAATAATAATGAAAGTATAATAATAATAATAGTAAGCAGTGGAAAATAAAAGGATAGTAGAAAAACATTTAAATTAATGTATTATAATATTAAAATAAAAAAAATGTGCGTGTAAGCTCCAATGCGCGATTGATGTTTACTCCTTAAGTACGATTGTCTGGAATGAATAAAATAGGTAACACTGTATATAAATATAAACATCAATATTATTAAATGTAAATGGAAAATTCTTTAATAAAAAAATGCTGACAGTATAATTATTATCAAGTAAAACACTAATGAACAAGAACAAATTTATACATTTAGTAACGTCAGACTAAGAAGTTAAAATTAAAAGAGACTTTTTAATTTTGTAGGATAGAAGACACTAAATATTCACACATAATGACATTTAATGATTATTACATCTTGATATAAGTGGACGAGAGTAAACTATGTGTGTCACACTCCGTCGTAGCTATTACGCCATAAGAAAATGCCATTATGTATGTCACACTCTGTCAATGCGATTACGCCATAAGAAAATGCCAAATAAATGTGTTGATATCTCACTCAAAAGATGCGCAGAAATGTTGCGCGGAGACTCACCTAACGGTTACACTTTTTTAAAGCTCTGAACTTCGTACTCTCTGAACTTCAGATTTTACTACTCATAAACTTCAAACCGGGTATATATGGAAATCGATTCTTAAAGAGTAAACTTCAAAAATATATTTTTAACTTAGAAGCGGTAATTTTCTATTAATTGGCAGTATTTGTTTTATTTTTCATGAATGTGTTAATTGTTAGATATTAGATTAGTAGCATTGTCTGTCAGACTTCAATGCACTTTCCTTGACGCTGCCCAGAGAGACGCATCCGCCTGAGTTTTAATTCAGATTTATAGACTTAACAAATTTAATAAAATCAAATTACATGCATTACATTTTATTAAATGTTTTATCGCTTAGGATATATTCGTTCTTGGTTAGTGAAACTTACTTCGATTTTAAAAATCGACCAAATAGATTTTTTTTTATATTTACAAAAGTTATGTCTCTATCTATCTGTCTATGCTCTTATTGGTTTTAAATGTGATTTGAAGCATTAATACGGTTTCTGTTTTAAAAAGATATAAATTTTTCATAAGTCTGACTTAACTTCCCGAGCGCGCAAGGTTACAATATGTGATCACATATGTACACAATATTGTGAAGTGCGCGCTCTAAGGGTTAACGGGTACTTTTAGCGATATAATGTACTGTCAATGCAAACAAGCATTTTTTATTCCCTTGACTCAATATTTTTAAAATATTATTCTAGTACTATTCATAATGGAATAGTTTCTCCTTGAGGTTTTTCTTGTGTGAAACAATTAATTGTGTATCACATACTTTTAAAAAATCTTTGAAGCGAGAATAATGAAATTAAAATGCAACTACATGATGTAGTATTATTTCCACTTTCTTTAATTTATTTACCACGACCTAGGTTTCGTTGTATTACAACATCTTCAGGTGGGATATTAGCAAAGATAGCATCTTTGCTAATATCCCACCTGAAGATGTTGTAATACAACGAAATCTATATTTTCTTCAGGTGAGATATTAGCAAAGATAGCATCTTTGCTAATATCCCACTTGAAGAAAATATAGAAATAATACTACATCAAGTAGTTTCATTTAATTGTGAATAATGAATTTCTATAAAATTAACGCCAAATATATTCGAAATTAAAATGACTAACGACTGACGGTTATTTCCATTTAAGTGACTTATCTTTTGTGCTTATAATATCTCTAATATTTTCACTTGCAAAGGGCGCCAAATACTTCCGCTTAGGTACTGCTTGATAATGGCGATGCTTTGCTATATACTGTAAGGATACGCAATCTAACTGCAAAAGTGTCATTCAAATAAGTTCAGTGATTAAAAAGTTCTTAGTGACTATATATGATCATATACAAATACACAATAAAGAAATTTACATATAATATCTTTAATAACGTGACACATTAAAGAGATTCTGCTCCAATGAACTTTCATGACAATATTCCGAATTTATTAAGAACTAGCTCTGCTTAGGCTTTGTTTGGATGCCTATTTAATACTAACGTGACAAACAA
The DNA here is from genome assembly GCA_039881145.1 of Druceiella hillmani. Taxonomy (NCBI): domain Eukaryota; kingdom Metazoa; phylum Arthropoda; class Insecta; order Lepidoptera; family Hepialidae; genus Druceiella; species Druceiella hillmani. Next base: position 17,979,870 of record JAYKKI010000032.1, on the reverse strand, counting down.
AAGATATTCTACTCCGATGAACTTTCATGACAATATTCCGAATTTATTAAGAACTAGCTCTGCTTAGGCTTTATTCGCGTGGGTATTTAATAGTAACGTCATAAATAAAAGAGATTTTACTGCGATGAATTTTCATGACAATATTCCAAATTTATTAAGAACTAGCTATGCCTACGGCTTTGTTTGGATGCCTATTTAATACTAACGTGAGAAATAAAAGAGATTCTACTAAGATGAACTTTCATGACAATATTCCAAATTTATTAAGAAATGGCTATGCCTACGGCTTTGTTTGCATGGCTATTTAATAATAACGTGACAAATAAAATATATTCTACTCCAATGAACTTTTATGGCAATATACCGAATTTATTAAGAACTAGTTATGACTATGCTTTGTTCGCGTGGCTATTTGGATTTGTTTGTTATTTGAAAAAAAAATAAGTATGAACATGTTCAATTAATCGAGGGTTTTGCTATTGAACCATAGACGATACCCTACAGAATATAATTGAAAATATAAATATATCTAAAAATATATTAGGTATTAATCAAAGTGTAATTATATGGTCCCATAGTGGCAAATTGTATTGAAAGCTTATTTGGTCACCCTTAAGTATGTAGTGTAGACTATGTAATACGCAAATGTATGTACCATCAAAAAATAAAAGTTTCCGGAATCCAATACCAAAATTATAGTGTTTTTAGGGAGACACACGGACAATTTTCTTTAAAAATTGATTCGTGTTAGTAACTGAACATGCAAAGAGAACATTGTTTAAAAGCTGAACATTTGGTAATTATATACATAATATACATAATTTTCAGTGTTTCCTCAGGGTCAATCGAAGCAAAATCAATAACCGGAAGAAGTCCTCCGAACTGTATAAATATAAAATTATTGGTCTATTGGCTTATTTGGTCCCTAAAAGATCTTTTAAATAATTTTCATGACGGTCGTACTGACATATGTACTCAGAGTAATAAGAGTGTGTTCTATTTTAAAACTTAAATTTAGATGTTTTAAAGCTTTAAATTGGACTATATATGTCGATGAAATGCTATGGAATCTTAACGAAATCTATGGGTCAATTTTTTCTATTTATGACACTCATTCAAATTAATATTCAAATTTTGACTACATGTCACAGATAGCGCAGTTCATTATTTATAACCATATTTAAAAAAAATATTTTATAGGATTAATGTTCTGAGTTAATATCAATTTTCGCGTTTTACTTTACTAACCTACATATTCATTATTTTACAGAGTTAGCTATGACTATAGGTATATTAGTTATAAAGAAATGATTCACAATGAAATAGTGTAGCTCTAAATGAACACGAAAAAAATGTTAATGAAAAATTTATCAAAATATATATTAAAAAAGAATTGATGTCTAATAAGATATAAGTGACGAGTGAGATGAACTTAATTTTTGTCTTCTATGTCTGCAGTGGACAGTTCATAAACCTCGCAAACAAACAAATCAAAAAAACATATTTTCATATATATCGGTATTCACATTTATTAGTAAATATTGACCACGTCCAACATTGCGATTAAGTATAGCACGCCCCGGTTGGTGATTAGATAGGTGACCATCAATCACACATCTTACGCCCGATGCACCTACGGTCAGGACTCTTAGTCGGATTTACTGAAAGTTAAACATATATTTTGTGTGGATACTTTAGCAATTGGACTATGCAATAGAGCACAGTGGGTAAAGTAGACTCTTGTTCCGACCCGACTGACAATTAATGAGAAACAGAAATACGTTTTTAACTATTAGTAAGTCTGACTGACAGTCCTGACCGTGTGTGGTGCATATTGTCGTTAATAATATTCTTATGAGGTCCTTCGCACTTTGGTAGACGCATTAAGCATTCTGGCTGTTGTTATTAGATAACAGTCATTATAAATAATCTAGCACAAGAGGCACTTATAGGTTCCCTTACAGGGTTCCTTCATATAACAAAAGCTCTCTGGCAAAATCCCTTGTGCTAAATAGCAGACGCCGATTGAATGGTACGTTATTACTCTAAGTGGAAGTAAGTATTAATCACGTCAGATAAACTTGTTAGATCTCGATTAGTTTTTTATTTACGTTAATTTATGTAAATTGATTGTAAAACTGTACACTTAGAAGCTTCCGAACTGCTTTCTACGGCATTTAAATTTACATAAATTTTACTATGAATCAGTCGAATTGAACGTGTCAAACTCGAAATATTTCAACGAGGTTCGCGTAAACGACGTAAAAGATGGGACAATATCCGGGTGAACGTATTTTCAAATTGTCTAATTCTGTTGTATTTTAGATCACTAAGAGAAGAATAAGAGCTAATATCTCGTTATCTCCAGCCGAGAAATACGAGGAATATGCCTTAGTTTGAATCGTAATTTATTAATAGACCAGTATTTATCACTGTTAATTTTAGACGATCTCGGTTGATTTTAAATTAGCTCAGAATGTTTATATTGTTCTTATGAAGTTTGCCGACTATAAACGCTTAGACGTGAAAAGTGATGTTATATGATTTCATTCACCGTTTTTGTTTTTTCAATCCCTTTTTCGAAATATTAAGCTGGAAAGTAATGCGTATTATACTTTATATTTTTTCAGCCACGGATATGAAAATCTGATAAAAATTTTGTTTATAGTCTTATAAAAATTGTGTCTAACGTGCGTACATATGTACGCTGTACGTATAAGTTATTCTTGTGTTTTGCCAAACAAGTTATACTTGTTTGGCATAACACAAGAATAACTAATAAAAAGACTGGAGCGTAATTATATTGGGTTATAACAGGACTAGAGCGTGATTATATTGGGCTGGTTAATAAGTTTTTAATCCCGAGTTGTTCTCAACAATTTTTATTAAAAAAGTTATATGTTACAATAAATTTAATTTAAGTATGCATAATTATTTTCTATTACTTGTTGCCGTCTAGTTGGCAGTGACAATATGCCTTTCTTGTAAAATTCCGGTGCATTGATTCAAAAAACTGTGCGAGGTCGTTTTGGAGATCTTCTTTAACGTTGAAGTTTTTTTTCACGTAAATGGTTACTTAGAGCTCAACATAAATAGTAATCAGAGGGCGCAATATCCGACCAATATGGTGGTTGAGTCAGTAGAACCCAGCCAACATGTGGTCCAGCATTATCATGTGGAAAATAAACTCGATCCTGTTGACTACCGAATTTGTTAGCTAATCGGTCAAATTATTCACAGTAAATATCTGCAAGTGCTGGTATCAACTTTGCACTGAAGGTGATATGATGACAACTCGTGACGTATCCACACACGTATTTAGAAACCTTTCCTAATTCGTGCAAATATGTTTTTGTGGTGCCATGACCGCAGTGTACGTCATCTGCCAATTGAAGAGTCGTCAGTCAAGGATCCTCCTCAATTAGGTGTCGTAATCGTTGAACGTCCAATTCAACTGGATGTCCGGTACGGGGTTCGTCCTCAAGATCGTAGTCCTCATTCATGAACTTTCTGAATCAAATCTTTGCCTTCAAATAAGACAATGTATACTTGCTCATAGCACGACATATATTATTTGTGGCAGTCTTTGCATCATGACCCAGACGAAATTCGTTAGATCATAGAATCTGTATTTGACATCGATTTAAATCCATTAATTTTTATATAATTCACTTAAAGCTTCGGACTGACTGCTGTCAACTGACTGCACTTTGATCTATTTATAAATTACAGTAAAACATTTTGGAAATTTCGAGAATCTTTCTAAAAAGTTCTGAAGTTGTGGCTAAAAACTTATTGGCCAGCCTAATAATTTCGGTTGGTTAAATATAAATTTGATCAAATAATTAAATTTTAAAATTTAAAATTTATTTTGCAGATGAATTGTACACCCTTTTATTTTTCTTCTCGGTTTCCAGTATAAGCCAATCATCTGCCAGACTGTTTCCAAATTATCATACTTCAACTTTATTAAGTAATTAATAATTTATAACTTGTAACGGAAATGAATACATACCGAATTCGAAAGGTCTGGCAGATGATTGGCTTAAAATAGAAAGCCAGCAGAAAAATGAAATGGTGGACTACTTATCTGTCAAATAAACTATGTAATTATGTGTTTAGTGAGCAACTTCATGGTGTCGATTTTTTGCCGCAACCTGCCAAATTCATTCTGTATTTTTTAAATTTCTGTCTCATATTTTTTTATAACGCACCTAAAGAAATATAACTGCAATTATTTGGTTAAGTAACAACAATTTTAAGAAATATAGATTACGTAACCCTACATTTTGCGTATTCCGATACGCACTTGGTATATTGGCTTTATTAACTATAAACAATATTTTTCAATACCAATATACTAGCCGTATCTGAAGCTAATTGTAAGTATATTGCTGTAAATATTGGGACTGAAGGGAGAAAATGCGACGCTGGAAATTTTCGAAAAATTTCGTTGGAAAATGGAAATATTCCTAACATAATAATGGAAAAAGTAATAGCAGGAATAAATATCAAAATGCTATTTGTATTTGTTAGCGATTGTGTTTACATCTATTGAATTATTTGAAGAGGACTTTTGGATAACCGAATATAGTTGACACAAAATGATTACTGCTTATTCAAGGTGCATAGGACAGTTGAGTGTTATTTTGGAATAATGTCATCAATGAGGAAAATCTCACAGAAAAAGATGTAAGTATTGTTCTATTCAATAATAAAAATAAGTTGCGTTTTGCACAATTTTGTATCGACACATGAAAATTGTGAAATACCTCAGGATTCAATGGCGAACACTAATCAAAACATTGCTGATTCTCGTCACGTACAATTGCCATGTCAGTACAGATTTCCAGCAAACGCTTTACAAATACGAGAGCTATTGTTAAATTATATTCGTACGAAGCTGTAGCATGACAAAATAATTTGCCACGTCTAATAATACTAAAGTAAATGTTTTTTTTTTAAACTTACCGTCTTTATTAGTTTGTTTTGTTATTTCACCATTGATCCCATATATTTTTTACAAAATTTGCTTTTTTATGAAGTTTTTGGACTGGATTTCATAAACCTTAATTTTTAAAAAACTCGGTAACCAATTAGTTGCCCATTTTGTCTGAAGCATCGGGCTAAAAAAAACTTATTCCAGCTTTATTTAACAGGCATCTGGCAACTAGCAAAAACGACGTGCGATCGAATGGTCTGGCCAACACAAGTGGTAATCTTAGGTTTGTTTACAAGTGATTCATCCGTAGATATATCTAAAAACATTAGGCACTTTACCTGCCGCTTACTTGCAGCATGGATGCTCAAATAGAAATTTTGTACTTACGTAATTCAGCTACGATGTCCTCCGAATTTCACCGCAATCGGTTTTACACTGAAAGAACTATGGTACTGGGATATACGGATGGATAGATGAATATGATCAAATGAAAATGCGAAAATATAATAGTTTAATTTTTCCTATTTGGCTGTGGAACTCTTAAAACAACTTAACAATCAAAACGGCGTTATTGGTAGCATTAAATAATACATAAATTATTATTTACGATCTTAAATAAATGTTTTATTTATAATTGCTTTTCGTTACCTCGCTCTACATTTTTTTATTTATGTATAACGAAATATTTCGTAACGTATGATGTTTCCTATGTAGAATGTTTGGTACATTCTATTTTATTAAAAACAAACACTTTCAAACATTGGTTATACTGGAATTACGATCTTTATGTGCATATAAAACTCTATGTATGTATATTATATTTTTTTATAGATTATTACAATTTTCAACCGATTTTCATGAAATTTTCCACACTCTGTTTTGATTACTACGCACTATTGAATCTTCTGATATTTCATATATAAATAAATAGACAATTACATCATAGGAAAGAAAAAGAAAAAACGAACCGAATGGTCATATAATAGTCTGTAGCGTGCAGTTATTTTTGCCACTATGATGTTTTTGATAATTTTGTGTGAATGTGTTTTGTCTTGAAAGTTTGTGTTAGTGAAAAACTTGTGACGAGGGCGCGAAAATGACACTATTATTTACCGAATAATATTATTAAATTGTGCGTATTTGAACTAAAAATTTAATTAAGAAAATGGGAATGTTAAATTAATATTTATTTATTATTTGAAACAGTAATTTTCTATATTTTTGTATATTCATTTGACATAAAAAAGTGAGCCTATAAAGATTCAGTTTTTAAGGTTCCATACCTCAGAACGAAAAAATTTAATGAAAAAATATAAGCTTTTAACTTGATTTATTAAAAAGGTACAGTCTTTCAAATACCATGTACTTTGGATACTGAATCCTCATCGAAATATGTAGAATATTTTCCATTGATTTAAAATATTGAATTAAAAGAAAAAAAATCACTAATTTGTAATTTTTCGTGTAATTATAATTAATTTTTTTTATTATATATTTGTAAAGTACCTACTTCCTAAGCTTCACGATGCTACGGTGCGATATAACGGTACGAAACTTTCAGACTACAGACTTTTTTTCGCTATGAGATACTCGACATTTTTAATTATTTATCCTGATAGCTTTACAGACAAACACACAAAGTTATCCTTGAAATAAAACCTAATTTAATTTAGTATCTTCTGACGATTTAATTCAGTAGCTTCTGATAATTTAACTTAGTGGTTTATTACGATATTCTAATAGGATGGAAATATTCAGTTTAGGTATTTGATTTTTCATATTTATTTGTTATTCATGGTTTTAATATATTCTGATAGAGCTTTAATATATTATGGCGAAGTAATCTAAGCACTTAACATTATTTTATGACAATGGGTTATGTATCGAAGAAATATTTTTTTTACAAATTATTTATTTTGAATGTAAAAAAATAGAGCTAATGTAGTTCACTTTAGAAAGCTAGTGGTAAAGATTAGACCCAATCAAATATTATTAAAACATGTTCATTCATATATCACCTCAACCTTTTCGTTGTTTGCTAATCCTCACATATATAAATAATTATACGAATATTCGTTTCCTTCTCATCGCTGATATCACCCACTGAAATTGGACATTATGCTGAGCTGTAATTGAACGAGACGAAACAGCGGGCGTTGCAGCCGTTCCGTATCTCCGCGATGAAAAGGCTAATGAAATATTACACAGCGTATTCAGTTGTAACATAGGCCAGTATTAAAGTTTAGACGTTAAAATTTGTAGAACTAGTTTTAACGACTTAGAATGATATGCACCGTTCTTAGTTTTAAAGTAAACTTAAATGTCTTATTGCGAAAGAAAAACTTATACAGTTTTTGCATTTATGATTGACATTACACTTTAAACGTTATAGAACTGGTTTTAACGACTTAGAATGATATGCACCGTTCTTAGTCTTAAAGTAAATTTAAATGCCTTATTGCAAGTGAAAAATTTTACAGTTTTTGCAATTATCATTGATATTAGACTTTAAACATTGTAGCACCGGTTTTAATGACTTAGCACCGTAGCATACGCACCGTTCTCAGTCTTAAAGTAAACTTAAATGTCTTATTGCAAATGAAAAACTTGCATAGTTTTGCATTTATGATTGACATTATACTTTAAACGTTGTAGCACCGGTTTTATCGACTTAGAAGGATATAAACCGTTATTAGTTTTAAAGTAAACTTAAATGTCTCATTGCAAATGAAAAACTTCACAGTTTTTGCATTTGTGATTGAAATTAGACTTTAAACGTTGTAGCACCGGTTTGAACGACTTAGAATGATATGTACCGCTTTTAGTCTTAAATTAAACGTAAATAGTTTACTGCAAATGAAAAACTTCACAGTTTTTGCATTTGTGATTGAAATTAGACTTTAAACGTTGTAGCACAGGTTTGAACGACTTAGAATGATATGTACCGCTTTTAGTCTTAAATTAAACGTAAATAGTTTATTGCAAATGAAAAACTTCACAGTTTTTGCATTTGTGATTGAAATTAGACTTTAAACGTTGTAGCACCGGTTTTAACGACTTAGAATGATATGTACCGCTTTTAGTCTTAAATTAAACGTAAATAGTTTATTGCAAATGAAAAACTTCACAAGTTCTTCAAACATCAGTTTTTGCATTTATGATTGACATTAGACTTTAAACATTGCAGCACTGGTTTAAACGATTTAAAATGATACGCACTGTTTTTAAAGTAAATTTAAGAAGTTTATTGCCCATAAAAGACTTTCAATTTTGGCATTTATACGAGCGGTATTTACTAACAAGTAATTAAATTTGATTTGAATCGTTTGTTTATTATTAATTTGTTATTAAGTCTCTAGTAACGATTATTTTATTACTGTCCATAGAAAAAAAAACTTCGATTTAATTATTTATATGTAGAGCTTTGTACAAGAGTTCAGATGTGTATAAACCTGATATTAAAGCGACACCTCATCGCGTTCCATTAATAGGAAATAATATGACAATTAGCAATAATCTAGTTGGCAGACCAAGTAGGCATAGTGTGGAGAAGATGGGCTTCAATCGCAGGAGGCTGTGGAGAAATAGTATCAAGCGGTGTGTAGAAACCTAATATTAAAGTGACATTTCATCGACAGGAAATAATATGAGAATTAGCAATAATCTAGTTGGCAGATCAAGTAGGCATAGTGTGGAGAAGATGGGCTTCAATCGCAGGAGGCTGTGGAGAAATAGCATCAAGCGGTGTGTAGAAACTTAATATTAAAGTGACATTTCATCGACAGGAAATAATATGAGAATTAGCAATAGTCTAGTTGGCAGATCAAGTAGGCATAGTGTGGAGAAGATGGGCTTCAATCGCAAGAGGCTGTGGAGAAATAGCATCAAGCGGTGTGTAGAAACCTAATATTAAAGTGACACTTCATCGACAGGAAATAATATGAGAATTAGCAATAATCTAGTTGGCAGATCAAGTAGGCATAGTGTGGAGAAGATGGGCTTCAATCGCAAGAGGCTGTGGAGAAATAGCATCAAGCGGTGTGTAGAAACCTAATATTAAAGTGACATTTCATCGACAGGAAATAATATGAGAATAAGCAATAGTCTAGTTGGCAGATCAAGTAGGCATAGTGTGGAGAAGATGGGCTTCAATTGCAGGAGGCTGTGGAGAAATAGCATCAAGCGGTGTGTAGAAACCTAATATTAAAGTGACATTTCATCGACAGGAAATAATATGAGAATTAGCAATAGTCTAGTTGGCAAATCAAGTAGGCATAGTGTGGAGAAGATGGGCATCAATCGCAGGAGGCTGTGGAGAAATAGCATCAAGCGGTGTGTAGAAACTTAATATTAAAGTGACATTTCATCGACAGGAAATAATATGAGAATTAGCAATAGTCTAGTTGGCAGATCAAGTAGGCATAGTGTGGAGAAGATGGGCTTCAATCGCAAGAGGCTGTGGAGAAATAGCATCAAGCGGTGTGTAGAAACCTAATATTAAAGTGACATTTCATCGACAGGAAATAATATGAGAATTAGCAATAATCTAGTTGGCAGATCAAGTAGGCATAGTGTGGAGAAGATGGGCTTCAATCGCAAGAGGCTGTGGAGAAATAGCATCAAGCGGTGTGTAGAAACCTAATATTAAAGTGACATTTCATCGACAGGAAATAATATGAGAATAAGCAATAGTCTAGTTGGCAGATCAAGTAGGCATAGTGTGGAGAAGATGGGCTTCAATCGCAGGAGGCTGTGGAGAAATAGCATCAAGCGGTGTGTAGAAACCTAATATTAAAGTGACATTTCATCGACAGGAAATAATATGAGAATTAGCAATAGTCTAGTTGGCAAATCAAGTAGGCATAGTGTGGAGAAGATGGGCTTCAATCGCAGGAGGCTGTGGAGAAATAGCATCAAGCGGTGTGTAGAAACTTAATATTAAAGTGACATTTCATCGACAGGAAATAATATGAGAATTAGCAATAGTCTAGTTGGCAGATCAAGTAGGCATAGTGTGGAGAAGATGGGCTTCAATCGCAAGAGGCTGTGGAGAAATAGCATCAAGCGGTGTGTAGAAACCTAATATTAAAGTGACATTTCATCGACAGGAAATAATATGAGAATTAGCAATAGTCTAGTTGGCAAATCAAGTAGGCATAGTGTGGAGAAGATGGGCTTCAATCGCAGGAGGCTGTGGAGAAATAGCATCAAGCGGTGTGTAGAAACTTAATATTAAAGTGACATTTCATCGACAGGAAATAATATGAGAATTAGCAATAGTCTAGTTGGCAGATCAAGTAGGCATAGTGTGGAGAAGATGGGCTTCAATCGCAAGAGGCTGTGGAGAAATAGCATCAAGCGGTGTGTAGAAACCTAATATTAAAGTGACATTTCATCGACAGGAAATAATATGAGAATTAGCAATAGTCTAGTTGGCAAATCAAGTAGGCATAGTGTGGAGAAGATGGGCTTCAATCGCAGGAGGCTGTGGAGAAATAGCATCAAGCGGTGTGTAGAAACCTAATATTAAAGTGACATTTCATCGACAGGAAATAATATGAGAATTAGCAATAGTCTAGTTGGCAAATCAAGTAGGCATAGTGTGGAGAAGATGGGCTTCAATCGCAGGAAGCTGTGGAGAAATAGCATCAAGCGGTGTGTAGAAACCTGATATGAAAGTGACATCTCATCGACAGGAAATAACACGAGAATTAGCAATAATTCAGTCGGCAGACCGAGTAGGAATAGCATGGAGAAGATGTGCTTCAATCGCAGGAGGCTGTGGAGAAATATCAACCCTCGATCTCTCAAAAAAAATCTCCGACCCCTAATAAAGGCCAATATTAATAAAAATAACATTTAGTAAGTTTGCTTTTGAATTTGTTAACTTGAAAGTATTCTCTTTATGAATATATTTTTGATCGTCATCTATAAAATCGATAAGTTAATTAAAATCAATATAAATAAAATCAATGTACTAATGTAAGTAAGTTATACTACATTCTGTTAGTATAAGAGTTTATAGATAACCAAATGATTCCCAAATAAATAAACTTTCTATGCAGTAAGTAATGAAGCAATTATTTTAGAAACCTAAAAAAGAATTCATTTCTAAACTAACGATATTATATATTTATATTTTTGGTTAAACAATCTAGTTTTTTATTTGCAGTTCGAGGTAGAAAATAAACCAAAACAGAAAAAGTGGTACAAAAATTTAATGAAGAGAGATTATAGGTTTTTTGTAAGTCATTTGAAGGTTTAAATGAAAGTCAGAGAACATATGTTACAATACAACTAAGATTTTTAGTAATAATGATAATATCTACAACGTTAGCTACGTGGTATTGATTTAAGAGATAAAAATAAGTCAATTTTCCAAAAAGACAACTAATTTCATTGATTGTATACATATTAGGTTATATTTTTGTATTTTAGAATATTTACATACTTTGTATATTTTATTCTTTATTAAGTGGTCGATAATTTACCTTGGGGATATTATACATAGCATATACGATAGATTAAGTAGGATACAGAAATTAGTCTATAATGAGTACAAAAAACTTTCTAAACGAAGAATTATGCTCCCATTTTTATTTTATTATATTCAATAGTTTCTATTTCTATGCAATAGTTTAAATATCTGATTTAGCATTTTATTACATCTATTGGCACAAAACTAGACTATAATTTCCATAGTAAGTATATTTTATTCAATTTCACTAGATTAATGTATAAATTCAAAATTATTAGAAGAGAGGGTAATTATTTTGTGGTACTAAAGATTAGAATATAGATATTTTTCCACTACCACGATTATGAATTACTTAAACCATAATGTAAATGTTGAGTTTAATATATGAATCAGCATTAAAAACTCGTCGAGGTATAGTACAATAAACTAGAGTTAACAATTTATTTAATTAAGCTTCGTATAACAATTTGTTTTGTTTCTCCGAATATCTAAGAGGGGCGGATATGTTTGTAAAATACAAATGTTCATTAAATGAGATTGTGTGAGGTTATTAAGTTTTTTATCGATTCTTCTTAGTTGTGTCGCTTGAACCGGCAGATTTTTTTGATAATAAAATCTTATAACTTCAAAATTGTCGTTTCAATTATGCATAGGTTATAAATAACCAAAAATTCAAGAAAATTCCAGCTGCCAAAATACACTACTGAAGTTGCGGCAAGTGCTCAGTGAATGGGCACTCGCTGCAACTTCATTAGTCTATACTTGGGAACATAGACATTTTACTTGGAAACGCGAAAGCGCTATCTCGCTTGCACGACTACTTGAAGTTGACCATCGTTTTAGTATATGATTTTTAATTGAAATACATAAAAAGAAAGAAGCGGAAATAACCGAATATGTTTGGAGACCCCCGACCATTGACGGTATACGGACCACTTAGGTAAAATAAAAAAAACATAATATAAATCTAAAAACAGTTGCAAGTTTATAATGAGGTTAATATTGAATAAATTTTATGTGATCTAATAAAATTCATAATATTTCATTATACCCAGTTTAATTCGACCTAATCCAAGTTAACATGAACGCATTAACTACGGTGACAAAATAATGTTGGATATAAATTCTTAATTTTCTAATTAACATGATACGTTTGAACAGTTGTTTATATATTTTAATTATTTGTTAATACATTTATTAATTTATTATAACATAGTTCTCAAATGAAGATATCACGTACATCGCAATCGATTGGTGCGCAATTGATGTATGCATACAAGTTTGCTAACACGCAGTTTCAGTAACGTCATATCTATTTCATTCATTGAGAGAGGTTTGAATCACGCTTGATCAATTTAGGGCTTTATCCCTCATATTGACATAATCCGAAATATTTTGATGTCCATCCGTCTGACTGATGTAAGAGGGACCAATTTAAAATAATATCGAATAATAAATCCTACTATCTCGCAATTTAATTTTAATTATTTTAATTAAGCATCATTTTCCAATAAGAAACGAAAATGTATTATTTGAATTAATTAATTACACTTACACTCAACTGAATAGTAATCTATAGAAATTATATTAAACCACTAAAAAACAAACTTTTTTGGTATTCTTATACAGTAATTAATTTCATAGTATACTTTTGGAATAATTGAAATGACATTTAGACTCAGTTTTATTACGTCATCAAGGGTCGAGTTAAGGCCTGGTCTATGACATGCTTTTTCTTTCTGTCCTTTTCAATTCTAATCCATATGGGGCCTGCGATACAATATCGTTACTCCAGCGGCGACGAGGGCGGCTTCGGAGGCACGTGGCCACCATTGCAGTACACGTTCACTTCAGTGACGATCTGTAGGGCACGCCACATGACCCGCCCAGCTCCACTTTAATTTATAGGCTAACTCTGCCATATCCGTTAAATCAATACCTTTCCGTATTCAGTCTTTCTTACTTTATCTTTCAATTTAAGTCCCATCATACTCCTCTCGACTGCTCGCCGGAATCTTTGTGTTTTAGGGTTATTTCCTTCGTTAGAGCCCAACTTTGACAATCTTAAAATAGAGTAGGTGTAACAACTATGTCAAAATCTTTTTTTTTAGGAAATTTATAATTTGGATTCGGATGTGTGTTTTAATTAACAATATATTTTCCACGCCGTTTTAATCCTTCTGTCTACTTCGGTAAGTGTTTGATTCATAAATGAGATATGCTGTCTTATAGCTTTCAGTGTAGCACCAAATATTAGATCCTATTATTTTGGGTATTCTTTCTATATTTGTCGTTATGCATGATTTGGTTTTGTTCATCTTTAAACCATAAATTCTACTATCGGTCTCCAATTGGTGTCAAGTGCTTGAACTACTTACGCTTGACTGATGGTACAGTACTACTAAGTGAAAACCACAAGCATCTCGAATGTATATATAATCATTTGACGACCTTATAGTCCTGTAAAATACTTAGGCTTCTAATTCAATGCAATAAAACGAAACTAATCTTCAAATATCACTTACTCTCGGTACTGACTCACTCTTCAAGACTTAAAGACTTACTTTTGATCTAGAATCTTGAAATTCCCTACAAGGAAGGTCTCATAGTCTAATCAAGGGAAAAATATTTAATTCACAATTCTACCTGGAATCATTATGTTGGAATCTTAGCGTCTTAATTTTTCGTTTTCCTTTGCGTATTCGTAAAGTACTAACTTACTAAGATTAAAGATAATATCATATAAGGGTATGGAACCCTTAGGGCGTGAGTCTTACTCACACTTGCCCGTTTTATTTAATTTCTTTACTTATTATTAAAAAAAACCTGTCGAACGCCATCAGTTTACGATCACACGTAGTTAGAAATTCCCATGGGAAATTATTTAAAAAACTTGCTGCCAGTTTTATGTCAGTACGTAAAACTGTGTTCATTATTAATATCTTCCAAGAAAATTAGTTATTACAAGAGAATGATGTATATAACCGAATCCTCCCGTTGTATTCAAATGAAAAAAGACGAGCAAGTGTGTTAGGATTCGCGCCCAAAGTATTCCGTACCACCGCGTACTATCGCCAAGTTGAGTAAGTACCTTACAAGTATACGAAAAAATAAAAAAAATAAAATTTGTAAAATAATAATTTTATGTGGTATTACAAATTAAAGTCTTTTCTCCTATAATATACTGTGGGATCTTCCTTCGTGTCATATTTCAAGTGTTTAAGTCAATAAGTGATAATGCATAGGTTTTTGATGATTGAATCAATGAGTGACTTGATTGTGATTGAATTATTATCAATGAGTGACTGACTTGTGATTGAATTATTATCAATGAGTGACTGACTTGTGATTGAATTATTATCAATGAGTGACTGACTTGTGATTGAATTATTATCAATGAGTGACTGACTTGTGATTGAATTATTATCAAAATAAGTGGTATTTGAAAGGCAGTGTCATTTTTGTTTGACTAGGCCGTTATAGATCTTAGTATGTGTATACTTAATATGTGTATGTATATATATATATATATATATATATATATATATATATATATATATACAAATATATATATATATATATATATATATATATATATATATATACAAATATATATATATATATATATATATATATATATATAAATATATATAATGAAAGATAAATGCTGCCACAACAGAAAGAGAACTCTATAAATAAAATTATATTAATTTTAATTTACGACAAACTGTACCACGTACATACAACTTTATTTATAATATAAAAAATCTCTGGCACTTACTACAGTAAGCATTTGTTTACATCAAGCATTGGAGAAAATACAAATAAGCAATGAAGACAAATAAAGTTAAAACAATTTAAAAGTAACCAAATCTGTCAAAGTCTTCCAGTAATCCATTAATTTTATATCTATATTGTTCTGAGGGTTTCTGATGAAATGCTGCCATATCGGAAAAGTTCATATCCGGTGGAAAATCTTCAAACGACGGGACCGATTCCGCCGCAGTGCTGAAGGTCAGTGTGTTACTGATAGCCGCACACAGAGGGAAGGTGGTAATCGTCTTCAAATCTTCTAACAGGCTTGACCAGGGGTAACATTCCTCCACGTCCATTGAGAATCGGGCTAAGTAGTCGCGAAGGCCATTATGGTAAGCCTTGAGCATGTCGTCGTAATGTTCTTTACGCAAATCCTGATCCGTGCAGCAGAATATGAAGTACATTATGTCCAGGACGGGCGAACCGTATCTGCTTTGTTGGAAGTCTATCAGACTGATCTCGACTGGTTTTCCATCCTGAAAAAAGAAAAAAATAAACAATGTATTGATAATATAGTTATTCAGGTAAATTAATCGCTTAGACTTGGAAATTTCCTTTTTGAAAAAAAATGTATTCTGTCACATTTTAATTCGAATATATTAAGATTTATCGTCGTCAAAGACGATTACTTTCTTTTCGTTTCTTATGTTATAATTTTTAACTTAATCACATGTAGATATTTTGTATATAAATGAGTAATTACATAAAAAATGCTACCTGTGATATTATTACACTTTATCATTACCGTTTATATTTTGTCATTACCGATTCTCATAATGGTAAAAAACGTATCTATTGCTTTAAGGCTTAACGTTTCGTAAATCATTAAAGTCTTTAAAATTAAAATGATATAAAAAAATATCATTACTGGTACTATGGCAGATTTAATGTTTTTGTGTATTGTATCGTAAATGAGTAATTACATAAAAATGCTACCTGTAGTATTATTATACTTATCATTACCGTTTATATTTTGTCATTACTGATTCTCATAATGGTAAAAAACGTATCTATTGCTTTAAGGCTTAACGTTTCGAAAATCATTAAAGTCTTTAAAATTAAAACAAAATAAAAAATTTCATTATTGGTACTATGGCAGATTTAATGTTTTTGTGTATTGTATCGTAAATGAGTAATTACATAAAAATGCTACCTGTAGTATTATTATACTTATCATTACCGTTTATATTTTGTCATTACCGATTCTCATAATGGTAAAAAACGTATCTATTGCTTTAAGGCTTAACGTTTCGTAAATCATTAGTCTTTAAAATTAAAATGAAATAAAAAAATATCATTACTGGTACTATGGCAGATTTAATGTTTTTGTGTATTGTATCGTAAATGAGTAATTACATAAAAATGCTACCTGTAGTATTATTATACTTATCATTACCGTTTATATTTTGTCATTACCGATTCTCATAATGGTAAAAAACGTATCTATTGCTTTAAGGCTTAACGTTTTTCGTAAATCATTAAAGTCTTTAAAATTAAAATGAAATAAAAAATGTCATTATTGGTACAGTGGCAGATTATAGTGGCAGATATTTGTGTACTGTAGAATACGATATATTGATTAATTGTTGTAGCAAGTTTTTTTTATTTTTTTTTTAATATAATTAATGTTTTTGATAACAAAATATATTTAATTCCAATATCTTGCGAATCGTAATTATATTGAAATATTCCGCCATCATAAATAGAAATTACACGAAAAAAAACCTAAGAAAAATACTGAATTACCAACATAATACAATTTTGTTTACGAAATAATAACTGTATACATCACTATTAAAGACAAATAAGGTGTTCGCTGCGTCGCTTTAATGAACCCAAGCGATGCTCGATGTGTGGGCCCCGTAAGGCTTAAACTTTATATTAATATTGAAGTAGTTAATATTGATAACGCAGTAGGATACGGAAAAGCTTTTTTGATTATGGTCGTCATACTTAATACTCAGTAACTTATGTAACCTAGCTTGCGATATTAATTTAATAACAACCTTATACATAATTAATATAAAATTTTGTCTGCCTAAAGTTTGAGGTGAAAAGGTCATCGAACTCTATATCAAACAAAGGATATATAGTGTAAATTTTATTCATGGTGTCCTAAGGTACTTGTTTTTTTCTATAATAAATGTAGATTTAAATAATATTATTAATTAGTTTAAGTATTTTATTAAAGTACATGTAAATTAATGAATATTACCATCTACGGTCTCTAGTTTAAATTCCGAGATTAATTTCAGTGGATACCGCGTAAACACTAATACGATTTTTTATCATTTTAATGTTAGCATCATAAAACAGCGACGCAACGGAGTTAATCTTCAGCGATGGTAGTACGAAGTTTTATGCATTCTTTTAATTTATTTTCAAGTCAATTTTATTTTACAGTAAATTTTTTGGCTCGTAGTAAGAGCGACTTTTTTGTTAATAAATAAATTAGATAAAAATGGAGAATTTTGTTTTAAGTTTTGTTAATAAGCTACTTACCCGTATAAACGTAATTTGGTACTAGAACGTAACTAGCAAAAAACTACGAAAAGTACAATTTAATAGTTTTAATAACGCCTAAAATGACGTAAAGTATCATTTTATATTTGTAATTCATATATTGAATTGAAAAAAACAATAATATTACTGAAGCGAAACTTGTTTCGTACCGATAGATAAATCGCCAAATACCGTTTAACCGGTTTATAACGAAAACCGAGCCCCATCTATCGGACATTTTATATAATTATTTCTATAATGTTATCAATGATTGTCTTTTAAATTCATGTTGAAAGTTGAGCTGCAGACCATTACTTTTAAATTGAAAAAAAAAATTCTAGAACTATATAAATAGTATTAATTTTTGGCCATTTATTAAAACTAGCTGCCCTTGAATACCATATAATAAATATTTATTCTTATTTTATAAACAGTATTCCCAATATTTAGTTTCTTTAACTCAAAAAAAGTCTTTTGTATGTAGCACAAAAATGTAGCAATCATGAAGCTACGAACTACTTCGGTGTACGAAATACACATAATTCAAAATACAATTAACTCTTGTGTCAATATATTTCTTATTCACGCATTTACAAACAGATCGATAAAGAGCGAGATAGATGATTGTATTTTCCACTTCCCGCTGGTTTCACCTAACCATATAAATTATTATCTATGGTGTCTTCATTATGCTCATCGTGGGCTGGCGAAACGATTATACATCACGTGTGCAACGTAATAGACAATTTATAATAATATATATCTAAAAAAGAAGAAACCGACTGACTGACGTATTAACGCATATCGTAAACTATTGGCTTTAGAAACCTGAAGCTTATTTAAAAAAATAGTAAAATGACAATGTCGAATTTCATGTAATGTTTCTAATGCAAGATTTTTATTGCAACGTTTAGTTGCAACGTCTATATGTAACGAACATATCGCAAGAACGACGAAAAACAGGTATTCAGCTAACACCAAGAGAGATGGACACGAGACTATAGAATAAAACGAAAAATGTAAACATGTGCGAAAAGAAAACAAATTGGCACCCTCTATTGTTATTACCTATTATGTACCTTATGTATGTTGAAATTAAAGTCAACATTTTGTCGATTAGTGATAGATATATTATTAATTTTGTATCTAATTCATCTATTACATGACTAACAACACATATGTTTCATTTATTTATAAATCCGGAATGAATCCGCATATATAGTTGCCGTAAATATAATTTATGATAGGAGTAATTATTCACAATTAAATTAAACTACGTGATGTAGTATCTTTTCTACTTTCTTTAATTTCTTTACTGCGACCTTAGCAAAAATGTTGTAATACAACGAAACCTAGGTCGTGGTAAAGAACTTAAAGAAAGTAGAAATAATACTACATCACGTAGTTTCATTTAATTACATTATTTGGGGTAATTATTTCCAGACCACCTTCAGCCGCATTTAGCCGTGTTCTGGTACTGGCATCGTGGCTACTTCTTTAATTGGCAATTGTTTATGTAAATATATATGAAGATTTTATTGGATGCTTACGTCCATTTCTAATGAGATTTTATTAATTTTTCGAAATGTATAAGTATTCAAATTTCGTTATACACATTTAGTACATACCACGGACTTATATTGTTTTAATTCCTAGCTCAATATGTTTATTCTGCCCTTAAACACGTTTGCAACCTTGAAGTGTACGCATGCGCGGAAAGAAAAAACAAAGGCGAGCATATTATTAGAAAAAGACAAGGTATGGCTTAATGCGCGAATGTAAACGAGAGAGATAGATCCATACGAAATAATAAGAAAGGGGCGTGTGTATATACGTGTTACAGAAATAGATAATATCCTACACAGTTAGCTGTAAGTCACCCGCATTTTATAGTAAACGTGTGTAATATTAAGCTGTATATATTTCAACATAAGGAGTAATATTTATAGTAAATTAATATTTCTTTCCTTCTCTCTGTCTCTTTATCTCTCTCTCTCTCTCTGTTTGTTTGTTTCTCTCTTGACGTTTTACCCCATACTATATACAAATCGAGGTCCAGATTGGAAAAGAAGTTTCACTGCCGTCTCGTGTACTGAGTTGCACACTCTCAAATTTTTTTACTTATATTTTATAAAATTATGGAACATGCAAATAATACAGAATTAATGGATTCACTGAAAACTTAAAGTTTGGCATTATATACCAAATCATTTTAACCCAAATTTTTTGCGGTAGCACTTTGAAATATTTATATGGTAATTTTTAAAGGGAACAAGTCATGCTTTCGATTTTTTTACTTTTATATATGTGGCGTATCGTTTAAAAGGGTTAGTTATTAGAAAATCAATTTCTTTTCTGAATTAGGTATAAGTGGCACACTATCAGAAATGTGCTAAAAAGGGCGTCACCCTTTTTTATTATGTCCGAACCATCTGAAAAAAATAAATATATGATAGAACCTGACTACACATTATAGAGAAACCAAGGCGGTTATGCGTGGTCATATAGCTTTTGAGAAATTCACGAATGTTTAAAAAAAATCACATAATTTTAGGCCTTTGAAAGATATACTAGGTAATATATTATTATAGTGAAAGACAATAATAAGGTTTATAAAAAGTTCAATACAAGCAATTTGTACAGTTAAATGTTTAAATTTTTATATATATTTGAGAATCGTAGTTCTGATCGTGCTTGAAATTTTCTTCTTTATTTGCGCATATATATATATATATATATATATATATATGTATATATATATACATATATATATATATATATATATATATATATATATATATATATATATATATATAAACTACAACATATACTACAGTGTTTGCCAAATGTAGATTTATAAAAATTTCTACAAATGACGATTTACATAAATATACAAACTCTGTAATTACCATTCTATTATTATAATTTTAATAAACACCTACCTTATATTTATACATCATATTATTACTCCAGCAGTCTCCGTGTCCTAGAACGCTTACTGCTTTCGGGGTGAGGTCACCCGCCATTCGTTCAAATAAACCTTCCGAGCCGAATTTAAGCAACTTCTCTTTTAGTCTGTCCGAATCCAGATTTTGGATAGCTACACCTATTCCCGCTTGGAATAAACCAGCCAATTTCTCTTTGAACTCAGGAGGAATGTCGACTGTAAACATTCTCTCTTTCATATTTTCTGCATAGGAGGCATATTTATCAGGATAGTCCCTCTTTAGAACAAACGAAAGGGCGTGGTACTTGCCGATAGTCTCCAAGGTCAAACGCGCGTGCTCGAAATCATACTTGTTGAATCTTCCGAATATTTTAAAATCGGATGCCTTCAAATCTTCCATTACAAGTGATTCATTAAGGTATTCTTTGCAGGTCTTATAGCATTTCGGAAACCGTATCCGATCGCCTTTGGGAATATCAGCATCTTTTTGCAATTTTTCAAAATCTTCCAATACTTTCTCGTACATGAAAAATTCCCGACCGTATAACTGGTCGATGGGAAATTGACCTCTTAAATTTTCAGCAGTTAGCGCAATTTTTACAATTAGCTCAATTTTTTTACCGGAAACCGCAGCTTTGACTCCGTAGATTGAACCCGAATAATTTTCCCCTTTCAGGTCAAATAATTTCACAGAAACTTCCGCATCATCGAAGCCTTCTTCTTTTAATACTTCGTCTAAGATAATTTGCACTTTATCGGGCAGAGCATCTGATGGAGCTTCCATTTTAATATTATTTATTGAAAATAAACACAATCGATGCAATTTTACACAAGTTAAGTTGAATAAGCCGAATCTCTAACAAATGCTCGAAGCGACTATTCGCGGCAAACACTTTGCTCGGACTGAGCTGGAATGTTTATCGTTGACTGTGTGCTGTTGGAGCAGTGTGCGAATTGCTATATTTTTATCTTTCACACTATTTTATAGTGCAAATAGCGGATACACATACGGATATTCGTTATCAGATATATCGTTCTCCTAAAAATGAGGCGATATTTCAATGAAAATTATCAGATCCGCTTCAGAAATAAAACTCACAATGAAATTGAAATGTAATCATGAAAATTAATCAGCTGTTTTTTTACATATTTATCGATATTATACGTAAATTTCGATGCAAATGGTCAAGCAGAATTATTACTTATTCAATAAAACCTTTAAAGTAAGATCTGTGTATTTTTTTCATTATATACATAGGCGTTCCAACTGATGATTATATAGAATCACTGCCAAGATCAAATAGTGGGTGGAAATAGCATTGATATTTTTAGCGTTCAGTATCTGTAGGGTCGGAAGGAACTCTATTTATGTAACGACATTGTCCTTATGTTTGTCTGTCCGTCAGAGTTCTCTAGCTTCTGAGCAGAGTGAGCTTTGGAAGTAAATTTTACTTATGTAATTTTATCAAGCTTTTGTTAGCTCGCTTTCTTGCTTTCTGTTTGTTTGTCTGTTCGGTACAAAGGAGAATATCCACACGACAAACTTAACTTTTGTGTCACAGTGAAACCAACAACATTATGTTATTAGTATATCATTATGTTTTATATTATTTATGCTTTGCATCGCATCTTCTTAACAGATGCACTTTTTCGATGCGGTAGTAGAGTCATTTGACATAAAAAATGCCTATAAGACCCACTTACAGAAATTAAATGATTTTAATTACGTTTGTGCGTTTTGTTATAAATGGTACTAACGCTAGTGAAATAAGTAGTTAATTTGCTAACAATATATGTGCTGTTAATATATGTAAAATACTAAGTCTGAAATTAAGAACTAATTATTAACTAATATTGCGCATGCACGTACGCATATACGCACACCGAACGCGCATGCATATATATACATATATAAACTAATATCGGCCAATATATCCAAATGAAATATAATTTTTCAACGTCAGAAAGTCGTAAAATGAAAAACGTTTCGGCTGGCGTCTAGCTTCACGCATTCACGAGGTAGACCGGCTGAAAAATATGCATTACTTTTATATTTTTGTCTCTTTCTGCCACGACCGCTAGGCCCTTTCTTTACTTCATTTATTGAAAGAATGTAACTAGCTAGAATCCTAAAAGAATAAGCTTTCTGATATTAGTCGGTAATTTCCTATCGGTACATTATTGACATATTTATCGTGTCACAAAATTCAGGATAATTTCGTTGCATCGAAAATTTCGTCCTGGCTACCAAGCCGTATTTACAGATGTTTTCATGTCTAGAAAAAATATGGTTTACTTCTTTTGCATCACAGCTTTTTTGCTTTATAATATTTTTGGGTTATAACTATTGGATATATGTTGATTAATATGTTTAATTGGCATTCCAACTTTCAAGTTTCTATATCAACCGGTTTCGGAGGAAAACGGCTGTGACAAGTAGGCAGTTGGCGAACAAAAAAATGTTGAACAGTACACTAAAAAAACACAGAATATGTTGTTTTTAAATATAAAAGTGATATTTCTGACATTTTTTCTATAATTGAAGATATTTTTCTTCAAATTTTTAAACCAAGTCCTTCCATTATTTTCATTATATTTTATTTGCTCTCGCTTGGAACAGATGAAGCCGTTGGTTCTTGCGTTTTTTTTGGCACTAAGTACTGGACTTTGCAATTGTGGGGCCGCATTATTTAGAGAAACTGTCGATGTGTTCTGGATTATTCGAAGAACGGTATCTTTGCTGGATCTGTTTTTCGACAGTTGATTGTTTTTGTCATTACGATCGAATGGCCAAGTGATTTCATAGCTCGTTAAAGATCTTAAATGTCTCGTTAAATGTCCACGTGTCGCATCCTTTTAGCAAGAACATCATGTTATTCATCATTTAGCAAGAACATCATGTTATTCATCATTTAGCAAGAACATCATGTTATTAATGTTGCTGCTGCGTTTCTTTGGAAGATACCATATGAAGGAGATAAATGTAACCGGGGCTTGACCAATTTTGGAATTTACGCCCGCAGAAAAGAAATTTACTAAGATACTTGAATTCCGTGAAACTGCTTGAGATGGATTCCACTGAGGTTAATTATAGCTGGTAAATAATCCATTATGAGCATTTCAAATATTGATTTTGAGAATGCCAGTGGCTTTTGCATTAACTTTTCTTTTAAGCTACTGATGTTACTGAAAATGAAATCAGGTAGGTTATTATTTTTACTGATGCTTTTTACCACTCTACAGTGACTTTTTACCACTCTACACTGACTGTGAGAGGTAACTTCAAAGTTACTTTCCTGATTTTAATAGAAAACTTTAGGTATCATCTGTATACCAAAACAGAGAGCCTGAAATCTACCCAATTGGAATCCAGTTTTGCAGAAAATAAGATAAAATTTCAAGGGAGAGCATCACCAGAAATGGATGACTTCTTGAATCTGGAAATAAATTGTTGTAAACTTACTATTTAAAATTATGAAACAAAAAAGTACAAACCAAAGGGATATTTCACCTCAAATTGATTAAGTCTTTAAAGGCGCACTTACATACGTACGTACGGACATTCACATAAACCGTTAAATTGCAATCACGATACTCCCGTTTTTTGGTTTATGGGAGTAAAAAATGCCTAATTCCTTTTTAACGAGTGGCATTAAATTATTGTTATATATAAATTGCTCATGTTTTGTTTAACTAACTTTGACTTTCCTAACCATTTGTTAGTGCAAATTGTTATTATTAACACAGTTCGACACGTTATTTTATTTGCTAAAGCACACTTTGTTTTATTAGTTTGTATTTCATCGAAGCTTTACCGTACTTTATGCGATTAAGGCGATTTGCACAGATGGCCTTGGTCGAATTAGTGTTTACTGTATCAAAAATCAATACGCTGTTATCTAGTTAGGTTCAGACTATGGATACTCATTTATTGAAAACACTAGATATTAATAACAAATAAATCGTACTTATGAACTCATGTGACGATATATATATGTGTATATATATATATATATATATATATATATATATATATATATATAGCTTGCAAGATTCCACACTGGGTTTTCAAAAAAAGTTTAAAAATAAATACACATTGAAGATCAGTTTTGTATATTGAATGGGATAAAAATGTATCCCAACATTTAATCAATTTTGTAAACATCATGAAATTTACTAAATTTTGTGATACATTATAAACATTGTTATATTCCGGGTAATTAAAGGGAGTACCATATCATTAGCACATCAAAAATAAAGGAGCTGGAGATCTAGGTGGTCCCTTAAAACAAAACTCAGAATTCAAGTCATGAAATTGAAGATTGACAAAAATCATATTTTTGGGGAATCAAACATTTTTGACTAATAATGTCCTTAAGTATTGTCTCATAACGAGATATCCATTTTAAAAAATCAAATTGAGCAGATGAATGCTAGGAGCGACTCGACCAGTAAAACTAGTCTAGCTTATAATTCATACACATACGTAACTGTTTTGTGGAAATATAGTTTCGTATAAAATGTTTCCACATATCTCCAATCTCTAATTATAAAATTGATTTTGGTAATTCGATAAGTTTTCAAAATTTAGACTAATTCGTAAAATTTATATGGCGGATCTAATATGGCTGTCGGAAATTAGCACGAAACATTCGTCAGTTTTTCTCGCCTTAAAATTGTAATTTTTTTTTCAAACATCTTTATTGGATGTTCGCGATACAATTTTAATATACAATAAATTAATTATCATTGATGAAGTGAACTTGATTTTATTTTTAAGTAGGTTATGCGCGGGTTTACTGTACCAATGTTCAGCTCCCAGACAAATTAAGTTCATTCATGATGTTTAGTACGTTTTCTGAAGTTAATAAGCGAGGGTCAATATGTTTTAGCCATCTCAATTCATGGGTAATATCCAAAAGTAGAATAGTTTCTACATGGGCATGATTGAGGATTCGTTTTTGAGTGATTCGCTAATTACTGTTTACCAGTTTGGCGGGCAATATTTCAAAAACTTGTCCTATGTGCAATTCAATTTTGTTTTTGTCTCAGTCTTTAACGTTTTGTTACAAATAATATCCAGATCCCAAATCAATTAATATTTTTTGAACTCCTAAACGGACGGAACATTTCTAACTCTGGATGGATGTGTACATGGAAAGTCAGAAAAACATTTTATTGAGTTAAGATAATTTTTAATTTCAATTTATCATTAATACGAGGGATTTATGTCACCAGATTACATTCTCTTCCGCCATTCAAAGTTAGCGTATGTATATATACATATATATATATATATATATATATATATATATATATATATATATATATATATATATCAAAGAACAGTGCTAAACTTGAAATTTCATATAATCGTAAACTATGATCCCTTTTCCCTGATAATATATTCTTATTATAATTATATTATTATCTTTTAGAAATAAAACCAAAGATTTTGTAGTCATTCGAATAAAACACTTAAGCTACTTTAAAATAATATAGGTGGTATGTAAGTGGTCATATTTATGAAAAAGAAAGAGAGACCAGCGACGGCTTGGTATCCTTATGTAATAACAACAGTATTTTTCAATTTTATATATCTTCGGAGAAATAATATTGTACTGTAATACCTTTCTAATTTTCTTCACCAAAGTTCATGCTTAATTTTTTTCCCTTCAGCTTATGAAAGAAATTTTTTTATGGTTCGCCTTTACACATTATGTTTATTTCTTGACTACCACTTCTGCATATACGTTGTTTGTATATACTAGGGTGTTTATAATTATTATTATCTAGTTGAATTTAAGGGTGAAATTATTAGCAATAAAATGAGTTAAAATAAAAAAAAAATGTGCATTAATATTTTACTATTTTGGACGTGTCTCAGTCAAAAAGTTTCTATAGATTTTAATTAACGTTTAATGTTAACTATTTAATTAACTACTTTAATTCAAACGTGGCAATATTCAGCTCATGAAGAAAATCGTAATCGAAGATTATTATATCTTATCTTTTTCTTTCTGCTTTGGATATTAACTATCACAATACCTAAAGCAGAAAGAAATACGAGATTGAACACAAATCAATTTGAATATTATTTAATAAATTAAAGCTGGTAGTCAAAGCACCCTTTCATCGATTGCTAGTTTGTAGTTTGGTTGCTTTAAATGATTATTTCAAAGGATCCATCTTCATAGCAAATTATGTCAGCGCGTATAACTAGGTTTTGTGCCAACATCTATTAAGACAAGTATTAATAACAAGAGATTGTTTACAAATTGTAAATAATGTAGAACAAATTTTTGGTCCTATTTTTTATTTTAACAATTAGTTTCCTTCTATAAATAATATTTCAAATGAACAATTGTTTTCAAAATGAAATAAAAAACAATTTATTTTTCTAATAAACCTGACAAAATTTCCAAAAATTTAAACATAATGCACTTTACTTGCACCAAATTGGTGACGTGTCCGCATTTTGTTGCAATCTCAACTTACGTGCAGCACTTACTTACGTCGAAATTCTACTTTAGTGGAAAGAAAACTTTGCGAATATAATTATTATAATTTTAATATATGATAAAATATAACATTTGAACAATAAATTATCTTAAAATAAATTAAAAGTAAACAAGCTTGTCTAAATCTTTCAGTAAACCATTAATTTCGTATTTATTCTGAGGTATTTTTGTGTAATGATGGTATATCGGTCCAGTCCATGTCTGGTGTAAAACCATCAAATAATGAGATCTATTCCGCTACAGTATTATAGGTCAGTGTATTACTGATAGCCTCATATAGAAGGAAAGTAGTAAAGGATTTCAAATTCTCATATATGGTTGAAGTCCAAGTAGTCACGGATACCATTGTGGTAGGTTTTAAGAATACAGTCGTATTCTTTTCGCCATTCCGATTCGTGCAATAGAAAAGTCAAACATCTACAATATCAAGTATATTATAACAATATCAAGTATATTGTAACTTTAATGCGTCAACAATAATTTCTTTTAATTTATCCGTATTGATAACTTTATAAGCATTTCTTTATTTAATGACTACGATATTACAAGTTTTCTTTATCGTTTCTGACTGTGATCCTGGTGAAAAGTAAGGTTAAAGTTTTAATAAAAAATTAATCTCCTAAAAGTTAAACGAAAAGAATGCTCATAAAAAATAATAAAAAGTCGATGTGAATATTATTCTTCATCCAATTTTTCATTATACTTAAATATTAGAGTTATATAAGTCTAATTTTAATATAATATCTTTATATATATATATATGTATATATATATATATATATATATATATATATATATATATATATATAAAATAATAAACAATGCCATTGGTCGTTTGTACTAAGCCCCTTTTCTTTAGGAACAGTTAAAAATATAAAGTTGAAACATACACAAATAGCGTATTTATTCTAGTGTATTCATATCAAATAGTGTATTCATTCAGCATTCTAATTTATAATTATACGTGGAAATATTATGTAGTGAGTTATATGTTTTTTACTTGTATGTACTTACTAACTTTAATGATAATAAGACATGACGGTACGGAACAATCAGAGCGCGTGTGTTACTCGCACTTATAGTCTTTTTTAATTTCTTTCTTTAATATTAAAAAGAGAAAATCGCCACATTGTAGTCAACCTGTAGTTCAATTAGTATAAGTTATAATTTAATAAAACTTGCTGTTGTAAAAAACTGTGTCAATGCGTAAAATTTTGTTTTCTGAAAATATTTATTACGAGAGAATGATTACAGATTAAGAACAGAATTATTTCGTTGTCTTCAAAATAAAAAGAATCAGTCAAGTATGGGTAAGACTATTACCATATCCATATTGTTGTGGAATTCTATGGAAATATCTAATAAAAATATATAAAAAAAATAAAGTAATAAAAATAAAAATATATAAAATTCGAAAATTTACCTAGTATTCAATAATATTTTTTACCTAGAATAATTCTACCTAGTGTCCAATGCTTTAATTAAAATTAAAATTTACCTAGAATAATTCTACCTAGTATCCGATGCTTAAATAATTTTTCTTTAATTGTGATATTAGACCTTTCTTCGTGTCATATTTTAAGATTTTATATCAACGGAAAATACTCTACAGGCTTTAATGAGTTAGTCAGCCAGTACCAAAATATGTGATATTTGTAAGGCCGAATCATCTTGTTGAAATAAATTAGAGTTTGATCTTAGTATTTGATATTACTGAGGTTCAGAGTTAGGAAATCGTAAAAAACTTCTTTATAAATAAACAATTTGAAAATTTAGGAAAATTCAGATACGGAAATTTATTTACAATAAGTATTTATTTTCGAACGATGTCATAACTGAAAGGAAACTCCATGAATATTATTATAATAATTTTAATACACGATAAATTGTACCAAGTACATACAACATTGTTTATAATATAAAAACATTTCTGGAACTTACCACAGTAAGCATTTGTTTACATTAGGCATTGGAGAAAACGCAAATAACTAATAAAGACAAATAAAGTTAAAGTAATTTAAAAGTAACCAAATCTGTCAAAATCTTCCAGTAACCCATTAATTTTATATCTATACTGTTCTGAGGGTTTCTGGTGATATACTGCCATATCGGCAAAGTTCATATCTGGTGGAAAATCTTCAAACGACGGGACCGATTCCGCCGCAGTGCTGAAGGTCAGTGTGTTAGTGATGGCCGCACACAGAGGAAAGGTGGTAATCGTCTTCAGATCGTCCAACAGGGTTGACCAGGGGTAATATTCCTCCACATCCATGGAGAAACGGGCCAAGTAGTCGCGAAGGCCATTGTGGTATGCCTTGAGCATGTCGTCGTAGTGTTCTTTACGTAAGTCCTGATCCGTACAGCAGAATATGAAGTACATTATGTCTAGGACGGGCGAACCGTATCTGCTTTGTTGGAAGTCTATCAGACTGATCTCAACTGGTTTTCCGTCCTGAAAAAAAAACGAAGTACTCAATTTAATGATAATTTATTTATTCAAGTAAATGAGTGGTTTAGAGTTGGGTATTTTTTTGTACAAAATAACCTTCTCCATATGACATTGTACATTTTAAATCAACCATGTTAAAATTAAATTTAGACTTTACAACGTCAACAAAATTACTATTGCCTATTTAATTTGTTCAATACTTTTATAATTTTTATTTTAAATGTAAATTTTCAAAAATCTCTTTATTTATTTCTAAATTAAATATCTTTTTCATTCAGGCACTAAATGAGTACCACATCATAGCAAAAAACTCTTCACGTGTGATGTAAGTGTTTTATCGTTACTAAATGTGACAATATTTAGCATTGAAAAAACGGATGCTATCTTTCAACGTATCTTAAAACATTAAATTCCTCAAAATTAAACAGCATCAATAACAATATTCATGATAATATTTTTATAGAGGTAAATATTCTGACAGACTGGATATATATATATATATATATATATATATATATATATATATACACACACACACACACACATATATATATATATATATATATATATATATATATATATATATATACATATATATATATATACACATATATATGTATATATATATATCCATATGTTTTATAAGTGTTTAATTGGCAAAGCAACAATTTTTTTCTGATTTCTCTCAAAAATATGAGACAAAAATAATCTACACTTTTTTGAAGTAAAACTTCTTTACGCCTACTTGACTTGGGGAGTAAGCTGGTGAATGCGTGACGAGAGCGTTACGAAAAGTGTGATCGGGCGAGGCGAACGGAAGTTGAGAGGGAGATATAAGTTAGTGAAGACAGAAAGGGAGAGAGAGTTCCGTTTAGTATATTACTGTAGGGACAAGAGAGATAAGTGCGAGCACACATTTTTTTCTCTCTTTCTCTTATAACCAGTTAAGTTTCGTATATCTAAGACACAGTGCAAGCCTATTGTCTGTATCACAATGTAGAAGCAAGAGAGAGCAGTGCGCGCGCACATTTTCTTTCTCTCTTCCTCTCATAGCCAGTGCATGAAATATGTATATATATATATATATATATATATATATATGCGAGTTTGCTAGCGTTAAATATATATTTATATATATATATATATATATATATATATATATATATATATATTTTTATTATATATATATTTATATATATATATATATATTTATATATATATATATATATATATATATATGCGAGTTTGGTAGCGTTACGCGAACGGTGATTTTTTTATTATTTTGTAATTTCATTTCGTTCTTGAACAATTTTATAAATTATATTATTTTGTTCAATACATTAAATATTATACGTTTAAAGTGAATAAAATTGTAAATTCATTTTAAAGTTCATACTTTGTGAATTTGAAGTTTTACTTCAGTCGTGTGGTCTAAAGCACACTCGTTTTTTCTTTCATTTGGGTTTAACTAATTTTTCAACAAAATGATCAATATTTCTGTAAATATAATAATGAGAAACGATATAAATAAAAGTGAAATACTGAATTATCAGTACAATCTAATTCTATTTTTGCCAAATGATACTCGTATTGTTTAATATTCAAAGCCGAATAAAGTGTTTGCCACATTGCGTTGACAGCGCCCGGTGTGCGTGCTCCGCAGGGCGCTTAATCCTTGCGTTAAATGCGTAAAAGCCCGCTTTTTATACCAATTTAACAATATTCCGCATAATTTAAAAGCAAAATGACGACTGTCCGGAAAGCAGGTGAGCTGTTTGTGAAATTTTTTTATCCATAGCAGACATTTAGTAAAATAAACTAATTCACGTGGTCTTAAATATGAAGTTTATTTATGATAAATGTACAAAATATAATTTTCTGGCATTGAATTAAGAATAATATTTTATAATAACATGTAAATTAATAAACTGCGCCCTCTGTGGTCTATATTTTAAATTTCGTCATTAAATTCAACGTTATATACAATTTGGTCGACAAATGACGGAATGTTAACGTCATCTAAGATTTAATTAGCTATTTGCTATATGAAGTTTCGCTTCTGTGTTTGTAAGCGATGGAACAATGAAGATTCGTATATTTTACTGAAGATGTAGCTTTATGAGTAAATTAAATTTTTATTAATTTGTATATATATATATATATATATATATATATATATATATATATATGTTTAAATATATGTATTAATTAATTTATCGACGGTAGTCTCAACGTTTTAGTTTTGTAAATTCAAAAATAATTCTGTGGTCCGATTTTGCAACTGAAATGCTATAACCCTGGCAATGCTACGAACCCCCGCCCTGGGGCGGGGGGAGGTATTTGTAATATTGCCAGGATTCATACCAATAAAGGGGTCAGTGACTTTCACGGTGGGTAGCGAAAGTTATTGTTTTTATCCCTTTCCTATAGGAAATACAGTTAATTATCTTTTATAGGAAAAGATAATCATCTGATTCACTCTCTATCGTTCTGTTAAGCCAATGTTTAACAGAACGATAGAGAGTGAATCAGATGATTATCTTTTCCGCTCCCCGCCAACTTTACATCCCTATCCATATAAATTTACGAGTATTATCGATTTTGCCTCCAATAAGCTCGCCACGCGTCGGGCGAAACGATTATAATTCTATAGTCGCAACGTAACAGATAATTTACATATAATATCCTGTTCGTATAAAAGAAGAAATTGACTGACATATCAACTCACAACCCTTACCACTGTGCTTTAGAAATTTAAAATTTTGGACAGAGGTGCTGTTATATAATATAGGTATCTATTATATTTTTCAGAATACAACCCTTAAAGGGGTGAAATGAAGATTAGAAATTTGGGTGTAAGAATAATATATAAATAATTGAATACATATTTTACAGTTATTTCCAAATCAACCTTTAATGGGTGTCAGTTATTTAAGGCTCATGTAAACAATTGATAAGTAGTGGTAGGTCATTTAATTATTTCGTAGGTGGCTAAGTTTAGTTCATAGGATTGCCACAAAAATTACTCATACTGTTAGGAGGTATGTATGAATATTTTGTTATATCAGTTGTTTCCTACTTATCAAAACTGGTCTAATAAATACAATAATGTGTTTATTTGTTTGTTCCACTTTCATAGCTCTAATATTTAGCCGATCTTCATGATATTTGGCTTACAATTTTGCTTCATGAATATAAATATAAAGTGACTTACAATTTACTTGTTTCGTGGAGATAAATATAAAGCGACTTACAATTTACTTGTTTCGTGGAGATAAATATAAAGTGACTTGCAATTTACTTGTCTCATGGAGATAAATATAAAGTGACTTACAATTTACTTGTTTCATTGAGATAAAAATTATCTAGTGACTTACAATTTACTTGTTTCATGGAGATAAATACAAAGTGACTTACAATTTACTTGTTTCGTGGAGTTAAATATAAAGTGACTTACAATTTACTTGTTTCGTGGAGTTAAATATAAAGTGACTTACAATTTACTTGTTTCGTGGAGTTAAATATAAAGTGACTTACAATTTACTTGTTTCGTGGAGTTAAATATAAAGTGACTTACAATTTACTTGTTTCGTGGAGATAAATATAAAGCGACTTACAATTTACTTGTTTCGTGGAGATAAATATAAAGTGACTTACAATTTACTTGTTTCGTGGAGATAACTATAAAGTGACTTACAATTTACTTGTTTCGTGGAGATAAATATAAAGTGACTTACAATTTACTAGTTTCATGGAGATAAATACAAAGTGACTTACAATTTACTTGTTTCGTGGAGTTAAATATAAAGTGACTTACAATTTACTTGTTTCGTGGAGATAACTATAAAGTGACTTACAATTTACTTGTTTCGTGGAGATAAATATAAAGTGACTTACAATTTACTTGTTTCGTGGAGATAAATATAAAGTACTTGTTTCATGAAGATAAACATAAAGTGACATACAATTTACTTGTTTCGTGGATATAAATATAAACTTTCTATTTCAAAAAATATTATTTCAATTAAATGAAACCACGGGCAATAGCTAGCTATTAATATATACTGTAGAACTTTATTGTAGACTAGTTGTGCCCTACGACTTCACTCGCGTGAAATTCGGAATAAGGAATTTTTTTCTCCCTCATATGTTGGCTCTTGAATATTACCACTCCAAATTTCATCAAAATTCGTCCATTGACACACAGAAAGACAAAATTACAAAAAATGGCTTCTATTATCATTCTATATGCTAAACCAATCACCATTTTTAAAACGTTTTCTATGAACAGAATTTACTTTGTTTTTTACAATTGTATGTGTAGATTTGTCATATTGTCTATAATATATTCATATATTATATTATCGTAGATATAATGTTTTCAAAGATTACTTAAAAATACACTCAGCATACTTTCATTCCTTTCGTCTAAATGGTAATTGGCTCCAAAAAATGATTACATGTATTTTATTGGCTTTCTATACGATGGTGAAAGCTGAGCTATATATATATATATATATATACATATATATATATATATATATATATATATTTATATATATATATATATATATATATATATATATATATATATATATATCAAATATCAAGAATTGTTAAGAAAAAATAAAAATAAGAAAAAAAACTATATCCTTAATTACTTTTTAGAAGCTATAACAAAAAAGTCATTGGATGCATTAATTAAACATAAACTCCCTAGACGTACTAAATATAACCCACCTGAAGACGTTGTAATATAACGAAACTTAGATCGTGATAAAGAAATTAAAGAAAGTAGAAATAATATTACATCACGTAGTTTCATTTAATGGTGAACAATGAATATTTACAAAATTAACACCAAATATATTCAATAAACAAACTGTTAATTGACAGAGCAAATGTCACTTCATTTGTTCTGTTATTAAAATGAACATGTTTCTCGCTCTTCTCGAGTTATGTGGTATTTTTTTACGTGTTTTTTTCGACGACTTTGTCAGACCTGCGAGGATCATGAGTTGGTATGTTACATCTATCTGTATAGGATACGAGACACTACGAGATATAACGAGCACTTTATTTTATCGCGCTGGTTTAAAGAATTACGTAGGTATAACATTTACTAACTTTTGCAATCAATAATTTGACTTTTCATAAAAAAAATACAAGTTCTCTCATTTGTCTGATTGATGATATAAATAAAACTTTTAAGGAG